>CM069922.1:27051117-29658014 GCA_036172225.1 Cryptocoryne crispatula var. balansae
GCTAATGATGGTTGAATCACATATTGATGAACAAACTTGGGTGGTTGAGCAAATGGTGATTGAATGAGTGGTGGTCGAGCAGGAGGACAAGGAGATGGGGAACCAGCTTAGTTGGCTTGGCTGAGTATCGAAGGCAATTTGCCCCTTCACCATGGATTGTATGTCATGATAGGTTTTCTAGGTCGGTATAGAGAGACAAATCCCTAAAGAGTTATTCAAACATCACACAGAAAATGATGGTTGAGGGGACCTCTTGCACTTCGACTCAAAGCAATAGGGTGGCGAATCTGACGGAATTGGTTGCAGTGACCTATCTCGTGCTCTCGATGTTTAGTGTGCTCCGCCATTCCAACGTGCCTTCAGAACATTTAATTGGCACCATCACCTTCTTTTAACTTTATAGGATAAAATTAAAACAAACAAGTTGGCAAAGCAGACAAAGAACTCTGCTGCAGTTTTTAGTATCTTGTGAAAAATTTTAGAGGTTTGAATTTTTGTTTAATGATATGATCCATTGTAAAGACTTGAAAACAAAGTGATACCCAATGATTTTTGATTAAACCATTAGATTTATGGATTTTTTTAAGAATTGTGTGTCTCTCAATAGATAGGTTAGGATCCTAACTCCAATCTCAAATGACCTAGGTTTCTCACTGATCTCAACACGCTTACGTAACATGTGGATGGCGGGTTTTGGGGAGTGGTGCAACAAACCCGATCGTGAAGAGGAATACGCACGTATGAGTAATTACGGAGGCCAGTGATGAAAGCCAACCAAAGTCAACTAGGAAGGAATATTTACGGAAAGAGCGGGGAATTCTACAAAGTGGGTGTTTTGGATCGGATGGGTAAATGGAAGAAGTGAGCTTAACTGAAAGTAAAAAAGTGTATAAAAGAAAGAGGTAGAGAGAAAGAGAAGAGAATGCAATCAAGTAATAAATCAAGTAATGGCAAAACATAAACTTAAATAAACAAGCAATGACATAAGGAAAGTGACTAAAGCCTAGACATGACAACTAGAAGCTAGAATGCAGACTAACATGTTTCTTATGTAAGACGAATGGAGATAGTGAAAAGTGATGGAAAGAACGAAGGTTCTAGATGGGCCAGGCAAAAGGGTGAATTGCGGTGTGATGTAATAATAAGTTGGTTCAACGTGGGTAGGGTAAAAGTAAAAGGTCAGTTGTGCACGAGGGAACCAGGATTTTGGGTATAAAATGGTGGTTAAAAATTAAGGGTACCGACTTGACAGATGGTGAAAAGAAGACCCACGTGGGGCCAATTAAAGATGGTCTGGGATCTGATCCAAGTGCGGATAGATATGAAGGGAAGTGGTTTGGTTCACATGGGAACGTAGAAGTAAAGAAAGAAAGAGATTAGTTAGCATGGGAACCGATTTAAAAGGAAAAGGGTGGTTCGCGTAGGGAACAGGTTTATCTTCTTCAGAAAATAAAAGAAGGTCACGCTTGTTAACCAATTTGAGGGTGATAAACCTGAATAAAAGTAGGAAAAATATGATTTGAATAAGCAGAAATAAATATGGTTCACGTGGGAACTAGTTTGCAGCAGAAGAGAGTTGGTTCGCGAGGGAACCAGTTTTAAAGCAAAGTGGGTTACGCGCGGGAGCGGATTGAAGAGAAAATGACGGAGAAATTAAATGAGATCCTTGGCACTTGAGATCTGATGAAAGATCGGTGGAAGGAAATAAAAAATTTTGAGATGGCATGAAATTTAAGAGAGGGTGGAAAGAAGAGAAAGGCTAAGCACACGAGAACCAGTCTAGAGCCCAGAACTGAGTTGCAAGCAAAACTAACTAAGCACCCACGGTTGAAGACATTGCTTGTCCCATTGGTCACCACATAGTATCGACTGCGAAAATTCGAAGGCAGACTCTTCTTTTCGGGGAAGTCCATGAATCCGGATCGTCACCTCAAGAGGGGAATGAGAAAGAAAGAAAGAAAACATGGAAAGCAACTCTCACCTCGGTCCCACACTTTCATTGATTCCCGAACTTTCATCCCTTGGCGTCGCTCGATTACCAAAGGGATGGTTTGAATCATCATCTAGGAGAAGGATGAGAAGTACTAAAAATTAAGACATGTGAGTAGCGAGGGCAACGGGCTCAGATTTATGAAATTAAAATTGAATTGTGTACCTTAGAGTGAAGAGTGTGAGTCGAAAGCTTCACCTTCTTCAGACGAGTAGATGTGAAGAGAGAGTTCTCGCGCGTGGGTGCTTGATCTTCTATACAACTAGACAAACAAACAAGTGAAGAACCTTGATTAGAATTAAACAAAATTGGATATATGTATAGAAAATGACATGAAACACACAATTGACTCATGATAGGATTCAGGATTATATATAACCCCTATTTTTATATTTTCGGATTAACAGACATAAAAAATAGTACAACGAAATGTAAGAAAGCAATAGAAAGATCAGAATCATGAAAAAAAGAGGTAGAAAAAAGAATAGAAGGATTCTGAAAATAATGCAGAGAGAGACATAGACAAATGCGGATTATGGAAAAAACTGAAAGCAAGTAGTCAGGGATCTGCCGGGCGTGGCTTCGCACCGTGCTTGCCACGACCAGCCACGACCTCAGAATCACGTGCTGATGATTGAAAGCTGAGAAAAACTTGGAGAGGAAGAACTTGTTGACGTTGATTTGAGCTCCAATGGAAGGCAATCCACCAGCGCTACTGCCAAAGCCGAAGAAGAGAGACCAGGAAGATCACACCATGGAAATCAGCCTACCTCTCTCTTGGGCGACATTTCTCTACTAAAAACTGCAAGGAAATTATTTTTATAAAAATCACAAAATGGATGCAGGAGGGAGCTTAGACATCTTGGGGTCCCCAGGGGGGTCATGCGCGTACCTGCGGAATGACCGAAATTGGCCTACGATTTATAGGAGAACGGCCAGTACTTGTCCGGGCTAAAAAACGGGGTATTTAAGCCCTGGAGGCGCGTGCGCCTTGGAGGAGGCGCATGTCATCCTTCCTCGAAGTCAATTGGTCCGATCCAGTCGAAAAATTCGATACGATCCATTCGAGAGGTAGAGTCCCAAATTGAAAATTAGTTATCTCGTGCCCTCGATCGGCGCACAAGGTCGCGTGCCCTCGGGGCAGGGCGCACGGCCACCGCCCTTTGGGTCACCGGGTGCCTGTGACCAGGACACAGGCGCATGCGGACTAGCCTGCGCATCCTTCTTCCGAAGCCATTGCGAACACTCCCCGAACTTCGGAGTGAAGACGTCGTTTGTTGTGTTGGAAAGATAACGAACCCGAAAGAAGTCTCTGTCGCATTGGATCAGCCATAACACCCTCCAAAACTTCATAATTTTATCCGGAAGTTAGGATAGTGAATAGAAGATCAGGAGAAACATAGGTAGAATAGCTCCAACGTGGCTTGAAAGACACGACATGAAACAAAACTTGTAGGAGTGTGAATGTGACCATAACCGTAAATGCATGATGTTGGGGTATTGGTCATTGGAGAATTTCCTATGTTTGTATGATTTGTGTGGCTTTCTCTCGAAAGTATGGCTTTTTGTGGAAAACTTGGGAAAACTGTGATTTCGTTAAATGAAGCTCTAAATGAACTTTAAAAGACCCGACATAATTATAAGGTCGTCACACTTGTCTTATACTATATCTGACATGAGTTTTGTGCTTTCAATTAGGCACGGTCGGCGTGTCTACTGAGGAAGGAGAGGCGGAGACTTCCGTAGGAAGTGATCGGCCTTCCAGCGAAACGAGAGCCGGTGAGGGCACTTTTATAGAGGCTGAGGGAAGCATACGAAAATGGTGATGAGGCTAGGGATGTTGGGGTTGTTAAGCGGAGTAAGGCAAGATGGTTGAGGTTGTTGAGTGCGGTAAGGCAAGATGGTTGAGGTTGTTGAGGTTGTGTGCCAATTAGAAAGAGAGGGAGAGAAGGGTGTTCGGGCGACCCCTATCTTCTAGGATATTGAACGCAGCAAGAGAGTCAGGGAAAGGCTGGTTTGGCCGGCCCACATCTTCTAGGGGATTGAACGCCTGTGAGGAGTGGGAAGTACGGGTTGGCCAGCCATGGGATGGGGTTGGAAGGCCATGTGGGTTGTTGAGAGGGATAAGGATAAACCATGGGGGTTGTTGAGCTAGTTGAGGTGGTTGAGGAAGATAAGCCCAGTCGCTGGCCATGCCGTGAGATAGGGAGTTAATGAAGCTCCCTAACTTGTAGAGAGGTGTGTGTGCATGGCATATGGGAGGGAGTTCGGCCAACTTAGTGGATGGAAGAGAGAGAGAGTCATGTTAATCCAGACCGTTCTTCTAAAAGACTCCCGATATAGTAGGCTACCATTAATTTCGGCCGAAAATTGATTAAACACAGCCAAAAATTAAATGGCAGAAAAATATAAGATAATCATTGATGACCATTGATCTTATGATCCGTCCAAATATGTGGCTAAGATCTCCCAAAGTACCCAGGATCTCTCGATTTAAACGATTTCTACGATCGGTGCAATCTAGGTCTCTTTGTATCGCTAATGTAGGAAACTGTAATTGAATGCAATTACCTCCTCCCATTAGGCCAAATTTATTTTTCATGCGCCAAATATTCATGAGTTAAATGTTTTAGGCCATGAAAATTGAAATTTTTATCCCGTAGGTCGATCTAGGAATGATCGGACCATGGTACACTGGTCTGCGGCGACATACTGACTTTCGTCCCGATTTGATCTTTCTTGCATCTCTTCATCCGGTGGTCAGGTTACAGATGCGTTTGAAGTTTTTCTTAGCTCTGTGAAATATTGACAATGTGGTAAAGTTGGAATTAAAGTTAGAGTCCCAACGTGGCAAAGAGAAGTGTCGGGGGAAAATGGTCATTTCGGCCTTAAGGTGTGGTTTTCCATGTTTTAGGCACCGTTAACGAAGCTCTAAGTAGGGGCTATACGATAGGCACATTATATTGACTGTTTTGTAGCATGTAAAGCCATGTACGAAGGCATTTCTAGAGCACATTTGCATCGTATATTCTTGAATTTTTTGAATACGGGTCAGATTTTTCATGAAACTTTGGCATTATTGAAATCTTGAAGCTAGCTAAGCGGAAAATTTTGATGCTGTAATGCCCCCCGTGGGAAGTTCCTTGGAGATGGGAGTCGAGGAAAGGCCCGCACGTGTAGTTGCCATCCGGTATTTGTTCTTGCTCTATCCATAATAATCCCCAATATCCATTGCTTAAGTCGTAGGTTTCTTCGAGGATTGTAGAGAAGAGGCTTGGGCCCTTGTCTGTGACCAGCCTTCGCCTCTTCTTTGTTTGGGCGCCCATCCTCCGTTTCAATTGGCACGTTTAGTGGTGTTAATTCATGCATATTTATATACTCTCCAATAATGATAGGCCTACGAATACGCCACTCTTTTGTTTATTTCTTGTTGTTGTTTTTTTTTTTATTTTCGTCCAGATTGTCTCCGCCAGCAGATTTTCACCCGGACCAGAGCCCCCGCTGTGTTGCACTTTCTACACGCCTCCGGGAGAGGTTTTAAAAGTATGTGAGGTTACCTAATTTTGCCTATAGTGCCCTTTCGGGTTTCTTTCTCTAACCGGATTTTCTCTCTTTTTTTCTTCTTTTTTTTCTTCTTTTTTTTCATTTTTTCACTTTATTTTCTCTCTCTCTCTCTATTGTATAGAAAATTAAGGCTTCCCCTCGAAGTACGTATACGAAAAGAATGAACCGAGGTTGAGATTAGTGATAACTCGACATGGGGGTCCAACTTGAAAGTTGTGAAACCAATCAAGGGGCTTCAAACAAGTGAGTGGAGGAAACAACACGGAGGGATTCACAGCAAGGATAGGGGCCAATCCAAGTGTGAGGAAGGCAACTTGGCATGAGGGACCTTAATGAATAGGTGCGAAACCAATGCAAAGGGGGTTCGAAGAGGATAAGTCCAATCCAATCCATGACATGAAGGTGGAGATGCAGAAATGACATAGAGAGAGCTTCAATCATGGTAAGACCAATCCCAAGTAGGGAAAGAGAAGAAACTTGGCATGAGGGTCGGGTGAATGTGAGACCGTCCAAGTGTTGGGGGCAACAGCATGAGGGACTAATGTATATGAGACCAATCCAAGTGCGTGGAAAGGTAACTTGGCGTGGGGACTTAATAAGGTTGTAAAACCAACGCCAAGCGGTTTTTAGGCTTGCCTACAGAGCAAAGTTTGAGGACTATAAAGGGTTCGATAAAGGAAGCCTCGAAAGGTTGGTTTCCCTAGGGTCTGCAATAGGATAGAAGATAAAAGCCTACAAAGGGAGAATGGGAGCCTCAAAGAGGTTTGTTTCTCGAGGTTCTACACGAAGGGAAGGATCAAGGTGCCACCGGAGGTGGATGGGTGCGTCGAGGTGACACAATGGGGCAAATGGGAGCCTGAAAAAGTTGTTTTCCCAGGAGTCTACACAAAGGGTAGGAGTAAAGTGCCACAAAGAGGTAGATGAGAGCCTCGAAACGGGTTGGTTTCCCAGAGTCTCTACTGAAAGGATAGAATTAAAGTTCTACTGAAAGAGGCAGATAGGGCCTCGAAAGGGTTAGTTTCCCAAGGGTCTACACATAGGACAAGACTAAAGTACCTGAGGCGAATGGGGCAGCCTCAAAGAGGTTGGTTTCCAAAAGGTCTGCAAAGGGTTGGAGTAAAGTGCCACTGAAAAGGAGACCGGCAGATAGAACTCTCGAAGGGGCCGGTGCCCCATGAATCTACACAAGGTGTAGGACGAAAAGGAGGGCTATGTCGAAGCCAAAGAGTATGTATGGCATTGTAGAAGCCTTGTTTGGAGCCTTAGGCTTGACTAGTCAAGGCAAGCTGATTTGTATAGGATACCAAGATCGGGATGATCCAAGGTGGTAAGAGTTTTTAGAGCCATATAAGGCCAACCTAGTCGGAATGGTTTGTTTTGTTGTTGAAGATTGCACGGAATGATGGTCAGGATGATGCATGTTTTGTGAATTAAATCCAAGGCCGGAGATAGTTATGACAATGTGGAAAGCTTGTAGACCAACAAGACCGAAGGGATGGTCAAAGTGGTATGGGTTTGGTCATTTCAAAAGCATTCGAGACCAAGAAGGGTCATGACAATAACAGGCCTTTATGGGACATGTGGGCGGAGAATAGCCAAGGTTGGAGGAGGTTTTGGTTAGCCGTGAAGGCGGAATAGCCAAGACTAAAGAAAGTCTTTTGTAAACCATCGGGATCGGAGATGATCGAGATGTTCAGGATTGGTAAAGTCAAAAGAATGACTAAAGGGGCGAGAATAAGTGAGATCAAAGTTGGGTATTACCCTTCATGCCTTCCAAGGTGGAGTGTGGGAACTTCCCTCGAATTTTGCGGAAGTTTTCACCCAGTGAAGTCCCTTTTCAATTTTGCTGTGCGTCCCGATGGGGATTTACGCAATCGAGGTTATCCCAATTTTGTATGGGTACCTTTGTGAGGTTTTCACGTGACCGTAGTTATTTTGACATTTTTACCCTTAGCCGATCATGGTGGTTGATTGTGACTAAGTCCATCTGGCATCTCCATTTTTAGGCCATTCTCTTTTTTCCATCTTTTCTTTTTTTTCTTTTCTTTTTGTAGGGAATCAAGGTTTTCCTCGAAGCCATATGCTTTAGAAGAATGAACCAGAGTCAAAATTGGAGGTAATTCAGCACGGGGGTTCGAGCAAGAGTTGGAGATACCCTGTACACAAGGGGCCATTCGACTAGGTGAATGGAGAAACTAACACAAAGGGGATTTCTCGAGGATATAGAAAGGCCAATCCATGTGTGGAAGGCAACTGGCATGAGTAGTACGATCTTCAAACTAACACAAAATGGATGTTTCAAATGGATAGAGATGGAGGAAACCATCATAAAGAGTGTTTCCTCGAGGAGGATAAGGCCAATCCAAGTGAAAAAAAGGTAACTTGGCACGAGGGTCGAAATTTGGAAACCTACTCAAAGGGGATTTCAAGTAGGATAAAATATTGAAGTGTGAAGAGCAACTTGGAATGAGGGTCAAAATTTGAAACCTACTCAAAAAGAGGGTTTCGAAGTAAGATAAAGTCAGTCCAAGTGTAAAAGGAAGCTTGTCATGGCAGAAGAAGGAATTGCATGATGAAGGGCTGAATAGAGGGTAAGAGTGATCCAAGTGCGGAAGGCAACTTGGCATGAAAAGCTCCCAATGAAGGCTGCATGAAGATAACACAAAGGAGCTTCAATCTTGCCTAAAGAGCAAAGTTTAAGAGCCATAATGGGACCGGATGAGAAATCACTGAAAATTTGTCCATTTGTAGGCAAGCATTTGCCTTAGTAAGCAAAACAAGACCTCGAAGGGTGAGTAAGGAGTCTCGAAAGGACTAGATTTTTAGAAAAGAGCTAGCGATAAGAGGTCATAGAGGGGCTAGTAAGAGAGCCTGGAATATGGCTCAATGATGAAGACATGAAAGGGGCTAGATTCCCAAGGAGTCCGCACAAAGGGTAGAACTAAAATGCCACGAGGAGTGAAGGGAGGCCTCGAAAAGGGTTGGATTCCCGAGAGTCTACACGAAAGGGGTGTAGAACTAAAATGCCACAAAGGGGCAAATGGGAGCACTCAAGAAACAGGATTCCCAAATGTATACATAAAAGGTAGGACTAAAGTGCTGCAAAGGGGTGAAAGAGAGGTCTCGAAAGGGGCTGGATTCTCGGAAATGTCTATACACGAAAAGGGTAGGACTAAAAAAATGCCATAAAGGGGTGAAAGGGAGCCTCGAAAGGAGCTGGAATTCCCCAGGAGTCTACACAAAGGGTAGACACTAAAATGCCACTGAGGAAAATGGGAGCCTCGAGGGGCTGGATTCCCAAGTGTCTACACATAGGGACTAGAGACTATTAAAGTGCCGAAAAGGGGTGAAGAGGGGGCTAGAAAGGGCTAAACTCTCGAGGAGTCTACACGAAGGGTAGAACTAAAATGCGCAAAGGGGCGAATGGGAGCCTCGAGAGGCTAGATTCTCGAGTGTCTACACAAAGGGTAGGACAAAAGTGCCACTGTGAGGCGAAAGGGAGCCTCGAAAGGGGCTGGATTCCCCAGTGATAAACACGAAGGGTATGACTAAAAAAATGCCCACGAAAAGGGCAGAAAGAGGAGGCTGAAAGGGGGCTGGATTCCCCGAAGAAGAGTCCTCTACAACGAAGAAGGAGTGCAGAACTAAAGTGCCACGAAGAAGCGAAGGGGATCCTCAAAGGGCTGGACTCCCCAAAGGTTCTACACAAAGGGGTTAGACACAAAATACCATAATGGGGCGAAAGGGAGTCTCGGTTGAATTCCCGAGGGTCTACGAAAGGGTAGAACTAGAGAAGTGCCTTGAGGAAGGGAAAGGGAGTCTCGAAAAGGAGCTGGACTCCCGAGAGGTACACAAAGGGTAGAAATAAAATGCCACAAAGAAGGCGAAAGGGAGCCTCGAAGTACAGGAGGCTAAATTCCGAAGAGTCTACAAAAATGGTAGAAATGACATGCCACAAAATAGGAAAATGGGAGCCTCGAAGGGCGAAATTCCCGAGTGTCTACATAAAGGGTAGAGACTGAGGTGCCGCATAGGGGCAAATGAGGAACCTCAATGTCATTGGACTTTAAGGAAGGCCTACATAGAGGGAAGCAATAGATGGCCGTAGAGAGACCAACGGGGAGAGCCTCGAAAGGGGCTGATTTAAAGGTTTGCCTGAAGAGAGGCGGTACTACCGCGAAGGGGAAAATGGGAGCCTCGAAGGGGCTGATAAGAGAGAATCTATGCAAAGGTCATAGGTGAGCCGGTCATAAAGGCTGCAAAAGGAAGCCTCAAAGGGGCTATGAGATGAAACCACAAAGGTCCATCACAGGAAGGGGTTTGCACACAAGGCTAGAATGAGAGAGACTACTTAAAGCCAAGAGAGGCATTTACAATAGCCTCGTTGCTGAACGAGTGGTCAAGGCAACAAGTTGTATAGGCTACCAAGATCGGGGTCATCAGGGTAGTAAGGGTTTTAGGGCCATACGGGCCAGAATGGCCAAGATGGTAAAAGTGTTGGGAGTCATCTGGAATGGGGGGGGAGTGGTGTGTGTGTGTGTATTTGTTTTTTGTGGGGCCATGTGGCTAAAAAGCCAAGGCTAGGGAATATTTTTTGTAAACTACTAAAATCGGATTGATCAAGGTGGTGGGAGTTCAAAGCATCACTAAGTCTGAATAGATGTGAGTGATACAGGCTTATAGCACCATAATCGGAATGATTAAAATAGCGATGATTTTCTAAAATTGTTATGGAAAGGAGGACCTAGGGCAACAATTTAAGAATGACCCTCGGTATGGTCAAGGCCGGGGTTTCAACCTAGAAGGGTGTCGACTCCGAAACGGGTTACGGATCGGCACCCTCGAAGAAGAAGGTGAAATATGGAATGAGGGAAAAGGAGTGAATCGAGAAACACTCGGAAAGCGATAAAGACTCCTCTCCTCGGTCCCACACTCACATTGATCCCCGAACTTTCATCTCACGGCGTCGCTCGAGCACCGGAGATGGTTCGGGTCATGTGGGAGGAGAGTGAGGAGGATATGAATTTAGAACATGAATAAAAAGAAAGTGTGGTCGCAGGGAGCCGCGGGCTCCGCTTTATGTAATGGAAATAGAAAGAAGTTGACCGTGTGTACCTTAGCGTGGGAGAAAGGGATGTGAGTTCAACCTTCTTCTTCTTCGTCGGCCGGCCGATGAAGAAGAAGTCTCCAATCCAATGCTAGCTTGATCCTTTTGTGCAACTAGAACAATAAACCAAGTGAAGAGTTTGGTTAGACTTGTGAGAAGTGTAGTAATGTGTAGTAAGAAGATAAGAAAGAAGCAATTGGAATTGGACTCACCGGCTTCGGGGTGAGCCTAAACCCCTTTATTTTGTGTGTTTTTGATTATGTAAAAATGATGTAAATGAACTAAAATATGCTTTAAAACATTAAATAAACAGAGTTAATGGAGTTGAGAAAGCTTATAGAATGATTTGGCTTGAGTTGAAGCGGAGTTGGTTGAAGACGACCGGTTCGGGTAGCTTGGTACCCTGCAGCGCGACTTTGGTGCGAGAGGATGTTACGGACGACCCCGATGTAGGATAGAGTTCTGTTTGTTGGAGTAGACATAAAACACGGAGAGAAAGAATTCCTATGTTGATGACTTCTCCGAAATCTTCCTGTAGAAGTCGATGAGTAAAAATTATGAAAGGGCGGATGTGGAAAACGGGAGGCCTGGATGCGCGCCACAGGTGTAGCAATTGCCACCGAACAAACGGCAGAGTCGGAATTGAGTTCCGTCGAGTTGGAGATGAAGAGGACGAAGAGATGAACATATTCTATGTTGAAGACTTTTGCAGAAGGATCCCCGGATTTTCTGAAGAAGTCGATGAAGATGGTTGATGCAGAACGCCCGGATCGAGCCTTCTCCTTCACCTCGGGATCGATTTCTTGACTTCGGATCGCCTTTGTACGTCGGGACGGCTTTGGAGAAGAGCTTGGACGATCTGCGCAGACCGAGGCTAGGCAAGGAAGTTAACCTTGGGTCGTTGAGAATGGCCCTCAATTTATAGGGGAAGGGAGACGGTGCCAAAATTTAGAGCCCCGGACGGAGACCCGCGCCCCTCGTTTCAAAGGAGACGAGGGCGCGCGGGCGCGCCCTCCGAACCAGGCGCGCAGGGCGCACCCGGTTCGGGGCGCGGTGCACGCGCCCCCGTTTGTCAAGGGGAGGGCGGCGCGTTACGTGTCTCCTTCCTTCCGTAAAAATCGACGGCAAACTTCCGGAGAAATTGCTAAAAATCGACTTGACATACGTAACGCGCCCCTAACCGGGGCGCGGTACAAACAAGTGAAAATCCTCCCGGAAACCTTCCAAAAACCCGGTTTAGAAAGGTGCTAATCGAGGTAATTTCCGATTTAAAGCAGGCGGCCGCGCCCTTGCGTTTCAAAGGAACCGGGGGCGCGCGGGGGCGTGCCCCCGGTTCGAGCGCGCCGGGCGCGCCCCGTGTTGAGGGCGCACGGGCGCGCCCTCCCCTTTCAAGCGGATAGGGGGCGCGGTGCACTCTCTCTCGCGCGCGCGTGTTCCGCAAGCCGTATCTTGCACAAACGGATGTCCGATTCGGCTCCCGTTTGTCGCGTTGGAAAGTGGGCCTTCAACCGCACCTCCTCGAAGTCGGTAAACCAGCCGCATGACTCCCGAGATGTTCGTACGGGGCTTTCTACCGGTTTTCCCTCTCGCGGAAAGCCAAAACCCGGGGCGAAGATCCGAAGAGCACGGTTCGGTCGAGAAATCTCGGGTCAACTCGGGATGACTTAAAATGATGACCGAACAAGTTCGGTATGGCCGGAAAAACCCGAAATCATTGAAAAAATCTGAGATTAACCCGGTAAACGTGAATCGAAAGCCGTAAAAGCCACGAAACCTAAAATTGACCGAACCGGATGTATGGCCCCGGTTGATGAAAATATTCGGCTAGAATCGACCCGGATGACCTGAAAAGACCCGGTGATGACCGGAAAGGCCTAACATGTGGTCCGGGATAGCCGTGTCAGCACAGATCGAAAAAGCCGTAACAAAAAGCCGTCATTGACCGATGCGTACCGAAATGACTTCTCGGAAACCCTGAATGTTACGGAACACATGCGGGACTCCCGAGACCTTCAATTATGGACCATTCAAGGTCGGTCATCGAGCAGGCCTCGTGTTTTTATGGTTCGCGCGCGGCTCTCGCTTGAAGGTTACGGCATTATTCCGGAAATCTTCGGTCCATTCTCAACTTACAAGGGGCTCCACCGATGTCCTTAGCTTATGTCCACGAGGTAATCCAGATCAGATAACGGTCAAATAAAGGATATCGCCTATGAAATAAGAGTCTAGGGCTCCGAATCAAGCCAATTTGGCGTGTCTACAAAGGGCCTCGCCTTGATGTCGGCTTTGCAAGGGAATGGCATGTAGCGGAACGGAGTGAAACGTAGAGAAAGCGTAGTGAAACGAGATGGATCGTAGTGGAATGTAGTGGAGTGAAATGGCGATGGTGAAAAGGTGGCATCAAGGTGTAGATATAGACACGCTCAACGACCAAATTCGGCAAGACGAATCTCCTCAAGTCTCTTGGTTAACCGCCATGTTTCATCAAGTCTTCCTATGTTCGATTGGTAAAAGGTGTGCCATTGGCACGAGAGAAGGATAGCCAACCCCCAACGTGGTGGGGAGTCCCCGAAACATGGGTTCGTAGGTTCATCATCAGCCGGTAACCCGATCTTTGCGGTGTTCCTGTACTGTGACGGGCTAAAATTTAAAGAGATTTGTTTTGAAAAAGTAAAAGAATACCAATCGAGCAAATTTAGGCTCTCAGATTCATTTAAGTCTTTCAAGAGACAAGATTCAATTCGGAATGGAATGATCTCAGATTCCGAAAGGCAAATGTTTAAGCATAGACCGTGAAGATAGTGACGGTGCAATAGAAGGCCCTTGGTGGGATGAATTGGCTGCCATGGTGGGATGAATAGCAAAGAAGTTGCAATGGCCATAGTGGTGAAATATTTGAGGGCACAAAGTGGTTACCGAACACGGTGGGATTAATAGACACGGTGGGATATTAGAGAGGTTGGTGGGACTAGAGATCATGGTGGGATTAGAGAACACGATGGGATTAGAAAACACGGTGGGATTTAGAATGATCGAGAGAGTGAGAAGGTGAAGTTTAGGAAATGATGTATGTAATGACAAAACAAAATGTAATGCAATTAATGCTACATGATGCATGTTGGGCTCAAGAAAACAAAACAAAACTTGTATAACAAATAGTTGAAGATATAGATTGTCTATGAGGTCAAGATACTCATTCGGGAACCATCGTCCCTCACAGCACAACTTTGGCTTATCCGTGAGCATTAGAGATGACCTGACCGTCGTAGATTTTGATGAAGGGGATCTCAGGTCAAGTCTTCTCCATGCTCATGGTCTTCAACAAATAATGTATAAGATAATAACACATGACTAGCGACATATATGCAAGTCGGCAAGTTATGGGGGTTTCTCGTGTTGATTCTTGTTTCCGCAAGCAATTCTGTCTTTCATCAAAATGTTAGTTTCGAATGAACAATGATGTTCACTCGACCTTAATAAAAATCAAGCATAAATGTATTTGACTTTACAAATTTTTTCTGATTTTTTTCTGATTTTTTTTTTGAGAAATTTTGGAAGAATTTGATCGAACGCGCCCCCGAACCAGGGGCGCGGCCTGCGCGCCCCCACTTTGGGGGCGCGTTCGATCCCAGTTTCCTGTTTTGACCGGATCCGAATCCGGTTCAAATCGGGACCGATTTCCCCTATATAAGCACCTCTTAGGACGACCAAATCGTCCTACCAACACCCATGATGGCTCCTCCTTTGAAAAGCGAGTGTGTTGGCTCAGTTCGAGGTATTTCAAGCGTCCCGGGTCATCTGAAGGCCAGAATCGGCGCCGACTTGGTAAGTTCACTGCCAATTTTAGCTTTCAACCACTCTCTTCTTCTTTTTCTAAAACTTTTTTTCTCTTACCTTCTGTTTGGGTGTAGGATTACCCAAACTTCCCTGGTCCTCGCCGGTATTGCTCTCCTCCTTGGCTTTCCGGCTTGCTTGACGTCCTCGGCTTGTCGGTTAGAGCGATTCTTCGAGATTGGGGCTTAACCGGGCTCTTGATCCATGCCAAGCAATATTCAGGCTACTCTCTTGACTTCGGTTTGATGGGAGCTCTTGTTGAGTTGTGGCACCCCGACACTCACACGTTCGTGTTCGGCAGCTTTGAGTGTACAGTTCTTCTTGAAGAAGCGAGCTCCTTCTCGGCCTCCCTCGGACTAAGAAGGGAGAAAGGCGAAGGTATGTTCATCCCTTCGAACCCCTCTCTTGCTTGGAATTCTTGCGGGATTTTGTCGAGGCTCGGCAAATCAGCACCTTGTTGGCCGGCAAGCGAATCGGTGTTCCCAAGTTGGTGGCTTGGACAATCTCTCTTGACGGCTCTGGTCCGGGACGAGGACCGGATTAACGCGGTGCAAAGGGTTTCATGGCTTGCCTTGCCGTGGTGTTCTTGTTTCTGCGGAGGATGGTTTCCTGGAGGTTGATCAACTCTCATGCATCCGCGGCACTTGGAGCGGTGCGCGGTTGTGGCCTTCAGGTCTGGGCTTCTTGGACTGGGGACTATCCGCAGCTTGCGGGGGCCGTCCTCCCTTTGGCAGGCCGCTTTTACTTGCTTGCTGGGCCGATCTGCACTTTAAGTTCGATCCACCGGTGAGGTGGCCACCGAGGTCGCGGCGCTCCCGTCGTAGCCCCTTGTTCCCATATGCCAATGCGCTTGGCTTCGGCGAGAGAGTCGCCAATAGGTGTGCATCAGTGAAGAAAAGGCCGGACTGGCGTGCTCACTTTGCCTCCATGAACCGTTCTAGCTTCTTGCACTCTTCTGCTTCCTTGATGCAGAAGGACTTCCTGGTGTGCTTTCTGCCCCGGCGTTGATCTCCCGCTTTGGTTACGGGTTCGGCCTTTGTGTTGTACAACGCTCACCGTTGCCACTCCCAGATCGGCTTGCCTCGGTACGAGTTGCCCAAGCTGTCCCACCTGCCACCTATCAAGGGTAGGCAGCTTGGCTCTGTGGATGACGAGGAGGAGGCGATCTCAGTCATTGCATTGTGGGAGACGAGTTGGGTGTGCCGCCCAAGCCTCCTGATTGAGGAGGACCCTGACCGGAAGCGCCGCTACATCTCTGCATTGAAGCTTCTACTTGCCTGAGAATCTTCTTTTTCCCGCTTTAACTTGTCAGCCATGTTGTTTTTATTTTGAATAAACAATGAATTATTTATAGCAAGTTTGAGTGAAAATTCAAAAGAAATTTACCTTGTTTCGGAAAAATGCAAGACAAATGTTGAAAATTATGATGAATATGCCTTTTTATTTTTCAACAACTTGAATATTTTTTTACATGAAACAAGATATTTTTGAAAGGTTTTAACATACCTTTTTTCTTTAGGTAATTTTTCAGAGCAAACCATGAGTCTGATGAATTTTATTTCGGTGACTCCTTGATCGGCTCGATTTTACGAACAACTTGGCACTTTCTGAAATTTTCGCCATTTTTATCAATTTTTCTCCGAAAAATACATTTTCGACCATTTACGGCTAGTAAATGTATAGAATTTTCTCCCCTTTTTGAAAAATGTTAGCTAGTGATGATAAAAAATATGAATATGTCTATCTAATTTAGGAATTGAGACATTCAAAGTTATGTGAAAAGAGGGATTTTTGGTGAGAATTTAAAGAGAAGTGCTCTTCGCAAAACTATTTTGAGGAAGCATCGCATCAGATCGGAACTCTGTCTGTGGCATTGGGTTCAGTTCGATTTTGTGATCCTTGAGAGATATTTTCAAATTTCTCCCATTTTCACATTTTTACTCTCTATAAATACCCCCTTGGGGTAAGAATATCTCATTTCCAACTGTTCACCATCTCTCCTCGCGCTAGAAGCTCCAGAGTTCCAACTCAGATACGGAGTTCGAAACGCCATCAAAGGTTAGTGCCCCTGTTACAAAAAATGTAGAACGGCTTATGCTCTTTGATTTGGTTCAAGTTTCACGCGATTCGGAGTTGATTTGACGAAGTTATCGCGAAAATAAGAATCGAGCAGGTGAGAGGGTGCGGTCAACGCAAAAATGTTGACCGCGCCCTCGGCCGGGGGTGCGCTAAGCGCGCCCACGGTTCGAGATGCGCGAACGCGCCCCCAATGTGAGGGCGCGGGCTGTCCTTCCTCACTCTTCTCTCAGGAAAGGGGCGTGCAGAGCGCGCCCCTGGTGTTAGGGCGCGCTCAGAGTGCCCACAAATGGAGGGCGCGCTGAGCGCGCCCTCCCTCTCCAAAGGAAAGGAGGGCGCGTTAGGCTAAATAATTTTTTTTTTTATATGTATGAAATAAATAAAAATGTATGTAACAATGTTTAATATCAACTTCCCTTTTGGCACAGATGCCGAGACATGTTCGCCGCCATGACTCCGATTACGAGGAGCCCGAGCTTCCGGCGGTCCGAGAGGTACATTTTCTTTTCTGCACTTAATGATTAGCTCCTTTGCATTTTGAAAATAATAATTGAGTGAACTAATGAAATGATTCTATTGCGAGGCCCGGATAAAATCTTGGATCTCGTGGGACCTGGTGCATGCGCCTACCTAGGCCTACCGGACTTCCGGCGAGTTCGGTTAGAGCGGATGGGGTTTGGGCCCATCCTCCGGGTGACTCCTTTTGGGAGGACCTACCACCTGGTGCGGGTCCTCCGTGAGTCTGGGACCCGAGACTCCTTTGTGTTTGTTCCGAGGGGGGCACGTGGGGCCCACGTTAGAGGATGTTGCACACATCACCGGTCTTCGTGTTTACGGTAGGCCGGTGGTGTGTGCCACCTCTTCTGACTATTCGCGGGAGTTCCGGGCCCTCTTCGCATATGAGCCTGAGTTCGACCCGGAGGATGGCCTACGCACTATCACCAGACTAGAGGCTGGTGAGATGGTAGGCTTGGTGGATGCCGAGCGTGTCCGTGGCGAGAGCCAGGACAGCTTTTTCTGCCGCATGGTCGGCCAGGTTGCAGCGGCGTTTACCGGGTTACCTGGCTCTTTAGAGGCGGATGTAGACCTGCGCCGCTTCCTCCTCTTCTTCTTCGGGCGCCTTCTGTTGGGCTCGAAGACGGACCGCATCCATCTGCGGTTCCTCCCTTTGCTTGCTGACCTGGAGCAGGTTGGCACGTAAGGGTGGGGGGCAGCAATGCTCGCCCATTTGTTCTGTGGCCTCCAGCCTGAGGCGGAGTTGTTTCGGTTGCCGGCTTCTCTCCTTTTCTTCGGGTGACTTTTAGCAGCTTTCCTTTCTTGTACACTTGTAATGCTCTGCTTTGCTCTGACGAGTTGTGCCTTTTACAGGTCTGGAGCTACCTCTACTTCCCCCTGGGTCGGGCACAGCAGTCCTATCCTGATCTCCTCCCCCTGATGGCTCGTTGGGAGCCTATCCGCCCTACTGGTGGTCATCGCAGCCAGTTGGCTTCGATTCGTGCACAGATTCTCCACTTCCCACACACTGAGGTATGTGTTTAATTTGTGTATCAATATTCTCACAGGTGTGTTGGAGGCCATATCTCATGAGCGATGACCATCTCATGATTTTGCTTCCCACAGGTGTGTTGGAGGCCATATCTCATGAGCGATGACCATCTCCAGCCCTGGATTGCCCACGCTGGTCGTGTCTTCGGCCGCGATCTTCATCTTCTGTGCGTCAATGAGCTGGCGCCACTGTGGCTTCGGTTCTCGGCACGTGCCCTCGGTCTGGAGCAGGACTGGTTGGAGCCTCCTCCTCCTCTTCCCCTAGTTGGTGCTCGTCCCAGGCGCCTTCTCCTCCCCGTGGACTGGGTGGAGAGACACCACGCCTCGATCACTTTGTGGTATGAAGGCGGCGAGGTAGTTATTGGCTGGGCAGAGGATAGCCGAGACTACCTTCGCCGATACGCGGAGGCGTACGGCCACTTGTTCGTTCCGAGAGGGTCGAGGTAAATGCTTCTCTCTTTCCTTGAATTCCGTGTTGTTGTTCTCTTCGACCTTCATGTCATTTCGGGAGGCTCGGGCTCTCTTTGCTACGCCAACGGTGGAGATTGTTGACCTTCGGCGGGGAGGTGGCCACTCTTCGCGGCATGCCGGAGACCGAGGTAGACATTGCCTTTGACCTTCATTTGTATCCTCAACGTATGATTGCCTTGATGTGTTTGTCTTCTCGTTCACGGCGGAAGGCTCGTGCTGAGGGTTCACCTCCTTCTCTGTCGAGGGAAGAGGTGGGCCGAGCTCCGCCGGCGTCTTAGTGAGCGAGAGAGGCCACGACGACCAAGGAGGCGAGAGGTATCTTTTATTGTTGTCTATTACGGTTGTTGATTTTTCTTGGTTCATATACTTTCTCTTCTTCCGGAGTTGCCGAGCTTCAGAGTAGCTTGTTCTCCCATATCCAGTCCTTGGAGTCTGAGGTGGAGACATTGCAGTCTACCCCAGCCGATCTTCGTTCCCAGATGATCGTCTCGGATATCCGCCTTCAGCACGAGAGAGCCATGCATGAGATGGAGCGCCAGCATAGCCAGGCCATGCGATCTCTGGAGCAGATGCACCTGCAGGCACATGTTCGTTTGTCGGCAGCAGAGGCGACATTGCAGGTTTACCGCCAGGGCATCCCTCCACAGCCGAGCCAGAGTTTCACCCATCAGAGCAGCTCCCATCGGAGTGGCATGCATCGGAGTGGTGGCGCTGCTCGTAGTTGGGGTCACCATGGGCGGAGCCAGCAGGGGCAGAGTGGCCAGAGCCAGAGCCACGAGCACGGTGCTTCTGCGTTCCTGGCCACTTCTTCAGAGCGTCGCCACAATGAGGCGGCTGCAGCAGCTTTGGCGGACACGGCTACCATGCCTCCTCCATATGGTCATTCTCCTGGAGGGGGTAGCGGCGAGCAGCGATTTACGCGCGAGGCTTAGCTTTTCTGATGTTGTAGCTGCTTTTCTTCTTTGTTGTAGCACTTAATGGCATAATCAGATCTTCACTTGTTTGCTTCAGTGTTTATTTGATCTGCTTGACATCGCTCAAAAGGGTAGTTAATATCACATTTCGGCTTAGCCCCTTGCAAGTTCGTCAAGGGGCGAAGCCTTCTAAGGGATAGCAAGCAAATAATAAAAATAAGTAATAGATGTAGGGTTAAGAGACATACCTGTTGGCGAGATTCTCACCCTCCTTGACTTGTGTTTCTTTTCTGAAATACTCAATAGAAGGGTTAAATCCTATGGCTTACCCCCTTGCCTATTGTTTTCTTGCCTTGCTTATATGTCAAGGGGGCAGCCTTATCAACCAGGTAGAATGTACAAAATGACAGACAAGGTAAAAGTTGAGAGAGCTCACCTGCTATGGTGAGAGTTGCTCCCTTCTTGATCTCAGAATCCTGTCATTGAGAGAACTTTCTCCTCTTATTTTAAAGTCCCTGAAAATACTTGATAAAAGAGGATTAGATCTTCACAACGACTCATCCCTTTGCCTATTATGGCCAACTTTGACTTAGGTCAAAGGGAGGAGCCCTCTTAATGGGGTGATAATGAAGATAAATATGCAATGCGGAAATGAAACATGCAAGCCATAAAGATAAACATGAATGCTAGCAAAGGCAAAAATCAAGGTTATGCCAAGTTAGATGATGCACTTTTTTAGATTTTTGGAAAGTATTCAAAAAATTTTTATTTTTTTTGAAGATATTCAAATTTTTTTCTGTTTTTTTTTTTTATTATTTTTGAAAATATTTTATTTTTTTGGATTCTTGAAAATATTCAATTTTTTTTTTTGGATTTTTGTGGAGAATGTGCCAGTATTGAAACAATTCATCGATCTTTGAGTGTTAATCAAGATTTAAGTGATAAACACCATGGGAAAATAAGGTTCCATACCCAGAATCTTTCTTGCCCTCTTCTCTTGATCGGTTTGGATTCCCCCTGAGTTTGGACAGTTTACCCTACCCTAGGGGTTTTAAGATGGAAGAATAATAGAGGAAGTCTTTGATAGGATTTGAGGGTGTTGAGGAGGGTTTCTCTACTCATGCCCAAATTGCCCGTTGGGGTTCGGCCTCTTCGGGTCTTTTCTACATATGGCACTTATTTAGACAAGTCTTTGACTGTGGGGTCATTGCCCATCTTTTGGTGCCTTTTCTTCATTTTCTATTCTTTCAGGTACTCATCCAGACAGGCCCACATTTGGTTAAACCTGTGGGGTTCATTGCCCATCTTTTGGCACCCTTTTGCACCCTACGAGACGGCCTCCTACTAAGGCGGCGGGCATTTTCGATACTATCCTCCCCTAGTCTCCTTCACCTATCTTGGACCGAATATTAGAGAATAGGGTAAGGTTTCCTTTCCGCCTTCAGGGTTCTGCCTTGCCTCTCTTGAGTGTTGGGTTATCTAGATTCTGGGATCGGGAGGTGTTGTGTGTGCAAGGTGATGTCTACCCTTGACTTCTAGCTAACACCCTTGGATCGATGACTTAATATCATACTAGAAATTCTCCATTTTTTTTTCTAAGGAAAATATTTTTTGAGGTAAACGCCGTTCCATGGATGGTTCAATTTTTCTCCATCGGCGTTGGTTAGCTCATATGCATTGCCTGGATATTTTTCAGTTATAACAAAAGGCCCTTCCCGATTAGGTTGCAACTTAGAGCGGGGACCACCCGGCTTAACGAATATGCATTTTACTACCATCTCACCGATTTTGAACTTTCTCTCTACCACCCTCTTTTGATAAAATCTTTTCAATCGGTTCTGATAAGTCCGGGCATGCTCGGAAGCGGCCAACCTTCTTTCATCTAGGAGTTCAAGTTGTGCAAGGAGAGATTCTCGCCTCTCATCGACATGGATGTCCCTATCGAGTTGAACTCGGAGTGATGGAAGGAGTACTTCGTACGGGACCACCGCTTCCATCCCATATGCAAGAGCATACGGGGTTTGACCAGTGGGGGTCCGTACAGAAGTACGATAAGCCCATAGGGCATCTACAAGCTTATCTGGCCAGTCTGCGAACTTGCTAGACTTACAGGTTTCCTTGATGATTTTAATCAAAGTTTTGTTGGTGGCTTCTGCTTGACCATTGCCTTGCGGGTAATAAGGAGATGAATGATGCAATGCAATGCGGTACCTGTTGCAAAGATCACGCAGATCTTGAGAGAGAAATTGCGGTCCGTTGTCGGTGATAATGTCGCCGGGTATCCCGAACACAGCGATGATGTTGCGTTTGATGATGGAGCACGGTGTTGATGCCTTGATCTCCACGAACGCTTCCGCTCGCCCACTTGGTGAAGTACTCTGTTGCCGTCAGGATGAACGATTTGAAATGGATTTCAGAGTTAAGATCACTTAGAGGGCCAATGATATCGAAAGCCCACATGGCGAAGGGCCATGGGGCATGAATCGGATGAAGGGAAGATGCGGGAGAATGGACCTTGTCGGCATGGAGTTGGCAAGAATGACAGTGCCGGACAAAGATGGAGCAATCCTCTTCTAGGGTTGGCCAATAATACCCCTGCCTGATGATTTTCTTGGCAAGAGCTTGAGCATTGACATGGCCTCCACAGACCCCAGAATGTGCTTCCTTAAGCACCAATTACGCCTCTTCTTCATCAACGCATCTCAATAAAATTCCGCTCGGGCTCCTCTTGTAGAGCACCCCTCCTAGGATGGTATACCTGCGGGATACTCTCCTGATGGCCTTCTTTTCTTTTGCATTTGATCCGGTGGATATGTTTGATCTTGACAATACCTTGCAATCTCATCAAACCAAGGCCTCTCACCTTCATCTAACTCTTCCAATTCGATTAGCGAAATCTCCTCTTTCTGCTCTAGATACTTCTTCCTACCAAATCTCTCCTTGACTTTCAAAAATCGCCCATCTTTAATCGCTGGCATCGACCTCCTACGGACATGAATAGTCCGCACCTGTCTACCTAGCGGGACTGATAGAGATGAAGCTAAGGAGGCTAGGGCATCAGCAAGGATGTTCTGAGCTCGAGGAACATGGACAAAAGAGAGTTTGGAAAAGAGCTTGATGTAGCAAGAGGTGAGTTCTTGGTAAGGTTTAAGGTTCGGATGAGAAGTTCGGTATTTGGTTAGGACTTGGCGAAGAATTAGTTGGCTATCACCTATCACCCATAATTCCGTGGCACCATAGAAATGAGCGACCTTCGGCCGGCCGGCAAGGCTTCATATTCAGCTATATTGTTGGTTGCTGGGAAGTCAAGCTGAAATGCCTGTGGAATGGTGACACCCTCGGGTGATAGAAGGACGATTCCTATTCCCTTACCGTACGAATTCATAGCCCCGTCAAAATATAATGTCCAAAGGTGGGAAGATTGGATCAACATTAGTTCGTCATCCGGGAGCTCCGATTGGACCGGATCAAAGAGGGGTATAGGGTGATGGGCTAGATGTTCGGCAATGGCATAGCCTTTAATCGCCTTCTGGGGGACATAGGTGATATCAAACTGGGAGAGGAAGCTCTGCCAACGACCTAACCGATCAATTAGAACAGTTTTCTCCAGAAGGAATTTGATGGGATTGATGCGGGCAATAAGATTGACCTCATGAGCTAAGAAATATTGTTTAAGCTTCTGAACTACCCAGACTAGTGCAGCACAGGTCTTTTCCACTACAGTATACTTCTAAGCACATGGATCAAAGATCTTTGACAAATAGTAAGTTGCCCTCTCTTTCCCTTCTTCATCAACTTGTGCAAGGACTGCCCCAAGAGAATTCTCCAAAACCGAGATATATAAAACTAAGGGCTTGCCGGGGACTGGTGGTCTAAGCACAGGGGGACTAGCCAGGTATCTTTTCAAACCGTCGAATGCATCCTGGCACTTAGAGTCCCATTTGAACTCGGCCCCCGCCTTGCTCAACTCATAGAAAGGTTTACACCTTTGGGAGTGTTGTGAGATGAACCGGCGGACAAACTGTAGCCTCCCGATTAATCCTCGAAGTTCTTTCATATTTCTCGGAGGAGGCATACCAATGATTGCATTGGCCTTGTTTGGGTCGATCTCTATGCCCCTTTTACTCACTATGAACCCCAACGAGTTTTCCCGAGGATACTCCAAACGTGCATTTCTTTGGGTTCATCTTTAATTTATATTCCCTAGCCCTTTGCAAGACCTTTCTTAACACTTCGGGTGATCTTCTCGGCTTCGGACTTAAAGACCAGGTCGTCCACGTACACCTCTACAAGGGTATGCATCATGTCATGGAAGATAGCCATCATTGCCCTCGATAGGTAGCACCGGCATTCTTCGATCCAAAGGGCATGACGACATAGCGATAGGTTCCCCAAGGTGTGGTGAACGAGGTCTTCTCCTGGTCCTCTTCGGCCAACCGGATTTGATTATATCCGAATAGCCATCCATGAATGACAACATTTCGAATCCAGCAGTGCTATCAACCAGTACGTCAATATGAGGTAGAGGAAAGTCATCTTTAGGACACGCTCGGTTCAAGTCCCTGAAGTCTATACAGATCCGAACTCGGCCATCCTTCTTCATGACAGGGACTATGTTTGCCACCCATTGCGGATAAAGGACGACCTTAATGAATCTTATTTGATGTAACTTGTCGACCTCTTCTTTCATCTTAAGTGCAACATCAGGGTGGAATCTCCTTAATTTTTGTTTGACCGGGGTAACTCCAGGTTTCAAAGTTAGATGATGTTCAACTAACGAGTTGTCTAACCCCGGCATGTCCTCGTATGTCCATGCGAACGTGTCCTTATATTCTTCCAAAATTTTAATTAAACTCTGTTCCTCAGTGGGAGTGAGGTTTGCGCTTAGGAGGATTGTCTTGGGATCTTCCGGTGTTCCAAGATTCAGTTCTTTTGTCGGTTCATCCACCGTGGCTAATGGTTCTTCAAACCTTTTAAGTCCAGATGCATACGCATCAGCCAAGTCCTCAATTCCATCATCGAAATCAGGATCTTTTTCTGATAAGACCTCGTAAACTCCCGATGTATGATCTACATTGAATTCATCCTCATATTGGATTTCATTAAGGTTGGATAGCATTTTCCAAAAACCTTGGCAGCCTTGCACATTCCTTGCATTTTTGAGCTATTTGTTGGAGATATCGCTCTGGCACACGTTTGTAGACACGCAATTTTGGCCTAGTTGGAGAGCTTAAATTCTTGTTTTCATGAAGAATATTTGAGTAACCTTTCAAGGGAACCGAGTTTTCCGGAAAAATTAAGGTCTTTGGCACATTTCAAAGAGGACAACACCCTGTGTATAAGGGCACCTGGCGCCCTACTTATAGGGCACCAGGCGCCCTATAAATAGGGCACCAGGCGCCCTGTTTATAGGGCACCAGGCGCCCTATAAACAGGGCACCAGGCGCCCTGTATACAGGGCACCAGGCGCCATGTAAACAGGGCACCAGGCGCCCTGTATACAGGGCACCAGGCGCCCTGTATACAGGGCACCAGGCACCCTGTATACAGGGCACCAAGCACCCTATATACAGGGCGCCTGGATCCAAATTAAATTGATTTGACAGGCCGATTTGACCCCCCCGCAGTGACTTGTCTTGTCGATGTGACATATCTCATGATGCTGGCGCCCCATATATAGGGCGCTATGCCACATGGCACTGTTTTTCGAAAATGGCCAAAGTACCCTCTTTTGGGCTATAAATAGAGCCCCATTTGGAACTTAGAGGAGGTTCCAACCTGGTGCCACCCTATAGCTCATCCAACACCACGTTTCTAAGCCATTATCATCTCCCACAAGCCTTCAAATCGATCCATAACCATCCACCAAAAACCCTAAAAACCTTTTGTTTCTGTCACC
Organism: Cryptocoryne crispatula var. balansae; assembly: GCA_036172225.1. NCBI lineage: Eukaryota > Viridiplantae > Streptophyta > Magnoliopsida > Alismatales > Araceae > Cryptocoryne > Cryptocoryne crispatula. The sequence goes on from CM069922.1 coordinate 27,076,518, forward strand.
CAGAAACATGATTTTTCTCCAACTTTGAGAGCCTCTATCCGTCTCTCCTCTTACATCCAGCTTCCAAACCACCTTTCATTAGCTTCATTTGCATATTGTCTACAAGGAGAAGCCCCTACTTCGTCCCGGAAGCCTCCCAGCACTCCGGAGCGGTGCCGCGAAGAGGAGAAGAAAATCTGTTCGGGCCAGACTTAGTGCCCCATATACAGGGCGCTTTGACTTGGTCAACGCGCCCCATAAAGGGGGCACCTGCTTCTGGCGCCCTATATACAGGGCAACAGGAAGGACAGAAGCTTGTTTTGTTATTTTTGAATTCCGATCGCCCGTTTAATCGAGTTTTTTGTCCTCCTTTTTCATCTTAGCACTGTTCATCAAGTTATTTAGCATGTCTTAGATCATTTTGCATCACATATATATATTCAAAACCTTCCAAATAGGGGTTGGGATTTAGTCCCAATCCGGTCAGTTCCTTCCCTCTTTCATGTTTACATTTGAATTTGAGCATGATTCTACACTGTCACGAGAACTAATGATCTTTTCACTTGTTTCTATGTTTTCTTATGGACATTCTTAGGTAGATCCGATCGAGGCGGAGCTTCAACCGGATTGAAGGCAAAGGATTCACTAAGCTCTCTTCTTTCGGCCGGCCGAGAGAGGAGAAGTCGGAACTCAACAATCTCCCCGCTTCCGGAGGTACGACGGTCATCTTTCTATTTCATTTTCTTTTATCCCACCATACTTTGGAGCCTTTGGTTCCTGGCGACCACACCTACACATAACGCACCACCCACCGACACGAACACCGAGGCCGGGCGTAGGGGTTCCGGAGGGGGGAGATCCGCGGATGTCCCGTTCCGGGTGCTTACACCTTTTGGCGACCACGGTGGGACCGACTTTGCTTTAGTGAAATCCCACTTTATTTTCCTAAGAATGTCCATCTGAAAATCATGTTTACTTTCATTTCCATGTGAGTCATTCCCATTTCCTTACATTGTTGCTTGTTTACGTTGCTTACTTTTCTTCGAAGCATCATCTTGTTTCTTCCAAGTTTACTTGCTCTCCGTTTATCTTTTTAAAGCATATCCATCTGATTTCCAACTTTGATAATCAACTTCTTTCACCTTAGTATTTTAGATATCATCTTCTTTGCTAAGTCTAGTTCTCCTTTAACAAATCTTTCAAAGCATGCTTAGTTAAATTAGTTCTTTCTTCCATCCTAGCTTAATTTCATATCATTGTCTTGTTCACTTGCTTCCTACGACATCCCATTAATCATTGTATGCTTTTATTTTCTTCTTGGTTGCTTCTTATTCCTTGAAATTTCACTTGCATTTAGTTTGCATCGGAGCTTCGGGTCCGCCCATCTCCTTAGGACATCCGAGAAGGGAGGCTCTCTACTCCCAAAGCCCCACACATCCAAACACCCCTCTTGGTGGTTGCCAACTCCTCCTCCGGGGATTCCCTCTCGGAAGGACTGGGTAGCTTCCATCAAGACCTCCGTAAGTCCCCAGACGTGAAGGATTCCCTCTTCACCGATCGGGCTGGTTGTACCATTTTATCCCAAAACCCGGAGTACCTATTACCTATCATTGTGAAAAGAGTGACAACCTTAGATTGCTCGGCGTTGTGAGAGCATAGGGTCCTACCCATTTATTTGAGTGGACAATATTTCTCTTAACAAGCCATTAATTTGAGATTGAAACAAAAAAATTGCGTTAATCATTCCAAGTCTTTGCTATTACTTGTTTGCAAACAAAAACTGAAAATTAAACAAAAATCCCAAAATCACCTAAAAAGAACCAAAACAAAAAAATTACTTGAGGTTAATTTGCTTGACAACTTGCTTGTCCAAACAAAAGAAAATCAAAACAAAAGAGGTCAAAAATCAAAACCAAAAAAAAATCCTTGAACTTTTATTTGCCAACCTTCTTTTTCTGTCGTGTTTATGAACTTGAGGTCAGGTCGAGTTATCGGAATGGCGGATCAAAGATGCGAGCAACTACAATTGGAATACGACCAGTCTTATTTCTACCCTGATGCCGTATGTGCCGTCAATGAACCTGAAGTTCTCCCTGAACCTAGTCAAACTTCTCCTCGACCCAATCCAAATTCACTTTGGGAGGCATTCTCTCATGCCAACCCTACCCAACTCCAGGCTATCAAAGCCATCCTCAAGGGCAAGTCCCCCACCGACCACATTCCTCCCGAAGGTGGCCTTCATATCTCTACCCCTCGGTCAGTGGCACACCAACCCAATGTGCCCACTCATGGCCATTCCCATACCGGGCTCATAGCCCCAATTTCTCCTCATCCGGTGGCTAATCTAGATCACCCCAATACAAATGTTGTTGTCCCTTCTAGACCACCACTTATTCTTCTAATCACCTCAACCCTACTCCCCCTTTGGCCCATCCCCCAATATACCCTTTTCATCCGGCCACTTCGGCCTATCAAGTCCCAATTCCGGTGCACCAAGCACCCACTTCTCCTCCTCCTCTTAGGGAACCTTCTGTCGATCAGGCCATGATTAACAAGATCAATCGCATGGATGAGCAGTATAGAGAGCTCAGATGTTTAATCGACCCCAAGGCAGTCCCCAAAATTTCTCTTCCTTCCCTCCCTACTTTTCATCTACCTCCCTCTGAGATGCCGGTATACCATCGCTACAATGGAACCGGTAATACATTCATTCACATCAAGGACTTTCTTTATGAGTCGCTAATGTGGCAAAATGATCCGAGGGCCCTTGCTTTTCTTTTCAGAAGATCATTAGAGGGTTCGGCTTTAGAGTGGTTCTACTCGCTTGACTCTTTGGAGGCGAGTAACTTTGAAACCGTCAAAGCTAAATTTTTGCAGAGATATCAAGATAGGGTCGGACCAACATATTCCATCACCGACCTCATGGCTGAAAAAATGAGAAATGATGAAGATTTTACCACATATGCCGATAGGTGGAGGTCCATGGCGTAAAAGCTCACCGATTCCATTTCAGAGCCGGAGCAAGTGAAGATGATCATCACTAATACCACTCCGGCCTTAAAGAATATGCTGGCTTTGCATCACCCCACCTCCATGAGTGAACTCTATGAGAGGGCACGGTACATTCAGACACAGCTTAGGGACTCACCTATCATGAACTTGTTTGATCCTAGACCCCGAGCTGTCAAGAAAACCACTTTTACCACAACCGGCCCAAAGGTCGAGGGCGTAGTGACAAACGAAAACCTTAACGTTGTAGGGAACCCACCTATAAATTATCAACACCAGTTCAGGAACCCTCAACAAAATAAACCATTTAGAAACCCTCGTCAACCTCAACATCAACCTCAGTTCCAGCCCCGTCAGCAACAAGCCCCGATCCCTCAGCGACCGCAAGCCCCAGTTCTCCAACCAGCGCGGCAACAACTGGCCAACTACAACCAGGCACCCCCTCCCATGGCCTATGAACCCCGAAAGGTTGGACCCAAGAGGAACGATTACCCGCCTTTGCCGTACTCTCTCGTGGACATCTTTAATGCACTCATGGCGGCAGGGCAAATTGCATTGCCAAGGGAGAAAATGGAATGGCCTCAGAATGCCAACACAGAGCGATACTGTTTGTTCCATAGATATCCTAGTCACACCGTGGAAAATTGTTTTCAGTTCAAAGACTATATCCACGATCTTAATGAGCAAGGCAGTATTGACTGGGACCAGATGGGGGAATACATTAGAACAGTGAAAAATCAACCTCAACGGCAGCACGTACCAGCTCAGCAGCAACAACAACAAAACCCCGGCCTGGGGATTATCCAAAACCCTCTACCTCTACATGCACCCGCACCTGGGAATCAACATGTTAATCCCATCTTGATCTCTTCCGAGGAGTATCATCATCGGGGCCAGAATTGGCAAGTCGAGGGAGCCACCTCCGCCATGCATGTCAACCGAACTGTCCATTCTATACCCCAAGCTACTTCAGCCAACCCCATTACTCTCAACCGAACACCCATCATCCGAGCACCATCACGACCCATCATAACACCACCAACCACACAACTCCAATCGGGACGGACCCTAATCCGCCCGATTAATCCACTACAAACATCACCACCACTAGGACCCATCATCATCCCGCCCCGAGCAACTGTACCTTCACAACCTACCTACCCTACTATGCCTCAAACCACCATCATTACGCCCGTCCCAAGAGCTCCCATCATCCGACCTATCCCACCACCCACCACTACCAACCCAGCCATAGCTCCTCAACTTGCCACAGTACTCAGAAGTGGGCGCATTTTCCAAAGGGTATTTCCCCAGGCCGGCCAATCAGGGTTGGCACCAGAAGCAGAAGAAGAACACATTAAAGAGCCGTTGCCTGGGACATCCTATGACTTATTGAAGCATCTTGATAAAACCCAGGCACGGATCTCTATCTTAGAGTTGATCAAAAGATCAAGAGTCCATCAAGAGGTTCTCCAACAGTACTTACAGCGAGTAATGGTAAACGAGAGCCTCCCCCCAGAAAAAATCTCATCAGTTCTGGTCCCAAGAAGTGAGTATCCGGCCCTTATATTCACAAAGGAAGAGTTGGCCGACCCAGAAATAAGGAAATGTGCCTTATGCATCACAGTCCACATCAATGGCGTAGGCATTAAGTCATGTTTGGTCGATACCGGAGCATCCATTAATGTTCTGCCACCAAAAACATTACATCTTTGTGGAATCTCTGAGGAGGACATCCGGCCATCTCAAATAACGATGACCGCATATGATAATTCAAAGAAGCCCGCCGACGGCATGATTACATTGGGTGTCAAACTCGGACCTCGTACGATACCGTCAACTTTCACATACTAGAGATGGATCCGACATACAAAGCTATTTTAGGACGACCCTACTTGGAAGCACTAGAGGCAGTCGCCTCCACCAATCATCAGTGTCTTAAATTCCCTTACAAGGGACAAGTGATTAAGGTGACGAGCATGCCCCTAGATCATCCATCTTCTCCACCACCACCCCTTGGGTTGCCAAACGAGCCAATTTTTACAATCTTGGATCTTCCAGAAATGAGTAGGCAACCCAGGCAAGTGTGGAGAAGGAAAAGAGAAGAAAATGAAGCTATAGGGTGGCATATCATGAAAAGTTTGGGATACCAGAAGGGCCGAGGACTAGGCAAAGAACTGCAAGGCATTGTAGACACGCCAAATTCGCCTAATTCAGAGCATAAAACTCATGTTTTATAGGGTAACACACATGATTGATCATATGATGATGCCGGGTCCTTTTAAGTTGATTTGGAGCTTCGCCGAACAAAATCGGATGTTTTCCGACGTTTTCCGCAAAAAGCCGTAATTTCCGAGCGAAAGCCACACGTAAGTCGTGTAAACACGGAAATTGGCTGAATGACCAATGCCTAATGATCATGCATTGAAGGTTATGGTCATATTCACACTCCGGACAAGTTTTGTTGCATTCCGTGCCTTTCCGGTTTGCCGTCAGAGTCATTTTGACCTGTATCGGATCTTTAGTTCACTGCCCTAACTTACGGATAAAATTCTGAAGTTTTGGAGGGTGTGATGGCTGATCCGATGCTATAGAGAGCTTCTTCGGCCTGTTATCTTTCCAACGCAACAAACGGCGTCGAATTCCGAGTTCGGGAGTGTTCGCAATGGCTTCCGGAAGAAGGACGCGCAGAACCAGTCCCATGCGCCCAGGTTCCAGGGCACATGCGCCCGGGACCCAGGGCACATGGCCATGCGCCCTACCAGTGAGGCACCTGACCATGTGCCCTCACTTGAGGGTGTCGACTCCAGAAATGGGTTCCGGATCGGCACCTCAAGAAGAAGGTGAAATATGGAATTGGGGAAAAGGGGGAGTGAATCGGAAAACACTCGGAAAGCGGTAAAGACTCCTCACCTCGGTCCCACACTCACATTGATCCCCGAACTTTCATCTCACGGCGTCGCTCGAGCACCGGAGATGGTTCGGGTCATGTGGGAGGAGAGTGAGGAGGATATGAATTTAGAACATGAATAAAAAGAAATTGTGGTCGCCAGGAGCCGCGGGCTCCGATTTATGTAATGGAAAGAGAAAGAAGTTGACCGTGTGTACCTTAGCGTGGGAGAAAGGGATGTGAGTTCAACCTTCTTCTTCTTCGGCCGGCCGATGAAGAAGAGTCTCCAATCCAATGCTAGCTTGATCAACCTGTGCAACTAGAACAATGAACCAAGTGAAGAGTTTGGTTAGACTTGTGAAGTGTAGTAACCGTAGAGAGAATATGAAAGAGAAGCAATTGGAATCGAACTCACCGGATTGGGGTGAGTCCTAACCCCTTTTTTTGTGTTTTTTGATGATGTAAAAATGATGTAAATGAACTAAAATATGCTTTAAAACAGTAAATAAACAGAATTAATGGAGTTTAGAAAGCTTATGGAATGATTTGGCTTCAGTTGAAGCCGAGTTGGTTGAAAACAGCCGGTTCGGGTAGCTTGGTACCCTTCTGGCGCGACTTTGGTGCAGAGGATGTTACGGACGACCCCGATGTCGGAATTGAGTTACGTTTGTTGGAGTAGGCGGAGGACTCAGAGAGGAAGAGTTTCTTTCTTGATGATTTCTCCGAAATCCTCCTGTATAAGTCAGTAAAAATTCTGAAAGTGGGCGGATATCAAAAATAGAACCTGGATGCGCGCCCTCAGTGTAGCAACCGCCACGAACAAACGGCAAGTCGGAATGGAGTGCCGTCAGTTGGGGACGAAAGAGGACGAAGAGAGGAACAATTTGTATGTTGAAGACTTTTGCAGCAGAAGCCTTGGATTTTCTCCAGAAGTCGATGAAGATGGTTGATGAAGAACACCCGGATCGAGCCTTCTCCTTCACCTCGGGATCGGTTTCTTGACTTCGGATCGCCTTTGGACGTCGGGACGGCTTTGGAGAAGAGATGGGACGACCTTGGGACGAGCTAGGCACCGGGGTTCAACCTTGGTTCGTTGAGAATGACCCTCAATTTATAGGGGAAGAGAGCCGGTGCAAAATTTAGAAACTTGATGTACCGCGCCCCCTCTTTTCAAAGAAGACGAGGGCGCGCAGGGCGCGCCCTCAACCCAAGGGCGCTCAGGGCGCGCCCCCAGTTCGGGGGCGCGGTCTGCGCGCCCCCCTGTTTCAAAGGAGGCGGGGGCGCGTTCGGCGTCTCACTGGTAAAAATCGACGGAATGTTCCGGAAATTGCTAAAAATGGACTTGACATACGTAACGCGCCCCCGAACCGGGGGCGCGGTACAAATAAGTGAAAATTCTCGCCCGGAAACCTTCCAAAAACCCGGTTTAGAAGGTGCTAATCGGGGTAATTTCCGATTTAAAGCAACTGACCGCGCCCCCGCCTTTCAAAGGGACTGGGGGTGCGCAGGGCGCGTCCCCAGTTTGAGGGCGCGCAGGGCGCGCCCTCAGGTTGAGGGCGCGCAGGGCGCGCCCTCCACTTTCAAGCGGAGCGGGGGCGCAGTACACTCTCTCTCCTGCGCGCGTGTTCCGCGAGCCGTATCTTGCAAACGGGATGTCCGATTCGGCCCCCGTTTGTTGCATTGGAAAGAGTGCCTTCAACCGCACCTCCTAAAGTCGGTAAACCAGCCGCATGACTCCCGAGATTTTCGTACGGGGCTTTCTACCGTTTTACCTTATCGCGGAAAGCCGAAACCCGGGCGAAGATCCGAAAGAGCACGGTTCCGGTCGAGAAATCTCGGGTCAACTCGGGATGACTTGAAATGATGACCGAACAAGTCCGGTATGATCGGACAATCCGAAGTCATCGAAAAATCTGAGATTAACCCGGTAAACGTGAATCGAAAGCCGTAAAAGCCGCGAAACCCTAAAATTGACCGAACCGGCCTTATAGCCCCGGTTGATAAAATATACGGCTAGAATCGACCCGGATGACATGAAAAGACCCGGTGATGACCGGAAAGGCCTAACATGTGGCCCGGGATAGCCGTGTCAGCACAGATCGAAAAGCCGTAACGAAAGCCGTCATTGATCGACGCCTACCGAAGTGACTTCTCGGAAACCCCGAATGTTACGGAACACATGCGGGACTCCCGAGACCTTCAATTATGGACCATTCAAGGTCGGTCATCGAGCCGGCTTCATATTTTTACAGTTTACGTGCGGCTCTCGCTTGAAGGTTACGGCATTATTCCGGAAATCTTCGGTCCATTCTCAACTTACAAGGGGCTCCACCAATGTCCTTAGCTTATGTCCACGAGGTAATCCAGATCAGATAACGGTCGGATAAAAGATATTGCCTATGGAATAGGAGTCTAGTGCTCCGAATCAAGCCAATTTGGCGTGTCTACAGCTTGCCTCGCCTTGATGTCGGCTTTGCAAGGGAATGGCATGTAGCGGAGCGAAGTGAAACGTAGAGAAAGCGTAGCGAAGCGAGATGGATCGTAGTGGAATGTAGTGGAGCGAAATGGCGATGGACTGAAAAGGTGGCATCAAGGTGTAGATATAGACACGCTTAACGACCAGATTCGGCAAGACGAATCTCCTCAAGTCTCCTGGTTAACTGCCATGTTTCATCAAGTCTTCGTATGTTCGATTGGTAAGAGATGTGCCATTGGCACGAGAGAAGAATAGCCAACCCCCAACGCGGTGGGGAGTCCCCGAAACATGGGTTCGTAGGTTCATCATCAGCCGGTAACCCGATCTTTGCGGTGTTCCTGTACTGTGATGGGCTAAAATTTAAAAAGAGATTTGTTTTGAAAAAGTAAAAAGAATACCAATCGAGCACATTCGGGCTCTCTGATTCATTTAAGTCTTTCAAGAGACAAGATTCAATTCGGAATGGAATGATTTCAGATTCCGAAAGGCAAATGTTTAAGCATAGACCGCGAAGATATAACGGTGCAAGTTCTTGATCAAAATGGAAGGCCCTTGGCGGGACGAAATGGCTGCCACGGTGGGATAAGTAGCAAAAGAAGTTGCAATGGCCTCTGTGGTGAAAAGAATTGAAAGATTTGAGGAAAAAAGTGGTTATCGAACACGGTGGGATTAATAGACACGGTGGGATATTAGAGAGGTTGGTGGGACTAGAGAATATGGTGAATGACACGGTGGGATTTAGAATGATCGAGAGGGTGAGAAGGTGAAGATTAGGAAGTGATGTATGCAATGACAAAACAAAATGTAATGCAATTAATACTACATGATGCATGTTGGGCTCAAGAAAATAAAACAAAACTTGTATAACAAATAGTTGAAGATATAGATTGTCTATGAGGTCAAGATACCCATTCGGGAACTATCGTCCCTCACAAAGACAACTTTGGCTTATCCGTGAGCATTAGAGATGACCCGACCGTCGTAGATTTTGATGAAGGGGATCTCGGGTCAAGTCTTCTCCGTACTCATGGTCTTCAACAAATAATGCATAAGATAATAATACACGACTAGCGACATATATAATAGTCGGCAAGTTATGGGGGTTTCCCATGTCTATTCTTCTGTTTCCGCGAGCAATTCCTGGCCACTCTTTTGGAGCATCACCGGAACGAGGCGGTTGCGGTGGTATGGTTTCCATGCCTTCTTCAAGTGGTCATTCTCCTGGAGTCAGTGGCAATCAGACACTGATATCTGTAGCAGGCTTAATCTTCTTCTAGTGTTGTAGCTGCTTTTCTTCCTTGTTATAGCACTTCTTGCTTCAGTGTTGTTTGACCTGTTGGTGAGATTCTCACCCCTCCTTGACTTGTGTTTCTTTCCTGAAATACTTAATAAAGGGGTTAGATCTGCTCTATGGCTTACCCCTTGCCTATTGTCATCTTGCCTTGCTTATATGTCAAGGGGGTAGCCTTATTAACAAGGTAAGATGAACAAAATGACTAAAAATGAATAAGATAAGGGTTAAGAAAGCTTACCTGCTATGGCGAGAGTCACTCCCTTCTTGATCTTAGAATCCTAAAACACTTAATCAAAGGGGATTAAATCTTCACCATGACTCATCTCTTTGCCTATTGCTGTCTGCCTTGACTTAGGTCAAAGAGAGGAACCTTCTTAACGAAATGAAATAGTTAAGAGAACTTACCTGTCGTTGAGAGAACCTTCTCCTCTTATTTTAAAGTCCCTGAAAACACTTGATAAAAGAGGATTAGATCTTCACAACGACTCATCCCTTTGCCTATTATGGCCAACTTTGACTTAGGTCAAAGGGAGGAGCCCTCTTAATGGGGTGATAATGAAGGTAAATATGCAATGCGGAAATGAAACATGCAAGACATAAAGATAAACATGAATGCTAGCAAAGGCAAAAAGCAAGGTTATGCCAAGTTAGATGATGCATATTTTTTTAGATTTTTTTGAAAAGTATTTAATTTTTTTTTATTTTTATTTTTGAAGATGTTCGATTTTTTTGAAAATATATTTTTTTTTTTTGAAAATATTTGATTTTTTGGGGTTTTTTTTTTTTTTTTTTGAAAATATTTGATGTTTTTTTGGATTTTTGTGGAGAATGTGCCAGTATTGAAACAATTCATCGATCTTTGAGTGTTAATCAAGATTTAAGTGATAAACACCACGTGAAAATAAGGTTCCTTACCCTGATTTTTTCTTGCCCTCTTCTCTTGATCGGTTTGGATTCCCCCTGAGTTTGGACAGCCTACCCTACCCTAGGGGTTTTAAGATCGAAGAATAATAGAGGAAGTCTTTGATAGGATTTGGGGGTGTTGAGGAGGGTTTCTCTACTCATGCCCAAATTGCCCGTTGGGGTTCGGCCTCTTCGGGTCTTTTCTACATATGGCACTTATTTAGACAAGTCTTTGACCTGTGGGGTCATTGCCCATCTTTTGGTGCCTTTTCTTCATTTTCTATTCTTCCGCTGACTCATTCAGACAGGCCCATATTTGTTTAAACTTGTGGTGTTCATTGCCCATCTTTTGGCACCCTTTTGCACCCTATGAGACGGCCTCCTACTAAGGCGGCGGGCATTTTCGATACTATCCTCCTCTAGTCCCCTTCACCTATCTTGGACCGAATAGAAGAGAATAGGGTAAGGTTTCCTTTCCGCCTTCGTGTCTACGCCTTGCCTTTCTTGTGTGTTGGTCTATCTAGATTCTGGGATCGGGAGGTGTTGTGTGTGCAAGGTGATGTCTACCCTTGACTTCTAGCTAACACCCTTAGATCGATGACTTGATATCATACTAGAAATTCTCCATTTTCTTTTCTAAGGAAAATATTTTTTGAGGTAAACGCCGTTCCATGGATGGTTCAATTTTTCTCCATCGGCATTGGTTAGCTCATATGCATTGCCTGGATATTTTTCGGTTATAACAAAAGGCCCTTCCCGCTAGGTTGCAACTTGGAGCGGGGACCACCCGGCTTAACGAATATACGTTTTACTACCATCTCACCGATTTCGAACTTCCTCTCTACCACCCTCTTTTGATAAAACCTTTTCAATCGGTTCTGATAAGTCCGGGCATGCTCGGAGGCAGCCAACCTTCTTTCATCTAGGAGTTCAAGTTGTGCAAGGAGAGATTCTCGTCTCTCATCGACAGGGATGTCCCTATCGAGTTGAACTCGGAGTGATGGAAGGAGTACTTCGTACGGGACCACTGCCTCCATCCCATATGCGAGAGCATACGGGGTTTGACCAGTGGGGGTCCGTACAGAAGTACGATAAGCCCATAGGGCATCTACAAGCTTATCTGGCCAGTCTGCGAACTTGCTAGACTTACAGGTTTTCTTGATGATCTTAATCAAAGTTTTGTTGGTGGCTTCTGCTTGACCATTGCCTTGCGGGTAATAAGGAGATGAATGATGCAATGCAATGCGGTACTCGTTGCAAAGATCACGCAGATCTTGAGAGAGAAATTGCGGTCCGTTGTCGGTGACGATGTCGGCCGGGTATCCCGAACCTCGGCGATGATGTTGCGTTTGATGAAGGAGCACAATGTTGATGCCTTGATCTCCACGAACGCTTCCGCTTCCGCCCACTTGGTGAAGTACTGTTGCCGTCGGGATGAACGATTTGGAACGGATTTCGCAGTTAAGATCACTTAGAGGGCCAATGATATCGAAAGCCCACATGGCGAAGGGCCATGGGGCATGAATAGGATGAAGGGAAGATGCGGGAGAATGGATCTTGTCGGCATGGAGTTGGCAAGAATGACAGTGCCGGACAAAGATGGAGCAATCCTCTTCTAGGGTTGGCCAATAATACCCCTGCCTGATGATTTTCTTGGCAAGAGCTTGAGCATTGACATGGTCCCCACAGAGACCCCGGATTGTGCTTCCTTAAGCACCTATTCTGCCTCTTCTTCATCATCGCATCTCAATAAAATTTCGCTTAGGCTTCTCTTGTAGAGCACCCTTACTAGGATGGTATACCTCTGGGATACTCTCCTGATGGCCTTCTTTTCTTTTGCATTTGATCCGGTGGATATGTCCGATCTTGACAATACCTTGCGATCTCATCAAACCAAGGCCTCTCACCCTCATCTAACTCTTCCAACTCGACTAGAGAAACTTCCTCCTTCTGCTCTAGATACTCCTTCCTGCCAAATCTCTCCTTAACTTTCAGAAATCGCCCATCCTTAATCGCTGGCATCGACCTTCTACGGACATGAATAGTCCGCACCTGTCTACCTAGCGGGACTGATAGGGATGAAGCTAAGGAGGCAAGGGCATCAGCAAGGATGTTCTGAGCTCGAGGAACATGGACAAAAGTGAGTTTGGAAAAGAGTTTGATGTAGCAAGAGGTGAGTTCTTGGTAAGGTTTGAGGTTTGGATGAGAAGTTCGGTATTTGGTTAGGACTTGGCGAAGGATTAGTTGGCTATCACCTATCACCCTTAATTCCGTGGCACCATAGAAATGAGCGGCCTCCCGGCCGGCCGGCAAGGCTTCATATTCAGCTATATTGTTGGTTGCTGGGAAGTCAAGCTGAAATGCCTGTGGAATGGTGACACCCTCGGGTGATAGAAGGACGATTCCTATTCCCTTGCCGTGTGAATTCAGAGCCCCGTCAAAATATAATGTCCAAAGGTGGGAAGATCGGATCAACATTAGTTCGTCATCCGGGAGCTCCGATTGGACCGGGTCAAAGAGGGGTATAGGGTGATGAGCTAGATGTTCGGCAATGGCATAGCCCTTAATCGCCTTCTGGGGGACATAGGTGATATCAAACTGAGAAAGGAAGCTCTGCCAACGACCTAACCGATCAGTTAGAACAGTTTTCTCCAGAAGGAATTTGATGGGATTGATGCGGGCAATAAGGTTGACCTCATGAGCTAAGAAATAGTGTTTAAGCTTCTGAACTACCCAGACTAGTGCGGCACGGGTCTTCTCCACTACAAGATACTTCGCTCGCATGGATCAAAGATCTTTGACAAATAGTAAGTTGCCCTCTCTTTCCCTTCTTCATCAACTTGTGCAAGGACCGCCCCAAGAGAATTCTCCAAAACCGAGATATATAAAACTAAGGGCTTGCCGTGGACCGGTGGTCTAAGCACGGGGGGACTAGCCGGTGTATCTTTTCAAACCATCGAATGCATCCCGGCACTTCGAATCCCATTTGAACTCGGCCCCCGCCTTGGTCAACTCATAGAAAGGTTTACACCTTTGGGAGTGTTGTGAGATGAACCGGCGGACAAGCCGTAGCCTCCCGATTAGTCCTCGAAGTTCTTTCATATTTCTCGGAGGAGGCATACCAATGATTGCCTTGGCCTTGTTTGGGTCGATCTCTATGCCCCTTTTACTCACTATGAACCCCAACAGTTTTCCTGAGGATACTCCAAACGTGCATTTCTTTGGGTTCATCTTTAATTTATATTCCCTAGCCCTTTGCAAGACCTTTCTTAACACTTCCGGGTGATCTTCTCGGCTTTTGGACTTAACGACCAGGTCATCCACGTACACCTCTACAAGGGTATGCATCATGTCATGGAAGATAGCCATCATTGCCCTCTGATAGGTAGCACCAGCATTCTTCAGTCCAAAGGGCATGACGACATAGCAATAGGTTCCCCAAGGTGTGGTGAACGAGGTCTTCTCCTGGTCCTCTTCGGCCAACCGGATTTGATTATATCCGTAATAGCCATCCATGAATGACAACATATCGAATCCAGCGGTGTTATCAACCAAGACGTCAATATGAGGGAGAGGTTAGTCATCTTCAGGCCACGCTCGGTTCAAGTCCCTGTAGTCTATACAGATCCGTTCTCGGCCATCCTTCTTCATGACAGGGGCTATGTTTGCCACCCATTGCGGATAAAGGACGACCTTAATGAATCTTGCTTGATGTAACTTGTCGACCTCTTCTTTCATCTTAAGTGCAGCATCAGGGTGGAATCTCCTTAATTTTTGCTTGACCGGGGTAACTCCAGGTTTCAAAGTTAGACGATGTTCAACTAACGAGTTGTCTAACCCCGGCATGTCTTCGTATGTCCATGCGAACGTGTCCTTATATTCTTCCAGAATTTTAATCAAACTCTGTTCCTCAGTGGGAGTGAGGTTTGCACTTAGGAGGACTGTCTTGGGATCTTCCGGTGTTCCGAGATTCAATTCTTTTGTCAGTTCATCCACCGTGGCTAATGGTTCTTCAAATCTTTTAAGTCCAGATGCATATGCATCAGCCAAGTCCTCAATTCCATCCTCGAAATCAGGATCTTTTTTCTCGATAAGACCTCGTAAACTCCCGAGTGTATGATCTACATTGAATTCATCCTCATATTGGATCTCATTAAGTGGATAGCATTTTCCAAAAACCTTGGCGACCTTGCACATTCCTTGCATTTTTGAGCTATTTGTTGGAGATATCTTTACGGCACACGTTTACCTCGAATTTTCTTCTTTCCTATCCTAACTACTCCTAAAGAAGACGGAATTGAAAAGGTGGTATTAACGGTGGGTGAAGGATCGAGCAGATCGATCAGTGAGTTGGAGAAGAGGGGTCCCTGGTTGGGAGCACCCTCCGAGACAAGTAGCGACGTCTCCTCGATGGAAAACTGAGTTTGCGAGAGGACGTTTTTTTTTGGGTATTTTGGGTATTTTCAATAACAAAAAGGGAATGAGCCGATGGGGCTCGAGCAGAAATCGAAAGCTTAAGTAAATGGGAGAAAAATGGGCTCGCGGGCCCGATGATAACAAGAAATGGGCGAGATGAGCCCAAAGGCTGGTGAAAAGATCTAAGGGGCACGTGGGCCCAAATGGTGGGCACGCGGGCCCAAAGCTGGAAAATGAATCTAAAGGGCACGTGGGCCCGACTGGTGGGCATGTGGGCCCAAGGTTGTTGGATTGGAATGGGCATAGAAGCCCAGTGGAGTGAGAAGATTTAAATGGGCTCTCAGGCCCATTGATCAGTTCAGGTGGCCATTTTGGCCCAAATGTGGGAATTGGGCTAGATAGCCCATCAAGCGAATCCAAGAGGGATAGAGTGAGGATTTTGAAATACGTGACCGTAGGATACGGTTCACGCGGGATGTTGTTTGGAGGTGGGTTCGAGTGGACAAGTTGTTTAGAGATGGACTTGCCCTTGACTGGTTCTTCCTCCTCTATGAACAACCGAGCTAAAGATGAACTCAGGTTGTCCTCCTCCTCCTCTTCCTCTGGTGCCTTCTTCCTCTTGAGTGGTTCTTCTTCTTTGTCCCCGGCCATCATCATGGTCTCCCCTTTAATAAAGAATTTTTGGAGTCCCATGGCATTTTTTGACCGGTAGACCATCCGCGGAGTGAAACTGGGCTCATAGCCAAGCCCGTGTCTCTTTGGTCTTTGTATGGCTTCAATGGGGTGCACAACCCCCTGCAGCTCCTTTCCCAACCCTTTTCCCCGGCTGATAGCCCATCCCCTTCATCATCCGCCATGCAACGGTATCTGGAGGCGTCGTTAATACCATGACCTCAGGTAGCTCTGTAGTTGAAACCAACGGCTGGACAGATTTTGATATTGGTAGTGCAGAAGAGGGGTCATCCACGTCACTCAGAATGGGGATGTTGGTTACTTTGATCACCTGGCCCTTGTATGGGAACTTCAGACACTGATGATTAGTGGAGGCAACAGCTCCTATTGCCTCAAGGTACGGGCGTCCCAAAATAGCTTTGAATGTAGGGTCCAGTTCTAGAACGTGAAACTCGGTGGTGACAGCACACGGCCCGAGCCCTACTTTCAATGTAACCACCCCTCGTGCCGGCTTCCGGGAGTTGTCATATGCGGTCACCGTGACGGCAGAAGGCTCGATTTCTTCATCGGAGATGCCGCAAAGTTGCAATGTTTCTGGCGGCATGACATTTATGGATGCTCCGGTGTCAATCAAGCAAGACTTGATCTCCACGCCTCGGATGACTACTGCAACGCGCAAGGCGTACTTTCTGATCTCTGGCCGTGCCAACTCCTCCTGTGTAAAGGTGAGTGCCGGATGTTCACTCCTCGGGGTCAGGACAGCAATGATCTTCTCAGGCGGGAGGTCCTCATTGACCATGACCCGCTGCAAGTATTGTTGCAAGATGTCCTGATGATTCTTTGACCTCTTTATCAGCTCCGTAATTGAAATCCGTGCCGGCATTTTGTCCAAATGTTTTAATAGATCATATGCCGTGCCGGGCAATGGTTCTTCCACTACCTCCTCTTACGCTTGCTCCTGTGGTTGTATCCCGGCACGGGGGAAGACCCTTTGGAACATCCTCCCGCTACGAAGTACCGGGCGCCGGCGTGGTAGGGGAAGTGGTGATGATGGTGATGGTAGGGTTGGTTGGTAGGTTGAGGAGCCCATGGTAGGTAGGGGTGGTGAGGATCGGATGATGAGGGGTCGTGGATTGGTGGAGGCCGGTATGTTGGGTGAGGGTTGGGGTGTTGGTGGTGATGGTCTAATGGTGAGGGGGCGTGGGGTGGCGGTGATTGGTAGATTAGGTGATGTCGGGGTGTTGGTGGCGGTCTAATGATTAGACGCCGTGGAGGATTAATGGTGGTTGGTGGGTTAGGTTGGGGTGATGGTTGGGGTGCTGGTTGGGAGACGGGTGGCGGTCTAATGATTAAGCGTCGTGGAGGGTTAATGGTTGGTGAGGGTAGTGGTGTTTGGATAGTTTGTGGGCTGGGGGCAACTCTCGGTATGGAGAGTATGGTGCGGTTTGTAGGTGGGGTCGGTATGGCGGGCATGGAGGTGATTTGATCCTCGACACCGCCAACCCTGGGAATGGTGGGTTGACTCCTCGATGGCTGAGTGGACGAGGCCGAGTCGTTGGTTTGGTGGTGCTGGTGCCGGTGCTTGTACGGGTGCATGTACCGGTAGCGGATCTTGGACTATGCCCAGGCCGGGCTGCTGTTGTGCTTGTTGTCGCCGTGGTTGATTCTGCCGTGCCTTCATGGCTTGTATAGACTCTCCCATCTGGGCCCGGGCAATGGTTCCCTGATCGTTGAGGTCATGAATGTAATCTTTAAGCGGAAACGTACATCCACCGTGTGCCCGGGATACCGATGGTAAGCGCGGTATTTTGTCATGACAGCGTTTGCCGGCCACCCTTCTCTCTCCTTTGGAAGCTTTAACTGCTGTTCAGCCATCAATGCATTGAAAATGTCGACGAGGGGGAATGGCAGTTGAGGGTAGTATTCTCTCTTGGGTCCCCCCCTCCTAAGTCGGTTGGCTGGTGGTGGCACTTGGTTGTAGGCTTGTTGTGGTGGTGGTGGTCGGTTGTAGACATGTTGTTGTTGAGGCGCTCGGTTGTAGGCATTTGGTTGCTGGGGTGCCCGGTTGTAGGTGGGTTGCTGTGGTGGTGCTCGGTTGTATGCAAGTTGTTGCTGTGGTGAGGAGGAGCCGGTTGAGGGGCCGGGCGGTATTGTTGATTGGGTGGTGGGTTACGGTATTGGCTTTGACGGTACCCACCACAGTTCCCCATGCCATTGATCCTCTCATTATTTACTACCCCTTCGGTGGTGGGTCCTACCGGTGTAGGCTTTCTAGTATTACGGGGCTTGGTGTCGAACGGGTTGATCATGGATGCATCCTTAAAGTGGGTTTGGAGGTAGCGGGCGCTATCACACAGTTCACTCATGGTTGTTGGACGGTGCATGATCAGAAGGTTGCGAAGGGTGGGGGGTGTGGTCCCAATGAGCATCCTCACTGCTCCCCCTGCGAGATGGTATCCACAAGCCTCTCGGCCATTCCCCTCCACCGATCGGCAAATCGGGCAAAGTCCTCATCCGGCCTCATCTTTTCAGCAATTAAGTCGGTTATCGAAGCGGTGGCCCCACCCTATCCTTGTACCTCTGTAGAAACTTCGTCTTAACAATGTTGAAATCCGCCGCCTCAATGGAATCAAGAGAATAGAACCAGTCTAGGGCG
This sequence comes from Cryptocoryne crispatula var. balansae, assembly GCA_036172225.1. Taxonomy (NCBI): domain Eukaryota; kingdom Viridiplantae; phylum Streptophyta; class Magnoliopsida; order Alismatales; family Araceae; genus Cryptocoryne; species Cryptocoryne crispatula. The sequence goes on from CM069922.1 coordinate 27,094,813, forward strand.
GATCCGTCCAATGACCGACGGAATAGGAAGGCAAGGGCTTTGCGGTCATTTTTCCAGAATGAGGAGTCATAGAGAAAGCTCTTTAGATGGTTAAAAGGATTACCAGTCCCGTTGTAACGTTGGAAGACCGGTATCTCTGAAGGAGGAAGGTGTAGAAGCGGGAAAGAGGGGACAGAGATTTCAGGGATGGCTTTAGAATCGAGGCGGTGCCTCATCTCTTCGAAGCGCTCATCCATCTGGTCGATTTTGTTCATTAAGACCTGGGTGAGGCTGGATTCCTGAGCCGCGGGAGCAAAGTGTTTACTTGATTGGGTTGGAAGAGGTGGGTTGGAAAGGAGAACTGGTGCGGGGTGTGTGAATGCCCCACAACGGGGTGAGTAGAGACACGGCAAGGTTGCCCAGGAGAAGAGATGATCAAGGGCCTGACTGCCGGTTGGGGTGGTGAGGGGGCTTGGTTTCCCTCGATCGGAGCCTGATTGGTGGGCATCTTGCCCTTAGTGGCATATTGGACAATTGCAAAGGCCTCGGGATCAAGGTGAAGAGATAGATCCTTGAGAGCTTGTTCTATAATATGTGAAGTGGATCGGTGAGCGGGATCTTGGACCTCAGGTTCCATCACGGCATTAACATGGCCATCTGGTTGGACCACGGGTTGCTGAAGCTCGTAGTGACCCATCTCGTACTCCTCTTCTTGGCCGCAGTAGTCCGACATCCCGATGTGTCTTCCGGACCTTAGAGTGGGCATCCTGTCAAATTTCCTTACAAAATGGTTGAAAGAAAGCAAATGAAGGGTGTAAATGCAAAGAGAGTTTTTTTTTTTTTTTTTTGGTTGGTTATGGTTGTTTGTTTGATTTGATTTGGTTTCAATTTGGTTGTTTGGAAAACAAGTTGAACACAAAATTAAAGGGATTTTTTTGTTTTTTTTTTTTAGGTGTTTTGAAAGGAGAGAATTTTTTTTTTTTTGGTTGTTTTCAATTGTTGTGAGCAAGCAAGTTATGCAAACGAGGTTTTAAAATGACTACTCGACAATTATTGGGTTGAAACCTTAAATTAGATAGATTGTTAGCAATTGTTCACTCAAATTGGGTATGGTTCCTATTGCTTCAATCTTCAAGACCTAAGGTTATCACTCATTCACCACGAGTAGGTACTTGGGTTCTTCGGGTTTTGGGGAAGTGGTACAACCGGCCCAATCGTGCGGAGAGGAATACTCCACGGATGGGGACTTACGGAGGTCTTGATGGAAACCACCAAATCAACTAGGAAGGAATATCCCAGAAGAGAGGTAAGAATCCACCAAGAAGGTGTTTGGAGGGTGAGGGTGTGTTGGGAGAGAGAGCCCCCGCCTCGAATGCCCTACGGATCGGAACGAGTCCGGTACCCGATGCAAAGCTAATGCAAAAATGAAAAATGGAGGGTAGAAGGAGAAGAAGCAATCAATATGCAAACATGAATGAAAGCTATTAAATAAGTCAAGCAAGTGAATGCAAACAAGATAAGCAATGAGAAAGTAAAACAAGTAACTAGAAACTAGCAACTAAAAATGTGGTTCGCGCGGGAACCGGCTTGTGTTGGAGTGTTCAAGTGTGGAGAAATCTGAAGTAAAAGTAAAAGGATGGTCCACGTGGGGACCGAATTGAAAATAAAGTGGCTCACGCGGGAGCCGAGTTTTGGAAAAGTAGGTGGTTCACGTGGGAACCGGTTTTTGAAGGAAAAGGGGTGGTTCACGCGGGAACCGGTTTGTTTGATTGGAAAAAAGGAAAGGAGGGCCACGTGGGGCCAATCTAATTGGTGCAAAGGGGTGGTCCACGCGGGGACCGATCTGAAAGTGAGTTGGTTCACGCGGGAACCGAGTTGGAAAAGAAAGGTGGTTCACGCGGGAACCGGTTTTTGAAGGAAAATGGGTGGTTCACGCGGGAACCGGTTTGTTTGATTGGAAAAGGGAAAGGAGGGCCACGTGGGGCCAATCTAAAGGTGCTGCAAAGGGGTGGTCCACGCGGGGACCGATCTGAAAGTAAGTTGGTTCACGCGGGAACCGAGTTGGAAAAGAAAGGTGGTTCACGCGGGAACCGGTTTATAAGAAGAAAAGTGGTTCACGCGGGAACCGGGCTGAAATTAAAGACAAGAAATCAAGTCCACATGGGGGACAATCTTAAAGGAAGAGTAATCAGCAAGTTTTTAAAAGTAAATTGACATGGAAAAGGGTAAAGGACAAGCCGGTTCACGCGGGAACCAAGTCGGAAAACAACTAGTTGCACGGATCAATCAAGCTAGCACGGTTGAAGACATTGGTTGTCCCACCGTGGTCGCCAAAAAGCTGTCGACTCCAGAAATGGGTTCCGGATCGGCACCTCAAGAAGAAGGTGAAATATGGAATTGGGGAAAAGGGGGAGTGAATCGGAAAACACTCGGAAAGCGGTAAAGACTCCTCACCTCGGTCCCACACTCACATTGATCCCCGAACTTTCATCTCACGGCGTCGCTCGAGCACCGGAGATGGTTCGGGTCATGTGGGAGGAGAGTGAGGAGGATATGAATTTAGAACATGAATAAAAAGAAATTGTGGTCGCCAGGAGCCGCGGGCTCCGATTTATGTAATGGAAAGAGAAAGAAGTTGACCGTGTGTACCTTAGCGTGGGAGAAAGGGATGTGAGTTCAACCTTCTTCTTCTTCGGCCGGCCGATGAAGAAGAGTCTCCAATCCAATGCTAGCTTGATCAACCTGTGCAACTAGAACAATGAACCAAGTGAAGAGTTTGGTTAGACTTGTGAAGTGTAGTAACCGTAGAGAGAATATGAAAGAGAAGCAATTGGAATCGAACTCACCGGATTGGGGTGAGTCCTAACCCCTTTTTTTGTGTTTTTTGATGATGTAAAAATGATGTAAATGAACTAAAATATGCTTTAAAACAGTAAATAAACAGAATTAATGGAGTTTAGAAAGCTTATGGAATGATTTGGCTTCAGTTGAAGCCGAGTTGGTTGAAAACAGCCGGTTCGGGTAGCTTGGTACCCTTCTGGCGCGACTTTGGTGCAGAGGATGTTACGGACGACCCCGATGTCGGAATTGAGTTACGTTTGTTGGAGTAGGCGGAGGACTCAGAGAGGAAGAGTTTCTTTCTTGATGATTTCTCCGAAATCCTCCTGTATAAGTCAGTAAAAATTCTGAAAGTGGGCGGATATCAAAAATAGAACCTGGATGCGCGCCCTCAGTGTAGCAACCGCCACGAACAAACGGCAAGTCGGAATGGAGTGCCGTCAGTTGGGGACGAAAGAGGACGAAGAGAGGAACAATTTGTATGTTGAAGACTTTTGCAGCAGAAGCCTTGGATTTTCTCCAGAAGTCGATGAAGATGGTTGATGAAGAACACCCGGATCGAGCCTTCTCCTTCACCTCGGGATCGGTTTCTTGACTTCGGATCGCCTTTGGACGTCGGGACGGCTTTGGAGAAGAGATGGGACGACCTTGGGACGAGCTAGGCACCGGGGTTCAACCTTGGTTCGTTGAGAATGACCCTCAATTTATAGGGGAAGAGAGCCGGTGCAAAATTTAGAAACTTGATGTACCGCGCCCCCTCTTTTCAAAGAAGACGAGGGCGCGCAGGGCGCGCCCTCAACCCAAGGGCGCTCAGGGCGCGCCCCCAGTTCGGGGGCGCGGTCTGCGCGCCCCCCTGTTTCAAAGGAGGCGGGGGCGCGTTCGGCGTCTCACTGCTAAAAATCGACGGAATGTTCCGGAAATTGCTAAAAATGGACTTGACATACGTAACGCGCCCCCGAACCGGGGGCGCGGTACAAATAAGTGAAAATTCTCGCCCGGAAACCTTCCAAAAACCCGGTTTAGAAGGTGCTAATCGGGGTAATTTCCGATTTAAAGCAACTGACCGCGCCCCCGCCTTTCAAAGGGACTGGGGGCGCGCAGGGCGCGCCCCCAGTTTGAGGGCGCGCAGGGCGCGCCCTCAGGTTGAGGGCGCGCAGGGCGCGCCCTCCACTTTCAAGCGGAGCGGGGGCGCAGTACACTCTCTCTCCTGCGCGCGTGTTCCGCGAGCCGTATCTTGCAAACGGGATGTCCGATTCGGCCCCCGTTTGTTGCATTGGAAAGAGTGCCTTCAACCGCACCTCCTAAAGTCGGTAAACCAGCCGCATGACTCCCGAGATTTTCGTACGGGGCTTTCTACCGTTTTACCTTATCGCGGAAAGCCGAAACCCGGGGCGAAGATCCGAAAGAGCACGGTTCCGGTCGAGAAATCTCGGGTCAACTCGGGATGACTTGAAATGATGACCGAACAAGTCCGGTATGATCGGACAATCCGAAGTCATCGAAAAATCTGAGATTAACCCGGTAAACGTGAATCGAAAGCCGTAAAAGCCGCGAAACCCTAAAATTGACCGAACCGGCCTTATAGCCCCGGTTGATAAAATATACGGCTAGAATCGACCCGGATGACATGAAAAGACCCGGTGATGACCGGAAAGGCCTAACATGTGGCCCGGGATAGCCGTGTCAGCACAGATCGAAAAAGCCGTAACGAAAGCCGTCATTGACTGACGCCTACCGAAGTGACTTCTCGGAAACCCTGAATGTTACGGAACACATGCGGGACTCCCGAGACCTTCAATTATGGACCATTCAAGGTCGGTCATCGAGCCGGCTTCATATTTTTACAGTTTACGTGCGGCTCTCGCTTGAAGGTTACGGCATTATTCCGGAAATCTTCGGTCCATTCTCAACTTACAAGGGGCTCCACCAATGTCCTTAGCTTATGTCCACGAGGTAATCCAGATCAGATAACGGTCGGATAAAAGATATTGCCTATGGAATAGGAGTCTAGTGCTCCGAATCAAGCCAATTTGGCGTGTCTACAGAGGGCACATGCGCCCCACCTTTGAGGCACGTGGGAACCAGTTTTTCACCGGGACTCTACCGCTCAACAGACGGAAGAGATAAGATCGATTTTTTCGGAGTTGATAAGATATGCCCCCCCTGGGGGGCGCATGCGCCCTTCACTGGGGCGCATGCGCCCTGCACCAGGGCGCATGCGCCCAGGGGTGAGGCGCATTCCTCCTATTTTTTAGTCCAGATCGGATTGCTCGTTCTCCTATAAATGGACTCTGATTCTGGTCGTTCCAGGAAGAGGAGAACGACTCCCCAGGCATCTCAAGACGTCCTATCACCCTCCTGCATCGATTTTGTGATTTTTAGAGAGAGAATTTCGAGTTTTTAGAGAGAGAAAAGTCGGTTCAAGAGAGAGGAAGGCTGTTCTGCAGGTGATCTGCCAAGTCTCTCTTCTTCGGCCTCTACAGCAGTGTGTGGACGTCTGCTGCCTGAGCTCTCTTCATCAAAGTTCTTCCTCTCCAAGTCTTCTTGAGTTTACAATCGACGGCACTTGATTCCAAGGTCTGGGCTGATCGTGACGAGCGCAGAAGCAAAGTCGCGCCTGGCAGATCCTGGACTGCTGCTCGGCTTTTTCGACAATACGATTTGGCTATATCTTCCTCTATACAACTCAGAATCTTTCAATTCTTTTTCCTATCTCTTTGTTTAGTGATTCTCCATCATCCTATCATTTTTTTACATTTTTTGCACTACTTTTACTCTGTTAATCCGAAAATAAAAAAGGGGGTTAGAGATAACCCGAATCCTAGTCATTTGTGTGTTTTATGTCATTCTCTTTACATATACTCCACTTTGTCTAGTTCTAATAGTCTCTTTCACTTGTTTATTTGTCTAGTTGCACAGAACATCAAGCACCCACCGCGTTGAGGACTCTTCTTCATCGGCCGGCCGAAGAAGGAGAAGCTTTAACTCACATTCTTCACGCTAAGGTACACACGGTCAATTTTAATTCTATAAATCGGAACCCACGGTTCCTGGCGACCACGTTTATTTCTTCTCACCCTCCTCCCACATGACCCGAACCGTCTCTTTGGTGATCGAGCGACGCCAAGGGATGAAAGTTCGGGGATCAATGTGAGTGTGGGACCGAGGTGAGAATTGCTTTCCGAGCTTTATTCCTTTCTTTCCTCATCCCCTCTTGAGGTGACGATCTGGGTTCACGGACTTCCCTGAAAAGGAGAGGACCCCGTCGAATTTTCAGAGTCGACAGCTTTGTGGCGACCACGGTGGGACAAGCAATGTCTTCAACCGTGGGTGCTAAGTGTTTTGTTTGCAACTAGTTCTAGTCCTAGACCGGTTCCCACGTGAGCCTTTCCTTCTTTCCATCTTTCTTAACTTCATGCCATCTCAAAACTTCTGATTTCACCCATCTTTCATCAGATCTGAAGTGCCAAGTATGCCATTTATTTTCTGCATTTTATTTAAACCGGTTCCCACATGAACCACCCTTTTCTTCTTAAACCGGTTCCCGCGTGAACCAATCTCTTTCTTTACTTCAGTTCCCACGTGAACCAAACCACTTTCCTTCAGATCTATCCCCACTTGGATCAGATCTTTGTTCACCTTTAATTGGCCCCACGTGGCCCTCTTTTGGCCATTCAAACCGGTTCCCACGTGAACCACACCTTTTACCCAAAACCGGTTCGCACGTGAACCAGCTTTACTTTCTACCCCAGTTCACACATCGGTCCCCACGTGGACCACCCTTTTGCTTGGCTATCAGATCTGAACCCTCTTCTTTCCATCACCTTTTCACTATCTCCATTTGGCTCACATAAGAAACAAGTCTAGATTCTAGTTTCTAGTTGCTTGCCTAGTTTCTAATTTCTTGTCTGGTGTTGATTGCTTGTTTAAGTTTATGTTTTGCTCATTACTTGCTTTATTACTTGATTGCATTCTATACTCCTTCTCTCTACCTCCTTCTTTTACACTTTTTTTGAGGCGGGAGCTCACTCTCCCATTTATCCCTCCCATCCAAAACACCCTCTTGGTGGATTCTGACCTCTCTTCTGGGATATTCCTTCCTAGTTGACTTGGTTGGCTTTCATCAAGGCCTCCGTAATTCCTCATACGTGGAGTATTCCTCTTCACGATCGGGTTGGTTGTACCACTCCCCAAAACCCGAAGCATCCTACGTTACCTACACGTGGTGAGATTGTGTGAAACCTAGGTCATTGGAGATTGGAGTTAGGATCCTAACCCATTTGTTGAGAGAACAATTCTTAACAAAATTCATAAACCTAAGGTTTAATCAAAATCATTGCGTAATCTTGCTTTCAAGTCTTTGCATAACTTGTTTGTCAAACAAAAATTCAAACCTCTAACTTTTTGCAAGATACTAAAAAAAACCAAAAAAGTTCTTTGTTTACTTTGTCAACTTGTTTTACTTTCTCCTAAGGTTCAATGCAACTAAGGTCCGGAAGGCACGTTGGAATGGCGGAACAAGTTGAACATCGAGAGCACGAGATGGGTCACCAACCAATTCCGTCAGAAGCGCAAGAGGTCCCTCAACCATCTGCTCCCCGTGATGTTGAACAACTCTTTAGGGAGTTGTCTCTCTATACCGACCCAGAAACCTATGCCCGTATACAATCCATGGTGAAGGGCAAAATTGCTTCAGATCAGAATGAAACCAATCAAGTTGCCCTATCTCCTCGTCCTCTAGTTCAACCACCACTCATGCAGTCACCCTTTGTTCAATCACATGTTGTTCAACAATCTATGATTCAACCTCCTGTTGTTCAACAACCTATGATTCAACCATTTGCAGTTCAACCATCTGTGGTCCAACCCTCATTTGTCCAACCATCTTATTTCAACCATGTTGCTCCCTTGGCCCATCAAGTCATGGGACAATCTTCAGTAAATTTGCCAAATCATGCTCCTCAATTTCAGAACCATGTCTCTAACCACATACCCCCACCGATAAACCAAGAACCAGCTCTCACCAGGGCAATCATGGATCAGCTCACTCAGATGAATGAACGTTATGAAGAGCTGAGATGTCGCCTGGACTCCAAGTCAGTGCCTGAGATTTCCATCCCTTCTCTGCCAGTCTTACACCTGCCACCTTCTGAGCTACCAGTTTATCGTCGCTACAATGGTACTGGCAACCCCTTTCTTCATCTTAAAGATTTTCTTTATGAATCCTCATTACGGAAAGATGATCGTAGGGTTCTTGCCTTCTTGTTTCGTCGATCACTAGAAGGGTCCGCATTGGAATGGTTCTACTCACTCGACTCCTTTGAGGCGGAGACTTCGACATTGTCAAGACCAAATTCTTGCGAGAGATATAGAGACCGGGTGGCACCGGCGTGCTCCATTACGGACTTGATTGCCGAGAAGATGAAGCCCGAAGAGGACTTCATAAAGTTTGCCGATCGCCGGAGGGGAATGGCAGAAAAACTGACGGATGTGATTTCTGAAGGGGAACAAGTAAAGATGCTCATTGGCAACACTACACCTGCCTTGAGGAATGTCTTGATCATGCACCGTCCTACCACAATGAATGAACTCTATGACAGTGCCCGATACTTACAAGCCCACTTCAAGGATGCCACCATGGTAAACCCTTTCGATCCTAAACCTAGAAACTTTAGGAAAACCCCCTCAGCACCAGTTGGGCCTACAACCGAGGGAGTGGTCAACAATGAAGGTCAGTAAATATTGTAGGGAACCGGGGAGGGAACCGTCAAAACCGATTCGAAACCCACCACGGAACCCTTCCTATTACCCCCTCGGCAACAAGTTAGGCCACCACAACTACGACAACCACAACAACCACCTCGGCCCGGTAGCACACCCCCAGCAACCTCGTCAACCTACCTATAATAGGGCACCGCCACCACCCAATCAAGCACCACGAAGGGGAGGTCCTAGGAGAGAGAACTACCAGCAACTCCCTTACTCCTTGACCGACATCTTCAATGTACTCATGGCGGAGAAACAGTTGGAATTGCCCAAGGAAAGAGAGGTTTGGCCAACAAATGTTGATATGTCCCGATACTGTGCTTACCACCGATGTCCTGGTCATACCGTAGAGGTGTGCTTTCAATTCAAGGATTACATCCACGATCTGAATGACCAAGGCAGCATTGATTGGGTCCAAATGGGGGAATGCATACAAGCTATGAAAGCTAGGCGGCGGCGGCGGCGGCGTCCACGAGCTCAACCTCAACAACAACCTGGCTTGGGGATTGTCCGTAATCCGCTCCCATTACATGCTCCCGCTCCAGCACCGGCACCAGCACATCTAAACCCAGGGATTGGTCTAGTACACTCCATTGTCCAGGGAGATGCCGATCGTGCTCAAGGTTGGCAGCTAGAAAGCCACAATACAACCATGCCTGTCAACCCGGCTAGGTCTCCTGCTAGGAACCCTCCTAGACAGATAATCCGTGCACCTGCTACACCACAACCACCACAAAGCTCAATAACCCAACCACTTGCCGCCACCTCTTCTCGCCGGCCCATCATTAGGCCAGCCCCCTCCTTAACTACACCTCCTTCAACCATTGCTACACACCGGCCCTTGCTCATACGACCACCACAATCATCACCAAACCTGAACCCCCAGCCTACAAGCTTTACCACTCCAAAACCCCAACCTATCATACCACCAGCACCGCAACCAATCCCACAACCTTCATTAAACTCATCAACCACTCCTGCACCCCGGCCTCTTCTTATTGGGCCACCGGTATCACCATCACTACCACCTCCAAATCCTACCCCTCTACCAACTAACCCCATCATCCCAGAACCATCAATCCCGTTACCTATCATACATGAACCTACACCACCTGTTCCACCAGAACCCACCCCAGTTAACCCATCACCTCTACCCGACCGCCAAATAGCCCCGGTACTTCGGAGTGGGAGGATGTTCCAGCGGCTCTTTCCCCAAGCCGGAACTCAACCGCAGGAGCCAGTGGAGGAGGAACAAGTGGAAGAACCATTGCCAGGCACGGCGTATGATCTGTTAAAGCATTTAGATAAAACACCGGCCCGTATTTCTATACTTGAGTTGATCAAAAGATCAAAGGTGCACCAAGAGATTCTACAGCAGTACTTGCAAAGGGTCATGGTGAATGAAGATCTCCCACCTGAGAAGATCACTACAGTGTTAGCCCCTAGAAGTGAGCACCCAACACTCACTTTCTCTCAGGAAGAATTAGCAGATCCAGACTTTAGGAGATATGCTTTGCATGTGGCTGTTATCATCTGCAATGTCGAAGTAAAATCATGTTTGGTTGACACTGGAGCTTCCATCAACGTTATGCCGCCAGAAACATTGCAGTTGTGCGGTATTTCTGAACAAGAAGTCAAGCCATCTTGTGCCATGGTTACAGCCTATGATAACTCCAAGAAGTCTGCACGTGGGGTGGTCACTCTAGAAGTCAAACTTGGACCATGTACGGTCACAACAGAATTTCATGTTCTAGAATTAGATCCAACTTTTCGGGCTATACTTGGGAGGCCATACTTGGAGGCAATAGGAGCTGTGGCTTCAACAAACCACCAGTGCATAAAATTTCCCTTTAAAGGACAGGTGGTCAAGGTGACTAGCATGCCTATGAGGGATGAGATGAATGATGTTTTTACATCACCCCTAGGTCTGTCAATACAACCCCAGATCTCAGTGGGAGAATTGCCAGAAGTCAGATGCATGACCGCCTCTCTACCAGACACACTGGGATGGCGGATGATGATGAAATTGGGCTATCAGCCTGGAAGAGGTTTAGGCAAGGATCTTCAAGGGATCACTCAGCCAATTGAAACTGTGAAAAGGCCACGCAGGCAGGGGTTGGGATATGAAGAGGGTTCCATCCCAAGGAGGATCTTCCAGCCAGGATATGCCATGGGGCTCCACACCTTCTTTATCAAAGGGGAGACCATGATGATGGCTGAAGACGACAAGAGTTCCATGATGACAGTTGTCAAGAGAAGAAAGGCTCCAGAAGAAGAAGAAGAAGACTTGGAAGACTTATGCTTATCTTTGACTCGTCTGTTCTCAAGTGGGGAAGAGTATCAAGAACCACCCAAGGGCAGACCGATGTTGGATCATCTGGTTGAGCATACCACCCAAGTCAAAACCATTCCACGAGGCCCAACAATGCCATGTTTAAACCTCGTGCCGTTGTTTCTAGATCTTTTGGATGGGCTTCAGGGCCCACTTACCCACATTGGGCCCATGAGCCCTCTTAAACCTTCCACTCTTACTGGGCCTGCTTGCCCATTTGCTTCCCTCATCAACTTCAAAACTGAGGGCTTTTCCCAATATGGGCTCACATGCCCATTTATTTCTAAGATCGGGTCCACGTACCCGTTTACTTTTTTCATCAGTTTTGGACCCATGTGTCCACTTTCTGTTACCATTGGGCCCACGAGCCCCTTTTTCCCTTTTATTCTTAAGTTTTTCTCCCTATTAATTCAGTCATCTTCTAGCAAACCTCGAGTCATGCTGACTCATTCTATCCTTTTACTTGAAATTTCCAAAACGTCTTCTCTGAAACTCACATTTCCATCGAGGAGACGTCTCTACTCATACCAGAGGGTACTCCCAATCAGGGATCCCCCTTTTCTGAATCATTGATCGATTTGCTCGATCCTCCCTCCACTGTAAATACCACCTTTCCAGCTTTATCTTCAATAGGTCAAGTTAGGTTAGGAAATAGGAAAGTCAGAGGTAAGGAGTTCCAAACAGATATCTGCAACAATTGGCATAGAAATGTAGACAGTCTTGACTGATCGGTTAGGGCGATGGCAGAGTTTCCTATCCCAATTTGATATCACTTATGTCCCACAAAAGGCAATCAAGGGCTATGCTATTGCTGAACACCTTGCCCATCATCCCATACCCGTCTTTGACCCAGTCCGGTCGGAGTTCCCGGATGACGAACTAATGTCAGTCCGATCTTCCAATCTTTGGACATTATATTTTGACGGGGCTCTGAATTCTCATGGTAGAGGGATAGGTATTGTCCTTCTGTCACCTGAAGGTGTCACCATTCCACAGGCTTTTCAGCTTAACTTTCCAGCAACCAACAACATAGCTGAGTATGAAGCCTTGCTGGCCGGGCTGGAGGCCGCTCATCTCCATGGTGCCACCGAACTGAGGGTGATAGGTGATAGTCAATTGATCCTACGCCAAGTTCTATCCAAGTACCGAACTTCCCATCCAAACCTCAAGCCCTACCAGGAGCTCACCACCTGCTACATCAAGTTATTCTTCAAACTCACTTTTGTTCATGTCCCCCGCTCTCAGAATATCCTCGCCGATGCCTTAGCTTCACTAGCTTCATCTCTATCTGTCCCGCTAGGCAGGCAAGTGCGAACTATCCACATCTGTAAGAGGACAATTCCGACAATTGAGGATGGACGTTTTACGAAGGTTAAGGAGAGATTCAACGAAAAGAATACTTGAAACATAAGGAAGAAATCTCCTTGATTGAGTTCGAAGAATTAGAAGAAGGTGAGAGACCTTGGTATGACGAGATTGCGAGGTATTGTCAAGATCGGTCATATCCACTGGATCAACCACCAAGGAAAAGAAGGCAATCGAAGAGTATCCCGCAGGTATACAATCCTAGGAGGGGTGCTCTATAAGAGAAGCATAAATGGAATCTTACTCGTGTGTCTTGATGAAGAAGAAGCCGAGTTGGTGCTGAAAGAAGCACATTCTGGAGTTTGTGGTGGTCATGTGAATGCCCAAGCCCTTGCTAAGAAAATCATCCGGCAAGGGTATTATTGGCCAACTCTAGAAGAAGACTGCTCTATCTTTGTCCGGCATTGTCACTCATGTCAACTCCATGCCGACAAGATTCACTCTCCCGCATCTTCCCTTCATCCAATTCATGCCCCATGGCCTTTCGCCATGTGGGCCTTTGATATCATTGGCCCCTTGAGTGACCTCAACTCCGAAATGCGCTCAAAATCGTTCATTCTGACGGCAACGGAGTACTTCACAAAGTGGGCTGAAGCGGAAGCATTCGTGGAGATTAAAGCGTCAACGGTTGCTCCTTCATCAAGCGCAACATCCCGGCAAGGTTCGGGATCCCCGGCGACATCGTCACCGATAATGGGCCACAATTTCTTTCTCAAGATCTGCGTGATCTTTGCAACGGGTATTACATTTCATTGCATCATTCATCGCCATACTATCCTCAAGGCAATGGTCAAGCGAGAAGCCACCAACAAAACCTTAATCAAAATCATCAAGAAATCTTGTAAGTCTAGCAAATTTGCCGGCGGCTTTGATAAGCTTGTAGATGCTCTATGGGCTTATCGTACTTACGTAAGGACTCCCACCGGACAAACCCCGTATGCTTTGGCATATGGAATGGAAGCAGTGGTCCCTTACGAAGTATTACTTCCATCTCTCCGAGTTCAGCTCGACAGGGATATTCCTGTTGATGAGAGACGAGAATCTCTCCTTGCACGGCTTGAACTCTTGGATGAAAGAAGGCTAGCCGCCGCCGAGCATGCCCGGACTTATCAGAATAGACTCAAAAGGTTTTATCAAAAGAGGGTGGTCGAGAGAAAGTTCGAAATCGGTGAGATGGTAGTCAAACGCATATTCGTTAAGCCAGGGGTCCCCGCTCCAAGTTGCAACCTAACCGGGAAGGGCCTTTTGTAATCACTGAAAAGTATCCAGGTAATGCATTTGAATTGACTAATGCAGATGGAGAAAAATTGAATCATCCTTGGAATGGAGTTTACCTCAAAAAGTACTTTCCATAAAAATGGAGAAACCACTGGTATAATCTCAAGTCATCGATCCTAGGTTGTTCGTGAGAAGTCAAGGGTAGGTATCATCCTACACACACAACACTTCCCGATCCTAGAATCCGGATAACCCGACACTTGCGAAAGGCAAGGCAGAAATCTAGAAATGGAAGGAATACCCTTACCCTTTTCTCTTCTACTCAGTCCAAGATAGGGAGAGAAGGTTAGAGAGGGGTAGTATTGAAAACACTCGCCACCCTAGTAGGAGGCCGTCTCAGAGGGTGCAAAAGGGTGCCAAAAGATGGGCAATGAACCCCTCAGGTTAGAAAAAAGAAAAAAGATCAACCTGTCTGAATGAGTACCCAGAATGATAGTCAAGGCAAAAGGCACTAAAAGATGGGCAATGTCCCCACGGGTCAAAAACCTGTCCAAATATGTGCCACATAGAAAAGAGCAAAAAAAGGAAGAAAAACCCAAAGAGGCCGAACCCCAATGGGTAATTTGAGTGAGAGTAGAGAAATCCCTCTCAACATCTTCAAACCCTATCAAGGACTTCCTCTATACTCTTCCTCCTTAAACCCCTTGGGTAGGGTAAACCGACAAAATCCAGGTGGAACCCGAGCCGATCAAAGGAAGAAGGTTAGAAGGATTCTAGGTAGGGAACTTTATTTTTGCACGTGGCATCTACCACTTGAGTCTTGACAAACTCCAAAGACCGATGAACTGTCTCAAATACCAGCATTTTCTTCACAAAAAAATACATATTTCAAAAATCCAAAAAAAATACATATTTCAAAAATCCAAAAAAATACATATTTCAAAACCCACAAAAAAATGCATATTTCAAAAACCCAAAAAAATTGAATATTTCAAAAATCCAAAAAAAATGAATATTTCAAAAATTCAAAAAAAAAAAACACATATTTCAAAAATCCAAAAAAAAATTTTGAATACTTTTGAAAATACAAATGATTGTTTTCAAGAAAATCCAAAAATAAAAAAATTGCTTAGTCATGATCATTGCCTTAGTTGCATCCATGTTTATTTGAGTGTCATGCATATTTCCATTTCTGCATTGCATATCCATTTTTTTACTTTAATTACCTTGTTAAGAAGGCTCTTCCCCTTGACCTGAGTCAAAGTTGACCATAATAGGCAAAGGGATGAGTCATGGTGAAGATCTAATCCCCTTTCTGTCAAGTGTTTCAGGCATTTCAGTACATGAGAGGAGAGGATTCACACCATGACAGGTAAGTTCTCTCAACCTCCCATTTCATTTTAAGTCATTCGTTTTATTCCACCTTGTTAAGAAGGCTCCTCCCTTTGACTCAAAGTCAAGGCAAACGATATACAGGCAAAGGGATGAGTAATGATAAAAATTTAATCATTTTTCATTAAGTGTTTTCAGGAGCTGAAAAAGCAAAAAAAGAGAAGGGCGATCAGGTACATTTTTTTCAAAAAAAAAAAAAAAAAAAAAAAATTGGCCTCAGGGCGCATGTGCCCTCATCTGGGGGCACATGGCCAGGTGCCCCACCCCCTGGGCGCATGGCCAGGTGCCCCCGATCGGGGGCACATGTACAAAAAAATTCGAAAAATTCAGAAAAATCTCAAAAATTCAGAAATTGTATATAATGTTAAAAATGACAATTTTGCTAAAAGAAACCATCATCAAAAACTTTTTTTTGACCTCCAAATGATGGTTCTAATAGTAAAATCTTCAATTGATCATTTCATGAACAATCTGATTCACATAACAATTAAATGCATTGGGTACTAACCGTAAATGTGCAGGCAACCTTTTTAGTCCTAATAGGTGAATTGGCGAGATCAGTGTTACCCAAGGAATGCCATGCCAACCTTGTGGCAAAAGAGAGGAAGCGCTACCTATCGTGGTGCTGTATTCCGTCAAAAGGACAAGACAAGGATGGACCAGAGATGCTGATGAACCAGGCGGTCGATGCAGCTTACCTAAAGATTTCATCCTCAGCTTCTCATCAATCTCACACCATCATCACCATCATTTCATTTTTTGCACTTCACATTACTCCTACTATCTGTCACCTAGTTATGCTAGGTCCATTTTATACATATTATATGCATTAATGTTGAAGACCTTGAGAGTGAAGATGACTGTGCCCGAGGTCCCCTACAACAAAATCTACGACGGCTTGGTCATTTCTTCACACTCACGGATAAGCCAAAATTGAACATTGGAGGGACGATGGTTCCTAATCGGGTGTCTTGACCTCCAATAGACAATCTATATCTTCAACTATTTTCTACATGATTTTCTATGTGTTCACATCCATCTCCTTTTCTTTCTTCATCATTACCAAAATCTTATTTCATCATGTTTTCTCTTTCTTTTATCATGTTTTATTCTTTCTTTTATCCCTTTATGTTTTATTCATTTCTTTTTGTTCCACCATGTTTTATTCTATCATCTCTTTTATCCCACCGTGTCATGGCAATTGTCATGCCATTGTTTCTTTTTACCATCATTCTATGTTAGCCCCACCATTATCTTTCAATCCCACTATGGCTTAAATCTGTCTTGTCGTTTTCCGAATACTTGATTTTTTTGCTAGAGCATGATTCATGGTTTTCACGTTACCCGAGCAATTTTATTTTGTTTTAAACGAACCCTTTTAGAACTTGAGGTTCTTCCACTCAGAATTAAACTGAGTATTTTGGTGAAACTTAAATGAACTTGAGATTCCAAATATGATGGATTGGTATTCTTTTCATTTTAAGATCAACTTCTCTTTTACAAAACTTTAGCCCATCACAGTACAAGAACACCGCAAAGTTCGGGTTGCTGGCTGATGATGAACCTACGAATTCGAGGACTCCTCACCACGCTGAGGGTTGGCTACATCCTTTTTATCCTTTATCACTTACTTTTTCATCTCTCGTGCCAAGGGCATGTCTTTTACCAATCAATTATGTGAGGTTTTGATAGAACATGAAAGCGATCTAGAATACTCAGAGAGATTCATTTTGCTGGATCAGGTAGATAAGCGTGTCTATATCTACACCTTGATGCCACCTTTTCAGTCCATCACCATTCCATTCCGCTACATTCATCTACGTTCACTTGCATTTCATTATAGTTCACTACGAATCACTCCGCTTCATTACATGCCACTCCCTTACAAAGCCGACATCAAGGCGAGGCAAGCTGTAGACACGCCAAATTCGCCTAATTCAGAGCATAAAACTCATGTTTTATAGGGTAACACACATGATTGATCATATGATGATGCCGGGTCCTTTTAAGTTGATTTGGAGCTTCGCCGAACAAAATCGGATGTTTTCCGACGTTTTCCGCAAAAAGCCGTAATTTCCGAGCGAAAGCCACACGTAAGTCGTGTAAACACGGAAATTGGCTGAATGACCAATGCCTAATGATCATGCATTGAAGGTTATGGTCATATTCACACTCCGGACAAGTTTTGTTGCATTCCGTGCTTTTTCGGTTTGCCGTCGGAGTCATTTTGACCTGTATCGGATCTTCTGTTCACTGCCCTAACTTCCGGATAAAATTCTGAAGTTTTGGAGGGTGTGATGGCTGATCCGATGCTATAGAGAGCTTCTTCGGCCTGTTATCTTTCCAACGCAACAAACGGCGTCGAATTCCGAGTTCGGGAGTGTTCGCAATGGCTTCCGGAAGAAGGACGCGCGAACCGGTCCCATGCGCCCAGTTCCAGGGCACATGCGCCCGGGACCCAGGGCACATGGCCATGCGCCCTACCAGTGAGGCACCTGACCATGTGCCCTCACTTGAGGGCACATGCGCCCCACCTTTGAGGCACGTGGGAACCAGTTTTTCACCGGGACTCTACCGCTCAACAGACGGAAGAGATAAGATCGATTTTTTCGGAGTTGATAAGATATGCCCCCCCTGGGGGGCGCATGCGCCCTTCACTGGGGCGCATGCGCCCTGCACCAGGGCGCATGCGCCCAGGGGTGAGGCGCATTCCTCCTATTTTTTAGTCCAGATCGGATTGCTCGTTCTCCTATAAATGGACTCTGATTCTGGTCGTTTCAAGGGAGGAGAACGACTCCCCAGGCATCTCAAGACGTCCTATCACCCTCCTGCATCGATTTTGTGATTTTTAGAGAGAGAATTTCGAGTTTTTAGAGAGAGAAAAGTCGGTTCAAGAGAGAGGAAGGCTGTTCTGCAGGTGATCTGCCAAGTCTCTCTTCTTCGGCCTCTACAGCAGTGTGTGGACGTCTGCTGCCTGAGCTCTCTTCATCAAAGTTCTTCCTCTCCAAGTCTTCTTGAGTTTACAATCGACGGCACTTGATTCCAAGGTCTGGGCTGATCGTGACGAGCGCAGAAGCAAAGTCGCGCCTGGCAGATCCTGGACTGCTGCTCGGCTTTTTCGACAATACAGATTTGGCTATATCTTCCTCTATACAACTCAGAATCTTTCAATTCTTTTTCCTATCTCTTTGTTTAGTGATTCTCCATCATCCTATCATTTTTTTACATTTTTTGCACTACTTTTACTCTGTTAATCCGAAAATAAAAAAGGGGGTTAGAGATAACCCGAATCCGGGCAGTTTCTAGTCAATTGTGTGTTTTATGTCATTCTCTTTACATATACTCCACTTTGTCTAGTTCTAATAGTCTCTTTCACTTGTTTATTTGTCTAGTTGCACAGAACATCAAGCACCCACCGCGTTGAGGACTCTTCTTCATCGGCCGGCCGAAGAAGGAGAAGCTTTAACTCACATTCTTCACGCTAAGGTACACACGGTCAATTTTAATTCTATAAATCGGAACCCACGGTTCCTGGCGACCACGTTTATTTCTTCTCACCCTCCTCCCACATGACCCGAACCGTCTCTTTGGTGATCGAGCGACGCCAAGGGATGAAAGTTCGGGGATCAATGTGAGTGTGGGACCGAGGTGAGAATTGCTTTCCGAGCTTTATTCCTTTCTTTCCTCATCCCCTCTTGAGGTGACGATCTGGGTTCACGGACTTCCCTGAAAAGGAGAGGACCCCGTCGAATTTTCAGAGTCGACAGGCATAGCTGAGCCAATCAATCTAGTGAGGTTACAACCAAAAAGCGGGGTTGGATATGATGGAACGATAGCGAATGGTCAGAATCTCAGAAGCAGATACTTTTCTGGATGCTTACAAAAGTTTTTCATCAAGAAAGAAACCATTCAACTGGCTGAGAACAAGGAAGGACAAGAGATGGAGCAAGAGAAGAGAAGAAGAACCAACGACCCTGAAGATGACTTGTATCCAGAAATATCTCTTTTGTTTTCCACTGATGAAGAAGGGTCAAGCAATGAACCACTCCAGGCTGAACCACCTATCAACCCACCTGAGGGTCATATTGCCAAACCGACTCGAGAAAAAGTCCAACCAACTCCGCGAGGGCCTTCCCTCATTATCTCCTCTTTTGGGGCCGATGCCCCAATTCACCGTGATGCTCTCCCCGGGCTTCTTGGCCCGATCCCTATTTCTAGGCCCTCAGGCCCAACTTATGGGTCCACGAACCCACTTGTTGCTTTTGGGCCACCGAGCCCCTCTACTAAATCTGGGCCTTTGTGCCCATTTCGTCCAACTTTTGGGCCACCGAGCCCCTCTACTAAATCTGGGCCTTTGTGCCCATTTCCTCCAACTTTTGGGCCATCGAGCCCCTCTACTAAATCTGGGCCTTTGTGCCCATTTTCTCCAACTCTTGGGCCATCGAGCCCCTCTATTGAATCTGGGCCTTTGTGCCCATTTTCTCCAACTCTGGGCCATCGAGCCCCTCTACTAAATCAGGGCCTTTGTGCCCATTTTCTCCAATTCTCGGGCCCTCAAGCCCATCTCCTAAACCTCGGGCCTTTGATCCCGCATCCTCCTCTTATTGGGTCCGTGACCCCATCTTCCTCTATGATCGTTCGGCCTACTGGCCCATCGTCTCTTTCTGTCATCATTGGGCCCGAAATCCCCCTCTATCAAACATTACTCGAAGTCTTCCCCTCTTTATCAATATCTTCGCCTACTCTGACCCCCGTAGTTGATCTCAACCCAAATCGGGCACCTGAAGCCCAATCTGTCTTTATGTTTAGCACTCCTCAAAAAACAACGTCCTCCTCGAAACTCAAATTTCGATCAAGGAAACATCTCAACTTGCCTCGGAAGGGCATTCGACCCAAGAAGCCACCAGATCCTTGATTGACCTTCTTTGCCCTCCATCCTCTCCAATAAATTCCACTCCATCCGCCCCCCTCTTCCTCTTCTTATTTACTTTCTTCTTCTTTAAGTTTAGTTTCCAATAAAAATAGGACAAAAAATCAGAGGTAGGAGAGTTCCAGAAAAATACCTGCATCAGTTAGCTCCAAAAGCTTAGAACACCATCTTAGGTGGAGTACTTTAAAAAAGGAGCTTGGCCGGTGTTCTGTTAAGATGCGTAGATGAAGAGGAGGCTGAATTGGTGCTTGAAGAGGCACACTCCGGAATATGTGGAGGCCGTGTAAATGCTCATGCCCTCGCCAAGAAAATCATCAGGCAAGGGTACTATTGACCTACTCTGGAAGAAGATTGCTCAATCTTTGTCCGGCACTACCATCAATGTCAACTCCACGCTGACAAGATTCACTCTCCCGCATCTTCCCTTCATCCGATCCACGCCCCATGGCCCTTCGCTATGTGGGCTTTTGATGTTATCGGACCCCTCGGTGACCCAAACTCCACAAACAAAATCAAATCCTTCATTCTAACTGCAACGGAGTACTTCACCAAATGGGCAGAAGCGGAAGCATATGTGGAGATCAAGGCATCAACGATACCGCACCTTCATCAAGCGCAACATCATTGCCGAGTTCGGGATCCCGAGCGACATCATCGCCGACAATGGACCACAATTCATCTCTCGGGAGCTGCGTAACCTTTGCAACAGTATTGCATCGATTGCATCATTCATCTCCATATTATCCTCAAGGCAACGGTCGGCGTAAGCCACCAATAAAACCCTGATAAAAATCATTAAGAAGACTTGTAAGTCTAGCAAGTTCGCAGACTGGCCAGATAAGTTAATTGATGCTCTATGGGCCTACCGCACTTCTATTCGAACCCCAACGGGTCAGACCCCCTATGCCTTAGCATTTGGGATGGAGGCGGTAGTTCCATACGAAGTAATCATTCCTTCCCTCCGAGTCCAAATTGATCGAGATATCCCGATGGATGAATGTCGAGATTCTCTTCTCGCGCAACTCGAACTCTTGGATGAAAGGAGGCTGGCCACTGCCGAACATGCTATATCTTACCAAAATAGACTTAAAAGATTTTATCAGAAGAGGGTGGTAGAGAGAAAATTTGAAGTCGGTGAGGTTGTGCTTAAAAGAATATTTGTTAAGCCGGGCGGTCCCCGCTCCAAACTTCAACCTAATTGGGAGGGTCCATATGTAATTTCGGCTGTTTATCCCGGTAATTCATATAAGCTGACTAATGCAGAAGGAAAAGAGCTAGCTCATCCCTGGAATGGTGTATACCTCAAAAAATATTTCCCTTAAAACAAAAATCACAAAAAATCTATAAAATCAAAGGTGTGAAGTATAATGATAACATCCAATGCTTGCTTGCTCGGTACACCAACTTGTCACTTAGGGGAATAAGGATAAGGCATCATACTGCACACACTACACGCCAAGTCTTGAGATCCGATGATCGCAAGTCAGAGAGAAAGCTAGGCAACACTTGGCAAGAGAAGGTCAACTCAATCCCATTCTCTTCTCGTTTCGGTCCAGAATAGATGAAAGGGGATAGAATAAGGAGTATCGAAAATGCCCATTGCCTTAGTTGGGAAATGCCTCCGAAGGTCTGACTTCTTAAAAAGAAGAAAAGGTACCAAAAGATGGGCAATGACCCCTCAGGTCGGCAAAAGAATAGACTTGTATGAATGTGTACCAACAAAAGCCCAAGAAAAAGGCTCCAAAAGATGGGCAATGACTCAGGTCAAAATCAAGCAAAAAAAGAAGAAAGACCTGTCTGAATGTGGGCCATCAAAGAAAAGGGCTAGAAGGAAGGACCCAAGGATATCAAATCCCAAACGGGCAATGTGGGTATTAGTAGAGAAACAAGTTCGACATCCCTGAATTCTACTAAGGACTTACCACCAATCATCTTCCTTCTTCAACCTCCAAGGATAGGGTTGACCGACTAGGTCCAAGAAGAACCATAGCCTATCAAAGGCAGAAGGTCAGAAGATCTCGGACTAGGCACTCTCTTACACGTGATGCCTACCCTTAACCCTTAGGTAACAATGAGAGGCACCTGTGACAAGCAAGCAAAGGATGAGATAATCTTGTCCCTCACACCAACCAAAAAAATCAAATACTTTGGAAAATACCAAACGAATCTTAAAAATCAAAAAATTCTAAAAAAAGAGAGAATATTCATAAACCCAAACAAATCAAAAATCCCAAAACACCTAAAAATTTGCTTCTTAAATTGGCTAGCTGCCTTTGCATTCATGTTTAAATTCAGTCTTGCATACTTTCTTTTGTGCATACTTATGTTTTTCTGTTATCTTTACCTTAATAAGGCCGATGTCCCTTGACAAAAGGTCAAGGCAACTTTGCCCTCTCCTCGCAAGGGACTAAGCCAAAATAAAGTTCTAACCTCTTTTCTCAAGTGGATGCAGGAACGGGAGAAGGCATGCTAACTTCATATCCCCAGACACTTGGAGGAAGCAAAAACACAAAAAAATCAAAAATTGAAAATCAAAAAGTGGACTACTCCGACCCCTATTAGGACTTGCATTTAGTATTGCATCTATCAAAATAAATAATATTTGAGATGTTGAAGACCTCAAGTCTAGAGGGGGCTGAGCCTGAGAACCCCTTCAACAAAATCAGTGAGGGCTCAGTCATTCCCTAGGCTTGCGGATAGGCCAAAGTCAAATGAACGGGGACGACGGTTTCTTCATGGATATCCTGACCCGTTATGTTCGACCTATATCTTCAACTATTTTCTTATACTTATTTTTATTTCTTTAAACCCAAAGATGCATCATTTCATACATGCATCATCCCACCACAACCATTTCCTGCTTCCTTCCAGTCCCATCATGAACCTTTTTAAAGATGGTCTTTTATAGCCCCTAGAGGAGGTCTTGTTTCTCCGAAAAATCGGCTTTCAATATGTTTCAACGATGTTTTCATCAAAACAAAGAATGTTTTTCCATGTCAAACTAAACCGGTATTGTGGAGTAAAACCTTATGAATTTGAAGAACCCAACCTTGGTTGATTGGCTGTCTCCTCTTTACTTTTCGCAATTTACCACATTTTTGCCGAGTCCAGCACACCATGCAATTCGGGTCCTGGCCGGTAACAATTCTCCCCCACGTGGGATTTTAGTTATTTACTTTCAGTACTGTTCTTCTCTTTAACCAATCAACCAGAGGGAAGGTTTCGATAAGACAAAGAGTAATCTCGGAGTCTGGTAAAGTTTTATTCCACTCAACTAGGCCAATGAGGGCGTGTCTAAATCTACACCTTGGCATCACCTTTTCTTTCCATTACCTTTTCAGTCCATATCAGCCAAGTCCTCAATTCCATCATCGAAATCAGGATCTTTTTCTGATAAGACCTCGTAAACTCCCAGTGTATGATCTACATTGAATTCATCCTCATATTGGATTTCATTAAGCTGGATAGCATTTTCCAAAAACCTTGGCAGCCTTGCACATTCCTTGCATTTTTGAGCTATTTGTTGGAGATATCGCTCTGGCACACGTTTGTAGACACGCAATTTTGGCCTAGTTGGAGAGCTTAAATTCTTGTTTTCATGAAGAATATTTGAGTAACCTTTCAAGGGAACCGAGTTTTCCGAAAAAATTAAGGTCTTTGGCACATTTCAAAGAGGACAACACCCTGTGTATAAGGGCACCTGGCGCCCTACTTATAGGGCACCAGGCGCCCTATAAACAGGGCACCAGGCGCCCTGTAAACAGGGCACCAGGCGCCCTGTATACAGGGCACCAGGCGCCCTATATACAGGGTGCCTGGATCCAAATTAAATTGATTTGACAGGCCGATTTGACCCCCCGCAGTGACTTGTCTTGTCGATGTGACATATCTCATGATGCTGGCGCCCCATATATAGGGCGCTATGCCACATGGCACTATTTTTCGAAAATGGCCAAAGTACCCTCTTTTGGGCTATAAATAGAGCCCCATTTAGAACTTAGAGGAGGTTCCAACCTGGTGCCACCCTATAGCTCATCCAACACCACGTTTCTAAGCCATTATCATCCCCCACAAGCCTTCAAATCGATCCATAACCATCCACCAAAAACCCTAAAAACCTTTTGTTTCTGTCACCCAGAAACATGATTTTTCTCCAACTTTGAGAGCCGCTATCCGTCTCTCCTCTTACATACAGCATCCAAACCACCTTTCATTAGCTTCATTTGCATATTGTCTACAAGGAGAAGCCCCTACTTCGTCCCGGAAGCCTCCCAGCACTCCGGAGCGGCGCCGCGAAGAGGAGAAGAAAATCTGTTCGGGCCAGACTTAGTGCCCCGTATACAGGGCGCTTTGACTTGGTCAACGCGCCCCATAAAGGGGGCACTGCTCACGGCGCCCTATATACAGGGCACCAGGAAGGACAGAAGCTTGTTTTGTTATTTTTGAATTCCGATCGCCCGTTTAATCGAGTTTTTTATCCTCCTTTTTCATCTTAGCACTGTTCATCAAGTTATTTAGCATGTCTTAGATCATTTTGCATCACATATATATATTCAAAACCTTCCAAATAGGGGTTGGGATTTAGTCCCAATCCGGTCAGTTCCTTCCCTCTTTCATGTTTACATTTGAATTTGAGCATGATTCTACACTGTCACGAGAACTAATGATCTTTTCACTTGTTTCTATGTTTTCTTATGGACATTCTTAGGTAGATCCGATCGAGGCGGAGCTTCAACCGGATTGAAGGCAAAGGATTCACTAAGCTCTCTTCTTTCGGCCGGCCGAGAGAGGAGAAGTCGGAACTCAACAATCTCCCCGCTTCCGGAGGTACGACGGTCATCTTTCTATTTCATTTTCTTTCATCCCACCATACTTTGGAGCCTTTGGTTCCTGGCGACCACACCTACACATAACGCACCACCCACCGACACGAACACCGAGGCCGGGCGTAGGGGTTCCGGAGGGGGAGATTCGCGGATGTCCCGTTCCGGGTGCTTACAACGTTTACCTCGAATTTTCTTCTTTTCTACCCTAACTACTCCTAAAGAAGACGGAATTGAAAAGGTGGTATTAACAATGGGTGAAGGATCGAGCAGATCGATCAGTGAGTTGGAGAAGAGGGGTCCTTGGTTGGGAGCACCCTCCGAGACAAGTAGAGACGTCTCCTCAATGGAAAACTGAGTTTGTGAGAGGACGTTTTTTTCTGGGTATTTTTGGTATTTTCAATAACAAAAAGGGAATGAGCCAATGGGGCTCGAGCAGAAATAGAAAGCTTAAGTAAATGGAAGAAAAATGGGCTCGCGAGCCCGATGATGACAAGAAATGGGCAGATAGGCCCAAAGCTGGTGAAAAGATCTAAGGGGCCCCCGGGCCCAAATGATGGGCACGCGGGCCCAAAGCAAGAAAATAAATCTAAAGGGCACGTGGGCCCGACCGGGTGGGCACGCGGGCCCAAGGTTGTTGGATTGGAATGGGCATAGAAGACCGGTGGAGTAAGATGATTTGAATGGGCTCTCGGGCCCATTGATCGATTCGTGTGGCCATTTTGGCCCAGAAGCGGGAATTGGGCTAGATAGCCCATCAAGTGAATCCAAGAGGGATAGAGTGAGGATTTTGAAATACGTGACCGTAGGATACGGCTCACGCGGGATGTTGTTTGGAGGTGGGTTCGAGTGGACAAGTTGTTTAGAGATGGACTTACCCTGGACTGGTTCTTCCTCCTCCACGAACAACCGAGCCAAAGATGAACTCAGGTTGTCCACCTCCTCCTCTTGCTCTGGTGCCTTCTTCCTCTTGACTGGTTCTTCTTCTTTGTCCCCGGTCATCATCATGGTCTCCCCTTTGATAAAGAATTTTTGGAGTCCCATGGCATTTTTTGGCCGGTAGACCATCCGCTGAGTGAAACTGGGCTCATAGCCAAGCCCGTGTCTCTTTGGTCTTTGTACGGCTTCAATGGGGTGAACAACCCCCTGCAGCTCCTTTCCCAGCCCCTTTCCTGGCTGATAGCCCATCCCTTTCATCATCCGCCACGCAACTGAATCTGGAGGCATCGTCAATACCATGACCTCAGGTAGCTCTGTAGTTGAAACCAACGGCTGGACAGATTTTGATATTGGTAGTGCAGAAGAGGGGTCATCCACATCATTCAGAATGGGGATGTTGCGCACTTTGATCACTGGCCCTTGTATGGGAACTTCGGACAACGATGATTAGTGGAGGCAACAGCTCCTATTGCCTCAAGGTACGGGCGTCCCAAAATAGCTTTGAATGTAGGGTCCGGTTCTAGAACGTGAAACTCGGCGGTGACGCACACGGCACGAGCCCTACTTTCAATGTAACCACCCCTCGTGCCGGCTTCCGGGAGTTGTCATATGCGGTCACCGTGACGGCAGAAGGCTCGATTTCTTCATCGGAGATGCCGCAAAGTTGCAATGTTTATGGCGGCATGACATTTATGGATGCTCCGGTGTCAATCAAGCAGGATTTGATCTCCACGCCTCGGATGACTACTGCGACACGCAAAGCATACTTTCTGATCTCTGGCCGTGCCAACTCCTCCTGTGTAAATGTGAGTGCCGGATGTTCACTCCTCGGGGTCAGGACAGTAATGATCTTCTCGGGAGGGAGGTCCTCATTGACCATGACCCGCTGCAAGTATTGTTGCAAGATGTCCTGATGATTCTTCGACCTCTTTATCATCTCTAGAATTGAAATCCGTGCCGGCATTTTGTCCAAGTGCTTCAACAGGTCATATGCCGTGCCGGGCAACGGTTCTTCTACCACCTCCTCTTCTGCCTGTTCCTGTGGTTGTATCCCGACCTGGGGGAAGACCCTTTGGAACATCCTCCCGCTACGAAGTACTGGCGCCAGCGTGGTAGGGGGAAGTGGTGATGATGGTGATGGTAGGGTTGGTTGGTAGGTTGAGGAGCCCATGGTAGGTAGGGGTGGTGAGGATCGGATGATGAGGGGTCGTGGATTGGTGGAGGCCGGTATGTTGGGTGATGGTTGGGGTGTTGGTGGTGATGGTCTAATGATGAGGGGTCGTGGGGTGGCGGTGATCGGTAGGTTAGGTGATGTACGGGGTGTTGGTGGCGGTCTAATGATTAGACGCCGTGGAGGATTAATGGTGGTTGGTGGGTTAGGTTGGGGTGATGATTGGGGTGCTGGTTGGGAGGCTGGTGGCGGTCTAATGATTAAGCGCCGTGGAGGGTTAATGGTTGGTGAGAGTAGTGGTGTTTGGATAGTTTGTGGGCTGGGGGCAGCTCTCGGTATGGAGAGTATGGTGCGGTTTGTAGGTGGGGTTGGTATGGCGGGCATGGAGGTGATTTGATCCTTGACCTGCCAACCCTGGGAATGGTGGGTTGACTCCTCGATGGCGGAGTGGACGAGGCCGAGTCGTTGGTTTGGTGGTGCTGGTGCCGGTGCTTGTATGGGTGCATGTACCGGGAGCGGATCTTGGACTATGCCCAGGCCGGGCTGTTGTTGTACTTGCTGATGCCGAGGTTGATTCTGCCGTGCCTTCATGGCTTGTATAGACTCTCCCATCTGTGCCCAGTCAATGTTCCCCTGATCGTTGAGGTCATGAATGTAATCTTTAAACTGGAAACAGACATCCACCGTGTGCCTAGGATACCGATGGTAAGCGCAGTATTTTGTCATGTCAACATTTGCTGGCCATCCTTCTCTCTCCTTTGGAAGCTCTAGCTGCTGTTCAGCCATCAATGCGTTGAAGATATCGGTGAGGGGGAATGGCAGTTGAGGGTAGTATTCTCTCTTGGGTCCCCCCCTCCTAGGTCGGTTGGCTGGTGGTGGCACTTGGTTGTAGGCTTGTTGTGGTGGTGGTGGTCGGTTGTAGACATGTTGTTGTTGAGGCGCTCGGTTGTAGGCATTTGGTTGCTGGCGCGCTCGGTTGTAAGTGGGTTGTTGTGGTGGTGCTCGGTTGTATGCAAGTTGTTGCTGTGGCTGAGGAGCTGGTTGAGGGGCTGGGCGGGATTGTTGATTGGGTGGTGGGTTACGGTATTGGCTTTGACGGTACCCACCCTGGTTACCCATGGCATTGATGCTCTCATTATTTACTACCCCTTCGGTGGTGGGTCCTATAGGTGGAGGCTTTCTAGTATTACGGGGCTTGGTGTCGAACGGGTTGATCATGGATGCATCCTTAAAGTGGGCTTGGAGGTAGCGGGCGCTATCACACAACTCACTCATGGTTGTTGGACGGTGCATGATCAGAAGGTTGCGAAGGTTAGGCGTGGTGTTCCCAATGAGCATCCTCACCGCTCCCCTGCGAGATGGTATCCACAAGCCTCTCAGCCATTCCCCTCCACCGATCAGCAAATCTGGCAAAGTCCTCATCCGGCCTCATCTTTTCAGCAATTAAGTCAGTTATTGAGCAGGCTGGCCCCACCCTATCCTTGTACCTCTGTAGAAACTTCATCTTGACAATGTCGAAATCCGCCGCCTCAATGGAATCAAGAGAATAGAACCAGTCAAGGGCGGATCCATCCAATGACCGACGGAATAGGAATGCAAGGGCTTTGCGGTCATTTTTCCAGAATGAGGAGTCATAGAGAAAGCTCTTTAGATGGTTGAAAGGATTACCAGTCCCGTTGTAACGTTGGAAGGCGGTATCTCTGAAGGAGGAAGGTGTAGAATCGGGAAGGATGGGACAGAGATTTCGGGGATGGCTTTAGAATCGAGGCGGTGCCTCATCTCTTCGAAGCGCTCATCCATCTGGTTGATTTTGTTCATTAACACTGGGTGAGGGCCGGATTCCCGAGCGGCGGGAGCAAAGTGTTTACTTGATTGGGTTGGAAGAGGTGGGTTGGAAACGAGGAATCGGTGCGGTTGTGTGAATGCCCCACAACGGGGTGAGTAGAGACACGGCAAGGTTGCCCGGGAGAAGAGATGATCAAGGGCCCGACCGCCGGTTGGGGTGGTGAGGGGGCTTGATTTCCCTCGATCGGAGCTTGATTGGTGGGCATCTTGCCCTTAGTGGCGTATTGGATAATTGCAAAGGCCTCGGGATCAAGGTGAAGAGATATATCCTTGAGAGCTTGTTCTATAATATGTGAAATGGATCGGTGAGCGGGATCTTGGACCTCAGGTTCCATCACGGCATTAACATGGCCATCTGGTTGGACCATGGGTTGCTGAAGCTCGTAGTGACCCGTCTCGTACTCCTCTTCTTGGCCGCAGTAGTCCGACATCCCGATGTGTCTTCCGGACCTTTGAGTGGGCATCCTGTCAAATTTCCTTACAAAATGGTTGAAAGAAGGCAAATGAAAGGTGTAAATGCAAAGAGAGTTTTTGTTTGGTTATGGTTGTTTGTTTGATTTGGTTTGGTTTCAATTTTGTTGTTTGGCAAGCAAGTTGAACATAAAAATTAAAGGGATTTTTTTAGGTGTTTTGAAAGAGAATTTTTTTCTTTTCAATTGTTGTGAGCAAGCAAGTTATGCAAACAAGGTTTTAAAATGACTACTCGACAATTATTGGGTTGAAACCTTAGATTAGATAGATTTTTAGCAATTGTTCACTCAAATTGGGTATGGTTCCGATTGCTTCAATCTTCAAGACCTAAGGTTATCACTCATTCACCACGAGTAGGTACTTGGGTTCTTCGGGTTTTGGGAAAGTGGTACAACCGGCCCAATCGTGCGGAGAGGAATACTCCACGGATGGGGACTTACGGAGGTCTTGATGGAAACCACCAAATCAACTAGGAAGGAATATCCCAAGAGAGGTAAGAATCCACCAAGAAGGTGTTTGGAGGGTGAGGGTGTGTTGGGAGAGAGAGCCCCCGCCTCGAATGCCCTACGGATCGGAACAAGTCCGGTACCCGATGCAAAAAGCTAGTGCAAAAGTAAAAATGGAGGGTAGGAGAAGAAGAAGCAATCAATATGCAAACATGAATGAAAGCTATTAAATAAACCAAGCAAGTGAATGCAAACAAGATAAGCAATGAGAAAGTAAAACAAGTAACTAGAAACTAGCAATTAAAAGGTGGTTCGCGCGGGAACCGGCTTGTGTTGGAGTGTCCAATTGGGGACAAATATGAAGTAAAGGTAAAAGGATGGTCCACGCGGGGACCGAATTGAAAATAAAGTGGCTCACGCGGGAGCCGAGTTTTGGAAAAGTAGGTGGTTCACGCGGGAACCGGTTTTTGAATGAAAAATGGGTGGTTCATGCGGGAACCGGTTTGTTTGATTGGAAAAAGGAAATGAGGGCCATGTGGGGCCAATCTAATTGGTGCAAAGGGGTGGTCCACGCGGGGACCGATCTGAAAGTGAGTTGGTTCACGCGGGAACCGATTTAGAAAAGGGTTTGGTTCACGCGGGAACCGGTTTTAATGAGGAAAGGGGTGGTTCACGCGGGAACCGATGTAAGAGTTGACAAAATAGAAGGAGGGCCACGTGGGACCAATATAAAGGTGTTGTAAAGAGGTGGTCCACGCGGGGACCGATCTGAAAATAAGTTGGTTCACGCGGGAACCGAGTTGGAAAAGAAAGGTGGTTCACGCGGGAACCGGTTTATAAGAAGAAAAGTGGTTCACGCGGGAACCGGGTTGAAATGAAAGACAAGCAAATTAAGTCCACATGGGGGACAATCTTAAAGAAAGAGTAAATAGCAAGTTTAAAGGTAAATTGACATGGAAGATAAAAGATAAGCCGGTTCACGCGGGAACCAAGTTGGAAAACAACTAGTTGCACGGTTGAATCAAGCTAGCACGGTTGAAGACATTGGTAGTCCCACCGTGGTCGCCAAAAAGCTGTCGACTCCAGAAACGGGTTCCGGATCGGTACCTCAAGAGAAGAAGGTGAAAGATGGAATGAGGGAAAAGGAGTGAATCGAGAAACACTCAGAAATCGATAAAGACTCCTCACCTCGGTCCCACACTCACATTGATCCCCGAACTTTCATCTCACGGCGTCGCTCGAGCACCGGAGATGGTTCGGGTCATGTGGGAGGAGAGTGAGGAGGATATGAATTTAGAACATGAATAAAAAGAAAGTGTGGTCGCCAGGAGCCGCGGGCTCCGCTTTATGTAATGGAAATAGAAAGAAGTTGACCGTGTGTACCTTAGCGTGGGAGAAAGGGATGTGAGTTCAACCTTCTTCTTCTTCGGCCGGCCGATGAAGAAGAGTCTCCAATCCAATGCTAGCTTGATCAACTCCGTGCAACTAGAACAATAAACCAAGTGAAGAGTTTGGTTAGACTTGTAAGAAGTGTAGTAACTGTAGTAAGAAGATAAGAAAGAAGCAATTGGAATTGGACTCACCGGCTTCGGGGTGAGCCTTAACCCCTTTTTTTGTGTTTTTGATTATGTAAAAATGATGTAAATGAACTAAAATATGCTTTAAAACATTAAATAAACAGAGTTAATGGAGTTGAGAAAGCTTATAGAATGATTTGGCTTGAGTTGAAGCCGAGTTGGTTGAAGACAGCCGGTTCGGGTAGCTTGGTACCCTTCTGGCGCGACTTTGGTGCAGAGGATGTTACGGACGACCCCGATGTCAGAATAGAGTTCCGTTTGTTGGAGTAGACAGAAAACTCAGAGAGGAAGAATTCCTATGTTTCTGACTTCTCCTAAATCCTCCTGTAGAAGTCAGTAAAAATTATGAAAGGGGGAGGATGTAGAAAACAGAACCTGGATGCGCGCCCTGGGTGTAGCAATTGCCACGAACAAACGGCAGGTCGGAATTGAGTGCCGTCAGTTGGAGATGAAAGAAGACGAAGAGATAAACATATTCTATGTTGAATACTTTTGCAGAAGGATCCCCGGATTTTCTGCAGAAGTCGATGAAGATGGTTGATGCAGAACGCCCGGATCGAGCCTTCTCCTTCACCTCGGGATCGATTTCTTGACTTCGGATCGCCTTTGGACGTCGGGACGGCTTTGGAGAAGAGCTTGGACGATCTCTGGACGAGCTAGGCACAGGGGATTAACCTTGGGTCGTTGAGAATGGCCCTCAATTTATAGGGGAAGGGAGACGGTGCAAAATTTAGAAACTGGACAGACCGCGCCCCCTCGTTTCAAAGGAGACAAGGGCGCGCAGGGCGCGCCCTCAAACCAAGGGCGCGCAGGGCGTGCCCCCAGTTCGGGGGCGCGGTCTGCGCGCCCCCCTGTTTCAAAGGGGGCGGGGGCGCGTTCGGCGTCTCACTGCCAAAAATCGACGGAAACTTCCGGAAATTGCTAAAAATCGACTTGACATACGTAACGCGCCCCCGAACCGGGGGCGCGGTACAAATAAGTGAAAATCCTCCCCGGAAACCTTCCAAAAACACGGTTTAGAAGGTGCTAATCGGGGTAATTTCCGATTTAAAGCAACTGACCGCGCCCTTGCGTTTCAAAGGAACCTGGGCGCGCAGGGCGCGCCCCCAGTTTGAGGGCGCGCCGGGCGCGCCCCCGTGTTGAGGGCGCACAGGGCGCGCCCTCCCCTTTCAAGCGGATAGGGGGAGCGGTACACTCTCTCTCCTGCGCGCGTGTTTCGCGAGCCGTATCTTGCAAACCGGATGTCCAATTCGGCTCCCGTTTGTCGCGTTGGAAAGTGGGCCTTCAACCGCACCTCCTCAAGTCGGTAAACCAGCCGCATGACTCCCGAGATGTTCGTACGGGGCTTTCTACCAGTTTACCCTCTCGCGGAAAGCCAAAACCCGGGGCGAAGATACGAAAGAGCACGGTTCCGGTCGAGAAATCTCGGGTCAACTCGGGATGACTTAAAATGATGACCGAACAAGTTCGGTATGACCGGAAAACCTGAAATCATTGAAAAAATCTGAGATTAACCCGGTAAACGTGAATCGAAAGCCGTAAAAGCCACGAAACCCTAAAATTGACCGAACCGGATGTATGGCCCCGGTTGATGAAAATATTCGGCTAGAATCGACCTGGATGACCTGAAAAGACCCGGTGATGACCGAAAAGGCCTAACATGTGGTCCGGGATAGCCGTGTCAGCACAGATCGAAAAAGCCGTAACAAAAAGCCGTCATTGACCGATGCGTACCGAAATGACTTCTCGGAAACCCTGAATGTTACGGAACACATGTGGGACTCCCGAGACCTTCAATTATGGACCATTCAAGGTCGGTCATAGAGCAGGCCTCGTGTTTTTATGGTTTACGCGCGGCTCTCGCTTGAAGGTTACGGCATTATTCCGGAAATCTTCAGTCCATTCTCAACTTACAAGGGGCTCCACCAATGTCCTTAGCTTATGTCCATGAGGTAATCCAGATCAGATAATGGTCAAATTAAGGATATCGCCTATGAAATAAGAGTCTAGGGCACCGAATCAAGCCAATTTGGCGTGTCTACAAAGGGCTCGCATACGAGCGTTGTGAAAGACCAAGCTTAGAAGGTAGAAGCTCCACTGGGGAAGCATTGGTATTTGGCAGCAGCATTTGTTTGAGGACTGGGGTAGAGTGTTTGGATCCTTTCCCCCGGTCGGTACGAGAGTCTGCTGTCCATGAATCTCGGTGGGGTGTATCTTGTGCGGGAAACTTGCCACCAATCAGCAATGGTAAGTCAGTAGTCAGTAGGATAACTTAAAGACTAGACCACCGGTCGATTAGCTTGTTGGAGAGTGGCTTGGACAAGAAGGCTGCCCCTAGTTGCTTGAGCCGAGCATGGACAATGTTGATCGCCTGGCCCCCCAATTGCTAGAATTTTCTAACGGCAGGTGTTGCTATTTGCTAGCTATCTTCAAGTCGACCACCGATCGGTCCAATTTATATAAGGACACGCGAGAGGGTTTGGAACCTTGCCCTCGGTCGGCATGAGAGTCCACTATCCAGACCCTAGGCATGGAGTAGCTTGAACGGAGAACTTGCCACCAGTCAGCAAAGCAAAGTGTTGGAAGAGTCAGTCGGTAGACTAACCAAATGTAAGGAATTTTCTGATGGCAAGTGTTGGGGCCTAACTTCTCTCTCTAGGTAAGATGGCTGATCAGTCTAGTTGAGGAATACGGGCTAAGAGCTGATCCCTCACCCAGACTGCCACCTTTATAGCCATTGTAGGTTGGCTCATGTTTTCAAATTTCAAAGGAGAGGGCTGCCCCCACTCCTTGTCCTGCTCGGCCATTGGTCAGCCGATCTTCTTAAGTTGAATAGAAGACTTGAGCTTCTATTGTGTAGCTGGTGCAGCAACAATGGTGGGCATGGCATGGGCCCTGTCTTTGTCATCCAACCAGTCAAAAATAGGAAATTGGATGTCGAGTGGGAGATCAATGTGTTGAGGTCATCATGTTTGGATGAAGGCAGCCGAGCAAGTGCGATCCCAGGGGCAATGCACACTGCCAACCTTCAAGTTGTGGCAAGAGCCATGTCTGAGCCAAATCTTGAGAAGACTCTACTATTGTTGTGCGGGCATGGGCCCGGACTACTGGTGTTTAATTTTATGATAGGCATTTGCTATTGGATCCTCATGAGCCAGACTGCTAGTCAGTCGGCGTGAAGAAAGAAGGGACCAACAAGGAGCTTCCCCCAATCAGCTAAGCTAGGGTAGCCTAAACTGCAGTGGAGCATCATGCATGGTACTCAGCAGTGGCAGCTATTAGGATTTCAGCCCGGAAGCCCCTCGTCTGGGAATGGTGGACAACAAACCTTGATAGAGGCTGGTTCCATTGAGGAGAAGCCAAATTCAATTAGGGACCATGGTAGAGGGTCTGGCACCATGCCCCCGGTCAGCAAGGGGATCCATTGGATGGACTTCCCAGTGGGAAATAACTTGTGTGTGGAACTTTCCCCCAATTGGAGGAGTTGGGTGCCGAAGGAGTAAGCCAACAATCGAGCTGATTGATGTTTTCATTATGGCAAGTAACTACTACCAGGTCTTCATGGGCTAGACCACTAATCAGTTGGCTGGGAGAAGGGAATGACTTACGGTCTACCCCCAGTCGGCTGAGTGGTAAACTTGAAGGGGTGGTCGACGAACCAACCATTCACAAAGAATGTTTTCATAGCAGGTGGTGGTACATGTAGGTTCTGTTCAGCTCAGACCATTGGTCAGTTCGGTGCATGAAGGTGGGTCGAGGGTTGGTCCCTCACTCGAGTTGTTTTCTTTAGAGCCACTGATCAACACATGTCTTCACAATTTATAGAAGAGGAATGCCCCCTCTTCTTGACCTCTCCAACTGCTGATCAGTCAGCCCGATAGTGAGAGGATTTGATGAGGAGGTTGTCCCTGATCAGCTAAGTAATGAGCTGGAAAATTTGGCCAATGGGCTGACCAACTACAAGTGATTCCTGGCTGGTAGGTGATGGCACCTTCTAGTTCTCCTCATCTCGGACTGTTGATTGGTCTAACGAGGTGTGGGAACCTCGGGAATCTTTTCGTTTCTTGGAAAATATTTTTTGTTTTTGTATGTTTTGAAATATCGATATCTGAATTTTCTAGTAAAGTAGGTGATAGACCATAAAAATACTAGATAGTCCAGGTGATATTAAAAGAGTATAGAACCGAGGTTTGGGTTCTGTGAAAATTTTTTGACATCTCTCCATCGGATGGTGCGAATATCCGATGTTCATTTACATCGAGCAAACACTCGAACACCCTTGATTAACTGCCATAGCGATCTTGTTTGATGAGAGCGTGCACATCCACAACGTGTAAAGAACACAAAGGGCCCCGGCCTTTTAGGCTCGATGAGATGCAAACAAATTTGATTAGATTTTGTTTGAAGTTGTTTTATGTTGATTTATGAAATGATTTGGATGTGGTTTGAAATGTTAATTTCATATTTTGATTTGACTTAGATTTGAATGTTATTTTTTTTGAGCTTGTTTGAATTGTTCGGTTTATTTTACTTCAATTGGTTGAAGTTTATTTTATTTTTTGTTTGAACTTGATAGTTTAGATGTGTTGATCAATTTGACTTGTTTAAGTTTAGTTGACATGTGTTGAGTCATTTTTATGTGATTTTCTCATGTCGGTTGGTGTTTTAGTACCGATTTGGGTGCGTTCGGTATGTTTTAAATGTTTTGGAGTTTGGTTTAAATTGATTAAACTTGAACTTCAAATTGTTAATGATCTAAATTTGACATGTTTTAAGATGAATTTCATATGCATTAATGTTTTCTTCATGTGTTCTTTTCAATTGGTTTGATTATTTGATTTGCACTTGTTTAGGAAATTAAATTCTAATGGATTAAGTGTATTGAATCAATTTTTTCAGATTGTATTAAATTTGATTTTGGTTGAATGTTAAAGCTTTAATGATTTTTTTAAGCATGTTTTAATGTTGGTTTGAATGTATTTTCAGATTTAATTAACTTCAGATTTGGTTAACTCTTGTTCGGTTTGCATCACATTCGGTCTGTCGGGCTAGTGTCGATGCCCGGTCACATGCAATCAACTCGGCACTTGAAATGTTCATTGAATATTCATGTTCATGTTGGTGTACACCAGATGTGGTAGTTCATATGCCATAATGCTTGTCGAAGGTTCAAAGTTCTTCCCATGGTGTAAAATCCCACTTGATCAGGAGAATTTTGGCAGCATGCCACCTTATTTTTCGATCGGTGTGAAATTTTACCCGTCCTACAAGGCATAGTCATTTGACTTTCCAAGTAGTGGGAAGGGTCCATCTACAGTGGGAAGCGTGTCCCATGCCTACGCCTGGGTCAGCATTCCGGTGCATGCCAGATGAGCCGTCCAATGAAGCGTCCAGTTGTGGACTAACTCCTTATTTAATTTTGGCATTTCGCCTTCAGATTTAGTTAAGTGTGCTTTTTAAATGTCCAAGGCCCAATGGGCTAGCTTCATCAGCACAATGGGCTGGTCTTCATGTCATGTCAGCCTGGTAAGGCTCATTCTTGAGCTTCATGGGCCCTGGCGGCCTGATTTGCACTCCTTGACCCAATGGACCAGATTTGCACCTCCATGGCCCGGTTGGCCTGATTTGCACTCCATTTTTTTTGCACATTGAAATCTTGCTATCGCAGAAGGGTAGGTGAACCTCAGAGGGGCTGGAATGGGTTGGCTAAGGTGCTGTTTAGGTAGGCTTTTGGTAGGATTGCACAAGGGGCAGATTTAGGTGTGAACTAGGACTAGTTTAGGAATGCACAAAGGGCATTTTGACATGTAGAAATCAGGGCCACCCGGCTTAACTCTTGGCCCGTCCGGCAGATTCCAAGAGGACCAGGCTGTCACCCTTCCTTCCATACATCAAAGAGGGTGATTGGTTTGTTTGGGGTGCCAAATGGGCTGTTTACAGGCCACCTATGGGCTGTGCGCACATGGGCAATGAGAAGCCAGAATTAGGACAGCAAGGGGTCTGAAATGAAGGGCTCAAAGAGGCTGATTTTTGATGGATTGTGGGACCAACATAAGGAGGTTGAACATGGGCTTTAGGTGGTACCAACAAGGCTGGGTTTTTGGAGCTTCTTGAATGGCCATAGAGAAGGCCGAGGGGAAGAGAAAGAAGAGGGGAGGAAAAGAACTAGAAACTACTACATCTTCCCTCACCTTTTTGGCACAATCCTTGTTGGAGATTGAAGGAGAAGATGTCTGGCCTTATATACTTCTTATTCTTCTTCTTTTGTTGATGAATATGGGGCTGGAATCAGTTCTCCAAGAAGGAACACTTGCTGTTGGAATCGGTGCACCACCGGTTGGGCTGCTGCTGGCGCACCAGCTGGAGAGAGGCCTTTTCTCCTTCTTCTTCTTCACGTGGTACACCACAAGAGGGATGGAGAGGTTGCTGACTTTCTGATGAAGACGTTCAAGAAAGGATAAGCTGTCTTGGATCAGGGTAGAGGGAGGAGAGGCAGGGCTTCCGTAGGGTGATCAGCTTGTCCTCACATGGCCAGCAAGGGGGGGTTTATATAGGAGTTGATGGCGCCATCTGCAGGAGGATATAAGGCTGGAGGTTGTTGAGAGAAGATAAGGATAACTCAAGGGAGGTTGAGGATGATAAGGATAACTCAAGGGAGGTTGTTGAGGTGATTGTGCGCCAAATAGAAAGAGGGGGAGAGAAGGGTGCGCACACTCTCCTACTTTCAAGGAGGTGTGCGCACATGACTTGTGGTAAGATGGATGGTTCAGCCAGGGCTTGGATGAGGATAGGATTGGTTAGTTGTAGGATTAGTTAGGATGAAGATAAACCAAGGGAGTGGTTGAGGGTGATAAGGATAAGCCATGGGAAGTTGAGGTGGTTGAGGATGAGATAAAGATAAACCAAAGAGAGATGGAGGGAGTTGGGAAAGCCTTGCACACCCTCCCCTACTTTCTAGGGCTGTTTGTGCACACATCAGATGAGGGAGGATAGTAGGTTCAGCCATGACAGGTTGGGTTAGCCCATCTTGGGTTAGGTTTAACCCTGGTTTAATCAGAGTGCTCCCGATCCAACAGCTAGCATTAATTCTGCCCAAAACCAATTAAATAAATCACAAATTGACTTCAAAAAATTACAGATCATGCCCTGATGGCCATTGATCTTATGCTCCATCTTGATGTGTGGTTTTTATTACTTGAATTGCAACGGATCTCCTGATTTAGCTAGTTTCTCCGATCGGTGCGATCTCGGCCATCGATAATGCCGAAAACTGTATCTGAGTGCAATTACCTTCTCCCATTGGCAAAATTTATTTTTCATGCATAAATATTCATGAGATCAAAGTTTTGGGTCATGAAAATTGAAATTTTCAGCCCATGGTTTGATCCGGAGCTAACCGGACCATTATGCCCCTGGTGTGAGAACATACAGCTTTCCGTCCGGATTTGCTCTTTCTTGCATATCTCTTTATACGGGGGTTGGATTTTCGATCCGTTTCGAGCGTTGCCTAGCTATATCTAACCTTGACAATGTGATAAATTTGGAATTCCATGTTAGAGTTCCAATTTGTCCCAAAGTGTCAGGGGAAAAATGGTCATTTCGGCCTTTCGGTGTCCGTTTTCCATGTTTTAGGCACCGTTGCGAAGCTCTTGAACGGGGCTAAGTAATGGTCACATTATCTTGGCCATTTGTAGCATGTAAGGCCATGCCAAGACATTTCTAAAGCCTATTTACATCATCTATTCACGAATTTTCCGAATCTGGGTCAGATTTTCTACATCGGCTTCGGCATTGCTGAAACTTGTATCAAACAAGCTAAGCAGAAAAATTTGATGCCAACACGAGGGAAGGTGGGCTGAGGGATGGTCCTTTTCCTAAGCTACCATTTTCAGAATTGTTGACCAGCCCCTGCTTTTAGAACTCGTAGGAGAGGATTGTTCCCCCCCTCTTCATAGCATTAGCTCATATGGGGGCTTGCCCCTAGCTGGCAGAATTGAGTGCCAAGGTGATTTAGTGTCATGGCTAACTATTGATGTCTCTCTCTTTTTTATGGCAGGCGGTTGCTGTCGAGCCCTTGTATGTTGAACCATTGATTGGTTAGCTGGATGAAGTGAAAATTAGATGGGGAGGTTGCCCCCAGTTGGATAAGCTGAAGATTGGAAGGGTTGGTCAATGAACCAACTATTCACATAGAATTTTTTTTTGGTAGGTAGTGGCACTTGTAGGGTCTTGTCATCTCGGACTGCTACTCGGTCTAAAGAAGTATGGTAGGCTAAGGGCTGATCCCTTGCCTGTATTGTCATCTTTGTAGCCGTTGGTCAGCTCGGGTCTTCTGAGTTTAGAAGAGAGGGCTGCCCCCTCTCCATGGCATTTCTGGCCACTGGTTGGTTGGAGTTCCTCAGGCAGGTAGAAGGTCTACACTTCCCCCTTGCATTTGGTGCACTAGCAATGGGCATAGAAAGGGCCCCATTGTTGTAGTCTAGCTTGTCTAGAGTGAAGAACTGTCAACAATCGGCAAGATAATGGGCTATAGTCATCTACGCTTCTCCTCCATAAGCTTGGAAGGATTCTTGATAGGCATCGCTAGGTGGGTGTGGTCTCACGAGCAACACATGTTGTTGATGTTGAGGTGCCGACAGGATACTCACTCACTCATGTTCTTCCTCAGCTGAGGGGGTGTTGTAGTATGTGTCAACATGGCAGCAGGTGCAGCCACAAATGTTGTGGCAGACATAGTAGGGCCAGGGCAACAAGTGGAGTAGGTATTGTGACTATAGGTGCGGGCGTGGGCCCAGATACAATGGTGATCTGATTCACCATAAAAGTCTCATGTCGAGGAGACAACAGGACATTTTCTGAGAGCAACTAGGTGGTGTCTAGACCAAGATTTTGGAGATGCAATATGGAGTAGAAAGTGAGGGGTAGCATTGCTATGTCCTCAGCAGCAGGTGGTGACTCCAAGACGGTGCTGAGCCAGTCCAGGAGTAACATGGTCTTTGCAAACTTGCTGAAATTGATCACCAACATCATTGAGCTAACGCTGCATTGTCGACATAAGCTTTCAAGTAAATGACTCCTTCACAAGCCACCACTGAACCTATAAAAAGGTTGACTTGATTAGAATGTTTCTAAGAGGTAGTGGATGTGCACCCTTTCAAATTGCTATGGCAGAGAGATGAAGGGAAAGAGAGGTCCCACCGGGCATGCCAATTTGTGGGAGCCTTGGGAATCATTTCTTTTGTTTTAAAAAAGTGTTTAAAATATATTTTTTTTGAAGGTTGAAATATCGTACCCAAATTTTCTAGTAAAGTAGGTGATAAACCATAAAAATACTAGATAGTCCAGGTGATATTAGAAGAGTATAGAACCGAGGTTTGGGTTCTGTGAAAATAATTTTTGACCTCACTTCATCGGATGGTGCGAATATCCAATGTTCATTTACATCGAGCAAACACTCAAACACCCTTGATTAACTGCCATAGCGATCTTCTTTGATGAGAGCGAGCACATCCACAACGTATAAAGAACACAAAGGGCCCTGGCCTTTCAGGCCTGATGAGACGCAAACAAGTTTGATTAGATTTGGTTTGGAGTTGACTTATGTTGATTTTGATGTGGTTTGAAATGTTAATTTCATATTTCAATTTGACTAGGATTTGAATGTTATTTGTTTTGAGTTTGTTTGAATTATTTGGTTTGTTTTACTTCAATTTGTTGATATTTATTTTATTTTATTTTGAGTTTTGAATTTTAGATGTGTTGATCAATTTGACTTGTTTAAGTTTAGTTGAAATGTGTTGAGTCATTTTCATGTGGTTTTCTTATATTGGTTGGTGTTTTAGTACCGATTCGGGTGTGTTCGGTATGTTTTAGATGTTTTGAAGTTTGGTTCAACTTGATTAAAGTTAAACTTCAGATTGTTAATGAATCTGATTTACATGTTTTAAGATGTGTTTTAGATGCTTTAATGTACTTTTGATGTGTTTATTTCAGTTGGTTAGGAATCATTTTGTTTTCACTTGTTTAAAAAAGATAAATTCTGATGAATTAAGTGCATTGAATCATTTTTTTTAGATTGTATGATATTTGTTGAATGTTAAGGTTTTAATGACCTGTTATAAGTGTATTTTAGGTTTCGTTTTAATGTTTTTTCATATATGTTTAGATTTGGTTAACTTTTTTTCAGTTAGCATTACATCTGGTCCGTCAGGCTAGTGTCGATGCCCGTTCACATGCAGTCAACTCGGCACTTGAAATGTTCATGTTCAAAGTATTCCATGTCAATGTACATCAGATGTGGCAGTTCATATGCCATGTTCAATGCTGTCGATGTTGCAAATGTGTGAATGTCCTTCTCTTGGTGTAAAATCCACTTGATTGGGAAAATTTTGGCAGCATACCGCCTTATTTTCTAATCGGTGTGGAATTTTACCTATCCTACAAGGCATAGTCATTTGACTTTACAAGTAGTGGGAAGGGTCCGTCTGTAGTGTGAAGTGTGTCCCATGCCTACGCCCGCGTCAACATACCAGATACGTGTCCGAGCTAGTCGCCCAATTGTGGAGAGCCCACGAAATGGTGCGAATCTCCTTAGTTAGTTTTGGCATCTCACCCTCAGATTTAGTTAAATGAGATTTTTAATGTCGAAGACCCAATAGGCCAACTTCATCAGCACAATGGGCTGGTATTCATGTCTCATGGCCTAAGAAGGCTAGCTTCATATCATGTCGGCCCGGTTGGCCCAATCTTAAGCTTCATGGGCCCCAGTGGCCTATTTTCAGCTTCATGACCCAATGGGCCTGATTTGCACCTCCATGGCCCGGTTGGCCTGATTTGCACTCCATTTTTGCACCTTGACATCTTTCTGTAGCAGCGGGGTAGGTGAGTCTCAGAGGGGCTGGAATGGGTTGGCTAAGGTGCTGTTTAGGTGGGCTTTCGGTAGGACTGCACAAGGGGTAGGTTTAGGTGTAAACGAGAACTGGTTTAGGAATGCACAAAGGGCATGAGAATTGAAAGCCCGCCCAAGTAGTCTCAGCCCGTCCAGTGGATTCCGAGAGTCTCAGAGCATCGACCTTCACCCTATACTCTAAGGGGAAGGAGAACAAGACACATGGGATTTGATTTAGGGGTAGCACAAGGGCATTTTGATATATAGAAATCAGGGCCACCCAGCTTAACTCTTGGCCCGTCCGGCGGATTCCAAGAGGCCCGGGCTGTCACCCCTCATTCCACACATCAAAGAGGATGATTGGTTTTTTTGGGGTGTTGTACGATCTGTCTTGGGTGTGTTGCATGTTGGGCAAACTAGGTGACCATCAAAGGGGCCTGACATGGGTGCTCACAAGGTGGTAGAACTTGGGCCAGCAAGGGGGCCTGTTTTGCATGCCATTCGGGGCCTGATTGGGGGAAGCAGGAGGTGTAAGTTCAGGTGACCATCAGTGGGGTCCAACCAAGCATGATAGTGGAAGATTTAGAGGCCAACATGGAGGGCCAAAAGGGTGCACAAGGGGCTGGTTCGGAGGCCTGTTTTTTGGGGGACAGCAAGGGGCTGTTTTTTGTGATGGCCAAATGAAGGGTACCCTTGGGGCTAAAGGATGGCTTTCTGTAGAACAA
The DNA here is from genome assembly GCA_036172225.1 of Cryptocoryne crispatula var. balansae. NCBI lineage: Eukaryota > Viridiplantae > Streptophyta > Magnoliopsida > Alismatales > Araceae > Cryptocoryne > Cryptocoryne crispatula. The sequence goes on from CM069922.1 coordinate 27,137,518, forward strand.
CATGGAGGGAACTCAAAGGGGATGAATGGGTATTACTCAGGGGGTATGCCACCATAGAGAGGGGTAGAGAAGAGAAGAGAAAGAGTTGAATTAAAGGGCTACATCGGAGCACGCTTCTCCTACTCACCATTTTTTTCTCTCTTGCATTGCAGGTGGAGATGAAGCTGATGGGCTGAATGTGTCACCAAACCCATCTTATCTTACTGTTGTATGATAAAGGGGTCTTATTCTTGCTTATGTTGATGGAGGGAGTAGAGGGATGAAGAGAGCTTCACTGAAGGATGAAGCTTGCTGCTATTGGCTGTCTGCACCTGCCTCTGGTGCACCTGCAATAGCTAGCTTGATTCCCCCTTCTTCTCTTTCACTTGGCACACCAAAGAGAATAAGAAAAGCTTGCTAAATTGTTGTTGAAGATGTCCACACAAGAGGAGTAGGATCCTGGTTTGACCAGAGTTGGTGAGGGGAAGGAGAGGCAGAGCTTCCACAGGGTGATCAGCCTTCGTCGAACAAGGCCAGCTGAGGGGCTCTTATAGAGGTTGAGGGGTGCCGGGATAAGGCTAGGTCTGTTGAGGTTGTTAAGTGGAGTAAGGAAAGATGGTTGAGGTTGTTGAGGTTGTGCGCCAACTAGAAAGGAAGGGAGAGAAGGGTGTTCGGGGAGATTGAACGCACAAGGGAGTGGGAAGGCTGGTTCAGCCAGCCCCTATCTTCTAGGAGATTGAACGCACAAGGGAGTGGGAAGGCTGGTTCGGCCAGCCATCAGATGGTGATAGGCCATGGGTAGTAGTGAGGGATAAGGATAAACCATGGGGTTGTTGAGTTTGTTGAGGTGGTTGAGGGAGTTAAGCCAAAGCTGCTAGCCATGCCATTAGATGGGGAGTTCAGCTAGCTCCCTAACTTGTAGGGGATTGTGCACATGGTAGATGGGGAGAAGTTCGGCCAGCCAAGTGAAGGGTAGAGAGAGAGAGTGATCCAATCTAGACCATTCATCTAAAAGACTCCCGATCCGACGGCTACCATTAATTTCAGCCAAAAATTAATTAAACATAGCCCAAATTAAATCAGAAAAATATAGGAAAATCATTGATGACCATTGATCATATGATCCATACAAATGTGTGTCTGAGATCTCCCAAATTTCCTAGGATCTCTGATTTTACCAATTTCTCTGATCGATGCGATCTCGGTCGTCGATAATGCCAGAAACTATAATTGAATGCAATTACCTCCTCCCATTGGCCAAATTTATTTTCATGCATCAATATTCATGAGATAAATGTTTTGGGCCATGAAAATTGAAAATTTGAGCCCATGGGTCGATCCGGGAGCTGATCAAACCATCATGCCCCTGGTGTGACGACATACGGCTTTCTGTCCAGATTTGATCTTTCTTGCATATCTCTTCATCCGGTGGTCAGATTTTTGATCCGTTTTAAGTGTTGCCTAGCTCTATCCAACCTTGACAATATGGTAAAGTAGGAATTCTATGTTAGAGTCCCAACTTGTCCCAAAGTGTTGGGGGTAAAAATGGATTTTGGCCTTCCAGTGTCTGTTTTCCATGTTTTGGGCACCGTTGCGAAGATCTCAACTGGGGCTATACAATGAGCACATTATATTGGCCATTTGTAGCATGTAAAGCCTTGCCAAGGCATTTCCAGATTCTATTTGCATCATCTATTCTTAAATTTTCTGAATCTGGGTCAGATTTTTTGTGCCAATTTTGGCATTGCTGAAATCTGTATCAAGCAAGCTAAGCGGAAAAATTTGATGCCAACATACTATCACCACTGAGTTTCATGTTCTTGAGCTGGACCCCATATTTAAAGAAATATTGGGATGCCCATACCTTGAGGCAATAGGAGTTGTTGTCTTGACTAATCATCAATGTGTGAAGTTCCCATACAAATGGCAGGTTATTAAGGTAACCAACGTTCCTATTTTGAACGACGTGAGTGTTCTCTCTTATGCATCGTCACTATCATAATTCATTCAGCCGCTAGTCTCAACTACAGAGCTGCCTGGGGTCATGACATTGACGATCTCACCACCCGATATAGTTGTTTGGCAGATGATGAGAAGAATGGGATAGCAACTAGGAAAAGGGTTGGGCAAAAAGCTACAAGGGGTTGTACACCTCATCGAAGTTGTGCAAAGACCAAGAAGGTAAGGGCTCGATTATGAGCCAAATTTCATTCCAAGGATGGTCAACCGGCAAAAACATGCCGTGGGGCTCCAAAAATTCTTCATCAAAGGGGAGACCATGATGATGGTCGGAGACGAAGAAGAACCAAACATGACAACTAAGAGAAGGAGGGCTCTAGTACATGAAGAAGAAGTGGATGACCTTAGTTTATCCCTGGCCCTATTGTTCATGGAGGAGGAAGAATTGAAAGAACCATTCAAGGGTGAGCCCATTTCTAAATAGCTCGTCGACTCGAGCAAACCTCCATTCAGCATACCATGTGAGCCATATCCTATGGTCACATACTTCAAGGTCCTCACGCCCCTCCTCTTCAATTCGCTTGATGGGCTCTCTAGCCCATTTCTCACCTCTGGGCCGGTATGGTCACTTAAGTTGATCACTAAGCCTGAGAGCCTGTTTAAATCTGACCATCACACCGAGCCTCCATGCTCACATAAAGTTGTCATCAGGCCTGACACCCCACTCCAAAGCAACAACACTGGGCCCATGTACTAACCAATTGGGTCCATGTGCCCCCTATAATTTCTTCCTAGTTTTGGGCCCACATGCCTGTTCTTTGTTATTATGGGGCCCGCTAGCCCATCTTGCTTATTTCTACTTAACCTTTTCATTTCTTATCGAGCCCCACCTGCTCGTTCTCTTTTTCTTATTGAAAACACCCAAAAAATGTCCTCTTTCAAACTCACTTTTCCGTTGAAGAGACGTCTCTACTTATCTCGGAGGGTGCTCCCAACCAGGGACTGCTCTTCTCTAAATCACTTATCGACCTTCTCAATCCTTCACTCATTGTAAATACCACTTTTTCAATTCCATCTTCTATAGGAGTAGTAAGGTTAGGGAAAAATAAAATTCGAGGTAAGCGAGTTCCCGAAAGAAATCTCCAACAGTTAGCTCAGAAATGCAAAGAATGTGCAAGGCTACCAAATTTCTTGGAAAATACTATCCTGCTTGATGAAAGCTAATATGAGGATGAACCTAATGTAGATCATACACTATGAGTCTATGAGGTGGTATTATAGAAGGATCCTGATTTTTAGGAAGGAATTGAGGACTTGGCCGATGCGTATGCATCTAGGCTTAAAAGGTTTGAGGAACCATCAGCCACGGTGGATGAGTTGAAGAAAGAAATAAATCTTGGAACACCAAAAGATCCCAAGATTGTCTTCCTAAGTGCAAACCTTGCTCTTATTGAGAAATAGAGCTTAATCAAAATCTTGGAAAAATACAAGGACACATTTGCATGGACATACGAAGATATGCCAGGGTTAGATAACTCGTTGGTTGAGCATCATTTAACTTTGAAACTTGACGCTACCCCGGTTAAACAAATATTAAGAAGATTCCTCCCCGATATTGCACTTAAAATGAAGGAAGAGGTTGACAAGTTACATCAGGCAAAGTTTATTAAAGTCGTCTTTTATCCACATTGGGTGGCAAACATAGTCCCTATCATGATGAAGGATGGACGTGTTTGAATCTATATAGACTTCAGGAACTTAAACTGAGTGTGTCCAAAAGATGACTTTCCTCTATCTTATATCGATGTATTGGTTGATAACATCGCTGGATTTGAAATGCTTTCATTCATGGATGGTTATTCCGAGTATAATCAAATTCGGTTAGCCGAAGAGGACCAAGAGAAGACCTCATTCACTACACATTGGGGAACATGCTGCTATGTCGTCATGCCTTTTGGTTTGAAAAATGCTGGCACTACATATCAGAGGGCTATGATTGCTATTTTCCATGACATGATGCATACCCTTGTAGAGGTGTACGTAGATGACTTGGTTGTTAAGTCCAAAAGCCAAAATATCATCCTAAAGTGTTATGAAAGGTCTTGCAAAGGGCTAGGAAATATAAATTGAAGATGAACCCTAAGAAATGCACATTTGGAGTATCCTCAAGAAAGTTGTTGGGGTTCATAGTGAGCAAAAGGGGCATATAGATCGACTCAAACAAGGCCAAAGCAATCATTGGTATGCCTCCCCTGAAAAATATAAAGGAACTTCGAGAATTAATCAGGAGGCTATAGTTTGTCCACCAGTTTATCTCACAACATTCCCAAAGGTGTAAACCTTTCTACAAGTTAACCAAGGCGGGGGCCCAATTTAAATGGGATTCGAAGTGCTAGGAAGCATTCGATGGCTTGAAAAGATATCTAGCTAGTCTTCCTATGCTTAAACCACTAGTCCCTAGCAAGCCCTTAGTTCTATGTATCTCGATTTTGGAGAATCTTCTTGGGGCAGTCCTTGCACAAGTGGATGAAGAAGAAAAAGAGTGGGCAACCTATTATTTGTCCAAGAACTTTGATCTGTGTGAGCAGAAGTATATTGTTGTAGAGAAGACTAGTGCTACACTAGTTTGGGTAATTTAGAAGCTTAAACACTATTTTCTCGCTCATGAGGTCAACCTTATTGCCCGCATCAATCCCATTAAGTTTTTTCTTGAGAAGACTGTTCTAACTGATCGGTTAGGTCATTGGAAGAGCTTTCTTTCACAATTCAATATCACCTATGTTCTATAGAAGGCGATTAAGGGCTATGCCACTGTCGAACATCTTGCCCACCACCCTATACCAATCTTTGACCTGGTTCAGTCAGAGCTCCTGGATGATGAACTAATGTTGATCCGATCTTCCAACCTTTGAACATTATATTTTGACGGGGCTCTAAATTCACATGGTAGGGGAATAGGAATTGTTCTTCTATCACTCGAAGGTGTCACCATTCCACAGGCATTTCAACTCAACTTTCCAGCAACCAACAATATAGCTAAATATGAAGCCTTGCTGGCCGGGTTGGTAGCCTCTCACTTCTATGGTGCCACTGAACTGAAGGTGATAAGTGATAGACAACTAATTATATGCCAAGTCCTATCCAAATATCAAACTTCTCATCCGAACCTCAAACCCTACGAAGTACTCACCTCTTGCTACATCAAGTTGTTTTTCAAACTCACTATTGTCCACATTCCTCAAACTCATAATATTCTTGTTGATGCCTTAGCCTCTTTAGTTTCATCTTTACCAATCCCACTAGGCAGACATGTGCGGACTATCCATGTTCATAGGAGGTCAATGCCAGTGAATAAGGATGGACATTTTCTAAAGGTCAAAGAGAGATTTGGCAAGAAGGAATACCTAGAGTAGAAAGAGGAGATTTCTCTGGTTGAGTTGGAAGAATTAGATGAGGGTGAGAGACCTTGGTATGATGAGATTGCGAGGTATTGCCGAGATCAGTCTTATCCACCTGGATCCAATGCAAAAGAGAAGAAGGCCATCAGAAGAGTATCTTAAAGGTACACCATCTTAGGAGAATGCTTTACAAGAGGAGCTTGAGCAGAATCTTACTCAGATGCATTGATGAAGAAGCAGAGTTGGTGGTTAAGGAAGCACATTCTGGGGTCTGTGGGGGCCATGTCAATGCTCAGGCTCTTGCCAAAAAGATTGTCCAGCAAGGGTATTATTGGCCATCCCTAGAAGAGGACTGCGCTATCTTTGTTCGGCACTATCACTCTTGCCAACTCCATGCCGGCAAGATCCATTCTCCTTCATCTTCCCTTCACCTGATTCATGCTCCATGGCCCTTCACCATGTGTGCTTTTGATATAATTGGCCCTCTATGTGATCTTAACTCTGAAGTGTGCTCCAAATCATTCATCCTGATGACTATAGAGTACTTCACCAAGTGAGCAGAAGAAGAAGCGTCCATGGAGGTTAAGGCATCAACACTGTGCTCCTTTATCAAACGCAGCATCATCACCAGGTTCAGGATTCCCAACGACATCAACATCGACAATGGACCGTAATTTCTCTATCAAAATTTGTGTGATCTTTGCAACAGGTACTGCATTGCATTGCATCATTCATCTCCATACTATCCACAAGGCAACAGTTAGGAAGAAGCCACCAACAAAATCTTGATTAAGATTATCAAGAAAAGTTGTAAGTCTAGCAAGTTCGCAGACTGGCCAGATAAGCTCGTAGATGCCCTATGGGCTTATCGTACTTCTATGCGGACCCCCACTGGTCAAATCTTGTATGCCCTCATATACGAGATGGAAGTAGTGGTCCCATACGAAGTACTCATTCCATCACTCTGGGTTTAGCTCAACAGGGACATCCCCGTCGATGAGAGACGAGAATCTCTCCTTGCACAACTTGAACTCCTAGATGAGAGAATGTTGGCCACCTCCAAACACGCTCGAACTTATCAGAGTAGTCTCAAAAGGTTTTATAAAAAGAGGGTGTGTTGGCACCAAAATTTTCTGCTTACCATGCTTGATACATATTTCGGCAATGCTGAAGCCAGTGCTGAAAATCTGGCCCAGATTCAGGAAATTCAAGAATAGATAAGGAAAATAGCCTTCATAAATGCCTTGGCATGGCTTTACATGCTAAAAATGGTCAATATAATATGCTCATTGCATAGCCCCGGTCGAGAGCTTCACAATGATGCCCAAAACATGGAAAACGGACATCAGAAGGTCGAAATGACCATTTTTCCCCCGACACTTTGGGACAAGTTGGGACTCTAACATGGAATTCCAACTTTACCACTTTTTCAAGGTTGTATATATCTAGGCAATGCTCAAAACGGATCAAAAATCCAACCACCGTATGAAGAGATATGCAAGAAAGATCAAATCCGAACGGAAAGCCGTATGTGATCGCACGAGGGGCATAATGGTCCAATCAGCTCCCGGATCAACCCATGGGCCAAAAATTTCAATTTTCATGGCCCAAAACATTTATATCATGAATATTGATGTATGAAAATTACATTTGGCCAATGGGAGGAGGTAAGTGCATTGAATTACATTTTCTGGCATTATCGACGACCGAGATCGCACCGATCATAGAAATCGGTAAAATCAGAGATCCTGGGCAATTTGGGAGATCTCAGCCACACATTTGGATGGATCATAAGATAAATGGTCATCAATGATTGTACCATATTTTTTTGATTTAATTTTGGCTGTGTTTAATTAATTTTCGGCCAAAATTAATGGTAGCCGTCGGATTGGGAGTCTTTTAGATGAACGGTCTAGATTGGATCACTCTCTCTCTTACCTCCACTTGGCTGGCCGAACTCATCCCCATCTGCCATGCGCACAATCCCCTACAAGTTAGGGAGCTGGCCGAACTCCCCATCTGATGGCATGGCTAGCAGCTTTGGCTTGTCTCCCTCAACCACCTCAACAAGCTCAACAACCCCCATGGTTTATCCTTATCCCTCTCAACAACCCATAGCCTATCCCTATCTGATGGCTGGCCAAACTAGCCTTCCCACTTCTTTGTGCATTCAATCCCCTAGAATATAGGGGCTGGCTAAACCAGCCTCCTTGCCACATGTCATGTGCGCACACCTCCTTGAAAGGAGGAGAAGGTGCTCACCCTTCTCTCCCTCTCTTTCTAGTTGGCGCACAACCACCAGCTCAACAACCAACTATGGGTTATCCTTATCACTCTCAACCTATCCCATGGCCTATCCTTATCCACCCTCACAAGCCCATGGCTTATTCCCTTCTGCAGATGGCACCCCTCAGCCCCTATAAAATCCCCCTCAGCTGGCCATGTTCAGGACAAGCTGATCACCCTACGGAAGCTCTGCCTCTCCTTCCCCTCACCATCTCTGGCCGAACCAGACCTCACCTCCTCTTGATTGGACATCTTAAACAGCAAGTTAGCAAGCTTTTCTTCCTCTCTTTTATGTGCCAAGTGAAGAACAAGAAGGAGGACTCAGGCTAGCTCTAGCAAGTGCGCCAGCAGTAGGTGCAACAGCCCACCTGTGCGCCAGCTCTGCTCCAGCCCATTCCTCCCTTTGGTGCGCCCTCTACCCTGCTCCAAGCCATATTCTCCTTGCTTGGACGTCTTCAGCAGAAAGTCAGCAACCTCTCCATCCCATTTTTGGTGCTCCAAGTGAAGAAGAAGAAGGAGAAGTCTTCTCCTTCTTGCAGGTGCGCTAGCAGCAGCCCATCTGGGATACATCAACTTCAACAGCAAGTGCTCCATCTTGGTGCGCCAATTCTAGCCCCATACATAGCAATAAAAGAAGAAGGAGAAGAAGAAAAGAGAGACAGCCATTTTCTCTTTCAATCTCCAACAAGAATTTTGTCAAAAAGGTGAGGGAAGATGTAGTACTTTCTAGTTCTCTTCCTCCCCACTTCTTTCTCTTCCCCTCGGCCTCCTCCTTGGCCATTCAAATGTTCCAAAACAACCCAGCCATGTTGGTACCATTAAAGCCATTTTAGACCTCCCAATGTTGTCTTCATAAACATTCTTTGATCAGCCCCTTTAGTCCCTTCATTTCAGACCCCTTTGCTATCCATGCGTGCACAGCCCATAGGTGGCCTGTAAACAGCCCATTTGGCATCCCCAAGCCATGCTGTCACCTAACACCATGCCTCTTGTTGCCATCCCTCTAGCAGCCAATTAGGCTCCTGAACATGCTCCTAATCAGGCTATATTCGACCATCCTTTCTACCCAAGTGGACAATCTTCAGAAAAACACCTAAGTCAGGCCCCTCTGCTAGCCTTGAAATCAGGTCCCTCTGATGGCTTTGAAACCAGCACCTACTTAACCCCTCTGATGGCCATCTAAACAGCACCCAATCAGCCTTATTTCATTCTATACACATCTTCCTTACCTATTGAGAAGGATGGAGTGATGTCCTGGGCATTCTTGATCCACAAGATGGGCCAAGTCTCCCCCAGGCGGGCTCTTGATCCCTCGGTTTGGTTGAAGAAGAGGGTGATGTCCTAGGTATTCTTGGAATCCGTACGATGGGCCAAGTCTCCCCTAGGAGGATTCTCAACTTCAATCAAGACAGCCACCTTTTTTTGGCCTTCTCCATTTGTATTTCAAAAAAAGTAGCCTTTTTGTGGCATTGAAATTCCCACGTTACTACCCCTTGTGTAGTCCTTCCGAGTTGGTCCTAAACCTGTCCCTTGTGCAGTCCCCTTCTTAATCCTTCCAACCAGAGCCTTAGCTGGTCTATTTCAGCCCCTCTTAGGCACCATTTGACCATTGCTACAGCATGGGTACAAGTGCCAAAAAATGCTGCAAACAGGTGCTAAAAACAAGTGTTGCAAGCAAGTGCAAGAATCACATTCTGCAGATAGTCCAAACAAGCCATGCTGGCCAATGATGTTGCAAGACAAGTCCTTGTGAGGATCGGGTTGGGGGTGACGGCCTGATCCCCCTTTCGCTCACATGATGGGTCAAGGGCTTGAGAAGGTGGCTCTCAATTCTGGTCCAAACAAGGTGTAAAGTAGGCCAACTGGACCATGAAGACATGAAGCTTGAATTGGGCCAACCGGGCCGACATGACATGAAGCCAGCCTTCTCAAGCCATGAGACATGAAGACCAGCCCATTGTGCTGATGAAGCTGGCCCATTGGGCCATGGACACTTAAAATAAACCTTAATTAAATCTGAAAGCGAATTACCAAAATTAAATAAGGAGTTAGTCCACAACTGGATGCTCCATTGGGCGGCTCATCCGGCATTCACCAGAACGCTGACCCAGGCATAGGCATGGGACACACTTCCCACTGCAGATGGACCCTTCCCACTACTTGGAAAGTCAAATGACTATGCCTTGTAGGACGGGTAAAATTCCACACCGTGTAATTGAATATAGTGATGTAAACAATGTATTATATATGGATGTAGTGCTTGCAAATATTGTATATTCATGTATGGGTGTCTTCTTACATGAATTTTTAATTTGCGTGTGATGTATATATTTTTTACAAACTATAACTTATTGGCAACAGCTCCTACAAGCCATCGCTAATAACACTTGTAGTGACAACTGAAAAATATTGGCGACAGGTTTAGGTCATCACCAATCCATACTTTTGCATTGTAGAAGGCTTTTCGAGGGTGCAAAATTGTGGGTTGGCAATGGCTCAAAGTCATCGCTAAAGACTTATCGGTGATGGCTTTCAACCATCACCAATATTTTACTTTTTCAAAACATGTCACGACAGCCTAAAGCCGTCGCTAATAAAAGTTTTGTGATGGCCCAAAGATGTCGCTATTAAGTTATTTGTGATGGCCTGTCACCATCACTAATAACACTTCTCGCGACAACTTTAACTTAGCCATCGCCATTATTATTGGTGATGGGCTTATTTGCAATGGGCTTGCGATGGCTTTGAAGCCATCACCAATAAGAAATGGCGAGGGCTTTTTGATGATTGGCGATGGCTTTTAGCCATCACCAATAACCTTTTTTCTTGTAGTGGTGATATGTGAAGGCAAGACGACAACAACCTTGCATTCATAAGAATATACTTGAAAAAAATGAAACCAATTGTTTACATAACATTTAACAAGTAATATGTCCTTGTGCATGTTTCGAGAACTTGGATGTTTTTATGTAAAGATATTCATGGAAGCTAAAGATTGGAGACTTTAGTGTGTATCTATTAAAATCAATTTGGTCTGGTCTAGCATGTTAAAGGTCAAGGAATTATTATATAAAAGATGTTCATTAAAAGGCTATAAAATAATGAGAATAATTCTAAAAGAAACATGACACCTAAATGATTTATACAACTAGATACCAAGTTTGCTTATATTTTTTTTTACGTCTTAACACATGCATATTATGTATACTTGCATCTTTATATATTCATTGATGAGAAAAAATAGATTAACGCCTTCTAAGTCTCTCATTACTCACCTTCAATTTTTTTAAAATATGTTTAGTAGGTTTGGAGGAGTCGATCCTAGAGTGTGAAGTTCAATATCTGTAGGAAAAATATTTAAAATTTACTGGAATCGTTGTTGAGTAATCTCTCTCTTTTAAGAGTTTATTCTAGAACTTGAGAGAAGTACTTCTCTATTTTAGAAATGAAATATGTTTTGGTACTATTTTTTGTCATGAAAAGGAAGTACTTCTATAATATTAAAAAAAAATTATTTCATATGAGAGGTCAATTAAAGAAGATGTGTGGTTGATGAAATTAACCCTCTCTCTCTATCTCTCTCTCCTTCTTCTTACTCCTATAATAGAGATCGCACCTTTTTCTTAACCCACCATTGGTATGCAAGGACGCTCCTCTTCCTCCTCATCTCATCTATAGATGTATGTGGCGCTGACTGTTTTCAATGACTAGTCTACAAGGACAATCTACTTCTGAATGAGAAAAGGATAGGGGAAGGCTTTGGTCAAGTTCCTCCAATGTAGATCAAGCTATGTTGACGATGTTGTCGACTCCAGAAACGGGTTCCGGATCGGCACCTCAAGAGATGGTGAAAGATAGAATAGGGGAAAGGGAGTGAATCGGAAAATAGTCAAAAAATGGTAAAATCCTCACCTCAATCCCACACTCACATTGATCCCCGAACTTTCATCTCACGGTGTCGCTCAAGCACCGGATATGGTTCATGTCATGTGGGAGGAGAGTGAGGAATAGAATGACTTAGAACATGAATAAGAGAAGAAGTGGTCGCCAGGAGCCGCAGGCTCTGCTTTATAGAATAAAAACAAGATTGAGTTGACCATGTGTACCTTAGTACGGGAGATGATATGTGGGTTAAACCTTCTTTCTCGTCGGCCGGCCAATGAGGGAGAGTCCAACCGATGCTAGCTTGATAAACCTATGCAACTAAAAGTTTTATTGAAGAAAGTGAAGATCTGGAAACCACCAGCACAATGTTGATGCATGATGTACCACGGGCACCACAGATATTGGAATTAAATGATTCTTATTTTAAATGAAAGATAACTCATAGGGGAAAAATTTATATGAAGGATGTATAGACTTAATATGCAAGTAAGTTCATTGAAATTGATTGAGAAGACGATGACCAAAAAGAGGAGACTTCGGATCTGTCTGTGCAGTGCTGGTGTAGAATCAATCTATATTGAGCTATCTTTCATCTTCAACAAACATAGATTGATTCTGACATCACCTTGGTTCATGAAGCACACTTATTATGAAGAAATATTAGCCGTAAAATGATAATAAATATATGTAGAAGCCGATGATCAGAAGCACAACATGTTAGAGCATAGACTGGCTTCTTCTTCACTTTGGGATGATCTCCGGGCACTGAGACGAAGAGAGGACAATTTGGGGAGGTTGGAAAGAGCATAGGGTGTATGGAAGACGATAAGAAGAGTGATGGATGATGGGGATGCCCTCTTTAGGTCGTTCATATGAGTTTCCCTTTATAGGAGATGAGAAACAGGTCAAAAATAGCAACTTTTGATACATCCGACCATAGGTTGGATTTCTTTTATTTAATGCTGCTAATTTTTATCATGAGGCTTATAGAAACTAACCCAAATGATTGATAGGTATTTAAAACAATGGTTCACATTTTCCCTGTTCAAAATATGTCTCCACTTGAAGAGGAAACAAATCTGGTTTAAAAATAGAAAATTTTAATGTATAAGATAACAAGTTGGATTGCCATCATTTGATGATGTTAATTTCGACCATGAAGCTTCCAGATAATTTAACAAGTAATATGGAGGAGTAAAAAAGAAGTTAAGGTTGTGAATTGGTCAAAGATGTGCCCAATGGGCTCGGCTTGCATGCAATTGGGCTTGATCAGGGGGGCGCGCGGACAAAATTGTGCGTCTGATTTCTAAAGAACACTGCGGACAAATGAAAGATCAGAATTGAATCCCGTTTGTTGCATTGAAAATAGGACTCATATAGGAATATTATTGGTGTTTAAGACTTCTTCATTTGACGTTCAAAGAATCATGTGAAAAATTTTCAAATAGAGGATATGCTGGGAAAAGCATAATCTGGCGCACAACTAAGTGGCGTGACCTTGGTGCAAAGAACACCAAGAGCAACATGGAAGTTAGAATGGGATCTCATTTTCGAAAAATGAATTTGATTAGAGATCAACAACTCTTCCTCGGATTTCTAGTGAACTCCTTGGCTCGTCTAAAAGGATCGTTCAACTTGATTTTGATGGTCTAAAAGAGATGTTACCAATGGAATAAGAATTTAAGCCCAAAATAAGACCAAATTGGCATGTCTACAGCTTACCTCACCTTGATGTCGGCTTTTCAAAGGAATGTTATGTAGCAAAGCGAAGTGAAATGTAGAGGAATGTAGCGAAGCGAAATGAGTTGTAATGGAATTCAGTGGAGCGAAATAGCGATGGACTGAAAAGGTGGCATCAAGGTGTAGATATAGACACCCTCAATGACCAAATTCAGTAAAGAGAAACTCTTCATGTTCCTTGGATTACTGCCACGTTTCATCAAGCCTTCTTACATCAGATTGGTAAAAGATGTGTCAATGGCACGAGAGAAGAATAGCCAACCCCCAACACGGTGGGGAGTCCCCAAAACATGGGTTCGTAGGTTCATCATCAGCTAGTAACCCGATCTTTGCGGTGTTCCTGTACTGTGATGGGCTAAAATTTTAAAAAGAAATTTTTTTTGAATAAGTAAAAGAATACCAGTCGAGCACATTTAGGCTCTTAGATTCATTTGAGTCTTCCAAGAGACAAGATTCAATTCGGAATGGAATGATCTTGAATTCCGAAAGGCAAATGTTGAAGCTCAGACCATGAAGATAATGACGGTGTAAGTTCTGATCAAATAGGAGGCCCTTGGTAGGACGAATTGACTACCACGGTGGGATGGATAGCAAGAGAGTGGCCACAGTGGGGATAGAAAGGAAAGATTTGAAGGCACAAGGTGATTACCGAACATGGTGGGATTAACAGACACAATGGGATTAACAAACATGGTGGGATTAAAAAGATTGGAATTGGGGTACATGATTGGAAGAAGGGACTCGATAGGGTTCAGAAATATCTGGACAGAAGTAGAAGATCATGAATGATGTATGCAATGACAACGAAAAATGCAATGTAACTAATACTATATGATGAATACTGAGCTCAAGAAATCAAAAACGAAACTTGTATAACAATTAGTTGAAGTTATAAATTGTCTATGAGGTCAACATACCCATTCGGGAACCATCGTCCCTCATAGCGCAACTTTTGGCTTATCCGTGAGCACGAAAGATGACCCGACCGTCGTAGATTTTGATGAAGGGGATATCAGGTCAAGTCTTCTCTGCATTCACGGTCTTCAACAATAATGCATAGAATAATAATACACAACTAATGTCTTATATGTTAGCCAACAAGATATGGGGGTTTCCCATGTCCATTCTTCCTTTTCTGTGAGAAATTCATGTCATTCATCAAAATGGTAGTCCCGAATGAACAGAGATGTCCACTCATCCTCAATAAAGATAAAACACGAAAAAATTTGATTTAATTTTTTTAACATTTTTTTTTGAATTCTTATGAATTATTTAGAATTTTTGGTGATTTTTCAAAGAATTTGACAGAACGCGCCCCTGAACCAGGGGTGCGGCCTGAGCGCCCTCAGATGGGGGCACGGCCTGCGCACCCTGGGGTTGGGGGGCGGTCTGCACGCCCCGACCGCGTGGGCACATTTGGTCCCAGTTTCCTAATTGAACTGTCGAATTTGGTTTAAATCGGGGCCAATTTCCTTTATATAAACACCCCATAGGACGACTAGAACGTCTTACCAACACCCAGGATGGCTCCTCCTTTGAAGAAACAACGTGTTGGCTTGGTTTGGGGTATTTCAAGCATCCCAGGTCATTTGAAGGCCATAATCGGTGCCAATTTAGTAAGTTTGCTGCTAATTTTAGCTTTCAACCACTTTTCCTTTTCTTTTCTTAAGGAATTCTCTCTTACCTCATGTTTGGGTGTAGGATTACCCAAACTTTCTAGGACCACACCAGTATTGCTCTCTTCCTTGGCTTACTGGCTTGCTCGACGTCCTTGGTTTGTCAGTCAGAGCGACTCTTCGGGACTGGGGCTTGACAGGGCTCTTGATCCATGCTAAGCAATATTCAGGCTACTCACTTAACTTCGGCTTGATGGGAGCTCTTGTTGAGTTGTGGCAACCTGACACTCATACGTTTATGTTCAACAGCTTCGAGTGTACGGTTCTTCTTGAAGAGGCGGAGCTCCTTCCTGGCCTTCCTCGGACTAAAAAGGGAGAAACTGAAGGTATGTTCATCCCTTCTGGACCCATCTCTTGCCTGGAGTTCCTGCAAGATTTCGTCAAGGATCGGCAAATCAGCTCTTTGTTGGCAGGCAAGTGAATCAGTGTTCCCAAGTTGGTGGCCTGGACAGTTTCTCTTTTGACGGCTCCTGGTCTAGACGAGGACCAGATTTTGCACGGCGCAATGGGTTTTGCAGCTTGTCTTGCCATGGTGTTCTTGTTCCCTGCATAGGATGGCTTTCTGGAGCCTGATCAACTCTCGTGTATCAGTGGCATCTGGAGCGGCACATGGCTAGGGCCTTTTATTCTAGGCTTCTTATAGTGTGGGCTATCCGTAGCTTGCATGGGTCATCCTCCCTTCGGCAGCGCACTTCTATTGGTTTGCAGGGCTAACCTCCACTTCAAGTTCGATCCAGCCGACGAGGTGGCCACCAGGTCGCAGCCCCTTGTTCCCATATGTTGCTGCACTCGGCTTCGGTGAGAGAGTTGCTAACAGATGTACAGCGGTGAAGAGGAGGCCAGAGTGGCATGCTCACTTTGCTGCCATGAACCATTCCAACTTCTTACACTCTTCTGCTGCCCTGATGTAGAAGAACTTCCAGGTGTGCTTTGCACCCGACGTGGATCTCCACCTGGTTACTGGCTCAGCTTTCGTGTTGTACAACACCCACCGTTGTCACTCTCAGATCGGCTTGCCTCGGTACGAGCTGCCCAAGATATCCCGCCTGCCACCTATCAAGAGCAGGCTGCTTGGCCCTGCGGATGACGAAGTCGGGTATGCTACCCAGACCTCCTGATTGAGGAGGACCCTGGTCGGAAGCGCCGCTACATCTCTGAGTTTAAGCTTTTGCTTTCTTGAGATTCTTCATTTCCTGCTTTAGCTTGTCAGACATGTTGTGGTTATTTTAAATAAACAATGAATTTTTATATAGTACTTTTTGAGTGAAAATTTACTCTATTTTAGAAAATTACAAAATAGATTTTGAAACTTATGATGAATATGCCTTGTTACTTTTCAACTCCATGGAAGTTCTTTAATATGAAATGAAGTATTTTCCATGGATTTAAATTGCCTTTTTTTCCTTAAATTAATTTTTCAGAGCAAACTGTGAGTCCAATAAATTTTCATTCAGTGACTCCTTGATAGGTTCGATTTTATGAATAGCATGGCGCCTTCTGGAATTTTTGCCAATTTTATCAATTTCAACCCTGAAAAATACATTTTTAGCCATTTATGACTAAAAAATGCATAGAATTTTCTCTTGTCACCTGAAAAATGTTAGCTAGTGATGACAAAAAACAAGAATATGCCTAGCTAATTTAGGACCTGATACATTCAAAGTTATGTGAAAAGAGGGATTTTTGGTGGGAATTTAAGAAGAATTTTATTCACAAAATTACTCTGAACAAACCACGTATCGGATAGTGATTCTTTCGGTGGCATCACGATCAATTTGATTTTGTGAACCTTGGGTGACATTTTCAAATTTATTCCATTTTCACATTTTTATGCTCTATACATACCCCTTGAGGGTAAGAATCTTTCATTTCAACCTGCACACTATCTCTGCTCGCTTAGAAGCTCCAGAGCTCCAACTCATGTTCAGGGTCCGAGACGTCTTCAAAGGTCAGTGCCTCTATTATAAGAAATGTAGATCAAGTTATGCTCTTTGATTTGGTTCAAGTTTCATGCGATTTTGAGTTCATTTGAACAAGTTATTGCAAAAATAAGAATTGGGTTGTTGAAAGTGTGCAATCAACGTAGGGCGTTGACCGCGCCCTCAACCTAAGGGCGCGTTGACCACACCCCCAAGAGGAGGGCATGGTCTGCACGCTCTCCATCTCTAAATAGGGCAGGGGTGTGTGGCCCTCCCTCTCCAAAGAGGGGGAGGGCGCGTTTGGCATTTTTTTAAAATAAATAAAAACTTATATAAAAATATTAGATGTCAACTTCCCTTTTTGTGTAGATGTTGAGATGCATTCGCTGCCACGACTCCAATTCTGAGGAGCTCGAGCTCCCGACAATCCGTGAGGTGAGTTTTCTTTTTTTCCTGCACTTAATGATTAGTTCCTTTGCATTTTGACAATAAAATTGGGTGAATTAATGAAATGAATCTCTTGTAGGCCCGGATAAAATCCCGGATCTCGTGGGACTTGGTGCACACCGCCTACCTAGGCCTACCGGACTTCCAGCAGGTTTGGTTGGAGGAGATGGGGTTTTGGCCTATCCTCCGATTGACTCCATTTCAGGAGGACCTACCACTGGTGCAGGTCCTCTGCGAGTCCTAGGACTCGGACTCTTTCATTTTTCTGTTCCCCTGGGGGCACATGGTGCCCTCTCTAGAGGATGTCGCACACATCACTAGTCTCCATGTTGACGGCAGGCCGGTGGTGTGTGCCACTTCTTCTGATTATTCACGGGAGTTCTGGGCCCTTTTCACATATGAGCCTGAGTTCGACCCGGAGGATGGCCTACGCACCATCGCCAGACTAGAGGCTGGTGAGATGGTAGGCCTAGTAGATGCCGAGAGTGTCCATGGTGAGAGCCAGGATAGCTTTTTCTACTGCATTGTTGGCCAGGCTGTGACGGCATTTGTCGAGTTATCTAGCTCCTTGGAGGCAGACATAGACCTGCGTCATTTTCTTCTTTTCTTCTTCAGGTACCTTCTGTTGGGCTCGAAGACAGACCGCATCCAACTGCGGTTCCTTCGCTTGCTTGCTAACCAAGAGCAGGTTGGCACGTACGTGTGGGGAGCAGCGATGCTCACCCAACTGTTCTGCGGCCTCCAGCCTGAGGCGGGCTCTGTTTCAGTCGCCAGCTTCTCTCCTTTTCTCCTAGTGACTTTTAGTAGCTTTTCCTTTCTGTACACTTGTATTGCGCTTCTTTGTTCTGCATTTCTTGACGAGTTGTGTCTTTTATAGGTCTGAAGCTACCTTTACTTCCCCCTGGGCCAAGCACTGCAGTCCTACCCCGACCTCTTCCCTCTAATGGCTCGCTGTGAGCCCATCTGCCCTACTGAGGGCCATCGGAGCCAGCTGGCTTCAATCCGTATGCAGATGTTCCGCTTCCCACACGCTGAGGTATGTTTTTAATTTGTGCATCAATATTATTTTGGTGTATTGATAATCGTGACCTTGCTTCCTGTAGGTGTGTTGGCGGCCATATCTTATGACCGATGACCATCTCCAACCCTGGATTGCTCAGGTTGGTCATTTCTTTGAATGTGATCTTCACCTCCTATGCGTCAACGAGCTGGCGCCGCTGTAGCTTCGTTTCTCTGCACGCGCCCTTGGCCTGGAGTAGGACTGGTTGGAGCCTCCTCCCTCTCTTCCTTTAGTCAGGGCCCGTCCTAGATGCCTACTCCTCCTCGTGGACTGGGTTGAGAGGTACCATGCCTTGATCACACTATGATACGAAGGTGGTTTGGTAGTTATTGGCTGGGCAGAGGACAACCGAGACTACCTTCGCCGATACGAGGTGGCATATGGCCATTTATTCATCTCTGAGGTTCAGGTAAATGTTTCTTTTTTTTGCTTCAATTCAATTCAACATTGTCTCTCTCTTCTGACCTTCGTGACATTTCAGGAGGCTCGGGTTCTACTGCTGCGCTAGAGGCTAGAGATCGTTGATCTTCAGCAGGAGGTGGCTACTCTTCGTGGCACATTGAAGCTGAGGTAAACACTACCTTGATCATCATTTCTATTTTCATCATATACTTGCCTTGCTCTGACGTGTTTTCTTCTGTTCGCAACGGAAGACCCGTGCCGAGGGTTCACCTCCTTCTTTGTTGAGGGAAAAGGTGGCCGAGCTTCGCCAACGTCTAAGGCAAGAGAGGCCCTGACGACCAAGGAGGTAGAGGTATCTTTCATTTTTCTCTATTCTAGTTATTGTTCTTTCTTGGTTCATATTCTTCTTCTTCCAGGTTTCCTAGCTCTAGGGTGCCCTTGCTTCGTCATCTACCCGCATCTAGTCCTTGGAGACCAAGGTGGAGACCTGGTGGTCTGCCCCAACTGACCTTCATTCCTAGATGATCATTTCAGATCTTCACCTTTAGCACAAGAGGACCCTGCGAGAGATATAGCACGAGCATAGCCAGGCTATCCAGTCATTGGGACAGATGCACTTACAGTCGCAGGTTCGTGTGGCGACGGCGGAGGTGACGTTGTAGGTTTACCGCTAGGGCATTCCTCCACAGCCTGGCCAGAGTCGCACCCACCAGAGTAGCTCCCACCGGAGTGGTACACACCAGAGTAGTAGTGCCGCTCGTAGTCAGAGTCACCACGGTCAGAGCCAACAGAGGAAGAGTGACCATAGCCAAAGCCACGAGCGTGGTGATTCTATGTTCTTGGCCACTTCTTCAAAGCATCACCGTAACAAGGTGGCTGCAGCAGCTTTGACGGACACGGCTACCATGCCTCCTCCACGTGGTCACTCTCCTGGAGAGGGTAGCGGCAGGCACTGACATTTGTAGCAGGCTTAATCTTCTTCTATTGTAGCTGCTTTGTTTCATTGTTGTAGCATTTGATGATGTACTCTGACCTTTCTTTTTTGGATTCACTTGCACTGTTCTTTTCTACTTGACATCACTCTAAAGGGTAGTTAGTATCACATTTCAGCTTGCCCTGTTGCAAGTTTGTCAAGGGGTGGAAGCCTCTTAAAGATGGTAAATGTTATTAATGAAGAAGACAGTAGATGTAAGGTTAATAAACTTACCTGTTCGCAAAACTTCCCCCTCCTTGACTCGTGTTTCTTTCCTGAAATACTTAATAAAGGGATTAGATCTTATTGTCATCCTGCCTTGTTTGTATGTCAAGGGGGGTAGCCTTATTAATCAAGTAGAATGCAGAAAATAACTAACAAAATTAACAAGGTAAAAGTTAAGAGAGCTTACCTGTTATGGCGAGAGTCGCCCCCTTCTTAATCCTGAAACACTTGATAAAAGAGGATTAAATCTTCACCATCGCTTATCTCTTTGTGTTCAACTTTCTTGCCAAACAACCAAAGTGAAACCAAATCAAATCAAACAAACAATCATAACCAAACAAAAGTCTCTTTGCATTTACACATTTCATTTGCTTTCTTTCAACCATTTTGTAAGAAAATTTGACAGGATGCCCATGACACTAAGGTCCGGAAGACACGTCGGGATGTCGGACTACTACGGCCAAGAAGAGGAATACGAGACGGGTCACTACGAGCTTCAGCAACCCATGGTCCAACCAGATGGCCATGTTAATGCCGTGATGGAACCTGAGGTCTAAGATCCCACTCACGGATCCGCCTCACATAGTATAGAACAAGCTCTCAAGGATCTATCTCTTCACCTTGATCCCGAGACCTTTGCAATTATCCAATCTGCCACTAAGGGCAAGATGCCCGCCAATCAAGCTCCGATCGAGGGAAATCATGCCCCCTCACCACCCCAACCGGCAGTCAGGCCCCTAATCATTTCTTCTCCTGGGCAACCCTGCCGTGTCTCCACTCACCCCGTTGTGGGGCATTCACATAACACTATTCCAGTTCCTGTTTCCAACCTACCTCTTCCAACTCAGTCACCTAAACACTTTGCTCCCGTGGCTCAGGAATCTAGCCTCACCCAGGCATTAATGAACAAACTCAACCAGATGGATGAGTGCTTTGAAGAAATGAGGCACCGCCTCGATTCTAAAGCCATCCCTGAAATCTCTATCCCATCCTTCCCAGTTCTACACCTTCCTCCTTCAGAGATACCAGTCTTCCTACGTTACAATGGGACTGGTAATCCTTTCAACCATCTAAAGAGCTTTCTCTACGACTCTGCATTCTGGAAAAATGACCGCAAAGCCCTTGCCTTCCTATTCCGTCCGTCATTTGAAGGATCCTCCCTGGACTGGTTCTATTCTCTTGATTCCATTGAGGCGGCAGATTTCGACATCGTCAAGGCAAAGTTTCTACAGAGGTACAAGGATCGGGTGGGGCCAGCCTGCTCGATAACTGATTTAATGGCCAAGAAGATGAGGCCAGATGAGGACTTTGCCAGATTTGCTGATTGATGGAGGGGAATGGCTGAGAGGCTAGTAGATACCATCTCAGAGGGGGAACAGGTGAGGATGCTCATAGGGAACACCATGCCCAACCATCACAACCTCCTGATCATGCACCGCCCAACAACCATGAGTGAGTTGTGTGATAGCGCCCGCTACCTCCAAGCCCACTTTAAGGACGCATCCATGATCAACCCATTCGACACCAAACCCTGTAACACTAGAAAGCCTACACCTGTAGGACCCACCATCGAAGGGGTAGTAAACAATGAGAGCATCAATGCCATGGGTAACCAGGGTGGGTATCGCCAAAGCCAATACCGTAACCCACCACCCAATCAACAATACCGCCCAGCTCCTCAACCCCAGCAACAACTTGCATACAACCGAGCACCACCACAGCAACCCACCTACAACCGAGTGCCCCCGCAACCAAATGCCTACAACCGAGCACCTCAACAACAACATGTCTACAACCGACCCCAACCACAACAACAAGCCTACAACCAAGTGCCACCACCAGCCAACCAACCTAGGAGGGGGGACCCAAGAGAGAATACTATCCTCAACTGCCATTCCCCCTCACCGATATTTTCAAAGCATTGATGGCTGAACAGCAGTTGGAACTTCCAAAGGAGAGAGAAGGATGGCCGGCCAATGTTGACACAACCAAGTACTGTGCTTATCAACGGTATCATGGGCACACGGTGGATGTATGTTTCCAGTTTAAAGACTACATCCATGACCTCAATGATCAAGGGAACATTGACTGGGCATAGATGGGAGAATCTATTCAAGCAATGAAGGCACGTCAGAATCAACCACAGCGATAGCAAGTACAACAGCAGCCCGGCCTGGGCACAGTCCAAGATCCGCTCCCGGTACATGCACCCGTACAAGCACCGGCACCAGCACCACCAAACCAACGACTCGGCCTCGTCCACTCCGCCTTCGAGGAGTCAACCCACCATTCCCAGGGTTGGCAGGTCGAGGATCAAATCACCTTCATGCCCGCCATACCAACCCCACCTACAAACCGCACCATACTCTCCATACCGAGAGCTGCACCCAGCCCATAAACTACCCAAACACCACAACCCTCACCAACCATTAACCCTCCACGGCGCTTAATCATTAGACCGCCACCAGCCTCCCAACCAAAATGGCCACCTGAACTGATCACTGGGCCTGAGAGCCCATTCAAATCTTCTTACTCCACTGGGCTTCTATGCCCATTCCAATCCAACAACCTTGGGCCCGCACGCCCACCAGTCGGGCCCATGTGCCCTTTAGATTTATTTTCTTGCTTTAGGCCCGCGTGCCCACCATTCGGGCCCACGTGCCCCTTAGATCTTTTAACTAGCTTTGGGCCAATCTGCCCATTTCTTATCATCATCGGGCCCGCGAGCCCATTTTTCTCCCATTTGCTTAAGCTTTCTATTTTTGCTCGAGCCCCATCGGCTCATTCTCTTTTTGTTATTGAAAATACCAAAAATACCAAAAAAAAAACGTCTTCTCGCAAACTCAGTTTTCCGTTGAGGAGACGTCTCTACTTGTCTCGGAGGGTGCTCCCAACCAGGGACCCCTCTTCTCCAACTCACTGATCGATCTGCTCAATCCTTCACCCATTGTAAATACCACCTTTCTAATTCCTTCTTCTTTAGGAGTAGTTAGTATAGAAAAGAAGAAAACTCGAGGTAAACGTGTTCCAGAGAGATATCTCCAACAAATAGCTCAAAAATGCAAGGAATGTGCAAGGCTGCCTAGGTTTTTGGAAAATGCTATTCAGCTTGACAAAATCCAGTATGAGGATAAATTCAATGTAGATCATACACTGGGAGTTTACGAGGTTTTATCAGAAAAGGATCCTGATTTCGAGGATGAAATTGAGGACTTGGCTGATGCGTATGCATCTGGACTTAAAAGGTTTGAAGAACTATTAGCCACGGTGGATGAACCGACAAAAGAATTGAATCTCGGAACACCGGAAGATCCCAAGACAGTCCTCCTAAGTGCAAACCTCACTCCCACTGAGAAACAGAGTTTAATTGAAATTTTGGAAGAATACAAGGACACGTTCGCATGGACATACGAAGACATGTCGGGGTTAGACAACTTGTTAGTTGAACATCGTCTAACTTTGAAACCTGGAGTTACCCCGGTCAAAAAAAATTAAGGAGATTCCACCCTGATGTTGCACATAAGATGAAAGAAGAGGTCGACAAGTTACATCAAGCAAGATTAATTAAGGTCATCCTTTATCCGCAATGGGTGGCAAACATAGTCCCTGTCATGAAGAAGGATGGCCGAGTTCGGATCTATATAGACTTTAGGGACTTAAACCGAGCGTGTCCTAAAGATGACTTTCCTCTACCTCATATTGACGTACTGGTTGATAACACTGCTGGATTCGAGATGTTGTCATTCATGGATGGCTATTCTGGATATAATCAAATCCGGTTGGCCGAAGAGGACCAGGAGAAGACCTCGTTCACCACACTTTGGGGAACCTACTGCTATGTCGCCATGCCCTTTGGACTAAAGAATGCTGGTGCTACCTATCAGAGGGCAATGATGGCTATCTTCCATGACATGATGCATACCTTTGTAGAGGTGTACGTAGACGACCTGGTCGTTAAGTCCAAAAGCCGAGAAGATCACCCGGAAGTGTTGAGAAAGGTCCTGCAAAGGGCTAGGGAATATAAATTGAAAATGAACCCAAAGAAATGTACATTTGGAGTATCCTCAAGAAAGTTATTAGGGTTCATAGTGAGCAAAAGGGGCATAGAGATCGACCCAAACAAGGCCAAAAAAATCATTAGTATGCCTCCTCCAAGAAATATGAAAGAACTTCAAGGATTAATCGGGTGGCTACAGTTTGTCCGCCGGTTCATCTCACAACACTCCCAAAGGTGTAAACATTTCTATGAGTTGACCAAGGCGGGGGCCGAGTTCAAATGGGATTCGAAGTGCCAGGATGCATTTGATGGATTGAAAAGATACCTAGCTAGTCCCCCTGTGCTTAGACCACCAGTCCCTGGCAAGCCCTTAGTTCTATATATCTCGGTTTTGGAGAATTCTCTTGGGGCAATCCTTGCACAAGTGGATGAAGAAGGGAAAGAGAGGGCAACCTACTACTTGTCAAAGATCTTTGATCCGTGTGAGCAGAAGTATACTATAGTTGAGAAGACCTGTGCTGCGCTAGTCTGGGTAGTTAAGAAGCTTAAACACTATTTCTTAGCTCATGAGGTCAATCTTATTGCCCGCATCAATCCCATCAAATTCCTTCTAGAGAAAACTGTTCTAACTGATCGGTTAGGTCATTGGCAGAGCTTCCTTTCCCAGTTTGATATCACCTATGTCCCCCAGAAGGCGATTAAGGGCTATGCCATTGCCGAACATCTATCCCATCATCATATACCCCTCTTTGACCCGGTCCAATCGGAGCTCCCGGATGACGAACTAATGTTGATCCGATCTTCCCATCTTTGGACATTATATTTTGACGGGGCTCTGAATTCTCACGGTAAGGGAATAGGAATCATCCTTCTATCACCCGAGGGTGTCACCATTCCACAGGCATTTCAGCTTGACTTCCCAGCAACCAACAATATAGCTGAATATGAAGCCTTGCTGGCCAGGCTGGAGGCCGCTCATTTCTATGGTGCCACGGAATTAAGGGTGATAGGTGATAGCCAACTAATCCTTCGCCAAGTCATAACCAAATACCAAACTTCTCATCCGAACCTCAAACATTACCAAGAACTCACCTCTTGATACATCAAACTCTTTTCCAAACTCACTTTTGTCCATGTTCCTCGAGCTCAGAACATCCATGTTGATGCCCTAGCCTCCTTAGCTTCATCTCTATCAGTCCCGCTAGGTAGACAGGTGCGGACTATCCATGTCTGTAGGAGGTTGATACCAGCGATTAAGGATGGTCAATTTCTAAAAGTCAAGGAGAGATTTGGCATGAAGGAATATTTGGAACAGAAAGAGGAAGTTTCTCTAATCGAGTTGGAAGAGTTAGATGAGGGTGAGAGGCCTTGGTTTGATGAGATCGCAAGGTATTGTCAAGATCAGACATATCCACCTGGATCAAATGCAAAAGAAAAGAAGGCCATCAGGAGAGTATCCCAGAGGTATACCATCCTAGGAGAGGTGCTCTACAAGAGGAGCCTGAGCGGAATTTTATTGAGATGCATTGATGAAAAAGAGGCAGAATTGGTACTTAAGGAAGCACATTCCGGGGTCTGTGGGGGCCATGTCAATGCTCAAGCTCTTGCCAAGAAAATCATCAGGTAGGGGTATTATTGGCCAACCCTAGAAGAGGATTGCTCCATCTTTGTCCGGAACTGTCATTCTTGCCAACTCCATGCTGACAAGATCCATTCTCCCGCATCTTCCCTTCATCCGATACATGCCCCATGGCCCTTCGCCATGTGGGCTTTCGACATCATTGGCCCTCTAAGTGATCTTAACTCTGAAATTCGTTCCAAATCGTTCATCCTTACGGCAACAGAGTACTTCACCAAGTGGGCAGAAGCGGAAGCGTTCGTGGAGATCAAGGCATCAACACTATGCTCCTTCATCAAACGTAACATCATCGCCAGGTTCGGGATACCCAGCGACATCATCACCGACAACGGACCGCAATTTCTCTCTCAAGATCTGTGTGATCTTTGCAATAGGTACCGCATTGCATTGCATCATTCATCTCCTTATTACCCGCAAGGCAATGGTCAAGCATAAGCCACCAACAAAACTTTGATTAAAATCATCAAGAAAACCTGTAAGTCTAGCAAGTTCGCAGACTGGCCAGATAAGCTTGTAGATGCCCTATGGGCTTATCGTACTTCTGTACGGACCCCCACTGGTCAAACCCCGTATGCTCTCGCATATGGGATGGAAGCGGTGGTCCCGTACGAAGTACTCCTTCCATCACTCCGAGTTCAACTCGATAGGGACATCCCTGTCGATGAGAGGCGAGAATCTCTCCTTGCACAACTTGAACTCCTAGATGAAAGAAGATTGGCCGCCTCTGAGCATGCCCGGACTTATCAGAACCGATTGAAAAGGTTTTATCAAAAGAGGGTGGTAGAGAGAAAGTTCGAAATCGGTGAGATGGTAGTAAAACGCATATTCGTTAAGCCGGGTGGTCCCCGCTCTAAGTTGCAACCTAACTGGGAAGGGCCTTTTGTTATAACTGAAAAATATCCAGGCAATGCATATGAGCTAACCAATGTCGATGGAGAAAAATTGAACCATCCATGGAACGGCGTTTACCTCAAAAAATATTTTTCTTAGAAGAGAAAATGGAGAATTTCTGGTATGATATTAAGTCATCGATCCAAGAGTGTTAGCTAGAAGTCAAGGGTAGGCATCACCCTGCACACACAACACCTCCCGATCCCAGAATCAAGATAGCACAACACTCGAGAGAAGCAAGGCATAACCCTGAAGGCGAAAAGGAAACCTTACCCTATTCTCTTCTATTTGGTCCAAGATAGGTGAAGGGGACTAGAGGAGGATAGTATCGAAAATGCTCGCCGCCTTAGTAGGAGGCCGTCTCACAGGGTGCAAAAGGGTGCCAAAAGATGGGCAATGAACCCCACAGGTTTAAACAAATATGGGCATGTATGAATGAGTACCCGGAATAATAGAAAATAAAGAAAAGGCACCAAAAGATGGGCAATGACCCCACAGGTCAAAGACTTGTCTAAGTAAGTGCCACATGTAGAAAAGACCCGAAGAGGCCGAACCCCAACGGGCAATTTGGGCATGAGTAGAGAAACCCTCCTCAACACCCCCAAATCCTATCAAAGACTTTCTCTATTATTCTTCCATCTTAAAACCTCTAGGGTAGGGTAAACTATCCAAACTCAGGGGGAATCCAAACAGATCAAGAGAAGAGGGCAAGAAAGATTCTGGGTAAGGAACCATATTCACACGTGGTGCTTATTGCTTGAATCTTGATCAACACTCAAAGATAGATGAATGGTCTCAATACCAGCACATTCTCCACAAAAATCCAAAAAAAATGAATATTTTTAAAAAAAAAATCCAAAAAATTTCAAATATTTTCAAAATTTTAAAAAAAAATTGAATATTTTCAAAAATCCAATATTTTCAAAAATAAAAAATTGAATATTTTCCAAAAATCTAAAAAAATGCATCATCTAATTTGGTATAACCTTGATTTTTGCCTTTGCTAGCATTCATGTTTATCTTTATGTCTTGCATGTTTCATTTCCGCATTGCTTATTTACCTTCATTATCACCCCATTAAGAGGGCTCCTCCCTTTGACCTAAGTCAAAGTTGGCCATAATAGGCAAAGGGATGAGTCGTTGTGAAGATCTAATCCTCTTTTATCAAGTGTTTTCAGGGACTTTAAAATAAGAGGAGAAGGTTCTCTCAAGGACAGGTAAGTTCTCTTAACCATTTCATTTCGGTCATTTAGGTTATTACACCTTGTTAAGAAGGCCCCTCTCTTTGACCTAAGTCAAGGCAGACAGCAATAGGCAAAGAGATAAGCCACGATGAAGATTTAATCTCTTTTTATCAAGTGTTTCAGGATTCTAAGATCAAGAAGGGAGTAACTCTCACCATAGCAGGTAAGCTCTCTTAACTTTTCCTTGCTTATCTTGTTAGTCATTTTGTTTATGTTACCTTGTTAATAAGGCTACCCCCCTTGACATGTAAGAAAGGCAAGATGACAATAGGCAAGGGGGTAAGCCATAGAACAGATTTAACTCTTCT
The DNA here is from genome assembly GCA_036172225.1 of Cryptocoryne crispatula var. balansae. NCBI lineage: Eukaryota > Viridiplantae > Streptophyta > Magnoliopsida > Alismatales > Araceae > Cryptocoryne > Cryptocoryne crispatula. Next base: position 27,165,546 of record CM069922.1, read on the forward strand.
ATTAAGTATTTCAGAAAAGAAACACAAGTCAAGGAGGGGTGAGAATCTCGCCAACAGGTATGTCTCTTAACCCTGCATCTATTACTTATTTTTATTATTTACCATCCCTTAGAAGGCTTCACCCCTTGACAAACTTGCAAGGGGCTAAGCCGAAATGTGATACTAACTACCCTTTTGAGCGATGTCAAGCAGATCAAACAAACATTGAAGCAAACAAGTGAAGATCTGATTATGCCATTAAGTGCTACAACAAAGAAGAAAAGTAGCTACAACATCAGAAAAGCTAAGCCTACTACAGAAATCAGTGCCTACTGCTACCCTCTCCAGGAGAATGACCACGTGGAGGAGGCATGGTAGCCGTGTCTGCCAAAGCTGCTGCGGCCGCCTCATTACGGCGATGCTCTGAAGAAGTGGCCAGGAACGCAGAAGCACCGTGCTCATGGCTCTGGCTTTGGCCACCCTGCCCCTGCTGGCTCCGCCCGTGGTGACCCCGACTACAAGCGGCGCCGCCACTCCGGTGCGTACCACTCCGATGGGAGCTGCTCTGATGGGTGCAACTCTGGCTCGGCTGTGGAGGGATGCCCTGGCGGTAAACCTGAGATGTCGCCTCTGCTGCCGACAAACGAACCTGCGCCTGCAGGTGCATCTGCTCCAGAGATCGCATGGCCTAGCTATGCTGGCGCTCCATCTCGCGCATGGCTCTCTCGTGCTGAAGGAGGAGCTCCGAGACGATCATCTGGGAACGAAGATCGGCTGAGGCAGACCGCAATGTCTCCACCTCAGACTCCAAGGACTGGATACGGGAAGACAAGCTACTCTGAAGCTCGGCAACCTGGAAGAAGAGGAAGAATATGAACCAAGAAAAATCAACAACCAGAATAGACAACAATGAAAGATACCTCTGCCTCCTTGGTCGTCAGGGCCTCTCTCGCCTCACTAAGACGCTGTTGGAGCTCAGCCACCTCTTCCCTCGACAGAGAAGGAGGTGAACCCTCAGCACGAGCCTTCCGCTGTAAACAGAAGAAAAACACATCAGAGCAAGGCAAAAATACATCGAAAATACAAATGAAGGTCAAAGGCAGTGTCTACCTTAGTCTCCAGCATGCCACGAAGAGCGGCCACCTCCTACGAAGATCAACAATCTCTAGCTGTTGGCGTAGCAGTAAAACCCGAGCCTCCTGAAATGGCATGAAGGTCAGAAGAGAACAACAACACAGAATTGAAAGAAAGAAAGAAGCATTTACCTGACCCTCTGGAACAAACAAATGGCCATACGCCTCAGCGTATCGGCGAAGGTAGTCTCGGCTATCCTCTGCCCAGCCAATAACTACCTCGCCGCCTTCATACCACAAAGTGATTGAGGCGTGGTACCTATCCACCCAATCAACGGGGAGGAGAAGGCGCCTGGGACAAGCACCAACTAGGGGAAGAGGATGAGGAGGCTCCAACCAGTCCTGCTCCAGACCGAGGGCGCGTGCCGAGAACCGAAGCCACAGTGGCGCCAGCTCATTGACGCACAGAAGATGAAGATCGCGGCCGAAGACACGACCAGCGTGGGCAATCCAGGGCTAGAGATGGTCATCGGTCATGAGATATGGCCTCCAACACACCTATGGGAAGCAAAATCATGATTATTATTTCAACAGGAGAATATTGATACACAAATTAAACACATACCTCAGTGTGTGGGAAGCGGAGAATCTGTGCACGAATCGAAGCCAACTGGCTGCGATGGCCACCAGTAGGGCGGATAGGCTCCCAACGAGCCATCAGGGAAAGGAGGTCGGGGTAGGACTACTGTACCCGACCCAGGGGGAAGTAGAGGTAGCTCCAGACCTGTAAAAGGCACAACTCCTCAGAACAAAGCAAAGCAATACAAGTGTACAGGAAAGGAAAGCTGCTAAAAGTCACCTGGAGAAAAGGAGAGAAGCCGGCAACCAAAACAGAACCCGCCTCAGGCTGGAGGCCACAGAACAAATGGGCGAGCATCGCTGCCCCCCACGCGTATGTGCCAACCTGCTCCAGGTCAGCAAGCAAAGGGAGGAACCGCAGATGGATGCAGTCCGTCTTCGAGCCCAACAGAAGGCGCCCGAAGAAGAAAAGGAGGAAACGGCGCAAGTCTACGTCCGCCTCCAAGGAGCCAGGTAATCCGGTAAATGCCACTGCAGCCTGGCCGACCATGCGGCAGAAAAAGCTGTCATGGCTCTCGCCACGAACACGCTCGGCATCCACCAAGCCTACCATCTCACCAGCCTCTAGTATGGCAATGGTGCGTAGGCCATCCTCCGGGTCGAACTCAGGCTCATATGCAAAGAGGGCCCGGAACTCCCACGAATAGTCAGAAGAGGTGGCACACACCACTGGCCTACCGTAAACACGAAGACCGATGATGTGTGAAAAATCCTCTAAGGAGGGCACCATGTGCCCCCATAGGAAAAGAAACACAAAGGAGTCCGGGTCCCAGGACTCGCGGAGGACCTACACCAGTGGTAGGTCCTCCCAAAAAGGAGTCACCCGGAGGATGGGCCCAAACCCCATCTCCTCTAACCGAACCTGCTGGAAGTCCGGTAGGCCGAGGTAGGCAGCATGCACCAAGTCCCACGAGATCCGGGATTTTATCCGAGCCTGCAAGAAATTCATTTCATTAGTTCACTTAATTTTTATTGCCAAAATGTAAAGGAGCTAATCGTTAAGTGCAGGAAAAGAAAATGTACCTCTCGGACTGCCGGGAGCTCGGGCTCCTCGGAATCGGAGTCGTGGCGGCGAATACGTCTCGGCATCTGTGCCAAAAGGGAAGTTAACATCAAACATTGTTACATAAACGTGATCTGAGCGCGCCTTCATAATAGGGGGGCGCTCTGCGCGCCCCTGTCCGGAGAGGAGAGAGAGGGCGCGCAGATCGCGCCCTCCTCTTGGGGGCGCGGTCTGCGCGTCCCCAAACCGGGGGCGCGGTCTGCGCGCCCCCAGTCCAAGGGCGCGGTCAACGTTCTGCGTTGACCACACCCTCTCACCTGCTTGATCCTTATTTTCGCGATAACTTCGTCGAATCAACTCGGAATCACGTGAAACTTGAACCAAATCGAAGAGCATAACCCGATCTACATTTTTTGTAACAGAGGAACTAACCTTTTACGGCATTTTGGACTCCGTATCTGAGTTTGAACTCTGGAGCTTCTAGCGCGAGAAGAGATGGTGTACAGGTGGAAATGAGATATTCTTACCCCCAGGGGGTATTTATAGAGAGTAAAAATGTGAAAATGGGAGAAATTTGAAAATATCACCCAAGGTTCACAAAATCGAGCTGATCGCAACGCCACCGAAAGAATTCCGATCTGATGCACGCTTTGCTTAAAATAATTTTGTGAAGAAAAATTTTATTTAAATTCTCACCAAAAATCCCTCTTTTCACATAACTTTGAATGTCTCAATTCCTAAATTATCTAGACATATTTATGCTTTTTATCATCACTAGCTAACATTTTTCAGGGGTCAGAAGAAAATTCTATACATTTATTAGTCAGAAATGGCTAAAAATGTATTTTTCAGGACCAAAATTGATAAAAAATGGCGAAAATTTTAGAAAGCGCCAAGCTGTTCAGAAAATCGAGTCGATCAAGGAGTCACCAAAAGAAAATTTATCAGACTCACGGTTTGCTCTGAAAAATTACCTAAAGAAAAAAGGCATGTTAAAACCTTTCAAAAATATCTTGTTTCATATTAAAAAATATTCAAGGTGTTGAAAAATAACAAGGCATATTCATCATAATTGTCAACATCTGTCTTGCATTTTTCTGAAACAAGGTAAATTTCTATTGAATTTTCACTCAAACTTGCTGTAAACAATTCATTGTTTATTCAAAATATAAACAACATGGCTGACAAGTTAAAGCAGGAAAAGAAGACTCTCAGGCAAGTAGAAGCTTCAACGCGGAGATGTAGCGGCGCTTCCGGTCAGGGTCCTCCTCAATCAGGAGGCCTGGGTGGCACACCCGACTCGTCTCTCACAAGGCAATGGCTGAGATCGCCTCCTCCTCGTCATCCGCTGAGCCAAGCTTCCTGCCCTTGATAGGTGGCAAGTGGAACAGCTTGGGCAACTAGTACCTAGGCAAGCCGATCTGAGAGTAGCAACGGTGAGCATTGTACAACACGAAGGCCGAACCCGTAACCAGGCGGAGATCAACATCGGGCACAAAGCACACCTGGAAGTCCTTCTGCATCAGGGTAGCAGAAGAGTGCAAGAAGCTAGAACGGTTCATGGAGGCAAAGTGAGCACGCCAGTCCGGCCTCTTCTTCACTGATGCACACCTGTTGGCGACCCTCTCGCCGAAGCCAAGTGCATCGGCATATGTGAACAAGGGGCTACGGCGGAAGAGCTGCGACCTGGTGGCCACCTCACCGGCTGGATCAAACTTAAAGTGAAGATCGGCCCAGCAAGCCAGTAGAAGCGCACTGCCGAAGGGAGGACGGCCCGCGCAAGCTGTAGACAATCCGCAGTACAAGAAGCCCAGAACTGAAGGCCCCAACCGCGCACCGCTCCAGATGCCGCGGATGCACGAAAGTTGATCAACCTCTAGGAAACCATCCTCCGCAGGAAACAAGAACACCACGGCAAGGCAAGCCGTGAAACCCTTTGCACCGCGCAGAATCCGATCCTCGTCCAGACCAGGAGCCGTCAGAAGATAGATTGTCCAAGCCGCCAACTTGGGAACACTGATTCGCTTGCCGGCTAACAAGGTGCTAATCTGCCGAGCCTCAACAAAATCCTGCAAGAATTCCAAGCAAGAGAGGGGTCCTGAAGGGAAGAACATACCTTCAGTCTCTCCCTTCTTAGTCTGAGCAAGGCCGAGAAGGAGTTCTGCCTCTTCAAGGAGAACTGTACACTCAAACCTTTCGAACACGAACGTGTGAGTGTCGGGGTGCCACAACTCAACAAGAGCTCCCATCAAACCGAAGTCAAGGGAGTAGCCTGAATATTGCTTGGCATGGATCAAGAGCCCGGTTAAGCCCCAATCTCGAAGAATCGCTCTGACCGACAAGCCGAGGACGTCAAGCAAGCCGGAAAGCCAGGGAGGATAGAAATATCGGTGAGGCCCAGGGAAGTTTGGGTAATCCTACACCCAAACAGGAGGTAAGAGAAAAAAAATTTAAGAAAAAAGAAGAAGAGAGTGGCAGAAAGCTAAAATTGGCAGCAAACTTACCAAGTCGGCGCCGATTCTGGCCTTCAGATGACCCGGGACGCTTGAAATGCCTCGAACCAAGCCAACACGCTGCTTTTTCAAAGGAGGAGTCATCCTGGGTGTTGGTAGGATGATCTGGTTGTCCTAAGAGGTGTTTATATAGGGGAAATCGGTCCCGATTTGAATCGGATTCGGATCCGATCAAAACAGGAAACTGGGATCCTACGCGCCCCCGAGGTGGGGGCACGCAGGTCGCACCCCTGAACTGAGGGTGTGCTGGCCGCGCCCCTAAACTGAGGGCACGCAGGCCGCGCCCCCGGTTCGGGGGCACGTTCGGTCAAATTCTTTGAAAAATTCTCAAAAATTCAGAAAAATTCAGAAAAAAATCAGAAAAAAATCAGAAAAAAATTTTAAATAAAATATATTTATGTTTGATCATTATTAAGGTCGAGTAAACATCATTGTTCAGTCGGAACTAACATTTTGATGAAAGACAGGAATTGCTCGCGGAAACAGAAGAACGGACATGGGAAACCCCATAACTTGCCGACTAGAATATATGTCGCTAGTCGTGTGTTATTATTTTATGCATTATTTGTTGAAGACCATGAGCACGGAGAAGACTTGACCCGAGATCCCCTTCATCAAAATCTACGACGGTCGGGTCATCTCTAATGCTCACGGATAAGCCAAAGTTGTGCTGTGAGGGACGATGGTTCCCGAATGGGTATCTTGACCTCATGGACAATCTATATCTTCAACTAATTGTTAAGTTTTGTCTTGTTTTATTGAGCCCAGCATGAATCATGTAGCATTAATTGCATTACCTTCTGTTTTGTCATTGCATACATCATTTCCTGCTCACCCTAATCTTTAAACCTTTCATCCTAATCATTCTGAATCCCACCGTGTTTTCTAATCCCACCGTGTTTTCTAGTCCCACCAACCTCTCTAATATCCCACCGTGTCTGTTAATCCCACCGTGTTCGATAATCACCTTATACCTCCAAATCCTCCATCACCACTGTGGCCATTACAACACTTCTTTGCTATTCATCCCACCATGGCAGCCAGTTCGTCCCGCCAAGGGCCTTCTATTTGATCAGAACTTGCACCGTCACTATCTTCACGGTCTATGCTCAAACATTTGCCTTTCGGAATCTGAGATCATTCCATTCCGAATCAAATCTTTTCTCTAGGAAGACTTAAATGAATCTAAGAGCCTGAATGTGCTCGATTGGTATTCTTTTACTTTTTCAAACAAATCTCTTTTTAAACTTTAGCCCATCACAGTACAGGAACACCGCAAAGATCGGGTTACCGGCTGATGATGAACCTACGAACCCATGTTTCGGGGACTCCCCACCGCGTTGGGGGTTGGCTATTCTTCTCTCGTGCCAAGGGCACATCTCTTACCAATCGAACATAGGAAGACTTGATGAAACATGGCGGTTAACCAGGAGACTTGAGGAGATTCGTCTTGCCGAATCTGGTCGTTGAGCGTGTCTATATCTACACCTTGATGCCACCTTTTCAGTCCATCACCATTTCACTCCACTACATTTCACTATGATTCATCTCACTTCGCTACGCTTTCTCTATGTTTCACTCCTCTCCGCTACATGTCATTCCCTTGCAAAGCCGACATCAAGGCGAGGCAAGCTGTAGACACGCCAAATTGGCCTGATTTGGAGCCCTAGACTCTTATTCCATAGGCGATATCCTTTATTTGACCGTTATCTGATCCGGATTACCTCATGGAGATGAGCTAAGGACATTGGTGGAGCCCCTTGTGAGTTGAGAATGGACCGATGATTTCCGGAATAATGTCGTAACCTTCAAGCGACACCCGCGCATGAACCGTGAAAACACGGAGCTTGCTCGATGACCGACCTTGAATAGTCCTTACTTGAATATCTCGGGGGTCCCGCGTGTGTTCCATGATATTTAGGGTTTTTGAGAAGCCATTTCGATAGTCGTCAGGCAATGACGGCTTCCGTTACGGCTTTTTCGATTTGTACTGACACGGCTATCCTGAACCACGCGTTAGGCCTTTCTAGTCATCATTGGGTCTTTTCGGGTCATCTGAGTTGATCCTAGCCGTATATTTTATCAACCGGGGCTATACGGCCATTTCGGTCAATTTCAGGGTTTTACGGCATTTCCGAGTTTTGGTTCACGTTTACCGGGTTAATCTCAGATTTTTCGATGACTTCGGGTTTTATGATCGTACCGGACTTGTTCGGTCATCATTTTAAGTCATCCCGAGTTGACCCGAGATTTCTCGACCGGAACCGTGCTCTTTCGGATCTTCGCCCCGGGTTTCGGCTTTCCGCGAGAGGGTAAACATGTAGAAAGCCCCGTGCAAACATCTCGGGAGTCATGCCGGCTGTTTTACCGACTTGAGGAGGTGCGGATGACGGCCCTCTTTCCGATGCGACAAACGGGAGCCGAATCGGACATCCCGTTTGCAAGATACAGCTCGCGGAACACGCGCGCAGGAGAGAGAGTCTACCGCGCCCCCGCTCCACTTGAAAGGAGAGGGCGCGCCCTGCGCGCCCTCAACCCGGGGCGCGCCCTACGCGCCCCCAAACCGAGGACACGTCCTGCGCGCCCCCGGTTCCTTTGAAAAGCGGGGGCGCGGTCAGTTTCTTTAAATCGCAAATTACCCCGATTAGCACCTTCTAAACATGATTTTTGGAAGGTTTCCGGCGTTGATTTTCGATTATTTGTACCGCGCCCCCGGTTCGGGGGCGCGTTACGTATATCAAGTCGATTTTTAGCAATTTCCGGAAGTTTCCGTCGATTTTTAGCAGTGAGACGCGTAACGCGCCCCCGCTTCCTTTGAAACAGGGGGGCGCGCAGACCACGCCCCCGAAGTGGGGGCGCGCCCTGCGCGCCCTGCCCTGCGCGCCCTCGTCCCCTTTGAAAAGCGGGCGCGCGGTCGGTCCAGTTTCCAAATTTTGCACCGGCTTCCTTCCCCTATAAATTGAGGGCCATTCTCAACGACCCAAGGTTAATCCCCCGTGCCTAGCTCGTTCTGAGGTCGTCCAAGCTCTTCTCCAAAGCTGTCCCGACGTCCAAAGGCGATCTAAAGTTAAGAGATCGATCCCGAGGTGAAGGAGAAGGCTCGATCTGGGTGTTCTGTATCAGCCAACTTCATCGACTTCTGCAGAAAATCATAAACTCCTTCTGCAAAAGTCTTAAACATAGAAGATGTTCATTTCTTCGTCCTCTTTCATCTCCAACTTACGGCACTCAATTCTGACTTTCCGTTTGTTTGTAGCAATTGCTACACTGAGGGCGCGCATCCAGGTTCTGTTTTCTATATCCGCCCACTTTCAGAATTTTTAATGACTTATACAGGATTATTTCGGATAATTCATCAACATATGAACTCTTCCTCTTTGAGTTATCTGTCTACTCAAACAAACTTCACTTGATTCTGACATCGGGGTCGTCCGTAGCATCCTCTGCACCGAAGTCGCGTCAGAAGGGTGCAAAGCTACCCGAAACAGCCTTCTTCAACCAACTCGGCTTCAACTCAAGCCGATCCATTCCATAAGCTTTCTCAACTCATTTAACTCAGTTCATTTACTGTTTTAAAGCATATTTCAGTTTATTTGCATCATTTTTACATAATCAAAAATACAAAAAAGGGGGTTAAGGCTCACCCCGAAGCCGGTGAGTCCAATTCCAATTGCTTCTTTCTCATCTTCTTACTACAGTTACTACACTTCCCATAGTTCTAATCATTTTCTTTCACTTGGTTTATTGTTCTAGTTGCACAGGTCTATAAAGCTAGCATCGGTTGGAGACTCTTCTTCATCAGCCGGCCGAAGAAGAAGAAGGTTGAACCCATATCCCGATCTCCCACGCTAAGGTACACACGGTCAATTCAACTTAATCTTATTTTTATTCCATAAAGCGGAGCCCGCGGCTCCTGGCGACCACCTTTCTTTTTATTCATGTTCTAAGTTAATTTACTCGTCACTCTCCTCCCACATGACCCGAACCGTCTCCGGTGCTCGAGCGACGCCGTGAGATGAAAGTTCGGGGATCAATGTGAGTGTGGGATCGAGGTGAGGAGTCTTTACTGCTTTCCGAGTGTTTTCAATTCACTCCTTTTTCCCCTATTCAATCTATCTTTCACCTTTCTCTTGAGGTGCCGATCCGGAAACCCATTTTCGGAGTCGACACAGTGCTGGTGTAGAAGCCGTCATGATCCAAGGTGATGTCAAAATCAATCTATGTTTGTTGCATATGAAAGATAGCTCGATGAAGCACACTTCCTATGAAGAAATCATAGCTAAAAATGATAATAAAGATCTATAGAAGCTAATGATCAGAAGCACAGCATGTTAGAGCAAAGACCGGCTTCTTCTTCACTTTGGGATGATCTCCAGGCACCGAGACGAAGAGAGGACGATTTGGGGAGGTTTGGAAGAGCCTAGGGTAGCTGGAAGATGAGGAGAAGTGTGCTGGAGGATGGGGATGCCCCCCTTAGGTTGTTCATATGAGTCTTCCTTTATAGGAGATGAGAAACAGGTCAAAAAATAGCAACTTTTGATACATCCGACCATAGGATGGATTTCCTTCATTTAATGCTACTAATTTTCATCATGAGGCTTATAGAAACTAACCCAAATGATTGATAGAGATTAGAAACCGTGGATCACCTTCCCCATGTTTAAAATATGTCTCCACTTGAAGAGGAAACAAATCTGGTATAAAAAATAGTAAGTTTTAATGTATAAGACAAGTTGGATTGCCATCATTTGATGATGCTAATTTTGACCATGAAAATTCTATATACTTTATCAATTGATATGTAGGAGTAAAAAAGAAGGTAAGGTCCTGAATTGGTCAAAGATGTGCCCAATGGGTTGGGCTTGCATGCAATTGGGCTTGATCAGAGGTGCGTGCGGACAGAATTGCGTGTCTGATTTCTAAAAGACGCTGCAGACAAATGGAAGATCAGAATTAAATGTCATTTGTTGCATTGAAAAGAGGACTCATAGAGGAAGATTATTGATGTTGAAGAATTCTTCATTGGATATCCACAGAATCCTATGAAAAATTTTCAAGTAGAGGATATGCTGGGAAAAGCATAATCTGGCACACACAACCAAGCGGCGCGACCTTGGTGCAAAGACCACCAAGAGCAGCATGGAAGTTAAAATGGGCTCTCATTTGAGAAAAATGGATTTGATTAGAGATCAACAACTCTTCCTCAGATTTTTAGTGAACTCCTTGACTCGTCCAAAAGGATCGTTCAACTTGATTTTGATGGTCTAAAAGAGATATTGCCAATAGAATAAGAATTTAAGCCCAAAATAAGGCAAAATTGACGTGTCTACAGATGTTTACCATCACAAGCTCCCATCATACCCCTTCCCCCTTCATGATGACTAGATTCGGCAGCATCATTGCCACTGCAAGCCGACTTTTTTTTTTCTAAACTCTACTTCCTACCCACTATCACGATCCTTCCGCTCCAACACACCTCGACGTATCTACACTCCTACCCTTGAGCACCCACTCCCCCATGCTGCCACCACCAAACACCACTACCTCCTCCACCTCCTTTATCGTCGTTTATGTAGAGGGGTTTGGTCTTGTAGGTAGCCTCCTCCCCTTCTGGATGAAGGTTCCCCTTCTCTACCTCAGACAATGGCTAGCTCCCCTCAACCTTTTGGCCAGTGAGCATTCACCTCCTCCTCATCCTCGGCTTTCATGACTTCTTTTACCCTTCCTCTTCACCAATTTGACCTCCTAGAGGTGTTCCTTCAACAATTCCACCTCTTTCATCGATGACGACACTTCCTCATTCCTAGGCTCCAATGATACCCAGAGTTTCGTGGCAACTCCATCATCTTCATCACCTACATCCTGGTGCTACCCCCATGCCCTCTTAGAGCTCCTCCAAAACCACACTAATGCACCAACCACATCCTAGACCACCTTGGGCCTCTGTGACACCTTGCTCCCATATTGACAACCCTTTACGTCTTTGCTTAGCCTCCTTCTAGATTGTGTCAAAGATGATGGGAGTGATGATGGAGGTGGAGGTGAAAGTAGGAGGAGAGGAGGTATGCCACGGAATATGGAAGATTTAGAGTTCACCATGGCTCCCATCGTCATCTCTTGGTCTCCTCCTGTTTGTAAGAAGAGGCCACTGCCTCTCTGTCGCTTCGCCCTAGTTCTACCCTTGGCCACTACTTTCACCCTTGTTCCTCCCTCCCTTGAAAACTATGATGAAGGAGGAAGAAAAGGAGATAAGGAACACGGAGATGGGAGAGACCAATAAAGGTACAAGCGGAAGGGTCTCTCGGCCCCTTTGGGCTGTGCGAGGGCACCGCCCACACCACTTGCACTCCCTACTTCACTCACTTCTACCACGTTGCTCCACCTTGCTGACCCACATTTAGGATGATGTGGGGACGAAAGCTTCCAAGAGTATCAGGGTGCTGTCGAGACTAGTTGTGCCATTGATGGTAATGAGATGATATGCTTCCACAACACTCTTGAGAACCCGACCATTACCCCTTCTAGTGACCCCTTTTATGATGCCATCGTCATGTGCCCTCCTCCGCTCCTAGTGGTAGCATCCAGACCTTCGTAGGCAGCGGTGGTGCTCATGAGTACTTTCACGAGCACCACCATTCGGGTGAAGATACATGAGGCTGACATTTGGGATTAATTGAGCAGTTATCGGTAGGAGATCTTATGGAGGTAGAAGGAAAAAAGGTTACTCCTTACTTTTGTCTCCCATGAAGGAGAAGTGGATGCCAATAGGATATCCAAATGCCCTAGTTCAAATAAGAAAGACTTTTCATTGGAGAAGAAGTAAAAAAAAAAGTGCTTGGCTGAGTTCTCAAACACACCCAATATCATTCGATTTTGCTTTGAATAACTTGCAAGTTTAGTTCAAAACTAATGATTTGTCATTATCGGCTTTATTATACTTGTTATTAAGATGTGCTTGGTCAAACTCAAATTTTTTTGATTAATTTTTTCGGTACTTAATAGTACTTTCTTGCTATAACAATTAATTAGCTAATATGCCCATCAATCCTACTAATTATAAGTTTTTCCATGATGTCAACAATTCTGAAATTATTCTTATTTAAACATATTTAATTTTGAAGTTCTTTAACTCAACTTCTATATGATTAACCAATCTTATTGGTAGTCCAAGTAATATGGACTTTTCGAAGCATTTGTCTAAACATCATTCTTATTGGATCCAAACATCTACGCATCCGAGTGCGTCTACTTGTTGAAATTGATAGGATAGACAGGCTGCTTGTTGGGGTAGAACAGCCCGAAGTTCTTCTCTGTCTCCAATCCATTCTTACGGTCCTCGTTGAACAAGGCGAAGATGTACGTCTCGATGGGTCTTCCGGGCCTCCTCGGCGTCCCCCTTGGAACGTGGCTGATGAGATTTTGGTTATATGTCTGGGCGTTCTCCATGGTTGCCGCCGGATCTCCGGCGGACGGCCAGCCGCTCTCCGACACCACGATTTCCACTCTTCTGCCACCGTCCTTTTCGAGAGCGGCGTACATGGTGTCCAACGAGGCATCGAACAAGTTCTGGTAGCTGAAGCGACCGTCGTAGACCTGCGGAGACGGCGAGGTGAACAGGGCGTAGGGGAGGGGTATGTCCTTCCTGTTGCCGGTGTACGAGAAGTATGGGTAGATATTGGCCAGCAGCGGCGCGCCGGTGGAAGCCAGGAACTGCACGATGGGTCTCATATATCCTTGCGACTCGTCGCTGAACCTGCCGGCAGACGGCGGGAAGGAGTCGGCCGACAGAACTGCCGAATGGACGGCGGTCGACACCTTGATGTCGTTCTGGAGGCTCGCAGCAGAGATTGCAGCGTAGATGTTTCGCATGGCCGGGAGGATAAACTTAGCCTCCGCCGTGGGGACGAGCTCGTTACCGGCAGCAATGTAGCGAATCTTGACGTCTGGCCAGTAAGCCAGGACGTTGCGCTGCACCCACCCTTGTGCTTCCGCGGTGCTGGAGGCTATGCTCTGCAGCGCATCCCCGACGTCGAGGATGAGGCTGATGCCGGAGCCTCGAAGGGCGTCCAGAGTTGGCTGATGCGGCGCGTAGATCCTCATTCGTCCGATCCCGTTCTGCTTGCAAAGCCCCACCACCTCCCCCGCCGGCGGTAGGTTGGAGCCCAGCATGCCGTTGCATACTCCGATTTGGGCGCCTGTAGTGTTGATGATGGAAACGAAGCATTGAAGTACAATCAATATCATACGAAACAAGTAATTACCCTCGGTTGCAGATGGAAAGAATTTCCTCTTTATCTCCAAAAGGAACATATAAATATATATATGTAAGATTCATTAATATAACAAATATACGTTTGAGTTTATGACTGTCTTTATCTTCGATTGTACTAAACATACCTTTGACCTCTATTGTTTAGATTGTTTGATTATATATTTTAATTACCTATCTTTTATATTTTAATAAAACTCTTAACAGTTGAATGTTTTAACTATTTATCTTTCAGACGTATTCTCTTTAAAAGGGTTTAGAGTGGCAGATATAATATAATTTTAAGTAAATGCTAATTGGATTAATATATACGAATCTTAATTCAATAAAGTACCTTTTTATCAAAAATTAAGGATGTGAAAATAAAATTAAGAGTTCAGAATAAGTCCAAATAAACACCTCCAAATCATTAAAGAATTCACCTGAACACTCAGCTGATAACTTCCTTACTTGTTTATATTCTGTGTATATGTTCTTATATGAGAGAGAGAGAGAAGGGTACCTGTCGGTTTAGCCGTTAAGACGACGGCAACCAGGATCACCACAGCAACGATGATCGCCGAATTCATGATACAAGCCATGATGTGCTGAGGAAGGAACAGAGGTTTCTCTCAGAACCAAGTATGCTTGCTGTGAGAGAGATATGAAGCTGAGACATCACACATACTGGGTCCTTCTTATATAGTGTCTGGGTATAGTGTAGTGGCGTGTATGGATCTCGGCTTGAATTTCAGTCTGCCTCGAAGCGCTCCATCATTCCCACGGAAGTTAATTTCAGTCTCCCGCAGTCGGTCCTCGACGTCATCCAAACGGCATTTGGCCGGACTCCTCGGCGAACGGAACGGCGACGGAGTGTGGAATTTTCACGCCGCAGTTTTGTCCGTGTACAACGCAGACGCTGGGCGACGAAGCAGCCACCCCGTCGGCATCGATACGAGCCAGCCGGAGAATTCCACGCCCAGTTGCCATACTCCTCTATGATGTTTGTATTAGATAAGATAGTTAGGTAGCTACGCAAAGATAACTCAGTAATTTAAACAATACAAAAGTAGGTACTACACCACAAAACTAACTTGTTATCTCCTTTAATCAAGACGCACCATCCGATGATCATATTCTAAGATAATCAAACATGTAATTTGTATCAAAATTAAAAAATTAATAATGTTTTTGATCTCATATAAAAAAATTTATGACAGAGGTGTAACTTATAACTATCTTGTAGTTTTACTAGAGCATTTTGTAGAAGTTTCTAATACATATTCACTTTTATACTTTTATTTTAATACATAAGTTATTTTTACTTTTATTAAAAACATTAGACCCTTGTATATACTATTTCTATACATTTTTAGAAACCATAAAATAGAGCTATTTGAAGTTCAATTCTTAGAAGTTACACCTAGCTAGTACGTGAATCAAATGAAATAAATTGATTTGTTAATCGAAATACTATTTTTGAAGATCGATTCTGACTTGTTAACCGATGTACAAAGCGGTTTGTGAATATACTTAATTCTTTCTGATTAACTAATAACAAGTAGATATACGTACTAATTTTTATAAAGATATAGATGTAGAAATTATCATTTTTCTACCAGTATCTCTGACCCACTTACATCCATAGTTTTAGAGTCTAGATTACATTGGAGGGTGCTCTTTTAGTTGCTAGCTAGCCAGTAAGTACACACCATTTTTACATGTCACATATTTATGGTCACTATTAAGTACATGCTTAAAACTGGAAAGAGAAATAGTAAAATACAGATAGGTAGATAAAAAATGATTAATAAAATATGAATAATAAATTATTTAATATATTTGAACTAGTGCAAAATATGTTTATTCAACTTTTTAGCAATCATATTTGAGTTAATGGTGCTAATTCACTAGCAATTTGAGGTGACCATGACTCTTAATTTTAGTCCAATCTCAATCGCATGGACATGGCACGTGGAGCAATTGTCTGACAACTCGAAGAGAAGCTCCATGAAGAAAAGTAGCAGTTTTGACAATTCCAAGAAATAATCTTGGATTATTCTTCCATTATCTTGTTATCAAAAAAAGACACTAATGGGGTGTTTGGTTGCATGATAATTTTTTGTACACTTTCATGATAAAAAATTGTATTAAAATAAAAAGTGAACCAACTCATGACATAAAATTATCATGTTTGGAGGGATGTGATTACAAAAAAGAATAACTACCGCACATGACCAAACAAAGTGGGGGACCACAAGAAAAAAGAAAGAGGTGAGACCCTTTTTTTTGTTTATGAAGAAAATCACTTTCAAAACATAAAATTATCATGGTTGTCAAACACCTCTTTTAACAAGTTTTCTTATAATTTTTAAAAATTAAAATAAAAACCTCAATTATCATGCAACCAAACACCCCATAAAGGAATGTTTGGTTATACGATAAATTGAGTTTTTTTTGCAACCTTAAATTTTTATAACAAAACTTTTAAAAGACGTATTTACAATCATCACATTTTTACTTTTTAAGAAAAATTTTGTTGAACAAAAAAGAGAGTGTCACCTTTTTTTATCTTATATCTCCCACTTTCTTTAGTCATATATGATATTTATTTTATTTTGTCATCATATCTTTTTAAACATGATAATTTTATGTCTTTATCAATTCACATGTTATCTTAATATCATTTTTATCATAAAAATTAATAAAAAATTATTGTGCAACCAAACACCTAACCAAAAATTACCAAGGTCTTTGAGAAAACTGTGAAGTGAAATTTGCCGTAGATACATGTCTTGTATTAAGAAAGATGAAGGAACTTAAGAAATATTCATTCTTTGATCTGCAAATTAATAAAATAAGATACAGTGCTGTTCTGAATTTCTTCTACTGCTGTCTTTCGATCACTTTGTTTATTATTATTATTTTTATACCGAGGCGAACTGATGACTTTTCCATTTTACACAATATCAGCTAGGAAGTCAGCTTTTCAAAGATACTTGTTCAGACGCATGATCGCTTCCCTCTGGTCAACATAGGCGTGAGGTGGGAGTGGGACCCTGAGGTTTGGAGACGTGTTGAGTAATTAATGGTAGTGGTCCACAAGGAGACTTGAAGGTCAACAGATTGTCTGGACGTTGCGTTAGATCGGTTCCAGTAGCAGCCGTGTCAGCATCAGCCGGGATGTCCTGTGTGGAATAGCATTGGCATACCATCGATCTGGAAGCCCTTAACCAGACAAAATTAACTTCATTTTATGAGACAATAATTGGTCAAGAATTGCATAAAAACGAGATTTTTATAAAAGATGTTAATATCTAGATTAATGGAGGTCACTCAGTTTTCTTTTGACTAAAAAACTAAAACATTATTTATTAGATTTACACAGTATTTTTTTTCAAAATTAACATACGTACTTTAGTAGACGTTAAATTAATAATTTAGAATTTCACAGTCTAAATCAAAATCTATTAAAAAAATACAAAAACAAAGTGAGTTTTTAAAATTAGACTTTCATAACACATGATGCCGAATTTCTTAAATCTAACTTCTTGATAGACCTAGACTTCTACAAAAGATGTTAGTTTTGCAAAATATATATAGTAATGGTAAAAATAATAATTTAAACTGTGCTACTTTAAGAAAACCCGTCACTCAGGTCTGTGGCTGATTTCTGTGCTAAAATTTTCTTTGCTGAACGCAGACTAATAAACACCTTTTCCATATATATTTTATTTATGTGTGCGTATACTCTAGAAAATAGCTTCCCTATTTTCCACGGTTCACATAGAACTAGGGGTGTCAAATGAACGGGCTGAGCCCGCTAGCCCGTCAACAAGCCCATCGCGGGCTGGGCTCCGAGCCCTCAACAAAGGGAAGCGGGCTTGATAAAACACTTGGTTTATATTTTACATAAATTGATCGGCCCGTCCATCTTTGGCCCGCTGGCCCGTCTACAGCCCGTCAGGTCACATTCGCCGGCGACCGCGATCCCCAGCACGGTAGTTCGAGTTCGACTTCTGCTGCTCGACGCCGGCATAGGGTTCGGCGACCCTCGGAGTGGAGCTGCGGAGGCAGCGCCCCCCTCCTTTGGTCGCCCTCGCGCAACGCCGCCGTTCACCAGCCACCGCCCGCTTCAGTCGCCGCCTCGTCGCCTCCCTCCGCGAGGCCGCCAGCGCCGCCTGCGACCGCGCGCCGTGTGTCCGCCGCCAGCACCAGCAGGCGCCGCCCCGCGCAGCCGCCGCCCTCCGTGCCGTCGGCGTTGACCCGCCCTCGGCCGCCCACCCGCCAGCGCCGTCTCCCCCATTGACCCGCGCCCGCCGGCGCCGCCCGCGGCCTGCGCCGCCTGCGGCCCGCGCGGCCGTCGCCAGCCGCTATCCGCGTTCGCCCGCCCGCGCGCGCCACGCGGCCACAGCCCTGCGTGAAGCCCATATCCTTGTTCGCCGCCAGAGCCATGAGTTCCAACTCTTCCAGCCCCCTGGTAGGTCCCAGGCTGCACCGCTCCGTGCCGTGCTTGGCCAATGCGTCCTTGAATTTCTTGATCTGAAACGCACGAGATCGCCTACCGTCAAAATTCAAGCAGAGGAGAAGACACCCGATTTGATGGAACCGCGCGCAGACTATAGAGAGGAGCACAATCAAGTACCGAGAGATCCGGGCCATGGCATTCCTTGGGCTTATCACACTATTAGACCCCAAATACTCAATGAAAGTACCAAATTTTTGCAAATCCTAAAAATCGAGTTTGTTCTGGCATACTATAAATCTTGCAATTTTCAGATCTATTCAGACTGTGAAGATTTGGGGTTGTTTTGGTTTGCTTGAATCAATTGAAATTTATTTTAAGATCTGGTTTGAATTTAATTTAGCTATCTTATTCAAACTTGGAGTTTTCTTTGGCAGATTCGTTACAAAGTTTGGTTTAATTAAGATTGATTCATGTTCTGTTTTGAGATTTGTTTGGATTTGTGGTTCATTTTAGTACTTGGCTTAGATTTGTATTTATTCAGGTTGTTTTTTATTTCCTATTACTAATTTGGTTTGATTGGGCCTGATTTTAACCAATGTCATCATGGGCAGCTATGTGCTCAATTGGTGGGAACACTACATTTACAGTATCCTTTTCTGCTTGATTCCTTCTGTACGTGCTCAATTGTATTTATTCATTTATTGACTTTTGCAACTAGCACTTCTACCGTTTTATCTCCAATTATGTATTTTCTTTCATCCTTGTTCCAGGTTTCTTAAAGTTTAGTAGTCACATACATGGGGTTTTGGCCTCTGAAGTAGTCATCGAGCTGATGCGGCTGGTTTCAGTTCCAGGTGGTCAATAATTGATTCCTATATATGTATATATATTATTTGCCAGTATATGATCAGAGAAATAGAGAGGGAGGAGAACTTTCAGAGATCAAATGAAAGATGTACTATTGAAATACAACTATGTATTTTTTTTTCTATATCTGTACGTTGGAAATTTTTTTCTATTAGTACTTGGCTCAGATTTGCATTTATTCATGTTCTATATCTGTACGTTGTATGTTGATTGGATGAGACTTGACTTGATTAAGATCTGGTTTTTTGAGGGAGTTAGCTACTTGCATACTTAAAAATGTGGGGCTTTAATTATGAGGAATGGCCGATGATTTCCAATTGTGGGATTAAAATTCAATTCAAGTCTTGCTTAGAATCTATTCTCTTCAGTTCAAATTTTGTTTGAATTTAGTCATGATATCGTTGAATCTGTAAGTTATTAAGGACCAGGTTTGTTAAGCATTCCAGCTTTTTATGTCAACCATTGATTTAGCCCAACTGAGTCTCAATTTAATCTTCACGTTCTCAATTTGAGCTCCACAAATTTTGGAAATTCACCCATGGGTTGTCATGTACAGATTTCTAGACTTGTGGTCTGTCTTCTCTACTTACTGCTGGACCTGCCTTCATGAATTTCTGCTCTCTGATCCTCGGCATTCCCAATTGGTTTTCAATTTCACACAACTTTTTATTTCAAGTTTTTGTAGATTGCAAAGCTCTCAGTCCTTGAAAAATTCTTTGAATTATGGTCTTCAGTTTTGGAAACACAAGTGATTTTTTTTATCACCAGATTAACTGGTTATTCACATTGTTGATGCTTGCATTGTTCAAGTTCATAGGACTGCTGTAACTTCTCAGAACAGCTTCATCACTTTTATTGTATTGTTTTTATTTCTTAAATTATGGCAATTCACAAATTGATAGGCATTCTATTTTTTATATTTTATATTTAGCTGAATTATGAAATTTATGGATAATTTTATAATATCTTTGTGATTCTTAAAAATTTTCATATTTTTATTAATTTTATGATTTTTTTAAAATTTTTTATTTATGACTGTTTTACAAAACTCAAGGCCATTGGGCTAACGGGCTTTGGCGGGCTAAAGCCCAGTTACACTATTTAAGCCCATTGGGCTTTCTAGATGGGCTTGGGCTTGGGCTCTATATATATGGGCTGAAGTGGGCCTGGGCTGGGCCAGCCCAAGCCCGGCCCATTGACACCCTTAGATAGAACCCTGTTCTGAAGTCCTTGAGGGTCCATTTGGTCGGATCCCTGCATAGCAAAATCATTCAAAACTTAATGCACAGAATATGATTTCCCAAAAAAAAAAAGTTGAAATCTTGGTGGTTGTTCTAAAAATATTCTCAAAAAATCATTTATTTTATTAGTTTGTTGTAAGTTTTGTTTTTGAAATACTGCATTATAATCTATTTGACTACATACTTCAATAAAACATGTTATTTTAGCCTCTAAAACAAGCTCATGATATTTACTAACTTGAATTCTAAAAAACATATAGATGTTTTACTTGGTAGACTAAATATTTTACTTGTTACTAAATTTTCGTCTCTTGTTCTTTGTTCCTTTTCTTCTTTGAAGCAGTATTTCTGATAGGGAGTGGGTTTTCTTCTTTCGTCCTTTGTTTATTGTCTCATCGTCAACTTGTTCCTCTTACTTTTCTAAGCTTCTTTCCTCCTTGTAAACTGATTATTTGTGTTTTTTTTCTTGTCCATTTTTTCCTTTACCCCTACTTTACCCTTCCGTTTCTATTTTCATCTATGGTCATTTTCTCCCTTTTTCTACTATACACATCACTTTTCGTTCCCTATTAATCTTAGGTGTTTTTGTCTTTCTTCTTCCGTTTGTTTATTGTACCTTCCTAGGTTTGTGAGTTCTTGTTTACTGATTTTTATTGAACATATTTGTAATGATCAACTAAATCAGCTGACTAGTCCAACAACTATGCTAATTAGGAGCCTTCATAGGTCACCCATCCTTGGCCTACTCCTAACGGAGCAGGCTTAATTTCAGAGTTCTTTCAACTTAACCTCCGAAAAATGGTTAACTAGTGTTGTTAGTAATCCACTGTTTTAATATCTTAACATATTCACAAACCAAGATGTTAGAATTTACCCCCTTAAAGACTTGACACCCTCATCAAAATCACACACATCACTTCACATACCTAGGCGAGTGTGAGAACCTCGTTTTTTACTTTTTTTATTTTAGTTTTCAAAATCATTTGGACTACTTAGGAAAATAGGTGGTAACCTATAAATACATTAAATAGTCCAATGATATATTTAAAAATACTAGAACCGAGGTTCGGGTTCTTTGAAAAATTTGATTTTTGACCCCTCTCGCCGGATGGTGCGAATACCCGGCGTTAACTTACATCGAGCAAGTACTCGAACGCCCTTGATTAACCGCCATAGCAATCCGTTTGGTAGAGAGTGCACGTCCATACAAAATAATAAACTAGAGGGTCGTAAGCCTTGCGGGCCCGATGAGATGCGAACAAGTTACGTTACGTTTGGTTGACGTTGATTTTATTTGATTAAGATGTGACTTTTTTTTTACCAATTGATTTAAGTTTGATTTTTTCAAATTGTTTATTTTTTTAATTTGATCTTTTCATTAATGTTTTGAATTGATGTGCTGAGTTTGATTTACTTGCTTTGTTAAATTTTAATTTGATTATGATTTGTTTTGGATTTAAAGTTTGATTAAATGAGTTAAACACCTTAGGATTTAAGATTTAATGGTTAACAGATTGATTAAGATTATTTAATTGTATATGTTATTTTTTTGTTGTGACGTTGATTTAAGTATGTTCAACGTATTTTAAGACTTTGATTAAGTTGTTTAAGAGTATTTTATGTTATCTGAAATTTATCTTAAGAACTGTTTTTTTTTTTTGTTTACGTTCTGTTTTGATGGATTTTTAATGTATTGGAGTTTGTTTATTTAGTTTTATTTGATGTTACTTAATTATCACTTGATTAAGGAATTTAGTTGCATGCGTTGCGTATAGTTTAGTTTGATTTTTGAGTTGTTTAAAAGTCTGATTTTTTTATGCTTTCAAATTTGATGAATGTTTTTATTATTTTCTATCTTATTTATTTGATTTGAGTTCGCATCCCATCCGACCTGTCGGGCTAACGTTCGGTGCCCAATTCGAACATCCATGTCGACACTTGAACAAACTTCATTTCACTTCAAGTCGGGTTACATCGAGTCGGTGCCGAAATCCAAGGTTTGAGATTTCTTTTCCCCGGTGCGCTTCTCACAAGATCGGAGGAAAAATCGGCATTTCGGCAGTATGCCGGCCGATCCTCGATCGAGTGGGCAATACGACGAAGTCTTTTGACTTGTCGCACCGGGGAGAATGGAACCGTTTGCAACGGGAACATGCCCGCGCCCACGTCCAGGAGCGCCTACCTGAGACGTAGTCGGAATAGCCGTCCTAGGGCGCTCAAATTTTGAGCTCACCCTTTATTTAATATGGTATTTCGCATTTCAATTTTTATTTAATGTTTTATTTGTCAAAGTCTTCTAAGCTTGCTGCGAGTCGACCCGGCCAAGTTGAGACGGCCTCCGACGGTTCCAATGGCTCTGTCGGCCCAATGGGCTTACATGCGACGGACAAAGGCCCACCCATTTGGACCCGACCGTAGCTTCCGGCGGACGCGCAACCCTGCTGATTTTTTTGACGCCCAAAGTCTTGTGGGCCCCTATCAAGGGTTAAATGGTCCTCGGACCATTACCGCGGCTATTGGCGCTGGACTGAGTCAGGCTTGGGCGATATTTCGTTCGAGCAACACCGCACACGCGAAGGGCCTCCCCGCCCCTTCCGCAACCATGGCCATTGCCACGGGGTCCTCCGACGGCATCATTGTCACCCCACGTCGTCGCCGGCACCGGCGCAAGCACAATCAACCATTGGCTGGACCCTCACCGGCGACCATGCTGGAGAGGCCAATGGTGTATGGTGCAGGAGCCAGCGGGACAGCACGAGGCATGGTGGTGGCGTTGGGGGCTTTGCCGCTGAGGGAGGCCACGACTTGGGGTGCTTTGACGGGGTCCCTCGGCGCCTCCGAGGGTGTCACCATTGGAGAGGGTAGCGACTACGACCATGCGCTGGTGACGGGCGGCCTTCAGCGCCGGGTTCTCTCGCGGACCTCTGTCACCTGAGACAGATGTCCCGCGGGAGCTCTGGCTGCCGTCGGAGGGGGTTGCAATCACGAGGGACTGCCATCGCCATGGCCAGGAGAAGCAGGGGTTGGATGCCGGAGGACCATCAACACCACTAATCTGGACCAAGAGGTCCCGTCGCCGACAGGGGATTCTTCCTGGTCTGCTGCCGTCGAGACCAGCAGGGGGAGCTGGTGGCAACGCCGCTGCTTGCGTCGTCGTCTCGGAGGACCCTAGCGGATGTCGCCAGTGCCGTTAAGGCCGTCGGGCTGGTCTGCTGCCATCGAGACCCCGCAGAGGGGGCGACAGGATCCCTACAACCGCGAAGGATGCCGCCCGCTGCGGGCTAATGCCTTTGCGTCGGACCAAAGTGCCATCAGGTCGCATGAGGCGTCATCGATGCCAAACATAGGAGCTGCCAGCCTCGTGGCTAAGATCCGGGGAGCGCATTGACGTCGTCCACCTTGGTCTCCCCCTCACAACCGTGATCGAGTGAAGAAGATCTAGGAAAGAAACTACGCAGCCGTCGCCCCCATACCTTGTCGTCGCTCTTCTTCCTTGTTCCCTTGACGTTGCCGTTTAGGTGTTGCCCGAGAGATGTCCCACGCGAGCTCTCCTTCTCTTTTGATGCGGCGGCAGCTATTGGAGGAGAGCAAGACCAACCGGAGGAGGGAAGGCTTCTACGCGTAGAGGAGCCTTCTGTCGGGACCTCCTCCTCCGGTGTCGCGATCGTCGTCTCCGGAAGGGAGACGCCTCTTTCTTGCGCTCTGCTTTGTTCTTTGGGAGATCTGCTTTCTACTCTCCGATCTCCCGCTGCTTGACCTTCCAATCCCCGCTTTTATCCTCTGCTCGCGGTTCCTCCCAAAAACCGGAAGCCGACGGCTGGCTCCGCCATCCCTTCCCGTAATTTCTCCCTTCCTTTTTTTTTGTTGCTCCCAAGATAGCAGGAGAGTCAGGCTGACGTGTACAGACGAGTTAGCGGGGCTGCTAAAATCCAGCTAATGAGAACCGGGAAGACTAATCTCTCTTTTAATATATATATATATATTAAAGACCAGCAAGAGAGACAGGGAGTTGGGCTCATACGGGCTTATTGTACTCTTGACTGGGCCATGGTTACCTCCGTGGAGGACTTCCCAGAAGGAGACAGCCAAATAAAAAATGATATTACAGAACGGATTGAACAATTGAATTAAGATGATAGCTCTCTCTCTCTAAAAAAATGAGCGTTCACAGCGAGTCACACTGGACCTTCTGGCTAAGTTATGCTCTGATACCATATGTAATGACCGACTAAATTAGTTAACTACCCCCAACAACTGTGCTAATTAGGAGCCTTCCCGAGGGGTCATCCATCCTTGGCCTACTCCCAACAGTGAACGCTTAACTTCGGAGTTCTTTCAACTCAACCTCTGAAAAATGGTTAACCGGTGTTGTTGATAGTTCATTGATTTAATCTCTTAACATATTCACAAGCCAAGGTGTTACAATATTTCATCTCCTATCTTATTTTATCTCTGCTTCGTTTCCTATTGCTCTGAGTTTCTAGTGGTTTTGTTTTCTTCGTTTTCTTCTCCCTTAAGGTCACTAGACCTACCTTTATTTTCTCAAGATTTGGGGTTTTGTGGGTTTTTCTTTTGGTTTTATTTTGAGAAGATGCGTCACTCATGAGAATCTTCTAGACTTGATTTTGTTTATTGTTTTCATTACGTTTTTGTTGTTTGTTAAGTGTATTTTACTTAGCTATTGTCACATCTTCTCCTTACCAAGAGTGTATTAGGGTTATTCTAGAAACCTCCTTAGCCGTCTCAACGAGTAGGGATGCTTTCATTGGTTATCCTTTCCGAGAACACTTTAGTGATTTCACTTTCTGTCTAATCTTCCTTTACTTCTGAGGGTGTTTGGAGATTTCCTTCTTGTTGATGGCATCTGGTTATTTTGAGAAGAAAGAAAAGGTTGTTTCCCAGTTTCGGAAGTTTTTGCATTCTTCTTCCAAGCATACTCTATTACATTTACAACCATCAGGGGAGCAGGATGTTTAATTATAGAGAAGGAGCTTAGTTATTAAGGTTTGCTCTTCTAATAAGACTAGACCGGCTGGACTTAAGGAGTGGATCCGTAGGATGTGGAATCTGATTCTTCCCTGATCTTTGTTGGATTTTCCAAATGAAGCATTTATTATTCATTTTCAGTTTAAGGCTGAAGCAGATAAGGTATGTCTAAGAGCTCCATGATTTTCAACTCTAATTTGGTTCTACTGGTGAAAGCTCGACCTTTCACCTCTCCCTCCGAGTACAAGTTGATTCATTGTGATCTATGGGTACATATGTATGATCTTCCTCAAGAATTTCTTTGTAAGGATATTATTATGCAACTTGCTGAGCAAGTGGGTGTACCTTGGGATCCTCCTTCTGAAATTGTTGCTACATGGAGTCTTTTTGCTCGTATCAAGGTTAGAATTAATGTTCGGCAACCTTTAGCTACAAAGGTTTCAGTCATTCTACCTGATGGTTCGACAAAATCTTTTGAGTTAGCTTGTGACCATTTAAATCATTTCTGCTATTTATGCGGTCGTCTAGGCCATGAGCATAGGGACTGTTCCTAAATGGCTCAGCTTAAAGCCCTCATTTCACCATCATTATCTGAAGAATTATAGAATGATTTAAATACTTAGTTATTTTTTAGGTTTGGAGATTGACTATCTACTTTAGGAAGAGAGGCAAATGGAGGTCGGCCTAAAAGTGGTTCACTTTGTACTGGAGGGTCAGGGGAAGACTATGCATTACTTCCAGATGACCGAATTTCCACAGATTTAGTGCCAGTGCCGATGGATTCATTGCCTCTTTCTACTTCTGGGTTGTAGTTAGTTGAAGATAAGCTTTTGTATAATGTGCCTTTTTAAGCATATGACTCCTCTAAGTTCTAAGAAGAATGTTATGGACCATGTTTTTCAACCATCCTTTGATGTGTTGAGTACTAAGTCAGGTGTTATGCATTCTTCTTTGGCTAAATCATGTATATCTCTAGCTAAGACACTTATGAAGAAATCGGGATTGTGTGATAACAGAAGTGGAAGACTTTCACTCAGGCTATTAATCAAAACTTAGTCAAGCATGTGGTAAAGGGGTTTCCTCTGAAATTGGAGATTTTACCTTCTTCCCAGCAAGATCAACGGGTTGAGGCAGCTGGCCCTACACAACTGCCAAAGGCACCATGAGGTTAGTAGCTTGGAATTGTCGGGGTTGTAATGGGCACCTGACAATGTGTCATAATGATAATTTAGCCCATTCTATAAAACCACATGTGTTTTTCTTATCAGAGACAAAATGCTCTTTACTAGTTAGTAAACATTTATTTTCATCAAGGGCCATATCCAATTATTTTTATAGTTCCAACTATTAATAGAAAGGGTGGTTTGTGGTTGTGGTGGGAAGATAGTTGTCAAATTCAAGTTATTTATTCTGATGCATCTTAGATTGGTGGTATTATTTTTAATCCTTTAGTTGCTAGGCATTGGCTTTTCATTGTTGTGTATGCTCCAGTTTCTAATAAGGAAAAGTTATTATGTGGTCTAATATGTCTAACTTAATTAGTGAGCTGTCTTTACCAATCTATCTTATTGGAGACTAGAATTACATGAGATATCCTTTGGAGAAACAAGGGGGAATGAAACATGTTTGGTCATACATGAATAATTTTGAACAATTTATTCCGTCAAATTTTTTGATGGATGTAATTAATGATGGGCCTATTTATACTTGGACTAACAGAAGGTCATTTAACTTTCATATTAGAGAGAAACTAGGTCATTGCTTGGGATCTAATACCTAGTTTAGTATTTATCCTTCAGTTTAACTATATGTTCTTCCCAGTTATTTTAGTGATCATGCTCTTTTATATCTTAACACTTCTCTGCCTCATAAACCTAACTAGTTCTTGTTCAAAATGGAAGCAGCTTGACTTAAATTCCCATCTTTTCATGATTTAGTTTTCTTTTCATAGAAGCATTCTCTAGATTTACTCTAGCACTATGTTCTCAAAATGAAAATTCTTAGTAGCAATATGTTTGCCTAGAAGAGGAGGGTTTTTAGAAGTTTGAAAAATAAGATCAAGGAGGTGAAATCCCTTTTAATAGATCTCCAATCGAGACCTCCTTCTCAGTGTCTACTGAATGTGGAGAAGAATTTAATTTCCCATCTTACTTGGCTAGAAGAATTAGAAAATATTTATTGGCGCCAAAGAGCAAAGGTATTCTGGCATAAAGATGGAGATAAATGCACAAAAAATTTTCATACTAAAGTACTCAATAGGAGAAGGTAAGGAGTGTATAAATAAGATGGGTCTTGGTCGGTAGACTTATCAGATATTAAAGCTGTTTTTACTACTTGTTTTAATGAACTATTTCTAGATGATTCACATTATACTAATTTTCAGATAATTGAAAGGTTACATTTGCCTACCATTTCTCAAGAGTAATAGGGTCTTCTTCTGGCTACTCCTTCCATTGAAGAGGTGAAGAATATTGTGTTCTTAATGAAACCTGATAAATCTTTGGGAATTGATGGTTTTCCTCCCTTGTTTTTTCAACAATATTGATCTTAGATTAAGAAGGATATACATGAGTTTATATGCCACGTGTTTCTCACTACTTCAATTCCTTATCAGTTGAATCATACAATCATTACTCTAATTCTTAAGAAGGAGAATGCCACACTACCATAGCACTATAGACCTATTAGTTTGTGTAATGTGTTGATTATGGTTTTGACAAAGCTTATTACAAATCGTTTAAAACCAATGCTAAATACTCTAGTTTCTGAACTTCAAGCTGCTTTGTGCTTGGAAGATTAGGTATGGATAATAGTATTCTGATCCAGGAGATTCATAATGCTTTCAAGTACACCAGAGGTAAAATTGGGTATTTTATGGTTATGTTGGATATACACAAAGCTTATGACAAATTAAGGTGGCAATTTCTTCACCCTATTCTTGTTTTTTTTTTTTTTGGACACCATGGCCGGATGGCCAACCCAGGGGCGCAGCACAGCGCCGGCGAGGGATCGAGCGCTGCCGGTGCAGCGCTCGATCCCCACTGGATACCACCTCCCCCCCATGGGGAGGTGGTCCCGGCTGATCACAGCCGGGCTCGAACCCTCGCCACCCCCCCCCCCCCCGCGGGGGTGGCTTCGTGCCAACCGCGCCACGCGCGGTCGGCTCACCCTATTCTTGTTAATATGGCTTTTCCTACTCAATTACTTCATCTTATTGTGTCTTGCACCAAATCTGTCTCTTATTCAGCTAATTTGAATGGCATTTTATCTTAGAAAATATTTCCTCATAGGGGTCTTAGACAAGGTTGCCTGATTTCTTCAACTATTAAGGATAAGCTTCTGTCAGGTGTTAAGATTGCTAGGAATGGCCGATCATTTATGGAAAGGTTACTGTTGAATAAATTAATTATTTACTCAAGTTGCTTAAAGATTATCAATCTTTATCAAGTCAAGCAATTAACTTTCACAAGTCTAAGATTGTTTTAGTCATAATGTTCCTACTCATCTTATTGAAACTATATGTGCTTTATAGGGTTTTCATTTGGCTACTAAGGAGAATTTGTATTTGGGAATTCCTTGGGATCTATCAGGGGGAAGGTCAATTCAAAGACATCATATTATTAACATTTGTCAGAGAAAAATGGCTAGACGGAAAGCAAATCTTTTAACCACTGGGGGGACGACAACCCTTATTAACTCTACCATTAGTCATATTTCACTATATGCTATGTCAATTTCACATCTACCAAACCAGCCCCTGACAAGTTGGAACAGTTTCAACGCAATTTCTAGTGCGCTCATGATTCTACTCATCTCAAGCGTATTCATTTTTCTAAGTGGTCTACTATCACTAGGCCAAAATTGATGGGTGGATTAGGTATTAAAATTTGAGATTGTTAAATATAGCTTTTGGTATGAGATTACTTCAGAACTTTATTTATAAACAACATACCTTGTGGGTCAGAGCACTTTCTGCCAGATATCTTAGAAAATAGAATATATGACAGGTGATGCCTAAGTGCTCAGATTCAAAAGTTTGAAAATTTTTACTCTCAATTAGATGTTATTTGTCTACAGTGGGTGTTTGGTTAATTAAGGATGGTTCAGCTATCCTCCCTTGGTCTCATAATTGGGTCTTAGATGATAAAGGACCATTATTACCTAAAGACCCTAATATCTTATTTCCGGGCTCAATTAAGGATCTTATATCTGAAGGAGTTTGGAAGGTTCCGACCATGTCCAATTGCTTTACGGTTGATTCAGTTTTAAGGATCTTAGATACTCTAATTCATATATATTTAGAACATGACACTTTGGTTTGGCCTTTCACTTCTATTGGGGTGTTTTCTCTTAAATCTGCATACAAGTTCTTATTGAATTTTTACCTTTCAACTGGTACTTCTAATCAAGACATATGGAAGAAATTTTGGAATCCTGCTATAGCTAAAGTTTTGTCTTCTAAGATGGCTTTTTGCTTGTGAAAATTTTTATCTAGAAACCTTCCTACAGATCTGGAAGTTCATAAACGTTGCCCTTATATTAGTTCTTTATGTGCAGTGTCCTAGATGGATAAGGAATCTCAGGAACACCTTTTCATTACTTGTCCACGTAGTCAAGCTGTCTAGATGCTTTCTACTTTTCGAAATATTAGAGAATGGGGTCAGTTATCGCTGTTGGAACTCATTTCCACTTGGTTGTCTTGGATATCTTATAAAAAATAATGATTTAGTTATATTAGGGGTTAGTGCTTGCTCTATACTTTGGCATTTATGGAAAGCTAGTGTAGGTTTTAGTTTAACCATAAAGGTGATATGCCTAATAATATTTTTTCCTTGGCTATGGGCACAGCTAATTTTTGCTTGGAATATGCTCCAATGATGGTTCAGAATCCACATGTTGGTTGGTCTCCCCACCTCTTAATTATTTTAAAATTAAAGTTGATTGTGCTACTTCAGTGTGTGCAGGGACCACAGTGTTCCTGGTTAGAGATGAAGGAGGCAGTTTAATTTTCTGGAAGACCAAGCTTTTGACTTATCAATGACCTATAATACTTGAGGCTATTGCTGTATATGTGGCTTGTCTTTGGGCTTCTTGTCATGTCTCGGGCCAAAAGCAAAATCACCTGGACATAACAGGGTAAGAAAGAAAAAAAATGAAACAATAATAATCTAGGGAAATAGAAACTCAGGCCAGCACAACTAAACAAAAACATATATATACAATAACACTGTTTGACGGCTCCTCCATATACATGAAAGAGAACCTTGTTAGAGATTACAAAACTTGTCTAAATGCAGGTGTATATATACAAGAGTGAACCTGCACATACAAAAATTCCCTAGCTACTAGTATACTCCATTCCAACTCTACTCTTGATGATCCGGTGCGAACTCTGCACTTTCAAGTCCTGAAAAAAAAAGTTTTATAGGTGTGAATCACAATGAAACTTGTGATTCAGTAGGGATTCCCTCTCACCTACTGGTTTTCCCAAAATGTCTATACATGCATATTATCTATTACTCATTGAAGCAATATATAGTATTTACCCGAAGGTACAAACTAGTTTCATAAGAAGCAAAAAGATAATTTAAAATATAGTTCTCAATCACATAAACATTCACAGAAACTAAATCAGAGTATCTCATAATTATTGAATAACATACGATTATTACGTATCTTTTATCTTATTTATTTACTATTTATTTTATTTTTCATACAATTAAATCAAAAGATCTACATGCAATGCATTCTTCTTTTCACTTTCAGAATAGACACTTCAGCCAGAAAGTAACATATAGTAAGATGTACATTGTAGCTAACTAACACCGAGTATGTCTAGGCAATGGCGTACAAGGTGATCAACCGTGGTACCTGGGATCGATGGATGCACCAGGTTTAGAACATATCTAAAATCCCGTTGCCCTCGGGTGTTCATATATATTGGCGAAGTTTAGATTCATATCCGTCTTCAGATTTACTTATTCAATTTAGATCTTCACATCCAAATCCAAATTACAGATTCCATTTATATATATATCAATCATGTAATGATGACACTTTATATACATCCTGAATAAAATTCTATGTCACAATCATAGGTATACATATATATAAGCATAACTACCAATGATAATGTGATGCAATGCCTAAACAAATATTTATAGGTTCATATTGAACAGCAACCGTAGCCAAGAAACCATAAGAATCAATTAGAACATATAATATAATGAAATTATAATAAATGTTTGATGTAACTCACGCTACACTAATTCTAAATTAACCAAGATTTAACATAAGTACAACACTATCCCACTAACTGTATTAATATTTAACAGAATATGCCTTCAATCTAACTAATAGTGTCATAACCATAATTCTCACTAGGAACATAATGACAATATTAACAATGAAAAATAACTAAATCTAAAACTTTAATTTTTCTAACTTAATCTCCCTAAATATTCAAAGACTAAAAATCTGTTTGTTTAAGTTGTTAACTAACGTACATGCAGTAATCAAAATATCTATTTTTTAAAAGCAATAATCCAATATTTGAGAAGTTGAGAAGACCTACTTCAAATAATTTGAAATGTCACCAAGGGAATCCCTTTAACGATTTCCCTTGCTCCAGACTCCTCTACTCTTGATTTCTTTCCCTCTTATCTATTTTTCTACAACAAAATAACAAAAAGAAAAACAAGAAACAAATTAGACAGTACGTGGAAGAAAGGGGATGAAGGAAAGAATATCAAAGAAAAGAATTAATTAAAGACATAAACTAGAATAGGAAGGGCTGTTCTCGTACCTTCAGAGAGATGAAAGAGAGGGTGAGAGTAAAAAAATGCATAGAACATTACGTATAGGATAAACAATGGCAGAGGGAAAGATTTGGAAGAGAAAAAAATTAATAGAGAGGAGAAAAAGAAATTTGGTGGTGGAAAGACATACGTTAGTGAGAGAGATTTTGAAGAAAAGGGGCATACGGTGGAGAGGGGGAAAGAGAGAGAGAAAGAAATACATAGAGAAAGAGAAAGCATCACGTTGGAGCCTCCGTCTCCTCCTATCGATGGGAGCACCAGGGGGAAAAGAAGCTTCCGTCTCCTCCTACCGATGGGAGCACCAAGGGGAGGGAAACCACCGTCTCCTGGTCGATGAGAGCACCAATGGGGGGGGGGGGGGTAAAGCGTATGGGGGGAAAGAGAGGGACAGGTGGAAAGAAATGAAAGGAAGGGTAAAAGTATGTCGTTGGGGTGTCGTTGGGGTGGAGAAAACATAAAATAAAATAAAATATTATTATTATGCCTTTAACAGGTGTCACATTCTTCCCTCTTTAAAAGAAATTTCATCCTCAAAATTTTTAATTACATACCAAATACTTGCGGATATTGTTCCCTGATATCTTTCTCAATCTCCCAAGTGGATTCTTCTAAGGTATGATTCTTCCAAAGCACTTTGACCATTGGAATGAATTTGTTCCTGAGTTGTTTTGTCATTCGATCCACAATTCTGATTGGTTGCTCTTCAAATGTCAAATTTGGTTGCACCTCTATTTCTGATAAATTGATCACATGTGTTGGATCAGACACATTTTTTAAACATTGAGACATGAAAGACTGGATGAACTCTGGATAGTATGGTGGCAAAGATAATTTATAAGCCACGTCACCAATTCTTTTCTCCATTTGAAATGAACTAATGTATCTTGGGTTAAGTTTTACTCTTTTCCCAAATCTAACCACTCCTTTGGTTGGTGATGCTTTCAAGAAGACATGGTCTCCCACCTCAAATTGAATTTCCCATCGTTTTAAGTTTGCATAACTCTTTTGTCTACTTTGGGCTGTAAGTATTCTGTGTCTGATAATCTTAATCTTCTCATTGCTATCTTGAACCCAATCAGGACCAATTAAGCTTCTGTCTCCAATTTCTTCCCAACATAAAGGTGATCGACATGGTCTTCCATATAATGCTTCAAAAGGTGCCATACCGATACTCAAGTGATAACTATTATTATAATCAAACTCTATAAGTGGTAATTGCAAATCTCAAGTCTCTTGCCAATCCATAGCTCCTGCTCTCAACATGTCTTCTAATGTTTGAATGGTGCGTTCTAATTGCCCATCGATTTATGGATGATATGCAGAACTAAACTTTAATTGTGTTCTAAATGCATCTTGCAAGGCTTTCCAAATTCTTCCAGTAAATCAAGAATCTCTGTCTGAAACAATGGACACTGGAACTCCATGATATTTTACAACATTTTCAAAATATACCCTCACTAGGTTGTCAGTAGATTGAGCTTCTTTGATAGGCATAAAATGTGCTGATTTTGTAAGTCGATCAACTACTACCCAGATAGATTCATGTTGCATTCTAGTCTTTGGGAGTCCTGTAACAAAATCCATACTAATATGTTCCCATTTCCATTGTGGTATCTCTAATGGCTGTAATGGTCCTCCAGGTTTTCTATGTTCTAACTTCACTTGTTGACATACTAAATATTTAGAAACAAACTCTGCCACATCTCTTTTAATCCCCTCCCACCAAAATTGTCTTTTAAGATCATGATACATCTTAGTGTTTCCTGGATGAATAGTGTATTGCGACTTGTGTGCCTCTGTAAATATCTCTTTTCTTAACTTTGGATCATTTACTACACACAATCGACCTTGGTAACAAATAGTTCCATCCCCATATCTAGCAATTTCAGCTCTCTTCACTAGTTCTT
This sequence comes from Cryptocoryne crispatula var. balansae, assembly GCA_036172225.1. Classification (NCBI taxonomy): domain Eukaryota; kingdom Viridiplantae; phylum Streptophyta; class Magnoliopsida; order Alismatales; family Araceae; genus Cryptocoryne; species Cryptocoryne crispatula. The sequence goes on from CM069922.1 coordinate 27,199,288, forward strand.
GAATTTCTTTATTATTTTCTTGAGCCTGCTTCACTCGATCCACTAGTCTTGATTCAATAGTCAACTGCCAAGAAAAGAAATCAATATTTCTTGTGTCAAATGTGGTGAACATTAAGTAAAAATATGCATATCTGACCAATTTTGACAAATTTGAGAAGCGAGCAATTTATGTCTACTTAGTGCATCAGCTACAACGTTAGCTTTGCCTAGATGATAGTTAATACTAAAATCATAATCTTTTAAAAATTCAACCCATCTTCTTTGCCTCATATTCAAGTCCTTTTGTGAGAAGATGTATTTTAAACTCTTATGATTTGTAAATACTTCAAATATCTCACCATAAAGATAATGTCTCTAGACTTTTAAGGCATGTACTACTACAGCCATTTCCAAATCATGCACTGGATAATTTTTCTCATAAAGACATAACTGTCTGGATGCATATGCTACTACTTTACCATGTTGCATAAGAACACATCCTAGTCCAATCTTTGAAGCATCTGTATATACCACGAATCCTCCTGATCCAGACGGTAAGGTAAGAATTGGAGCAGTGGTTAGCTTCTCTTTCAATGATGCAAAACTTTTCTCACATTCATTTGTCCAATGAAAATTCCCTTTCTTGGTTAACGTTGTTAAGGGTGCTATGATGGAAGCAAAATCTTTGATAAATTTACGGTAATATCCTACCAACCCCAAGAAACTTCTCACTTCAGTAGGATTTGTAGGTTTCTTCCAAGTTTGTATAGCCTCCACCTTTGCTGGATCCATCTGTACACCATCTTTGGAAATTATGTGGCCCAAGAAACTGACTTTTTCCATCCAAAATTCACATTTACTGAATTTGGCATATAGCTTGTGAACCCGTAATATTTGTAGAACTATTCTTAAGTGCTCACAATGCTCTTCTTTACTTGCTGAGTATATCAGAATATCATCAATAAACACGACAACAAATTGATCTAGGTATTCTTTGAAAATTCGATTCATTAGTGCCATAAAAGTTGCTGGTGCATTAGTCAAGCCAAATGGCATCACTAGGAATTCATAATGTCCATACCGAGTTCGTAATGCCGACTTTGAAATATCTTCTTCCTTTATTCTCAAATGATGATAGCCAGATTGCAAATCAATCTTGGAAAACACTTGAGCATTTTGTAATTGGTCAAACAAGTCATCAATTCTAGGTAGTGGATATTTATTCTTTATAGTGATATAGTTTAACTTCCTGTAAACAATATAGAGTCGCAATGTTCCATCTTTCTTACGAACAAATAACACAGGTGTACCCCATGGAGATACATTGGGTCAAATAAATCCTTTATCTAAAAGCTCTTGCAATTGTTGTTTCAATTCTTTCAATTCTGCCGAAGCCATCCGATAAGGTGCTATAGATATAGAAGAAGCCCCTGGAATTAACTCAATAGCAAAATCAATTTTTCGAACTGGTGGAATCCCTGGCAACTCATCTGGGAATACATCCAAATATTCACAAACGATTTCCACATTTTCAATGGACCTGGCCACTCCAGAATCTTTTTCTTGTACCACACTAGCTAAGTAACCTTCACAATTAGAATGTAAAAGTTTAGCTGCCTTCATTGCTGAGATTATCAATTTACGGCCTTCATACTTGGGACATTTATAAGAGAACTCTACTCCAAAATTCTTGAACTTCATCTCCTTATGATGACAATTTAACAGTGCATGATGATATTCTAACCAATCCATGCCTAAGATAACATCAAAATCTTCCATCTCTAGCACATATAAGTTGGTTTCCAACTTGTTATCATTTATAACAATATCACATTTAGGCAAAATATAAAATATGTGTGTTATTCCACCAGAAGTTGTACTAACTATGATCAGCTTGCATTCTTCTATTTTATACTCACATTGTGTAACTAATAATGCAGCAAATCGAAAAGATATGAAAGAATTTGTAGCCCCAAAATCAAATAAAACTCTAGCATATAGCCCAGCAATTTGAAGAGTACCTTCTGCCACGTATGATGCTTGAGGTAGATCCTGTCGGCCTATTGCAAAAACCCATGCTTGTGTGTCCTTTTGCTGCTGATGAGGCAATCGAGGAGCCAGATATGGCTTTTGCATTGGCACCCTTTTTGACGTTTGAGCTGAGGTTTGTCCTGCCATTGGTGCATTAAACCTTGGTCTAACTTGAGTAGCAAGATTGGTGTGGTCAGTGCTATCAACTTTTTGTCTCAAATGACATTGTCTAACACGATGTCCTACTTGTGTACATCCAAAACATGCTCCTACTTGCCAATAGCATTTATCACCTAGATGAATCTTCCCACAATGTCGACATGCTTGAGGACTACTTCTGACTGGCTGCACTATACTATAACTATCTTCGGGCTTCTTTCTTTTCATGTCTTCCCTTGGTTGATTCCTCATTTGTCCTTTACTTTATGGCCTAGCAAATCTATAAGTGCCCGTATTTCGTTCCACTCTACATGCTGCTTGCTAAGCTACTGCCATGGTGTTCCATTCCATAACTGCCAATCTATCCTTAATTGGCCCTCAAAATCCTCCCATAAATTTTCGAGCTCTATCTGCCTCATCCTCACATATATTTGGTGCATAAGCCTCCAACTCTATGAATTTACTTTCATAAGCCATTACAGTCATTGACCGTTGCTCGAGGTGTATAAATTCTTCTCTTTTTGCATAGCGAACATGTGTTGGAATGTACTTTTCTTTGAATGCTTTTACAAAATCCTCCCATGAGATCTTGTCTTCTGTCTCACCCCTAAAGGTAGTTCGAAATGTAGCCTCCCACCAAGTTCTTGCTGATAATCTCAACATATGAGTAGCTAATCTCACCATGTCATTTGCAGGACACAACATGACTTTGAAGATCTTCTTAGTTTTTTTAATCCAGCTCTCTGCTAAGGATGGTTCCCGTTCACCTCGAAAAATAGGAGGGTCCGATTGTCTGAATTGATCTAGCATACTTTCCCTAGATGTCTCTGTCCTTGATTGATCATGCTGAGTCTTCATTTGTTTTGCTTGTATTTGTGCTTGTACTGTTTGAAAAAGACCATGTATAGCCTCCATCATATCAAATCCAGACGTCGGTAAATTTGCATGTCTACTTGCTTCATTTGTCTCGATTATTCCTGTCGATTGTCGTTCTTCCCTACGTAATGACATCTCATGCAAGCTTTCCTCTCTTTCACCATTATCATCGTGGTCCATCCTATTTAGACCACAAAATAACACATTTATAAGAAGTCATCGACAAGTTATTTTCTAATTACCCAAAAATAAATCACATAAGTCAATTAGTCTACTCTTGGTGTATCTATTTCCAACCAAATCATGGCTCTAATACCAACTTCTATCACGTCCCAGGTCAAAAGCAAAATCACCCAAACATAACAGGGCAAGAAAGAATAAAAATTGAAACAATAATAATCTAGGGAAATAGAAACTCAGGCCAGCACAACTAAAAAAAACATATATGTACAATAACACTGTTTGACGACTCCTCTGTATACATGAAAGAGAACCCTGTAAGAGATTACAAAACTTGTCTAAATGTAGGTGTATATATACAAGAGTGAACATGCACATACAAAAATTCCCTAGCTACTAGTATACTCTTCCAACTCTACTCTTGATGATCTGGTGCTAACTATGCAGTTTCAGGTCCTGAAAAAAAAAGATTTATAGGTGTGAATCACAATGAAACTTGTGATCCAGTAGGGATTTCCTCTCACCTACTGGTTTGCCCAAAATGTCTATACATGCATAATATTTATTACTCATTGAAGCAATATATAGTATTTACCTGAAGGTACAAACTAGTTTCATAAGAAGCAAATAGATAATTTAAAATATAGTTCTCAATCACATAAACATTCACAGAAACTAAATCAGAGTATCTCATAATTATTTGAATAACATACGATGATTACGTATCTTTTATCTTATTTATTTACTCTTGATTTTCTTTTTCATACAACTAAGTCAGAAGATCTGCATGCAATGCATTCTTTTTTTCACTTTTAGAATAGACACTTCAGCCAGAAAGTAACATATAGTAAGATGTACATTGTAGCTAACTAACACCTAGTACATCTAGGTAATGGCGTACAAGGTGATCAACTTTGATACCTAGGATCCACGGATGCACCAGGTTCAGAACATATCTAAAATCCCATTGCCCTCGGGTGTTGATATATACCGGCGAAGTTCAGATTCATATCCATCTTCAGATTTACATATTCAATTTAGATCTTCACATACAAATCCAAATTACAGATTCCATTTATATATATCAATCTTGTAATGATGACACTTTATATACATCCTGAATCAAATTCTATGTCACAATCATGGGTATACATATATATAAGCATAACTACCAATGATAATGTGATGCAATGCCTAAACAAATATTTATATGTTCATATTGAACAGCAACCGTAGCCAAGCAACCATAAGAATCAATTAGAACATATAATATAATCAAATTATAATAAATGTTTGATGTAACTCACGCTACACTAATTCTAAATTCACCAAGATTTAACATAAGTACAGCACTATCCCACTAACTGTATTAATATTTAACAGAATATGCCATCAATCTAACTAATAGTGTCATAACCATAATTCTCACTAGGAACATAATGACAATATTAACAATGAACAATAACTAAATCTCAAACTTTAAATTTTCTAACTTAATCTCCCTACATATTCAAAGACTAAAAATCTGTTTGTTTAAGTTTTTAACTAACGTACATGCAGTAATCAAAATATCTATTTTTTAAAGCAATAATCCAATATTTGAGAAGTTGAGAAGACCTACTTCAAATATAGGGGGAAAGAGAGGGACAGGTGGAAAGAAATAAAAGGAAGAGTAAAAGTTTGTCGGTGGGGTGGGGAAGTTATAAAATAAAATAAAATATTATTATTATTATGCCTTTGACAAGTGTCACACTTCTGCTAATTCAACAAAGGTTTAACCATAAATGTGATATGCCTAATAATATTTTTCCCTTGGCTATGGGCACAATTAATTTTTGCTTGGAATATGCTCCGATGATGATTTAGAATCCACTGGCTAGTTGGTCTCTCCCACCTCTTAATTATTTTAAAATTAATGTTGACTGTACTACTTCAGTGTGTGCAAGGGATATAGTGTTCCTAGTTAGAGATGAAGGAGGCGGTTTAATTTTCTGAAAGACCAAGCTTTTGACTTATCAACGACCTGTAAGGCTTGTCTTTGGGCTTCTGCTAATTAAGCAAGGGTTATAGTGGAAAGTGATGCACAAGCCATCGTTGATGCTATTAATGGGACATGGCCTATGTTGTGGAGAGCCAAACATATAATAGTCCAGTGTTCTTCATTGCTAGTTGGTTGTAAAAATATTATGGCTCATCTGTTAGCTAGGTTGGCAGTTAGTAGTAATGTGCATATCCTTTTCCTGTCTCATGATCTCTCTTATATTTTATGTACAGAAATGTCTATTTAATGATAATGTGTTTATCTGTTCAAAAAAAAAAAGAGTATGGCATCCGCCACATGATGCCAAAATCAGGATCTTACCAAGTCTAACGTATAATCCGTTTTCCGTTGACTTCGCTTTTACTGTAGCCAAGTAAGAGCACATTTTGTGGTAAAGTAGCTACGTGGAGTTTTCAATGCAAACAAACCGACCCTTCAGTTCTGTCCTTCACATTGTTTTACTTTCTTGTTCGGACAAACTCTGCCTTCTTCCGTTCCACACACTATAGGAAAAAAAATAATATTATATCAAAATGTAATATGTACCACTAAATTGTAGATACTTAGCTTGGCCTATTTGATAACATTATCAAACGTCTCTATTTCTATCAATTTTAAAATTTATATTGATAGTAATCATTTATAAGTATTTGACTAATAGTATTAATTTTAAATTTTATAATACAAATGAAATATGTAATATAATACAAGTGTCAATTTGATATTGATATTTCAACTTCTAAAAATATTAATATCAATATTAATATAATATTATTTTTGATTCTTTAACCAAACAGGCTATTAACCTTTGTCAAGATCAAACGTTTCAAAAAAAATCAGAATAACCCACATCGATAGAAGGTTGTTACATTTTATAGTTGATTGTATATGAATACTAACCATTTAATTTCTGATGTTACTAGACATAATAGATATTTGTAGTTTTCCTAATATTGAATTACCGCACGCATTACTTCAAATAGTGTAGCGTGTTTGATCTATATATATATATACTAGTTAAAAAAACGTGCTTCGCACGGATAAATTTAAAAGTATTTTTAAATATTTATGCATGTATAGTGTAAAGTGTCATCAATTTTACATTGATTAATTTACCTATCACTCTTCTCTTCTTTAAATAAATAAGAATTTTCATAGATAGAAAGTCATTAAAACAGAGAAATGTGATAAATAATTTTAACAAACAAAATATAGTTGCTACGAACAAACTATCCGATAATCACACAAAATTTATAAAATAGTATATTGAGAGATTTAAAAGTGACTTTTGAATGTGGAAATCAGCAAAGGTGTCGCCATCCTCAAGCTGCTTGCCAACAAAGATGAGACGCTGCTGATCTGGAGGGATGCCCTCCTTGTCTTGAATCTTGGCCTTAACATTGTCGACGATATCAGACGACTCCACCCCCAATGTTATGGTCTTCCCCGTCAAGGTCTTCACGAAATTTTGCATTCCTCCTATCAAACGGAGCACGAGGTGGAGGGTAGATTTTTTTGGATGTTAAAATCGGCGAGTGTGCGGCCGTCCTCCAGCTACTTCACGACGAAGATGAGATGCTACTGGTCCAGAGGGATGCTCTCCTTGATGATTCGACCTCCAAGGTGATAGTTTTGCCTGTGAGAGTCTTGACGAAGACCTGCATATGTTAACGCACAACATAGATAAGAAACATGGAGATTGGTGAAAACATGTCATGAACGAGGAAAAAAAGAGCAGGTGAAAGACATCGCCGAAGGGCAAAAGTTTTGTCTTACCATAATATGGTAATATGCATTAACAAACACCTATACCATAGAGAAAAAAAATTATAGAAAAGTAGCACAAACAATGACATCAAAATGGAAGAAATGTTGCCAACTTACACTCAAAAAATCATGAAAATTTAACAGAGGCTTAAATTTGAGGAACATGGCCAAATCAATATTAAAACTTGACGCAAATGGTGAAGGTAGATAACTAATCAATTGATAGCAAGTTTTATGTACTAAATGATAAAATTAATCAGCAACAACTAAATAACAAAATTAACCAGTAAAAAACTTGTAGCATAAACTATAACAAATGTAAGAGCTTAATCAATAAAAAAATTTCTAGTCTTGACATAATAAGCTGACATCAAATTAATAAGCATTACCAAAATCAGCTGGAGTCGACTGAGGCCAATCATTACCACAGAAATAGACTAATCTGGACATGGAATTGGCCAATCTTGGCCAACCGGGTCAATCCTGGCTGGCTTAGCAGGATTAACTGATCCCAATCCAAAAAAGATCGTGACCAATCCAGAGTGGGCTAGATATAAGACTGCACCAACAAGATAGCCCATCCTGCATCTCATGCTTTTCTGGTCCCATGCGTATATATTTTTCTAATGTAGTCTAATCTACACTTACACTTGGTGCATTTGGATCCGTGTAAAAGTTCAAATGGATGAAAACATTTTACATGTAGTCACTTTTTCATTGAAAAGGAAAACCAAATGTCTTATTTAGTATCCAGGAAAATGATTTCCTTGAAAATATTTTTAATATTTTGGTTGCTTGTAAAATATTTTCAAAACATTTATTATTTAACTTTTAAAAAAATAATTTCATTAATAATGAATTAAATATAAATTTTTATATTTTTAACTATGTTATAATTAATAAATATTATTTAGTTTCAACTGAATACTCTAATTTATCTATTGTTGTCCACCTTGTTTAGAGAGAGAGAGAGCCCTTACGCCATGTTGCTCTTCCACCATGGATTTTATGATGTGGAAAATGACATTCAGCAGAATGGATAGGATGCCAAAATCAGGGTTTTAGGGGGTCAACGAAAATAGTTTTTGATTGACCATTGTTTTATAGGCAAAAAAATGATGGGGTTGAAAAAGATATTGGGTAAACTGGCACATGTAGCCAGTTCTACGTGCAAACAAACAGACTCTTAGTCACTTGCTTTTTGTAAATGAATTGCGGACACAATTTGGCCACCTTTGTGGAAAAGAAAGAAACACATCAACTACTCATCAAGGTGGGGTAAAAATATACATGTTCACCAGCAAGATAATAATATGAGAAAATGTAAGAAAACAACTTCAGCATGCACTTTCATGGTTTCATGTCCCCACATAAATCAACTGCCATTTATTTGCCATCATTATTAATAGAAGAGAAAAAAAATGCCATGTTTTCTTCAAAACGATACAACTTATAAAATGCATGTACCTTTACATTACAACACATCAGTCAACCAAATATGTTAATCAGATATTTTCGTTCGCCACCCACAATAAACCCTTTCCTTCGCAATTATGTTTCTAGTTTCTACTATGTGACCCCCACCCTAGCTGAATGCAGAAAAAGAAAAAATAACTACCTGGGCTCCTGGTTTTATTTATTACTTCATTGGTTCTCGCTAAGTTGAGGAGAAGGTGTCTCAAGATTCAACCAAGAGTTCACTGGGGACTATATGAGAAGATCAATCCAAAGACAAGGCCAAGAGAAGACAAGGAGAACAGGTTGAGAAGAGGAAGACAAGGTGAGAAAATGCCATGTTCAGTGCACCCCTCCCCTTAAACCTGTGACCTACCATCTTATTTCTCATATCTCTTATGCCCATTACCAATCTATCCTCAGTCCTTGGCTGAGCCCCTATATACGTCCCATGGTTGACCCCGAACCTGCATTGGGCATATCTTGACATGATCCATGAGAAAGCCTATATCCTGCCCTTACTCCAGGTTTCAATTTAGGCTAATTAGCCAAAATTGACCTCCAGACCTGATGTCATATCTCTTATGCCCAGTTGCCAATCTATCCTCAGTCCTTGGCCGAGCCCCTATATATGTCCCATGGTTGACCCTGAACTTGCATTGGGCATATCTTGAAATGATTCATGAGAAAAAATATATCATGCCCTTACTTCGGGTTTCAAATTAGCCAAAATTGACCTTCGGGCTTGATCTGACCTCTGCAGATCCATCTTATAGGACAACCTGATGGTAGATCATCATATCCTATGAGTAATGCCTATTCCGACGGCTATACTCCAGTCTATGCAGTGTATGTATCAGCATAGACTGGACATCATCTGAGCCTCAATATGGTATGATTCTAGCCCGGATCAATCCCACAAAGGGTCTATCCAATAACCAATCCAAAGCCTACTCCAGACTAGTCTAGATTGGTCTGTATACAAACCAACAAACCTAAAACATCCACCTTTCAAACCAGTAAAAATAGGATACAAGCACCTGCCTTACTCCCGAGTAGCCCATTAGCCAGGCCTGTTCGAGCCATAAAATCCAGTCATCAAATCCTTTGATCTAACCTTGCAGAGATGCTTCAAAGCAACCAAACCTCCAGCCTTGCTTTTTGACCACTGGCCGATTGGTGGGTTTAGTAGGTTCATGTATTCTCCTTGGGCTGGACATACCTATCCCAAAGTTGTTTATTTGAGGGCTCTAATACTCTTCAGTTTCTTTTAGCTGAGCGTACACCAGCTTCTACTTATCTTGGACACGACGGGTCATGAGACTTGAACCAATTTACATGGTTTACATGGGATCTTAATTGAGGTGAGATTCTTGTTGACATGGGGCATGGTATCCAGCTTGCACAGGGAGTTAGGATTTGATATCCTGAATGAACCCAAGCTTGCATCCTAGTTGGTCTAGGACTGGTTACTCCCTCCTTTTCAGGATTTTAGATCCTAATTTTATATAAGATCTGAATCCTAGGTGGGATAGGATTTGAGTGGAAGTAATTTCCTACTTATTACATTCTCCATTATTTTCTTGTTTGATTTTTTGTGGAAATTTTAGGTGCCAACATGAACCTAACGCAATAACCCAAGAACTTGGTCAGACAGTGAATGAAAATAAACTCAACAAATAGATTTGCCATGTATAACACTAATAATGATGTATATGCAATTAATAATTTCATGCTAACAATATTGTATGCATATAAAAAATTAATAAATAAAAAACTTGCAAAATAAGAGATGAAAAAAATGCAATTAAATGAAACATGCACTGTGAGTGGAAAAGAGGAACCAGTTAAAAAGACAAAAGAGAGCTAAATTCATGATCCAAAATAGTGAAGAACTCAAATCAGATCAAAAACATAAAAAATGAATACTCCTATGTGTGAAGGGGTAAACAACTCAATGCATTAAGGTAAATTATCAATAAACTATCAAACCAAGCAAATTACAACAGTTTGACAGCAAATGTGAGTGCATGGTTAAATTTCATTTGACCTTCATATTTTATTTTTATAAAAATTATTTATTAATCTAGCAACACATTTTTGATGTAACAACTTTATTGATTTTGCTGTACACAGGATGATAATGTCTTTACATATTGCAGAATCCGTAAAGCTTTTAGCTTGAAAACACAACGACACTTATCTGTACAAAATACTACTTGCAGAATATTTTTTCAGCATTTGATTTAGTTATGGGATGTGTTTCATGAAACCAAACCAAACAAAGTAATTAAAAATAAAATTGAAATGAATTACATAATGTATTACCTTTTTAGGTAGAAGAAATACAAAAATGAACAGATGCTATTCCTTTATTATGAGATCACAAAATTCTTGCTTTGCTTGATCTTAGAATCACCTTCTTCAAGTTCCGCACAAATATTGGGAAAATGTTGATCACAAAAATGACTTGTAAAATTGACTACATGACCAGATCAAAGGTTATAATGAAATTCCAAAAAGTTCAAAAAATATGAAAATGATGCTCAAACCATGAGGCAGTAAGTAAAGCAAGAATGATGCTCAAACCATGAGTTCTCAACCATTTAGTCTAGATAGAAATGAGAATGAGGCAGGAAAACAAGCAAGAAAAAAAGGGCATGGGAAATTTTCTGGTAACAAGGATACACATACATGGTTGAATGTTGGCAAGAGCAGAATAGCAACTAAAGAAATGGAAATGCATACTGGAAATGAGCGGTCTGGGCCACACTCCATCTGTCTCACATTCTCTTATACATACAATGTTAGGAGACGCAGTGTTCTATCAACAGAGGGTCTGCACTATAATGATTGTGTGAATATCTTGTCATGAAAGTTAGATACATAACAGGACAATGATATGTATACACATATATAAATATGAAGAAAGATAGATACGAAAGAAAGAGATAAAATAGAGGGGCCTTTGCTATATATGATACCCATATCTTTATATGTATGAGAGGAAAAGAGTGAGAGACATTTATGAAGGTTTGGAGGCAGCTCATAGGGGACACCTGGTGTAGTCAAAGGGACTTTTATATCAATATCTTTCCCTTCAGCAGCAGCTGCATATTCTGCCAAATCTAATGAAATAGTTCCAAAAATAGACTTGTACCTTGGTGCTTCTTGCAGGGCATAATGACAGACAATCAATCTACATGCAATTTAGAAATGAATGTAATCAGGAAGCACCATTATGCAATGTACTCGAAAAGTTGGACATTTGGAAGACAAACTTTATCCTAAAGATTTTCCACTGTGATATATCTTGAATATCTTCTAGTTTCTCACTGGGAACAAGGCCTAAGACCCAAGAAAACCCCTACAACCATGAGATAGATATCCCACTTAGCACCTCACATAACCTAGAATGCTCTACTACATTTGAAGGTACACTTGATTACTTGAAGAACTATTGCGTACAATAGATTTAGACCAGAATACTCCTTAATATCTAGAAAAATCTGTAAATATCATAAGGGGAAATTGAAGAATCATAGTAACTTTAGACCTGTTGACAGTCTCTAGCACAACCAAAAATGTGCCTCTTTTTTCCATTATGGAATCACAGATGGTGGGTGAAGACACGCAATTTTGGCCCAGTTGGAGAGTTCAAATTCTTGCTTTCATAAAGAATATTTAAAGCACATCGTGTTTTCCGGACAGATCGAGTTTTGGCACATTCCGAAGATGGGTCCATCAAGCAATCAGACAAGCCAACTGCCCCAAGAATAGGGCACCTGGCGCCCTGTTTATAGGGCACCAGGCGCCCTATATATAGGGCACTGGCGCCCTATTTATAGGGCACCGGGCGCCCTATAAACAGGCACCGGGCGCCCCTGTATACGGGCGCCCGGAACCAAATCCGATCGATTTGACGAGCTGATTTGACCCCCGCAGTGACTTGTCTTGTCGATCTGACATATCTCATGATGCTAGCGCCCCATATACAGGGCGCTATGCCACATGGCACTGTTTTTCGAAAATGGCCAAAGTGCCCTCTTTTGGGCTATAAATAGAGCCCCATTTGGAACTTAGAGAAGGTTCCAACTCCGTGCCACCCTAGAGATCATCCAACACTACGATTCCAAGCCACATTCACCCTCCAAAAGCCTCCAAATCGATCCAAAATCCTCCACCAAAAACCCTAAAACCCTCTGTTTCTGTCACCTAGAAATATGATTTTTCTCCAACTTTGAGAGCCTCTATCCAACTCTCCTCATACATCCAGCACCCAAACCACCTTCCACTAGCTTTATTTGCATATTGTCTACAAGGAGGAGCTCTTACTTCGTCCCGGAAGCCATCCGGCACCCGGAGCGGCGCCGCAAAGAGAAGAAGAAAATCTGTTCGGGCCAGAGTTAGTGCCCCGTATACAGGGCGCTTTGACTTTAGTCAACGCGCCCCATAAAGGGCACCTGCTCCTGGCGCCCTATATATAGGGCACCAGGAAGGCAGAAGCTTGTTTCATTGTTTTCGAAGTCCGATCGCCCATTTAATCGAGTTCTTTTCTTCCTTTTTTTCACTTTTGCATCGATCACCATGTTATTTAGCATGTCTTAGAGCATTTTTGCATTTCATATATGTTTAAAACCTACCAAAAATAGGGGTTGGGATCTCGTCCCAATCCGGTTAGTCTCTTCCCGTTTGCATGTTTGAATCCAAATTCGAGCACGATACTATGCTTTCGTTAGAACTAATGAAACCTTCACTTGTCTACATGTTTTCTTATGGACATTCTTAGGTAGATCCGATCGAGGCGGAGCTTCAACCGGATTGAAGGCAAGGGATTCACTAAGCTCTCTTCTTTCGGCCGGCCGAGAGAGGAGAAGTCGGAACTCAACAATCTACCCGCTTCCGGAGGTACGACGGTCATCTTTCTATTTCACTTTCTTTCATCCCATCATACTTTGGAGCCTTTGGTTCCTGGCGACCACACCTACATAACACACCCAACCGACACCGACACACACCGAGGCCGGGCGTAAGGGGTTCCGGAGGGGGGGGATCCGCGGATGTCCCGTTCCGGGTGCTTACAGTGGGTATGTCAAGAAGGAAAGCCAAGAAAGGCATAAATTTATGGGATAGAACAATAAAGGGTCAGCGCTCTTACAGCTCCAAGGAATGTATGGGATAGAACAATTGTGTGTATCAAAAATCAGATGGGAGCATCCTTAATCAAACATCAGTGGTACAGGTGATAATTAAAAAGAGAACAAAATAATTTATTGTTTGAGATTATTTTGGGCGCTTGGGATTCAAAATCTTAAGATTTGGAGATTTTGAGCCTTGGTGTGTGGATGCTTGTTTTGATACACATCTGAAGACTTCGAGATGAGGATCTTCCTTTTTAGTTTAGAATTGAAAAACTGAACATTCTCCCACTTTTTATATTGGCAAACGTTCTGGCTACCAGATTTCTTGGTAGCTTTCAGATTTTCATTGCTTTGATTTCTATTTTTTTATGTTAAGTGCCTCTAATTTTAATAAACTTTGAGACTTTTTCTATCTTCAGGTCTCTCTATCTTGCCGATAACTACTCGATGATTCACTGGTATCATTCCTACAGTCGTACTTCCAGTCATATCTCAAAGTTTATTTTTAGTAGATAGGCTTAAAAAGAAAGAACAATAATTTTTAGAAGAAACATGTATGGAGATAAAACTCTATGCTATGAAAGCAAAAACAATAGAAGCGGTAGAGTGCTAACCGGATACATAGCTTCATCGATCTCTCTTAATTTGAGCCTTCCAAGTCTTCCGGACATTTGCTCCTTCATTATCGTTAGCTTGCAGGGTCTAATCTCACTGCAAGATGTTTAATATCCTATTAAATGTGTATGCAGATCAAGTTTAATGTTTGGCCTAAAATAGGCAAAAAAGTGGATATGAATTTGGTAGCCAAAGAAATTGTAATCACATGTAATTTTTTCTTATTACAACATAAATAGAAAAAACATAGAACTAATGATTAAAGAAACATCAAAAGGATCTCTTCAAAATAAATGTGGAAAAATTACAAGAGCTACCTGGATTCACCATCATTTGTGCTTGAAGAAACATTAAAAATCCCAAATGGCTAGAAGAACCTTAAAAACGAATAGTCAGTGGTGCGGGCACATGCTAATGTTCATCGGCCATTGAAAAGTGAAAAAAACACATGAAGACATGTAGTAGCAGCTACATGAAGTGCGAAGAGCAATGAACACACAAAATCACAAAAGCAGCAATAACATCAGGAAAAGAAAAAGACAAGCATGTGATTGCTCTAAAATTTTTCTTCTTTATGCTAATTATCCACATTTAAAAAAATATGTATTCATGATTGTTGAATACAGAATTATAACAACAAAATTTGTGCAAGTTAGTGGGGTGCCCATTATTTGGCTTTCAAAGAGATGAATGCTCTTGAATGTTGGTGCCGATCAACCTGGCTTAGAATAAGATACCAAGAAGAATAGCTACCTCAGATACACGTATACACTATCTGCCAAGTTTGGGGTTCTGCTCCATCTCACAACTTCTCCCTAGAACTGTATCCAAATGTTTGAGATTCCAAGCGCGTATAAAATAGCAGATTGCCTCAGGCCGTTGGAGGAGACTACACATCGGTGGAAGAGAGGAGAACAGGTGGCAGAGACAATGTAGATGAATACCTTATAGCGGCTGACGGCGAGCAGTAGCCCTTGATGGCATGGATGGTGATCGGCCCCTCAATGTCTGTCTTGCGCATTGCCCGGACGCGGCACTTGAGGGTTGCGGCATCGCCCAGGAGCTGAACGTTGACCAGGTGGCCATGGGCGGTAAATCCATACGCCTTCGACCGATCCAATGCGTCGAAGGCATAGCTCTTGATGCGCGCACCGTCGAGACTCTCATAGAGAGCCTCCGTCACCGCCAACCTGCGAAGATTGATTGATCCGGCGCCGTTTTTCGTTAGGAAGAGAAGCCGCTGCTTGGCGAAGGCAAGAGGGGGCCAGATGCAATCGCGATGCCGTAGAGCGTGCCGTTCTCTCTGAAGACCCTGATCTGGCCGCCATGATCGGATGCAATGATGTACTTGAGCCTGCCGATCTGTTGGGCTTCCAGCCCGATAATGGAGGGAGTGGCGTGATCGCCCTCCCGGAGGAGGCTGCGGGAGGCGCCTAGGACGAGAATGGGCCAGTCGTCGCCTTTAGAAGCGGATTCCCAGAGCTGGTGGGCAACAATGGTGCCATCGCCGTGGCCTGTGAAAAGGAGGCTCTCGTTACGGCGGATAGAAAAGAAGGCGACCGTGGCCATGACAGGGGGAAGAAGATGGAAGAGTGGGGAGATCGACAAGGACATCCCCAGCAGAGGAGAAAACAAAGGCGCGGCCGCGGGAGTCGTCGAGGGTAAAGTGCTTAGTGAGCCTGTCCTGATCGACGTAAGGCAGCACCATGGCGCAGGTCGGCTCCAACTCCAGCCACGCTGCCGCGATAAACGGGAACCGCTCGAACCATGGGAACTTAGTCATGGTTACTGGACTCGTCAGCGTCGGATGAGGGGGCGAAGGCAAAACAAGAGCGGAGGAGGGACAATGATGTGGAGGTGAACATTCGCGAAGGAGCTCCTAACCAGGAACGCTGGAGCGGATGGCATCGGATGAGGGGGGCGAGGGCGAAAGAAGAGCGGAGGGACGACAACGCGGAGGTGAACATTTGCGAAGGAGCTCTTAACCAGGAACGTCGGAGCGGACGGCGTCGGATAAAGGGGGCGAGGATGAAATAAGAGCAGACGAGGGACAACGATGCGGCTCGCGAAGGAGCTACTAAGCATGAACCAGCCGAGCCATCGAACGATCGAAAAAATAAACGGTGAAATCGGACGATGCAACGTGAGAGGACGAAAATAATCGATCGCCACTTCTATATACTAGGTTAGATATATATATATATATGACAGATATTGACATTTCTACATTATAATTATGTAAGTCTTGATTTAAGAGAACATGTGTCTGATTGCAAATAAGAGAATGTAAGGGCTTTGTAATATAATGAATAGTTATTTTAATTAACTTAAACATGCAAGACTTTGTTGTTCACAACTTATGGGGGGGGGTGTTGGTTGCATGATAATTTGAGTTTTTGTAATTATTTTATATTTTTAAAATAAAATTGGTTAAAAGAGATGTTTGGCAATCATGACAATTTTATATTTTTAAAGTGATTTCCTTAAACAAAAAAGAGGGTTTCATATTTTTTATTTTGTGATCCCTGCTTTGTTTGATCATATAGGGTAGTTACCCCTTTTTTGTTATCATATCCCTCCAAACATGATAATTTTGTCATTGGTTACTTCATATATTATTTTAATACAATTTTTTACGATGAAAATGTACACAAAATTATTATGCAACCAAACGTGCGTTTCTTCTTTTGAAATGAACGTTAGTAAAATATAAAAAGTCTGTTTATACAAAAAATGTATAGTAGGCTTACATATTTGATGCGACAAATAATTTATCAAAATATAAGAATATTATGGGCACACGTATACTCCGTGTAGATAGTTGACGGGAAAACACATAAATTTTGTTGTAAAAATTGCTGCATTTGATATTTTAGAATCTATTTGTCAATAATATTAGACACCTCTATCATTATTAATTTTGAAATTGATATTGATAATGTTTGGAAATATAATTTTTAAACTTGAAGTTCAAATAAAGTATGTCATGTAATACAATTGTCAACTTGTATCAATTTTAATAATGATATTTTGGGCCCTTTTTGGTTATAGTATCAAAAATAATACTATATTAATATTGATAATGATACTTTTGGAGGTTAGACTATCAATTTCAAAATTGATACAAATTAACACTTGTATTACAAAAAATCATTTGTTTTTATTATAAATTTTAAAATTAATAATATTAATCAAACACTTCTTATTACTTAACAAAGGTGCCTAATAATGTTACCAAATAGAATCCTAACTAATTGAAATATCAATATCAAAATTTATATGATATCATTTTTGATACTCTAATCAAACAAAATATTAAGAAGTAGGTATCTAATGGGGTGTTTGGTCATGCGATAAATTTAATTTTTGTTATAATTTTATGTTTTTAAAATAAAATTGATTAAAAAAGTGTTTGACAATTAATATAAATTTATGTTTTAAAAAATTTTCTTTCATAGGCAACAAATAAGAGTCTGACATTGTTTTATCTTGTGGTCCCCGACATTGTTTGGTCATGTAAATACACCTTTTTTGTCATCACAACTCTCCAAACATAACAATTTGGTTACTAAAATGTATAAAAATTTATTGTGCAATAAAACATCGTATAAGATGTCAATCAAGTTCATTAAAAATTAAATTTTATCATAGTAATTGTTCTGGAGTTGAAACAAAACGCCATATAACATCAAGATAAATGCCATATGCACTTGAATTTCAAACTTAAACATTACGTCTTTAATTATTCCCTATAGTTTATCTAAATTCTTAATATATTCTTGTCCATTTTAAATTTATTTCTTAAAACCTCTAGAATCTTGATTTCTTTCTATTATTGTACATGTAATTTAATTTCATTAACTTATATCGTTACTTTGTGTCCTCTTTGGTTATACTATCAAAAATGATACTATATCATTTTAGATATTGATATTTTTAGAGATTAGAATATGAATATAGAAATTAATAGTATCAAAATTTTTTAGGTGTTTAATAATACTACAATAATATTAAAATTGATATTAGGTGTTTGGCAACACATATCTAGACCAAAATCCATATTAGGTGTTTGATTGATCCTAGGGTCTAAACTAGCACTACATTGTTCTCAAAATATAATATTAAAAATATAAAAATATTAGTAATATTAGTAATATTTATAAAAAACATAATTTATAAATAAAAACATAATTTATAAATTATCTTAAATATTAAATAAATAATAGTATTTTTATGTTTATTTTTTGAGAAATAAAAACAATTACATATAAAAGATGGTACATTTCAACAAAGATCTAATTAATTAAAAATAAAATATCCTTCTACGTAAACATAAATAACAATCTATACAAAATATAAAGGTTTATCATCACTCATGGATTTGAAGTATCAAATTTTTAGAAATATGGAAGAGAAATCACATTTGGAGAAGACATGAATGTATGCATAGATGTAATCATTTAAAGACTATTTATAAGTAAAAAAAAATTACACAAAGATCCCCAGATCCCCTACTCGAAACAGATGATTCTCATTGTTGGTTGTACCCTTATCAGAACATCTTCAACAACTCTACATAAACACACGAAATCAAACTTTTTATTTTTTATTTTTGTGGATCAATTTTTATGAGACTTGTTGCATTTGGATACTTACAGAAGAGGCATGACAAACATTTATGAATTGAAAAAAAGGGAAGAAATGAACCAGATTGGGAATATTCCCAGCCCCTTTTTTGATATTTTGGATAGTTAAATAACTAGATGAACTTAACTACAAAGTATAGGTAATAACTTGGCTACAAAAATGATGCATGAATAGCCTAGATGTTGATGAGAGATTGATGCGGTCTACTCCATGGAAATGGAAGCATCTCACCCAAGTGGCATGAGCGCCTTGTTGACAGGACACCTTCATCTCCTTGACAAGAATTAGATGAAGAGTGATCATAATCGTGGAGAGGGTAAGATGGCATGATCTTCTTGCTGTCTCGGGGTGGCTTTCATTCTCTTCTTCCTTAGGCACGTTGTCTAGTTTTATCCAGGTTCGGATATGACTGCTTTCTCCTATAGGATGTCCTCCTAACATTCCAAAAGTGGAAAATGATCCCCCAGACATCCCAAGATGTCCTACTCTCTCATTAATTTTTTTGGTGATTTTAGAAAGAGAAATTTGTGAGTTTAAAGAGATAGAGAAGTCGGTTCATGCTCATCTAGTTAGAGTCATCTTCTCCAATCTCTATAAAAGCAAGGAGACGTTTGCTGCCTGAGTTGTCTAAATATAAAATCTTCCTCCTTCTCTCTTCTTTCATTTGCAACAAGTAGAGATTGATTCTATCATTGGTGCTGATCATGGCGAGCTCTAAAACAAAGTTGCATTGGCAGATCTTGGTTTCTGCTTGACTTTCTTGATGGACATAGTGTTATTCATATCTTCACCAAACGGAATTAGATTCAATCCATTCTTCTTCTCATCTCTTTATTTCATCATTGTTTATCTATTTTCTATTTTTTATATTTTTTACAATTTTTCACCTGTAAAAAAACAAATAAGGGGTTAGGGATAGCCTCGAATCTAGTCAATTCTTCTCTAATTGTCTGTTTTAATGTTGTTTTCTTTATATTGACTTTACTCCATTCAGTTCTAATTATTGTTTCACTTGTTTTGTTGTCTTCTAGTTTCATAGGAAGTCAAGCATCCACGTGTTGAGGACTCTTCTTCATTAGTCTGCCGAGGAAAGAGAAGCTAGAACTCACTCACTATTGCAGCTAAGGTACACATACACAGTCAATATTCTATTTAATCTCATTGCGTAAAGTGGAGCCCACGGCTCCTGATGACCACATTCTTCATTTAATTTCATGCATTAATTAATTTTATCTTTTCTTACTCATATGACCTAGATAGTCCCTTCAACATCCTAGTGATGTCGAAGGTCGAGTATTTAGGGATCAATGTGAGTGTGGGTGATGAAGGAATCTTCTTCACTCTCTTCTTTCTCTTTCTTTGAGGTGCTGATTTGGACTCAACTCTTCTCATTTCCAGTGCCAACAACCCTCTTTTTGGTGACCACGGTGGGATTTACAATATCTTTAACCGTGTATGCTTAGTCTTCATGTGCAACTAGTTCTAGTTCTAGATCGGTTCCCGCGTGAGCCTTTCCTTCTTTCTGCATTTTTTAAACTGATTTCACTTCAAACATTATGATTTATATTTATTCCATAAAATATGAAATGCCAAGTTTTCCATTTAATTCTGTCATTTATTTTAGTCAACTCCTATGTGAACCCACCTTTGATCTTCGAAACTACTCCCGCATGAACCAACTTTCTTCTACAAATTGGTTCCTGTGTGAATCAAAATCTATTTTCAACCTTCCATATCAGGTTCTTCTAACCTTCTTGCGGGTTATTTTACTCACAAATAAGTCATCGCGTGTCCCTCTTTTTATTTTCAATTGTCATTCAAACCGATTCCCGCATGAACCACCCTTTACTACTTCAAACTGATTCTTGTGAGAACCATCTATTTCTACTTCAAACTAGTTCTCGTGTGAACCACCCTTTTCTACTTCAAACCGATTCCCATGTGAACCAACTCCTTTCTTCACTTTAGTTCCCACGTGAACCAAGTCCTTTTTCAGATTGATCCCCATATGAATCAGATCCTACTAGCCTTCAAATTAGCCCCACATGGCTCTCTTTTCAGTCATTCAAACCATTTCCTGCATAAACCACCTATTCTATTCAAAATCGGTTCATGCGTGAACCACCACCACTTTTTACCTTGGTTGCCATGTGAACTAGCTTATCTTCACATCGGTCCCCACATAGACCACTTCTTTACTTGACTTTCATATCTGTTCCTTTTCATTTATACCACCTTTTACCTCTTCCATTCAGCTTCCATGTGAACCGGTCTAGTTTCTAGTTACTAGTTACTTGTCTTGTTTGATTGCTTGTTTATCTAAGTTTATGTGTTTGTTTTGCATATCATTCATATTACTTGTTTGTTGCATTGATTGCTTCTCTTTCTCTCTACCTACCTCTTCTTTGCACTTTCTTTTGAGGTGGGAGTTCACTCTCTCACACACCATAAGCTTCCAAAACACTCTCTTGGTGGATTCTGACCTCTCTTCTGTTAATTTTTTTCCTAATTGACTTGGTGGTTTTCATCAAAACTTCCGTAATTCCTCATATGTGTAATATTCCTCTTCACGATCTGGTTGGTTGTACCACTATCTCATAACTTGGAGTCTCCCAAGTTACCCAATCTTGGTTAAATTGTGTAAACCTTAGGTCATTAGAGTTTGAAGTAATAGGATCCCAACACATTTGTGTTGAGTGAACAATTCTTAGCAATCCATTACCTAAGGTTTGAACAAAATCATTGTGTTAATCTTGTTTTCAAGTCTTTGCATCACTTTCTTGTTGAAAAAAAAACTTGAAAATGAAAAAAATATGAAAATATCCAAAAATAACAAAAAATTGGTCTTTGCTCTAATTTGTCTTTCACCAACTTGTTTGTTAAAACCAAAAGAGAGAACACCAAAAATCTTGCTCAAACACCAAAGCAAAGAAAAAGTTTATGTTTCACCCTCTCTTTAAAAGGTTGTAGGATGGCAATGCAATTAAGGCCTAGAAGATGTGTTGGAATGTCGGATTACTATGAGCAACAACCCATGGTCCAACCAGAGGTCCATGTCAATGCCATACTTGAAGTGTAAGAGGTTACTTACCAACCTACTTCATGTAAAGTTGAACAAATCTTTAGAGAATTTTCTCTTCACACCAATCCAGAAACCTTATCACTCATGCAAGTTTTGATGATGGGCAAGACACCTGTCAATAATGTCTCCATTGAAGGCAACCGAGTTGCCTCACCTCCTTGATATGTGGTTATTGGGTTTTTTTATTAGAGCACTTTTGGATTATTTTGGATTGCACATATGTATTAGAAACATTTTATGAGATGACTTGATGATTAGTTGACAATGAAAATAAAAAACTTAGTTTTGGCAATATGATGCACGAGTGTGAAAGTTTGTAATGATAGACATGTTACATACATTTTGAAGATGCCATGTGTAATTAGATTGTATATCCGGATCCCCTAGTTATGTCAATCATGTTAGATGAAATTATATCTTGAGAATATGTCAATTTTATAGTGCATGTCATTTTTTGAGCTCATTGTATCTAGTTCATGTCTTATTATTAGTTAAGGTTATATTATGTATTTTGATCCATTTGTCATGCACATGACTAGAGTTATTTATCTACGTATTTATGTTTGTGTCAGTGGTCAAGATTATGACATGTAGGATATGTGGATATCCCAAGCTTGCTCACCTATTTGACTCGATAAATATGAAAGACATTCATGAAGTTATCATGATAAACATATGAGTAAAAGCAAAATATTTTATGAAATTACATGGCAAGTAAGTTTTAGGTTCCATGATGACTTAATAACTGAATAGAATATTTTGTAAATGTGATAGATATAAATAACACATGTTTAATGTGTAGGAGCTTTATTTAATAGAACCAATATCAAGTCCAACATATGTACTATTTAGTTATGATATAAAAAATAAATTGAAAATATATGAAATGATCATAAATGAACCATGACAATGAGATCATGATTTAAGAGTGATATTTGTGTTTGTTTTATGTTAGATAAAAACAAGCATATGACTAATATAAATCATCTCTAGATCTTGGTAGTTTTAAAGTCGTCATGCAAATAACATCACGTGTTATAAATATCCTAATAAGTAC
The DNA here is from genome assembly GCA_036172225.1 of Cryptocoryne crispatula var. balansae. Classification (NCBI taxonomy): domain Eukaryota; kingdom Viridiplantae; phylum Streptophyta; class Magnoliopsida; order Alismatales; family Araceae; genus Cryptocoryne; species Cryptocoryne crispatula. The sequence continues at coordinate 27,222,318 of CM069922.1, forward strand.
ATGAAATGAACATTTGAATTGATAAGTCATGATAATACTTGCAAGCCACATGCTGTGTTATAGAACTTCTCTAGAATATCTTGCCAAACCTGTGGGCAATAGGAATTAGAATAGCTTGGAGCATCTATCGATCTCATATTTTATGGCTTACCCTAAGTGCATTACTACCTAGGTGCACTCTAGGTCTAATTTAACTATATATTATTTCTGTGTATATTATATCAGGCGTAAATGCTTATACATGTGATATGTAAAGGCAAGATGGCAAATGTTTTGCAATTATGTAAATTTTCTTGAAAATGAAATGAAATCAACCACTTGCATCACATTTAATAAGAAACATATCTTGGTACATGTTTAGAGAACTCATGTATTTGAGTAAAAATTTTTATTATGGCATGTTAAATATTAGGCACTAGTATGCATTATTGTTAAGTTCAGTTAGTTTGGCATTAGGGGTGTTCACTTACCAAGTCAACCCGAGAAACCGAACCGGTCCAACCCAAAATTGTCGGGTTGGGTCGGGTTGAAGAAGTGCATTAGGTTATTAGGGTTCAAAAAGCTCCAACCCGATTAAACCCAAACCAACCGACAACCCGAAGACCCCACAACCTGACACGCCAACACCAAGGCCTGTCCATCCCTAACGTTTTTGGTTGAGTAGTGAAGAAGAAGTATATAAATAAACTTATCATCTTTTGAATAGGCGATATGGGACTAACCTTGTGCATGCTTCACGTAGTCGATTATTCTCGCTACCTTTGACTTGGCGAGTTGACGTGAATGCCCCCGCAACCCCATCTTTTGGTCTGATTCTCGGCAACACGGGTCGTCTCTCATAGTCGTGGGATGGAGATATAACATCGGAGGATCCTCCAATTGATTTTATCTCCAAGCCCACCTTATATGAGATATTTGTAGCCTTTCTCTATCCTCTTATAAGGTAGAAGAAAGCCCCAAGAAGGTTGCTTTGGCAAGTGGTGAGAGAGGTCGGTGGTGGTGAGGAATCTGAGGATGCCCACCCCGCCACCGTTGCAGGAGGCGGCCCATGTAGGGCCCAACCGACATCATAAGCTAGCTTTCCGCCATTACATGTTGAATGGGTGGGTGTGGTGGTGGTGGCACAAGGATTGCCAACCAGCCGGAGGGCGTTGGTGTGCGAGTTCACTGCCTCTTCCCTCTGGATGCCGAGAGATGCCGATGGCCAATTGACCAGATCCTCCTCCAGGTCCAGACTCCACTGCCTCGTGTTTCCAACATCCAGTCACGCGATGCCTGGGACAGTTGACAACCATCACTATTTGCCGTCAACGGCTTCCATCAAGGAAACAAAAGTGACACCATGCCAGGCTGCCAACGCCTCCTTTTATTCCTACATTGGACAGGTGAAGAACCAACGTAGGGCAAAATATTCTAAAACAGACTCCATAGCTAGCCTTTCAAGTTGTGCAATAATGTGCAAGGTCAATTTTCATGTTTAAGTGATTAATTTCATTTAAACAATGAATATGACTTCAAATAATTAAAATATTTTAATTATTCATTAACAACTTAATTAATTGTGGGCTATTTCAGTTCAACTCGAACCAACCCAAAATACAATGGTTCGGTGTTGTTCGGGTTGATAGGTATTGTAGACACGCAATTTTGGCCTAGTTGAAGAGCTTAAATTCTTGTTTTCATGAATAATATTTGAGTAACCTTTCAAGAGAACCGAGTTTTCTAGAAAAATCAAGTTTTTCAGCGCATTTCGAAGAAGATCGATAGGCGTTGACCAGGGTCAAAGCGCCCTATATACAGGGCACCTGGCGCCCTGTATATAGGGCACCTGGCGCCCTATATGTAGGGCACCAGGCGCCCTGTATACAGGGCACCATAGGGCGCCTGGTGCCCTATATACAGGGCGCCAGGAGCCCTATAAATAGGGTGCCTGGCACCAAATCAAATCGACTTGACCGTCCGATTTGACCCCTCGCAGTGACTCATCTTGTCGACCTGATAGACCTCATGATGCTGGCACCCCATATACAGGGCGCTATGCCGCGTGGCACTGTTTTTCGAAAAAGGCCAAAGTGCCCTCTTTTGAGCTATAAATAGACCTCCATTTGGAGCTTGGAGGAGGTTCCAACTTCGTGCCACCCTAGAGCTCATCCAACACCACGTTTCTAAGCCATTTTCACCCCCCATAAGCCTCCAAACCGATCCAAAATCGTCCACCAAAAACCCAAAAACCTTCTGTTTCTGTCACCCAGAAACATGTTTTTTCTCCAACTTTGAGAGCTTCTACCTGTCGCTCCTCTTTTATCCAGCATCCAAACCACCTTCCATTGGCTTCATTTGCATATTGTCTACAAGGAGGAGCCCCTACTTCGTCCCGGAAGCCACCCAGCACTCCGGAGCGGCATTGCGAAGAAGGAAAGAAAATCTGTTCGGGCCAGACTTAGTGCCCCGTATACAGGGTGCTTTGACCTTGGTCAACGCGCCCCATAAGAGGGGCACCTGCTCCTAGCGCCCTATATATAGGGCACCAGGAGGGGCAGAAGCTCGTTTTGTCATTTTTCGGAGTCCGATCGCCCGTTTAATCGAGTTTTTGTCTTCTTTTTCGTCTTAGCACTGTTCATCATGTTATTTGGCATGTCTTAGATCATTTTGCATCTCATATATGTTTAAAAACCTACCAAAAATAGGGGTTGGGATTCCGTCCCGATCCGGTTAGTTCATCCCCTTTTGCATGATTCAGAGTCGTTCTCAAGCATGATGCTATACTTGCGCTAGAGCTAATGATTTTCATTTGTCTTTCTTCATGTTTTGTGCAGGACATTCTTAGGTAGATCGACCGGAGTGAAGCTTCAATCCAATCGTAGGTGAAAGAACTCCCTAAAGCTCTCCCTTCTCGGCCGGCCGAGAAAGGAGAAGTTAGAACCTAACAATCTCCCCATGTTTACATCCCCAAGGTACGACGGTCAAACTCTCTCTTCTTCTAGTTCATTTGCTTAATACTCAATCACACTTTGGAGCCTTCGGCTCCTGGCGACCACACACTTCACCTTACACCACACACGCTCCTTCTCCTCTTCTTCTCTCTGCCTCGCCGACGCGCACGCGCGAGCCGAGCCGTCTCATCCGGGTGCCTACACCTTTTGGCGACCACAGTGGGACAACTCTTGCTTAAGTGAGTTCTTTTCACCTTTTAAAAGAATGTCCAACATATTCATCCTTGCTTTGGCTCTTGCTTGAATCCCTACACCCTCCTAGCATTCCTATTCACTTGCTTGCTTGTTTACTTGCTTCACCTTAGCATCACTTAGTTTCTTCCGGTTTACTTGCCTTCTGTGGGTCCTCTTTTTTTTAAAAAAAAGGGGTACCATCTAATTTTAGGCTTGCTTTAATCAATTTACTTTGACTTTGCATTATCTTGCTAAGCATCTTTGCTCATTTTCTTTTTCTCAAAAAAGGAAGTCTAAGTTCTCCTCTAAAGCATCTTTAATGAATTAATATTTGCTTTCACCTTACATTGTTGCCTTGCTTACTTGTTTTCCAATATTTTCTTGATCATTGCATGCTTTTATTTTCTTCTTGTTTGCTTCTCGCTCCTTGATATCTCACTTGCATTTAGTTTGCATTAGAGTTCTTTCGACTCCTTTAGGTCATCCGAGAAGGGAGGCTCTCTCCTCCCAAAGCCCTACACACCCAAACACCCCTCTTTGTGGTTGCCAACTCCTCCTCCGGGGATTCCCTCTCGGAAGGACCGGGTAGCTTCCATCAAGACCTCCATAAGTCCCCAGATGTGAAGGATTCTCTCTTCACTGATCGGGCTGGTTGTACCATTTAATCCCAAACCTCCAGAGTACCTACTACCTATCGTTGTGAAAAGAGTGACAACCTTAGAGTGCTCGGCGTTGTGAGAACATAGGGTCCTACCCATTTATTTGAGTGGACATTATTTCTCTTAACAAGCCACTAATTCAAGGTTGAAACACAAAAAAAATTGCGGTAATCATTCTAAGTCTGTGCCGTCACTTGTTTGCGAATCAAAATTGAAAACCAAAAACCAAAAACTTGAAAACACTTAACAAAAACCCAAAAGAAATCTTTGTTTGAGGTTAATTTGCTTGATAACCTGTTTGTTCAAACAAAAATCAAAAGCCAAAAAAAGGAGGAAAATTTTAAAACTAAAAAAAAGGGATTCTTGTGTTTTTCGTCACCTTTCCCTTCTATTTATGAACTTGAGATCAGGGCGAGTCATTGGGATGATGGACCAAGGATACGAACCGTTGCAGTTGGAGTATGACCAATCCTATCCCCACCTGGATGCCGTATGTGCCGTTAATGAACCCGAGATGCTCCCTGAAACCAGTTCACCTCGACCCCACCCAGATGCTCTGTGGGAGGCATTCGCTCATGCCTACCCAACTCAATTACAAGCCATTGAGGCCATCCTGAAAGGGAAATCTCCTGTCAATCACACCCATTCCGAGGGTGGTCACCACACTTCTACCCCCCAGTTAGCAACTGACCAACCCGGCACACCGGTACCGGGCCATTCTCACAATGGACCCTTGATTCCAAACTCACCCCATCCGGTGGCCATCTTGAACCACCCGGACCCAAACAACACCACACCACTTAGGCCACCGGTCTATTCTTCCGCACATTTCAATCAAGCACGACCTCAAGTGCACCACCCGATATACCCTCCTTGCCCGGCCGCTTCCGCCTATACGATGGCCATGCCGGCAAACCAAGCATCTGTCCTCCCCCCTCCTCTTGTCCGAGAATCCTCCGTTGATCAAACTGTGCTTAACAAAATCAATAGAATGGATGAACAATATCGGGAGCTCAAGCGATTGATCGACACACGAGCTCTCCCCGAGATATCCCTTCCCTCTCTCCCCGTGTTCCATCTTCCTCCTTCTGAAATGCCCATTTACCGCCGATATAATGGAAATGGGAACCCTTTCGTTCACATCAAATATTTTCTCTATGAATCTGTCATGTGGCAAAACGATCCGAAGGCCCTTGCATACCTATTTAGGAGATCATTAGAGGGCTCTGCGTTGGAATGGTTTTATTCACTTGACCCCTTGGAAGCTAGCAACTTTGATACCGTCAAAGCAAAGTTCTTGCAAAGATACCAAGATCGAGTCGGTCCTACCTATTCGATCACAGATCTTATGGCTGAAAAGATGAGAAACGATGAGGATTTTATAAGATACACTGATAGATGGAGGGCAATGGCAGAAAGGTTGACAAATGCACTGTCAGAATCAGAACAAGTCAAGATGATCATCACCAACGCCACTCCGGCTCTGAAAAATGTATTGGCATTACATCACCCTATCACAATGAGCGAACTCTATGAGAGAGCACGTTACATCCAAACCCAACTCCGAGATTCTCCCATCATGAACCTCTTCGACCCTAGGCCCCGAATCACCAAAAAGACAACCACCACCACCGTTGGGCCCGTGACCGAAGGCGTTGTAACCAATGAACATGTCAATATCGTAGGGAACCCACCCAACAACCACCAACAGCAGTACAGAAACCCCCAGTACAGAAACCCCCGCCAAACCCAACCAGCACCTCGCCCTCAGATTCAGCCCCAACCTTTTCGCCACCAAACACCAAACCAGTATCCCCAACAACCAATGCAGACACCAGTCCCCCAGCAACCCCGACAACTGGCCGTACAAACCTTTGCGCCTCAACCGCCCCGCCAACCAACCACCTATAACTAGGCACCTCCCCCTGCCACCTACATGCCACGAAGACCAGGGCCTAGAATAAACCATTACCCACCGTTACCGTACTCTCTCACAGACATTTTTAACGCTCTTATGGCGGCAGGGCAGATCTCATTGCCAAGGGAAAAGCTGGAGTGGCCGCAAAATGCCAACACAGACAAATATTGTCTGTACCACAGATACCCGGGGCATACAGTGGAGAATTGCTTTCAATTTAAAGATTATATCCATGACCTACATGAGCAGGGAAGTATTGACTGGGGTCAAATGGGCGAGTACATCAAGGCAGTAAAGAACCAGCCTCAGCAGCAGCAACAGGCACCAGTCCGACAACAACAACAAGAATCCGGTCTGGGGATTATTCAGAACCCGCTACCCGCGCATGCACCCACGATAGCACCAGAAAACCAGAGGGTTAATCCTATTCTAACCTCCACCGACGAACCTCACAATAGAGGCCAAAATTGGCAAATCGAGGGACCAGCTTCTTTCATGAACATTAAACCTCTAAACCACGTTAACCGAACCGTTCACTCTATACCGCAAGCTATCCCCACTAGAAAAAGCCAACCACCAGTTATCCGCACTCTATCACAGCCAACCATAATGCCACCAGCCGTACAACTCCAACCGGGTATGACCTTGATCTGCCCGGTCGAGCCTCCGCAAATACCATCGCTATTAGGACCCATCATCGTACCACCTCATACAACCATGCCACCACAACTTACCCGCATCCCTACAACTCGGGCCATCATCACTACACCCCTACCTAGGCCTCCCATCATCCGACCTAACCCTTCGTCTACCTCCGCTGCACCAACCATAGCCCCTCAGCTCGCCACGGTGCTTAGAAGCGGGCGCATGTTTCAAAGAATTTTCCCCCAGACCGGTCAACCAGGACGGTCACAAGAAGAAGAAGAAGAGCACCCAGAAGAACCAATGCCAGGGACATCCTATGATTTGCTGAAGCACCTTGACAAAACCCCTGCGCGGATTTCCATTCTGGAGCTGATCAAAAGGTCCAAAGCTCATCAAGAAGTTCTTCAGCAATACTTACAAAGAGTGATGGTCAATGAAACCCTTCCCCCAGAGAAGATTGCATCGGTCTTGACCCCGAAAAGTGAACACCCCGCTCTCACTTTCACCAAGGAAGAGTTGGTCGAACCAGAAGCAAGAAAATATGCAATTTGTATCACTGTCAGTATTAACGAAACAGATGTTGAGTCTTGTCTAGTCGATACCGGTGCATCCATCAATGTCTTGCCACTAGAAACGCTACAGTTGTGTGGAATCCCAGAAGAGGATATTCGGCTATCACAAATCACTGTAACAGCATATGACAATTCCAAGAGGCCCGCCCGTGGCATGGTCACACTTGAAGTCAAACTCGGACCTCGGGTTGTTACTGTCGACTTCCACATCTTGGATATGGTCCCAACTTACAAAGCTATCTTGGGAAGGCCTTACCTTGAGGCATTGGAGGCCATAGCTTCAACCAATCACCAATGCATTAAATTTCCCTTCAAAGGACAAGTCGTCAAGGTGGTAAGTATGCCCGTGGACTGCCTGGTTACTCTCCCTCCTGGCTTGCCAAATCAACCGGTCTTCACAATCCTCGATCTACCGAGGGATGGAAGGCAGTACATGCAAGTTTGGAGAAAGAAGAAGGATGACGCCAAAACTCTTAGGTGGCGTATGATGGAGAATCTGGGGTATCAGGAAGGCCAAGGGCTAGGGAGAGAACTGCAGGGTATCATAGAACCTATCCAGCTGGTAAAGACAACATCAAGGAATGGAATAGGGTATGATGGGACATGTGATAATGGCCAAAAGACCGGCCAAAAATACTTCCGGGGGTGTTTACACAAGTTCTTCGACAAGAGAGAAACAATACAGATGATTGAAGAGCAAGAACCGCAAGAACAAGCAAAGAGGAAGAAGGTGGACAACCTAGAGGATGTGCCATATCTCGACGTATCATGGTTATTTTCTGAAGAAGGGTCAAGTAATGAAGCATTCCACAACGAGCCTTCTGGCAGTCAGAATCCAGGGCATTCACCCCATGTCGTCTCTTTAAACCCATTTCCAATAAATTCACCATCAGATCCACCAGATTACCCATCTTTGCTTGATGTGTTCCCCTCTCTATCAATATCTCAACCCGCGTTGGAAACTACGACCAACCAAACTCCTTCTGTGTTCATGTTTAGTACTTCTCCAAAAGATCAAAAAAAAAACGTCCTCTTCTCAACCCAAATTTCGCTCGAAGAAACATCCCAACTCGCTCCGAAGGATAACCCGAATCAGGAGGCCACCCGGTCTCTAATCGATCTCCTTTGCCCTTCATCAATAAATTCCACTCCATCCACCTCCTCTTCCTCTCCTTATTTACCTTCTTCTTCTTTAGGTTTAATTTCCAGTAAAAGCAAAACAAAATCAGAGGTAGGAGAGTTCCAAAAAGGTACCTGCATCGGTTAGCTCAAAAAAGCTTAGAATGTGCCAAGCTACCGGAGTATCTAGAAAATGCAATCCAAATAGATGAAATTTGATATGAGGAGAAAGACAATATTGATCCAACTTTAGGGGTCTACGAGGTTGTATCGGAAAAGGATCCTGATACTGAGGATGAAGAGGAGGATTTGGCTGATGCTTATGCATCCGGTTTAAGAAGATTCGAAGAACCATCAGCCACGGTGGATGAACCAACTAAGGAACTTAATCTTGGGACACCGGAAGATCCTAAGAATATCCTCATCAGTGCCAACATCGCCCCTTTAGAAGAGCAGAACCTAATGGGGGTGTTGCAAGAATACAAAGACACGTTCGCTTGGACATACGAAGATATGCTGGGGTTAGATAAGTCATTGGTAGAGCATCGACTGACTTTAAAACCTGAAGCTACCCCGATCAAGCAAAAGTTAAGAAGATTCCACCCAGACATAGCAGTAAAGATGAAGGAAGAGGTCGATAAGTTACACCAAGCAAAATTCATTAGAGTCGTCCTCTATCCACAGTGGGTGGCAAATATAGTCCCAGTCATGAAGAAGGATGGAAAGGTTTGAATTTGCATTGACTTCAAGGACTTAAACTGAGCATGTCCAAAAGATGATTTCCCCCTTCCTCATATCGATGTTCTTGTTGACAACACAGCTAGATACGAAACCCTATCATTCATGGATGGATACTCTGGGTATAATCAAATCCGGTTAGCAGAAGAGGATCAAGAGAAGACCTCGTTCACTACACCTTGGGGAACCTATTGCTACGTCGTCATGCCCTTCGGACTAAAGAATGCCGGAGCAATGTCAAAGAGCCATGGTGGCAATATTTCATGATATGATGCATAAATTTGTAGAGGTGTACGTGGATGATTTAGTGGTCAAATCTCGAACCCAAGATGAGCATGCTGAGGTATTGAAAAGGGTTTTGCAACGAGCCAGGGAATATAAGCTCAAAATGAACCCCAAAAAGTGCGTGTTTGGAGTATCATATGGAAAGTTACTTGGGTTCATCGTCAGTAAAAGAGGCATCAAAATCGATCCCAACAAAGCCAAAGCCATTATTGACATGCCTCCACCAAAGAACCTAAAAGAGCTGAGAGGGTTAATTAGTAGGCTACAGTTTGTTCACCGGTTTATCTCACAACACTCCCAAAGGTGCAAACCTTTCTATGAGTTAACCAAGGCGAAGGCCGAATTTAGATGAGATTCGAGATGTCAAGAGGCATTTGATGGTTTAAAGAAATATTTGTCAAGCCCACCTGTGCTCAAACCTCCAGTTCCCGGCAAACCCTTGATCTTATACATCTCGGTCTTGGAAGGATCCCTGGGAGCAATATTGGCACAATTAGATGATGAAGGGAAAGAGCGAGCAGCATACTATCTATCCAAAATCTTTGATCCTTGTGAACAGAAGTATACAACCATGGAGAAAACCTGTGCCGCCCTGGTTTGGGTGGTCCAGAAGCTCAAACACTACTTTCTGGCCCACGAGGTTAATCTCATTGCTCACATGAATCCCATCAAATTTATTCTTGAAAAATCTGTCATGACTGACCGTTTGGCACGCTGGCAGAGCTTTCTCTCCCAATTTGACATCACCTACACCCAACAGAAGGCAATCAAGGGCTATGCAATTGCTGAACATCTTGCCCATCATCCTATCCCAATCTTTGACCCTATCCAATCAGTTTTTCCCGATGAAGAATTGATGTCCATTCGATCTTTCAATCTATGGACTTTGTATTTCGACGGGGCATTAAACTCCCAGGGTAGAGGGATAGGGATTGTTCTTCTATCACCCGAAGGTGTCACCATTCCACAGGCATTTCAGCTCCATTTTCCAGCAACAAACAATATAGTTGAGTATGAAGCCTTGTTGGCCGGACTGGAGGCCGCTCACTTCTATGGTGTCACTAAACTAAGGGTAATCGGTGATAGTCAGTTGATTCTCCGCCAAGTACTGGCCAAATACCGCACATCTCATCATGGGCTCAGACCATACCAAGAACTCACCACCTGTTACATCAAGCTATTCTCCAAACTCGAATTCATTCATGTTCCTCGTGCTCAAAATATTCTTGCCGATGCTCTCGCTTCTCTGGCATCTTCACTATCTGTCCCGCTAGGCAGACAAGTTAGGACGATCTATGTCCGCCGACGTACCATTCCGGCAGTGGAGGATGCACTATTCTTGAGGGTTAAAGAAAATTTTGAAAGGAAAGAGTACATTGAGCAAAAGGAGGAAGTATCTCTGATTGAGTTGGAGGAATTAAAAGAGGGTGAGAAACCATGGTATCATGAGATTGCAAATTACTGTCAGGATCAGATATATCCACCAGGATCAACTGCCGAAGAGAAGAAAGCCATAAGAAGGGTCTCCCAGAGATACACCATCTTAGGTGGAGTACTTTATAAAAGGAGCTTGACCGGTGTTCTATTAAGATGCGTAGATGAAAAAGAGGCTGAATTGGTGCTTAAAGAAGCACACTCCGGAGTATGTGGAGGCCATGTAAATGCTCAAGCCCTCGCCAAGAAGATCATCAGGCAAGGGTACTATTGGCCTACTCTGGAGGAAGATTGCTCGATCTTTGTCCGGCACTGTCATCAATGTCAACTTCACGCTGATAAGATTCACTCTCCCGCATCTTTCCTTCACCCGATTCATGCCCCATGGCCCTTCGCTATGTGGGCCTTTGATGTTATCGGACCCCTCGGTGACCCAAACTCCACAAATAAAAACAAATCCTTCATCCTAACTGCAACGGAGTACTTCACCAAGTGGGCGGAAGCAGAAGCATACGTGGAAATCAAGGCATCAACAGTCTGCACCTTCATCAAATGCAACATCATTGCCAGGTTCGGGATCCCGGGCGACATCATCACCGACAATGGACCGCAATTCATCTCCCAGGAGCTGCGTGACCTTTGCAACAGGTATTGCATCAGATTGCATCATTCATCTCCATATTATCCTCAAGGCAACGGTCAAGCAGAAGCCACCAATAAAACCCTGATAAAAATCATTAAGAAGACTTGTAAGTCTAGCAAGTTCGTAGACTGGCCAGATAAGTTAGTTGATGCTCTATGGGCCTACCGCACCTCTATTCGAACCCCAACGGGTCAGACCCCCTATGCCTTGGCATTTGGGATGGAGGAGGTAGTCCCATATGAAGTAATCATTCCTTCCGTCCGAGTCCAGATCGATCGGGATATCCCGATGGATGAACGCCGAGATTCTCTTCTCGCGCAACTCGAACTCTTGGACGAAAGGAGACTGGCCGCTGCCAAACATGCTAGATCTTATCAAAACAGACTTAAAAGATTTTATCAGAAGAGGGTGGTGGAGAGAAAATTTGAAATCGATGAGGTTGTGCTTAAAAGAATATTCGTTAAGCCGGGCGGTCCCCGCTCCAAACTTCAACCTAATTGGGAGGTTCCATATGTTATTTCGGCTGTTTATCCCGGTAATTCATATAAGCTGACTAATGCAGAAGGAGAAGAGCTAGCTCATCCCTGGAATGGTGTATACCTCAAAAAATATCTCCCTTAAAACAAAAATCACAAAAAATCTATAAAATCCAAAGGTGTGAAGAATAATGATAACATCTAACGCCTGCTTGTTCGGTGCACCAACTCGTCACTTAGGGGAAATAAGGATAGGCACCATACTGCACACACTACACGCCTAGATTTCGGAATCCGATGATCGGAAGTCAGAGAGAAAGCTAGGTAACACTTGGTAAAAGAAGGTCGACCCTAACCTATTCTCTTCTTGTTTCGGTCCTGAATGGATGAAAGGGATCAGAATGAGGAGTATCAAAAGTACCCGTTGCCTTAGTAGGAGGATGCCTCTGAAGGTCTGACTTATTAAAAGAAAAGGTGCCAAAAGATGGGCAATGACCCCTCAGGTCAGCAAAAGAATAGACCTGTCTGAATGTGTACCAACAAAAGTCCAAAATAAAAAGGCTCCAAAAGATGGGCAATGACCCCTCAGGTCAAAATCAAGCAAAAAAGAAAAAAGACCTGTCTGAATGTGGGCCATCAAAGAAAATGGGCTAGAAGGAAGGACCCGAAGAGGTCAAAACCAGAATGGGCAATGTGGGTATTAGTAGAGAAACGAGTTCGACATCCCTGAATTCTACTAAGGACTTACCACCAATCATCTTCCTTCTTTAACCTCAAAGGATAGGGTTGACCGACTAGGTCCAAGAAGAGCCATAGCCTATCGAAGGCGGAAGGTCAGAAGATTCCAAACAAGGCACTTTCTCACACATGATGCCTACTCTTAACCCTTAGGTGACATAAGGGACACCTACAACAAGCAAGGCAAAGGATGAGATAATCGTGTCCCTCACACCAAACAAAAAATCAAATACTTCAAAAAGTACCAAACAAATCTATAAAGTCAAAAATTCTAAAAAGAGAATATTCAAAACACCAAAAAATCGTAAAAGTTCCAAAACACCAAAAACATCATAAAACCATCAAAAACCAAACAAATCAAAAATCCCAAAACACCTAAAAATTTGCTTCCTAAATTGACTAGTTGCCTTTGCATTCATATTTAATTTCAGTCTTGCATGTTTCCTTTTGTGCATACTTATATTTTTCCGTTATTTTACCTTGATTAGGCCTATGTCCATTGACAAAAGATCAAGGCAACTTTGCCTTCTCCTTTCAAGGGACTAAGACAAAATAAAGTTCTAATATCTTCTCTCAAGTGGATGCAGGAATAGGAGAAGGCATGCCAGCTTCATATCCCCAGAAACTTAAAGAAAGCAAAAACAACAAAAAAATCAAAAATTGAAAAACTAAAAGTGGACTACCCCGACCCCTATTAGAACTTGCATTTAGTATTGCATCTATCAAAATAAATAATATTTAAGATGTTGAAGACCTCAAGTCTAGAGGGGGGCTGAGCCTGAGAACCCCTTCAACAAAATCAGTGAGGGCTCAGTCATTCCCTAGCCTTGCGGATAGGCCAAAGTTGAATATGCGGGGACGACGGTTTCTTTGCGGATGTCCTGACCCGTTATGTTCAACCTATATCTTCAACTATTTTCTTATACTTATTTGTATTTCATTAAACCCAGCATGCATCATTTCATATCATGCATCATCCCACCACAACCATTTCCTGCTTCATAATCCTGCCATAACCTCCTTCCAGTCACGTCATGAACATTTTAAAAATGGTTTTTATAGCCTCAGAGAAGGTCTTGATTTTTCAGAGAATCAGTTTCCAATGGGTTTTAACAATGATTTAATCGAAACAAGAAGTTTTTCCATGTCAAACTAAACCGGTATTGTTGAGTAAAACCTTATGAATTTGAAGAATCCAACCTTGGTTGATTGACTGTCTTCTCTTTACTTTTCTCAATTTACTGCATTTCTACCGAGTCCAGTACACCATGCAGTTCGAGTCCTGGCCGGTAACAATTCTCCCCCACGTGGGATTTTAGTTATTTACTTTCAGTACTGTTCTTCTCTTTAACCAATCAACCAGAGGGAAGGTTTCGATAAGACAAAGGGTAATCTCGAAGCCCGGTAAAGTTTTATTCCACTCAACTAGGCCAATGAGGACGTGTCTAAATCTACACCTTGGCGTCACCTTTTCAGTCCATTACCACTTCATTCCGCTACGCCTCATTACGCTTCGCTACATTCGCCTACGTTTCATTCGTGTCACTCCCCTACAAAGCCGACGCCAAGGCGAGGCAAGCTGTAGACACGCAATTTTGGCCTAGTGGAAGAGCTTAAATTCTTGTTTTCATGAATAATATTTGAGTAACCTTTCAAGAGAACCGAGTTTTCCGAAAAAATCAAGTTTTTCGGCGCATTTCGAAGAAGATCGATAGGCGTTGACCAGGGTCAAAGCGCCCTATATAAAGGGCACCTGGCGCCCTGTATATAGGGCACCTGGCGCCCTACTTATAGGGCACCAGGCGCCCTGTATATAGGGCACCTGGCGCCCTGTATATAGGGCACCTGGCGCCCTGTATATAGGGCACCTGGCGCCCTGTATATAGGGCACCAGGAGCCCTATAAACAAGGCGCCTGGCACCAAATCAAATTGACTTGACCGTCCGATTTGACCCCTCGCAGTGACTCATCTTGTCGACCAGACAGACCTCATGATGCTGGCACCCCATATACAGGGCGCTATGCCGCGTGGCACTATTTTTCGAAAAAGGCCAAAGTGCCCTATTTTGAGCTATAAATAGACCTCCATTTGGAGCTTGGAGGAGGTTCCAACTTCGTGCCACCCTAGAGCGTCCAACACCACGTTTCTAAGCCATTTTCACCCACCATAAGCCTCCAAACCGATCCAAAATCGTCCACCAAAAACCCAAAAACCTTCTGTTTCTGTCACCCAGAAACTTGTTTTTTCTCCAACTTTGAGAGCTTCTACCCGTCGCTCCTCTTTTATCCAGCATCCAAACCACCTTCCATTGGCTTCATTTGCATATTGTCTACAAGGAGGAGCCCCTACTTCGTCCCGGGAGCCGCCCAGCACTCCGGAGCGGCGTTGCGAAGAGGGGAAGAAAATCTGTTCGGGCCAGACTTAGTGCCCCATATACAGGGAGCTTTGACCTTGGTCAACGCGCCCCATAAGAAGGGCACCTGCTCCTAGCGCCCTATATATAGGGCACCAGGAGGGGCAGAAGCTCGTTTTGTCATTTTTCGGAGTCCGATCACCCATTTAATCGAGTTTTTGTCTTCCTTTTTCGTCTTAGCACTGTTCATCATGTTATTTGGCATGTCTTAGATCATTTTGCATCTCATATATGTTTAAAAACCTACCAAAAATAGGGGTTGGGATTCCGTCCCGATACGGTTAGTTCATCCCCTTTTGCATGATTCAGAGTCGTTCTCAAGCATGATGCTATACTTGCGCCAGAGCTAATGATTTTCATTTGTCTTTCTTCATGTTTTGTGCAGGACATTCTTAGGTAGATCGACCGGAGTGAAGCTTCAATCCAATCGTAGGTGAAAGAACTCCCTAAAGCTCTCCCTTCTCGGCCGGTTAGAACCTAACAATCTCCCCCTGTTTACATCCCCAAGGTACGACGGTCAAACTCTCTCTTCTTCTAGTTCATTTGCTTAATACTCAATCACACTTTGGAGCCTTCGGCTCCTGGCGACCACACACTTCACCTTACACCACACACGCTCCTTCTCCTCTTCTTCTCTCTCCCTCGCCGACGCGCACGCACGCGCGAGCCGAGCCGGCTCATCCGGGTGCCTGTAGGTATATTCGGTTTGGTTTGGGTTAAAAGAATTTTACTCTGAACCGAGCTAACCCGACCCGTGAACACCCTTATTGGGCATGCTACACTTTGCAAACATGAAGAAAAATAATCTAACTTGTGAAATAAAAAACATAAGTAAATTGGCATGTGTGCAAACCATATTTCCACGTATGGACATGAGTTTTTAGAAAATCTTGGTAACATATATCATGCTAGAAACTAGTAAAGTATGATAGCGCAATTGAAAGTCACAAGTTTATATGAAGTATTTCATTTACATCTAGCTTGTCTTGAGCATATATTTGCATGAATTATGATGTCTCATATGGTTAAAGGTCAATTAGTGTCTGGCCCAAAGTTAGGGTTGTCACCTGATTAAGAAGAAAAAAATTGATAACATGATACGTATAATTGATCCAAATAGAAATTGTTTTCAAATTCGCTTGATCTATGACTATTCATCTATAATATTATATGTATGCTTCTAACATATAAACAATATGTTGATAAAATAGAACTCATAGATTTTTAGGTCATCTTCCTGAAAATCGACAAAAACACAACAATATGAAATGATTAAAATCAAATAAATAGAGTTAAAATCATAACCTGTTGGGTCGAAATACGTAGTCACTAGAACTAAGAATTCTATTGTCAAATGACATGTAGTTCTCATGGCAACTTTCTCCTAGAGATACAACAACCCTCTGGTAGATTAGACCCTTCTCTCCCATCACTAGTTGTGGTCTAGAGGGTGCCGAGAGAATCTTGGATCGAGAGGTAGAGCTGTGTCAGGGCCTAAATCTCTGTGAAGGTGTTATTTTTTCAACAAATGTTATCTTTTCATTTGAATTCATATTTTTGTGAAATTTGGACTGTAAATAGATTTTTGTGACTTGTTCTTTCATATGGGCTAAGTTGGGCTTGGGCCAACCTCACCCACTTGACACCCCTATGAACTACTCTCACAACGGCTAGAGTAGAAACCCAAGGCATCGTGGGAAGGACTTGAGACTTCTTGTAACTTCTGGCTGACTTGAATTTTCAGATTTCTTCAAAATCATTGCTTTCAATTTACGAGATTTATTCAAAATGTTGGAGTAAGCTAAACAAACCCAACTACACTATAATCAAGTCTCTATAATGTCGTAGGAAATTTATAACTACCATTCTTAAATTTTGAAATCGTAAATTCTATGTTTCAGCTTTCGATAAATTTTATCTTCTATCTAAGCACCTTAGAAGTTAGTGTCACGTACAGGTTTAAATCAATGATTAGAATCTCTACAGCAGTCCATCCAAAAAAATCTTTAAATAGGGATAAGTTAAGAAAACCCAGCTAATTGCATGCCAACACAATCCGTCTCATAATCTCGCAAAAAACTAAAAAATAAAATTCTATTTTTTAAAAATTTAAAAATATATACAATGTTCACATTATGAACTTGCTTGTTTGGTTGTTAAATCCTTCATAATAATATACTTATTTTATTTTACAGTATTTCCCAAAGATTGGGCTAATGTAAAGTATTTTATTTTGAAATGATGATTCTTGTTTCAAATTAAACCGAGAAAGATGTTGAAATCAACACAAGATGGTATAGGTGCGAATCATCTTATTCATGTTCTTTCTACTTTTATCATTCGTGCCATATAAAAAGTTAACCAAGCAAAAACTCTTGCTTTAAAATAAAAAAATATCTTGTCAATGAACTAGTGATTTTGAAATAAGAAAATTATATTGAAACACAACTCAATTGCCCCGATTACGATACCGAAAACACGTGACACTTGAATACATTTTGTCATGTCAAGAATCATGTGCGATCAAATCTCTAAAGCAGACCAAAACAAACTAACCCGGGGTGTTTGATCGTATGAGAACGAAGGTTTTTGTTTTAATTTTTAAAAATTATAAAAAAATTTGTTAAAAAAATATTTTGATAATCATGACAATTTTATATTTTAAAAATGATTTTCTTCTTTAACAAAAAAAAAGAGGATCTCACCTCTTTCTTTTTTCTTGTGACCCCCACTTTGTTTGGTCATATGTGGTGGTTACTCTTTTTCGTAATCACATCCCTCCAAACACGATAATTTTATATCAGCGTTCACTTTTTATTTTAATATAATTTTTTATCATGAAAGTGTACAAAAAATTATCATGCAACCAAACACCCCATTAGATGAGGGTACACAATGAATGGCACGAAATTTTAGTTGTCTATTTTTTAAGATAATATTCATTTATCCATGCGTTCACCGCAAGCGCCAACCTAAGTTAATTAGCAACCACGACAAGCGACTAACTTCACATACAATTATTCCTGAAGCGTAGCATGCACCTCCATTTACGGTATAATCACACAGCTTTGAGCAAGAACATTTAGCCGGGACATACGGAAATTTCTGTCTGGGTGCGCATCTGCCTCTCTGAAGCAAAGGCGCGCTTAGAGAGAGGAGTTTGGGTGGGGTATTCGGCATCTCGCAGCTGCTAATCGAAAGGGGAAGGCCAACCAGAATAGCCCATATGCTCTGCATCCTCATCCACGGCAGGTGAGCTGCTGCCTCTGGGGTCACTCCGGCGAGTGCCGCCGCCGGCGTCTGACGACGAATTAAACGGCCACAGAAAGGAGAACGGGTTCCGCCTGCGCTGGACCTGGCCGTTGGTTGCCCAGCTGCCGCTTGAGGTGTCGGCGTCCTCTTGGCTTATGCTGCTGCTCCTCCCCGACCTCTGACTGTTTGCAGTGGCGCCTGCTCTGCTACCGGAAGCACCCAGCAGAGGCAGCTCGAGGCGGCAGACCGGACAGGAATTGTGCTGCACCAGCCAGGGAACTATGCAGTCAGAGTGATACAAATGCCTGCAGGGCATTTCCCGCGCCTCCGAACCCAACTCGAACATCTCCTTACAGACGGGGCAGTGTGAGTCGCCGCGGAGGTGACGGTGGCTGATCTTTATCGTCGGCATCGCATCTATCGCTGACCGAGGAGCCGGAGGGGGGCCTTGACGGTTGCTTCGAGTGAGCATCTCAATCAACTCGTCTATGCCGCTCCCCGATAGCAGATCTTCCGCACTGATCCTCCTCGGCCCAACTCCAGGAAAGATAACCTGGAATCCTCCACCATGAGCCATGCGGGACGGCGGCTGCTCGCCGAAGAACGGCCAAGGACCGGAACCAAAGACCATCCCTTCGTCTCCTCTGCCTCTGATGTCTATCCCTCTGGCCCTGCCTCCCATCCCATTCCACATCATAGCACTCAATGCTTCCATCAACCCCGCACGGCTGCGCAACCAGTCATCGTCCGCAGTGAGGCCAAAATCCTCGAAAGGGGTAGCCAAGCTCTCCGTGTCGCCTAGCTCCTGTATGAAGCCGCCGCTACATCGGGGGCATACAGGCTCCGAGCCAGGGTGGAGCCGGAGCATCCGCTGGCACTGGTAGCACCAGTACGCATTCGTACCACTCGACATGTATCTCACCGCACTGAAATCAACACAAAGTAAGTTTCTTCCTTCTCAATGCCAAATTTTCTTCCCGTATAACCTAAGAATTGCACACGATCAGATGCAGGTAGACAAGACCGGGCTTAGCTTCGAGCAACATGGCACATATTAAACAGCTTCCAGTGAAGACAATCGGATGAGAAGGAACAACTTCGAAAGCTAACGGGATCTTCACTCAACCCTATTCATCTGATTCACTGTACACGATAGGGGAGGCACAAAGTGCGACTGGAAATTGAGAAAACGGTAATCCCAAAATCTTGCAAGATCTTGATAGCAGAATCGAACAAAAAGGAACAAGCAGGACAAGAACGATGAATTTCAAGCTTTCCCCGATAGAATGCATCGATTTTTACATGAATCAAGATCGCAAAAGAAGAGAAATACGAAGAGATCGGGGAAAAAATCATCATTAACAAGAAGGAACGCAACAGAAGAGGAAATAGTAGAAAACGGCGCTTGATTGGAATGGAGAAACATGAACGACAAATTTCCGAACTAAACAAAATCCACCGGGATCCAACTCGAATATTCTCCAGTTTACAAAACTTCCAAGAAGAATAAGATAGAGGGAGAGATTTTGAATCAAAGAAATACCTGCGACGGCGAGTAGATCCCCGCAGGCCCGAGAAGGAAATGGGGCAGAAGATGCGAGCTTACAAACCCTAATAGAGTAATAGAGAAGGGGTTTGTGATTGAGTGGAGAAGCAAGCACGCCGCAGATAAGCAGGGCGGATGCTTCGAGAAGGCCGTCTGACGTCACACCACCGACAAGGAGACCTACCCCGCGGCACCCGAGCAAGCTGCGTGCAAATGAGCCGAGCGCCGTAGTTGGTCTCGTTTATTTAACCTGGATTGGAGTTTTTACCCGTACGTCAAAGTTATTTTTTTTCAGTTTGATACGTTAAATCATGGAGTCAAGCTCGAGCTGGAGCTCGTGCTTATTTCAACCTAAATTTAATTTTAAACTAGATATAAGTTAACTTATAAAATTAAAAACTGTTTATCAAATTTTAACTTTAACTTATTCATAAAATTTAATTTACGTTTAAATTTAAATAAACTTTTTTATTAATATAACTGACAAGATCATCACTAAAAGAATGTTAATGAATTTATCAAAAATAAATATTTAATCAAGTTATTCGTGAGTTTATCAAATTGAATAAGAACCTATTCAAATTCGTTGGACGTGGATATGGGATAGGCCCAGAGGTAAGTCAATGAAGAGGTGGACCCCGTTTCATATAAAACTTTTTAGAGTTTTTTTAAATAATGTGAATTTTTAAAAATATAAAAATAACGCATCAAAATTTTTATTAAAGTTAAACACCGATTTAGGTCGAAAATAAAAGTCAAGTTGTGAAGTTCGACTTTTTTACAATAAAACACCGGTTTAGAAAGTGATAGATGGCATTTATGACTTAAAAAAAATACCATTTTCCTTTTTTATGTACAAAATATTAATAGGGTGTTTGGTAGCACTTTTAATTTTAAGATAACTTCGTTTTTGAAATCAAAATTATTTGACTTCTAAATTTTATTTTTAAAATCAAAATAGTCTAATTATTTGGTGTTTGGCAAAATTACCATAATTTTTAAAACTCAAACATTAACGTTTGGTTATGACCAACGACTTTACGAAACTCTTTCGGATTCCCTTCGCAGAGAGAACCTGTAGCTCCACAAAGGCTCTCCCGCAATGTCGCCTGCCTCCCTCCCCCGCGGTGGCGGCGCTCCTCCGGCGGCGGCGGTGACCAGCAAAAGATCGCGTCGTCGTCAACCAGCGAAACCCCCCCGGGTGGTGTCGTCTGCCCGGCTAACGAAACCCGCACGCGCCCCCCGCCGGCAGCCCTCACCCCGGCAGCAGCGTCGACGTGGCCCCCGGCAGTAGCGTCGACGTGCCCCCCCCGCCGCAGTGCTCCCCTCGCCGCGAAGCGCCCCGCGCCGGTGCCCCTGGCCAGCGAACCCCCCGTCGGCGGTGCCGGCGCCCCCACCCCCCGCGCCGCGGTGCTCCCCCTGCCGCCACCCCTGCCCCCCGCAGCGGCACCCCCTGCCAGTGAACCCCCCCTCCCCCGCACGTCTCGTCTCCCTCCGCGTCTATCTCAAAAATAAAACAAGTCTTGCCTTGTTTTTATTTTAGAAGAGATTACGTACATAGAGTATCCCACTTTTAAAAATGAGACAGTAGTTAAAAGTTACAATCAAACACCTTATCTCTTTTATTTTTAAAATTTAGATCAAAAAGAGGAAAAAAACGTAACCAAACACCCTATAAATATTTGTAAAGATTGGTAAATTGAAGATTATTGGGTTTGAATTTGAACAATGAATTCAGAACATTTAAAATTATAGGATTAGATTTATGAATTTCCAAATTTTGACACCAAAAAATTAATAATTCGTAACAACCTCAACATCCAACGTAAAAAATTATTAATTTTAAAAAGTTTAAAAATCCACTCCTATACTTTCAAGTGTTTCGAATTCACTAGTTAGATAAATTTAAACCCGATAATCTGCAATTTATGAATCTCTATTAATCATTTCAAGCTTTGTCAAAAATTTATTTTATTTAAATAATAAAAAAATCCAAAACAACAAATGTTATGTAAAAATTCATAAATCACAAGTTATGAAGTTTGAGTTTCTCCCATCCACTCTTACTGGTGAATTTGGAGCACTTGAAATTATACAATTGAAGTTTTAAACTTCTAAAAATAAGTAATTTTTTATATTGGATGGTCAAATTGCTCCAAATTATTAATTTTTTGTAGTTGATATTCAAAAATCCATAAGTCTTTCTACAATGTTAAATGTTTTGAATTTCTTAAACTGAATGGATCGTACAAATATAAACTTGACAATCTCCAATTTATCAATATTTACCAACATCTAATGCTCTATATGTAAAGAAAAGAAAATGATAATTTTTTAAAAGTTGTGCATGCCATCTATGACTTTTAAAAATCTGGGTTTTGTTATTCTGACTTCAAAATAAAGTCAGATTTCTCAACTTCGACTTTTTTTTTCATCTTAAAATTAATGTTTCATACACCAACTTTAGTCATACCATCGTTCTGTAAAATAAAAATTTTAGTGTGTTATTTTCATAAATTTTTAAAAAATCACGTTATTTTTTAAAATATTTAGATTTTTGTATCCCCTCGTGGCGTCTCTCGTCTGTTCTGCCTAGTTGAGACCGGAACCAGGTCAGATGTGCTTGACTCGTCACACATAAAAATTACGAAACATATTATTCTATCACACTTCTTTTAAGATTTACATTAAACTTTTATAAATGTTCTTTAAAATTTCATGATTTTCAGATTTCTCTAGAACCTAACAAGCGAACTAGCGTCTCTGTCTTACACCGAACACACGTTTTCATCTTTATTAATAGTGATCTTGAAAAGCCTGATAAAAACCGTAGAAAGAGGATCCTATTTCGTCGTTGGAGATTCTTCTGCTAGTTTCAATGTTAACAAACAAAAGATACTAAAAACTCGCAATTATAAAGAATATCTTTTCTATATGCCGAAAAATTTAACAGAAGTTCTGACCCAAGTCCGTTTAGATAATACTTAGAAAAATTATCCCCCATGTCAAATCAGTCTACAATCATTTATGCTATGTCTGGCATGAGGATAATCATAGATAAATCTGATTTATCTTCAATCTCTCGTTTGTTTTACAAATAAAATAAGTCATAATCTTGATTAACTAAATTCAAGTTATCCCAAAAAAATGAAGATAAAATGAGAGATAAGTTAACCCATGGATATTTTATCCGTAAATTTTTTTTCGAGCGATAATCATCACATTTAGTACATAAAATATTTTGCATAACTATTATATGTTATTTATGATACAAAATTTACATTTTATATTAACAATCAAATAATTTATATATATATATCAATAGCAATTTCAAAATTAATGGTCATATACCATACCAAACATGGTACATGGTTATCTTCTAAACATATCTTAATTCAAGCCAAACGCAATGGAAATAAAGATAGTCACAAGTAGCGACTTATCTTATCCCCGTCAATTGTATCCCTGTATCAAACAAGGCCCTAGGTTATATTTGGTACAGGAATAATCGTGAATAAATTTAGTTTATCCTCGATATTATGTTTGTTTTACAAATAAAATAAGACTTAACCTCTATTTCAATCCATATTATCCTAAAAAATAAGAATAAAGTGAGGGATATGTCATATTATCTAGTACATGGGATATTTATCCTAATTTTGTTTTCAAAGGTAGTCATCCTATCTAGTATATGAAATATTTTGCATCACCATTTATGTATTATTTGTAATAAAAAATTCAAATTTTATATTAATAGTCAAATAATGTATATATATCAATATTAAATTCAAAATTAATAATCGTATATCATACCAAATATATAACAAGGTTATTTTATAAATATATCATAACTCAAACCAAATATAATGGAGATAAAGATAGTCACAATGAATGACTTATTCCTATCCCCATCAATTTTATCCTCTTACCAAATAGGGCCTTAGATAACAACACCAAGGTAAACAAGTCGAGACCTTGTCAACCCGACCCAACTTGACTTGGGTCACTTGGGTCGGCGACCCAGGTTAACCCAGATTGGAATGGGTCCAACTAGATCCATTTGGATCCATATAATTAAAAGAAATATAAAAATATAAAAATATAAAAAGTACAAATTATTTAGTAAAAATAAAAATATTTATTTATATTCAAATGTTACACATTAAGAATAATTTTATTCTCCTTGACCTTGCATATTCCGGGATAACTTATCTAAATTATATATATTTGTGTTTTGGTACACAAAATATAAATATTTTGTGACATTGATAGTGGAACACAAATTTATATAAGAAACTTAAATATTCAGTGAAAATGGTACCAAAATGCTACTATTGGTTGATGAAAATATTCTCTATAGAAAAACAAAAAATTCTATGGCATTAGATGGTAATCCTTTATTTGGAATGAATTTTTTGTTTACCTACAAACTTGGCGGATTTTTTAAATTTGTCCTTAAATAGATGTACAAGATTTACAAAGTGTTAAAGAAAAAAAATTAAATTTTAGTCAAAAAAGAACACTGCCATTCAAAATCATAGAATTTTAGCCAAAAATGAAAATTCTATGGCAATTGGATGATAGTCCTATGTTGGAATTGAAATTTCTATTTTCTTCAAAACTTGGTATATCTTCCACACTTCTTGGGGTGAAATCTTGGTGGGGGAGGAGTGAGGCTGAGAGAAGATGGGGGTGGAGGAGGTGTGGAAAGTGGGAAGACACCTTGGGGGCTTGGGATGGTGTTGGGATGTTGGGCTAGCCGTCAGGCAACCCAGTCAATCTCGTCGAGCTGAGTTGCACTACCCTATCAATCTAACTAGACCCAATTAGCAAATTGGGTGAGTTGGATGTTTGGGGTCATTGTTAGACCAAAACCAACTATGTTAGGTTGAATTGCACGACCCGACTATAACCTAGCCTTCCATGAATAATGAACTCTTACGAGTTTTTAACAGTATAAGATTAACACTGTCATTCTTGCTCTTGTACACATGACTTTATCTGACAAGATGCAGACCCTTAACACCTTCTTTTCTTTGTTAGAAAAAATTGGATCTGGTATAGTCCAACTTCTCGCACACATATTTGGATATTTAAGAATGATAATAATATAAAAGAATGCCACACCTTTGTAGAATCCACCTTCCACCCATACAAACTATTATGCTTTTCCAACCATGAAGCTTACCTTCAAATTTGTGAATCAATAGTTGTCGGTTCCCTTTCCTAGTTCCTTTGTCAAAGAAAGGTAGACCCAAATATCGAATTGGAAAAGATGACTTAAACATGCCCAAAATCTTTCATAGATGAACCATTTGATTCTCCTCCACATGTATCCTAACTAGTTCACATATCTCTATATTTAATCTCAAACATGTAGCAACTAAATCAGTTGACTAACTTAACAATTGTGCTAATTAGTAATCTTTTCAGGAGGTCACTCATCATTGGCTTACTCTCAACAGAGCATGTTTGACTTTGACTTTGAAGTTCTTTCAACTCAACCTCTAAAAAATAGTTCAGAATTGTTGGTAGTCCATTAATTTAATATTTTAACATATTCAAAAACCAAAGTGTTACAATCTATCTCCTTAAAGACTTGACATCCTTGTCAAGAACATACACATCACATATCAAGTACCCAAGCAAGTCATGATGGACCTTCCAGTTGGGTCATGCTCTAATACCATATGTAGTGATTAGGTCATCTGACTAACTCAACAATTGTACTACTTAGCAGCTTACCCTAGAGGTCACCCATTTTCAGCGTACTCTCAACAAAACATGCTTAACTTCAAAGTTCTTTCAATTCAACATTCGAAAACCTATTAAATGGTTTAGTTGCACTCTTAGTTTAACACATTTTTGCTTATCTCTTGAAGTAAATAATAATGTGTCATCCACAAATTGCAAGTACAAAGCATGAACCCTATTTGAGCCAATAAAGATCCCTTCAATCAAACCATCTTGGGTCTCCTTCCCCCATAGTTCTTAATACTTGATCGACTAGAATAAAAAGAAGGGGCAATAGAAGATTCCCTTATCTCAAGCTTTTGGAACACTGAAAATATATGTAAGATTTATGTTAAGATATTTTCTTCAAAACTATGCTACCACCTAACGGATGCATTGAGTGGCCTTTCCACATGCGGCATTTCCCCATGTTGCCCCTTGGCCATTGGAAATGATTCAACATAAGATGGAGAGGTTTTTTCTTTGACTCTCTCTCTCTCTCCTCCTACAAACAACATTCCCCAATGCCAAATCTTATTTCTTTTCTATGTTGATCTCTCCTTCTTCTTAGTCAGAAGGTGATTTTGCTTCAAGGAAAATTTCATATGTTCCTCATCTTCGAGTAGTGCTGCTTGTTCTTGTTCTTGGAGTGTGGATTTTCCCTAATGGAGGAGGACGCAAGCACTCCAAAATTCTCTGATCTCTTTTCTTTCCCATAATTGAGCACTCAAAGCAAGATCGATTCACAAAGTTTTCTTGAAGGATGTGCTGACGGGAGAGAAGGGTCTCACCTACCCGAGGGTTATAGTATCTCTAGGAGGCCGTTGCCGCAAGAACCACATGTTGGTTGGCAATAGAACTATTAGTTCTAGCGACTACATACTTCAACCCGATAGGCTATGATTCTAACTCTATTTATTTGATTTTAATCAATTCGTATCATTGTGTTTTTTTTTTTTTAATTTTAGGAAGACAACTCAACAAGTTAAGAGTTCTATTGTAACCAGCATATCCATTATCTGTTATAAGATTCTTATTTCATAAATGCAACATCAATATATGTGAAAACAATAGTGATTCATATATATGTTCATGTATGTTCTTGTTTAAATGTTCTTATTTGAATGTTATTTTTATACATTATTATTTGAATATTGTTGTTTAAACATTCTGGTTTGAACATTCTTGTTTAGACATACTTAGACGTTCTTATTTCAACGTCCTTATTTAGACGTTCTTGTTTAGATAAGATAAATTTGTTGTCTTCTTTGTTGATTTACAATATCGAAAAAAATCTTGATATATTCATTTATAGATCGTCGTTCTCTCATTTCTCTCATGGTTAGTTTAATAACTAAAGAAATCCTTAATATTAAACTTAAAAATTTTGAGAAAATGTTAGGAGATGGAAAACCAAATGCATTTTTGGTTAACCACCCATGGTTTAATTTCAACAATTAGCACTAGCACAACTAAAAGTTAGGAAACCGATACCTCACAAACTATCACTCGTAGAGTTCAAACAAGATTATATCGGCTCCAAAATGAACCTAGACCTTCTTATTGTACAACAACTGAAGAAATTGGTTATCACTGTCTCCATCAGATTTTAGTAGCACTGTTTGACAAAGTATATGATCTCAATTACAACTCAAAAGGTGCTAATGAATTGTGGGACATATTAGAAGCGAAATATAAACTTGATGATGCTGAAATTAAAAGGTTAAAGCTTCAAGTTTTAATAAATTTAAATTTTTTGAAAACAAATTAATGAATAATCAAATACATGAGTTTGAGAACCTAGTCCATGAGTTGAGAACCGTAGGATCTCAACTAGATGAGTCATTACAAATTGCATATATTCTGGATAAACTACCCTCATCTTGGTTTGACTTTACTAAGACAATGAGTCACACTCAAGGCACGCTTACTTTGACTCAACTCTTTGGTGCACTTAGAATTGAAGAGCAACATAGAGTAAGGGAGAGTTCAACTCAAACCTATAAACTAAAAGCCAACATGGTTGAGAATAAGCCTTTTATGTCTCATAGAAAATCCTTTCATCCAAAGAATAAGAATTTTAAGAAAAATCGATGGCAATGTGAAAACAAGTCTCAAAATTTTAACCCTCATAACAAAAAGCCAAATAAGAGTAAATAAGAGAGGTGTTTCTATGTATGTCGAATGACAAATCATCTTGCATATCAATACTTTTATTGGAAGAGGCATATGCAAAAAAGAGCAAATATCCAATCCTCCTAACAATGGAAATCAAGTCAACATGATATCTGAAAATGGTGGTACATCTACTTCAAGTTTTAGGCTAGTAATTCTAAACTTTGAATCAAATTAAATTTTTGATCGGCGGATTGATATTGGAGCTAATATTCATGTTTACACTAATTGTTCATGATTTTCCACTTATCAAGACTCAAATGTACATATTGTGATAATGGGGAATAATGCTGAGGCGCAAGTGTATGGGATTGGAAGAGTGGATTTGAATTTAACTTTTGAGAAGACATTGACCCTACACAAAGTTCATCATGTTCCTAACATTAGGTGAAATCTTATCAATGGATCCCTTTTAGTTCAGCAAAGTTATAGATTAGAATTTGAGTCAAATAAAGTTATAATAATAAAAAGACTATCCTTTATTGGGAAAAGAATTTATGTATGACAGGCTTTTTAGATTGGATGTATGTTCACCTTCTATTAATGAGAAATCAATTGTGTTGAATGTCGAATCATTTTCTATTTGGCATTCTAGATCAGGTCATGTGAATTATAATTCTATTAAAAAGTTGATGCAATTAAATTTGATTTCAAAAGTTAGCATCCAAATTTAAGGGAGAAGTAGTATATGTGTTGAAGCAAAACTACCTAGGCAACCATTTAAATCAGTTGATAGATATTGTGATATCTTAGAATTAATACATGTGATATATGTGATTTTGAGTGAATTTCAAGAGGTGATAACAAATTCTTTGTGATATTTATTGATGATTTATCAAAACATTGTTGTATTTATTTAATAAATACTAAATACGAAGTGATAAATAAATTTTAAATTTATAAAACTAACTTTGAAAATCAAAAAAAATAAGACACTTAGATTAGATAGAGGAGAAAAATATACCTCTCATGCTCTCATTCAATTTTGTCAAGAACATGGAATAATTTATAAGATACATGCTCAATATTCTTCATAATCTAATGGTATAGTAGAGAGAAAATAAAGCATTGATGAACATGGTTAATTCTATGTTAATTAGTTTAAGAACACCTAAGAACTTGTGAGGGAGGCACATTTAATTGCATGTTTTATCCTAAATAGAAAACCTTTCAGATAAGGTGACTTTATCCCGTATGAAATTTGGAAAAAGAGAAAACCTAACTTGAATTTTCTAAAAGTGTAGAGGTGCCTTGCAAAGGTTAAAATACCTAATGTTAAAAGAAAGAAAACTGGACTTAAAACTATGGATACTATTTTTATTGGATATACCACAAATAATAATTTTAAAAATTTCTCTAGCAACACAAATAGACTTTTAGTAACTAATTCTAAAATAGGAGATATTTTGAACAATACTATCATTGAGGCTAGAGATATAGTTTATTATGAGAATGTATTTCCATCTAAATATAGAATTGAATCTAATGTAAGAAGTAATAGTTCTGGATCTAACCCAAATCTAGTTAGAAATAGAGAAGAAGAAGACAAAGATACAATAGAAATAAGAAGTAAGAGAGCTAGGACAAAAAATTTTGATACTTTCTATGCATTATTAGTAGAAGATTCCCCAATTGCTAATAATGATGCTATGAATTCAATAAATTCATCATTTTGGAAGGAAGTCATAGAAAATGAGATGAATTCTATAATTCAAAATAAAATATGGGTGCTTAGTGATCTACCTCCTGGTTGTAAGACAATTGAATGTGAATGGGGTTTCAAGAAGAAATTAAAACTTGATGGATTTGTAGATAAATATAAAGGTAGACTTGTAACTAAGGGATTTATACAAAAAAGTTAATGTAGACTATTTTGATGTGTACCCTCAACTAGCTAAAATTATCACAATTAGAGTCTTAATTGCATTAGCATCCATACATAAATTGATTATTCACCAAATAGATGTAAAAATTACATTTTTAAATGGTGACTTTGACGAAGAAATTTATATGGATCATCTTGAGGGTTTTATTGGTCTAAACTAAGAAAATAAAGTGTAAATTGATTAGATCATTGTACGGGTTAAAACAAGCACCTAAGCAATGACATGAAAATCTTGATGAAATCATTTTTTCTAATGATTTTAGAATCAATCAAACTGATACATATTTATTACAAAATATTTGGTGAACATATTATTAACTTATGCCTACATGTTGATGATATTTTGACATTTAGATCCAACATACATGTTATAGATAAAGTAAAAGATTTCTTATCTTATAATTTTGGCATAAAGAACTTGGTGAAGCTAACTTGATTTTGAATATAAGAATTATAAAAAATTCAAGAGGAATAGCTTTGTCACAATCTCACTACATAGAGAAAATTTTTAGAAAACTCCATCATTCAGATTGTGAGCCTTTATCAACTTCTTATGATGCAAGTGTTTACCTGAAAAAAATTTAGGTAACCCTACATTACAATCTGAATATGCACAAATTATAGACTCACTTGAATTTCTCACAAATTCTGTAAGGTCAGATATACTATACATCCAAATGAAAGTCATTGGAAAGCATTAAAAAGAATACTTAAATATTTAAAAGGTAATATATTATATGTTTTGCATTAATCTGGCTATCCTTCTGTATCAGAAGGTTTTAGTGATGCTAATTGGATTAGTAATACCTTATGGGGTGTTTGGTTGCATGATAATTTTTTGTACACTTTCATGATAAAAAATTGTATTAAAATAAAAAGTGAACCAACTAATGACATAAAATTATCATGTTTGGAGGGATGTGATTACAAAAAAGAGTAACTACCACACATGACCAAACAAAGTGGGGGGACCACAAGAAAAAAAAGAGGTGAGACCCTCTTTTTTTGTTTAAGAAGAAAATCACTTTTAAAACATAAAATTGTCATGGTTACCAAACACCTCTTTTAACAAGTTTTCTTATAATTTTTAAAAATTAAAATAAAAACCTTCATTATCATGCAACCAAACACCCCATTATATGTAAAATCAAAATTTATATTTGTTTTTCTTTTAGGAGGAGGTGCTATATCTTGCAAATGTATAAAAAATAGTGTTATTTAGAAGTACTATAGAATTTTAAATAATTGCATTTGACATCACATGTCTTTATTGATATTCTAATGTTTATAAATCCTTTGCCTTCTTTTGTAGACACAAAGTTGGCCTAATTCGTGTAAGGAATTGATCCAATTAGATTGGCGCAACGAAAGATTTCTGAGTTCTCATATATTAATGTCTTGGTCTTGATCAAAATTAAACAACGTGGCCACACTAATAATCGAAACGATTTTGAACACGTTCTTTTGTGATATTCAAATAATCTCTATAGATCAGAGAAGATCGAGGGTTCTCACACTATCCATATGAACCTCCTACGAAGTCAAGTTCTCCTCCGCACTGGCGTCAACCACTCGTCATGAACAGAGCTCCACCATCTCTGCTGGGGTGGGAGACGATGAAAGAGTGTGACTGAGGTATAGAGAGCTTCCTTGGCTTGATGGGGTTTGTGCTCTCGTCGCTATTATTTGTAGAACTCAAAGTTTTTCACAAAAACCACTCTTTATTCTATAAATTAACCCAAGTTCTCGAACCTACAGATTAGTTTTTATGTATATGACCTACTAGGCCTAAGAACCCATTTAGTTGAGGTCTAATTAAAAGAATAACTTATTTTAAGTTAAATCTATTATCTCATAATAGATTCAATGGTCTGCCGATCATAAAGGGTACAAGCAACATCCTATGATCCCAAACGACTTCGAGAATGAACTCCTCTCCAAAGAGCTTTTCTATCATCAGTTACCACATAAATATAAATCTTCGTCTATCCAATATCCCGATCAGATAGGAGTACGGCACCGACTGTCAACTCCTACATATGCCAACACTATAAAATCTTGTACATGTAATTGGATCAATTAGAAAATCTTTTTCCAATTATCCTATCTACCTTAGCCAATGATTTAAAGTACTAACCATAGGACATACTCTATTTCTTACTAAAAGTGAACAATCTCCTATTATTCGCTCAATTGTCTCCACTGGGTTTCCCATATACCTAATTTATTAAATGTATAGAACCACAATACTAAGTGATCCATAAATTAATAGTTAAAATACATGGTACGCTCGGCAAGGCATATTTGACAACACAGGTTAAAGATCCAACCGTGCAACCGTAATAATAGAATACCTTGATCAATAGTTCGATAAGATAACGTTCAGATATTCTATACTAGTTAGTTTAGTGAATTAATTCCTTTAATGAGTACTTGTACACGTATTTTAGTGTTCTCACACTGATAACCAATAAGATCGACCATTTTCATCATATGAGAAGATATCATATATACTAGTCTTACTGGATCCTTGATGTTTCGTCACAAGGACTTTATGACTAGGAACATTTAGATCATATGTTTTTAAATGATTGATATTATTGCCATAATATCATCATGATTTAATCAATCAACATTGTATGTAACCTAGGACTTTATTATGATAGATCCATCTAGATAGTGTAAGTAATAAAGATAATACTATTAATACTAAATAAGATATAAATGTAAAATCATATCACATATGATTGACTTGTAGGGCATATATTTCTATCAATCTCTCACTTGCACTAAAGTCAATCACCCACATGTTTGATCCCCATCAGTTCAAAGTGACCCTCGAACATACTTTGAGTCAAGGCCTTAGTTAATAGATCTACAATGTTATTTTTAGAAGATACTCTATCTATAGCTATATATCCTATAGCAACAATCTCTCTAATCAAGTGATAACATCGCAGAATGTGCTTTGACTTTTGATGAGACCTTGGCTCCTTTGCTTGCGCAAGAGCACTACTGTTGTCACAAAATAATAGAACTGGATCAAAGATAGAGGGAAAAACTCCAAGGTATGAGATGAACTTCTTTGGTAGCTTCAGCAGTAGTAATATATTCTGCTTCAGTTGTAGAATCTGTATTAATTGCTTACTTGGAGCTCTTCCAACTCACTGCACCATCATACATGGTAAATACATACCCTGACGTTGACTTGCTATCACCGTTGTCTAACTGAAAACTTGAGTCTATGTAACCTCTAAGTACCAAGTCAACTTCTCAATATATTAGAAATACATATTTTGTTCTTCTTAAGTACTTAAGGATTCATTTCACAGCAATCTAGTGACTATCACCTAGAACTGCTTAATATCTACTTGTAACACTTAGAGCATGTGCCACATCAGGCCATGTACATATCATAGCATACATGATAGACCTTATGGCAAAGACATAAAGTACTCTACTCATATGCTCTCTTTCTTTAAAAGTTTTAGAACACATATCCTTAGAAAGTGTAACTCTATGTCTCATTGACAACAGACTTCTCTTTGGAGTTTTTCATGCCAAACATTTTGACAATAGTTTCTATGTATATAAATTGGGTCAAGCCGAGCATCCTCCTTAATCTATCTATATATATCTTTGCCTCTAACAAAGGATGCATCACCCAACTCTTTTATGGAGAATTTCTTAGACAGTCAGACTTTAACTGATGATAACATATCTTCATCAATCTCAATGATTAGTATGTCATCCATATATAAGCTCAAGAAGATAATAGTAATCTCACTAACCTTCTTATACACATATGGCTCATCTTCATTCTGAACGAAGTCATAAGACTTGATAGTCTCATCAAATCTTTTATTCCAACCGTAAGATGCTTGTTTCAATCCATAAATAGATTTCAACAATCTAAGCACTTTATTTGGATATTCATGGGATTCATATCCCTAAGCTTGCATCGTATACATCTCTTCCTCAAGATCACTATTGAGGAATGCAATTTTAACATCCATCTGTCAGATCTCATAGTCATAGTGTGCAACAATAGCAAGCAATATCCTAATGAACTTAATCATAGCTATTGATGAAAATGTCTCATCATAGTCAACACATTGCCTTTGACAATATCCTTCAGCTACCAGTCTTGCCTTGAAGATCTCCACCTTCCCATCTACTTCAAGATCCTTTTATAAATCCATTTACACCCTATGGGTATAATATCGTCAGGTGGATCTACCAAGTTCCAAACTTGATTGGAGTACATAGAGTCTATTTCGGATTTTATTGCCAATCTCTATTTTTTAGAATCAATATCAGATATTGCTTCCTCATAAGTCTTATGATCATCATTCTCATTATATGGTGTCTCCTTTCTTTCATCAAAGATATGTCCCATGTATCTATCAGGTTGAATAGACACATAAGAAGACCTACGAGGAACATGTGTGTCATCCTTTTTAAGCACCCTTTCAAAAATGTCTTCTTGATGTAGATCTAGAACCTCTTCCAACTCAACCATGCTCCCACTATTTCCATCAAGGAGGAACTCTTCCTTTAGAAAAATTGCATGTTTAGCAACATAAACTCTTTTTTCATTAGGGTGGTAGAAATAATATCCATAAGTTTTCCTACGATATCCTATAAACCTACACCTCTTAGTCTTATATTCTAACTTATTAGGGTTATGCCTTTTCACATGAGCTGGACAACCCCGACCTTAACATGTTTAAGGTCACATTTTCTCCCTTTCCACATCTAATATGGTGTAGTCGAAATAGACTTGGAAGGTACTTTATTTAGGATATAAGTAACTATTTCAAGTGCATAGCCCCAAAAAGATAAAGACAATCTAGCAAAAGATATCATAGACCGCACCATGTCTAACAAAGTATGATTCCTCCTTTTGGCCACTTCAATAAATCGAGTGTAAGGAGGTGTCCACTAAGATAGAATTTCATTATCTTTCAAGTAGTGTGTGAAATTAGTACTTAAATATTCTCCTCCTTGATCAGATCACAGAGTCTCAATACTCTTTCCTAGTTGTTTCTTAACCTCATTTCTAAATTCTTGAAATCTCTCAAAAGCCTCATATTTATACTTTATCAAGTACATATATCCATATATTTTGAAATCATTAATGAATGTAATGAAGTAGGAGAATCTACCTTTGGCTTGAGTTGACATAGGACCGCATTCATCGGTATGTATGAGTTTTAACCGCTCATTAGCTCTCCCTCCATATCCACCAAATGAAGAGTTAGTTATTTTTCCCATGAGACAAGACTCACAAGAAGACAATGATTTAGAATCATTTACCTTAATGCATCCATCTTTATGGAACTTTTGAGTCTTTCCTCATTAATAAGACTAAGTATTTGGTGTCAAAGTATGATTTGATCAATATCAACACTTCTCATCTTATGAGAAGTATCCACACATAGAATAAGAGATTCAATATTTGATATGAACAAACCATTGCTAATCTTCCACCGACAAACACTTTATCATTTAGAATAATAAAACATGCATCATTTCCAAAACTCACAACAAATTCACATTTATTTAAGGAAGAAATAGAAATAATGTTCTCGACAATGGAAGGACCATAATAACACTCAGATAAGACTAATATGTCTCTAAAAGACAACTTGAGGCTGATTTCTCTCACGACTAATGCTACAATCTTTGCACCATTTTCCATCCATAGGTCCACCTCTCCTTTATAAAACCCTCTACAACTTGTCAACACTTGCAAGTTATTGCAGATATGAGATGAGCATTCAGTATCTAATATCATGATGTGAATCTAA
This sequence comes from Cryptocoryne crispatula var. balansae, assembly GCA_036172225.1. NCBI lineage: Eukaryota > Viridiplantae > Streptophyta > Magnoliopsida > Alismatales > Araceae > Cryptocoryne > Cryptocoryne crispatula. The sequence continues at coordinate 27,257,530 of CM069922.1, forward strand.
AAGACAAGTTGACATCAATGACAAAAATTCTTGAAACTTCTCTAAACTTCCCTTTAGCCTTATCTACAAGATATAACTTATAGTTCCTCTTTTAGTGACCATCCTTATGATAGTGGAAACATTGTCTTTCTAGGGCCCTTCCTTATTGGTTATCTTTTTTATTTTTGTCTTATCCTTCTTATCCATTTAATAAATTTTTCTCGTCTTGTTGGTCTTACCAACAATTTTTTGTGTTCAAGGTAAATAGTTGTTTTCACCTCATTTTCTTCGTGTCCATATTATTTTGGTTAAAACATATTTATACATCAAGGCTATTAATGTAGATAAATTATGTAATATTTATTTTTTATTTAATTTTAGTATTTAAATTAAAAATTATAAACACATTATATTTTTATATATATCATTAATATTTTATATTTTTAATAATATATTTTGATATTAACAAATTATTTTGACTCTATAATTAATATACCTAATATCAATTTTAACATCGATATAATTTTATCAAACACCTAATATCAATTATAATATTGATATAATTTTATCAAACACTTAAGAGATTTGATACCACCAATTTTGATATTGATACTCTAATTTATAAAAATATTGATATTGTTTCAATTATAAACCAAACATGCCATTAGTCATCTTAGATCCGGCCTTCCCTCCTGGCCGCTGTAAGTCAGAAATGGGCTATAGAGTATAGAGTCGAGACCTTTGGGGGGCCACGATCAATACCACCTGCCGTCCGGTTAGTTGCTACACCAAGTGGCCAGTAGGCTTGGTATCTCCGACGATACAGGAATTGAGAATGAAATATCATGCATCTCCAAAGATACTACAACGCTTTAAAATAAAAGAGAAATTTTTTCGGGTTGCCAGGCAGATCCTGTTGTGAAATTTTCAGAAGCAAACCCAACCCATCAAGAGGGAAATACGGATCCGGGTTCAGATGCAAATTATATCTATCGAAATAGGGGTACAGCTTAGTTGAATCTGATCCATATGGGACCTGTAACAGGTATACCATCCAAACAGGCCATTGAGTACTTTGACTGTGGCTACTTTAGGAGTTATGACGACGCATTCCCACACCCACTAATCCAATACCATCGTTTACGGTTGTAGCTGGCGTTTCTTGATTAGTTTTGCCATGCATTTTGAAAAGGAGCACATACCTTGTCTGAAGTGATTCTCAGCCATTTCCACAATCTCGGCTAGTTAACACGGTAGCTAGGTTGCCTTTGTTAACTCCACCATATTAGTATGTCTCGTTTCTGGCATGTTTGAAGAAAATTAAAAACAGAAACTATATGAATCACACTACCTTCAAATTAAACACGACGAAAACAGAGTCCAAAAATCTCTCTTTAGAATAGTCTCTCATCAGATTAAAGGTTTACAGAATACAGTTCGCACAACCTTACGGGGAACAAAAATAGTTGCAGACAGGGATTGGAAGGCTTATCCATTAGATCTTGTTGAAGGCGACAATGTCACAGCTTTGGACGTACTCATTGCAGGGCTCAACTGTTAGGCGCTCCTCAATGAGGCTGTCAACGGAGACAAGGTCGTCCACGATGGTAAGCATAATCTGCAGTTTCTTTATGCCATAGCCAACAGGTACAAGTTTGGCTGAAATACACATACACACCCCAAATCAGATAAAGATAGGATGGTGGGGTAACAATAAGTGAAAGTTAACATACATGCTCCCCAAAGAAGGCCAGGCATTTCAATGCTTCTTACTGCCTCTTCCAGTTTCTTCATGTCTGTCTCGTCATCCCAAGGCTTCACATCCATAAGAACAGAGGATTTTCCACCTATCAAAAATATTAGAGCAATAAAACATATTCATCTTCTAGTGAAGCAATACAAACAAATACAGAAATCTAAAACCAAAGGTAAGGTCATGCAACTCAACACAAGCCTTAATCCCAAAATATTTGGTGCCAGCAAATGGATTGTCTTCCTCCACTCGCTTTAATTTTGAGTTATTTATTTATAAATATTTAAATAATCAAAATCATATTGAATGACTCTTCTCAATGTTAGCTTAGATCTACCATTTTTTTTTTGTTTCTATTAATTTGATATTTTATAGGTTTTCAATTTAAATTTCCTCGGGGCTATGTTTAATATGTCCAAACTATTTCAATTTACCTCCAATTGACGTTATTCTCAAAATGTCTCTAATATATTCAAAACATAGTCTATCTAATCTATTATGCCCACACATCCATAGGGCACCCAAGGCATGCAAGGGTGTGCCAATTCTGCTTAGGCGGCAGCTTAGGCATCGCTAGATAGCCCAGATGGTAGCATTAAATGTTTATACATGTGTTGTGTGTATATATTCATATATAAATACATAAAATTAGATGTTAATACTATATATATTTATGTATACTTATAAACATATGGAAATAAATACAATTATATTTGTATGTCATAATTAAATGTGTTTATGAGTTACATACATGTAAATGTGACTTTTTTTATGTAATTATGTATGTGTGGGTATATTTTTGGAAAGAACTAATCTTGACAAACAGAGGGAGAGAAAAGATAGTTAAGAAAGAACTTTATAATTTTTAAGTATATAAAATAAATTTATAATTACAAATCTTATACATATGTAATAGTACAAGTGATAATAAAATATGTTAGAATTTGGAACATTGTGAATCCTTAAAATAAATTTAGCAAGACAGAATGAATTGAATGATACCACGGAGAATGAGTTGTAATAGCGTATGATACAATTACTTACTTTCTTTCTTCTTGGAAGATGCTTTAGAGGCCTCCCTTGTCTCTGCCGCCTGCTTTTCTTCCTCTGTTTCATCCCCGAACAGGTCCAAATCATCATCATCCTCTTTGGAACCATCCTGAAAGCCAAAATGTAGGCATCAATAAGAACCAGTAGATAGCTAAACACCTTAAGGATTTCCAATGTCAACCCATCGTGACCACATGAGGACAGTCGTGTGCATAATTATAAGCAATTGGAGTTGTAGAATGTAATAAGAAACAAAAACATGATATGCGGATCCCACAAGGAGTACACGAGATTGTAGATCACAACTTCCTGAAAAGGCGTTAAACTTAAAAAGGTTTAGTGTCGACAAAAGGCCTTGGGTAAAGCAAGGTTCCTGTTAGTGTTGCTCACTGACACCAAGGTCGATACAAACTAGAATAACACTCAAATTAACATGAGGACAAGTGACTCATCGGAGCTACCAAATAAAGGTAGCTTATAAATGAAATATTTCTGCCACCAAGAATATCATAACTATAGAACTCGACTTGTTCATCACCATGATAATCAGCAACAAAGCATCCTCTAATTTGCAAATGATGTTAGAAGTTCAAATATCCTCAAAGCTGCCACGATTTGTTTTGTGTAAGAACTTTTCAGTGCAGATGCATGTCTCCTACCGACCGACACCTAATAGAATCTCTAGGTGGACTAGAGAAAATTGATGATATAAATTCCTTAAAAAACGTAATGCGCACAGAAGAGATTCATCATCTCATTACCTCTGCCATAGGTGCAGGGGCTGCAGCAGCTATAGATTGGCCACCAACTTTAACACCAGCAGCCACCCCTGGGAACCTGAAAGTAAGTGAGGCATAATTGGTAAAACCATAATGCTATAATATCACATGGTAAGTTGCCTTGAATAAAAGACTTGATGCGGGACGGGAAGGGAGGTGCCGCCATCCCCGCGCGCGTCGGCGGGCCCGAGGAGGATGTACCGAGATGATGGGGTGCTGAACCGATCTTGAACCGTGCTGAATTGCTTCAAACGGAGCTGGAAACTGCTGAACCGGGCCCGAAAACCACCGAACCAGACCTCACGGCCGCTGAACCGGGCCCACAACTGCTGAACCGGTCCAAAACGACCTTGAACCGGTCTGAACCGGGTCCAGGAAGGCTGAACCGGTCTGAACCGGCCTCTGGATGGGTGAACCGGGCCTGAACCGGTCTGAACCGGCCCCTGGAGCGTCGAACCGGCCTTGAACCGGCGGTCGGACCCGGTCTGGGCGCTAACCCGGCGGTTTGACCCGTTGGCGGGCGAACCGTCGCCCGGGCCGGCCGACGAAGGCGAACCGGCGCCGGCCCGGCCGGCGCCCTCACGCGGCGGGCCGCGCGGGGGGTCGTGGCAGGCCGGGGCGGCGCCGCGCGACCGCGCGACCCCACCCCCCGGGGGGTCGGGGCGTGCTGCCGGGGAGCCGGCTCGAGAAGAGAGAGAGTGGGCGGACGGGGCGGGGCTCGTGGCGTCTCTCCGGAGCCCCCGACGGCGCCGGGAGGGCGGCGGCCTTCGTCTTCGCGCACGGCGGACCCGGCGGCGGCAGCGGCGGCGGGAACGGGAGGGAAGGCCGCGGCGGCGGCAGCCGGAGGTCCCGAAGGCGCCGCCCCTTCCTTCTCTCTCTCCTCCTTCGCCGCTCGCCGACTAGCTTCGCCGGAAAGGGGAAGATCGGGGTGTCTTCGACGGTCGACGGAAGCGGGGTTGGGGTCCGAGCTCGCGGCGGCTCCTGGTAGGAGGGAAGCGGGGGTTCGGGGAGGCTCCGCGGGAGGCCAAGGGCCCCGCGGGAGGGGTGCTCGCGGGGTAGGGGAGCCGCACGGGGGGGGGGGGGTGTCTGCCGGTGGCGCGTGTGCGCGCGGGTCCGGAAGGGGTGGGAGGGCCGTAGTGCTTCCAGCAGGGGGGGGTTCCAGCAGGGGAAGGGGGTCCGGGGAGGGGGGAAGGGGCTGCTGGAGGGGGCGAGGGGAGGGGAGGGACCGAGGTGGGAGGGTCCGGCGGACCTAGGCAGGATCTCGACGAAGACGTCGACGGAGGTCGGAACAGACGGATAGGAAGAAGAGGTACCGGACCTAACTCCGGAGGTGGGGAGGAACACCGAAAGGGGAGGGGAGAACCGGGAGCACCCGGAGGCGAGGGAACGACGTCGACGTCGTGAGGGGAAAGGGGGAAAACGGGAGAGCTCCTTTCTTCTTCAAACATCCATCTCTATCTTTCATTCAAAGACTCGGGGCTGTTTAAATAGAGCTGAACATTACAAGATGGACCTCTAAAAACCCTAATTACATATATGTCCTCTAAAGGACTAAAATAAAAGAGAAGGACTCAAAGGACTCTAAATACTCAAATAAAATGCATAAAAATAAAAATCTAATACTACGAAATAAAAGAAATAAATACGTCGTCTCCTCAAGACTCGGAAGACACTATCTCCAAACAAACGGACGATCCGGTCCGTACCGGTCCCCATCATTCTCCCCCGGGCCGCGAAAACTCGTCCGAGTTTCAGAGTGCCGTACGATCACCACGGTCACTACCGAAACCGAGGACGGCGGTGTGGCAGCTCGGGTGACGATGAAGCGGGACCGGGAAGCTCCAAGTGACCGCAAGGTGACCCACGGTGTCGTAAGTGCCGTCAAGCCTCCGTGTCCGGGTACTCTATCGAGTCAACTATGCGCGGATCCTCTCGGAATGCCTCGTGGTCACGCCCGTCGCCAGCCTCCATAACCCGTGCCGTCAACTCGGCCGAGATGGCTCGATCGGTCTCGCCCGACAAGGTGTCGCTCGCTCGTCGTCACCAAACCGCAACACCGTAAGCCGCCGCCGCCTACCAACCTCGATGGCTCTCCGCCTCGGCATCGATGGTGCACTCGTCGCCGTACTCGCGGCAAGCTCGGGACCGGCCTCATAAGCTACCTCGATAAGCGTGTCGTCGCTCCTCGTGCACAGCCACCGGGCATAAGTGTTGCCGATACGCATCGGCTCTCTCGCGTTCGTACTCTTCGGGGCCGCAAGGTAAGCTCTCGAGCGAATGTGTCCAAATCGCTCGCCGATCAGCCCAACCACTCGAACCCGGTGACGAGACAGCGTTCGTAGAACTATCTCGCACTGTGCATCTTCTACGTACCGCACCGTCCACGGTCTAAGTCGGCCTCGACAATACGAGCAACCGGATATAAGCTCGACCATCCTCGACCACCTCGATAACCGAGCGATCAACTCGAAAAGAGATCGCGAGATGACGCCGCATTTGACGAGCCGGGATGTAAATGCCGTGGTACGCACCTCCACCGTAATGCGATGTCGAAGTCGAAATGTCGATGTCCCGCGCAATGTGATCCCGACTCGTGGAAACAAGTCGGCGCCTGGCTCGATACCAAACCGATGCGGACGGGAAGGGAGGTGCCGCCATCCTCGCGCGCGCGCGGCCGCGGGCCCCAGGAGGATGTACCGAGATGACGGGGTGCTGAACCGATCTTTAACCGTGCCGAATTGCTTCAAACGGAGCCGGAAACCGCCGAACCGGGCCCGAAAACCACCAAACCAGACCTCACGGCCGCTGAACCAGGCCCCCAACTGCTGAACCGGTCCAAAACGCCCTTGACCCGGTCTGACCCGGGCCCAGGAAGGCTGAACCGGTCTGAACCGGCCTCTGGATGGGTGAACCGGGCCTGAACCGGTCTGAACCGGCCCTCGGAGCGTCGAACCGGCTCTCGAACCGGCCGGTCGGACCCGGTCTGGGCGCTAACCCGGCGGTTTGACCCGTTGGCGGGCGAACCGCCGCCCGGGCCGGCCGACGAAGGCGAACCGGCGCCGCTCGGCCTGGCGCTCACGCAGCCGGGCCGCGCGGGGGTCGCAGGCCGGGCGGCGCCGCGCGACCGCGCGACTTACCCCCGGGGGTCGTGGCGTGCTGCCGGGGAGCCGGCTCGAGAAGAGAGAGAGTGGGCGGACGGGGCGGCTCGTGGCGTCTCTCCGAGCTCCCCGACGGCGCCGGGAGGGCGGCGGCCTTCGTCTTCGCGCACGGCGGACCCGGCGGGGGCAGCGGGGGGGGGGACGGGGGGGGAGGGCGCGGCCGCGGCAGCCGGAGGTCCCGAAGGCGCCGCCCCTTCCTTCTCTCTCTCTCTCCTCCCTTCGCTCGCCGCCGACTAGCTTCGCCGGGAAGGGGGAAGATCGGGGTGTCTTCGACGGTCGACGGAAGCGGGTTGGGGTCCGAGCTCGCGGCGGCTCCCGGTAGGAGGGAAGGGGGTTCGGGGAGGCCCGCGGGAGGCCAAGGGCCCCGTGGGAGGGGTGCTCGGGGCAGGGAGCCGCACGGGGGGGGGGGGGTGTCTCTGCCAGGGGCGCGTGTGCGCGCAGGTCCGGAAGGGGCGGGGTGCCGTAGTGCGCCCAGCAGGGGGGTTCCAGCAGGGGAAGGGGGTCCGTGGAGGGGTGAAGGGGCTGCTGTAGGGGTCGAGGGGAGGCGAGGGACTGAGGTGGGAGGGTCCGGCGGACCTAGTGGCAGGATCTCGACGAAGACGTCGACGGAGGTCGGAAACAGGACGGGATAGGGGAAGAAGAGGTACCGGACCTAACTCCGGAGGTGGGGAGGAACACCGGAAAGGGGAGGGGAGAACCGGGAGCACCCGGAGGTGAGGGAACGACGTCGACGTCGGAGGGGAAAGGGGGAAAACGGGAGAGCTCCTTTCTTCTTCAAACATCCATCTCTATCTTTCATTCAAAGACTTAGGCTCTTTAAATAGAGCTGAACATTACAAGATGGACCTCTAAAAACCCTAATTACATATATGTCCTCTAAAGGACTAAAATAAAAGAGAAGGACTCAAAGGACTCTAAATACTCAAATAAAATGCATAAAAATAAAAATCTAATACTACGAAATAAAAGAAATAAATACGTCGTCTCCTCAAGACTCGGAAGACGCTATCTCCAAACAAACGGACGATCCGGTCCGTACCGGTCCCCATCAAGACTACTCCGAAAACATATGTTGAGCACATAGAAAATACATGCAGAGACGTAATGAATCCAAGAGTGCTGTTGCATCATGCATGCATTAAAATTCAGAGAATGTCTCAAACACTAAAAGAGTAATTTCTGAGATTTAAGAAGATTTCAGTTATAGGATCATTACATGGAAAGACTCCCCCATTCCCTTCAAGAGAAAATGTACCAAAGAGAAGCAAACTGCACAATTTGGCATTTACTTCAAATTTATCCCTTTATCCCCGGCCTCTCTTAAGTATCATGAGTAATGGTTGTCAACTAGAATTGATAATGATTCCATTCCAGCCATCAACATCTTTGAGAACACAAAGTAATCTAATGGTTTACAATTCATCCACAGGAATGCAAGACACATGCTTCAATGTGTACGGGACACCTAGAGAACCCAGACAACACAGACTCAACTAGTTGACAGGATAAACACCAAGTACAATATCATGGTAGATAGGGGCAATTTAGAGGCATAAAACAAAGATTGGAAATAGGTTCACCCCTTCCCCACCACTATGAGAAACACTGAAGCATGCTTAGAAGAAGCAGAAATTTTAATGAGCAACAAGCCTCTGATCCAACTCAGAAACAATAAACTAAAAGAACGCAAAAAAATAATAAAAATTTGAGTTAACCGATTCAGGAAAATTTTAGCCAATATAATTCGGATATCAGCAAATCAGGGGTGGGCTTCATTTTGGAGCTATCATGACACAAGCATTTCCATAGCCTACATAGTTGTCAAGCCAACATGGGGCCCAAGGCATACAAAGGTGTCATTTCAGCTTAGGCAACAAGGTGGTCACTTAGGCATTACCTAAGCAGAAGAATTTGATGTTAATAATATATAAACATACATATATATGTGCACACGTAATATATATATAGAAAAAGAGAGAACTAAAGAAAGTAAGGAATGGACCTTAAATGGTTTAGGTATAAGAGTTTTACCAACAAGTATATTTGTATGTATATTTGAATGTGTATTATGTGGGCATGGATGTTAACGTGTTTTATGTAGTTGATTATGTATGTGCATTTACATTTTTGAAAAAAAGATAATATATATAAACTAACTGAGAAAGGAAGAAAAAAGGAGGACAAAGGAGGACAAAGGGAAAACTTTATAATTTTTAAATATATATTCATAGTTTTAAATCTTAAACATATAAAATAGTCATAGTGTCAAGGTCGCAAGATGTCCGCTTAAGATGTGATAATCCTATGCCTAGGCAAAACTTAAATCATCTTTAGTTCTCAATTCTCCAAACCGCAAGCAAATAGTCCAATGTCCTCATCATGGTTGGATCTGTCCACGTACTGCCAACTCTTTGGTCCGTACTAGAAAGAGATTTCACATCCTTTCACTTACTACCAACTCCTTAGTCCGTACCACAAAGAGCTTTCACATACTTCTTAAAGACACATTAGTAATAAAAACTATATCACACCACAGGTTACAAGAAGATGGTATAAAAGTATTAGAAAAGGAAAAAAGAAGAAGAAAGCATCTCTTTACAAGAATAGGAGGCATAGGATGTCCAGACTACAATATTTTTGGAGGAAGGCTGCACCAGTCAAAGAAAGAAGCCCCTCAGACAGTCAAGATGCGCACACCCACAGGCCCACAGCTCTTTAGATGTCCAGCAGAGGGTGACGGCACCAGTGGAGGTAGCAGCACAACCAATGGAGAAAAGGAGATTGTCACTCGGACAGACGAAATGTGTACAGCCACAAGACTTCTTTAGATGTCCAATGGATGGCAATGGGCGGTGGCTCCGGCGGAAAACGGTGGAGCATCAGACGACCTAGGGCTCGCGAGTTCACTTTGTCTGAGTACAAGCCCAAAGCCAGGCCGGGAGAGAGAAAATCAGGTGGAGAGAAGGGGAACTTAAGTCATGAACCACAATGAACTGGTCATTAGGGAACTGGTTCAAGTCCTTCGTCTGGCCAGTCTACCGCTTAAGTAGTCCAAGCAGCTGCCTTGCCCACCTTGGCGTGCCTTAATCGGCCAAGAGGGTGCTTTTTTTGAGTTTTGAAAAAGCAAGCCTTCTAGGAGAACCCAAAAGAGGCACCACTTAGGGGCACATCTGGACAATTATGATGATAGTATAAATGATAATAAATTTTTTTAATATAATTTAACTATCATTAAATGAGCACCCAAAATTCGCAACCAAGTCACAGGGGTCAAAAGAGCAGCACTCCTTGTGAAGGGTTCAAATTGACAACTATGGCCTAGGTTGGTCCAATCCTACTATTATATCTGAAGCAAAAGAAAAGAATCTTAACTTTCCAGGGCTAGCTGATGCCTCTTCTATCAACATATGGTGGCCTCTACGGATATGACTATGCCGCTGTAACGAATTCCCCACCCTCACCAAATCCAGTGACTACAGGCCCTACTGGGTACCCAGTAGGGCCATCTTCAACGGCATCTCCAAAGGTGACGGCCACCATCACCTAGGCGGGTGAGGCCAGAGCAAGGCAATTTTGCATCTCCTCGCCACATCTCACCTTGTCGTCTAGGCGACCGTCTCAGTCGCCTTTGATAACATAGGTTGTGCCCTGCCATCCAGACAAGCGATAGATGGATGAGCAACATAGATGGATGCATGAGGATGAAAGGGGCTTGACTGACACCCATTGTCGGATCTGCTTGCTGCATCATCTCATGTGGTTGGGCAGCCGATGCCATGGCCATGACACCCCGACAATTTGAGCAGCCAAAAAGCACTACAACCTCAAGACGAAGATAAGTCACCCGGCTTCTTCAACTAGCCGGGTTCAACCGGCCTCACCACTAGTTCAGTGCATTAACCAGCCGGTTCAATGCCCAAACCGGTCTAGTTCGACCCATTTCAAGGCATTTTGGATCAGTTTACAGCCGATTTGGCCTGCTTTAGGGCTGTTTCAGGCTTCTTTAAACTGGTTTAAGCCCAGTCCCTTTCATTTTTGTTTGTTTTAGTTTGTTCTTAGTATTCTAATTCTGTTTTTGCAGCAATTTAGCCCAGTCCACCCTGCCATCTCGCATCAAATTAGTATAAGAGCCAGTGCCGAATTGTTTCCATAAGTTGGGATCTTTATGTTATGCAGGATATTAGCTTGAAGTGCATGCCATGGTATTTTTATCCAGATATACAAGCAAATGCATTTCACAATCACTTCTAAAGTTGATCGCATCGGAATTTCAAATGATCAAGAATGATTCAACTTATATCCAATTTGCTTGTATTGTCAATCAATTGAGATCATGGACTGTGCAATACTTAAAGGACGTATGGTTAGAGATAGTTCTCCACAGACACTATCTCATCTTAGAATCTGATTAGTTAGCTAATTGACAAGCTAAATGAACATTTTTACTTGAGTGCTTACCTTGAAGCCCAAGAAACACAGGTCACTAAGAGAACAAATATACATCAACAACACTTATTCCCAACAATTGATTATCGAGGAGCTAATTAAAATGCTTGTCGAGGTGATCAATGAGGTTAGTCTAAAACTTGCTATAGAGTATGAGTTACATTGTGCAATAAAGGTTGAGGCAAATAGAGTCACCAAGGCCAAGTTGATTGAGTAGCTTACCGAGCTACTACTTAAGTTGACACCAGAGTAGTGGCACCTTGCCAAGATTGAAACCGATAGAGCTATTGAGATCGAGTTGAAAACACAAATCAAGAGTGACCGATGGGACTGATCGCCGAGACTTTGACCGAGGCACGAACTACTGAAGATCCGCCTAAGGATACTCCGATAGAGTACCCAAACCAAGAGCTAGGTAGTTGCTACAACACCGTCTGAGTTATCTTTTGCAGTCAGTTCAGAGTTAGTAGTCCATGTTTCCTCATCATCAACTCAGTCATGCCATTGTTGTCCTCTATTTTGGTAGTGATCGTACTGATCATACGACACTACAAAACTGGAGATGAGTTTTCTGTAATCAGGAGAGAATGATGAGGATTGAGACGAATCCGACATACAAGAAAATTTAGGACATCACCATTCAAGTTTCCAAGAGAAGTCACATTTATTTTCTTATTCAATAGTATTATTGTTAATTGCTTGCACCGTATTTTGAAGTTTGAAGTCTTTTTGAATCTTTTATTATATTTCAATCCTTAGAAGGGCATGTTTGTAAATAGGTCTTTAAGAGTCCCTTTTTGTAAATTGACTCCTCCTTTGCAATGAAAAAGGATGCATACGATGGAATGAAGCTTCGGTTTTGTTTTCTCTCACTCCTCCCGATCATGTGACTACTCCCCAATGTTGATGCTTCCGAAGGTTTCGGAGATGGCCGCACTCGCACCCCCTTCCCTAGTAGGTAAGACCTTCACCTTTGACACTAGTCGGCTCCTCTCCTCATCCCCAAATAGTTTTCGGTCATCACCTTCACCCCTGGTTACCGCTGGTTCTATAGTATTTCCCCTCCTCTTGGATCTCCCACACCTTCATCGATGAGACTTCCAGCCGTTGCAACACAGCCACATAGCAACCTTGACACCTGCCAACCACTCCATCGGGATTGTCCATCCTGAATCCACTAGACCTGCCAATCCTCATCCGCTATCTTGACACCTCATGTCGCCACCTCATCCCTCTGTGTTCGCCTCCTGACCATACAGTAGTCTTGTCTCCCACTTTGTGACCACCTACATGCCCTTCCCCAACACTCCCACTGTGACGCAACATCAAAAACAACCTCCCATGTTCTGATATTTCCAGAGGTCCTCCCTCTGAAGGCACTCCAATGCCACCACCCCTGGCTAGGGATACACCTTCACCGGCCCTAAGCATCCCCACACCACATCCAACCCCACGAGCCACCATTCTCCCTATCTGGATAGTAAGGAATGCCATTCCTTGTTCCACAATGTCAACGAAGATAAAAAAAAGACAAAGGAAAAGGAGGAAAAGAAAAGAGAAGACGGATAGATTGTGGAATCAACCGATCCAAGGCTGATTCCTAGATCGGATGGCTATTGCTGATTTAATTCTCAACTAGAGGACTAATCCAAAAAGTGAAATCAGCCAAGATTGAATCAGAATCAAATTGGGATCAAAATCGGATTAGCTTTTTTTTTTCAATCTCAACCGGATGGGCCAAGATTGGAACAAACTAGAATAAGAATCATTTTTTAATTTACCAATTCTGGATCGGGATTCTTCCCGGAGGATCGGATCGGATCGGGACTTGTCCCTGTCATCTAGAGGACGACGAATCCAAGTGTTAAAGGATGAAACAGCCCCCACCTTTCTCATCTTGCTTACCGACTCACACCGTCATGGAAGCTAAAGAGACTCCATGACCATCCTCCCCTGGCAGAGGACCCACAACGATGCCACAACCCCTTGATAGGGGGCTTTTCTTCGTGTGGTGCCCTCTTCTACGTGTTGTCTCCAGCTCCACCACAGTCGACTATCCACGTGGTTCAAGTTCGGTTGGCCCATTTTGGGCCCAATCTTTAGTTATTGTAGCTTATTTTGGCCCATCAATGCATCCGGATGGCAAATCATTACGGCAATCTAAAACCAAGAAAACCAAGTTATTACTGCTTTTTATTCTTATTAGTTAAATATTATACATCTTCATTAAATATAGGCCAAATGATCCTCCACCCCGATTTTGATGAAACAATTTATTTTTTAGTCCCACGGTCTATTTTATTTATTTTTTAATCCCACTTTTACAACCTTCATAACTCCCGCCCCTACTTCCATCTCCCACCATCATTTTCAACGAGAGCTCACATAATCCTTCCATTTTATCTCCCGAAGGTTGTTCTTATGGTTTACACGGTTACAAAGGAAAATCATCTATATGGGTAGAGCAACATAACCAAGGCAAGGAGAGGGGTAGGCAAGACAAAGGAATGGATGACCGGTCGTCGACACAGCTAGATCATCCACATCTTGTGGAAGTTCAACTAGAAGGAGATGAGAACTAAGAGCAGCACCACAAAGGGCAGCACACCCCACGGCGGGCTCACCTTCTAGGGGATAACACCATAGAACTCACTCCTATCCTACTACACCGGTTGAAAGGCCACCACCCAAATGGCATATCGGGGCTCTTGCACACTGGTAGCCAATGAATGGTGAAGATAAAAAGAATAAGAAGTTGAGAAGAATAAGCACAAGAAAGATCTAGCAGAACAAGCAAACCAAGGACCATCTTATTGATCTCCAAAAGAGGCCATTAGGAAACAAAGACTGGGAAACCCCAAATTGAATGTCAACACTTGCTATTCACCATGTTGGAGAAACCACCAACTGGCGAGGAGATCATTGATGAGATCATATATAGCTTGCTTGCGATTAACATACAAATGGCCAGGAAACTTCACATGTGCTCAATGGCCAGTTACATCGGAAGAACAAAAGGACGGGGAAAGAATAGAAACGGCATGGTATGGTTTACAAAAGGCTTTTGGGCCCTCAAAAGTTTGAATTAATGAGTAAAAATAGAATAACAAAATTTGAAAAGGGAGACGTGATGAACAGGATCAAAATTTTCATTTTTAATAGAAATAAGATATTAAATAAGTTAATTAGAGGCAGGGACTAAAATATAAATAAAATCCTAAAAAAGGACCTAAAATCAAAAACCCCTTAAATATAACACATTTTAATTGTTGAGGTTTTCGTAGTTCTTTGGTCCACAAATAAGTTAGGCAGAAAATATCCTAACCTAATGACATAAAAGCCATTAAATTTAGCAGCATTGTGCTCAAAATTTTCAAGGTGACAACTATGTAGTCAGAGGCGAGAGGTGCTCAAGACAAGGGGGGCCTTACCTCAGCTCAAGAGCCTAAGGCTGAGATTATTTTTAATGAAGAACTCCTCAACAAAACATATATATAACATTGAAACTTTTAGAGAAGAACATAAAAGAAACAAAAAACTCACTTCTAGGGTCTACAATGCATCAAGATATTAAAGCCTCGGGGTGGAAGACTAGGCAATGGGGGTTTTAGAGTGGAAAAAGAGAATTTAAATTACCAAATCTGACTCTCATTAGGTCCAGACTTGGGCAAAGTGAGATCTACCAAGGCGATCACCTCAGTGCCTAGGCGCTTGAGGCAAGCGCCTTAGATAACATAGGGTGACAAAGCAACTAAAAACACCAAGGGTTATTTTACCGCTTGGGACAAGCGGCAAGCCCATCAAATATAACAAAAATACTTAGCAGTGAGACATATATAATCATAAATTTTAAATGTAAATAAAAAATAAAATGACTTAAAAAATATTTTTGACATCTTTCTTTAATGAAATATGCAAATCATTTTATCTATAACACATACAAAACGTAATCTATTTTTGTTAACATAAAAAATATAGCAGGCAAATAAGTTAAAGGAACGATAAAAACACATTCAATAGTGCATAGAAACATAAAAAGTGGAACCAGTACAAAAAAACAAAACAAATCTAACAAAATAAACCCAATAAAAAATATCCAGATCCGTATGGCAGAGTAGATTAATTTAAGAGACCCAAAGTGACAAAAGCAAGCACTTTGGGCCCCTTTACCGGTTAAGCAGCCCTAAGTAAGTGCTTTATTGGGTTAGAAAAAAGCAGCTAGCCATTTTAACTTGCCCAAACAGTGCTTAACTGCTTATGCTCAAGAAATGTAATTCAGAAGAGAAAAAAATTTGAAACATGTCATGCATAAAGCGTGATTTCATTATAGCACACCAGTATTCCATAGAGTATGCAGCATAAACTAAAAAAACAATATAAATGCCTGTATCAAAAAAATGCAATTTAACAAATGCATAGCCACTGATCCACTGCTTGAAAGAAACTGATAAAATAATAACAACTCAAAACTAGCGCTTGCCAGAATAACCCAAACCAAATAGCGTAGCAGTAAGAATATGGACCTTTCACGCCTAAAAAGAAAGCACACCTTTTCGAAAGCAATGAAGCAACGCTATTGTACCAACGGCGGACATTGGGGAATCCATCACCCGGTTTGCTTGGTACAGCCGCATACACCTTCAGATCATCCTTGCTGATCTCATCTCTGAAACACCATCAAAAGACATCAAGAAGAGATAGTCAGCTTTTAAAATTATGATAAAAGTAAGAAAAGGATGTACTTAGCAAATGAATACAGTACAGTAGCAAGTAGACACATTATGTACTCTTTGAATTAACATAGGTACTACACCACAAGAAAACGGGAGATCTCAAAACTAAGTACATCCAATCCTATCTACAACTTCATACGTGCAAAGAGTTTACAACAAAAAGCCATTGGTACGAAGTGACGGAGTAAATGCGAACTACGCAAAGAGGACATACCCCGAGACGTAGGTCTTGCCGGATAGATACCCATCGAGGACCTTAAGGCCGGCGTCGGTATGCAGATCCGAGAAGGTGACATCCATTGCTTAGGGCGGCCGGAGGAGTGCGTGGTGTCGACAAGAGAAGGTAGGCGAAAACCCTAACGGCGCGATGGAACTATTCTCGCACAAAGGCAGCACAGTCGATGCTTCCACTAATACGGATCGGCCAGCAAGCCAGCCAGAACTCGTTCCGAGTCCGGCCCGCTGGTTTGCGGATCGGCCAGCCGTGTGGGCAGTACACACCCTGAAATGGTATTTTATTTTCACTTAATTTTATGACTGATATTTAAATTTTTAGTAAAATATATATCTAATTTAATTAAAATATTTATTAATTAATTATTTAAATGTTAATTTTAAGATATATTATATATGTTAGTTAGTTCTATCATTTATAAAAGATTGCATCTCAAAAATAAAATGCTGGATCATTAAGAGGTTAATTAAGATACAAGGTGTTTTTGGAGGTTAATTAAGATCTAAAAACAAACAGTCTGAATCAACAAATCTATGGCCGAATCAAATTTTAGGGGTGTGTTAAGCACAAACAAGAACAACCTTAATCTGAAATTTTGAATTCCTAATTTCATGTCTAACCTTTTGGTTTTTAGTCATATTAAATATTTAATTTGATTAATATATTTTACATGTTAATTAATTTAGTGTTTATTAAAAGATATATTATGTACGTTGCTTTCATCTCTACGAAGTGCTATATCTAAAAACCAAAGGTTCAATCATATATTGTCAATAGATTTATTAAGATTCACCAAATATATTTAGAGGGTAAATTAGATAAAAAATAAAACAATACAAATTTACCTATCCTTGACGAAGTCAGGTGTAGAGGTATACTAGTCATGGGACGTACTCCGCACGTGTACGGATACATTAAAAAATAAAAGTTAATTTATTTCTTTGGATTAGTGATGGAATTAAAAATAAACAAAATTTCAAACTCTTTTGCATCTGAATATCACACTCCACCAAGAACACTGTCACACTGAGATCATTAAATGACATACATTTAATGAACAAAATTTCATTAAAAAATTTTGTCACACTGAGATCATTATACTAGTCATGGGACGTACTCCGCACGTGTACGGATACATTAAAAAATAAAAGTTAATTTATTTCTTTGGATTAGTGATGGAATTAAAAATAAACAAAATTTCAAACTCTTTTGCATCTGAATATCACACTCCACCAAGAACACTGTCACACTGAGATCATTAAATGACATACATATTTAGACTGTACAGATCTCAATCAACATATTTTTAGTGATGCCTTTTGCAATGTATACATGTATGTTTGGTCCCCGGCGAGTAGCTGAGTGGACCCACCATGGGGGGTGTCACCGAGGTTCGATCCCCGCCTCGAACGCCTGTCGGACGTTTCCGAGCGAGTGGCTGAGACCAGTTCGCTATCATCAAAAAAATCAAAGAAAAGTATACATGTACGCTTGATATCAGTAGTCTCCTTAGATGGAGAGACCCAACAGAATATATGCACCATCTATAAAGTTAGTATAACTTGGAAAAGGAAACATGAGTAATAAGCCAACAAACAAAGTGGAAACAGTTTGCTAGGGAGCTATGCTTTATGTATTATTTGCTTCTTGCGCAATTTAGCATTTGGGGACTGTCTTTGCAGAGGTGAAGGTGGCTGCCTTGCTAAATCCACACATCTAACGCTAGTGACTTTGTCAATAGAGAAGTCTCCGGTAGAAGTTGTTTTTCTTTTTCCCTACACCAAAGTACACATTTTACATTGCATGGAGTAAAAATAGTTCCATCTAAAATGCTCAGGCAACTCCATGTTCCTTAAAATGAACAAAGAGATTTGAACAAAATTGTCATTCTCAACATTCTGTTGAGCAAAGTTGAAATATTGACAAACATTCAAAATAGAGATAGTCAATTTTGGGCATTACATGTCCAAGAAATATAGTATGATGATAATCTTAGCAATGAAGGCAAGACTAAGTATATTTAAAAAGAAAGATAAGATGCCAGCATAAAGGGGATGATTCAAAAATATGAATAACACAAGGTAGACAGAATTAAAGCAAGCTTGAGTGGACACAACTCATTCCAAGGTTTTTAGTCTGGTTATGTTTATAATTTCCTTGCTATAGATATCAAGGCATTTCAAAAATTCCTGATATGTATCATCACGGAGCTACTCTTTAACTCTCTCACAGAAAATGAATTCACGTGGATACGCACCCGAACGACTATGTTAGTCCAATTTCTGTCAGTGTATCATAAATCCATGATAATTTACAGCATACATTTTTTAAACATGGAAACCATAAGGCTTGAGACAGGTGAGAAACAAGTAATCTAAATCTCATTGGATACAAAAATCATATTTACTTCCAAGGTGAGAAAAATGATCTACATATAGCTGAAAGTTAACCAACTTTATAAAAGTGTAACAAGATAAGAAAACTTATTGATAAGTGAAGAAGCAACAGAATTTCAAAAAGGAAATTTGAAATACAAATATGCTGTGCATGCATGAAATAAATAATGAGTGAATATCAATATCCATTTTGTTTGTTAACTCACTTTTCAAAGCATTCTTATGATCATAAGAAGCTGTTATGAAGTAAATTCTATAACTTTTGCTAACATCATCACCTTGATGTGACATCTCTGTAACAGAGTCATCAACCTTGTGAAAGGATTTCCTATTGCATTGTGCATTCTCCATATCCCTAGTATCATTCTCTAAATCTGTATCCTCACATTTACGATCCTTCTGATCCCTGTCAATCTTTTCTATCTTTTTTCTTTCTCAAAGCATGTTCTATACTTGTCATGCTCCTGATCCAGTCGGTCAACATGTACATCACGATCACCATGATAAGTATATGCACTATTCCTCTGTTTGAGAAAAAATTTGTAAAAATAAAAATTAAAGGTTTCTACAACAGAGCCAATTGGGACACCTTCAATAAGACATATATACAAAGCATGTCATAAAATCCAGTGAGTTCTCGTAACAAAAAAACTAAAAACCTCCGGGCACAAGGTATTTGTGTGCTAAACAACTTAACCAAGAATCAACGACTACTAAGAGAAGAAGAAAAACTATAATATACAATTGAAATAAAAGGTTAATCTAAGCTATTTATGTATGAACTGCAAGACCTTGTATGTTTTTGTGTTAGTTCAATGAACAATTATATATGCAATAATAGTTTTTAAAATGTAACAATGTTATTAATATCATGGTAGGTAAAAGAAGTAAACCCTAATATAGATTTGTCAGGAACCATGGCACATCAAGAACGAGCCGTCCATTTTCCTCATGTTAACAATTTAGAAGCCTAAGAGACTGTTAGAGTGACTGGCTAACCTTTATTGCTGAAGAATTTAAAATTTTGCCTATGCCACTAATTACAATTGTAAAGAAAGAAGGATACTTTTTTTCTCATTCATAATTGTGTGAAATAATTGATTCACCCATAGGAAACTTTTTAATAAAAGAGGTTTCTGAAAGTTCATGCCACCATAGAAGTGATTTTGATGATATTAATAAGACTCAAGGAAAAGTGGCATGCTTGAGAAGGCTAAAGACTTAAAGTGATGCATTAATAAAGACTTAAAAGAGATGCATTAATTGTGTGACAGTAAAGACCAGTCAATTTTTCTATATTACCTTCTCCACCGTACATGGCCGACAAGACCTATGCCATGACTCCTCTCATCCCGACACATGAAAACTCTACTCGAATTGCCATGGAACTTTGGATGTAGAAATATATATTTAGCAAGGTATCAAACCCAATGATCCTATGAAGTCTTTAGAATTAAAATAGACCGGAGTCGATAAAATCTCAAAATAGTAAATAAAAGTGTAACTTTACTACGAAGAAAAGTAGAAAATCTCCTATCTTCAAAAGTAAACTCGAAAATACATCAAATTCTTAACTTAAATTCACAATATCCTAACAAAAACTTTCTATGAAATTTCTAATAAAATAAAGAATAGTCAGATATTCAAAAATGATCCCAATCTAAATATCTGCTAAATTCATACCAAAATATGGAGAGACAATCTAAAATTTAAATGTTCCAAATGAAGACCAAAATATAAAGAACAAAATCTGAATGTTTCAAATGAATTGAATAAAAAGGTAAACAATGTCACGTAACTAAAAAAATAGATTTGCATTCTTGCTAATAGATTTATACAACCTCCACCCATAGAATTTACATCACTGATATTCACATAAGAAAAATGGAGTTGCATTATTACTGGTAGAATTATACAAGCTCCACCCATAAAAGCTTCATATATTCATTCACATGTCAACAGAAACAAAAGAAACGCTTCACAGGCCAAAAAGTTGAGGAAGCTTAACAAATTTGAATAAGCGAGTAGATAGCTAGCACCTGCATATGTGCATACCTTGCGGAAGAATACATTAACTGAAGGCTTCCACTTTAAAGATGACAAGCTCATTCCAATATTTGGCATTGTTCAAAGGATCGAAACAACTCAATCATCAAAAAATCAGCAAGACAACATGGAAGCTTACCCTCCCAGCATTTCTTTGGGCAATCTGGAAGGAAAGGAATCAGCGTATTTTTAGACAACAGTTTGGCAGCCAGGGCCATATCCTCTCATATACTTTTATCACGTAAAATGCTGACTCTTTGCTTACAGGGCGTTTGCATATAACTTTTGTTTTAACTTTTGTTCTTTTTTTAGATGGTGGCCAACAAGTCACATTTCATTAACCAGAAAAGATAATAGTAAAAAAGTTTCAAACAAGAAGAGCCAAGAGAGAAGGACAAAAGGAAAACACCCCAATTACCATGATGGTAATCAACATAGTCAAACCAAGGTGAAGTGGCAAATAAAACTAATTACAATAACATTTCCACAAATAAAAATGCTCTTAGAAATCATCATCATCTAAAAAATAACCCGTAGCTGCAAAAAAAAGTCCTTCACCAACTGTGACAAAGAAATAAGATGCAAGAAACATTGATGAGGCAATCTTCAAATATTCTCCTATGCTTGGCACTCCAGATGGACCATAACATCGCAGGCAAAGATAATTTTCATAGTAATGGCTCAACAAACCATGATTTATTCTCATTTCACTTCTAAAGCAAAGCATTAACATTCATCGGCTCTTAGCCAATATTCCAATTGTGAAATAGTAGCTTCCAGACATATGCAATGACCCCCATGGTAAAAACAAGTGATCAATATCCTTAATCCCACATCAACAAAAAACACACGAGACACCTCCATAGGGAACAAATTCTAAAGAAAAGACCACATTTCATAGATTGCATAATCGTTCGAATCGGATCGGAATGGGCCAATTTTGATTTTCACTTGAAGAACCAATTTTGACCTGAATTTTGCCGAAATCGGTATGAATCAGTCGAATCAGATCAGAATTGGAATTCTAAAAAAAATCAGGCCTAAATCGGTCCGAATCAGAATTTTTTTAATTTAAAAAAAATTGATTTTGGATCAGTTTCTCTTCTTGAGAACTGGTCTGAATCGGACCAATCAGATTTGATTCAAATCGGATCGGGCCCCACTGATTTAGTGACCGATTCCAATTCGGAAATCCATGCCTCATTGAGAGTCTGTCTCATCTCATCAAATTTGAATATGACCAATAAGAATTGAAAATCTTAAAAAGTCTTCAAAATCTTCTGTTCTTCCAAAACAAGCTCCTTTGGCATGAAATTTTACAAGTTTTAATAAGCCCATCTTTGGGGAATGTCAATAGCATATACAAAACATGATCGATCAGGAGAGACCCTAAACACATATTTTAACTAATTAAAAACTATCAAATCTAAAATTTGGGGAATTAAAAAAAGACTATGAGATATTGTATAAATAATCTTGCTGTGTCATGAGCTGCGTATAGGAGGCACACTTATGGAGTCAAGGAGATCATATCTAAGTCACATCAATTCATTCTTTGTGGTCGCTGTCTAGGAGTTTTAGAAATTGGCTTGCACTTAGACTAATGAAAGTCATTAGTTGTAGAGACTACGATTGTTTGACTATTCAGAAAAAAGGATTCAACAATTCGTTTGGTTCAAGATGCTACCTTATGGCTTGTTTGGTTAGAGTATAAAAAATGATACTATATTAATATTGATATTGATATTTTCAGAAGATGGAGTATCAATATCAAAATTGATACAAGTTTTAATAAGCCCATCTTTGGGGAATGTCAATAGCATATACAAAACATGATCGATCAGGAGAGACCCTAAACACATATTTTAACTAATTAAAAACTATCAAATCTAAAATTTGGGGAATTAAAAAAAGACTATGAGATATTGTATAAATAATCTTGCTGTGTCATGAGCTGCGTATAGGAGGCACACTTATGGAGTCAAGGAGATCATATCTAAGTCACAAGAATTCATTCTTTGTGGTCGCTGTCTAGGAGTTTTAGAAATTGGCTTGCACTTAGACTAATGAAAGTCATTAGTTGTAGAGACTACGATTGTTTGACTATTCAGAAAAAAGGATTCAACAATTCGTTTGGTTCAAGATGCTACCTTATGGCTTGTTTGGTTAGAGTATAAAAAATGATACTATATTAATATTGATATTGATATTTTCAGAAGATGGAGTATCAATATCAAAATTGATATAAGTTGACACTTGTATTACATAATATGTGTTGTTTGCACTACAAATTTTAAAATTGATACTATTAGCCAAACACTTTGAGGTGATTACCAACAATATCAATTTTAAAATTAATAGTGATAGAGGTGTCTAATAGTGTTACCAAACAGGGCATTATATAATATCTTGTTCTTATGTGAAAATACTTGTACGTGGTTCTCATCACATGTTTAAAATGGTAAATGCACTTCTGACATATGGTTTTGATTACTGTTACATACATAAATTTTTGAGGTGTGAACACAAAAGTGAATTGTTTTTGGATAATTCATCGGGGACCCATGAGTTATTGGAAAAGAGCAAGTTTTATTAATGTTGATCCAAGAGCATCCTTAAAAAAACTCACGGTTCTTATGATGATCAATTTCTCCCTAAGGTTTGATTATCTGGGGCTGGGCATGATGGTTGGTTTGCTGAAACCTACATTTGCATGCATTTACTTCTTTTTTGAAGGTGGCTAATGCCACGGTAGATTCGTTAAAAAAGTAGGCCGAAAGCAGAAACAATTATAACTTCAAGCGTACAAAAGGCAATATGTGCGCTAACTTGGCATACATGCGTTCCTTTATCCTTTTATATTAAGTCAAACTCCAAACATGAGGAGCACAAACTAAAACCACCATTTGTGCAAAGTTCAAAGGAAAACCACCCTTTTCAAATGTGACAGACAATAGTCTAGAACACATTCAATCCATCACACGATACATCAAAGAGTATGTAACTGGAGATATTACCTTAGCTAAGCCCTCTCCTACACTCATTGTGAATCCTTCTTTAGCAGCCTTTTTTGTGCTTGAGGCTTCAAGAAAAATAAAAGATTAATATTAGGGTAATATGCATTTGGATTAACTTACTAAGGTTCTGTTTGTTACAGCTTAGCAAACCTCAGATCTCTGATTTGGTCAGAGGTTGATAAAATCAGACTATTTGATTAAATGTCTTAATTAATTTCTAAATAAACTTCTTATATCTTAACAAACGTCTTAAAAATAAGCATCATACTTTAGCTTTCTAGTTTTCAGACAATCTGATGTCTTTATAAACAATAATAATAGCGTATATGATGTAGCTTAAATAAACACTAAATTGATTAACATGTATGCATTAGAGAAAAATGTGTTAAAACTACCCAGCTTCTCCTTAGCATGGCTTACTACCAGCTACCAAGGGGAGCCCCAATGCTGCAAAAACCAGCCATTAACATTAGCCATCATGAAGTACAAAGTCTTATATGGAGGCAGAACTTTTACATATCCTCAAGAAATAAACAGCTTCCAATCAGATTGATTGACATATAAACCTACATACACTAAGGTATGGCGCCTACACGAAACGACCTCGGTCGGACCCCTTTAACGTTGTATACACAATCGACAAACCTACAAAATTTTTACCTCAACATACTTAGATATAAATCTAGTACAAATCCTTCCTCACACCGGCATTGTAGTTTGCGGGTCCCCATCCATTCTAAGTATGATTCTACATCAACATACGCTCCATCCTACTTATGCTAGGCCACCATCCCATATACATAAATCCATCTGGGAGCAAATATGAAAGTAAAAATTTCAAGGCTTTGGATTTTGAGCACATGACAATCAGATATGAAACATAAGAATGAGGGGTTCCATAAATGCATGAAAATTCAAAATCAAAATTGAAATGTGAAATAGAAAATCCCAAATGCATGAAAGTATAAACCAAGGCCAAAACAAGAGACATGAATACCAAATCCAACAAAGATTAAATACAAAACATAAAACATGAATGAGGGGCCTCCACAGAACACCCCCAGTCAGACCACTTTAATGTCATACACACAATCTGACAGACCTGCAAAATTTGGACCTCAACATCCTTTAATATAAAGCCAGTACAAATCCTTGCCCCCACCAGCATTGAAGTTTGCAAGGACCTCATCCATTGTAAGTATGGTTCTCCATCAGCAGACTCTCCATTCTACCTATGCTAGGCCACCATCCCATAAACATAAATCCATCCCGAAGCAAATATGAAAGCAAAAATTACAAGGCTCTGGAATTTGAGCACATGACACTCAGATATGAAACATAAGAGTGAGGGTTCTATAAATGGATGAACTTCGATCAAAAAATTCAAAATCAAAACTGAAATGTGAAATAAAAAATTCTAAATGCATGAATGTATAAACCAAGGCCAAATCACATGCTTCGCATGTGTTCGAGCATGTATACCGATTAAATATATTTTCACGTGATAGTTGAAATAAATTCTTATGATATATATATGATAGATACATTATACAAAATAAGTTAGATGATAAATGTTAAAATTTGCTTCTTAAATATACACATAAGTATATTTCTATTGATATATCCTCATTTTTATATAATATCTAATGGGGTGTTTGGTTGCATGATAAATTAGATTTTTTTTTACAATTTTATGTTTTTGTAACAAGACTTATTTAAGGGGAACCATGGCCTTCATGCCTTCCTTCATTTTCATGTACCTCAATAGAATCCAAGCAATGGAAAATCAGCACCCAAAAAAATCAAAATCAGTCATAAAACCCATTTCAAATTAGTTCTACGTTAGTTATTAAAACCAACCTTAAACCAGTTATCCAACCGTCCCAGTTTCAACCCAAACTGGTGCCGGGCCAGTCATCAAAATCAGTCAAAATTTGGTTCATAAGCTAGCCCAAAAAACCAGAAAACCTGGAAATCTGAATGTTGCTAAGACCAGCTGGTGTAGAGGACCAGAAATAAAGAGTTTGGAACCTGAGAACTTCAAGGAAGCCCCAAAAATCTGAAATTTCAAATAAGGTCTTCAAAACCATCAAATCATCAAAACTATCAAATCCAGAAATATCAAATTCCCCCAAAAAAATGTGAAATATGAGAGTTGAAGTCTGAAAAATCCCAACCCCAAATATTAGACTCCAAGCTTAAATCAAAATCCCAAAACATTCAATTCAAACTTATGAAATCCAAACCCAAACCAAAAATGTGCGAATCCATTAAAGCTCAAACTTCAATTGAAACTCATATCAAACCCAAGACGTAAATTTCAAATAAGGAAGTCCCAAAAATCTGAAATTTCAAATAAGGTCTTCAAAACCATCAAATCATCTAAACTATCAAATCCAGAAATATCAAATTCCCCAAAAAAATTGTGAAATATGAGAGTTGAAGTCTGAAAAATCCCAATCCCAAATATTAGACTCCAAGATTAAATCAAAATCCCAAAACATTCAATTCAAACTTATGAAATCCAAACCCAAACCAAAAATGTGCGAATCCATTAGAGCTCAAACTTCAATTGAAACTCATATCAAACCCAAGACGTAAAAAAAAAGAAACAACCAAACTTTAAAAAAAAATGAATGCTACATTGAGACATATGATGACATAAAACAATAATGCATAACAAAAAATCTACGAAAGCCCTCTACCTTTACAAGATTAACAAGTATATAGTAATACACAGACAATATCTCCTTGCATCTTACCTCTTGAAGCATTCTTAGTAGTTTAGAAACTTCATCATATTCTTCCCTTTCAGGTCCCTTCAAAAGTTGAATTTCCAGCTACTACACTGATCCTCATTCATCCATAGTGATTCACAGTTATCACCTTTGTAATTTTGTAGATTTTTGGTTGATCATATAAAATACAAAATTGAAATTTGAAAAGCTTTTGTTTGGATATAAGCATAGCTCCTTTTTTTCTTCAACTTGACACATAGGACAATGGAAACTAATGTTGTAGTCCTTGAATATAGTTTTACATGGTTTATGTTTTTTAACATCGAAATAAATTATAAAAGATGAATTTGTATGTATTGTGACATGAAACAGAGTTATCCACCACTTATGTTGCATATCCACACTTGTTGGGCTGTCCTTCATATCCAAGTATCTAGACCCGATTTTCTATTTACATTGTTTATGTGAGGAGTCAAGTGTTCTGCGAGGTGTGGGTCTGCTGAAGCTGGGCATGATTTGGCCAGGGGGTTCATGGGTAGCTATCGTGGGAGGCAACTTCCAGGTGGTTTTGTCTTTACTTTGGTGGTTTTGCTTCTATTAAGATTGAGCATATTTTTGTTTAGTAATTGAATATTAATATTTTATGCATTCTAAAAACATAGCAATCTCAAAAATTTCTAATTAACTATCAGATTATTTCACATTGACTGGCCACCCTTCTATGTGATGAACTTGGCCAGGGTTGTTTGCACGTCAATTTCTAATTAACTATCAGATTATTTGCAGCTTCATGGAGTTATGATTTATGTTCCATATTTCAAGTTTATTTGAAAGATTTCATATTTATGACGTAGAGTTTATGGAAGTTGGGATTAATTTTTCTTTTCTTTTCTGATGTGGATTCTATGAATTCTAAATTAACCTTTATGGTTTCAGTCTTTCCAATTTTCTAGATTTTCTGGTTTCTGGAGTTTCCATAATTTAAATCTCAAGACTTACACATGTATGAATATGTTATGAGACTTGATTTCAACTGGTATGAATATAAATTAGTAACAGCTTCTCTAGAAGATTGATAATATCAAGTAAATAAAAACACAAATGATAAAACATAAAACAAATGCTCAGGATATATCACGATCCAATGATAAAAAATCAATTAATCAATTAAAAATAAAAAATACCTACAATAACTCAACAAACCAAAAGAAGCCAGTGCCCTTTGTAGCCCACAAAATCTATCTCATAACAGAACTTAGAAATCCCCAAAGCTGACACCCAAGCAACCACTTTAAAGTTTACTATATGCTTTCACCCTAGAGTTTAGTGCCCACAAAAAGGATAAACCGAGGAGAGAAAGCAAAAGGCCTATCCAGCCCTAATGAAGGCTCCATGATGCCCAAAAAAGAATCGGGACAACAAGGCAATTATGAAAAAAAAAATGAAAATGTGCCTTCCGACAAGTCAAATGCAAATGCCTAACTACAAAACACAAATCTTAGAATGCAATGTAGACGTCAAATTCAAAATATAAAGGTTTACATTTGAGGATACCAAGATCAAAAAAAAATAAATTGTCATGCTTAAAACTTTATGTACAAATATGCAACATGACAGATCCCCGTGAGGAAAAGTCTTCAAACAACAAACCCATATCTATGAAAACTAAACCTTGACAAAACGTTAAAAAAAATTATAAGATATGTAAAAGGAAAACCGTAGAAGACATTTGTGTAAGTACCTTGGTACCTTGTGATGCTCCCGCAAGATACGAATAATGACGTTCCGGAGGGTATGTCCTTCTTCAGGTCCTATGTAAAATCGAACAAAAGGTCCTTTGTTAGTAATCCGACTAACAAAGTAAGTACCAAGGCTAATTGGATTAACTGAACTGCACTTTGAATTGTACGAAACAAGGGCGACGAAAGCTGAAGAAGAACCGGATGTTAGCGAAAAATGACAAGAAGCCACAGAAATTCGTACCTTTCTGAAACGGAAGCCAACCCTGCTGGCTAACAGCGGAAAAAGGCTCGACGCTTCGTAACAGACAACGATGGAGATCGAGAGCCATGTGGACATTGAAGAAGTGATTGAAGGAGAGCATAATGAAGGGGATGCCAAAGGAGGAAGGGCCATTGAAGGTCGGGACACAGAGAGGAAGGTTGGGAGGGGAAGATAGAAAACGGTCGTGTAGGATACAACAGAGGTGGGTAGTCGGCGGAAGGGGCGGGCGTGCTGGTCGGCTGTTGATGGCGGAAGAGGCGAGCAAGGAGCTCGGTTGAGAACAGTAGAACGGGCGGACGTTTCTCCTGTGGAGAGTGATCAGCGCGCGTTTCAGCGGCAGGGGAGGATAAAGCGGCCGGATGATAAATCCAATGGAAGGTTTCAATGAGGGTGGTCAGTGGGAAAGACGTAAATCGGACGGTGGACAATTTAAGTAATGTCGATCGGACGATCAAGATTGGGAGGACGAAAAAATGGGCACTCGCACTTCTTATAGTAAGTTAGATTAGATAGATTAAGTTATTATTAATCTTAGCAAAGGAGAACAAACAATCTAGACCATATATTAAATATAAAAAGTTGACACGTATAATATTATGTTAAATATTAATATGTATAAAAATATTATAAATAAGTTGTAAACTTACATAGTTAAAAAGATGTTAAAAAAGAAGTTAAATTTTAAAATTAAAATGTCTTGAGATTGTAACAGGAGAGAAATATCATCACTACATTTATGTTTAAAATCATATATTTATGACAAAAATAATGATAATATTTTTTAAAATTAAACATGTGCATGTGCATGACGTAACACCAATGTTAGATTTGAAATAAAGTCCTCAATATTCAAATACAATATAATTAAATTTTAATTGTCAAATCGATGCATTAAGAGACGTTCTACGGTTGTTAAAAGTCAGGCCGCAGAAAATGCACGGTCAAAATAAAAAAAAGTAATGTGCAATCACTAAATGGCTTAGAGCATTATCAGACTTTCTGTCAGACACTAATTCAGTTACATTATCAAACATCATCAAATATTTAATGTCTGACCCAATCAGATATCAAATGTTTATTTAGGGTTATCAAACATGCCCTAAATCTTAAACTAATAAATCTTAATCTTAATCCAAACAAATCTAATAGATAGTTAAATCCAATTAACCCCTAAATGGAAATCTTTAAGTTTAAAATACTTAAATCATAAGTCAAAAACTGAAAAAAACTAAGTCTTGAAATGAAAAAAAATTAAAATATTAAATCTAAACAAATATAGTAGACACCAAACAAATCTATTTAAACAAAAATTAACATTAAAACAAGTGTCAAAAAAATCATTTATAATAAAAATAATAAACATGTTTAATCCTAATCTAAGATTAAACCCACATTCAAATATGGTCAAAGAAAAAATCTTAATAAGAAGATTCAAACTATAGTTGAACCATAATAGAACTAAGGTTTATATGTATATAAAAGATGATATTTAGTGTGTGAGGGAGATGGCGATGGTGAATATGGCAATGCAGTGGCAACTAGAGGAGGAATCATGGTTAAAAGGAAAGAGTTATTGGCAACAACTATAATAGCCATCGCCCTTTGAGTATTTATGATCATTGACGATAGATACAACCATCACCATTGAATTATGATTATTGAATGATCAACTTTAAATAAGTAGTTATGTCTGAAGTCATCTCCAATAATGTACATTGGCGACAGCTAAAAAAGTCGTTGCCACTGACTGTAATGATGTTTGAACATCAGTTCAGGTTTATTTGTTTGGAATGAAAGTTGCCACTATGGATACTGGCAATGATGTTAATGAGCCATCGTTAGTGTCACATTAGCAATGGCTTTAAACTGTTGTCAATGAATTTGTTGTTATAACTTGGCTTAGCTTTTGCATGTATATACTTATTTGTGATAGCCGGTTTTCAGCCACTATAAATAATCTTACCGGGGATAGGTTTTGGAAGCCATTTCCAGCAAGTCATCCTTATTACTTCTTTTCCTTGTAGTGTAGTACAACAGCACCAGGGATGCAAGATACCTTGCCTTTCATATTCTTTTACACAATAAACTTGATAGATGCATAACGAAGACAACACACTATATATCTTTGACATAGCATGCTCTATTAGGAAGTGAATTTTTGTGTTAAAGTCATAGCACCTACTAAAATATAATGTTATGAGGGTGCAAAGCTCAAATACATGTAAAAGTATTTTAAAATATGAAAAAAATAAAAAAAACATCTACGATGATTTTAACAATTAGAAACCTTTGAAAAAATGACCAATTTAATAATATTAACTTCTAATTTGTTTTCATTAGATTGAGTAAATCATCTTAATAGATATATTTGAATTATAACTATAGACTTATGTGCTAAGATCATAACATGTAGTCATGATTCCCATGTCATTTACTTCTTACAAGAGAAAATCATAACATCAAAATAAAAGTGTGCACCCCTCACTGGTATATCTTTCCTATCACTACTAGACTTGTCACTTGATACTTGTCTCCACAATTAAGTGTGATTAATAAAAAGAACAAAGCTCAACATCAATGTTCGAATCAATTTCATCAATAATGCTTTGATTTGATTTTTGGACTTGTGAAATGTACCTCAATCCATATAAAATGATCCATTCAAGGCAACCTCACAATGCATGCAGGACCAAGCAAGTACCATGCTAGCTTGGACATGTTTTTCATATTTTCACTTGTAACCATTCTTGTGCTTATTATTACCAATTGTTTCCAGCTATTGTGGCACTTGTCTAGTCACTCCATATTTCTGTATGGTCTTGTATTTACTTCTTATTTTGTTGCTTATTTGGGTTGAGATGATTAGTTTCTATTGAGTTCAAAAATGCACTTAAAATGAGTAGAAATAATTGTTCATGTGCAAACATAAAATGAGTTTATATGATTGGCTTTTTTATTGTATAATATTAAGTTGTCATCTTCTATATTTAATGCATACTTATTTATTGTTTCCCATTGTATGTTGTTATAAAAATATGTATTTATTTGCTTGTTAATTAATATTTATATAAACATAGTATCATTTTTCTTAGAGGATATCTAATATGGAAGGAATAAGTAATACCAATAGTGTTATGAGAACTAGTTGAAAAGATAACGAAAGAGTTAACTTTTTTTTCACAATGTTATATTGGGGAGGTGGCAATTATTGGAAGGATTAGAACATCCTTAAGAAAAACAATCTTGGATTATAGTCCGAAAGCAAATAAAAGAGAAATATAACATTGATTTCACACAAATACAAATGAAGAATCAAGTTGAATATCTAAGGACTGTATGTGGAATAAACAAATATTGTTAAAAAGAATACAAGAAATTAGGGGTGTAAACAGTTCGGTTTGGTTCGGTTTTGCCTCTTTTTTTCCAAACCGAAACCAAACCAATAAGGAAAACCGAATCGAACCAAATCGGTTCAGTGAACCCTGAACCGATTGTGGTTCGCTTTGGTTCAGTTTGTCGATTTAATAAATATTTAAATAAAATAAAATAAAATAAAATAAAAATAAATTATAATAATTATTTAAGATTAACATGAAGATTAATACTTTACTTATAATATATAATTATATACTTACATTAATTAACTTAAATTTATAATACTATATATTTAAAATTGATATAATATATATTTAAAAGTAATATGATATGTAAATAAAGTGGGTCAAACCTTATCAAACTGAGTCAACTAGTTTACTAGTTCAGTTTGATTTGGGGAGGTGTCGAACTGAACCAAATCGATAAGAAATTATCGGTTCGGTTTAGTTTAGAAAATCGAATGGATAGCCCTTCGAACCAAACCGAACCGATCGATTTGGTTTGGTTTGGTTCGGTTTACCAATTTCCCAGTTTTGCATGAACACCCCTACAAGAATTGGTTACAATTCTATCATAAAAACAATGAATTATATGCCAGAGCAATGAAGTGAATATTTAAAGGTGAAAATTTTAACTAGTGGTAAATTTTGTTTACCTAAAGAAGAATACTAATTGATTTACTTTTGTTAATAGGCACATCCTAAGGCATCATCATTTAGAATAAGTGGCTTTTGATGGAAGGAGGAAGGCATGGCCTTATTTGAAGGTGTTTTGGTCATAGAAAATTTAGGATGGGGTCCAACAAGCAAGTTTCATAAACCTCCTAATGTATCTTCTACTACAATTGGAAAATAAAAAAAGCAAAATGATTTCGATGATCTATCTCTCTCATTAATGCTCCAAATGTGACAAAGCCTAAAAGTGTAGAAGTGGATAATTAAAAAAAAATCTAATGACATTGATGCAAAGTTTAAGAAAGTACTTGATGCATTTATAAGTGATGCTGAAACTTTTAAAATAACCAATCTTGCTCATATTAATATACCTACTTTAAAGGATTGCAGTAAAACACTAAATGAGATGAAGTTAAATTGCATTCTATTATATGCTAATGTAGTTGTCCTATTCTTAGATGAAAAGATGCGCAAACAATGGATTCAATGATGAGAGATTGTTGAAGATTATGTTTTAAAGATGAATTGACTGAAAAGCATGCTCAAGATGAAGAATATATTTTGATGTTAAGGTATTTGTTTTATGTCTATCTTATGTTATGCTACTTTTGGATTATATGTTGGATGCTATTATGCTACTTTTGGATATGTGTTGGATGCTATTATGTTACTTTTGGATTATGTTTTGAACATTACTTTTAAATTATGTTTTGGATGTTACTTTTCAAATTATGTTATCTTTTACATATTTAGTTATGCTAGACTTTACTTTATGTCATTTTCTATGTTTTTAATAAATTAATTTCTAACAGAAATGTTTTACCAAAGTTTGAAAAGAAAGTTCAATATTCTTTGCTTTCTTTATTTGTGGTAAAAAAGAATAAAAAAATAAAAAGAAATAAGGACCTAACCTCTTAATATTGTGGTGTTGTACACACTATAAAATTATTCATATAAAATGACACAATGTGAGGAGTTGATGTGGATGCCACGTGAGACATATTAATCTATGTGGTTATTTTAGACAAAAAGAGTGGTTGAGAGATAGTCGTTACATTTTTGTAGAGAAAAAGTTGCAATGTTTCTTAACATCATTAGTCATGGAAAATATTTAAGTATAATAAAGAGAAAATGTCAGCATTCAACACTAATAGTGCACTATTATTTTCATAAAGTACTTAGAGCAATGATGGAGTTTTCAAAAAAAATGATTGTAATATTCAATCTAAATCCAAATGTCGTAGGCCTACACAAAAAAAAATTTAAAGGTAAAATTTATCATTACTATATGTATTTATATATTGCATCAATGAATTAAAAATTTTCTATTATTATTATTTATTTTATTTTGTAGAGTGCTATTAGTACTTTAGATGTCACTCTTATACATGCTAAAGTTCCTGAAGAAAAACAAGTTCCTTATAGGGGTCAAGGACAAGATGAGTACTATCAAATATTTTTGCAGTATGTGATTTTAACATAATGTTCACTTTTGGTTTGGCTAAACATTGTTTTCCATTTCCTCCTCTAGGTACTCATTTAATTTTATTAATCTTAGTTGACATTCAATTTTCAATTTTGAAATTTATATTTTGTTTCTTTGCAAATATATATTATCTTTACGATGATGCCTATGCTCATAATAGATACTTTATAACCACTTATAGAAATGTGTGGTATTGGATTAGTTATTTTAGATAGAGAGCAAGCTCATAGAAACGGGGTCATGTTTAATCAAGGCCATGCAAAGCTTAAAAATGTCATAGGATACAGTTTTGGTGTTTTAAAAGCATGATACTATATCCTTAACAAAATATTACCGTATTCTTTAGAAGCTCAAAGAGACATTGTAATTAGTTGCTATGCAATACATAATTATCTAAGAAAATAAAATGTTAGAGACTAATTATTTACATATTATGAGGATTTGAATGCATATATTTTAGAATTATCACATGTGCAAGTGAGTGTAGATGCAACAATTGATTCAACTATAGGAGGACTAACAAGACAGGGTGATCAACAATTTATGCATGAGCTATGAGATCATGTGGCTAACAACTTAATAGAAAGTAGACAAGTACAAAGACGACGACAACAAGCTTAATAGGTAATGAATATTTCTAAAGTATATTACTATATAATAGTTCTAATTTTATCTTTGAATACTTTTATCTTTAATTTATTATCTTGCTACAATATAAATTTGTCTCCTTATTTTGTAGGTTCCAAAAGTTCTTTTGTCATTGATTCATTTTGTTCTATTTTAGGTCATCTCTTCTTCCGAATGTTAAATAATATGAACTTCAAGCAATTACTTATGTTTAAATTTAATCTACAAAACTATAATTTCCCTCATTTGACTTATAGAATTCCTTTAAGGTGGCATCATTTTTTTGATTTTTGGTAAGTACTATCTTTCTATCATGTCATGAATATGTGGATACAAAATACATATCACCTATTCTTGCCATCAGAACTAAGTGCAACATAGGTAGGTTTTGAATTTGGTAGCTTCCTTAATGGTAACCAGTAGATTTGTTGTTCTCTGAACCAATTCAAATTGTGTGCATAGTTTGATGGGATTTTTTTTTATTTTCCTATCGTTCATAATGATTTTGATTTGTAGAGTAGTTTAAGTTTTGTTGATGATTTTATGTTTATTTTCTTCAATTTTAATATATTGGGTTTCATTGAACCAGAGGGAACATTACATAAACTATAATTTTCTTTTACTGAATTTATTACTACACAAACAATTTAATTATGACTTCAATTGACAAGGAATGAAGATATCTTTTATGCTGCATTAGGAAGTGAAGTTGTTGGTTATGACATGCATATGGTAAATTTCTGTACTGGACTACTTATTGGTTCATAATAAGGCTATTTATTAGAATTTTTATTATTATATTTTTAAGTATTCATAATCGGAAATGCATTTATTGAGTGGGGACTTCATATACAGTAATGGAATAGATGCTTTATGAAGAGTTCTTAAAGTATTAAACTTAGAAAAAGCCCATGAAATCTCAACACTTCTTGGAGTCCCTTGCTGGTACATTACTTTCTAAAAAAACTCATGTTCTTAATTTGCTTTTAACTCACACATTAACTACTTATGATTAGAGATCTATAACTCAAGCTAGTACATGACCTTTCGGTTGTTGGCTTTGAACATAAGTTAGAGAAAATTTTCACTTCAATGTATACAACCTGTAAACATGTCAATCATAGTGTATGTCAGTATACCTTGGCTCTTTGATCGATGTGGTAAATAAACATTATACATAAAACTTTCTTCATTTTGATATTTTTTTAGTGTTAATTTGTGCTATCTTTCTATTTTGTGATACGCAGTATATGACAGATGGAGTTATTTTATGTGAGACATTTAAGATGTTGATCTTGACATATACATTTTGTTTTGTATAGAAAGTTGGTAGTGTGCTATTTGTTGAAAGAGACTTTGGAATTGTACAATCCTTTGTTTTGTATTAAAAGTACCAATGACGTACATTTTAAAAATTGAAAGAGAATGCATAAATGTTTTTTTATCTTATATGTTGTGTTCTAGATTGTCTTTGTAGAGAAGAATGTGCTTGATGAATTTGCTATGTGCATTGAATTGTACATTGTTTTACCGTTAAATTTGTTGGTCCAAATTATAAATTTGTAGAACAATCCTAGTGGGAGTTGTACATAATAGATTGAACTCAAAGTCAATACTTTATTGTTTATAATTTAATGAAGATCAAGTGGATAGTTCATTTTTTTATCAAACAACATAAATCACTTATATATTAATTGAATTAAGCATTTTTTTATCACTCATTGAGAGGTTAGACATAAATTTAAGAGTTAAAATTTTTATATTAAGTCTAATCAAATGCAACCTTTATTTTAGGGTTGGATATTTCTTTAGGTCATGTTTGATGGGAATAATTAGAAATAAATCATATTTATCCATAATTTTTTCTTTGTTTTATAAATAAATTTTAATTTAATTTGAATTAATTCAGTTTATCTTTTAAATTAAATTAGAGATTAGTTCAGACATAAATCTATACTGGGATATTCTTAATGGGGTGTTTGGTTGCATGATAATGAAAGTTTTTGTTTTAATTTTTAAAAATTGTAAGAAAACTTGTTAAAAGAGGTGTTTGATAACCATGACAATTTTATATTTTTAAAGTGATTTTCTTCTTGAACAAAAAAAGAGGGTCTCACCTCTTTCTTTTTTCTTGTGGTCCCCCACTTTGTTTGCTCATGTGTGGTAGTTACTCTTTTTTGTAATCTCATCCTTCCAAACATGATAATTTTATGTCATGAGTTGATTCACTTTTTATTTTAATACAATTTTTTATCATGAAAGTGTACAAAAAATTATCATGCAACCGAACACCCCATAAGCCTATTTTTAGATTTCGGCGATATGACTTTCACCTCCTCGACAGACCCTCTCAATGAGAAGTTGAGAACCAACGCCCTTGTTGGATAATGATGCAAATTTATTTGAACTTATCCTTATCTGATTGTTAAGATAAGATGAGATTTATCTTATTAGAAAATTTATCTTGATGAAAAATTTATCAAGTTATTGTATCTTTGAGTTTATTTCTTCTCATTCTATTTAGTTGTATCTTCTATAAATACATAGTTAGTTTTGGAGACGCCACTCTCTCTCTCTCTATATATATTTTAAAGAGGTATCAGAGCATTCGGTGAAGGGCAGTCTGTCGTCCTGGGATTTTGCCGCAGCGCACCGCAGCGCCTTTCTATTTTTTTCTGGAGAATCTTTTATCTGTCGAAGGTTGCAGCTACGCCGTTAGGCCACATCATCCGAGCTCCCAGCCCGCAGCACTGCCAGTAGACCCTATCGGCAGTTGTTGGCATTGTCCGTCGTCATCTATTTTTTCTCCTCTCCTGGAAGCACCGTTTGTCGTCTTCACGCTGTCCTACCGCGAGGGGAAGCTAATGTCATCTTAAGCGCTAGGAGAGAGTCACGTCGTCATCGTCAGTGGAAACTGTGACGCGACTTGCACTACCGAGCTCGCCTAGACACGCAGCCAACCAGCGGCACTACAGCACACCCCATCAGCCATCAATTTTTTTCTTGTGTGCATCTACACTTGCCGATCAACATCTTCCGTGCCAAGGTCAGCAACAGTGATTGACTCACTGCTACGCCATCAGTGCATCACTTCATAGATCGAAGTCAAAATTGATGGTGCAAGCCTACCTTTTATAATGACAGAACCTTAGTTCGTTGGAAGGATTTCGTCAGGTACACTATACCATTTGATTATTAGAAGTGAAATCATACATCTCAATAATTCTTCCACGAATCAATATTTGATTCTATTGTTTAATGGGTAGAACAACTATGTTTTTGGTGCATTAAGATGAGAATTTTATTTGTTTTTTAAGATCTTTGGGATCTAGTTGGTAGTGATTTTGTAGACTCATGCAATGAGAAATTTTTACGTACGAGAGTAGCACAAATAAATGAGTTGAAAGAAAATCAGAAGAAAGATGGTAAAACGTTGTTGTTTATTCAACAAGCTGCCAGCAATGTAGTCTTTCCAAGAATTTTCGCAGCATCTAAATCAAAAGAGACATGAGATATTTTGAAAGGTGAATAGCAAGGATCTTAAAAAGTAATTGTTGTCAAATTTCAAACTCTTAGAAGAGAGTTTGAGACATTAGCTATGAAAAGTTCAGAATCTATTCAAGATTTTTTTGCTAGAACTAACTCTATAGTTAATGAAATTAGATCATTGGGTGAATCACTTCCTGATCAAAAAGTTGTGAAAAAAGTACTTAGAAGTTTGTCTTCTAAATTTGATCATATTGCAGTAGCCATTGAAGAGTTTAAGGATCTTTCTCAATATTCTCTTAATGAACTAATAGGTTCTTTGCAAGCTTATAAACACAGATTGACCAGATCGATAGAGAACATTTTAGAGCATGCACTCACCTCAATGCTTGACTTCTGAAAAGATGGCAAGACTCAAAACAAAGATGAAGCACGAGATAATTGAGGAAGAGGCAGAGGAAGAGAAAAATCTAACTCAAGTGATCAGAGATCATATAACAATGAAAATGGTAATTAGCATGTTACCAAATTCAAATGCTGATATTGCCAGAAAACAATTCATATTGAAAAGTTTTGTTGGACAAAAGCAAAGAAATAAGCAAAGGTGGCTGAAGAAAAGAAAGAGAAAACCAATACTAATCTCTTTCACACTAAATTTTGTTCACATGATATATGGTTGTTAGATAGTGAATGCAGCAATCATATAATAGTTTAAAAGAGATGTTTAAAACCATTGATCATTAAATGAAGATCATGATTCACCTTGGTGATGGTAAGCAAGTCAAAGCTGAAGGGAAAGATACGATCTCATTTAAGCTTAAATCTAGTATTGAAAGATAAATAAATGATGTTTTTTCTTTCATTCTAGTTTAGACCATAATCTTCTAACCATCGGTCAATTAGTCTAAAATGGCTATTATGTCAAATTTCTAAAAAATTCTTGTGATATTCGAGACAAGAATTGTAGATTAGTTATAAATGTGATGATGATAGAAAAAAAGATGTTCTCTTTTAGTTTTTCAAGCATTGGTGATTATGCATTGCATACTTCAAGCAAAAATCTATCACAATTATGGCATAATCGATATGAGCATTTAAATTATAGTGGCTTGAAATTATTGAATCAAAAGCTTGTGCTAATTGGTTTACCACATCTTGAACATACCAATGATCTTTGTGAAAGTTGTATTTATGGAAAATAACATAGAAACTCAATTTCAGTCAAAAGGTCATAGAGGGCATATACATCACTTCAACTTGTTCATGCAGATATTTGTGGGAAAATGAGGATCATATCACTTAGTGGAAATAAGTACTTTATGTTGTTTAGTAATATTTTTAGTAGGAAAAGTTGGGTGTATTTCTTGACTTACAAATCTGAAGCATATTCAAAGTTTTTGATGTTTAAAGCTTATGTTGAGAAGCATAGTGGATATAGCATAAAAACTTTGAGGACTGACAGAGGAGGAGAGTTTTTATTAAACAATTTTATCTCATTTTGTAAAATAGTGTTCATAGACAACTCATAGCAAGTTACACACCTCAGTAGAATGGAATTGTAGAGCACAAGAATTGGACTATCACGGAGATGGCTTGTAGCATGTTGAAGGCAAAGCAACTTCCAAATAAATTTTGGGTTGAGGCAGTAGGAACTATTTGCTATCTTCTCAATAGGTCTCTCACAAAAGCTATGCAGAATCAAATTACTTTTGAAGCTCTGTATGGTAAGAAACTTAATATATCTCATTTGAAAGTTTTTGGCTCAGTTGCATATGCTCATGTTAATGTTGAAACAAGAGAGAAGATTGATCAAAAGAGTGAGAAATTCATCTTCATTGGCTATAGTGCTGAAATAAAAGGCTATTCGTTGTATAATCCTTTGACCAAAAAAAGTTTTTTAAGCAAAGATATCATATTCAGTGAGAATATTTCTTGAAATTTTGATGGTGATCAAGTTGGATTGGTTATAAGAAAATGCATGATTCCTTATCTCCAATTGTAGAAACAAGACAAAGTGAGACTTTTGCAGAAGGTAACAATCCAAATGGGTTGGATAGAGTTAGATGGCTAACCAAGGAAGATGAGATCTTTGCATGATATTTAAGAATCTTGTAGTTTCGCCTTGTTTTTAGCCGAGCCAACAACATTTGAGGATTTGCAACAAGTACAAAGTGAATATAATGAAATTTTTTATGATAATAAGTTTACAATTTCAATGACAAAAAATCCAATTTTTATGGATATACAAAGCACATTGAGGTACGTCATCATTTTATTCAAGAAGTTGTTTTAGATGGGACAATAAAGTTGACACATTGCAGAACTGAAGATCAACGAGCAGTTCTCGTGACAAAATCTTTGAGTTATAAAAAATTTCATAAATTGAAGAAGTTACTTAATGTAAATGATTTTGCATCACGGGGGAATGTTGGATAATGATGCACAATTTTTAGGTTTATCCTTATCTAGATGTTAAGATAGGATTAAGTTAGGATGAGATTTATCTTGTTAGGACGTTTATCTTGGTAGGAAGTCTATTAAGCTATTGAGTCTTTGAGTTAATCTTTTCTCTTTATCTCTAGTTGCATCTTCTATAAATGCATATTTCACATAATACAATGCATACAAGTTTTAGAGACATCCCCTCTCTCTCTCTCTTTATCTTTTAGTTTTCTTGGAGAGAATTAACTCAAGAAAAGTGTAGGCGGTGATGCTGTGCAGCAAGCATCGGCCACTAGATGGAAAAGGGAAGGTGGTCATCTACTTCACTAGCCTTCGCGGGGTGTAGAGGACCTACGAGGACTGCTGCACCATCAAAGTTATCTTTCAAAGCTACACCATCCAAGTCAACAAGAGGGACGTCTCCATGGATGGATGCTTCAAGAATGAGCTCAATACCATCCTAGGCGGTACCAAGTTGCCCAGGGTGTTCGTTAGTGTAAGGTACCTCATAGGGGTGGAAGAGATGAGGCAGATGCATGACATAGGGGAGCTATGGGAGGCCTAGAGGGCTGCGAGGAGGTGGTGAAAGGCAAGGACAGCACCTACCAGGGCTTTGGCGATGTGTGGTTCATGTTGTGTAAGACCTGTAGTGGTTAACTACAAGATCTACATGGAGAAAGAGAGGTAAGTAGTGAAGGAGCTAGATGGGGATAACAACAATGAGGAGGTGGAAGCCGGCAGATTCCAATGGTGCTCAAACTGCAACAAGAACAACCTCGTGTGGTGCCCCATCTGCTATAGTTACTAGTGAGGTGGAGGTGTTTGACAAAATTCCCTTGTTAAAATTTTTAATCACCTTTCTTCTTGTATGGAGAAAATGCTAGTTTGTGGTACGATGGGCATGGAAGAGTCCTCAAGAAGAGGAGAGGGGTATATCACAATACCATACTAAAATAGATGTTGGAGTGAGCTTTTCTTCGGTGATAATATTTTTTTTTTGCAATTTTTAAATATGGCAATGATGATTCTAGTATCTTTGTTATAAAACAAAATATTAAACAATGACCATGTTGATCATATTTTTCTATTTTTATAAGATTTGGTATTGATAATTTAATTCTATTTCAAGAGATAGTGTATGTGTGAAATTGTTGATATCTATGTTTCAAATTCATTGTATGATTATGTAAATTATTTTATAAATATAAATAATTTATATTTTATATATTAAATGGTAATATATTTACGACAATATTATCCTTAAATTTATCTTGTCATACCAAACATAACATAGGATTTTTCTCAAAATTTATCTTTACTCAAACCAAATTTAACGGAGATAAGAATAACCATAAAATTGACTTATTTCTATCCTATTTATTTTTATCCCGATACCAAATGAGACCTTATGGTATATATTCTTAGCTCCTTTCAAGGTTGGTAGGCCATTTTTTATATGATCTCCCAATTGATTTTACAAAAGGGCTTGTTTTGTTTACATATTGTAAGAGACAGGTACATTATTCATGATGCTGAGGTTTTATTCTTTCTTTGGGTACCCTACATCAAACACAAATATTAATGGTAGGTTGGTTAGCCCAGTGGAAGAAAGGTGGTGGTGGTGGAAACAAGATCAAAAGCTGATGATACCTTGCTTTTAATGTTAATCACTCTTCCATGCTATGAAAACTTATGGGGTGTTTGGTTGCATGATAAATTGAGTTTTTGTTACAATTTTTTGTTTTTGTAAAAAAAACTTGTTAAAAGAGGTGTTTGGCAACCATTATAATTTTATATTTTAAAAGAGTTTTTATTATTGAACAAAAAAGAGGGAGTCACCTCTGTTTTCTCATCTTGTTTAGTCAAGTATGGTATCAACTTTTTTTTTGTTATCATTGTAGACACACCAAATTTGCCTAATTTAGAGCATAAAACTCATGTTTTATAGGGTAACATACATGATTGATCTGAAGATGATGTCGGATATTTTATTGTTGATTTGGAGCTTTGCTAAGTGAAATTGGATGTTTTCTGGAGTTTTCTGAACAAAGCCATAATTTCAGAGCGAAAGCCACACGTAAATCGCATAAACATGA
Organism: Cryptocoryne crispatula var. balansae; assembly: GCA_036172225.1. NCBI lineage: Eukaryota > Viridiplantae > Streptophyta > Magnoliopsida > Alismatales > Araceae > Cryptocoryne > Cryptocoryne crispatula. The sequence continues at coordinate 27,300,050 of CM069922.1, forward strand.
AAATTGGCCCGATGCCCGAAGCCTAATGATCATGAATTGAAGGTTATTGTCATATTCTTGTTCCAGACATGTTTTGTTCCATGCCGTGCCTTTCTGGTTGGCCGTCAGAATCATTTTGACTAGTGTCAAATTTTTTGTTCTCTATCCTAAGTTTCAGATGAAATTCTAAACTTTTGGAGAGTGTAGTGCCTGATCATTGTAGAAAGCTTCCTTGTCCTGTTATATTTTCAACGCAACTAATGGCATCGAATTCCAAGTTTGGGAGTGTCCGCAATGGCTTCTGGAACACAGATGTGCAGAAACAGTACAATGCGCCCCCGTTCGAGGGCACATCCCCATGTGCCCCCAATCGAGGGCACATTGTTGACTCAAAAAATGAGTTCCGGATCGGCACCTCAATAAAAGGTGATAACGGAATAGGGGAAAGGGAGTGAATCAAAAAATACTCGAAAAGTGGTAAAATCTTCACCTCGGTACTACACTCACATTGATCTCCGAACTTTTATCTCACGGCGTCGCTCGAGCACTAGAGATGGTTCGGGTCATGTGGGAGGAGAGATATGAATAAATAAACTTAGAATATGAATAAAGAGATTGTGGTCGCCAGGAGCCGTGGGCTCCGCTTTATGAAATAAAAGAGAAGATTGAGTTGACTATGTGTACATTAGCGCGGGTGATGATACATGGGTTAAACCTTCTTCCTCGTCGGCCGGCTGATGAGGGAGAGTCCAACCGGTGCTACTTGACCAATCTGTGCAACTTAGAACAATAAAATAAGTGAAAGGTTTGATTATACTTGAGAGAAGTGTAGAGACTAAAAGAGGAAGATAAAAGAAAGAAGCAATCAGAATCGTACTCACTGGATTCGAGGTGAGCCTTACCCCTTTTTTTGGTTTTTTTATGATGTATGAAATAATGCAAAAACTAAATTAAAATGACTTAAAGATGCTGTAAATGAAATATAAGAAATACTTATGGAGTAGAGTGGCTAGGATTGAAGCCGGGATGAGAAAAGAAGATCGGTCCGGATGGTCTGCCCTGGGATGGGTGTAGTCCCCTCTGGCACGACTTCGGTGCATAAAATTCTACGGCAGTAACCAATGTCAGAATCAAGTTATGTTTGTTTCTATGGATGGAGAACTCGGAGAGGAAGATATCTCATGTTGATGACTTCTCCGTAATCCATCCGTACAGGCTTGTGGAAAATCTGGAATTGAATGGATATAGAAAACATAACCTGGATGTATGCCCTTGGTGCAGCAATCACCACGGACAGATGGCAAGTCGGAATCGAGTGTGCCGGTTGAAAATGAAAGAGGACGAGGAGAAGAACAATTCTTCTGTTTACCACTTTTGTAGAATAAGTTCCAAATTTTTTGTAGAAGCCAATGAAGTTCGGTGATGTCGAGTACACGGATCGGGCCATCTTCTTCACTCCGGGATCGATCCCTCAACGTCAGCATAGATTTTAACATTGGGATGGCCTCGGGAGGGAGCTTGGACAACCTCAGAACGAGCTAGAGCATGGGTGGTAACCCCGGGTCATTGAGAATAGCCCGGTATTATAGAAGATGGAAACCAGTGCAAATTAAGGAAACTGGCCTACCGCGCCCTCGGGTTGAGGGTGCGTAGGCCGTGCCCTCACCTTGAGGGCGTGTTCGGCGTTTTATTTCTAAAAAATGGAAATATTTTGAAAATTGCTAAAGAAATGACTTGACACAACGAATGCGCCCCCGACTCGAGGGCACGGTCAAAATAATCAATTTTAAGCGGGGGAAACCTTCCAAAATCCGGTTTAGAAGGTTCAAACCGGGGCGGTTTCCGATTTCTAAAATCGACCGCATCCTCAAACTAGGGGTGTGCTGACCGCGCCCCCGGTCTGAGGGTGTGCAGGGCGCGCCCTCCCTTTTCAAGGGGGGGCATGGGCACGGTACACTCTCTCTCCTATGTGCGTGTTCCGCGAGCCGTAACTTGCAAAAGGGACGTCCGATTCAGCTCTCGTTTGTTGCGTTGGAAAGAGGGCCTTCAACCACATCTCCTCAATCAATAAACTATCTGTCATGACTCCCAAGACATTCACACGGGGCTTTGACTACTGGCTTACCCTCCTGCTGAAAGCCAAAAATTGAGACGGTAATCCGAAAAGGCACGGTTTCGGTCGAGGAATCTCGGGTCAATTTGGGATGACATAAAATGATAACCAAACAAGTCTGGTATGATTGGAAAACTTAAAATCATCAAAAAAAATCAAGATTAACCCAGTAAACGTGAGACGATTATCGTAAAAATCAATAATAACTGGGAAACTCTAAAATCGACCGAAATGGCCATGTGGCCCCGGTTGATGACAATGTATGGCTAGGATCGACCTGGATGACTTGAAAAGGCCCAGTGATGACCGAAAAGGCCTAACACGTGGTCTGGGATAGCTGTGTCAACACGGATCGAAAAAGCCATAATGAAAAACCATTATAGACTGGTGCGTACCGAAATGACTTGTCGGAAACCCCGACTGTTACAGAACACACGTGGGACTCCCGAGACCTTCAATTATGGACCATTCAAGGTCAGTCATTGAGTAGGCTTCATGTTTCACGATTAACACATAGCTCTCGTTTGAAGGTTATGGCGGTACTTCGAAAATTATCAGTCCATTCCCAACTTTTGGGGGTCTCCACCAATGTCCTTAGCTCATCTCCACAAGGTGATCCAAATAAAATAATGGTCAAATAAAGGATATTGCCCATGGAATAGGAGTTTGGGGCTCCGAATTAGGTCAAATTGGCGTGTCTATAGCTTGCCTCGCCTTGTTGTCGGCTTTGCAAGGGAATGACATGTAGCAAAGCGGATTGAAACGTAGTGATAACGTAGTGCGGCGAGATGGATTGTAGTGGAGCAAAATGACGATGAACTAAAAAAATGGCATCAAGGTGTAGATATTGACATGCTCAACGACCAGATTCGGCAAGACGAATCTCCTCAAGTGTCCTAGATAACCGCCATGTTTCATCAAGTCTTTCTATGTTTGATTGGTAAGAGATGTGTCACGGGCATGAGAGAAGAATAGCCAACCCCCAATGCGGTGGGAAGTTCCCGAAACAAGGGTTCGTAGGTTCATCATTAGTCGGTAACCCAATCTTTGCGATGTTCTCGTACTGTGATTGGCTAAAATTTAAAAAGAGATTTGTTTTAAAAAATAAAAGAATACCAATCGAGCACATTTAGGCTCTCAGATTCATTTAAGTCTTCCAAGAGACAAGATTCAATTCGGAATGGAATGACCTCGAATTCCAAAAGGCAAATGTTGAGCTTACACCATAAAGATAACGGCAATGCAAGTTCTGATCAAATAGGAGACCCTTAGCAAGATGAATTGACTGTTACAGTGGGATGAATAGCAAGAAGGGTGTTGCAGTGGCCACAGTGGGGATAGAAATGAAAGATTTGGAGGCACAAGGTGATTACTGAACACGGTGGGATTAATAGACACGGTGGGATTATCAAACATGATGGGATTAGAGAACACGGTGAGATATTAGAAAGATCAGAATCATGGTATACAATGGGAGAACATCCTTAGTAGGTTTCAGAGATATCCTGACGAAGGTAGAAGACCATGAATGGATGTTTGCAATGATAACAAAGAATGCAATGCAACTAATAATACATGATGCATGCTGGGCTCAAGAAAACAAAAACAAGACTTGTTTAACAATTAGTTGAAGATATAGATTGTCTATGAGATCAAGATACCCATTCAGGAACCATCGTTCCTCACAACGCAACTTTTGGCTTATCCGTGAGCACAAAAGATGACCCAACCATCGTAGAGTTTGATGAAGGGGATCTCAGGTCAAGTCTTCTCCACATTCACGGTCTTCAACAATAATGCATCAAATAATAATACATGACTAATGACTTATATGTTAGTCGGTAAGCTATGGGGGTTTCCCATGTCCATTCTTCCGTTTCCGTGAACAATTCCTGTCATTCATTAAAATGTTAGTCCCGAATGGACAAAGGTGTCCACTCAACCTCGATAAAGATAAAACATGAACAAATTTGATTTAACAAAATTTTTCCAATTTTTTTCCAATTTTTTTTGATTTTTTTGAAAATTTCGGTGAATTTTCAAAGAATTTGACTGAATGCGCTCCCGAATCGGGGGCGCGGCCACCGCGCCCTCAGTTTCGGGGTGCAGCCTGCATGCCCTGGGTTTGGGGGTATGGCCACCGCGCTCCCACCTCGAGGGCACATTCGGTCCCAATTTCCTAATTCGACCAGATCCGAATTTGGTTCAAACTAGGACCAATTTCCCCTATATAAACACGCTATATGATGACCAAAACATCTTACCAGCACCCAGGATGGCTCCTCTTTTGAAGAAACAGCATGTTGGCATGGTTTGGGGTCTTCTGAGCGTCCTAGGTCATTTTAAGGCCAGAATTGGCACCAATTTGGTAAGTATGTTGTCAATTTTAGCTTTCAACCAGTTTTTCTTTTCTTTTTCTTAAGGAATTCTTTCTTACCTCTTGTTTGGGTGTAGGATTACCCAAATTTCCCGGGACCTCGTCGATATTGCTCTCCTCCTTGGCATACTAGCTTGCTTGACATCCTCGGTTTGTCAATCAGAGCAACTCTTCGGGATTGGGGCTTGACTGGGCTCTTGATCCATGCCAAGAGATATTCAGGCTACTCCGTGGACTTCGGCTTAATGGGAGCTCTTATTGAGTTGTGGCACCCCGACACTTACACTTTCATGTTCAGTAGCTTCGAGTGCACGGTTCTTCTTGAAGAGGCAGAGCTCCTTCTTGGTCTTCCTCGGACTAAAAAGGGGGAAACTGAAGGTATTTTTATTCCTTTTGGATTACTCTCTTGCCTAGAGTTTCTACAGGATTTCATCGAGGCTCGGTAAATCAGCTCCTTGTTCGCCGGCAAGCGAATCATCGTTCCCAAGTTGGTGGCCTGGATGGTTTCTCTTCTGATGACTCTTGGTCTGGACGAGGATAGGATTCTACGCGGTGCAAAGGGTTTCGCGGCCTATCTTTCCGTGGTGTTCTTGTTCCCTGTAGAAAATGGCTTCTTGGAGCCTGATCAACTCTCGTGCATTAGCGGCATCTGGAGCGGCACACGGCTGGGGCCTTCGGTTCTAGGCTTCTTGTACTATGGACTGTTCATAGCTTGTGTGGGCCATCCTCCTTTCGGCAATGCTCTTCTACTGGCTTGCTGGGCTGATCTCCACTTCAAATTCGATCTAGCCGGTGAGGTGACCACTAGGTTGCAACTCTTCCGCCATAGCCCCTTGTTCTCATACACTGCTGCACTCGGCTTTGGCGAGAGGGTTGCTAACAGGTGTGCATCGGTGAAGAAGAGGCCAGAGTGGCATGCTCACTTTGCCTCTATGAACCGTTCTGACTTCCTACACTCTTCTGCTACCCTGATGCAGAAGGATTTCCAGGTGTGCTTTGTGCCTAGCGTGGATCTCCGCTTGGTCACTGGTTCAGCCTTCATGTTGTACAATGCCCACCGCTGCCATTCTCAGATCAGCTTGCCTTGGTACGTGTTGCCCAAGCTGTCCCACCTGTCACCCATTAAGGGCAGGCAGCTTGGTTCTGCGGATGACAAGGAGGAGGCAATTTCAACAGTTGCCTTGTGGGAGATGAGTCGGGTATGCTGCCCAGGCCTCCTAATTGAGGAGGACCCTGGTCAGAAGTGCTGCTACATCTCCAAGTTGAAGCTTTTGCTTCTTGAGGGTCATCTTTTCTTGCTTTAGCTTGTCAGACATGTTGTGGTTATTTTGAATAAACAATGAATTTTTATATAGCAGGTTTGAGTGAAAAATCAATGGAAATTTACTTTGTTTCAGAAAATTGCAAGATAGATGTCGACAATTATAATGAATATGCCTTGTTATTTTTCAACTCCATGGAAGTTTTTTAATATGAAATGAAGTATTTTCAATGGATTTTAAATTGCCTTTTTTCTTTAACTAATTTTTCAGAGCAAACCATGAGTCCCTTTCAGTGACTTCTTAATCGGCTCAATTTTTTTAACAGCATGGCGCCTTCTAATTTTTTTGCCATTTTTATCAATTTCGGCCCTGAAAAATACATTTTTAGCTATTTCTGACTAAGAAATGCCTAGAATTTTCTCCTGTCACCTGAAAAATGTTAGCTAGTGATACTAAAAAGCATGAATATGCCTAGCTATTTTAGGACCTGAGACATTCAAATTTATGTGAAAAGAAAGATTTTCAGTGGAAATTAAAAGAGAATTTTTTTTCACAAATTTTTTTATGGCAAACCGGGCATTGGATTGAAATTATTTCGGTGGCTTCATGATTAGCTCGATTTTTTGAACCCTGAGTGATTTTTCCAAATTTCTCTCATTTTTCCACTTTTATGCTCTATAAATACCCTTCGAGGGTAAGATTCTTTCATTTCATCATGCATACTATCTCTCCGAACCTAGAAGCTCCAAAGTTCCAGCTCATTTTCGGAGTCCAAGATGCCCTCCAAGGTCAGTGCCTCTGTTACAAGAAATGTAGATCAGGAATTGCTCTTCATTTTGGTTCAAGTTTCATGTGATTCCGAGTTGATTTGAGGAAGTTATTGCAAAAACAAAGATCAAGCTGTTGAGGGGGGTGCGGTCAACGCACAATGTTGACCGTGCCCTCAAACTAGGGGTGCAGTGACCGCGCCCCCGGTTGGGGGATGTGGTGATCGCTCCCCCAACAGGAGGGTGCAGTCAGCACACCCTCCCTCTTCAAGGGGGGAAAGGGCGCGGTGATCGCGCCCTCAAATGAGCAGAGTTAGTTGAGCATGCGCAGCATGTCCCCCCTCTCTAAAGAGAGGGAGGGTGCCTTCAACCAGATTTTTTTTATTTAAAGAAAGAAAATATGAGCAAACAATTAATAGTTAAAATTCAGTGATGTGATGTTTAACTCCCCTTTTGATGCAAATGTTGAGATGCGTTCGTTGACACGACTTTGAGTTCGAGGAGGTTGACCTCCCGACTTTCCGTGAGGTACCTTTTCTTTTGCCCTGCATTTAATGATTATTTCTTTTGTATTTTAACCATAAAATTGCATGAACTAATGAAAAGAATTTCTTGTAGGCTCGGGTGAAATCCCGGATCTCATGGGATTTGGTGCATACTGCCTACCTCAGCCTTTCGAACTTCCAACAGGTTTGGTTGGAGGAGATGGGGTTTGGATCCTTCCTCCGGGTGACCCCATTTTGGGAGGACCTACCCCTAGTGCAGGTCCTCTATGAGTCATGGGACCCGGACTCCTTTGTTTTTCTTTTCCCATGGGGTCACATGGTGCCATTCCTAGAGGATGTTGCACACATCACCGGTCTCCTCATTGACAGTAGGCCGGTGGTGTGTGCCACCTCTTCAGGCTATTCTCGGGAGTTCCGGGCCCTCTTCACCTATGAGCCTGAGTTTGACCTAGAGGAGGGTCTACACACCATTGCCAGACTAAAGGCTGGCGAAATGGTTGGTCTTGTAGATGTTGAGAGAGTCCGGGGCGAGAGCCAGGATGGCTTTTTCTGCCGCATGGTTGGCTAGGCCGTAGCAGCTTTCACCGGCTTACCTGGCACCGTGGAGGTAGATGTGGACTTGCGTCGATTCCTCCTCTTCTTCTTTGGGTGCCTGCTGCTGGGCTCGGAGACGGACCGCATTCATTTGCGGTTTCTTCCCTTGCTTGCTGACCTGGACTAGGTTGGCACGTATGCGTGGGGGGCAGCGATGCTTGCTCACTTGTTCTGCGGCCTCCAGCCCGAGGGGGGTTCTTTTTCTATTGCCGACTTCTCTTCCTTCCTTTAGGTGACCTTGGCAGCTTTCTTTTGCATACTTGTATGCTCTGCTCTATTCTTGTACATGTTGCCTGACGATTTGTGCCTTTTGTAGGTCTATAGCTATCTTTACTTCCCCCTTGGGCCGGGCACAATAGTCTTCCTCATGTCTTCTCCCCTTGATGGCTTGTTGGGAGCCTATCCGCCCTTCTGAGGGCCATTGGAGCCAGCTGGCATCTATCTGGGCACAGATGTTCCGCTTTCCACACACTGAGGTATATTTAATTAATGCATTAATCTTCTCTTGCTGAATTGATAATCATGATTTTTCTTCCTACAGGTGTGTTGGAGGCCATATCTCATGACCGGTGACCACCTTCAGCCCTAGATTGCTAATTTGGGCTGTGTCTTTGGTCTAGATATTCACCTCTTGTGTGTCAACCAGCTGGCACCACTATGGCTCCACTTCTTGGCGCGCTTCCTAGGCTTGGAGCAGGACTCGTTGGAGCCTCCTCCCCATATTCTGCCAATCAGGGCCCACCTTAGGCGTTTGATCCTTCTAGTGGACTGGGTGGAGAAGTAGTTATCGGTTGGGCGGAGGATAGCCTAGACTACCTTTGCCGTTACGAGGAGGCCTACAAACATCTATTCGTACCCGAGGGTCAGGTAATGCTTCTTTCTTTTGCCTTTAATCTGATTCTTCATTGTTGCTTCTTTTGACCTCTGTGACATTTCAGGCAGCCTGGGCTTTACTGCTACGCCAAAGGCTGGAGATAGTTAGTCTTTAGTAGGAGGTGGCTTCTCTTTGCACCACTCTGGAGACTGAGGTAAAGATTTAATCTTGACTTCTATTCTCATTATATCACTTGCCTGACTTTGACATGTTCTCTTTTCTACTTGCAGCGGAAAGCCCGTGCCGAGGTTCACCTCCTTCTTTGTTGAGGGAAGAAGTGGCTAAGCTTTGCCAGCGTCTGAGTGAGGCGAAGGAGACCCTGGCTGCCAAAGAGGTAGAGGTATCCCAAACTGATTCTTCTTTCTAATTATTGATCTTCTTGCCTTATGCTCTTTCTCTTTTTTCCAGGTTTCCGAGCTTCAGAGTACTTCATCCTCTTGCATCCAGTCTTTGGAGGCCGAGGTGGAGACATAGTAGTTTGCCCCAGCCGATCTTCGTTCCCAGATGATCGTCTTGGATCTTCGTCTTCAGCATGAGAGAGCCATGCAGGAGATGGAGTGCCAGCATAGCCAGGCCATCCAGTCCTTGGAGCAGATGCACCTGCAGTCGCAAGTTAGTTTGGTGATGGCGGAGGCGACATTGCAGGTTTACTGCCAGGGCATCCCTCCACAGCCAAGCCAGAGTCGTACCCACCATAGTAGGTCCCACCAGAGTGGCACACACCGGAGTGGGGGCGCCCCTCGTAGCCGGAGTCACCATGGCCAGAGCCAGCAGGGGTAGAGTGACCAGAGCCAGAGCCATGAGCGCGGTGCTTCTGCATTCTTGGCCACTTCTTTAGAGTGTCACCGCAACGAGGCGGTTGCGGCAGCTTTAGTGGACATGGCTACCATGCCTCCTCCCTGTGGTCGTTCCCCTAGAGAAGGCAACAGTAGGCATTGATTTCTGTAGTAGGCTTAGTTCTCCTTTGTTGTTGTATCTGCTTTTCTTCATTATTGTAGCACTTGATAATGTATCCAGATCTTTTTTTTTTCAGAGTCACTTGCACTGTTCTTTTCTGCTCCACATTACTCTAAAGGGTAGTCAGTATCACATTTTGGCTTGGCCCCTTGCAAGTTTGTCAAGTGGCGGAAGCCTCTTAAAGATGGTAAATGACAATAATAATTAAGATAGTAGATGTAAGGTTAAGAAACTTACATGTTGGCGAGACTTCACCCTTCTTGACTCGTGTTTATTTTCTGAAATACTCGATAAAGGGGTTAGAACTGTGCCATGGCTTACTCTCTTGCTTATTTTCATCTTGTCTTGCTTAAATGTCAAGAGGATAGCGTTATTAACAAGGTTGGGACAAAACATTGACTAAAAGGAATGGTCAAGAGGATTTACCTATCATGGCGATATCTGCTTCCCTTTTGTTCATAAATTCCTGAAACACGTGATAAAGAAGATTAAATCTTCACCAGGACTCATCCCTTTGCCTATTGCCATCTTCCTTGACTTAGGTCAGAGGGAGGAGCCTTCTTAACAAGGTGTAAAAAATAAACTAAGTGACCGAAATGAATTGGTTAAGAGAACTTACCTGTCGTTGAGAGAACCTTCCCCTCTTACTTTAAAGCCCCCGAAAACACTTGATAAAAAAGGATTGGATCTTCACGACAACTCAACCCTTTGCCTACTATGGCCAACTTTGACTTAGGTCAAAGGGAGGAGTCCTCTTAACGGGGTGATAATAAAGATAAATATGCAATGCAGAAATGAAACATACAAGACATAAAAATAAACATGAATAGTAGCAAGGGCAAAATTCAAAGTTATGCCAAGTTAAATGATGCATTTTTTTGTAATTTTGAAGATATTCATTTTTTTGGATTTTTGAAGATATTCAATTTTTTGGATTTTTGAAAACATTCAATTTTTTTGAATTTTGAAAATATTCATTTTTTTTGAGATTTTAAAAATATTTAAATTTTTTAGATTTTTGTGGAGAATGTTTTGGTATTAAGATAATTCATCGGTCTTTGAGTGTTAATCAAGATTCAAGCAGTAAACACCATGTGAAAATGAGTTTCCTACCCAGAATCTTTCTTGCCTTCTTCTCTTGATCGGCTTGAGTTCCCCCTAAAATCTGACAGTTTACCCTACCCTAGGGTTTTAAGATGGAACAATAATAGAATAGGTGTTTGATAGGATTTAGGGGTGTTGAGGAGGGTTTCCTCTACTCATGCCCAAATTGCCCGTCGGGGTTCGGCCTCTTCGTGTCTTTTCTACATGTGGCACTCACTTAGACAAGTCTTTGACCTGTGGGGTCATTGCCCATCTTTTGGTTTCTTCTTTTCATTTTCTAGATTTTTAGGTACTCATTCAGATAGGCCCATATTTGTTTAAACTTGTGGGGTTCATTGCCCATCTTTTGGCACCCTTTTGCACCCTATGAGATGGCCTCCTACTAAGGCAGTGAGCATTTTCGATATTATCCTTCTCTAGTCTCCTTCACCTATCTTGGACCAAATAGAAGAGAACAAGGCAAGGGTTCTTTTTTGTCTCCAAGATTCTGCCTTGCCTCTCTTGAGTGTTAGGCTATCTGGATTCTGGGATCAGAAGGTGTTGTGTGTGCAGGGTGATGTCTACCCTTGTCCTCTTGTGAACACTCCGGGATCGATGACTTAATATCATACCAGAAATTTTCCATTTTTTTAAGAAAAATATTTTTTGAGGTAAATGTCGTTCCATGGATGATTCAATTTTTCTCCATGGGCGTTGGTTAGCTCATATGCATTGCCTGGATATTGTTCAATGATAACGAAAGGCCGTTCCTAGTTGGGTTGCAACTTGGAGCGGACCACCTGGCTTAACGAATATTCATTTGACTACCATCTCACTAATTTCGAACTTTCTCTCTACCACCCTCTTTTGATAAAACCTTTTGAGTCTGTTCTGATAAGTCTGAGCATGCTTGGAGGTGGCCAACCTTCTTTCATATAGGAGTTCAAGTTGTGTAAGGAGAGATTCTTGTCTCTCATTGACAAGGACGTCCCTATCGAGCTGAACTCGAAGTGATGGAAGGAGTACTTCGTACGGGACCACCACTTCCATCCCATATGTGAGAGCATATGGGTTTTGACTAGTGGGGGTCCGCACAAAAGTACGATAAGCCCATAGGGCATCTACAAGCTTATCTGGCTAGTCCACAAACTTGCTAGACTTATATATTTTCTTAATAATTTTGATTAAGGTTTTGTTGGTGGCTTCTGCTTGACTATTGCCTTGCGGGTAGTATGAAGATAAATGATGCAATGCAATGTGGTACCTATTGCAAAGATTGTGCAGATCATGAGAGAGAAATTATGGTCCATTGTTGATAATGATGTCGCTAGGGATCTCGAACCTGATGATGATGTTGTGTTTAATGAAGGAGCACAGTGTTGATGCCTTGATCTCCACAAAAGCTTCCGCTTCTGCCCACTTGGTGAAGTACTCTGTTGTCGTCAGGACGAATGATTTGGAGTGGATTTCAGAGTTAAGATCACTTATAGGGCCAATGATATCAAAAGCCCACATGGCAAAGGGCCATGGGGCATGAATCGGATGAAGGGAAGATGTGAGAGAATGGATCTTGTCGGTATGGAGTTGGTAAGAATGATAGTGCCGGACAAAGATAGAGCAATCCTCTTCTAGGGTTGGCCAACAATACCCTTGCTTGATGATTTTCTTGGCAAGAGATTGAGCATTGACATGGCCCCCACAGACCCTAGAATGTGCTTCTTTAAGCACCAACTCTACTTCTTTTTCATCAACGCATCTTAGCAAGATTCCGCTTAGGTTCCTCTTGTAAAGCACCCCTCCTAGGATGGTATACCTCTAGGATACTCTTCTGATGGCCTTCTTCTCTTTTGCATTGGATCTAGGTGGATATGACTGATCTTGACAATACCTTGCGATCTCATCAAACCAAGGCTTCTTACCCTCATCTAACTCTTCCAAATCGACTAGAGAAATCTTCTCTTTCTGCTGTAGATATTCTTTTCTGCCAAATCTCTCTTTGATCTTCAAAAATCGACCATCTTGAATCGTGGGCATCGACCTTCTATAGACATGGATAGTCCGCACCTGTCTACCTAGCAGCACTGATAGAGATGAAGTTAAGGAGGCTAAGGCATTAGTAAGAATATTCTTAGCTTGAGGAACATGGATAAAAGTGAGTTTAGAAAAGAGCTTAATGTTGCAAGAAGTGAGTTCTTGGTAGGGTTGAAGTTTGGATGAGAAGTTCGGTACTTGGTTAGGACTTGGCGAAGGATTAGTTGGCTATCACCTATCACCCTCAATTCCATGGCATCATAGAAATGAGCAGCCTCCAGCCCAGCAAGCAAGGCTTCGTATTCAGCTATAGTATTGGTTGCTGGGAAGTCAAGCTGAAATATTTGTGGAATGGTGACACCCTCGGATGATATAAGAATGATTCCTATTCCCTTACCATATGAATTCAGAGCCCCATCAAAATATAATGTCCAAAGGTGGGAAGATCGGATCAACATTAGTTCGTCATCTGGGAGCTCCGACTAGACCGAGTCGAAGAGGGGTATAGGGTGATGAGCTAGATGTTTGGCAATGGCATAGCTCTTAATCACCTTCTGGGAAACATAGGTGATATCAAACTGTGAAAGAAAACTCTGCCAACGACTTAACTAATCAGTTAGAATAGTTTTTTCAAGGAGGAATTTGATGGGATTAATGTGGGTGATAAGATTGACCTCATGAGCTAAGAAATAGTGTTTGAGCTTCTAAACTACCCAGACTAGTGCAACACAAGTCTTCTCTACTACAACATAGTTTTGCTCACATGGATCGAAAATCTTTGACAAATAATAGGTTGCCCTCTCTTTCTTTTCTTCATCCACTTGTGCAAGGATTGCCCCAAGAGAATTTTCCAAAATCGAGATGTACAGAACTAAGGGCTTACCAGGGACTGGTGGTCTAAGCATAGAGAGACTAGCCATGTATCTTTTCAAATCATCGACTGCATCCTGGCACACCCCTTGACAAAGGTCAAGACAGACTGCAACTTGCAAGGGGGATAAGCCGTATCGTCATTCTAATATCCTTTTTTGAGTGTTTCATAAACAAACAATAGGCATAAATTTTTTTTCACAACAAGGCGATGCTCGCCACTTCCCTCCCCTAAGGATTCTCTGGAGGAGGTGTCATCATCACCTCGGCCTCAATTTTGTAGTGGAACTTTTTCTCTGTGTCTTCATCAAGGAACATGAACTCTTTTGTGAGAATACGTGTCATCACAATGCAAACTCAGTGTTATCATATATTAGGTGTATTACTATTTATTTTATGCATTGATGTTGAAGATTGTGAATGCGAAGAAGACCAGTCCTGAGATCCCCTTCATCAAAATCCATGACGGTCAGGTCATTTTTCATGCTCACGGATAAGCCAAAATTAAATATCAAGGGATGATGGTTCCCGATTGGGTATCCTGACCTCTGATATTCAATCTATATCTTCAACTAGTTTGTTAAGTAATTTTTTTACTTTTTTAGCCCAGCATGCATCATATAGTTTTGCACAAGTTCCATTGCATGTTTAGTTATCATCTATACATCCCTCTGTGGTCATCACATCCTTTGAATCTCACCAGGTCTCTTCTTCCCATCATTTTTCCCAATACTGATCTTTTCAATATCCCACCATGTTCGTCATCTATCGTAATCACCTTTTGTTCCACAATGTCTTTCATCTTTATCCCACCACGGCCTCTTGCAACACTATCTTGAAATTCATGCCACCGTGACAGTCACCTCATCCCACCATGGGCACCTATTTTGATCATCATTCTTGCACCACCATTATTCTCATAGTCTATTGATTGAGTTTAAACATTTGCCTTTTAGAATCTAGGATCATTCCATTCTGAATCAAATCATGTTTCTTGGAAAACTTAAACAAATATAAGATCCTGAATAAGCTCGATTGGTATTCTTTTAATTTTTAAAACAAATCTCTTTTTTAAATTTTAGCCTATCACAGTATAGGAACACCGCAAAGATCGGGTTGCTGGCTGATGATGAACCTATGAACCCATGATTCGAGGACTCCCCACCGCGTTGGGGGTTGGCTACTCTTCTCTCATGCCCGTGGCACATCTTTCACCAATCGAATGTAAGAAGGCTTGACGAAACAAGGTGGTATTCCAAGGAACATGAGGAGGTTCTCTTTGCCAAATTTGGTCGATGAGCGTGTCTATATCTACGCCTTGATGCCACCTTTTCAGTCCATCGCCATTTCTTTCCACTACATTCCACTATAATCCATCTCACTTCGCTACATTCTTCAACATTTCACTTCACTTCACTACATACCATTCTCTTGCAAAGCCGACATCAAGGCGAGACAAGCTATAGACACACCAATTTGGCCTTATTTTGAGCTTAAACCCTTATTCCATTGGCAACATTACTTTTAAACCATCAAAATCAAGCTAAACCACCCTTTAGGACAAGCCGAAGAGCTTACTAAAAATCTGAGGACAAGTTAGAGCCCATTCTTACTTCCATGTTGCTCTTGGTGGTGTGCCAAATTATGCTTTTCTTGGTATCTCCTCTATTTAAAAATTTTTCATAGGACTTTTTGGACATCTAATGAAGAAGTCTTCAACATAAATAGTCTTTTCCTTTGAGTCCTCTTTTCAGTGCAATAAACGGCATTCAATTTTGATCTCCCATTTGTCTACAGCGCTCTTTGGAAATCAGATGCACAATTCTGTCCGCACGCCCCATGATCAAGCCCAATTGCATGCAAGCCCAGCCCATTGGGCACATCTCTGACCAATTCATGACCTTACCTTCCTTTTCTTTCTCCATATCACTTGGTAAAGTATCTGGAAGCTTCATGGTTGAAATTAGCATTATCAAATGATGGCAATCCAACTTGTTGTCTTGTACATCAAAACTTGCTATTTTTAGACCAGATTTGTTTCCTCTTCAAGTGGAGACATATTTTGAACATGGGGAAGGTGATCCATGGTTTTTAATCCCTCAAAATCAGTTGAGTAAGTTTCTAAATGCCTCATGATGAAAATTAGCATCATTAAATAGAGGAAATCCAATCTAAGGTCGGATATCAAAACTTGCTATTTTTTGATTTGTTTCTCATCCCTTTTAAAAGGAGACCCATTTGAACGACCTAAGATGGCATTCCCATACTCCATCACTCTTCTCATCATCCTCTAGACACCCTTGTTTCGTCCCAATCTCCCTAAATCGTTCTCTCTTCGTCCCGGTGCCTGGAGATCATCCTGAAGTGAAGGAGAAGCCAGTCTATGCTCCGACGTGCTGCTTTTATGATCATCGGCTTCTACAAATCTTTATGATCATTTTACGGCCTGGACTCCTTCATAAGAAGTGTGATTCATCAATCTATCTTTTCTCTCCAACAAACAGGGATTGATTTCAACATTTTCTTGGCTTGTGACAGCTTCTACACTGGCGCTGCACAGACAGATCCGAAGTCTCCTTTTTTTGTCATTGTCTTCTCAGTCAATTTCACTTAACTTACTTACAGATTCAGCCTATACATCCTTCACAAAAATTGTTCCTCGGTGAGTCCTCTTTTATTTACAACAAGAATAGCTCAATTTCAATATTTGTGGTGCTCGTGGTACATTCTACATTGACATTGCGCTAGTGGTTTCCAGAACTTCACTTCCAACAACAGAAATTTCAGTTGCACAAGTTTATCATGCTAGCATCAGTTGGAATCTCCCTCATCGTCCAGCCGACGAGGAAGAAGGTTTAACCTGCATATCATCTCTCACGCTAAGGTACCCACGGTCAAAATTTTCTCTTATTTCATTTAAATCAGAACCTACGATTCCTACCGACCACCTACTTTCATTCTTTATGCATTAAGCTCTTTCATTCCATCCTCACTCTCCTCCCACACAACCCGAACCATCTCTCCAGTGCTCGAGTGAAACCAGGAGATGAAAGTTTGGGGATCAATGTGAGTGTGGGATTGAGTTGTGAGAGAGTTTTCCATGTTTTCCATTCATCTTTTTCATCCCCTTTCTTGAGGTGCCAATCTGGAACCTGTTTTTGGAGTCAACAGCTTTTTGGCAACCATGGTGGGACAACCAATGTCTTTAATCATGCTAGCTTGATTTGTTTGTGCAACTAGTTTCATTCTAATTCGGTTCTAGTAACTAGATTGTTTGTTTTGTTGCATGATTGCTCGTCTCGTTTGCATATTGCATGCTCAATTTACTTACTTCCTTTCATTTCATGTTTTTGCATATTGATTGCTTCTTCTCCTCTTACCCTCCATTTTTACTTTTGTATTAGCATTTTGCATCGGGTACCGGACTTGTTCCGATTCGTAGGGCATTTGAGGTGGGAGCTCTCTCTCCCAACACACCCTCACTCTCCAAACACCTTCTTGGTAGATTCTAATATCTCTTCTAGAATATTCCTTCCTAGTTGATTTGGTTGTTTTCATGAAGGACTCCGTACGTCCCCATCCATAGAGTATTCCTCTCCGCACGATTGGGCTGGTTGTACCATTCATCCCAAAACCCTGAAGAACCCAAGTACCTACTCGTAGTGATTGTGTGACAACCTTAGGTCTAGAAGATTGAAGCAATAGGAACCATACCCAACTTGAGTGAACAATTGCTAACAATCTATCTAATCTAAGGTTTGAACCCAAAAATTGTCGAGTAGTCATTCTAAAAACTTGTTTGCACAACTTGCTTGCTCACCAAAATTGAAAACAACAAAAATTCCTTATTTCAAAATAACTAAAAAAACAAAAAAAAATCTCTTTAATTTTTGTGTTCACCTTGTTTGCCAAACAACCAAATTAAAACAAAAAATCAAACAAAACAAAACATAACAAATAAAAATTCTCTTTTTATTTGCACTTTCCACTTGCTCCCTTTCAACTATCTCTTTAGAAAGTTTGACAGGATGCCCATGATGCTAAGGTCTGGAAGCCACGTTGGGAGGTCGGACTACTAAAAGCAACAAGAGTACGAACCAGGTCTCTACAAGCTTCAACAACAACCCATGGTCCAACCAAAGAGCCATTTCAATGCTGCTATGGAACCCAAAGTGCAAGGGCTTGGCCATCAGTCTACTCCATATAGTTTAGAGCAACTCTTTAAGGAATTGTCTTTTCATCTTGATCTCAAGGCAGTGTCAATCATACAATCTCTAGTGAAGAATAAGATGCCTATCAATCAAGGTCTAGCCAAAGTCAACCGAGCTACCTCACCTCCCCAATCAATGGTTTAGCCTCTTATCGTAAACCCACCTGGACAGTCCTACCATGTTACTTCACCTACTCACTCCATTGCGGGTCATTCTTCAGCTTGCACACCAACCCACCTCCATCCCATCAGAGTACCACATACACACCCCCTAGTGAATTCCTCTCCACCCATTACTAGGGATCAGGAAACTCTTGAATCTCCCATCCATAGTATCTACATTCCTCTATCACAAACACCAACCTACCATCGCTACAATGGCTCAGGTGACCCCTTTAGCCATGTCAATGATTTTCTGAGCAAATCATCTCGATGGCAAGATGATCGAAGAGCTCTTGCTATTCTTTTTAGGCGATCATTGGATGGTGTAGCCCTAGAATGGTTTTTTTCACTAGTGGAAATAGAAATATGGGATTTTGAAATTGTCAAGTAAAAATTCTTGCAACGATATGGGCCAGGCTATTCAATAATTGGGGAAGCAAGAGAAGATGTGGAACTAATCTAATATTCTGATGAATTGAGCCCCATGGCTAAGAAGAACATTGATGCTATGCACCAACCTAGGAGCTCTTTTCAACCCCATTCAGATCATCATCATCGGCCAACTCCTCGATGCCAGTTGATTAGGCCACCCATGCCCCAACCTCAGCCGATCATGCAACCCTTGCCAATGGCACAAACAACTATGCACAATCAAGTTTCTCTTGTCACTGGTGTAAACACTTCATTATCTAAATCGGGTCCCCAGCCCTTGACTCCACCAACATTTCCAAAGGCCCCTCGGCCAATAATTTGGTTCTTGGCTTCTCAGCTTATTCCACCAACAACCTCTCGGCCAGTCATCCAGCCTTTGGCTTCTCAGTCTACTTCACCAATAGCTCCTCGACCAACCACACAAGCCTTGGCCCCATAACCAATTTTGCTATTAGCTCCTCAGCCCAAGCTGACTTCTGTGCCAACACCAATTGAACAACCCTTTGCTATTCAATCAATCCCTCAAAATAGGGTTCACCCTAAGTCGGTTAAGGCACATGTTTCTTCTATTTCTCCTACCTTGGCAGAGGAACCAACCACTCTTATCATTCATGCTCTTGCCTTGGTAGGGGAACCAATCAATCTAATCATCCCTATTTCTACTACAGTAGATGATTTAGTCACTCTGACTCTTCGTGCTCCTATCCTGGCAGATAAATCAATCACTCCAACCATTTGTGCTCCTGCCATGGCAGAGGAATCAACTTCTCAACATATCATTGCTATCTCTCAAGATCAAAATTAGCTAGTAGGAGAGATTGAACCAAACTCTTTTACCTTTTTGGAATCCCTTAGACTAGGCATGCCCACTTCCCTAGAACAACCTGAAGAAAAGCCTACTATTGGGAGCTTAGAAAAGGGGATCACAAATTCAATTTATTGTCAAGGACTAGGCAAGGATTTGCCAAGTATAGATCAAATGTTGCCAATATTGGAATTGATCCCTGAAGTTGGGGAGATAGAATTGACCCGTGAACTGAAAAATAAAAGGGTAGAATTGGTCAGTGAAATGGGGATCAAGTTCCTCTTGTCACTGGTGCAAACACTTCATTACCTAAACAGGTCCCCAGCCCTTGACTCTGCCAACATTTCCAAAGGCCCCTCGACCAATCATTCGGCCCTTGGCTTCTCAGCTTATTCCACCAACAACCTCTCGGCCAGTCATCCAGCCTTTGGCTTCTCAGTCTACTTCACCAATAGCTCCTCGACCAACCACACAAGCCTTGGCCCCATAACCAATTTTGCCATTAGCTCCTCAGCCCAAGCTGACTTCTGTGCCAACACCAATTGAACAACCCTTTGCTATTCAATCAATCCCTCAAAATAGGGTTCACCCTAAGTCGGTTAAGGCACATGTCTCTTCTATTTCTCCTACCTTGTCAAAGGAACCAGCCACTCTTATCATTCATGCTCCTGCCTTGGTAGGGGAACCAATCAATCTAATCATCCCTACTCCTACTACAGTAGACGATTTAGTCACTTTGACTCTTCGTGCTCTTGCCCTGGCAGAGAAATCAATCACTCCAACCATTTGTGCTCCTGCCATGGCAGAGGAATCAACTTCTCAACATATCATTGCTATCTCTCAAGATCAAAATTAGCTAGTAGGGGAGATTGAACCAAACTCTTCTACCTTTTTGGAATCCCTTAGACTAGGCATGCCCTCTTCCCTAGAACAACCTGAAGAGAAGCCTACTGTTGGGAGCTTAGATGAGGGAATCACAAATTTAGTTTATTGTCAAGGACTAGGTAAGGATTCGCCAAGTACAGATCAAATGTTGCCAACATTGGAATTGATCCCTGAAGTTGGGGAGATAGAATTGACCCTTGAACTGAAAAATAAGAGGGTAGAATTGGTCAGTGAAATGGGGAATGAATTGGTGATCCTCCAGAAGAATGTAGACCTTAGCTAAGGGATACTAGGACCTCCTCTAGCTAGGTAGGCAAAATCATCTAAATCAGTCTTAGGATCGCGACCCTTGCCCCATTCTCCTTGTAAAGAGTAATTTGGCCCATGGGACCATAATCAATCGATCTTAGGGCTGCGACCCATATTTCATTCTCTTCACAATTTATGGTTGGGCCCATGGGCCCACAATTCATCCATCCTAGGGCCACCGCCCTTTATTCACCTTCCTTACAATCGTCGAATGGGCCCATGGGTTCCCAATTCTTCAATCTTGGGGCCACCACCCATACTTCATGACATTCGATTGGGCCCTTATGCCCCTCTTCTTCAATTGGGCCCTTATGCCCCCTTCTCGGGCTCTTATGGCCCTTTTCATCAACTAGGCCCATGTGCCCCTTTCCATCAGCCGGGCCCACGTGACCCCTTTATCCAACTGGGCCCACGTGCCCCTTTCATTCAGTCGGGCCCACGTGCCCCCTTTGCTCAATAGGGCCCACGTGCCCCCTTCACCCAACCGGGCCCACGCGCCCCTTTTTATCAACTGGGCCCACGTGCCCCCTTTATCCAATCGGGCCCACGTGCCCCTTTCCTTCAATTGGGCCCATGCGCCCCTTTTCATCAACCTGGCCCACGTGCCCCTTTCCTTCAATTGGGCCCATGCGCCCCTTTTCATCAACCTGGCCCACGTGCCCCTTTCCTTCAACCTGGCCTACGTGCTCCTTTTCCCCAACTGGGCCTACGTGCCCCTTTCCTTCCGTTGGGCCCAGGTGCCCATAATTCTTCTCAATTGGTCCCATGTGCCCTTAGGCTTTTTAAATCGGGCCCGCATGCCCACAATTCACCTCAACCGGGCTCACATGCCCACATTTTTTTACAATCGGACCAATGTGCCCAAATTCCTCCTAAATTGGGCCCACATGCCCACCTTCTATCAACCTCGAGTACACATGCCCACACTCCTTCAACTTCAGGCTTGCGTGCCCCCATTCTTTCTCAAACGAGCCTGCATGCCCAAACTTCTTTGAAATCAAGTCCCCATGCCCCCACTTTTCAAATCCAGTTTGCACAGCCATACCCTTCAATGGCACCTGCGAGTCCATCACAAATCTTCCAAATCACAATCATGCTCCCAACCATTTAAATCAGGTCCATGTGCCCACTCTTTTCATTGGGTCCCTCGGGCTCAACCTCCAATTGGGTCTTTGAGCCCATCACCTCCAATTGGGCCCTCATACCCATTAACATCAACAGGGCCCTCTAGCCCACATTTAAATCTTGGGCCCACATGACTCTTGATTCTGAACATTCTTGGGGCTTCAAGCCAACTTTCAATTCCTAGGCCCAAGAGCCCGTGTTAACTCTATTATTTTCAAACATGTTTATTTCCAATCATATTCTTTTTTCTTTTTTTTGAATTTTAATCAAGGGTAGAGAAATTTTCTAGGTGATACCACAATCTTTGCCTTTTACATCATCAATTTTGACTCTGCTATGCTAAATCAGATCCTCCACATCTTTCACTTCATCATATGACTTTGAATCTTCGATCCAATGTAATATGAAGCATATCAAAAGTGGAAGCAGCAAGGCAAGGCAAGGCAAGCACAAGCAATGTCATCACCTACAATGAACTCCTTCTCTCAGGTATTACATGAAATTGCATTCATCATCATTATGTCATCCGTAAAGCAATGTTTTTTTGAAATGATTTTGAATCTCACATGACAATCTTACTTGAAAGAAAATGTATGATTGACGATAACTACTTTTTATTTTATCCAAATGAATTCTTTACATTGCAAGGCATGTTTACAATTGATTCACCCATGGAATGTGATCTACCTTAGAAAAATGAAGAGAACTACCAATATGACTTGAGTCCACATGTCCTAAGTTGTTCTCTAGGAGTCGAGGGTGGATACCATCCCACACACAAAGCATCCCGATCCCAGAATTTGGATGACCTGACACCTAAGAGAAGCTAGGTAGGCTAGGAGATGGAAGGAAAACTCTCACCCTATTCTTTTCTATTCAGTCCAAGATAGGTAAAGAAGACTAGAGAGAGAGAGAGTATCAAAAGTATCCTCTGCCCTAGTAGGAGGCCATCTCGGAAGGTCCAACTTCTCAAAAGAAATGAATAAGGGTGCCAAAAGATGGGCAATAAACCCCACAAGTTTAAACAAATATGGGTCTGTCTGAATGAGTACCCCAAAAAAATGTAAAAAATGAAGAAGGCACCAAAAGATGGGCAATGCCCCCCAGGTCAAAGCACCTGTCTAAATGTGTTCCATAAAAATAGGTTTGTTAATAAAAAAGAAAAGACCTAAAGAGGCCGAACCCCAACGGGCAATTGGGTGTAAGTAGAAAAATCCCTCTCGACATCTCCAAAACCTATCAAGGACTTTTCCTTAATTCTTCATTCTTAACCCCCTAGGGTGTGGATGGACCAACCAAATCAAAGCTAAACTCTAGCCGATCAAAGGTTGAAGGTCAAAATGATTCTGGGTAAGGGACCCCTTTTTTGCTCTTTCATTCCATCCTCAGTCTCCTCCCACATGACCCGAACCATCTCTCTGGTGTTCGATCGACACTGGGAGATGAAAGTTTGAGGATCAATGTGAGTGTGGGACCGAGTTGTGAGAGAGTTTTCCATGTTTTCCATTCATATTTCTCATCCCCTTTCTTGAGGTGCCGATCTGGAACCCATTTCTGGAGTCGACAAACTCATAGAAAGGTTTACACCTTTGGAAGTGTTGTAAGATGAACTAGTAGACAAACTGTAGCCTCCCGATTAATTCTTGAAGTTCTTTCATATTTTTCGGAGGAGGCATACCAATGATTGCCTTGGCCTTGTGTAGGTCGATCTCTACGCCACTTTTGCTCACTATGAATCCCAAGAATTTTCCTAAGGATACTCTGAATGTGCATTTCTTTGGGTTCATTTTCAATTTATATTCCCTAGCCCTTTGCAAGACCCTTCTTAGTACTTCAGGGTGATCTTCTCAGCTTCTGGACTTAACGACCAGGTTGTCCACGTACACCTTTACAATGGTATGCATCATGTCATGAAAGATAGCCATCATGGCCCTCTGATACATAGCACCAGCATTCTTCAATCCAAAGGGCATGATGACATAGTAGTAAGTTCCCCAAGGTTTAGTGAACGCGGTCTTCTCCTGGTCCTCTTCGGCTAACTAGATCTGATTATACCCAGAATAGCCATCCATGAATGACAGCATTTCGAATCCAGCAATGTTATCAACCAATACGTCAATATGAGGTAGAGGAAAGTCATCTTTAGGACACACTCGGTTCAAGTCCCTGAAGTCTATGTAGATCTGAACTCGTCCATCCTTCTTCATGATAGGGACTATGCTTGCCACCCATTGCATATAAAGGATGACCTTAATGAATTTTGCTTGATGTAACTTGTCGACATCTTCTTTCATTTTTAGTGCAACATCAGGGTGGAATCTCCTTAATTTTTGTTTGACCGGGGCAGCTCCAAGTTTCAAAGTTAAATGATGCTCAACTAGTGAGTTGTCTAACCCCAACATATCTTCGTATGTCCATGCGAATATGTCCTTATATTCTTCCAAGATTTTAATTAAGCTCTGTTCCTCAGTGGGTGTGAGGTTTGCACTTAGGAGGACTGTCTTAAGATCTTTCGGTGTTCCAAGATTTAATTCTTTTGTCAGCTCATCCACCGTGGCTGATGGTTCTTCAAACCTTTTAAGTCTAGATGCATATGCATTAGCCAAGTCCTCAATTCCTTCCTTAGAATCAGGATCCTTTTCCGATAAAACCTCATAGATTTCCAGTGAATGATTTACATTGAATTCATCCTCATATTGGATTTTGTCAAGCTAGATAGCATTTTCCAAAATACTTGGCAGCCTTGCACATTTATTGAATTTCAGAGCTAGTTGTTGGAGATACCTCTCTGGAACTCGTTTACCTCGGATTTTCTTTTTTCCTAACCTAACTACTCCTAAAGAAGACGAAATTGGAAAAGTGGTATCTACAATGGGTGAAGGATCGAACAGATCGATCAGTGATTTGGAGAAGAAAGGTCCATGGTTGGGAGCACCCTCTGAGACAAGTAGAGACGTCTCCTCAATGGAAAACTGAGTTTGCAAGACGACATTTTTTGGGTGTTTTTGGTGTTTTCAATAAGAAGACATGAATGAGACGGTGGGGCTCGAGTAGAAATAAAAAGCTTAAGCAAACATAAGAAAAATAGGCTCACGGGACCCACAATAACGAGAAATGGGCGCATGGGCCCAAAGCTAAGAAAGAAATCTAAGGGGCACGTGGGCCCAATCGGTGGGCACATGGGCCCGGTGTTGTTGAACTGGAGTGGGCACAGAAGCCCAATGAGGTAAGAAGATTTAAATGGGCTCTCAGGCCCAGTGATTAATTCAGGTGGCCAAACTAGCCCAGAGTTGGGAATCGGTCTAGAAAGCCCATCAAGCGAATTTAGGAGAGAGAGCATGAAGACTTTGAAATATGTGACCGTAGGATACGGCTCACGCGGGATGCTGATTGGAGGTAAGCTTGAATGGACGAGTTGTTTAGAGATGGACTTGCCCTTGACTGGTTCTTCCTTCTCCATGAACAACCGAGCCAGAGATGAACTAAGGTTGTCCACTTCTTCCTCGTGTTCTGGTGTCTTCCTTCTCTTGGTTGGTTCTTCTTCTTCATCTCCAACCATCATCATGGTCTCCCCTCTGATGAAGATTTTTGGAGTCCCATGGCATGTTTTGGCCGGTAGACCATCCTCGGAACAAGACTAGGCTCATAGCTTAGCCCCTGCCTCTTTGGTCTTCGTACGGCTTCGATGGGGTGTACAACCCCTTGTAGCTCCTTACCCAGCCCTTTTCCTAATTGATAGCCCATTCCTTTCATCATTCGCCAAGCAACCATATCTAAAGGCGAAGTTGTCATGACCATGATTCTGGGCAACTCTGTAGTTGAAACCAGCGGTTGGACAGATTCTGATATCGATAATGCAGAAGAGAAATCATCCACGTCATTTAGAATGGGTATGTTGGTTACTTTAATGACCTGCCCCTTGTATGGGAACTTTACACACTGATGATTGGTCGAGGTGACAACTCCTATTGCCTCAAGATACGGGCGTCCCAATATAACTTTGAAAGTAGGGTCTAGTTCTAGCACATGGAACTCGATGGTGACAGTGCACAGCCCGAGCCCTACTTCCAATGTAATCACCCCTCGTGTAGGCTTCTTAGAGTTGTTATAGGATGTTGCCGTGATTGCAAAAGGCTCAATTTCTTCATCGGAGATGCCGCAAAGCTGCAATGTTTCTGGCGGCATGACATTTATGGATGCTCCAGTGTCAATCAAGCAGGATTTAATCTTTGTGCCTTTGATGATCACTGCGATGCGTAAGGCATACTTTTTGAACTCTGGCTATGCCAACTCCTCTTATGTGAACGTGAGTGTCAGATGCTCGCTCCTAGGGGTCAAAATCATGATGATTCTTTCAGGTGGGAGGTCCTCATTAACCATGACCCGCTGCAAGTATTGTTGTAGAATATCTTGGTGATTCTTTGACCTCATTATAAACTCTAGAATTGAAATTTATGCCGTCATTTTGTCCAGGTGCTTCTATAGGTCATATGCCGTGCTGGGCAACGATTCTTCTACCACCTCCTCTTTTGTCTGCTCTTATGGTTGCATCCCAGCCTGGGGGAAGACCCTTTGGAACATCCTCCTGCTCTAAAGTACCAGCACCAGTGTGGTAGGAGGGAGTGGTGAAGGTGGTGATGGTGTGGTTGGTTGGGACGTTGAAGGGCCCAAGGTAGGTAGTGGTGGTGAGGATCGGATGATAAGAGGTCATGGAGTGGTAGAGGCCAGTATGTTAGGCGATGGTTGGGGTGTTAGTGGTGATGGTTGGATGATGAGGGGTCATGGAGTGATGGCGATTGGTAGGTTGGGTGACGGTCAGATGATGAGAGGCCGAGGAGTGGTGGAGGCCAGAAGGTTAGGTGATGGTTGGGGTGTTGGTGGTGATCTAATGATTAGGCACTGGGGAGGAATGGTGATTGGTGGGTTAGATGTTGGCTGGGGTGTTGGTGGCGGTCTAATGATTAGGCGCCTGTAGACATGTCAATTTGGACTTATTTAGAGCTTAAACCAATATTCAATTGGCAACATCTATTTTAGACCATAAAAATCATGATGAACCATCCTTTTAGATGAGCTGAGGTGCTTATTGTAAATATGAGGATGATTTTCTAATTTCTAATCAAATCCGTGTTTGTCGAACAAGAGACTCTTGGTGGTGTGCCAGATTATGCTTTTCCCAGCATATCCTCTACATGGAAATTTTTCATAGGATTATATGGACGTCTAATGAGAAGGTATTCAACATTAATAATATTCTTATCTGAGTCCTCTTTCCATTGCAACAAACGGCATTAAATTATGATCTCCCATTTGTCTGCAACACCTTTTAGAAGTCAGATGTGCAGTTCTGTCCGCACGCAGCACCGATCAAGCCCAATTGCATGCAAGCCCAGCCCATTGAGCACATATCTGACCAATTAAAGACCTTACCTTCCTTTTTCCTCCTCCATATCACTTTTTATAGTATCTGGAAGCTTCATGGTCAAAATTAGCATCATCAAATGATGGCAATCCAACTTGTTGTCTTATACATCAAAACTTGCCATTTTTAGACTAGATTTGTTTCCTCTTCAAGTGAAGACATATTTTGAACATGGGGAAGGTGATCCATGGTTTCCAATCTCTCTCAATCATTTGGTTAAGTTTATAGATGCCTCATGATGAAAATTAGAAACATTAAATGGAGGAAATCCAACCTATGGTCGGATGTATCAAAACTTGCTAATTTTTGACTTGTTTCTCATCCCCTATAAAGGGAAACTCATATGAACAACCTAAGGAAGGCATCCCCATCCTCCAGCACTCCTATCCTCATCCTCTAGACACCCATGTCTCATACCAACCTTCCCAAATCGTCCTCTCTTTATCCCGGTGCCCGGAGATCATTCCAAAGTGAAGAAGAGCCGGTCTATGCTCCAACGTGCTGCACTAATGATCATTGGCTTCTACAGATCTTTATATTCATTTTACGACCTTGCTTCCTTCATAAGAAGTGTGATACATCAAGATATATTTTATATCCAACAAACAGATATCAATTATGACATTCCCTTGGCTTGTTACGGCTTCAACACCGGCGCTGCACAGATAGATCTGAAGTCTTCTCTTCTAAGTCATCATATTCTCAGTCAATTTCAGTACATTAAATGGTGGATTCAGCCTATATATCCTTCATATAAATTGTTCCCCGGTGAGTCCTCTTTTATTTACAATAAGAATCATTCAATTCATATATCTGTGGTTCCCATAGCATGTCCTACATTGACATTGTGCTGGGAGTTTCCAGAACGTCACTGTCCAAGATCCGGCTTATCAGGTAAATTCAGATTGCTTATCATAATATTCAAGAATACTTGTCTTCATATAAAACCACCCTCAGTGAGTCCTCTTTATTTTGAAACAAACATCACTTTATTCTGACATTGGTGCTGTTTTTTACGGTCTTTACATTAGAGCCGCGCAGTTTACATTGAATCTGTCCAACCCGGTTGCCACTTTGCCTGGGTTGTGTTGTCTTTAACCATTCATATTCTCTTTTCTAACTCTTCATTCATATCATTTAGTTCATATTTAAGCATTTTTTATTCAGTTTTTTATCATTTCATATATCACAAAAAACCAAAAAAAAGGGGTTAAGGCTAACCCCGAATCCAGTGAGTTTGTTTCCAATTGCCGTTTTGTGTTATCGTTTTTACAGTTACTACACTTCACACAGTTCTAATCCTCCCTTCACTTGTTTTCTTGTCTTCTTTGTCTACTATTTGCATAGGTACATCAAGCTAGCATCGGTTGGACTCTCCCTCATCGGCCGGCCAAAGAGGAAGAAGGTTGAACTCACACACTCTCTCCCACGCTAAGGTGCACACGGCCAACTTCTTTCTATTTTCAATACATAAAGCGGAGCCCGTGGCTCCTGCCGACCACTTCTTCAATCTTCTCATGCATTAAGTCATTTATTCCTCACTCTCCTCCCACATGACCCGAACCGTCTCTGGTGCTCGAGCGATGCCGTGAGATGAAAGTTTGGGGATCAATGTGAGTGTGGGACCGAGGTGAAGACCTTTTACTGCTTTCCGAGTGTTTTTAAATTCACTCCCCTTTTCTCCTATTCTATCTTTCACCTTCTCTTGAGGTGCAGATCCGGAACCCATTTTCGGAGTCGACAGTGCCGAGGAGGAATGGTGGTTGGTGATGGCATGGTTTGGCTTTGGGGTATTTGGGCTAGTTGTGGGTCGGGGGCGGCTCTCAGTAAGAAGAGTATGGTGCGAGTTGTGGGTGGAGTTGGTCTGGCAGGCATGGTGACAGTTTGATCCTCTACCTACCAACCCTAGGAGTGGTTGGCTGACTCCTCAATGGCAGAGTGGATGAGGCTGAGTTGCTGGTTTGGTAGGGCAGGTGCTGGTGCTTGAGTGGGTGCATGTACTGGGAGTGGGTCTTGAACTATGCCTAGGCCGGGCTGCTGCTGTGCTGGTTGTTACTGTCGCCATGGTTGATTTTGTCGTGCCTTCATTGCTTGTATGGACTCCCCCATCTGTACCCAGTCAATATTCCCCTGATCATTAAGGTCATGAATGTAATCCTTGAATTGGAAGCAAACTTCCACAGTATGCCCAAGATACTGATGGTAGGCGCAGTACTTCGTCATGTCTGTATTCGCCAGCCATCCTTCTTTCTCCTTCGGGAGCTCCGATTAATGTTCAGCCATGAATGCATTAAAAATATCGGTGAGGGGGAATGGTAGTTGAGAATAGTACTCTCTCTTTGGTCCCCCCCCTCCTAGGTCGGTTGGCTGGTGGTGGCACTTGGTTATAGGTAGGTTGTTGTTGTGGTTGTGGTCGCTTATAGGAGGGTTGTTGCTGGGGCACTTGGTTGTAGGTGGGTTTCTGTTGAGGTGGTTGAGGAGCTGGTCAGTATTATTGGTTGGGTGGGGGGTTCCGATATTGGTTTTGGCGATACCCACCCTAGTTTCCCATGGCATTAACACTCTCATTATTGACTACCCCCTCGGTGGTGGGCCCTATAGGTGTAGGCTTTCTAGTGTTGCAGGGTTTGGGGTCGAATGGGTTGATCACGGAAGTGTCCTTAAAGTGGGCTTGGAGGTCACGTGTGCTATCACAAAGCTCACTAATGGTTGTTGGCCAATGCGTGATTAGGAGGTTGCAAAGGTTAGGCGTGGTATTCCCAATGAGCATCCTCACCTGCTCCCCCTCTGAGATGGTATCAACTAGCTTCTCTGCCGTTCCTCTCCACCAATTAGCAAACCTGGCAAAATCTTCATCCGGCCTCATCTTTTCAGCAATTAAGTCTGTTATCGAGTAGGCTGACTCCACCCGGTCCTTATATCTCCACAAAAACTTTGCCTTGACAATGTTGAAATCCACTGCCTCGAGGGAATCAAGAGAGTAGAACCAATCAAGGGCAAATCCTTCCAATGACCGACAGAATAAGAAGACAAGGGCTTTATGGTCATTCTTCTAGAAAGCAGAGTCGTATAGAAAGCTCTTGAAATGGTTGAAGGGGTTCTCGGTCCCATTATAGCGTTGAAAGATTGGCATTTCAGATGGAGGAAGTTGTAGTACTAGGAAGGATGGAACAAAAATTTCCAGTGTGGCTTTTAAATCCAAGTGGTGCCTTAGCTCTTCAAAATGCTCATCCATTTGATTAAGTTTGTCCATGAATGCTTGGGTGAGACTGGATTCTTGAGCCACCGGTGCAAGGTATTCAGATGAATGGGCTGGAGGCGATTTGGAAGTAGGACTTGGCATGGAATTATGTGAATGCCCCACAAGGGGGTGAATAGAGACACGACAGGGTTGCCCAGGAGAGGAGATGATGAGAGGCTAACTGCCGATTGGGGTGGTGAGGGGTCTTGATCTCCCTCGACCAGATCTTGATTGGTGGGCATCTTGCCCTTAGTTAAAGACTGCACAATTGAGAAGGACTCAAGATCTATATGGAGAGATAGACCTTGGAGGAGTTGCTCTATGCTAGGCAGAGTAGGTTGGATTTCAAGTTCCGTGACGGCGTTGACATGGCCCTTCGGTTGGACCATGGGTTGTTGTAGCTCATACTGACCTGTCTCGTACTCCTCTTCTTGCCCGTAGTAGTCTGACATCCTGATGTGTCTTTCGGACCTTAGCATCATGGGCATCCTGTCAAACTTTCTAGCAAGATGGTTGAAAGAAAGCAAGTGAAAGGTGTAAATGCAAAGAGAGTTTTTATTTGTTATGTTTTTGTTTTATTTGATTTGATTTGTTTTCAATTTTGTTGTTTGGCAAGCAAGTTGAACACAAAAATTAAAGGGATTTTTGTTTTTTTAGGTGTTTTGAAAGAATAATTTTTTTTTGTTTTTTTCAATTGTGGTGAGTAAGCAGGTTATGCAAACAAGTTCTTAAAATGACTACTCGACAATTTTTGGGTTGAAACCTTAGATTATATAGATTGTTAGCAATTGTTCACTCAAGTAGGTATGGTTCCTACTGCTTCAATCTTCAAGATCTAAGATCACACGATCACCACGAGTAGGTACTTGGGTTCTTCGGGTTTTGAAAAAGTGGTACAACTGGCCCAATTGTGCGGAGAGGAATACTCCACGGATGGGGACTTACGAAGGTCTTGATGGAAACAACCAAATTAACTAGGAAACAATATCTCAGAAGAGAGGTTAGAATCCACCAAGAATGTGTTTGGAGGGTGAGGGTGTGTTGGGAGAGAGAGCCCCTACCTCAAATGCCCTATGGATTGGAACAAGTCCGGTACCCAATGCAAAAAGCTAATGCAAAAGTAAAAATGGAGGGTAAGAGGAGAATAAGCAATCAATGTGCACAAGCATGAAATGAAAGAAAGCTATTAAATAAAGTAAGGAAGAGTATGCAAACAAGACAAGCAATAAAACTAGTAACTAGAAACTAGCAACTAAAAGGTGGTTCGCACGGGAACCGGCTTGTGATGGAGTGTCCAAGGTGGGGACAAATCTTAAGTAAAGGTAAAAGGGATGGTCCACGCGGGGACCAATTTAAAAATAGGGTGGCTCATGTGGGAGTCGAGTTTTGGAAAGGTGGGTGGTTCACGCGGGAACCAGTTTTTGAAGGAAAAGGGGTGGTTCACGCGGGAACCAGTTTGTTTGGTTGAAAAAAGGGAAGGCCACATGGGGCCAATCTAAAGTGGTGCAAAGGGGTGGTCAACGTGGGGACCGATCTGAAAGTGGGTTGGTTCACACCAAAATTGATTTTTATGAAGAAAAGGGTGGTTCACGCGGGAACCGGTGTAAAATATGACAAAATGGAAAGAGTGCCACGCGAGGCCAATCTGATGGTGCAGCAAAGAGGTGGTCCACGTGGGGACCGATCTAAAAATAAGTTGGTTCACGCAGGAACCGAGTTGAAAAGAAAGGAGGTTCACACGAGAACCGGTTTATAAGAAGAAAAGAGTGGTTCACGCGGGAACCGAGTTGAAATTAAAAGAAAGTAATTAAAGTCCACATGGGGGACAATCTTAAAGAAAGAGTAAACAACAAGTTTTAAAGGTAAATGAACATGAGAAAGGTGAAAGACAAGCCGGTTCGTGCGGGAACCAAGTCGAAAAATAACTAGTTGCATGAATCAATAAAGCTAGCACGGTTAAAGACATTGGTTGTCCCACCATTGTCGCCAAAAAGTTGTCGACTCCAAAAATGGGTTCCAGATTGGTACCTCAAGAAAAGGTGATGATGAAATAGGGTAAAGGAAAACACTCAGAAAGTGGTAAAATCCTCACCTCGGTCCCACGCTCACATTGATCCCCGAACTTTCATCTCACGATGTCGCTTGAGCACCAGAGATGGTTCGGGTCATGTGGGAGGAGAGAGAGGAATAAATGAACTTAGAACATGAATAAAGAGATTGTCGTCGCCAGGAGCTGCGGGCTTCGCTTTATGGAATAAAAGAGAAGATTGAGTTGACTGTGTGTACCTTAGCGCAGGAGATGATATGTGAGTTAAACCTTCTTCCTCGTTGGCCGGCCGATGAGGGAGAGTCCAACTGGTACTAGCTTGATCAATCTGTACAACTTAGAACAATAAAACAAGTGAAATGTTTGATTAGACTTGGGAGAAGCCTATAGACTGAAAGATGAAGATAAATGAAAGAAGCAATCGAAATTGAACTCACCGGATTCGGGCTGAGCCTTAACCCATTTTTTTGGTTTTTTTATAATATATAAAATGATGCAAAAACTAAATAAAAATAACTTAAATATGCTATAAATGAAAGATAAGAAAGACTTATGGAGTAGAGCGGCTCAGATCGGAGTCGGGATGAGCAAAGAAGATCGGTCTGGATGGTCTGCCCTCGGATGGGTGCAGTCCCCTCTGGCGCGACTTTGGTGCAGAAAATTCTACGGCTGATGCTGATTTTGGAATCGAGTGCCATTTGTTTATATGGATGGAGAACTCGGAGAGGAAGAGATATCTTGTTGATGACTTCTCCGGAATCCGTCCATACAGGCCTGTAGAAAATCTGTAAGTGAACATATATAGAAAACAGAACCTGGATGTATGCCCTAGGTGTAGCAATCTCCATGGAAAGATGGCAAGTCAGAATTGAGTGTTGCTGGTTTCAACTGAAAGAGGACTAGGAGAGAAACAATTCTTTTTTTGACCATTTTTGCATAAGGACCCTGAATTTGTTGTAGAAGCTGATGAAGTTCGGTGATGTAGAGCACATGAATTAGGCCTTCTTCTTTACTCCAGGATCGATCCCTCAACGTTGGCACAGATTTGAACGATGGGATGGCCTTGGGAGGAAGCTTGGACGACCTCAGGTCGAGCTAGAGCATGGGTGGTAACCCTGGGTCATTGGGAATAGCCTGAAATTTATAGAGGATGGAAACCAGTGCAAATTAGGGAAACTGGCCGACCGCGCCCTTGGGTTGAGGGCATGCAGGCTACGCCCTCACCCTGAGGGCGCGGCCAGTGCACCCTCAACTAAGGGGCACGTTCGGCATTTTATTTCAAAAAAATGGAAAGCTTCTGAAAATTGCTTAAAAGATGACTTGACACAATGAATGCGCCCCCGACTCAGGGGCGCGGTCAAAATAATTGATTTTAAGCAGGGGAAACCTTCCAAAATCCGGTTTAGAAGGTTCAAACTGGGGCGATTTTCGATTTCCAAAATCGACCATGCCCTCAGACCAGGGGCATGCTGACTACGCCCTCGGTCTGAGGGCACGCAGGGTGCGCGCTCACTATGAGGACGCGATGACTGAGCTCTCCCTTTTCGAGGGGGGCAAGGGCATGGTACAGTCTCTCTTCTATGCATGTGTTCCGCAAGCTGTAACTTGCAAATGGGACGTCCAATTCGGTTCCCATTTGTTGCATTGGAAAGAGGGCCTTCAACTGCATCTCCTCAAGTTGGTAAACCAACTGGCATGACTCCTGAGATGTTTTCACGGGGCTTTGACTACCAGTTTACCCTTCTGTGGAAAGCCAAAAATCGAGACGGTAATCCAGAAAGGCACGGTTTCGGTCGAGGAATCTTGGGTGAACTCAGGATGACTTAAAATGATAACCGAACAAGTTTGGTATGATCATAAAACTTAAAATCATCGCAAAAACCAAGATTAACCTAGTAAACGTGAGACGATCTTCAGAAAAATCGGGAATAACTGGGAAACCTTAAAATCGACCGAAATGGCCGTGTTTCCCCAGTTGATGACAATGTACAGCTAGGATCAACCCGGATGACCCGGAAAGGCCCGATGATGACTGGAAAGGCCTAACACATGGTCTGGGATAGTTGTTGACACAGATCGAAAAAGCCATAACAAAAAGCCATTATAGACCGGTGCCTATCAAAATGATTTGTCGGAAACCCCGAATGTTATGGAACACACACAGGACTCCCGAGATCTTCAATTATGGACCATTCAAGGTCAGTCATTGAGCAGGCTTTGTGTTTCATGATTAACACATAGCTCTCGCTTGAAGGTTACGACATTACTTTGAAAATCATCGGTCCATTCCCAACTTATGGGGGTCTCAGCCTACGTCCTTAGCTCATCTTCACAAGGTGATACGGATCAGATAATGGCCAAATAAAGGATATCGCCCATGGAATAGGAGTTTGGGGCTCCAAATCAGGCTAAATTGGTGTGTCTACACACATGGGAATCAATTTTCGATTGGGATTCTACCTCTGACCAGGTTAGATCAAAATTTTTGAATGGATCAGACTAAAATTTTTGGCATGATAAGATGTGCCCCTGGATCAGGGCACATGCACCTACAACCAAGGTGCATTGGTCCTATTTTTTAGGCTGGATCGCGCCGATCTTTCTCCTATTAATTCAACCAACCTCTGGTTGTTCTAGAGAGATTTCATAACCCCCAGGCTGCTCAATATGTCCAAGCTCTCTCCTGCATTATTTTGGTGATTTTTAGAGAGAGAATTTTGAGTTTTTAGTGAGAGAGAAGTCTGTTCGGGAGAGAGGAAGGTCGGTCCGCATGTGTTCAGTCAGGTCTTTCTTCTTTGGCTTCTATAAAAGTGTGTGGACATCTGCTGCATAATATGTCAAAAGAAAAGTTCTTCCTCTCTAAGTATTCTCTTGTTTTAAATCAACAACATAAAATTACGATATCGGTACTAGTCATGGAGAGCTCTGAAGCAAAGGTGCGCTTGGCTGATCCAGGTTGCTGTTTGGCTTTTTCGACAACACAGATTTGGCCATATCTTTCTCAATTGTGCTCAAAATTTGTTCTTCTTCCTATCTCATTATTTCATCTTTCTCCAAACATCTATTATTTTTTTACATTTTTAATTATTTTTAGTCTGTTAATTTGAAAATAAAAAAAGAGGGGTTAGAAGTAACTCGAATCTGGTCAGTTTCTTTTCAATTGTCTGTTTCATGTTATTTTCCTTACATATACTTCACTTTTTTTAGTTTTAATTGTATTTTTATTTATTTTATTGTTTAGTTGCACAGAAAACCAAGCACCCAAGAGTTGAGGACTCTTCTTCATCAGCCGGCCGAAGAAGGAGAAGTTTTAACCCATACTCTTTCCGTTAAGGTACACACACGGTCATTTTCTTATTTCCATTGCATAAAGTGAAACCCGCCATTCCTGGCGACCACATCATGTCTTAAGTTCTTCTTTTTCTCATCCTCCTCCCACATGACCTGAACCATCTCTTTGGTGATCAAGCGATGCCGAGAGATAAAAGTTTGTAGATCAATGTGAGTGTGGGACCGAGGTAAGAGTTTTTCGTATTTTCCTTCCTACTTTTCTCATTCTCTCTTGAGGTGGCAAATCACAACAAAACCCGTTTTTAGAGTCAACAACTTTGTGGCGACCATGGTGGGACAAGCAATTCCTTTAACTATGGGTGCTTGGTGTTTCTTTGCAACTAATTCTAGTTCTAGACCAGTTCCCGCGTGAGTCTTCCTTTCTTTCCACCTTTCCTAATTTGATTCCATCTCAAAATTTTTGATTTCACCCTTTCTTTCATTAGATATGAAGTGCCAAGTCTTTTATTTAATTTTTTCTATTTTGTTTTATCTGGTTCCAGCGTGAACCCACCTTTGCTTTTAAAACCGGTTCCTATGCGAACCAAAATTTATTTCTGCCATTCAAATCAAATTTATCTATTTTATTGAAGGTTATCCCACTCTCAAATTGGTCACCGTGTGACCCTCCTTTATTTCCAATTGCCATTTAAATCGGTTCCTGTGTTAACCACCCTTTTCCACTTTAAACAGTTTCTACGTGAACCAATTTCTTTCTTTACTCCGGTTCCCATGTGAACCAAACCTCTTTTCTTCAGATCTATCCCCACATAGATCAGAACGTTATTCACTTTCAAATTGGCCCCACATGACCCTCTTTTAATCATTCAAAACCGGTTCTCTCGTGAACCATCCCTTTTCTACCCAAAATCGGTTCCCGCGTGAACCACCTTCACTTTTTACCCCAGTTCCCACGTGAACCAACTTATTTCTACATCGGTCCCCACATGGACCACACTTTTACTTGGTTATTAGATTTGAACCCTCTTCGTTCTATCACTTTTTCATCACTTCCATTTGGCTCACGTGAGAAACAAGGTCTATATTCTAATTTCTAGTTTCTTGTCTAGTTTCTGGTTACTTGTTTTATGTGATTGCTTGTTTATTTAAGTTTATGATTTGCTTATTAGTTGCATTATCACTTGATTGCATTCTGTGCTCCTTCTCTCTACCTCTTTTTTTACACTTTCTTTTCTTTTGAGATAGGAGCTCACTCTCCCATATACCCCTCCCATCCAAAACACCCTCTTGATGGATTCTGACATCTCTTCTGGGATATTCCTTCCTAGTTAACTTGGTTGGCTTTCATCAAGGCCTCCATAATTTCTCATACGTGGAGTATTCCTCTTCATGATCGGGTTGGTTGTACCACTCCCCAAAACCCAAAGTATCCCAAGTTACCTAAGCGTGGTGAGATTGTGTGAACCCTAGGTCATTGGAGATTGGAGTTAGGATCCTAATCCATTTATTGAGAGAACAATTCTTAAGAAATCCATAAACCTAAGGTTTAATAAAAGTTCTTTACATGATCTTGTTTTCAAGCCTTTGCATTACTTACTTGTCAAAAAAAAATTAAAAACTTTAAAAAATTGCAAAATACTAAAAATCAAAATTTTTATTTGTTTTACCAACTTGTTTGTTTTACCTTCTTCTTTAAGTTGATAGGGTGGCAATGAAATTAAGGTCTATAAGACACATTGGAATGGTGGAACATGCTGAACATCAAGAGAATGAGATGGGTCACCAACAAATTCTGTCAGATAGTCACGTTAATCCCTTATTTGAGTTAGAAGCATAAGAGGTCCCTCAACCATCTACTCCATGAGATGTTGAACAACTCTTTAGGGAGTTTTCTCTTGATACTGACTCAGAAACCTTCTCACACAGACAATCCTTGGTAAATGCAAGACTTCCTCTGATCATACTTTTGTTGAAGCCAATCGAGTTGCCTCACCCTCTCATTCCATTGTTTGAGCACCACTCGTTCAACCATCTTTTGTCCAACCACCTATTGTCCAGCCATTTATTATTCAACCATCACTTGCTCAACTATTCATAGTTCAACCATTTGTGGTTCAACCATCATTTGTCCAGCCATCTTACTCCAACCCCATTGCTCCTTTTACCCATCATGTTATGGGACAATCATCAGATAATTTACCAGCTCATGCTTTTCATCCTTAATTCTAGAATCAAACATCTAACCACATACCTGCACTAGTAAACCAAGAACCTACTCTTACTTAGGCAATCATAGATCAACGCACCTAAATGAAAGAACATTATGAAGAGTTGAGATGCCGCTTGGATTCCAAGTCAACTCTTGAGGTTTCTATTCATTCTTTGCCAATTCTTCCCCTGCCACCTTGTGAATTGCCAGTTTATCACCACTACAATGATACTGGCAATCCTTTTCTACACCTCAAGTATTTTCTCTGTGAGTCTTCATTTTGGAAGAATGATCGTAGGGTCCTTGCTTTCTTGTTTCGTCGATCACTAGAAGGGTCTGCATTGGAATGGTTCTATTCACTCGACCCCTTTGAGGTAGGATATTTTGACATTGTTAAGACCAAGTTTTTACAAAGATATAGAGATCGGGTGGGACCATCATGTTCAATTACAGATCTGATTGCTGAGAAGATGAAGTTCGAGGAGGACTTCATAAAGCTGTTGACTGGTGGAGAGGAATGGCAGAAAAATTGACAGATGTTATCTAAGAAGGAGAACAGGTAAAGATGCTCATTGGAGACACTACATCGACCTTAAGAAATGTCTTGGTCATGCACCATCCTACCACTATGAATGAGCTTTATGACAGTGCCTAATACTTGTGAGACCATTTTAAGGATGTCACAATGATAAATCCTTTTGATCCCAAACCAATAAACATCAAGAAAACTACTTCTGCACTAGTTGGGCCTACAACTAAGGGAGTAGTCAACAATGAAGTTGTGAACATTGTGGGGAACCAGGGAGGGAATCATCAAAATCAGTATAGGAACCCACCAAAGAACCCATCTTACTACCCCTCTCAATAACATGTTAGGCCACAACAACCACAACAACCTCCTCAGCCAGTAGTGCAACCCTAGCAACCTCGTCAACCCACCTACAATAGGGCACTGCCACCACCCAATCAAGCACCATGAAGAGGAGGTCCTAGGAGAGAGAACTACCAACAACTACCTTACCCTTTGACTGACATCTTCAATGTATTCATAGCGGAGAAACAGTTGGAATTGCCAAATGAAAGGGAGGTTTGGCCAATGAATGTAGATATGTCCTGATATTGTGCTTATCATTGGTACCTGGTCACACTGTTGGAGTGTGCTTTTAGTTCAAAGATTACATCCATGATCTCATTGACCAAGGTAGCATTGTTTGGGCCCAAATAAAAGAATGCATAGAGGCAATGAAGGCTAGATAGTAGCAGCGATAGCATCCATCGGCTCAGCCTCAACAATAACCTAGTTTGGGGATTGTTCAGAATCTGCTCACATTGCATGTTCCTACTCCGACACTAGCACCAGCACCACCGAATCCAGGGATTGGCTTAGTACACTCCATTGCCTAGGAAGTTGCCAGCCGTGCTCAAGGTTGGTAACTAGAAAATCATGATACAACTATGCTTATCAACCCAGTTAGGCCTCTTGCTAGAACCACTACCCGACAGATAATCCATGCACTATCTACTCCACAACCACCACCAAACTCAATACCCCAGCATTGGCCACTACTTCTTCTCGTTGACTTATCATTAGGCCGGCCCCCACAGCAGC
The DNA here is from genome assembly GCA_036172225.1 of Cryptocoryne crispatula var. balansae. NCBI lineage: Eukaryota > Viridiplantae > Streptophyta > Magnoliopsida > Alismatales > Araceae > Cryptocoryne > Cryptocoryne crispatula. The sequence continues at coordinate 27,339,210 of CM069922.1, forward strand.
TACACCTCCATCAACCATTGCTACACCCCAGCACCTTCTTATTTGGTCACCACTATTACCCTCAAACTTGAACTCCCATCCTATGAGCCTCATTACCCAAAAATCCCAACCAACCACACCACAAACCCCACAGCTACCTATACCAACACCTCCATTAAACCCACTAATCATTCCTACACCTAGCATCTTCTTATCAGGTCACCACTATCACCATCACTACCATCCCAAAATCCTAACCCTCTACCTACAAACCCACTCACCTCGAAGCCTTTAGCTGTACCACAAATCCCATTGCCTACCATACTTGCACATACACCTCTTGTTCCACCACATTCCACCCCAGTTAACCCACCACCTCTACCTAACCATTAGATAGCCTCGATGCTTCGAAGTGGGAGAATGTTCCAACGGCTCTTTCCTCAAGTCGAGACAAAATCGCAGGATCCAGTAGAGGAGGACCAAGTAGAAGAACCATTACCGGGATCAACCTATGATTTATTAAAGCATTTGGATAAGATGCCGACCCATATTTCCATACTTGAATTGATCAAGAGATCAAAGGTGCATCAACATATTCTATAGCAGTATTTGCAAAGAGTCATGGTAAATGAAGATCTCCTGCTTGAGAAGATCACTACGGTGTTAGCCCCCAGAAGTGAGCACTCAATGCTCACTTTCTCTCAGGAGGAATTAGCAGATCTAGAGGTTAGGAGATATGCTTTACATGTGGCTGTTATCATCTATAATGTTGAAGTAAAATCCTGTTTAGTTATCACTAGAGCTTCCATCAATGTGATGTTGCCAGAAACCTTGCAGTTATGTGATATTTTTGAACAAGAAATCAAGCCATCATGTGCCATGGTGACAGCCTATGATAACTCAAAGAAGTCTGCACATGGGGTGGTCACTCTAGAGGTGATACCTGGACCGTGTACAGTCACTACTGATTTTCATGTCCTAGAGCTGGATCCAACTTTTTAGGCTATACTTGGGAGGCCGTACTTGAAAGCAATAGGAGCCATGGCTTCAACAAACCACCAATGCATAAAGTTTCTTTTTAAAGAACAAGCAGTCAAGGTGACTAGCATGCCTATAAGAGATGAAGTAAATAATGCTTCTTTTACATCGCCCTTAGGATATTGATACAACCCCAAATCTCAATGGTAGAATTGCCAAAAGTTGGATGTATGATTGCTTCTCTACCAAACACCGTGGGATGATAGATGATGGTAAAATTGGGTTATCAACTTGGAAAAGGTTTGGGCAAGGATCTTCAAGGATTCGCTCAACCGATTGAAACTGTGAAAAGACTATGTAGGCAAGGGTTGATATATGAAGAGGATTTCATCCCAAGGAAGGTCATCCAGCCAAAATATGCCATGGGACTCCAAGAATTCTTTATTAAAGGGGAGACCATGATGGCTAAAGATGACAAAGATCCAACTGCAACTATCAAGAGAAGGAAAGCTTCAGAAAAAGAATAAGACTTGGAAGACTTATGTTTGTCTTTGGCCCGTTTATTCTCAAGTAGGAAAGAGCACCAAGAATCACATAAGGGCAGACAAATCTTGGATAATCCTATTGAGCAAACCACTGCCCAAGTTAGAACCATTCCATAAAGCCCATACCCAACAATCCCATATTTAAACCTCGTGCCATTGTTCTTAGATCTATTGGATGGGCTTTCGAGCCCACTTTCTTTCACTAAACCAATATGCTCGTCATGGCCAACAACTTACTTCGGGCCCATGTGCCCTTTCTAGCCTTCTAGTCTCACTAAGCCTGATTGCCCATTTAATTCCCTCGTCAGTTTCAGGACTGAGGGTCCTTTCCAGCATGGGCTCACATGTCCATCCATATCCAGAACCAAGTTTACATACCCATTCATATTTCTCATCAGTTTTGGGCCTATGTGGCCATTTTTCATTAGCATTGGGCCCACGAGTCCCTTTTTTCTGTTTATTCTTAAGTTTTTTTATCCTTGCTAATTCCACCAATGATTGCTAAGTCTCGAGTCATTCTGACTCATTTTGTCTCTTTACTTGAAAATCCCCAAAGAAAAATGTATTATCTGAAACTCACATTTTCAACGAGGAGACATCCCTACTTATTCTAGAGGGTGCTCCCAATCAGGGATCCCTCTGCTCTAAATCATTAATCGATTTACTCGATCCTCCCTCCATTGAAAATACCATCTTTTAAACTTTGTCTTTAGTAGGTCAGATTAGGTTAGGCAATAGGAAAATCAGAAGTAAACAAGTTCCAACCAGATATCTGCAATAATTGGCACAAAAATGCACAAAGTGTGCAAGGCTACCAAACCTTTTAGAGAATGCTATCCAGCTGGATGAAATTCAATATGAGGATGAGCATAACATAGATCATACCTTGGGAGTATATGAGATAGTATCAGAGAAGGATCCTAAACCTGAGGATGAAATTGAGGACTTAGCTGATGCATATGCATTTGAACTTAGAAGATTTGAAGAACCATTAACCACAGGGGATGAACCGACCAAGGAACTGAATTTAGGAACCATGGAAGATCCTAAGCCTATCCTCATCAGTGCAAACCTCACTCCCTCAGAAGAATAATGTTTAATCAAAGTTTTAGAAGAATACAAGGACATGTTTGCATTGATGTACGAAGACATGTAGGAATTAGATAATTCATTGGTTGAACATAGATTGACTTTGAAACCTAGAACTACCCCAGTTTAACAAAAGCTCAGGAGGTTCCACCCTAACATTGCACTAAAAATGAAATAAGTGGTCAACAAAATACACCAGGCAAAATTTAATGGAGTCATCCTTTATCTGCAATGAGTGACTACCATAGTCCCTGTTATGAAGAAGGGTGAACAAGTTTGGATTTGCATAGATTTTAGAGATTTGAACCATGCATGTCCTAAGGGTGATTTCTCTTTTCCTCATATCGATGTATTGGTTGATAACACAGTTAGATATGAAATGCTCTCATTTATGAATGGTTATTCTAGATATAATTAGATCTGGTTAGCTGAGGAGGATCAAGAAAAGACCTCATTCACTACACCATGGGAAACTTATTGCTATGTTGTCATGCCCTTTGGGTTGAAGAATGTTGGTGCTGCATTTCAGAGGGCTATGATGGCTATTTTTTATGACATGATGCACACCCTTGTAGAGATGTATGTAGACGATTTAGTCATCAAATCTAAGAGTCGGATAGATCATTCTGAAGTACTAAGGAAAGTTTTACAATGACCTAGAGAATACAAGTTGAAAATGAACCCTAAGAAGTGTACATTCGTTGTTTCATCAAGAAAACTACTAGGGTTCATAGTAAGCAAAAGGAGCATAGAAATTGACCCAAACAAGGCCTAGGCAATCATTGGTATACCTCATCCGAAGAATATGAAAGAGCTTCGAGGATTGATCGGGAGGCTACAATTTGTCCACTGGTTTATCTCGTAACATTCCCAAAGGTGTAAACCTTTTTATGAGTTAACTAAGGTGGTGGCCGAGTTTAAATGACATTCGAAGTGCCAGGAAGCATTTGATAGATTAAAAACATACTTGACAACTTGGGAAGTCCCCCTGTATTTAGACCATCAATTCTTGACAAACCCTTGGTCAATTCTCAAGAACTCTCTTGGGACAGTCCTTGCACAAGTTGATGAAGAAGGGAAAGAGTGAGCTATTTATTACTTTTCCAAGATCTTTGACGCTTGTGAGCTAATGTATATTGTGGTAGAAAAGACCTGTGCTGCTCTTGTTTGGGTAGTTCAGAAACTCAAGCACTATTTTCTTGCTCACCAAATCAAGATCATTGCTCGTATTAATCCCATCAAGTTTATATTGTAGAAGACCATTTTGACTGATCTATTAGGGCGATGATAAAGCTTCTTGTCTCAATTTGATATCGCCTATGTTCCCCATAAAGCAATTAAGGGCTATGCTATTGTTGAACATCTTGCCCATCATCTCATACCCATCTTTGACCCAGTTCGGTCGGAGTTCCCGGATGACGAACTAATGTCAGTCCGATCTTCCAATCTTTGGACATTATATTTTGACAGGGCTCTGAACTCTTATGGTAGAAGGATAGGTATCGTTCCTCTGTCACACAAAGGTATCACTATTTCACAGGCTTTCTAGCTCGACTTTCCAGCAACCAACAACATAGTTGAGTATGAAGCCTTATTGGTCGGGCTGGAGGCCGCTCACTTCCATGGTGCCACTGAACTGAGGGTGATAGGTGATAGTCAATTGATCCTACACCAAGTCCTATCTAGGTATTGAACTTTCCATCCAAACCTTAAACCCTACCAAGAACTCACCACCTACTATATCAAGCTATTCTTCAAACTCACCTTTGTTCATGTCCCCCATGCTCAGAATGTCCTTGCCAATGCCTTAGCCTCACTAGCTTCATCTTTATCTGTCCTGCTAGGTAGGCAAGTGTGGACCATCCATGTCCGTAAGTAGGGGTGCAAACGAACCAATACACTCGACAAGTAGCTCGAAGCTCGGCTCAATAAAAGTTTAACTTGGCTCACTTAATATGTTAAATAAACAATTTTGAACAAAAAATAAAGCTCGACTCATTAAATGAGACGAGCTTGAACAGACTCCTACTTAGCTCGATAAGCTCGCGAGTAGCTTAATTAAATATTTTATTATTTATTTATTTTTAAAAATTAAATTATGAGTACTAATAGTTATATATTGCCACTTAAATGTATTAATTAATTCAAAAATTGAGTTTAAACTTAGATCGAGTTTAATAAATGAGTTAAATCTAGATTTTCAAAAATGACTTTTCATTGATTTTAAGTTTTATAAATGTGTTTATATATAGCTTAAACTTGAATGTGAATTAAATTTTAGTCTAGCTACTACTCGAGTTCGAACTCGACTCGGCTCGATTAATAAAGAAATCAAGTTTTAACAAGAGTTCAACATACTCGTTAAAACTCGAGTTCGAACTCAAACTCGTGTAAAATAAATGAGCCAAGCTTGAACATCATACTACTCGACTTGGCTTAGCTCGTTTGCACCCCTATCCATAAGAGATCAATTCTGGCAATTGAGGATGGACATTTCTGATGGTTAAGAAGAGATTTAATAGAAAGAAATACTCGGAACACAAGGAAGAAATCTTCTTAATTGAGTTGGAAGAATTAGAAGAAGGTGAGAGACCTTGGTATGATGAGATTGCGAGGTATTACTGAGATCAGTCAAATCTGCCTAGATCAACTATCAATGAAAAAAGGCAATCAGAAGAGTTTCTCTGAGATACACCATTATAGGAAGAGTGCTCTACAAGAGAAGCCTAAGTGGAATCTTACTTCAATGTCTTGATGTGAAAGAAGCCAAGTTGGTGCTAAAGGAAGCAGATTCTGGAGTCTGTGGTGGCCATGTGAATACCCAGGCCCTTGCTAAGAAAATCATCTTACAAGGGTACTATTAGCCAACTCTAGAAGAAGATTGCTCTATCATCTTACAAGGGCTGAAACGGAAGTGTTCGTGGAGATTAAAGCATCAATGGTTTGCTTCTTCATCAAGCGCAACATCATTGCAAGGTTCGGGATCCCTAGTGACATCGTCACTGATAATGGACTACAATTTCTCTCTCAAGATCTGTGTGATCTTTGCAACAGGTATTGCATTTCATTGCATCATTCATCACCATATCATCTTCAAGGCAATGGTCAAGTAGAAGCCACCAATAAAAGCTTCATCAAAATCATCAAGAAATCTTGTAACTCTAGCAAGTTCGCAAACTGGCCAGATAAGCTAGTAAATACTCTATGGACTTATTGTACTTCTATAATGATTCCCACTAGACAAACCCCATATGCCCTGACATATGGGATGGAAGCAGTCGTTCTCTATAAGGTATCACTTCCATCTCTCTAAGTTCAGCTCGACAGGGATATTCCAGTTGATGAGAGATGAGAATCTCTCCTTGCACAGCTTGAACTCTTGAATGAGAGATGGCTAGTTGCTGTCGAGCATGCCCGGACTTACTGGAACAGACTTAAAATGTTTTATCAAAAGAGGGTGGTCAAGAGAAAATTTAAGATCGGTAAGATGGTTCCTAAAAAAATTTTCGTTAAGTCGGGGGGTCCCCGCTCCAAGTTGCAACATAACTAGGAGGGGCCTTTTGTAATCACTAAAAAATATTTAGGCAATGCATATGAATTGACTAATGCAAATGGAGAAAAATTGAGTCATCCTTGGAATGGAGTTTACCTCAAAAAGTATTTTTCATAAATAGAGAAACACTTCCCGATTCTAGAATCCAGACAACCCGACACTTGAGAGAGGCAAGGTAGAAGAAACCTAGAAATGAAAGAAATACCCTTACCCTATTCTCTTCTACTCTTTCAAGATAGGGAGAATATATTAGAGAGGGGTAGTATTGAAAATGTCTGCCACTCTAGTAGGAGGCCGTCTTGGAAGGTGCAAAAGAGTGCCAAAAGATGGGCAATGAACCCCTTAAGTTAAAAAAAAATGATCAACCTGTTGTAGACACGCCAGATTGGCTTGATTCGGAGCCCTAGACTCTTATTCCATAGGCGGTATCCTTTATTTGACTGTTATCTGATCCAGACTACCTTATGGAGATGAGCTAAGGACATTGGTGGAGCCCCTTGTAAGTTGAGAATGGACCAATGAATTCCGGAATATTGCCGTAACCTTCAAGCGAGAGCCGCACGTGAACTGTAAAAACACGAAGCCTGCTTGATGACCGATCTTGAATAGTCCATAATTGAAGGTCTCGGGAGTCCCGCATGTGTTCCGTAACATTCAGGGTTTCCGAGAAGTCATTTCGGTAGGCGTCGGTCAATGACGGCATTCATTATGGCTTTTTCGATCTGTGCTGACATGGAATCACGGAACATGTATTAGGCTTTTCCGGTCATCACCGGGTCTTTTCGGGTCATCCGGGTCAATTCTATCGGAATATTTTCATCAATCGGGGCCATACATCCGGTTCGGTCAATTTTAGGGTTTCGCGGCTTTTACGGCTTTCGATTCACGTTTACCGGGTTAATCTCAGATTTTTCGATGACTTCGGATTGTCCGATCGTACCGGACTTGTTCGGTCATCATTTTAAGTCATCCCGAGTTGACCCGAGATTTCTCGATCGGAACCGTGCTCTTTCGGATCTTCGCCCCGGGTTTCGGCTTTCCGCGAGAGGGTAAACCGGTACAAAGCCCCGTGCAAACATATCAGGAGTCACGCCAGCTGGTTTACCGACTTGAGGAGGTGCGGTTGAAGGCCCTCTTTCCAACGCAACAAACGGGAGCCGAATCGGACATCCCGTTTGCAAGATACGGCTCGCGGAACACGTGCGCAGGAGAGAGAGTGTATCGCGCCCCCGCTCCCTTTGAAAGAGGAGGGCGCGCCCTGCGCGCCCTCAACCCAAGGGCGCGCCCTGCGCGCCCCCGGTTCCTTTGAAAGGCGGGGGCGCGGTCAGTTTCTTTAAATCGCAAATTACCCTGATTAGCACCATCTAAACCGGATTTTTGGAAGGCTTCCGTGGAGGATTTTCGATTATTTGTACTGCGCCCCTAGTTCGGGGGCGCGTTACGTATGTCAAGTCGATTTTTAGCAATTTTTGGAAGATTCCGTCGATTTTTAGCAGTGAGACGCGTAACGCTCCCCCGCTTCCTTTGAAACAAGGGGGCGCGCAGACCGCGCCCCCGAACTAGGGTGCGCCCTGCGCGCCCTTGGTTTGAGGGCGCGCCCTGCGCGCCCTCATCCTCTTTGAAAAACGGGGGCGCGATAGGTCCAGTTTCCAAATTTTGCACCGGCTTCCTTCTCCTATAAATTGAGGGCCATTCTTAATGACCCGAGGTTAACCCCCGGTGCCTAGCTCGTCCAGAGGTCGTCCAAGCTTTTCTCCAAAGCCGTCCCGACGTCCAAAGGCGATCCGAAGTCAAGAAATCGATCCCGAGGTGAAGGAGAAGGCTCGATCCGGGTGTTCTTCATTAACCATCTTCATCAACTTCTGCAGAAAATACGGAGCTTCTTCTGCAAAAGTTTTCAACATATAAATTTTTTCTCTTTTCGTCCTCTTTCATCTCCAACTGACGGCACTCAATTCCGACTTGCCATTTGTTCGTGACGATTGCTGCACTGAGGACGCGCATCCAGGTTCTGTTTTATACATCCGCCCACTTTCAAAATTGTTACAGACTTATACAGGAGAATTTAGGAGAAGTCATCAATATAAGAACTCTTCATCTCCGAGTCTTCTATCTACTGCAACAAATGGCACTTAATTCTGACATCGGGACTGCTCGTGGCGAGCTCTGCACCGAAGTCGCGCCAGACAGTTCAACGCGCCCCCGAACCAAGGGCGCGCAGACCGCGCCCTCATACCTATGGCGCCCACCGCGCCCCCAAACCCAGGGCACGTTCAGTCCAGTGTGCTGTCCGGCCATATTGGTGATATCTTCTCCGTTTTAGCTCCGATTTGAGTCATTCAAGTTTCTATGTCTTCGTCATTCATCCAGGATCATTTTAGCATAATTTTCATTTAGTTTTTTTGCATAATTTTATATCACAAAAAAATACACAAAAAAGGGGTTAAGGCTCACCCCGAAGCCGGTGAGTCCAATTCCAATTGCTTCTTTCTCATCTTCTTACTACAGTTACTACACTTTCCATAGTTCTAATCGTTTTTATTTCACTTGGTTTATTGTTCTAGTTGCACAGGTCTTTCAAGCTAGCATCGGTTGGAGACTCTTCTTCATCGGCCGGCCGAAGAAGAAGAAGGTTGAACCCATATCCCGATCTCCCACGCTAAGGAACACGGTCAAATCTAACTAAATCTTGTTTTTATTCCATAAAGCGGAGCCCGCGGCTCCTGGCGACCACCTTTCTTTTTATTCATGTTCTAAGTTAACTCACTCCTCACTCTCCTCCCACATGACCCGAACCGTCTCCGGTGCTCGAGCGACGCCGTGAGATGAAAGTTCAGGGATCAATGTGAGTGTGGGATCGAGGTGAGGAGTCTTTACTACTTTCCGAGTGTTTTTGATTCACTCCCCTTTTCCCCTATTCCATCTATCTTTCACCTTCTTATCTTGAGGTGCCGATCCGGAACCCATTTTCGGAGTCGACAGCTTTTTGGCGACCATGGTGGGACAACCAATGTCTTCAACCGTGCTAGCTTGATTCAACCGTGCAACTAGTGGTTTTCCAACTTGGTTCCCGCATGAACCGGCTTGTCTTTTATCTTCCATGTCAATTTACCTTTAAACTTGCCATTTACTCTTTCTTTAAGATTGTCCCCCATGTGGACTTAATTTGCTTGTCTTTCATTTCAACCCGGTTCCCGCGTGAACCACTTTTCTTCTTATAATCCGGTTCCCGCGTGAACCACCTTTCTTTTCCAACTCAGTTCCCGCATGAACCAACTTATTTTCAGATCGGTCCCCGTGTGGACCGCCTCTTTACAGCACCTTTAGATTGGCCCCACGTGGCCCTCCTTCTATTTTGTCAACTCTTACATCGGTTCCCGCGTGAACCACCCCTTTCTTCATTAAAACCGGTTCCCGCGTGAACCAAACCCTTTTCTAAACCGGTTCCCGCGTGAACCAACTCACTTTCAGATCGGTCCCCGCGTGGACCACCCCTTTTCACCAATTAGATTGGCCCCACGTGTCCCTCCTTTCCTTTTTCTAATCAAACAAACTGGTTCCCGCGTGAACCACCCATTTTTCCTTCAAAAACTGGTTCCCGCGTGAACCACCTACTTTTCCAAAACTCGGCTCCCGCGTGAGCCACTTTATTTTCAATTCGGTCCCCGCGTGGACCATCCTTTTACCTTTACTTCAGATTTGTCCCCACTTGGACACTCCATCACAAGCCGGTTCCCGCGTGAACCTCCTTTTAGTTGCTAGTTGCTAGTTATTTGTTTTACTTTATCATTGCATGTCTTGCTTGCATTCACTTGTTTGATTTATTTAATAGCTTTCATTCATGTTTGCATATTGATTGCTTCTTCTCCTTCTACCCTCCATTTTTCATTTTTGCATTAGCTTTTGCATCGGGTACCGGACTCGTTCCGATCCGTAGGGCATTCGAGGCGGGGGCTCTCTCTCCCAACACACCCTCACCCTCCAAACACCTTCTTGGTGGATTCTAACCTCTTCTGGGATATTCCTTCCTAGTTGATTTGGTGGTTTCCATCAAGACCTCCGTAAGTCCCCATCCGTGGAGTATTCCTCTCCGCACGATTGGGCCGGTTGTACCACTTCCCAAAACCCGAAGAACCCAAGTACCTACTCGTGGTGATCGAGTGATAACCTTAGGTCTTGAAGATTGGAGCAATAGGAACCATACCTACTTGAGTGAAAAATTGCTAAACAATCTATCTAATCTAAGGTTTCAACCCAAATATTGTCGAGTAGTCATTTTAAAACCTAGTTTGCATAACTTGCTTGCTCACATCAATTGAAAATAACCAAAAAATTCTTCTTCTTTCAAAACATCTAAAAAAAAATCCCTTTTAACTTTTGTGCTCAACTTGCTTGCCAAACAACCAAATTGAAACCAAATCAAATCAAACAAACAACCATAACCAAACAAAAACTCTCTTTGCATTTACACCCTTCATTTGCTTTCTTTCAACCATTTTGTAAGGAAATTTGACAGGATGCCCACTCTAAGGTCCGGAAGACACGTCGGGATGTCGGACTACTACGTTCAAGAAGAGAAGTACGAGACGGGTCACTACGAGCTTCAGCAACCCATGGTTCAACCAGATGGCCATGTTAATGCCGTAATGGAACCTGAGGTCCAAGATCCCGCTCACCGATCCGCTTCACATACTATAGAACAAGCTCTCAAGGATCTATCTCTTCACCTTGATCCCGAGACCTTTGCAATTATCCAATCTGCCACTAAGGGCAAGATGCCCGCCAATCAAGCTCCGATCGAGGGAAATCAAGCCCCCTCACCACCCCAACCGGCGATCGGGCCCTTGATCATCTCTTCTCCGGGCAACCTTGCCGTGTCTCTACTCACCCCGTTGTGGGGCATTCACACAATTCTGCACCAGTTCCTGTTTCCAACCCACCTCTTCCAACCCAATCAAGTAAACACTTTTCTCCCGTGGCTCAGGAATCCAGCCTCACCCAGGCATTAATGAACAAACTCAGCCAGATGAATGAGCACTTCGAAGAGATGAGACACCGCCTCGATTCTAAAGCCATCCCTGAAATCTCTGTCCCATCCTTCCCAGTTCTGCACCTTCCTCCTTCAGAGATACCAGTCTTCCAACGTTACAATGGGACTGGTAATCCTTTCAACCATCTTAAGAGCTTTCTCTATGTCTCCTCATTCTGCAAAAATGACCGCAAAGCCCTTGCCCTCCTATTCCGACGGCCATTAGAGGGATCCGCCCGGATCGGTTCTATTCTCTTGATTCCATTGAGGCGGCGATTTTGACATCGTCAAGGCAAAGTTTCTACAGAGGTACAAGGATCGGGTGGGGCCAGCCTACTCGATAACTGATTTGATTGCCGAAAAGATGAGGCCGGATGAGGACTTTGCCAGATTTGCTGATCGGTGGAGGGGAATGGCTGAGAGGCTAGTAGATACCATCTCAGAGGGGGAGCAGGTGAGGATGCTCATAGGGAACACCACGCCCAACCTTCACAACCTCCTGATCATGCACCGCCCAACAACCATGAGTGAGTTGTGTGATAGCACCCGCTACCTCCAAGCCCACTTTAAGGATGCATCCATGATCAACCCGTTCGACACCAAGCCTCGTAACACTAGAAAGCCTACACCTGTAGGACCCACTAATGAAGGGGTAGTAAACAATGAGAGCATCAATGCCATGGGTAACCAGGGTGGGTATCGCCAAAGCCAATACCGTAACCCACCACCCAATCAACAATACCGCCCAGCTCCTCAACCAGCTCCTCAGCCCCAGCAGCAACTTGCATACAACCGAGCACCACCACAGCAACCCACCTACAACCGAGCACCCCAGCAACCAAATGTCTACAACCGAGCGCCTCAACAACAACATGTCTACAACCGACCCCAACCACAACAACAAGCCTACAACCAAGTGCCACCACCAGCCAACCGACCTAGGAGGGGGGGACCCAAGAGAGAATACTATCCTCAACTGCCATTCCCCCTCACCGATATCTTTAATGCATTGATGGCTGAATAGCAGTTGGAACTTCCAAAGGAGAGAGAAGGATGGCCGGCCAATGTTGACACAACCAAGTACTGCGCTTATCATCGATATCCTGGGCACACGGTGGATGTATGTTTCCAGTTTAAAGACTACATCCATGACCTTAATGATCAAGGGAACATTGACTGGGCAAAAATGGGGGAGTCTATTCAAGCAATGAAGGCACGTCAGAATCAACCACGGCGACAACAAGTACAACAGCAGCCCGGCCAGGGCAAAGTCCAAGATCCACTCCCGGTACATGCACCCATACAAGCACCGGCACCAGCACCACCAAACCAACGACCCGGCCTCGTCCACTCCGCCATCGAGGAGTCAACCCACCATTCCCAGGGTTGGCAGGTCGAGGATCAAATCACCTCCAAGCCCGCCATACCAACCCCACCTACAAACCGCACCATACTCTCCATACCGAGAGCTGCCCCCAGCCCACAAACTACCCAAACACCACTACCCTCACCAACCATTAACCCTCCACGGCGCTTAATCATTAGACCGCTACCAGCCTCCCAACCAGCCCCCCAACCATCACCCCAACCTAACCCCCCAACCACCATTAATCCTCTACGGCGTCTAATCATTAGACCGCCACCAACACCCCGTACATCACCTAACCTACCGATCCGCCACCCCACAACCCCTCATCATTAGACCATCACCACCAACACCCCAACCATCACCCAACATACCGGCCTCCACCAATCCACCAACCCTCATCATCCGATCCTCACCACCCCTACCTACCATGGGCTCCTCAACCTACCAACCAACCCTACCATCACCATCATCACCACTTCCCCCTACTACGCTGGTGCCGGTACTTCGTAGCGGGAGGATGTTCCAAAGGGTCTTCCCCCAGGTCGGGATACAACCACAGAACGGGCGAAGAGGAGGTGGTAGAAGAACCGTTGCCCGGCACGGCATATGACCTATTGAAGCACTTGGACAAAATGCCGGCATGGATTTCAATTCTGGAGCTGATAAAGAGGTCAAAGAACCATCAGGACATCCTACAACAATATCTGCAGCGGGTCATGGTCAATGAGGACCTCCCGCCTGAAAAGATCATTACTGTCCTGACCCCGAGGAGTGAACATCCGGCACTCACATTTACACAGGAGGAGTTGGCACGACCAGAGATCAGAAAGTATGCCTTGCGCGTTGCAGTAGTCATCCGAGGCGTGGAGATCAAGTCCTGCTTGATTGACACCGGAGCATCCATAAATGTCATGCCGCCAGAAACATTGCAACTTTGCGGCATCTCCGATGAAGAAATCAAGCCTTCTGCCATCACGGTGACTGCATATGACAACTCCCGGAAGCCGGCACGAGGGGTGGTTAAATTGAAAGTAGGGCTCGGGCCGTGTGCTGTCACCGCCGAGTTTCACGTTCTAGAATTGGACCCTACATTCAAAGCTATCTTGGGACGCCCGTACCTTGAGGCAATAGGAGCTGTTGCCTCCACTAATCATCAGTGTCTGAAGTTCCCATACAAGGGCCAGGTGATCAAAGTAACCAACATCCCCATTCTGAATGACGTGGATGACCCCTCTTCTGCACTACCAATATCAAAATCTGTCCAGCCGTTGGTTTCAACTACAGAGCTACCTGAGGTCATGGTATTGACGACGCCTCCAGATTCAGTTGCATGGTGTATGATGAAAGGGATGGGCTATCAGCCTGGAAAGGGGTTGGGAAAGGAGCTGCAGGGGGTTGTGCACCCCATCAAAGCCGTACAAAGACCAAAGAGACACAGGCTTGGCTATGAGCCCAGTTTCACTCCGCGGATGGTCTACCGGCCAAAAAATGCCATGGGACTCCAAAAATTCTTTATCAAAGGGGAGACCATGATGATGGCCGGGGACGAAGAAGAAGAACCAATCAAGAGGAAGAAGGCACCAGAGCAAGAGGAGGAGGTGGACAACCTGAGTTCATCTTTGGCCCGGTTGTTCATAGAGGAGGAAGAACCAGTCAAGGGCAAGTCCATCTCTAAACAACTTGTCCACTCGAACCCACCTCCAAACAACATCCCATGTGAGCCGTATCCTATGGTCACGTATTTCAAAATTCTCACTCTATCCCTCTGGTATTCACTTGATGGGCTATCTAGCCCAATTCCCACTTCTGGGCCAAAATGGCCACCTGAACTAATCATTGGGCCTGAGCGCCCGTTCAAATCTTCTTACTCTACTTGGTTTCTATGCCCATTCCAATCCAACAACCTTGGGCCCGCGTGCCCACCAGTCGGGCCCACGTGCCCTTTAGATTTATTTTCTTGCTTTGGGCCCGCGTGCCCACCATTTGGGCCCACGTGCCCCTTAGATCTTTTCACAAGCTTTGGGCCTATCTGCCCATTTCTTGTCATCATCGGGCCCGCGAGCCCGTTTTTCTTCCATTTGCTTAAGCTTTCTATTTCTGCTCGAGCCCCATCAGCTCATTCTCTTTTTGTTATTGAAAATACCCAAAATACCAAAAAAAACGTCCTCTCACAAACTCATTTTTCCATTGAGGAGACGTCTCTACTTGTCTCGGAGGGTGCTCCCAACCAGGGACCCCTCTTCTCCAACTCACTGATCGATCTGCTCGATCCTTCACCCATTGTAAATACCACCTTTTCAATTCCATCTTCTTTAGGAGTAGTTAGGGTAGAAAAGAAGAAAATTCGAGGTAAACGTGTGCCAGAGATATCTCCAAGAAATAGCTCAAAAATGCAAGGAATGTGCAAGGCTGCCAAGGTTTTTGGAAAATGTTATCCAGCTTGATGAAATCCAATATGAGGATAAATTCAATGTAGATCATACACTGGGAGTTTACGAGGTCTTATCAGAAAAAGATCCTGATTTCGAGGATGGAATTGAGGACTTGGCTGATGCGTATGCATCTGGACTTAAAAGATTTGAAGAACCATTAGCCACGGTGGATGAACCGACAAAAGAACTGAATCTTGGAACACCAGAAGATCCCAAGACAGTCCTCCTAAGTGCAAACCTCACTCCCATTGAGGAACAGAGTTTAATTGAAATTTTGGAAGAATACAAGGACACGTTCGCATGGACATACGAAGACATGCCAGGGTTAGACAACTCGTTAGTTGAACATCGTCTAACTTTGAAACCTGGAGCTACCCCGGTGAAACAAAAATTAAAGAGATTCCACCCTGATGTTGCACTTAAGATGAAAGAAGAGGTCGACAAGTTACATCAAGCAACATTCATTAAAGTCGTCCTTTATTCGCAATGGGTGGCAAACATAGTCCCTGTCCTGAAGAAGGATGGCCGAGTTCGGATCTGTATAGACTTCAGGGACTTGAACCGAGCGTGTCCTAAAGATGACTTTCCTCTACCTCATATTGACGTACTGGTTGATAACACTGCTGGATTCGAGATGTTGTCATTCATGGATGGCTATTATGGATATAATCAAATCCGGTTGGCCGAAGAGGACCAGGAGAAGACCTCGTTCACCACACCTTGGGGAACTTACTGCTATGTCGTTATGCCCTTTGGACTGAAGAATGCTGGTGCTACCTATCGTAGGGCCATGATGGCTATCTTCTATGACATGATGCATACCCTTGTAGAGGTGTACGTGGACGACCTGGTCGTTAAGTCCAAAAGCCGAGAAGATCATCCTGAAGTGTTAAGAAAGGTCTTGCAAAGGGCTAGGGAATATAAATTGAAAATGAACCCAAAGAAATGCATGTTTGGAGTATCCTCAGGAAAATTGTTGGGGTTCATAGTGAGCAAAAGGGGCATAGAGATCGACCCAAACAAGGCCAAGGCAATCATTGGTATGCCTCCTCCGAGAAATATGAAAGAACTTCGAGGATTAATCGGAAGGCTACAGTTTGTCCGCCGGTTCATCTCACAACACACCCAAAGGTGTAAACCTTTCTATGAGTTGACCAAGGCGGGGGCCGAGTTCAAATGGGATTCGAAGTGCCAGGATGCATTCGATGGTTTGAAAAGATACCTGGCTAGTCCCCCTGTGCTTAGACCACTAGTCCATGGCAAGCCCTTAGTTCTATATATCTCAGTTTTGGAGAATTCTCTTGGGGCAGTCCTTGCACAAGTTGATGAAGAAGGAAAAGAGAGGCAACTTACTACTTGTCAAAGATTTTTGATCCGTGTGAGCAGAAGTATACTGTAGTGGAGAAGACCTGTGTTGTGCTAGTCTGGGTAGTTCAGAAGCTTAAACACTATTTCTTAGCTCATGAGGTCAATCTTATTGCTCGCATCAATCCCATCAAATTCCTTCTTGAAAAAACTGTTCTAACTGATCGGTTAGGTCGTTGGCGAGCTTCCTCTCCCGCTTGATATCACCTATGTACCCCAGAAGGTGATTAAGGGCTATGCCATTGCCGAACATCTAGTCCATCACCCTATACCCCTCTTTGACCCGGTCCAATCGGAGCTCCCAGATGACGAACTAATGTTGATCCGATCTTCCCACCTTTGGACATTATATTTTGACGGGGCTCTGAATTCACACGGTAAGGGAATAGGAATCGTCCTTCTATCACCCGAGGGTGTCACCATTCCACAGGCATTTCAGCTTGACTTCCCAGCAACCAACAATATAGCTGAATATGAAGCCTTGCTGGCCGGGCTGGAGGCCGCTCATTTCTATGGTGCCACGGAATTGAGGGTGATAGGTGATAGCCAACTAATCCTTCGCCAAGTCCTAACCAAATACCAAACTTCTCATCCAAACCTCAAACCTTACCAAGAACTCACCTCTTGCTACATCAAGCTCTTTTCCAAACTCACTTTTGTTCATGTTCCTCGAGCTCAGAACATCCTTGCTGATGCCCTAGCCTCCTTAGCTTCATCTCTATCAGTCCCGCTAGGTAGACAGGTGCGGACTATTCATGTCCATAGAAGGTCGATGCCAGCGATTAAGGATGGTCGATTTCTGAAGGTCAAGGAGAGATTTGGCAGAAAGGAATATTTAGAGCAGAAAGAGGAGATTTCTCTAATCGAGTTAGAAGAGTTAGATGAGGGTGAGAGGCCTTGGTTTGATGAGATCGCAAGGTATTGTAAAGATCAGACATATCCACCTGGATCAAATGCAAAAGAAAAGAAGGCCATTAGGAGAGTATCCCAGAGGTATACCATCCTAGGAGGGGTGCTCTACAAGAGGAGCCTGAGCGAAATTTTATTGAGATGCGTTGATGAAGAAGAGGCATAATTGGTGATTAAGGAAGCACATTCTGGGGTCTGTGGGGGCCATGTCAATGCTCAAGCTCTTGCCAAGAAAATCATCAGGCAGGGGTATTATTGGCCAACCCTAGAAGAGGATTGCTCCATCTTTGTCCGGCACTGTCATTCTTGCCAACTTCATGCCAACAAGATCCATTCTCCCGCATCTTCCCTTCATCCGATTCATGCCCCATGGCCCTTCGCCATGTGGGCTTTCGATATCATTGGCCCTCTAAGTGATCTTAACTCTGAAATCCGTTCCAAATCGCTCATCCTGACGGCAACAGAGTACTTCACCAAGTGGGCAGAAGAGGAAGCGTTCGTGGAGATCAAGGCATCAACACTGTGCTCCTTCATCAAACGCAACATCATCGCCAGGTTCGGGATACCCAGCGACATTATCACCGACAACGGACCGCAATTTCTCTCTCAAGATCTGCGTGATCTTTGCAACATGTACCGCATTGCATTGCATCATTCATCTCCTTATTACCCGCAAGGTATTGGTCAAGCAGAAGCCACCAACAAAACTTTGATTAAAATCATTAAGAAAACCTGTAAGTCTAGCAAGTTCGCGGACTGGCCAGATAAGCTTGTAGATGCCCTATGGGCTTATCGTACTTCTGTACGGACCCCCACTGGTCAAACCCCATATGCTCTTGCATATGGGATGGAAGCGGTGGTCCCGTACGAAGTACTCCTTCCATCACTCCGAGTTCAACTCGATAGGGACATCCCTGTCGATGAGAGGCGAGAATCTCTCCTTGCACAACTTGAACTCCTAGATGAAAGAAGGTTGGCCGCTTCCGAGCATGCCCGGACTTATCAGAACCGATTGAAAAGGTTTTATCAAAAGAGGGTGGTAGAGAGAGTTCGAAATCGGTGAGATGGTAGTAAAACGCATATTCGTTAAGCCGGGTGGTCCCCGCTCTAAGTTGCAACCTAACTGGGAAGGGCCTTTTGTTATAACTGAAAAATATCCAGGCAATGCATATGAGCTAACCAACGCCGATGGAGAAAAATTGAACCATCCATGGAACGGCGTTTACCTCAAAAAATATTTTCCTTAGAAAAAATATGAAGAATTTCTAGTATGATATTAAGTCATCGATCCAAGGGTGTTAGCTAGAAGTCAAGGGTAGACATCACCTTGCACACACAACACCTCCCGATCCCAGAATCTAGATAGCCCAACACTCAAGAGAGGCAAGGCAGAACCCTGAAGGTGGAAAGGAAACCTTACCCTATTCTCTTCTATTTTGTCCAAGATAGGTGAAGGGGACTAGAGGAGGATAGTATCGAAAATGCCCGCCGCCTTAGTAGGAGGCCGTCTCATAGGGTGCAAAAGGGTGCCAAAAGATGGGCAATGAACCCAACAGGTTTAAACAAATATGGGCCTGTCTGAATGAGTACCCGAAAGAATAGAAAATGAAGAAAAGGCACCAAAAGATGGGCAATGACCCCACAGGTGGAAGACTTGTCTAAGTAAGTGCCACATGTAGAAAAGACCCGAAGAGGCCGAACCCCAACGGGCAATTTGGGCATGAGTAGAGAAACCCTCCTCAACACCCCCAAATCCTATCAAAGACTTCCTCTATTATTCTTCCATCTTAAAACCCCTAGGGTAGGGTAGACTGTCCAAACTCAGGGGGAATCCAAACCGATCAAGAGAAGAGGGCAAGAAAGATTCTGGGTACGGAACCTTATTTTCACGTGGTGTTTATCACTTAAATCTTGATTAACACTCAAAGATCGATGAATTGTTTCAATACTGGCACATTCTCAACAAAAATAAAAAAAAATTAATATTTTCAAGAATAAAAAAAAATCAGATATTTTCAAAAATCAAAATTTTTTTTTCAAAAGGTCCGAAAAAAAATGAATATCTTCAAAAAAAATAAAAAAATTGAATACTTTCTAAAATTCTAAAAAAAAAAAAAATGCATCATCTAACTTGGCATAACCTTGATTTTTGCCTTTGCTAGCATTCATGTTTATCTTTATGTCTTGCATGTTTCATTTCCGCATTGCATATTTACCTTCATTATCACCCCATTAAGAGGGCTCCTCCCTTTGACCTAAGTCAAAGTTGGCCATAATAGGCAAAGGGATGAGTCGTTGTGAAGATCTAATCCTCTTTTATCAAGTGTTTTCAGGGACTTTAAAATAAGAGGAGAAAGTTCTTTCAACGACAGGATTCTGAGATCAAGAAGGGAGCGACTCTCACCATAGCAGGTAAGCTCTCTTAACTATTTACCTTGTCTGTCATTTTGTACATTCTACCTGGTTGATAAGGCTGCCCCCCTTGACATGTAAGCAAGGCAAGATGACAATAGGCAAGGGGGTAAGCCATAGAGCAGATTTAACCCTTCTATTAAGTATTTCAGGAAAGAAACACAAGTCAAGGAGGGGTGAGAATCTCGCCAACAGGTATGTCTCTTAACCCAACATCTATTATTTACCTTTATTATTTGCCATCCCTTAGAAGGCTTCACCCCTTGACAAACTTGCAAGGGGTCAAGCTGGAATTTGAAACTGACTATCCTTTCGAGAAATGTCAAGAAGGTCAAACAACACTGAAGCAAGAAGTGCTATAACAAGGAAGAAAAGCAGCTACAACACCAGAAGAAGATTAAGCCTCGCTACGGATATCGGTGCTCGTCGCTACCCCCTCCAGGAGAATGACCACGTGGAGGAGGCATGGTAGCCGTGTCCGCCAAAGCTGCTGCAGCCGCCTCATTGCGGTGACGCTCTGAAGAAGTGGCCAGGAACGCAGAAGCACCGTGCTCATGGCTCTGGCTCTGGCCACTCTGCCCCTGCTGGCTCCGCCCGTGGTGACCCCGACTACGAGCAGCGCCGCCACTCCGGTGCGTGCCACTCCGATGGGAGCTGCTCTGATGGGTGAAACTCTGGCTCGGCTGTGGAGGGATGCCGTGGCGATAAACCTTTAATGTCGCCTCTGCTGCCGACAAACGAACCTGTGCATGCAGGTGCATCTGCTCCAGAGATCGCATGGCCTGGCTATGCTGGCGCTCCATCTCGCGCATGGCTCTCTCGTGCTAAAGGCGGAGATCTGAGACGATCATCTAGGAACGAAGATCGGCTGGGGCAGACCGCAATGTCTCCACCTCAGACTCCAAGGACTGGATACGGGAGGACAAGCTACTCTGAAGCTCGGCAACCTGGAAGAAGAGGAAGTATATGAACCAAGAAAAATCAACAACCAGAATAGACAACAATGAAAGATACCTCTGCCTCCTTGGTCGTCAGGGCCTCTCTCGCCTCACTAAGACGCTGGTGGAGCTCAGCCACCTCTTCCCTCGATAGAGAAGGAGGTGAACCCTCAGCACGAGCCTTCCGCTGTGAACAGAAGAAAAACACATCAGAGCAAGGCAATCATATGTTGAGGATACAAATGAAGGTCAAAGGCAGTGTCTACCTCAGTCTCCAGCATGCCGCGAAGAGTGGCCACCTCCTGCCGAAGGTCAACAATCTCCAGCTGGTGGCGTAGCAGTAGAGCCCGAGCCTCCTGAAATGACATGAAGGTCAGAAGAGAACAACAACACAGAATTAAAGGAAAGTGAGAAGCATTTACCTGACCCTCTGGAACGAACAAGTAGCCGTACGCCTCCGCGTATCGGCGAAGGTAGTCTCGGCTATCCTCTGCCCAGCCAATAACTACCTCGCCGCCTTCATACCACAAAGTGATTGAGGCGTGGTGCCTCTCCACCCAGTCCACAGGGAGGAGAAGGCGCCTGGGACGAGCACCAACTAGGGGAAGAGGAGGAGGAGGCTCCAACCAGTCCTGCTCCAGACCGAGGAAGCGTGCTGAGAACCGAAGCCACAGTGGCGCCAACTCATTGATGCACAGAAGATGAAGATCGCGGCCGAAGACACGACCAGCGTGGGCAATCCAGGGCTGGAGATGGTCATCGGTCATGAGATATGGCCTCCAACACACCTGTGGGAAGCAAAATCATTATTATTATTTCAACAGGAGAATATTGATACACAAATTAAACACATAGGTCAGTGTGTGGGAAGCGGAGAATCGGTGCACGAATAGAAGCCAACCGCACCGCGATGACCACCAGTAGGGCGGATAGGCTCCCAACGAGCCATCAGGGGGAGGAGGTCGGGGTAGGACTGCTGTGCCCGACCCAGGGGGAAGTAGAGGTAGCTCCAGACCTGTAAAAGGCACAACTCGTCAGAGCAAAATAGAGCAATACAAGTGTAGAAGAAAAGAAAGCTGCTAAAAGTCACCTGAAGAAAAGGAGAGAAGCCGGCAACCGAAACAGAACCCGCCTCAGGCTGGAGGCCACAGAACAAATGGGCGAGCATCGCTGCTCCCCACGCGTACGTGCCAACCTGCTCCAGGTCAGCAAGCAAAGGGAGGAACCGCAGATGGATGCGGTCCGTCTTCGAGCCCAACAGATGGTGCCCGAAGAAGAAGAGGAGGAAGCGGCGCAGGTCTACATCCGCCTCCAAAGAGCCAGGTAACCCGGTAAACGCCGCTGCAGCCTGGCCGACCATGCGGCAGAAAAAGCTGTCCTGGCTCTCGCCACGGACACCCTCGGCATCCACCAAGCCTACCATCTCACCAGCCTCTAGTCTGGCGATAGTGCGTAGGCCATCCTCCGGGTCGAACTCGGGCTCATATGTGAAGAGGGCCTGGAACTCCCGCGAATAGTCAGAAGAGGTGGCACACACCACCGGCCTACCGTAAACACGAAGACCGGTGATGTGTGCAACATCCTCTAAAGAGGGCACCATGTGCCCCCATGGGAACAGAAACACGAAGGGGTCTGGGTCCCAGGACTCACGGAGGACCTGCACCAATGGTAGGTCCTCCCAAAAAGGAGTCACCCGGAGGATGGGCCCAAACCCCATCTCCTCTAACCGAACCTGCTGGAAGTCCGGTAGGCCTAGGTAGGCAGCATGCACCAGGTCCCATGAGATTCGGGATTTTATCCGGGCCTGCAATAGAATCATTTCATTAGTTCACTCAATTTTTATTGTCAAAATGCAAAGGAGCTAATCATTAAGTGCAGGAAAAGAAAATGTACCTCTCGGACTGCCGGAAGCTCGGGCTCCTCGGAATCGGAGTCGTGGCGGCGAACACATCTCGGCATCTGTGCCAAAAGGGAAGTTGATATCAAACATTTCTATTTATTTTATTCAAAAAAAAAATCAGCCGAACGCGCCCTCCCCTCCTTTGGAGAGGGAGGGCGCGCTCCGCGCGCCCTCCATTTGAGGGCGCGCTGAGCGCGCCCTCATTTTAGGGGCGCACTCTGCGGGCCCCTTCTCGGTGAGGAGAGAGAGGGTGCGCAGACCGCGCCCTCCTCTTGGAAAACGGGGGCGCGATAGGTCCAGTTTCCAAATTTTGCACCGGCTTCCTTCCCCTATAAATTGAGGGCCATTCTCAATGACCCGAGGTTAACCCCCGGTGCCTAGCTCATCCAGAGGTCGTCCAAGCTCTTCTCCAAAGCCGTCCCGACGTCCAAAGGCGATCCGAAGTCAAGAAATCGATCCCGAGGTGAAGGAGAAGGCTCGATCCGGGTGTTCTTCATTAACCATCTTCATCAACTTCTGCAGAAAATCTGGAGCTTCTTATGCAAAAGTTTTCAACAAATAAATTTTTTCTCTCTTCGTCCTCTTTCATCTCCAACTAACGACACTCAATTCCGACTTTCCGTTTGTTCGTGACGATTGCTGCACTGAGGGCGCGCATCCATGTTCTGTTTTATACATCCGACCACTTTCAAAATTGTTACAGACTTATACAGGAGAATTTAGGAGAAGTCATCAATATATGAACTCTTCATCTCCGAGTCTTCTATCTACTGCAACAAATGGCACTCAATTCCGACATGGGGACTGCCCGCGGCGAGCTCTGCACCGAAGTCGCGCCAGACAGTTCAACGCGCCCCCGAACCAAGGGCACGCAGACCGCGCCCTCATACCTATGGCGCGCCCACCGCGCCCCCAAACCCAGGGCACGTTCAGTCCAGTGCACTGTCCGGCCATATTGGTGATATCTTCTCCATTTTAGCTCCGATTTGAGTCATTCAAGTTTCTATGTCTTCGTCATTCATCCAGGATCATTTTAGCATCATTTTTATTTAGTTTTTTTGCATAATTTTATATCACAAAAAAATACACAAAAAGGGGTTAAGGCTCACCCCGAAGCCGGTGAGTCCAATTCCAATTGCTTCTTTCTCATCTTCTTACTACAGTTACTACACTTCCCATAGTTCTAATTATTTTTATTTCACTTGGTTTATTGTTCTAGTTGCACAGGTCTTTCAAGCTAGCATCGGTTGGAGACTCTTCTTCATCGGCCGGCCGAAGAAGAAGAAGGTTGAACCCATATCCCGATCTCCCACGCTAAGGTACACGGTCAAATCTAACTAAATCTTGTTTTTATTCCATAAAGCGGAGCCCGCGGCTCCTGGCGACCACCTTTCTTTTTATTCATGTTCTAAGTTAACTCACTCCTCACTCTCCTCCCACATGACCCGAACCGTCTCCGGTGCTCGAGCGACGCCGTGAGATGAAAGTTCGGGGATCAATGTGAGTGTGGGATCGAGGTGAGGAGTCTTTACTACTTTCCGAGTGTTTTCGATTCACTCCCCTTTTCCCCTATTCCATCTATCTTTCACCTTCTTATCTTGAGGTGCCGATCCGGAACCCATTTTCGGAGTCGACAGCTTTTTGGCGACCATGGTGGGACAACCAATGTCTTCAACCGTGCTAGCTTGATTCAACCGTGCAACTAGTGGTTTTCCAACTTGGTTCCCGCATGAACCGGCTTGTATTTTATCTTCCATGTCAATTTACCTTTAAACTTGCCATTTACTCTTTCTTTAAGATTGTCCCCCATGTGGACTTAATTTGCTTGTCTTTCATTTCAACCCGGTTCCCGCGTGAACCACTTTTCTTCTTATAAACCGGTTCCCGCGTGAACCACCTTTCTTTTCCAACTCAGTTCCCGCATGAACCAACTTATTTTCAGATCGGTCCCCGTGTGGACCGCCTCTTTACAGCACCTTTAGATTGGCCCCACGTGGCCCTCCTTCTATTTTGTCAACTCTTACATCGGTTCCCGCGTGAACCACCCCTTTCTTCATTAAAACCGGTTCCCGCGTAAACCAAACCCTTTTCTAAACCGGTTCCCGCGTGAACCAACTCACTTTCAGATCGGTCCCCGCGTGGACCACCCCTTTTGCACCAATTAGATTGGCCCCACGTGGCCCTCCTTTCCTTTTTCCAATCAAACAAACCGGTTCCCGCGTGAACCACCCATTTTCCTTCAAAAAACCGGTTCCCGCGTGAACCACCTACTTTTCCAAAACTCGGCTCCCGCGTGAGCCACTTTATTTTAAATTCGGTCCCCGCGTGGACCATCCTTTTACCTTTACTTCAGATTTGTCCCCACTTGGACACTCCATCACAAGCCGGTTCCCGCGTGAACCTCCTTTTAGTTGCTAGTTGCTAGTTATTTGTTTTACTTTATCATTGCATGTCTTGCTTGCATTCACTTGTTTGATTTATTTAATAGCTTTCATTCATGTTTGCATATTGATTGCTTCTTCTCCTTCTACCCTCCATTTTTCATTTTTGCATTAGCTTTTGCATCGGGTACCGGACTCGTTCCGATCCATAGGGCATTCGATGCGGGGGCTCTCTCTCCCAACACACCCTCACCCTCCAAACACCTTCTTGGTGGATTCTAACCTCTCTTCTGGCATATTCCTTCCTAGTTGATTTGGTGGTTTCCATCAAGACCTCCGTAAGTCCCCATCCGTGGAGTATTCCTCTCCGCACGATTGGGCCGGTTGTACCACTTCCCAAAACCCGAAGAACCCAAGTACCTACTCGTGGTGATCGAGTGATAACCTTAGGTCTTGAAGATTGGAGCAATAGGAACCATACCTACTTGAGTGAACAATTGCTAAACAATCTATCTAATCTAAGGTTTCAACCCAAATATTGTCGAGTAGTCATTTTAAAACCTTGTTTGAATAACTTGCTTGCTCACAACAATTGAAAACAACCAAAAAATTCTTCTTCTTTCAAAACATCTAAAAAAAAATCCCTTTTAACTTTTGTGCTCAACTTGCTTGCCAAACAACCAAATTGAAACCAAATCAAATCAAACAAACAACCATAACCAAACAAAAACTCTCTTTGCATTTACACCCTTCATTTGCTTTCTTTCAACCATTTTATAAGGAAATTTGACAGGATGCCCACTCTAAGGTCCGGAAGACACGTCGGGATGTCGGACTACTATGGCCAAGAAGAGGAGTACGAGACGGGTCACTACGAGCTTCAGCAACCCTTGGTCCAACCAGATGGCCATGTTAATGCCGTAATGGAACCTGAGGTCCAAGATCCCGCTCACCGATCCGCTTCACATACTATAGAACAAGCTCTCAAGGATCTATCTCTTCACCTTGATCCCGAGACCTTTGCAATTATCCAATCTGCCACTAAGGGCAAGATGCCCGCCAATCAAGCTCCGATCGAGGGAAATCAAGCCCCCTCATCACCCCAACCGGCAGTCAGGCCCTTGATCATCTCTTCTCCTGGGCAACCTTGCCGTGTCTCTACTCACCCCGTTGTGGGGCATTCACACAATTCTGCACCAGTTCCTGTTTCCAACCCACCTCTTCCAACCCAATCAAGTAAACACTTTTCTCCCGTGGCTCAGGAATCCAACCTCACCCAGGCATTAATGAACAAACTCAGCCAGATGAATGAGAACTTCGAAGAGATGAGACACCGCCTCGATTCTAAAGCCGTCCCTGAAATCTCTGTCCCATCCTTCCCAGTTCTGCACCTTCCTCCTTCAGAGATACCAGTCTTCCAACGTTACAATGGGACTGGTAATCCTTTCAACCATCTAAAGAGCTTTCTCTACGACTCCGCATTCTGGAAAAATGACCGCAAAGCCCTTGCCTTCCTATTCCGTCGGTCATTGGAGGGATCCGCCCTGGACTGGTTCTATTCTCTTGATTCCATTGAGGCGGCAGATTTTGCCATTGTCAAGGCAAAGTTTCTACAGAGGTACAAGGATCGGGTGGGGCCAGCCTACTCGATAACTGATTTGATTGCCGAAAAGATGAGGCCGGATGAGGACTTTGCCAGATTTGCTGATCGGTGGAGGGGAATGGCAGAGAGGCTAGTAGATACCATCTCAGAGGGGGAGCAGGTGAGGATGCTCATAGGGAACACCACGCCCAACCTTCACAACCTCCTGATCATGCACCGCCCAACAACCTTGAGTGAGTTGTGTGATAGCGCCCGCTACCTCCAAGCCCACTTTAAGGATGCATCCATGATCAACCCGTTCGACACCAAGCCTCGTAACACTAGAAAGCCTACACCTGTAGGACCCACTACCGAAGGGGTAGTAAACAATGAGAGCATCAATGCCATGGGTAACCAGGGTGGGTATCGCCAAAGCCAATACCGTAACCCACCACCCAATCAACAATACCGCCCAGCTCCTCAACCAGTTCCTCAGCCCCAGCAGCAACTTGCATACAACCGAGCACCACCACAGCAACCCACCTACAACCGAGCGCCCCAGCAACCAAATGCCTACAACCGAGCGCCTCAACAACAACATGTCTACAACCGACCCC
Source organism: Cryptocoryne crispatula var. balansae (assembly GCA_036172225.1). Taxonomy (NCBI): domain Eukaryota; kingdom Viridiplantae; phylum Streptophyta; class Magnoliopsida; order Alismatales; family Araceae; genus Cryptocoryne; species Cryptocoryne crispatula. Next base: position 27,366,288 of record CM069922.1, read on the forward strand.
AACCACAACAACAAGCCTACAACCAAGTGCCACCACCAGCCAACCGACCTAGGAGGGGGGGACCCAAGAGAGAATACTATCCTCAACTGCCATTCCCCCTCACCGATATCTTTAATGCATTGATGGCTGAACAGCAGTTGAGACTTCCAAAGGAGAGAGAAGGATGGCCGGCCAATGTTGACACAACCAAGTACTGCGCTTATCATCGATATCCTGGGCACACGGTGGATGTATGTTTCCAGTTTAAAGACTACATCCATGACCTTAATTATCAAGGGAACATTGACTGGGCAAAAATGGGGGAGTCTATTCAAGCAATGAAGGCACGTCAGAATCAACCATGGCGACAACAAGTACAACAGCAGCCCGGCCTGGGCATAGTCCAAGATCCTCTCCCGGTACATGCACCCATACAAGCACCGGCACCAGCACCACCAAACCAACAACCCGGCCTCGTCCACTCCGCCATCGAGGAGTCAACCCACCATTCCCAGGGTTGGCAGGTCGAGGATCAAATCACCTCCATGCCCGCCATACCAACCCCACCTACAAACCACACCATACTCTCCATACCGAGAGCTGCCCCCAGCCCACAAACTACCCAAACACCACTACCCTCACCAACCATTAACCCTCCATGGCGCTTAATCATTAGACCGCCACCAGCCTCCCAACCAGCACCCCAACCATCACCCCAACCTAACCCACCAACCACCATTAATCCTCCATGGTGTCTAATCATTAGACCTCCACCAACACCCCAGACATCACCTAACCTACCAGTCACTGCCACCCCACGACCCTTCATCATTAGACCATCACCACCAACACCCCAACCATCACCCAACATACCGGCCTCCACCAATCCACAAACCCTCATCATCCGATCCTCACCACCCCTACCTACCATGGGCTCCTCAACCTACCAACCAACCCTACCATCACCATCATCACCACTTCCCCCTACTACGCTGGTGCCGGTACTTCGTAGCGGGAGGATGTTCCAAAGGGTCTTCCTCCAGGTCGGGATACAACCACAGGAACAGGCAGAAGAGGAGGTGGTAGAAGAACCGTTGCCCGGCACGGCATATGACCTATTGAAGCACTTGGACAAAATGCCAGCATGGATTTCAATTCTGGAGCTGATAAAGAGGTCAAAGAACCATCAGGACATCCTACAACAATATCTGCAGCGGGTCATGGTCAATGAGGACCTCCCGCCTGAAAAGATCATTACTGTCTTAACCCCGAGGAGTGAACATCCGGCACTCACATTTACACAGGAGGAGTTGGCATGACCAGAGATCAAAAAGTATGCCTTGCGCGTTGCAGTAGTCATCCGAGGCGTGGAGATCAAGTCCTGCTTGATTGACACCGGAGCATCCATAAATGTCATGCCGCCAGAAACATTGCAACTTTGCGGCATCTCCGATGAAGAAATCAAGCCTTCTGCCGTCACGGTGACCTCATATGACAACTCCCGGAAGCCGGCACGAGGGGTGGTTACATTGAAAGTAGGGCTCGGGCCGTGTGCTGTCACCGCCGAGTTTCACGTTCTAGAATTGGACCCTACATTCAAAGCTATCTTGGGACGCCCGTACCTTGAGGCAATAGGAGCTGTTGCCTCCACTAATCATCAGTGTCTGAAGTTCCCATACAAGGGCCAGGTGATCAAAGTAACCAACATCCCCATTCTGAATGACGTGGATGACCCCTCTTCTGCACTACCAATATCAAAATCTGTCCAGCCGTTGGTTTCAACTACAGAGCTACCTGAGGTCATGGTATTGACGACGCCTCCAGATTCAGTTGCATGGCGTATGATGAAAGGGATGGGCTATCAGCCAGGAAAGAGGTTGTGAAAGGAGCTGCAGGGGGTTGTGCACCCCATCAAAGCCGTACAAAGACCAAAGAGACACGCGCTTGGCTATGAGCCCAGTTTCACTCCGCGGATGGTCTACCGTCCAAAAAATGCCATGGGACTCCAAAAATTCTTTATCAAAGGGGAGACCATGATGATGGCCGGGGACGAAGAAGAAGAACCAGTCAAGAAGAAGAAGGCACCAGAGCAAGAGGAGGAGGTGGACAACCTGAGTTCATCTTTGGCCCGGTTGTTCATAGAGGAGGAAGAACCAGTCAAGGGCAAGTCCATCTCTAAATAACTTGTCCACTCGAACCCACCTCCAAACAACATCCCGCGTGAGCCGTATCCTACGGTCACGTATTTCAAAATTCTCACTCTATCCCTCTGGTATTCACTTGATGGGCTATCTAGCCCAATTCCCACTTCTGGGCCAAAATGGCCACCTGAACTAATCATTGGGCCTGAGCGCCCGTTCAAATCTTCTTACTCTACTGGGCTTCTATGCCCATTCCAATCCAACAACCTTGGGCCCGCGTGCCCACCAGTCGGGCCCACGTGCCCTTTAGATTTATTTTCTTGCTTTGGGCCCGCGTGCCCACCATTTGGGCCCACGTGCCCCTTAGATCTTTTCACAAGCTTTGGGCCTATCTGCCCATTTCTTGTCATCATCGGGCCTGCGAGCCCGTTTTTCTTCCATTTGCTTAAGCTTTCTATTTCTGCTCGAGCCCCATCGGCTCATTCTCTTTTTGTTATTGAAAATACCCAAAATACCAAAAAAAAACGTCCTCTCACAAACTCATTTTTCCATTGAGGAGACGTCTCTACTTGTCTCGGAGGGTGCTCCCAACCAGGGACCCCTCTTCTCCAACTCACTGATCGATCTGCTCGATCCTTCACCCATTGTAAATACCACCTTTTCAATTCCGTCTTCTTTAGGAGTAGTTAGGGTAGAAAAGAAGAAAATTTGAGGTAAACGTGTGCCAGAGAGATATCTCCAGCAAATAGCTCAAAAATGCAAGGAATGTGCAAGGCTGCCAAGGTTTTTGGAAAATGCTATCCAGCTTGATGAAATCCAATATGAGGATAAATTCAATGTAGATCATACACTGGGAGTTTACGAGGTCTTATCAGAAAAAGATCCTGATTTCGAGGATGGAATTGAGGACTTGGCTGATGCGTATGCATCTGGACTTAAAAGATTTGAAGAACCATTAGCCACGGTGGATGAACCGACAAAAGAACTGAATCTTGGAACACCAGAAGATCCCAAGACAGTCCTCCTAAGTGCAAACCTCACTCCCATTGAGGAACAGAGTTTAATTGAAATTTTGGAAAAATACAAGGACACGTTCGCATGGACATACGAAGACATGCCGGGGTTAGACAACTCGTTAGTTGAACATCGTCTAACTTTGAAACCTGGAGCTACCCCGGTGAAACAAAAATTAAGGAGATTCCACCCTGATGTTGCACTGAAGATGAAAGAAGTGGTCGACAAGTTACATCAAGCAAGATTCATTAAAGTCATCCTTTATCCGCAATGGGTGGCAAACATAGTCCCTATCATGAAGAAGGATGGCCGAGTTCGGATCTGTATAGACTTCAGGGACTTGAACCGAGCGTGTCCTAAAGATGACTTTCCTCTACCTCATATTGACGTACTGGTTGATAACACTGCTGGATTCGAGATGTTGTCATTCATGGATGGCTATTCTGGATATAATCAAATCCCGTTGGCCGAAGAGGACCAGGAGAAGACCTCGTTCACCACACCTTGGGGAACTTACTGCTATGTCGTCATGCCCTTTGGATTGAAGAATGCTGGTGCTACCTATCAGAGGGCAATGATGGCTATCTTCTATGACATGATGCATACCCTTGTAGAGGTGTACGTGGACGACCTGGTCGTTAAGTCCAAAAGCCGAGAAGATCATCCTGAAGTGTTAAGAAAGGTCTTGCAAAGGGCTAGGGAATATAAATTGAAAATGAACCCAAAGAAATGCATGTTTGGAGTATCCTCAGGAAAATTGTTGGGGTTCATAGTGAGCAAAAGGGGCATAGAGATCGACCCAAACAAGGCCAAGGCAATCATTGGTATGCCTCCTCCGAGAAATATGAAAGAACTTTGAGGATTAATCGGAAGGCTACAGTTTGTCCGCCGGTTCATCTCACAACACTCCCAAAGGTGTAAACCTTTCTATGAGTTGACCAAGGCGGGGGCCGAGTTCAAATGGGATTCGAAGTGCCAGGATGCATTCGATGGTTTGAAAAGATACACGGCTAGTCCCCCGTGCTTAGACCACCGGTCCTGGCAAGCCCTTAGTTTTATATATCTCGGTTTTGGAGAATTCTCTTGGGGCAGTCCTTGCACAAGTTGATGAAGAAGAGAAAGAGTGGGCAACTTACTATTTGTCAAAGATCTTTGATCCATGCGAGCAGAAGTATACTGTAGTGGAGAAGACCTGTGCTGCACTAGTCTGGGTAGTTCAGAAGCTTAAACACTATTTCTTAGCTCATGAGGTCAATCTTATTGCTCGCATCAATCCCATCAAATTCCTTCTGGAGAAAACTGTTCTAACTGATCGGTTAGGTCGTTGGCAGAGCTTCCTCTCCCAGTTTGATATCACCTATGTACCCCAGAAGGTGATTAAGGGCTATGCCATTGCCGAACATCTAGTCCATCACCCTATACCCCTCTTTGACCCGGTCCAATCGGAGCTCCCAGATGACGAACTAATGTTGATCCGATCTTCCCACCTTTGGACATTATATTTTGACGGGGCTCTGAATTCACACGGTAAGGGAATAGGAATCGTCCTTCTATCACCCGAGGGTGTCACCATTCCACAGGCATTTCAGCTTGACTTCCCAGCAACCAACAATATAGCTGAATATGAAGCCTTGCTGGCCGGGCTGGAGGCTGCTCATTTCTATGGTGCCACGGAATTGAGGGTGATAGGTGATAGCCAACTAATCCTTCGCCAAGTCCTAACCAAATACCGAACTTCTCATCCAAACCTCAAACCTTACCAAGAACTCACCTCTTGCTACATCAAGCTCTTTTCCAAACTCACTTTTGTTCATGTTCCTCGAGCTCAGAACATCCTTGCTGATGCCCTAGCCTCCTTAGCTTCATCTCTATCAGTCCCGCTAGGTAGACAGGTGCGGACTATTCATGTCCATAGAAGGTCGATGCCAGCGATTAAGGATGGTCGATTTCTGAAGGTCAAGGAGAGATTTGGCAGAAAGGAATATTTAGAGCAGAAAGAGGAGATTTCTCTAATCGAGTTAGAAGAGTTAGATGAGGGTGAGAGGCCTTGGTTTGATGAGATCGCAAGGTATTGTAAAGATCAGACATATCCACCTGGATCAAATGCAAAAGAAAAGAAGGCCATTAGGAGAGTATCCCAGAGGTATACCATCCTAGGAGGGGTGCTCTACAAGAGGAGCCTGAGCGAAATTTTATTGAGATGCGTTGATGAAGAGGAGGCATAATTGGTGCTTAAGGAAGCACATTCTGGGGTCTGTGGGGGCCATGTCAATGCTCAAGCTCTTGCCAAGAAAATCATCAGGCAGGGGTATTATTGGCCAACCCTAGAAGAGGATTGCTCCATCTTTGTCCGGCACTGTCATTCTTGCCAACTTCATGCCGACAAGATCCATTCTCCCGCATCTTCCCTTCATTCGATTCATGCCCCATGGCCCTTCGCCATGTGGGCTTTCGATATCATTGGCCCTCTAAGTGATCTTAACTCTGAAATCCGTTCCAAATCGCTCATCCTGACGGCAACAGAGTACTTCACCAAGTGGGCAGAAGCAGAAGCGTTCGTGGAGATCAAGGCATCAACACTGTGCTCCTTCATCAAACGCAACATCATCGCCAGGTTCGGGATACCCAGCGACATTATCACCGACAACGGACCGCAATTTCTCTCTCAAGATCTGCGTGATCTTTGCAACATGTACCGCATTGCATTGCATCATTCATCTCCTTATTACCCGCAAGGTATTGGTCAAGCAGAAGCCACCAACAAAACTTTGATTAAAATCATTAAGAAAAGCTGTAAGTCTAGCAAGTTCGTAGACTGGCCAGATAAGCTTGTAGATGCCCTATGGGCTTATCGTACTTCTGTACGGACCCCCACTGGTCAAACCCCGTATGCTCTTGCATATGGGATGGAAGCGGTGGTCCCGTACGAAGTACTCCTTCCATCACTCCGAGTTCAACTCGATAGGGACATCCCTGTCGATGAGAGGCGAGAATCTCTCCTTGCACAACTTGAACTCCTAGATGAAAGAAGGTTGGCCGCTTCCGAGCATGCCCGGACTTATCAGAACCGATTGAAAAGGTTTTATCAAAAGAGGGTGGTAGAGAGAAAGTTCGAAATCGGTGAGATGGTAGTAAAATGCATATTCGTTAAGCCGGGTGGTCCCCGCTCTAAGTTGCAACCTAACTGGGAAGGGCCTTTTGTTATAACTGAAAAATATCCAGGCAATGCATATGAGCTAACCAACGCCGATGGATAAAAATTGAACCATCCATGGAACGGCGTTTACCTCAAAAAATATTTTCCTTAGAAAATATATAGAGAATTTCTAGTATGATATTAAGTCATTGATCCAAGGGTGTTAGCTAGAAGTCAAGGGTAGACATCACCTTGCACACACAACACCTCTCGATCCCAGAATCTAGATAGCCCAACACTCAAGAGAGGCAAGGCAGAACCCTGAATGTGGAAAGGAAACCTTACCCTATTCTCTTCTATTCTGTCCAAGATAGGTGAAGGGGACTAGAGGAGGATAGTATCGAAAATGCCCGCCGCCTTAGTAGGAGGCCGTCTCATAGGGTGCAAAAGGGTGCCAAAAGATGGGCAATGAACCCCACAGGTTTAAACAAATATGGGCCTGTCTGAATGAGTACCCGAAAGAATAGAAAATGAAGAAAAGGCACCAAAAGATGGACAATGACCCCACAGGTGGAAGACTTGTCTAAGTAAGTGCCACATGTAGAAAAGACCCGAAGAGGCCGAACCCCAACGGGCAATTTGGGCATGAGTAGAGAAACCCTCCTCAACACCCGCAAATCCTATCAAAGACTTCCTCTATTATTCTTCCATCTTAAAACCCCTAGGGTAGGGTAGACTGTCCAAACTCAGGGGGAATCCAAACCGATCAAGAGAAGAGGGCAAGAAAGATTCTGGGTACGGAACCTTATTTTCACGTGGTGTTTATCACTTAAATCTTGATTAACACTCAAAGATCGATGAAATGTTTCAATACTGGCACATTCTCCAAAAAAATAAAAAAAAATGAATATTTTCAAGAATCCAAAAAGAATCAAATATTTTCAAAAATCCAAATTTTTTTTTTCAAAAGGTCCGAAAAAAAAATGAATATCTTTATGTCTTTGCATGTTTCTAAAATTGAATACTTTCTAAAATTCTAAAAAAATTAAAAAAATTGAATACTTTCTAAAATTCTAAAAAAATTAAAAAAATTGAATACTTTCTAAAATTCTAAAAAAAAAAATGCATCATCTAACTTGGCATAACCTTGATTTTTGCCTTTGCTAGCATTCATGTTTATCTTTATGTCTTGCATGTTTCATTTCCGCATTGCATATTTACCTTCATTATCACCCCATTAAGAGGGCTCCTCCCTTTGACCTAAGTCAAAGTTGGCCATAATAGGCAAAGGGATGAGTCGTTGTGAAGATCTAATCCTCTTTTATCAAGTGTTTTCAGGGACTTTAAAATAAGAGGAGAAAGTTCTCTCAACGACAGGATTCTGAGATCAAGAAGGGAGCGACTCTCACCATAGCAGGTAAGCTCTCTTAACTATTTACCTTGTCTGTCATTTTGTACATTCTACCTGGTTGATAAGGCTGCCCCCCTTGACATGTAAGCAAGGCAAGATGACAATAGGCAAGGGGGTAAGCCATAGAGCAGATTTAACCATTCTATTAAGTATTTCAGGAAAGAAACACAAGTCAAGGAGGGGTGAGAATCTCGCCAACAGGTATGTCTCTTAACCCAACATCTATTATTTACCTTTATTATTTGCCATCCCTTAGAAGGCTTCACCCCTTGACAAACTTGCAAGGGGTCAAGCTGGAATTTGAAACTGACTATCCTTTCGAGAAATGTCAAGAAGGTCAAACAACACTGAAGCAAGAAGTGCTATAACAAGGAAGAAAAGCAGCTACAACACCAGAAGAAGATTAAGCCTGCTACAGATATCAGTGCCTGCTGCTACCCCCTCCAGGAGAATGACCACGTGGAGGAGGCATGGTAGCCGTGTCCGCCAAAGTTGCTGCAGCCGCCTCATTGCGGTGACGCTCTGAAGAAGTGGCCAGGAACGCAGAAGCACCGTGCTCATGGCTCTGGCTCTGGCCACTCTGCCCCTGCTGGCTCCGCCCGTGGTGACCCCGACTACGAGCAGCGCCGCCACTCCGGTGCGTGCCACTCCGATGGGAGCTGCTCTGATGGGTGAAACTCTGGCTCGGCTGTGGAGGGATGCCCTGGCGATAAACCTGCAATGTCGCCTCTGCTGCCGACAAACGAACCTGTGCCTGCAGGTGCATCTGCTCCAGAGATCGCATGGCCTGGCTATGCTGGCGCTTCATCTCGCGCATGGCTCCCTCATGCTGAAGGAGGAGATCCGAGACGATCATCTAGGAACGAAGATCGGCTGGGGCAGACCGCAATGTCTCCACCTCAGACTCCAAGGACTGGATACGGGAGGACAAGCTACTCTGAAGCTCGGCAACCTGGAAGAAGAGGAAGTATATGAACCAAGAAAAATCAACAACCAGAATAGACAACAATGAAAGATACCTCTGCCTCCTTGGTCGTCAGGGCCTCTCTCGCCTCACTAAGACGCTGGCGGAGCTCAGCCACCTCTTCCCTCGACAGAGAAGGAGGGGAACCCTCAGCACGAGCCTTCCGCTGTGAACAGAAGAAAAACACATCAGAGCAAGGAAATCATATGTTGAGGATACAAATGAAGGTCAAAGGCAGTGTCTACCTCAGTCTCCAGCATGCCGCGAAGAGTGGCCACCTCCTGCCGAAGGTCAACAATCTCCAGCTGTTGGCATAGCAGTAGAGCCCGAGCCTCCTGAAATGACATGAAGGTCAGAAGAGAACAACAACACAGAATTAAAGGAAAGTGAGAAGCATTTACCTGACCCTCTGGAATGAACAAGTGGCCGTACGCCTCCGCGTATCGGCAAAGGTAGTCTCGGCTATCCTCTGCCCAGCCAATAACTACCTCGCCGCCTTCATACCACAAAGTGATCGAGGCGTGGTGCCTCTCCACCCAGTCCACGGGGAGGAGAAGGCACCTGGGACGAGCACCAACTAGGGGAAGAGGAGGAGGAGGCTCCAACCAGTCCTGCTCCAGATCGAGGGCGCGTGCCGAGAACCGAAGCCACAGTGGCGCCAACTCATTGACGCACAGAAGATGAAGATCGCGGCCGAAGACACGACCAGCATGGGCAATCCAGGGCTGGAGATGGTCATCGGTCATGAGATATGGCCTCCAACACACCTGTGGGAAGCAAAATCATGATTATTATTTCAACAGGAGAATATTGATACACAAATTAAACACATACCTCAGTGTGTGGGAAGCGGAGAATCTGTGCACGAATAGAAGCCAACTGGCTGCAATGACCACCAGTAGGGCGGATAGGCTCCCAACGAGCCATCAGGGGTAGGAGGTCGGGGTAGGACTGCTGTGCCCGACCCAGGGGGAAGTAGAGGTAGCTCCAGACCTGTAAAAGGCACAACTCGTCAGAGCAAAACAGAGCAATACAAGTATACAAGAAAAGAAAGCTGCTAAAAGTCACCTGAAGAAAAGGAGAGAAGCCGGCAACCGAAACAGAACCCGCCTCAGGCTGGAGGCCACAGAACAAATGGGCGAGCATCGCTGCTCCCCACGCGTACGTGCCACCCTGCTCCAGGTCAGCAAGCAAAGGGAGGAACCGCAGATGGATGCGGTCCGTCTTCGAGCCCAACAGAAGGCGCCCGAAGAAGAAGAGGAGGAAGCGGCACAGGTCTACGTCCGCCTCCAAAGAGCCAGGTAACTCAGTAAACGCCGCTGCAGCCTGGCCAACCATGCGGCAGAAAAAGCTGTCCTGGCTCTCGCCATGGACACGCTCGGCATCCACCAAGCCTACCATCTCACTAGCCTCTAGTCTGGCGATAGTGCGTAGGCCATCCTCTGGGTCGAACTCGGGCTCATATGTGAAGAGGGCCCGGAACTCCCACGAATAGTCAGAAGAGGTGGCACACACCACCGGCCTACCGTAAACACGAAGACCGATGATGTGTGCAACATCCTCTAAAGAGGGCACCATGTGCCCCCATGGGAACAGAAACACGAAGGAGTCTGAGTCCCAGGACTCACGGAGGACCTGCACCAGTGGTAGGTCCTCCCAAAAAGGAGTCACCCGGAGGATGGGCCCAAACCCCATCTCCTCTAACCGATCCTGCTGGAAGTCCGGTAGGCCTAGGTAGGCAGCATGCACCAGGTCCCACGAGATCCGGGATTTTATCCGGGCCTGCAATAGAATCATTTCATTAGTTCACTCAATTTTTATTGTCAAAATGCAAAGGAGCTAATCATTAAGTGCAGGAAAAGAAAATGTACCTCTCGGACTGCCAGAAGCTCGGGCTCCTCGGAACCGGAGTCGTGGTGGCGAACACGTCTCGGCATCTGTGCCAAATGAGAAGTTGATATAAAACATTTCTATTTATTTCATTCAAAAAAAAAAAATCAGCCGAACGCGCCCTCACCTCCTTTGCAGAGGGAGCGCGCCCTCCATTTGAGGGCGCGCTCTGCGCACCCCTTCTCGGTGAGGAGAGAGAGGGCGCGCAGACCGCGCCCTCCTCTTGGGGGCGCGGTCTGTGCGTCCCCAAACCGGGGGCGCGCCCAGCGCACCCCCGGTGTGAGGGCGCGGTCAACGTTTTGCGTTGACCGCACCCTCTCACCTGATCAATTCTTATTTTCGCGATAACTTCATCAAATTAACTCCGAATCGCGTCAAACTTGAACCAAATCGAAGAGCATAACCCGATCTACATTTTTTGTAACAGGGGCACTAACCTTTGATGGCGTTTCGGACTCTGGATCTGAGTTGGAACTCTGAAGCTTCTAGCACGAGGAGAGATAGTGAACAGGTGGAAATGAGATATTCTTACCCCCGGGGGGTATTTATAGAGAGTAAAAATGTGAAAATGGGAGAAATTTGAAAATATCACTCAAGGTTTACAAAATCGAGCTGATCGCAACGCCACCGAAAGAATTCCGATCTGATGCACGATTTGCTCAAAATATTTTTGTGAAGAAAAATTCTCTTTAAATTCTCACCAAAAATTCCTATTTTCACATAACTTTGAATGTCTCGATTCCTAAATTAGCTAGACATATTCATGTTTTTTATGATCACTAGCTAACATTTTTCAGGGGTCAGGAGAAAATTCTATACATTTATTAGTCAGAAATGGCTGAAAATGTATTTTTCAGGAGCAAAATTGATAAAAATGGCGAAAATTTCAGAAAGCACCAAGCTGTTCAGAAAATCGAGTCGATCAAGGAGTCACCGAAAGAAAATTCATCAGACTCATGGTTTGCTCTGAAAAATTACCTAAACAAAAAAGGCATGTTAAAACCTTTCAAAAATATCTTGTTTCATGTTAAAAAATATTCAAGGTGTTGAAAAATAACAAGGCATATTCATCATAATTGTCAACATTTGTCTTGCATTTTTCCGAAACAAGGTAAATTTTTTTTGAATTTTCACTCAAACTTGCTATAAATAATTCATTGTTTATTCAAAATAAAAAAAACTTGGCTGACAAGTTAAAGCAGGAAAAGAAGACTCTCAGGCAAGTAGAAGCTTCAACGTAGAGATGTAGCGGCGCTTCCGGTCAGGGTCCTCCTCAATCAGGAGGCCTGGGCGGCACACCCGACTCGTCTCCCACATGGCAGTGACTGAGATCGCCTCCTCCTCGTCATCCGCAGAGCCAAGCTGCCTACCCTTGATAGGTGGCAGGTGGGACAGCTTGGGCAACTCGTACCGAGGCAAGCCGATCTGGGAGTGGCAACGGTGAGCGTTGTACAACACAAAGGCCGAACTCCAGTAACCAGGCGGAGATCAACGCCGGGCACAAAGCACACCTGGAAGTCCTTCTGCATCAAGGAAGCAGAAGAGTGCAAGAAGCTAGAACGGTTCATGGAGGCAAAGTGAGCACGCCAGTCTGGCCTCCTCTTCACTGATGCACACCTTTTGGCAACTCTCTCGCCGAAGCCAAGCGCATCGGCATATGGGAACAAGGGGCTAAGGCGGAAGAGCTGCGACCTGGTGGCAACCTCACCGGCTGGATCAAACCTAAAGTGAAGATCGGCCCAGCAAGCCAGTAGAAGCGCACTGCCAAAGGGAGGACGACCCATGCAAGCTGCGGACAGTCCGCAGTACAAGTAGCCCAAAACTGAAGGCCCCAACCGCGCACCGCTCCAGATGCCGAGGATGCACGAGAGTTGATCAACCTCCAGGAAACCATCCTCCGCAGGAAACAAGAACACCGCGGCAAGGCAAGCTGCGAAACCCTTTGCACCGCGCAGAATCCGGTCCTCGTCTAGACCAGGAGCTGTCAGAAGAGAGATTGTCCAAGCCGCCAACTTGGGAACACTAATTCGCTTGCCGGCCAACAAGGTGCTGATCTGCCGAGCCTCAACAAAATCCTGCAAGAATTCCAAGCAAGAGAGGGGTCCTGAAAAGATGAACATACCTTCAGTTTCTCCCTTCTTAGTCCGAGGGAGGCCGAGAAGGAGCTCTGCTTCTTCAAGAAGAACTGTACACTCAAAGCTGCCGAACACGAACGTGTGAGTGTCGGGGTGCCACAACTCAACAAGAGCTCCCATCAAACCGAAGTCAAGGGAGTAGCCTGAATATTGCTTAGCATGGATCAAGAGTCCGGTTAAGCTCCAATCGTGAAGAATCGCTCTAACCGACAAGCCGAGGACGTCAAGCAAGCCGGAAAGCCAGGAAGGAGAACAATACCGGCGAGGCCCTGGGAAGTTTGGGTAATCCTACACCCAAACAAGAGGTAAGAGAAATTTTTTTTAAGAAAAAGAAGAAGAGAGTGGTTGAAAGCTAAAATTGGCAGCGAACTTACCAAGTCGGCGCCGATTCTGGCCTTCAGATGACCCGGGACACTTGAAATACCTCGAACCAAGCCAACACGCTGCTTTTTCAAAGGAGGAGCCATCCTGGGTCTTGGTGGGACGATTTGGTCGTCCTAAGAGTTGTTTATATAGGGGAAATCGGTCCTGATTTGAACCGGATTCGGATCCGGTCAAAACAGGAAACTGGGATCGAACGCGCCCCCAAAGTGGGGGCGCGCAGGCCGCACCCCCCAACCCAGGGTGCGCAGGCTGCACCCCTGGTTCGGGGGCGCGTTCGGTCAAATTCTTCCAAAATTTCTCAAAAAGTCAGAAAAAAATCAGAAAAATTCTGAAAAAAATTCATAAATTTTTTTAAAATCAAATACATTTATGCTTGATTTTTATTAAGGTCGAGTAAACATCATTGTTCATTCGAAACTAACATTTTGATGAAAGACAGGAATTGCTCGCGGAAACAGAAGAATAGACATGGGAAACCCCCATAACTTGCCGACTAGCATATATGTCGCTAGTCGTGTATTATTATCTTATGCATTATTTGTTGAAGACCTTGAGTATGGAGAAGACTTGACCCGAGATCCCCTTCATCAAAATCTACGATGGTCGGGTCATCTCTAATGCTCACGGATAAGCCAAAGTTGTGCTGTGAGGGACGATGGTTCCCGAATGGGTATCTTGACCTCATAGACAATCTATATCTTCAACTATTTGTTATACAAGTGTTGTTTTATTTTATTGAGCCCAGCATGCATCATGTAGCGTTAATTGCATTACATTTTATTTTATCATTGAATACATCATTCTCACTCTCTCGATCATTCTAAATCCCACCGTGTTTTTCTAATCCCACCATGTTTTCTAATCCCACCATATTTTATGGTCCCACAGTGTCTATTAATCCCACCGTGTTCGGTAACCACTTTATGCCCTTAAATCTTTTATTTCTATTCACCACGGTGGCCATTGCGACTTCTTTGCTATTCATCCCACCATGGCAGCTAATTCATCCCACCAAGGGCCTTCTATTTGGTCAGAACTTGCACCGTCAATATCTTCACGGTCTATGCTTAAACATTTGCCTTTCGGAATCTGAGATCATTCCATTCCGAATTGAATCTTGTCTCTTGAAAGACTTAAATGAATCTGAGAGCCTGAATTTGCTCGATTGGTATTCTTTTACTTTTTCAAAACAAATCTCTTTTTAAATTTTAGCCCGTCACAGTACAGGAACACCGCAAAGATCGGGTTACCGGCTGATGATGAACCTACGAACCCATGTTTCGGGGACTCCCCACCGCGTTGGGGGCTGGCTATTCTTCTCTCGTGCCAATGGCACATCTTTTACCAATCGAACATAGGAATACTTGATGAAACATGGCGGTTAACCAAGAGACTTGAGGAGATTCGTCTTGCCGAATCTGGTCGGTTCCTTTGAAAGGCGGGGGCGCGGTCAGTTTCTTTAAATCGCAAATTACCCCGATTAGCACCTTCTAAACTGGATTTTTGGAAGGCTTCCGCGGAGGATTTTTGATTATTTGTACCGTGCCCCCGGTTTGGGGGCGTGTTACGTATGTCAAGTCAATTTTTAGCAATTTCCGGAAGATTCCGTCGATTTTTAGCAGTGAGACGCGTAACGCGCCCCCGCTTCCTATGAAACAGGGGGGCGCGCAGACCGCGCCCCCGAACTGGGGTGCGCCCTACGCGCCCTTGGTTTGAGGGCGCGCCCTGCGCGCCCTCATCCTCTTTGAAAAATGGGGGCGCGGTAGGTCCAGTTTCCAAAATTTGCACCGGCTTCCTTCCCCTATAAATTGAGGGCCATTCTCAACGACCCGAGGTTAACCCCCGGTGCCTAGCTCGTCCAGAGGTCGTCCAAGCTCTTCTCCAAAGCCGTCCCGACGTCCAAAGGCGATCCGAAGTCAAGAAATTGATCCCGAGGTGAAGGAGAAGGCACGATCCGGGTGTTCTTCATCAACCATCTTCATCGACTTTTGCAGAAAATCTGGAGCTTCTTCTGCAAAAGTTTTCAACACATAAATTTTTCCTCTCTTCGTCCTCTTTCATCTCCAACTGACGGCACTCAATTCCAACTTTCTGTTTGTTCATGACGATTGCTGCACTGAGGGCGCGCATCCAGGTTCTGTTTTATACATCCGCCCACTTTCAAAATTGTTACAGACTTATACAGGAGAATTTAGGAGAAGTCATAAATATAAGAACTCTTCATCTCCGAGTCTTCTATCTACTGCAACAAATGGCACTCAATTCCGACATCGGGACTGCCCGTGGCGAGCTCTGCACCGAAGTCGCGCCAGACAGTTCAACGCGCCCCCGAACCAAGGGCGCGCAGACCGCGCCCTCATACCTATGGCGCGCCCACCGCGCCCCCAAACCCAGGGCACGTTCAGTCCAGTGCGCTGTCCGGCCATATTGGTGATATCTTCTCCGTTTTAGCTCCGATTTGAGTCATTCAAGTTTCTATGTCTTCGTCATTCATCCAGGATCATTTTAGCATCATTTTTATTTAGTTTTTTTGCATAATTTTATATCACAAAAAATACACAAAAGGGGTTAAGGCTCACCCCGAAGCCGGTGAGTCCAATTCCAATTGCTTCTTTCTCATCTTCTTACTACAGTTACTACACTTCCCATAGTTCTAATCATTTTTATTTCACTTGGTTTATTGTTCTAGTTGCACAGGTCTTTCAAGCTAGCATCGGTTGGAGACTCTTCTTCATCGGCCGGCCGAAGAAGAAGAAGGTTGAACCCATATCCCGATCTCCCACGCTAAGGTACACGGTCAAATCTAACTAAATCTTGTTTTTATTCCATAAAGTGGAGCCTGCGGCTCCTGGCGACCACCTTTCTTTTTATTCATGTTCTAAGTTAACTCACTCCTCACTCTCCTCCCACATGACCCGAACCGTCTCCGGTGCTCGAGCGACGCCGTGAGATGAAAGTTCAGGGATCAATGTGAGTATGGGATCAAGGTGAGGAGTCTTTACTACTTTCCGAGTGTTTTCGATTCACTCCCCTTTTCCCCTATTCCATCTATCTTTCACCTTCTTATCTTGAGGTGCCGATCCGGAACCCATTTTCGGAGTCGACACCTGTATGAATAAGTACCCAAAATGATAGTCAATGTAAAAAGGCACCAAAAGATGGGCAATGTCCCCATGGGTCAAAAACTTGTCCGAATGTATGTCACATAAAAAGCAAAAAATAGGAAAGATCTGAAGAGGCCGAACCTTAACAGGTAATTTGGGTGTGAGTAGAGAAATCTCTCTCAACATCTCCAAACCCTATCAAGAACTTCCTCTACTATTCTTCCTACTTAAACTCCTAGGGTAGGGTATATCGACTAAATCTAGGTGGAATCCAAGCCGATCAAAGGAAGAATGTTAAAAGGATTCTGGGTATCGAGCTATATTTTGCACATGGTATCTATCACTAGATAGCAAAAAGGATGGATTCTCGGCATACTGGTAAGGTTTCTTACCCATCTTCATGTTTGTTTATTTTATTACTTCTTATTTTTTTTGCTATGTTAAGAAGGCTATACCCTTTGACAAAAGTAAAAGGCCAAGCCCCCGAGCCATACTAATCAAAACTGTTGAAGTGATGTTGCAGTTAAAAGCAAAGCAAGACAAGCAGACACAAACACTAATTCAGTCAAACATGATACAAGTCATGAGCATGATACAAGAATGCTGGGCATATAGATAGGAAGTCTACTCATCCCTATGCTCAGGAGAAGAAACCAAGTAGTCGGCTACACTCGGAGTCTGACTCCTCTCTGAAACTGCTCCGTCCCATGTTGTGCGGCCCCGGCTGTGGTGTGAGCTGCTATGACAGGTCTGTGTGCCGCTCTGGTGGCTACCACTTTGATGGGAGCTGTTGTGATGGGTGCCACTCTAATGTGTCCAGCTCTGGGAAGATTGATGGGCCATCTCGCAGTGGAAACATAGCTTCGCCTGAGCAAAAACTAGATCAATCTGCGTCTGGTACTCCCTCTACTTTATGGTACGAATCATGGCATCCTGGTCATGGAGGGCAGCCAAATATGTAGCTCTACCTCCAGGGCCTGGATCCTAGAAGAAGACACTGAAGAAGAAGTGGCAACTGATCACTCCAATTTAGCCACATACAAACAGGATGTAAAACTTCGACATTGAAAGAATAAGTGTAATTGAAATAGTTACCGTGATCTCCTTCTCCACCAGAGACTGCTTCGTTGTAGCTAGCTCATCTCGTAAGGTACTCACCTCCTCAGAGGAACAAACACCCTTTGAGCGGGCTTTTCTCTACAAACAAAAGAAGAAAAAGCAATTCAGGATATGTGGCAGTACAATCAAAGAATGCAAAAAAAAAAATGACACGCATACCTCTATCTCTAAGGCTACTCTGAGGGAGGCTATCTACACCCTCCAAATTACGAATTTCCGGTACTAGGCAAGCACGCCATGGGAGTCATAAAAGAAAATTTTTGTGAGATAAGACAACTCAGTTTGATAACAAAGAGATAGTGGAAAAGCTAACCTGGCCAGTGAAATCAAACAAATAACCGTAGGCAGTGCCCTACTAGTGTAGAAACTCTGTGTCATCTATGGCCATCGAGAATACCATGGTACCCTCTACCTCCCAATCCTCGAGAGGGGATCAGTACCTGGCAACCTAGTTTACTAAGTGCATCAAGCCCCGAGTACCATGGTTGTGTCTAGAAGGTGGAAGAGGGCACCACTCTTAATAACCTCCAAAAGTCCTCATCACGAGGCAAACCAGTAGTGGCTCCACCTCGTTTAGACAATGGAGATAGATGTCACGACTAAAGAGGTGGGAACCCTTATCCACCCACTCTTCACTCTCGTCATCTGTAGTCAGATACGAGTGCCAACAATCCTACAAGAAGAGAAGAAATCAGCAACCAACAGATTGAAGTAGAGAAAGATGGGAAAATACACCCACTCTGAAGGAAAATGCAGTAGCTCACCCCATAGATGGAGGATCTGGTGAGCATAGGAGGTGGTGTCGTAGATGGCCTGCCAGCATGACAGCAAAGGTTGGTGAGCTGAGTGCTCTAGTCAGCCATTCCCCATTGGAAGATAAAGGTAACTCCATACCTAAAAAGAACAATCTGTCAGTACAGATATAACATGTAAAGGAAAGGAGGAACAAAAAGTAGAATACCTGAAGACAAGATGTGAAGCCACCCACAGAGACAGTGCTGCTGTCAGGAGAATGGCTGGCGAACAAGTGGGCTAGAATAGCTGTGCCCCTAGCATACTCCCCGATGGCCTCCACGTCAGTTAGAAGCAGTAGAAACTAGAGGTGAACTCTCTCAGTCTTGTTGCCTAGCGACAAGTGACTGAAAAAGAAGATCAGGAACTGGCAAAGATCTCGGTCTACCTCCAGTGACCCAGGAGGACCCACGTAGCATCTGAGCCTCTAATAGGCCCACTAGCTCAAAACACTCCTTTCAAGTGATTTAAAGGATGGCCTCATCCTGTGACTAAGGCAGGTAGAAAGAAAGTAACTCCACTGCTATCTCAGAGTAGTCACTGTATGTATAGCTAGTGATGGCACACCCATAGACCCAAAGCATAGTGATGTGGGCCACATCCTCCAGGGTAGGAACCAGCCCCCATGGAAGCAGGAAGGAGCAAGTTGTGGCATCCCAGTGCTCTCTCAAGACCTGGATCAGGGCTAGGTCCTCCCAGATGGAAGAAACACGTAAGATGGGCTTGAATCCCATCTCATCTAGGTGGTGGCACTGGAAAGAAGGAAGACCTCGGTATGCCAACCGCACCATCTGCCATAGATGCGAGACTTAATCCATCCTTGCAAAAGAAAAGATTTTTGGGTCAAGTAGCAATCATGAAGATGGAAGAGAATTCACGACCAATATAAAGGATATTTACCTCATGGGTGGCAGCCGGCTAGGAGGGACCAGCCTTTGCGTCATGTGTTCGTGGACGTCAGACTCTCTTCGGCACTTGCAAATTTCAAATTTGGTCAGTTTTCAATTCTAAATTGGTCAGAATAATAAAATCAATAGAGTAGACATGTGCCCAGACCAGGGGCCCATGCCCTGTAGTCTGAGGGCGCATGCACCCTGGCCAGGGGGCGCATCCACATGCTCTCCCATTTGGAGGCACATGGACCCAAAATCTGCACTAATCTTCTTTTGCCCGAAAAGCCACTCAAACGGACTCAGAATTGCGTGAAATCATAGTCAAAATAAAGAGAATGAAGAGATCTGCATTTTATTTGACTGAAGTATTGACCTCTAAGCACAATCCAGGCTCTAAAAATGCAGAGGAAGGTGGAGAAGTTTTGGTGAGGAGAGAGGTTGTGAGTGGTGAAATGAATTTGTGGGGGGAAATAGGTCTATTTATAAAGGTAAAAATGTGCAAAAAATCATAAAAACTTTAAAAATTATTCTGTTGCTTCTGAAATTGAGCTGATTACAATGCCACTAAAAGAATATCAAACAAAATTTTGAATTGCTTAGAAAAATTCACTGAAGAAAAATGCATGTTTAATTTCTATGAAAAATCCATTTC
Source organism: Cryptocoryne crispatula var. balansae (assembly GCA_036172225.1). NCBI lineage: Eukaryota > Viridiplantae > Streptophyta > Magnoliopsida > Alismatales > Araceae > Cryptocoryne > Cryptocoryne crispatula. The sequence goes on from CM069922.1 coordinate 27,385,902, forward strand.
TTGCTGCAAAATCTCATGAATCATGATGTAAAATAGCTATTTCTATCAAGCATTGTTTTGGTCATACACTAACAATTTTGCAGGCACAAGGTAAAATTTTGTAATTTTTTATCCTAAAATTGACATAACGAAATTCATTTTTTATTCATAAATGACCGATAGTGATGCTGGTCATCTGGACTCTCCTCGGTAAATGTTCCTGGATGCTGTAGTCGGCTTGTACTCCACAAGGCAATGGATGTTCTAGCTTCTTCCATGTCATTGTAGACGCGCCATATTTGCCTAATTTAGAGCATAAAACTCATATTTTATAGGGTAACATGTGTGATTTATCTTAGAATGATGCCAGGTCTTTTATTGTTGATTTGGAGCTTTGTCGAATGAAATCAGACGTTTTCCGGAGTTTTCTGCACCAAGCCATAATTTTTGAGCGAAAGCCACACATAAATTGTGTAAACACAAAAATTGGCTGAATGACCAATGCCTAATGATCATGCATTGAAGGTTATGGTCATATTCATGTTCCAGACAAGTTTTGTATCATGCCGTGTCTTTCCGGTTGGCCGTCGGAATCATTCTGATCAATATCGAATCTTCCCTTCACTATACTAAATTCCAGATACAATTATGAAGTTTTGAGGAGTGTGATGGCTGATATGTTGCTTTAGAAATATTTTTAGGCCTGTTATCTTTTCAATGCAACAAACGACGTCGAATTCCAAGTTCGGGAGTGTCCGCAATGGCTTCCGGAAGAAAGACGCGTAAAATCTGTCCCATGCGCCCCCACCCTGAGACACGTGGCCAAGTGTCACCGATCGGGGGCACGAGGGAACCAGTTTTTGATCGGGACTCTATCGGATCGAATTTTTCAACTAGATCAAACCAATTTTATAGGTAGGATGAGATGCGCCCCCTCTAGGGGGCACATGCGCCCTGGGCCAGGGCACAAATAGCCTGATTTTTAGGACTGGATCGCGACGTTTTTCTTCTATAAATAGACTCCAATTACAGTCATTCCAAATGCTTGTTCATGAAGCCCCAGGAATCTCAAGTCAAGATGTCCAAGCTCTATCCTATATAAATTTTGTGATTTTTAGAGAGAGAATTTTGAGTTTTTAGAGAGAGAGAAGTCGATTTAGGAGAGAGGAAGGCTGGTCTGCAGGTGATCTATCAGGTCTCTCTTCTTTGGCTTCTAAAGCAACATGTGGATGTCTGATGCCCAAGCTACCAATATCAAAGTTTTTCATCTTTGAGTCTTATTCTGTTTTCAATTGACTGCACATGATTCCGAGGTCGGGGCTGGTCATGGCAAGTGCAGAAGTAAAGTCGCGCTTGGCAGATCCTGAACTGCTGCTCGGCTTTTTTGACAACCCAGATTTGGCCATATCTCTCTTTATTATTATCATAATATTTATTTTCCTTTTCCTATATTTTTTTTCGTGATTATCTATCCTCACATCAATTTTTTACATGTTTTTGTATTATTTTAGTCTGTTAATCAGAAAAATAAAAAAAGGGGTTAGAGATAACCCGAATCCGGTCAGTTTCCTTTTAGTTGTGTGTTTCATGCTATTTTCTTTACATATACTTTACTTTGTTTAGTTATAATTGTCTTTTTCATTTGTTTGTTTGTCTAGTTACACAAAGAATCAAGCACCCATGCGTTGAGGACTCTTCTTCATCGGCCGGCCGAAGAAGGAGAAGCTTTGACCCACACTCTTCCTGCTAAGGTACACACAATCAATTTTATTACATAAAGCGGAAACCGCAGTTCATGGCGACCACATATGTCTTAATTTTATTCTTCTCATCCTCCTCACACATGACCCGAACCTTCTCTTCGGTGATCGAGCGATGCTGAGGGATGAAAGTTTGAGGATCAGTGTGAGTGTGGGACTATGGTGAGAGTTTCTTTCCATGTTTTCTTTCTTTCTTTCCCATTCCCTCTTGAGGTGGCGATCCGGATTCACAGACTTCCCTGAAAAGGAGAGCCCCGTTGTGTCTTTTGGAGTTGACAACTTTGTGGTGACCACAGTGGGACAACATGTCTTTAACCGTGGGTGCTTAGTGTTTCTTTGCAACTAATTCTAGTTCTAGACCGGTTCCCATGTCAGCCTTTCCTTCTTTCCACCTTTCTTAATTTCATGCCATCTCATAATTTATGATTTCACTCATCTTTCATCAGAGCTGAAGTGCCAAGTATTTTATTTAATTTTTGTTATTTTATTTCAGCCGGTTCCCGCTGAACCCACCTTTGCTTTTAAAACTGGTTCCCGTATGAACCAACTCTCTTCTATGAACTAGTTCCCACGTGAACCAACATTTATTTTCAGTCATTAAAATCAAAATTTTACATCTTTTGATGCAGGTTATCACTCTCAAATTGGTCACCACGTGACCCTCTTTTATTTCTAGTTGTCATTTAAACTGGTTCCCGCGTGAACCAGCCTTTTTCTTTTTAAACCGGTTCCCGCATGAACCAATCTCTTTCTTTACTTCGGTTCCCATGTGAACCAAACCTTTTCCTTCAGATCTATCCCCACTTGTATCAGAACCTTATTCATCTTTAATTGGCCTCACGTGGCCCTCTTTGATCATTCAAACCGGTTCTTGTGTGAACCACCCCTTTGCTGCCCAAAATCGGTTCTCACGTGAACCACCTTTACTTTTTACCCCGGTTCTCACGTGAACTAGCTTATTCTTACATCGGTCCCCACATGGACCACTTCTTTTTCTTGGCTATCAGATCTTAACCATCTTCTTTCCATCACTTTTCACTATCTCTATTTGGCTCCCATGTGAAACAAGGTCTAGATTCTGGTTTCTAGTTGCTTGTCTAGTTTCTAGTTACTTGCCTTGTGTAATTGCTTGTTTATTTAAGTTTATGTTTTGCTTATTACTTGCTTTATTACTTGATTGCATTATCTGATCCTTCTCTTTACCCCCTTCTTTTACACTTTTTTTTTGAGGCGGGAGCTCACTCTCCCATTTACCCCTCCTATCCAAAATACCCTCTTGGTGGATTCTGACCTCTCTTTGGGATATTCCTTCCTGGTTAACTTGATTGTCTTTCATCAAGGCCTCTGTAATTCATCATATGTGGAGTATTCCTCTTCACGATTGGGTTAGTTGTACCACTCCCCAAAACCCGAAGCATCCTATGTTACCTACACGTGGTGAGATTGTGTGAAACCTAGGTCATTGGAGATTGAAGTTAGGATCCTAACCCATTTGTTGAGAGAATAATTTTTAACAAATCCATAAACCTAAGGTTTAATCAAAATCATTACGTAATCTTGTTTTCAAGTCTTTGCATCACTTGTTTGTCAAACAAAAAAATTCAAAACTCTAATGAGGTGTTTGGTTGCATAATAATGAAGGTTTTTATTTTAATTTTTAAAAATTGTAAGAAAACTTGTTAAAAAGGTGTTTGGTAATCATGACAATTTTATGTTTTAAAAGTGATTTTATTCTTAAACAAAAAAGAGGGTCTCACCTCTTTCTTTTTTCTTGTGGTCCCCCACTTTGTTTGGTCATGTGTGGTAGTTACTCTTTTTTGTAATCACATCCCTCCAAACATGATAATTTTATGTCATGAGTTGGTTCACTTTTTATTTTAATATAATTTTTTATCATGAAAGTGTAAAAAAAATTATCATGCAACCAAACACCCCATAACATTTTTGCAAGATACTAAAAACTAGAAAAAAGCTCTTTGTTTGTTTTTCCAACTCGTTTGTTTTACCCTCTCCTTGAAGTTGAAAGGTGACAATGCACTTAAGGTCTGGAAGGCACGTTGGAATGGTGGAACATGCTGAATGCCAAGAGCATGAGATGGGTCACCAACGAATTCCGTCAGACAGTCATGTTAATCCCTTGTTTGAGTCAGAAGCGCAAGAGGTCCCTCAACCATCTTCTCCATGTGATGCTGAACAACTCATTAGGGAGTTGTCACTTTATACTGATCCAGAAACCTATTCCCGTATATAGGACTATAAATGGGTTCAGTGAACTCGATAGCCCGACCTGCATCTGAACAACATAACAGGTTTCGAAAACCTATCAGAGAGTTCAATACTATATATTTTCGGGTTCGACAATCGTTGATAACCCAAAATAAAATTTTCAAGATTCAAAATCTGTTTTCGGGTTACCCGAAATAAACATTGAAGATTGATGCAGTAGAAGTAAACGGGGACAGCAACAAGCCTTCAATTGTCGAGAAACAGGCCAAAAGGAGGATCGAAGGGGGCTGAGCATCTGAGGCGGCATTTGATCATGTTGGTGGGGGCCACCAGCTGCCAATGCGTGAGGGCTTCCACGACGAGGACGCAGCACTGCAGGGCGAGGCTGAGCGAGGTGGGGGTGCGAGCGGCTGCAACCGGTGGCCGCTGGAGGAGACGCTGGACCTTCTTAGGATCTGCTTGGAGATGGATGCCACCTTCTGGAATCTGGAATGCAACACTCAAGGGTCCATCTCTCTAGCCTTCCGTGTTTCTCTCTCTACAAATCTGCCATCTCTTAATTGCCTCTTACGATCTACAGCGAGGAGGGGAGGAGGGAGAGAGACGGCCGCAGCCAGTGGCGACGAAGGAGATGAGTAGCCGAGCAGGAGCTGTGCGGGATGTCACGCAGCGTAGTGATCTTGCGTAGCGGCACGCTCCTTCTGAAAACTTGGGCACCAAGCCACCAAGTTCACGGATGCTTTGACGAGTTATCAGATAAATCTGAATCCAAAATACTTTAGATAAATCTGAATCCAAATATCACGACATTAATGGATTTCAGTACAATTTCAGATCAAATTTATCGGATCCGGACTTGGATATTAATGAATTCGACCCGGATCCGACCCATTGACACTTCTACCCATATACAATCCATAGTGTAGGGCAAAATTGCCTCTGATCAGGCTGAAGCCAATCAAGTTGCCTCATCTCCTCGTCCTATGGTTTGACCACCACTCATTCAATCATCCTTTGTTCAACCACCTAATGTTCAGCAATCTGTGATTCAACCATCATTAGCTCAACTGTCTGTGGTTCAACCATCTATGGTCCAACAACCATCATTTGTCCAGCCACCTTATTTCAACCATGTTTCTCCCTTGGCCCACCAAGTCATGGGACAATCTTTAAAGAATTTGCCAAGCCATGCTCCTCAATTCTAGAATCATACATCTAACCACATACCCCACTAGTAAACCATGAACCTGCTCTCACCTAGGAAATCATGAATCAGCTCACCCAGATGAATGAATGTTATGAAGAGCTGAGATGTTGCTTGGATTCCAAGTACTATTCCTTCTTTGCCAGCTCTTCACCTGCCACCTTTTGAACTATCAATTTATCACCGCTACAATGGTACTGGCAATCCTTTTCTCCACCTAAAATATTTTCTCTACGAGTCCTCATTCTAGAAAATTGATCGTAGAGTTCTTGACTTCTTGTTCTGCCAATCATTAGAAGGGTCTGCATTAGAATGGTTCTACTCGCTCGACTCCTTTAAGGCATGAGATTTTGATATTATCAAGACCAAATTTTTGCAATGATATAGAGGCTGGGTGGCACCATCATGCTCAATTATAGATTTGATTGCTGAGAAGATGAAACTCTAAGAGAACTTCATAAAGTTTGCTGATCGCTGGAGGGGAATGGCAGAGAAACTAACAGATGTTATTTCATAAGGGGAACAAGTAAAGATGGTCATTGGAAACACCACACTATCTCTAAGGAATGTTTTAATCATGCATCGTCCTACCACCATGAATGAACTTTATGACAGTGCCCGATATTTACAAGCCCACTTCAAAGATGCCCCAATGATAAATCCATTTGATCCTAAACCTAGAAACAACAGGAAGACCCCCTCTACACCAGCTGGGCCTACAACTGAGGGAGTTGTCAATAATGAAGCTATAAACATCGTGGGGAACCAGGGAGGGAACCGTCAAAACCAATTTAGGAACCCACTGTAGAACCTTTCTTACCACCCCCCTCAATAATAGGTTAGGCTACAACAACCACGACAATCACAATAACCCCCTCAACCTATAGTGCAACCCCAGCAACCTCATCAACCTACCTACAATAGGGCACCGCCACCATCCAATCAAGCACTACGAAGGGGAGGTCCTAGGAGGAAGAATTACTGACAACTCCCTTACTCCTTGACCGACATATTCAATGTACTCATGGCAGAGAAATAGTTGGAATTGCCCAAGGAAAGAGAGGTTTGGCCAGCAAATGCTGATATGTCCCAATACTGTGCTTACCACCGGTACGCTGGTCACACTGTGGAAGTGTGTTTCCAATTCAAAGATTACATCCACTATCTCAATGACCAAGGCAGCATTGATTGAGCTCAAATGGGAGAATGCATACAAGCAATGAAGGCTAGACAACAGCAGTAATAGCGTCGACCGGCTCAACCTCAACAACAACCTGGCTTGGGGATTGTTCAAAATCCCCTCCCATTACATGCTCCCGCTCCGGCACCGGCACCAACACATCCAAACCCAGGAATTGGTCTAGTACACTCCATTGTCCAGGAAGATGCCTGTGCTGCTCAAGGTTGGCAACTAGAAAACCACGATGCAACCATGCTAGTCAACCCAACTAGGCATCCTGCCAAGAACCCTCCTAGACAGATAATCCATGCACCATTTACTCCACAACAACCACCAAGCTCAATAACCCAACCACTGTCTGCCACTTCTTCTCACCGACTCATTGTTAGGCCAACCCTCTCCTTAACTACACCTCCTTTAACCATTGCTACATACTGGCCCTTGCCCATCCGACCACCACAACCATCAAACCTAAACCCCCAACCTATAAACTCTGTCACTCCAAAACCCCAGCCTATCACACCATCAACCCCACAACCTACCACATCAACCACTCCTGCACCCCGGGCCTTTTCTTATTAGGTCGCCACCATCACCATCACTACCACCTCCAAATCCTACCCCTCTACCCACAAGCCCAATTATCTCGGATTCACCAATCCCTTTACCCACCATACCTGCACCTACACCACCTGCTCCACCACATCACACCCCAGTTAACCCATCACCTCTACCCAACCGCCAAATAGCCCCAGTGCTTTGGACTGGAAGGATGCTCCAGCGGCTCTTTCCCCAAGCCGAGACTCAACCGCAGGATCCAGTGGAGGAAGAACAAGTCCAAGAACCCTTGCCAGGCACAGCCTATGATTTGTTGAAACATTTGGATAAGACACTGGCTCATATCTTCATACTTGAGTTGATTAAAAGATCAAAAGTGCACCAGGAAATTTCACAACAATATTTACAAAGGGTCATGGTAAATGAGGATCTCCCACCAGAAAAGATCACTACAGTGTTAGCCCCTAGAAGTGAGCACCCAATGCTCACTTTCTCTCAGGAGGAATTAGTAGATCCAGAGGTTAGGAGATACGCCTTACATGTGGTTGTTATCATCTGCAATGTCGAAGTAAAATCCTATTTGGTTGACGTTGGAGCTTCTATCAATGTTATGCCACCAGAAACCTTGCAGTTGTGCGGCATTTCTGAACAAGAAATCAAGCCATCTTGTGCCATGGTGACAACCTATGACAACTCCAAGAAGTCCGCACGTGGGGTGGTCACTCTAGAAGTTAAACTTGGACCATGTACGATCACAACTGATTTTCATGTTTTGGAACTGAATCCAACTTTTTGGGCTATACTTAGGAGGCCATACTTGGAAGCAATAGGAGCTGTGGCTTCAACAAACCATCAATGCATAAAGTTTCTCTTTAATGGACAAGTTGTCAAAGTAACCAGCATGCCCATAAGAAACGAGCTAAATAATGCTTTTTCACCCTTAAGACTGTCGATGCAACCCCATATCTCAGTGGGAGAATTGCCAGAAGTTAGATGCATGATCGCCTTTCTACTAGACATAGTGGGATGGCGGATGATGATGAAATTGGGTAAGGATCTTCAAGGGATCACCCAGCCGATTGAAACTGTGAAAAGGCCACATAGGCAGGGGTTGGGATACGAAGGGGATTCCATCCCAAGGAGGGTCTTCCAGCCAGGATATGTCATGGGACTCCACACGTTCTTTATCAAAGGGGAGACCATGATGATGGCTGAAGATGACAAGGGTTCCATTACAGCTATCAAGAGAAGGAAGACTCCAGATGAAGAAGAGGACTTGGAAGATCTATGCTTATCTTTGACTCGTTTGTTCTCAAGTAGGGAAGAGCACCGAGAACCACTCAAGGGCAGACCAATCTTAGATCATCCTGTCGAGCAAGCTACCAATCAAGTCAAAGCCATCCCATGAGGCCCAAATACAACAATCTCGTGTTTAAACCTCATGCCATTGTTTTTAGATCTGTTGGATGGGCTTCCAAGCCCACTCTCTTCCACCAAACTGACAACTCACTTTGGACCCATGTGCCCTCTTCAGCCTTCTATTCTCACTGGGCCTGCTTGCCCATCTACTTCCCTTATCAACTCCAAGACTGAGGGCTCTTTCCAGCATGGGCTCACATGCAATCCATTTTCAAAATTGGGTCCATGTACCCATTCACTTTTTCATCAGTTTTGGGCCCATGTGCCTATTTTCTATTACCATTGGGCCCACGAGCCCCTTTTTCCTCTTTATTTTTAAGTTTTTTTCTCTTTTAATTTTGTCATCTTCTAGCAAGTCTTGAGTCACTCAGGCTCAATCTATCTTCTTACTTAAAATCTCAAAAAATTACGTCTTCTCTGAGACTCACATTTCCATCGAGGAGACGTCTCTACTCATCCCAAAGGGTGCTACCAATTAGGGATCCCTCTCTTCTGAATCATTGATCAATTTACTTGATCCTCCCTCCACTGTAAATACCACCTTTTCAGCTTTGTCTTTAGTAGGTCAGGTTAGGTTAGGTAATAGGAAAGTTAGAGGTAAACGAGTTCCAAGTAGATATATGCAACAATTGGCACAAAAATGCATAGAGTGTGCAAGGCTGTCAAACCTTTTAGAAAATACCATTCAGCTAGATAAAATTTGATACGAGGATGAGCATAACATAGATCATACTTCGAGAGTATATGAGGTAGTATCAGAGAAGGATCCTGAATCTGAGGATGAAATCGATGACTTGGCTGATGCATATGCATCTGGACTTAGAAGATTTGAAGAACCATCAGCCATAGGGAATGAACCAACCAAGGAACTGAATTTAGGAACCCTGGAAGATCCTAAGACTATCTTCATCAGTGCAAACCTCACTCCCTCAGAAGAACAAAGTTTGATCAACGTTTTGGAAGAATACAAGGACACGTTCGCATGGACATACGAAGATATGCCGGGACTATATAATTCATTGGTTGAACATAGATTAACCTTAAAACCTGGAACTACCCCGGTTAAACAAAAGCTCAAGAAGTTCCACCCTGATATTGCACTCAAAAAGAAAGAAGAGATCGACAAATTACACGAGGAAAAATTTATTAAAGTCATCCTATATCCACAATGGGTGGCTAACATAGTCCCTGTTATGAAGAAGGATGGACGGGTTCGGATCTGCATAAATTTCAGGGACTTGAATAGAGCGTGTCCTAAGGATGATTTTCCTTTGCCTCATATCAATGTTTTGGTTGATAACACAACTGGATTTGAAATGCTTTCATTCATAGATGGTTATTATGGATACAATCAGATCCGGTTAGCCGAGGAGGACCAAGAGAAGACCTCATTCACTACACCTTGGGGAACATATTGCTATGTTGTCATGCCCTTTGGGTTAAAGAATGCTGGTGCTACATATCAGAGGGCTATGATAGATATCTTTCATGACATGATGCACACCCTTGTAGAGGTGTATGTGGAGGATTTAGTTATCAAGTCCAAAAGTTGGGAAGATCATGTTGAAGTACTAAGGAAGGTTTTGCAATGAGCTAGAGAATACAAGTTGAAAATGAACCCTAAGAAGTGTACATTTGGAGTTTCATCAGGAAAGCTATTAGGCTTCATAGTAAGCAAAAGGGGGCATAAAGATCGACCTAAACAAGGCCAAAACAATCATTGGTATGCCTCCCCGAGGAATATGAAAGAGCTTCGAGGATTGATTAGGAGGCTACACTTTGTCTGCTGGTTTATCTCACAACACTCCCAAAGGTGTAAACCTTTCTATGAGTTAACCAAGGTGGGGGCCGAGTTTAAATGGGATTCGAAGTGCCAGGAGGCATTTGATGGGTTGAAAACATACCTGGCAAGTCTCCCTGTACTTAGACCACCAATTCTTGACAAGCCCTTGGTCCTCTACATTTCGGTTCTTGAGAATTCTCTTGGGGCAGTCCTTGCACAACTTGATAAAGAAGGGAAAAAACGAGCTACTTACTACTTGTCTAAGATGTTTAATGCTTGTGAGCTAAAGTACACTGTGATAGAAAAGACCTGTGCTGCTCTAATTTGGGTAGTTTATAAACTCAAGCATTATTTTTTCACCAAGTCAAGCTCATTGCTTATATCAATCCTATCAAGCTTCTATTATAGAAGATAGTTTTGACTGATCGGTTAGGGCGATGGCAGAGTTTCTTGTCCCAATTTGATATCACCTATGTTCTGCAGAAGGCAATCAAGGGCTATGCTATTGCTAAACACCATGCCCATCATCCTATACCTGTCTTTGATCCAGTCTGGTCGGACTTCCCAGATGACGAACTAATGTCAGTCCGATCTTTCAATCTTTGTATATTATTTTTTGACGGGGCTCTGAACTCTCATGGTAGAAGGATAGGTATTGTCCTTTTGTCACCTAAAGATGTCACCATTCCACAGACTTTTCAGCTCGACTTTTTGGCAACAAACAACATAGCTGAGTATGAAGCCTTGCTGGCCGGGCTGGAGGCTGCTCATTTCCATGGTGCCACCGAACTAAGGGTGATAGGTGATAGTCAATTGATCCTACGCCAAGTCCTATCCAAATACCGAACTTCCCATCCAAACCTCAAACCCTACCAGGAGCTCAACACTTGCTACATTAAGCTATTCTTCAAACTCACCTTTGTCCATGTCCCCCGTGCTCAGAATGTCCTTGCCGATGCCTTAGCTTCACTAGCTTCATCATTATCTGTCCCACTAGACAGGCAAGTGCAGACTATCTACATTTTCAAGAGGTCAATTCCAGCGATTGAGGATGGACATTTTCTAAAGGTTAAGGAGAGGTTCAATAGAAAAGAATTCTTGGAACACAAAGAAGAAGTCTCCTTAATTGAGTTAGAAGAATTAGAAGAAGGTGAGAGACCTTAGTATGATGAGATTGCAAGGTATTGCCAAGATCAGTCATATCCTCCTGGATCAACCACCAAGGAAAAGAAGGCATTTAGAAGAGTATCCCAGAGGTATACAATCCTAGGAGGAGTGCTCTACAAGAGAAGTTTAAGTGGAATCTTACTAAGGTGTTTTGATGAAGAAGAAGCCCAGTTAGTGCTAAAGGAAGCACATTTTGGAGTTTGTGGTGGTTATGTGAATGCCCAAGCCCTTGCTAAGAAAATCATCCGACAAGGGTATTATTGGCCAACTCTAGAAGAAGACTGCTCTATCTTCGTCCGGCACTGTCATTCATGTCAACTCCATGCCGACAAGATTCATTCTCCCGCATCTTCCCTTCATCCAATTCATGCCCTATGGCCTTTCACCATGTGGGCTTTTGATATCATTGACCCCTTGAGTGACCTCAACTTCGAAATGTGCTCAAAATCATTCATTCTGACGGCAACAGAGTACTTCACAAAGTGGGCTGAAGCGAAAGCGTTCGTGGAAATTAAAGCATCAACAGTTTGCTCCTTCATCAAACGCAACATCCTTGCAAGGTTCGGGATCCCCAGCGACATCGTCACTGATAATGGACCACAATTTCTCTCTCAAGATCTGTGTGATCTTTGCAAAAGGTATCACATTTCATTGCATCATTCATCACCATACTATCCTCAAGGTAATGGTCAAGCAGAAGTCACCAACAAAACCTTAATCAAGATCATCAAGAAATCTTGTAAGTCTAGCAAGTTTGCCGACTGGCCTGATAAGCTTGTAGATGCTCTATGGGCTTATCGTACTTCTGTAAGGACTCCTACTGGACAAACCCCGTATGCTTTGGCATATGGGATGGAAGTAGTGGTCCCCTACGAAGTATTACATTCATCTCTTCGAGTTTAGCTCGATAGGGATATTCCTGTTGATGAGAGACAAGAATCTCTCCTTGCATAGCTTGAACTCTTGGATGAAAGAAGGCTAGCCGCTGCCGAGCATGCCCGGAGTTACCAGAATAGACTTAGAAGGTTTTATCAAAAGAGGGTGGTTGAGATAAAATTCGAGATCGGTGAGTTGGTCATTAAAAGAATTTTCGTTAAGCCTGGGGGTCCCCTTTCCAAATTGCAACCTAACTGGAAAGGGTCTTTTGTAATCACTGAAAAGTATCCAGGCAATGCATATGAATTGACTAATGTAGATGGAGAAAAATTGAATCATCCTTGGAATGGAGTTCACCTTAAAAAATATTTTTCATAAAAATGGAGAAACCACTAGTATAATTTCAAGTCATCGATCCTAGGTTGTTCAAGAGAAGTCAAGGGTCGGTACCATCCTACACACACAACACCTCCCGATCCTAGAATCCAGACAACCCGACACTGGCAAAAGGTAAGGCAGAAATGTAGAAATGGAAGGAGTACCCTTACCCTATTCTCTTCTACTCGGTCCAAGATAGGGAGAGAAGATTAGAGAGGGGTAGTATCGAAAACACTATTCACCCTAGTAGGAGGCCGTCTCGGAGGGTGCAAAAGGGTGCCAAAAGATGGGCAATGAACCCTTCAGGTTAGAAAAAGAAAAATGATCAACCTGTCTGAATGAGTACCCAGAATGATAGTCAAGGCAAAAGGCACTAAAAGATGGGCAATGTTTCCATGGGTCAAAAACCTATCTAAATATGTGCCACATAGAAAAGAGCAAAAAAATAGGAAAGACCTAAAGAGGCCGAACCCCAACGGGAAATTTGAGTGTGAGTAGAGAAATCCCTCTCAACATCTCCAAACTTTATCAAGGACTTCCTCTATACTCTTCCTCCTTAAACCCCTTGGAGGGTAAACTGACCGAATCTAGGTGGAACCCAAGCTGATCAAAGGAAGAAGGTTAGAAGGATTCTAGGTAGGGAACTTTATTTTTGCACGTGGCATCTACCACTTAAGTCTTAACAAAGCCCAAAGACTGATGAATTGTCTCAAATACCAGCATTTTCTCCATAAAAAAATATTTCAAAAATCCAAAAAAAATTGCATATTTCAAAAATCCAAAAAAATAAAAAAATTGAATATTTCAAAAATCCAAAAAAATTGAATATTTTTAAAATACAAAAAAATGATTATTTTTTAGAAAATCCAAAAAAATGCTCAGTCATGATCATTGCCTTTATTGCATCCATGTTTATTTTTCTATCATGCATATTTCTAATGCTGCATTGCATGTTCATTTTTGGCTTTAATTACCTTGTTAAGAAGGCTCTTCCCTTTGACCTAAGTCAAAGTTGACCATAATAGGTAAAGGGATGAGTCGTGATGAAGATCTAATCCCCTTTCTATCAAGTGTTTCAGGCATTTCAATGTTGGAGAGGAGAGGATTCACACCATGGCAGGTAAGTTCTCTAAACCCTTACCTCTATTTCATTTAAGTCATTTATTTTATTCCACCTTGTTAAGAAGGCTCCTCCCTTTGACTCAAAATCAAGACAAACGATATACAGGCAAAGGGATGAGTTATGATGAAAATTTAATCATCTTTGTTAAGTATTTTCAGGAGCTAAAGAAGCAAAAGAGAAGAGCTATCACGTACATTTTTTGCAAAAAAAAAAAAAAAGTCTCAGTCATGATCATTGCCTTAGTTACATCTATGTTTATTTTTCTGTCATGCATATTTCTATTGCTGCATTGCGTGTTCATTTTTGGCTTTAATTACCTTGTTAAGAAGACTCTTCCCTTTGACCTAAGTCAAAGTTGACCATAATAAGCAAAGGGATGAGTCATGGTGAAGTTCTAATCCTCTTTTATCAAGTGTTTCAGGCATTTCAATATAGGAAGAAAAGATCCTCGCCACGGCAGGTAAGCCCTCTCACCCTTACCACCATTTATATTTCAGTGATTTATTTTATTCTACTTTGTTAAGAAGGCTCTTCCCTTTGACTCAAATAGCCAAATGAAAAATAGGCAAAGGGATGAGACATGGATAGAATTGATCCTTTTGTTAAGTGTTTTTAGGCACTACATAACAAAGAGGATGGATTCTCGCCACATAGGTAAGTTTTATTAACCCTCTCCACATTTGCTTTTTTTTCACTTCTTATTTTTCGCCATGTTAAGAAGGCTATGCCCTTTGACAAAAGCAAAGGGCCAAGCCACCAAGTCATACTAATAAAAATTGTTCGAAGTGATGTTGTAGACACAACCAAAACAAGACAAGTAGACACAAACACTGATTCATTCATGAAACAAGATACAAGTTAGAAGCCTGATATAGTGATACTGGGCATACAAATCAGAATCTACTCGTCCCTATGCTTAGGAGAAGAAACTAAGCAGTCAGATTGATAGAAATGTATGCCCTACAAGCCAATCATACATGATATGATTCAACATTTCTAAATATATCTCATTCAATTAATTAGGCAAATCTTCATTATAAGCTCTTATTAGATGTGAATATTATAATGAAGTCCTTGATCAAATACAATGATAATGAGATTGATCATCTAGATATATTTGATCTAAATGTTCATAGTCATAGGATACTTGAGACAGGACATCAAGTATCCGGATAGACTAGTGTATGTGATATCTTCTCATGTGATGAGAATGACCGATCTCATTAATCATTAGTGTGGATACACTGAGATACACTTACAGGTGCTTATTAGTTGAATGAGTTCACTGAACTGACAGAATTAGAAACCCTGAATGGTATCTTACCGAACTGTCAATCAGGGTTTTCTATCATCACAGTTGTATGGTTGGACTTTTGACCTAAGTCGCCAAAGATACCTTGTTGGGTGAAACTTGTGCTTTGACCATTAACTTATGGATCACCGTTTAGATGGTCCAGTATAGCGATAGATAAGTACAAGGAAAACCCGATGGAGGTAATTAAGCAAACAACAAGGGATTGTCCACTCTCAGTAAGTGAGAGTGAATGTCCTATGAGATAGTACTCTAAATATCTAGCCAGGGTAGATAGGATAATTGGAAAAAGAGTTTTCCAATTGATCTAATTTCGAGTACATGATCTTATAGAGTCGGTACACTAACGAGTTGATAGTCAATGTCGTACTCCTTTTCGACTGAGACATTGGATTGATGAGAGTTTATATCCATGCGGTAACTAATGATGGAAAGGCTCATTGGAGATGAGATTATTCCCATAGCCATTTGGGATCATGGGATGTGGCTTATACCCTTTATGATAGGTAGGCCGATTAATCTGTTATCGGATAACGAATTTAATTAAATTAAACAGAATTATTCTATTTTACTTAGGCCTCAACCAAATAGGCTATTGGTCCTAGTGGGTCACACACATAAGGACTTATCCACAAGTATAGGGGCAATGGCGTAATTTATGGAGATTTTGGATTTTTATGAAAAATTCCATAATTCTCTATAAATATTAATGGTTTCAGCCAAACCCCATCAAGCCAAGGTGAAAACCACGTCCCTAGCCTCCTCCCTACCTTCTCCTCTATCTAGAAGGTGTCCATGGTCGATGGAGCTCCATTCGGGAAGAGTTCTCGAGACTAGCGCGAAGGGAGAACCTGTTGTGGATGAAGTTCGTGTGGATACTGCTGGAGATCGAACATTTGAACAGTTTAAAGAGATTAATAAGCTCATTTCCTTTTTCTCCATGGGATTATATGAATCCCTATTAGGTATATTCGAACTCGATTTGATCAATTTTCGATTTCCGTCATTCGGTTCTGATTGAGACAAATTCTAAAGGAACCCATAGGAATCATCACTTCCGCTGCACCAAATTTTTATAGACAATTCCTTACAGTGGTATCAGAGCCTGGTTCAAGTCTTTGTCAAAACTGACGTCGAATCGATATTATTTCATGTTATTTTTGTGTTCCCGAATCTGTGCAAATGTTTGTTTTGTCGAAGCCACCATAATTTTTGTATGACTCAGATATTAGATTGGATAGATCCAGTAGAATCTCGTGAGATAGGGCTTTTTAACGCCACAAACCGTTTGAATTTTTAATCTATGTAGAGTTCGGGAGAAGCCCCTAAAAGTTGGTGTTTTTGTCATGCCCGAACAGTCACCCGGATTTAGGAATTTTGTGAAATCTCCGTCCAAAGAAAAAATTGAAGCTTGGAAAAGCTTTAGGATATGGGTAATGTGATTACCTAACCTTTTATTTTCATCTCCAGCTTTGAACGGCGGCAGAGGGAGAGAATTTTTTATTTTTTCGGCGAACTAGGGTTCTGCGGAGTTTGACAGCGCCGACCTGTTTCTCCCTATTTTTCCATTGTTAGAGAATTTTTCTCTGAATGGATACATACATATTTGTAAATGTCACTTTATAAGTATTCTAAATTGTATTTTTTTAGAATATTTGGTTTCCAAGATAAGGAGTTATCCTCGTTGCAAAATGATGATTTTTGTTATGAAATCTCGATGACCGCCGCCTCTTCTTCCTCATTTTGAGGTCTATTAATATTTTTAATGGATATCAAGCCGACTTTTTTGTATTACTTATTTGATTAGGATTCCAACGCATATTTTTTCAAATTTTTTTGAGCACAGGACATGGAGATATGTCCGAGTTAAGAGGAGACATTTCCTCAGTGGGGCGCATGCGCCCTGGGGTAGGGCGCAATGTGCCCTATTTTCTAGTGTTGATTAGACTGTTCGTTCTCCTATAAATTAACTCTGATTCCGGTCGTTCCAAAGGCATGAGCACGACCCCCCAAGCATCTCAAGACATCCAACCACCCTCCTGCATTGATTTTGTGATTTTTAGAGAGAGAATTTAGAGTTTTTAGAGAGAGAAAAGTCAGTTCAAGAGAGAGGAAGGTTGTTCTGCAGGTGATCTGCCAGGTCTCTCTTCTTTGGTCTCTATAGCAGTGTGTGGACATCTTCTGCCCAAATTCTCTTCGTCAATCCAAGTCTTCTTCAGTTTGCAATTGACGGCACTTGATTCTGAGGTCGGGGCTGGTCGTGACAAGCGCAGAAGCAAAGTCGCGCCTGGCAGATCCTGGACTGCTGCTCGGCTTTTTCGACAACACAAATTTGGCCATATCTCTCTCAATTCAACTTAGAATCTTTCTGTTCTTTTTCTTATCTCTTTTTTTCGTGATTCTCCATCCTCCTATCATTTTTTTTACATTTTTTTGCAATATTTTTATTCTGTTAATCTGAAAATAAAAAAAGAGGGGTTAGAGATAACCCGAATCTGGTTAGTTTCTAGCCAGTTGTGTGTTTCATGTCATTTTCCTTACATATACTCCACTTTGTCTAGTTATAATTGTCTTTTTCACTTGTTTGTTTGTTTAGTTGCACAGAAGATCAAGCACCCACCACGTTGAGGACTCTTCTTCATCGGCCGGCTGAAGAAGGAGAAGCTTTGACTCACACTCTTCACGCTAAGGTACACACGGTCAATTTAATTTCATAAATCGGAACCCACGGTTCCTGGCGACCACATGTCTTAATTTTCTTCTTCTCACCCTCCTCCCACATGACCCTATAGACACGCAATTTTGGCCTAGCTGGAGAATTTAAATTCTTGTTTTCATAAAGAACATTTAAAGCAAATCGTGTTTTTCGGACGGATCAAGTTTTGGCATATTTCGAAGGGGATCGATAGAACAATCAACCGGGCCGAACAACCTGTATATAGGGCACCTGGCGCCCTATATATAGGGCACCTGGTGCCCTATTTATAGGGCACCAGGAGCCCTATAAACAGGGCACCAGGCGCCCTATAAACAAGGCACCCGACGCCCTATATACAGGGCGCCTGGCACCAAATCAAATCAATTCGACCGGCTGATTTGACCCCCCGCAGTGACTCATCTTGTCGATCTGACGGTCCTCATGATGCTGGCACCCCATATACAGGGCGTGATGCCGCGTGGCACTGCTTTTCGGAAATGACCAAAGTACCCTCTTTTGAGCTATAAATAGCCCTCCATTTGGAACCAAAAAGTGGTTCCAAGTCCATACAACATTAGAGCCCATCCAAGACTATGTTTTCAAGCCACTCTCACCTCCCATAACCTTTCAAAACTGATCCAAAATCGTCCACCAAACACCCAAAAAACCTTCTATTTCTATCATCCAGAAACATGTTTTTTCTCCAACTTTGACGGCTTCTATCCGTCTCTCCTCTTACATCCAGCATCCAAACCACCCTTCATTAGCTTCATTTGCATATTGTCTACAAGAAGGAGCCCCTACTTCATCCCAGAAGCCGCCCAACACTCCGGAGCGGCGTCGCGAAGAGGGGAAGAAAATCTGTTCGAGCCAGACTTAGTGCCCCGTATACAGGGCGCTTTGACCTTGGTCAACGTGCCCCATAAGGGGGGCACCTGCAGCTAGCGCCCTATATATAGGGCACCAGCAGGGGCAGAAGCTCGTTTTGCCATTTTCGGAGTCCGATCACCCATTTGATCGAGTTTTTGTTTTTCTTTTTCATCTTAGCACTGTTCACCATGTTATTTAGCATGCATTTGATCATTTTGCATCTCATATATGTTTAAAAACTTACCAAAAGTAGGGGTTGGGATTCCGTCCCGATCTGGTTAGTTCAGTCCCTTTTGCATGATTCAGAGTCTTTATCAAGCATGATGCTATACTTATGCCAGAGCTAATGATCTTCATTTGTTTTTCTTCATGTTTTATGCAGGACATTCTTAGATGAATCGACCGGAGTGAAGCCCCAATCCGATCGTAGGTGAAAGAACTCTCTAAAGCTCTCCCCTCTCGGCCGGCCGAGAAAGGAGAAGTTAGAACCTAACAATCTCCCCCCGGTTTACATCCCCAAGGTACGACGGTCAAACTCTTTCTTCTTCTGGTTCATTTGCTTAACACCTAATCACACTTTGGAGCCTTCGGCTCCTGGCGATCACACACTTCACCTTTCACTACACACTTCTTCTCTTCTTCTCTCTATCTCTCCAACACACGCGAGCCGAACCGGCTCATTCGGGTACCTACACCTTTTGGCGACCACGGTGGGACAACTCTTGCTTAAGTGAGTTCTTTTCACCTTTTAAAAGAATGTCCAACATGTTCATCCTTGCTTTGGCTCTTGCTTGAGTTCTTACATTCTCCTAGCATTCCTATTCACTTACTTGCTTGTTTACTTACTTCACTTGAGCATCACTTAGTTTCTTTCGGTTTACTTGCTTTCCGTGGGTCCTCTCTTCTAAAAGAAAAAGTACCATCTAATTTTTAGGCTTGCTTTAATCGATTTACTTTGACTTTGCACCTTAAAGATTATCTTGCTAAGCATCTTTGCTTATTTTCTTTTAAAAAGTCTAATTTATCCTCTAAAGCATCTTTAGTTGAATTAGCACTTGCTTTCACCCTTGATTGATCTTACATCATTGCCTTGTTTACTTGTTGCATGCTTTTATTTTCTTCTTGTTTGCTTCTCACTCCTTGATATCTCACTTGCATTTAGTTTGCATTGGAGTTCTTTCGACTCCTTTAGGTCATCCGAGAAGGGAGGCTCTCTCCTCCCAAAGCCCTACACACCCAAACACCCCTCTTGGTGGTTGCCAACTCCTCCTCCGGGGATTCCCTCTCGGAAGGACCAGGTAGCTTCCATCAAGACCTCCGTAAGTCCCCGGACGTGAAGGATTCCCTCTTCATTGATCGGGCTGGTTGTACCATTTTATCCCAAAACCCGGAGTACCTATTACCTATCATTGCGAAAAGAGTGACAACCTTAGATTGCTCGGCGTTATGGGAGCATAGGGTCCTACCCATTTATTTGAGTGGACATTATTTCTCTTAACAAGCCACTAATTTAAGGTTGAAACACAAAAAAAAATTTTGCGGTAATTATTCTAAGTCTATGCCATCACTTGTTTGCAAATCAAAATTGAAAACCAAAACCAAAAATTTGAAAACACTTAACAAAAAAAACCAAAAGAAATCTTTGCTTGAGGTTAATTTGCTTGATAACCTATTTGTTCAAACAAAAATCAAAAACCGAAAAAAAGAGGAAAATCTTAAAACTAAAAAAAAAAGATTCTTGTGTTTTTTGTCACCTTTCCTTTCTATTTATGAACTTGAGATCAGGGCGAGTCGTCGGGATGACGGACCAAGGATACGAGCCGTTGCAGTTGGAGTATGACCAATCCTATCTCTACCCGGATGCCATATGTGCCATTAATGAACCCGAAATGCTCCCTGAAATCAGTTCACCCCGACCCCACCCGGATTCTCTATGGGAGGCATGCGCTCATGCCGACCCAACTCAACTACAACCCATTGAGGCCATCTTGAAGGGAAAATCTCCTGTCAATCACACCCATGCCGAGGGTGGCCACCACACTTCTACCCCCGGTTAGCAGCGGCCCGGCCGGTGCGCCAGTACCGGGCCATTCTCACAATGGACCCTTGATTCCAAACTCACCCCATCCGGTGGCCATCCTGAACCACCCGGACCCAAACAACACCACACCACTTAGGCCACCGGTCTACTCTTCCACACATTTCAATCAAGCACGTCCTCAAGTGCACCACCCGATATACCCTCCTTGCCCGGCCGCTTCAGCCTATCCGATGGCCATGCCGGCAAATCAAGCATCTGTCCTCCCTCCTCCTCTTGTCCGAGAATCCCCCGTTGATCAAACTGTGCTTAACAAAATCAATAGGATGGATGAACAATATCGGGAGCTTAAGCGATTGATCGACACACGAGCTCTCCCCGAGATATCCCTTCCCTCTTTCCCCGTATTCCATCTTCTTCCTTCTGAAATGCCCATTTACTGCCGATATAATGGAAGCGGGAACCCTTTCATTCACATCAAAGATTTTTTTTATGAGTCTATCATGTGGCAAAATGATCCGAAGGCCCTTGCATACCTATTTAGGAGATCATTAGAGGGCTCCGCGTTGGAATGGTTCTATTTACTTGACCCTTTGGAAGTCAGCAACTTTGATACCGTCAAAGCAAAGTTCTTGCAAAGATACCAAGATCGAGTTGGTCCTACCTATTCGATCACAGATCTTATGGCCGAAAAGATGATAAATGATGAGGATTTCATAAGATATGCTGATAGATGGAGGGCAATGGCAGAAAGGCTGACAAATGCACTATCAGAATCAGAACAAGTCAAGATGATCATCACCAACGCCACTCTGGCTCTGAAGAACGTATTGGCATTACATCACCCTGTCACAATGAGCAAACTCTATGAGAGAGCACGGTACATCCAAACCCAACTCTGAGACTCTCCCATCATGAACCTCTTCGACCCTAGGCCCCGAATCACCAAAAAGACAATCACCACCACCACCGGGCCCGTGACTGAAGGCATGGTAACCAATGAACATGTCAATATCATAGGGAACCTGCCCATCAACCACCAACAGCAGTACAGAAACCCCCAGTACAGAAACCCCCGCCAAACCCAACCAGCACCTCACCCTCAGATTCAACCCCAACATTTCTGCCACCAAACACCAAACCAGTATCCCCAACAACCAATGCAGACACCAGTCCCCCAGCAACCCCGGCAATTGGCCGTACAAACCTTTGCACCTAAACCACCCCTCCAACCAACCACCTATAACCAGGCACCTCCCCCTGAGACTTACGTGCCATGAAGAGCAGGGCCTAGAAGAAACCATTACCCGCCATTACCGTACTCTCTCACAGACATTTTTAATGCTCTTATGGCGGCAGGGCAGATTTTGCTGCCAAGAGAAAAGCTGGAGTGGCCACAAAATGCCAACACAGACAAATATTGTTTATACCACAGATACCCAGGGCATACAGTGGAGAATTGATTTCAATTTAAAGATTATATCCATGACCTCCACGAGCAGGGAAGTGTTGATTGGGGTCAAATGGGCGAGTACATCAAGGCAGTAAAGAACCAGCCTCAGCAGCAGCAGCAGGCACCAGTCCAACAACAACAACAGGAATTCGGTCTGGGGATCATTCAGAACCCGCTACCCGTGCACGCACCCGCGACAACACCAGAAAATCAGAGGGTTAATCCTATTCTAACCTCCACCGATGAACCCCGCGATAGAGGCCAAAATTGGTAAATCGAGGGACCAGCTTCTTTCATAAACATTAACCATCCAAACCACGTTAACCGAACCGTCCACTCCATACCACGAGCTATACCCACCAGAAGAAGCCAACCACCAATCATCCGCACGCTATCACGGCCAACCATAGCACCACCAGCCGTACAACTCCAACCGGGTAGGACCTTGATCCGCCCGGTCGAGGCTTCACAAATACCATCACCATTAGGACCCATCATCGTACCACCTCATACAACCCTGCCACCACAACCTACCCGCATCCCTACAACCCGGACTGTCATCACTACGCCCTTACCTAGGCCTCCCATCATCCGACCTAACCCTCCATCCGCCTCTGCTACACCAACCACAGCCCCTCAGCTCGCCACGGTGCTTAGAAGCGGGCGCATGTTTCAAAGAATTTTCCCCCAGACTGGTCAACTAGGACAATCACAAGAAGAAGAAGAAGAAGAGCACCCAGAAGAACCAGTGCTAGGGACGTCCTATGATTTGCTAAAACACCTTGACAAAACCCCTACACGAATTTCCATCCTAGAGTTGATCAAAAGGTCCAAAGCTCATCAAGAAGTTCTTCAACAATATCTACAAAGAGTAATGGTCAATGAAACCCTTCCCCCTGAGAAGATTGCATCGGTCTTGACCCCGAAAAGTGAACACCCCGCCCTCACTTTCACCAAAGAGGAGTTGGCCGAACCAGAAGCAAGAAAATATGCACTTTGTATCACTGTCAGTATTAACGAAATAGATGTCAAGTCTTGTCTAGTTGATACCGGTGCATCCATCAATGTCTTGCCACCAGAAACGCTACAATTGTGTAGAATCCCGGAAGAGGATATTCGGCCATCACAAATCACCGTAACAGTATATGACAATTCCAAGAGACCCGCCCATGGCATGGTTACACTTGAAGTCAAACTCGGACCCCAGGTTGTTACTGTCGACTTCCACATCTTGGATATGGACCCAACTTACAAAGCTATCTTGGGAAGGCCTTACCTTGAGGCATTAGAGGCCGTAGCTTCAACCAATCACCAATGCATTAAATTTCCCTTCAAGGGACAAGTCGTCAAGGTGGTAAGTATGCCTGTGGATTGACTGGTTACTCTCCCTCCTGGTTTGCCAAATCAACCAGTCTTCACAATCCTCGATTTGCCGAGGGATGGAAGGCAACCCAGGCAAGTTTGGAGAAGGAAGAAGGATGACACCAAAACCCTCGGGTGGCGTATGATGGAAAATCTGGGATATCAAGAAGGCCGAGGGCTGGGGAGAGAACTGCAGGGTATCATAGAACCCATCCAGCTGGTAAAGACAACATCAAGGAATGGGATAGGGTACGATGGGACATGTGATAATGGCCAAAAGATTGGTCAAAAATACTTCCAGGGGTGTTTGCACAAGTTCTTCAACAAGAGAAAAACAATATAGATGATTGAAGAACAAGAACCGCAAGAACAAGCAAATAGGAAGAAAGTAGACAGCCTAGAGGATGAGCCGTATCTCGACGTATCATGGTTATTCTCGGAAGAAGGGTCAAATGAAGAATTATTCCACAACGAGCCTTCTGGCAGTTAGAACCAGGGGCATTCACCCTATGTCATCTCCTCGGATCTAACAGGCTCATTTCCAACAAATCCACTGTCAGATTCACCAAGTAGCAAAGATGGATGCTCTCTTTACCCATCTTTGCTTAATTTGTTCCCTTCTCTGTCAATATCTTAACCCACATCGGAAACCACAACCAACCAAACTCATTCTGTGTTTATGTTTAGTACTTCTCAAAAAGATCAAAAAAAATGCCCTATTCTCAACCCAAGTTTTGTTCGAAGAAACATCCCAACTCGCTCCGAAGGATGATCCAAACCAGGAGGCCACCCGGTCTCTAATCAATCTCCTTTGCCCTTCATCAATAAATCCCACTCCCTCCACCTCCTCTTCCTCTCCTTATTTACCTTCTTCTTCTTTACGTTTAGTTTTCGATAAAAGCAAAACAAAAATCAGAGGTAGAAGAGTTCCAGGAAGATACCTGCATCGGTTAGCTCAAAAAAGCTTAGAATGTTCCAAGCTACCGGAGTATCTAGAAAATGAAATCCAGATGGGAGAAATTCAATATGAGGAGAAAGACAAAATCGACCCAACTTTAGGGGTTTACGAGGTTGTATCGGAAAAGGATCCTGATACTAAGGATGAAGAGGAGGATTTGGCTGATGCTTATGCATCCGATTTAAGAAGGTTTGAAGAACCGTCAGCCACGGTGGACGAACCGACTAAGGAACTTAATCTTGGAACACCGGAAGGTCCTAAGAATATCCTCATCAGTGCCAACCTCGCCCCTTTAGAGAAACAGAATCTAATGGGGGTGTTACAAGAATACAAAGACACGTTCGCTTGGACATACGAAGATATGCCGGGGTTAGATAAGTCATTGGTAGAGCATCGACTGACTTTAAAACCTGAGGCTACCCCGGTCAAGCAAAAGTTAAGAAGATTCCACCCAGACATAGCATTAAAGATGAAGGAAGAGGTCGATAAGTTACACCAAGCAAAATTCATTAGAGTTGTCCTCTATCCACAGTGGGTGGCAAATATAGTCCCAGTCATGAAAAAGGATGGAAAGGTTCGAATTTGCATTGACTTCAGGGACTTGAACCGAGAGTGTCCAAAAGATGATTTCCCCCTTCCTCATATCGATGTTCTTGTTGATAACACAGCTGGATATGAAACCCTATCATTTATGGATGGATACTCAGGGTATAATCAAATCTGGTTGGCAGAAGAGGATCAAGAAAAGACCTCATTCACTACACCTTGGGGAACTTATTGCTACGTCGTCATGCCCTTCAGATTAAAGAATGCTGGAGCAACTTATCAAAGGGCCATGGTGGAAATATTTTATGATATGATGCATAAATTTGTAGAGGTGTATGTGGATGATCTAGTGATCAAATCTCGAACCCGAAATGAGCATGCTGAGGTGTTGAAAAGGGTTTTGCAACGAGCCAGGGAATATAAGCTCAAAATGAACCCCAAGAAGTGTGTGTTTGGAGTATCATCTGGAAAGTTACTTGGGTTCATTGTCAACAAAAGAGGCATCGAAATCGATCCCAACAAGGCCAAACCCATTATTGACATGCCTCCACCAAAGAACCTAAAAGAGCTGAGAGGGTTGATTGGTAGGCTACAGTTTGTTCGCCGGTTTATCTCACAACACTCCCAAAGGTGCAAACCTTTCTATGAGTTAACCAAGGCGAGGGCCGAATTTAGATGGGATTCGAGATGTCAAGAGGCATTCGATGATTTAAAGAAATATTTGTCAAGCCCACCTGTGCTCCAACCTCCGGTTCCCGGCAAACCCTGGGAGCAGTATTGGCACAATTAGATGATGAAGGGAAAGAGTGAGCAACATACTATCTGTCCAAAATCTTTGACCCTTGTGAGCAGAAGTATACAACCATGGAGAAAACCTGTGCCGCCCTGGTTTGGGTGGTCCAGAAGCTTAAACACTACTTTTTGGCCCACGAGGTTAATCTCATTGCTCGCATGAATCCCATCAAATTTCTTCTTGAAAAATCAATCTTAACTGACCGATTGGCATGCTGGTGTAGACACGCAAATTTTGCCTATTTGAGGAGCTTAAGATCCATGTTTTCTTAGAAGGTATTCGAGTTTTCCGATAAACAAACCGGATCTCCAAGAAAACGGCACAAAAGCGAACTCTGGGGGTGTAGATGACCCGTCTGACGGGTCATCTGCCGAATCGTCCGTTCTGACGGTGGTAGGTGAGACGTCAAATCCGGACAGGTACGGGAAGCGACCTGGCCAGCGGGTCGCCTACCAAAATAGTGTACGAAGTGAACGAAGTGACCCGTGAACGGCGCACGCTCGTCCGGACGGTCAGAATCGATTGGGCGTAGGTGACCCGTCTGACGGGTCGCCTGCCACTATAGCAAACCCCGGACGGCGGCCGACCAACTTTCGGCTCACGCGAATTTAATGACATTTATGGTTTCGCAGGTGACCTGTCAGACGGGTCGCTTGCTGATTCCGAAAAGTTCTTTTTTTATGTCTAAAATGCCCCTGTGACCCTTTTGCCTATAAAAAGAGACCCCCTAACCACTTTTTCAAGGGTTGGAAGAAAGTTAGAAGGGAGAGAACGTCCCAAGCTTCCAAGAGAGAGCCTTAGAAAGTTCCAAACCTCTTCCATTCCCCAATTCTCATTGCCCAAGAGATTCAGAGCTTCCCACTTCCATCCACCTCCATAAATCGACGTTCTTCATCCCGTTTCTTCATCGGCATCCATTTCTAAGCTTCTCAAGCTCCTACATCAAAGGGGGAATCATCATCCACGTCCTAGGAGCTTCCGGGAGTCGTCATCAAGCTTCTAAAGCCATCCGAAAGCATCGCGGGAGCATCTGGGAGTAAACCGGGTTTTGGTGCAAGAAGTGACCCGCCTGCCGGGTCGCCCAGGTGACCCATTTGCCAGGTCGCCCAGGTGACCCGCCTGCCGGGTCGCCCAGGTGACCCATTTGCCAGGTCGCCCAGGTGACCCCCCTGCCGGGTCGCCTGGGACTCCAGATTGCCATTTTTGAAGCTGAAACTCATTTTTCTTCCACCACTTTCTAACATTACTTTGCTTCCATGTTTTCCATCATAGATCATCACATTTACATGCATATTTAACTTAGTAACATCATATATCATCATCTAAAAACACATAAAGGGGGGGTTGGGAGTTATTCCCAATCCGGTTAGTCCATCTCCATTTGTGGTTTTAGTTCATTCCTTTTGTAAGATGCTCCACTATCTTAGTTCTAATCCACTTTCACTTGTTTTCGTGGCTTACTTGTTTTTGTAGGAACAACTAAAGTGCTTCAAGCTCTTTCTTCTCGACCGGCCGAAAAGGAAGAAGATGGAACTCATAATCTCTCTAACACGATCTCCCCGCTTAGGTACGTTTGGTCATTTTCTTTAAGACTCACATCGTTTCTTGTCTTTTACTCTCGGAGCCCGCGGTTCCTGGCGACCACAACCCTACACCACCGGCGAAACCGAAAGGAGGAGCGGCACTCATCGTTCCAACCCGGGGGAAAAGAGAAGGACCGGGTCTGGATCGGGAGTTCCACATCTTTTGGCGACCACGGTGGGACCATCTCATGCTTGAAGCAAACTTAGTTGTTCTCTCATTTCCAAGTAATCCCCTTCTCACCATCACTATCTTCATATTGTCCTCCGTTTCTTTTATCTAGTTGATCCTCGCGTGGATCTCCTTCCGGTTTGAAGAAACAAGTTCCCGGAAGTGTTCTATTTTCGCAAATGACCCCTCTGCCAGGTCATCACCTGTTTTTATGATTTAGAGCTTTCCGTTTCCTTAGGTCCCTACGTGGACCCGCTTGCTTTTCCATTTACTGTTATTTCTAAGCATCTTGCCCTTAGTTTACTTTCAAGTCCATGCTATTTCGGTCCCCGCGGGACCCCTGTTATTAA
This sequence comes from Cryptocoryne crispatula var. balansae, assembly GCA_036172225.1. Classification (NCBI taxonomy): domain Eukaryota; kingdom Viridiplantae; phylum Streptophyta; class Magnoliopsida; order Alismatales; family Araceae; genus Cryptocoryne; species Cryptocoryne crispatula. The sequence continues at coordinate 27,413,687 of CM069922.1, forward strand.
GTGCTTTCCTTCGGCTCTGTTTTCTGTTTTCCGCAGGTGAACCCCCTACCGGGTCACCTGCCAGACCAGTAGGTGACCCGTCTGCCGGGTCATCTACGCTTCCAGAAACTCTTTTCCTGTTGTAGTCTTTAGTTTTACTTGCTCTTGCTCATTTCTCTTGAATCAAACTTGCAAAAATCAATATTTTCTAGCATCTTTGACTTGTTTGGTTATTGTTCTTGATAGTTTAATCATCATCCTAGTTATTATTTGTTGATCGTTGCATTGTTTTCCTTTCTTATTGTATGCCATCTCATCCTTGTTAAATTATTGCATTAGATTGCATCGAGTACCGGGTTCGCCCGACTCATTAGGTTATTCGAGACGGGAGGCTCACCCACCTCCCAAAAGACATCTCCATCCCACCCGCGTCTCTTGGTGGATTCCGATCTCTCTTCCGGGGATTCCCTCTTGGTTGATTAGATTGGTTTTCACTAAGACCTCCGTAAGTCCCCAAAAGTGAAGGATTCCCTCTTCACCGATCGGGCCGGTTGTACCTTTTACCCCAAAAACCCGGTGTCACCTACCACCCAATCGTTATGAGAAAAGTGTTAATACTAGATCGCTCGGCGTCGTGAGAGCATAGGGTCCGACCTATCATTGAGAGGACAATATTCTCTTAAGAAGCTCACTAATCTAAGGATTGAACAAAAAAAAGCGTGTTTAATCATTCCCAGTCTTTGTTTTAACTCGTTTGTGCAACAAAAGTGAAAATCGAAAAAAAGAGAGGGTTAACCTTCTCACAAAAATCCTTAAAATCTTCCCAAAAAAGAAATCATTGCTTGAGGTAATACTTCCTTGATCACAACAATCAAAAGAAGAAAAAAAACAAAAAAAACAAAAAAAGGGAAAAAGCCAAAAAAAATATTTATTTTCTATTACTTGCTCTTTCGCTTTTATGCCTATGTCACTTAGGTCCGGACGTGTCATGGCGGACTACTACGAGCCCGAGGAGTTTGACCAGGCGCACGCCGACCCGCAAGAGGTCCAGTCAGTCCATGAAGGAAACGTCTGTGCCGTCCATGATCCCGATCATCCCTACGAAACCGATAGGGTTATTTCTCCCCCTCCTAACCCGATTTCTCTTCAAGAGGCTTTATCCCAAGCCAACCCCGATCAACTTGTTCAAGCCCTTCAAACCGCTCTTCGGGGCAAATCTTCTGTTAATAACCCGCAAATGGAGGGACCTCCTCCTATATCCACGCCCCAATCCATGGGCCGCCAACCTGATGCGGTACCACACGGTCATTCACACACCGGTCCGATTGCTCCCGATCATCTCTTTCCGATAGCGAATCTCAACCATCCAGATCCTAATTTAGCTGGGCCATCTAGACCATTGGTCTATTCTTCTAATCACCTCCTTCATCCTGCATACCCTTCTGTACAACCACCTCATCGAGTTACAGCCCTTCCCCCTCAAAATCCGACACATCGGGCACCTACATATGCCCCGTCTCCCCCAATCACTCGAGAACCAACCGCCGATAATGTGGCAATCAACGAACTCAAGGAGCAATACAAGGAGCTCCGCCGCATGATCGACACTCGGTCGGCACCCGATGTTTCTCTCCCTTCTCTCCCGATCCTCCGCTTCCCACCCTCCAAATTACCAGTTTTCCGTCGTTACAACGGCACCGGTAACCCTTACATTCATGTCAAAGATTTTATTTATGAGTCATCTGCCTGGCAAGACGATCAGCAAGACCTTGCCTATCTTTTTCGAAGATCTTTGGAAGGGCACGCCCTAGAATGGTTCTATTCACTTGACCCCTCGGAGGCGGGCAATTCTGACATTGTTAAACCCAAATTCTTGTAGAGGTACAGGGATAGGATGGGACCGAGTTACTCAATTACAGATCTGTGGTCAGAAAGAATGAGGGCAGAAGAAGATTTTGTCAAATATGCTGACAGATGGAGGTCCATGGCTGAAAAGTTAGCTGACCCGGTTTCTGAAGCTGAGCAAGTTAAAATTATCATAGCTAATGCCGCCCCAGCACTGAGAAACATACTTGTCATACACCATCCGGGAACTATGGCCGAGTTATATGAGAGAGCTAGATACATTCAAACTCAGCTTAAAGATACACCCTTGATGAATCTTTATGACCCAAAACCCCAGGTCACCAAAAAGGCCGCCTTCACCACTTCTGGCCCGGTAACCGAAGGGATAGTCAACAATGAAAATGTGAGTTTGGTGGGAAACCCGATCCGTAACCCTCCTCCCCAATACCAGCACCCTTCTCCCCAATACCAGCACCCTCGACCTAACCACAACACAAGAACCTACCAGCAGCCACCTCCTCGACCCCCAAGGCCCCAGTTGCCTCCTCTACCTCAGCAATCACAAAGCCCGGTTAACAACCAACGCCAACCACCCAGGCCACCCAACTACCAATAGGTACCACCACCAAACACATATGGCCAGAAGAGAGTGGGGCCTAAGAGAGAGAACTACCCTCCTCTGCCTTATTCCTTAACTGACATTTTCAATGCCCTGATGGCAGCACAACAAATAACACTCCCAAAGGAGAGAATGGTTTGGCCGGGAATAGCAAACACAGACAAATGTTGTATCTACCATAGATATCCCGGACACAGCATAAAAGATTGTTATTATTTTCGGTATTACATTCATGATTTAAATGAACAAGGCAGCATAGACTGGGCACAGATGGGAGAATACATCAACTCACTCAAAACTCGAGCACCAACTGTACAAGAAAGACAATAGCAGCAAGTAAACCTGGGAATAGTGCAAAACTCGCTACCAACACATGCGCCCACACCCGCACCTGACGGCCATCAAGTTGTCCACATTTCAACCCCTTCGGAAGATGCTCAGAACCGAGAACAAAAGTGGCAATTCGAGAATCTCACGCCCACTTTCCCAACTCGCCCACAACCAACCCATGCCAACCGAATTTTACTCATCATACCCCGATCCCCAATTAACCTTCCACCCATTATAAGACCTCCTTCTGCCCCGTTGTACCCGGGACGAACCATAATCCGACCAAGTGTAGCCCCATCCACTCCACCACCACTCCCCCTCGAACCCATCATCCGGCCACCTCCCCCTCAGCCCACAATCACACCTCCAGTCACCAAAAAGGAGTCCCCACCATCTATCGACTCCGCGCCTCTCACTAATCCCACACCCCTTACAACTCCAACTTAGATGACCATAAAGCCAACGAAAACCACTACCATTCCCAACCCACCGCCTATCCAACCAGCAACAACCCACAAGCCCACTCAGCCCCAACTCGCCTCGCCACGGTTCTCAGGAGCAGGCGCATGTTCCAGCGCGTATTCCCACAAGTAGGGGCAACGTAGGAACCAGAAGAAGAGATTGTTGAAGAGCCAGCCCCAGGAACATCATATGACTTATTGAAACACTTGGACAAAACGCCAGCATGAATATCCATCCTGGAATTAATCAAGAGGTCCAAAACTCATCAGGAAGTCTTGCAACAATATCTTCAAAGGGTAATGGTACATGAAAGCCTCCCTCCTGAAAAGATTACTACTGTCCTGGCACCAAAAAGCGAGCACCTTGCTCTGACTTTCACCAATGAGGAACTGGCAAGCCCTGATGTCCGGAGATGTGCCCTATGCCTAACTATTGGTGTCAAGGGGGTGTTACTCACAAATTGCTTGGTGGACACCGGAGCTTCCTTGAATATCATGCCACCAGAAACATTGTAGTTATGTAGCTTCTCCATGGAAGAAATTAACCCCTCAGGCCTCACGGTTACGGCATTTGACAATATCAAGAGGCCCGCTCAAGGCACAGTAATGCTATAGGTGGAGTTAGGCCCCAAGGTTATTACGGCCGAATTTCACATACTTGAAATGGACCCTACTTACAAGGCTATACTGGGGCATCCTTATTTGGAGACCCTTGAGGCAGTGGCGTCCACAAATCACCAATGCATCAAATTTCCATATAAAGGACAAGTTATCAAAGTATCAAGTTATGTGAGTCCTTTGCCATCTACAACTTCATGGATGTCGGCCCAGCCAGTGCTAACCTTGATGGAGCTGCCTGAGACTGGTGAATCTTCGCAGCAAATTCAACACAAAAAGAGAGATGTTGAGCTTCCCATTGGCTGGCACATTATGAAAATATTGGGATATCAAGAAGGACAAGATTTGGGTAGGTTCTCACAAGGAATCGACAAACCCATTAAGCTTCCCCATCAGAAGACCAAGGCAGGGCTCGGGTACCAAGAAATTGGCAAAGATAGAAGGACATCTGAACCAGCGCCATGGAAACGTAATATGTTTGAATATTTTCTCCGAGGTGAAGTCATCCAGATTTGCCAAGAAGTCCCAGCATACTGCCATGATATCAACACGAGGCCTAGAAAAGACAAAGAATCGATAAAGGTGAGGAAGAGCTTTATCTTTCGTTACACTCATTGTTTTTGGCCGATGAAGAGGGATCAAGTGAAGGAACCAAAACGGACTCAGCTCTGATTCATGGGAACTGATCCGCCAAGCAATTTTCTTTCCATTATCAATCTATTCCTCGAGGGCCGTCCATCGTCCTCACCTTTTCGGGATTTCAGTCACCTATTCAACTTAGTTTGTCTCACGGACTCCCCATTCCCTTCAGTGATAACAATGCCAGGCAGCCATTTTTCCTAGACAACATCGGGCCTAGGTAATGTTTCACTGATACTCTTTCCATCGGGCCTGCTAGCCCCTTACATCTGATGCTCCTCCGAGCATTCTCCTCTTTGACTCTCGGTCCTATACCACCAAGATCTCACGCAATCACGACAAGCCCCGATGATCCAGAGAGCTTTTCGGGTCTCCTTACCCTCTTGTCTTTATGCGCCGAGCAGGCACCTGAAACTAGGTTGATCTCCATGATTGATCTTCACCAAAAAAAGTCCTCTTCACGACTCGTTGGTCGATCGAGGAGACATCTCTCTTGGCCAAAGAGGCCGCCTCTCCCGCCACCAACCTAGAAAATCCACCATTTCCCCTTGTAAATACCGCACCTTAACTTTCTGTAGGAGTAGTTCAATCTAGAAGAAGAGGAAAGAGAGTTCCGAACCGGTACTTACACCAGCTAGCCCGAGCAACGTTGGAATGTACCAAGATGCCAGGATTTTTAGAAAATCCACTTTATTTTGGAGAAATCAGGTAATAAGAAGGAAATAACATTGATACGTCCTTGGGGGTGTACGAGGTGGCTACCGTAAAATATTCTGAATCCGAAGATGAAGAAGAGGACGTGGCTGACAGTTATGTGTCTAGAATTAAGAGATTCGAGGAACCGTCGGCCGCGGCTGACGAGCCTACTAAGGAATTAAATCTCGACACGCTAGAAGACCCCAGAACTGTCCTCATAAGTGCCAACCTCACCCCTGTTCAAGAAGAGAATCTGGTAAAAGTCTTGCGGGATCACAAGGAGGCCTTTGCTTGGACCTATCAAGACATGCCTGGGCTAGATAATTCCCTAGTTGAACACCGACTGACCCTTAAGGAGGGAGCAAGCCCAGTTAAACAAAAACATAGAAGATTCCACCCAGATGTTGCTTTGAAGATGAAAAAAGAGGTTGACAAATTACATCAAGCTAAATTCATTAGAGTCGTTCTCTATCCACAATGGGTGGCAAACATAGTCCCTGTTTTGAAAAAGGATGGCAAGATTCGGATCTGCATTGATTTTCGGGACTTGAACAAGGCCTATCCTAAAGATGATTTCCCGCTCCCTCATACTGATGTACTAGTTGACAACACAGCAGGGTATGAGGCTCTCTCATTCATGGACGGGTATTCGGGTTACAATCAAATCCGGTTAGCCAAGGAAGACGAGGAGAAGACTTCTTTCACCACGCCCGGGGCACATATTGCTATGTGGTCATGCCATTTGGACTAAAAAATGCTGGTGCAACCTATCAAAGAGCCATGATGGCCATCTTTCATGATATGATGCATAAGGATGTAGAAGTATATGTGGATGATTTGGTGGTTAAGTCTAGAACTCTAGATGATCACCCGGAAGCTTTGAGAAAAGTTTTACAGAGGGCCGAGGAGTACAAGCTCAGGATGAACCCTAAGAAATGTGTGTTCGGAGTTTCCTCAGGAAAATTGTTAGGGTTCATTGTCAGTAAGAGAAGAATTGAAATTGATCCCAACAAAGCTAAAGCAATCGCCAACCTCCCGCCACCACGCAACCTCAAGAAACTCAGAGGATTGATTGGAAGGTTGCAGTTTATCCGGCGATTCATTTCTCAGCATTCCCAAAGGTGCAAACCCTTTTACGAATTAACCAAATCAGGGGCTGAGTTTAAGTGGGATAGGAAGTGCCAGGAAGCATTCCAAGGACTTAAAGACTATCTAGCAAATCCACCGGTGCTCAGACCACCAGTCCAAGGAAAACCCCTAATCTTGTACATTTCTGTGCTCGAGGGATCCCTAGGGGCAGTACTGGCACAAGTAGATGAAGAGGGCAAGGAGAGGGCCGCTTACTATCTTTCCAAAATCTTCGATTCTTGTGAGCTCAAGTACACCAACATGGAGAAGACATGCTCCACCCTCGTATGGGTGGTGCAGAAGCTCAAACATTACTTCTTGGCTCACGAAGTCCATCTTATCGCCCGAATGAATCCAATCAAGTTTCTCCTTGAAAAGTCAGTACTAACCGACCGGCTAGCCCGCTGGCAAAGTTTCCTTTCCCAGTTTGATATCAGCTACGTCCAACGAAAGTCAGTCAAGGGGTATGCTATCGCCGAACACCTAGCTCACCATCCGGTCCCTACCTTTGACCCTGTCCGAAATGAATTGCCCAACGAAGAATTAATGTCTGTCCAAATTCCTGATCTATGGACATTACACTTCGACGGGGATCTTAATTCCCAAGGTAGGGGCATCGGGGTCATTTTGTTGTCTCCCGAAGGCATAGTCATCCCCCAGGCCTTTCAGCTCAGCTTCCCCGTGACCAATAACATAGCTGAGTATGAGGCATTACTGGCTGGGTTGAGAGCTGCTCATTTACATGGAGCCATGTTGGCATCAAATTTTTCCGCTTAGCTTTCTTGATACAAGTTTCAGCAACGCCGAAGCCAGTGCAGAAAATCTAACCCAGATTCGGAAAATTCGTGAATATATGATGTAAACAGGATTTGGAAATGCCTTGGCATGGCCTTACATGCTAGAAATGGCCAAGATAATGTGCTCATTACATAGCCCCGGTCAAGAGCTTCGCAATGGTGCCCAAAACATGAAAAACGGACACCGGAAGGCCAAAATGACCATTTTGCCCCTGACACTTTGGGACAAATTGGGACTCTAACATGGAATTACAACTTTACCACATTGTCAATGTTAGATAGAGCTAGGCAATGCTTGAAACGGATCAAAAATCTGACCCCCGGATGAAGAGATATGCAAGAAAGAGCAAATCCGGACGGAAAGTCGTATGTTCTCGCACCAGGGGCATAATGGTCCGATTAGCTATGGATCGACCCATGGGCTGAAAATTTCAATTTTCATGACCCAAAACTTTGATCTCATGAATATTTATGCATGAAAAATAAATTTGGCCAATGGGAGAAGGTAATTGCACTCAGATACAGTTTTCGGCATTATCGACGGCCGAGATCGCACCTATCGGAGAAACTAGCTAAATCAAGAGATCCGTTGCAATTTAAGTGATCTCAACCACACATAAGGATGGAGCATAAGATCAATGGCCATCAGGGCATGATCTAGAATTTTTTTGAAGTCAATTTTGGATTTATTTAATTGGTTCTGGTCGGAATTAATGCTAGCCGTTGGATCGGGAGCACTCTGATTAAACCAGGGTTAAACCTAACCCAAGATGGGCTAACCCAACCTGTCATGGCCTAACCCCATCCTCTCTCATCTAATGTGTGCGCAAGAAGCCCTAGAAAATAGGGGAGGGAGGCGCACCCACCTCCTCCTTCCTTGGCTGGTGGGTCCCACTCAACCACTTCCCTCAACCACCTCCCATGGCTTATCCCTATCTCTCCCTTGGTTTATCTTCATCCTAACTAATCCTACAACTAACCAAGCTTATCCTCATCCAAGCCTTGTTCGAACCAGCCTTCTTGCCACATGTCATGTGTGCACACCTCCTTGAAAGGAGGAGATGGTGCTCACCCTTCTCTCCCTCTCTTTCTAGTTGGCGCATAATCATCCTCAACAACCAACTATGGGTTATCCTTATCATCCCCAACCTCCCTTGAGTTATCCTTATCTCCTCTCAACAACCTCCAGCCTTATCTCCTCCTGGAGATGGCGCCCCTCAGCCCCTATAAAAGCCCCCTCAGCTGGCCATGTGCAGGACAAGCTGATCACCCTGCGGAAGCCCTGCCTCTCCTCCCTCTACCCTGCTCCAAGACAGCTTCTCCTTGCTTGGACGTCTTCATAAGCAAGGATAAGACCCCCTTTTCTTATACAACATCAAGAGAATAAGGGTTTGGTGGCACCTTCAGCCCATCATCTTCAACACCACCTACAGTGCAAGAGAGAAGAAAAAAAAACCGGTGAGTTGAAAAAGTGTGTTCCGATGTAGCCTTTTAATTCAACTCTTACCCTTCTCTTCTCTACCCCTCTTTATGGTGGCATACCCTCTGAGTAATGCCCATTCATCCCCCTTTGAGTGCCCTTCACGTTTGTCTGCAGAAAGCCCTAAGTGTACCCTCTATTTGGCCATCACAAAAAACAGCCCCTTGCTGCCCCTTAGAACAGGCCTCTGAACCATCCCCTTTGTGCACCCTTTTGGCCCTCCATGTTGGCCTCTAAACCTTCTACTATCATTCTTGGTTTGACCCCACTGATGGTCACTTGGACATGCACCTCCTGCCTTTCCCAATCAGGCCCCGAATGGCAAGCAAAACAGGCCTCCTTGCTGGCCCAAGTTCTGCCCCCTTGTGAGCACCCATGTCAGGCCCCTTTGATGGTCACCTAGTTTGCCCTATATGCAACACACCCAATACAGCTTCTACAGCACCCCCAAACAAACCAAACATCCTCTTTGATGTGTGGAAGGAGGGTCGACGCTTTGAGACTCTCAGAATCCGCCGGACAGACTGAGACTACTCGGGCGGGCCTTCAATTCTCATGCCCTTTGTGCATTCCTAAAACCAGTCCTAGTTCACACCTAAACCTACCCCTTGTGCAGTCCTAACAAAGCTCACCTAAACAGCACCTTAGCCAACCCATTCCAGCCCCTCTGAGGCTCACCTAGCCCGCTGCTACAGCAAGATGTCAAGGTACAAAAATGAAGGGCAAATCAGGCCAACCGGGCCATGGAGGTGCAAAGCAGGCCCATTAGGTCATGAAGTTCAAAGCAGGCCGCCAGGACCCATGAAGCACAAGATTGGGCCAACTGGGCCGACATAGCATGAAGACCAGCCCATTGTGCTGATGAAGTTGGCCCATTGGGCTTTGGACACTTAAAATAAACCTTAATTAAATCTGAAGGCGAAATGCCAAAATTAAATAAGGAGTTAGCACCACCACGTGGGCGCTCCACCTTGGGCAGCTAGCCCAGACCCGTATCCGGTATGTTGACCTGGGCGTAGGCATGGGACACGCTTCCCACTGCAGACGGACCCTTCCCACTACTTGGAAAGTCAAATGACTATGCCTTGTAGGATGGGTAAAATTCCACATCGATTGGAAAATAAGGCGGCGTGCTGCCAAAATTTTCTCAATCAAGTGGATTTTACAACCAGGGAAGGACATTCACACATTTGCACTTCGACAAGCATTATTCTTGGCATATGAACTACCACATCTGATGTACACCAGCATGAACATGAATATTCAATGAACATTTCAAGTGCCGAGTTGATTGCATGTGACTGGGCATCGACACTAGCCTGACAGACCGGATGTGATGCAAACCGAACAAGAGTTAACCAAATCTTAAGTTAACTTAATTAAATTTGAAAATACATTCAAACCAACCTTAAAACATGATTAAAATATATCATTAAAGCTTTAACATTCAACAAAAATCAGATTTAATACAATCTGGAAAAATTGATTCAATACACTTAATCCATTGGAATTCAATTCCCCAAACAAGTGCAAATCAAATAATTCACAACCAACTAAAAAGAACACATAAAGAAAAAATTAATGTATATGAAATTCATCTTAAAACATGTCAAATTTAGATCATTAACAATCTGAAGTTCAAAGTTTAATCACTTTAAACCAAACTTCAAAACATTTAAAACATACCGAACACACCCGAATCGGTATTAAAACACCAAACAACATAAGAAAATCACATAAAAATGACTCAACACATGTCATTGAAACTTAGGCAAGTCAAATTGATCAACACATCTAAAATATCAAGTTTAAACAAAAAAATAAAATAAACTTCAACCAATTAAAGTAAAACAAACCAAACAAATCAAACAAGCTCAAAACACTTAACATTCAAATCCAAGTCAAATGGAAATCTGAAATCAACATTTCAAAACACATCCAAATCAATTCATAAATCAACATAAAACAACTTCAAACAAAATCTAATCAAACTTGTTTGCATCTCATCGGGCCTGAAAGGCCAGGTCCCTTTGTGTTCTTTACATGTTGTGGATGTGCACGCTCTCGTCAAACAAGATCTCTATGGCAGCTAATCAAGGGTGTTCGAGTGTTTGCTCGATGTAAATGAACATTGGATATTCTCACCATCCAATGGAGAGAGGTCAAAAATTATTTTCACAGAACCCGAACCTCGGTTCTATACTCTTCTTTTTATCACCCGGACTATCTAGTATTTTTATGGTCTATTACCTACTTTACTAGAAAATTCGGATGTCGATATTTCAAAACATACAAAAAACAAAAAAATCTTTTCCAAGAATCAAAAGTGATTCCCGAGGTTCCCACAAATTGGCACGCCCGGTGGGATCTCTCTTTCCCTTCATCTCTCTGCCATAGCGATCTGAGAAAGTGCACATCCACTACCTCTTAAAAACACTCTAATCAAGTCAACCTTTTTACAGGTTCAGCGGCAGCTTGTGAAGGTGTCATTTACTTAAAAACTTATGTTGACAATGCAACGTCAGCTCTATCACGTTGGTGATCAATTTCAGCAAGTTTGCAAAGATCATGTTGCTCCTGGACTGGCTCGACACCATCTTGGAGTCACCACCTGCTTCTGAGGACATAGCAATGCTACCCCTCACTTTCTACTCCATAATGCATCTCCAAATGCTTGGCCTGGACACCGCCAAGTTGCTCCCAGAAAATGTTCTGTTGTCTCCTTCACGTGAGACTTTCATGGTGAATCAGATCACCCTTGAATTTGGGCCCGCACCCACACCCACAGTCATAGTACCTACTCAACTTGCTGCCCTAGCACCTACTATGTCTGTCACAACATTTGTGCCTGCACCTGCTGCCATGCTGACACCTGCTACAACACCCCTCAACCTGAGGAAGAACATGAGTGAGTGAGGATCCTTTCGGCACCTCAACATCAACAACGTGTGTTGCTCGTGGGACCACACCCACCAAGTGATGCCTATCAAGACTCCTTCTAAGCTTATGGAGGAGAAGCGTAGATGACTACAACCTGTTATCTTGCCGCTTGTCGACAGTTCTTCACTCTGGACTGGCTAGATTACAACAAAGGGACCCTTGCTGTGCCCAATGTTAATGCACCAGATGCAAGGGGGAAGTGTAGACCTTCTGCCTGCCCCAAGAAATCCAACAAGCCAGCAGCTAGAAAGGCCATGGAGAGGGGGCAGCCCTCCCTTCTGAACTTAGAAGACTCAAAAAGGACAATACAGGCAAGGGATCAGCCCTTAGTCTACCATACTTCATTAGACTGAGTAGTGGTCTGAGATGACAAGACCCCACAGCTTATCCAACTGGGGCAGCCTCTCCATCGGATTTTCCCTTCATCTAGCTAACCGATCAGTGGTTCAATGTACAAGGGCTTGACAACAACCGCCTGCCATAAAAAAGAGAGAGACATCAGTAGTCAGCCATGACACTGAATCACCTTGACACTCAAATTCTGCCAGCTAGGGGCAAATCCCCATATGAGCTAATGCTATGGACAGAGGGGGAACAATCCTCTCCTCTGAGTTCTGAAAGTAGGGGCTGGACAGCAGTTCTAAAAATGGCAGCGCAGGCAAAGAACCATCCCTCAGCCCGCCTTCCCTCATTCGACCAATCAGCAGTCCAAGATGAGGAGAACTGGCAGGTGCCACCACCTAGCAGCCAAGAATCACCTGTAGTTGATCCTCTCATCATTGGGCTGGCCAATCAGCAGTTGGAGAGGCCAGGAAGAGGGGGCAGCCCTCTCCTCTAAATTATGAAGTCATATGCTGATCAGCAGCTCTAAAGACAACAACTCGGGTGAGGGACCAGCCCTCGACCAGCCTTCCTACATCGAACTGACCAGCAGTCCAAGCTGAACAGAACTTGCAGGTGCCACCACCTACCATGGGAAAATTCTTTGTGAATGCTTGGTTCATTGACCACCTTTCAAGTTCACTACATAATCGACTGTGGGTAGACTCCCCGTAGGTCATTCCCTTCACCTGGCCGACCGATCAGTGGTCTGGCCCATGAAGACCTGGCAGCAGCCACTTGCCATGATGAAAACATCAATTAGCCCAGTTGTTGGCTTACTACTTCGGTACCCAGCTCCGCCGATTGGGGGCATGTTCCCCACACAAGTTATTCCTCACGGGGAAGTCCATCCAATGGATCCCCTTGCTGACCGGGGGCAAGGTGCTAAACCCTCTACCATGGTCCCTAACTGAATTTGGCTTCTCCTCAATGGAACCAACCTCTATCAAGGTTTGTTGTTCACCATTCCCAGATGAGGGGCTTACGGGCATAAATCCTAATAGCTGCCACTGCTGAGTACCATGCATGATGCTCCACTGTAGTTTAGGCTACCCCAGCTCAGCTGATTAGGGGAAGCTCCTTGTTGGTCCTTTCCTTCTTCACGCCGACTAGCTAGCAGTCCGGCCCACGAGGATTCAACGAAATGCCTGCCGTGAAATTAAACACCAGCAGTTTGAGCCTGCGCCTGCAAAACAACAATAGTAGAGTCTCTTCAAGATTCGAGTCAGACATTAGTCTTGCCATCACCTGATGGTTAGCAATGTGCATTGCCCCTGGAATCTCACTCTCCTGGCTGCCTTCATCCAAACACGACGAGCTCAACTCATTGATCTACTACTTGACAACCAGTTTCTTACTTTCGAGTGGTTAGATGACAAAGATAGGGCCCATACCATGCGCACCATTGTTGCTGCACTAGCTACACAATAGAAGCTCAAGTCTTCTATCCAACTTAAGAAGATCGGCCGACCAATGGCCAAGAAGGACAAGGAGTGGGGGCAACCCTCTCCTCTGAAACTTGAAAACACGAGCCAACCTACTATGGCTATAAAGGTGGCAGTCCGGGTGAGGGATCAGCTCTTAGCCCGTATTCCTCAACTAGATTGATCAGCCATCTTACCCAGAGAGAGCCGGTAGGCCCCAACACTTGTCATAAAAAGAAATTTTCCTTACATTTGGTTTGTCTGCCGACCGACTCTTCCAACACTTTGCTCTACTAACTGGTGGCAAGTTCCCCGTTCAAGCTACTCCATGCCTAGGGTCCCAGACAGTGGACTCTCATGCTGACCAAGGGCAAGGTTCCAGACCCTCTGCCCAGGTCCTTATATAAATTGGACCGATCAATGGTCTGACTTGAATATAGCAAGCAGACAGCAACACCTACCATTAGAAAGATTCCAACAATTGAGGGGCCATCTGATCAACATTGTCCATGCTGGGCTCAAGCAACTAAGGGCAACCTTCTTGTCCAAGCCACTCTCCAACAAGCTGACTGACCAGCGGTCTAGTCCTTAGGTCATCCTACTAACTTACCATTGCTGATTGGTGGCAAGTTTCCCGCACAAGCTACACCCCACCGAGAGCCCCGGACAGTGGACTCTCGTACCGACCGGGGGCAAGGATCCAAACCCTCTGCCCCAGTCCTCAAACAAATGTGGCTGCCAAATACCAATGTTTCCCCAGTGGAGCTTCTACCTTCTAAGCTTGGTCATTTACAACACTCGGATGCAAGCCCTTCCAGGTTGAAACCCTGGCCTTGACCACATTGAGGGCCATTCTTATATTGTTTCCCTATGTCCTCCTTTCCATAACATTTTTTAAAAAATCATCGCTACTTTAACCATTCTGATTATGGTGCTACAAGCCTCTATCACTCATGCCTGTTCAGACTTAGTGATGCTTTGAACTCCCACCACCTTGATCAATCTGATTTTAGTGGTTTACAAAAATATTCCCCAGCCTTGGCTTTTCAGCCCACATGGCCCAACAAAAACAAACAAACACACACACACACACACACACACACACACCACTTTCCTCCCATTTCAGATGACTCGCAACACTTTTACCATCTTGGCCATTCTGGCCCGTATGGCCCTAAAACCTCTACTACCCTGATCACCCTGATCTTGGTAGCCTACTCAACTTGCTACCTTGACCACTCGTTCATGCAGCGAGGCTATTGTAAATGCCTCTTTGGCTTCAATAGTCTCTCTCATTCTTGCCTTTTGTGCAAACATTTAAATCATCCCCTTTGAGGCTATCTCTCTCATTGGTCCCTCTGTGACCATCTCTTTTCTCTATGCAAGCCTTCCATAAAGTCCATCACATTAAGGCTCCTCTTCATCTCTTTGCGGCGCTTTAGTCCTACCCTATGTGTAGACACTTGGGAATCTAGCCCCTTGAGGCTCCCATTTGCCCCCTTTGTGGCATTTTAGTTCTACCCTTTGTGTAGACCCTTGGGAATCCAGCCTCTTTGAGGCTCCCTTTTGCCTCTTTGTAGCAATTTAGTCATACCCTTTGTGTTGACACTTGGGAATCTCGCCCCTTTGAGGCTCCCTTTCACCCTTTGTGGCATTTTAGTCTTACCCTTTGTGTAGACATTTGGGAATCCAGCCCCTTGAGGTTTCCATTTGCCCCTTTGTGGCATTTTAATTCTACCCTTTGTGTAGACCCTTGGGAATCCAGCCCCTTTGAGGCTCCCTTTCGCCCTTTGTAGCATTTTAGTCCTACCCTATGTGTAGACACTTGGGAATCTAGCCCCTTGAAGCTCCCATTTTCCCCTTTGTGGCATTTTAATTCTACCCTTTGTGTAGACCCTTGGGAATCCAGCCCCTTTGAGGCTCCCTTTCCCCCTTTGTGGCATTTTAGTATTACCCTTTGTGTAGACACTTGGGAATCAGCCCATTGAGGTTCGCATTTGCTCCTTTGCAGCATTTTAGTTCTACCCTTTGTGTAGACCTTTGGGAATTCAGCCCCTTTGAGGCTCCCTTTTGCCCCTTTGTGGCATTTTACTTCTACCCTTTGTGTAGACTCTTGGGAATCCAGCCCCTTTGAGGCTCCCCTTTGCCCCTTTGTGGCATTTTAGTCCTACCCTTTGTTTAGACCCTTGGAAATCTAGCCCCTTTGAGGCTCCCTACTTAGCCATTATGAGGCTCTTTATTGGTCCCTCTATGACCTCTTATTGCTACCATTTGTGCTAGCTTTTCTTAAAAATCTAGTCCCTTTGAGACTCCATGCTCACCCCTTTGAGACTTTGTTTCTGCCTTTAGTCCAAATGTTTACAAAAGGATAGCTCCTTTGTGGTTTCTTACTAGCCCCATTGTGGCTCTTAAACTTTGCTTTTTAGGCAAGATTGAAGCTCCTTTGTGTTAGCTTCATGAGCCTTCATTAGACCTTCATGCCAAGTTGCCTTTTACACTTGGATTGGTCTTATCTTACTTGAAACCCCCTTTGTGTAGGTTTCAAATTTTGACCCTCATGCCAAGTTGCCTTTCATACTTGGATTGGTCTTATCTTACTTGAAACCCCCTTTGAGTAGGTTTCAAATTCTGACCCTCATGCCAAGTTGCCTTTCATACTTGGATTGGTCTTATCTTACTTTAAATCCCCTTTGAGTAGGTTTCAAATTTTGACCCTCAGGCTAAGTTATCTTTCTTACTTGGATTGGCCTTATCCTACTGAGGAAACACCTTTATGATGGTTTCTCCACTTATCCATTTAAAACCTCCCTTTTTTGTCAGTTTGAAGATTAGACCCACATGCCAAGTTGCCCTCCGCACTTGGATTGGCCTCATCCCCTTGAGAAATCCCCTTTGTGTCAGTTTCTCCATTCACCTAGCTAAAGCCCCCTTGTGTTAGGTATCTCAACTCTTCTCGAACCCCCATGTTGAATTACCTCTAATTTTGACTTGGTTCATTCTTCTGGAATATGGCTTGAGGGAAGCCTTGATTCCCTACAAAAAAAGAGAGAAAAAGATATGAAAAAAAAGAGAATGGGCTAAAAATGGAGATGCCTGATGGACTTAGTGAATCAAACACCATGATTGGCTAAGAGTAAAAATGTCAAAATAATCTAGTCAAGGTGAAAACCTGCAAAGGCGCCTTGGGCAAAATTGGATAACCCTGCTATGTGAAAATCCTACAATGGGACGCATAGGCAAAAGTGAAAAGGGGTCAACCTAGTTGAAAACTCCGCAAAGGAGCAATCAGGTTGATAAGAAAAACAAAATAATCAACTTGGACAAGCCCCCAACCTAACAAGATGGGTGGGTTCATCCCCCTAATTTTATTAGGGAGGAGATCCGAGTTGCCAATGACGAAAAGGCTCATCTACCTTGTAGTAGAAATATGCCAGGGAGACCATACATGAGGCAACGAGGAAGACCATCTCCCACCTTTAAAATTTGAGGGAAGTTCCCACACTTCATCTTGAAAGGGACGAAGGGTAATACCCTACTCTACTCTCACTCATTCTTACCCCTTCAGTCATTCTTTTGACTTTAGCAATCCCACCATCTTGATCATTCCGATCCTGATGTTCCATAAATAAAAAACTTTCTCCAATCTCGGGTGCGTCAAACACATCGTCGCCGATGTCCTCGTCGGACATCGCAGGTGCCGCAGCAGAAGTAGAGGCCTCGGACGCGTGAGAGCGTCGCACCATCTGAAAATAAGAAGGCCAAAATGTTAGATACATAAAATAATTTAGAAGGAATCAGGTTCCTGGGCATTCCGGCGCTTCCAGAATGCCCAGGCGACCCGGTCGCCGGGCCGCCTGGAGCAGGCGGCCCGCGCGGCGGGACGCCGGCCGCAGGCATCCCGAGCGCCGGGCCGCCCAGGCGGCTCGGGCTTCGGGCCCCCGGCCGCAAGCGGCCCGGGCTCCGGGTCGCCCAGGAGACCCTACTTCAGGCCGCCTGGGGAAGGGGATGCACGCGTCCCCTTCTCCCGACCGATTTTCCCCCTACCGACTTTCGATTTCAAAATTTTTTGCGCCTATAGAAAGTTGAAACTACGATCTATAACAGTCGTGAAAGAAATAACGGACCTCGAAAGTCGTAGGAGAAGCGGGAAGCCGCGGAAGTCAACCATATACTTTTCAACACGGAATCCTCGCCAGAACGTGTGAAAATGAACAGAAAATCTGAGCCCTTTATATAGAAACAGTGAAAATTTTGCTTACTGCCCAAAAAATTCTGAAAAAATCACCAAAAACATCGTAAAAATAGAAAATCTTTATGGGTACCTTCCAATTCTGAGTTCGGAACACGGAAGGCCGATTTGGGCCCGGTAGACGCGTCACACTGACCCGATTATCCGGCATAACCCGAAAAAAGAAAGAGGCATTTGCAATCATATGAATGTTCTTGTAAGCATGGCAATTGACTTTTTAAAAATACAAAAGTTGTTTTTTTGTACATCTCCATGCTAACCCTCTTGCAGAACAGACTCTAGTCCAAAACAACAGACAAAAACAGGAAGTAATCCATAAAGCCGTCAAGAGAATGAAGCTCTCCTCGGGACACGGAAGCCTACTGGCAACATTGCCAGCCTGCCTGAACTAAAAGGAGATGCCGCTCGTTTGCCTCCACATGCCTGGTCTTGATCCTCGGAATTGGGGAGCGATGAAGAAGCTCATGAACCGGCACGTTTAGATGAAGAGCACAACGATGCGGGTTGTACAACACAAGAGACCTCGCCGTCACCAAAAATAGCTCTCTACTAGGAATGAGGCAAGTCTGGAAAAGTGTGCGAGTCACCGGCTGAGTAGCGGTAAAGAACTGCTGATGCATGACGGTCTCAAAGTAATCCCGCCAACTACGCCTCGACCGGAACCCAGGGCAGTGATCCCAGACGCCCCTGCTCAAGCCTGTCTGTCTCGCCACCCTAGACAGGGGACTTCGGACAAAGGAGCTCGGGAAGCCGGGAGTAGACGCCGTGAACCTGAAGTGGAGGTCAGCCCAACAGCTAAACAGCAAGAGACTACCAGAAAAAGAGTGACCTAAGCTGGCTTCAGTCAATCCTTGGAAGAGAAAACCAAGAACTGACATAGCCAACCGACGGCCACTCCATATGCCCTCCACATGGGCCAGCTGGGCGGAACTGACAACATCATCTCCAGAAGGTTACAAGACAGTTATAACAATACATATGGCAGCCCCTTTCAATCCAGATGTCAACTGCTCCGCTGAGTCGCCGGTAGACTCCAAGCAAGACAAAGTCCAACAGTATAAACGGTACAAGTTGACCCCCTCGCCATCCAGCAAGGCAGTCGCCTCCGAATAAGGCATAAATTCCTGCAATATTTGTAAACATGAGCAATCTATGGACGGGACAAAGAAATCTGGAGATTCACCCATTTCGCTGGCCCTTAGGCCCAAGATGAGCTCCACTTCCTCCAGAAGGATGGAGCATTCAAAATCAGCAAATATGAACGTGTGAGTCTCCGGGTGCCATCGTTCCACTAAAGCACCTAACATTGCAAAATCCTAGTGGTAACAATGGATGCGTCGAAAATGGGCAAGAACGCCCCTCAAGCCCCAGCCATGTAAAGTTTCCAGCAAGTGACGTGTCAACGTCCGGGTCAGGCGTTCAGCCTATGCAAACTGACCGAAACGGTTGGAAGAAGGGAAAGACGGCAATTCCTGGACAAGGCACAGAAAATCAGGAGAAAAAAAGTTCTGTGAAGACCAGGCGACCCGTCTACCGGGTCGCCCAGGCGACCCGTCTATCGGGTCGCCCAGGCGACCCTTCTTCCGGGTCACCTAGGCGACCCGTCTGTCGGGACATTTCCCAGAACAGTAAGAGGCACTCTTTGATCCAATGGTCCAAGCATCGTTTCGACAAAAGAAGGACGAAGGAAGGAGCCTAGCACATAAAAATACAAGAGTGAAAGAGAAAAAAGCAATATGCTTACTTCGTTAAGATGAAGAAGACTCCGGAGATGATCTGAAAAAACCGACATGGGCAGAACTGAGCTTTGCCTAGCATAAGGCATGATGGAAGTCTCCTTGCACAAAAATCTCACAACTTTACACTCTAAGAAAGGTTAAAAGTGCTGTGGGTGGAGAGACCCACGAGTTTGGGGGTATCTTAAAGACTTGGGAGTGGTCAAGGCAAGTACATGACCAATCATGTCAAGGACAGATACAGCAGGTGACCCATTGTCTGGGACGCCTAGGCGACCCGCCTGACGGGTCATCCAGGCGACCTGTCTACCGGGTCGCCTAGGCGACCTGTCTGCCGGGTCACCTGGGCGACCCCCCAGACAGGTCGTTTCTTGCTACCAGAACCGAAAAATGCCATTCTTTACTTAAAGAAAGAATGCATTCACTACATCAAATGTTCAATAGTCTGAAAATACATATCTTGAAACTAACATAAGTGCAGGAAAAGGAAAAATCAAGCACGGATCGCTCGAAGCTTCTTTAAGTAACGAGCTTTACGCGCTTCATCCTCTTCAGTCACCATCCAAGGACTATGTAGTTTACATGCCTTCCACAGAGCAATTGCACTTTGACATTCCTCCTCATCATCTTGTGTGCCAAGGCGGCGATCCTTGATGCTTGGAAGATGCGACACCAATGGCACCTTTTGCCTGCAAAGACCTAATTGGGGAAAACACCGGTGAGCATTATATAAAATCAATGAGGTACTGGTGATAAGTCGAAGATCCACTCCCGGGATAAAGCATGCTTTAAGATCCTTCCGGAGTAAAGGGAGTGGCACGCATAAGAAGCTAGCACGGTTAAGCTTGGACAGATACAGGCGCCAGTCTTGGCGAGTTTTCACCATAGGACACTTGTTAATAACCTTCTCTTCCATGCCAAGAATAGAGGATAAAGAATGCAAAGGGCTGCGGGGGAACAAACACGAGGCAGGAATGATCTCCTCAGCAACATCAAATTTGAAGTGAAGTTCTGCCCAAGAAATTGAAAGGAGGATGCTACCAAACATAGGACGACCAAGGCATGCCGCAGAAAGCCCTTCATATAAGAAGCCCATGACAGATGGGGCAATGCGCTCCCGGCGCCACAACCCCCAAATGCAAGGCAAGGAATTGGGAGCAATCCAACCGTCCTCTGAAGGGTAAAGGAAAGCAGAAACAACACAAGTCACCACACCTTTCAACCCGCAAATAAGATTGTCAGAATCTTCAGAAGCCTTGTCCATACTCTTAAGAGACCATGTCAAAAGACCTTCAAAAGAAATCTTGCCACTGACATTCAATGAAGAGGCTTCCATTGGAGTCATAAGTTCCTCTAGAAACAAATGAGCGATCAGAGGAAAAGGTGGGATAAACATGAAATCTTCTTGACCATAAGGAGAATCCGGGAGACCTAACAACATTTCAACTTCTTCAAGAAGAATGGTGCATTCAAAAGTATCAAGAATAAACATGTTAGTATCTGGATGCCAACATTCAACCAAGGCTCCCACAAGAGCAAAATCCCAATAATACTTAGAGCAATTCATCACGTGAACAAAGAAGTCGGCCATGCCCCATTGCCGGAGTACATGGCGAGTTTGCAAAGTAATATACGGAATAATGCGGGAGACACATTGACATGAGCCATAGCGACGGGCTCCCGAAAATGCTGGGGGATCCTGAACATGCACATATAAAAATGTCAGCAATGCGCAGATGACCCGCCTGTCGGGTTGCCCAGGCGACCCGCCCAGGCGACTTGTCTGTCGGGTCGCCCAGGCGACGTGATGTCGGGTCATTTCCAGACGACAGGTTCAATTCCAAAAATGAGAGAAAAATTGGAATCCAAATAAGAAGGGGATGATTTTGGGGAAGAAGAAAGAAAATATCAAGAGAAAACTTACAATTCCGGCCATTATTCTGTTGAAGATATGCCCCGGAACCTCCGAAAATCATCTTGCCTTCTTCGGATTAATGAATCTTGAAGGATGAAACATTGTGAGAGGAGTAGAAGAACCAGAAGAGAGAAGGAAAATATGATGTTTTTATAAGAGGGGCGAGTTGGAGGCTTAAAAGGGGGAAAGGAGTTGTCCTGCACTTTATTTAAGGCTGAAAAGATGTCCAGAAGTCCAATCTACCTGCTCTGACAACGGGACCAGGCGACCCGGCAGACGGGTCGCCTGGGAAACTTGTACACTTGACGGCAGCTATTATATATGTCTAAATTGAACGTTGAAGACCTTGAGTTCAGGACAGTTGAGCTTGAGAACCCCCTCAACAAAAACAATGATGGTTCAACTGTTTCTAGACTCGCGGATAGACCAAAGTCTTATGTACGGGGATGACGGTTCTCTCCAAGAGTTTCCTGACCCGTTAAACATAGGACCTATATCTTCAACTAGTTGCCTATTTTTGAGTTTGTTTTTTATTTTACCCCTATATATATATATATTAAATCATGCATCATGCATCGCATACTCTCCAGACACTTCAAACGAGCTGTATTCCGGTGTTCTGAAAAGTTTCTCGCTAGATTCAGTAAATTCTAGAAGAACATGGAGTCATTATAATCCGGAAAAGATCAGTACCATTGCAAGAACCAAATGAACTTGGAAGATATAGCCCCGAAATGATTGGATGTTCACTCTCTGTTTTCGTTAGTTTAGTTAGCCCTTCTCGGTACAAGCACACCACAGAGCTAGGCCGCTAACCGAGATGAACTCACGAGCCACGACTCGGGGGTCCCCCATGCTGGGGGGCAGGCTTCTCCCTTTATGTTCGTGCCCGCGGCATTGCATCCATCCAATCAATGACGGGAATGATCTGAAGAGGACAAATGGAAACGGCAAAGGACCGGTAACGTCCGCTCATTGCCCAATTAGGCTCTAGTCTGCGTGTCTAAATCTACACCTTGGTGCCACCTTTTCAGTTCGCGCCATTGCATGCCGCTACGCCTCATTACATTTTATTTCACCTACACTTCATTCCATATCGCTCCCCTACAAAGCCGACACCAAGGCGAGGAAAGCAGTAGACATGCAAATTTTGCCTATTTGAGGAGCTTAAGATCCATGTTTTCTTAGAAGGTATTCGAGTTTTCTGATAAACAAACCGGATCTCCAAGAAAATGGCACAAAAGCGAACTCTGGGGGCGTAGATGACCCGTCTGTCGGGTCACCGAGGCAACCCGTTTGCTGGGTCACCCAGGCGACCCCCCTGCCAGGTCGCCCAGGCGACCCGTCTGATGGGTCATCTGCCAAATCGTCCGTTCTGACGGTGGTAGGTGAGACATCAAATCCGGACAGGTACGGGAAGTGACCCGGTCAGCGGGTCGCCTGCCAAAACAGTGTACGAAGTGAACAAAGTGACCCATGAACGGCGCACGCTCATCCGGATGGTCAGAATCGATTGGGCGTAGGCGACCCGTCTGACGGGTCCCCTGCCACTATAGCAGACCCCGGACGGCGGCCGACCAACTTTCGGCGCATGCACATTTAATGACATTTATGGTTTCGCAGGTGACCCGTCAGACGGGTCGCCCAGGCGACCTGGCAGACGGGTCGCTTGCTGATTCCAAAAAGTTTTTTTATGTCTGAAATGCCCCTGTGACCCTTTTGCCTATAAAAAGGGACACCCTAACCACTTTTTTAAGGGTTGGAAGAGGGTTAGAAGGGAGAGAACGTCCCAAGCCTCCAAGAGAGAGCCTTAGAGAGTTCCAAACCTCTTCCATTTCCCAATTCTCATTGCCCAAGAGATTGAGAGCTTTCCACTTCCATCCACCTCAATAAATCGAGGTTCTTCATCCCATTTCTTCATCGGCATTCATTTCGAAGCTTCTCAAGCTCCTACATCAAAGGGGGAATCATCATCCACTTCCAAGGAGCTTCCGGGAGTCGTCATCAAGCTTCTAGAGCCATCCGTAAGCATCACGGGAGCATCTGGGAGTAAACCGGGTTTTGGTGCAGGAAGTGACCCGCCTGCCGGGTCGCCCAGGTGACCCATTTGCCAGGTCACCCAGGCGACCCCCTGTCGGGTCGCCCAGGTGACCCCCCTACCGGGTCGCTTGGGACTCCAGATTGCCATTTTTGAAGCCGAAACTCATTTTTCTTCCACCACTTTCTAACATTACTTTGCTTCCATGTTTTCCATCATAGATCATCACATTTACATGCATATTTAACTTAGTAACTGTAGACACGCCAAATTCGCCTAATTCAGAGCATAAAACTCATGTTTTATAGGGTAACATGTGCGATTGACCTTATAATGATGCAGGGTCTTTAAAAGTTGATTTGGAGCTTCGCCGAACGATATCGGATGTTTTCCGATGTTTTCTGCAAAAAGTCGTAATTTCCGAGCGAAAGCCACACGTAAATCGTGTGAACACAAAAATTGGCTGAATGACCAATGCCTAATGATCATGCATTGAAGGTTATGATCATATTCACACCCTGAACAAGTTTTGTTGCATTCCGTGCCTTTCTGGTTTGCCGTCGGAGTCATTTTGACCTGTATCAGATCTTCTGTTCACTACCCTAACTTACGGATAAAATTCTGAAGTTTTGGAGGGTGTGATGGCTGATCTGATGCTATATAAAGCTTCTTCGGCCTGTTATCTTTCCAAAGCAACAAACGGCGTCGAATTCCGAGTTCGGGAGTGTTCGCAATGGCTTCCGGAAGAAGGACGCGCGAAACCAGTCCCATGCGCCCAGGTTCCTGGTCACATGCGCCCGGGACCCAGGGCACGTGGCAATGCGCCCTACCAGTGAGGCATGTGACCTTGTGCCCTCACTTGAGGGCACATGCGCCCCACCTTTGAGGCACGAGGGACCCAGTCTTTCACCGGGACTCTACCACTGAACCGACGATTGGATAAGAACAAGTTTTTCGAGATTTGTGCCCATGCGCCCTCATTGGGGGGCACATGCGCCCCTCAGTGGGGCGCATACGCCCTGCACCAGGGCGCATGCGCCCAGGGGTGGGGCGCAAGGCTCCTATTTTTTAGTCCAGATGACGCCGTTCGTTCTCCTATAAATTAACTCTGATTCCGGTCATTCTAAGGGCATGAGCACGACTCCCCAGGCATCTCAAGACGTCCAACCTCCCTCCTGAATCTATTTTGTGATTTTTAGAGAGAGAATTTCGAGTTTTTTATAGAGAGAAAAGTCGGTTCAAGAGAGAGGAAGGTTGTTCTGCAGGGGATCTTCCCAGTCTCTCTTCCTCGGCCTCTACAGCAGTGTGTGGACGTCTTCTGCCCGAGCTCTCTTCATCAAAGTTCTTTCTCTCCAAGTCTTCTTCAGTTTTCAATCGACGTCACTTGATTCGGAGGTCGAGGCTGGTCATGACGAGCGCAGAAGCAAAGTCGCGCCTGACAGATCCTGGACTGTTGCTCGGCTTTTTCGACAACACAGATTTGGCTATATCTTTCTCTATTCAACTCAGAATATTTTAGTTATTTTTACTATCTCTTTATTTAGTGATTATACATCCTCCTATCATTTTTTTACATTTTTTTGCATTACTTTTACTCTGTTATTCCGAAAATAAAAAAGGGGTTAGAGATAACCCGAATCCGGTCTGTTTCTAGTCAGTTGTGTGTTTCATGTCATTCTCTTTACACATACTCCACCTTGTTTAGTTCTAATTGTCTATTTCACTTGTTTGTTTGTCTAGTTGCACAGAATATCAAGCACCCACCGTGTTGAGGACTCTTCTTCATCGGCCGGCCGAAGAAGGAGAAGCTTTAACTCACATTCTTCACGCTAAGGTACACACGGTCAATTTTAATTCTATAAATCGGAACCCACGGTTCCTGGAAACCACATGTCTTAATTTATTTATTCTCACCCTATTACCACATGACCCGAACCATCTCTTTGGTGATCGAGCGACGCCAAGGGATGAAAGTTTGGGGATCAATGTGAGTGTGGGACCGAGGTGAGAGTTGCTTTCCGAGTTTTATTCCTTTCTTTTCTCATCCCCTCTTGAGGTGACGATCTGGGTTCACGGACTTCCCTGAAAAGGAGAGGACCCCGTCGAATTTTTAGAGTCGACAGCTTTGTGGCAACCACGGTGGGACAAGCAATGTCTTCAACCGTGGGTGCTTAGTGTTTTGTTTGCAACTAGTTCTAGTTCTAGACCGGTTCCCACGTGAGCCATTCCTTCTTTCCACCTCTCTTAAACTTCATGCCATCTCAAAATTTCTGATTTCACCCATCTTTCATCAGATCTGAAGTACCAAGTATGCCATTTAATTTCTGCATTTTATTTAAACCGGTTCCCACGTGAACCACCCTTTTCCTTCTAAACCGGTTCCCGCGTGAACCAATCTCTTTCTTTACTTCGGTTCCCACGTGAACCAAACCACTTTCCTTCAGATCTATCCCCACTTGGATCAGATCTTTATTCACTTTTAATTGGCCCCACGTGGCCCTCTTTTGACCATTCAAACCGGTTCCCACGTGAACCACCCCTTTTTACCCAAAACCGGTTCCCACGTGAACCACCTTTACTTTTTACCCCAGTTCCCACATCGGTCCCCACGTGGACCACCTTTTTGCTTGGCTATCAGATTTGAACCCTCTTCTTTCCATCACCTTTTCACTATCTCCATTTGGCTCACATAAGAAACAAGTCTAGATTCTAGTTTCTAGTTGCTTGTCTAGTTTCTAATTGCTTGTCTGGTGTTGATTGCTTGTTTATTTAAGTTCATGTTTTGCTCATTACTTGTTTTACTACTTGATTGCATTCTCTGCTCCTTCTCTCTACCTCCTTATTTTACACTTTTTTGAGGCGGGAGCTCACTCTCCCATTTATCCCTCCCATCCAAAACACCCTCTTGGTGGATTCTGACCTCTCTTCTGGGATATTCCTTCCTAGTTGACTTGGTTGGCTTTCATCAAGGCCTCCGTAATTCCTCATACGTGGAGTATTCCTCTTCACAATCGGGTTGGTTGTACCACTCCCCAAAACCCGAAGCATCCTACGTTACCTACACGCGGTGAGATTGTGTGAAACCTAGGTCATTGGAGATTGGAGTTAGGATCCTAACCCATTTGTTGAGAGAACAATTCTTAACAAATCCATAAACCTAAGGTTTAATCAAAATCATTGCGTAATCTTGCTTTCAAGTCTTTGCATCACTTGCTTGTCAAACAAAAATTCAAACCTTTAACTTTTTGCAAAATACCAAAAAAAAAAATTTCTTTGTTTGCTCTGTCAACTTGTTTGTTTTACTTTCTCCTTGAAGTTCAATGCAACTAAGGTCTGGAAGACACGTTGGAATGGCGGAACAAGCTGAACATCGAGAACATGAGATGGGTCATCAACCAAATCCGTCAGATGGTCGTGTTAATCCATTATTTGAGTCGGAAGCGCAAGAGGTCCCTCAACCATCTGCTCCTCGTGATGTTGAACAACTCTTTAGGGAGTTGTCTCTCTATACTAACCCAGAAACCTATGCCCGCATACAATCCATGGTGAAGGGCAAAATGGCCTCAGATCAAGCTGAAGTTAACCAAGTTGCCTTATCTCCTCGTCCTCTAGTTCAACCACCACTTATTCAAGCACCCTTGGTTCAACCTCCTGTTGTTCAACGATCTGTGATTCAACCATCATTAGCACAACCATCTATTGGTCAACCGTCTGTGGTCCAACCATCATTTGTTCAGCCATCTTATTTTAACCATGTTGCTCCCCTGACCCATCAAGTCATGGGACAATCTTCAGTAAATCTGCCAAGTCATGCTCCTCAATTTCAGAACCATGTCTCTAACCACATACCCCCACCAGTAAACCAAGAACCTGCTCTCACCAGGGCAATCATGGATCAGCTCACCCAGATGAATGAACGTTATGAAGAGCTGAGATGTCGCCTGGACTCCAAGTCAATTCCTGAGATTTCCATTCCTTCTATGCCAGTCCTACACCTGCCACCTTCTGAGCTACCAGTTTATCGCCGCTACAATGGTACTGGCAATCCTTTTCTCCACTTCAAAGATTTTCTTTACGAGTCCTCATTCTGGAAAGATGATCGTAGGGTTCTTGCCTTCTTGTTCCGTCGATCATTAGAAGGGTCTGCATTGGAATGGTTCTACTCACTCGACTCCTTTGAGGCAGGAGACTTCGACATTGTCAAGACAAAATTCTTGCAAAGATACAGAGACCGGGTGGCACCAGCATGCTCCATTACGGATTTGATCGCTGAGAAGATGAAGCCCGAAGAGGACTTCATAAAGTTTGCTGATCGCTGGAGGGGAATGGCAGAAAAACTGACAGATGTGATTTCTGAAGGGGAACAAGTAAAGATGCTCATTGGAAATACTACACCTGCTCTGAGAAATGTATTGATCATGCACCGTCCTACCACAATGAATGAACTCTATGACAGTGCCCGATACTTGCAAGCCCACTTCAAGGATGCCACAATGATAAACCCTTTTGATCCTAAACCAAGAAACCTCAGGAAAACCCCCTCTGCACCAGTTGGTCCTACAACCGAGGGAGTGGTTAACAACGAAGCAATAAACACTGTGGGGAACCAGGGAGGGAACCGTCAAAACCAGTACAGAAACCCACCACAAAACCTTTCCTATTACCCCCACAACAACAAGTTAGGCCACCACAACCACGACAACCACAACAACCCCCGCAACCAGTAGCACAACCCCAGCAACCTCGTCAACCTACCTACAATAGGGCACCACCACCACCCAATCAGGCACCACGAAGGGGAGGTCCTAGGAGAGAGAACTACCAGCAACTCCCTTACTCCTTGAACGACATCTTCAATGTACTCATGGCGGAGAAACAGTTGGAATTGCCCAAGGAAAGAGAGGTTTGGCCAACAAATGTAGATATGTCCCGATACTGTGCTTACCACCGGTGTCCTGGTCACACTGTAGAAGTGTGCTTTCAATTCAAGGATTACATCCACGATCTGAATGACCAAGGAAGCATTGATTGGGTCCAAATGGGGGAATGCATACAGTAATGAAGGCTAGGCGAAGACGGCGCAGCGTCCACCGGCTCAACCTCAACAACAACCTGGCTTGGGGATTGTCCAGAATCCGCTCCCATTACATGCTCCCGCTCCAGCACTGGCACCAGCACATCCAAACCCAGGAATTGGTCTAGTACACTCCATTGTTCAGGGAGATGCCAATCGTGCTCAAGGTTGGCAACTAGAAAACCAAAATGCAACCATGCCTATCAACTCAGCTAGGCCTCCTGCTAGGAACCCTCCTAGACAGATAATTCGTGCACCTGCTACTCCACAACTACCACAAAGCTCAATAACCCAACCACTGGCCACCACTTCTTCTCGCCGGCCCATCATTAGGCCAGCCCCCTCTCTAACTACACCTCCTTCAACCATTGCTACACACCGGCCCTTGCTCATCCGACCACCACAATCATCACCAAACCTGAACCCCCAGCCTATGAGCTCTACCACTCCAAAACCCCAACCTATCATACCACCAACACCACAACCAATCCCACAACCTACACCTTCATTAAACTCATCAACCACCTCTGCACTCCGGCCTCTTCTTATTAGGCCACCAATATCACCATCATTACCACCTCCAAATCCTACCCCTCTACCAACTAACCCCATCATCCCGTAACCATCGATCCCATTACCTATCATACTCGCACCTACACCACCTGTTCCACCACAACCCACCCCAGTTAACCCGTCACCTCTACCCGACCGCCAAATAGCCCCGGTGCTTCGGAGTGGGAGGATGTTCTAGCGGCTCTTTCCCCAAGCCGGAACTCAACCGCAGGAGCCAGTGGAGGAGGAACAAGTGAAAGAACCATTGCCAGGCATGGCGTATAATCTGACACCAGCCCGTATTTCTATACTTGAGTTGATCAAAAGATCAAAGGTGCACCAGGAGATTCTACAACAGTACTTACAAAGGGTCATGGTGAGTGAAGATCTCCCACCTGAGAAGATCACTACAGTGTTAGCCCCTAAAAGTGAGCACCCAACACTCACTTTCTCTCAGGAAGAATTAGCAGATCCAGAATTTAGGAGATATGCTTTGCATGTGGCTGCTATCATCTGCAATGTCGAAGTAAAATCGTGTTTGGTTGACACTGGAGCTTCCATCAACGTTATGCCGCCAGAAACATTGCAGTTGTGCGGTATTTCTGAACAAGAAATCAAGCCATCATGTGCCATGGTGACGGCCTATGATAACTCCAAGAAGTCTGCACGTGGGGTGGTCACACTAGAAGTCAAACTTGGACCATGTACGGCCACAACAGATTTTCATATTCTAGAATTGGATCCAACTTTTTGGGCTATACTTGGGAGGCCATACTTGGAGGCAATAGGAGCTGTGGCTTCAACAAACCACCAGTGCATAAAATTTCTCTTTAAAGGACAGGTGGTCAAGGTGACTAGCATGCCTATAAGGGACGAGCTGAACGATGCTTCTTTACCCCTAGGTCTGTCAATACAACCCCAGATCTCAGTGGGAGAATTGCCAGAAGTCAGATGCATGACCGCCTCTCTACCAGACACACTGGGATGGCGGATGATGATGAAATTGGGCTATCAGCCTGGAAGAGGTTTAGGTAAGGATCTTCAAGGGATCACTCAGCCAATTGAAAATGCGAAAAGGCCACGCAGGCAGGGGTTGGGATATGAAGAGGGTTCCATCCCAAGGAGGATCTTCCAGCCAGGATATGCCATGAGACTCCATACATTCTTTATCAAAGGGGAGACCATGATGATGGCTGAAGATGGCAAAAGTTCTGTGATAGCTGTCAAGAGAAGAAAAGCTCCAGAAGAAGAAGAAGAAGACTTGGAAGACTTATGCTTATCTTTGACTCGTCTGTTGTCAAGTGGGGAAGAGCACCAGAACCACTCAAGGGCAGACCAATATTGGATCATCTGGTTGAGCATACCACCCAAGTCAAAACCATTCCACGAGGCCCAAATACAACAATGCCATGTTTAAACCTCGTGCCATTGTTTCTAGATCTTTTGGATGGGCTTCAGGGCCCACTTACCCACTTTGGGCCCATGTGCCCTCTTCAACCTTCTACTCTTACTAGGCCAGCTTGCCCATTTGCTTCCCTCATCAACTTCAGAACTGAGGGCTTTTCTCAACATTGGCTCACATGCCCATTTATTTCTATGATCGAGTCTACGTACCCGTTTACTTTTTTCATCAGTTTTGGACCCATGTGTCCACTTTCTGTTACCATTGGGCCCACGAGCCCCCTTTTCCCCTTTATTCTTAAGTTTTTCTCTCTATTAATTCAGTCATCTTCTAGCCAGCCTCGAGTCACTCAGGCTCATTCTATCTTTTTACTTGAAATTTCCAAAACGTCTTCTCTGAAACTCACATTTCCATCGAGGAGACGTCTCTACTCATCCCAGAGGGTACTCCCAATCAGGGATCCCCCATTTCTGAATCATTGATCGATTTGCTCGATCCTCCCTCCACTGTAAATACCACCTTTCCAGCTTTATCTTCAGTAGGTCAAGTTAGGTTAGGAAATAGGAAAGTCAGAGGTAAGCGAGTTCCAAATAGGTATCTGCAACAATTGGCACAGAAATGCGTAGAGTGTGCAAGGCTGCCAAACTTTTTAGATAATACCATCCAGCTAGATGAAATCCGATATGAGGATTAGCATAACATAGATCATACTTTGGGGGTATATGAGGTGGTATCAGAGAAGGATCCCGAATCCGAGGATGAAATTGAGGTCTTGGCTGATGCATATGCATCTGGACTTAGAAGATTTGAAGAACCATCAGCCACAGGGAATGAACCGACCAAGGAACTGAATTTAGGAACCCTGGAAGATCCTAAGACTATCCTCATTAGTGCAAACCTCACTCCCTCAGAAGAACAACGTTTGATCAAAGTTTTGGAAGAATATAAGGACACGTTCGCATGGACATATGAAGACATGCCGGGATTCGATAATTCATTGGTTGAACATAGATTAACCTTGAAACCTGGAACTACCCCGGTCAAACAAAAGCTCAGGAGATTCCACCCTAATATTGCACTCAAAATGAAAGAAAAGGTTGACAAACTACACCAAGCAAAATTTATTAAGGTTGTCCTATATCCGCAATGGGTGGCTAACATAGTCCCTGTTATGAAGAAGGATGGACGAATTCGGATTTGTATAGACTTCAGGGACTTGAACCGAGCGTGTCCTAAGGATGATTTCCCTTTGCCTCATATCAATGTTTTGGTTGATAACACAGCTGGATTTGAAATGCTTTCATTCATGGATGGCTATTCTGGATACAATCAGATCCGGTTAGCTGAGGAGGACCAAGAAAAGACCTCATTCACTACACCTTGGGGAACATATTGCTATGTTGTCGTGCCCTTTGGGTTAAAGAATGCCGGTGCTACATATCAGAGGGCTATGATGGCTATCTTTCATGACATGATGCACACCCTTGTAGAGGTGTATGTGGATGATTTGGTTATCAAGTCCAAGAGTCGGGAAGATCATTCTGAAGTGCTAAGGAAGGTCTTGCAAAGAGCTAGAGAATACAAGCTAAAAATGAACCCTAAGAAGTGTACATTTGGAGTTTCATCAGGAAAGCTACTTGGGTTCATAGTAAGCAAAAGGGGCATAGAGATCAACCCAAACAAGGCCAAGGCAATTATTGGTATGCCTCCTCCGAAGAATATGAAAGAGCTTCGAGGATTGATTGGGAGGCTACAATTTGTCCGCCGGTTTATCTCACAACATTCCCAAAGGTGTAAACCTTTCTATGAGTTAACCAAGGTGGGGGCCGAGTTTAAGTGGGATTCGAAGTGCCAGGAGGCGTTTGATGGGTTGAAAACATACCTGGCAAGTCCCCCTGTACTTAGACCACCAATTCCCGACAAACCTTTGGTCCTCTACATTTCGGTTCTTGAGAACTCTCTCGGGGCAGTCCTTGCACAAGTTAATGAAGAAGGGAAAGAACGAGCTACTTACTACTTGTCTAAGATGTTTGATACTTGTGAGCTGAAGTACACTGTGGTAGAAAAGACTTGTGCTGCTCTTGTTTGGGTGGTTCAGAAACTCAAACACTATTTTCTTGCTCACCAAGTCAAGCTCATTGCTCGTATCAATCCCAGTAAGTTTCTGTTAGAGAAGACAGTCTTGACTGATCGGTTAGGGCGATGGCAGAGTTTCTTATCCCAATTTGATATCACTTATGTCCCATAGAAGGCAATCAAGGGTTATGCTATTGCTGAACACCTTGCCCATCATTCCATACCCGTTTTTGACCCAGTCCGGTCGGAGTTCCCGGATGACAAACTAATGTCAGTCCGATCTTTCAATCTTTGGACATTATATTTTGACGGGGCTCTGAACTCTCATGGTAGAGGGATAGGTATTGTCCTTCTGTCACCTGAAGGTGTCACCATTCCACAGGCTTTTCAGCTTAACTTTCCAGCAACCAACAACATAGATGAGTATGAAGCCTTGCCGGCCAGTGGAGGCCGCTCATTTCCATGGTGCCACCGAACTGAGGGTGATAGGTGATAGTCAATTGATCCTACGCCAGGTCCTATCCAAGTACCGAACTTCCCATCCAAACCTCAAACCCTACCAGGAGCTCACCACCTGCTACATCAAGCTATTCTTCAAACTCACCTTTGTCCATGTCCCTCGTTCTCAGATTATCCTCGCCGATGCCTTAGCTTCACTAGCTTCGTCTCTATCTGTCCCGCTAGGCAGGCAAGTGCGGACTATCCACATTTGTAAGAGGACAATTCCAGCAATTGAGGATGGACGTTTTCTGAAGGTTAAGGAGAGGTTCAACAGAAAGGAATACTTAGAACATAAAGAAGAAATCTCCTTGATTG
This sequence comes from Cryptocoryne crispatula var. balansae, assembly GCA_036172225.1. Taxonomy (NCBI): domain Eukaryota; kingdom Viridiplantae; phylum Streptophyta; class Magnoliopsida; order Alismatales; family Araceae; genus Cryptocoryne; species Cryptocoryne crispatula. The sequence continues at coordinate 27,446,882 of CM069922.1, forward strand.
AGTTAGAAGAATTAGAAGAAGGTGAGAGACCTTGGTATGACGAGATTGCGAGGTATTGCCAAGATCAGTCATATCCACCTGGATCAACTACCAAAGAAAAGAAGGCAATCAAAAGAGTACCCCAGAGGTATACAATCCTAGGAGGAGTGCTCTATAAGAGAAGCCTAAGTGGAATCTTACTCAGGTGTCTTGATGAAGAAGAAGCCGAGTTGGTGCTGAAAGAAGCACATTCTGGAGTTTGTGGTGGTCATGTGAATGCCCAAGCCCTTGCTAAGAAAATCATCCGACAAGGGTATTATTGGGAAACTCTAGAAGAAGACTGCTCCATCTTTGTCCGGCATTGTCATTCATGTCAACTCCATGCCGACAAGATTCACTCTCCCGCATCTTCCCTTCATCCAATTCATGCCCCATGGCCTTTCGCCATGTGGGCTTTTGATATCATTGGCCCCTTGAGTGACCTCAACTCCGAAATGTGCTCAAAATCATTCATTCTGACGGCAACGGAGTACTTCACAAAGTGGGCTGAAGCGGAAGCATTCGTGGAGATTAAAGCATCAACAGTCTGCTCCTTCATCAAGCGCAACATCCTGGCAAGGTTCGGGATCCCCAGCGACATCGTCACCGATAATGGGCCACAATTTCTTTCTCAAGATCTGCGTGATCTTTGCAACCGGTATTACATTTCATTGCATCATTCATCACCATACTATCCTCAAGGCAATGGTCAAGCAGAAGCCACCAACAAGACCTTAATCAAAATCATCAAGAAATCTTGTAAGTCTAGCAAGTTTGCCGATTGGCCTGATAAGCTTGTAGATGCTCTATGGGCTTATCGTACTTCTGTAAGGACTCCCACTGGACAAACCCCGTATGCTTTGGCATATGGGATGGAAGCAGTGGTCCCTTACGAAGTATTACTTCCATCTCTCCGAGTTCAGCTCGACAGAGATATTCCTGTTGATGAGAGACGAGAATCTCTCCTTGCACAGCTTGAACTCTTGGATGAAAGAAGGCTAGCCGCCGCCGAGCATGCCCGGACTTATCAGAATAGACTCAAAAGGTTTTATCAAAAGAGGGTGGTCGAGAGAAAATTCGAGATCGGTGAGATGGTAGTCAAACGCATATTCGTTAAGCCGGGGGGTCCCCGCTCCAAGTTGCAACCTAACTGGGAAGGGCCTTTTGTAATCACCGAAAAGTATCCAGGCAATGCATATGAATTGACTAATGCAGATGGAGAAAAATTGAATCATCCTTGGAATGGAGTTTACCTCAAAAAGTACTTTCCATAAAAATGGAGAAACCACTGGTATAATCTCAAGTCATCGATCCTAGGTTGTTCGTGAGAAGTCAAGGGTAGGTACCATCCTACACACACCACACTTCCCGATCCTAGAATCCAGACAACCCGACACTTGCGAAAGGCAAGGCAGAAATCTAGAAATGGAAGGAGTACCCTTACCCTATTCTCTTCTACTCGGTCCAAGATAGGGAGAGAAGATTAGAGAGGGGTAGTATCGAAAACACTCGCCACCCTAGTAGGAGGCCGTCTCAGAGGGTACAAAAAGGGTGCCAAAAGATGGGCAATGAACCCCTCAGGTTAGAAAAAAAAATGATCAACTTGTCTGAATGAGTACCCAGAATGATAGTCAAGGCAAAAGGCACTAAAAGATGGGCAATGTCCCCACGGGTCAAAAACCTGTCCAAATATGTGCCACATTGAAAAGAACAAAAAAAGAAAGAAGAAACCCAAAGAGGCCGAACCCCAATGGGTAATTTGAGTGAGAGTAGAGAAATACTTCTCAGCATCTTCAAACCCTATCAAGGACTTCCTCTATACTCTTCCTCCTTAAACCCCTTGGGTAGGGTAAACCGACCAAATCCAGGTGGAATCCAAGCCGATCAAAGGAAGAATGTTAGAAGGATTCTAGGTAGGGAACTTTATTCTTGCACGTGGCATCTACCACTTGAGTCTTGACAAACCCCAAAGACCGATCACTTGTCTCAAATACTAGCATTTTCTCCACAAAAAAGAGGAATATTTTAAAAAAAACCAAAAAAAATGCATATTTCAAAAACCCAAAAAAATGCATATTTCAAAAACCCAAAAAAATGCATATTTCAAAAACCCAAAAAATTGAATATTTCAAAAAAATCAAAACAATGAATATTTCAAAAATTCAAAAAAATATACACAGTTCAAAAATCAAAAAAAAAATTGAATACTTTTGAAAATCCAAAAAAATGAATATTTCAAGGAAATCCAAAAAAAAATTTTGCTTAGTCATGATCATTGCCTTAGTTGCATCCATGTTTATTTTACTGTCATGCATATTTCCATTTCTGCAAGCATATCCATTTTTTTGCTTTAATTACCTTGTTAAGAAGGCTCTTCCCTTTGACCTAAGTCGAAGTTGACCATAATAGGCAAAGGGATGAGTCATGATGAAGATCTAATCTCCTTCTGTCAAGTGTTTCAAGCATTTTCAATATAGGAGAGGAGAGGATTCACACCACGGTAGGTAAGTTCTCTCAACCCTTACCACCAATTCATTTTAGTTATTTGTTTTATTCCACCTTATTAAGAAGGCTTCTCCCTTTGACTCAAAATCAAGGCATACGATATACAAGCAAAGGGATGAGTAATGATAAAAATTTAATCATTTTCATTAAGTATTTTCAGGAGCTGAAGAAGCAAAAAGAGAAGCGCAATCAGGTACAATTTTTTTCTGAAAAAAAAAGCCTCAGGGCGCATGTGCCCTCATCTGGGGGCACATGGCCAGGTGCCCCACCCCAGGGCGCATGGCCAGGTGCCCCCGATTAGAGGCACATGGACAAAAAATTTGAAAAATTCAGAAAAATCTCAAAAAATCAGAAATTGTCTATAATGTTAAAAGTGACATTTTTGCTAAAGGAACCATCATTAGAAACTTTGTTTTGACATCCAAATGATGGTTCAAATAGTAAAATCTTCAATTGATCATTTCATGAACAATCTGATTCATTTGACAATTCTGTCTGTTGGGTACTAACCAGAAATGTGTAGGCAACCTTTTTAGTCCTAACAGGTGAATTGGCGAGATCAGTGTTCCCCAAGGAACGTCATGCCAACCTTACGGCGAAAAGAAAGGAAGCACCACCCAGCTGAACATTCTTATGGTGTTGTATTCCGTCAGAAGGCAAGACAAGGATGGACCAGAGATGCTGGTCGATGCACCACGCCTGAAGATTTTACTCAAATCCACACTCTCATCAATCTCACATTACATCATCACCAACACTTCTTTTTTTGCACTTCACATCACTCCTACTATCTATCACCTAGTTATGTTAGGTCCATTTGATACATATTATATGCATTAATGTTGAAGACCTTAAGCGTGAAGATGACTGGGCCCGAGGTCCCCTTTAACAAAATCTACAACGGCTTAGTCATTTCTTCACACTCACGGATAAGCCAAAATTGAACATTGGAGGGACGATGGTTCCTAATCAGGTGTCTTGACCTCCAATAGACAATCTATATCTTCAACTATTTTCTACATAATTTTCTATGTTTTCGCATCCATCTCCTTTTCATTCTTCATCATTACCAATTTTATTTCTTCATGTTTTATTCCTTTCTTTTTATTCCACCATGTTTTATTCTGTCCTTTCTTTTATCCCACCGTGTCTTTTATCCCGCCCCACCATGGCAATTGTCATGCCATTGTCTCTTCTTTCCCATCATTCTATGTTAGTCCCACCATTATCTTTCAATCTCCCTATGGCTTAAGTCTGTCTTGTCATTTTCCGAATACCGGGTTTTCTGCCAGAGCGTGATTCATGGTTTTCACGATACCCGAGCAATTTTGTTATGCTTAAACGAACCCTTTTAAAATTTGAGATTATTCCACTCAGTAATTAAACTGAGTATTTTGGTGAAACTTGAATGAACTTGAGATTCCAAATATGATGGATTGGTATTCTTTTCATTTTAAGATCAACTTCTCTTTTACAAACTTTAGCCCATCACAGTACAAGAACACCGCAAAGTTCGGGTTGCTGAGTGATGATGAACCTACGAATTCGAGGACTCCTCACCACGCTGAGGGTTGGCTACATCCTTTTATCCTTTATCATTTACTTTTTCATCTCTCGTGCCAAGGGCATGTCTTTTACCAGTCAATTATATGAGGTTTTGATAGAACATGAAAGCGATCTAGAATACTCAGCGCGATTCATATTGCTGGGTCAGGTAGATAAGCGTGTCTATATCTACACCTTGATGCCACCTTTTCAGTTCATCACCATTCCATTCCGCTACATTCATCTACGTTCACTTGCATTCCATTACAGTTCACTACAAATCACTCCGCTTCATTACATGCCACTCCCTTACAAAGCCGACATCAAGGCGAGGCAAGCTGTAGACACGCCAAATTCGCCTAATTCAGAGCATAAAACTCATGTTTTATAGGGTAACATGTGCGATTGACCTTATAATGATGCCGGGTCTTTAAAAGTTGATTTGGAGCTTCGCCGAACGATATCGGATGTTTTCCGATGTTTTCCGCAAAAAGCCGTAATTTCCGAGCGAAAGCCACACGTAAATCGTGTGAACACGAAAATTGGCTGAATGACCAATGCCTAATGATCATGCATTGAAGGTTATGATCATATTCACACCCTGAACAAGTTTTGTTGCATTCCGTGCCTTTCTGGTTTGCCGTCGGAGTCATTTTGACCTGTATCGCCTTCTGTTCACTGCCCTAACTTCTGGATAAAATTATGAAATTTTGGAGAGTGTGATGGCTGATCCGATGCTATCGAAAGCTTCTTCGGCCTGTTATCTTTCCAACGCAACAAACGGCGTCGAATTCTGAGTTCGGGAGTGTTCGCAATGGCTTCCGAAAGAAGGACGCGTGAAACCAGTCCCATGCGCCCGGGTTCCTGGTCACAGGCGCCCGGGACCCAGGGCACGTGGCCATGCGCCCTACCAGTGAGGCACGTGACCTTGTGCCCTCACTTGAGGGCACATGCGCCCCACCTTTGAGGCACGAGGGACCCAGTCTTTCACCGGGACTCTACCACTGAACTGACGATTGGATAAGAACAAGTTTTTCGGGATTTGTGCCCATGCGCCCTCATTGGGGGGCACATGCGCCCCTCAGTGGGGTGCATGTGCCCTGCACCAGGGCGCATGCGCCCAGGGGTGGGGCGCAAGGCTCCTATTTTTTAGTCCAGATGACGCCGTTCGTTCTCCTATAAATTAACTCTGATTCCGGTCGTTCCAAGGGCATGAGCACGACTCCCCAGGAATCTCAAGACATCCAAACTCCCTCCTGCATCGATTTTGTGATTTTTAGAGAGAGAATTTCGAGTTTTTTAGAGAGAGAAAAGTCGGTTCAAGAGAGAGGAAGGTTGTTCTGCAGGGGATCTGCCCAGTCTCTCTTCCTCGACCTCTACAGCAGTGTGTGGACGTCTTCTGCCCGTGCTCTCTTCATCAAAGTTCTTGCTCTCCAAGTCTTCTTCAGTTTTCAATCGACGGCACTTGATTCCAAGGTCGAGGCTGGTCATGACGAGTGCAGAAGCAAAGTCGTGCCTGACAGATCCTGGACTGTTGCTCGGCTTTTTCGACAACACAGATTTGGCTATATCTTTCTCTATTCAACTCAAAATCTTTTAGTTCTTTTTCCTATATATTTATTTAGTGATTCTCCATCCTCCTATCATTTTTTTACATTTTTTGCATTACTTTTACTCTGTTATTCCGAAAATAAAAAAAAGGGGTTAGAGATAACACGAATCCGGTCAGTTTCTAGTCAGTTGTGTGTTTCATGTCATTCTCTTTACACATACTCCACCTTGTTTAGTTCTAATTGTCTATTTCACTTGTTTGTTTGTCTAGTTGCATAGAATATCAAGCACCCACCGCGTTGAGGACTCTTCTTTATCGGCCGGCCGAAGAAGGAGAAGCTTTAACTCACATTCTTCACGCTAAGGTACACACGGTCAATTTTAATTCTATAAATCGGAACCCACGGTTCCTGGCGACCACATGTCTTAATTTCTTTCTTCTTACCCTCTTCCCACATGACCCGAACCATCTCTTTGGTGATCGAGCGACGCCAAGGGATGAAAGTTTGGGGATCAATGTGAGTGTGGGACCGAGGTGAGAGTTGCTTTCTATGCTTTATTCCTTTCTTTTCTCATCCCCTCTTGAGGTGACGATCTGGATTCACGGACTTCCCTGAAAAGGAGAGGACCCCATCGAATTTTTAGAGTCGACAGTAACAACATATATCATCATCCAAAAACACATAAAAGGGGGGTTGGGAGTTATTCCCAATCCGGTTAGTCCAGCTCCATTTGTGGTTTTAGTTCATTCCTTTTGTAAGATGCTCCACTATCTTAGTTCTAATCCACTTTCACTTGTTTTCGTGGCTTACTTGTTTTTGTAGGAACAACTAAAGTGCTTCAAGCTCTTTCTTCTCGGCCGGCCGAAAAGGAAGAAGATGGAACCCATAATCTCCCTAACACGATCTCCCCGCTTAGGTACGTTTGGTCATTTTCTTTAAGACTCACATCGTTTCTTGTCTTTTACTCTCGGAGCCCGCGGTTCCTGGCGACCACAACCCTACACCACCGGCGAAACTGAAAGGAGGAGCGGCACTAATCGTTCCAACCCGGGGGAAAAGAGAAGGACCGGGTCCGGATCGGGAGTTCCACAGCTGGCAGAGCTTTCTCTCCCAATTTGACATCACCTACACCCAACAGAAGGCAATCAAGGGCTATGCAATCGCTGAACACCTTGCCCATCATCCTATCCCAATCTTTGACCCTATCCAATCAGAATTTCCCGATGAAGAATTGATGTCCATTCAATCTTATAATCTATGGACTTTGTATTTTGACGGGACATTAAACTCCTAGGGTAGAGGAATAGGAATTGTTCTTCTATCACCCTAAGGTGTCACCATTCCACAGGCTTTTCAGCTCCATTTTCAAGCAACAAATAATATAGCTGAGTATGAAGCTTTATTGGCCGGACTGGAGGCCGCTCACTTCCATGGTGTCACTAAACTAAGGGTGATCGGTGATAGCCAGTTGATTCTCCATCAAGTGCTTACCAAATACCGCACATCTCATCCGGGGCTCAGACCATACCAAGAAATCACCACCTGTTACATCAAGCTATTCTCCAAACTCGAATTCATTCATGTTCCTCGTGCTCAAAATATTCTTGCCGATGCTCTCGCTTCTCTGGCATCTTCACTATCTGTCCCACTAGGCAGGCAGGTTAGGACGATCTATGTCCGCCGACGTACCATTCCGGCAATAGAAGATGCACGATTCTTGAAGGTTAAGGAAGAGTTTGAAAGGAAAGAGTACATTAAGCAAAAGGGGGAAGTATCTTTGGTTGAATTGGAAGAATTATAAGAGGGTGAAAAACCATGGTATCATGAGATTGCAAATTACTGTCAGGATCAAACATATCCACCAGGATAAACTGCCGAAGAGAAGAAAGCCATAAGAAGGGTCTCCCAGAGATACACCATCTTAGGTGGAGTACTTTATAAAAGGAGCTTGGCCGGTGTTCTATTAAGATGCGTAGATGAAGAAGAAGCTGAATTGGTGCTTAAAGAAGCACACTCCGGAGTGTGTGGAGGCCATGTAAATGCTCAAGCCCTCGCCAAGAAGATCATCAGGCAAGGGTATTACTAGCCTACCCTGGAAGAATATTGCTCGATCTTTGTCTGGCACTGTCATCAATGTCAACAAATTCACGCGGACTGTAAGGAATCGTCCATAAAAGTTTGGAGCAGCGGAAGCGACGATTCCTATGGGTTCCTTTAGAATCCGTCTCAATCAGAACCGAACGACAAAAACCGAAAACCGATCAAATCGGGTTCGAATATACCTGATAGGGATTCATATAATCCCATGGAGAGGAAGGATATGAGCTTCTCAAGCTCTTCAAACCGTTCAAGTGTCCGGTCTCCAGCAGTATCCACACGAACTTCATCCACAGCAGGTTCTCCCTTTGCGCCGGCCTCGAGAACTCTTCCCGAACGGAGCTCCATAAACCATGGACACCTTCTTGAGAGAGGAGGAGGTAGAGAGGACGCTTGGGACATGGTTTTCACCCTTGGCTTGATTGGGTTTGGCTGAAACCATTAGTATTTATAGAGAATTATGGAATTTTTCATAAAAACCCAAAATCTCTATAAATTACGCCCTTGCCCCTGTACTTGTGGATAAGTCCTTTTGTGTGTGACTCACTAGGCCCAATAGCCTATTTGGTTGAGGCCTAAATAAAATAGAACAATTCTATTTAATTTAATTAAATCCGTTATCCGATAACAGATTAATCGGCCTACCGATCATGAAGGGTACAAGCCACATCCCATGATCCAAAATGGCTATGGGGATAATTTCATCTCCATTGAGCCTTTCCATCATCAGTTACCACATGGATATAAACCCTCATCTATCCAATGTCCCGGTCGGAAAGGAGTACGGCATCGACTGTCAACTCCTTAGTGTACCGACTCTATAGGATCCTGTACTCGGAATTGGATCAATTGGAAAACTCCTTTTCCAATTATCCTATCTACCCTGGCCAGGGATTTAGAGTACTATTCCATAGGACATTCACTCTCACTTACCGAGAGTGGACGATCCCTTGTTGTCCGCTCAATTGCCTCCATCGGATTTTCCTTGTACCCGATCCATCGCTATATACGACCATCTAAATTGTGATCCATAAGTCAATGGTCAAAGCACAAGTTCCACCCAACAAGGCATCTTTGGCGACTCAGGTCAAAGATCCAACCATGCAACCGTGATGATAGAAAACCCTGATAGATAGTTCGGTAAGATACCATTCAGGGTTTCTAATTCGGTCAGTTCAGTGAACTCATTCAACTAATGAGCACCTGTATGTGTATCTCAGTGTCTCCACACTAATGACCAATGAGATCGGTCGTCCTCATCACATGAGAAGACATCACATACACTAGTCTATCCGGATCCTTGATGTCCCATCTCAAGTATCCTATGACTAGGAACATTTAGATCAAATACCTCTAGATGATCAATCTCATTATCTTGATCTCATCATGATTTAATCATCATTGTATTTGATCTAGGACTTCATTATGATATTCGCTTCTAATAAGAGCTTATAATGAAGATTTGCCTAATTAATTGAATGAGATATTTCTAGAAATGTCGAATCATATCATATATGATTGGCTTGTAGAGCATACATTTCTATCAATCTCCCACTTGCACTAAAGCCAATCACCCATCTGGCTGATCCATATCAGCTTGAGGTGAAGCTCAAACACTCTTTGAGTAACTGCTTCAGTTAGTGGATTTACAATGTTATTAATGGTAAATACTTTATCTTTAATTATATCTCTATAAGTTGCAATCTCTCTGATTGTATGGTATCGCCACAGAAGTTCTAAACTTCTGATGAGACATCGGCTCTACTCCATTGTTTTCTCAAAACAATGATACACTTTCAGATAAAATTGAGACAATCCCATATCAAATATGTAGATGAAAAACTTCATCTAGACTACTTCTCAAGTAGTGTGCAACCACTATGTAAACTTGTTTACATATGTTGTAGAACTTACAGTGTTCTATCACATAGAACTCTTTCAACTCACTGCACCACCATTATTATGACTTAATATCAAACTTATTTGATCAGAAGCTTGTGTTTGTAAAACTACAAGACTTCAAGTCTTATACTCTAGTGTATAGAGATACATTCTCAGTGCTTCTTAAGTACCAAATGATATATCTCTAAACTATCAAGTGACTCTCACCTGGATTTTCCGGATGAATACTCATAACACTTAGAGCATTAATCACATCATGTACGTAGCATCATATAAATAATAGACCCTATGACAGAGGCATAAGGGCTCTATTTATGTGATCTCTTTATCTTTCAAGAAGTCTACAAAGACAACACTTTACAGAGATCAACTCCACACCACATAGGTAAGAAACCTATCTTGGAGTTCATCATGTCAAACCCTTTAACTATGGTGACTACGTACATTAACTGGGCATTGATTTTAGATCTATCTCTATAGATCTCAAAACCCAAATTGTGTTTGGAGAATCAATTTGATAGCTAGGTTCACTTATGATAACACACCTACTTCATTCTCAATGAGTAGTATGTCATCAACATAAAATGTCAAGAAAGTAACAGCACTCCCACTTATCTTGTTGAATACACAAGGCTCCTCTTCGTTCTTAACGAAGTCATAAGATTTAATCTCATTAAACCTTATATATGATCTATGGGAAATTTTTACTTCAATCCATAAATGAACTTTAATACACACTCTTCTTGGATGTTATTGGGACTTGATTCCCTATAGTTGTATCATATACACCTATTCCTCAAAATACTTTAGAGGAACACTATCTTAACATCCAATTAGCTTATCTCATAATCATAGAGTGTTACAATCAAAATCCGAATGGATTAATCAATGGAATAGGTAAAAGATCTCATCATAGTCAACCATTTGACTTCAATGATATCCTTTTCAACTATTCTCACCTTTGAAGGTATCTACCTTCTAATCCACTCCAATCTATTCTTTAGTGATCCATTTATTCCTTATGGATACTATATCCTTAGGTGGATCTATCAAGTTCTAAACTTGATTAGAATAGATAAAGTTTATATCGGATTTTATTGTCTCTTCCCATTAATGAATCAATATCTCATATTGGTTCTATATAGATCATAGGATCAATATCCTTATTATCTTATGCCTCATTTCATCTATCAGAGATATGTCTCACATTTCTCTTAGGTTGAATGGACACAAGAATAGATCTATTAGTTTCCGATGTGTAATTATTAATTAGCACCTTAATAGAAGTGTTATTGGGTTGTGGGACTGGAACATCTTCCATATATATCTTGCTCCCACTATCTTTCTTAAGAAGGAACTTTTCCTTTAGAAATATAGTGAGCTGAGCAACACATACCCTTATACATAAGGGTCGTATATTTAATATCCAAAAGTTTTCTTAGGATATTCCACAAGCCAACACTTCATAGTCATATATTCTAACTTGTTAGAGTTATACTTCTTCACCAGGTCGGACATTCCGAAACCTTAACTTGATTAAGGTCAAGTTTTAACCCCTTTTCCATATCCTATATGGAATAGTCAGAACAGATTTAGAAGGTACCTTTTAAAATCAAGTGGTTATAACGAGTACTTAACCAAAGTTAGACAAAGAGGAAATTTGCAAAGCTTGTCATTGTTCATATTATGTCCTACATAATATTGCTTTTCCTTTTAGCTACTCAATTAAGCTAAAATGTGTAAAGAGGTGTCCATTAGATTCTATTATCCTTCAAATATATGTGAATTATGTACTTAAGTATTCCTCTCTTTGATCTCATCAAAGAGTTCTAATACTCTTTCCATTAGTATCTCTACTTTATTCTTAATCTCACATAATTTCTCAAAGGTCTTAGTTTTGTACTTCATAAAGTACATGTTTCCAAACCCAGAGACATCATCTTTGAAATAATGAAGTAGAAATATTCTTCTTTAGCCTTACTAGATATGGGCTAACATACATTTAGATGTACGAGTTCTAATAACTCATTAACCCATTCTCCATGTCTATATAAAGCTAAAGTGTAGATTGATCTAAATCAACCCATTTCCTCTTAAAAGGAATATTCACACATAACATGAGAGCTAACATATCAAATATGATTAAACAATTCATTAAGCTCCCACTGGCAAACACTTTGCCATTCAATCTATTATAACATCTATCAATTCCATAACTTAGAATAAATCAACATTTATTCAAGTAGGAAATTATATAATGTTCTTGTAGAAGGATATAATAGCAATATTAATTATTAAGACATCTCCATAAGGCTATTAAAGAATTGCACCTCCCACTAATAATGATGCAACTTTTGCACCATTTCATATGTAGGTCAACATCTTCTTTATTAAGCCTTCATTTACTTGTCATCATCTACAAATCCTTATAGATATAAGATGCATATCTGGTATCTCATACCATTAGATGCATTCATAGTATCTAATATTACGATATACACATATAGTATCTAATACTATTAAGTGTATATTTAAAATAAGTAAGTGCCAATGACTTGGATACATGAAGCTTCTCAAGCTCCACCTTTGCATTATATACAAAACACTTTGTACTTTCTCTTCCACTTATCATCATCATGACAGTGTAAGAATCATGTCTTATTCTGGCTTTATTATCTTGACCACCTTCTTTTACTATTAACTCTCTCCTATTTCTATCTAATGATTTTACTTCTTACTATTGGTCTCACCAACAAGAAGTAATTAAGATGTATTGTTGATCTAAGTTGCCCTTTAGTTAGCTCATCCCTATGAGCCATGATGGATCTCATATCCATCTATCCATGTTGTCTCTATAATTATGTCTCATAGAGACTAACATCTAGTTTAAGGCAAACAATGCATCTTGTCTATGAGATAAGATCTTATCTTTCTTTCATATCACTAGATAATTTAGAAGACACCTACTTCTCAAGTAGAATAGTTAATTGGTCAACTATGAGAACAATTCTCTTAGTTTTAAACCAGTCTAAGAAGTGTGAGCCATTAAGCTATTTGGCATCTAGTATGCCATACTAATGGTGGTTTATTATCGTTTTCTACAACTGAGATATAATTTTATCAAAATAACATTGCATACATTCATTAAAATTAAGATATGGTCTTTGATCTTAATTTATGCTCCCAATAATTTTCGACGAATTTGCATAACCCTCATTATGCAAAGACGGGATATCACGATGAAATCCTAGTGGGGACTAAGACCCTATTAACTTAATGGTGATGACCTTGTGGTAGCACAACAAATCACCCCATACTTAATAGGTAGGCAACTATTGCCAGTTGCAACTCTTGCAACTCTTAGTCATTTAGCCTCTAGAGTTATGACCTTGTGGTAGCACAACAAGCCATATACTCTAGTTAGGTCAAACCCGCTTGTTACGTTATGAGAATGGATTCTTCACACAGCCCTTGTGGTAGCACAACAAAGCCATGCAAATGGTCCATCCCAAGGTTCGGCAAATGCCTTAGCCATGATCACCAATCCCTTGCTGAATGAGTCTTGTGGTAGCACAACAAACCCATCCAATCTAAGATTGGCTCATCAAGACCATAACAACGGAAGGCTACGTGAGTCATTCTTAATGTCACACGTTTATCAACCTAATTATGACAAGGAGGAATTTTATTTTAGTCTCATCAATATTATGTGCTAAGTATATATAATACCTTTGGAATATCACATATCTAAGGTATAACCTGTAGCACACATCCACATATCAAATATGCACAAAATCAGGTGATCATGGACTTAACCCTAAGCATGCACCTATGGCACCCCTATAGGTGCAAATCCTTGCTTCAGATGCTTGAGTTGGCATGCTCCCACTTCAGAAGGGTGCTTCTCCAAGTGGTCCCACTCTCCAACCTTCCACGAACCGGCTTCTAACTCTTACAAGCGGCTTAAGGGTATGCATACCCACAAATGTACATAACTCAATAAGAAACCTTGGTTTTAACCAAGGGGAGTACATTAATGGAGGGAGGTAGAATGTACAATCAGATTGTATAGAGAGAGAGGAGGCACACGCAGGCCCCATTTAATAACATAACCAACATAATTAAAAGCAATCACAAGCCAAGCACAATTAAGTCCATGATCACCTCCATACACACTAACATTCATCACATGAACATAGAACGCATAAGTGATAATTATATGAGATATATCATATATATCAACATAAAATTATATATAATTTATTTTTAAATTCTCAATTTCATGCATGTCGAATTTTTCATGAAATAAATAACATGAAAATAACATGACAATAACATATAAACAATTTATATGAAATGAACATACAAAACTAAACTGTTTAGAACATTTATGCATTCCCAATACTGTGAAAGGTCAAAAATTAATGTCCCAATTTATATTCTGTAAAATCTCATTTTACAGAATTAATTAAGACACTAATAATTTAAGTTAAACCTTTAAAACAATTTTAAAGTTTAACCATGAGTGAATCTATGTAAATAGAACTAAACATCATATAACAAGTCATTAAACACTTTAAAACATGTTAAAAAAATTATAAAATTTTTATGGATTTTTCTGGCAATTTTTCGGAATTTTCTATGATTTTAAACAATTTAAAAACATTTTAAAAAGAACTGGCGCATTGCGCCGCGCATGGTGGCGCACTGCGCCCGTCCGGCGTGCGCCGCATTGTGCCGTGGGCGCTGGCGCGTTGCACCGCCGCCGCCGACGCGTCGTCTGCACCAACGGTGCGCCAACGCGGTGCGCGCGCGGTCGCGCGCGCGAGCCCCGGTCAAACCGGGTTTGACCCGGATCCGGATCCGGTTCCGGGTCCGATTCGGACCCTTCTTCTCTGCCCGATAAGATGGCGGCCGGTGCACTGTTCATCCGGAGGAGAGTATCCAATTAAAGCAGGTCCTTATCTCCCTATACCAGACTCAGAAAAATCTGGAAAAATATGCATTGGAATCCTTATCGAATAAGAAATCCAAATAGTCGGCCTAATATCCAAGAAAAATCCCAATCGACCGCAAAATGAGGAGGAAGAGGTGGCGGTCACCCAGATTCCGTATCAGATGTCTCTATTTTGCAACGAGGATAACTCCTTATCCAGGAAGCCAAATATTCTCCAAAAATACAATTTAGAATCCTAATCATATGAAGTTTCCAAATATGTATATATTACTTCATATAAAAATTCTATATCAATGGGAAATCAGGAAGAAACAAGTCGGCGCCGCCAGATTCCGCAGAACCCTAGTTCGTCGGAAAACTCAAAATTTCTCTCCCTCCGCCGTCTTTCAAAGCTGGATATCAAAGGTAAAGGCTAGGTAATCATATTACTCATCTTATAAAACTTTTACAAGCCTCAATTTCTTCTGTGGACGGAGATTTCACAAAATCCCCAAATCCGGGTGTCGGTTCGGTTATGACAGAAACACCAACTTTTGACGCTTCTCCCGAACACTAAAGAGATCCAAACTTCAAACGGTTTGCGGCGCTGGAAAGCTCTATATTACTATATTCTATCAAAGCCAACCAATTTTTTATCTGAGTCACACACAGAATATGGTGGCCTCGTCAAAACAGACGTTTGCACAGATTCGGGAACACATAAAAAACATGAAATAATGTCGATTCGACGTCGTTTTCGACCGAGACTTGAACCTGGCTCTGATACCACTGTAAAAAATCGTCCATAAAAGTTTGGAGCAGCATAAGCAACGATTCCTAAGGGTTCCTTTAGAATTCGTCTCAATCAGAACCGAACGACAAAAACCGAAAACCGATCAAATCGGGTTCGAATATACCGGATAGGGATTCATATAATCCCATGGAGGGGAAAGAGATGAGATTCTCAAGCTCTTCAAACCGTTCAAGTGTCCGGTCTCCAGCAGTATCCACACGAACTTCATCCACAGCAGGTTCTCCCTTTGCGCCGACCTCGAGAACTCTTCCCGAACGGAGCTCCATCGACCATGGACACTTTCTTGAGAGAGGAGGAGGTAGGGAGGAGGCTTGGGACGTGGTTTTCACCCTTGGCTTGATTGGGTTTGGCTGAAACCATTAGTATTTATAGAAAATTATGGAATTTTTCATAAAAACCCAAAATCTCTATAAATTATGCCCTTGCCCCTGTACTTGTGGATAAGTCCTTTTGTGTGTGACCCACTAGGCCCAATAGCCTATTTGGTTGAGGCCTAAATAAAATAGAACAATTCTATTTAATTTAATTAAATCCGTTATCCGATAACAGATTAATCGGCCTATCGATCATGAAGGGTACAAGCCACATCCCATGATCCCAAATGGCTATGGGGATAATCTCATCTCCATTGAGCATTTCCATCATCAGTTACCACATGGATATAAACCCTCATCCATCCAATGTCCCGGTCGGAAAGGAGTACGGCATCGACTGTCAACTCCTTAGTGTACCGACTCTATAGGATCTTGTACTTGGAATTGTATCAATTGGAAAACTCCTTTTCCAATTATCCTATCTACCCTAGCTAGGGATTTAGAGTACTATCCCATAGGACATTCACTCTCACTTACCGAGAGTGGACGATCCCTTGTTGTCTGCTCAATTTCCTCCATCGGATTTTCTTTGTACCCGATCCATCGCTATATACGACCATCTAAATTGTGATCCATAAGTCAATGGTCAAAGCACAAGTTCCACCCAACAAGGCATCTTTGGCGACTCAGGTCAAAGATCCAACCATGCAACCGTGATGATAGAAAACCCTGATAGATAGTTCGGTAAGATACCATTCAGGGTTTCTAATTCGGTCAATTCAGTGAACTCATTCAACTAATGAGCACCTGTATGTGTATCTTAGTGTCTCCACACTAATGACCAATGAGATCGGTTGTCCTCATCACATGAGAAGACATCACATACACTAGTCTATCCGGATCCTTGATGTCCCGTCTCAAGTATCCTATGACTAGGAACATTTAGATCAAATACCTCTAGATGATCAATCTCATTATCTTGATCTCATCATGATTTAATCATCATTGTATTTGATCTAGGACTTCATTATGATATTCGCTTCTAATAAGAGATTATAATGAAGATTTGCCTAATTAATTGAATGAGATATTTCTAGAAATGTCGAATCATATCATATATGATTGGCTTGTAGAGCATACATTTCTATCACGGACAAGATTCACTCTCCCGCATCTTCCCTTCACCCGATTCACGCCCCATGGCCCTTCGCTATGTGGGCTTTTGATGTTATCGGACCCCTCGGTGACCCAAACTCCACAATCAAAACCAAATCCTTCATCCTAACTGCAACGGAGAACTTCACCAAGTGGGCGGAAGTGGAAGCATACGTGGAAATCAAGGCATCAACAGTCTGCACCTTCATCAAACGCAACATCATTGCCAGGTTCGGGATCCCAGGCGACATCATCACCGACAATGGACCATAATTCATCTCCTAGGAGCTGCACGACCTTTGCAACAGGTATTGCATCAGATTGCATCATTCATCTCCGTATTATCCTCAAGGCAACGGTCAAGCAGAAGCCACCAATAAAACCCTGATAAAAATCATTAAGAAAACGTGTAAGTCTAGCAAGTTCGCAGACTGGCCAAATAAGTTAGTCGATGCTCTATGGGCCTACCGCACCTCTATTCGAACCCCAACGGGTCAAACTCCCTATGCCTTGGCATTTGGGATGGAGGCGGTAGTCCCATATGAAGTACTCATTCCTTCCCTCCGAGTCCAGATCGATCGAGACATCCTAATAGATGAACGCCGAGATTCCCTTCTCGCGCAACTCAAACTCTTGGATGAAAGGAGGCTGGCCGCTGCCGAACATGCTAGATCTTACCAGAATAGACTTAAAAGATTTTATCAGAAGAGGGTGGCAAAGAGAAAATTTGAAATCGGTGAGGTTGTGCTTAAAAGAATATTCATTAAGCCGGGCAGTCCCCGCTCCAAACTTCAACCTAATTAGGAGGGTCCGTATGTAATTTCGGCTGTTTATCCTGGTAATTCATATAAGCTGACTAATGCAGAAGGAGAAGAACTAGCCCATCCCTGGAATGGTGTATACCTCAAAAAATATTTCCCTTAAAACAAAAATCACAAAAATCACAAAAAAATCTATAAAATTCAAAAGGGTGAAGAACGATGATAACATCTAACGCTTGCTTGCTCGGTGCACCAATTTGTCACTTAGGGAAATAAGGATAGGCATCATACCGCACACACCACACGCCTAACTTTAAGATCCGATGATCGGAAGTCAGAGAGAAAGCTAGGCAACGCTTGGCAAAAGAAGGTCAACCTAATCCCATTCTCTTCTCATTTCAGTCCAGAATAGATGAAAGGGGTTAGAATGAGGAGTATCGAAAGTGCCCATTGCCTTAGTTGGAAAATGCCTCTGAAGGTCTGACTTCTTAAAAAGAAGAAAAAGGCTCCAAAATATGGGCAATGAACCCCTCATGTCAAAATCAAGCAAAAAGAAAAAACCTGTCCGAATGAGGGCCGTCAAAAGAAAGAGGGCTAGGAGGAAGGACTCGAGAATGTCAAATCCCAAACAGGCAACGCAGGCACCAGTAGAGAAACAAATTCGACACCCTTGAATCTTAGTAAGGACTTACCATCAGTCCTCTTCCCTCTTTAACCTTGCAGGTAAGGTTGATCGACTAGACCCAAGAAGAACCATAGCCTATCAAAGACGGAAGGTCAGAATATTTTAGACTAGGCACTCTCTTACACGTGATGCCTACTCTTAACCCTTAGGTAACAATGAGAGGCACCTACGATAAGCAAAGCAAAGGATGAGATGATCGTGTTCTTCACACCGAACAAAAAAAAGCGAATATTTCAAAAAAGCACCAAACAAATCCATAAAATCAAAAATCTTAAAAAGTAAATATTCAAAACACCAAAAAATCATAAAAAAACCAAAATACTAAAAACATTATAAAACCATCAAAACCCAAACAAATCAAAAATCCCAAAACACCTAAAAATTTGTTGACTGGTTGCCTTTGAATTCATATTTAATTTCAGTCTTGCATGTTTCCTTTTGTGCATACTTTATTTTTCCGTTATTCTACCTTGATAAGGCCTATGTCCCTTGACAAAAGATCAAGGTAGTTTCGCCCTCTTCTTGCAAGGGACTAAGCCTAAATAAAGTTCTAATCGCCTTTTGAGTAAACGCAGGGAGTCAGAAAGGGAAACAAACAACTATCACTATGAAGAAGAAAGGTACATCAAAGATAGAAGGGGTCGGCACATCACAAATCGCCGCCTCCCTCTGCTGGAGCCTGATCACCCGGAGGTGGCATGGCGTGTCTCTCCTCACCTCTCCTCCTATGGCTACTAGTCTGAGAGGAACCCGAGTGAGTAGGTCCCCTCAGTGTGGTCCCACGGGAGTCGGAACGGTGGGAGTGGCTCTGAGATCGAGACTGGAGCGCCTGCATCATCAACTGCGATGCTCTGCCTCCACTCGATTGAGATCTCTGGAGTGCTCAAGGCGAAGATGGAGGATCTGCTCGGACTCTGGTCGTGACAGCTCAACCACGCGAGCCTCTAGTCTCCCGACCTACAAGATGACAAAGAGATGCATCAGCTACAGAAAAAGCAGTTTAAGGAAAAGAATTAAACTTGTACCTCCTGTGTCAACTCCTCTATCCTCTGAGCGGTCTGTAGAACAAAAAGGAAGCGTCAGTCCATGAATTCCCAATTTAAAATCTTAATAAAGACTTCGCACCTTGGAAGAAGAAGGACCAGGATCTGGAACACCTACGAGGGGCTCGAGCTCGAGCTCCCTCTGTAGCTCCATCACCTACCGGAAGAATGTCAGGAAAGAAAGAAAACAATGACAAACAAAGCAGAAGAACATGTACCTTGTCCTAGAGACCCAATGGATCACTGGTAGAAGGTGGAGCACCCCCCGCAGAGAGATCGGAGATCCTCGCCCAAAGATCCTTGTTATGCAAGAAGAAAGAATGTTAGAATCAAGCAAAGTAAAACATAAGGAAGTCACAGAAATTCACCTCGGTAGTAAGGGCCTGCACCCGTTCCTTCAGCTGGGCAATCTGCAAGAAAATAAAAAAAAAGATTAGCAAGGCAAATAAAGGAAGATGACAACATAAGAAATAAAAAATGATCACCTCAAGGAGAAAGCCCGTCTCTGAAGAACTGCTCCCAGGGTCAATCGGTAGGTATGAAGGGAGGTGGATCGACCGGCAAGTGGTGAGGAGGGAGCTCAGGACCCATAGACTGGCTGAAAACAAACGGCTCCAAGGGGGCCTCTGGAGGCTCATCAAAGACCGTCGGCTCAGGGGCAGCTGGGTGGGAACCCAACTCCAGCTCGGCCACGCGCTCGCGAAGCCGTGAAATATGAAAAGAAACAAGGGAAACAGTCAACAACATTCATTCAAGATATTAAAGAAAAGTCAAGAAACATTACCTCATCGTCATGCCCACGCAGCTGTCGGCGTGCACCTCGATAGCGACGTCGCTGAAAGAGAAAACAACGATCAGTTAACAAGCAATCGAAAAGGTACAAAGTAAAGAAAATACCTGTCGCTCCAGCTCAGCCTCCAAAGATGCTATCCCTGCCCTCAAGCGAGACAGCTCCTCCTGAATACTCTGAAAGAAGCATGCAGTTAAATACCAAGCAAAGGAAGAGCGGTAATAGAAACAACAAGTACATACCTCTCCACCCTCGGTAAAAAGGTGGGCAAACGTCGCCATGTAGCGACACAGATAGTCACCGCTGTCAGAAGCACTGGAAGTCACTGGGGTGCCACCCCTCTTCCAGATCCGAACAGCAAACTGGCCCTCATTTTTCTAGTCGATCTCCTGGATCAGGCCGCGGGTAGAACGACCCAGGCGAGGGTAAGGGGGGAGATCCACCCACTCCTGGGGAAGCCCCAATGAGCTCATCGTGAGACGCACCAATAGTGGCTCCATCTCATTCAAGCAAATCAGAAAGGTGTCACGGCCAAAAACCGAATGACCCTCCGATACCCACGGCTGCCGATCCAGATGAAGGTCTGAATAAGGGCACCATACCACCTAAAAAAGCAAGGCAGGACAATAAACAAGAAGAACCAAAAAGCTGAAAAGGAAAAGTGACAGAATACCTCATGGTGGGGGAAGCAGAGCAGCTGCCTCCTCAGGTTTTCCACCTGGTAAGGGTGGGAAGAGGCAGACCGAGTAGCAACCCAGCTGCTGATGAGTGGGAACTCGGGGTCAGCCTTCAACAAGGCATGACCCAAGGGAATGTGGTAGTAACTCCATACATGTCAATAAAACTCAGTTAGTCATCAAAAGACAAGGCAGAATTAATAATGAACAAAGGAACAAGGCATACCTGAAGGAATGGAGTAAAGCCGGCTACTGAAACCGGACCGCTCTCCATCGCCAACGAGGAGAACAGATGTGCCAACATAGCGGCACCCCAGGCGTACTCACCGACCTTCAACAGGTCGGCAAGAAAGGGGAGGAACCGCAGATGCACCCTGTCCGTCTTCGAGGCCAGCAAAAGACGGGTGAGAAAAAAAAGGAGAAACCGGCGGAGATCCTGGTCGGCCTAGACGGTGCCCTCCTCACCGACCAAGTAGCGCTCCACGCGTTTCGTCAACGCGTCGAGTACATCCGCCACCAGATCATCCTTCCCCACACTAGCATTGCCCAGACTGAGCAAGTTCCCGATGTCCGTGCGCTTCATAACGCGCAATCCGCCAGGGCAGTGCGGGATCGGATGACCCAGGAAGTCCTGGACCATAGCCGAGTAGTCACGGTAGGTCTTGCCGGTAATGGCGCGACCGTAAACGCAAAGACCCGTAATCCGGGAGACATCCTCCAGAGTGGGAACCATATGCCCCCAGGGGAAGAGGAAGGAATGGGTAGTAGAATCCCATCTCTTCCTCAAAGCCTGGATCAGGGGGAGGTCTTCCCAGAAGGCAGAGCAGCGGAGCAATGGGCCGAAACCCATCGCATCCAGTCGTGCCTTCTGGAAATCCTTCAACCCCTTGTAGGCATGGAAGACCATTTCCCAGGATATCCGGGACTTGATCTTCCCCTGCACAAACAAACAATCATATTAGGAACAACAATTTAATAATAATTCAAAAAAGGGAAAGTCAAGATTCGGTTACCGAGACGGTCGGAGGAGGATGGAGGGAAGGAAGCTCCGATGGGCCAGGGTCGGCGAAAGAGGAAGCACCGGGGGAAGAAGAGGCTCCGGCGGTGCCGGAGGCACCACCACGCTCAACACGGGATCTCTTCGTCATCTGCATCATTTCAAAGTGTTAGAACGGGCCAGAAACAACAAATTGAGGAAGGCGGGGGCCTGGTGACCAGGTGCCCCATTTATGGGGCGCCTGGACCAGGCGCCCCCTTGATAGGGCGCCTGGCGCCCCCTTGATGGGGTGCCAGGCAGAGCCTAGCGCCCCATCAAGGGAGCGCTAGGGGGCTTAGCCCCCTTCTCTCTTCCCGTTCTGATCAAAAACGACTCCAAATCGGTTCGATCCCTTCTGCAAAAGCGAAAATAACGAAATAAACTACAAGTTTGCAGTTGGGAGAAACTTACTATGGAATCTACACGACACGCTGCACACTCCGGAAAGATCCCGCGCAGTAGAAAAGCTGGAAAAGTTGATGGTGAAATGAAGAAAAGATGCAGGGGTGAAAATATAAAGTGCCATGGTCAAAATTTTCAAAATTTTTAGAACGTGTTTGCAAGCTATATTCTTCATGAAAAACACGAATTCGTCAGCAAAACATTGATATTTAATTCCTTTTTGCATATTTTGCTGGTTGCTAACACTGACAGGACACAGACACGATTGGAAAAGGAACTACACTGAGCAAGCCAAAAACCTACACTGATCAAGTCCTAGACAGAACAAAAGCAAACAACATACAACTAGACACAATTAAAAGCAGATACAAGTCATCCACCACACAGCTTTCTCAACCTCGCCACGTATCGGCTCTTCTAGACCTCGTCTTCGTCCATGTAGGCACTCGGCGAGAAACTCTTGCAAATTCCCCAAATGGCAAGAATTCTCTGGCATTCTTCATCGTCAGCCACCATGCCCATTTGACGATCCTTGACGGACAAAATATGGGAGAGATGAGGAACCTTGAGCCGTGATTGGCCCAACTGTAGAAGACACCGATGTGGGTTGTAGATGATGAAGGAGGTGCCGGTGATCAACCGAAGATCCACCCCAGGAGTGGTAGAGGCACGAACATTCTGGCGCATAACAGCCTTGGTAGGACAGACAAACCCGCCACTGCTCATAGCCGAAAAGTACAAACGCCAGTCTGCTCGGGTCTTCACCGAAGGGCACTTGTTCATCACTTTGTATTCCATGTAGAGATGGCTAGTGAGAGGCTGGAGGGGGCTCCGAGCAAAAAAGTCGGGAAGCCATGGCCGGTCCGAAGCACACGTCAAACTTGAAGTGCCAGTCAGCCCAGCACATGAACAGAAGGATACTGCCTAACATGGGCCTACCAACACTAGCAGAAGTCATGCCATCATAGAGATAGCCTAACACCGAGTGGGCTATGCACTCATTGGACCATATGCCCTGGATACAAGGAAGGCAAGTAGGATCAAGCCACCCGTCCTCACACGGGTAAAGAAGTACTGAGGCAAGGCAAGCGGCAACACCTTTGGCACCGAGCAACAGTAGGTCCTCATTGTCTCCGGCACCTTGAATCACGTCAATAGACCAATCTGCCAGTGCCTCGGTGTAAATATGCCCACCTACCATGATGGACCGAGCCTCTCCAGTGGTCATAAAGCCACGGAGGAAATCCAAACCGGTGACCGGTCCAACGGGAATAAACATGGCCTAGCCGTACCCAGGCATGGCACGGAGCCCCAAGAATAGTTCCACCTCTTCTAAGAGGATGGTACACTCAAAGGAGTCAAAAACAAAGGTGTGAGTGTCGGGATGCCATATCTCGAGAAGCGCACCCGCCAGAGAAAAGTCCCAAAAATATTTGAGAAGGTGGTTGGCGTGGACTAGGATGCCAGTGAAGCCCCACCTGCTCAGAATAGACCGCACATGGATGTTGATGGTGGCCATCAGTTGAGCTATCCACAGCACCTGACCGTAACGGCGAGCGGCGGGGAAGTTTGGAAGGTCCTGCAGAATAATCACATGATTAGAAAAGAGGGTTTCGAAACAAAACAAAAGGGGTGCCTGATAAAGTCACTACCACTCCCATGGACACTCAATTCCGGATATGGCACGGGACTTCAGAAAAACTTTTCATCTCGATTGAACCAGTCGGACGGGAGAAGGAGGATGCCATCTGAGCAACAGGAGGAGAGAGCACTGTAGCTGGTGTGGAGGAGAAGAAGGGGAGGTCCCCCCTTCTTATAGGGTTCAAAAGGCCTCCTCGGGAAGGAGCGAGCATAAAATCCGTGCAGGTGCCCCACTTATAAGGCGCCTAGCGCCCTATAAATAGGGCACCAGGCGCCCTATAAACAGGGCGCCTGGAACCTTACATGAGCCGGTTATCTAGCATAGTCTTGCATATATATCGTTGAGGACCTCGGGTCTAATAGGGCTGAGTCGGAGAACCCCTCCAATGAAATCGATGAAGGATTCAGTCACTTTTTAGGCCCGCGGATAAGCCAAAGTCAAATAAATTGGGACGATGGTCTTCACGGATGTCCTGACCCGTTACGTTTGACCTATATCTTCAACTATTTTCCTATTTTTATTTGTATTTCTTTAAACCCAGCACGCATCATGCATCGTCACGCATCATCTCATGCATCATCATACCCATGCTGACCTTTTCGTCACAGTCTTTCTATGTCTTTTCGAGGAGGTTTTGGTCTGCCCGGAAGACCTGATTTTAACCGTGTTTCAATGATAATTTCATCAAAACAAGAAGACATTCCATTCAAATCACACTGGTATTCCTGACAAAAGCCCGATGAATTTGAAGAACCCATCCTTGGTTGATTACTGGTTTCATCTTTACTTTTTCGCAATTTACTTTCTACCGAGTCCAGCACACCATGTAGTTCGGGTCCTGGCCGGTGACAATTCTCCCCCACGTGGGATTTTAGTTATAGTTTTCCGCACAATCAATCAACCAAAGGGAAGGTTCCGATAAAACAAAAGGCAACCTCGGAGTCCGGTAAAGTTTCATTCCACTCAGCTAGGCTAAAGAAGGCGTGTCTAAATCTACACCTTGGCGTCACATTTTCAGTCCATTACCACTTCATTCCGCTACACCTTACTACGTTTCACTACATTCGCCTACGCTACATCCGTTTCATTCCCCTACAAAGCCGATGCCAAGGCGAGGCAAGCTATAGACACGCAATTTTGGCCTAGCCGGAGAATTTAAATTCTTGTTTTTATGAAGAACATTTAAAGCAAATCGTGTTTTTCAGACGGATCAAGTTTTGGCACATTCCGAAGGGGATCGATAGAACAATCGACCGGGCCGAACACCCTATATATAGGGCACCTGGCGCCTTGTATATAGGGCACTTGGCGCCCTATAAACAGCGCACCAAGGGCCCTATATAAAAGGCGTCTGGCACCAAATCAAATCGATTCGACTGGCTGATTTGACCCCCCCCCCGCAGTGACTCATCTTGTCGATCTGACGGACCTCATGATGCTGGCGCCCCATATACAGGGCACTATGTCGCGTGGCACTGCTTTTCGAAAATGACCAAAGTACCCTCTTTTGAGCTATAAATAGCCCTCCATTTGGAACCAAAAAGAGGTTCCAGGTCCATACCACGTTAGAGCTCATCCAAGACTACATTTTCAAGCCACTCTCACCTCCCATAAACTTTCAAAACCGATCCAAAATCGTCCACCAAGAACCCAAAAAACCTTCTATTTCTGTCATCCAGAAACATGTTTTTTCTCCAACTTTGAGAGTTTCTATCCATCTCTCCTCTTACATCCAGCATCCAAACCACCCTTCATTAGCTTCATTTGCATATTGTCTACAAGAAGGAGCCCCTACTTCGTCCCGGAAGCCACCCAACACCCCGGAGCGGCGTCGCGAAGAGGGGAAGAAAATATGTTCGAGCCAGACTTAGTGCCCCGTATACAGGGCACTTTGACCTTGGTCAACGCACCCCATAAGGGGGGCACCTGCAGCTAGCGCCCTATATAAAGGGCACCAACAGGGGCAGAAGCTCGTTTTGCCATTTTCAGAGTCTGATCGCCCATTTGATCGAGTTTTTGTTTTCCTTTTTCATCTTAGCACTGTTCACCATGTTATTTGGCATGCATTTGATCATTTTGCATCTCATATATGTTTAAAAACCTACCAAAAGCAGGGGTTGGGATTTTGTCCTGATCCGGTTAGTTCATTCCCTTTTGCATGATTCAGAGTCTTTATCAAGCATGATGCTATACTTATGCCAGAGCTAATGATCTTCATTTATTTTTCTTCATGTTTTATGCAGGACATTCTTAGATGAATCGACCGAAGTGAAGCCTCAATCCGATCGTAGGTGAAATAACTCTCTAAAGCTCTCCCCTCTCGGCCAGCCGAGAAAGGAGAAGTTAGAACCTAACAATCTCCCCGCGGTTTACATCCCCAAGGTACAGCGGTCAAACTCTTTTTTCTTCTGGTTCATTTGCTTAACACCTAATCACACTTTGGAGCCTTCGGCTCCTAGCGACCACACACTTCACCTTTCACTACACACTTCTTCTCTTCTTCTCTCTCTCTCCCCAACACACGCGAGCCGAACCGGCTCATCCGGGTGCCTATAGACCCGAACCGTCTCTTTGGTGATCGAGCGACGCCAAGGGATGAAAGTTCGGGGATCAATGTGAGTGTGGGACCGAGGTGAGAGGTGCTTTCCATGCTTTCTTCCTTTCTTTCTCATCCACCTCTTGAGGTGACGATCTGGATTCACGGACTTCCCTGAAAAAGAGAGGACCCCGTCAAATTTTCAGAGTCGACACTCATGTTATGTGTGATTGCTCCTTTTAAGAGGAAATGGGTTGATTTAGATCAATCTACACTTTAGCTTTATGTAGACATGGATAATGGGTTAATGAGTTGTTAGAACTCGTACATCTAGGTGTATGTTAGCCCATATCAAGTAAGGCTAAATAAGAATATTCCTACTTCATTATTTCAAAGATGATGTCTTTAGGTATGGATACATGTACTTTATGAAGTACAAATCTAAGCCCTTTGAGAAATTATCTGAGATTAAGAATGAAGTAGAGATACTAATGGAATGAGTATTAGAACTCTTTGATGAGATCAAGGAGAGGAATACTTAAGTACATAATTCACATATAATTGAAGGATAATAGAATCTAATGGACACCTCTTTACACATTTTAGCTTAATTGAGTAGCTAAAATGATAAGTCATATTATGGAGGACATAATATGAACAATGACAAGCTTTGAAAAAAAAAAATTGTCTATTTTGGCTAAGTACTCGTTATAACCACTTGATCTTAATAGGTACCTTCTAAGTTTATTCTGATTATTCCATATAGGATATGGAAAAGGGGTTAAAACTTGACCTTAAGCAAGTTAAGGTTTCGGAATGTCCGACCTAGTGAAGAAGTTTAACCCTAACAAGTTGGAATATAAGACTATGAAGTGTTGGCTTGTGGGATATCCTAAAGAAAATTTATGGATATTAATATACCACTCTTATATATAAGGGTATGTGATGCTCATCTCACTATATTTCTAAAGGAAAAGTTCCTCCTTAAGAAAGATAGTGGGAACAAGGTATATATGTAAGATGTTCCAGTACCACAACCCAATGACAATTCTATTAACGTGCTAGTTAATAATTACACAAGAACAGTTCATAGGTCTTTACTTGTGTCCATTCAACCTAAGAGATACGTGAGACATATCTCTAATGGATGAAATGAGGCATAAGATAATTAGGATATTGATCCTAGTATCTATAAAGAACCAATATGAGATATTGATTCATAAATGGGAAGATACAATAAAATATAATATAAACTTTATCTACCCTAATCAAGTTTAAAACTTGATAATTCCACCTAAGGATATAGTATCCATAAGAACTAAATGGATCACTAAAGAATAGATTGGAGTGGATTAGAAGGTAGAGACCTTCAAAGGTGAGCATAGTTGAAAAGGATATCATCGAAGTCAAATGGTTGACTATGATGAGATCTTTTACCTATTCCATGGATTAATCTATTCGTATTTTGATTGTTACACACTATTATTATAAGATAAGCTAATTGGATGTTAAGATAGTGTTTCTCTATGGTATTTTGAAGAACAGGTGTATATGGTACAACTATTGGGAATTAAGTCCTAATAACATCCAATAGAGTGTGTATTAGGTCTATTTATGGACTGAAATTAAGCTTCCCATAGATCATATATAAGGTTTGATGAGATTAAATCTTATGACTTCATTAAGAATGAAGAGGAGCCTTGTGTATTCAACAAGATAAGTGGGAGTGTTGTTACTTTCTTGACATTTTATGTGGATGACGCACTACTCATTGAGAATGAAGTAGGTGTGTTATCATAAGTGAGCCTAGCTATCAAATTAATTTTCCAAACACAATTTGAGTTTTGAGATCTATCGAGATAGATCTAAAAGCAATGCCCAATTAATGTACGTAGTTACCATAGTCAAATGGTTTGGCATGACAAACTCCAAAATAGGTTTCTTACCTATGTGGTGTGGAGTTAATCTCTCTAAAGTGATGTCTTCACTTATTGAGAGATAAAAAGATCACATTAATAGAGCCCTTATGCCTTTGTCATAGGGCCTATCATTAATGTGATGCTACGTACATGATGTGATAAATGCTCTAAGTGTTATGAGCATTCATTAGGAAGATCCAGGTGAGAGTCACATGATAGTTTAGAGACGTATCATTTGGTACTTGAGAAGTACTGAAAATGTACCTCTATATACTAGATGATAAGACTTGAAGTCTTATAGTTTTACAAACACAAGTTTCTAATCAAATAAGTTTGACATTAAGTCAAAATAATGGTGATACAGTGAGCTGGAAGAGTTCTATGCAATATAACACTATAAATTCTACAACATATGTAAACAAGTTTACGTAGCGGTTGCACACTACTTGAGAAGTAGTCTAGATGAAGATTTTCATCTATATCTTAGTTATGGGATTGTCCCAATTTTCTCTGAAAGAGTACCATTATTTTGAGAAAATAATGGGATAGAGTTGATGTCTCATCAAAAGTTTAAAACTTCTGTGGCAATACCATAAAATCATGTAGCTTATAGAGATATAATTAAAGATAAAGTATCTACCGCTAATAACATTACAGATCCACTAACTGAAGTAGTTACTTAAAGAGTGTTTGAGCTTCACCTCGAGCTGATACAGATCAACCAGATGGGTGATTGGCATTAGTGCAAGTGAGAGATTGATAGAAATGTATGCCCTACAAGCCAATCATATATGATATGATTCAACATTTCTAAATATATCTCATTCAATTAATTAGGCAAATCTTTATAATAAGCTCTTATTAGATGCAAATATCATAACGAAGTCCTTGATCAAATATAATGATAATGAGATTGATCATCTAGAGGTATTTGATCTAAATGTTCCTAGTCATAGGATACTTGAGACAGGACATCAAGGATCCGGATAAACTAGTGTATGTGATATCTTCTCATGTGATGAGAATGACCGATCTCATTAATCATTAGTGTGGAGACATTGAGATACACATATAGGTGCTCATTAGTTGAATGAGTTCACTGAACTGACCGAATTAGAAACCCTGAATGGTATCTTACCGAATTGTCAATTAGGGTTTTCTTTCATCACAGTAGCATGGTTGGACCTTTGACCTGAGTCGCCAAAGATACCTTATTTGGTGGAACTTGTGCTTTGACCATTGACTTATAGATCACCGTTTAGATGGTCTAGTATAGCGATGGATCGGGTACAAGAAAAAATCGATGGAGGTAATTGAGCAAACAACAAGGGATCATCCACTCTCAAAAAGTGAGAGTGATTTTCCTATGAGATAGTACTTTAAATCCCTAGCCACGTTAGATAGGATAATTGAAAAAAGAGTTTTCCAATTGATCTAATTTCGAGTACAGGATCATATAGATTAGGTACACTAAGGAGTTGACAGTCAATGTCGTACTCCTTTCCAACCGAGACATTGGATGGACGAGGGTTTATATCCATGCGGTAACTAATGATGGAAAGGCTCAATAGAGATGAGATTATCCCCAAAGCCATTTGGGATCATGAGATGTGGCTTGTACCCTTCATGATCGGTAGGCCGATTAATCTGTTATCGGATAACGGATTTAATTAAATTAAATAAAATTATTCTATTTTATTTAGGCCTCAACCAAATAGACTATTGGGCCTAGTGGGTCACACACATAAGAACTTATCCACAAGTATAGGGGCAAGGGCGTAATTTATGGAGATTTTGGGTTTTTATGAAAAAATCTATAATTCTCTATAAATACTAATAGTTTCAGCCAAACCCCATCAAGCCAAGGGTTAAAACCACGTCACTAGCCTCCTCCCTACCTCCTCCTTTCTCTAGAAGGTGTCCATGGTCGATGGAGCTCCGTTCGGGAAGAGTTCTCAAGGTTGGCACGAAGGGAAAACCTGTTGTGAATGAAGTTCGTGTGGATACTACTGGAGACCGGACATTTGAATAGTTTGAAGAGCTTAAGAAGCTCATCTCCTTTCTCTCCATGGGATTATATGAATCCCTATCAGGTATATTCGAACCCGATTTGATCGGTTTTCGATTTTCGTCATTCGGTTCTGATTGAGACAGATTCTAAAGGAACCCACAGGAATCGTCACTTCCACTGCACCAAATTTTTATGGATGATTCTTTACAAGCCACACTCAGAGTCTAGCTCCTCTCTGGATCAGCTCCACCCCGTGCTGTGCGGCCCTGGCTCTGGTGCGAGCTGCTCTGGTGGGTCCGTGTGCCGCTCTGGTGGCTGCCACTCTGATGGGTACCACTCTGATGGGTGCCACTCTAATGGGTCCAGCTTCGAGTAGACTGGAGGGCCATCTCACGGTGAAAACATAGTTCCGCTTGAGCAAAAACAAGATCGATCTATGTACTTCCTCTGCTCCATGGCACGGATCGCGGCATCTCGCTCATGAAGGGTAGCTGTATGCTGGCTCTCCATCTCGCAAAGTGCCTCGAACCACTCGTGGAGGGAAGCGGTGTACTGGTTCTCTGCCTCACAAAGAGCCTCGAAGTGGCGCCGGTCTCGCACCAGTAACTCTACATCAAAGTCCAATCGGAGCTGAGCCATCTCAAGAGTGGGAATCCAAGCCTATAGCTCAGTCTCCAAGGCCTGGATTCTGGAAGAGGACTCCAAAGAAGAAGCAGCAACTGATCACTCAAGTGCAGCCACCTACAAGCAATGTATAAGACTTAGACAGTGAAAGAACAAGTCTGGTAGCAGGTATCAAGATGTTACCATGATCTCCTTCTCCGCCAGAGACTGTCTCGCGGAAGCCAACTCGTCTCGTAAGGCTCTCACATCCTCAGAAGAAGAAACACCCTCTGAGCGAGCCATGTGCTACAAGTACATAAAAGCAAGTCAAATATGTGGCAGTATAATTGAAGAACACAAGACATACACATACCTCTGCCTATAGAGCTGCCTTGAGAGTGGCCACCGCCTCCTCCAACTCATGGATTTGTGCTCGATACTAGGTGAGCACACCCCAGGAATCCTGAAAAAAAAAATTATGAGACAAGGCAATGCATTGATAACAAAGAGATAGTGGAAAAAGCTAACCTGGCAAGCATAGTCAAAAAGATGACCATAGGCCACACCATAATGGCGAGTGAACTCCGTGTCATCCATGGCAGTCGAGAAAACCACGATGCCCTTGGCCTCCCAGTTCTCCAAGGCAGATCGGTACCGGGCAGCCCAGTTCATTGAATGTGTCAACCATTTGGTGCTATGGCTGTGTCTGGAAGGAGGAGGAGGGCACCACTACTGATAACCACCAAATGTCCACATCACAAGGTGAACCCAGAGTGGCTCCACCTCATTCAGACAATGGAGGTGGATGTCACTGCTGAAGAGATGGGCACCCTTCTCTATCCACTCGGCACTCTCATCATCTGTGGTCAAATATGGGCACCAACATACCTACAAGAAAGGAAAGGATCGGCAATCAACAAACAGAACCAGAGAAGAACAAGTGGACGTACCCGTGCAGAAGAGAAACTCAATAGCTCACCTCGAAGATGGAGGAGCTAGTGTGCATGGGAAGTGGTGTCACGGATGGCATGCCAGTGCGCCATCAAAGGCTGGCGAAATGGGTGATCCAGTCGACCTCAGCCTAGTGAAATGTAAAGGTAACTCCACACCTGAAATTAACACTTTGTTAGTACAAGTATAACATGCAACAGGAAAGCAAGCAACAGAAAGAGAAATACCTGAAGAAAAGGTGTGAAGCCGCCCACAGAGATAGTACCACTGTTAGGAGAGAGACTGTCAAACAGATGTGCTAGGACTATTGCACCCAGGCATACTTGCCAATGGACTCCACGTCGGCCAAGAGAGGAAGGAACCGTAGGTGAACCTTCTCGATCTTGTTGCCTAGCAACAAGCGACCAAAAAAGAAGAGCAGAAATCAACAGAGATCCCGATACACCACTGCTGATCTGGGATGACCGCACAGTGTCGCAGATACCTGACGAATCAAGTGATCCTCGTAGTCCTTGGTACCCTAGCCTCGCTGCATCTCAGCCTCTGTCAGGCCCACTAACTCGAAACACTCTTTATAAGTGATCGACAGAACTGCCTCATCATGTGACCGAGGCGGGGAGTAAGAAAGGAGCACCACTGCCATCTCGGCATAGTTACCATATGCGCAACCAGTGACGGCACGCCCATAGACCCGGAGCCCCATGATATGGGCCACATCCTCCAAAGTAGAAATCATATGCCCCCAGGGAAGTAGAAATGAGCAAGTTGCAGTGTCCCAGCGATCCCTCAGAACCTGGATCAAAGCCAAGTCCTCCCAAAGTAGTGACATATGCAGGACGGGACCAAATCCCATCCTGTCCAGTCAGTGACACTAGAACGGTTGAAGGCCTCGGTGCGCCAATGGTACCAGCTGCCATGAAATGCGGGACTTGCTCCGTCCCTGCAAATGGAAAAGTTGTTCTGGTCAAGAAGCAATCACAAAGATGGAAGAGAATTTATGGCCAATTCAAAAGACATTTACCTCGACGAGGTTGCCAGCTCAGAAGGGCCAGTCTCGTCATCATGCGCACATGCACGTCAAACCCTCTTCGGCATCTGTAAATTTAAAAATTGGTCAGTTTTTCAATTCTAAAATAATTAGCAATACAAGAATGCTGAAGCTGACATGTGCCCAGACTAGGGGCCCATGCGCCCTAGTCTGAGGGCACATGCGCCCTGGGTCCAAGGCACATGCCCCCTGACCCCAGGGCACAAGCCCTTGCGCCCTGGTCTGAGGGCACATGTGCCCTGAGTTGAGGGCATGTGCCCTGACTTGAAGGCACATGCGCCCTAACTTAAGGGCACATGCCCTTGTGCCCTGGTTTGAGGGCACATGCACCTTGGGTCCAGGGCACATGGACCCTAGATCTGCACCGATCTTCTTCTGACCCAAAAATTGTTCAAACGAACTCGAAATCGCGTGAAATTACAGAAAAAATGAAAAGACATGAGAGATATACATTTTATTTAATTGGAGTACTGACCTTTAACGTGATTAGGGCTTTGAAAGTGTAGAAGAAGTTGGGGTAGTTCTGATGAAGAGAGAGGCCGTGAGTGGTGAAATGAGCTAGTAGGGGCGGTAGTTCTATTTATAGTGGTAAAAATATGTCAAAATCATAAAATTTTTAAAAATTACCTTGCCACTCTTGAAATTGAGTTGATTACAACGCCACTGAAAGAATTTCAAATGGATTTCTGAATTGCTTAGAAAAATTCACTGAAAAAAATGCATGTTTAAATTTTATGGAAAATCCATTTCTTACTGTTAAATCTTGTAAATCATGTTGTAACATAGTTGTTTCTATCATGCATTGTTTTGGTCATATATTGACAATTTTTCAGTCATAAGGTAAAATTTTGTGAATTTTCTATTGCAAAATTGACATAACAAAATTTATTTTTTATTCATAAATGACCAAATTTTGTTTGACAAGCATGAAAAGAAAATGGTAATAAAAGGATAATCAGTTACAAAGAAGCTACAATTGAGAAAGATAGTGATGCTAGTCATCTAGATTCTCCTCGGTAAGCGTGCCTAGACATTGTAGTCGGCTCATACTCCACAAGGTAATGGATGTCTTAGCTTCTTCCATGTCATCATCTGTATCAAGCTTCCTGTATTTGATGAGAGTCAAGTGTGAAAGCACAGGTAGTTCATGGCGAGGCAAACCGATCTGAGAATGACACATGTGCAGAATGTATAGAAAAAAAGCCGATCCAGTAACCAGTCAAAGATCCATGCCAGGAGAAAAACAGATCTGAACATCTCTCTTTTGCATAATGACTGGACTATGCACGAAGCATGAATGACTCGTGGAAGCAAGATGGATACGCCAATCTGCCCATTTCTTCAATGAAGCACATTTGTTGGAAACGGTGTCAGGAAAACCGAGAGCTGCAGCATACTAGTAAAAAGGACTGCGCTGGAAAAGCTGTGAAGTGGTAGAAGCACTGCCTGATAGATCAAACTTAAAGTGAAGATCTGTCCAACAAGCAAACAAAAGAGCACTGTCAAACATAGGACGTCCCACGTAAGAAGAAGACAAGCATAGTAGAGAAAGTCGTATCCGCGAATACATGAGAGTTGTCCCTGCCCCAGAAAACCATCTTCTATGGGAAACAAGAACATGATGGCAAGGCAAGTAGAAAAACCCTTGGAGCCATGAAGAAGTTGTGTCTCATCAAGGCTGCGAGAAGACAAAGTAGAGATGGTCCAAGCTGCCAATTTTTGAAGGTTGATCCATTTTCCAAAGATAAGGGAGCTGATTTGCTCTGTCTCCATGAAATCCTGCAAGAACTCAAGGCAAGACACTGATCCAGAAGGGATAAACATGTTTGCAATCTCACCTTTTCTAGTACATGGTAGTCCAAGAAACAACTCTACCTCTTCTAGCAAGATGGTGCATTCAAAAGAGTTAAGGACAAAGGTGTGAGTGTCAGGATGCCATAGCTCTACCAAAGCACCCATCAATCCGAAGTCCAAGTGATATTCTGCATAGTGCTTCGCATGAACCAGAAGACCGGTCAAGCCCCAACCACTTAGGATTGATTTCACCGATAAATGGAGCACTCCAAGCAGATCTTTAAACCAGGTGGGTGAACAAAGTCGTCGAGGACCTGGAAAAAGAGGGTAATTCTACATAAAACAATCAAAAGGGGCTGTCAGGTATATGTATTTTTCATAATAAAAAATTTTAAAAAATTTTGTTCTAGGGGTAGGGCGCATGTGCCCTCATCTGGTGGCACATAGCCAGGTGCCCCATCCCCTGGGCGCATAGGCATGTGCCCTCAATCAGGGGTACATGGACCTATTTTTTTGAAAATTTAAAAAAAATCTATAAAAATTACAATCAATAAAAAATAAGGTTTTCTTACCAGATTTGTTGAAATCCTCCCCTTCACATGCCCTGGAATACTAAAAATTGCTCTTCCCAGATCAGAACGCATCTTCTTGGAAGGAGGAGCCATCTAGATAGAGATAAGATCAATTTTCAAGCTTAAGAGGGTATTTATAAGGGAGGATTAGTCCAATTTTAAGTCAAATTTGGATTTGACAAAGTTTTCTGAGGGTAGGGCACATGTGTCCTCATCTAAGGGCACATAGCCAGGTGCCCCATCCCCCGGGCGCATGGGCATGTGCCCCCGATTGGGGGCACATGGACCAAAAATTTCGAATAACCGAGTTTTCTGCCAGAGCATGATTCACGGTTTTCACGATACCCGAGCAATTTTGTTGTGTTTAAATGAACCCTTTTAGAACTTGAGGTTATTCCACTCAGAATTAAGCTGAGTATTTTGATAAAACTTGATTGAACTTGAGATTCCAAATAGGATGGATTGGTATTCTTTCCATTTTAAAATCAATTTCTCTTTAACCCATCATAGTACAAGAACACCGTAAAGTTCGAGTTGTTGGCTGATGATGAACCTGCGTATTCGGGGACTCCTCACCGTGCTGAGTGTTGGGTACTCTTTTATCTTTTTATTTTTCATCTCTCGTGACAATGACATGTCTTTTACCAATCAATTATATGAGGTTTTGATAGGACATGAAAGCGATCTAGAATATTCAGCGAGATTCATTTTTGCTGAGTTAGGTAGATAAGCATGTCTATATCTACACCTTGATGCCACATTTTCAATCAATCACCATTTCATTCCGCTGCATTCATTTATGCTCACTTCCACTCCATTATAGTTCACTCCGAATCACTTCACTTCATTACATGCCATTTCCTTACAAAGCCGACATCAAGGTGAGGCAAACTGTAGACACGCCAAATTTGCCTAATTCAGAGCATAAAACTTATGTTTTATAGGGTAACATGTGTGATTGATCTTAGAATGATGTTGGGTCCTTTTAATGTTGATTTGGAGCTTTGTCGAATGAAATTAAACGTTTTCTAAAGTTTTTTGCACAAAGTCACAGTTTTTGAGCAAACGCCACACGTAAATTGTGTAAACACGGAAATTGGCTAGTTTGCCAGTGCCTAATGATCATGCATTGAAGGTTATGGTCAAATTCACACTCCGTACAAGTTTTGTTTCATGTTGTGTCTTTATGGTTGGCCGTCAAAATCATTCCGATCAGTATCAAATCTTTCGTTCACTGTCCTAACTTCCAGATAAAATTCTGAAGTGTTGGAAGGTGTTATGGCTGATATGTTTCGTTTTAAAGCATCTTCGGCCTGTTATCTTTCCAACGCAACAAACAGCGTCAAATTCTGAGTTCAAGAGTGCCCACAATGGCTTCCAGAAGAAAGATACGCAAAATCTATCACATGTGCCCTGGTCCCTGGGCACATGTGCCCTGGTCCCTGGGCACATGTGCCCTGGATCCAAGGCAATGGCCATGCGCCCCCACCCTGAGGCACATGGCCATGTGCCCCCGATCGGGGGCACAAGGTAACCGGTTTTCGACCAAGACTCTACCTCTGACCGGATCGGATCAAAATTTCGACCGAATCAGATTGACTTTGTAGGGAGGATTGGATGTGCCCCCTCCAGGAGACGCATGCACCCAGGGCTAGGGTGCAAGGTGCCTATTTTTTAGCTATGGTTCGCGACGGTTTTCTCCTATAAATTGAGATTGATTCTGGTCATTCTAGAGGCTAGTTCACGACCCCCCGGCATCTCAAGACGTCCAACCTACCTCCTGCATTGATTTTGTAATTTTTAGAGAGAAAATTTTGAGTTTTTAGAGAGAGAAAAGTCAGTCAAGAAAAAGGAAGGTTGATCTACAGGTGATCTGCCAGGTCTCTCTTCTTCGGCTTCTACAGCAGCGTGTGGACATCTGCTGTCCAAGCTCTCAACATCAAAATTCTTCCTCTTCGAGTCTTCTTCTGTTTACAATCAACGTCACATGATCCTAAGTTCAGGGCTGGTTCTGGTGAGCGCAGAAGCAAAGTCGCGCCTGATAGATCTTGGACTGCTGCTCAGCTTTTTTGACAACCCAGATTTGGTCATATCTCTCTCTATTCTTATCATAAATTTTATTTTATTTTTCCTATCTCTTTGTTTTATGATTCTACATTCTCCTATCATTTTTTCACATTTTGTACATTAGTTTTAGTCTGTTAATCCTAAAAATAAAAAAGGGTTAGAGATAACCCAAATCTGGTCAGTTTCCTTTCAGTTGTGTGTTTCATGTTATTTTATTTACACATACTCCACTTTGTTTAGTTCTAATTGTATTTTTTATTTGTTTATTTTCCTAGTTGCACACGAAATCAAGCACCCACGCGTTGGGGACTCTTCTTCATTGGCCGGCCGAAGAAGGAGAAGCTTTGACCCGCACTCTTCCTGCTAAGGTACACACAATCATTTCTATTTCATAAATCGGAACCCGCCATTCCTTGTGACCACATATGTCTTAATTTTTCTTCTTCTCATCCTCCTCCCACATGACCTGAACCGTCTCTTCGGTGATCGAGTGACGCCGAGGGATTAAAGTTCCGGGATCAATGTGAGTGTGGGACCTAGGATGAGTTGCTTTCCATGTTTTCTTTCTTTCTTTCTTATACCCTCTTGAGGTGACGATCCGTATTCATGGACCTCACTAAAAAGGAGAGCCCCGTTGTGTTTTTCAGAGTCGACAGCGTGGTCAGCACACCCCCACCTCGAGGGCGCGTTCAGCATTTTATTTCTAAAAAAATAGAAAGCTTCCAAAAATTGCTAAAAAATTTGGTTGATAAGATGAACACACCCCCTACTCAGGGGCACAGTCAAAATAATCGAGCTTTAATGGGAGAAACTTCTAAAAAACCCGTCTTAGAAGGTGATAATCAGGGTGATTTTCAATTTTCAAAACTGACCACGCCTTCAGTCTGGGGGGCACACTGACCGCACCCTTGGTCTAAGGGTGCGTGCGCACCCTTACTATGAGGGCGTGATGACCGTGCCCTCCCTTTTTAAGGGGGGCAATGGTGTAGTACACTCTCTCTCTCCTGCGCGTGTGTTCTGCGAACCCTAATTTACAAACGGGACGTCCGATTTAGCTACCATTTATTGCATTGGAAAGAGGGCCTTCAACCACATCTCCTCAAGTCAGTAAACCAGTCGGCATGACTCCCGAGATGTTCGCATGGGGCTTTGACTACCGGTTTACCCTCCCGCGGAAAGCCAAAAACTGAGGTGGTAATCTGAAAAGGCACAGTTTCGGTTGAGGAATCTTGGATCAACTCGGGATGACCTAAAATGATAACCGAACAAGTTTGGTATGATTGGAAAACTTAAATTCATCAAAATATCCAAGATTAACCCAGTAAACGTGAGATGATCCTCAGAAAAGTGGGGAATAACTGGGAAACCCTAAAATCGACCGAAACGGCCGTGTGGCCCCGGTTGATGACAATGTATAGCTAGGATCGACCTGGATGACCCGAAAAGGCCCAGTGATGATCGGGAAGGCCTAACACGTGGTCCGAGATAGCCAAAACAGATCGTAAAGACATAATGAAAAGCCGTTATAAAGTGACGCCTACCGAAATGACTTGTCAGAAACCCTAAATGTTGCAGAACTCACGCGGAACATCCAAGACCTTCAATTATGGACCATTCAAGGTTGGTCATTGAGCAGGCTTCGTGTTTTCATGATTAACGCACGGCTGTCACTTGAAGGTTACGACATTACTTCAGAAATCATCGGTCCATTCCCAAATTATGGAGGTCTTCACCAACGTCCTTAGCTCATCTCCACAAGGTGATCTGGGTCAAATAATGGGTATTGCCCATAGAATAGGAGTTCAGGGCTCCGAATCAGGCTAAATTGGTGTGTCTACAATGTCATCCTTTGTGCTCATAGATAAGCCAAAATTGTGCAGCGAGGAATGATGGTTCTCAACTAGGTATCCTGACCTTACAAACAATCTCTATCTTCAACTAATTGTTAAGAAAGTCTTGTTTTTATTTTTTATTTTTTTTGAGCTCAGCATACATCATGTAGTATTAGTCTCATTGCATTTTGCATTGTCATTGCATACATCTCATCATGATCATCACCTTCTCACCGTGATCTCTAAACCCCACCAGGTATGTTCTCCCATCGTTTACCTCAACTCCAATCTTTTCAATATCCCACCGTGTCTGTTAATCCCACAGTGTCCGTTAATCCCACCATGTCCATCACCTATTGTAATCACTTTTTTGCTCTACTATATCTTTCATCTGTATCCCACAACGGCCATTGCAATACTTTTTTTCTATTCATCCCACCATGGCAGTCATCTCATCCCACCTTAGATACATATTTGATCATCATTCTTGTGTCACAATCATCCCCACACTCTATTGATTGAGCTTAAATAGCTGGCCTTTTGGAATTCAAGATCGTTCCATTTTTTAATCAAATTTTGTCTCTTGGAAAACTGAAATGAATCTAAGAGCCTAAATATACTCAATTGGTATTCTTTAATTTTACAAAACAACTCTCTTTTTAAACTTTAGCCCATCAAAGTACAAGAACACAACAAAGATTGGGTTGCTAGCTGATGATGAACTTACGAACCCATGATTTGGGGACTCCCCACCACGTTAGGGGTTGGTTATTTTTCTCTCATGCATGTGGCACATCTCTTACCAATCAGACATAGGAAGACTTGATGAAACATGGTAGTGATCCAGGAAACTTGAGGATATTCGCTTTGTCGAATCTGGTCGTTGAGCATGTCTATATCTACACTTGATGCCACCTTTTCAGTACATCACTATTCCACTCCACTACACTCTACTAC
This sequence comes from Cryptocoryne crispatula var. balansae, assembly GCA_036172225.1. NCBI lineage: Eukaryota > Viridiplantae > Streptophyta > Magnoliopsida > Alismatales > Araceae > Cryptocoryne > Cryptocoryne crispatula. Next base: position 27,487,047 of record CM069922.1, read on the forward strand.
AATTCATTTCACTTCGCTACATTTCATTACATTTCGTTCTGTTACATTACATACCATTCCCTTACAAAGCAGACATCAAGGTGAGACAAGTTGTAGACACACCAAATTAGACTAATTTGGGGCTCTAAACTCTTATTCCATTGGCAATACTCTTTATCTGACCATTATATGATCCAAATCACCCTTGTAGAGAGTAGCCAAGGATGTCAGTGGAGGGCTGCGTGATTTGAGAATGGACCGAAGATTTTCGGAGCAATGTCGTAACCTTCAAGCGAGAGCCGTGCGTTAATCATGGAAACATGAAGCCTACTCAATGACCGACCCTTAATGATCCATAATTCAAGGTCTCAGAAGTCCTGCATGAATTTCAAAACATTTCAGTTTTCAATAAGTCATTTTGATAGTCACGAGTCAATAACGACTTTTATCACAGCTTTTCGATCCATAATGTCACAGCTAACCCGGGCCGCATGCTATGTCTTTCCGATCATCACCGGGGCTTTCCGGGTCCTCCAAGTCAACCCTAGCCATATATCGTCACCAACCAATGTCGTACCATTGTTTCGGTCGATTTTAGGGTTTCACAGTTATTCCCGACTTTTTGTGGTTCCAATTTATTTTTGGCTTTTTCGATGATTCTCAATTTTTCGATTATACTAGACTTGTTCAGTCATTTTTTTAAGTCATCCCGAGCTGACCCTTGGCTCCTTGATTGAAACTATCTTTTTGGTTCACTGCTCCGGCTTTTGACATCCTCAAAATCATAAACAAAAAGTTAAAATCTCGTAGAGAAGTTTCGGGATGTGTGCTGGCTGGTTTACCAATTTGAGGATCTACATTTGCAAATCATCTTTCATATGCAACAAATGGGAGTCGAAACGGACATCTCGCATGCAAGTTACTGCTCACGAATGTAGGGCACATAGGAGAGAGAAATGAACGCGCCCCCGAACCGGGGGCGCGGTCAGCATGCCCTCAATGTGAGGGTGCGGTCTGCATGCCCTCAGACCGAGGGCACAGTTAGCGCATCCCCAGTCTAAGGGCGTGGTCAGTTCCATAAACCATAAATTTACCTCGATTTGGGCTTTCTAAACCGGTTTTTGGAAAGTTTCCTCCTCTTAAAACATTTATTTTTACCACGCCCCCGAGTCGGGGGTGCGTTCATTTTATCAACACCATTTTTTGCAATTTTCCAGAATTTTACAAATATTTTTAGAAATAATGCACCGAATGTGCCCTCGATGTGAGGGCGCATTCACCGCGCCCTCAACATGAGGGCACGGCCTGCACGCCCTCAGGTTGAGGATGCGGCCTGCACACCCCCTACCCGGGGGGGAAGTCAGTTTCTTTCTATACTGTGCACCTGGTCTACTTTTCCTATAAATTGAGGACCATTCTCAATGACCGGGGGTTATACCACGCATGCTCCAACACATCCAGAGGTCGTCCATGCTCTTCCCCAAGCTCACTTTCACGTTCTACTCCGATCCATTGGTGAGAGATCGACCCCGACCTGAGGAAGGAGGCCCGATTCGTGATCTCAACATGAACATTCTTCATCAGCCTCTACAGAATTCTTTGGATGCATTCCACGAAATTGGTCAATAGAAGAAAGCTGCAACTCTATGTCCTCCTTTATTTACAATTGATAGCAATTGATTTTGACATGTCATGTGTCTATGGCGATTACTGCATCAATGGCGCGCAACTAGGTTCCATTTTTACATCCGTTCACTTCCAGATATTCTACAGGTATGTACAAGCATATTCTGGAGATGTCATCACCAAATGATCTCTTCCTCTCCAAGTTATATGTTTGTAAAAGTAAAAGGCACTTGATTTCAACATCGGTGTATACAGTAGCAACTTCTGCACCAAAGTTGCACCGATAGGATACTACACTCACCCGAGAGCAGGCCATCTGAATCGGCTTCTTTTGCTCAGTCTGGTTCCGATCCGAGCCATCCTACTCTGCAAGTCCTTTCTATTTCCTTTATAGAATTTTTTAGGTCATTTTAATTTACTTTTGCATTATTTTTTTCATCCAAAAATACAAGAAAAGGGGTTAGGGCTATCCCCAGTCTGGTGAGTTCAAATCCAATTGCTCTTTTTCTCATCTTTCTTCTTGCAGTTTCTACATTTCACTTAGTTCTAATCAATTTTATTCACTTTTGCATAGGTTTATCAAGTTAGCATCAATTGGAGACTCTTCTTCATCGACCGGCCGAAGATGAAGAAGGTTGAACCCAAACATTCTTTTCTCGAACTGAGGTACACATGGTCATCCTTTACTCAATTTGCATTTTATTTCATTTAAATCAGAATTCACAGTTCCTGGAAACCACATCCTCCAATTTTCTTTATGCATTAAGTTTCTTTATTCCGTCCTCACTCTCCTCCCACACGACCCAAACCATCTCTTTGATGCTCGAGCGACACTAAGAGATGAAAGTTCGGGGATTAATGTAAGTGTGGTACCGAGGTGAGAGTTTTCCGTATTTTCCTTTCTTCTTTCTCATCCCCTCTTAAGGTGGCAATCTGGATAATGACAAACCCATTTTCGAAGTCAATATTCTCAGCTGAGGCGATTTGGACTCTTGTTCATTAGTGGAGCTCAGTTTCTCCCAAAATGATTGTCTTCTTTACTTGGCATATGTCTTAGTCCAATCATTCCAAGGCTTCAACGATCACAACATTTTGAATCAGAGCATCAAGGTTGGTCTTGGTGATCAACAAAGAAGAAGATGGCATCATGCATGTAGACAACATGGTGGTGCTGATCCCTATAGCACGATCTGCAGCAAACTTGGTTACAAGTGGAGCAAAGGCAGTGGCTGGCAAGAAACATTCCTGCAAGAAGCCATAGTTGTGGCACATTTTAAAGGCAGCACTCTAGGGGTGGGTTGTGATGGTGAACATCGGTGGTAGCGGCGTTTGTTGACAGCGTGCGAGTTGAGGCTCCAAGATGATGGCACAGTATGAAGAAGGCATCTCCAAGGGTGGTTGTAGGTAATGGTGGGAGGTTCTCTATGGCCTACAATGTTAGTGTGCAATAGACTAGTTGAGAGAAGCTTCGGAGACTACTATAGTGATGAGAGGAGAATAGGAGGTAGTGATAGCTCTATTTCTAGTAAAGGTCCATGAGGTAGACATGCCAGGTGACACTTGTATAGTGGTAAAGAAGGCACTAGTAGAGGCTGATAGAAATGTATGCCCTACAAGCCAATCATATATGATATGATTCGACATTTCTAGAAATATCTTATTCAATTAATTAGGCAAATCCTCATTATAAGCTCTTATTAGATGCGAATATAATAATGAAGTCCTTGATCAAATACAATGATGATTAAATCATGATGAGATCATGATAATGAGATTGATCATCTAGAGGTATTTGATCTAAATGTTCCTAGTCATAGGATACTTGAGACGGGACATCAAGGATCCGGATAGACTAGTGTATGTGATGTCTTCTCATGTGATGAGGACGACCGATCTCATTGGTCATTAGTGTGGAGACACTGAGATACACATGCAGGTGCTCGTTAGTTGAATGAGTTCACTGAACTGACCGAATTAGAAACCCTGAATGGTATCTTACCGAACTGTCTATCAGGGTTTTCTATCATCACGGTTGCATGGTTGGACCTTTGACCTGAGTCGCCAAAGATGCCTTGTTGGGTGGAACTTGTGCTTTGACCATTGACTTATGGATCACAATTTTGATGGTCCTATATAGCGATGGATCGGGTACAAGGAAAATCCGATGGAGGCAATTGAGCGGACAACAAGGGATCATCCACTCTCGGTAAGTGAGAGTGAATGTCCTATGGGATAGTACTCTAAATCCCTGGCCAGGGTAGATAGGATAATTGGAAAAGGAGTTTTCCAATTGATCCAATTCCGAGTACAGGATCCTATAGAGTCGGTACATTAAGAGAGTTGACAGTCGATGCCGTACTCCTTTCCGACCGGGACATTGGATGGATGAGGGTTTATATCCATGTGGTAACTGATGATGGAAAGGCTCAATGGAGATGAGATTATCCCCATAGCCATTTGGGATCATGGGATGTGGCTTGTACCCTTCATGATCGGTAGGCCGATTAATCTGTTATCGGATAACGGATTTAATTAAAATTAAATAGAATTGTTCTATTTTATTTAGGCCTCAACCAAATAGGTTATTGGGCCTAGTGGGTCACACACAAAAGGACTTATCCACAAGTACAGGGGCAAGGACGTAATTTATAGAGATTTTGGGTTTTTATGAAAAATTCCATAATTCTCTATAAATACTAATGGTTTCAGCCAAACCCAATCAATCCAAGGGTGAAAACCACGTCCCAAGCCTCCTCCCATCCTCCTCCTCTCTCTAGAAGGTGTCCATGGTCGATGGAGCTCCGTTCGGGAAGAGTTCTCGAGGCCGGCGTGAAGGGAGAACCTGCTGTGGATGAAGTTCGTGTGGATACTGCTGGAGACCGGACACTTGAACGGTTTGGAGAGCTTGATAAGCTCATCTCCTTCCTCTCCATGGGATTATATGAATCCCTATCAGGTATATTCGAACCCGATTTGATCGGTTTTCGATTTTCGTCGTTCGGTTCTGATTGAGACGGATTCTAAAGGAACCCATAGGAATCGTCGCTTCCGCTGCACCAAATTTTAATGGACGATTCCTTACAGTGGTATCAGAGCCCGGTTCAAGTCTCGGTCGAAACCGACGTCGAATCGACATTATTTTATGTTATTTATGTGTTCCCAAATCTGTGCAAACGTCTGTTTTGACGAGGCCACAATATTCTGTGTATGACTCATATAAAAAAGTTATTGGCCTTTCTAGAATCTCGTGATATAGGGCTTTCCAACGCCACAAACCGTTTGAAGTTTGGATCTCTGTAGTGTTCGGGAGAAGCCTCAAAAGTTGGTGTTTCTGTCATGCCCGAACCGACACCCGGATTTGGGGATTTTGTGAAATCTCCGTCCACAGAAGAAATTGAGGTTTGGAAAAGGTTTAGAAGATGGGTAATATGATTTCCTAGCCTTCACCTTTGATATCCAGCTTTGAACGACGGCGGAGGATGAGAATTTTTGAGTTTTCCGACGAACTAGGGTTCTGCGGAGTCTGGCGGCGCCGACTTGTTTCTTCCTGATTTCCCGTTGATAGAGAATTTTTATATGAAGGTATATATACATATTTGGAAACTTCATATGATGAGGATTCTAAATTGTATTTTTGGAGAATATTTGGCTTCCTGGATAAGGAGTTATCCTCGTTGCAAAATAGAGATTTCTGTTATGGAATTTGGGTGACCGCCGCCTCTTCTTCCTCATTTTACGGACGATTGAGATTTTTCCTGGATATGAGGCCGACTTTTTTGGATTCCTTATTTGATAAGTATTCCAACGCATATTTTTTCGGATTTTTCGGAGTCCGGGATAAGGAGATATGTCCGAGTTAATGAGATTAACTCTCCTCCGGATGAACAGTCCCCGTTCGGGGATGGCGATCGGCGCACGCACCGGCGCACGACGGTCGGCGCAGGCGCGCTTGAAGACCGGCGCACACAGGCGCTCGCCGACGTGGCGCAGTGCGCCGGAGCGCGCGGCGCAATGCGCCAATTCTTTTTCAAATGATTTTAAAGTGTTTAAAATCATAGAAAAATCCGAAAAATTGCCAGAAAATTCCAGAAAAATTCTGAAAAATTCTATAATATTATTTAACATGTTTTAAAGTGTTTAATGACATGTTAGATGATGTTTAGCCCTATTTACATAGATTCACTCATGGTTAAACTTTAAAATTGTTTTAAAAGTTTAACTTAAATTATTAGTGTCTTAATTAATTCTGTAAAATGAGATTTTACAGGATATAAATTGGGATATTAGTTCCTGCCCTTGCCCAGTATTGGGAATGCATGAATGTTCTAAATAGTTTAGTTTTATATGTTCATTTCATATAAATTGTTTATATGTTATTGTCATGTTATTTTCATGTTATTTATTTCATGAAAAATTCGACATGCATGAAATTGAGAATTTCAAAATAAATTATATATAATTTTATGCTGATATATATGATATATCTCATATAATTCATCGTATGCGCTCTATGTTCATGTGATGAATGTTAGTGTGTGTATGGAGGTGATCATGGACTTAATTGTTCTTGGCTTGTGATTGCTTTTAGTTGTGTTGGTTATGTTATTAAATGGGGCCTGCGTGTGCCTCCTCTCTCTCTCTATACAATCTGATTGTACATTCTACCTCCCTCCATTAATGTACTCCCCTTGGTTAAAACCAAGGTTTCTTATTGAGTTATGTACATTTGTGGGGTGTACCCTTAAGCCGCTTGTAAGAGTTAGAAGTTGGTTCGTGGAAGGTTGGAGAGCGGGACCACTTGGAGAAGCACCCTTCTGAAGTGGGAGCATGCCAACTCAAGCATCTGAAGCAAGGATTTGCACCTATAGGGGTGCCTTAGGTGCATGCTTAGGGTTAAGTCCATGATCACCTGATTTTATGCATATTTGATATGTGGATGTGTGCTACAGGTTATACCTTAGATATATGATATTCCAAAGGTATTATATATACTTAGCACATATTATTGATGAGACTAAAATAAAATCCCTCCTTGTCATAATTAGGTTGATAAACGTGTGACATTAAGAATGAATCACGTAGCCTTCCGTTGTTATGGTCTTGATGAGCCAATCTTAGATTGGATGGGTTTGTTGTGCTACCACAAGACTCATTCAGCAAGGGATTGGTGATCATGGCTAAGGCATTTGCCGAACCTTGGGGTGGACCATTTGCATGGCTTTGTTGTGCTACCACAAGGGTCACGTGTGAAGAATCCATTCTCATAACGTAACAAGCGGTTTGACCTAACTAGAGTATATGGCTTGTTGTGCTACCACAAGGTCATAACTCTAGAGGCTAAATGACTAAGAGTTGCAAGAGTTGCAACTGGCAATAGTTGCCTACCTATTAAGTATGGGGTGATTTGTTGTGCTACCACAAGGTCATCACCATAAAGTTAATAGGGTCTTAGTCCCCACTAGGATTTCATCGTGATATCCCGTCTTTGTATAATGAGGGTTATGCAAATTCGTCGAAAATTAGTGGGAGCATAAATTAGGATCAAAGACCATATCTTAATTTTAATGAATATTTGCAATGTTATATTGATAAAATTATATCTCTGTTGTAGAATACGATAATAAACCACCATTAGTATGGCATATTAGATGCCATATAGCTTAATGGCTCACACTTCTTAGACTGCTTTAGAACTAAGAGAATTGTTCTCATAGTTGACCAATTAACTATTCTACTTGAGAAGTAGGTGTCTCCTAAATTATCTAGTGATATGAAAGAAAGATAAGATCTTATCTCATAGACAAGATGCATTGTTTGCCTTAAACTAGATGTTAGTCTCTATGAGGCATAATTATAGAGACAACATGGATAGATGGATATGAGATCCATCATGGCTCATATTGATGAGTCAACTAAAGGGCAACTTAGATCAACAATACATCTTAATTATTTCTTGTTGGTGAGACCAATAGTAAGAAGTAAAATCATTAGATAGAAATAGGAGAGAGTTAATAGTAAAAGAAGGTGGTCAAGATAATAAAGCCAGAATAAGACATGATTCTTACACTATCATGATGATGATAAGTGAAAGAGGAAGTACAAAGTGTTTTATATAATGCAAAGGTGGAGCTTGAGAAGCTTCATGTATCCAAGTCATTGGCACTTACTTGTTTTAAATATACACTTAATGGTATTAGATACTATATGTGTATATCATAATATTAGATATTATGGATGCATCTGATGGTATGAGATACCAGATATGCATCATATATCTACAAGGAGTTGTAGATGATCACAAGTAAATGAAGGCTTAATAAAGAAGATATTGACCTACATATGAAATGGTGCAAAAGTTGCATCATTATTAGCGGGAGGTGCAATCTTTAATAGCCTTATGGAGATGTCTTAATAATTAATATTGCTATTATATCCTTCTACAAGAACTTTATATGATTTCCTACTTGAATAAATATTGATTTATTCTAAGTTATGGAATTGATAGATGTTCTAATAGATTGAATGGCAAAGTGTTTGCCAGTGGGAGCTTAATGAATTGTTTAATCATATTTGATATGTTAGCTCTCATGTTATGTGTGAATATTCCTTTTAAGAGGAAATGGGTTGATTTAGATCAATCTACACTTTAGCTTTATATAGACATGGAGAATGGGTTAATGAGTTATTAGAACTCGTACATTTAGATGTATGTTAGCCCATATCTAGTAAGGCTAAAGAAGAATATTTCTACTTCATTATTTCAAAGATGATGACTCTAGGTATGGATACATGTACTTTATGAAGTACAAATCTAAGACCTTTGAGAAATTATATGAGATTAAGAATGAAGTAGAGACACTAATGGAAAGAGTATTAGAACTTTTTGATGAGATCAAGGAGGGGAATACTTAAGTACATAATTCACATATAATTGAAGGATAATAGAATCTATTGGACACCTCTTTACACATTTTAGCTTAATTGAGTAGCTAAAAGGAAAAATCCATATTATGTAGGACATAATATGAACAATGACAAGCTTTGCAAATTTCCTCTTTGTCTAATTTTGGTTAAGTACTCATTGTAACCACTTGTTCTTAATAGGTACCTTCTAAGTCTGTTCTGATTATTCCATATTGGATATGGAAAAGGGGTTAAAACTTGACCTTAAGCAAGTTAAGGTTTCGGAATGTCCGACCTGGTGAAGAAGTATAACTCCAACAAGTTGGAATATAAGACTATGAAGTGTTGGCTTGTGGAATATCCTAAGGAAACTTTTGGATATTAAATATATGACCCTTATGTATAAGGGTATGTGTTGCTCAAATACTATATTTCTAAAGGAAAGTTCCTTCTTAAGAAAGATAGTGGGAGCAAGGTATATATGGAAGATGTTCCAGCCCACAACCCAATAACACTTCTATTAAGGTGCTAGTTAATAATTACACAAGGACTAATGATAGGTCTTTACTTGTGTCCATTCTACCTAAGAGATATGTGAGACGTATCTCTGATAGATGAAATGAGGCATAAGATAATAAGGATATTGATCCTAGGATCTATATAGAACCAATATGAGATATTGATGCATTAATGGGAAGAGACAATAAAATCCGATATAAACTTTATCTATTCTAATCAAGTTTAGAACTTGATAGATCCACCTAAGGATATAGTATCCATAAGGAATAAATGGATCACTAAAGAATAGATTGGAGTGGATTAGAAGGTAGATACCTTCAAAGGTGAGAATAGTTGAAAAGGATATCATTGAAGTCAAATGGTTGACTATGATGAGATCTTTTACCTATTCCATGGATTAATCCATTCGGATTTTGATTGTTACACTCTACGATTATGTGATAAGCTAATTGGATGTTAAGATAGTGTTCCTCTAAAGTATTTTGAGGAATAGGTGTATATGATACAACTATAGGGAATCAAGTCCCAATAACATCCAAGAAGAGTGTGTATTAAGTTCATTTATGGACTGAAGTAAAATTTCCCATAAATCATATATAAGGTTTAATGAGATTAAATCTTATGACTTCGTTAAGAACGAAGAGGAGCCTTGTGTATTCAACAAGATAAGTGGGAGTGCTGTTACTTTCTTGACATTTTATGTTGATGACATACTACTCATTGAGAATGATGTAGGTGTGTTATCATAAGTGAACCTAGCTATCAAATTGATCCTCCAAACACAATTTGGGTTTTGAGATCTATGGAGATAGATCTAAAATCAATGCCCAGTTAATGTACGTAGTCATCATAGTCAAAGGGTTTGACATGATAAACTCCAAGATTGGTTTCTTACCTATGAGGTGTGAGTTGATCTCCGTAAAGTGTTGTCTTTGTAGACTTCTTGAAAGATAAAGAGATCACATAAATAGAGCCCTTATGCCTTTGTCATAGGGTCTATTATTTATATGATGCTACGTACATGATGTGATTAATGCTCTAAGTGTTATGAGCGCATTCATCAAAAGATCCAGCGAGAGTCACTTGATAGTTTAGAGATATATCATTTGGTACTTGAGAAGCACTGAGAATGTATCTCTATACACTGGAGGATAAGACTTGAAGTCTTGTAGTTTTACAAACACAAGCTTCTAATCAAATAAGTTTGATATTAAGTCAGAATAATGGTGGTGATGTAAGTTGAAAGAGTTCTATGTGATAGAACACTGTAAATTCTACAACATATGTAAACAAGTTTACATGGTGGTTGCACACTACTTGAGAAGTAGTCTAGATGAAGATTCTCATCTAAGGTATGGGATTGTCTCAATTTTTCTCGGAAGTGTATCATTGTTTTGAGAAAACAATGGAGTAGAGCCGATGTCTCATCGAAGTTTAGAACTTAGGCGATACCATACAATCGGAGAGATTGCAACTTATAGAGATATAATTAAAGATAAAGTATCTAACGTTAATAACATTGCGTGTGATCCACTAATCAAGCAAGCTACTCAAAGAGTGTTTGAGCTTCACCTCGAGCCTGGTATAGATCACCGGATGGGTGATTGGCTTTAGTGCAAGTGGGAGATTGATAGAAATGTATGCCCTACAAGCCAATCATATATGATATGATTCGACATTTCTAGAAATATCTTATTCAATTAATTAGGCAAATCCTCATTATAAGCTCTTATTAGATGCGAATATAATAATGAAGTCCTTGATCAAATACAATGATGATTAAATCATGATGAGATCATGATAATGAGATTGATCATCTAGAGGTATTTGATCTAAATGTTCCTAGTCATAGGATACTTGAGACGGGACATCAAGGATCCGGATAGACTAGTGTATGTGATGTCTTCTCATGTGATGAGGACGACCGATCTCATTGGTCATTAGTGTGGAGACACTGAGATACACATGCAAAAGCTCATTAGTTGAATGAGTTCATCAACCCGATCGAATTAGAAACCCCCGAATGGTATCTTACCGAACCGTCTATCGGGGTTTTCTATCATCACGGTTGCATGGTTGGACCTTTGACTGGTCGCCAAAGATGCCTTGTTGGGTGGAACTTGTGCTTTGACCATTGACTTATGGATCACAATTTTGATGGTCCTATATAGCGATGGATCGGGTACAAGGAAAATCCGATGGAGGCAATTGAGCGGACAACAAGGGATCATCCACTCTCGGTAAGTGAGAGTGAATGTCCTATGGGATAGTACTCTAAATCCCTGGCCGGGGTAGATAGGATAATTGGAAAAGGAGTTTTCCAATTGATCCAATTCCGAGTACAGGATCTATAGAGTCGGTACATTAAGAGAGTTGATGGGCCGATGCCGTACTCCTTTCCGACCGGGACCTTGGGTGGATGAGGGTTTGTATCCATGTGGCAACTGATGATGGAAAGGCTCGATGGAGATGAGATTATCCCCATAGCCATTTGGGATCATGGGATGTGGCTTGTACCCTTCATGATCGGTAGGCCGATTAATCTGTTATCGGATAACGGATTTAATTAAAATTAAATAGAATTGTTCTATTTTATTTAGGCCTCAACCAAATAGGTTATTGGGCCTAGTGGGTCACACACAAAAGGACTTATCCACAAGTACAGGGGCAAGGACGTAATTTATAGAGATTTTGGGTTTTTATGAAAAATTCCATAATTCTCTATAAATACTAATGGTTTCAGCCAAACCCAATCAAGCCAAGGGTGAAAACCACGTCCCAAGCCTCCTCCCATCCTCCTCCTCTCTCTAGAAGGTGTCCATGGTCGATGGAGCTCCGTTCGGGAAGAGTTCTCGAGGCCGGCGTGAAGGGAGAACCTGCTGTGGATGAAGTTCGTGTGGATACTGCTGGAGACCGGACACTTGAACGGTTTGGAGAGCTTGATAAGCTCATCTCCTTCCTCTCCATGGGATTATATGAATCCCTATCAGGTATATTCGAACCCGATTTGATCGGTTTTCGATTTTCGTCGTTCGGTTCTGATTGAGACGGATTCTAAAGGAACCCATAGGAATCGTCGCTTCCGCTGCACCAAATTTTAATGGACGATTCCTTACAGAGGCTTCTGTAGGTGGTGGTGAAGTGTGGCATCCAGTGGCGGCACTATGTGCATAGTCTAGAGGTAGTGAGGAGACTCCCGCAAATGGGGCAACCATACAATCTCCAATGATGATAGAAGGCAAAAATTAACGGCATCTGTGCATGAAGACCTAGTGGTAGCTAGGGTTTTTTTAAACTAACACATTTTCTTTTTAATATTACAAGACTAACACATAAAATAAAAAAATTACAAAACTAACATGCGTTGCAACACCAAGTTTCCCTTAAAATTTAAAGTTAGATTTGGATAGTCCAAATTTAACTTTAATACTTGTGCATGACAGTCACCCATCTAAATAAAGTCAAACTATATAACTCATACTTATAAAGTCGATTTTGTTAAAGTCAAACTATCCATGTTTGATTTTAAATTTTTAGGTTAAAGTCGATGTTGGCAACATCGACTTCACAAAGTGTGTTAGTTTTGTAATTTTCTTCTTTTGTGTTAGTCTTGTAACATTAAAAGAAAACTTTGTTGGTTGAAAAAATATTTGTGGCAACTAGGGGTTTCTTCCTTATTCTCTTTTGTAATATTGTGAGAAGATAGCAGAGAGGCAGAGTGAACATGATCTAATATTTAAGGTTATTGGGTCCATTTAGTTCTTATTGAATTTAGTTATTAGGACTCATTATTTTATTAAGTCTAGTGGGATCTAACAGAATTGAACTAATTTTAATAATTTAGGTTATTATATAGGTTTTTGGGTTTCATATATACCCATTAATAGAATCTAATTTAGGATAGTGCATGTTTACTAATCTGGTGGTCAAGGTTGTTTCAGCTTGATTAGGGGTAATCAATGTCGGAGTCAAGCAATCCAAGAGTCCAACCTTAGGTTTTTAGGCACTCTGAGTTTGTTGTACGGTTTGGATCGAGTGAATTCTATACCTACCATGTGATCAAGTGCAAAGATGGGCATCAATATCAATCAAGGTGCACTTGATCGAGACCAATCAATGATGGGGTAGGAAGACACAAGTCGCAGGTCCATTGAAAAGGTTATGAGATTCTCTATGGAACTCTTCAATGCGTACAAAGACTTCACTCTATGGCAACAACGTGTGAAGAACATTATTACATGGGAAAGGACTTATTAAGACTCTTAACAAAAAGGTGAACAAACTGAAGGAGCTGATAGTAAAAACATGGGTTGAATTGCAGCACTGATGAATAGCACGATACAGCTACACCTAAAATAAAATATGCTTCAAAAGGTAATTGGCTTGAAAAAACCCAATAGATGTTTGGGAGAAGCTTGAGAGAAGGTGTATGTCCAAGTCACTGATGAACTGGCTATTAGTGAAGAAGAGGCTATATTGCTTGAAGATGATCGATGGAATAAGGATAGAAGCACATATCGACGAGTTCAATAGGAACCCATTGGTGGTTTTGTCCCTGGGCAAAGTCGACACTCTTAGGTTGGATGATATTATAACTCCACTACTTTTGAATTAGTCTTGATGGAAGATCAATGTAGCAAGAATGTCATATGAGGGTTAGGCATTAACTACAAGTGGAAGTCGTAGAAGAATGGACAACAACCAATGGGGACGAGATGGAATTGGACGTTCTAGGACATAAGGTTGTAGGTGCTACTATTGTGATGAGAAAGGACACCTCAAGTAGGATTACCCACAATGTAAAAAGAATGAACAGTTGCAAAAGACAAAGAAAAAGAAGGTAAAGGTATCAACAATGGAGGATAGCGAAGAGGATGGATGACATCCTTTGTGCAACTTATGTAGGGGAGAGAGAGAGAGAGAGAGAGAGAGAAAGATATCCAAGTTGGATCTTAGATTTTGGTTGCTCTTTCTATGTATGCTTGAATAGGATGATGTTTGATCAGTATCATGCATGTGAAAATGATGCAATCTGATTGGAAAATGGAGTACTTTGCTCAGTTGTGGGTATTGGATCTATGAGCATATTCGATGGAAATGTGAGAACACTTGTAGTTGCTTGACACGTGCCAAATCTAAATAAGAAATTGATCTGACTGGGAGTGGCATGTTTGAGAGGTTACTAATGCACTTTTAAAGGTGGATCTCTTAGGGTGTGCAGAGGAGCGCGAACCATGCTAAGGGTGTTGTTGACGAATTGCTTGTATAGTCTCGTAGGATGGTTGACACTAGAGTATCTACAATGTCTATGGCAGGTAGTATGGTTTGGTAAAGGAGTTTTGCTAAAGGTGGAGCTCAGAGGAATTGTGTAGCCATTTGATTATTGTGACAATGGTGGTTGATATATCTCACAACAACCAAGAGAGAAGAGACCATATCAAGGCATGCAGTAGAATCAAGTTGTGTGGGCACTTGGTTGAGATGCAAGCCATGTTGGTGGAACTCGCAGACTGATAGACAATTGTGGATGATAGAATTGTATGCTTTATAAGCCAATCATATTTGAGATGATTTAAAATTTAATAAAATATCTCATTCAATTAAATTGGCATAATATTAATACTAGCTCTTATTAGATGAGTGTATCATTATGAAGTCCTTAATCATATGCAATAATAATTAGATCATGATGAGATTATGATAATGAGATCAATCATTTATAAGTATGTGATTTAAATGTTCCTAGTCATAAAATTTTGAAATGGGATATCAAGGATCAATATAAATTAATATATGTGATATCTTCTCATAAGATAGGGATGACTGATCTCATTATTCATTGGTGTGGTGACACTGAAACACATATACATGTGCTCATTAATAGAATAAATTCACTAAACCAACCAATTCAATGGTATCTTACCTAGTTGTCTATCATGATTTTCTATTGTCATGATTATACAATTGGACCTTTAACTTGAGTAATCAATGATATCTGATCGGATGTATCTTGTGCTTTGATGATTGACTTATGGATCACTGATTCGATGGTCAAATATAGTTAATAGATCGGGTACAAGGGAAACATAGATGAGATGATTGAGCAGACAATAAAGGATTATTCAATTTTGATAAGGTATCATTCAATTTTGATAAGTGAGAGATAATGTCCCGTGAGATAAGACACTAAACCCCTGACCATGACAAAGAGTAATATTAGAGAAGGATTTTTTTTTCAATTGATCTGATGGTGAGTATAGGATCCCAAAGTGTTGGTATACTAAAGGGTTGATAATAGTATTCTTATCCGAATAGGGCCTTAGATGAATAATGGTTTATATTTGTGTGGTAATTGATGGTTGGAAGAGTCAATGGAGATGAGATCATCCTTAAAGTCGTATGAGATCATAAAATGTAGTTCCTTTCACTATTAGGAAGCCATTAAATCTATTATTATATAACAAATTTAATATAAAATAAGCTTTATTTTAATTGGGTTTCAACCAAATAGACTATTGAGTTTAGTGGGTTACACATATAAGGATTGGTCTATAAATATGAGGGCATGGATGTAATTTATAGAAATTAAAATATTTTTATAAAAAATATCTAATTTTTATAAATAGTAGTGAATTTGGCCAAACCCTATTAAGTCACTAGTTCCAAATTTTATGCTCAACCTTCTTTCAGTACCCATCCCTTCATGGAGGTCACCATCATATAGTGGAGCTCCATTTGGGATGAGTCAAAAGGTCCAACGTCCAAGAGAATAGGTCTATATCCTCTTCGAATGCTTACAGACCATCGAAATGCTCATTATTTTCTAGGCTTGAGGGATTAGTTGAATCCCGCAAAGGTATTGTGAATTGGTTCAAATTCAGTTTTTTAGTTACACCATTTAGTTTCAATCAAGACAACTATAAAGAAATCCAAGGAATCAAGCATTTCCAATGCTATAAAAATAATCCCCTATAGTGGATTTAACCTAAGGTGGATAATGTTATATAACAAGTAGTTATGTAAATAGGTGGTTAAAATAAGGTAAGCAAGGATTGGATCTGATTGTGAATCGGATTGACATTGGGGGTACCTAAGTCAGATCAGGACTCAGATAGGGATTTAGAAAGTCCTAATTAGAGTAAGTTTTTTAGGTCATTCTCCCTATAAATAACCAAGCCAGTGCTCATTCAAGATGCAAGTGTTGAGGGAGCCACTAGGGGAAAGGTTGAACATCTATGGACTAACGGAGTTTGATTTATCCTAGAATTCACATCTTCTCTACTAGGCATGTGTCTTATTCTAATTGATCCAAGGCTTCCCCAATTACAATAGAATCTATGATCACATCATTGATCAACATGGTTATACATAGTGGTCATCTTTGGTATTCTTTGGGAGCTAACCCAACATTAATGAACAATATGGTAGGCTCACTTGTTGATATCGCCATTGCCACTACTAATTGGTCAATTAAAATGTCATTATTGACTACCATATTTTTTAGGAACTTCATGAGAGCCTCTTTGTGGAGTTTGGACCATTTGATTAGCTCTAAGATAGATATATTACCAACATTTGTCAAGGTTTTGTAGAAAGTTGTATGCCTACCTAGTGTTAACTCTTTTTTCTCCTAGGTGGAATGGGGTTGGTTGGTGGACAATTATGGTCATTGTTGGAAAGTAAAGCAACTATCGACATAAAAATTCTTAAAGGTGCAACTTTGTTGGCATGATTCACTAAAGTCTAAAGTAGGTAAGGGAAAGGAAGGAAAAGGAATTTTAACGAAAGGTGACCCCATGAGCATTGATTAGATAAACTTCTAAAATCACATCTAATGAGTTGAATGTCCCACTGTAAGCAAATCTTTAATTAAAAAAGTAAACTACAAAAGAATTGATTTGTTTAACTAAACAATTGAGTTGCATTCTAAAAAACATAAAAGTAATTTACAACAAATATTACTTACAACATATATAGGATGATGTAAGGTGGACTATCAATGATGATCAATTATATCCCACCTCTTTTAAAAGTGAATTACATTTTTTGATATCTTGTCTTTGCATATTCAATTGTATCATATAGATACTATTAAAAAGTTCATGACCAACTTTTGAATTTATTGTCAAACTAGAATGCTCTTTTGGAAATCGATGGAATTATCTAATAAAGTAAAAAAAAGATAATCACATGTTTAATTTGATAGGTGTGATTATGTATGAGATAAAAGAATATCATGTTATCCAAGTTGTCAGAGACAATATCGATGTCTATAAAATAGCTAGTTAAATGTTGATGATGAAAAAACTACATCTATAATGTTTACCATGTTCTGCATATTCTTTTGATCTAATGGTAGTAAATATATACAAAGATCTAAGGATTGACCAAGTAGTTAAAATGACATATCATATATCATATTTCATTTACAACTACAATTGCATCTTGAACATGATGAGAGGTATTATAACTAGGTGACAATTGGGTGCAATGGGATTAATCATACTATATTTTATTTGAGAGTATAATGCAATGAAGACATTCTTTGTTTCAAATGATAATTTCATCAAGATGAACAACTTGGATTAGCCAAGCTTATCATTCTAATAAAAGAAATAAAAAGAAAGTGGAGGAGATATTATAGTGGGGGGATTTCATGATGATAGTAAAGAAGATACTATATATAGTTCAACTAATTGTAAAGATACTTAGAATAATCGACAATGATAAGAAAATTGACATGGGTATATTAAGGAGGAGAGCATATAATAATAATAAATATATTTAACTAATACAATTAAATATGAAACATAATTACACATATTTGTTTGGCCATCGATCATTAGTATACATCCTCTTTTATTCTAAGTACACTCACATATCTTCGCAAACACTTTGATATCGTCAACCTCTAATGGCAAATAAGTGTTGCAAATTTCCTTAAAACTTATTCTAGGAATTTTCTTGCCAACATCTACATTGGTGTTAATGATATTCTCATAATGCATCCCATTTGTTGTATTGGCTGGTACATTATTACAAAAGAACCACATAAATGTAGGTTCCTCATTGTTGCATTGATGTTTAGTTATTTATCTTGTCCATGAGTATGAATCTAACATACCTACTCATGACACATCATTTATTGTGATATCGTGAAACTTATGTTGAGTCTCATTTGTACATTTTCTATCCACTAACAAACCATTGATCAGTATAATTCTCAATATATGTCTTTATCTATAAAAGATTGCTCCTAACTTGCTTTTAATAATTAAATAATAAAGTTAAAATAAAATAACTTTATTAAAAATTAATTAAACATATCATCATAAAAATCTTTTGATAGTATATCACTTCTAACCAAAACTCGTATGCTCTTATCTATGTCGTAAGTATTGACTCTATAGTTAAAAAGTTGAGAAATCTCTTCCCGAATGATTTTCTTGTAACAAACCGTTGTAACTTTCTATTATCATACGCATCTTAAGTACAAAACTGATTGTTTACTTTGAGTGAGCAATGTAATATGGTGTGATGTTTTCCTTGATCTTCACAATGTGACGTTCCAACCCGTTGAATATCTATCAAGTTGCAGTTTACCAATGCTACACTTTTCTTTAGTACATATCTATCAAGTTGTATTGTGCCTAAGTTAAATCACTAACAATAAAAAATTAAATAAAAGTGAAGTAAAATGATCAGTAACATAATGAAGTAAAAAATATTTTGAGAAGCTTGTGTTGTGACTTGTGAGAACTTAAAGCATTAGAGAGAGAAAAATTTTAGTGTGTTTTAGGTAGAGATAATATAGAGAGAGAAATGATAGAGAAGTAGAGGTGTGGGTGATAGGAAAGACACCTGTGGGTCTCACTTCAAGAGACATGAGAGTGCTTTTAGTGTTTCCTAAGAGCTAATATCAGGTCAAATGAGTCAAGCTGACTTGACCAAATGTGACTTTGCATGATAGAAAAATCATTGGTATAGGTGTACACTATAAACTGTTAAAACCATCAAACTAAACAGAACCAGAACCGACTGGCTCAAATTGATTTGATTTAATTTAAACAATTGGTTTCATTTAATTTGGAGACGTCCCAGACTAAATCAAACATGTTAAACCAAGTAAACCAAAATATAATAAATGTACTACCATATTACTAATAAAAAAATTATAAATTTTTTGTACTAAATAATAATTAATCTAATTATTTATCACTCAAGCATTAGCAGCCTGGAAGTAAATAATTAAAAGATATTTGTAAAGATTTATATTTTTAATTTATTTTAATCATAAATATATCCTTATACTTTTAAAATTCTTTCTATAATCATTAGAACGTATAAATAATTTTCTCTCCCACGCGGGGGCGCGCGCACACATTGTCAGAAGTCTCCGGTCAACCAGAATGAAAATAATAGAAATATAAATAAATACAAAATATAACTACATATAACATAAAAAATAAAGTAAAATATTAAACAGTATTAAATTTAAAAAGACACGTAAACTTAAAAATACTCCTAACGATCCATTTGTAGAAAAACTTTTATTTTAATATAAAATTTTATTATAAAAATACATAAAATTTATCATACAACCGAATGAAAATAGTAAGACATTTGATTACTCTTTTAATATTGATACAGTTTTATTTTTAAAATCAAGATCATCTTATATTTCATATTTAATTTAAAATTACAAAAATACAATTGATATTTTCTGACAAAAGTGTCAATAATTTCAAAAATTATATAGTAATATTTGACAACATAGAGAAGTCATTTGCCTTTACAAGATCAGTTGGATCAACGGAGGCCACGACATCATCTACCACCCAATGCCACACCAACCCCTCATCGGTTGCTATATCGATGATACTACAGCCGCAAGTTAACGGCGGGAACAACCAAGGACATGGAGCTGGGTGAGACCTTTCGAGAGGAGGTAGACGTATTGAGCAAGGTAGACAATGAGGTGTTCGGCGAGGACGAGAAGTTGGGTAAGGCCTTCCAAGCGGAGATCGACGTACCGAATGCCAATGGGGTGGGAGGGTCGTCGGCCAGCTGGTGTGGAATAGAGGCCATCCCCTCTTGCATTAACGTGGAGTTGTTGCTGACAATGTTGGAGGCAACAATGCGAGAGGGACCAAGGTGGATGGTGGAGAGGGGTAGGGCCACAGTTCAATGTCGGGTGGGATGAAGAAGCCACAACGTCGATAGAAGTCAAAGAACTAACAGGAGACACCGGCGTCGGCAGATCCATACTGAATCTAGAGGTCTGTTGGAGAGATCTAGAGATAGGATCGCCCCCTCTATGTCACCCTCCTCCATGTCACCCTCTCCACTAAACAGAGACAGAGGGATCCCCTCCGCATCGGCCCCTTTGCGTCACCCTCCTCTGTATCCCCCCTCTACGTCACCCCCTCGGCTGGACAGAGAGACAGGGTTGAGAGATGGAACTACCCCCGGCGTCGCTCCCCTCCACGTTGCCCTCCTCTACATTCCCCCCTCTGCATTGCCCCTTCACATCGCCCGTCCACATCCCCTCCTCCATGTCACCCCCTCCGCGTCGCCCTTCTCTGCACCCCCTCCTCCAATGGACTTCGAGACGGGGCTCCTCCTGACATCGCAACCCTCCTCCACGTTGCCCTCTCCCCATCACCCATCTCCGCATCTATCTCGAGTCAATCGCTACTCTCCACATTTATCTCAAAAACAAAACAGATTCTCTACTTTGATTCTAAAAGAGTTTTAAAAGAAAAAGTCTAGTGATTTTATAAAAAAAGACTTAAAAAATATAATCAACTACCTCATCTCTTTTATTTTTAAAATATAAGTTAAAAAGAAGAAAAAGAACTATAACCAAACACCCTATAAACACCTCATCACGCTGAATCTAAGTAGTCAACTAGGCATCGAGAGCGAACGCCGGCATCTTCCGTTTACCAAGCTTAATCCTTACTTTCATGTAGGTTTATTGCCAGAGACTGAGGGAGATTCCAAGGAGGGTAAGAGAGAAGAGTGGGCCATGCATGCATTTGAGAAGGATAGCGTCCAGAGCTGCATCAAGAACCAAGAAGAAACCAACCAAATCCACGTTTTTTGTCTTCTGTGCGTTCAATGACCCTGCTAAGCCCGTCAACCAAATCCCCTCCAGCCTAGAGAGAAGGGGAGGTGACGTACCTCCGGGACAGACTGAAGATATCCTTCCCGGCAAACGGAGAAGTCCACATGTTGAGGCCGCCCACGGAGGGGAACATGTCCACCGGCGCGCCACCATCTTGCAGATCTGCTACGCAGGCACCACCATTCACACCCTGCCTCCCCTGCTTGGCACTCGAGATAGTCATCGCCCAAGCGTTGTGCAGCCAGCCCTGGTCCGCGGTAGTTTTGGGTGTTGCCGCATCGAGACGCCAGTCTATGCTTGCATAGTCGCACTGCATCATCGAGTTGCCTCTGCTCCAGTCCACAGGGGATGGCGAGATGGGTGACCCGGACGACGATCCCCACCCTGTAAACAGCCCCAAAGGAGGCGGCACTGCCAGCGGTGCTGGCGTCGATGCTGCCGTAGGATTCCACACGCTGCCACCCAACCCAACCGGGGTACCGTCCGCCGAGCGGCATAGGAGAGGTTGGTGTTGGCTCACGCTGTACTGCACTCTGTCAGAAGCAACACCGCTCGGGATCGACCGGACGCTCTGGAGTTGGCCGGCACTGAGACCCCCAGCCGCAGCTTTGGATGCCTCGATGTTGGAGAGCGCACTGGGATTCCATCCTGAGGTAACTACAGGCGAAGTGACGAGACCGACGGCTCCATGGAGGTTGGTCTTTGCACTGCTTTGGGATCGCTGCATCACGACAACCGGTTCCCTCGGCGCTGCCGTCCGCAGGTCGGTCTTCGCGTCGGAGCCAACCATGGCGTTATGCACGTCGGCCTTGGACGGCGCAAGTCCAACAGACGAAGGCACCGATGACGCGGAACAAGAAATAGGGACGGTCGTGGTGGAAATTCCGACCGGCAATCTCTTCTCCGCAGTGGGTAGCACTTGCAGCCTGGAGGACTCCACCTTTGGGTGAGGCCGGAATGCCTGCAAATTTCTGACCTTCGAACTATGTGGCGTAGCTCCCGTAGGAACCACCTTTGAGCCCTTGAACTCTCTGTCTTCCCCCCTCTGCTGCTGCTGAGGCACGAAGGTAGCGGTCATCATCTGTTGTGATCTTGCAGTTTTGCTACGGTTGGGCAAGGGCATGACCACCTTGTGCTCCCTACTGGCAGCGGTGATAGTGACGGTGGCAGGGGGAGGAGGCGGCTCGCTTGTTGCTCCAGGTGTGGGAGGCAAAACAGGAGCTTCTTGTCTCTGACCCTTCAACAACTCGGCTGCCTTCTCCACATCACCCTCGCAAGTAACGACGGCTCTTTCCACTTCCTGCTTGGAACACTTGAACTCCACCTCCATGTCGACCATTTTGGCCAGTTCGTAACCGATGTCAATTTTTATGCTGCTTTCGGCATGAGTGCCCGCAACGTCGGCCTGCTCTCCTTCCCCCTGTTCAAGCAGCCAAGCAATAGACTCCTCAACCCGGCCTTCGTTCAGGATCAGTGCAGTGGTAGCACGTTCAGACAGAAAGCCCATGGCGACAAGCTGCTGTGCCAACACCTCCAGTTTTCTCGACATGAGGTAGCCGGTACAGCGTTCGTGAAGCTCCAGCGCACGCTTCTCCCTTTGCCGCTGGTGCTTTTTCTCATTCCTCTGACGGACCTTTTCCCGCTTGTCCATATCAGAACCTGGGATGGCCTCCTGCTGCAGCTTCGAAGAGGCCGAGTTCTTCTCTTTCAGGTCTTCCGACTCCCCCGAGGAGCTCCCATTAGATGTTGAGTCATACTCCGAGTTACAATTGGGGTTGGGGCTGCCTGGATGTTCTTCTCTTTCATGAATATTGCTTTGGGGCGGCACTGAAGAAGGTGCGGGTGAAGCTCTCTCTAAGTTGTGGAACGTTCCTGACATCGGATTGTAAGCACCCCCAGTAATGTTGTTTCCACCGCTAACTGGGGCTGTCAGCTTGGGAGAAACCTTATGACGCTGCTCCTTGAATGCCTTTGTCGATGACTTCGACCTGGATTTGATGGCTGCAGACATTGTTCTACTAGAACACAAGGACGCACCTGAGATAAGAAACCAAAAACAATATCTGGATTAATCACTAAAACCGACAAACAGAAATCTTCGTTCGGAACAGTGAACATCGCATCTAATGGCCTTGATGCTTTCTCATGTGCCACGCATGGAAGATGGACTACTCTTACATCCCGGGGGCAAACAAAACACAGAGAAATGCATCGAACATATCCCATAAGGAGAATTGCTTCCACATGCATGAAGTCATGAATTCTCTAATAACTGCCATTTTTAATGATGGCAAAATCCCAGCAGAAGACCTACATTTCCTATTTGTTAAGAACAAAAGAAAAAGAGCCATACAAATCGTAGCATTATCAACATTCATCCTTCAAAACTGGATCAGCAAGGCATGAAACTTATAAGCACAGAATGAGCTGTAGTAATGAACCACATGCATAACAAAATATCCAAGTATCCAAAGAGACAAATGGAATGGGGACAATAGTGTGAATAAAGAGTTCTGAAAGTCAAATCACACAGGCGAGACCCTTCGGACCATGCAGTTTCTACAGCATCCAGAGAATGCAACTTTCGGCTTTTCCTAGCTCGGTAGGATTTGTTTTCCCTATTCGTGCAGTAAAACGCACACTATGCATGCTAAAACAGTACATTCTCACCTACTTTTTTGATCTTTCAGCCACATTCTAATTTCTAACAATTTTTAGTCCATTTCTTCAACCCCATTTTTCACCTCCGTCCCAAAAAGTAGTCATCCTCTCAGAACACAAAGCACATGGCCTACGTTAAAGCATGCACTATGTAAGTCTACACTCAACATCTGAGACCACATTTGAGTCCACAGGTCAGACTACATTTTAGAAAACTACAGAAATATGGAATACAAATAATCCCAAGTTGAAAAAAGAATATCAAGTATAGAAATCAAACTAAGATCGAAGATAGAACATGAATGGGAAAAAAAGAAAGCCAAGAAGACATAACTGGCACGTGAACAAATGAAACAATATTCCAAGTAAAGCTAAAAAAGCACTAAAAAGAAAGCCCTCCCGATGTCAGTCAAGAACATGGCAGAGGTGATCCCTAACCCAATTGCCAACCCCAGCTTCATACTGAAGGTGCCAGCAAATCCAGAATGATGCTCATCCGCTGAACAAAAGAAGTCTTTGAACAACTGGTTGTGCAGTTCCAATTTGGCCAAGAGAATAACATGCAGAACAGAATAACAAGCATGGATATCATAATGGCCAGGTTGGAAATGAACATACGGAAGAAGGAAACTCTTCACCTAAGTTTTACAGTTTATTGGGTATGTGTAACAGAAAATATCCTAATACATTTCACAGTTCAACGGTTAAACAAATGGTCTTTATCCCCCACAGAAAATTCACGTCAGAATTTGTAAGTCAACGAATTCCATATTGCTTCTCTGAGTCTTGGGAAGGTCTGGGAAAAGAGATCACTTAGAGATCTCGGCAAAATCTTGAGAAACCAGATGTCATGAACAACAATTCATGTGCACGGATAAATGTGAAATATACGATAAAAATATATTGAGAAACAGAATCTATGAAACAATAATTATGAGCATTAAATATATAAAATAATATATGAATGACCATCACATCAAATATGAGAAATGTATTCAAACCTGCCATAATATCTTATACCTGTGACATAACACCAATAGGTTTTCACAGAGTTAGGTTAGGGTAGGAGGGCCTATTGATGAAACTAAGGGTTTCAAACACATTAAAACTTGTCGAGCAGATGGTTCGGTGACAGCTCAGGCATTTAATGTGACTGGTCCTAAAAATGGGTGCCAAAAAGGGCAAAGGTACATATCCACCAATCCATAAAACGGGATCTCACCTTTATGTTGAGACCAAGAATCTCAAGAAATCATGTGAGATTCTAGGGAGCAACCCTTTTGTATAAAAATAAGTAAATTATAGTTATCATTATTTCTGTGAAAACAATACAGATATAGCTAGTATTCTACTCATGACGTGTTGAATTCATCAAAACAATCTACCACTCTGCTTATAGAATAGGTTGTATATCATCTTAGACCACTGTGAGGTTTTAAAACAGGACAAAAGAAAGATGGAATAAAGGTAATTGGGAAGGTTGTATGTCATCTTAGACCACTGAGGTTTTAAAACAGGACAAAAGGAAGATGGAATAAAGGTAATTGGGAAGAATCCAAACAACAAAACAAACGAAATGTAACTTTATCTTCTCTTGAACAATCATTGGCTGCATTTGATTGGTCTAAACAGAAGATAGCTTGACTTCTGATTCAGTCAGAGTTACATTTAGGGGCTGTTTGGTACAAGATTAAGTTGGGGATTAACCTGGTTTATTTCCAAAATTTAGTGGATAAACCAGGTTTATCCCCAATTTTTTTTGGTGCCAAACAGGCCCTTAAGCTTTTTACTTTTCAACATTCTCCTTATAGAACATAGAAGCAACATATATAACATAATTTAAGTAAACACAACGATTAATATATAAATATCATCAAACTAATTACTTTTTACACAAACTAATGGGGTGTTTGGTTGCATGATAATTTTGTGTACACTTTCATGATAAAAAATTGTATTAAAATAAAAAGTGAACCAACTCATGACATAAAATTATCATGTTTGGAGGGATGTGATTACAAAAAAGAGTAACTACCACACATGACCAAACAAAGTGGGGGACCACAAGAAAAAAGAAAGAGGTGAGACCCTCTTTTTTTGTTTAAGAAGAAAATCACTTTTAAAACATAAAATTGTCATGGTTACCAAACACCTCTTTTAACAAGTTTTCTTACAATTTTTAAAAATTAAAACAAAAACTTTCATTATCATGCAACCAAACACCCCATAAGAGGTTAAACAAACAAAACTTAAAGTTCAGATTTTCAAATTAAGCCAAAACAAACACCACCTTAAAATGAAAACAACATTCAAATAGATAAGCCCATTAGCTAAATCGTGCCATGTCCCCTAGCACACCCCTGGCTTCCCAAATCAAACACAATCCACGAAGAGAGATATAAAGAAAGAAAACAAATAGGTGTGATGCCTGAAGAATAGCAACAAGAAAGTCTCCAACCCCTTCACTTTCTAACATCTCTCTTTATTCTTCAGCTTAATTTTTGTTTACATTTAGAGTTCAACTGCCCATTTTTTACATTTCTTTCTTGCTTTGCTTCTCAATTTTGTTTACCAGATTTTTTTTAAACATGGCCAAAGAGGCCAAATTTCTATTGATGACAAATAATAATTACAAAGAACAAAAGAAATAAGCCTTCTACCAAGAGAGCAGAATTAGAAAAAAAAAAGTTAGCTAAAGGAAAAACAATTTCAAATTAGAGAACTTGTCCCTAAAGGTAGACTCATCCAAGTGTGCTCCTTAATAGGCAATGAACCAATCTTTGACAAGATTCACCATCAAAAGGAGAATCGAACATTGATTCTCAAAGTGATCTTTGAAAATCCTTCTATTCCTACCGTAACACAGCCCACAACATAGCATGTAAAATGAACTTCCACAAACTCAACTTTGTTGGC
Organism: Cryptocoryne crispatula var. balansae; assembly: GCA_036172225.1. Taxonomy (NCBI): domain Eukaryota; kingdom Viridiplantae; phylum Streptophyta; class Magnoliopsida; order Alismatales; family Araceae; genus Cryptocoryne; species Cryptocoryne crispatula. The sequence goes on from CM069922.1 coordinate 27,513,781, forward strand.
CAGAGATTCTAGGATTGCCAGTCTTACAATATATTCGCTGTCACTAGGTTCCGGACCATTTAAATTCTAGCTCTTAAGCAAAGTTTTCCAGAGAGTATTCATGCATTGAGTGACCAGGTGCCCTGTATCTTTATTTTTTATTCCACAAAAAATGCATCGAAAGGACTAAATTGGCAAAACATTGTGATGTCAGCACCTAGGGGGAAACCTCCACAATCCACGTGACTTCTGTGGCTCCAAAAGTCAATTTTGGAGTGGCCGATTTGTCAAAAAAATCAATTTTTCTGTCAGCCATTGTACTTTATCCTCCTTGTCCTCAACATATTTGCTCCATTCCAAAAGCCACAACATACTTTTGAGGTCATTAATTTCCTCCTTAAAATTCCTTCTGAAGGTAAAGTTCCCACTTATCTCTGACATACCAGCAACAAAGTACCTTAGCCAGAGGGTCATGCTCATGATTGACACTGAACAAAGTAGGGTACATCTTAGCCAATGGGGCATGTCCAATGTAGTAGTTCTCACAGAATTGCATTCTCTTTCCGTCTCCCAATACAATAGAAGAAGAATTAAAGAAGTCTCACTTATGAAGAAATCCCATCCATAAACAAAAGACTCAACCTCTATCTCTGAATTCCTTAATTCATGATCCATTCCCCCCAACTTCGTACTTGGAGCATACTATTTTGGCCCAAAGAACAATAATTTGATTCAACTTCCAAAGCTACTTGAAATGTAGAGCATTACTAGTAGCCTTCAAGGGAATGAGCCCCACACTGTCTTCTTTTAATGATATGCAAACATGGTTTCACTTTACAAGATGGAGACCTTTCTTCTCATTGCTAGCATGGAATGTGATCTCCCGAGAATCTCTCGAGATCTCCCAAGAATCTCTCTCTCCACGCATCCGAGAAATGAGATCACCGAAACAAGAATATCTATATAGTACCTCTTATGTCTTGATATGCTCCACCTATTACTATTCTATTAGATGGCCTTGTTAAGTTTACTTTTTATTACCAATTTTATTATAAAATTCATCCAAATATTCATCTAGACATTATTGTTTAATAAAATTTTATAACTTAATATTTTTATAACTATTTATGTATAGATGACCCAAACTGTCACCAATCACCTATCCATATTATTCTAGATGAAATATTGGTTTAACATAAGATTTCTTATATGTCTTCAGTAAACAATAGTTCATTCTCTCTGTATTAAGTTTTTAATTCTCTCTCAGCTTATTTTTATGTTTAAAATGAGTTTTGTTGTCCTTTTTGAAGAGATAACATGACATTTTACACTTAAATATGCACATTGATTGGTATTTATGAGATCCAATCTTTCAAGATTTTTCCGACATCTATTTTTTTCAGTCTCTATGAGATAAAATATAAATACGAGATGGCAATCCTTGACTAAGATATACTCTACATAAATGAAATTCAAGATCTAATCTCCCGAGATTTTTTCGCGAATCTCACAAGATCTCCGCTTTCACCCTTCCGAGATGAAACCGAGATCCGAGACGGCAATGTTTGATTGTTAGCATGCCATAAACAACACCTAGCCCTTGTAGACTCCAAAATTTTGCAAATCTCCTTCAGCACTTTAAGAATAGAAAAGTAATACAAAGGGATAATCTGCAGAACATTTTTTGATAGAATCTATCTTCCACCAGCAAAGAACATTGTGCTTTTCTAACACTGCATTTTATTTTCTATCTTTAGAACCACACCTTACCAATCCCGGCTGTTGGTACTCTTATCCAACAACGGTAGACCAATATACCTGATAGGTAAGAAATCCATGGCACATCAAAAAATACCTATGAACAAACATTTATTGTTGGTCCTTCCAAAAAAGAATAGTAGCATGTCATCCACAAATTGGAGATGAGCAACTAACTCCTCGTTTAACCTGACAAAGATGACCTCAATCAACATGCAACTTTTGTTTACCATATTGATCATTGGAGTCAGAAGACTGATCAAGAAACACAATGTTACCCAAATAACCTCTGCTTAGCAAAAGTGAAATACGTACAAAACACTATGAAATGATCAACTGTCCATGTAAAGATGTCTTATGACATATGGGAGAAGCAAGTAAGAGCCTTGGAACCATATTTAGCCCAGGCATCTATTTTATTCTAGTAATGTGACATGGCCACACAAAACACATACACAACCTATGGTAAGAAAGAGGCATGTTTGCATCCCTAAGCAGGCAAACCAATCACACTACTTTTACATAATAATCAAAAACCAGAAAGGAGAAAGCGAATAATCAATGCAAATGCAATAATATTGAAAATGCTTGCCAGAAAAATAATTAGCCACGTCACTAAGCATAAAAATGCAGGAAAGGCATTAATGTTCAATCACAGAAAGCAGACAGTGATTACAAAAAGTCATTCAAAAAATGCAACATAACCAATAAATTGTAATTACTGGCATATTGTGTCAGCCAATTGCATTACCTAGTGCATAGCAAGGAAGTTCACGGAAGTGCATGCTTGGCATCGATCACTTTCCATGGATAAAAAGTCAAATTAAAGAAGCACCAGATACACCAAGCAACACGATTCCACGTTAGTTTGTTCACTAGCTATTTTCACTTTGCACCCCAAAGACCCTGCTAGCAATAATGTGCTAACATGATAGGCTGAAACTGAATCGTGGCATAAAAGCTTACGTAAGTTGACATATTAGGAATACTAAATCTCATAAGTTGTGGATTAGATACACCATAATAATTGATCAACTGATATATTTAGCAGCATAGCACAGTCTAGATATGTCTCCTCAGACATTAACTATCATTCCTGCTAAGTAAGATCCAATAAAACACCTGGATCAGTGACTAGAGTACTTGACAACTTCCTTCCCTAGTATCATCAGATTAAAGTTGTTTCTTCCAGAAGTGAAAATGTGCAAAAGTTATTTTTCTACTTCAGAGGAGGCAACAATGCCAATGAAGGATGGAAATCATGCATACGTACTTAGAATTCCTATTAAGATTAAATGCTTTATTGCATTATTGATATTGCCTTTTGTCTTAGGAGATCATACCTTGTTATAATGCAATAAAAATGTAAGCCACAATATAGGGACTAAGGGCACCTGAAGCAATGTTGGGCAAGGCACAGAACTTAAATAAGGCTTCAAGGAACTATTCTACTGCCTTACATTGCAGCACAAGTCTCAATGCAATGCATTTACCGATGATGATTCAACTGCCTTACACCTTGTATGACATAAATCACTGAATGATCATTCAAAAGGCCAAATGAAAAAATAAGTTCTAAACACGAACTATCGAGCACAATGAATTTGATGTAATTTGAATTAAGTGCAAGGAAGCATTAACCTAACTAGGGTTTTGAAATGGAAAATGAAGAAGTGCATAAAAGCAACTTGCCTGGCTATCTACGGCGAACATAGTTCAGTTTGGTTAGTTTTGGGGGATTTTCCCCAAGCACAAACCAAAATGTGATGATATTCGGAGCCAGCCAATATGGAACTCATGTTGAAACGAGCTCCAGCAAACTTGGCGGATTCTATGGAAACATTGGCTGCCTTTTGACTGTAACAGCTGATAAGGACTAGGATAGGCAATGGAAAATTCAGTCCTAAATACCTTGAAACATGTACAGGCCCCAACTTGAAATGACCATCAATTTCAATCTAAATTGACTATAAGCAGAAACCACAAATTACAAGGCAATTAAGGCAACAGTACTGCCTTGTCACTTAGGCAATAAGACGAGACGTCAAGCGATGTCTTGTTTCATAGTAAAATTGATATAATGGCAAATATATGAGTGACCAACAATACATAAAAAGCAAGAAACAGCTATTGCAATATGTAAACCAATTAATATTATGCAAGTGTAAAGTTAAACGGACTAAATAACATGAATACCTAATTAGAACTACTCAATTATGTTAATTTTAATACTTGATTTGTATTAATTATTAATAAATACCCATAAAATTACTTAGTTCTAATTATTATTCCATCAAAATATCTATTTATAATCAAATTAACTATTAAAACTAGCCATTTTTACTTCAAAACCACTCAATTAAGTGATATCGATACTTAATTAGTATTATTTATTCCTAAATTAGTTAAAAAAGGTAACATGTTACACGCCTAGATGCCCCCTTGTCTTGACAGGTAAGGGGCACCTTGTAGCGACACCTTGAAAACAATGACAGAAACTAAGATAAGTAATATATATAATTATCTTTATATGGCAATTAACTAATATAGGTTATAGTACATCAAAAAATTATGAAATATATATACCACTAAGTGAAATTATAGTATGTGCTTCTAACAAAAATTGAAATTGGTCACTTCCACTTTACGGTTCAGTTAAGTCTCATAAACCCAAAAAACCATAAAAATAATGTTAATTTTGTTTTTACCCTTCAGCCATGTACCATATACCGTTTCAAGTTGCTCCTCACCTCACAATGTAAAGGGAACCCAAGCAAACAAACCTATAAGGCACTTGCCTTGCCTGTTTTAGGGTCCCCCTGCATGCCTAATGCTCACTTAGGTTGCCACATCAAAGAATTAGTATGCATTTTATGTGGCCTTTCCATAGTTGTCAAGGTGCTCGCCTGGGCGGCAAGGCACTATTCTGCCAACGTCTTGCTAAGGCACCTTTTGGGAAGCCCAAAAAGCACCCACCTAGGCGCTCAAGGTGCCTGTCTTGGCACCCAAGGCACCCAGGCTAGGTGCCCCAAGCATTTATACACAATAAAAAATTTTCTTTCGGGGGACTTGGACTTTGCCCCTTTAATATCCCAGATCCGCAATTCGTAGATGCCTATATATGATAGTATAAACATGTTAATATATTTAACTATCACTTACACTATCACATATATATAAGATTTATAATTATAATTATATGTTGCATACTTAATTTTATAGAAATCTCTTTTAACCCATTCTCTCTCTCTATCACACACACACACGTCAAGTTTATCAAGATTAATTATTTCTCAAATATATATGTATGCATACATAATTACATAAATAAAATCACATTTAAATGAATGAACACATAAAATACATATACAATCATAACGTACAAATATAATTATATTTATGTATATATTTGTATGTATACATAAATACATAATATTAACAACTAATTATATAGATGATTGTGTAATACTATATACACATGTATATATAAGCATCCAATGTTACCGTCTTGACCGTCTAGGTAACACCTAAGTGGTCGCCTTGTCACCTAGGTAATGTTGACACCCTTCAACGCTTTGGGTGCCTTGTTGTCTTGACAACTATGGACCTTTCATGTACTTAAGAGTAGTTAGTGGAGTTAGAATAGATAGATTTGACTTTTTTAAGAAAGGAAAGATGAAAAATAGCTATACAATTTAAAAATTGGGTTGCTTTAAGTAAGCTTATTGCTTGACTTCTTTTGTTGTTTAAACATGAACTTTCATCAAATATTACAAGGTCAAGACTTACATTGACACCACTACGTGTATATCTTAATTCTAAAATTTAACATTATTTATCCTCTAATTTGTCATAAATTGTTCCATGGTCTATGTTTCCTTGTCATATAATAGATAGGTAGATAAAATTTTGATTGTTACGATTCATAGTTGTCAAAATGGTTGCTTAAGCACCATTTTAAGTGGCACTTGATCGCCAAAGCGGTCCGAGCACTATTGAGCACCTAGTCACTTTTCTATGCATGGATAAAGTGCCCGCTCAGGGCACTAAAACACCAAAGCACCCCAAAGTCGTGCTAAGTTGCTTTAAGCAGCCTAGATCCGCATGATGAAAAGGATACATATTAGGTTCCTATTTATGCTTATAATGTTGTTCTACTTAAATTTGATTTTATCATTGCTATCAACTTAATGTACTTTTTATATTGGACAAAATTAGACTGCATATTATATGCTTATAATTAATATTTTGCAAGTTTTTTGAAGGAGATCAAAACTATTTGATAAATCATTTTTTTACATAAAAATTTCATTTGTCGAGGTATCATACTGAAACCAAGTTTCTTATATTTATTCTTTGAGTGAAATATCAAATTTTGTGTTTATATATTGCCCTTATTAAGATTGTTTAGATTATACGACCCCACTAGACGTACCGCTTCAGTAGCGCTTAAGCGAATGTCGCTTAAGTGGTCAAAGACCCCTTGGTCACCTTGGTCGCTTTGCCGCCTTGACAACCATGCTACTATTATGGACGCTTTCTAGCTTTTATTCAAATCAAAATAATAATTATAAAAAAACGTGTGCAATAGATATTACAAAAAGTATTGAATGTCACCTAACACCTCACCTTACTGCCTAAGTAGAAAGTTGATACTTTGGTGCCTTGATTGGCATAGTTGCCTTGAAAAGCATGGTTCCATAAACCGTAAAACAAAGCAATGAATGTTATTTCAAGAAAGATAGGTCCTTGATTGGTCAATCCAGCTTTCAGATCAAACTGAGTACTACATTTTGGTTTTTCCATTTGAATCGGCAAATGAACACCCCTATAGAAGTAGGTAGATCATAAGTGTCCATTCAACTTATAGTATGTGTTGGAAAGGATTGCAAGACAAGATTGACACTTGGAGTTGGTCAGGTCATGAACCACGGCTGTAATTGACTGTTTTCAGTTCATCCTAAACTGATCTAGATTTGCACAACATTTCTTCAACTGTCTGAAAAAGTAGGGAAGAATTCCCCTCAGGTCAGGAACCACAACCAATCCCAGTCTGACTCAGCCAATATAAACTCTGATCAGACAATGCTGCATTCCGTAAATGCAGGTCCCATTGATTTATACAAAAAATTATTGCTTTCATTAAGTAAAATTCATGGCAGCTTCCTGAAGGGGCATGAAAAAGATCATTTCAACATCTGATGTTGACAAACTTCCACCAATGTATATTCAGAAGGTCAGCGTGCAATTTATCAGACCAATAGGGTTGCACATAACTGATACAATCATACAACCACAATGACAAGTTTTCAATGGTGTATTCATAAGCTTGATTGTTGCTCAAGTTTAATCTCTTTAATCAGAAATAGTCAATGAGGTATCGACTACAAGTTGAACTAGCTATTCATGAATATGATCCAATAGAGATAAGCTCAATTCTCTGTCATGCTATTTTGAAAAGCATGTCTGACTGAACAAATAAGCAAGCTACCAGTGAGCTGATATCAGCCATCTTGCATGGGTTTATCATCCATATATATTCAGTCAACTATTAAGATCAAACCTGTAGAACAAACTCTTCTTACTTCCAGCCCACTGTATGTCAAAGTAGCATTTTTTTATAAAGTTGAGATACAAAGTAGCTGTTAAGATTTGATCGAACTACCTGAGTTTAGAAAGAGTGCAACTTATCCACAGCAGTCGTTAACTAAAGAACAAAAGCAAGCCATACCTATATGATATAGGGCATGTTCCATCACACAACAGCCGCAGGGAGATTGAATCAGTATCATCTTAACCAATTGTAAGAGAAGCATCAAATCAGAAGTTCGAGATTCTACCAAACAAGACCATAAGGATCCATCAATCATGTCAATAACCGGATACCCGTTTTCAATCACGTGTTCAAAAAAAGAACCCTAACAGATCATGAATCAAGGGGGCAACATCCAGGGGCGGAGAAGCAAAGATTCCGATAGAGGAGATATGCAGATCCCGAGAGCCTTCCGTTTCAGTACAGACCATTCGAGAATAGAAGATCCACAAGAACCTTCATCGCTCCGCTATAACTCAGAAGGCCATCATGCCCGCGTTCTCCGCAAGGAAGCATTTTCATTCGAGGCAATAAATTAAACATAACCTGAACATCGACTACAACGACGCCGGGTCCGTCCTGCCCAACTCAGGAATGCGCATCCCCAAAACAATAAATCAGAACAGGTAAACAACTCCAACAAACGAAAATGACCAGAAAACTGCTAGAATCTCCAGCCGAATGTGTAGATCGCCTCAAGAATGAACCAAACCAAGAAGAAAGGCAACCATTTCCGATGCTGCCAGATACTGACCTGCAGAAGAGGAGTAGGTCGCGAGGTGGTGATAAAGGGGAACTCGACCTACACGATCTCCGATTTTAGACGCGGCGGTGAGCTGGGAACAATCGGATCGAGCAAGCTCTAGAGGGGACAGGAGGAGGGGGCCCCAGATCTCTACGGAGCTCGGTGGCGGAGTTGGCGATGATCCGAGGAACAGGAGGTGCTGGAGACTGGCGTCTGGCGAGGAATGCAAGGGCTGTCTTTCGCTCGCTAGATGTCAACCACTCTCTCTCCACCCTGCCCTCGCTCTCTCTCTATCGTGGCGGGCGCAAGTTGGCGAATAAATCAGTTTTAAATGGGATGTGGCTGGGATCCGGTCACGTCGCTCGGCCAACGGTGCCGGTCCAGGGGGTTCCGAGGCTAGCCTTCATGCGCCACGTCGACCACCTCCAACCGATAGTCTCTCGCCACGTCAATCTCTGCACGTCGCGCGGCGCAGGGCACCGGAGAACTTCATCGAAATGGAAGGTGCCTTTTTCTCCCTGATGTGCGGGGGCCTTCCGGTTGTTGCTTCTTTCCTCGAACCTCTTACGTCTCGGTGCTCGCCTTTCGATAACTCCTCTTCGTGACCGGTAGGAAGAACGATGTAATAGTGACGCCAACTGGGGTTATTGCTTTCCCTCCGGAACCTCTCGCATTTCATCTCTTTCCTTCAACCAAATTGAAACTCGTTTATGAGAACTTAGATTGAATCGGGAGTGATAATGGGCTCAGCTGGCTCACGAATTTGTGGGAGGGGTCGTGCAGGTCAAGAAACGGGTCTTGCTGTGGGTTTTTAAATGGGTTATAATAAAATTGAAATAGGGTGAGGCAGATCAAACAAGTCTCGATCTTCCTAGCATAATTTAATTAAATTTATTATTTTTATTATGAATTATAATATAATTTAATTTTTTATTATTTTATTATATAATATTTAATAAAAAAAATTTGATAATAATATATATACGAGATAAAAAGTTAGGTCGGATCAACGTGACCAGGTTAACATTTTTTTAAGAATAATTTGAGCTGAGCCAATAATATAATGTGGACTAAGCTAGGTTGGCTATTATATTTTAAATAAAATATTAGTCGGAATGATTTCAACTGAGTTGGATGGGTCAGACCATTAATGTAATATGGGTCGAGCTAGATTGGCCCGATATTTTTGGATCGAATGCTAGTCAGGATGACTTTGGGCTGAATCGGGCTAGCTTCTGGACAAATTGAGTTGGAATTGTTTTGTGATCAAGATTGACAACATATTTTGCGGTTTGCTATAAGCCCAATGCATTTGTTGGGGAGCAAGAAGTCCATTGATGATGTGGCCTAAGTTTAATTGGATCAATGGTAGATGGAGAACTTCTAGTGTGCTTGATCCATAATTAGCTATACTCAACTCAACTCGAGCCTTAGTTTCAATTTATTGGTGATTCTCTTTTTCCACTCAAATTGATTTTGAATTATTTCTTTAAAGATATTTAAATCCTTTAAATCATATTGAATTATCCTCTAAGTTAATTTAGGTCTACTATGTTCGTTTTCTATTTATAATATTTTTATATTTGTTTACTTTTTAATGGAAGCCTCCTTAAGTCAATATTTAATATAAAACTATCTCAATATCCTCTATTTCAATTTGTTTGTAATTGTCAATGTGATTACATTTTCTCTAATATATTCATTGCTTATTTTTATATAATCTAGTACACTCATCAATCTTAATGTTCTCGTAAACTTATTTTAGAAACATGTTTTTTCTTCTAGTATCCAACAGTTACTACTATGCAACATTGTATGTCATATGATTATACGATAATTTATTTAGTTTTTGGCTTTTGTGGAATCTTAGGATCACATAACCCTTCTAGTCAATCAATTTTTATCTAATATATTTTAATCATATGTGTAGGCATGCAAAATTGGCTTAGTGTGGAGTTTAAAAATCTTGTTCTATTAGTAATGTTTGAGTTTGCATTGCTTAAAATTATCCTAGGTCATTTATAGGTCGAACCAGGCACTCTCCGAGTTGAACCATGTATTTCTAAAGATTTATGGTCCATGCAACCCTCCATGGGGGCGCCTTGGCCTGGGAAGGTGGTGGCAAGGATGGGTGCCCTCATACAGGGGTGCACACACCCCCGATTGAGGACACATTGACCATTTTCCATTTTTTGATCTAAATTTTTGAAGATTTCTTTCCTAACATGAAAGTGCCCCAAGGTGGAGGCATGAGTACCCTCAATAGAGATCACATGAAAACCTTCAGAAAATCAAAAATTTAAATTAAATGCAAATTTGGATCTCGAAAGATCTTGGTGACCCAAGAGGGGGACACATGCCCCATAGTGGGTCATGACTTAAAAACAATCTTTTTTCAATATTCAAATCAATGTATATCAGATCTTGACCTAGATAGGTGTGCCCCTATGGGGCACCCCCTGAAAGCACATCCTTTAGCTTTCTTGGTTTGCTATCTGATCCAATTTTAGGCAAGATTTTGAATCTTCTATATAAGGAATGACCTTTGAATGTCTAGGAGGTTAGAAGAAGCTTGCCACAATGTCTCAAAAGCCTAACCATAAATTTTGGAGAGATCCTAAGATATTTTAGAGAGAAAAAGTCTTGTTCGTGCTCATTGATGTTAGTCCGCTTCCTAAGTCCATGGAAGAAATCTGACAAGTGCCCCCACCTCCGCCGTCGCCGCCGCCACATTGGGTCATGTTCTTGCACCCCCCCCCCAAACTGGGTCATGTCCTCATGCACCGTCAAACTATCTCCCATGTGCCCTCCAATTGAGGGCATATGTAGTCAAAGAGTTGTTCTGTCACCAATTTTCACTCAAATTTGATTTTTTTTTCACTTCCAACTTCATTTTTATTCATTTAGAATCATTTTTACTAATTTTTTGCATTACATTATATTCTGAAAATTCATAAAAATAAAGATTATGGCTAACCCAAATCTGATCAGTTCTTCACCAATTATCATTTTTATGTTGCTTTCTTCACAGATTCTACACTCCACTAAGTTCTAATTCACTTTTCACTTGTATTCTTATCTTTAATTTGTGTAGAAACATATCAAACTAGAGCAAAAGGCCCCTCATCTTTGGTCGTCATAGGAAGAGAAAGTTGGGACCCACACACATTGTTTTCCAAATATGTAGGTCAAACCCTTTTAAATCTCATTAAAACTCACAATTTCTAGTGCACTTCATACACCTTCCCTCCACCCTCTTTCTCTCCTCCTCGTCTACTCCCAAACTTGACCGCCCTTCCTTTTCTAAAGAAAGAGGTGGATCTGACAGGGTAGCCTAGTTACAATTCAAGAGCCAACCCCTACATCAAGCACTATAAGGCGTCAAGGTATTGTTCTTCAAGGGGGAGTGATCATCCTAAGGAAGGTGAGGATGGGATGGGTCCTAATATGCTATCCACAGTATGGTTATTCTATCTTTCTTGTGCCTCACCTTTCAATAACACTAATATATATCATCTTGTATAGTCTTTATTAATTTGTCAATAAATAATGCACAAAGCTACTAACAAATTGCAAATTCTTGATGTATGCCAATCAAAATAAGAATTTTTCTTGTTTCTTTTCTAATTATACATACATTAGTGGTTTCATCATCAAATATACCTAGTAAGCATCATCTTTCATTCTAAGTAATAGAAAAGAATGTCCTATAAGCTGATCATATGTGATATGATTTGACATTTCTTATAATTTTTTAATTTAAGCCCACATCTTATAGTTGTAACCTCACGACTGCACACATGTCGATGAATCCTCCAAGGGTGAGAATAAAGAACTACCTTGCCACTTGGGTCTCATATCTATTAAGAGTATAAACTCTATCCTAGCACTTGCTTCTACCTGAGCACTAACGCCATAAGGATGGGACAATGATAAATAAGTGATCCATACATGGTTACCCATAAGCTTGTTTCTATAAATTGAGGTTGGGTTGTCACCGTCGTAATTTTTTTTATTATGGGCTCAATCCCATCCACCTTGACGCTTCTAGATACACTGTTCTAGATATGCCATTTTGTGAATATCTACAATATTTCTTTTTGATTTCATAAAAATTAAGGCTAACGATTGCTTCTTCATTTTGTCTCTTATTGACTTGTGCCTAACTATCAGATGCCTATTCATTTTGACATCCACATTGGCTTGCATGCATTTATCAATTGCTGATCTACAATCACACAAAATATATATAGGAGGAGAAGAATTTGTAATCAATGAAATATCAACTAAGAAATCTCTTAGCCATTCAACTTTAGTGCATGTGATGTTAAGTGCAATCATTTTAGATTTCATAGTACTTCTAGATAACACATTTTGTTTTATATATTTTCTTGGTATAGCACCTCCTCCTAAAAGAAAAACAAACAAATGTTGATTTTATATATAAGGTATCACTGATCCAATTAGGATCACTAAAACCTTCCAATACAGAAGGATAGCCAGAATAATGCAAAGTATATGATATAGTACTTTTTAAATATCTAGTACTCTTTTTAATGCTTTCTAATGACTTTTCATTTAGATTTATAATATATCTACTAAGCCTATTCACAACATACGATATATCTAGTCTTGTGAAATTTGTGAGAAATCCAAGTGAGCCTACGATTTGAGCGTATTTAAATTATAATGAACTAAATTTTTCTTTAGGTGAATACTTGCATCATTAAGAGTAGATAAAGGCTCATAATCTATATAGTAGAATTTTTTTAAGGATTTCTCTATATAGTGAGATTGTGATAAGACTATTCCATTTGACTTTATTATAATTCTAGTATTCAAAATTAAGCTAGCTTCACCAAGATCTTTCATGTCAAAATTTTGATTTCAGACAAATTTGACTTCATTAATCACATGCATGTTAGATCCAAAGATTAAAATATCAACTTTCTTTTGGACAAGAAATATCATCAACATATAAACATAGGATAACAGCATGTTCACCAAACATTTTATAATAAGCACATGTATCATTGATTTTAAAATCATAAGAAAGAATGATCTCATTAAAATTTTTTCAAGCCATTATTTGAGTGCTTGTTTTAATCCATACAATGAATTAATCAATTTAAACATCTTATTTTCTTGACCTGGAACAATAAAACCCTCAGGTTAATCCATATAAATCACTTCACCTAATTCATCATTTAATAATGCAGTTTTTACATCTATTTGGTGAATGATTAATTTATGTATGGAAGCTAATGCAATTAATGTTCTAATGATGGTGATTCTTGTTACAGGGGAATACACACATCAAAGTAGTATACAATAGCTTTTTGTGCAAATATCTTGGCTACAAGTCTAGTCTTATATTTATCTACAGATCTGTCAAGTTTTAATTTCTTTTTAAAGACCCATTTACGTCCAATTGTCTTACAACTAGGAGGTAGATCGCTAAACACTCATGTTCCATTTTGAATTATAGAATTCATCTCATTTTCTATAGCTTTCTTCCAAAAAGGTGAATCTATTGAATTCATAGCATCATTAAAAGTAACTAGAGAATTTTCTTCTAATAATGCATAGAAATTATCAAAAGCTCTTTCTGTCCTGGCTCTCTTACTTCTTCTTATTCCACTGGATCTTCTTCTTCTTTTTTATTTATTACTAGATTTTGGTTAGATCTAAAACTACTACTTCTTACATTGGATTTAATTCTAAATTTAAATTGAAATATATTTTTATAATAAACTATATCTCTAGCCTCAATGATAGTATTATTTGAAATATCTCATATTTCAAAATTAATTACTAAAAATATATTGATGTTGCTAAAGAAATTTTTAGTATTAGTATTTGTGGTATATCTAATAAAAATAGTATTTACAGTCTTAGGTCTAATTTTTTTTCTTTTAACCTTAGGTATTTTAACCTTTACAAGGCACCTCCTCGCTTAAATATATTTTAAGTTAGATCTTCTCTTTTTTCTAAATTTCATAAGGAATAAAGTCACTATGCCTAAAAGGTATTCTATTTAGAATAAGGCATACAGTTAAAAGTGCCCCCTAAGTTCTCAAGTGCTTTTGAACTAACTAACATAGAATTAAGCATGTGCATTAATGTCCTATTTTTTCTCTTTTCTACACCATTAGATTGTAGAGAATAAGGAGCAATAATCTCATGAATTATTCCGTATTCTTGACAAAATTGAGTGATAGTATGAGAGGTATATTCCCCTCCTCTATCAAAACTAAGTATTTTAATTTTATTTTCATGTTGATTTTCATATTCAACTTTATAAATATAAAATTTTTTATTACTTTATTTTTAATCTTTATTATGAAAATGTAGTAATATTTCGATAGATCATCAATAAATGTTACAAAATATTTGTTACCACCTCTTGAAACTTGCCTAGAATTACATGCATAACTTTGTAGATGTTCCAAGATATTACAATCTCTATTAACTGATTTAAATGGTAGGTAGTTTTGCTTTAACACATACATCACATCTCTCTTCATTTTGAATGCTAATTTTTGGAATCAAGTTTAATTTCATTAATCTTTTGATTGACTTATAATTCACAAAGGCCAATCTAGAATGCCAAATAGAAGATGATTCAACATTCAAAATAACTGATTTTTCATTAACTAAATATGAGCATACATTCAATCTAAAAAGATCATCATACATAAATCATTTTCCAGCAAAAGACAGACCTTTTGTAATTACAACCTTACTTGACTCAAATACTAATATATAACCTTGATGAACTAAAAGAGAACCATTAATATGATTTCTTCTAATATCAAGAACATGATGAACCTTGTGGATGGTAAAAGTCTTCGCATAAGTCAAAGACAAATCCACTCTCCCAATCCCATGCACTTTCACCTCAGTTGTTTCCCATCATCATAGTTCTTGTACTTGAGTCTTAATATGTGAAAAATCATGAACGATTAGTACATAAATGAATATTAGCTCTTGTACCAATACACCAATCAAAAATTGAATTTGATTCAAGGTTTATAAGAACTAGTCTAGGTCTAGAAGTAGATACTCCTCCATTAGAAACCATGTTGACTTGATGGCCATTGTTAGGAGGATAATGTCCTTTCTCTTTCAGTTAATATCACTTTTGATAAAAACATTGATCAGCAAGGTGATTTGTCCTTCCATATACATAGTAGCACCTCTCTTCTCTATTCTTATTTGGGCTTTTGTTAAGAGGGTTAGAGTTTTGGGACTTGTTTTTAAACCGTTATTGATTTTTTTGAAATTCTTATTCTTTAAGAAAATATTTTCTAAGAAATCTAAGGGGCTTGTTTTCAACTATGTTGGCTTTTAGTTTATATGCTTGAGTTGAACTCTCCCTTACTCGATGTTGTTCTTCAATTCTAAGTGCACTAAAGAGTTGAGTCAAAGTAAGTGTGCCTTGAGTATGACTTAGTGTCCTAGTAAAGTTAGACTAAGATGGGAGCACCTTATACAAAATACATACAATTTTGAATGACACATCTTATTGGGATCTTGTGATTCTTAATTCATGGACCAAATTCTCAAACTCATGTATTTGATTATTCATTGACTTATTTTCAACAAATTTAAATTTATTAAAATCTAAGGTCTTAAACATTTTTAATTCTAACATCATCAACTCCATATTTGGCTTCTAATATATCCCATAACTTGCTAGCACTTTTTAAGTTATAATAAAGATCATAAAGTTTATCTAACAAGATTCCTAAAATGTGATGAAGACAATGACAATCAGTTTCTTCGATGGTTGTTGATGTAGAAGGTTTAGGATCATTTTGGGTATGAGATGATCGAGTTTGAACTCTGTGGGTGGTGGTTTGAGAAATTTTGGATTCCCGACTTTTAGTTGTGCCATTGCTAATTGCTAAAATTAAACCAAAGGTAGTCAGCAAAAAGTAAATTTGATTTTTCCATCTCCTAAAATTCTCTTCATCAAAATTTTCAAGTTTAACACCAAGGCTTTATCTAGTTATTATGCCATCCACGAGAGAAATGAGAGAATGTGATATGTAAATAAGTATTGCAAGAATTTTGTCAATGCTTTGTACCACACAGTAAAGTAAATAAATTTCTCCTAATTAAATATGAGTACACATGCATATATATATGAATAAATAAGGTTTTTTAACAATTACATTGATGCAACAAGTATGAACTACAAATACTTTTGACACATGAAAAATATGTTATTTTATAGAATTAAATAGAACTTTTAGATTGTTGGTTTGTCTTCCTAAAAATTAAGATAAACACAACAATGTAAATGTGGAAACCTCATTTTTCTATTTTTAAAAGTATTTTAATATCTCCTTTGGACTACTTAGAAAAATAGGTGATACCCTATAAATGTATTAAATAGTCTAACAAAATATTTAAAAATACTAAAATCAAGGTTTGGGTGGTTTGGATTCTTTGAAAATTTAATTTTGATACCTCTCTGCCGAATGGTTCAAATATTTGACAATAATTACATGGAGCAACTACTTGAAGACCTTTGATTAACTATCATAATGTTTTTGTTTGAGAGTATGCACATCCACAAAATGAAGGAACTCAAAAGGCTCTGGCCTTTTGGCCCCAATGAGATGTGAACAAGTTGTTTTAACTATGTTGAGATTTGATTTGATTTTTTATTTGATTAGGAGTTGATTTTTGTCAATTGATTTAAAGTTGGCTTGAATTATGCATGTTCGTATTTGAATTTGTCTGAAATCCTATTTTGATTTTGAATTATTTGGTTTTGGCTTCTTTCAATTGATTTCATTTTTTGTTTTGATTATATTTTTATATTTTATTGGTTGAAGTAATTTTGTTTTGAGTTGATGTTTAAAGAAATATGATTTCCTTAGTTTGGTTAACATATGAATTAAGGTATTTTTTATTGGTTTTCATGTTGGTTGATTTTTTTAATAATGATTTGAGTATGTTCAGTATATTTTAAGTGTTTCAAGGTTTGATTTGACTTGATTAATTATAAAATTTAAAGTTGTTTAATAATCTTATTTCTTATAACTGGTTTTTGGAATTGAGTATTTTTGGTGTTGTTTATTTAATTTTCTTAAAATTATTTAATTGTCATTTGACTAAAGATTTGAATTTCATCGAATTCAATAAATTTTACATGTTTTCCATAATATTATAAATTTGATTTTTTATATTTTTCAGATTTAATAAAGGATATTTTTATGGTGTTTTCAGATTATTTTATCTTTTTATTTATGTTCGCTCTTTATCCCATCCAGTCAGTCAAGCCAGCATCGATGCTTGATTTGTAATAGTCTATATTGGTACTTGAATTGTTCGTTTCATTTCATGTCGGTGTACGTCAGAGTGCAAGTAAAATTTGAACATAGTCATTCTCTCCTTCCCCAAAGTGATTTTGCATAAAATTGAGAAAAAAATCAGCATTACGACTACGTACTAACCCATTCTCATTAAATTGAATTTACACATCCTACATGGTGAAGCTTTTTTTTTTACTTTTCCACATGATAAGAAGGGTCCATCCGCATAGGTAGCATGTCTCATGTGTACACCTGAGTCAGCGTTCTTTAAGCATAGCCGGATTAGCCGCCCAATTGTGAAGACCCCACAAAGTTGTGCTAATCTCTTTAAGTGTTTTTATTAAAATTCAATTTTAAATTATATATTTTTTATGTCCATAAGGCCCATTAAGCTAGGTTCATGTCACTCGGGCCTGGTAGGCCTGTTTAAAGTCCTTGAAGCCTGCATCCAACCCTTGCCTTGAACTGACAATGAGGGTCACCCGAGCGATAACATGGCCCATCGCATGGATTCCAAGAGACCTCGAGCTATGTCCCTCACCTCAAGCTTAATTAAGGGTTTGTTTTGGGGAGCTGCTTGAAAACCTACAAAGAGCTTTAAGGGGGAGATGGAGAGATGAGGCTACAAAGGGGCAAAATGTGGTCGCAAGGGGACTATTTGTTGAGCCACAAAGGGTTCAAGACCTAAACAGAGGCCGTGGAAAAGGCTGAGTGGTTGTGTGCAGGCCGTTGAAGGGGGACTTGATCAAGACTATGTGAAGGGGTAAGTGATGGCCCAATGGGGCCATGAAGATGCCTCTTTTAGATAGGCCAAATATGGTATCGCACGGGTGGACAAGAATGGGGACTGAACAAGACAATTTTGTGGGATCTCTTGGGTGCACAAAAGGGTTGGCACAGGGTGCGCTATGGCCTGGAATTGCTCCTATTGGCCTCACTAGTACCAGTCACCATTGTCACCCAGACTATCGGATGACTCCACCATTGCCACAAGCCGTTGTGGCCGCTGTTGAAGGACTTAGTCCCATATTGGATATTGGAGGAAGTATTCTCATGTTTATAGGTCTGGTCTTGGTTACCTCAATGCCTAAGTTTTTCGATTTTTCATATGGTATCAGAGCAGGTGGGCTCAAGCTATGTCCCTCCGGTGGGTTTGCCTCCTATTTTCTCTCAGCCCTGCCCCATGTATTTGTATCATGGCTTTGACGGTGGTGGCTGGCCAAGAGAGGGAGTGTTAAAGGACTTATTTCCATATTGGGTATCGAAGAAAATATTCTCATGTTTATAGAGTTGGTCCTGTGTCTAAGTTTTGAGATTTTCCAAAGCCGCGGTTGTAGGACAAGTCAATGGGCGACTAGCCGCTGTTAGGGGTGTTGTCTGAAACCAACATGGGGTGTGTCGTGGCCTGGAGTTACTCTCGCCAGCCTCGCTAGAAGCAATCGTCATTGTTCCTAAGATTGTCGGACGACTTTGTCATTGTCGTCGGCCGTTGTGGCCATCATATAAGGATAGGTCAGTGGGAGCCATTGTCGCTTAACGTTGTGGCTGCCCTCAAGAACAAGTCGATAGGAGCCGTTATTGCTACTGGGGGGCCAAGGCCCTGCCATCGCTGAGACCTACTCTATCGTTGCATGGGGACTTGCTACAAGGTTAAAGGGTAGCGCACGGGGGGCTAACATATAGGGTCTGATTTTTAGCTTGGAGTCCATTTGTTTGCACACAAAACATGCCGTAGGAGCAAGTTTTCTCGAAAATATCATCAATGCACCTATTTGGTTACCGGTAAAATAAGAGTCATGTAAAACCAATTACAGATTGACTTGGTAATACTCTGATTTTGGCATCCGCTGGAGGATGATGGATGCCATTTTTCGGGATTAGTCCCTGAGATCTCAAACATTTGTATAAATATGAAATTTTATTTTATTGGATAAATTTTTTTAAATTAGATATTATCAATTAAAAATATATATCAGTAAATATAAATTTTATTATATCATATAAAAAATTATTATATGTTGTATGTCAACTTATAATGGACATCGAAAGTTTTTTTAAAGTTTTTTTATATTATTCAAATAATAAATCACATTTAATGTTTTATTAAACTATATACTATGTAAACTCAATTTATATGCTTTAATTTACATTCCAGTTGTAAATAAAATTAAATATTTTTTAAAAATAATAAAATTGCACATTTAATTTTTTTATAATTTTTTATTTTTTAAAAAATAAATCAAAAGTTTTTAAATGAATAAAACATTTTAAACATAATTTATTAATAAATAAATAATAAATTAAACATATAATTAAAAATAAGTATATAAAAATATAAAAATATAACATTATAACAAATTTAATCAATTTTATGCATAAACTACATAGCCTTATTGAATATAATTAAAATAAATATGCTGTTCTATTACATATATTTATCAAGTTTTGAAAAATGTGATTTTTAAATAAAATTTATTTTACAACACATTTAGATATCTTTTTAAATTATTCTAATGATAAAAAATAGCTCAATAAAAATTTACATTATGCATTTGTGATATCATAAAATGACAAACCACAAATTAAAAAAATTAACTTATAATTAAACATCCCCACATGTTTTCTGCAAGTTGCTCGTACGTTCAACCAAACAACACCACGTGATATTGATTTTACTTTTACATCATACCAAACGGACCCTTGTTTAAGGATATGCTCAAGTGAACCAAACAGTGAATCTGCATTTTCTTTTCCATGAATTTTTTTAGTCTTTTCCCGTTTACTCTTAGCCAGCTGCACCCTAACCGTAAAAACTTTTTTGTATATGTTCATGAGCAAGGTATCATAACTATGCCATGCCGGGGACTGTCAACTGCAAATGAAAATATTTATATGCAGTTAAGTCAAAATAGATAATATTTTGAATAAAAAATATTTTTATATAAAGCATTTATTAGATGGATCCCAAGAAAAATAAATTTTACGAATATATAAGCAATGTTCTCAGTTTAATCAGTCCAAATATTATTTATAACGTAAAATAGTATATTATAAAAGATTGAACAGAGTGGATATAGAGTGAATATAGTACGTATTCCCATGTTCGTTTTTTTTCACTAAATGGATAGGTCTTGTGATCCATGCGGAATTGTATATGAGAGTATGACTAAACAATATGGTTCTGCTATTTCCTAGTTAATTCATAGTACTAATATGTATACTATCCTCAATTTTATCAATCAATAGCTTAGTAATATATAAATGTGAAAAAAAACATTTTAAATGTAAGACGTGTAATCGTTCGTACCTGTGTAATAAAGATCAGCCAATTAGAGTAGTAATCGAATATTTTGGCAAAAGAGAGAGATTGTAGGAGAAGCAGCTTTAAGGGCCGGTTGGTAACGATGATCGATGAACAAAGGGGTGTAAATTCTGAGAGAGATTGAATTTTCATTATTTTCAACACCTTTCTGGGCAAAGAACAGCGTTTGATGCTACAGATCATCTCTACGGGACGACATTACAGCGATCCGAGAAGGCCTCGATCAGTTCAGTTGTGCAGGGGATTCCCCCCTTGGGGCACCACCCTCTTCTTTGGTGCAACAGCCGGCTGGTACTCATCGTCCTCGGCGGCGGCGGCGGTGGTGTGGAGCTTGAATGGCGCTGGTGCAGTCTCGGCGGTTGGCGGAGCGGAGCTCCTGCTTCCCCTTCCTGCTTCGGCAGGGCCCCTCCTGCCGTGGCTGAGAAGCGACATATCCCCCACAACGATCAGGACGATGAGAAGAAGGATCACAAGACGCGGCGGCGCCGATCCTCGTCCGCCCATCCTGCCCAGAAGCCGGCGACAAGACGGCACAGCAGCAAGCGGCACAGCAGCAGTTAGCAGTTCTCAGCCGGGGAGGACGACGATCTCTGCGGGATGAGCACCACGTTTGACACAACGTGGCCGCTTAATTATAACCAGGATTCCGAGTCCTAATTGTATTCTCATTCCGATTTTTAATCAAAACCTACTCAGCATGGGAGAGTAATTAGTAATTAGACGCCCGAACCTAACCGAATAACTAATCCTGCTGGTATTCCAACATCATCATCTTATTAATTCTACTATTAACCGTCCGCTAAATCCGCTAATAGAAATTCTGTTCTATTATTAGGCAGCACACTTTATTTTTTGGCCAGACGCCGGCGGTGGTTAAAATAATTTCACGTCTCCATATGATATCTTGGAAGGAGACAATAAGATAAAATTTTCTAGGCGAAATCAACCGAGAGGGACCCTCCTTAAACATAGGTCCAGTCATATTTTGCCTTTAAATCGGTGAGAAATCAAATGGAAGGGTCATTTAAATTGAATCAAAATACTTTTAAAACAGTAAGGTATAATATCAATAAATTATACTCTACGTAATTTTATAGTCAAAATATAATCTCAACCCCTATTTAAAATGCTTAAAAGATGCATTAGGATGCAAATGAACGGCCTAATGTATGTTAAACAACATGATAATGAAGCTTTAAATGAAAGAGATGAGTAAAGGATCGAACAAAATGGTAAAAAAACTCAAAATATTGCAAAATGGGTTCTGCCCTTGCTAGTGCCCCACTAATGGGGGCGCTAGCTGGAGTTGCCCCCATGATGGGGCCCATTGACCAAAGTCAAAGCACCCCTTGATAGGGTACTAAGGATTGGGTTTTGCAGATTTTCTTCTCTTCTTCGCGGCGTCACCCTGGAGTGTAGAATGACCTCCAAGATGTAAAGAGAACTTATCCAAATAGCCAATACACAAGACAAGTTAATGGAGGGGTGTTTTGGCACTTTATAAGAGGAAAATGACTTGTAGAGGTTCTCAAAGTTGGAGAAAAATCATATTTCTGATGAAGATGAACTATTGGTTTTTGGGTTTTGGGGGTAGTGTTTTGGGATAGGTTAAAAGCTTGGGGTGGGATTATGAGACTTTAGGAGTGTAGCGGTGGGTAAGAGGAAGTGAGGGATGAACTTGGAACCTCTTAAAATTTCTAAATGGGGGTCTTTCTACAGCCTAAAATAGGGTAACATCATTCTGTTGGACTGTCTTTTCAAGAAAGGAACTGTGGGTTTTTTGAGTTTTTGAAGAGGTTTTTAGGACAGTTAAGAGTTTGGAGAGGAGTTGTAAAGCTTGGGATGTGTAGTGGTGGATGAGAGCATGTGGGGGACGTCCTTGGTACCTTCTAAATTCTTTAAATGGGGGTCCTTTATAGCCAAAAATAGGGCAACTTTATCTACAAAACTATCCCTTCAGCTAGCCCAATCACTCTGACTAGGTGCAGGTGCCCTACCAATGGGGTACCTACGCCCTACCAATAGGGATCCCAATGCCCTGTTGGTGGGGCTCTTTGACTTGTTCAAAGCGCCCCATTAAGCGGAAAATAGGCTCAGTTTGGCCAAAATGCGTGGGGAAGTTCTGATTTTCCAAAAATCTTGGTCCCCTCTGAAGAATACTCAAATGCACTTCATGAAAAAAGAAATTTAAGCTCTCTAAATAGACAAAAATTGCATGTCTATAGTGAGTATTTCTATATTCCAAGTTCCAATGCGTAGACTTGTCTAAGACTTTACTTAACTAGGGTTTGGTTGGCGCTCTCTTCCACTCTAACGAAAGCAAGAAGGCAAAAGTGGCCCCTCTCTCCTAATCCAACACTCTCTATAACCTAAAAGCCTACCCCAATAGCCTCCCTAATCCATGGCCCTAGGTGAGGGTGTCTCATCCTAACCCAATCCATGGTACCTCTTGTCCTCAAGCTTCAACCTGACCTAACACAAGAATAAATAGAATTAGAATTCATACAAATAGAAATGACATAACTTTTATTCTGGTTGTCACCTACCACAACCCTCTCATTTTCTCAACCAGACTAGGGACCAACAATGGCAACAAAGTTGAATACTACATAAATAAGTATACATTAACTATGAAGGTACTGACAGCAATAGAAAAATGTCTAAATTATAATAAAGCCCTAGCTACTAAAAAAATTTAATTTTTAACTGTCTAGCAAATGAAGATCATAATGGAAAT
The DNA here is from genome assembly GCA_036172225.1 of Cryptocoryne crispatula var. balansae. Classification (NCBI taxonomy): domain Eukaryota; kingdom Viridiplantae; phylum Streptophyta; class Magnoliopsida; order Alismatales; family Araceae; genus Cryptocoryne; species Cryptocoryne crispatula. Next base: position 27,537,244 of record CM069922.1, read on the forward strand.
GTATGCCCTACAAGCCAATCATATGTGATATGATTTTACATTTCTTATAATATCTTATTCAGTATAAATGGCATAATCTTCATTACTTTCACTATCTAGATGCGACTATCGTAATGAAGTCTTAGGTTGCATGCAATGATGATTGAATCATGATGAGATCATGATAATGAGATCAATCATCTAGAAGCATGTACTCTAAATGTTCCTAGTCGTAGGATCCTCGAGACGGGACATCAAAGATCCGGAAAGACTAGTATATATGATATCTTCTCATATGATGAGAATGACCGATCTCATTGGTCATCAGTGTAGGAACACTGAGATACATGTACAGATGCTCATTAGAGGAATGAGTTCACTGAACTGACCAGTATAGAATCCTTGAATGGTATCTTACCGAACTATCGATCAGGGTATTCTATCATCACGGTTACACGGTTGGATCTTTGACCTGAGTCACCAAAGATGTCTTGCCGGGCATACCATGTACTTTGACTATTGACTTATGGATCACTTAGTATTGTGGTCATGTATAGTTAATGGATTGGGTATATGGGAAACCCGGTGGAGGCAATTGAGCGGATAATAGGGGATCGTCCACTCTTGATAGGAGAGAGAGAATGTCATATGGATAGTACTCTAAATCCTTGGCCAAGGTAGATATGATAATTGGAAAAAGGTTTTCGAATTGATCCAATTACGAGTACAAGATTCTATAGTGTCGGTATATTTAGGAGTTGACAGTCAATGCCGTACTCCTATCCGATTGGGACATTGGATGGACGAAGTTTTGTATCCGTGTGGTAACCGATGATAGAAAGGCTCTTTGGAGAGGAGTTTATCCCTGAAGCCATTTGTGATCATAGGATGTGGCTTGTACCCTTTATGATCGGTAGACCGTTAAATCTATTATGAGATAATAGATTTAATTTAAAATAAGTTATTTATTTAATTAGATCTCAACCAAATGGGCTCTTGGGCCTAGGAGGTCACACACATAAGGACCAATCCGTAAGTTTGGGGGCTTGGGTTAACTTATAGAATAAGGAGGGGTTTACGTGAAAAAACTCCGAGTTCCATAAATAATAACAATGAGAGCAGAAACCCTATCAAGCCAAGGAAGCTCTCTACGCCCCAGCCACCCTTCTTTGTTGTCTCCCACCCCAGCTTCCGCCATTTGATGGTGGAGTTCCGTTCGAGACGAGTGGTCGACGCCGGCGTGGAGGAGAACTCGACTTCGGAGGTGGTTCGTGTGGATACGACTAGAGGCCGCATATTTGAGTGGCTGAACGAGCATGAGAATGCTCGATCTTCTCCGATCTTTAGGGATTATTTGAATCCCACAAAGGTATGTGTTCGAAATCGTTTCGAATACCGGTTTTGATGACGTTTTTCAGTTTCGATCGAGACCAAGACAATGATATACAAGGAATCGGATATTTTCCGCTGCGTCAATCTGATTGGACCGATTCCCAACAGTGGTATCAGAGCCAGGTTGAAGTCTCATTTGATTCCGACGTCGTTTCGATGTCGTTTCATATATTTCATGTTTTCCCGAATCTGTACAAACGCCCATTTTGACGCAGCAACCATAAACCATATGGGATATGGTTTGGAGGTTGGTTGCTACTGAATGAATGCCATGACAAATATCTTTTAAGTACCGCAAACCGTTCGAATTTTGGACTACCGGAGAGTCCGGTAGAGGGTCTGAAAGATGATGATTTCGTTTTACGAAAATCATCGGTTCGATTTGGGGATTTCTTGAGATCTTCTTCCATGGAGACATTTGATGTCTAATAGATGGCTTAGAAGATAGGTAATACGATTACCAAGAGTTTCCCATCGTTCTTTGACTTTGAACGGCGCTGTTGAAGGTCAATTCAAAGTTTTTCCGACGGGGAGAAATTTTAGGGCTGGCGGCACTTCTTTCCTATTTTCCTATTGATTGAGATTTTTTTCATGGAAAGAAAATGGTATTTTTGGATTCCTTGTTCGATTTAGAATCGGAACACTATTTTGGCTATTTTTTTGAGACTGGAATGTCCGGATTTTGGAAGGTCCTTAAAATTCTCTTCCGCGGTTACTGTTCATCCTATCGGGTGGAGGAGACGGGACCCTCGGGACCCGATAGCTGGATCCGGAGCCGGTCAACACTGCCGTATGCGGTTTGACCGCGGCCGTTGTGCGCGTGCTGTTGGCGCGCCGCGCGCTCCATTAAAAAAATTTTGAATTTGATTGCACGCGCGCGCAATGTGTGTAGTAGCTCGCGGGCGCACGCGCCCGCAGCGCGCGGGACGGCGCCGTACGCCGGCGCCTGCGGCGCATGGGTGGCGCATCCGGCATAGAGGAAGAGTGGTGCAATGCGCCGAAGCCAATTTCAAATGATTTAAAATTGTTTTAAATCAAAATAAAATCCAAAAAATGCCAAGAAAATTTCAAAAAATTTTTGAAAAATTTAGGAGTATCATATAATAGATTATCAAAGTGTTTGATGATCTTTTATATGATTTTAAGCTCCATTGTCATAGATTTATTCATTGTTAAGTTTTTAAAATTATTTTAATGACTTAACTTGAGAAATTAATTCTGTAAAATATGATTTTTCAGAATGATGATTAAGACATTGATTTGGCACTTTGTATAGTTTTGAGAATACATATTGTCCAAATTGTTTGGAGATGCTTGTTTATGTCATATAAATTGTTTATATGTTATTTCATGTTATTTACTTCATGAATAATTCGTCAAGTATGAAATTGAGAATTTCAAAATTATGATGTATATTTTTATGATATAATAGTTATATCATATTGTTACCACGTATTCGCACTATGTTCATGTGATGATATGTATGTGTGAATGTTTGGATGATCATGGACTAAGTGTATGTCATGTGATGATGCTTGTTTGAAGTTGGCATGTAATTAAGGGCCTGCGTGCCTAATTTTCTCTCTTATCAATTCTGATTGTATATTCTACCTCTCTCTAAAAATGTACTCTCCTTGATTAAGATCAAGGTTTCTTATTGATTAATGTACATTTATGGGTCTGCATACCCTTAATGCTCTTGTAATGACAAGAAGACCGATCGAGGTGGAGGAGAGAGCGAGATGCAAGGAGAAGAGTTCTTCAAGGCATGATAATGGCTTGTCAACACCAGCATAGGATGCTGAATCCTTTAATCCATACCGATTTGGCTCCGATCATGCATTAATGTGATGAAAGTCCATGATCATCTATTTAAATTTTGCATATTTGATATGTATGTGTGTGCTAGATACCTTAGATATATGGTATTCAAAGGTATTCATATTTATATGTAGCACATACTATGATGAGACTAAAATAAAAAACCCTCCTCGTTTAAATTAGGTTGATAAGCGTGGGACATTAAGAATGACTCACGTAGCTTTCCATTGTTATGGTCTTGATGAGCCAATCTTAGATTGGGTGAGTTTGTTGTGTTTCTCACAAGGCTTACTCAGCAAGGGATTGGTAATCGTGGCCAAGGCTTAAAGCCGAACCTTGAGGTGGACCATTGGCATGGCCTTGTTGTGTTTCCCACAAGGGCTGTGTTGAGAATCCATACCCATAACGTAACAAGCGGATTTGACCTAACTAGAGTATATGACTTGTTATGTTTCTCACAAGGTCATGACTCTAGAGGCTAAATGACTAAGAGTTGCAAGAGTTGCAACTGGCAAAAGTTGCCTACCTATTAAGTATGGGATGACTTGTTGTGTTTCCCACAAGGTCGTCACCATAAGGTTAATAGGGTTTTAGTCCCCACTAGGATATCATCATGTTATCCCGTCTTTGCATAATGAGGGTTATGCAAATTCGTCGAAATTAGTGGGAGCATAAATTAGGATAAAAGACCATATCTTAATTTACATTGTATGTCTGCAATATTTTCTAAATAGAATTATATCTCCGTTATAGAATTAGATTTTTAACCACTAGTTATCTTGCTTACTAGAAGTCATTAGGCTCATTCATATTAACTTCCTTGACTGGTTTAGAATCACGAGAAGTGTTCTCATGGTTGACCATGTAACTAACCTACTTGGGAAGTGGGTGCCTACTAATCATCTAATGTAGTATGAGAAGATGAGATCTTCATCTCATCAGAAAGATGTATTATTTGCCTTACACTAAATGTTAGTCTCTATATGAAGTCTAGAGGCAACATGGTCGAATGGATATGAGATCTATCATGACTCATGATGATGAGCAAATTTAAGGCAAGATTAAAATAACAATACATCTTCAATATTTCTTGTTGGTAAGACCAATGAAAAGAAGTAAGATCATTAGATGAAAAAAATGAAGGCATAGATAAAAGTCAAGAAGTTGGTCGAGGATATTAAGCCCAAATAAGACATATGATTGCTCTTCTACTATCATGATGATGATTGGTGGAAAAGTATATTGAATATATAAATATTGCAAAGGAGGAGCTAGAGGAGCTTGAGAAGCTTCTAGCATCTCAGTCATTGACTTACTTGTCATACACATATACACATCAAGTATAAGATACTATTTATGTATATTATAATATAAGATACTAAACATATGTCTTATGGTATAAGATACTAGATGTGTGTATCTTGTATGAGATATTAGATATACATATCTTCTATAAGATGTTATATATGTATTTATTGGTATGAGATACTAAATATGCATCTTATATCTACAAAGGTTGCAGATAATGACAAGTAAATTGAGGCTTGACATATAAAGATTAACTTACATATATAAATGGTGCAAGAGTTGTATCATTGACAGTGGGAGGTACAAATCTTTAGTAGCCTTTTGGGGTGTTTTTTATGATGAAGATTGTTGGTTTTATCCTTGTATATGAACAATATCGATATTTCCTACTTGAATAAATATTGATTTATTTTGAGTTATGGAAATGATAATTGTTCTAAGATTATGAATGGCAAAATGTTTGCTAGTGAGAGCTTAGTAAATAATTTACTCATATGAGATATGGAAGCTCTCATGGTATGTGTGAATGCTCCTCTTAGGAGGAAATGGGTCGATATAGATCAATCTATTTCTTTAGCTTAATATAGACATGGTCAAATCAATGAGAAAAGACTTAACAAGTTCCATATAGATGGAAACATGAAGGCAAATGATTTTGAATCATTAACCAAATGTGAGCCTTATCTCATTGAAAAATGACTATCTCTCTATTTACTAGAAATGGAGGGTGGACCAAGGAGTTAATAGAACTCATACATTTGTATGTGTATTGGTCCGTGTCTATTAAGGCTAAAGATGGATATTCTTACTTCATCTTTAATAGATAATTTCTCTGGGCATAGATATGTGTGCTTGTGAAGTGCAAATATGAGGCTTTCAGAAATTGTCGAAGGTTATAAATGAAGTAATGAATAAATGGAAAGAGTAATAAAGCTTTTTGATTAGATCAAGGAGTGAAATACTCAAGTACTAGATGATAGAAATGTATGCCCTACAAGTCAATCATATATGATATGATTCGACATTTCTAGAAATATCTCATTCAATTAATTAGGCAAATCTTCATTATAAGCTCTTATTAGAAGCGAATATCATAATGAAGTCCTTGATCAAATATAATGATGATTAAATCATGATGAGATCATGATAATGAGATTGATCATCTAGAGGTATTTGATCTAAATGTTCCTAGTCATATGATACTTGAGACGGGACATCAAGGATCCAGATAGACTAGTGTATGTGATGTCTTCTCATGTGATGAGGACGACCGATTTCATTGGTCATTAGTGTGGAGACACTGAGATACACATACAGGTGCTCATTAGTTGAATGAGTTCACTGAACTGACCGAATTAGAAACCCTGAATGGTATCTTACCGAACTGTCTATCAGGGTTTTCTATCATCACGGTTGCATGGTTGGACCTTTGACCTGAGTCGCCAAAGATGCCTTGTTGGGTAGAACTTGTGCTTTGACCATTGACTTATGGATCACAATTTAGATGGTCCTATATAGCGATGGATCGGGTATAAGGAAAATCCGATGGAGGCAATTGAGCGGACAACAAGGGATCGTCTACTCTCGGTAAGTGAGAGTGAATGTCCTATGTGATAGTACTCTAAATCCCTGGCCAGGGTAGATAGGATAATTGGAAAAGGAGTTTTTCAATTGATCCAATTCCGAGTACAGGATCCTATAGAGTCAGTACACTAAGGAGTTGACAGTCGATGCCGTACTCCTTTCCGACCGGGACATTGGATGGATGAGGGTTTATATCCATGTGGTAACTGATGATGGAAAGGCTCAATCAAGATGAGATTATCCCCATAGCCATTTGGGATCATGGGATGTGGCTTGTACCCTTCATAATAGGTGGGCCGACTAATCTGTTATCGGATAACGGATTTAATTAAATTAAATAGAAATTTTCTATTTTATTTAGGCCTCAACCAAATAGGCTATTGGGCCTAGTGGGTCACACACAAAAGGACTTATCCACAAGTACAGGGGCAAGGGCGTAATTTATAGAGATTTTGGGTTTTTATGAAAAATTCCATAATTCTCTATAAATACCAATGGTTTCAGCCAAACCCCATCAAGCCAAGGGTGAAAACCACGTCCCAAGTCTCCTCCCTACTTCCTCCTATCTCTAGAAGGTGTCCATGGTCGATGGAGCTCCGTTCGGGAAGAGTTCTCGAGGCTGGCGCGAAGGGAGAACCTACTGTGGATGAAGTTCGTGTGGATACTGCTGGAGACCGGACACTTGAACGGTTTGAAGAGCTTGAGAAGCTCATCTCCTTCCTCTCCATGGGATTATATGAATCCCTATTAGGTATATTCGAACCCGATTTGATCGGTTTTCTATTTTCGTCGTTCGGTTCTGATTGAGACGGATTCTAAAAGAACCCATAGGAATCGTCGCTTCCGCTGCACAAAATTTTAATGGACGATTCATTACAGTGGTATCAGAGCCCGGTTCAAGTCTCAGTCAAAACTGACGTCGAATCGACATTATTTTATGTTATTTATGTGTTCCCGAATCTGTGCAAACGTCTATTTTGACGAGGCCACCATATTCTGTGTATGACTCAGATAAAATATTGGTTGGCCTTGGTAGAATCTCGTGATATAGGTCTTTCCAACGCCGCAAACCGTTTGAAGTTTGGATCTCTATAGTGTTCGGGAGAAGCGTCAAAAGTTGGTGTTTCTGTCATGCCCGAACCGACACCCGGATTTGAGAATTTTGTGAAATCTCCGTCCACGGAAGAAATTGAGGCTTGGAAAAGTTTTATAAGATGGGTAATATGATTACCTAGCCTTTACCTTTGATATCCAGCTTTGAACGACGGCGGAGGGAGAGAAATTTTGAGTTTTCCGACGAACTAGGGTTCTGCGGAATCTGGCGGCGCCGACTTGTTTCTTCCTGATTTCCCGTTGATAGAGAATTTTTATCTGAAAAGATATATACATATTTGGAAACTTCATATGATGAGGATTCTAAATTGTATTTTTGGAGAATACTTGGCTTCCTGGATAAGGAGTTATCCTCGTTGCAAAATAGAGACTTCTGTTACGGAATCTGGGTGACCGCCGCCTCTTCCTCATTTTTCGGTCGATTGGGATTTTTCCTGGATATGAGGCCGACTGTTTTGGATTCCTTATTCGATAAGAATTCCAACACATATTTTTCCAGACGCGGCGCAATGCGCCAGTTCTTTTTCAAATGTTTTTAAATTGTTTAAAATCATAGAAAATTCCGAAAAATTGCCAGAAAATTCAGAAAAATTTAGAAAAATTCTATAATATTATTTAACATGTTTTAAAGTGTTTAATGACATGTTAGATGATGTTTAGTTCTATTTATATAGATTCACTAATGGTTAAACTTTAAAATTGTTTTAAAGGTTTAACTTAAATAATTAGTGTCTTAATTAATTCTGTAAAATAAGATTTTATAGAATATAAATTGGGACATTAAATTTTTGACTTTGCACAGTATTGGGAATGCATGAATGTTCTAAACAGTTTAGTTTTGTATGTTCATTTCATATAAATTGTTTATATGTTATTGTCATGTTATTTATTTCATGAAAAATTCGACATGCATGAAATTGAGAATTTCAAAATAAATTATATAATTTTATGCTGATATATATGATATATCTCATATAATTATCACGTATGCGCTCTATATTCATGTGATGAATGTTAGTGTGTATGGAGGTGATCATGGACTTAATTGTGCTTGGCTTGTGATTGCTTTTAATTATGTTGGTTATGTTATTAAATGGGGCCTGCGTGTGCCTCCTCTCTCTCTATACAATCTGATTGTACATTCTACCTCCCTCCATTAATGTACTCCCCTTGGTTAAAACCAAGATTTCTTATTGAGTTATGTACATTTGTGGGGTCTGCGTACCCTTAAGCCGCTTGTAAGAGTTAGAAGCCGGTTCGTGTAAGGTTGGAGAGTGGGACCACTTGGAGAAGCACCCTTCTGAAGTGGGAGCATGTCAACTCAAGCATCTAAAGCAAGGATTTGCACCTATAGGGGTGCCTTAGGTGCATGCTTAGGGTTAAGTCCATGATCACCTGATTTTTTGCATATTTGATATGTGGATGTGTGCTACAGGTTATACCTTAGATATATGATATTCCAAAGGTATTATATATACTTAGCACATATTATTGATGAGACTAAAATAAAATCCCTCATTGTCATATTTAGGTTGATAAACGTGTGACATTAAGAATGACTCACGTAGCCTTCCGTTGTTATGGTCTTGATGAGCCAATCTTAGATTGGATGGGTTTGTTGTGCTACCACAAGACTCATTCAGCAAGGGATTGGTGATCATGGCTAAGGCATTTGTCGAACCTTGGGGTGGACCATTTGCATGGCTTTGTTGTGCTACCACAAGGGCTGTGTGAAGAATCTATTCTCATAACGTAACAAGCGGGTTTGACCTAACTAGAGTATATGGCTTGTTGTGCTACCACAAGGTCATAACTCTAGAGGCTAAATGACTAAGAGTTGCAAGAGTTGCAACTGGCAATAGTTGCCTACCTATTAAGTATGGGGTGATTTGTTGTGCTACCACAAGGTCATCACCATAAAGTTAATAGGGTCTTAGTCCCCACTAGGATTTCATCGTGATATCCCGTCTTTGCATAATGAGGGTTATACAAATTCGTCGAAAATTAGTGGGAGCATAAATTAGGATCAAAGACCATATCTTAATTTTAATGAATGTTTGCAATGTTATATTGATAAAATTATATCTCAGTTGTAGAATACGATAATAAACCACCATTTGTATGGCATATTAGATGTCATATAGCTTAATGGCTCACACTTCTTAGACTGGTTTAGAACTAAGAGAATTTTTCTCATAGTTTACCAATTAACTACTCTACTTGAGAAGTAGGTGTCTCCTAAATTATCTAGTGATATGAAAGAAAGATAAGATCTTATCTCATAGACAAGATGCATTGTTTGCCTTAAACTAGATGTTAGTCTCTATGAGACATAATTATAGAGACAACATGGATAGATGGATATGAGATCCATCATGGCTCATAGTGATGAGCTAACTAAAGGGCAACTTAGATCAACAATACATCTTAATTACTTCTTGTTGGTGAGACCAATAGTAAGAAGTAAAATCATTAGATAAAATAGGAGAGAGTTAATAGTAAAAGAAGGTGGTCAAGATAATAAAGCCGGAATAAGACAGGATTCTTACACTGTCATGATGATGATAAGTGGAAGAGAAAGTACAAAGTGTTTTGTATATAATGCAAAGGTGGAGCTTGAGAAGCTTCATGTATCCAAGTCATTGGCACTTGTTTTAAATATACACTTAATAGTATTAGATACTATGTGTATATCATAATATTAGATACTATGGATGCATCTAATGGTATGAGATACCAAATATGCATCTAAGATCTACAAGGAGTTGTAGATGATGACAAGTAAATGAAGGCTTAATAAAGACGATGTTGACCTACATATAAAATGGTGAAAAAGTTGCATCATTATTAGTGGGAGGTGCAATTCTTTAATAGCCTTATCGAGATGTCTTAATAATTAATATTGCTATTATATCCTTCTACAAGAACATTATATAATTTCCTATTTGAATAAATGTTGATTTATTCTAAGTTATGGAATTGATAGATGTTCTAATAGATTGAATGGCAAAGTGTTTGCCAGTGGGAGCTTAATGAATTGTTTAATCATATTTGATATGTTAGCTCTCATGTTATGTGTGAATATTCCTTTTAAGAGAAAATGGGTTGATTTAGATCAATCTACACTTTAGCTTTATATAGACATGGAGAATGGGTTAATGAGTTATTAGAACTCGTACATCTAGATGTATGTTAGCCCATATCTAGTAAGGCTAAAGAAGAATATTTCTACTTCATTATTTCAAAGATGATGTCTCTGGGTTTGGAAACATGTACTTTATGAAGTACAAAACTAAGACCTTTGAGAAATTATTTGAGATTAAGAATGAAGTAGAGATACTAATGGAAAGAGTATTAGAACTCTTTGATGAGATCAAAGAGAGGAATACTTAAGTACATAATTCACATATATTTGAAGGATAATAGAATCTAATGGACACCTCTTTACACATTTTAGCTTAATTTAGTATCTAAAATGAGAAGTCATATTATGTAAGATATAATATGAACAATGACAAGCATTGCAAATTTTCTCTTTGTCTATTTTTGGTTAAGTACTCGTTATAACCACTTGATTTTAAAAGGTACCTTCTAAATCTGTTCTGACTATTCCATATAGGATATGGAAAAGGGGTTAAAGCTTGACCTTAAGCAAGTTAAGGTTTCAGAATGTCCGACCTGGTGAAGAAGTATAACTCTAACAAGTTGGAATATAAGACTATGAAGTGTTGGCTTGTGGAATATCCTAAGGAAACTTTTGGATATTAAATATACGACCCTTATGTATAAGGGTATGTGTTGCTCAGCTCACTATATTTCTAAAGGAAAAGTTCCTTCTTAAGAAGGATGGTGGGAGAAAGGTATATATGGAAGATGTTCCAGTCCCACAACCCAATAACACTTTTATTAAGGTGTTAGTTAATAATTACACAAGGACAAATGATAGGTCTTTACTTGTGTCCATTCTACTTAAGAGATATGTGAGACATATCTCTGATAGATGAAATGAGGCATACGATAATAAGGATATTGATCCTAGGATCTATATAGAACCAATATGAGATATTGATTTATTAATGGGAAGAGACAATAAAATCCGATATAAACTTTATCTATTCTAATCAAGTTTAGAACTTGATAGATCCACCTAAGGATATAGTATCCATAAGGAATAAATGGATCACTAAAGAATAGATTGTAGTGGATTAGAAGGTAGATACCTTCAAAGGTGAGAATAGTTGAAAAGGATATCATTGAAGTCAAATGGTTGACTATGATGAGATCTTTTACCTATTCCATTGATTAATCCATTTGGATTTTGATTGTAACACTCTATGATTATGAGATAAGCTAATTGGATGTTAAGATAGTGTTCCTCTAAAGTATTTTGAGGAATAGGTGTATATGATACAACTATAGGGAATCAAGTCCCAATAACATCCAAGAAGAGTGTGTATTAAGTTCATTTATAGACTGAAGTAAAAATTTCTCATAGATTATATATAAGGTTTAATGAGATTAAATCTTATGACTTCGTTAAGAACGAAGAGGAGCCTTGTGTATTCAACAAGATAAGTGGGAGTGCTGTTACTTTCTTGACATTTTATGTTGATGACATACTACTCATTGAGAATGAAGTAGGTGTGTTATCATAAGTGAACCTAGCTATCAAATTGATTCTCCAAACACAATTTGGATTTTGAGATCTATGGAGATAGATCTAAAATCAATGCCCAGTTAATGTACGTAGTCACCATAGTCAAAGGGTTTGACATGATAAACTCCAAGATAGATTTCTTACCTATGTGGTGTGGAGTTGATCTCTGTAAAGTGTTGTCTTTGTAGACTTCTTGAAAGATAAAGAGATCACATAAATAGAGCCGTTATGCCTTTGTCATAGGGTCTATTATTTATATGATGTTACGTACATGATGTGATTAATGCTCTAAGTGTTATGAGCATTCATCAGGAAAATCCAGGTGAGAGTCACTAGATAGTTTAGAGATATATCATTTGGTACTTGAGAAGCACTGAGAATGTATCTCTATACACTGGAGGATAAGACTTGAAGTCTTGTAGTTTTACAAACACAAGCTTCTAATCAAATAAGTTTGATATTAAGTCAGAATAATGGTGGTGTAGTGAGTTGAAAGAGTTCTATGTGATAGAACACTGTAAGTTCTACAACATATGTAAACAAGTTTACATAGTGGTTGCACACTACTTGAGAAGTAGTCTAGATGAAGTTTTTCATCTATATATTTGATATGGGATTGTCTCAATTTTCTCTGAAAGTGTATCATTGTTTTGAGAAAACAATGGAGTAGAGCCGATGTCTCATCATAAGTTTAGAACTTCTGTGGCGATACCATACAATCAGAGAGATTGCAACTTATAGAGATATAATTAAAGATAAAGTATCTACCGTTAAAAACATTGCAGATCCACTAACTGAAACAGTTACTCAAAGAGTGTTTGAGCTTCACCTCGAGCTGATATAGATCGACGGATGGGTGATTGGCTTTAGTGCAAGTGGGAGATTGATAGAAATGTATGCCCTACAAGCCAATCATATATGATATGATTCGACATTTCTAGAAATATCTCATTCAATTAATTAGGCAAATCTTCATTATAAGCTCTTATTAGAAGCGAATATCATAATGAAGTCCTTGATCAAATACAATGATGATTAAATCATGATAAGATCATGATAATGAGATTGATCATCTAGAGGTATTTGATCTAAATGTTCCTAGTCATAGGATACTTGAGACGGGACATCAAGGATCCGGATAGACTAGTGTATGTGATGTCTTCTCATGTGATGAGGACGACCGATCTCATTGGTCATTAGTGTGGAGACACTGAGATACACATACAGGTGCTCATTAGTTGAATGAGTTCACTGAACTGACCAAATTAGAAACCCTGAATGGTATCTTATCGAACTGTCTATCAGGGTTTTCTATCATCACGGTTGCATGGTTGGACCTTTGACCTAAGTCGCCAAAGATGCCTTGTTGAGTAGAACTTGTGCTTTGACCATTGACTTATGGATCACAATTTAGATGGTCCTATATAGCGATGGATCGGGTACAAGGAAAATCCGATGGAGGCAATTAAGCGGACAACAAGGGATCGTCCACTCTCGGTAAGTGAGAATGAATGTCCTATGGGATAGTACTCTAAATCCCTGGCCAGGGTAGATAGGATAATTGGAAAAGGAGTTTTCCAATTGATCCAATTTCAAGTACAGGATCCTATAGAGTCGGTACACTAAGGAGTTGACAGTCGATGCCGTACTCCTTTCCGACCGGGACATTGGATGGATGAGGGTTTATATCCATGTGGTAACTGATGATGGAAAGGCTCAATGGAGATGAGATTATCCCCATAGCCATTTGGGATCATGGGATGTGGCTTGTACCCTTCATGATCGGTAGGCCGACTAATCTGTTATCGGATAACGGATTTAATTAAATTAAATAGAATTGTTTTATTTTATTTAGGCCTCAACCAAATAGGCTATTGGGCCTAGTGGGTCACACACAAAAGGACTTATCCACAAGTACAGGGGCAAGGGCGTAATTTATAGAGATTTTGGGTTTTTATGAAAAATTCTATAATTCTCTATAAATACCAATGCTTTCAGCCAAACCCCATCAAAACAAGGGTGAAAACGATGTCCCAAGTCTCCTCCCTACCTCCTCCTCTCTCTAGAAGGTGTCCATGGTCGATGGAGCTCCGTTCGGGAAGAGTTCTCGAGGCCGGCACGAAGGGAGAACCTGTTGTGGATGAAGTTCGTGTGGATACTGCTAGAGACCAGACACTTGAATGGTTTGAAGAGCTTGAGAAGCTCATCTCCTTCCTCTCCATGGGATTATATGAATCCCTATTAGGTATATTCGAACCCGATTTGATCGATTTTCCATTTTCGTCGTTCGGTTCTGATTGAGACGGATTCTAAAGGAACCCATAGGAATCGTTGCTTCCGCTGCACCAAATTTTAATGGACGATTCATTACACTAGATTCACACATCATTTGAAAGATAATACAACTTTATCTTAATAGACATCTCCCTCTAACCCTTAGCTTGAATAGTAGAAACAAGGGTGATTGTGTCATGTGTGACATGACATAAGTAATGACAACCTTTGCAATATCTTCCTTGTCTATTTAGGGCTAAGCACTCAATATAACCACTTTGTGTTGTTACCTTCTAATTTATTCTGATTATTTCATATGTGATATGGAAAAGAGGTTATCTCTTGATCTTAAATTAGTTAAGATTTCAGAATGTCCGAAGATGTGTAACCCATAATAATCAGAATATAAGATAGAAGTGTAGACTTGTGGGATATCCTAAGGAAACTTAAGGATATTTAAATATACCACTTTATGAGATAAAGGGTATGTGTTTCACAATTTACTATACTCCTAGAGGAAGAGTTCCTCTTTGAGGAAAACAGTGGGAGCAAGGAATTTCTGGAAGGTGTTCCAGACCCACAACCCAAAGACACTTCTATTAAGGTACTGATTAATAATATCACGCATCATAGGTCTTTAATTGTGCTAATTCAATCTTGTAGATATATGAGACATATCTTTGATGGAAGAATATAGGCACAATAAAGTGAGGATGTTAATCCGAATACCTTTAAAAGAAATATGAGATATTGATTCTAAAATAGGAAGAGACAATAAAATCTAGAATAATATCCATCTAGTTTAGCCAAGTTCGGAACTTGGTGGATCCACCTGAGGGTAAAGTACCCATTAGGTGTAAATGAAATGAAAAGATGGATAGGAGTGAATTTGAAGGTGAGACCTTCAAGGCATGGATGATTGAAAAGGCATCATCTAAGTTAAGGAGTTGACTATGATGATATCTTTTAACCATTGTCATAATTCAATCCTTTTAGATTTTATTGGTACATATTATGACTATGAGATATGTCAATTAGGATGTTAAGATAATATTTCTCCAATGGTGAAATTTAAGAAGAGGTGTATATGATACAACATCTGTTGTATATGATACAACTTGAGGGATGTGAGTCCCAAAACATCCAAAGAATGTGTACACGTTGGTAATATCCATTCATGGACTACAACAACATTCTCAACCTTGGAATATAAGATTTGATAAGATTGAATCTTGTGACTTCATTTGGAATGAAGAAGAACCTTGTGTGCATAAAAATGCTAGTGGGAGTGCTATTATATTCTAGACATTTTATATTGATGGCATACTACTCATTATGAATGATGTAGGTATGTTATCATCCATGAAGCCTAACTATAAAAATGAATTCTTCATAATTATTATGGGAGAAGCTTCCTAAGAATTTAGGTCTATGGAGATAGATTTAAAAGGGATACTTGGCTTGACCCATTTGTTGTACATAGATACCATAGTCAAAGGGTTTGACATGGAAACTCCTATATAGATGTCTTGCCTCTAAGATATGGAGTTTATCTCTTTTAAAGAGAGATATAATACATGAATATAGTCTCTTATGCCATAGTCATAGGGTCTATCATGTATACTATGTACATAGCCTAATGTGATGAGTACTTTAAGTGTTATGAGTAATCATCAGGCAAATCCAAGTGAGAGTCACTGGATAGTTGAGAAGTATATCCTTAAGTACTTGTGAAGTACTAAGGATGCATTTCGAGTATGGAGGATAGGACTGGAAGTTTGAGTTAAACTTAAACTTCTAGTTACATATGACTGGTAGCTAGGGTACATGTTTACCTCGATGGTGGTGCAGTGAGCTGGAAAAGTTCCATGCTATAAACACTGTAGATTTTACAAATCATAATTTCTACCGACTGCTTATGAAGTAGTCTAGATGAAGGAGTTTCGTCTTATATTAGAGAGTTGTCTCTAATATCTCTGATAATGTACCATTATTTTGTGAAAATGATGGATCATTACTTTTGTAGTGGAGCCTTTGTCACATCAGAAGTTTAAACACTTCTGTGGCAATACTACTTGATCAGAGTGGCTGCAACTCAAGGAGATATGATTAAAGATAGAGTATCTTAAACTATAAATATTGCAGGTCCACTAACTAAGGCCCTGACTCAAAGTGTGTTTGAGGGTCACCTTGGGCTGATGGAGATCAGACATGTGAGTGATTGGCTTTAGTGCAAGTGGGAGATTGATGGAAATGTATGCCGTACAAGCCAATCATATGTGATATGATTTTACATTTCTTGTAATATCTTATTCAGTATAAATGACATAATCTTCATTACTTTCACTATCTAGATGCGACTATCGTAATGAAGTTCTAGGTTGCATGCAATGATGATTTAATCATGATGAGATCATGATAATGAGATCAATCATCTAGAAGCATGTACTCTAAATGTTCCTAGTCGTAGGATCCTCGAGACGGGACATCAAAGATCCGGAAAGACTAGTATGTATGATATCTTCTCATATGATGAGAATGACCGATCTCATTGGTCATCAGTGTAGGAACACTGAGATACATGTACAGATGCTCATTAGAGGAATGAGTTCACTGAACTGACCAGTATAGAATCCCTGAATGGTATCTTACCGAACTATCGATCAGGGTATTCTATCATCACGGTTACACGGTTGGATCTTTGACCTGAGTCACCAAAGATGTCTTGCCGGGCATACCATGTACTTTGACTATTGACTTATGGATCACTTAGTATTGTGGTCATGTATAGTTAATGGATTGGGTATATGGGAAACCCGGTGGAGGCAATTGAGCGGATAATAGGGGATCGTCCACTCTTGATAGGAGAGAGAGAATGTCATATGGATAGTACTCTAAATCCTTGGCCAAGGTAGATATGATAATTGGAAAAAAGGTTTTCCAATTGATCCAATTACGAGTACAAGATTCTATAGTGTCGGTATATTTAGGAGTTGACAGTCAATGCCGTACTCCTATCCGATTGGGACATTGGATGGACGAAGTTTTGTATCCGTGTGGTAACCGATGATAGAAAGGCTCTTTGGAGAGGAGTTTATCCCTGAAGCCATTTGGGATCATAGGATGTGGCTTGTACCCTTTATGATCGGTAGACCGTTAAATCTATTATGAGATAATAGATTTAATTTAAAATAAGTTATTTATTTAATTAGATCTCAACCAAATGGGCTCTTGGGCCTAGGAGGTCACACACATAAGGACCAATCCGTAAGTTTGGGGGCTTGGGTTAACTTATAGAATAAGGAGGGGTTTCTGTGAAAAAACTCCGAGTTCCATAAATAATAACAATGAGAGCAGAAACCCTATCAAGCCAAGGAAGCTCTCTACGCCCCAGCCACCCTTCTTTGTTGTCTCCCACCCCAGCTTCCGCCATTTGATGGTGGAGTTCCGTTCGAGACGAGTGGTCGACGCCGGCGTGGAGGAGAACTCGACTTCGGAGGTGGTTCGTGTGGATACGACTAGAGGCCGCATATTTGAGTGGCTGAACGAGCATGAGAATGCTCGATCTTCTCCGGTCTTTAGGGATTATTTGAATCCCACAAAGGTATGTGTTCGAAATCGTTTCGAATACCGGTTTTGACGACGTCGTTCAGTTTCGATCGAGACCAAGACAATGATACGAGGAATCAGATATTTTCTGCTGCACCAATCTGATTAGACCGATTCCCAACAGATCACATGAAAGCTAAATAACAAATAAATACTATTATATAATAATAAATAAATATAAATATATGCTAAATATGAAGTCACCTACCTCTTACAAATAATGAAGGCTCAATAACGAGTATTCAACTTAAAAATAAATTATAATTAGAATAATAATGAATAATGGTCATGATAAATGATTACACTAAATCACTAAAACAGGGAACAACTGTTTTTTTTTTTTTGATTCACGTGGCTCAGTGGCCAGAGAGCCCGCAGGTGCCGCGGGAGGCGAGGGTTCGACCCCTATCGAACCCAACATGTCGTCCCCCCCAGGGGACGCCCGGCTGACGCCGCCGAGAGGCGAAGTCGCGACCTGCGCCCCCAGGCGCAGGTCCCCGCGCCAGTCGAGCCACGCTCGACCGGCAAAACAGGGAACAACTGTGCTCAACTACGACTAGTCAAAAGGAAACACTAGCAATTTCCTTAAACAATAAATAGAAACAACAAATTTATACATTTTGATTAATTATATACTTTCAACTATTTAATTAAAAGAATATGCATGAAGAAGTAGTTAATACAATGATTAAATTTACATTATAACAATTAAGAACTTAATTCACATATGATACAACCAAAAACACTAAATATTATTGGAGTATACTTAAGGCATAAGACACCAATTGCGAGTCTAGTACTCCAACTCCAAGTTGATAATTAATGTTATGAGTAATCCATCATAGGTTATTAGTGTTATGATTTTATTTCTTTCATTTTTTATGTTCGCAGAAGTTATATATTAACATATACAAGGTTTACTTAATTTTTAAATATTTATAAAAAATTTAAGTATTATATTCAAATAAAAGATCCCTTACAAAATCATATTATTATAAATTATTTTGGAAACAATTTAACACGGCTCAATAAAAACTTTTTATTTTTTATTTTATGTTGACGTTGGATAAATGTTTATTTTAGTGTCTTTGAGGCATAAATAGGGTAGCAAAAGTGGTCAGATTTGGTGTAAATATTTATGTTTAATTTTGATTTTTGTTGGGGTAATGTCGTACTGATTCATTAGAATAAAAATATTGAGAATATTATTTATTTAAATCCTCTTATTTGAATCTAATAATTATATAAATATTTATTATATATTATTTATATTAAAAATAAAATAATGAATTTTATACTAAAACTGAAATTAAGACATAATACCTATAAATATTTACATTATATTTTAGCACCTTTATATAATTATTTACATATTTATAATTTATTTTAATATCTTTAATTAAATTAAATTCTAATAGAAATATATGTTCTACAAGTCAATTATATATGATATAATTTGATATTTCTAAAAATTTCTTATTCAAATAATTAGGCAAATCTTTATTACTAACTCATATTAGATTTGTACATTGTAACGAAATCTTTAGTTACATGTAATGATGATTGAATCATGATGAGATCATGATAATGAGATCTATCATTTAGAAGTATGTGATCTAAATATCCTTAAGATGAGACATCAAGGATCCGAATAGACTAGTGTATTTGATGTCTTCTCATATGGTGAGGATCACTGATCTCATTGGTCATTAGTGTGTAGACACTAACATACACATACAGATGCTCATTAGTTGAATGAGTTCACTAAACTAACCGAATTAGGAACCCTGAGTAGTATCTTACCAAACTATTAATCGATATTTTCTAAAATTACAGTTGCATGGTTGAATCTTTGACATAAGTCACCAAAGTTGTCATGTTGGGTGGAACTTATGCTATGACCATTGACTTATAATAGATCTCTGTTTAGATGATCCAATACAACGATGGATTAAGTACATGGAAAACTTGATGGAGATAATTGAGCGGACAACAAAAGATCGTCCACTCTTGGTAAGTGAGTGTGAATGTCCTATGGGATATTACTCTAAATCATTGGCTTGGATAGAAGTTAATTAAAAAAGAGTTTTCTAATTGATTCAATTCTGAGTATAGGATCCTATAGAGTTGGTATACTAAGGAGTTGATAGTTGATGCCATACTTCTTTATGACTAAGATATTGAATGGACGAGGGTTTATATCTATGTGGTAACTGATGATAGAAAGACTTAATAGAGATAAGATTATCCCCATAGCCATTTGAGATCATCGGATGTAGCTTGTACCCTTTCATGTTCGGTAGGTCGATTAATCTGTTATCAGATAATTGATTTAATTTAATTAAATAGAATTATTCTATTTTAGTTTTGCTTCCACCAAATAGACTATCGGTCCTAGTGGGTCACAAACACAAAGACTTATCCATAATTACAAGGGCAAGGGCATAATGTATGGAGATTTTGAGTTCCTATGAAAAAAATTCAAATTCTCTAAAAATAACAATGGTTAAAAAGTTTAAAAGTTCATATTCTCAATGGGATTAGATGAATTCCTATTAGGTATATTTGAACTCGCAGAGATCGGTTTTCAATTTTCATCATTCAGTTTTGATTGAGACAACTTCTTCATGAACCCATGGGAATTGTCACTTTCGCTATACCAAATTTCGTAGGATGATTTATTACAGTGGTATCAGAGCCAGGTTCAAGTCTTGGTTGAAACCAACATCAAATCGATGTTATTTCATGTAATTTATGTATTCCAAAATCTAAGCAAATCTTTATTTTATTGAGATTACCATAATCTGTATGCGATTCAGATAAGAGAATGATTGGCACTAGTAGAATTTCATGATATAGGGCTTTTCAACTCTATAAACCATTTGAATTTTGGACTTCATTAGAGTCTGGGAGAAGCTCCAAAACTTGGTGTTTCAATCATGCCTAAACAATCATCCAAATTTAGGGATTTTGTAAAATCTCCATCCATAGAAGAAATTAAAACTTTTAGAAGGCTTTAGATTATGAATAGTTATTTGCCTAACATTTTCCCACAATCTCCTACTTTGAACGACTACGGAGGAAAACAATTTGAGAATTTTCTGGTGATATAGGGCTTTGTTGCGTTTGGCGGCACCAGCTTGATTCTCCAAGAATTTCCAACAATAAAATTTTTTATATAAGGGGATACATACATATTTAGAAACTTCATTTTATGAGTATTTTATATTGTATTTTTGAAGATTTTTTGTTCTCCACGATATGGAGTTAACGTGGATGCAAGATGGTGATTTCTGTTGCTAAATCTGGTCAGCCGCCTCCTTTTCATCTTCATCTTCCGGTCAACTGTGAATTTGTATGGAGATAAGGCTGACCATTTTGAAATCCTCATTTGATAAAGATTTCAACTAATATTTTTTTCAGATTGTTCAGAGGTCGGGATATAGAGATAATTCCAATTTAAGGGAGAGCTATATCCTCCCGATGGATAGTGTTTAGGGATGTCAACGGGTCGGATACGGGTCGAATAATAGTATTATCCGTATCCGTATCCTATAAGAAAAAGGTGTATCCACTCACTGTTCGTTAACTATCGGTATTGGGTGTATCCGCGAACCGCATTGTTCTATCCGTTTAAAAACGGTTTACGGTCGAATAACGGACGGTTATCGAATATATAAAGAGATAACATATGTATGATACAACCCAGCAAAATAAAAAAATAAAGATAATTTTATCGATAGAAACACAAATAAAAAATATATATTACAATTAAAAGTATCTATTTATAGCAACGAACAAGAATAAAAATCTTAATTATATATCTAACACAAAACATGAGATACATAAAAATAATTTACAAGTCTATAGTAAAAATAATTTTTGAGTTTGCAGTAAATAATTAGATACGCAACACAAAATATGAGATAGAAAAAAATCTTAGTTACATGTCCAAAATAATATATGTCCAACATAAAATATGAGATAGTCGATTTGCAGCAAAAGTGTGTATGTGAATTGCACCATCAAGAAGCAGAAGAGGGAAAAGACATCGACGTCGAACGTCAGGGCAAGGCTTGTCCAATGTTAAGATCTCAAGGAAGAGGGTGAACCGGTGAGTTAAAGACAATAAGATTTTCTAGATGAGACATATATATATGCTTAGATGTCATAAATTGTAAATTATTGTATTATGTATTAGTTAACGAATACGGATAACGGTTTTTGGATTCAGTTTATGGTGTATCCATGACCGCATCCTCTAAGATAACAGTTAATTGGTAAACGAGCACGGATACCTTATTCAGAAAATTTAAACTATCCATTTACTGTTCGTTAAGTAACGAACGGGTCGGATAATCGGATAATCGGTAACCATTGACATCCCTAATAGTGTTATCAGGTGGAGGGGGCTTCCATGTGCGCAGTGTAAGGAATCGTCCATAAAAATTTGGTGCAACGGAAGCGACGATTCCTAAGAGTTCCTTTAAAATCTGTCTCAATCAGAACCGAACGATAAAATTGAAAATCGATCAAATCGGGTTCGAATATACCTGATAGGGATTCATATAATCCCATGGAGAGCAAGAAGATGAGCTTCTCAAGCTCTTCAAACCGTTCAAATGTTCGATCTCCAGCAGTATCCACACGAACTTCATCAACAACAGGTTCTCCCTTTGCACCGGCCTCAAGAATTCTTCCCGAACGGAGTTCCATCCACCATGGACACTTTCTAGAGAGAGGAGGGGGTAGGGAGAAGGCTAGGGATGTGGTTTTCACCCTTGACTTGATTGGGTTTGGCTGAAACCATTAGTATTTATAGAGAATTATGGAATTTTTCATAAAAATTCAAAATCTCCATAAATTATGCCCTTGCCTTATACTTGTGGATAAGTCCTTTTGTGTGTGACCCACTAGACCCAATAGCCTATTTGGTTGAGACCTATATAAAATAAAATAATTCTATTTAATTTAATTAAATCCGTTATCCGATAACAGATTAATTGGCCTACCGATCATGAATGGTACAAGCCACATCTCATGATCCCAAATGGCTATGGGGATAATCTCATATCCATTGAGCCTTTCCATTATTAGTTACCACATGGATATAAACCCTTATCAATCTAATGTCCCGGTCGGAAAGGAGTATGTCATCGACTGTCAACTCTTTAGTGTACCGACTCTATAGGATCCTATACTTGAAATTGGATCAATTGGAAAACTTATTTTCTAATTATCCTATCTACCTTGGCCAGGGATTTGGGGTACTATCCCATAGGACATTCACTCTCACTTACTGAGAGTGGACGATCCCTTATTGTCCGCTCAATTATCTCCATCGGGTTTTTCTTGTACCTGATCCATCGCTATACTGGACCATCTAAACGGTGATCCATAAGTCAATGGTCGAAGCACAAGTTTCACTTAACAAGTTATCTTTGGCTACTCAGGTCAAAGGTCCAACCATATAACCGTGATGATAGAAAACCCTGATTGATAGTTCGGTAAGATACCATTCAGGGTTTTTAATTCGGTCAGTTTAGTGAACTCATTCAACTAATGAACACCTGTATGTGTATCTCAGTGTCTCCACACTAATGACTAATGAGATCGGTCATCCTCATCACATGAGAAGACATCACATACACTAGTTTATCCGGATCCTTGATGTCCCGTCTCAAGTATCCTATGACTAGGAACATTTAGATCAAATACCTCTAGATGATCAATCTCATTATCATGATCTCATCATGATTTAATCATCATTGTATTTGATCAAGAACTTCATTATGATATTGGCATCTAATAAAAGCTTATAATGAAAATTTACCTAATTAATTGAATGAGATATTTCTAGAAATGTCGAATCATATCATATATGATTGGCTTATAGGGCATACATTTCTATCAATCTCCCACTTGCACTAAAGTCAATCACCCATCTGGCTGATTTGAATTAACTCGAGGTGAAGCTCAAACACTCTTTGAGTAACTGCTTTAGTTTGTGGATCTGCAATGTCATTAGCGGTAGATACTCTATCTTTAATTATATCTCTATAAGCTACAATCTCTCTTATTGTATGGTATCGCCGCAGAAGTTTTAAATTTCTGATGAGACATTGACTCTATCACATTGTTTTCTCAAAAACAATAGTACACTTTTAAAGAAAATTGGGACAATCCCATACCTTAGATGAGAATCTTCATTTAGACTACTTCTCAAGAAGTGTGCAACCACTATGTAAACTTATTTACATATGTTGTAGAATTTACAATGTTCTATCGCATAGAACTCTTCCAGCTCACTGCACCACTATTATTTTGACTTAATATCAAACTTATTTAATTAGAAGCTTGTGTATGTAAAACTACAAGACTTCAAGTCTTATCCTCCAGTGTATAGAGATACTTTCTTAGTATTTCTCAAGTACCAAATGATATATCTCTTAACTATACAGTGACTCTCACCTGGATCTTCCTGATGAATACTCATAACACTTAGAACATTTATCACATCATGTACATAGCATCACATTAATGATAGACTTTATGACAAAGGCATAAGGGCTCTATTAATGTAATCTCTAAATCTCTCAAGAAGTCTTCAAAGACATCACTTTAGAGAGATTAACTCCACACCACATAGGTAAGAAAATTATCTTGGAATTTATCATGTCAAACCCTTTGACTATGGTGACTACGTACATTAACTAAGTATTACTTTTAGATCTATCTCCATAGATCTCAAAATCCAAATTATGTTTGGACGATTAATTTGATAGTTAGGCTCACTTATGATAACATACCTACTTCATTCTTAATGAGTAGTATTGATAGAAATGTATGCCCTACTAGCCAATCATATATGATATGATTCAACATTTCTAGGAATATCTCATTCAATTAAATAGGCAAAACTTTGTTACTTGCTTTTATTAGAAGCGTATATCGTAATAAAGTCCATGATCACATGCAATGATGATTGAATCATGATGAGATCATGATAATGAGATTGATCATCTAAAGGTATGTGATCTAAATTTTCCTAGTTATAGGATCCTTGAGACGGGACATCAAGAATCCATATAGACTAGTGTGTGTGATGTCTTCTCATGTGATGAGAATGACTGATCTCATTGGTCATTGATGTGGGGACACTGAGATACACACATAGGTGCTCATTAGTGGAATGAGTTCACTGAACTGACTAATTTAGGAAAACCTGATCGGTATCTTACCAAACTGTCTATCAGGTTATTCTTACATCTTAATAGCACGGTTGGATCTTTGATTTGAGTCACCAAATATGTCTTATCGGATGTATCTTGTACTTTGATTGTTGACTTATGGATCACCATCTTGATGGTGCAGTATAGTTGATGTATTGGGTGCAAGAGAAACTCGGTGGAGACAATTGAGTGGACAACGGGATCGTTCACTCTCGGTAGGAGAGAGAGAATGTCCTATAGGATAATACTCTAAATCATTAGCCAAGGTACTTAAGATAATTGGAAAAGGAGTTTTACAGTTGATTCAAATATGAGTACAGGATCCCATAGAGTTGGAATATTTAGGGGTTGACAATTAGTGTCGAACCCCTGACCGACCGGGACATTGTATGAACGAGGATTTAAATCCATGTGGTAATTGATGATGGAAAGGCTCAATGGATGTTATTTAACTCCCCAAAGTCATTTTGGATCATAGGATGTGGCTTGTACCCTTTATGATCAGAAAGCCGTAAAAACTTTTATCGGATAATAGTTTTGATTTAATTTAAAGGAATTGTTCTTTTATATAATTAAGACTTCAACCAAATTGACTATTGAGCCTATTGGGTCATACACATTAGATCTGGTCAATAAGATGAGGGCATGGACATAATTTTATAGAAGTTTTAGATTTTTGTGAAAAATTTCATCTTCTATATATAAATGGCTTATGAAGCCAAACCCTAACAAGCCATAGGGCTAGAGCATGTCCCAAGCATCCTCTCTTCCTCCTCTCTTCTCTATAAGGTGATCTTCCATGGTCAAGCTTGAATCTGGAAGGTTTCTGGAGGTCCGAAGGAAGGGAGAACTCGTCTAGTGAAGCAGATCGTGTGGATACCGCTAGAGACCGGACACTTGAATAGTTTTCAGCAAGGAGGAATGTCCTCTCTTCATCCATGGTGAGGGATTTTAGAAATCCCATGAGGTACTCTCGTTCTACTGCATATTAGGTTCCCTGTTTTACTCGTTCGGCATCGACCAAGGCAAAGATCATAGTTTTATGGAATCAAAAATTTTCCGCTATCATGTATTGATTTCTTACAAGTATGCATCAACATAAAATGCCAAGAAAGTAACAGTACTCCCACTTATCTTGTTGAATACACATGGCTCATATTCGTTCTTAACGAAGTCATAAGATTTAATCTCATTAAACCTTATATATGATCTATGGGAAGTTTTATTTCAGTCCATAAATGAACTTAATACACACTCTTCTTGGACGCTATTAGGACTTCATTCCCTATAGTTGTATCATATACACATGTTCCTCAAAATACCTTAGAGGAACACTATCTTAACATCCAATTAACTTATATTAAATCATAGTGTGTAACAATCAAAATCTGAATGGATTAACCCATGGAATAGGTAAAAGATCTCATCATAGTCAACCATTCTCACCTTTTAAGGTCTCTACCTTCTAATCTACTCCAATTTATTCTTTTAGTGATCCATTTATTCCTTATGGATACTATACCCTTAGGTGGATCTATCAAGTTCTAAACTTGATTAGAATAGATACAGTTTATATCTGATTTTATTGTCTCTTCCTATTTTAGAATCAATATCTCATATTGCATCTATATAGATCCTAGGACCAATATCCTTTCTATCTTATGTCTCATTTCATCTATCAGAGATATGTCTCATGTATCTCTTAGGTTGAATGGACATAAGTAAATATTTATGAACTATCCTTGTATAATTATTAACTAGTACCTTAATAGAAGTGTCCTTGGATTGTGAGATTAGAACATCTTCCATATATACCTTGTTCCCACTATCTTTCTTAAGAAGGAGCTTCTCCCTTAGAAATATAGTGAGCTTAGCAACACATACCCTTATTCATAAGAGTGGTATATCCAAAAGTTTCTTTAGGATATCGCACAAGCCAACACTTCATAGTCTTATATTCCAACTTGTTAGGGTTATACTTCTTCACCAAGTCAGACATTCCGAAACCTCAACTTGCTTAAGGTCAAGTTTTAACCCCTTTTCCATATCCTATATGAAATAATAATAACAGACTTAGAAGGTACCTATTAAGATCAAGTGGTTATAACGAGTACTTAGCCAAAAATAGACAAAAGGATATTTTGCAAAACTTGTCATTGTTCATATTATGTCCTACATAATATGGTTTCTCATTTTAGCTACTCTTGTAAGCTAAAATGTGTAAAGAGGTGTCCAATTAGATTTTATTATCCTTCAATTATATGTGCATTATGTACTTAGGTATTCCCCTCCTTGATCTCATCAAAGAGTTCTAATACTCTTTCCATTAGTATCTCTACTTCATTCTTAATCTCAGATAATTTCTCAAAGGTGTTGGATCTGTACTTCATAAAGTACATATATCCATACCTAGAGACATCAACTTTGAAATAATGAAGTAGAAATATTCTTCTTTAGCCTTAATAGATATGGGCTAACATACATGTATATGTATGAGTTCTAACAACTCATTAACCCATTCTCTATGTCTACATTAAGCTAAAGTTAGATTGATCTAAATCAACCCATTTTCTCTTAAAATGAGTATTCACACATAACATAAGAGCTAACATATCAAATATGATTAAATAATTCATTAAGCTCTCACTAGCAAACACTTTGCTGTTCAATCTTTTAGAACATCTATCAATTCTCTAGCTTAGAATAAATCAACATTTATTCAGGTAGGAAATCATATAATGTTCTTGTAGAAGGATATAATAGCAATCTTAATTATTAACACATCTCCATAAGGCTATTAAGGAATTGCACCTCCCACTAATATTGATGTAACTTTTGCACCATTTCATATGTAGGTCAATATCTTCTTTATTAAGACTTCATTTACTTGTCATCATCTACAATTCCTTGTAGATATAAGATGTATATCCGGTATCTCATACCATTAGATGCATCCATAGTATCTAATATTATGATATACACATATAGTATCTAATACTATTAAGTGTATACTTAAAACAAGTAAATGTCAATGACTTGGATGCATGAAGCTTCTCAACCTCCACCTTTACATTATATACAATACACTTTGTACTTCCTCTTCCATTTACCATCATCATGATAGTATAAGAATTCTTTCTTATTCTGACTTTATTATCTTGGCCACCTTCTTTTACTATTAACTATCTCCTATTTCTATCTAACGATTTTACTTCTTTCTATTGGTCTCACCAACTAGAAGTAATTAAGATGTATTGTTGTTTTAACTTGCCTTTAGTTAGCTCATCACTATGAACCATGATGGATCTCATCTCCATCTATCCATGTTGTCTCTACAATTTATATCTCATAGAGGCTAACATCTAGTTTAAGATAAACAATGCATCTTGTCTATAAGATATTATCTTTCTTTCATATCATTGGATAATCTAGGAGACACCTACTTCTCAAGTAGGATAGTTAATTGGTCAACTATGAGAACAACTCTCTTAGTTCTAAACTGGTCTAAGAAGTGTGAGCCATTAAACTATTTGGCATCTAATATGCCATACTAATAGCGGTTTATCATCGTATTCTACAACTGAGATATAATTTTATTAATATAATATTACAGACATTCATTAAAATTAAGATATAGTCTTTCATCCTAATTTATGCTCCCACTAATTATCAACGAATTTGCATAACCCTCATTATGCAAAGATGGAATATCACGATGAAATCCTAGTGGGGACTAACTTTATGGTGATGACCTTATGGTAGCACAACAAATCACCCCATACTTAATAGGTTGGCAACTATCACCAGTTGCAACTCTTGCAACTCTTAGTCATTTAGCCTCTATAGTTATGACCTTGTGGTAGCACAACAAGCCATATACTTTGGTTAGGTCAAACCCGTTTGTTACATTATGAGAATAGATTCTTCACACAGCCCTTGTGGTAGCATAACAAAGCCATGCAAATGGTCCACCCTAAGGTTCGGCAAATGCCTTAGCCATAGTCACCAATCCCTTGCTGAATGGGCCTTGTGGTAGCACAACAAACCCATCCAATCTAAGATTGGCTCATCAAGACCATAACAACGGAAGGCTACGTGAGTCATTCTTAATGTCACACGTTTATCAACCTAATTATAACATTGAGAGATTTTATTTTAGTCTCATCAATAATATGTGCTAAGTATATATAATACCTTTGAAATATCATATATCTAAAGTATAACTTGTAGCGCACATTCACATATCAAATATGCATAAAAGTAGGTGATCATGGACTTAACCCTAACCATGCACCTAAGGCACCCCTATAGGTGCAAATCCTTACTTTGGATGCTTGAGTTGGCATGCTCTCACTTCAGAAGGGTTCTTCTCCAAGTGGTCCCGCTCTCCAACCTTCCACGAACTGGCTTCTAACTCTTACAAGCGGCTTAAGGGTACGCCGACCCATAAATGTACATAACTTAATAAGAAACCATGGTTTTAACCAAGGGGAGTACATTAATGGAGAAAGGTAGAATGTACAATCAGATTGTAAAGAGAGAGAGGAGGCACAAGCAGGCCCCATTTAATAACATAACCAACACAATTAAAAACAATCACAAGCCAAGCGTAATTAAGTACATGATCACCTCCATACACACACTAACATTCATCACATGAACATAAAGCGTATACGTGGTAATCATATGAGATATATCATATATATCAGCATAAAATTACATACTTTATTTTTAAAATTCTCAATTTTATACATGTCAAATTTTCATGAAATAAATAACGCGAAAATAACATGACAACAATATGTAAACAATTTATATGAAATAAACATACACATCTAAACTATTTAGAACATTCATGCATTTCAAATACTGTGCAAAGTCAGAAATTAATGTTCCAATTTATATTCTGTAAAATCTCATTTTACAAAATTAATTAAGACACTAATTATACAAGTTAAACCTTTAAAATAATTTTAAAGTTTAACTATGAGTGAATCTATGTAAATAGAACATAAAATTATCTAACATGTCATTAAACACTTTAAAACATGTTAAATAATATTATAATTTTTTTCCAATTTTTTTTTAGAATTTTTGGCAATTTTTTAAATTTTTCTATGATTTAAACAATTTAAAACCATAAAATATGGTGTCTGGTGCAATGTGCCGTGCCGTCCGGCGCATTTTTCCATGCCCGTGTGCACCATCGGATGCGCCGCCATCTATAGGCACGTGCGTCCACAGCCGTGCGCTGGCACGTGTGCCGACCGCTTTCCCCGGATAGCCGCGTTAAGCACTGTTCATCCGAGAGGCTAAGTCACCCCTTAATTCAGACATATCTCCATATCCTGAGCTCAGAAAAATTTAAAAAAATATGCGTTAGAATACTAAACAAATAAGTATTCTAAAAGAATCATTCTCATATCCAGTAAAAATCCCAATAGACTGAAAAATGAGGAAGAAGAGACGGCGGTCATCGAGATTCGATAGTAGAAATCACCATTTTGCAATGAGGATAACTCTTTATCCCGAAAACCAAATATTCTCAAAAAATACAATTTAGAATCCCCATCAAATGAAGTTTTTAGATTTGTATATATCTGTTCAGATAAAAATTCTCTAACAACAGGAAAACATGGATAAACAGGTCAGTGCCGCCAGACTCCCCAGAACCCTAATTCGCCATAAAAATCTAAAATTCTCTCCCTCCGCCATCGTTCAAAGCTGGAGATCAAGAGAAAAGGTTAGGTAATTATAATACCCATCTCCTAAAGCTTTTAAAAGCCACAATTTCTTTTGTGGACGGAGATTTCACAAAATCCCCAAATCTGGGTGACGGTTCTGGCATGACAAAAACACCAAATTTTGGAACTTCTCCCAAACTCTACAGAGATCTATACTTTGAAAAGTTTGTGTCATTGGAAACTCCTATATGACGATATTCTACCAAAGCCAACCAATCTTTTATTTGAGTCATACACAGATTATGGTGGCCTCGTCAAAACAGACATTTGCACAGATTCAGGAACACATAAATAACATGAAATAATATCAATTCGATGTCAGCTTTGACCGAGACTTGAACCAGGATCTGAAACACTGTAAGGAATTGTTCATAAAAATTTGGTGCAGTGGAAGCGACGATTCCAATGAGTTTCTTTAAAATCTGTCTCAATAGAAATCGAACGATAGGGATTCATATAATCCCATGGGGAGGAAGAAGATGAGCTTCTCAAGCTCTTCAAACCATTCAAATGTCCAGTCTCCAGCAGTATCCACATGAACTTCATCCACAGCAGGTTCTCCCTTCGCGCTGTCCTCGAGAACTCTTCCCGAACGAAGCTCCATCCACCATAGACACATTCTAGAGAGAGGAGGGGTAGGGAAGAGGATAGGAACATGGTTTTCACCCTTGGCTTGATTAAGTTTGGCTGAAATCATTAGTATTTATAGAGAATTATGGAATTTTTCATAAAAATTCAAAATCTCCATAAATTACGCCATTGACTCTATACTTGTGGATAAGTCCTTTTGTGTGTGACCCACTAGTCCCAATAGTCTATTTAGTTAAGGCCTAAAAAAAATAAAATAATTCTATTTAATTTAATTAAATCCTTTATCCGATAACAAATTAATTGGCCTACCGATCATGAAGGGTACAAGCCACATCCCATGATTCCAAATGGCTATGGGGATAATCTCATCTCTATTGAGCATTTTCATCATCAGTTACCACATGTATATAAATCCTCATCAATCCAATGTCCTGGTCGGAAAGGAGTACGACATCGACTGTCAACTCCTTAGTGTACCGATTCTAAGGATCATGTACTCGGAATTGGATCAATTGGAAAACTTCTTTTACAATTATCCTATCTACCCTAGCCAGGAATTTAGAGTACTATCACATAGGACATTCACTCTCACTTACCAAGAGTGGACGATCCCTTATTGTCCGCTAAATTACCTCTATTGGGTTTTTCTTTTACCCGATTCATCGCTATACTTGACCATCTAAACGGTGATCCATAAGTCAATGGTCAAAGCACAAGTTCCACCCAACAAGGTATCTTTGACAACTCAGGTCAAAGATCCAACCATACAACCATGATGATAGAAAACCCTGATTAACAGTTCGGTAAGATACCATTTAGGGTTTCTAATTCGGTCAGTTCAGTGAACTCATTCAACTAATGAGCACTTGTATGTGTATCTCAGTGTCTCCACACTAATGACCAATGAGATCGGTCATCCTCATCACATGAGAAAATATCACATGAACTAGTCTATCTGGATCTTTGATGTACCATCTCAAGTATCCTATGACTTGGAACATTTAGATCAATTACCTCTAGATGATCAATCTCATTATCATGATTTCATCATGATTTAATCATCATTGTATTTGATCAAGAACTTTATTATGATTTTTGCATCTAATAAGAGCTTATAATGAAGATTTGCCTAATTAATTGAATGAGATATTTCTAAAAATGTCGAATCATATCATATATTATTGACTCGTAGGGCATACATTTCTATCACGCAGTGCATGGGTGGTGCAAGTGCCAAGGCCATGGCACAGGTGGCTCACCGAGCACACCCCTCTGAGTGGCGCAATGTGCTGATATTATTTATAATTGATACTTAAATTGTTTAAAAATCTCAAAAAAATATAAAAAAATTAGAAAGTTTCAAAGAAATTCTAAAAATTCTAAAATATTATTTGATAGGTCTTAAAGTTTTTAATGACTTATTAGATGATGTTAAACCTTATTTATATAGATTTATTTATAGTTAAACCTTACATTTTTTTAAAGGTTTAACTTAATGAATTAGTGACTTAATTAATTCTGTGAAATGAGATTTTGTAGAATATAGATTATGAAATTAATTTATGATTTTTCACAATATTTGTAATGCATGATTGTTCTAAATTGTTAGATATGCTTGTATGATTTATTTAAATTGTTTATATGTTGTTTTTATATTGTTTATTTCATAAAAAAATTGAGGGAATTTCAAAATTATAGTATGTAATTTTATGATGGTATATATGATATATCTCATATAATTATCAGGTATGCACTCTATGTTCATATGATGAATGTTATTGTGTATAGAGGTAATCATGGACTTCAATGTGCTTGGCTTGTGATTGCTTATTTCATTATGTTGGTTTTGTTATTAAATGGGACCTGTATGTGCCTCCTCTCTCTGTATACAATCTAATCATAAATTCTAACTCCCTCCATTAATGTACTCTTCTTGGTTAAAACTAAGGTTTCTTATAAAGTTATGTACATTTACAGGTCTACATACCCTTAAGCCGCTTGTAATAGTCAGAAGCTGATTCGTAGAAGATTGGATAGAGAGACCACTTGTAGAAGCACCTTTTTGAAGTTTGAGCATACCAACTCAAGCTTTTGAAATAAGGATTTGCACTTATAAGGGTGCCTTAGGTGCATGCTTAGGGTTAAGTCTATGATTTCTATGATCACCTTATTTTATGCATATTTGATATGTGGATGTGTGTTACAAGTTATATCTTAAATATATGATTTTAAAAAGTATTATATATACTTATTACATATTATTAATAAGATTAAAATAAAATCTCTCCTTGTTATAAGAATGACTCACGTAGTCTTCCATTGTTATGGTCATGATAAGCTAATCTTAGATTGGATGAGTTTCTTGTATTTCTCACAAGACTCATTCAGTAAGGGATTGGTGATCATGGCCAAGGTATTTGC
Organism: Cryptocoryne crispatula var. balansae; assembly: GCA_036172225.1. NCBI lineage: Eukaryota > Viridiplantae > Streptophyta > Magnoliopsida > Alismatales > Araceae > Cryptocoryne > Cryptocoryne crispatula. Next base: position 27,570,969 of record CM069922.1, read on the forward strand.
CAAACTTTGAGATTAACTAGTGGCATAGCCTTGTTGTATTTCTTACAAGGGCTATGTTATGAATCCATTCTCATAACGTAACAAGTGGATTTGACCTAACTAGCTATGTTATGAATCCATTCTCATAACGTAACAAGTGGATTTGACCTAACTAGAGTATATAGCTTGTGTTTTCCACAAGGCTATAACTTTAGAAGCTAAATGATTGAGAGTTCCATGGGTTGCAAATGGTAAAAGTTACCTACCTATTAAGTATGGGGTGACTTGTTGTGTTTATCACAAAGTCATCACCATAAAGTTAATAATGTCTTAGTCACCACTAGGATTTCATCATGATATCTTGTCTTTCAATAATTAGTGTTATGTAAATTCACCAAAAATTAGTAGGAGCATACATTAAGATGAAAGACCATATCTTAATTTTAATGAATGTCTACACTGTTATATTAATAAAAGTATATTTTAGTTGTAAAATGTGATGATAAACCACCAACAGTAAGGCTCACGCTTCTTAGACCAGTTTAGAACTAAGAGAATTGTCTCGTGGTTTACCAATTAACTATCCTACTAGAGAAGTAGGCATCTCCTAGACTATCTAATGATCAGAAAGAAGATAAGATCTTATCTCTTAAAATAGTATAAAAAGATGTATTGTTTGCCTTATACTAGATGTTAGCCTTTATCAGGTAAAAATTGTAGAGGCAATATGGATAGATAAACATAAGATCCATCACAGCTCATAGTGATGAGCTAATTAAAGGTATGTTAGAACAACAATACATTTAAATACTTCTTGTTGTTGAAACTAATAAGATTATTAAATAGAAATAGAAGGAAATAGTAAATAGTCTAAGAAGATAATCAAGATAATAAAAGCCCAAAATAAGACAGCATTTTTCCACTATCATATGATAATAAGTTCAAGAGGAAGTGTAAAGTGTATTGCACATAATGCAAAGGTGGAGCTTGAGAAGCTTCATGTATCTAAGTCATTGATGTTTACTTATATTAAATACACACTTTATAGTATTAGATATTATGTGTATATCATAGTATTAGATACTAGAGATGTATCAATAGTACGATATACAAGATATGCATTTAATATCTATAAGGGGTTGTAGATGATGAAAAGTAAATAAAGGCTTAATAAAGAAATTGTTGACTTAGATTTGAAATAGTGCAAAAGTTGTATCATTACAAGTGAGAGTTACATATCTTTAATAGCCTTCTAAAGATGTCTTAGTAATTAAGATTGCTATTATATCCTTCTAAAGAAACATTATATTTCCTACTTGAATAAATGATGATTCTTTCTAAGTCATGAAAATGATAGATGTTTTAAGACATTAAGTGGCAAAGTGTTTGCCAGTGAGAGTTTAATAAATTGTTTAAACATATTTGATATGTAAGCTCTAATGATATGTGTGAATACTCCTCTTAAGATGAAATGAATTGATTTAGATCAATCTACTCTTAAGCTTAATGTAGACATATAAAATGGGCTAATAAGTTGTTAGAACTCATACATCTAGGTGTACATTTGCCCATGTCTAGTAAGACTAAAAAAGAATATTTCTACTTCATTATTTCAAAAACAATGTCTCTAAGAATAGATACATGTAATTTATGAAGTACAAATTTGAGACCTTTGTGAAATTATTTGAGATTAAGAATAAAGTAGACACTCAAATGGAAAGAGTATTAGAATCTTTTGATAAGATTAAAAAGAGAAATACTTAGGTACATAATTCACACATAATTGAAAAATAATTGAATCTAATTTTAATAGGCACCTCTTTACATGTTTTAGCTTAAATGAGTAGCTAAAATGAGAAGATGTATTGTGTAGGTCATAATACAGGTTATGACAACCTTTGAGAAGTTTTATTTATCTATTTAGGGTAGAATACTCGATATAACCACTTTATCTTTAATTGGTACCTTTTAAGTATATTCCAACTATTCCATACAGGATATGGAATGGGATTAAAGCTTGACCTTAAGCAAATTATATTTTTGGAAAGTCCAACTTGGTAATGATGAATAACCCTAATTAGTTGGAATATAAGATAATGAAGTGTTAGCTTGTGGGATATCTTAAGAAAATTTATGGATATTGCTTAGGGTATATATTACTCAGCTTACCATATTTCTAGAGGAAGAGTTCCTCCTCAAGAAATATAGTGGGTTCAAGGTATATATGGATGATGTTCTAGTCCCGCAACCCAAGGGCACTTCTATCAAGTTACTAGTTAATAATTACACATGAACAAATTATAAGTATTTTCTTATATCCATTCAACCTAAGAGGTATGTGGGACATATCTTTGATGGAAGAAATGAGACATATGATAGAAATGATATTGATCCTACAATCTATATAGAAGCAATATGATATATTGATTCTAAAATGTAAAGAGAATAAAATTTGAAATAAATTCTATATATTCTAATCAAGTTTAGAACTTGATAGAACCACATGAGGATATAGTATTCATATGGTATAAGTGGATCACTAAAGAACAGATTGAAGTAGATTAGAAGCTATAGACCTTCAAGGCAAAGATAGATGAAAATGATATCATCTAAATCAAATAGTTGACTATGATAAGGCCTTTCACTTATGACATAGATTAATTCATTCAGATTATAAATGTTACACACTATGATTATAGGATATGTCGAATGGATGTTAATATAGTGTTCCTCTTAGGCATTTTGAGATATTTGTGTATATGATACTATAAGGAATCAATACTTGACATTGGAAAAAAAATTGATTCCTTAAAATCATGATCTTTGCCTTGGTCAATACCGAACTAGTAAAATTGAAAACTAAATATGAAGTAGAATGAGAGTACCTCAGGGGATTTCCAAAATTCCTCACCATGGATTAAGAGGGGACATTCCTCCTTGCTTAAAATCATTCAAGTGTATGGTCTCTAGCGATATCCACATGATCTATATCAATAGACGAGTTCTCCCTTCCTTCAGGCCTCCAGAAACCTTCTAGATCCAAACTTGACCATGGGAGATCACCTTCTAGAGGAGAGAGGAGGGAGAGAGGCTGCTTGGGACGTGCTCCAGCTCTATAGCTTGTTAGGGTTTGGCTTCACAAGCCATTTATATATAGAAGATGAAATTTTTAACAAAAACTCAAAACTTCTATAAAATTACATTTATGCCCTCATCTTATGGACCAGATGTAATGTGTGTGACCCACTAGGCTCAATAGTCAATTTGGTTTAAGCCTTAATTAATTTAAAAGAATAATTCTTTTAAATTAAATCAAAATCATTATCCGATAACAGTTTCTAGGACTTTCTGATCATAAAGGGTACAAGCCACATCTTATGATCCCAAATGACTTTGGAGAGTTAAATAAAATTCATTGAGCCTTTCCATTATCAATTACCACATGGATTTAAATCTTCATTCATATAATGTCTCGGTCATTCAAGGGTTCGGCATTGACTGTCATCCCCTAAATATTTCGACTCTATGGGATCTTGTACTCGGGTTCAGATCGAGTGGAAAGCTCCTTTTTGTTGACTCCGAAAATGGGTTTTTCGTCTTACAGATCAGCACCTCAAGAAAGGGATGAGAAAGAAGGATGGAAAACATGGAAAACTCTCTCACTTCGGTCCCACACTCACATTGATCCCTAAACTTTCATCTCCTGGCGTCGCTCGAGCACCGGAGAGACGGTTCGAGTCGTGTGGGAGGAGAGTGAGGATGGAATTAAAGACCTTAATGCATAAAGAATGAAAGTAGGTTGTAACATTTTGAAGAAAAAAAAAAACTGTAACGCCGCCCCGACCGCTCTCTCTCTCTCTCTCTCTCTCGTCGGTTACGCTCGGCCCTCTCTCTCTCTCGTCGGTTACGCTCGGCCCCCTCTCTCTCTCGCCGGTTATGCCCCCCTGGGCCTTCTTTCTTCTTCCTCTTCTCCCCCGTATGCGCGACCACCGCCGCCGCAGCCACCCTCCCGGCCTCCCGCGCGACCACCGCCGGCAGCCGCCTTGCGCGCCAGCGCCGGGCCGCCGCCATCGCCTTGGACCCTCCCCGGACCAGCCAGCCGAGTGAAGAGCCGCATCCCTCTTCCACACCGTCCGCAGTCGCACCTCCTGTTGCTTGCGCAGCCGCCTGCGTGAGGAGTCGCCGCCCACCTGGGCCGTGTGAACCGCGGCATGCGCCACCCGCCGCTGGCCACCCCGTTGCTAGCCGCCGCCCACGCAACCTTGTCCGCGGCCGCCGCCCTGCACAGCGCCGTGCGCCCCCATCGCCTGGCAGCCCCGCGAGTGCGCAACCACCAACCGCCCTCCCGCGTCACCTGGTTGCCGCCATCGAGAGCCCTCCGCCGCCGGTAGCCACCCTCCTACGTGTGCACGCGCGCCGCCGCCGCCAGCCACCCTCCCGCACGTCCGCCGGCCAGCCGCCTTGCGCACCTAGCAGCCTCCCGTCGCCGACGGCCACCGCGATCCGTCGCCATCGTCGGAAGCACCGCCGTGCCCTGCAGCCCCAGTCGCCGTCGCCAACGAGCGCCGCTGTCGCCGCGTACATCGCCGCCGCGCGAGTCCGGCTCAGCGCCCCTGAGCCGCCCGGTCCAGCGTCCGGCTCGACGCTTTGAGCCGCCGGTTGAACCATCCGGTTCAACGCCGGTTTGGCCTTTTGGGATTATTGGATTTATTAGTTCCAGAAATCAGAGTTAAAGCTAAGAAAATAGCAGGAAAATCCAGAAAATTCTAGAAAATTTACAGAAGCTTCCAGGTAGGTTTTTAAAGCTTGTCTATGTATTTGAATCCATTTTGATTAGAAAATATGTATGATTTAACTTATGGACCTTGATTTGACTAGTTTAGACTTTTGACTCAAGATCAGTGATTTTTTATCAAAATCCTTAAAACCAGAATCTTGAAAATGATATTTTGATTATTATGAAACATGTTTGGCATGATTATGGATGGGTAGAAATAATTTTCATGAAATTTGACCATATGTTATTTATGTATATGATTATGTGCTAGAATGGACCTAGAATTGAAATATAGCTAAGTGGAGGTTTGGAGAAATCATAAGTCATCAAATTTCACTTTTTGGAACCTGTTTAGGTCAGATTATAGGTGTTGACATCAGAACTTAGCTTGTTTTGGTTATGCCAAACTTGATTTTGATTAATTGTCTTGTATATGTAATTAAGTATGTCTAGTTCGGTTTGTCATTTCATGTATGTAAATCAAGTAAATTTTGGTTAGTTTGGTTTCAGATTATGTATTATGTCATGCATGATATGATTATGTTCATATGGTCAGGTATGGTATATGTTTGATTCAGAATATGTCAACCAAGTCGATTAGTACAAGTCTTGTCTAGTTATGGTACAATATGTTTAATCTGGTTTCAGATCATGGGCTATGCTATGCATAGTTAGTCATGTCAATTTGGTCATGATTAGTACAAGTTGTCATTGAGAATAAGTTCAATTAAGTTGGGTTATCGTATTTCTTGTCACATTCGTTATGAATGCTATGTCTTGCATGAAAGGCTATGAAATTAGATGTTTATGTCATGTATGCATGGTATGGTCAGGTATGTCATGATATGAAATTATGTTATGAACTCTTGATATGACGTGCTATGAAGGCTTCACCAGCCTATGTTAGACAATCGCCCGTGGGCAGCGGGTAACTTAGATGAATCCGGCCCTCCCACAGATCCCGGATTACCGCGGTTTTTTTTCCCTTAGTGTCACCACTGCCTAGGTGCACTTTGGGCTAGCTTAGTATATGTTACTTCTATATATATATTAGAGCTGGTGAATGCATTTTGTACATGTGAAGCAAGACGACCAATTCCTTGCTCTTTGGCTATGTGTTCTGGAAAGGATATGAAATATGTCACTTGTGTGTCATGTATGGATGTTAAACCATGTCATGTTAGAAAAATCATATTTGTCTGTTTTAACTTGGTCATGTTAAGTTAAGTCTTGAGGCCATTTAGATGATATTTGTCTAGCTTGTATGGTCTTGTGTGCATTGGTCTAGAATTAATTAGCTTTGGCATAATCTTTTCTTTGAAGATAATTATGTTCAGATATGGGTTGTGAGATTAATATAGAAGACATTCTATACTTTTGTATTACATCTCAATTTAGATATGTTACATACCATTGCTTGATTATATGTTATTTATCCGATTGATGGGTGAAGGGTGTAAATCCTACGGAGTCCCCGGACTCACCCCGTTGTGGGTTAAATTTTTCAGCAGGTTTTGAAGATTTAAGAGCTTGAAGATGAGGATCAGGTGGAACCAAAGGAATCAGAGTCATTTGCACATGGAGATTCTTGGTATTCTCTACTTAGGTAGATGATCTTGGTTGGTTTTGAACAAGAGTGTGGATAGACTTAGAAGTATGATTCTATTCTATTGTTTTGATGGATATTAGGAAATTAATTGTTTAAGTTTGGGTTGTGAAATCCAAGTGTTGGGTTTCATCCCACTGTCACGACATTGTGTATTTTCGCTGCGTATTTGTGGTTATGTTATTTAAATTCCGGGTCGTGACATAGGTGGTCCCCAGGAACCGCGGGTTTCGCTTTATGTAATGGAAATAGAAAGAAATTGATCGTGTGTACCTTAGTGCGGAAGATGATATGCAGGTTCAACCTTCTTCCTCATCGGCCAGCCAATGAGGGAGAGTCTCCAACTGATCGTAACTTGATGTACTTGTGCAACTAGTAGACAAAGAAGACAAGAAAACAAGTGAAGGAAGGATTAGAACTAAGTGAAGTGTAGTAACTGTAAAAATAATAACATAAAAATAGCAAATAGAAACAAACTCCCCAGATTCGAGGTTATCCCTAACCCTTTTTTATTTTTTATGATATATGAGATGATGCAAAACTAAATAAAAATAATGTATAAATGATGTTGAATGAATGACAATGAAGTAGAAACTTGTACGGCTCAAATTGGAGTTAAACGGGTGAGATATCATCGATCTGGTCGGACAGCACACTGGGGTGACCGCGCCCTTGACTAGAGGGTGCGGTGGGCATGCCTTGGGGTTGAGGGCGCGGTGGGCGTGCCCTGGTTCCGGGGACGCGGTGGCACTGATTGGCGTGACTTTGATGCAGAGCTCGACACAAGCAGTCCCAATGTCAGAATTGAGTTTTGTTTGTTGCAATGGACAGAGAACTTGAAGAGGAAGAGTTTATATGTTGACAACTTCTCTCAAATATCTCCATACAAATCTATATAAATTATTGAAGTAGATGTAAACTAGAAACAATACCAGATTGTGCGACTTTGTGGAAATGATTACCGCAAACAATTTAAAAATTAAAATAGACCCCAATTTGTTTTAAAACAAAGAATACATACAAAGGTTTATTTAAGAATGAGACATTTTGAATTGAATATTATGATAAATGATCTGAATTTACCTGATAAGTTGGATCTTAGACAGTGAAGTTCTATAAACTCCCGGTGCAACGTTGATGTAGGACGCTCACCACAGATATTGAAATTGAATGATTATTGTTTTAAATAAAAGAGGCCTCATAGGGGAACAATTTATATGAAGGATGTATTGGCCGAATTTGCAAGTAAGTGCAGTTAAATTGACTGATAAGACGATGATTAAGAAGAGGAAACTTTGGATCTGTCTGTGCAGCACCGGTGTAGAAGCCGTCACAAGCCAAGGCGATGTCAGAATCGATCCCCGTTTGTTGGAGATAAACGATAGCTTGATGAATAACACTTCTTATGAAGGAATCCGGGCCAGAAAATGATGATAAAGATTTGTAGAATCTGATGATCAGCAGCACAACACATTAGAGCATAGACCGGCTTCTTTCTCACTTCGGGATGATCTCCCGGCACCGGGATGAAGAGAGAACAATTTGGGGAGGTTGGGACAAGCCTAGTGTGGATGGAAGATGAGAGGAAGATCTTGTAGGATGAGGATGCCACAGTGGGATAAGTAGCAAGAAAGTGTTGCAACGGCCATAGTGGGAGAGAAATGAAAGATGTTGAAGGACACAAGGTGATTATGATAGATGATGGATACGGTGGGATTAACAAACACGGTGGGATAATGAAAAGATCAGAATTGGGATAAATGATGTTATGACTACATAGGAATGTAGAGATGATAAGTAAAAATGCAATGTAACTAAAGTGAATCTTTTGGCCAATTGAGTTTGTTTTATAAATAGGTGAAATCAAATCAAGTGGTCATTTAAATTGAAGAAAAAGTTTTAAGGCAAATAAAGTATAATATTAATTAATTATACTTTATATATTTTTATAGTCAAAACATAATCTACAAGTTCTTAACATGCACATAAATTGATATATTTAATTTATAAGTTATTTTAACCGTTATTTATTGTGAGAACCTCGTTTTTCCGTTTTATTTTAGTTTTCAAAATCATTTTTCGTATCTCCTTTGGACTACTTAAGAAAATAGGTATTAACCTGTAAATGTATTAAATAGTCCGACGATACATTTAAAATTATTAGAACCGAGGTTCGAGTTCTTTAAAAAAATTTGATTTTTGACCCCTCTCCGCCGGATGGTGCGAATACCCGGCGTTAACTTACATCGAGCGAGTACTCGAACGCCCTTGATTAACCGCCATAGCAATCCGTTTGGTAGAGAGTGCACATCCATACAAAACAATAAACAAGAGGGCCGTAAGCCTTGCGGGCCCGATGAGATGCGAACAAGTTGCGTTACGTTTGGTTGACGTTGATTTTATTTGATTAAGATGTGATTTTTGCAATTGATTTAAATTTGATTTTTTTTTCAAGTTGTTTATTTTTTAATTTTATCTTTCCATTAATGTTTTGATTTAATAGGTTGAGTTTGATTTATTTGTTTTGTTGAATTTTAATTTGATTTATGATTTTGTTTTAGATTTAAAGTTTGATTAAATGAATTAGGTGTGCTATGATTTGATATTTAGATCACCATTTGGGTTGAAATTATTTAATTTCATGTGCTATTTATGTTACAACGTTGGTTTAAGCACGTTCAATGTATTTTAATTGACTTAAGACTTTGATTAAGTTGTTTAAGGATTTTTTGATTTAGCTCTTTCAATTTTATTTAATTTTTACAATATGATTTTTGGTGTTCGAGGATTGTTTTGACAGCTTTTTAAAACATTAGAGATTGTTTATTTAATTCTATTTGATGTTATTTAATTGTCACTTAATTAAGGAATTTAGTTCCATGCATTACGTATTTTTTTGTTGTTTAAAAAAAATCTGATCTTTATGCTTTTAAATTTGATGAGTGTTTTTTTTATTATTTTTATCTTATTTATTTAATTTGAGCTCGCATCCCATCCAGTCCATCGAGCTAACGTTCGGTGCCCAATTCGAACATCCATGTCGACACTTGAACAAACTTCATTTCATTTCGTGTCGGGTTACATCATGTCGGTGCCGAAGTCCAAGGTTTGAAATTTCTCTTCCCCGGTGCGCTTCTCACAAGATCGGAGGAAAAATCGGCATTTCGGCAGTATGCCGGCCGGTCCTCGATCGAGTGGGCTCACCTCCAATACGACGAAGTCTTTTGACTTGTCGCACCGGGGAGAATGGAACCGTTTGCAATGGGAACATGCCCGCGCCCACGTCCAAGAGCGCCTACCCGAGACGTAGTTGGAATAGCCGTCCTAGGGCGCTCAAATTTTGAGCTCACCCTTTATTTAATATGGCATTTCGCATTTTCAATTTTTATTTAGTTTTTTATTTGTCAAAGCCTTTTAGGCTTGCTGCGAGTCGACTCGGCTGTGTCGAGACAGCCTCCAACGGTCCGGCAATCCCCGACGGCCAGATGGGCCCTCTTGCGGTAGATGAAGGTTGAGCTGATCGGCTCAGCAGCAGCTCCCGGTCGAGCCCCACTTGTTGGGCACCATGGTCCCGGACCATCCGGATGCGCGACCAGCAGGTGCGCGGCTGACCTCCCTACGGTCGCAGTCGGTTGGTCTCCTTACGGCCGTAGATGACCGCGGTTCAGGCGGTCGCGAGCACCCGGAGGCCAGGAGTCCCGTTCGCGGCTTCCATTCCTCCGGCAGCACCTCTTCGGCGGCTTTCCGTGCCATCGCGCCACGTCGCGCTGGTGGCGATTGGCATCTGCCGACGGATCTGCTGACGCCGCGAACATTGCAAAGGAACTGGAATCGGGGTCCGCCGACGGACCTGCGCTGTCGCTGCTATGGGGAAATCGACTTTGCGGCTGCCGTGCAAGCTACTGACGCCGCGAGCGTTGCGGCGGAACTGGAGTTGGGTCCGCATACGGACCCGGATGGGGACCTGAGCATTTGTGCGAACAGGGACCTTGACTGACCTGCGTGAAAGACCAAACAAAGGGATTTTCTGGGGCCTTTTCTGGTTTGCGCAGAGGGGCCGAAGGGGCTGCTTGGATGGCTGAAAAGAAGTTGGTTCAGTGTCTGCATAGGAGTCGTTGGAAGGAGATGAGAGGAGCCATAAGATTAGAACCGGGGCCTGCCAAAACAACCCCAGTGGGGGCTGTTTGACAGTCCCGACCAGCAAGAATGGGTGCTTCTGGGTGCTGGAGACAGGAGAATAGGAGAGGAAGGGGAGAGGAAGAACGTGGGGGGTAGAGGAGATGAATATATATATATATATGTATATATATATATTTTACCTTGATTCTTCTCTCCCTCCTATGGTGACTGCAGGACGTGGAGATGAAGGGGAGCTGGATGTCCCTCTCTAGTCGTTGGCAGGAGGTTGAAGAGGATGATTTCTCTTCGGCCGTTGACAGCAGGCAAAACTTAGGAGGATACAGCAGGAGGAAAAGCCGTTGGAGGTTGGATGCTCGGAACTCTGCTGTTGCTGGGAGACCAAGATCAAGGCCGCTGCTTCTTTCTCCTCTTCTCCTGTTGCTTCTTCTGCAGTTGGAGGGAGCCGCCCAGAAGGACCAAGGGAGGGCCTCTGATTAGGGCTGCTTCTGGTTGGATTTTGTCCGGGAGAGGCTGCAGCTGCTCTCCCTCTCTCTTTCTGCTGGCGTAGAAGACAAGCCCCCTTCTTCTATTGGTGGTAAAGGTAGGGGCGGCAATGGGGCGGGCTGACCCGCGGGTCTTCGGGCCGGGCCAAATGTGTACCTGATATCGGGCCATCGACTTGGGCCCGCGGGCTTACAGCGGGTTCTGTTCGGGTCAAGCGCGGGCCGACGTCGCCAGTTCGCCTAGGGCGTGGGTGAGCGCCGAGCGGCCGCCACCGCCAGTCTCCTTCTCCTCCCCCTCTTTGTCCATTGATTTCCGGCTGTAACTGCAGAGCTCGAGGTCGGTCGGCCACAGAAGAGGAGCCGGACCTGACGCTGCGGCTCTGAGTGGTTCTTGCGCAGCTTCCTCCTCTTTCACGTTGCGCACGTCCTCGGCCGGGGGCAGCTTCCTTAGTGCCTTCGCCGTCGTCGCATCGACCTCAACTGGAGGTAGCTTCCATCTCTTGTAGCTTTCTACGCCCAATCTCATGGATGTAACTGTTTGGTGGGAACAAATCGCCAGAGATCAACTGCCACGTCCACCTCTTTTTTCTTGTGGAATTTGTACAGTTGTGGAATATCAAAGCGAAGCTGAAAAGGCAATAAATGAACAAAGAAAGTTTAATTTCAGATATTTCTGCATGCTACATAAATCCTTTTTATCCAATGAATGCCCCCAAAAGTGTATAAGTTTTTTTTTTTTTGCAGTCCCAATATATGTAGCATGCTTTTCGCCTCTATGCCCTTCTCATGGACATTCATCTAGTTGATTTGAATACTTAATTCCTCGACTACAAAATGGTAACTGCCCATGAAAGAAGTAAGACCAGATAACCATAGATATTAGTGATATATAAAAGTAAAGAAAGATAAATGGCAGGTATAGGTACGAAATGAAGGGTTTCACTCAAAAGAACCTGTAGAAATATGGGTACTTGCAATTAAAAAAATGTTTCCACATATATTATGCAGTACAAGGGCACTAAGCCCTTTAATGAATCATAAGATTTTATGCACACAGTCCTAGAGTCCAAATAATTCCACTCAGGCCTGTATAAGATTTGAGAACGGAGTCTACATAAGACATGCAGAATAGCAAGCATACCTCACATAAGACCTCAGCATTCCTTGCCCTAAAATTCTGCAAGGCCACCCTCTTCACATGCTGCCAAGCATAATAAAAGGAATCACATTTACTACGATGGTTTCCCAATCTCTTCAATCTTTGACAAAAAAGCATAAAGACAGCCCTATACGAACAAGTTGCCAGATGGATATAATATGTAACTATTTTTCTGTGTTCCCTAAAAGGTAATTGACAAGTACATCTGCCTAAGATGGCCAGTAGGTCTGTTTGGAATTTCTATGTTATTCGTGGTGGTCCCTAGCAGAACCAGAAAGTATGTGATCATGACATGCCAACTTAAAACTCTGACATCAAAGTGCAATTTCTAGAATCTAGACACAAAACTAAGATTAGCTGCAACTTTTATCACATGAATAATATAACAAAACCATCGGGGGTGGATCAAAATTTTCCTGAAAAAATGCAGGATAGTCAGAGAATTTGAAGGTGTAAAATTCCGCAAGATAGTCAATTCTGGAATTCCAGACGTGGATATGTTGGAAATCAAAATTTTGAACTTGTAGATCCAGAGCTTGTGAAATCTGTAGAAATATAAAATCATAAGTTTGGGGCTTAAAACTGGAATTTAAGCTGGGGTCTGAAAATCCGAAATCTGCATTAGAACCAAAAGAGTTTGAATTACACAATGATCCCCCGTCAGACTTAAATTAAAGTCTAAAATCCGGAGCTTGGAAACTGGAATCTGCAATTAAAATCCAGAAGACTTAAAATCTGAATGCCCTATGAAATCAGCAGCTTGAAGTCTGTAAATAAAGGAAATCTGGAGATTTGAGAGCAGGCAGTCGAAAAATCAGAAGTTTGCAAAAAGTCTAGAAATCTGAACTTTGTGGCTGAGGTCCGAGATTTAAAATAAATCTGGAAACCCCAAATCTGAGGATGGGAGGTGCAGAAACCGCAGAAAGGTATGTAATTCCTAGAGGATCCGAACTAAGGAAAAATCTGCAATTGGAATTTTGAGAATTGAAGATCAGAAGATCTGAAATTTGAGTTTGTAAGAAGCCTACAAATCTAAGAAATGCAGAACCCAGAATCTGAAAATTTGAGAATTGCAGAATTTGAATTTTAAGGACTGCCAAATCCGGAATCCAAAACTTGGAACTGGTAATCTAAATAAAAAAAATGCATGCACCAAACAGAACCTGTCAATCAGTCGAATCTGAAGATGATTCACTGAACATAAAACCCCAACCTGTTTAATCAAGGGTATTCGAGGTTACAAAAGAGAATCAAATCTTCTTTTGAGAATTTTGAGGTTACATCATTTACTTTGAGGGTTTTTTAATGTACTAAAACCATCTACATGTTGATTATGCTAATTTCATTTAACTACTATTTCTTTTATCTTCATATAGGAAACTTTGTCCAGATTTATTTTAGCCACAACCTTTTTAAAGGGACACTTGATTAAAATGTCAGACTTGAATATGAATGATAGTATATGCGAAGAAACATCCACCCAAGCAAGTGGTTCACGAAAACGTTCCAGGGAGCCAAAATCAAAAGTATGGAAGTACTTTACTAGATTATCTGACGATGATGGACAAAAAGCACAGTGTAATGCATGCAAAATTATATTTTCTGCAAATCCTAGATCAGGGACAAGTCATTTGACTAGACATGTGCAAATTTCATGTTCAATTCTTGGTGGTGAAAAGAACCAACCATTAGTTTCTCCGAGCACCTTTGCAATGTTTCAAGAAGGTGAAAGTTCTTCTAATTGGAGATTTGATCCGGACATTTGTAGATATGAATTAGCCGCAGCAATTATATTACATGAGTTTCCTTTTTCAGTCGTGGACTATGATGGAGTTCGTAGATTTGTGAGGAGTTTGAATCCAAAATTTAAGATGGTGACCAGGAACACTATCAGAGATGATTGTTTGAAAATATACAAAGCTGAAAAGTTGACACTTAAAGAATTCTTGCGGTCATCTTGTATTAGTCTATCACTTACATCTGATATGTGGACATCTAACCAAGACATCAGCTATTTATCGATTCTTGCACATTTCATTGACAATGATTGGAGATTGCATAAAAAGATTTGAAATTTTTCAATGGTTGAAACACCACATCCAGACATGTCTTGGCAGGTAAAATTTGGAACTGTATAAAGGATTGGGGTGTTGAGTCAAAGATCTTAAGTATCACATTAGATAATGCTTCAGTTAATGATGCATGCATTCCACTTCTCACTTCAAATATCATGGAGCATAAAAAGATGATCCTTGATGGAAAATTTTTCATGTAAGATGTGCTTCTCATGTTCTCAATTTGGTTGTCCAAGATGGATTGAATGTTATTGGAAGTGTCATTCGTAATGTTCGGGCAAGTGTTCGACATGTAAAGGGTTCTCCATCACGTCGTCATACATTTGAGAAGTGCATTGAGGATGCTGGATTATCAGTTCAAAGATGGGTGTGTTTAGATGTTCCAACACGTTGGAACTCTACATATGATATGCTTGATATAGCTATCCAATACAAAAAAGCTTTCTCTTATTTGGATTTGTATGATCCAAACTATCATTATGCACCTACGGTAGAAGAGTGGAAAAATGCTGAAATTGTATGTAATTTCTTGAAAAATTTTTATAATGCAACTAATGTGGTTTCTGGAGTGAAATACCCGACAGCGAATATGTATTTTCATGAAATGTTCAAGGTGAAATTATTGTTGGATAATGAGGTGTCAAGTCCATATGAATTTATTCATGCAATGACAGAGAGAATGAAGTTGAAATTTAACAAATATTGGAAATATTGTGATTTAGTGTTAACTATTCCTGTTATACATGATCCATGTTATAAGATGCAATATTTTGAGTTCTATTTTCTAGTATTATATGGAGACAAGACACAAATGTATCTTACGCAATTGAATGAGGCTATTCATTTATTATTTGATGAATATCAAGTTTCTTTGCCACGAGAGCGAGATACATCTATAAGTGAGACAATTGAGTCTACTTCTTCGAGTAATATTGTAGAAAAATTTGATATGGATATTTTAAAAGGATGGAGCCATTTTTTATTAGAGAAAGCGAGACAACGCAAAAAGACAGAGTTAGATGAATATCTCGAGGAAAATATGCTTCAGAGTCTAATTTCGATATACTTGATTGGTGGTCACTAGGAGATCAATGTATCCTACTCTTTCAAGGATGGCACGCGATATTTTATCTATTCCGGCTTCCTGTTGCATCGTATCCGAGTCGGCTTTTAGTACAGACGAAGAATCTTGTACGACTTTCGTAGTTCATTACTTCCAGAAACGGTTGAGGCATTGATATGTACCCAAGATTGGCTAAGAAATGCTACTAAAGGTATTTATATATTCTCATTTATATTTTTGTTTGTTATTTTCAAGAAGAATGATGACATTTTAATCATTTTGAACATCAGGGCCAAGTTCTACTGAGACCGTTAGCGATATCTTCATTGTTTCGGATCCAGAGAAATTATGATGCCATCTCATTTCAATGGGTGTATGTGCTCAAGTCGTCCAAGGGTTTTTCAATGAAATGACTCAGAAATTCTCTTCGTTAAATTGGTTTCTCCTTGAAGTCAGTTTATGCCGTGACAGAGCTGACAGCGATCATCCATCCTGTGGGTAAGTTTAATAATGTACAAATGATTTGTTTTGTTTATCACCTGTACTGATTTTATTGTATGTACTTGTTGCAGGGATAAAATTGGAATTTACTTTCCATCTCTACTGGTTTGCCCGTTGGATTAAATATTCTGCTGCATCTGAACTGTTCCATGGGTTCTCCTAATGTTCCACCATTCCAATTATCGTGTTTTCAGTTCCTTGCCGTCTGATGTAATTTTTAAGCTGCATGTTTTATAGATAAAGAGGCACAATGTCGCCGAACTCATTCTTGTTCGTCCAATTTTGCAGTGGCCCTAAGAAGGCATGTATTAGACCTCTGACCTCAATGTCCGCACTTGATTTGCCCAGACAGCGACCGGGAAGATGATCTCTGCCGGCAACAAGTCATCAAGACGATCGCTTGCCCTGAAGAGGGTGCTACAACCACTTGCCCATCCGACAGATTTCCCAGATTAAGCCTGGCTGATGAAGACATTCTCCCAGATTAAGCCTGGCTGATGCAGAACAAGTGTTTCAAAGGAGCTGCTTATGCCCTGCTCGTTTCTTCATTCACCTTGCTATCTCCTGGCTCTTTCTCTACTGGGTGGGTGCTGCTATCATACTCACTGCTGTAGCTTGTTTCAGCTGCCTGTCGTTCGGGCCACCTCGTTTTCACATGTGGACCACCTTGATATGTTTGTATCGGTTCCCGTCCAAGGCCACTGATTAACTCCTTGTTTCCTTGTAATTGGATCTGATTTTGTTTCAAATTATTCGTTGGCTTCTATTCCAGATTATTTGAAAAGAGCAGATGGCGGCTCCCACATCATTAGTTTCCTAACCGAGCCTAATCGGTTCAGTTAAATCTCAGAGGCATAATGGTATGCTGGTCTTTTGGCAGAGATGATATGCCCCCCCATAATGGTATGCTGGTCTTTTGGCAGAGATGATATATGTATGTTTCCACTTTTGGCAGAGGCATCATGTATTCTATCTTTTGTTCAAGTCAAATTTGTTGTTTTTAAGAATTTAGAAACATTACGATTTTTTGACAGCTTTTCATAATTTAGCGATTTTCTGTGTCTCTGTAGTTTCTCTAATTTTATGATTATTTTTCGTATTCAAAAATTCGATTTCAGAAAATTTTTAGACTTTATTAACTACAAATCTCTTGGTTTTTACATTTTCATGCAATTTTCAGACCATTAAAATATTTTGATTTGGTAGAAATTTAATTTTTGTATCATATTTATAATTTTTATTCTGAATTTTATACATTTTTATATTAGAAAAGATCGGGCCGGGCCGGGTCGGGCCGGGCCAAATTTAAATTTTATGCGGGCCGGGCCGGGCCGGGCCAGAAATACAATGCGGGCCGGGTCGGGCCGGCCCGTTCTATTTTGAACTGGGCCTGTATTGGGCCGACTTCGGGCCGGGCCGGGCCCGGCCCATTGACAGCCCTAGGCAAAGGCAGCAGCCCACTTGAGCCTCCTCCTCCAGTCACCTAGGTGTTGCGCCGGATGCTTTCTGCCCTCTCTTCTCTGTTGGTCCCTCTCTCTCCCCCTGGCTGCCGGGTTGCTGTTGCTTTGGAGGAGGTCCGCCAGAGAGGGAGGGAAGCCGAGAGACCAAGTTGCTTGCCGGGGGGAGCTTCTCCTACCGATGCCCCCTTTACAAGTTTTCTTCTGTCTCTTTTTAGAGCCGGACGCCAAAAGCAAGTAGGAATCGGGGGAGCAAAATCGTGACTGCGCGCGCGGCCTTTGTCTTTGGGCGGTGTTCTCCTCGCGTGATCCCCCTCCTTTCCGATTTATATCATTTTTTTTAATACTTTAAATTCCAAGATAAGAGGTAGATATAATCCTCATCAATATCTCCTAGATCACGAGACAATCGGGAGAAGGCGGCTGACGTGGTTGGCAGAGGAGGGAAAGGTGGCGGCTGATATTTTTCAAATTGGCTCCGACCTAATTCCCATCGGGTTGCTCCGATCCGACGGTTTTACATTAATTCGGGGTCGAATTAATTTAATTAAGCTCGAAATATCCGTAAAAATCCGTAAGATGCCCCAATAGTCATTGATCTTGTGTACCATCGTATCTACGGTTAATGACTCTCCAATTGTCCGAAGATCACCGATTTGATAGAATTTTCGATCGGTACGATCTCGCCTTCAAAATCCCGAAAATTGTATGTAAAATACAATTAAATAAATATGCACCTAACTTTAGTCTTCATTCAAAATAACTTGTCCAGAGACTACTTGGACAGATTTGCCCTTGTCCTATGATGCGTGCGAGCTCCGCAAATTTTTGAAATTTGTCCATAACTGCCCAGATATAGATCGGATTGATGATCCGACTTCAACATTGCTCTTCTGGATGTCGGGCGGACATTCTGGTGGTGTCTGATCGTTATTGGGCCGAAATTTGGTTGGTCGGATCCAATAAGGCTTATTGGGCTTGTTTGGCCCATTGGCCCTAAATGCAATGAAAAAATAGATCCAACTTGTCTGTTCGGTTTTATTCAATGTATTTCGTCTGAAACTTATCATTTTTTGGTGCTGTGACATTTTTAGGTGCCAACATTTATTTAATAACATATCGCATCAATTAGGGGTGTTCACGGGTCGGGTCGGTTTGGTTTATAGAGATATTTTTCTAATCCAAACCGACCCGATGAGATCAGTCAAACCGAACCAAACAAAATCGGGTTGGTTCGGGTTGACCCGAAAATTTAAAATTTATTTATTCAGGGATCAAATTAATTCATCCCGAAACTTAGATAACAAATTTATCATTAATAAATCCCATCCCAACTTGACACCAGCGGACGTAGGTTATATTCACCTTTATAACATCTTCTAGCTCTCTTTCTTTTTAGGATCGGCGATGTGGGACTAAAGTAGATTGCAGGACTGAGCATGGCCAGCTGTGAGCCTGTGGACAGCTGGAGCGCACAATGCAGGGGAGCACGTGATGTGCTCCTGCAGTCCTGCTCCATTTAGTGCCACATCGCCCAGGTAGAAATAACCACCTGGGTTATATTCTTCTCAAGACACTACACACAGAACAAATCCAACGGAGCTGGCCATGGGAAGGGAGTATGATCGGGTTAATTCGGGTTTACTTTTTAAACCCGAATGACCCGACAGTGGAAGATGACCCGAATTAAACCGAGGATTTCGGTTTGGGTCGGGTCGGGTTGTCGGGTTAACCCGATGAGTGAACACCCCTAGCATCAATTGAATCAAATCAATTTAGCGGAGAGGTTTTCATGTAGCGGGGTCACCTGATTTTGCCTAGAGTGCCTTTTCAGGTTTTCACTCTAGCCAGGTTTCTTTTGACATTTTTACTCTTAGCTAGTCGTCTTTTGAGTGATCAGCCAAGCCTGTCGGGCATCTCCCTTTTCAGCCCCTTCTTTTTCTTTTTTTTATTTTCTTTTCTTTCTTTTTTTTGCAGGGAATTGGGACCTCCCTTCAGCTGCGTGTATTGTTGGGTTTGGACTAAGTATGGATTTCAACTTGGTCGGGGTGCAGTGTGGAGTTCTTGTAGGGTATGAATTTCAACTTGGAGATAGGAAGTTTTGTGGTGAATTTGACCAAGTGTGACTTCTCAACTCAATAAAAAAAAACTTGCCAAGTATGGATTTCAACTCGAACACAGGGGTTGTTATGTATGGATTGTTGTGTGGGTATGGATTTCAACCCAAAAGTAGGAAAACTTTGTTGTGGGTTTGACCAAGTATGGGTTTCAACCTGGTTGGTGGGATAGGAGCTTAGGGCATATTTGCATCCTAAGGAACTTATGAGTAGGGCTATGTGTCCACTCGATCCTTTGGATAAGTTCATGAGTCCAACTTGTCGAGAGACCAAGCTTGTAGGAGAATGAGGCTCTATTTGGTATGACAAGTGGCTCGAAGGATTGTTTACAGACCGCGGCAAGCCGAAGTGGTCGTCACGGTAAGGGTTTTGACAACCGTGGAGATCGAAAAGGTCAAGACGGTGTGGAATTTGAAAACCATCAAGATCTAGAGGGTCAAGGTGGTATGAATCTTTTAAAATCCATCAGGATCGAAGGGATCCCGATGTCAAAGTTTTATTTTCTTTAGACCGTCAAGGCTGGAGGAATCAAGGCAATATCAAGTTTTGGTGGCCCACCAATACTGAAATAGTCAAGATGGTGCAAAGTGTATGCTCCATCATTATTAGAATGGTTAAGATGATGTAAATTTATTCTTTTGTTCCTTTCTCTCTCTTTTTTGTTTTTTTTATTTTTTTTTCTATATTTTTTTTTCTTTTCCCTCTTTTTTCACTTCTAGTATCTTCTTTTCTTTCTTTCTTTTTTTTTCTCTTCTTTTTTTCTCTTCTTTTTTTTTCTTTTTTTTCTCACTCTCTTTTTTTTGCAAGGAATTGAGGCTTCCCTCAAGCCGTATGCATGTGATGGAGATAGATCGAGTTAGGTACAGATTTTAACCTAACAAGTGGATCATGTTGTAGGTATCCTGAGGAGTGTTGGGACTCTGAGGATGAGTTTTGGTTCCAAAGGTGCTATTATGGCCCTAAAGAAAGGTTTTCTGATTCCGAAGGTGCTGTTATGGCCCTAAGAAAAAAGTTTTGGTTCCAAAGGTGGTGTTGTGACCTTAAAGAAAGGCTTTTTGTTTTTGATTTCAAAGGTGTTGTTATGGCCCTCGGAAAATGTTTGATGCCCGAAGAAGTTGTAGTGGCCCTAGGGACGAATCCAAAGGAGCTATGATGGCTCTAAGGATAGGTTTTGGGTTCCAAAGGTGCTGTTATGGCCCCGAAGAAAGGTTTTGAGTCCGAAGGAGCTGTAGTGGCCCTAAGGATAGATCCGAAGGAGCTGTGATGGCCCAAAGGATGTGTTTGAATTCCAAATGTGCTATTGTGGCCCTAAGGAAAGGTATGATGCCCGAAGAAGTTGTAGCAATCCTAGGGGCAGATCCAAAGAAGCTGTGATGGCTCTAAGGATAGATTTTGGGTCCGAAGGAACTGTAGTGGTCCTAAGGATAGATCCGAAGGAGCTGTGATGGCCCAAAGGATGTGTTTGAATTCCAAAGGTGCTATAATGGCCCTAAGGAAGGGTATGATGCCCGAAGAAGCTGTAGCAATCCTAGGGGCAGATCCAAAGAAGTTGTGATGGCTCTAAGGATAGATTTTGGGTCCGAAGGAACTGTAGTGGTCCTAAGGATATATCCGAAGGAGCTGTGATGGCCCAAAGGATGTGTTTGAATTCCAAAGGTGATATTGTGGCCCTAAGGAAAGGTATGATGCCCAAAGAAGCTGTAGCAACCCTAGGGGCAGATCCAAAGAAGCTGTGATGGCTCTAAGGATAGATCCGAAGGAGCTGTGATGGCCCAAAGGATGTGTTTGAATTCCAAAGGTGCTATTGTGGCCCTAAGGAAAGGTATAATGCCCGAATAAGTTGTAGCAACCCTAGGCATCCAAAGATGCCTTGTGATGGCTCTAAAGATAGATTTTTGGGTCCGAAGGAACCGTAAGGGTCCTAAGGATGGGTTTTGAGTCCGAAGGAGCTGTAGTGGCCCTAAGGACATATCCGAAGGAGCTGTGATGGCCCAAAGGATGTATTTGAATTCCAAAGGTGCTATTGTGATCCTAAGGAAAGGTATGATGCCCGAAGAAGCTGTAGCAACCCTAGGGGCAGATCCAAAGAAGTTTGTGATGGCTCTAAGGATAGGCTTTGGGTCCGAAGGAACTGTGACATCTTGGTCCTAAGGATGGGTTTTGAGTCCGAAGGAGCTGTAGTGGCCCTAAGGATAGATCCGAAGGAGCCGGTGATGGCCCAAAGGATGTGTTTGAATTCCAAAGGTGCTATTGTGGCCCTAAGGAAAGGTATGTGATGCCCGAAGAAGTAGCAACCCTGAAAGGCGATCCAAAGAAAAGCCGTGATGGCTCTAAGGATAGATCAGGAAGGAGCCGTGATGGCCCAAAGGATGTGTTTGAATTCCAAATGTGCTATTGTGGCCCTAAGGAAAGGTATGATGCCCGAAGAAGGCCGTAGCAACCCACAAGGCATCCAAAGAAGTCATGATGGCTCTAAGGATAGGCTTTGGGTCCGAAGGAACCGTAGTGGTCACTAAGGATGGGTTTTGAGTCCGAAGGAGCTGTAGTGGCCCTAAGGATAGATCCGAAGGAGCTGTGATGGCCCAAAGGATGTGTTTGAATTCCAAAGGTGCTATTGTGGCCCTAAGGAAAGGTATGATGCCTGAAGAAGGCTGGCAACCCTAGGGCGGATCCCAAAGAAGGCTGTGATGGCTCTAAGGATAGATCCGAAGGAGGCTGTGATGGCCAAAGGATGTGTTTGAATTCCAAAGGTGCTATTGTGGCCCTAAGGAAAGGTATGATGCCCGAAGAAGCTGTAGCAACCCTAGGGGCAGATCCAAAGAAGCTGTGAAGGCTCTAAGGATAGGCTTTGGGTCCGAAGGAACTGTAGTGGTCCTAAGGATAGATCCGAAGGAGCTGTGATGGCCCAAAGGATGTGTTTGAATTCCAAAGGTGATATTGTGGCCCTAAGGAAAGGTATGATGCCCAAAGAAGCTGTAGCAACCCTAGGGGCAGATCCAAAGAAGCTGTGATGGCTCTAAGGATAGATCCGAAGGAGCTGTGATGGCCCAAAGGATGTGTTTGAATTCCAAAGGTGCTATAATGGCCCTAAGGAAGGGTATGATGCCCGAAGAAGCTGTAGCAATCCTAGGGGCAGATCCAAAGAAGTTGTGATGGCTCTAAGGATAGATTTTGGGTCCGAAGGAACTGTAGTGGTCCTAAGGATAGATCCGAAGGAGAGCATGATGGCCAAAGGATGTGTTTGAATTCCAAAGGTGATATTGTGGCCCTAAGGAAAGGTATGATGCCCAAAGAAGGCATCGGCAACCCTGAGGGCGGATCCAAGAAGGCTGTGATGGCTCTAAGGATAGATCCGAAGGAGCCGTGATGGCCCAAAGGATGTGTTTGAATTCCAAAGGTGCTATCGTGGCCCTAAGGAAAGGTATGATGCCCGAATAAGTTGTAGCAACCCTAAAAGGGGCAGATCCAGAAGATGCCGTGATGGCTCTAAAGATAGATTTTGGGTCCGGAAGGAAGGCTCGTAGTGGTCCTAAGGATGGGTTTTGAGTCCGAAGGAGCCGTAGTGGCCCCTGGGACGGTCCGAAGGAGAGGCAGATGGCTCAAAGGATGTATTTGAATTCCAAAGGTGCTATTGTGGTCCTAAGGAAAGGTATGATGCCCGAAGAAGTTTGTAGCAACCCTAGGGGCGATCCAAAGAAGTCATGTGATGGCTCTAAGGATAGGCTTTGGGTCCGAAGGAACCGTACCGGTCCTAAGGATGGGTTTTGAGTCCGAAGGAGTCAGAAGTGGCCCTAAGGATAGATCCGAAGGAGGTTGTGATGGCCCAAAGGATGTGTTTGAATTCCAAAGGTGCTATTGTGGCCCTAAGGAAAGGTATGATGCCCGAGAAGAAGCCGTAGCAACCTAGGGCGGATCCAAAGAAGTCGCTTGATGGCTCTAAGGATAGATCCGGAAGGAGCCGTGATGGCCCAAAGGATGTATTTGAGTTCCGAAGGTGCTATTGGGGTCCTAAGGAAAGGTATGATGCCCGAAGAAGGCGCGTGGCAACCCTGTGCAGATCCAAAGAAGTGTGATGGCTCTAAGGATAGGCTTTGGGTCCGAAGGAACCTCAGTAGTGGTCCTAAGGATGGGTTTTGAGTCCAAAGGAGGCATAGTGGCCCTAAGGATAGATCCGAAGGAGGCTGTGATGGCCCAAAGGATGTGTTTGAATTCTAAAGGTGCTATTGTGGCCCTAAGGAAAGGTATGATGCCCGAAGAAGCTGTAGCAACCCTAGGGCAGATCCAAAGAAGCTGTGATGGCTCTAAGGATAGATCCGAAGGAGCTGTGATGGCCCAAAGGATGTGTTTGAATTCCAAAGGTGCTATTGTGGCCCTAAGGAAAGGTATGATGCCGAAGAAGCCGTAGCAACCCTAGGGGCGTATCCAAAGAAGCTGTGATGGCTCTAAGGATAGGCTTTGGGTCCGAAGGAACTGTAGTGGTCCTAAGGATAGATCTGAAGGAGCTGTGATGGCCCAAAGGATGTGTTTGAATTCCAAAGGTGCTATTGTGGCCCTAAGGAAAGGTATGAATCCCGGGAAGCTTTTAGGTTCACTGGATGGATCCTAAGGAGCTTTGAGGTCCTAGGAATAGATTTTGGGGTCACCATTCAGACCAGAAGGGCAAAGGTGGCGTAGATTTTTTGGTAGACCATCAAGACTGGGATAGCCAAGATGGCCAAGACTGGAGTGGTCAAGATGGTGAGATTTTTGCAGACCAACAGATCTAGAAAGATCAAGATGGTAAGGATTTTGGATCATCCAGATTGGAATGGTCGAGATGGGGGCAATTTTTATAGGCCATCAAGACTAGAGTGGTCAAGATGGTGAGAGCCTTTTCATTAGCTGCCAAGTCTTGAAAAAGGTTGAGGCAGCAAAGGTGCTCCTTTTTTTGAACCATCAAGATTGAAATGATCAAGATGGTAAGAAATTTTTTTTTTGGTTTGAAATCACTATGGTCCAAAAGGCCAATGTAGGAAGGATTTCTGGTGGGCCACAAGATCGATGAAAATTTGTAAAACACCAAGCCTGAAGAGATTGAGGTGGTAAAGTTTTTTTTTTTTTTTTAAACCATGAAGACCAGGGTCAAGATGGTGTGAAAGTTTTGGCAAATCATCAAGTTCGAAGTGATCGAGATGACAAGAAGAAGTTTTTCTTTTTGTGGACCATCGAGATCAGAGTGATCGAGATGGTGGGAGTTCTGTAAACCACCAAGTCTGGAAAGATCGAGGTGGTAGAAGTTTTTGTTTTAGACTATCAAGACCAGGGTCAAGATGGTACAAAATGCTTTTGACAAACCATCAAGATCAAAGTGATCGAGATGACAAGAAGTTTTCTTACTGGACCATCAAGATCGGAGTGATCGAGATGGTGGAGGTTTTGTAGATCACCAAGCCTGGAAAGATCAAGGTGGTAGAAGTTTTTGTTTTAGACCATTAAGGTTGGATCAATCAAGATGGTAGGCCTTTTATGGAGACCACCAGAACTGGAATGGTCAAGGTGTTAGTTTTTTTGGATACCATCAAAATTGAGGTGATAAGGATGGTGAAGATGTTTTGTGTGAACCACCAGGATCAAAGTGATCGGGATGATGAAATATATTTTGTGGACCATTAAGACCGAAATGGTCAGAATGGTCGAGTTTTTTTTTTTGATTTTTTTTTGAATTTTTCTGACTAGGGGTTAAAATGGTATGAGTTTTTTTGTAGGTTGTTAGGACTGATGTGGTCAAGACAACATAGAACTTTGTGAGCCATCGAGACCAAAGTGGTCACGATGGTATGGGTTTGAAAATTATACAGACCAAACATGTCATGTGATGATATGAGTTACAAAACCGTGTAGACTAGGAAGGTCGTGGCGGTATGAATTTTTGTTGGTATGTGGATTGAATAGCCAAGATAAGAAAAAGGTTTTTTGTAGACCATCAGGATCGGATTGATCAGGATGGTGAGAATTCCAAGTATCACTGGGTCTGAATAGACACAAGCGATGGAGGCTTGTAGTACCATAATCAAAATGGTTGAAATGGTGCATATTGTTTAAAAATGCCATGGTCAGGAGGACTGAAATGGCAGGAATGTGTCGGGGGGTTGCAAATGGGATCTTGCCCATTCTCTTTTTTTTTTCTTTTATCAACCTGACTGCCCCTTTTTGGAGTTTTCACCCAGGCTGACCCCTTTTAGATTTTGCCTATACGTCCCGTGGTGGGATTTTCACATAGCAGGGATATCCAATTTTGCTCAAGGTGCCTTTTCAAGTTTTCACCTTGACTGGATATTGTGACATTTTTGCCCTTGGCCGTCTATTGTGTTCGGTCGGCCAAGTCCGTCGGGCATCTGCATTTTTAGCCCTTTCTTTTTCTTTCTTTTTCTTATGTGGCTAACGGCATGTAGAACCTTTGAAACTGCCCCGGCCTGGTGCCCCCTGTGTACTCCATCTTGTAGGGTGGCATGAACGACCCAAAAATGTATTGGGCAGCCTCATGTTGCCGCGAGGGTGTGGTGGCCGATGGTGCATCATGTTGATGATCGGCGAACCGTGGTGAATCTGCCATAGGCAACTAGACTTGAATGGTGTAGGGCTCGTTCAGGGCCTCAACAAGCGGCAAATTTTTGGACGGAAGTGCGGAGGACCGTAGTAGGCCGTTGGCGGTGAGAACCCTGAGATGTCAGTGCTCCTACTAGAGGTCCTTCAGTGTCAAAGTAAGAGGAGCAACCTCCTACTTGTTGTTATTTGTCCGCCCGACTTCATTCGCATCATCGTGAAGCATGGAGTTGGTGACGGCAGTAGGTTGGTGGTTGGGACAAACTCTAGAAGCCCTCGAGACGTCATTTGGATGACCTATTACGAGGTGGCATAATAGGTGGAGACACCGCATCCCCGCCATTTGCCCTTTGTGTTACTTGTCCTCATCATCGGGAGAATTAACCTCGTTGAAAATTAACCCCATTTTGGCGGGGCAGCTCCGTGGAACCGTAGCTTCATTATCACTATCGGGATGGTAAGATTGCCATCGGTGTGGCGAGGTAAAATGAGCCTTAGGTGGATTTGGAATGGCCTTAGGCAACGGTTCAAAGATGATCTCGGGCTTGAGCCAAGGTTGGAGTTTCAACCTAGAAAGGCCTATGTCAGAGTGTCGTGGATGACCCGGCTTGGAAGGAAGAGGCTCCATTAGGGAACGTTTGTCTTCAGTAGCCACCTTTCTTTAATGACCGCGCAGGGTTTGGATCCTTGCCCTCAATCGGCATGTGAGTTCGCTTGATGGTCCCCTCAGCAGGATGTAGCTTGTGCGAGAAGCTTGCCCCCAGCTAGCAATGTTGGGTGCCAAAGCGGTAAGTCAGTAGAGTGGTTATCCGCAAATATCTTTTTCATGACAGGTAGCCCTTGCCAAGTCTTTGTGGGCAAGACCTCTAGCCGATTGGCTTGGTGGAGGGTGGTTTAGACAGGGAGGCTGCCCCCGCCGCCTAAGCCGAGCATAGAAGGTGTTGGTCAGCGGACCACCCAATTACAAGAATTATTGGATGGTAGGTGTGTCGGTGCCTGCCGGCTCATTTCAAGTCGACCGCCGATCGGTCCTATTGAGGAGTACGAGCCCGGGGGATGATCCCTTACCCGGGCTGCCGTCTTTTGAGCCCCCAGGTCGGCCCAAGTCTTCAGCTTTTTAGAGGTGAGGGTCACCCCCACTCCTTGGCTTAATTGGCCACTGACCGGCCAACCTTCTTTAAACAAACGGAAAACTTATACTTCCCCGCGCGTTACCGGGGTGTGCAATAGTGGCGGGCACAACATGGGCCCCGCCGTTGTTGTCCAACCGGTCAAAAGTAGAAAGTGGTTGATGAATGTTGGGTCGACGAGTTGAGGTCGTCAATGCTTTTCCTCCACAAAGCTCAGTAGGTGTTTGGATGAAGGTGGGCAGGCACCCTCCCAAGGGCAATGCATATCGCCAACTTTCAGGTTGCGGTGAAAACCACATTCAATCTGACTCTTTTGGAGACTCGGCTGTTGTTATGCGGGCATGGGCTTGATGTTGACGTGACTATGTTCACCGAGAGTGACTTCTCCTCGTTGGCAAACGGTGCCCCCAACTTTGTCCCGAACTGGTCTGGAAAGAGGATGACTTTTAGGAAGCAATTGAAAGTGATGCCTATCGTGACGGAGCCGATGCTACGTTGAGAGATGTACGGCCCAGAGTAGGTGACCCCATTGTCAAGTCCCATTGACCCTGCAAGAACAAACAAAGTTGACCCAATTAGAGGTGGAGAGATAGTGGACGTGCACCCTCTCAGATCGCTATGGCGGAGAGATGAAGGGAAAGAGAACTCCCACTGGGCGTGCCATTTTGTGAGAACCTCGTTTTTTCGTTTTATTTTAGTTTTCAAAATCATTTTTCGTATCTCCTTTGGACTACTTAGGAAAATAGGTATTAACCTGTAAATGTATTAAATAGTCCGACGATACATTTAAAATTATTAGAACCGAGGTTCGAGTTCTTTAAAAAAATTTGATTTTTGACCCCTCTCCGCCGGATGGTGCGAATACCCGGCGTTAACTTACATCGAGCGAGTACTCGAACGCCCTTGATTAACCGCCATAGCAATCCGTTTGGTAGAGAGTGCACATCCATACAAAACAATAAACAAGAGAGCCGTAAGCCTTGCGGGCCCGATGAGATGCAAACAAGTTGCGTTACGTTTGGTTGACGTTGATTTTATTTGATTAAGATGTGATTTTTGCAATTGATTTAAATTTGATTTTTTTTTCAAGTTGTTTATTTTTTAATTTTATCTTTCCATTAATGTTTTGATTTAATAGGTTGAGTTTGATTTATTTGTTTTGTTGAATTTTAATTTGATTTATGATTTTGTTTTAGATTTAAAGTTTGATTAAATGAATTAGGTGTGCTATGATTTGATATTTAGATCACCATTTGGGTTGAAATTATTTAATTTCATGTGCTATTTATGTTACAACGTTGGTTTAAGCACGTTCAATGTATTTTAATTGACTTAAGACTTTGATTAAGTTGTTTAAGAATTTTTTGATTTAGCTCTTTCAATTTTATTTAATTTTTACAATATGATTTTTGGTGTTCGCTGATTGTTTTGACAGCTTTTTAAAACATTAGAGATTGTTTATTTAATTCTATTTGATGTTATTTAATTGTCACTTAATTAAGGAATTTAGTTCCATGCATTACGTATTTTTTGGTTGTTTAAAAAAAATCTGATTTTTATGCTTTTAAATTTGATGAGTGTTTTTTTTATTATTTTTATCTTATTTATTTAATTTGAGCTCGCATCCCATCCAGTCCATCGAGCTAACGTTCGGTGCCCAATTCGAACATCCATGTCGACACTTGAACAAACTTCATTTCATTTCAGGTCGGGTTACATCATGTCGGTGCCGAAGTCCAAGGTTTGAAATTTCTCTTCCCCGGTGCGCTTCTCACAAGATCGGAGGAAAAATCGGCATTTCGGCAGTATGCCGGCCGGTCCTCGATCGAGTGGGCTCACCTCCAATACGACGAAGTCTTTTGACTTGTCGCACCGGGGAGAATGGAATCGTTTGCAACGGGAACATACCCGCGCCCACGTCCAGGAGCGCCTACCCGAGACGTAGTCGGAATAGCCGTCCTAGGACGCTCAAATTTTGAGCTCACCCTTTATTTAATATGGCATTTCGCATTTTCAATTTTTATTTAGTTTTTTATTTGTCAAAGCCTTTTAAGCTTGCTGCGAGTCGACTCGGCTGTGTCGAGACAGCCTCCAACGGTCCGGCAATCCCCGACGGCCAGATGGGCCCTCTTGCGGTAGATGAAGGTTGAGCTGATCGGCTCAGCAGCAGCTCCCGGTCGAGCCCCACTTGTTGGGCACCATGGTCCCGGACCATCCGGATGCGCGACCAGCAGGTGCGCGGCTGACCTCCCTACGGTCGCAGTCGGTTGGTCTCCTTACGGCCGTAGATGACCGCGGTTCAGGCGGTCGCGAGCACCCGGAGGCCAGGAGTTCCCGTTCGCGGCTTCCATTCCTCCGGCAGCACCTCTTCGGCGGCTTTCCGTGCCATCGCGCCACGTCGCGCTGGTGGCGATTGACATCTGCCGACGGATCTGCTGACGCCGCGAACATTGCAAAGGAACTGGAATCGGGGTCCGCCGACGGACCTGCGCTGTCGCTGCTATGGGGAAATCGACTTTGCGGCTGCCGTGCAAGCTACTGACGCCGCGAGCGTTGCGGCGGAACTGGAGTTGGGTCCGCATACGGACCCGGTTGGGGACCTGAGCATTTGTGCGAACAGGGACCTTGACTGACCTGCGTGAAAGACCAAACAAAGGGATTTTCTGGGGCCTTTTCTGGTTTGCGCAGAGGGGCCGAAGGGGCTGCTTGGATGGCTGAAAAGAAGTTGGTTCAGTGTCTGCATAGGAGTCGTTGGAAGGAGATGAGAGGAGCCATAAGATTAGGACCGGGGCCTGCCAAAACAACCCCAGTGGGGGCTGTTTGACAGTCCCGACCAGCAAGAATGGGTGCTTCTGGGTGCTGGAGACAGGAGAATAGGAGAGGAAGGGGAGAGGAAGAACGTGGGGGGTAGAGGAGATGAATATATATATATATATATATGTATATATATATATTTTACCTTGATTCTTCTCTCCCTCCTATGGTGACTGCAGGACGTGGAGATGAAGGGGAGCTGGATGTCCCTCTCTAGTCGTTGGCAGGAGGTTGAAGAGGATGATTTCTCTTCGGCCGTTGACAGCAGGCAAAACTTCGGAGGATACAGCAGGAGGAAAAGCCGTTGGAGGTTGGATGCTCGGAACTCTGCTGTGTTGCTGGGAGACCAAGATCAAGGCCGCTGCTTCTTTCTCCTCTTCTCCTGTTGCTTCTTCTGCAGTTGGAGGGAGCCGCCCAGAAGGACCAAGGGAGGGTGTAATATCCGGTAAAAAAAAAAAAAAAATTCTGCGGAATCTCTCCCCTCCCACCCGGACTCTGAAAAATAGCAGAAAAATTCTGAAAAATTCGAAAAATTCACAGGACCTTCCAGGTAGGTTTCTCAAGCTCGTCTATTTATTTGATCCTATTTTGATTAGAAAATATGCATGATTTAACCTATGGACCTTGATTTGACTAGATTAGTCTTTGGACTTAAGATTAATGATTCTTCTCAAAATCATTGAAACCAGGAACTTAAAATTGCTATTTTGTATATTATGGAACATGTTTAGCTTGATTATGGATGGGTAGAAATATTCTTCATTAGTTTTGACCTTATGATTAGTTATGTATGTGAATATATGCTAGATTGGGCCTAGAATGGAAATATAGTTATATGTAAATTTGGAAAAATCATGGATCATCAAATCATACTTTTTAGAACCTGTTTAGGTCAGATTGTGGTTGATTTACCTCAGAATTTAATTTGTTTAGTTCATGTCAAGCTTGATTTAGGTTAAATGTCTTGCATATCTAATTAAGTATGTCTAGTTCGGCTTGTTATTTCATGTATGTAAGTCATGTAAATTTTGGTTAGTTTAGTTTCAGATCACGTCTTATGTCATGCATGGTGTGGTTATGTGCATATGGTCAAGTTTGGTATAGGTTTGATTTAGAATATGTCAACCAAGTTGGTTAGTACAAGTCTTGTCTAGTTTATGGTGAAATATGTTTAATTTGGTTTCAGATCATGGGCTATGCTATGCATAGTTAGTTATGTCAATTTGGTCATGATTAGTACAAGTTGTCATTGAGAACAAGTTCAATTAAGTCGGGTTATCATATGTCCTGTCAAGTTCGTTATGAATGTTATGTCTTGCATGAAAGGCTATGAAATTAGATGTTTATGTCATGTATGCATGGTATGGTCAAGTATGTCTTGATTTGATTTTATGTTATGAACTCCTGATATGACGTGCTATGAAGGCTTCACCAGCCTATTCTAGTCAATTGCCCGTGGGCAGCGGGTAACTTAGTTGAATCCGGCCCTCCCACAGATCCCGGATTACCGCGGTTTTTCCCTTGGTGTCACCACTGCCTAGGTGCACTTTGGGCTAGCTTAGTATATGTTACTTCTATATATATTAGAGCTGGTGAATGCATTTGTACATGTGAAGCAAGACGACCAATTCCTTGCTCTTTGCCTATGTGATTGGAAAGAATATGAAATTAGGTTACTTGTGTGTCATGTATAGATGTTAAGTTGTGTCATGTTAGAAAATTCAGATTTGTCTCACTTTGTTTTAGTCATGTTAAGCTAAGTATTGAGTCATTTGTCTAGCTTGTATGATCTTGTGTGTTTTGGGTCTAGAAGTGTATAGCATTGGCATAATTGTTTCCTTAAAAATTAATTCATGGTTTGGATATGGGTTGTGAGCTTAATATAGAAGACATTCTATATGTTTGTATTTACATCTCAATTTATATATGTTAAGTATCATTGCATGTTTATATGTTAGTATCCGATTGGCGGGAAATGGGTGTAAATCCTACGGAGTCCCCGGACTCACCCCGTTGTGGGATAAATTTTTCAGCAGGTACTGAGGATCAAGGAGCATGAAGATGAAGTTCAGGTGGAACCAAAGGAATCAGAGTCATTGCACTTGGAGATTCTTGGTACTCTCTACTTAAGTAGATGGTCTTGGTTGTTCTTGAACAAGAGTGTGGTTAGACTTAGAAGTATGGTTTCATTCTCTTATTTTGATGGATCTTATGGAATTGATTGTTTAAGTTTGGGTTATGGAATCCAAGTGTTGGGTTTCATCCCAATGTCACGACGTTGTGTATTTCCGCTGCATATTTGTGGTTTTGTTAATTAAATTCCGGGTCATGACAGAGGGCCTCTGATTAGGGCTGCTTCTGGTTGGATTTTGTCCGGGAGAGGCTGCAGCTGCTCTCCCTCTCTCTTTCTGCTGGCGTAGAAGACAAGCCCCCTTCTTCTATTGGTGGTAAAGGCAGCAGCCCACTTGAGCCTCCTCCTCCAGTCACCTAGGTGTTGCGCCGGATGCTTTCTGCCCTCTCTTCTCTGTTGGTCCCTCTCTCTCCCCCTGGCTGCCGGGTTGCTGTTGCTTTGGAGGAGGTCCGCCAGAGAGGGAGGGAAGCCGAGAGACCAAGTTGCTTGCCGGGGGAGGTTCTCCTACCGATGCCCCCTTTACAAGTTTTCTTCTGTCTCTTTTTAGAGCCGGACGCCAAAAGCAAGTAGGAATCGGGGGAGCAAAATCGTGGACTGCGCGCGCGGCTTTGTCTTTGGGCGGTGTTCTCCCGGCGTGATCCCCCTCCTTTCCGATTTATATCATTTTTTTTAATACTTTAAATTCCAAGATAAGAGGTAGATATAATCCTCATCAATATCTCCTAGATCACAGGAGACAATCGGGAGAAGGCGGCCGACGTCTTTGGCGGGGAGGAGGGAAAGGTGGCGGCTGATATTTTTCAAATTGGCTCCGACCTAATTCCCATCGGGTTGCTCCCGATCCGACGGTTTACATTAATTCTGGTCGGAATTAATTTAATTAAGCTCGAAATATCCGGAAAAATCCGTAAGATGCCCCAATAGCCATTGATCTTGTGTACCATCAGATCTACGGTTAATGACTCTCCAATTGTCTGAAGATCACCGATTTGATAGAATTTTCGATCGGTACGATCTCGGCCTTCAAAAATCCCGAAAATTGTATGTAAAATACAATTAAATAAATATGCACCGGAACTTTAGTCTTCATTCAAAATAATTTGTCCAGAGACTACTTGGACAGATTTGCCCTTGTCCTATGATGCGTGCGAGCTCCGCAAATTTTTGAAATTTGTCCATAACTGCCCAGATATAGATCGGATTGATGATCCGACTTCAACATTGCTCTTCTGGATGTCGGGCGGACATTCTGGTGGTGTCTGATCGTTATTGGGCCGAAATTTGGTTGGTCGGATCCAATAAGGCTTATTGGGCTTGTTTGGCCCATTGGCCCTAAATGCAATGAAAAAATAGATCCAACTTGTCTGTTCGGTTTTATTCAATGTATTTCGTCTGAAACTTATCATTTTTTGGTGCTGTGACATTTTTAGGTGCCAACATTTATTTAATAACATATCGCATCAATTGAATCAAATCAAATCCATAGTAATTTGGCTCTGGTCTCTCTGGTGTCTTAGTGTCCATAAATATTAATTAATTATACTTCGAATACTAAACGCTGGATGATCAGATTAATCAAACAACCATCTAGGCACAAGAGATTGGCGGTGGTGTTGGTTGTACGTATCACTGGCCGGATGGCACATATACACGCGAATCAAGGGTTTAGGCAAAACCATAAGCTAGGGATGAGATCCATGCATGTAAATGAAGAAAGAAGGCATTAATTTGACCTCACATGCAGCTGGATTCAACCAAAGTTACACTGAAGAAGAAAAGAGATTGAATTTGAGACCACCGTTACTAATTTTCAACACCCTAGATTTATGGGTGAAGAACAACCTTTCATTCATTAGTAAAATTAGAATAGTGCTACGAATCATGTTTATGGGGCGGCCATTACAACACCGTCAGAGTTATCGACGATCAGTTGCGGAGGGTATTCCTCCCATGGAGAAATAGCCTCTTGCATCCTTGGCTACGACGATGTGGCCTTGGAACGTCAGTGCAATCTTCGTGGCTAGCCGAACCGGAATCCCGCTTCATCCCCTTGCTTATGCGGCCGGAGTTATGGTCGTAAATGGAACGGATTTAAAAGTGGAATCATCATAATTTAATTTCAATTTCGATAAGAGTTAAAAAATTTTGATTTTAATTTTAATAATTTAAGAATCATTATATTTCCATTTTGATATCATTCTGATTCTATTATCAGAATTGAAATTGAACCTAATAATATTTTAAAATACATAATAAATATTAATTTTTATTTAAAAATAAGTTACTAATTTATAAATAATTATTAAAATTTGATATAATATTTTTAAATTTTATTTTTATTATTTTATATTTTATTTTATATTTTATTTTATTTTATGTAATTTTATTTATATATACATATTTTTTTATCAAAAATTGGATTGACAAAAATAGAATCAACTAATTTTGATTCTGATTTTGATATGGTAGCCGAACATTTGATTCCAATTCTAATAATTTATAAGATACAAAAATAGATTTTAAAATATTAATTTTTATTAAAATTAAATCAAAATATTAAATTCTATTTACACTCTTAGGGTACATTTGTTTGCCCGTAAAATGAGCCACCGGGGCAAGTTTTCCCAATTTGTTGAGTATTGTGTTTATTTGGTTCTCCGTAAAATGACAATTCACGAAAAAGATACTCCGTTGACTCTCTAAAATTCTGAAGTTTGGCCTCCGCAAAATTTTCGCGGACACCATTTTCTGCAAGTTATGTTGGACACGCACGGTTGCTCCCTTGAAATTGAAGAATGACATTTTACATATATTTTATGTGCAGTAAATTAATTTTTTTAAAAAATATTTTTTTAAAAATTTTAAGAAATTTAAATTTTTTGAAAACATAGTTAGAACTGAAATTATGATTTTTAATATAAATTTTTTATAATTTTAAATAAAACCATTATAAAATTTATTATATTAAAATATCTATTATTTTAAGAATAGAAAATAATAACGAAAATTTTTTGTAATTTTTGAGTTGAGAGGTTCAAAGTTATTTGAAAAAAAATTTAAAATTTAAAAATTAAATTATTTTATTTTCTAGAAATCATTTTCGAAAGAACCAAATAAAATATCTGTAAATTTTATTCCCTGGAAACATGTTCTTATGTGAAAGATTTTCATAATTTTCTATTTTACACTGAACCAAACGTACCCTTAGCCGGAGCCATCCTCTGATGGGTGAGATGAAGGGACGCCTCCCCCCACAATGAGCAGGGTGATGAGAAGAAGAATCAAGAGAGGCGGCGCTGCTGGTGATCGTCATCTGCCCATCCTGAAAAGAAGTTGATGGGAAAGGCACATCAGAGCAGCAAGAGGGGTTCTCACATGCGTCACTCGTTATTTGATTAATGGTTAACCACGAATTGGAATCCAGCAGCAGTTTCTAACTCCTAACTCTAATCCGATTTTGAGTGGAAAAATAATTAGCAGTTAATTAGAACCTCAAATGCCCCCAATGATAACTAATCCTGCTAACCGAAACACTGTGTGTTCATTTGTCCCCACCTCTGGTTTATCAACATTTGGTATATGCTGATCGTGATGAAAATTAATAATGTGAATAAGTAATCCCAGTTAATTTACTACCATGAGAATTTTATTTGCTATTTTTTTAAAGAGGGGTGTTATATATATAAAGATTTCCTTCTCTTTTTTAAAAGCTTACTTATCTAAAAATTAATGGGGTGTTTGGTTGCATGATAATTTTTTGTACATTTTCATGATAAAAAATTGTATTAAAATAAAAAGTAAACCAACTCATGACATAAAATTATCATGTTTGGAGGGATGTTATTATAAAAAAGAGTAACCACCGCACATGACCAAATAAAGTGGGGGACCACAAAAAAAAGAAAGAGGTGAGACCCTCTTTTTTGTTTAAGAAGAAAATCACTTTCAAAACATAAAATTGTCATGGTTGTCAAACACCTCTTTTAACAAGTTTTCTTACAATTTTTAAAAATTAAAATAAAAACCTCAATTATCATGCAACCAAACACCCCATAAATATTATATTCAAATAAAAAGTTCGCTTTCAAGATTATACTATTGTAAATTATTTTAAAAACAGTTAATATGACACAATTTTTTTTATAAATGGGTAAAGTTGTTCTGATGCATTGAGATGATTATATTCTCATTTTGTTTCAATTTATTTCTTGGAATCTGATAATCATATAAATTTTTATTATACATTATTTGTATTTAAAATAAGATGACGAATCTCATATTAATACTAAAATTAAGATCTAATACGCTAAATTTTTACTTTTATGTTTTAACACTTATATAAATTTTTTTATGTATTTTTATTTTTATAATATTTATTTTAGAGATATGCATTATTTTTATGCAAATCAAATGAATATCAAAATCCTTATATCCGTTTCAATTAACCCAAATCGATATGTACATACGGAGGTCGAATTTGTGCAGGGATTCTTCTCACCGATTGATTTCATAATTTTCTGTATTCTTTTCATTGAATCAATATGTACGGTTTAATTCTCCTAGTAAGCACTATCTAAACAAGTTGTTGTTGCAAGGTAGTGAAGGCTTCGTGAACATCTGATCCGTTTTGGAGTGGTGTAATCAAAGTATATTAATTTGAATTTTTTTTCTTTTTTCTTTTTTTTGAGACACACCAATCTTTATGGTATGTTTGGTTGCACGATAATTGAAGCTTTTATTTTAATTTTTAAAAATTCTAAGAAAACTTGTTAAAAAAGATGTTTGATAACTACGATAATTTTATGTTTTGAAAGTGATTTTCTTCTTAAACAAAAAAGAGGGGTCCACCTCTTTCTTTTTTCTTGTGGTCCCCTCACTTTGTTTGGTCATGTGCGGTAGTTACTCCTTTTTGTAATCACATCCCTCCAAACGTGATAATTTTATGTCATGAGTTGGTTCACTTTTTATTTTAATATAATTTTTTATCACGAAAATGTACAAAAAATTATCATGTAACCAAACACCCCCATTAGATCATGGCTTGCTCGACCGGGATGGGGATGTCGGGGTTGCAGCAGCAGCGACCATATGAAAAACCCCCCACTGCCCCCACAGCATCTTGATCTTCCCTCGGACAAGACTCGGCATCCTCCGGGACTTCCCGATCAAAGGAATCATGGTTTGGGTGTTGGTTTTCACAGGAACTACTCCTCTTCTACTCCTGCTTCCCCGACCATTTGGGTCGGCCTACCTGACCCAATCCCCAAACATTCTAATATATGGAAGCACAAACGAGCTACTTTTGTGATACTTTTTCTAATACATTTTTTTTGTCTCTACAGTCTATTTCTATGTAGTTTTTCTTATAAATTATTTGATGATTTTAAATTTCAATGAATATCGTTTGTTGAACTAATATGATTAATATTTAGGAATATTATATTTTGTGTGTGATGAAATTTGTTGAGATTGATTCAATTGGGCCCTCGTCAAGGCCCAGCACCATTTAGTGGCTGATTATTTACAACAATTACGTATAAACAAGACAGGAAGCATGACCCTGCGGCGATCAGGTCTGCAGAGTACGGCTAGGGATGTCAACGGGTCGGATACGGGTCGGATAATAGTATTATCCGTATCCGTATCCTATAAGAAAAAGGTGTATCCACTTGCTGTTCGTTAACTATCGGTATCGGGTGTATCCGCGAACCGCATTGTTCTATCCGCTTAAAAACGGTTTACGGTCGGATAATGGACGGTTATCGAATATATAAAGAGATAACATACGTATAATACAACCTAGCAAAATAAAGAAGTAAAGATAATTTTACCGATAAAGGCACACAAAAAAAAATATATTACAATTAAAAGTATCTATTTATAGCAATGAACAAAAAGAAAATTCTTCATTATATATCTACCACAAAACATGAGATATAGAAAAATAATTTACAAGTTCATAGTAAAATTAATTTTTGAGTCTGTAGTAAATAATTAGATGTGCAACACAAAATATGAGATAGAAAAAAAATCTTAATTACATTTTCAAAATAATACATGTCCAACATAAAATATGAGATAGTCGATTTGCAGCAAAAGTGCGTACGTGGATTGCACCATCAAGAAGCAGAAGATGATGAAAACATCACTGTTAGATGTCAAGACAAGGTTTATCCAATGTTAAGATCTCAAGGAGGAGGGTGAACCGGTGAGTTAAGAACAATAAGATTTTCTAGATGGGTCATGTATACTTAGATGTCATAAATTGTGAGTTATATCGTATTATGTATTAGTTAGCGAATACGGATAACGGTTTTCGGGTTCGGTTTATGGTGTATCCATGACCGCATCCGCTAAGATAACGGTTAATCGGTAAACGAACGCGGATAGCTTATTCGGAAAATTTAAACTATCCACTTGCTGTTCGTTAACTAACGAACGGGTCGGATAATCGGATAATCGGTAACCATTGACATCCCTAAGTACGGCGATGAGAGACACCCACTGTGTGTAATATTCAGGTCCCTTTGAATAAATAAATAAATATTAATTTCTCTCTCCCCTCTGTTTGTACTCTCATTGAACCCTCCGTCCCCGATGCCCCCCTGGTTCTGCCTCAGCCGTGCAGCGCCCAGCCGCCCAACTCCCAGCCGCACAACACCCAGTCCCCCTGGCCGCCCAGCCCCCCTGCCGCCCAATGTGCCGTCGACCTCTGCCCCCCCTCCTCCACACGTGAACTGCGGCGTCCCTCCCCCTCGGCCGCCCGTGCGAGCATGCGTAGTTGCGGCGGCCCACAGCCGTCTTCCCCATGGAAGCTTGGCAGCACCGACCGGTGCTCAGCCGCCCCACCGCGGCCATCCGGCCCCCTCAGCCTCGTGCTGCCTCCGCCCCCTCTCTCTTGCACACTCAGCCACCCAGCTGCAGCCTTCCAGCTCCAGGCAGCAGCCCCCTTGCATGTGCCAGCACCGGCGTGCCCCTGTGCGCCGCCACATCCTCCGCCCCATCCAGATTGCTACAGTAAGCATGATATGCCCCTTTTATTTTATTTTTCACTCCCTCACATTATTTTCTCTTGTGTTCTATCAATGCTATACCTATCTACATTTGTATACTTGCAGCTAGTGTCGATTGAGAGCAAAAATCCTTGCTTAGCCGATTCAAGCTTTGTGTTATCTTCGAATCGATTTGTCGACACCATTCCATTTCGGTAGGCATTCCGGACATGTCTATTATCACTAAATTTATATTGAAAAATATTATCATGACTTGTAGATAATAGTTAAATTCATAGATGTGTGATTTTAGAAGAGTAGTGTTACCTTTAGTTTAATTTAGCATGTGTTTACAAGTCAATTAGTGATAATAGCATAATTAGCTCTATTATAGTTTATTGATAATTTTCTTGTACGATATGTGGTAAACCTCATTTCTTAATTTGTTAACCCCTTAGATTATTGTTAGATCAATCAATTCTTTGTTATAGATAATGTTTAAAGTTGTGAATTAACCCAATTACATAGAGTTTGGATCAATTATTAAAATCTGAATTTTTCACGTAACACCGTCAATCTTTCATATTATTATTGTTTTAGGGGTCTAAGTCATGTTGGCACATCATCTATAAGTATGTATAGAATGTCAGTTTGTTTAACCATGCTGGATAGAGTGCTAGTAGTATGTGTGTCTAGTATCATGTCTATGTGTGTCTCCTTGTTTAGATTGTGGAAATGCATGGTTTGCTAGTTTATTTATAGGCTATCATGGTGGCATGGTCTTCATTTTACATGTGATAGTTTGTCATTGCAAACTTGTTTCATATTGTATGAGATTGATCATTGCATTGTATGAGGGTGTTGTGATGCATGTGTGCATTAAAGATATTTAATGAGACCGAGCTATAGTAGACTAGTAGTCGTGTCCGTGGGTAGCAGAGCTTAGAACCGTCTGGTGCATCCTTCGATCCTAGATCCCGCGGGTTATCCTAAGTGCCACCCCTCTACGGGATTTAGCTTAGCTATACAGTTACTGCTATATATGGTAGATCTAGTCATAGCTCGTCGAGATCGCAAGACGACGCTTTTCTTGCAAAAAATAAAAATGTTAATGTTTCATGTAGTGGATAGATGCATTGTAGAGTGGTATTGGTGTTAGTATTTATGTTGTGTTCATTAGTTCATTTAAGCATATAAGTTTTGTATGATATGCATGGTAAGTCTTTTAGTTAGCGTTGCATTGCATAATCTCTTCATCACATTTTATATTTACGAGAAATCCTCTTTGGTCCTAGTTGTTGGTAGGTTATGGTTGTATGTCTTAAAATTTGTGGAATGCCAAATTATATATATATATTGTTTAGTTTTATATGGTATGTATCAAGTGCAGGTTGGGTACTTATAACTTATCATGATAGGGCCTCGTTGGCTATCTGATTTGGTGGATGATGGGATGTCTACTGAGTAGTTATGACTCACTCCAATCCTTTATTATAATTTTAGGATATCAACTTTAGCATAGCGGAAGCATGATGGTGTGGACTCCAGGAATAATTTGAGTAGTTATTGTGCAATTTAGACCGGTATATGATTACTTAGATTGAAAGTTTATTACGTGATTTGAGATGAGTGGTTAGTGTTAGAATTATGAGCTGGGACCTCTTATTGTCTTCGAGTTTTTCCAAACCGATGTGTTTTAGGGGTTATTTCCCCGATTACGTCGTCGGATTGTTTTCTGTTGTGTAGGTTGAAATCCGGGTCGTGACAGCATGGTATCAGAGCCCTAACCTGGTCTTAAGGTCTATATTGACCTGCCCAGGTTTATATAATCGGTTTGGATTAGATGAAGTTGATAATGAGATGATTTTTATCTTAAGTGGACATGGATTATTTAGAATTTCTATCGGATTAAGAATTTTAGTTTGTATGGAAATTTGATGTCAGATGATTGGATTTTGATCAATATTATAATTAGTGGATCTTACTTCAGGACAATTGAATTTTGGAGCTTAATATATCTTGTGATTTGGATTAAAGTAATCCTTTGAGTAAATAGAGTGGATATGATTTCATTAAGGTAATAGATGCAATTGCTAGATAAATTAGAAGGAGATAGATAGGTAGATTGATGAAATTCATAGATTGTCATATAGAGAAACTTATAGAGAGACTTGGATGATTAGATTGAAAGATAACTAGAATAGATAGAAGATAGAGATAGAAGAATAGAAGAGCAAGATAGATACGTGGATAGATAAGGTATTCGAATAGGAGAAAGAGAAAATTTGAAAAGGATTTGATGAGATGATTTATATGGGAATAAACTCAAGCTATTAGTGTATGTTATCAAGGAAAAAGAATACAATTGGCATAAAGAGTGGTGAGGAGATTACAATTTGTTTATCCTAGAATGGATACAAGATTCAAATATTTGAGATATTGATTTGGATGAAGGGATATTGAATATAGAAATGAGATTATTAATCTAGATTTTGAGAGTCAAAGTTAGAAATTGGATAATATTATGCATGGTACTTCGATTCTATTGAGAATAAGATGTGTAGTATGAAACATGATTCATGAATGAAAGATCTTCTCTTAGAGTTATATTTAGGTACCCATCAACAATTGATATTATGATTGTGTTCTCTATTATCAAGATCTTTTATCTTCATTATCAAATTTCGAACTCATTATCTCTTCGTATCTTGTTTGATCAATTTAGCCAAATCTTGACTTTGGATAATCTTAGTTATAAGCTACGTCTAGTCATAGGTTGATCATATGCGAAGTTGGACCTTGGTTCATTAGAGCTTTTTTTTTAGATTAGATGAAGTAGAGGGATAGTTTAGACTTATCTTATTGGT
The DNA here is from genome assembly GCA_036172225.1 of Cryptocoryne crispatula var. balansae. Classification (NCBI taxonomy): domain Eukaryota; kingdom Viridiplantae; phylum Streptophyta; class Magnoliopsida; order Alismatales; family Araceae; genus Cryptocoryne; species Cryptocoryne crispatula. Next base: position 27,612,841 of record CM069922.1, read on the forward strand.
TGTTTAGAATTAAGTAGAATTAGAGCTAAAATATTTATAAGAAGGAAATGGTGTTATATCATGTAAGAATCATGTTTTGGAAGATGTTTATAAAAATAGTAAATCTTCAAGGATGAGAATCTTTTGCGAATCATATGTGATTGTAATAGATATTATTTGTATGTTGGAGGTTTCTCGATGAATAATCTTGGGAACAATTTGATAGCAAACACTTTGAACAAGAAATTGTGATTGATATGATTGATTAAGGTTTGAATGAAAGTGATAATGAGAGAATGCTTATTTTTTTAGAGATGTTAATGATGTTAGGAGTACTTAACTCATTAGAATCATTTTATTGGAAGTTGATCATTCTTGGGGGACCTATATCATATTGGTGGTATGAGGTGATTAGATTTTTGATTATATGTATGTGAATCATATAGAAGCTAAGAGTAGTTACATTGACTGGATAAGTGGATGAAATAATTTTGGGACATGCTTCATCTTAGAGTATCCTTTCTTTGAGAAGTTTGGCTAAGAGAATGCAATAACTATATAAGATGAGAAGATGTCATGTTTAGAATATGAATTATTGGCATGATCTTTGGATAAGATTTATATGAAAAGAATTTAGATATTATCATAGGGTGGAAATCTTTTGATATTGAGGATGAGGTATTTAGAAGATTAGATATAAAAAATTAGAGGATAGACAACTATTTAGACATGGTTGTGTGGTTGTAATTAGTTTAAGTTATTGGCAATCTGATTCAGAGTGTGATCATATCCTCTAGATTATCATCTTTTATTTGTCAATTTTGAGCTTGAGCATTTTCTTTATCTATTCATCATGATCTATATATGTTACATCTGATTGTGAATTTCTTATCTCTTCAAATCTTGAGTTAAAAACTTAGTTAAGTGTAGACTTTTTATGCTCATACTGAAACTTCATTGGATGGTGATGGATTGACTTTTGAGATTGTGATTGAGTTGGAATATAAGAAGTAGTTAGACTACAAATTATTAAGAATGATCTTTAGATAAGAAGAACCGTTAAGGATATGCATATTCTTTACCTTCTCTGGATTAGATAGGCAATCATGTTAAGACTTGATTGGACAAGGGTATGTTGAGGATAAATGAATTGACAAGAGTGGTTTAGTTTTATAATGATGACTCTTGAATGGTATTAAGGGTGAGTATCAAAGGAAGTGCAACTATATGTCAACTTTTTTCATTGATATTTGGATAACTAGACTACATAATGATATTGAATGATTATAATGGAAAAGAAAAGGAGAATCTTGTCATGATTGTTTATAGATAGTAATTATGTGGTTTTCTACCATACTTGGTGTATGATACTTAATGAATGAGCAAGGTTTAGATGGAGAAAAATGATATTGAATTTATGATATGAATAGCATTAGAGGATGAAGAGAAGATTGAAACATACTTGAGGACTTGATAAAGTTTTTAGTTGAGGTGAGGATATTTTTAGAGAATCAGGTAAGGATAATTTTGGAGATTTAAATTATTCTTAGTATATGAAATATGAGAAATGGAAGTTTAGTTACACTCTAATTTATCAAAGGTTTAGAGTTTTGGTATGACTATATTTGATAAGAATTCAGTCACAAGCTGATGTGTGTGGGATCCCTAGAGGATTTAGATTTGGTTTGACATATAATAGCAATTGATGTTGGATACCGATGCTTGAGTTTGATTAAGATTGATGATCATAAAAACCTATACAAAATAGAGAAGAAGATTATAAGGATCTCTATGTCTGAATTATGTAGACTATAATATGTACAAGGGAATCGGAATAAAGAGTTTGGAAAAATAGGATAACCTCAGGTATTGGTGAGAGTATTTAAATTTTGAGGACGAAATTTATTTTAAGGAGGGTAGATTGTAATATTCAGGTCCTTTAAAAACATAAATAAATATTAATTTCTTTCTCCCCTCTGTTTATACTCTCATTGAACCCTCCTTTCCCTTGCCCTAGCCGCCACTCTCTCCCCCTCATTTTTTTTCTCTTGCGCTCGGCCCCGCAGCTCCCCCTCCCCCCCGGTTTTGCCTTGGTCGCCCGCCCCCTGGCCACCCAACTCCCGGCCGCATAGCGGCCCCCGGCTCCCCGCCCCCACCGCCCTCGACGCCCCCCCCGGTTCTGCCTCAGCCATGCAGTGCCCGGCTGCCCAGCTCCCAGCCGCGCAACGCCTAGTCCCCCTGCCCGCCCAGCCCCCTCCTGCCGCGCAGCACCTAGCCCCCCCGCCGCCCAGCGTGCCGTCGACCTCTGCCCCCCTCCTCCGTGCGCGAACTGCGGCATCCCTCCCCCTCGGCCGCCCGCGCGAGTGCGCGCAGTTGCGGCGGCCTGCAGCCGTCTTCCCCCCTGTGCGCGCTTGGCTGCATCGACTGGCGCTTAGCCACACCACCGCGGCCATCCGGCCCCCTCAGCCTCGCGCTGCCTCCGCCCCCTCTCTCTTGCGCACTCAGCCGCCCAACTGTGGCCTTCCAGCTCCAGATAGCAGCCCCCTTGCATTTGCTAGTGCCGACGTGCCCCTGTGCGTCGCCACATCCTCCGCCCCATCCAGATTGCTACAGTAAGCATGATCTGCCCCTTTTATTTTATTTTTCACTCCCTCACATTATTTTCTCTTGTGTTCTATCCATGCTATACATATCTACATTTGTATGCTTGCAGCTAGCATCGATTGAGAGCAAAAATCCTTGCTTAGCCGATTCAAGCTTTGTGTTATCTTCGAATCGATTTGTCGACACCATTTCGGTAGGCATCCCGGACATGTCTATTATTACTAAATTTATATGGAAAAATATTATCATGACTTGTAGATAATAGTTAAATTCATAGATGTGTGATTTTAGAAGAGTAGTGTTACCTTTAGTTTAATTTAGCATGTGTTTAAAAGTCAATTAGTGATGATAGCATAATTAGCTCTATTATAGTTTATTTATTATTTTCTTGTACGATATGTGGTAAACCTCGTTTCTTAATTTGTTAACCCCTTAGATTATTGTTAGATCAATCAATTCTTTGTTATAGATAATGTTTAAAGTTGTGAGTTAACCCAATTACATAGAGTTTGGATCAATTATTTAAATCTGAAATTTTCAAGTAACACCATCAATCTTTCATATTATGGTTGTTTTAGGGGTTTAAGTCATGTTGGCACATCATCTATAAGTATGTATAGAATGTCATTTTGTTTAACCATGATGGATAGAGTGCTAGTAGCATGGGTGTCTAGTATCATGTCTATGTGTGTCTCCTTGTTTAGATTGTGGAAATGCATGGTTTGCTAGTTTGTTTATACGCTATCATGGTGGCATGGTCTTCATTTTACATGTGATAGTTTGTCATTGCAAACTTGTTTCATATTGTATGAGATTGATCATTGCATTGTATGAGGGTGTTGTGATGCATGTGTGCATTAAAGATATTTAATGAGACCGAGCTATACTAGATTAGTAGTCATGTCCGTGGGCAGCGGAGCTTAGAACCGTTTGGTGCATTCTTCGATCCCAGATCCCGTGGGTTATCCTAAGTGCCACCCTTACCTAGGTGCACTACGGGATTTAGCTTAGCTTACAATTACTGTTATATATGATATATCTAGTCATAGCTCGTCGAGATCGCAAGATGATGCTTTCCTTGCGAAAAATAAAAATGTTAATATTTCATGTGGTGGATAGATGCATTGTAGAGTGGTATTGGTGTTAGTATTTATGTTGTGTTCATCAGTTCATTTAAGGATCTAAGTTTTGTATGATATGCATGGTAAGTCTTTTAGTTAGCGTTGCATTGCATAATCTCTTCATCACACTTTATATTTATAAGAAACCCTCTTTGGTCCTAGTTGTTGGTAGGTTATGGTTGTATGTCTTAAAATTTGTGGAATGTCAAATTATATATATATATATATTGTTTAGTTTTATATGGTATGTCAAGTTGGGTACTTATAACTTATCATGTTAGGGCCTCGTTGGCTATTCGATTTGGTGGATGATGGGATGTCTACTGAGTTGTTATGACTCACTCCAATCTTTTATTATAATTTCAGGATATCAACTTTAGCGCAGCGGAAGCATGATGGTGTGGACTCCAAGGAATAATTTGAGTAGTTATTGTGCATTTTAAATCGGTATATGATTGCCTAGATTGAAAGTTTATTACGTGATTTGAGATGAGTGGTTAGTGTTAGAATTATGAGCTGGGACCTCTTATTGTCTTTGAGTTTTTTCAAAACGATGTGTTTTACGGGTTATTTTCTCGATTACGTCACCGGATTGTTTTTCGTTGTGCAGGTTGAAATCTGGGTCGTGACACACTGCTACTGTGCCTTTTCTGCCATTCACCAACTATAGCTGTAGCACTTTTCGCAGAGGATATTCTATGCCTGGCCGTTTTCTTTTGTGCCATTTATTTTTGTTTTTCTTCATAATTGTTTTGCCTAATGGCAACTCTTATAAATACGATTGGTGCTCGAACCACATGGTACAAGAGGGGCCATTTGCCCATTAATCTGGTGCATCCTCTTCCTTCCTTCGTGTCCTTCTCCAGCGTGAAAGATCCATTGGGATTTCAACTTCCATAATTATAAATCCACTTTATGTGTTGTATGAAAATGTCATTTTATAGTTAAATGTTCTAAATATATTTTACGATAAAATGAAATAATAAAATGATATTTTGAAAATTTACGCTCAAGTGAACCAAACAGTAGATGTGCATTTTCTCTTTCCATGAATTTTTGTAAGTATTTTCTCTTTTACTCTTAGCCAACTGCACCCTAACCGTAAAATTTTTTTTCTTATATGCTCATGAGCAAGGTATCATAAGATTCATAACCATGCCGGGGATTGTCAACTACAAATGAAAATATTTATATACAATTAAATTAAAATAGATAATACTTTAAATAAATTTTTTATATAAAGCATCTATTAGATGGATCCCAACAAAAATAAATTTTACGAATAAACAATGTTCTCATTTTAAACAGTCCAAATATTATTTATAAGGTAAAATAGGATATTATAAAAGATTCAACAGGGTGGATATAAAAAGAATAGTACGTATGCCCATGCTGTTCGCTTTTTTTCTTCACTGAGGGTCCATTTGGTTTCATGTAAAACCAAAACCCAAGAAATGTCTTCCACCGAAAACTATTTTCATGGAAATTGGAAGCAATCCTAATTATTTGGTTGTCTGTAATTACTTTTCATTGGGTTGTTTGTAGTTACTTTTCTACAAAATTTCATCAAATGCTTCAAGTAGAACATAACACCATAAGATAATTTTATCAATATTTATAAAATAAAATTATTTATTTATAACAAAATCTTGATGCAAAAAAAATTTAAGTAAACTATTTTGCATGAATTTATTTTCAATAAAATTTAAAAAATATTTTATTATTTAGAGATTAGTCAAGTAATTTTCTGAAAAACAACATATATTACTTTCTTATTTTTGAATCATTTTATTAAATTATTTTTAGTCATTCAGAAATCTTTACATCATTTTTTTAAAGTTCACGTAAAATTTACTATAGTATAGTCATTTGTTTACTTGAATATTTATAAATCGTAGTAATATCATGTTTATATTTTAAAATTAATTATATGATAGAATATTTTTAGAACTAAATTTTTTATATAATTTTTTACTCAAAATTTATATTTTGGAAACCAGCAAATAAATAAATTATGCACTACTTAATAGTTTAACATAAAAGGTTCTTGTAATTATTATGTAAAATAATTTAATTAAAAAATAGTTCAAACACTTGTTAACTCAAGTTTCAGTTTAATTTTTATTGATAAATTTATTAAATGATTAAATGATATAAAATATCTTTTAATAAAATTATTTTATTTTTCAAACATATAAGAATAAAATAATTTATTTATCTGCTGATATATGTCTTTAAAAATTGATTTTAAAAAGTAAACTTAGTAAACTTGGTAATATCTATTTAATGTTATATATTTATTAAAAAAAATTACACTACTGATAACGGCATCCGCTCCATTCAAGCGGATGCCAAAATCCTCGTTATTGTGAACGGATGGATATTTTAGTTTAAGTGTTCTCCTTTTTTACGGGCAACCAAATAGAGCACGTTTTCTGTGTAAACAAACGAACCCTAAATGGATAAGTCTTGTGATCCATGCGGAATTGGATATGAGAGTGTGACTAAACAATATGGTTTTGATATTTTCCAGCTAATTCATAGTACTAATATGTATACTATCCTCAATTTTATCAATCAATAGCTTAGTAATATATAAATGTGAAAAATAAACATTTTAAACATAAGACTTGTTATACATTTAGTACACGCTCGTACCTATGCAATAAAGATCAGCCAATTAGAGTAGTAATCGAATATTTTGGGCAAAAGAGAAATTGTAGGAGAAGCAATTTTAAGGGCCCGTTGGTAACAATGATCGATGAACAAAGGGGTGTAAATTCTAAGAAAGATTGAATTTTCATTATTTTCAACACCTGACCATGAATTTCTGAGCAAAACACAGCGGGTTTTTGCTACAGATCATCTCTACGGGACGACATTACAGCGATCCGAGAAGGCATCGATCAGTTCAGTTGTGCAGGGGATTCCCCCCTTGGGGCACCACCCTCTTCTTTGGTGCAACAGCCGGCTGGTACTTATCGTCCTCGGCGGCGGCGGCGGCGGCGGCGCCGGTGTGGAGCTTGAATGGCGCTGGTGCAGTCTCGGCGGGTGGTGGAGCGGAGCTCCTGCTTCCCCTTCCTGCTTCGGCAGGGCCCCTCCTGCCGTGGCTGAGAAGCGACATATCCCCCACGACGATCAGGACGATGAGAAGAAGGATCGCAAGACGCGGCGGCGCCGATCCTCGTCCGCCCATCCTGCCCAGCAGCCGGCAACAAGACGGCAGAGCAGCAGTTAGCAGTTCTCCGCCGGGGAGGACGACGATCTCTGCGGGATGAACACCACGTTTGACACAACGTGACCGCTTATTTATAACCAGGATTCCGAGTCCTAATCGTATTCTCATTCCGACTTTTATTCAAATCCGACTCAGGATGAGAGAGTAATTAATAATTAGACGCCCGAACCTAACCGAATAACTAATCCGGCCTGCTGGTATTCCAACTGTCAGATCATCATCTTATTAATTCTACTATTAACCATCCGCTAAATCCGCTAATAGAAACTCTGTTCTGTTATTAGGAAGCACACTTTTTTCTTTTTTGCCAGACGCCGGCAGTAGTTAAAATAATTTCACGTCTCCGTATAACATCTTGGATTTCAAAAACGATTAGAATGGGAATTAAGCATATTTATTCAGTGGATCAAAAATTCTGTTGAATATCGTATTTGGATGAAAAATAACTTTTCCAAAATGTAATTAATTGACTAGGATGAGTTGAAAAACGTTAAGAAAATGGAACTGAAGGCTAACAATATTTAGTATTTACAATCAATCATAGAGATAAAACCCACAAAAAAAGAATACACTACAACAAATCAGGGACAGGTTAATGGCGACGGCTTCATTTAGCCGTTGTTATAACACTTAATGGCGATGGCTCAAGCCGTCCCCATTAAAGCCGTAGACAATTACTAAGTTAGAAGCGATGGCTCAATCACGCAATCGCAATTACTCTTATTAGCGACAGCCCAAGCCGTCGCCAAACCAGAAAATGCACCCAGAACACCCATCGAGTCGGGTAAATGACGATGGCCGGTGAAAGCCGTCACCAGTTTAGTTAATAGCGACAGTTACAAGCCGTCACAATAAATTTTTTTGACCGTTCAACGGTCGACTAATGTTGGCAACGGCTTTAGCCGTTGCTATTGTACTTAAACGTACCAATTGCAACGGCTTCAGCCATTGCCAATAAATCAAAGATTTTCCAAAAACACCGTCGGCCCCCTTCCCTCTTCCCCTCGCTTGCTTCTCGACGCGTTGCCGCCGTTGCCGTGCTATGCCGCTGCTGCTACTGGTTCCGCCGCCGCCGCTGCGCTGTTGCCACCGCCAGCTTGTTGTCGCTACCTCCGTGCCGCTGCCACGTTGCCTCCTCACGCCGCCACATTGCCTCCTCGCGCCGCTGCGGTGTGCTTTTTGGAGGAGCCCTTGCAGCGGGAGACCGGGTACTTGACGGCGTTCAGCTCGACCTTCCTGAGGGCGGCGCGGCCGAGGTCGATGCCGCAGATGTCCGAGAGCCGGACGAGGTAGAGCAGGACGTCGGAGAGCTCCTCGCCGAGGTGCTCCTTCTCCTCCTCCTTCCAGCCGGGCAGCCCCTTGGGTACCTCCCCTTTCCACTGGAATATCTCTGAGAGCTCCCCCACCTCTCCCACCTGCCCATGCCAATCCCCACAAGCAAGGGAATCTCAGTGTATATAACATCAACAACAGCGGGAACCGAAACAGCGAAGGTAAACATGAAGTGAAGAAGCGCAGACATCCAAACTGTTACCGGAAGATGGGGAGGAGGAGGAGGAGGATCTGTAAACACAGGGAATTATTCGCACCGCACCGGTAGGCTTTGTTTCTCAAAGATCAGTGCGATTGCGAAGAGAAAGAGCACAAATTCCGACCTCATCTCACAGAAAGCATCAAGCTTTACTACTCTCCCGGAAGATGTATGAAAATGAGACGCCTCTCATTAAACCTTGGCAAGCAAGATGAGAGGAAGGAAAAACCAGTGCACGGTTGAAAGGGACGCTCCATGAAATCAAATGCAATGCTGTTGCTTGCGGTAACAAAAGACCAGGGACGTCTTCTTCCATGGAACCGTGGGAAAATGAGACGCCTTTCCGGGTGCATCCGAGGGAGGACGAAGGCAACATGAAATTTAAATGACGATATAATAGAAATACTTGAAGACATTCAAAATATTAAAGGGCCATGTATACATCATGAAGGTGAACTAAGTATAGAAACACACAAGCATTTCTTGCTATTAAGAGATGCGGAAACACCATTATATGAACGATGCATAGAAATATCTAACTTAAAATTTATTTTAAAGTTGATTCAGTTGAAGTCAGTAAATGGTTTGACTGGAAAATGTATGAATACTATATTATCTTTATTTAAGGATGTATTACCCAAGGATGCAAGTGTTCCTAACACTTGGTATGAACTTAAGAAAATTGTTAAGGACTTATGACTTAGTTACGAAAAGATAGATGCATGTAAGAATGATTATGTTCTCTTTTGGAAAAAAAATGCACATATAATTAGTTGTCCACAATGTGAGTCTCCCAGATACAAAGATGATCAAGAACATAAGAGTAAGAAGGTGGCATGGAAGATATTACATTACTTTCCTTTAAAAGATAGGTTGTAGCGTTTGTTTATATCAACAAACACTACTAGGTGGATGTCATGGCATAGTGAGAAACATTCGTACATATCGAGAGGTGAAATGCGTCATCCAGCCGATTCTCCTGCTTGGAAAAGAGTGGATGAACTTTATCCGAATTTTGCGTCAGAAAAACGCAACATTCGGCTTGGATTGGCCGCCGATGGTTTTAACCCATTTGACAATATGTCTTCAAAGTATAGCATGTGGCCTATAGTTACATTAGTTTATAACTTACCACCATGGATGTCACGCCCCAGATTTCTCAACAGGCACAGCAGAATAAATCCGGGTAAGGGACCGGGGAATTAACCCCTTAACTGCGTCGGTTTGGAAAAAAATTAAAGAATAACAGGACCCATTTAATAAAAAAATGATTCAATCCAAAAATAATCATACCTTAAGTCAATATAAATGATTCATAAACTAATTCTTTAATATTCTTTTGCACTTATCCACTATGCTTCTGCTGTGCTAAACTTGATTACCTGAAAAATGTTAAAGGAATAGGAATGAGTCACATGGACTCAGTAGGACTTATACCTAACTTTCCTATTATATTAATCAACCTAAATGGTAACAATAAATGATAAAATCAAAATAAATCAGATTATATCATAATCACTAAACTAATTATCGAGATTCGATTATTTATTTGAGTCCTTTCCAAAATCGATTAACTGATTGAGTAATATTCTACATGAACCAAACTAATTACCACTTAACCAACCGATTTATTCTACATGCCCATGCCACCTAAACTTACATGAGCCTACTGTGCATGCTTTAATACCATTTGAGTTCCATTTGTCTGAGTAGATCATATGCTATACTTGGCGATCCTCACTCCAACTCTAAATATATATAAGAAGTACCACATAGTAAGCTAAATCCCAAAGTACGTCTAGGCAGGGGCGTACTTAGGATAAACCGCGGTATCTGGGATCAAAGGATGCACCGGACCAATCTATTTCCACCGCTGCCCATGGGCGATTCTATCATAAACTGGAGGAGCAAATATTACATCACATGCATTATAGCATCAATAACATTTCACAAGTAAAAGCCATATAATTACTCAGACAATTTTCAATGCAATAACCAATTATACAATTTAACTCCACCGAATAGCCAAATCATTAAACCATGCCATTTATTCTATCCATTCACAAAATTATGCAATTAACCATAATCATGTCATTAATCACAATCATGTCGACACATGCAGACCATTCAATTAATGCAAAGATTCATGCAATAGACCCAATCAGGAACAATAATTCAATTATATTCCAATTCATGCAATTGACCCAATCAAAACAAAATATGCAACATAATTAGATAGGATAACTTCAATTAATCGCTATTTAATATAAATTTATCAAATAATACACTTTACAACTTTATGCCACTATGAATATAAGTTAATTAATTATGCTAAGAAATTATCATGTCAATTCAAATTCTAATTCAATTCATCAATTAATAAACCTTAAGATCATACATAACATGAATCGAATATAATTATAATCTTAACAGGTCATAATTTAATTTTCACAATTAAAAATTTATTTTCTAGTAATTCTCAAAACATAAATGAATCAATATGCATATAACTAACACTACACATGGAGATAAATGAAACTAAATATGAATGACATGTAAGACATTTTCTTAAACTCATGCAGACAATTAAACAATTAAACTATCAATTATTTACTAATTTCTAACTATTTATCAAATAAACATGTTTTAACGCATTAATTAATATATCGGAATGCTAAGGAAAGTCGGGATGCCTACCTCAATGAAGATGGCGGTTAGGTAAAGTCCGAGAAAAGTCAGCTGGACCATGATCACAGAACGACAACGGTAAACAGCAAATGGGGACGTCGAACTAGAAGAATATCAATATTTTAATAAATTGCTAATGTATATAAAAATTCAAAGATAACATAAGAAATATAAATGGCGAGGCTCACCTCAGCGAATCAACGGGGAATTGACACATGGTTGGTCCAAGGGGGGAAGAGATAGAGGGAGACGTTGGAGAAGGGGAAAACGCGCGGTGCTATGCGTTCGCGTGTGTGCGAGATTGTGAACGAGAGGGAGACAGGGGGATCAGTGGGGCAGGAGTCGGCGCATGGCGCCGCCCTCGGCAGTGTGTAGCTGGCCATGCCCAACAGCTACGCTTGTGGCGCACAGCGGATGATAGGAAGTGAGGTGTCGCGGTGGCTACGATGGCCAACCGGGTATGTGGCAGCGCAGCGGGCGAGAAGCATTGTGCATTGTTCCCAATGGCAACACATCATTGCTGCACCCATAGTGGCAGCGGGTGGCTGCAGAAAGAGAGAAGAGAGAGAGGGCGAGGGGAAAAGGAGAGGGAAGAGAGAGGGAGAGGAGAGAGCGATAGAGAGATCAGGGGTTGCTGACTGAGGAGAGAGAGCAGAGAGAGGTCGACGAGAGGGGGGGGAAACGGACGGCGCAGTGCACCATCCCCCGGCGGCACTGCGTGCCGTGGCATGCCGCACGCAGGAGACGAGTGGGAGCTGCACGGGCATGGCGAGGTAAACCCGAGGGTGAGGGAGGAAGAGAAAAAAGGGGGGAAGAGAGAGAAATAAATGGGAGAGAGAGAGAGGGAAGATAGAGAGAGAGAGAGCGGTGGGAGCACGGCGACGCCTCGCGGCGGCGACCACGAGGTGGCGACGGCCGTGGGGCAAGGGAAGAAGAAGAAGAGAAGTGGAGGCAATCGGCGATCGCAAGGAAAGAAAGAGACAAGGGGGTCGCAGTGGCGCCGCGTACGCACGGGGGCGGGAGAGAGAGAGGGAGTGGGCGTGGGTGTCCCGTGGAGACGGCAACGACGACGGCAGCCCGTGGCGACGGCGACGGCAACCACGCCAGAGGGGAAGACGAAAAAGAAGGAGAAGAAGAAGAGGGAGGGGGAAAGAGAGGGTCGCGGTAGCGACCTCACTCCGAGAGGGGAAGAAACAGAGAGGGGGAGAGCAGTAGGGGCGTGGCGATGGTGGTGACATGGCGGGGGCGCGGCGACGGCCGCGACACTGCGACGAGCAAGGAAGAAGAAGAAGATGGGGGGGGGGAGAGGAGTCGGCGGCGACTACGACGGCGAGGCAGCATCGACGGAGTCCGAAGAGAAAGAAGAAGAGAGTGAGGAGGAGGAGAGGCGACGACGACTGTGGGAAAGAGAGAGGGAGACGGCCGCGGCAATGGCGGCTGGAGGGCGCGGCGTGGGCGATGACGATGGGGAGGAGATGGAGTGGGTGGCGACGACAACAACGCGAGAGAGGGGGAAGAGAAGAAATCGAAGGAGAGAGAGGTGGTGGGAAGATTCGGGAGGCGGGGGAGGAGAGAAGATTCGAGAGAGAGTTTTTTTTTTAAAGTAGGACGTTACATTCTTCCCTCCTCACAAAAATTTCGTCTTCAAAATTTCAAAATATTTCTTCCAAAATATTGATATTCATCATATGCTGATATCATCCTTTTATGATCTTCATTGATTGACAATGTCTCCTCCAATTCAATTTAATCCCTCAATTACATTGCATTAATAAAGTCCAAATTCATAGAATTTATAATCTAAGAAAATACCTCGTATCATATAAGCTTGCTTTTCCAAAATATCATATATCATCGGATTCTATTATTCCCACCTGGACGAATGAATAGCTCTAAATATTCTTATGCATATCATCAAATAAAATCTTTCTGAAATTTTATCTTATCTAAATTTTGATATCAATTGATCCTTTTCCTCTTCCAAACTTATCTCTTTATCTATTTTATCCACTCATCTAATCCTAGATGCATCTTCATCTATTTATCATCTATCTCTCAAGTCCATTAATACATCCACCATTCAATTTATCTACAATTAGCGTAAAAAATTAACACATCTTATGGTATATCTATCCATCTTCTAAATTATTTGACTTAACCATTTATCATATTAACAAAATCACATCCATATTTCTATCAATCTAACTATTAATCCCAAAAATCAACTCATCTTTCATATATATGTCCATCCTTTCTTAATTTATGTAACATATCTATCCATCTTCTTATTGAAATCATATCACCGTAACTCTGATCAGCTCAATAGATTATCCTTAATATGGACCACTGGATATCATCTAAATCCAATAATCTTTGATTCTCCTATAAAATCCAAATTGACGCGGGATTGATCAAGATCCGACCATCCAATATTAGTATCCTTTAACAAATTAAAATTCCAACCTCAAATATATAATTCAAACCCTCATTCATATCTAAGATCATCAATTCCTAAAAGAACCGATTTTGATTCATCCAAACCAACATCCTATACCTAGGTAGGTCAAAAATAGACCTTCCGGCTGGGTTATGGCTTTGATACCAACCTGTCACGCACCGGATTTCGCAACAGGCGCAGTGGAATAAATCCGGGTACGGGACCGTAAAATTAACCCCTTAACTGCATCGATTTGGAAAAAAATTAAAGAATAACAGGACCCATTTAATAAAACAAAAGATTCAATCCAAAAATAAACCATACCTTAATTCAATATAAATGATTCATAAACCAATTCTTTAATATTCTTTTGCACTTATCCACTACGCTTTTGCTGCGCTAAACCTGATTACCTGAAAAATGTTAAAGGAATAGGAATGAGTCACACAGACTCGGTAGGACTTATACTCAACTTTCCTATTATATTAATCAACCTAAATGGTAACAATAAATGATAAAATCAACACAAATCAGATTATATCATAATCACTAAACTAATTATCATGATTTGATTATTTATTTAAGTCCTTTCCAAAATCGATTAACTGATTGAGCCATATTCTACATGAACCAAACTAATTTCCACTTAACCAACTGATTTATTCTACATGCCCATGCCACCTAAACTTACATGAGCCTACTGTGCATGCTTTAATACCATTTTAGTTCCATTTGTCTGAGTAGATCATATGCTATACTTGGCAATCCTCACTCCAGCTCTAAATATATATAAGAAGTACCATATAGTAAGCTAAATCCTAAAGTACGTCTAGGCAGGGGCGTACTTAGGATAAACCGCGGTATCTGGGATCAAAGGATGCACCGGACCAATCTATTTCCACCACTGCCCATGGGCGATTCTATCATAGACTGGAGGAGCAAATATTACATCACATGCATTATAGCATCAATAACATTTCACAAGTAAAAGCCATATAATTACTCAGACAATTTTCAATGCAATAACCAATTATACAATTTAACTCCACCAAATAGCCAAATCATTAAACCATGCCATTTATTCTATCCATTCACAAAATTATGCAATTAACCATAATCATGTCATTAATCACAATCATGTCGACACATGCAGACCATTCAATTAATGCAAAGATTCATGCAATAGACCCAATCAGGAACAATAATTCAATTATATTCCAATTCATGCAATTGACCCAATCAAAACAAAATATGCAACATAATTAGATAGGTTAACTTCAATTAATCACAATTTAATATAAATTTATCAAATAATACACTTTACAACTTTATGCCATTATGAATATAAGTTAATTAATTATGATAAGAAATTATCATGTCAATTCAAATTCTAATTCAATTCATCAATTAAGAAACCTTAAGATCATACATAACATGAATCAAATATAATTATAATTTTAACAGCTCATAATTCAATTTTTACAATTACAAATTTATTTTCTAGTAATTCTCAAAACATAAATGAATCAATATGCATCTAACTAACACTACACATGGAGATACATGAAACTAAATATGAATGACATGTAAGACATTTTCTTAAACTCATGCAGACAATTAAACAATTAAACTATCAATTATTTACTAATTTCTAACTATTTATCAAATAAACATGTTTTAACGCATTAATTAATATATCGGAATGCTAAGGAAAGTCGAGATGCCTACCTCAACGAGATGGCGGTTAGGTAAAGTCTGAGAAAAGTTAGCTGGACCACGATCACGGAACGACAACGGTAAACGACAAATGGTGACATCGAACTAGAAGAATATCAATATTTTAATAAATTGCTAATGTATATAAAAATTCAAAGATAAAATAAGAAATATAAATGGCGGGCTCACCTCAGCGGATCAACGGGGAATCGACACTGGCTATGGCTGCAAGTGGGCGTGCGACAGTCAAACAACCTAGATGGTTGTTCCAAGGGGGGAAGAGAGAGAGGGAGACATCGGAGAAGGGGAGAACGCGCGGTGCTATGCGTTCGCGTGCGTGCTGTAGACACGCCTAATTCGCCTAATTCAGAGCATAAAACTCATGTTTTAAAGGGTAACATGTATGATTGACCTTAGAATGATGCCGGGTCTTTAAAAGTTGATTTGGAGCTTCGCCGAATGAAATCGGATGCTTTCCAAAGTTTTCTGCAAAAAGCCGTAATTTCCGAGTGAAAGCCACACGTAAATCGTGTAAACACGGAAATTGGCTGAATGACCAATGCTTAATGATCATGCATTGAAGGCTATGGTCATATTCACACCCCGGACAAGTTTT
Source organism: Cryptocoryne crispatula var. balansae (assembly GCA_036172225.1). Classification (NCBI taxonomy): domain Eukaryota; kingdom Viridiplantae; phylum Streptophyta; class Magnoliopsida; order Alismatales; family Araceae; genus Cryptocoryne; species Cryptocoryne crispatula. The sequence goes on from CM069922.1 coordinate 27,628,771, forward strand.
GTTGCATACCATGCCTTTCCGGTTTGCCGTCGAAGTCATTTTGACCTGTATCAGATCTTCAATTCACTGCCCTAACTTCCGGACAAAATTCTGAAGTTTTGGAGGTTGTGATGGCTGATACGATACTATAGAAAGCTTTTTCGGCCTGTTATCTTTCCAACACAACAAACGGCGTCGAATTCCGAGTTCGGGAGTGTTCGCAATAGCTTCCGGAAGGACGCGCAAAAACAGTCCCATGCGCCCGGGTTCCTGGTCTCATGCACCCGGGATCCAGGGCACGTGCCCATGCGCCCTACCAGTGAGGCACGTGACCTCGTGCCCTCACTTGAGGGCACATGCGCCCTACCATTGAAGCACGAGGGACCCAGTTTTTCATCGGGACTCTACCATTGAACCGATCGACCCGATAAGGACAACTTTTTCGGGAACAGTGCCATGCGCCCCTTCCAGGGGGGGCATGCGCCCTGCACCAGGGTGCATGCGCCCTGGGGTAGGGCGCGAGGTGGCCTTTTTTTAGCCCGGATGAGACTGTTCGTTCTCCTATAAATTTACTCTGATTCTGGTCATTCCAAAGGGATGGGCACGACCCCAGGCATCTCAAGACGTCCAACCTCCCTCCTGAATTGATTTTGTGATTTTTAGAGAGAGAATTTCGAGTTTTTAGAGAGAGAAAAGTCAGTTCAAGAGAGAGGAAGATTGTTCTGCAGGTGATCTGCCAGGTCTCTCTTCTTCATCCTCTACAGCAGCGTGTGGATCTCTGCTGCCAGAGCTCTCTTCATCAAAGTTCTTCCTCTCCAGGTTTTCTTCAGTTTTCAATCAACGGCACTCGATTCTGAGGTTTGGGCTGGTCGTGACGAGCGCAGAAGCAAAGTCGCGCCTGGCAGATCCTGGACTGCTGCTCGGCTTTTTCGACAACACAGATTTGGCCATATCTTTCTCTATTCAACTCAGAATCTTTCTGTTCTTTTTCCAATCTCTTTGTTTAGTGATTATACATCCTTATATAATTTTTTTAAATTTTTTTGCATTATTTTTAGTATGTTTATCCGAAAATAGAAAAAAAAAGGTTAGAGATAACCTGAATCCGGTCAGTTTCTTGTCAGTTATGTGTTTTATGTTATTCTCTTTACATATACTCCACTTTGTTTAGTTCTAATAGTCTCTTTCATTTGTTTGTTTGTCTAGTTGCACATAATATCAAGCACCCACACGTTGAGGACTCTTCTTCATCGGCCGGCCAAAGAAGAAGAAGCTTTAACCCACATTCTTCACGCTAAGGTACACACGGTCAATTTTAATTCTATAAATCGGAACCCGCGGTTCCTGGTGACCACATGTATTAATTTTATACTTCTCATCCTCCTCCCACATGACCTGAACCGTCTCTTTGGTGATCGAGCGACGCCAAGGGATGAAAGTTCGGGGATCAATGTGAGTGTGGGGTCGAGGTGAGAGTTGCTTTCCGTGCTTTATTCCTTTCTTTTATCATCCCCTCTTGAGGTGACGATCTGGGTTCATGGACTTCCCTGAAAAGGAGAGGACCCCATCGAATTTTCAGAGTCGACAGCTTTGTGGCGACCACGGTGGGACAAGCAATGTCTTCAACCGTGGGTGTTTAGTGTTTTGTTTGCAACTAGTTCTAGTTCTAGACCGGTTCCCACGTGAGCCTTTCCTTCCTTCCACCTTTCTTAACTTCATGCCATCTCAAAATTTCTGATTTCACCCATCTTTCATCAGATTTGAAGTGCCAAGTATGCCATTTAATTTCTATCATTTTATTTAAACCGTTTCCCACGTGAACCACCCTTTTCCTTTTAAACCGGTTCCCGCGTGAACCAATCTTTTTCTTTACTTCGGTTCCCACGTGAACCAAACCACTTTTTTCCCAGATCTATCCAAACTTGGATCAGATCTGTATTCACCTTTAATTGGCCCCACGTGGCCCTCTTTTGACCATTCAAACCGGTTCCCACGTGAACCACCCTTTTTTACCCAAAACCGGTTCCCACGTGAACCACCTTTACTTTTTACTCCGGTTCCCACATGAACCAGCTTATTCTTACATCGGTCCCTCACGTGGACCACCCTTTTGCTTGGCTATCAGATCTGAACCCTCTTCTTTCCATCACTTTTCACTATCTCCATTTGGCTCACATAAGAAACAAGTCTAGATTCTAGTTTCTAGTTGCTTGTCTAGTTTCTAATTGCTTGTCTTGTGTCATTGCTTGTTCATTTAAGTTTGTGTTTTGCTCATTACTTGTTTTATTACTTGATCGCATTCTCTGCTCCTTCTCTCTACCTCCTTCTTTTACACTTTTTTGAGGTGGGAGCTCACTCTCCCATTTACCCCTCCCATCCAAAACACTCTCTTGGTGGATTCTGACCTCTCTTCTGGGATATTCCTTCCTAGTTGACTTGGTTGGCTTTCGTCAAGGCCTCCGTAATTCCTCATACGTGGAGTATTCCTCTTCACGATCGGGTTGGTTGTACCACTCCCCAAAACCCGAAGCATCCTTTGTTACCTACACGTGGTGAGATTGTGTGAAACCTAGGTCATTGGAGATTGGAGTTAGAATCCTAACCCATTTGTTGAGAGAACAATTCTTAACAAATCCATAAACCTAAGGTTTAATCAAAATCATTGCGTAATCTTGCTTTCAAGTCTTTGCATCACTTGCTTGTCAAACAAAAATTCAAACCTCTAACTTTTTGCAAAATACTAAAAACCAAAAATAAAAGCTCTTTGTTTACTTTGTCAACTTGTTTGTTTTCTCCTTAGAGTTCAATGCAACTAAGGTCTGGAAGGCACGTTGGAATGGAAGAACAAGCTAAACATCGAGAACACGAGATGAGTCACCAACCAATTCCATCAGACAGTCTTGTTAATCCATTGTTTGAGTCAGAAGTGCAAGAGGTCCCTCAACCATCTGCTCCTCGTGATGTCGAACAACTCTTTAAGGAGTTGTCTCTCTATACTGACCCAGAAACCTATTCCCGTATACAATCCATGGTGAAGGGCAAAATGGCCTCAGATCAAGCTGAAGTTAACCAAGTTGCCTCATCTACTTGTCCTCTGGTTCGACCACCACTCATTCAATCACCTTCTGTTCAACCACCTATTGTTCAACAATCTGTGATTCAACTATCATTGGCATTAGCACAACCATCTGTAGTTCAACCATCTATAGTTCAACCGTCTATGGTCCAACCCTCATTTGTTCAGCCACCATATTTCAACCATGTTGCTCCCTTGACCCATCAAGTCATGGGACAATCTCCAGTAAATTTGCCAAGTCTTGCTCCTCAATTCCAAAATCATATCTCTAACCACATACCCCAACCAGTAAACCAAGAACCTGCTCTCACCCAGGCAATCATGGATCAGCTCACCCAGATGAATGAACGTTATGAAGAGCTGAGATGTCGCCTGGACTCCAAGTCAGTTCCTGAAATCTCCATTCCTTCTCTGCCAGTCCTACACCTGCCACCTTCTGAGCTACTAGTTTATCGCCGCTACAATGGTACTGGCAATCCTTTTCTCCACTTAAAAGATTTTCTTTACGAGTCCTCATTCTGGAAAAATGATCGTAGGGTTCTTGCCTTCTTGTTCCGCCGATCACTAGAAGGGTCTGCATTGGAATGGTTCTACTCGCTCGACTCCTTTAAGGCAGGAGACTTCGATATTGTTAAAACCAAATTCTTGCAAAGATACAGAGACCGGGTCGCACCAGCATGCTCCATTACAGACTTGATTGCTGAGAAGATGAAGCGCGAAGAGGACTTCATAAAGTTTGCTGATCGCTGGAGGGGAATGGCAGAAAAATTGACAGATGTGATTTCTGAAGGGGAACAAGTAAAGATGCTTATCGAAAACACTACACCTGCCTTGAGGAATGTCTTGATCATGCACCGTCCTACCACCATGAATGAACTCTATGACAGTACCTGATACTTGCAAGCCCACTTCAAGGATGCCACCATGATAAACCCTTTTGATCCTAAACCTAGAAACTTCAGGAAAACCCCCTCTGCACCAGCTGGGCCTACAACCGAAGGAGTGGTCAACAACGAAGCTATAAACACTGTGGGGAACCAGGGAGGGAACCGTCAAAACCAGTTCAGAAACCCACCACAAAACCTTTCCTATTACCCCCTTCAACAACAGGTTAGGCCACCACAACCACGACAACCACAACAACCCCCGCAACCAGTAGCACAACCCCAGCAACCTCGTCAACCTACCTACAATAGGGCACCACCACCACCCAATCAGGCACCACGAAGGGGAGGTCCTAGGAGAGAGAACTACCAACAACTCCCTTACTCCTTGGTCGACATCTTCAATGTACTCATGGCGGAGAAACAGTTGGAATTGCCCAAGGAAAGAGAGGTTTGGCCAACAAACGCAGATATGTCCCAATACTGTGCTTACCACCGGTGTCCTGGTCACACTGTAGAAGTGTGCTTTCAATTCAAGGATTGCATCCACGATCTGAATGACCAAGGCAGCATTGATTGGGCTCAAATGGAGGAATGCATACAAGCTATGAAGACTAGGCAACAGCAGCGGCGGCGTCCACCGGCTCAACCTCAACAACAACCCGGCTTGGGGATTGTTCAGAATCCGCTCCCATTACATGCTCACGCTCCAGCACCGGCACTAGCACATCCAAATCCAGGAATTGGTCTAGTACACTCTATTGTCCAGGGAGATGCCAGTCGTGCTCAAGGTTGACAACTAGAAAACCAAAATGCAACCATGCCAGTCAACCCAGCTAGGTCTCCTGCTAGGAACCCTCCTAGACAAATAATTCGTGCACCTTCTACTCCACAACTACCACAAAGCTCAATAACCCAACCACTGGCCGCCACTTCTTCTCGCCGACCCATCATTAGGCCAACCCCCTCCTTAACTACACCTCCTTCAACCATTGCTACACACCGGCCCTTGCTCATCTGACCACCACAATCACCACCAAACCTGAACCCCCAGCCTACGAGCTCTACCACTCCAAAACCCCAACCTATCATACCACCAACACCACAACCAATCCCACAACCTACACCTTCGTTAAACTCATCAACCACTTCTACAACCCGGCCTCTTCTTATTAGGCCACCGGTATCACCATCACTACCACCTCCAAATCCTACCCTTCTACCAACTAACCCCATCATCCTAGAACCATCGATCCCATTACCTATCATACCTGCACCTACACCACCTGTTCCACCACAATCCACCCCAGTTAACCTGTCACCTCTACCCGACTGCCAAATAGCCCCGGTGCTTCGGAGTGGGAGGATGTTCCAGCGGCTCTTTCCCCAAGCCGGTACTCAACCGCAAGATCCAGTGGAGGAGGAACAAGTGGAAGAACCCTTTCCAGGCACGGCCTATGATCTATTGAAACATCTAGATAAGACACCGGCCCGTATTTCCATACTTGAGTTGATCAAAAGATCAAAGGTGCATCAGGAGATTCTACAGCAGTATTTGCAAAGGGTCATGGTGAATGAAGATCTCCCACCTGAGAAAATCACTACAGTGTTAGCCCCTAGAAGTGAGCACCCAACACTCACTTTCTCTCAGGAAGAATTAGCAGATCCATAATTTAGGAGATATGCTTTGCATGTGGCAGTTATCATCTGCAATGTCGAAGTGAAATCATGTTTGGTTGACACTGGAGCTTCTATCAACGTTATGCCGCCAGAAACTTTGCAGTTGTGTGGCATTTCTGAGCAAGAAATCAAGCCATCCTGTGCCATGGTGACGGCCTACGACAACTCCAAGAAGTTTGCACGTGGGGTGGTCACTTTAGAAGTTAAACTTGGACCATGTACGGTCACAACGGATTTTCATGTTCTAGAATTAGATCCAACTTTTCGGGCTATACTTGGGAGGCCATACTTGGAGGCAATAGGAGCTGTGGCTTCAACAAACCACCAGTGCATAAAGTTTCCTTTTAAAGGACAAGTGGTCAAAGTGACTAGCATGCCTATAAGGGACGAGATGAATGATCCTACTTTTACACCCCTTAGTTTGTCAATACAACCCCACATCTCAATGGGAGATTTACCAAAAGTCAGATGTATGACCGCCTCTCTACCCGACACAGTGGGATGGAGGATGATGATGAAACTGGGCTATCAGCCTGGAAGAGGTTTAGGCAAGGATCTTCAAGGAATCACTCAGCCGATTCAAACTGTGAAAAGGCCACGCGGGCAGGGGTTGGGATATGAAGAGGATTCCATCCCAAGGAGGATCTTCCAGCCAGGATATGCCATGGGACTCTACAACTTCTTTATCAAAGGGGAGACCATGATGATGGCTGAAGATGACAAGAGTTTCATTACAGTTGTCAAGAGAAGGAAGGCTCCAGATGAAGAAGAAGACTTGGAAGACCTATGCTTATCTTTGACTCGTCTGTTTTCAAGTGGGGAAGAGCACCAGGAACCACTCAAGGGCAGACCAATCTTGAATCATCTAGTTAAACATGTTACCCAAGTCAAAACCATTCCACGAGGCCCAAATACAACAATCCCATGTTTGAACCTCGTGCCGTTGTTTCTAAATCTTTTGGATGGGCTTCAGAGCCCACTTACCCACTTTGGGCCCATGTGCCCTCTTCAACCTTCCACTCTTATTGGGCCTGCTTGCCCATTTGCTTCCCTCATCAACTTCAGAACTGAGGGCTTTTCCCAACATGGGCTTACATGCCCATTTATTTTTAAGATCGGGTCCACGTACCCGTTTACTTTTTTCATCAGTTTTGGACCCATGTGTCCACTTTCTGTTACCATTGGGCCCAGAGCCCCTTTTTCCCTTTTATCCTTAAGTTTTTATTTCTATTAATTCAGTCATCTTCTAGCAAATCCCGAGTCATGCTGACTCATTCTATCTTTTTACTTGAAATTTCCAAAAAAAAAATGTCTACTCTGAAACTCACATTTCCATCGAGGAGGCATCTCTACTCATCCCAGAGGGTGCTCCCAATCAGGGATCCCCCTTTTCTGAATCATTGATCGATTTACTCCATCCTCCCTCCACTGTAAATACCACCTTTCCAGCTTTATCTTCAGTAGGTCAAGTTAGGTTAGGAAATAGGAAAGTCAGAGGTAAGCGAGTTCCAAATAGGTATCTGCAACAATTGGCACAAAAATGCGTAGAGTGTGCAAAGCTGCCAAACTTTTTAGAGAATACCATCCAGCTAGATGAAATCCGATATGAGGATGAGCATAACATAGATCATACTTTGGGAGTATATGAGGTGGTATCAGAGAAGGATCCCGAATCCGAGGATGAAATTGAGGACTTGGCCGATGCGTATGCATCTGGACTTAGAAGATTTGAAGAACCATCAGCCACAGGGAATGAACCGACCAAGGAACTGAATTTAGGAACCCTGGAAGATCCTAAGACTATCCTCATCAGTGCAAACCTCACTCCCTCAGAAGAACAACGTTTGATCAAAGTTTTGGAAGAATATAAGGACACGTTCGCATGGACATATGAAGACATGCCGGGATTAGATAATTCATTGGTTGAACATAGATTAACCTTGAAACCTGGAACTACCTCGGTTAAACAAAAGCTCAGGAGATTCCACCCTGATATTGCACTCAATATGAAAGAAGAGGTCGACAAACTACACCAAGCAAAATTCATTAAAGTCGTTCTATATCCACAATGGGTGGCTAACATAGTCCCTGTTATGAAGAAGGATGGATGAATTCGGATTTGTATAGATTTCAGGGACTTGAACCGAGCGTGTCCTAAGGATGATTTTACTTTACCTCATATCGATGTTTTGGTTGATAACACAGCTGGATTTGAAATGCTTTCATTCATGGACGGCTATTCTGGATACAATCAGATCCGGTTAGCTAAGGAGGACCAAGAGAAGACCTCATTCACTACACCTTGGGGAACATATTGCTATGTTGTCATGCTCTTTGGATTAAAGAATGCTGGTGCTACATATCAGAGGGCTGTGATGGCTATCTTTCACGACATGATGCACACCCTTGTAGAGGTGTATGTGGATGATTTGGTTATCAAGTCCAAGAGTCGGGAAGATCATTCTGAAGTGCTAAGGAAAGTTTTGCAACGAGCTAGAGAATATAAGCTAAAAATGAACCCTAAGAAGTGTACATTTGGAGTTTCATCAGGAAAGCTACTTGGGTTCATAGTAAGCAAGAGGGGCATAGAGATCGACCCAAACAAGGCCAAAGTAATTATTGGTATGCCTCCTCCGAAGAATATGAAAGAGCTTCGAGGATTGATTGGAAGGCTACAATTTGTCCGCCGGTTTATCTCACAACATTCCCAAAGGTGTAAACCTTTCTATGAGTTAACCAAGGCGGGGGCCGAGTTTAAATGGGATTCGAAGTGCCAGGAGGCGTTTGATGGGTTGAAAACATACCTGGCAAGTCCCCCTGTACTTAGACCACCAATTCCCGACAAGCCCTTGGTCCTCTACATTTCGGTTCTTGAGAACTCTCTTGGGGCTGTCCTTGCACAAGTTGATGAAGAAGGGAAAGAACGAGCTACTTATTACTTGTCTAAGATGTTTGATGCCTGTGAGCTGAAGTACACCGTGGTAGAAAAGACTGTCTGCTCTTGTTTGGGTGGTTCAGAAACTCAAACATTATTTCCTTGCTCACCAAGTCAAGCTCATTGCTCGTATCAAACCCATTAAGTTTCTGTTAGAGAAGATAGTCTTGACTGATCGGTTAGGGCGATGGCAGAGTTTCCTATCCCAATTTGATATCACTTATGTCCCACAGAAGGCAATTAAGGGTTATGCTATTGCTGAACACCTTGCCCATCATCCTATACCCGTCTTTGACCCAGTTCGGTCAGAGTTCCCGGATGACGAACTAATGTCAGTCCGATCTTCCAATCTTTAGACATTATATTTTGACGGGGCTCTGAACTCTCATGGTAGAGGGATAGGTATTGTCCTTCTGTCACCTGAAGGTGTCACCATTCCACAGGTTTTTTAGCTTAACTTTCCAGCAACCAACAATATAGCTGAGTATGAAGCCTTGCTGGCTGGGCTAGAGGCCGCTCATTTCCATGGTGCCACCAAATTGAGGGTGATAGGTGATAGTCAATTGATCCTACGCCAGGTCCTATCCAAGTACCGAACTTCCCATCCAAACCTCAAACCCTACCAAGAGCTCACTACCTGCTACATCAAGCTATTCTTCAAACTCACATTTGTCCATGTCCCCCGTTCTTAGAATATCCTTGCCGATGCCTTAGCTTCACTAGCTTCATCTCTATCTGTCCCGCTAGGCAGGCAAGTGCGCACTATACACATCTGTAAGAGAACAATTCCAGCAATTGAGGATGGACGTTTTCTGAAGGTTAAGGAGAGGTTCAACAAAAAAGAATACTTAGAACATAAAGAAGAAATCTCCTTGATTGAGTTGGAAGAATTAGAAGAAGGTGAGAGACCTTGGTATGACGAGATTGCGAGGTATTGCCAAGATCAGTCATATCCACCTGGATCAACCACCAAGGAAAAGAAGGCAATTAGAAGAGTATCCCAGAGGTATACAATCCTAGGAGGAGTGCTCTATAAGAGAAGCCTAAGTGGAATCTTACTCAGGTGTCTTGATGAAGAAGAAGCTGAGTTGGTGCTGAAGGAAGCACATTCTGGAGTTTGTGGTGGTCACGTGAATGCCCAAGCCCTTGCTAAAAAAAATCATCCGACAGGGGTATTATTGGCCAACTCTAGAAGAAGACAGTTCCATCTTTGTCCGGCATTGTCATTCATGTCAACTCCATGCCGACAAGATTCACTCTCCCGCATCTTCCCTTCATCCAATTCATGCCCCATGGCCTTTCGCCATGTGGGCTTTTGATATCAATGGCCCCTTGAGTGACCTCAACTCCGAAATGCGCTCAAAATCATTCATTCTGACGGCAACGGAGTACTTCACAAAATGGGCTGAAGCGGAAGCATTCGTGGAGATTAAAGCGTCAACAGTCTGCTCCTTCATCAAGCGCAACATCCTGGCAAGGTTCGGGATCCCCAGCGACATCGTCACCGATAATGGGCCACAATTTCTTTCTCAAGATCTGCGTGATCTTTGCAACAGGTATTGCATTTCATTGCATCATTCATCACCATACTATCCTCAAGGCAATGGTCAAGCAGAAGCCACCAATAAGACCTTAATCAAAATCATCAAGAAATCTTGTAAATCTAGCAAATTTGCCGACTGGCCTAATAAGCTTGTAGATGCTCTATGGGCTTATCGTACTTCTATAAGGACTCCCACTGGACAAACCCCGTATGCTTTGGCATATGGGATGGAAGCAGTGGTCCCCTACGAAGTATTACTTCCATCTCTCCGAGTTCAGCTCGACAGGGATATTCCTGTTGATGAGAGAAGAGAATCTCTCCTTGCACAGCTTGAACTCTTGGATGAAAGAAGGCTAGCCACCGCCGAGCATGCCCGGACTTATCAGAATAGACTCAAAAGGTTTTATCAAAAGAGGGTGGTCGAGAGAAAATTCGAGATCGGTGAGATGGTAGTCAAACGCATATTCGTTAAGCCAGGGGGTCCCCGCTCCAAGTTGCAACCTAACTGGGAAGGACCTTTTGTAATCACTGAAAAGTATCCAGGTAATGCATATGAATTGACTAATGCAGATGGAGAAAAATTGAATCATCCTTGGAATGGAGTTTACCTCAAAAAGTACTTTCCATAAAAATGGAGAAACCACTGGTATAATCTCAAGTCATCGATCCTAGGTTGTTCGTGAGAAGTCAAGGGTAGGTACCATCCTACACACACAACACTTCCCGATCATAAAATTTAGACAACCCGACACTTGCGAAAGGTAAGGCAGAAATCTAGAAATAGAAGGAGTACCCTTACCCTATTCTCTTCTACTCGGTCCAAGATAGGGAGAGAAGATTAGAGAGGGGAAGTATCGAAAACACTCCCACCCTAGTAGGAGGCCGTCTCAGAGGGTACAAAAGGGTGCCAAAAGATGGGCAATGAACCCCTCAGGTTAGAAAAAGAAAATGATCAACCTGTCTAAATGAGTACCCAGAATGATAGTCAAGGCAAATGGCATTAAAAGATGGGCAATGTCCCCACGGGTCAAAAACCTGTCCAAATATGTGTCATATAGAAAAGAGCAAAAAATAAAATAAAAAAACCCAAAGAGGCCGAACCCCAATGGGTAATTTGAGTGTGAGTAGAGAAATCCCTCTCAACATCTTTAAACCCTATCAAGGACTTCCTCTATACTTTTCCTTCTTAAACCCCTTGGGTAGGGTAAACCGACCAAATCCAGGTGGAATCCAAGCTGATCAAAGGAAGAAGGTTAGAAGGATTCTAGGTAGGGAACTTTATTTTTGCACGTGGCATCTACCACTTGAGTCTTGACAAACCCCAAAGACCGATGAATTATCTCAAATACCAGCATTTTCTCCACAAAAAAGTAAATATTTCCAAAATCTAAAAAAAGAGGAATATTTCAAAAAACCCAAAAAAAGGAATATTTCAAAAAACCCAAAAAAATTTGAATATTTCAAAAAAACCCAAAAAAAGAGGAATATTTCAAAAACCCCAAAAAATGCATATTTCAAAAACCCAAAAAAGAATGCATATTTCAAAAATCCAAAAAAATGCATATTTCAAAAATCCAAAAAAATGCATATTTAAAAAAAATCCAAAAAAAATTTGAATACTTTTTGAAAATAAAAAAAATTTGATTGTTTTCAAGAAAACCCAAAAAAAATGCTCGGTCATGATCGTTGCCTTAGTTGCATCCATGTTTATTTGAGTGTCATGCATATTTCCATTTTTGCATTGCATATCCATTTTTTACTTTAATTACCTTGTTAAGAAGGCTCTTCCCTCTGACCTAAGTCAAAGCTGACCATAATAGGCAAAGGGATGAGTCATGGTGAAGATCTAATCCCCTTTCTATCAAGTGTTTCAGGCATTTCAATGTAGGAGAGGAGAGGATTCACACCACGACAGGTAAGTTCTCTTAACCCTTATCCATTTCATTTCAGTCATTTGTTTTATTCTACCTTGTTAAGAAGGCTCCTCCCTTTGACTCAAAATCAAGGCAAATGATATATAGGCAAAGGGATGAGACATGGATAGAATTGATCCTTTTGTAAGTGTTTTAGGCACTACATAACAAGGAGGATGGATTCTCGCCATACAGGTAAGTTTTCTTAACCCTTTCCACATTTGTTTTCCTTCACTCTTTATTTTTCGCCATGTTAAGAAGGCTATGCCCTTTGACAAAAGCAAAGGGCTAAGCCACCATGTTATACTAATCAAAATTGTCGAAGTGATGTTGCAGGCACAACAAGCCAAGTAGACACAAACACTGATCCATTCATGAAGAAAGATACAAGACAAAAGCCTGATACAATGATACTGGACATACAAATCAAAACCTACTCATCCCTACGCTCAGGAGAAGAAACTAAGTAGTCAGCCACACTCAGAGCCTGGCTTCTCTCTGGATCAACTCCGCCCCGTACTGTACGACCTCGGCTATGGTGCGAGCCGCTCTGGTGGGTCCGTGTGCCACTCTGGTGGCTGCCACTCTGATGACTGCCACTCTGATGACTGCCACTTTGATGATTGCCACTCTGATGGGTGCCACTCTGATGGGTCCAGCTCCGAGTAGACTGGCGGGCCATCTCACGATGAAAACGTAGTTCCGCCTGGGTGGAAACAAGATCCATCTGCATCTGGTACTGCCTCTGCTCCATAGCACGGATCGCGGCGTCTCGCTCACGAAGGGTAGCTGTATGCTGGGTCTCCACCTCACGAAGAGCCTCAAAGTGGTGCCAGTCATGCGCCAATAGCTTTGTATCAAAGTCCAATCAGAGCTGAGCCATCTCAAGAGTAGGCACCCGGGCCTGCAACTCAGCTTCCAAGGCCTGGATCCTGGAAGAAGACTCCGAAGAAGAAGTAGCAACTGATCGCTCTAGTGCAGCCACCTACAAGCAATGTATAAGGCTTAGACAGTGAAAGAACAAGTTTGGTAGCAACTATCAAGACGTTATCGTGATCTCCTTCTCCACCAGAGACTGTTTCACGGCAGCCAGCTCATCTCGTAGGGCTCTCACCTCTTCAGAAGAAGAAACACCCTCTGAGTGGCCCATGCGCTGTCAGTACATAAAGCAAGTCAAATATCTGGCAGCTTAATTAAGGAACACCAGACACACACATACCTCTTCCTGTAGAGTTGCCTTCAGGGAGGCCACCTCCTCCTCCAGCTCGCGAATCTATGCTCGATACTGGGTAAGCATGCACCGGGAATCCTGAAAAGAAGAAATTTTTTTTAAGACAAGGCAATGCATTGATAACAAAAAGAGTGAGACAAAAGGCTAACCTGGCCAGCATAGTCAAAAAGATGACCGTAAGCCACACCATATTGGCGAGTGAACTCCGTGTCATCCACGGCAGTCGAGAAAACCACGGTGCCCTCAGCCTCCCAGTCCTCCAAGGCAGATTGGTACCGGGATGCCCAGTTTACTGAGTGTGTCAACCCCTTTGTGCTATGGCTGTGTCTGGACGAAGGAGGTGGGCACCACTCCTGATAACCGCCAAATGTCCTCATCACGAGGCGAACCCACAGTGGCTCCACCTCGTTCAGACAATGGAGGTAAATGTTGCGGCCGAAAAGATGAGCACCCTTCACCACCCACTCGGCACTCTCATCGTCAGTAGTCAGATATGGGCACCAGCATACCTACAAGAAAGAAAAGGATCAACAATTAGCAAAACAAAAGCAAGGAAGAATAGGGAGACATACCCGTGCAGGAGAAAGACCCAATTGCTCGCCTCGAAGACGAAGGAGCTGGTATGCATGGGACTTAGTGTCACGGATGGCATGCCAATGCGCCATCAAAGGCAGGCGAAACGGGTGATCTATTCTGCCTCGGCCTAGTGGAATGTAAAGGTAACTCCACACCTGAAATTAACACTTCGTTGGTACAAGTATAACATGCAGCAGGAAAGTAAGCCACAGAAAAAGAAATACCTGAAGCAAAGGTGTGAAGCCGCACACTGAGACAGTACCACTGTCGGGAGAGAGACTGGCAAACAGATGTGCGAGGACCGCTGCACCCCAGGCATAGTCGCCGATGGACTACACGTCTGCCAGGAACGGAAGGAACCGTAGGTGAACCTTCTCGGTCTTGTTGCCTAGCAATAAGCGACCGAAAAAGAAGAGCAGAAATTGGCGGAGATCCCAATCTGCCTCCACTGATCCAGGAAGACCGCATAGTGTCGCAGATACCTGACGTATCAGGTGATCCTCGTAGTCCATTGTCACCTCGCCCTGCTGCATCTGAGCCTCTGTCAGGCCCACTAGCTCGAGAAATTCCTTCCGAGTGATCGACAGGACTGCCACATCATGTGACCGAGGCGGGGAGTAAGAAAGAAGCATCGCTGCCATCTCGGCGTAGTTACTATACGTGCAACCGGTGACATGGGCCATGTGATATGGGCCACGTCCTCCAGAGTAGGGACCATATGCCCCCAGGGAAGAAGAAATGAACAAGTCGCGGCATCCCAACGATCTCTCAGAACCTAGATCAGAGCCAAGTCCTCCCAAAGTACTGACAAATGTAAGACGGGACCAAATCCCATCTCATCCAGGCGGCAGCATTGGAACGGTTGAAGACCTCGGTACGCCAATCGTACCAATTGCTATGATATACGCGATTTGATCCGTACCTACAAGTAGAAAAGTTGTTCAGGTCAAGAACTATATCACAAAGATGGTAGAGAGTTTCTATCAGTTCAAAGGACATTTACATCGCGCCGGGCTGTCGGCTCAGAAGGACCAGCCTCGTCGTCATGTGCATGCGCGCGTCGAACCCTCTTCGGCATCTGTAAATTTCAAAATTGGTCAGTTTTTCAATTTTTAAAATAATCACCAATACAAGAATGCTGAAGTTGACATGTGCCCAAACCAGGGGCCCATGCGCCCTGGTCTGTGGGTGTAGACACGCCAATTTGGCCTTATTTAGAGCTTAAACCATTATTCCATTGGCAACATCTCTTTTAGACCATCAAAATCATGATGAACCACCCTTTTGGATGAGCCGAGGTGCTTATTGGAAATATGAGGATGATTTTCTAATTTCTAATCAAATCCGTGTTTGCCGAACAAGAGACTCTTGGTGGTGTGCCATATTATGCTTTTCCCAGCATATCCTCTACTTGAAAATTTTTCACAGGATTATGTGTACATCTAATGAAGAAATCTTCAACACAAATAATCTTCCTCTCTGAGTCTTCTTTTTAATTCAACAAACGGAATTAAATTCTGATCTCCCATTTGTCTGCAGCGCCCTTTGGAAGTCAGATGCGCAGCTCTGTCCGCACGCAGCACCGTTCAAGCCCAATTGCATGCAAGCCCAGCCCATTGGGCACATATTTGACCAATTCATGACCTTACCTTCCTTTTTACTCCTCCATATCACTTGTTATAGTATCTAGAAGCTTCATGGTCGAAATTAGCATCATCTAATGATGGCAATCCAACTTGTTGTCTTGTATATCAAGACTTGCCATTTTTAGACTAGATTTGTTTCCTCTTCAAGTGGAGGCATATTTTGAGCATGGAGAAGGTGATCCACGGTTTTAAATATCTCTCAATCATTTAGGTAAGTTTCTAGATACCTCAGGATGAAAATCAGCAACATTAATTGGAGGAAATCCAACCTAAGGTCGGATGTATCAAAACTTGCTATTTTTTTGACCTGTTCTTCATCCCCTATAAAGGGAGACTCATATGAACGACCTAAGAAGGGCATCCCCATCCTCCAGCACTTCTCTCTTCGTCCTCCAGCCACCCTAGGCTCTTCCAAATCTCCCCAAATAGTTCTATCTTCGTCCCGGTGCCTGGAGATCATCCCAAAGTGAAGAAGAAGCCGGTCTATGCTCCAACGTGCTGCACTGCTGATAATCGGCTTCTACAGATATTTATAGTCATTTTATGGCCTGAATTCCTTCATACGAAGTGTGGTTCATAAAGATATATTTCATCTCAAACAAACAGAGATCAATTCTGACATTTCCTCTGCTTGTTATGGCTTCAACACCGGCGCTGCACAGACAGATCCGAAGTCTTCTCTTCTAAGTCATTGTTTTCTCAGTCAATTTCAGTACATTTAATGGTAGATGCAGCCCATACATCCTTCATAGAAATTGTTCCCAGGTGAGTTATATTTTATATATTTCAAGAATAATTCAATTTGGATATCTGTGGTGCCCATAGCATGTCCTACATCGACATTGTGCTGGGAGTTTCCAGAACTTCACTGCCCAAGATCCGGCTTATTAGGTAAATTCAGATTACTTATCATAATATTCAGGCAAACTTGTCTTCATATCAAACCACCCTAGGTGAGTTATCTTTATTTTGAAATAAATTTCACTTGATTCTTACATTGGTGCTGTCCTCTACGGTCTCTGCATCAGAGCCGCGCAATTTACATTAAATCTGTCCAACCCGGTTGCCACTTTGCACAGGTTGTGTTGTCTTTAACCATTTATATTATTTTTTCTTCATTCAAATAATTTAGTTCACATTTAAGAATCATTTTTATTCAGTTTTGCATCATTTCATACATCATAAAAAAACCAAAAAAGAGGGGTTAGGGCTAACCCCGAATCCGGTGAGTTTGTTTCCAATTGTCGTTTTATGTTATTACTTTTACAAGTTACTACACTTCACTCAGTTCTAATCCTTCTTCACTTGTTTTCTTGGTTTATTGTTCTAGTTGCACAGGTTTATCAAGCTAGCATCGGTTGGAGACTCTTCTTCATCGGCCGGCCGAAGAAGAAGAAGGTTGAACTCACATCCCTTTCTCCCACGCTAAGGTACACACGGTCAACTTCTTAATTTTCATTACATAAAGCGGAGCCCGCGGCTCCTGGCGACCACCTTTCATTCATGTTTTAATATCCTCCTCACTCTCCTCCCACATGACCCGAACCGTCTCCGGTGCTCGAGCGACGCCGTGAGATGAAAGTTCGGGGATCAATGTGAGAGTGGGACCGAGGTGAGGAGTTTTTTACCGCTTTCCGAGTGTCTTTCAATTCACTCCCCTTTTTTTCCTTTATTCCATCTTTCACCTTATCTTGAGGTGCCGATCCGGAACCCATTTCTGGAGTCGACAGTGGGCACATGCGCCCTGGGTCCAGGGCACATGCGCCCTGACTTGAGGGCACATGCCCTTGTGCCCTGGGTCCAGGGCACATGTGCCCTGACTTGAGGGCACATGCCCTTGTGCCCTGGGTTGGGGGCACATGCGCCCTGACTTGAGGGCACATGCCCTTGTGCCCTAGGTTGAGGGCACATGCGCCCTGACCCCAGGGCACGTGCCCTTGTGCCCTAGTTTGAGGACACATGCGCCCTGGTTCCAGGGTACATGGACCCTAGATGTGCACCATTCTTCTCTTGACCCAAAAACAGCTCAAACGAACTCGGAATCGCATGAAATCACAGTCAAAACGAAGAGAATGCAGAGATCTACGTTTTATTTAACTGGAGTACTGACCTTTGAATGTGATTCAGGCTCTAAAAATGTGAAAGAAGTCGGAGTAGCTCTGGTGAAGAGAGAGACTGTGTGTAGCGAAATGAACTGGTAAAGACAGCTGGTCTATTTATAGAGGTAAAAATATGTAAAAATCATGAAAATTTTAAAAATTACCTTGCCACTCTTGAAATTGAGCCGATCACAATGCCACTAAGAGAATCCCAAACAGATTTCTGGATTGCTTAGAAAAATTCACCGAAAAAATGCATGTTTTAACTTCATAAAAAAAAAATTATTTCTTACTATTAAATCTTGCAAATCATGTTGTAAAATAGCTATTTTTTTCATGCATTGTTTTGGTCATGCATTGACAATTTTTTAGGCATAAGGTAAAACTTTGTGAATTTATATTGCAAAATTGACATGACAAAATTCATTTCATATTCATAAATGACCAAAATTTGTTTGACAAGCTAGAAAAGAAAATGGCAACAAAAGGATGATCAGGTATAAAGAAGCTGCAGCTGAGAAAGATAGCGACGTTGGTCATCTGGACTCTCCTCGGTAAGCGTGCCTGGTCGCTGTAGCCGGCTCGTACTCCACAAGGCAATAGATGTCGTAGCTTCCTCCGTGTCTTCATCTGTATCAAGCTTTCTATCTTTGATAAGAGTTAAGTGTGAAAGCACCGGCAGTTCATGGCGAGGCAAACCAATCTGGGAATGACACCTGTGCGGATTGTACAGAACAAAAGCCGAGCCAGTAATTAGTCGAAGATCCACGCCAGGAGCAAAACAGATATGAACATCTCTCTGTTGCATAATGACCGGACTGTGCACAAAGCCTGAATGACTCATGGAAGCAAGATGGATACGCCAATCTGTCCGTTTCTTCAATGAAGCACATTTGTTGGAAACCGTGTTAGGAAAACCGAGAGCTGCAGCATATGGGAACAATGCACTGCGCCGAAAAAGCCATGAAGTAGTAGTAGCACTGCCTGATGGATCAAACTTGAAGTGAAGATCTGCCCAGAAAGCAAACAAAAGAGCACTGCCAAACATAGGATGTCCCACGCAAGCAGAAGACAAGCCACAGTAGAGAAAGCCAAGCACTGAAGGACCGAGCCGCTTGCCGTCCCAGATTCCGCGAATACACGAGAGTTGTCCCTGCTCCAGAAAACCATCTTCTGCAGGAAACAAGAACACGGCAGCAAGGCAAGTAGCAAAACCCTTGGATGCATGAAGAAGTTGTGTCTCATCAAGGCCGCGAGAAGACAAAGTAGAGATAGTTCAAGCTGCCAGTTTTTAGAGGTGGATCCGTTTTCCGGTGATGAGGGAGTTGATTTGCTCTGTCTCCATGAAATCCTATAAGAACTCAATGCAAGACACTGATCCAGAAGGAATAAACATTCTTGCAATCTCACCTTTTCTAGTACATGGTAGTTCAAGAAACAACTCTGCTTCTTCTAACAAGATGGTGCATTCAAAAGAGTTAAAGACAAAGGTATGAGTGTCAGGATGCCATAACTCTACCAAAGCACCCATCAATCCAAAGTCCACGTGATATTCTGCATAGTGTTTCGCATGAACCAGAAGACCGGTCAAGCCCCAACCACTCAAGATTGATTTTACTGACAAATGAAACACTCCAAGCAGATCTTTAAACCAGACGGGTGAACAAAATCTTCGAGGACCTAGGAAAAGAGGGTAATCCTGCATAAAATCATCAAACGAGGCTATCAAGTATTTGCACTTTTTATGAAAAAAAAAATTTGACCAGGGGTAGGGCGCATGTGCCCTCACATGGGGGCACATGGCCAGGTGCCCCACCCCAGGGCGCATGGCCAGGTGCCCCCGATCAGGGGCACATGGACCTAAATTTTCAAAAAAATCACAACTGATAAACAATAATTTTTTTCTTACGAGATTTGCTGAAACCCTCCTTTTTACATGTTCTGGAATGCTTGAAATTGCTCTTCCTTAGTTAGAACACATCTTCTTAGAAGGAGGAGCCATTTGAACAGAGATAAGATCAATTTTCGAGTTTAATAGAGTATTTATAGAAGAGGATTAATCCATTTTTGAGTCAAATTCGGATTTAAAAATGCTTTTCTAAGGTTAGGGCGCATGTGCCCTCATTTGGAGGTGCATGGCCAGGTGACCTACCCAGGGCACATGGCTAACAAAATTCAAAAAATTTCAGAAAAATCTCAAAAAATCAGAAATTGTCCATAATGTTAAGAATGGCATTTTTGCTAAAGAAACCATCATCAAAAACATTGTTTTGACCTTCAAATGATGATTTTAATAGTAAAAACTTAAGTTGTTCATTTCAGGAACAATATGCTTCATATGACAATTTCTCCTGTTGGGTACTAATAAAAAATGTGCAGGCAATCTTTTAAGTCCTAACAGGTGAATTAGTGAGATCGGTATTCCCCAAGAAAATGTCATGCCAACCTTGTGGCGAAAAGAGAGGAAGCGCCACCCAGCTAAACATTATCGTGGTGCTGTATTTCGTCAGAAGGCAAGACAAGGATGGACTAGAGATGCTGATGAATCAGGCAGTCGATGCAAGTCGATAGACCACGCCTGAAGACTTCACTCAAATCCACATTCTCATCAATCTCACATCATCACCATCACTTCATTTTTGCACTTCACATCACTCCTACTATCTGTCACCTAGTTATGTTAGGGCCATTTGATACATATTATATGCATTAATGTTGAAGACCTTGAGCGTGAAGATGACTGGGCCCGAGGTCCCCTTCAACAAAATCTACGACGGCTTGGTCATTTCTTTACACTCACAGATAAGCCAAAATTGAACGTTGGAGGGACGATGGTTCCTAATCGGGTGTCTTCAACTATTTTCTACATAATTTTTTATGTTTTCACATCCATCTCCTTTTTTTATTCTTATCATTACCAATTTTATCTCTTCATGTTTTATTCCTTTCTTTTTGTTCCACCATGTTTTATTCTTTTCTTTCTTTTATCCCACCGTGTCTTTTATTTTACCCACCGTGGCAATTGTCATGCCATTGTTTCTTCTTTCCCATCATTCTATGTTAGTCCCACCATTATCTTTCAATCTCACTATGGCTTAAGTTTGTTTTGTCATTTTACGAATACTTGGTTTTCTACCAGAGCGTGATTCATGGTTTTCACGATACCCGAGCAATTTTGTTATGCTTTAACGAACCCTTTTAGAATTTGAGATTATTCCACTCAGAATTAAACTGAGTATTTTAATGAAACTTGAATGAACTTGAGATTCCAAATATGATGGATTGGTATTCTTTTCATTTTAAGATCAACTTCTCTTTTAAAACTTTAGCCCATCACAGTACAAGAACACCGCAAAGTTCGGGTTGCTGGCTGATGATGAACCTACGAATTCGAGGACTCCTCACCACGCTGAGGGTTGGCTACATCCTTTTATCCTTTATCATTTACTTTTTCATCTCTCGTGCCAAGGGCATGTCTTTTACTAATCAATTATGTAAGGTTTTGATAGAACATGAAAGTGATCTAGAATACTCAGCGAGATTCATATTGCTGGATCTGGTAGATAAGCGTGTCTATATCTACACCTTGATGCCACCTTTTCAGTCCATCATCATTCCATTCCACTACATTCATCTACACTCACTTGCATTCCATTACAGTTCACTCCGAATCACTCCGCTTCATTACATGCCATTCCCTTACAAAGCCGACATCAAGGCGAGGCAAGCTGTAGACACGCCAAATTCGCCTAATTCAGAGCATAAAACTCATGTTTATAGGGTAACATGTATGATTGACCTTAGAATGATGCCGGGTCTTTAAAAGTTGATTTGGAGCTTCGCCGAACGAAATCGGATGTTTTCCGAAGTTTTCTGCAAAAAGTCGTAATTTTCGAGCGAAAGCCACATGTTAATCGTGTAAACACGGAAATTGGCTGAATGACCCATTCCTAATGATCATGCATTGAAGGTTATGGTCATATTCACACTGCGGACAAGTTTTGTTGCATACCGTGCCTTTCCGATTTGCCGTCGGAGTCATTTTGACCTGTATCAGATCTTCTGTTCACTGCCCTAACTTCCGGACAAAATTCTGAAGTTTTGGAGGGTGTGATGGCTGATACGATACTAAATAGAGCTTCTTCGGCTTGTTATCTTTCCAACGCAACAAACGGCGTCAAATTCTGAGTTCGGGAGTGTTCGCAATAGCTTCCGGAAGAAGGACGCGCAAAAACAATCCCATGCGCCCGGGTTCCTGGTCACATGCGCCCGGGACCCAGGGCACGTGCCCATGCGCCCTACCATTGAGGCACGAGGGACCCAGTTTTTCACCGGGACTCTACCACTGAACCGATCAACCGGATAAGGACAAATTTTTCAGGAACAGTGCCATGCGCCCCTTCCAGGGGGCACATGCGCCCCACAGTGGGGCGCATGCGCCCTGCACCAGGGCGCATGCGCCCTGGGGTAGGGCGCAAGGTGGCCTTTTTTTTAGCCCGGATGAGACTGTTCGTTCTCCTATAAATTGACTCTGATTCTGGTTGTTCCAAAGGGATGGGCACGACCCCCCAGGCATCTCAAGACATCCAACCTCCCTCCTGAATTGTTTTTGTGATTTTTTGAGAGAGAATTTCGAGTTTTTAGAGAGATAAAAGTCAGTTCAAGAGAGAGGAAGACTGTTCTGCAGGTGATCTGCCAGGTCTCTCTTCTTCGTCCTCTACAGAAGCGTGTGGATCTCTGATGCCAGATCTCTCTTCATCAAAGTTCTTCCTCTCCAAGTCTTCTTCAGTTTTCAATAAACGTCACTCCATTCCAAGGTCGGGGCTGGTCGTGACGAGCACTGAAGCAAAGTCGCGCCTGGCAGATCCTGAACTGCTGCTCAGCTTTTTCGACAACACAGATTTGGCCATATCTTTCTCTATTCAACTCATAATCTTTCTGTTATTTTTTCTATCTCTTTGTTTAGTGATTATACATCCTTCTATCATTTGTTTACATTTTTTGCATTATTTTTAGTCTGTTTATCCGAAAATAGAAAAAAAGGTGGTTAGAGATAACCCGAATCTGGTCAGTTTCTTGTCAGTTGTGTGTTTTATGTTATTCTCTTTACATATACTCCACTTTGATTAGTTCTAATAGTATCTTTCACTTGTTTGTTTGTATAGTTGCACATAATATCAAGCATCCACACGTTGAGGACTCTTCTTCATCGGCCGGCCGAAGAAGAAGAAGCTTTAACCAACATTCTTCACGCTAAGGTACACATGGTCAATTTTAATTCTATAAATCGGAACCCGCGGTTCCTGGTGACCACATGTATTAATTTTCTACTTATCATCCTCCTCCCACATGACCCGAACCGTCTCTTTGGTGATCGAGCGACGCCAAGGGATGAAAGTTCGGGGATCAATGTGAGTGTGGGGTCGGGGTGAGAGTTGCTTTTCATGCTTTATTCCTTTCTTTTATCATCCCCTCTTGACGTGACGATCTGGGTTCACGGACTTCCCTGAAAAGGAGAGGACCCCGTCAAATTTTCAGAGTCGACACGTGCGAGATTGTGAATGAGAGGGAGATAGGGGGGTCAGTGGGGCAGGAGTCGACGCATGGCGCCACGCTCGACAGCGTGTAGCTGGCCATGCCCAATAGCTATGCCTGTGGCACACGGAGGATGATAGGAAGTGAGGTGTCGTGGTGGCTACGACGGCCAACCGGGTATGTGGCAACGCAGCGGGCGAGAAGCATTGTGCATTGTTCCCAATGGCAACAAAGCATTGCTGCACCCATAGTGGCAGCGGGTGGCTGCAGAAAGAGAGAAGAGAGAGAGGGAGAGGGGAAAAGGAGAGGGAAGAGAGAGGAGAAAGGAGAGAGCGATAGAGAGATCAGGGGTTGCTGACCGAGGAGAGAGAGCAGAGAAAGGTCGGCGAGGGGGGGGGGAACGGACAACGCAGTGCACCATCCCCCGGTGGCACTGCATGCCGTGGCATGCCGCATGCAGGAGACGCGCGGGAGCTGCACAGGCATGGCACGGTAAACTTGAGGGCGAGAGAGGAAGAGAAAAAAGGGGGGAAGAGAGAGAAAAAAATGGGAGAGAGAGAGAGGGAAGACAGAGAGGGAGAGAGCGGTGGGAGCACGGCGACGCCTTGTGGCAGCGATCATGCGGTGGCGATGGCCGCGGGGCAGGAAAAGAAGAAAAATAAGAGAAGTGGAGGCAATTGGCGACCGCGAGAAAGAGAGAAGGATACTAGGGGGTGGGCGTGGGCGTCCCGCGGCAACGGCGGCAGCCCGTGGCGACGGCGACCACTGTAGACACTCGGAAATGGCCCGTACGGAGGTTTGCCCTCTTTCTTTCTCTTCTTGTAGTGAAGAGTTAGTGGTGTGTGTGTGGGTGTGGTCGCCAGGAGCCAAAGGCTCCAAAATGTGATTAAGTGTAAAGCAAACGGAATGAAAAAGCAAGTTTGATCGCCGTACCTTTTGAAATGGGGAGATTGTTGGTTTCTAACTTCTCCTCTCTCGGCCGGCCGAAGGAGGAGAGCTTTAGTGAGCTCTTTTACTTCCGATCGGGTTGAAGCTTCACCTCGAATGGGTTCACCCAAGAATGTCCTGCGGAGAAACACGAAGACAAGTGAAGATCATTAGCTCTGGCGTGAGTATAGTATCATGCTTGGTGTGAATCTTAAACATTCAAAAGGAGATGAACTGACCGGATTGGGAAGAAATCCCAACCCCTATTTTTGGTATGTTTTTAAATATATGGAAGATGTAAAATGACTTAATGCATGCTAAATGAAGTGATAATAGGTTCTAAGATGAAAATGGAGAACAAAGATTCGATCGGACAGGCGATCGGACTCCAAAAAGTACAAAACTGGGTTCTGCCCTTGCTGGTGCCCTATATATAGGGCGCTAGCTGTAGGTGCCCCCCTTATAGGGCGCGTTGACCAAGTTCAAAGCACCTTGTATATGGGGCACTAAGTCTGGCTCGGGCAGATTTTCTTTCCCTCTTCGCGATGCTGCTCCGGAGTGCTAGGCGGCTTTAGGGACAAAGTAGGGGCTCCTCCTTGTAGCCAATATGTAAATGAAGCTAGTGGTGGGTGGTTTGAATGCTGGATGAAAGAGGAGAAACAGATAGAGGCTTTCAAAGTGGAGGAAAAACCATGTTTCTGGATGGCAGAAACAACAAGTTTTTGGGATTTTTAAAGATTGAATTTGGATCGGTTTGAAGGCTTATAGGAGGTGCAAATGGCTTAGAAACATTGTATTGGATGAGCTCTAGGGTGGTACGGAGTTGGAACCTTCTCCCAGCTTCAAATGGGGGTCTATTTATAGCCTAAAAGAGGGTACTTTGGCCAATTCCGAAAAGCAGTTCCACGCGGCAAAGCACCCTATATATAGGGCACCAACATCATGAGCTATGTCAAATCGATAAGACGAGTCCCTGTGAGTGGTCAAATCAGCAGCCAGTCGAGTCGATTTGACCAGGTGCCAGGCGCCCTATATATAGGGCGCCTGGTGCCCTATATATAGGGCGCCAGGTGCCCTATAAACAGGGCTCCTGGTGCCCTATAAGCAGGGTGCCTGGTGCCCTATAAATAGGTGTCAGGTGCCCTATATATAGGGTGCCAGGTGCCCTATATACAGGGTGCTTTGACCCCGGTCAACTTCCTATCGATCTTCTTCGGAATGTGCCAAAAAACCTGATTCTTCCAGAAAACACGGTTCCCTTGAAAGGTTACTCAAATATTTTTCATGAAAACAAGAATTTAAGCTCTTCAACCAGGCCAAAATTGTGTGTCTACAGCTTGCCTCACCTTGGCATCGGCTTTGTAGGGGACTGACATGAATGCAGCGCAGGCGAATGTAGTGAAACGTAGTGAGGTGTAGCGGAATGAAGTGGTAATGGACTGAAAAGATGACGCCAAGGTGTAGATTTAAACACGCCCTCATTGGCCTAGTTGAGTGGAATGAAACTTTTCCAGACTCCGAGGTTGCCTTTTGTCTTATCGGAACCTCCCCTTTGGTTGATTGATTAGAAAGAACAGTACTAAAAGTAACTAAAATCCCACATGGGGGAGAATTGTTACCGGCCAGGACCCGAATTGCATGGTGTGTTGGACACGGTAGAAAGTAAATTGCGAAAAGTAAAGAGGAAACAGGCGATCAACCAAGGTAGGGTTCTTCAAATTCATCGGGTTTACTCAGGAATACCGGTGCAGTTCGGAATGGAATAACTTCTCATTTTTATGAAATCATCGTTGAAACATGGTTAAAACCGATCTTCCGGGCAGACCAAAGCCCCCTCTAAGAGCTATAGAAAGATTGTAATGGTAGAGTTGGCATGAAAGATGAGTATGATGATGCATGAGATGATGTGTAACGATGCATGATGCATGCTGGGTTTAAAGAAATACAAATAAGCATAAGAAAATAGTTGAAGATATATGTCAAACGCAACGGGTTAGGACATCCGTGAAGACACTGTCGTCCCCGTTTATTTGACTTTGGCTTATCTGCGGGCCTAAAAAGTGGCTGAATCCTTCATCGATTTTATTGAAGGGGTTCTCAAACTCAGCCCTCTTAGACCCAAGGTCTTCAACGATACATGCAAGATTATGATAGATAAATGGTCTATGTAAGGCTCCAGGCGCCCTGTTTATAGGGCGCCTGGTGCCCTAATTACAGGGCACCATGTGCCCTGTTTATAGGGCGCCAGGCGCCTTATAACCGGGGCACCTGCGCAAAATTTGCTCTTGCTCCTTCCTGAGGCTGCCTTTTAGGGTCTATAAGAGGGGGGGACCCCCCTTCTTCTCCCCCACACCAGCTACATTGCTTTCCTCCTTTCCGTTGTTCTAATGGCTTCTTCCTCCTCCCGTACGACTTGCCCAATAGAGATGAAGGGCTTTTCCGAGGTTCCGTGCCATATCTGGAACCGAGTATCCATGGGAGTGGTAGTGACCTTATTAGGCACAACTTCTTGTTTTGCTCCAAAGTTTTCTTTCCTGATCGTGTGGTTATTCTGCAGGACCTTCCAATCTTCCCCGGTGCTCGTCGTTATGGACAGGTGTTGTGGATTGCTCGACTGTTGGCCGCCATCAACATCCATGTGCGGTCTATTCTAAGCGGGTGGGGCTTTTCCGGCATTTTGGTCCACGCCAACCATCTTCTCAAATATTTCTAGGACTTCTCTATGGTGGGTGCACTTCTCGAGATGTGGCACCCCGACATGCACACCTTCATCTTCGACACCTTTGAGTGTACCATCCTCTTGGAAGAGGTGGAGCTATTTCTGGGGCTGCGTGCTATGCCTGGTTATGGCCAGGCCATGTTTATTCCTGTTGGACTGGTTACCGGTTTAGACTTCCTTCACGGCTTTATGACCACCGGACAGGCTCAGTCCATTATGGTAGGTGGGCGTATTTATACCGAGGCACTGGCAGATTGGTCCATTGGCGTGATTCAGGGTGCCGGTGACAATGAAGCTCTGCTGTTGCCTGTGCCAAAGGTGTTGCTGCCTGCCTTGCCTCTGTACTCCTCTACCCGTGTAAGGATAGGTGGCTTGATCCCACTTGCCTTCCTTGCATTCAAGGCATCTGATCCAATGAGTGCATAGCCCACTCGGTGTTGGGCTATCTTTATGATGGTATGACTTCTGCTAGTGTTGACAGGCCTATGTTTGGCAGCATCCTCCTGTTCATGTGCTGGGCTGACTGGCACTTCAAGTTTGATGTGTGCTACGGACTGGCCACGGCTTCCCGGCTTTTTGCTCGAAGCCCTCTCCAGTCTCTCACTAGCCGTCTTCTTATGGACTACAAAGTAATCAACAAGTGCCCCTCATTGAAGACCCGTGCTGACTGGAGTTTGTACTTCTCTGCCATGAGTTGTGCCGGGTTTGTTCATCCTACCAAGGCTGTCATGCGCCAGAATGTTCGCGCTTCTACCACCCCTGGGGTGGATCTTTGATTGATCACTGGCTCCTCCTTCATCATCTACAACCCGCACCGGTGCTTTCCGCAACTGGGCCAACCTCAGCTCAAGGTTCCTTGCCTCTCCCACATTCCATCTGTTAAGGATCGCCAATCAGGCACGGCAGTTGACGATGAAGAATGCCAGAGCATTCTTGCTATTTGTGGAATTTGCAAGAGTTTTTCTCCGAGCACCTATATGGAAGAAGACGAAGTCTGGAAGAGTCGGTACGTGGCGAGACTGAGGAAGCTCTGCGGCTGATGTCTTGTATTTGCTTTTGGTTGCGTCCAGTTGTAGGTTGTCTACTTTTGTTGTGCCTAGGACTCGATCAATGTAGGTCTAGGACTTGCTTAGTGTAGTTCTTTTCATTCCAGTTGTGTCTAAGTCTTGTCAATGTTAGTAACCAGCAAAATATGCAAAAATGGAATTAATCATCAATGTTTGCTGACAAATTTATGATTTTCTATGAAGAATGTAGTTTGAAATCATGTTCTATGAATTTTCAAAAATTTTGAAGATTTTGGCCGTGACGTTTTATATTTCCACCCCTGCACCCTTCTCTCATTTTACCAGCAACTTTTCAAGCTTTTCTACTGAGCGGGGCCCTTTTGGAGCATGTAGCGTGCCGTGTGGACTCTAGGGTAAGTTTCTCCCAACTGAAAACATGTAGTTTATTCTGTTTTGTCCATTTTCGTAGAAGGGACCGAACCGATTTGGGGTCGTTTCGGATCGGAACGGGAAGAGAGAAGGGGGCTAAGCCCCCTAGCGCCCCCTTGATGGGGCGCTAGGCTCTGCCTGGCGCTCCATCAAGGGGACACCAGGCGCCCTATCAAGGGGGCGCCTGGCCCAAGCGCCCCATAAATGGGGCACCTGGTCATCAGGCCCCCGTCTTCTTCATTCTTCCGTTTCTGACCTGGTTCTGACACTTGGGAAATGATGCAAATGACGAAGAGGTATCGTGTTGAGTGTGGTGGAGCCTCCAGCTCTGCCGGAGCCTCTAGTTCGGCCGATCTTGGCCCATCGGTGCTGCCTTCCCTTTACCCGCCTCCAGCAGTCACGGTAATCGATTTTGACTTCCCCCTTTTGAATTATTCATCAATTGCCATTTCTAACATGATTGTTTGTTCGTGCAGGGGAGGATCAAGTGCCAGATATCCTGGGAGATGGTCTTTCATGCTTATTAGGGGTTGCAGGCTTTCCAGAAGGCGCGACTGGATGTGATGGGCTTCGGCCCGTTGCTCCGTTGTTCCGCCTTCTGGGAGGACCTCCCCCTGATCTAGGCTCTGAGGGAGAGATGAGATTCTACTACCCATTCCTTCCTCTTTTCCTGGGGGCACATGGTGCCTACCTTGGAGGACGTCTCCCGGATCACGGGGCTCTGTGTTCACGGCTGCGTCGTTACTGGCAAGACCTACCGTGACTACTCGACCATGGTCCGGGATTTTTTGGGTCATCCGATCCCACACTGTCTCGGCGGACTGCGCGTTATGAAGCGCATAGACGTGGGGGACTTGCTCAGATTGGGCAAGGCAAGTGTGGGGAAAGATGACATGGTAGTGGATGTTCTTCACGCGTTGACGGAACACGTGAAGGGCCACCTGGTCGGTGAGGAGGGTACCGTCCAAGCCGATTTTGATCTCCGCCGGTTCCTCCTTTTCTTCCTGACCCGGTTTCTGTTAGCCTCGAAGACGGACAGGGTGCACTTGCGGTTCCTTCCATTCCTCGCTAACCTGTCGAAGGTTGGCGAGTATGCCTGGGGGGCTGCCATGTTGGCACACCTATTCTCTTCGCTGGCGATGGAGAGTGGCCCAGTCTCTGTAGCAGGTTTTACTCCATTCCTTCAGGTATGCCTTGTCTCTTTTGTTCATTAACAATTCTGCCTTGTTCATGTTGACTAATTAAGCTTATTGGCAGGTTTGGAGTTATTATCATATCCCCTTGGGGCATGCCTTGCTGAAGGAGGACCCCGAGTATCCACTTATCGGCAGCTGGTTTGCCAGCCGATCTGCCTCTTCTCATCCTTACCGGGTGGAGAACCTGAGGAGGTAGCTGCTCTGCTTCCCCCACCATGTGGTATCCTATCCCTTTTTCTTTCAACTTTTTTGGTTCTTCTTATTCACTGTCATGCCTTGCTTTTATAGGTGGTGTGGCGCCCATATTCTGACATTCACCTGGATCAGCAGCCGTGGGTGTCGGAGAGTCGTTCGGTCTTTGGCCGTGACACTTTTTTGATTTGCCTGAACTAGATGGAGCCTTTGTGGGTGCGTCTCACGATGTGCTCATTGGGGTTCCACCAGGAGTGGGTTGACCTTCCTCCCTACCCACTCCTGGGTCATTCCACCCGTGGCCTGATCCAGGAGATTGACTGGAAGAAGGAGGGCCAGTTCGCTGTTCAGATCTGGAAGAGGGGTGGCACCCTAGTGACCTTCAGTGCTCTTGACAATGGTGACTATCTGTGCCGCTATACAATGACATTTGCCCATCTGTTTACTGAGGGTGGCGAGGTATGCCTTTATTTTTTCTGGCACTGTTCTTTCCTTGTTTGATATCTGACCACTTGTTGCTTGCAAATGATCCAAGAGGAGTAGTCTCGCCTGAGGGTAGGGACCGCATCTCTGGAAGCAGAGATGGAGCGATAGGTATTTTCTTTACTTTGTGCCTTTTTGTTGCTTGTTAGCTGACTCTTCTCTTTTCTTTCCAGCGACGCCGTTACCGTCGGCAGCTGCGGGGGCATAATGATGAGGTGACTTTCTTTTTCTTTCTTTTACTGTCCTGAATAGATGATTCTCACTGTTTCCCTTGCCTTTTTTCAGATCGTGAAGCTTCGGGAGCGTTTGGCCGAGTTAGAGTTGGGTGCTCGACCGACTGTTCCCGAGCCGGCGGTCTTTGGTGGGCCTTCTGAGGCCCCTTTCGAGCCGTTCGACTTCGGCCAGCCCATGGGTCCTGAGCTTCCTCCTCACCATCTGCCAGCTGATCCACCCCACTTCATTCCCACCGACCCTGGGAGTAGCTCTTCCGAGATGGGTCTTTTTCTCGAGGTGATCATCATTTTCTTTCTTATGCTATCTTCTTCTTTTATTTGCCTTGCTAATTTTTCTTTCTTTCTTGTAGATTGCTTAGCTGAAGGAGAGGGTGCAAACCCTTAGCACCAAGGTGAATTTCTGCGACTTGCTTTTGTTTCATTTTGCTTGATTCTGACATTCTTTTTGTTTGCAGAACAAAGATCTTTGGGCGAGGATCTCTGATCTTTCTGCGGGGGGTGTTCCACATTCTGACAGCGGACCCTCAGATCTTCGAGATAGGGTTCATGTTCTTTTGCTTTGCTTGTTATTGTTATCTTTTTTTTTCTGACACTTTTCTGGTAGGTGATGGAGCTACAGAGGGAGCTCGAGCTCGAGCCCATAGTAGGTGTTAAGGATCCTAGCCCTTCTTCTTCTTCTGAGGTGCGGAATCTTTATTCAGATTTTTGAACTTGGAACTCATGGACTGATGCTTCTTCTTTTGTTTCTTTTTCAGACTGCTCAGAGGATAGAGGAGCTGACACAGGAGGTATGAGTTTGATTCTTATCCTTGACTGTTTCTTCTGTAGCTGATACATCTCTATGTTATCTTGTAGGTTGGGAGGCTGGAGGCTCGTGTGGCTGAGCTATCACAACACGAGTCTGAGCAGATCCTCTGTCTCTGCCTTGACCATTCCTCGGAGCTTCTTCGATTGGAGGTAGAGCATCGACAGATGATGATGTAGGCACTCCAGTCTCGGTCTCGGTGCCATTCTTACCGTTCCGACTCTCACGGGACTACGCTGAGAGGACCTACTCACTCTGGTTCTTCTCAGACTAGTAGTCATAGGAGGAGAGGTGAGGAGAGACATGCCATGCCACCTCCGGGTGATCAGGCTCCGGCGGAAGGAGGTGGCAATTTGTGATGTGCCGACCCCTTCCTTGTTCACGATGTACCTTTCTTTTACATAGTGACATTTTCTTCCCTTCTTGGCTCCCTGCATTTACTTAGAAGGTGATTAGAACTTTATTTAGGCTTAGTCCCTTGCGAGAAGAGGGAAAAACTGCCTTGATCTTTTGTCAAGGGACATAGGCCTTTTCAAGGTAAAATAACAGAAATATATAAGTATGCACAAAAGGAAATATGCAAGGCTGAAATTAAACATGAATGCAAAGGCAACTAGTCAGTTAGAAAACAAATTTTTAGGTATTTTGAAATTTTTGATTTGTTTGGGTTTTGATGGTTTTATAATGTTTTTGGTGTTTTGGAATTTTTATGATCTTTTTTGGTGTTTTTGGATTTTTATTATTTTAAGAATTTTGAGTTTATGAATTTGTTTGGTATTTTTAAAGTATTCGATTTTTTTTGTTTTAGTGTGAAAGAAACGATCACCTCATCTTTTGCCTTGCTTGCCATAGGTGCCCCTCATCATTACCTAAGGGTTAAGAGTAGGCATCACGTGTAAGAAAGTGCCTAGTCCGAGATCTTCTGACCTTCTGCCTTCGATAGGCTATGGCTTTTCTTGGATCTAGTCGGTCAACCCTGCTCGCAAGGTTAAAGAGGGAAGAGGATTGAAGGTAAGTCCTTAATAGGATTCAGGGGTGTCGAATTTGTTTCTCTACTAGTGCCCGCGTTGCCTGTTTGGGATTTGACATCCTTGGGTCCTTCCTTATATCCCTTTTTCTTTGATGGCCCACATTCAGACAGGTCTTTTTTCTTTTGCTTGATTTTGACCTGAGGGGTTCATTGCCCATCTTTTGGAGCCTTTTTCTTTTTGGGCTTTTGTTGGTACACATTCAGACAGGTCTATTCTTTTGCCGACCTGAGGGGTCATTGCCCATCTTTTGGTACCTTTTTCTTTTAAGAAGTCAGACCTTCAGAAGCATACTCCTACTAAGGCAATGGGCACTTTCGACCGAAATAAGAAGAGAATAGGCCAGGGTTGACCTTCTTTTGCCAAGTATTGCCTAGCTTTCGCTCTGACTTCCAATCATCGGATTCTGAAACCTAGGTGTGTAGTGTGTATAGTATGATGCCTATTCTTATTTTCCTAAGTGACAAGTTGGTGCACCGAACAAGCAAGCGTTAGAAGTTATCATCATTCTTTACACCTTCGGATTTTATAGATTTTTTTGTTTTTTTTTGTGATTTTTGTTTTAAGGGAAATATATTTTGAGATATACACCATTCCAAAGATGAGCTAGTTCTTCTCCTGCTGCATTAGTTAGCTTAAATAAATTACCAAGATAAACTGTTGATATTACATACGGACCCTCCCAATTAGGTTGAAGTTTGGAGCGGGGACCACCAGGCTTAATGAATATTCTTTTAAGCACAACCTCATCGATTTCAAATTTTCTCTCCACCACCCTCTTCCGATAAAATCTTTTAAGTCTATTCTTATAATATCTAGCATGTTCGGCAGCGGCCAGCCTCCTTTCGTCCAAGAGTTCGAGTTGTGCGAGAAGGGAATCTCGGCGTTCATCCATTGGGATGTCTCGATCGATCTGGACTCGGAGGGAAGGAATGATTACTTCGTATGTGACTACCGCCTCCATCCCAAATGCCAAGGCATAGGGAGTTTGACCCGTTGGGGTTCGAATAGAAGTGCGGTAGGCCCATAGAGCATCAACTAACTTATCCGGCTAGTCCGCGAACTTGCTAGACTTACAAGTTTTCTTAATGATTTTTATCAGAGTTTTATTTGTGACTTCTGCTTCACCATTGCCTTGAGGATAATATGGAGATGAATGATGCAATTTGATGCAATACCTGTCGCAAAGGTCACGCAGCTCCTGAGAGATGAATTGTGGTCCGCTGTCGGTGATGATGTTGCCTGGGATCCCGAACCTAGCAATGATGTTGCGTTTGATGAAGGTGCAGACTGTTGATGCCTTGATTTCCACGTATGCTTCCGCTTCCGCCCATTTGGTGAAGTATTCCGTTGCCGTTTAGATGAAAGACTTGGTTTTTTTGTGGAGTTTGGGTCACCAAGGGGTCCGATAACATCAAAAGCCCACATAGCGAAAGGCCATGGGGCATGAATCGGGTGAAGGGAAGATGCGGGAGAATGAATCTTGTCGGCGTGAAGTTGACATTGATGACAGTGCTGGACAAAGATCGTACAATCTTCTTCCAGAGTAGGCCAATAATACCCTTGCCTGATGATATTCTTGGCGAGGGCTTGAGCATTTACATGGCCTCCACATACTCCGGAATGTGCTTCTTTAAGCACCAATTCAGCCTCTTCTTCATCTACGCATCTTAATAGAATGCCGGCCAGACTCCTTTTATAAAGTACTCCACCTAAGATGGTGTATCTCTAGGAGACTCTTCTTATGGCTTTTTTCTCTTCTGCAGTTGATCCTGGTGGATATGTCTAATCCTGACAGTAATTCGCAATCTCATGGTACCATGGTTTCTCACCCTCTTTTAATCCTTCCAACTCAACCAAAGACACTTCCTCCTTTTGCTCAATATATTCCTTCCTTTCAACTCTTCTTTAACCTTCAAGAATCATGTGTCTTCTACTGCCGGAATGGTACGTCGGCGGACATAGATCGTCTTAACCTATCTGCCTAGTGGGACAGATAGTGAAAATGCCAGGGAAGCAAGAGCATTGGAAAAAATATTTTGAGCATGAGGAACATGAATGAATTCGAGTTTAGGGAATAGCTTGATGTAATAGGTGGTGAGTTCTTGGTATGGTCTGAGCCCAGGATGAGATGTGCGATATTTGGCAAGCACTTGGCGGAGAATTAACTGACTATCACCGATCACCCTTAGTTCAGTGGCACCATAGAAGTGAGCAGCCTCCAGTCCGGCCAACAAGGCTTCATACTCAGCTATATTGTTTGTTGCTGGAAAATGGAGCTGAAAAGCCTGTGGAACGGTGACACCTTCAGGTGATAGAAGAATGATCCCTATCCCTCTACCCTGGGAGTTTAATGCCCCGTCGAAATATAAAGTCCATAGATTGGAAGATCGAATGGAGATCAATTCTTCATCGGGGAATTCTAATTGGATAGGGTCAAAGATTGGGATGGGATGATGGGCCAAATGCTCAGCAATTGCATAGCCCTTGATCGCCTTCTGTTGGATGTAGGTGATGTCAAATTGAGAAAGAAAGCTTTGCCAGCGTGCTAATCAGTCAATCAGGACATATTTTTCTAGGAGAAATTTGATGGGATTCATACGAGCAATGAGATTAACCTCGTGAGCCAGAAAGTAATGTTTAAGCTTTTGGACTACCCAAACCAGGGCGACACAGGTTTTTTCCATAGTTGTATACTTCTGCTCACAAGAGTCAAAGATTTTGGACAGATAGTATGATGTTCGCTCTTTTCCTTCATCATCTAATTGTGCCAATACTGCTCCAAGGGATCATTCCAAAACCGAGATGTATAAGATTAAGGGTTTGTCGGGAACCGGAAGTTTGAGCATAGGTGGGCTTGACAAATATTTCTTTAAACCATCGAATGCC
Organism: Cryptocoryne crispatula var. balansae; assembly: GCA_036172225.1. Lineage (NCBI taxonomy): Eukaryota > Viridiplantae > Streptophyta > Magnoliopsida > Alismatales > Araceae > Cryptocoryne > Cryptocoryne crispatula. The sequence continues at coordinate 27,663,776 of CM069922.1, forward strand.
TCCTGGCACCTTGAATCCCATCTAAATTCGGCCTTTGTCTTGGTTAACTCATAGAAAGGTTTACACCTTTGGGAGTGTTGTGAGATAAACCGGCAAACAAATTGTAGCCTACCAATCAACCCTCTTAGCTCTTTTAAGTTCTTTGGTGGAGGCATATCAATGATGGCCTTGGCCTTGTTGGGATCGATTTCAATACCTCTTTTGCTGACGATGAACCCAAGTAATTTTCTGGATGATACTCCAAACACACATTTCTTGGGGTTCATTTTAAGCTTATATTCCCTGGCTCGTTGCAAAACCCTTTTTAACACCTCAGCATGCTCATCTTGTGTCCGAGATTTAACCACTAGATCATCCACATACACCTTTACAAATTTATGCATCATATCATAAAATATCGCCACCATGGCCCTTTGATAAGTTGCTCCGGCATTCTTTAATCCGAAGGGCATGACGATGTAGCAATAGGTTCCCCAAGGTGTAGTGAATGAGGTCTTCTCTTGATCCTCTTTTGCTAACCAGATTTGATTAAACCCTGAATATCCATCCATGAATGATAGGGTTTCATATCCAGCTGTGTTATCAACAAGAACATCGATATGAGGAAGGGGGAAATCATCTTTCGGACACGCTCGGTTTAAGTCCCTGAAGTCAATGCAAATTCAAACCTTTCCATCCTTCTTCATGACCGGGACTATATTTGCCACCCATTGCGGATAAAGGACGACTCTAATAAATTTTGCTTGGTGTAACTTATCGACCTCTTCCTTCATCTTCAATGCTATGTCTGGGTGGAATCTCCTTAACCTTTGCTTGACCAGGGTAGCTTCGGGTTTTAAAGTTAATCAATGCTCTACCAATGATTTGTCTAACCCCGGCATATCTTCGTATGTCCAAGTGAACGTGTCCTTGTATTCTTGTAGTACCCCCATTAGATTATGTTCTTCTTAAGGGGTGAGGTTGGCACTGATGAGGATATTCTTAGGATCTTCCGGTGTTCCAAGATTAAGTTCCTTAGTTGGTTCATCCACCGTGGCTGATGGTTCTTCGAATCTTCTTAAACCGGATGCATAAGCATCAACCAAATCCTCTTCTTCATCCTCAGTATCAGGATCTTTTTCCGATACAACCTCGTAAACCCCTAAAGTTGGATCGATGTTGTCCTTCTCCTCATATCGGATTTCATCCAACTGGATTGCATTTCTTAGATACTCCGGTAGCTTGGCACATTCTAAGCTTTTCTGAGCTAACCGATGTAGGTATCGTTTTGGAACTCTCCTACCTCTGATTTTTGTTTTATTTTTATTGGAAACTAAACCTAAAGAAGAAGAAGATAAAAAAGGGGAGGAAGAGGAGGTTGAGGGAGTAGAATTTATTATAGAAGATGAAGGGCAAAGGAGATCGATCAGAGACCGAGTGGCCTCTCGGGTTGGATCATCCTTCGGTGCGAGTTGGGATGTTTCTTCGATTGAAACTTGGGTTGAGAACATGACATTTTTTTATCTTTTTAAGGAGTACTAAACATGAACACAGAGGGGGTTTGGTTGGTTGTGGTTTCCTGTGTGGGCTAGGATATTGACAAGGAAGGAAATAAATCGAGCAAAGATGGGTAGAGAGAGCATCCATCCTTGTTGCCTGGTGAATCAGATGGTGAACTTGTTGGGAACGAGTCTGTTAGATCCATGGAGATGACAAGAGGTGAATGCTCCTGATTCTGATTGCTAGAAGGCTTGCTATGGAATAATTCACCACTCGACCCTTCTTCAGAGAATACCCATGATATGTTGAGAAACGGCTCATTTTCTAGGCTATCAACCTTCTTCTTCTTTGCCTGTTCTTATGATTCTTGTTCTTTAATCATCTGTATCGTCTCCCTCTTGTCGAAGAACTTGTGCAGACACCCCTTGAAGTATTTTGACTGATCTTTTGGCCATTATCGCATGTCCCATCGTATCCTATCCCATTCCTTGATGTTGTCTTTACTAGTTGGATGGGCTCTATAATGCCCTGCAGTTCTCTTCCCAACCCTCAGCCTTCTTGATATCCCAGATTTTCCATCATATGCCACCCAAGGGTCTTGGTAGCATCCTTCTTTCTTTTCCAAGCTTGCTTGGGCTGTCTTCCATCCTTTGGCAAATCAAGGATTGTGAAGACCGGTTGATTTGGCAAGCCAGGAGGGAGAGTAACCAGACAGTCCACAGGCATGCTTACCACATTAATGACTTGGCCCTTGAAGAGAAACTTGATGCACTGGTGATTGGTTGAGGCTACAGTCTCTAGTGCCTCAAGGTATGGCCTTCCCAAGATAGCTTTGTAAGTTGGGTCCATGTCCAGGATGTGGAAGTCAACAGTAATAAGTCAGGGTCCGAGCTTGACTTCGAGTGTAACCATGCATGGGCAGGCCTCTTGGAATTGTCACATGATGTTACAGTGATCTGTGATGGCCGAATATCCTCTTTTGGGATTCCACATAGTTGTAGCATTTCCGGTGGCAAGACATTGATGGAAGCACCGGTATCAACTAAACAAGACTTGACGTCTGTTTCATTGATGCTAAAAGTGATACAAAGTGCATATTTTCTTGCTTCTGGTTCGGCCAACTCTTCTTTGGTGAAAGTGAGGGCAGGGTGTTCACTTCTCGGAATCAAGACTGATGCAATCTTCTCAGGGGGGAGGGTTTCATTGACCATTACTCGTTGTAGATACTGTTGAAGAACTTCTTGATGAACTTTGGACCTTTTGATCAGCTCTAGAATGGAAATCCGTGCAGGGGTTTTGTCGAGGTGTTTCAGTAAGTCATAAGATGTCCCTGGCATTGGTTCTTCTGGGTGTTCTTCTTCTTCTTCTTGTGATCACCCTGGTTGACCGGTCTGGGGAAAAATTCTTTGAAACATGCGCCCACTTCTAAGCACTGTGGCAAGCAGAGGGGCTGTAGTTGGTGTAGTAGAGGTGGATGGAGGGTTAGGTCGGATGATGGGAGGCCTTGGTAAGGGCATAGTGATGATAGTTCGGTTTGTAGGGATGTGGGTAGGTTGTGATGGCATGGTTGTACGAGGTGGTACGATGATGGGTCTTAATGGTGACGGTGTTTGTGGTGGCTCAACCGTGCAGATCAGGGTCCGACCCAGTTGGAGTTGTATGGCTAGTGGCATTATGGTAGGTCGTGACAAGGTGCGAATGATTGGTGGTTGGCTTCTTCTGGTGGGTATAGCTCATGGTATGGAGTGAATGGTTCGGTTAACGTGGTTCAAAGGGTTAATGTTAATGAAGGAAGCAGGTCCCTCGATTTACCAATTTTGGCCTCTATCGCGGGGTTCATCGATAGAGGTTAGAATGGGATTAACCCTTTGGTTTTCAGGTACTATTGCGGGTGCATGTGCGGGTAGCGGGTTCTGAATGATCTCCAGACCAGATTCCTGTTGTTGTTGTTGTTGGACTGGTGCTTGCTGCTGCTGCTGAGGCTGGTTCTTTACTGCCTTGATGTATTCACCCATCTAACCCCAGTCAATGCTTCCCTACTCGTGGAGGTCATGGATATAATCTTTAAATTGAAAGCAATTCTCTACTATGTGCCCCGGGTATCTATGGTCTAAGCAATATCTATCTGTATTGGCATTTTGTGGCCACTCTTGCTTTTCTCTTGGCAATGAAATTGCCCTGCCACCATAAGAGCATTGAAAATATCTGTGAGAGAGTATGGTAATGGCGGGTAATGGTTTCTTTTAGACCCTGTTCTTCGTGGTGCATAGGCGGCGGGGGGAGGTGCCTGGTTATAGGTGGTCAGTTGGCTGGGTGGTTGAGGTGCAAAGGTTTGCACGGCCAACTATCGGGGTTGCTGGGGGACTGGTGTTTGTGTTGGTTGTTGGGGATATTGATTTGGTGTTTGGTGACAGAAAGGTTGGGGTTGAATCTGAGGGCGAGGTGCCGGTTGGGTTTGGCGGGGGTTTCTGTACTGGGAGTTTCTATACTGTTGTTGGTGGTTGTTGGGCAGGTTTCCTATGAAGTTGACGTGTTCGTTGGTTACCACACCTTCGGTTACAAGCCCAGTGGTGGTGGTGGTTGTCTTTTGGGTGACTCGGGGCCTAGGGTCAAAAAGGTTCATGATGGGAGAGTCTCGGAGTTGTGTTTGGATGTACCTGTAGACACACCAATTTGGCCTTATTTAGAGCTTAAACCATTATTCCATTGGCAACATCTCTTTTAGACCATCAAAATCATGATGAACCACTCTCTTGGATGAGCCGAGCTTCTTATGGGAAATATGAGGATGATTTGCTAATTTCTAATCAAATCCGTGTTTGACGAACAAGAGACTCTTGGTGGTGTGCCAGATTATGCTTTTTCCAGCATTTCCTCTATTTTGAATGTTTTCACAGGATTATATGGACATATAATGAAAAAGTATTTAACATTAATAATCTTATTCTCTGAGTTATCTTTCCATTTCAACAAACGGCATTCAATTCTGATCTCCCATTTGTCCGCAGCCCCCTTTGGAAGTCAGATGAGCAGTTCTGTCCGCACGCAGCACCGATCAAGCCCAATTGCATACAAGCCCAGCCCATTGGGCACATATCTGACCAATTCACGACCTTACCTTCATTTTTACTCTTACATATTATTTGGTATAGTATCTGGAAGCTTCATGGTCGAAATTAGCATCATCAAATGATGGCAATCCAACTTGTTGTCTTGTATATCAAGACTTGCCATTTTTAGACTAGATTTGTTTCCTCTTCAAGTGGAGACATATTTTGAACATGGTGAAGGTGATCCATGGTTTCCAATCCCTCTTAATCATTTGGGTAAGTTTCTAGATGCCTCAGAATGAAAATTAGCAACATTAAATGGAGTAAATCCAACCTATGGTCGGATGTATCAAAACTTGCTATTTTTTGACCTAGTTCTCATCCCCTATAAAGGGAGACTCATATGAACGACCTAAGGAGGGCATCCCCATCATCCAACACTCCTCTCCTCATCCTCCAGCCACCATAGGCTCATCCCAACCTTCCCAAATCGTCCACTCTTCGTCCCGGTGCCCAGAGATCATCCCAAAGTGAAGAAGAAGCCGGTCTATGCTCTGACATGCTACACTGTTGATCATTGGCTTATACAGATCTCTATAGTCATTTTCCGGCCTTACTTCCTTAAAAATAAGTGTTATACATCAATACATATTTCATATCCAACAAACGGAGATCAATTCTGACATTCCCTCGGCTTGTGACGGCTTCAACACCGGCGCTGCACAGACAGATCCGAAGTCTTCTCTTTTAAGTCATCATTTTCTCAGTCAATTTCAGTACATTTAATGGTGGATTCAGCCTATATATCCTTCATAGAAATTGTTCCCCGGTGAGTCATATTTTATTTAAAACAATAAACATTCAATTTATATATCTGTGGTGCCCATAGCATGTTCTACATCAACATTGTGCTGGGAGTTTCCAGAACTTTATTGTCCAAGATCCGGCTTATCAGGTAAATTCAGATTACTTATAATAAGATTCAAGAAAACTTGTCTTCATATAAAACTACCCTTGGTAAGTCCTCTTTATTTTGAAACAAACGGAACTCGATTCTGACATCAGTGCTGTCTATTACGGTCTCTACATCAGAGTCGCGTAATTTACATTGAATCTGTCCAACCCGGTTGCCACTTTGCCTAGGTTGTGTTGCCTTTAATAATTCATATTCTCTTTACTAATTCTTCATTCATATCATTTAGTTCATATTTAAGCATAATTTTTATTCATTTTTGCATTATTTCATATATCACAAAAAATCAAGAAAAAGGGGTTAGGGCTAACCCCGAATCTGGTGAGTTTGTTTCCAATTGCCATTTTATGTTTTTATTTTTACAAGTTACTACACTTCACTCAGTTCTAATCCTTCTTCACTTGTTTTCTTGTCTTATTGTCCTCTAGTTGCACGAATACATCAAGCTAGCATCGGTTGGACTCTTCTTCATCGGCCGGCCGAAGAAGAAGAAGGTTGAACTCACATCCCAATCTCCCACGCTTAGGTACACACGGTCATCTAACTTAATCTCTTGTTCAAATCCATAAAGCGGAGCCCGTAGCTCCTGGCGACCACTTCTTCTCTTACTCATGCTTTAAGTAAATTCATTCCTCACTCTCCTCCCACATGACCCGAACCGTCTCCAGTGCTCGAGCGACGCCGTGAGATGAAAGTTCCGGGATCAATGTGAGTGTGGGACCGAGGTGAGGACCTTTTTACCACTTTACGAGTGTTTTCCGATTCACCCCCATTTTTCCCTATTCCATCAATCTTTCACCTTCTCTTGAGGTGCCGATCCAGAACTCATTTTCGGAGTCGACATCTTTTTGGCGACCACGGTGGGACAACCAATGTCTTTAACCATGCTAGCTTGATTTGTTTGTGCAACTAGTTTCATTCTAATTCGGTTCTAATCACTAGATTGTTTGTTTTGTTGCATGATTGCTTGTCTTGTTTGCGTATTGCATGCTTGATTTACTTACTTCTTTTCATTTTATGTTTGCGCATATTTATTGCTTCTTCTCCTCTTACCCTCCATTTTTACTTTTGCATTAGCTTTTGCATCAGGTACCGGACTTGCTCCGATCCATAGGGCATTCGAGGCAGGGGCTCTCTCTCCCAACACACCCTCACCCTCCAAACACCTTCTTGGTGGATTCTAACATCTCTTCTGAGATATTCCTTCCTAGTTGATTTGGTGGTTTCCATCAAGACCTCCGTAAGTCCCCATCCGTGGAGTATTCCTCTCCGCACGATTGGGCCGGTTGTACCACTTCCCAAAACCCGAAGAACCCAAGTACCTACTCGTGGTGATTGAGTGACAACCTTAGGTCTTGAAGATTGAAGCAATAGGAACCATACCCATTTGAGTGAACAATTGCTAACAATCTATCTAATCTAAGGTTTCAACCCAAATATTGTCGAGTAGTCATTTTAAAACCTTGTTTGCATAACTTGTTTGCTCACAAAAAATTGAAAACAACCAAAAATTTCTTCTTGCAAAAAACCTAAGAAAAAAAAATCTCTTTAATTTTGTGTTCAACTTGTTTTTCAAACAACCAAATTGAAAAAAAAAATCAAACAAAACAAAACATAACAAAAATCTTTAATTGTTTGCTTTACTTGCTCTTTTTTTAATCATCTTTGCAGAAAGAGCGACATGATGCCCATGATGCTAAGGTCTGGAAGCCACGTTGGGAGGTCGGACTACTACGAGCTGCAACAACCCATGGTCCAACCAGAGGGCCATGTCAACACCGTCAGGGAGCCTGAAGTTCAAAATCCTACTCATCCACCTGCTTCACTTAGTGTGGAACAAATCCTCCAGGGTCTATCCCTCCATTTAGATCCTGAATCCTTTTCACTTGTGCAATCTTTAACAAAGGGAAAGATGCCCGCCAATCAAGATCTGGTTGAGGGAAATCAAGCCCCCTCACCACCCCAATCGACAGTCAGGCCCCTCATCATCTCCTCTCCTGGGCAACCCTGTCATGCCTCTACTCACCCCGTTGTGGGGCATTTATATAATTCTATGTCAGTTCCTACTTTGAAGCCACCTCTTCCAACCCATTCATCTAAATACCTTGCACCGGTGGCTCAGGAACCCAACCTCACTCAAGCATTCATGGACAAACTCAACCAAATGGATGAGCACTTTGAAGAGCTAAGGCACCGTTTGGACTCGAAGGCCATCCCTAAAATATCTGCTCCATCTTTCCCAGTCCCACATATCCCTCCATCACAAACACCAGCCTACCATCGCTACAATGGCTCAGGTGATCCCTTCACCCATGCTAATGATTTTTTGAGCAAATCGTCTCAATGGCTTAATGATCAAAGAGCTCTTGCTATTCTTTTTAAGCGATCATTAGATGGTGCAGCCCTAGAATGGTTCTTTTCACTAGGGGAAATAGAAATATGGGATTTTAAAATTGTCAAGAAAAAATTCTTGCAACGATATGGGCTGAGCTATTCAATAATTGGGGAAGCAAGAGAAGATGTGGAATTGATGCAATATTCTGATGAATTGAGGCCCAGGCTTGAGAGGAGCATTGATGCTATGCATAAACCTAGGAGTCCTTCCCAATCCCATCCTGATCATCTTCATCGGCCAATTCCTCGACGCCAATTGATTAGGCCACCCATGCCCCAATCTCAGCCGGTCATGCAACCCATATCAATGGCACAATCAATTGTGCACAATCATGCTCCTCTTGTCAATTGTGCCAATACCTCATTACCTAAACTGGCTCCCCAACCTTCGACTTCACCAACATTTCTTAAGGTCCATCGGCCAATTATCCAACCATTGGCTTCTCAGCCTATTCCAACAACAACCCCTCGGCCAACCACACAAGCCTTGGCCCCTCAACCCACTTCACCAACGGTCCCTCGGCCAATCATTCATTATAAGTTGATTGAGCAAACCCCGGCTTCTCAACCAATCCCACCACATAGGGATCCTTTTCAGTTGGTTGCACAACAACCAATCATTTCTTCTATTACTCTTGCCTCAACAAAAGAATCAATCACTCCTACTATTCTTGCTCCTGCTGTAGTAGAAGATTCAAACACTTCGACCCATCAAGCTCCTGCCCTGGCAGAGGAATTAATAACTCCAACCATTTGTGCTCCTGCCATGGCAGAAGAATCAGCTTCTCATCATGTCATTGTTATATCTCAAGATCAAAGTCAGTCAGTAGGGGAGGTCGAACCAAACTCTTCTATCATTCTAGAATCCTCTAAACTAGGCATGCCCTCTTCCCCAGAACAACTTGAGGAGAAGCCTACTGTAGGGAGCTTAGATGAGGGGATCACAAATTTAGTTGATTGTCAAGGACTAGGCAAGGATTCTCCAGGTATAGATCAAATGTTGCCATCATTGGAGTTGATTCCTGAAGCTGGGGAGATAGAATTGACCCTTGAACTAAAAAATAAGGGAATAGAATTGGTCAGTGAAATAGGGAATGAATCGACAAGCCTCCTGAAGGATGTACACCTTAGCAAAGGGATACTAGGACCTCCTCCAGCTAGGCAGGCAAAATCCTCGAAATCAGTCTTAGGGCCACGACCCTTGCCTCATTCTCCTTATAAAGAACAATCGGGTCCATGGGCCCACAATCAATCAATCTTAGGGCCACGACCCTTTCTTTACCCTCCTCCCAATCAAAGATCAGGCCCATGGGCCTACAATACCTCAATCTTAGGGCCACCGCCCTTTATTTATCCATCTTACAACCATCAATTAGGCCCATGGGTCTAAAATCTGTCAATCTTAGGGCCACGGCCCACACTTTATCCCACTCAACTGGGCCCTCATGCCCCTCTTCTACAATCGGGCCCTTATGCCCCTTTCATCTAACCGGGCCCATGTGCCCCTTTCCATCAACCGGGCTCTTGCGCCCCTTTCCTTCAATCGGGCCCGTGTGCCCCTTTCCATCAACCGGGCCTACGTGCCACCTTTATCCAACTGGGCCCACGCGCCCCTTTTTATCAACCGGGCCCACGTGCCCCCTTTATCCAACCGGGCCCATGCACCCCTTTCCTTCAACCGGGTCCACGCGTCCCTTTTAATCAACTGGGCCCTTGCGCCCCTTTTCCCCAATTGGGCCAACGTGCCCCTTTCCTTCCATCGGGCCCTCGTGCCCATAATTCTCCCCAATCGGGCCCAAGTGCTCTTAATTTTTCTAAATTGGGCCCACGTGCCCACAATTCACCTCAACCGGGCTCACATGCCCATGTTTTTCTACAACCGGGCCCATGTGCCCAAATTTCTTCTAAATCGGGCCCACGTGCCCACCTTCCATCAACCTCGAGCACACATGCCCACACTCCTTCAACTTCGGGCATGTATTCCCCCATTTCTTCACCATTGGGCCCGCGTGCCCATACTTCTTCGAAATTGGGCCCCTGTGCCCCCACTTCTCCAACTTTGGGATTGCACACCCATACTCTTCAATGGCGCCAGCGAGCCTATTAGAAATCACAATCAGGTCCATGTGCCCGCTCTTTTCGTTGGGTCCCTCGGGCTCAACCTTCAATCGGGCCTTAGAGCCCATCACATCCAATTGGGCCCTCATGCCCATCAACATGAACTGAGCCCTCTGGCCTGCATTCAACTCTTGGGCCCACGTGCCCCCTGATTCTAACCCTTCCCAGGCTTTCAAGCCCACTATCAACTCTTCAGCCCAAGAGCCCACTTTAGCACACTTTTTTTTCAAACATGTTTCTTTCCTTTTTGAATTCTTTCTTTTTCCAAGTTTTACTTTTAACAAAAAAAATCAAAGGTAGAGAAATTTCTTGGGTGATACCCCAATCTTTGCCTTCTACATCATCAATCCTAGTTCCACCATGCTAAATCAGATCCTTCACATCTTTCACTTCATCCTATGACTATGAATCCTCAATCCATTACAATATGGTGCATATCAAAAGTGGAAGCAGTTGGGCAAGGCAAGGCAAGGCATAGCAGGCAAGGCAAGGCAAGCACAAGCAACGTCGTCACCAACAATGAATTCCTTCTCTCAGGTATTACATGAAATTGCATTCATCATCATTATGTCATCCGCAAGGCAATATTTTTTGAAATGATTTTGAACTTCACAATTTTAATGGAGAGAAATTCATGATTGACGATATTTGTAGCTACCTTGTTCTTATTAAACAAATTCTTTACATTGCAAGGCATGTTTTCAATTGATTCACCTATGGAATGTAATCTACCTCAAAAAATTTGCAGAGAACTAATAGTATGACTTAAGTCCACATGTTCTAGATTGTTGTCTAGGAGTCGAGGGTAGATACCATTCTACACACGCAACACGTCCTGATCCCAGAATCCGTATGACCCAACACCCGAGAGAAGCTAGTCAAGGCTCAGAGATGGAAGGAAAACCCTCACCCTATTCTCTTTTGTTCGGTCCAAGATAGGCGAAGGGGACTAGAGGGGGAGAGTTTCGAAAGCATCCACCACCTTAGTAGGAGGTTGTCTCGAAAGGTCCAACTTCTCAAAAGAAAAGGGTGCCAAAAGATGGGCAATGAACCCCATAGGTTTAAACAAATATGGGCATGTCTGAATGAGTACCCAAAAATGCAGAAAATGAAAAAAGGGACCAAAAGATGGGCAATGACCCCACAGGTCAAAGCACCTGTCCGAATGTGTGCCAGAAAAATAGGTTTGTCAATAAAGAAGAAAAGACCCAAAGAGGTCGAACCCCAACGGGCAATTAGGTGCAAGTAGAAAAATCCCTCTTGACATCTCCAAAGCCTGTCAAGGACTTCCTTATCAATTCTTCATTCTTAACCCCCCCAGGGTGTGGGTGGACCAACCAAATCAAAGCTAAACTCTAGCCGATCAGAGGTTGAAGGTTAGAAAGATTCTGGGTAAGGAATCCCATTCTGCACATGGTATCTACCAGTGAACCTAGAATAACAACCAAGTGATGGGAACTTATGTCAATACTGATTTTTTCTCTCCTAAAAAAATTTTTGTTTTCAAAAAAGTTGAATATCTTCAAAAATCCAAAAAAATAAGTATTTTCAAAACTCCAAAAAAAAATTGAATATTTTCAAAATAAAAAAATTATCTTTTAACAAAACTTCTTTTCAAATTCCAACAAAAATTTAAAAAAAAATCATCACCATGCTTGATTTGAGTTCTTGTCTTTACATTCATTGTATATTTGTTGCTTTATTTTTACACCCTTAAGAAGGCTATTACCCCTTGACAAAGGTCAAGGCATATTGCAACTTGCAAAGGGGATAAGCCGCATTGTTGTTCTAATCTCTTCCTTCTAAGTGTTTCAGGCACAAGAAAAACTTTACACCCCTTGACAAAGGTCAAGACATACTGTAACTTGCAAGGGGGATAAGCCATCTTGTCATTCTAATCTCCTTTTCTGAGTGTTTCAAGCACGAAGAACAAACAAGGAGAATTGCACAGCAAGGCGATGCTCGCCACTTTGCTCCCCCAAGGATTCTTAGGAGGAGGTGTCACCATGACCTCGGCCCCAACTTTGCCAAGGAGCATTTTTCAAGATTTCAATAAGGCGATGCTCACCACTTCCCTCCCCTAAAGATTCTTAGGAGGAGGTGTCACCATAACCTCGGTCTCTAGTTTACCGAGGAGCTTTTGCTCTGTGTCCTCAGTAGGACACATGAACTCTTTTGTGAGAATGCATGTCATCACACCGCAAACTCACCGTTATCATTTCCTTTCTTAGCATATATTAGGTGCATTCCTATTTATTTTATGCATTGATGTTGAAGACCGTGAATGCAAAAAAGACCGGGCCCGAGATCCCCTTCATCAAAATCCACGACGGTCAGGTCATTCTTTGTGCTCACGGATAAGCCCAAAGTTGTGTTGTGAGGGACGATGGTTCCCGAATGGGTTTCTTGACCTCATAGACAATCTATATCTTCAACTATTTGTTATACAAGTTTCGTTTTGTTTTATTGAGCCCAGCATGTATCATGTAGCATTAGTTGCATTACATTTTGTTTTGTCATTGCATATATCCTTTCGTAATCTTCACCTTCTCACCCTAGTCTCTGAATCTTTTATCATAATTTTATCATTCTGAACCCCACCGTGTTTTCTGAATCCCACTATGTTTTCTATTCCCACCGACCTTTCTAATATCCCACCGTGTCTATTAATCCCACCGTGTTCGGTAAGCACCTTGTGCCTCCAACTCCTTCATTTCTATCACCACTATGGCCATTGCTACAACCCTTCTTGCTATTTACCCCACTATGGCAGTCACTTCATCTCGCCAAGGGCCTCCTATTCGATCTAAACTTGCACCATCATGGTCTGAGCTTCAACATTTGCCTTTTGGAATTCGAGATCATTCCATTCCGAATTGAATCTTGTCTCCTGGAAGACTTAAATGAATCTGAGAGCCTGAATATGCTCGATTGGTATTCTTTTATTTTACAAAACAATTTTCTTTTTAAACCTTAGCCCATCACATTACAGGAACACCGCAAAGATCGGGTTGCTGCCTGATGATGAACCTACGAACCCATGTTTCGGGGACTCCCCACCGCGTTGGGGGTTGGCTATTCTTCTCTCGTGCCAATGGCACATCTCTTACCAATCGAACATAGGAAGACTTGATGAAACATGGCGGTTAACTAGGAGACTTGAAAAGATTCGTCTTGCCGAATTTGGTCGTTGAGCGTGTCTAAATCTACACCTTGATGCCACCTTTTCAGTCCATTGCCATTTTACTCCACTACGATCCATCTCACTTCACTACGCTTTCTCTACATTTCACTCCACTACGCTACATGCCATTCCCTTGCAAAGCCGACATCAAGGCGAGGCAAGCTGTAGACACGCCAATTTGGCCTTATTTAAAGCTTAAACCATTATTCCATTGGCAACATCTCTTTTAGATCATCAAAATCATGATGAACCAATCTCTTGGATGAGCCGAGGTTCTTATTGGAAATATGAGGATGATTTGCTAATTTCTAATCAAATCCGTGTTTGCCAAACAAGAGACTCTTGGTGGTGTGCCAGATTATGCTTTTCCCAGCATATCCTCTATTTGGAAATTTTTCACAGGATTATATGGACGTATAATGAAAAAGTATTTAACATGAATAATCTTCTTCTCTGAGTTATCTTTCCATTGCAACAAACAGCATTCAATTCTGATCTCTCATTTGTCCGCAGCGCCCTTCGGAAGTCAGATGCGCAGTTTTGTCCGCACGCAGCACCGATCAAGCCCAATTGCATACAAGCCCAGCCCATTGGGCACATATCTGACCAATTCACGACCTTACCTTCGTTTTTCATCCTCCATATTATTTTTTATAGTATCTGTAAGCTTCATGGTCTAAATTAGCATCATCAAATGATGGCAATCCAACTTGTTGTCTTGTATATCAAGACTTGCCATTTTTAGACTAGATTTGTTTCCTCTTCAAGTGGAGACATATTTTGAACATGGGGAAGGTGATCCATGGTTTAAAATCCCTCTTAATCATTTGGTTAAGTTTATAGATGCCTCAGAATGAAAATTAGCAACATTAAATGGAGGAAATCCAACCTATGGTCGGATGTATCAAAACTTGCTATTTTTTGATCTGGTTCTCATCCCCTATAAAGGGAGACTCATATGAACGACCTAAGGAGGGCATCCACATCATACAACACTCCTCTCCTCGTCCTCCAGCCACCATAGGTTCATCCCAACCTTCCCAAATCGTCCACTCTTTGTCCCGGTGCCCAGAGATCATCCCAAAGTGAAGAAGAAGCCGGTCTATGCTCCGACATGCTGCACTGTTGATCATTGGCTTATACAAATCTCTATAGTCATTTTCCGGCCTTACTTCCTTCAAAATAAGTGTGATACATCAATATATATTTCATCTCCAACAAACGGAGATCAATTCTGACATTCCCTCGGCTTGTGACGGCTTCAACACCGGCGCTGCATAGACAGATCCGAAGTCTTCTCTTTTAAGTTATCATTTTCTCAGTCAATTTCAGTACATTTAATGGTGAATTCAGCCTATATATCTTTCATAGAAATTGTTCCCCGGTGAGTCATATTTTATTTAAAACAATAAACATTCAATTTATATATCTGTGGTGCCCATAGCATGTTCTACATCAACATTGTGCTGGGAGTTTCCAGAACTTTACTGTCCAAGATCCGGCTTATCAGGTAAATTCAGATTACTTATAATAAGATTCAAGCAAACTTGTCTTCATATCAAACTACCCTCAGTGAGTCCTCTTTATTTTGAGCAAACGGAACTCGATTCTGACATCAGTGCTGTCTATTACGGTCTCTACATCAGAGTCGCGCAATTTACATTGAATCTGTCCAACCCGGTTGCCACTTTGCCTGGGTTGTGTTGCCTTTAATCATTCATATTCTCTTTACTAACTCTTAATTCATATCATTTAGTTCATATTTAAGCATAATTTTTATTCATTTTTGCATCATTTCATATATCACAAAAAATCAAAAAAAGGGGTTAGGGCTAACCCCGAATCCGGTGAGTTTGTTTCCAATTGCCATTTTATGTTATTGTTTTTACAAGTTACTACACTTCACTCAGTTCTAATCCTTCTTCACTTGTTTTCTTGTCTTATTGTCCTCTAGTTGCACAAATACATCAAGCTAGCATCGGTTGGACTCTTCTTCATCGGCCGGCCGAAGAAGAAGAAGGTTGAACTCACATCTCAATCTCCCACGCTAAGGTACACACGGTCATCTAACTTAATCTCTTGTTCAAATCCATAAAGCGGAGCCCGCAGCTCCTGGCGACCACTTCTTCTCTTATTCATGCTTTAAGTAAATTCATTCCTCACTCTCCTCCCACATGACCCGAACCGTCTCCAGTGCTCGAGCGACGCCGTGAGATGAAAGTTCCGGGATCAATGTGAGTGTGGGACCGAGGTGAGGACCTTTTTACCACTTTCCGAGTGTTTTCTAATTCACCCCCATTTTCCCCTATTCCATCAATCTTTCACCTTCTCTTGAGGTGCCTATCCGGAACTCATTTTCGGAGTCGACAGTACTGGGATCTCTTATAGAGTTCGCTCATGGTGACAGGGTGATGCAATGCCAGTACGTTCTTCAGAACTAGAGTGGCGTTAGTGATGATCATCTTGACTTGTTCTGATTCTGACAGTGCATTCGTCAACCTTTCTGCCATTGCTCTCCATCTGTTAGCATATCTTATGAAATCCTCATCATTTCTCATTTTCTAGGACATAATATCTGTGATTGAATATGTAAGGCCGACTCGATCTTGGTATCTTTGCAAGAATTTTGCTTTGACAGTATCAAAGTTGCTGGCTTTCAAAGGGTCAAGTGAATAGAACCATTCCAACGCGGAGCCCTCTAGTGATCTTCTAAACAGGTATGCAAGGGGCTTCAGATCGTTTTGCCACATGACAGACTCATAAAGGAAGTCTTTGATGTGAATGAAAGGATTCCCATTTCCGTTATACCGGCGGTAAATGGGCATTTCAGAAGGAGGAAGATGGAACACGGGGAGAGAGGGAAGGGATATCTCGGGGAGAGCCCTCGTGTCAATCAACCGCTTGAGCTCCTGATATTGTTCATCCATTCTGTTGATTTTGTTAAGCACAGTTTGATCGACAGAGGATTCTCGAGCAAGAGGAGGGGGAAGGACAAATGTTTGATTTGCCGGCATGGCCATCGGATAGGCTGAAGCAGTCGGGCAAGGAGGGTGTATCGGGTGGTGCATTTGTGGGCAGGCCTGATTAAAATGTAGAGAAGAGTAGACCGGCGGCCTGAGTGGTGCGGTGTTATTTGGGTCCGGGTGGTTCAAGATGGCCACCGGATGGGGTGAGCTCGGAATCAAGGGTCCATTGTGAGAATGGCCCGGTACTGGTGCACCGGGTTGGTCAGTTGCTAATTGGGGGGTAGAAGTGTGGTGGCCACCTTCGGCATGGGTGTGATTGACAGGCGATTTTCCCTTCAAGATGGCCTCAATGGCTTGTAGTTGAGTTGGGTCAGTATGAGCGAATGCCTCCCACAGATAGTCTGGGTGGAGTCGGGTTGAGCTAGTTTCAGGGAGAATTTCTGGTTCGTTGACGGCATATACGGCATCTAGGTGGAGGTAGGTTTGATCATACTCAACCTTAAATTAGTGGCTTGTTAAGAGAAATAATGTCCACTCAAATAAATGGGTAGGACTCTATGCTCTCACAACGCCGAGCAATCTAAGGTTGTCACTCTTTTCACAACGATAGGTGATAGGTACTCCGGGTTTTGGGATAAAATGGTACAACTAGCCCGATCAGTGAAGAGGGAATCCTTCACGTCTGGGGACTTACGGATGTCTTGATGGAAGCTACCCAGTCCTTCCGAGAGGGAATCCCCGGAGGAGGAGTTGGCAACCACCAAGAGGGGTGTTTGGGTGTGTAGGGCTTTGGGAGGAGAGATCCTCCCTTCTCGGATGACCTAAAGGAGTCAAAGAAACCCCAATGCAAACTAAATGCAAGTGAGATATCAAGGAGTGAGAAGCAAATAAGAAGAAAGTAAAAGCATGCAACGAACAATAGAGTGTTGGAAAACAAGTAAACAGGACAATGATATGAAGTCAAACAAGGATGAAAGCAAGTACTAATTCAACTAAAGATGCTTAGGAAAGAAATTAGACTTTTAAGGAAAATAGGCAAAGATGCTTAGCAAGATAATCCCTAAGGTGCAAAGTTGGAGCAAGTTGATAAAACAAGTCTAAAAATCAGATTGTGCTTTTCTTTTTAAAAGAGAAGGATCGACGGAAAGCAAGTAAACCAGAAGAAACTAAATGATGTTCAAAGGAAGCAAGTAAACAAGCAAGCAAGTAGAAACACCAAGAAGATGTAATAACTCAAGCAAGAACCAAAGTAAAGATGAGCATGTTGGACATTCTTTTGAAGGGATGAGAAGAGCTCACTAAAGCAAGAGTAGTCCCACCGTGGTCGCCAAAAGGTGTAGGCACCCGGAAACGGCCCGTACGGCGGCTTGCCCTCTTTCTTTCTCTTCTTGTAGTGAAGAGTTAGTGGTGTGTGTGTGGGTGTGGTCGCCAGGAGCCAAAGGCTCCAAAATGTGATTAAGTGTAAAGCAAACAGAATGAAAAAGCAAGTTTGACCGTCGTACCTTTTGAAATGGGGAGATTGTTGAGTTCTAACTTCTCCTCTCTCGGCCGGCCGAAGGAGGAGAGCTTTAGTGAGCTCTTTTACTTCCGATCGGGTTGAAGCTTCACCTCGATCGGGTTCACCCAAGAATGTCTTGCGGAGAAACACGAAAACAAGTGAAGATCATTAGCTCTGGCGTGAGTATAGTATCATGCATGGTGTGAATCTTATACATACAAAAGGAGATGAACTGACCGGATTGGGAAGAAATCCCAACCCCTATTTTTGGTATGTTTTTAAATATATGGAAGATGTAAAATGACTTAATGCATGCTAAATGAAGTGATAAGAGGTTCTAAGATGAAAATAGAGAACAAAGATCCGATTGGACAGGTGATTGGACTCCGAAAAGTACAAAACCGGCTTCTGCCCCTGCTGGTGCCCTATATATAGGGCGCTAGCTACAGGTGCCCCCCTTATAGGGCGCGTTGACGAAGGTCAAAGTGCCCTATATATGGGGCACTAAGTTTGGCTCGGGCAGATTTTCTTCCCCTCTTCGCGATGCTGCTCCGGAGTGCTGGGCGGCTTTCGGGATGAAGTAGGGGCTCCTCCTTGTAGCCAATATGTAAATGAAGCTAGTGGTGGGTGGTTTTAATGCTAGATGAAATAGGAGAGATGGATAGAGGCTTTCAAAGTGGAGGAAAAACCATGTTTCTAGATGGCAGAAACAACAAGTTTTTGGAATTTTTGGGGAGTGAATTTGGATCGGTTTGAAGGCTTATGGGATGTGCAAATGGCTTTGAAACGTGGTATTGGATGAGCTCTAGGGTGGTACAGAGTTGGAACCTTCTTCTAGCTTCAAATGGGGGTCTATTTATAGCCCAAAAGAGGGTACTTTGGCCAATTCCGTAAAGCAGTTCCACGCGGCAAAGCGCCCTATATATAGGGCACCAGCAACATAGGCTATGCCAAATTGATAAGACGAGTCCCTGTGAGTGGTCAAATCGGCCAATCTAGTCGATTTGACCAGGTGCCAGGCGCCCTATATATAGGGCGCCAGGTGCCCTATAAACAGGGCGCCTGGTGCCCTATAAATAAGGCGCTAGGTGCCCTATATACAGAACGCCAGGTGCCCTATACACAGGGCGCTTTGAACCCGTCAATGTCCTATCGATCTTCTTCGAAATGTGCTGAAAAACCTGATTCTTCCAAAAAAAACACGGTTCCCTTGAAAGGTTACTCAAATATTCTTCAGGAAAACAAGAATTTAAGCTCTCCAACTAGGCCAAAATTGCGTGTCTACAACCACGTCGGAGGGGAAGATGAAAAATAAGGATAAGAAGAAAAGGGAGGGGGAAAGAGAGGGTCGCGGTGGCGACCTCGTTCCGGGAGGGGAAGAAACAGAGAGGGGGAGAGTGGCAGGGGCATGGAGACGGTGGCGACACGATGGGGGCGAGGTGACGGCTGCGACACGGCAACGAGCAAGGAAGAAGAAGAAGAGGGGGGGAGAGGAGTCGGCGGCGACTACGGCGGCGAGGCGGCGTTGGCGGAGCCCGAAGAGGAAGAAGAAGAGAGTAAGGAGGAGGAGAGGTGATGGCGACTGTAGGAAGGAGAGAGGGAGACGGCCACGGTGACGGCGGTTGGCGGGCGCGGCGTGGGCGACGACAACGGGGAGGAGATGGATTGGGTGTCGACGACGACAACGCAAGAGAAGGGGGGAGAGAAGAAATCAAAGGAGAGAGAGGTGGTGGGAAGATTCGGGAGGCGGGGGAGGCGGGGGAGGAGAGAAGATTCGAGAGAGAGTTTTTTTTTTTAAAGTAGGACGTTACAATGGATGTGTATGAAAGCGGCTAACACGATGATTTCATGTCTAATACTGGGTCCAAGAGCCCCCAGAAATGATATCGATGTATACTTACAGCCGTTGGTGGAAGAGTTAAGGTATTTGTGGGAGATCGGATTGGAGACATACGATGTTTTAGTGAAAGAGAATTTTCTATTAAGAGCCATATTGCTGGGTACTATAAATGATTTTTCGGGTTATGCCAACCTATTTGGATGGAGTACTAAGGGAAAATTAGCATGTCCAATATGTAATGAGGAAAAAAATTCGGTTCGACTAGTTCATAGTTGGAAACAATACTATTTAGAACATCGGCGATTCTTACCCATAGCACATCAATGGAGAAAGAATCATTACAGACATCTATTTGATGGCCGACGGTGTGAGAGGGGTACACCAAAGATGCTAACCGGACATGAGATTTGGAGACAACAATAGGAGACTGACCTTGTAAGATTTGGAAAAACATTTAAGAAATATTTAGAGAGCTTGAAAAAGAATTTGGCAAAAAACAAGAATTGGAAGAAAAGAAGTATCTTCTTTGAGCGACTATCATATTGGGCGTCCCTGATTGTCCGACATCATTTATACGTCATGCACATCGAGAAGAATGTGTGTGACAATATTTTAGATATGTTCAACTGATCAGGATCGGATAAAGATAACCTGAACTCTAGAAAAGACTTGGTAGAGTTAGGAATCCGTCCAAAGTTGCATCCACATGAGAGTTCATCTAGGTTTCCAGATGCTATTTATAAGCTGAGTAATGCACAAAAAACTCGCATCCTCGAATTTGTAAAGAGCATTCGAGTGCCGAATGGGTATTCATCAAATTTGAGTAGGTGCGTAGATCTAAGTAATAGGATCATTAGTGGACTAAAAAGTCATGATTGTCATGTAATGATGCAAGTGATTATTCCTCTGGCTTTTCAAGGGATCATACCAAAGGACATACTCAAGCCCATTGTAGAGTTATGTTAGTATTTTAAAGTCATTTGTGCTAAGGTTTTAGATACAAGTATTTTAAGGGATTGATAATCAAAAATTGCAATCACAATGTGTAAGTTAGAACAAATCTTTCCACCATCATTTTTTGATGTTATGATTCACCTTGTTGTGCATTTGGCTTCTGAAGCTAGAATGTCCAAACCAGTTCAATACCAGTGGATGTATCCGATTGAAAGATATTTAAAGAGATTGAAAGATTATGTTGGCAACAAGGTGAGAGTTGAAGGTTCCATTACTTAGGGCTATTTGGTAGAGGAATGCACGTAGTTTATTTCTTTGTACATGCGACATGAAAACGAAGATGGGAGAGATCGGAACTATGATGGTGGTCCCTATGACGATGATCGTGAGCAGGGTTCAATGTTTAAGGTAGTTGGACGTCCGTTGAGATGCACCCGTGTCCCAAGAATGTTGACAGAAAGAGAACAAGCTTTAATCCACTCATATGTGTTAAATCAAATTGATGATATCGATTATTTTCGTCAAAAATATAATGATGCTCTTATTAACGGAGGCAAGAACGAGTGTAGTTTTGCGGTTTGGTTTAGAGCACACGTTACAGAATTAAGAAACACAGGGTCTTCTAGATATAGTAAGGATCTAGAGATTTTATCTCTTGGTCCATCCCGTTTTGCATCTTTATTATCCGGGTATATTTGCAATGGATTTAGATTTCGGACAATGAATTCGGATTCAACCAAGTCAACTCAACTATGTGGGGTCATTGTAAGCGCAGAACTTCCATCTGGTTGTGATAGATATTATGGACAAATTTTAGATATAGTTGAGGTATCGTTTGATAGGAATAGTCGTTTAGTATTGTTTGAATGTCAATGGTGGGATGTGTATAATAAGGACAGAGGATTTAAGATTAATGAGTATGGATTTATTTCATTGAATAAATAAAGGCAATTAGGGACAGATGAACCGTTTGCACTTGCAAATCAAGTCGAACAAGTTTTTTATGTGGAAGACAATATGAGTAAGGGATGGGTGATACCGGCGAAATCACTTCCACGTAACTACTATAACTTATCAGAAGGGAGCGATGATGAAGTAGAACCATTTCAAGATGAACTTGTGAGTGTACCTTTCGCATTTGGTGTAGCTGATGAAGATGTACAACTACAAACAACTCATCACGAAGAAGTGGAAATGTGATTGGCTGGAAATCGACATGGATTGGTTTCGCCGAAATCCAACTTGGATCGGGCAAACCGGCTGATTCATTTGAAAAAAGGTAAGAAACCACACCCCATGACCGGTTTGGTCGATCCAAGTTGGATTCCGGCTTGGATCGGCCAAACCAGCCATTAGTTTGGAAAAAGTCAAAAAACCCACCCCAAGGCCGGTTTGGCCGATCCAAACCGAAATTTGGCTTGGATCAGGCAAACCGGCCGATTAGTTTGGAAAAAGGCATCAAACCCCACCCCAAGGCCGGTTTGGCCGATCGAAGCCGGAATTCAGCTTGGATCGGGCAAACCGGCCGACTAAATTGAAAAATGGCAAGAAACCACACCCCATGGCTGGTTTGGCCAAACTGGCCGATTAGTTGGAAAAAGGCATCAAAACCCCACCCCAAGGTCGGTTTGGCCGATCCAAGTCGGATTTCGGCTTGGATCAGCCAAACTGGCCGTTTAGTTTGGAAAAAGGCATGAAACCCCACCCCAAGGCCGGTTTGCCCGATCCAAGTCAGAATTCGGCTTGGATCGGGCAAACCGGCTGATTAAATTGGAAAAAGGCATGAAACCCCACCCCAAGGCCAATTTGGCCAATCCAAGCTGGAATTCAGCTTGGATTTGGCAAACCGGCTGATTAAATTGGAAAAAGGCATGAAACCCCACTCCAAGGCCGGTTTGCCTGATCCAAGCCAGAATTCATCTTAGATTGGGTAAACCGACCGATTAAATTGGTAAAAGGCATGAAACCCCACCCCAAGGCCGGTTTGGCCGATCCAAGCTGAAATTTGGCTTGGATCGGTAAACCTGCCAATTAAATTGGAAAAATGCATGAAACCCCACCCCAAGGCCGGTTTGCTCGATCCAAGCTGGAATTCGGCTTGGATCAGGCAAACTGGCTGATTAGTTTGGAAAAAGGCATCAAACCCCACCCCAAGGCCGGTTTGGCCGATCTAAGCCAGAATTCGCCTTGGATCGGGCAAACCGGCTGATTAAATTGGAAAAAGGCATGAAACCCCACCCCAAGGCCGGTTTGGCCGATCTAAGCCAGAATTCGCCTTGGATCGGGGAAACCGGCCGATTAAATTGGAAAAAGGCATGAAGCCCCACTCCAAGGACGGTTTGCCCAATCCAAGCCAGAATTCGGCTTGGATTGGTTTGGCTTGGATCGGGCAAACCTACTGATTAAATTGGAAAAAGTCATGAAACCCCACCCTAAGGCCGGTTTGCGCGATCCAAGCTGGAATTCGGCTTGGATTGGGCAAACCGGTCGATTAGTTTGGAAAAAGGCATGAAACCCCACCCCAAGGCTGGTTTGGCCGATCCAAGCCGGAATTCGCCTTGGATCGGGCAAATCGGCCGATTAAATTGGAAAAAGGCTTGAAACCCCACCCCAAGGCCAGTTTGGCTGATCCAAGCCAAAATTCGGCTTGGATTTGGCAAACTGGCCGATTAAATTGGAAAAAGGCATGAAACCCCACCCCAGGGCTGGTTTGTCTGATCCAAGCCGGAATTCAGCTTGGATCGGGCGAACCGGCTGATTAGTTTAGAAAAAGGCATGAAACCCCACCTGATTAAATTGAAAAGATTATATTACAGATGAAAAAATTTAGCAAAAGTTGACGTACATCTAGGAGTGGTTGATCCACCGATCAATCTGGTGGTTCTCAGGGCCCATCTCAGCCTCCCCAGGATGCGATGCCATCAGGTGGACCATCCTGGGTGGTTGACACTCGCCCTACTGCGACGACGCCCCCTACAGACTATCCATCTTCTTCTACCTCAGGTAAATATTTAATTTTTTATATTTTTTAGATTTATAAACATCAAATTCTAAATTTGTTCGACATTTTGGCATGTAGCTACAGTTGCTAGACGTGGGAGAGGTCCTGCAAAGGCATATAATGTGCAGACATTAGTGCCTAGGTAGACCTTGAACGTTCGAGTCATTGAAGAATCGGGTGTTGGCCCGAATGGCCAGGAGTTCACCTCATATCTTGGAGTCTGCAACAGGGTACATTGTAATTATGGCAACATGATTACATGACCCTTCCAGATGACAAGAAAGAGGCAATATTTAGATATCTCGAGGTAAATAAAAGTACTTCAGCTTATTTATTTTTTTACTTGAAAATTACTAATCTATATATTCTTCCTACTTGTAGCAACATTTTACATTTGAGCGATCTCCATCCATATATGCGAAAATTTTAATTTAAAGCATATGGGAGAGATGCAAAGAAAACAAAGGGGTCATCTTAAGAAGAAGGTAAAAATTTCATATTTATTTTTTTAGTAAATGATTGTGTACTATAACTAATACAATTATGGCATACAATATTTTACAGGACGCTCACTGGAGGAGGCACTTGTCGTTGTGCCTCCACAATGCGATCTGGAACAGTGGCATCATATGTGTGAGATATGGCAGAGGGACGACAATAAGGTAAATAATCTATTTAATTTAAAAGTTATTCACATTTGATAACTCAATTCTTTTTTCTAAAAAAACTAATGTGTTAAGAACTTGTTTGTAGGCACTTAGCTAAAGGAATAAAACAAACAGAGCTAATTTGAGCATGCTTTATAGACAAGGAAGAACTAACATTCATCAACTTCAGATAGATTTTGAAAGTTTCTAAATTTTTTCTTATTCACTATTGAATATCCCAATAATAATACTAATATTTTCATAATGATTTTCTTTGAACAGACAAACAAAGAAGGGCGTCGTCCTACCTGTCCAGAGGTCTTCGAGATGACCTAGACGAAAGAGGCGGAGGATGGATCTCTCGTATAGTGCAACGAGGAAAGCCGTCAAGTTATGGTAAAAATATATTTTATTTATATCAACATTAGACAATTTTCATTTCATATAGCAACTGACTTTATACTTACAATATGTAGGACGATATGCGCCAGTTGATGAATGTCCCATAGTCAGAGGAATCAGATGCTCAAAATTTCAAGCATCCATTCTCTCCCAAGGATGCATTCATCACCGTGTTCGGCAGAGACAGGTCGGGACGGATTCGATGTGGAGGGAGAGGACAGACCCGCAACACTTGGTATGGTGTACGCAGTGGAGGTGTAAGTACCTCTGCGGGTCCGGGCTATCAGGAGTTGGTGGACAAAGTCGATGCTTAAGCTAGTCAAATCGAGAAACAAAACTCGATGATTGACTCACTCCAACAACAACTGAACGCCCAACGTCAACAATTTCAAGAGTCGATGATACGGTTAGCACAAGAAATGTTAGCCCAATTAAACAGTAAACTCCCACCTGTGGATCTATTTAGTTCGAGACCACCTCCACTACATAGAGGCACACGGGGAGACGAGGAGGAGGAGGATAACGACGAGGACAAGGATGAGGATGATGAGGAGAGTTCTTTTGGGGAGGATGAGTGAGAGAGTTTTCTCCCCATTTTACTATTTCTTTGTATTTGAGATATTTGTTGTGTACAGAATAAATTTTATAAATATGAATCTTTCTTGTTAAAGAATGTGAATGGTTATAAGTCAATGAATGTATGAATGAATGTGTGATTGTTTATCCTCGAATGTCTATCAGTGTATTAAATTTAGAAGCGATGGCGTCAATGTGATGATTTGAAATTGTACAAGAAAAGATTGTATATTCACGTATGGATGTGTTACTACGTGAATACATTAGTGTGTGAGAAATAATTTTTTTTAAAAAAATTGTAAGTTAATGGCGACGGCTCCTTCAAGCCGTCGCAAAACCAAAAAATGCACCCCCAGGATCACTTTCGGCAGTGCAAAAATGGGGTTTGACAACGACTTCCAGCCGTCGCTTTTAATAACTATAAGTTAATGGCGATGGCTCCCTATAGCCGTCACAAAAGAGGTTTTAAGCAACGGCTGGTTACGTAATGGCGACGGCTTCCTGCAGTCGCAAAACCAGAAAATGCACCCCGGGATCACTTTCGGCGGTGCAAAATTGGGGGTTTGACGACGGCTTCCAGCTATCACTTCTAATAACTGTAAGTTAATGGTGACGGCTCTCTATAACCATCGCAAAAGAGATTTTAACAACGGCTGATTACGTATTGGAAACAGCTTCCCGCCATAGCAAAACTAGAAAATGCACCCCCAGGATCACTTTTGGCAGAGCAAAATTGGGTTTTGGCGATGGCGAAAAACCGTCGCTAATAGTAATTCCAGTTTTTAAGTTTACTTGCGATGGCTAGGAGCTGTCGCCAAAAATCATATAAGCGGCGACTATAGCCGTCTCTAATAACTTAACTGTGATGGCCAAGAGCTGTTGCGAATAACGTTAACAGCGACGACTCGCAATTTGCCATCACCATTATGATTGATGATGGACTTATTTGCGACAGCCTTGCCACGGCTTATAAGCTGTCGCTATTAACTTATAACGACGGCTTTTGGATTATTGGCGACGGCGAGTAACTTGCCAGTGATCGGGTTTCCTGTAGTGATAGAAAAACTAATTCCCCATCCATTTAAGAAAAATCAATTTCAACATTAATATGTTTACCACATTTTCATTGTCTGCAGTCCAACCGTCAATATATTGTTTTAACATCCGATCCGTTCCGTGTCAAGCACAGTGTGCAGGAGATAATGTTTAAAATTTCATAAATACCCTTCCACCGAAAGAACATTTGTGTGACATTGAGCGTTGCTTCCTAAGGCCCTGTTTGGTAACACTATTAGACATCTCTATCACTATCAATTTTAAAATTGATATTCATAACAATCACTAAGAAGTGTTTGACTAATAGTATCAATATTGAAATTGGTAGTGGAAACAAAGCATATTGTGTAATACAAGTGTCAACTTGTATCAATTTTGATATTGATACTTCAACTTCTAAAAAATATCAATATCAATATTAATATAGTATCAATTTTGAAACTCTAACCAAACATGCCATAAGAAATCTGACGAGATAGCACTATAAGCTCGACGGCTGTATTCAAGTTTTTTAAAATATGTAGAATATATATTATTTAAAATGATAAGATATTATAATATTGAGAACATAAAACTGTTACGTCTATAATATATATAAATTTGGATCTCATATAATTTATTAAATATTTATGTATTTATTATATTATGTTAGTTTTATTTAAATTTAACAATTAATAATTATTTTATTTAAATTAAAATTATTGTGATTAAAATATATTTATTAAATTTAATTTATGAGTACGAAATATTAATATGTTGAAATATAAAAGTATAACATTATATTTATATCATAATTTAAATATATTATCAATTAATAAATATTTAATTATTAATTTATTTTATTATGTTAATTATATCAAAATTTAAATATAAATTATTATTATGTTGAATATATTCGATTTATAACCATAAAAGATTATTATGCTTATAACAAAAAATTATGACGACATCTTGTTTGAAGTAAAAATTATTACATTTGACTTATATAAATATTTAAATATAATACAAATAAAGTGCATATGATTAACTATTCTTTTATATTTATAATAGATGAACTTACATTTCATCAAAAACCATAATTAACTTTCTATTTTTTTAATGATTAAGTGAATTTTTTACTGGCCGTGTACGTAGAACTAGTCTGGTAGTTCTATTTAACTGTATCATAATAATATTTATGTGACATTTAAAATGATAAGATATTATGATATTGAGAAAAAAAAATTATTACGTCTATAATATATATAAATTTATATCTAATATAATTTATTAAATATTTATGTATTTATTATATTATGTTAGTTATATTTGATTTCAACTATTAATTATTATTTTATTTAAATTAAAATTATTGTGATTAAAATACATTTATTGCATTTACTTTATGACTACGAAATATTAATATGTTGGAATATAAAAGTATAAAATTTTATTTATATTATGATTTAAATAAATTATTAATTAATAAGTATTAATTAATTTATTATATTATGTTAATATATAAAAATTTAAATATAAATTATTATTATGTTGAATATATTTGATTTATAACTATAAAATATTATCATGCTTTTAACAAAAAATATTGACGACATCTTGTTTGAAGTAAAATTTATTACATTTGACTTGTATAAATATTTAAATATAATACAAATAAAGTGCATATGATTAACTATTCTTTTATATTTATAATAGATGAACTTACATTTCATCAAAAACCATAATTAACTTTCTATTTTTTTAATGATTAAGTGAATTTTTTACTGGCCGTGTACGTAGAACTAGTCTGGTAGTTCTATTTAACTGTATCATAATAATATTTATGTGATGTTGTTAAAATTTTTAATACACTATTTATTTAATTGGGCCCTAAGAAAAAAGTAACGTCAAATATTAACTATTCTTTTATCATCAACGGTTCGTAGTCTAACGCTATCCAAAGCAAACAACGACATAATTTATGAACAATTCATAATCGTTCTACCTCAGAAGAAAACGATGGAAAACAAGGGTAAAAGAGATATTTTATGAAATTTTTTATAGGGGCTGTTTGGTACCGGGATAATTTGAGAATAAATCTGAATTATCTCCTAAAATTTAAGAATAACTCAAATTTCTCTCCAAAAATTTTATGGTATCAAATAGGCCCTTAACGTTTCTTCTTTAGTTACGTTTATTTTTTGAGCGGAAGTTAAAGACATTATTAAAATTGGATCTTTCGTTAAAATGAAGTCTGACCGAACCTACCGTTGAAGGACGTCCGTTGAAACGGACCGCACGTTGATTTCTCGAATCCACCGAAGGCTCAGCTTGATAAAAGATGCAGGTCATCTTGTCTACTAGATCTAGGATCAGACACGTATTGCCACAGTTTTTTTTCGAGAATTACAACACCATGAGATACGTGCCTCGATGGAGGACATCTCTCTATCGACATCTGAAAATAATCCCTCTGTTGTCGACGAGAAAGCACCATTTTTACTAGCCATATCTAACTCAAAAATCATAATGATACTTGTTGACTATTAATTTAGAAGTCTAACGACACATTCTAATAACGATGTCGAACTATCATCTATGTTTTTGCTTATCCCATTTTATATTTGGTTCGCTCTTGAATCGTATTCTGCTATCTTTCTTTGGCGTTTTATTAGCTCATGTTTGTATTTAGTAAGGTAACGAAAACGTTAATTTTGAGATGAATGTGACTTATAAATTGAGTGAAGTGGTCGTGTGAGTAGTCACTTATCACTGATTGTTACAGCCATATTCATAAAAAATATATATATACATATAGACGTGCACGCATGCGTGAGCACATTTACGAGAGGGTTGTGATAGTATTTCACCGATAATTGTGATTCTTCTCTCTTTCGATCTCTCAAGGTGAATCTAACTCTTATAAATATAAATTTTTCTTGGAGTTCTCTACTTTTTTTTTTTGTTCACGTGGCCAGAACCCCGCTGGCGCCGAGGGTTCGGCCCGCTGACCCCGCTGCCTGTTAATTAAAATAATATATATACTCTCGTCTCTTGATTACATCGGCGTTTTGTAAGCTTCTGCGACTACCGGTCGAGCACACGCCGCCAAATTGGAAACCACGGCAACACCCGCGCGCAAACGTCAACCGGGCGACTTCCGGAGCGCTCCAGTTCTGACCCCGGGCGTCCCTTTTCATACCAACGATGGGCGCGCATATCTTCCTCATCCCGCCCTTCCTCTGTGCATATATATATACACACACACATCCATCTTCTCTTCGACCTGTCTAAACATCTCCTGTCGAATACCCACACCCCGTCGAAACCAGAGACAGAGATCAGATCATGGCAAACAAGGGAGCTGCCGCCGCCGCCGCCGCTGTGCTCCTCTTCTCCCTGCTCTTCTCTCTCGCCCTGCCGGCCGATGCAGCTCCTCGTCGTGCAGCCCAAGGTCTCGTCAACGAACGCCCAGAGAGCTCACAATGAATCGCATCTTTCTTCTTGCGATGCCTCGTGCCCTAGCCATTGACATATCCTCGTTTCGTGTTTGTGCATACTGTATGTATGTACGCTGATCTTGTTGACGTCGGCTCTTGCAGGGTATGCTCGTCCGAGGCCTCCGAGGGAGCCAATTTTCTGCCCAGCATGTGTCTGCTGCACCCCGAAGCCGCTCTACGGATGCTGTGGCTGCTGCTCTTTCCCGATTGACCCACCTGCCGTGCCCTCGGTGCCCTGAAGCTGCGGCGCATGCGCTACGCTGTCACGGTGGTGCTGATTTGAAACGATGTCACATCAAAATTTGAAACATGTTGTGGATGGCAGCAGAATAAGGTCCCCATGTATTTTCTGTATGAATAAATAAACATCTCCATCGATCTTGTGCTTTTACCGTGGTGGTAGTCTGTGGCATGTCGTGTAATATCTGTTTTTTTTTTAAAAGTTATTATATTATATATTAATATCACTTTCCCCTTTTCTCTTTTACCCTTCCTTTCCCCCCAGTTTTTACTCCCCATCGGAACGGAACTCCCTTTTTCAGTGCCCTAGCTGCCATTTTCCTTACCTCCGCCACTTTTTCCCCTCCCTCCCTCTCACAGTTTCTCCCTTGCCCGCTGCAGCCCCCTCCCCCGGTTGGGTTCCGCCTGCGCGAAGCCTCCCCCTCCCCCTTGTGCGCACGGCTGCAGCGCCGAAGAGCGGCCGACCTGCGTCCCCCCTGCACGCGAACCGCGAAGCCCCCCCTGCGCACAACCGCGGCACCCCCTTTGCGCACGTTCCCCTTGTGCTGACCTGGGCCGCGGCGCCTTCCCCTTTGCGCGCAGCGGCTAGCGCTCAGTCGCCCCCCCCCCCCCGCGCCGGTTCTTGAAAGATAGAAATGAGGAAGACGTCTCCAAAAACTTGATTGTCACGTTTCTTATTTCATGCTCTATTTATAGGGAAATACAAAGAGGAAGAAGATAGAGATAAGACTAAGAGAAGTCTATCTCTTTAACAACTCGATAGACTCAACAATAAGATAAACATCCTAACTAGATAAGCCTAATCCTATCTTAACAACCTGATAAGGATAAACATAATTATTTTGAATCATTATCTAACATTCCCCCTTGATGCAAAATCATTTACACCAAGTAATTTCTTCAATTTATGGAATTTCTCAAAACTCAAAGCTTTTGTCATGAGATCTGCCAGTTGATCTTCAGTTCTGCAATGTGTCAATTTGATTGTTCCATCTGAAACAGCTTCTCGAATAAAGTGATGACGTATCTCAATGTGTTTTGTACGTCCATGAAAGACAGGATTTTTTGTCAATGAAATTGTAGACTTATTATCACAAAAAACTTCAATTGCTTCGCTTTGAGTTTGTTGCAAATCTTCAAGAATGCGTTTCAGCCACATAACCTAACAAATTGTTGATGCAGCTGCTACATATTCTACTTCAGTTGATGACAATGCCGTTGTAGCTTGCTTCTTTGATGCCCAAGAAATAGCTCTTGCACCTAGTAGAAAAACATAACCTGTAGTACTCTTTCTATCATCTAAAGAGCCTGCCCAATCACTATCTGTATAACCAGTCAACTTGAAATCAGTCTTAGGAGTATACCATACTCCTTGTGAAACAGTTCCACAAACATATCGAAGAATTCTTTTTGCAGCACCTAGATGTTGTTTTGAAGGATCATGCATAAATCTGGATACAAGACTCACAGGAAACATCAAATCAGGTCGAGTATGAGTTAAATAAATCAAACCTCCAACTAATCTTCTGAAATAACAAGCATCAAACTTTCCTGTACCATCCATTAGCCTGAGTTTCTCATTCACATTCATTGGAGTGCTGCTAGGTTTGCAATTTTCCATGTTAAACTTTTTCAACAAGTCATTTGCATACCTCTCTTGAGATAAGAATATCCCATTTTCTGTCTGCTTAACTTCTAAACCCGTAAAATAATGCAACGATCCTAAATCTGTCATTTCAAACTCATCCATCATTTTGTTCTTGAATTCAATAACCAACTCAAGTGAAGAACCTGTATAAATGATATCATCAACATATAAATTCACAATAAGAATGTTCTTGCCACTTGATATTGTGTAGAGTGTTGGTTCATTAGCACTTCTTTTGAAACCCAATTTCTGAAAATATGAGTCAATTCTGCTATACCAAGCTCTTGGGGCTTGTTTAAGGCCGTAAAGAGCTTTCTTCAACCTGTAAACTTTTTCTTCCATATCATGAATAACATATCCTTCTGGCTGCTCAACAAAGACTTCTTCATCCAAAATACCATTCAAAAATGCAGATTTAACATCAAGTTGATAAACATGCCATTTCATATGTGCAGCAAATGCCAAAACAGTTCTGATGGTTTCTATTCTAGCAACAGGAGAAAATGTTTCATAGAAGTCAATACCTTCTTGTTGTGAATAACCCTTTGCCACAAGTCTTGCTTTGTGTTTTTGAACACTGCCATTAGCATTATATTTTGTCTTATAGATCCATTTCAAACCAATCAGATTTTTCTCTTTTGGTAGATTTACCAGCTCCCAAGTGTCATTCTTTTCAATTGCTGCAATTTCTTCATCCATTGCTTGCTTCCATTCTTCATGCTTGACTGCTTCATTAAATGTTGTTGGCTCTGCTGAAAACAAGGCAAAACTACAAGACTCATAAATATCATGTAAAGATCTCATTTTTCTTGGAGATCCATCCAGCTCATTTGGATTAATATCTTCTGTAGAAGTCTCACCTTGTCTTGTCTCTATAACTGGAGATAAAGAATCATTCATTTCTTTATAACCAGTCCAAACTTGATCAGCATCAAAACTCCAAGAAGATTTCTCATTGAATATGACATCTCTACTTATAAAACTGTTCTTGGTCAAAGGATTATACAACCGATAACCCTTTGTTTCGATGCTATAACCAATGAAGATACATTTCTCACTCTTTTGATCAAGCTTATCTCTTGTTTCAACATTAACATGAGCATATGCAACTGAGCCAAAAATTCTCAAATGAGCTATGTTTGGTTTCTTACCATGCCAAGCTTCAAAGGGAGTTTGATTCTGTATTGCTTTTGTGGGAGATCTGTTGAGAAGATAACAAGCAGTTCCTACTGCCTCAGCCCAAAATTCATTCGGAAGTTGCTTTGCCTTCAACATGCTACGGGCCATCTCCATGATAGTCCGATTCTTGCGTTCTGCAATTCCGTTCTGCTGAGGTGTGTAGCTTGCTGTGAGCTGTCTATGAACACCATTTGCTTTACAGAATGAGGTGAAATTGTTAGATAAAAACTCTCCTCCTCTGTCAGTCCTCAAAGTTTTTAAGCTATATCCACTCTGCTTCTCAACATATGCTTTAAACAACAAAATTTTTGAATATGCTTTAGATTTGTAAGTCAAGAAATATACCCAACTTTTCCTGCTAAAATCATCAATAAACAATAGAAAGTACTTACTTCCACCAAGTGATGTGGTTCTCATTGGCCCACAAATATCTGCATGAACAAGTTGAAGAGGTGTATGTGCTCTCCATGAGCTTTTGACTGGAAATGAGTTTCTATGTTGCTTTCCATAAATACAACCTTCACAAATATCATCAGTATGTACAAGATGTGGTAAACCAATTACCATATGCTTTTGATTCAACAATTTCAAACCATTGTAATTTAAATGTCCATATCGATTATGCCATAATTGTGATAACATTTTGCCTGAAGCATGCAATGCATAATCACCAATGCTTGAGAAACTAAAAGGGAACATTTTGTTTTCTGTCATCTTTACATTTATAACTAGTCCACCATTCTTGTCTCGAATCTCACAAGAATTTTCCAAAAATTTAACAGAGTAACCATTTTGGACTAATTGACCAATGCTTAGAAGATTATGGGCTAAACCAGGAATGAAAAGAACATCATGTATTTGTCTTTCAATACCTGATTTAAGCTTAACTGAGATGATACCTTTCCCTTCAGCTTTGACTTGCTTTCCATCACCTAAGTGAATCATAGTCTTCACCGAATGATCAATAGCTTTAAACATCTCCCTTAATCCTGTCATATGATTGCTACATCCACTATCTAACAACCATATGTCATGTGAACAGGATTTAGTATGAAGACAAGCAAGAAAGAGATTAGCATTGGTTTCTTCTTTCTTTTCCTCAGTCACATTTGCTTGTTCCTTTGCTTTTGTCCAACAAAACTTCTCAATATGACCTGGTTTTTGGCAGTATCGACATTTAAATTTGGTAAAGTGCTGATTACCTCTTTCATTGTTAGATGATCTCTGATCACTGGAGTTGGATCTTCCTCTTCCTCTGCCTCTGCCTCGACCTCTGCCTCTTCCTCGGCCTCGATATCCTCCGTTATCTCTTGATTCATCTTTGTTCTCTTTCTTGGCATCTTTTGAGATGTCAAGTTTTGAGGTGAGTGCATGCTCTAAAGTGTTCTCTATCGATCTGTTCAATATTTGTTCATGAGCTTGCAAAGAACCCATTAGTTCATTAAGAGAATATTGAGAAAGATCCTTAGACTCTTCAATGGCAGCTACAACATGATCAAATTTAGAAGACAGACTTCTAAGTACTTTTTCCACAACTTTCTGATCAGGAAGAGATTCACCAAGTGACCTGATTTCATTAACTACTAAAGTAGTTCTAACAAAAAAATCTTGAATAGATTCTGGATTTTTCATAGCTAATGTCTCAAATTCTCTTCTAAGAGTTTGAAGTTTGACAGCAATAACTTTTTGAGAACCTTGGTATTCTCCTTTCAAAATATCCCATGCCTCTTTTGATTTTGATGCGGCGAAATTCTAGGAAAAAGCGCATCACTAACAGCTTGTTGAATAAACAATAATGCCTTAGCATCCTTTTTTCTATTTTCTTTCAACTCATTTCTTTGTGCTATCGTCATACGTAAAACTTCATCATTGCATGGGTCTACAAAACCACTATCAACAAGATCCCAAAGATCTTGAGAAATAAACAAAGTTCTCATCTTAATGCACCAAAAAACATAGTTCTCCCCATTAAATAATGGGATCAAAGATTGAGATGTAGAAGAGTTGTTGAGATGTGCCATGCTGTATCTCACCAAATTTCAAATTTTTAAAAATACTTGTTTGACCGAACCGTGACTTGGCGGACGTTGATCTCAAAATTGACAAAAAAAATCAATTTTAACGTCCAAATAATCACCTGCCGTGGAAAAGGGGAAGTGCACCTTTAATTTTGACCAAAGCCAATTTTGACTTTGATTAAAACAAAACGTTGTGGAGAGAAACGCTGCAGGACGCTTGATGACCACGTGATGGTCAACTCAGCCGGTTGACCTCTTCAAAACCCAGCCGTGAGGCAGACTCCAGACGTTGCGGTGTGGTTCGACGACGTGGCTGCAGACTCCAGACGTTGCGACGTCGAAAAAAAAAAAAACAACTTTCTCCACAAAAAGAAAGAGGCACTGCGGTGCGCTGCGGCAGAAACCGAGGATGACGAACGACCTTCACCAAAAGCTCTGATACCACTATGAAAGATAGAAAGGAGGAAGACGTCTCCAAAAACTTGATTGTCACGTTTCTTATTTCATGCTCTATTTATAGGGAAATACAAAGAGGAAGAAGATAGAGATAAGACTAAGAGAAGTCTATCTCTTTAACAACTCGATAGACTCAACAATAAGATAAACATCCTAACTAGATAAGCCTAATCCTATCTTAACAACCTGATAAGGATAAACATAATTATTTTGAATCATTATCTAACAGTTCTGCCTTGGCCGCCCAGCCCCCCTGGCCACCTAGCTCCCAGCCGCTCTTGCCGCCCCCTCTGCCCCGTGGTGTGCACCACCCTACGCACAGCTGCAGCGCAGCTGCCTCCGCCCCCCCCCTCTTGGCGCTGACCAGCGCGGTGATCACCCTAGGCTGCCCATCAGCTCACCCCGTCCCCAGCCACCTCGGAGCCTCTGCCCCCCCCTCTCTGCATGCCCCTGTGCGTGGAGCCACATCGCGGCCGCACCTCCCTCCAGTTGCTACAATGCTGCCGCACCTCTGCTTCATCCGGATTGCTACAATAAGCATGATTTGCCCATTTTATTTTATTTTATTTTCAGTCACTCACATTATTTTCTCTTGTGTTTTATCCATGTCATACCTATCTACATTTGTATGTTTGCAGCTAGCATCGATTGAGGGTAAAAGCCCTTGTTTAGCCAGTCCACACTTTCTGTTAGCTCCTGATCGATTTGTCGACGTCATTTCGGTAGGCATCCCGGACACATCTATTATCACTAAATTTATATTGAAAAATATTATCATGACTTGTAGATAATAATTAAATTCATAGATGTGTGATTTTAGAAGAGATTACCTTTAGTTATGTCTATCTTGATTATTTTAGCATGCGTTTACCAATCAATTAGTGATGATAGCATAATTAGCTCTATCATAGTTTATTGATTATTTTCTTGTACGATATGTGGTAAATCTCGTTTATTAAATTGTTAACCCCTTATATTATTGTTAGATCAATCAATTCTTTGTTTTAGGTAATGTTTAAAGTTGTGAGTTAACCAATTACATAGAGTTTGGATCAATTATTTAAATCTGGATTTTCATGTAACACCATCAATCTTTCATATTGTGGTAGTTTTAGGAGTATAAGTCATGTTGGCATATCATGAAAAAGTATGTTTAGAATGTCATTTTTTTTCCTTATCCATG
The DNA here is from genome assembly GCA_036172225.1 of Cryptocoryne crispatula var. balansae. Classification (NCBI taxonomy): domain Eukaryota; kingdom Viridiplantae; phylum Streptophyta; class Magnoliopsida; order Alismatales; family Araceae; genus Cryptocoryne; species Cryptocoryne crispatula. Next base: position 27,700,117 of record CM069922.1, read on the forward strand.
ATAGATAGAGTGCTAGTAGTATGGGTGTATAGTATTATATCTTTGTGTGTCTCTTTGCTTAGATTGTGGAAATGCATGATTCATTAGTTTGTTTCTTGGCTATCATGGTGGCATGTCTTCATCTTGAATGTGATAGTTTGTCATGGCAAAACAAATTGCATATTTGTGAGATTGATCATGGCATTGTGATGCATGTGTGCATTAAAGACATTTAATGAGACCGAGCTATACTAGACTAGTAGTCGTGTCCGTGGGCAGCGGAGCTTAGAACCGTCTAGTGCATCCTTCGATCCCAGATCCCGCTGGTTATTCTAAGTGCCACCCCTGCCTAGGTGCACTACGGGATTTAGCTTAGCTATACAATTACTGCTATATATGGTAGATCTAGTCATAACTCGTCGAGATCGCAAGACGACGCTTTCCTTGCGAAAAATGAAAATGTTAATGTTTCATGTAGTGGATAGATGTATTGTAGAGTGGTATTGGTGTTAGTATTTATGTTGTGTTCATTAGTTCATTTAAGCATATAAGTTTTGTATGATGTGCATGGTAAGTCTTTTAGTTAGTGTTGCATTGCATAACCTCTTCATCACACTTTATATTTATGAGAAACCCTCTTTGGTCCTGGTTGTCGGTAGTTTATGGTTGTATGTCTTAAAATTTGTGGAATGCCAAATTATATATATATATTGTTTAGTTTTATATGGTATGTATCAAGTGCAGGTTGGGTACTTATAACTAATCATGATAGGGTCTCGTTGGCTATCCGACTTGGTGGATGATGAGACGTCTACTGAGTCGTTATGACTCACTCCAATCCTTTATTATATTTTCAGGAAACCAGGTTTAATGTAGCAGAAACTTGGTGGTATGGACTTCAATGAATGATTTGAGTAGTTATTGTGCAATTTAGACCGGTATATGATTTTATTACGTGATTATAAGATGAGTGGATAGTGTTAGAATTATGAACTGGGACCTCTTATTGTCTTCGAGTTTTTCTAAACCGATGTGTTTATAGGGGTTATTTCCCCGGTTACGTCGCCGGATTGTTTTCCATTGTGCAGGTTGAAATACAGGTCGTGACATGTCGCCTTGGATTGACGAAATCATCGAGCCTTTTCTATTGCATCACATGATTTTGGAATCGAAGCCAGAGTGTGACGACCCAAAAAAACATTTACACAACAGAAAACTTTGATCCCGGTGACACAGGACAGAAGCCCTTGATGCAGAAAAAAGTTTGGAATGACAAAATACACTCATCTGATTGTTGTCAATAACCTGACACCAATTGAGGCAGTCATTGGATTTGGCCTACATAGCCAAATTTAATCAACCGCATATAAACAATCTAAAAGATCTTGATCTCTAGTCGAACGCCTTGAACTTTCTTCTCTACAGTCTAGAGTGGGATCTCCAAAACCTATGATACATTTTACATAAACAAATTAAGGATGAGTTACGATAAACTAAGTCTTAAATCATTTTTGTTGTCCATCCGATAACTATATATAGACATGTAATGATAAGAAGTGTACCCATATATATCCCGTGGCACAACTAATACAAACGTAGTGAATATCATGTTTTTTTACTTTATCTATAAGCACATACGAACAAATATGAAATCTTTTTTTTGTTGGTTTACATGAGGCAAATATATACAATTATTATTGATATGGGTTGCCAAGCGAGTTGATGATCCAAATTAGCTTTTTCTACATGAAAAATTACTTTAAAGCCTACAATCGTGTGGTAAAATCTTGTATATCACTACACGCCACGTTTGTCACAAGAATAACGACTTTTTTCTACATGTGTATCATCAAGTTCTAAGGTATTTAACGTCTTGGATGAAAGAAGGCTAGCTGTTGTCGAACATGCTCGGACTCATCAAAATAAACTTAAAATGTTTTATCAAAAGAGGTGGTAGAGAGAAAGTTTGAAATTGGTGAGATGGTAATCAAACGAATATTCATTAAGCAAGGTGGTACTCACTCTAAACTGTAACTTAATTGGGAAGGGTCTTGTGTAATTACTGAAAAATATCTAGGCAATCTGTATAAAGTAACTAATACAAATAGAGAAAAATTGAATCATCCTTAGAATAGAGTCTACCTCAAAAAATATTTTGCATAAAAATGGAGAACCACTGGTATGATCTTAAGGCATTAATCCAAGGTTGTTCACTAGAAATCAAGGGTAGGCATCACCCCCTACACATAACACATCCCGATCTTAGAATTTGGACAACCTGACACTCGTAGAGATGCTAGGCGGAAGCTTGAAAGTGAAAGAAACACCCTTTCTCTATGCTCTTCTATTTAATCCAAGATAGGTAGAGGAGACTAGAGAGGAGTAGTATCGAAAACACCTACCACCCTAATAGGAGACTGTCTCGGATGGTACAAAAGGGTGCTAAAAGATGGGCAATGACCTCTCAGGTCATCAAAAGAATAGACATGTCTAAATGAGTACCCTAAAATTATAGTCCTATAAAATGTAAATGGTGCCAAAAGATGGACAATGACCCCACAGGTCAAAAGACCTGTCCAAATGTGTGCCATAAAAATAGGCCAGTCAATAAAAAAAAGAAAAGATCTAAGGAAGTCAAACCCTAATAAGTAATTTGGGCTGAGTAGAGCTCAACATCTTTGAAACCTATTAAGGATTTTATTTGTTATTCTTCCTTCTTAAGCTCCTAGGGTAGGGTGAACTGACCAAATTCAAGTGGTACCCAAGCTTATTAAGGGTAGTATGATGGAATGATTCTGGGTAGGGAACTTTATTTTGCACATGATGTCTACAAATTGAATATCAATTAACAGCCAAAGACTGATAAATTATCTCAATACTAGTGTTTTCTCTACAAAAAAATACATATTCTCAAAACTCCCAAAAATAATACATATTTTCAAAATCCCAAAAATAACACATATTTTTTTAAAAAATTAAAATCTAAAAGAATATATTTTAAAATTAAAAAAATGCATTATCTTGTGTGGCTTGACCTCGACCTCGATCATTGCCACTCTTTCATCTATATTTATTTTTAGTCTTGCACATTTCCATTTGTACACTACATATTTACCTTTGTCATTATTTTACCTTGTTAAGAAGGCTGTCCCCTTTGACCTAAATCAAGGTAGACGATAATAGGCAAAGGGATGAGTCATGATAAAGATTTAATACCTTTTATCAAGTATTTTAGGAGTTGAAAAGAAAAAGGAGAAGATCCTTGCTAAGTCAAGTATGTTTTATTAACCCTTACCCCATTTCATCTTCATTCATTTATTTAGTTATCTCATCTTATTAAAAGGGCTCCTCCCCTTGACAAAGATCAAGGTAGACCATATATTGCAAGGGGTTGAGCCATGTTGAAAATCTAATCTCCTTTTCTAAGTGTTTTAGGCAAGAATAACTAACATGAGGAGATTTACAACAAGATAGTGAAATGCCACCAAAATGTGTGCAATGGTGACAACAAAATATGCGTCAATGATAGCCACTTCCCTTCCCTAAACATTCGTAGAAGGCAATGTCACCATAACCTCAACCTTAGCCTTAACGAGGGTTTCACTTCAAAAAAAATTTACTTTGTGCCCTCATCAGGACACATGAATCTCTTAAGTGAGATGCATATATCAACATTCCAACCTCACTCATATATTTTCTCTTTTTAGATATATTAGGTGCATTATTATATTGATGTATTGATGTTGAAGACCGTGAGTATGAGGATGGACGAATCCGAGATCCCCTTTAACAAAATTTACGATGGTTCAAACATTTACCATGCTCATGAATATGCCAAAGTTATACATTGAGGGATGACAATTCCCAATTTGTTATCCAAACCTCTGATGCACAACCTATATCTTCAACTATTTTGTTAACTAATTTTTAACTTTCTTTAAGCTCAACATGCATCATAGTGGTTCTCGCATTTTCTTTTGCATTGCATGCATCATTATTTCATCTTGTCATAATATATGTTCTATTGTTCCACCGTCTTTTAACACTCCTGGGTCTACATCACATCAATCTCAACATTCTGTTGTAATCCTGTTATGTCTCCACCGTATCCATATCCCACTGTGTCTTTGAATCCCACCATGTCTTCAAATCCCATCTCTTTTATCCTACCATAGTGACCTTCTATTCCACTGTGTCTTTCATCTTTATCCCACAATTGCCTCTCACCACACTATCTTTTCACTCATTCCACCATGGAAGTCATCCCATTTTCCATCCCACCATGGACTTTTATGTTTCTTTGATTATCCCTTATCCCATCATGTTCTTTGTTTCCACGTGGCCATCATGGTCAACGTGCACTACATTTTGGTGCATGTAGACATGCAAAATTGAATTGATTTGGAGCTTAAGACTCTTATTTTATGGGCAACATCTCTATTAGATCATTAAAATTAGAATCTTGTCATCAAAGCTAGAATAAGCTATGTTAAGGTTGACTTTCATTTTATTAGGTAGTTAGTGCAAAATAAATAAATAAATATTCAACACATTGCAAATAAAGATGAAATCGTTGATGTATACACTATGCTACTTTCAACTTGATTCTTTGAACTATTTAGAGACAAGTTAAACATGGTTCCTCTATTTAACTTGAGGGGGGAATGTTAGGAAGAATAGACATGAGTTGTATCTAGGATGACATGAATCATTCAAAATTTTACACTCGTAATTCAAATTTACACCAATATAGGCCATGTGTCATATGAAACATTCTGTAACATACAATGCCATATATTGAATACCGACAAGAAATACTTTTTTCCCACTCTCCCTTTACTTATTCTCTTTACTCTCTTCACTCTATTTCTCTGATCTTCTATCTCTTGAAGTCTACAGCAATATTATGTCTTCAATTCAAGTTTCAGACAACATCATGTGCTGAGAGCAGTTGGAAGAGGACGGACAGCAATACACATGAAATAGGGTTTGTAAATGGTTCTTGTCATCCGGGGGTGCATGGGCATGGGTTGATGGGGGGCAAGGTAGCTTCCTCGAAGGGATCCTCCATGCAAGCTGGGGGAGCACTTTTCTCAAATAAATGAGATGTAGTATGTGGTATACCTTCTATACCAATATAATAACCAATATGAAAGGTAATGTGTGTTAATTTTTGGTGATTCTTTAAAAGACACAAGACAATATAGTTCAATTGTTTCTTTATGGTGGCTGAAACCATGATATGGTAACTTTTTATACAAAGGCTTATCATGTGTTTTTGTGATAATGATGTTGGATAGTACACATGTATGTCGATCTTATGCTTAATTGGATAAATTCAATTACCAGATATGCTTAGAGATAATGTGCATTCACAATGCTTACCAGTGTTTTTGTTTTGTCTATCTATGTATGACGAAGTCGTCTCGTTTGGTTCACTGGAAATGTGGCACTCGGTGTACTTACCTTGGTGTTGTTTGTGTGTCTTACTAGTGTCGTATGTCCTGGGGTGTACTTCTGTCTAGTTATTTTCTTTGGTCTTTGACTTAGTTTCTCTCTTTCGTACGAGACTGTTAGTCTGGGCGTTAATCACAACTTTTTGGTGTGTTCATTCGGTCTCGTGGCAACGATCAAACTCTTACAGTGGAGTATCTATCTCTACCGTTCGACAGTCTAAGCACATTACTGTGCTGGTTACCTTATGGCTATGTTCTACTTTGGTGACAATGACTTTTGGCAGACTTTCGATGATCTTCGTGGCCATGTTGTGTCTTGTTAGTTTTTCTGTTTATTCGTGTCCTTGTACTTTGTTTGGTTATATATGAAATTAGGGGTTGTTACTTGTTCAAAAAAAAACAATGCTTACCATATTTAGAGAACTTTATATCATATGGCTTGTTATTGTGGGATAGTTCTATTTTAGCTTTTTTACAACTAATAAATACTACCAAGGATGTAAGATTGAAGATCGTTAGTTTTTCTCATCTATTACAAGCAATAAAACAATTTTGTCATTTATAATATACATAATTTATCATAGACTTTATTTTTATATAGTTGTGAATATGAGAAAACTTCACAATCATGTAAAAAAATAGCTATACAAATAATTGAAAGTGAACAATTAAGATGTAGGGAAATTCTACAACTTACTTATTTTAACATAGTGTTAAACTAACTTTGAATAAATATTTAGGTGATATCAATTTTGGCAAAGAAAGATGCCATTAAAAATTTTAAATGGTAAATCGCAATAAGATAAATGTGAAGTTGGAATCTCAGGTAAACATATTTTATTTTTATTATTACACAAGCAATAATATGTCTTATATACATTATTAATGTACTTTGATTTTTATAGATTATTCAGGAGCTATACTCATAATATGTACAATCTCATTTGCTTGCTATTTATGCTAAGAGTCCTTTAGAATCACATAGTCATGTTCTAATGTTATATATGTCGATCATGGAGAAGCATATAGTACAATGTATCTTTATTCAATTTAGGCTTCCTTATCCAATACCAGCAAAAGAGAGAAAATTTAAGTATACAAACATACAGGAACGAGCAAAAAAAAAATACCTATGGTATTATATACAATATATTTAGGGACGAAATAAACACCAAATTATATCTCTTCTTATAAAACTTGTTGATGATGCCCGTACTTGTGGAGATTGATACATGTCATATACTTTATAATTTGAAGAGTCTCTTACGGGTTACTATCATCATGGATTTATGGACCATAATCTTGTAAGTAAAATTGATTTTATAAATTTATATTTTATTGATTAAATATCACTTTATTTAAATTAACTCATTTTATATATTTAGATTGACTAATATACCAAACATGATAGTTATTACAAATGGAGAGTGAAAATAAATTTTCACATGACAAAAGATAAGATATTATACCAACAAGAAGATATGTTGTCAAAGATGAGTATTCATATTCCAAGATATGAAGTTCCATATTATACTCCAAATAGGCACATGTCAATGTCTATGTCACCATTTAATGCTTTTTACTAGATCATCTTCCCAACCGCATGATACCTCGAATATGTTTCTAAAAAATTTAAATTTACTTTAATTATAACTTTTCTATATTAATCATCAATATCTTCTCGTCATTAGGTTCTTGGATACTAATTTCACTACTTTGACTCTTCAATATTTCAAAACAATAAATGACATCATTCATATAACTACTCAACTCAATCAAGCTTTTATCTAAAATTATTTAAGGTCAGTCATATGAATTTTCTTTCACTACTTACATTGATTTTGAGTTATTTTTTTGAAGATAATTGAATAATTTAAATCAAATTTAATGTACCCTTTTGGCTAACGTAACATGCCCTTTTTTATGTTATTTGATATTTTCTACATTTGTGAATGGAGCTTACTTAGATCTATATTTAATATATATATATATATGTAAAACATCTCAATCTCACTTGTTTCAATTCGTCTACAATTGTTACTACTTTCATATTATTTCTAATATATTCAATATATATTTTATTTAACCAAGTATGTCCACATATGCATCTTAACATTCTCATTTCATAAACACTAATTTTAGAAATATATATTCTTTATTGTTCAACATTTACTTCAGTACAACAACACATATCTCGTAACTATGTGATAAATTTTTTTTCTTTCGAATTTGATAGAGCCTTACTTTTACGTAGAATCACCGTAGTCAATCTCTACTTCATTTATCTTATTTCGATTAAAGCATTCTTTTTTTTGAATATTGAACAAAAATATTTAAATTAAGCACTTTGAGATAATATTACTCTATTCCAACTAAGACTATGTTTGATTAGGCTGAAACATAACCTAACCCTTAATTTGATCAGAGGTAAGATGTTTTGAAGTGTTTGATAAAATTGTCTAAATATACCTTTCAAAGAACCTTTGATCATGGTTCGCCGGGTCACGACCCGGGTCGCGACCCGGGCCCGACCCGGTCGCTTTTGGGGCCGACCGACCCGGTCCCGACCCCAAGACCCCGACCCCAAAATTAATTTATTATTATTATTTTTGGCGACCCCGGCCGACCCCGGCCCGACCCGGGTCGCGACCCCGACCGACCCGGGTCGGTTTTGGGCCTAAACGACCCGGTCCTGACTCCCGACCCCACCTTCCTTGCCTTTGATCTCTGAGATAAACTCTAAGGTTTAAGAGGATGGATGTTGCTTTTTAATTGTTATATGCTAACCATTGTGGAGACCAAGGAAGGAATAGTCGGGGGTCCCAAAACCGACCCGGGTCGGTTAGGGTCGTGACCCGGGTCAGGTCGGGGTCGGGAAAAAAATAATAAAAAATTTATTTTAAAATAATAACTGGGTCGGGGGGTCAGGGCTGGGTCGAGGTCGATCGGCCCAAAAAATGACCGGGTCGGGCGACCCGGCCGACCGGGTCGCCGACCCGGCGAACCATGGTGGAGACATCTTTGTGGCTTCTGGCATCTTTGGAAAAAACAATACGTTTTGGGAAATGGTGTCTCTCGAGAACACCTAGAGCTCTCTCTCTATCCATATCTTTCTCTCTAGTTGCAAAGATAGGCAAATAAGAAGAAGAAGAAGAAGAAGAAGAAGAAGAAGAAGAAGAAGAAGAAGAAGAAGAAGAAGAAGAGGGCATGCACAAGGTTGCACATTCCCCATAGAGAGGAAACATTAGAGGGGAAGAGGTAGCAGATGATGTAAGACTTTCTCAAGATTTTGAGGAAAAGATCGTAGGGAAAATGGGAAGGGTTTGGGGTCGATTTCTTCGTATACACATTTTACCCATTTAGGTTGGGAAGATACCCCTGCAAGTTTGATATGACCACCTGGCCATTATCACAAAGGAAATCTAAAACTAGAGACTTCAGATGGAAATGTTGGGTGTTGTTATGCTTGCCCGCTTAAAACAATAGGAAATGAGGGAGGTTGAAAAGAAGTTAGTAGGTGAATTATGAGGTGGCTCCAGCAGTGTCTCGTATGACGGGCAAAGGAAAAGAGGTTGAGCAGATGAGGTAGAGGGCAACAGAGTTCAAGAAAAAAAGAAGCAAGTTTTAAAAGATGTGGAGTATCTAAGATTCTGATTATTTATCAAACATTTTAATCATGTATGTCTTAATCAAATTAAAATATTTTCTACCATAAATTAAGATGTTAGACGTTCATTAAGGGGTTGTTTGATATAAGATTATTTAGAGGATAAATCAAGTTTATCCCCTAAATTTTGGAGATAAACTAAATTTATACTGAAATTAATATGGTACCAAACAACTTAGAGTTCAAACTTTTAAACTAAGGTGGTATTTGATTTGAATTAATAAAATATCTAAAAGCTTAAATTCACATCTAATTTATCTTGTGCAATATAAATCTTAGTTTTTTATCTTAAAAATAAAAAAAATATGATGAGCTACTTAAAATTAAGTTATTTATGAAGTTTACTAATGTATTTAAATATTTACTAAAGATCACAATATGGTAAACATTGTGAATGCACTTTCCTTGAAAAACATACTCTGCGAATGACTTTTTCCTTTATTTTGGTTTTACATAAAACTAAAAGGATCCCAAGCCAAAACAAACACCACCTAACTCTCCCATATTCTTCCTTTTACATTTTTATTAAATTTATAATATAAATTCTATCTTAAATCTACTTATCAAGAAACTTTTATATTTAAGTGCTCCATAGTTATAATGTCTATTCATCCCTTATTATATCTCATCTATGAATAAGATATTGTTTATAAACACTATACATCAAGATATCTCATCATATAATTTTGTGTTGATTTATCCATAACTAATTTAAAAAGATAAGAATTTATTAATGGCTTTGGATGTAAGCTAATTAAAATATTAAAAAATATATTACTTTTTCACTTATTATACATACACTAATAGTTGTTTCATCGTACATGTCATCTATCATTTATACATACTTAATATGCGTTGTCTTCTACTCCAACACCCATCACAAAATATCTCCTAGAACTCTATAGTCATTGTTTTCGGGGTCAATAAACACTTCTGTAAATCTACTTTTGTATCTTGATGTTTGTCCATCAGAATTCTAATTATAAAAATAACTTTTATTATATACTGACCTGGCATAAAGTTAAATTGGTTGACTAAAATATTTGTACAATTTCATAATTATTGCTCTACAACTTTTCTTCATAATTTTATAGTATGACTTATGAGCATGATAAATTTATAATGTGATCAATATTGCATATCCTTTTTCTTAAAAACTAATATGACGATGCTCTTTATCTATTCAATCTTTCTTTTTCCATAAATTAATATTTTTTAAAATTCTAGTAAATTTTGTTAACCTTATATGTTATAAATCTTTGCATACATTAATATGAATGCTTTCAAGTCCATATATCTTATTTATTTTCATCATCAATGCTTCTTTAACTTTTAAAAATTTGATCTCTTATTATAATTTATATTGAGTTTTGATCCATTCTTTATGTCTTTTATGTTCTAGCAAAATTATCTGTCAAAAGAGTATCAAAATAACTTTTTTTACATTTTTTAACTTCATCATCTTTGATCAGAACATTTTCTTTTTCATCTTTAATGTATCTAACTTGGTTAGGATATTAAGATTTTTTCTCTTTCATTCTTACTAATCTATAAATATATATTTTTAATTTTAAGCTTCTCATACATTATTAAAAATATTTTATCAATTGTTTGTTTAATAGTCTTTTTTGGTTTCATTATCAATGTTTTATATCAATATTTCTTATGCTTTATCGCCTTTTGTAGCACTTAGATAATCGATATTTTATGTCAATCTCTCTTCTATTTTATTGCCTTTTGTACTTCTTTATTTCACCATCTTATTTTTTTTAACTTGAACCAAAATTTTAAAACTCTTTATGTACTTTTTAGCTATTTCTTTGATGTTTTTGGTTCCTCCACATATTATTAGCTTCTACCTTTAAACTCTAATCATTTATCTTGAAATTTTTATTTTTAAATGTTTGTTGTTTTACCATTTTTAAACCACACTAATTTATTCTAGGAGAAAATGTTTTTTTAATGTGTTTGTTTGTTTGTTGATCTTAACATCTAAAGTCACTAATTGTCAAAACTTCACATGGAATAACTTTACACTCTTTTGCAAGGAACATGATTACTCCTTCGTGTAGGAATGAAGTTGATTTGATTTTTATTTTATCTATTTTAAATTATTATTATATGATATTTTATTTTAATAAAATATATATTTATTAGTATAAGATCATATATTTCATAGCAAATTTAAGGATACTTGTCTCTCTTCATTTAAAATTTTATATCTGAAATCTCCAAAGAGGTTTTCAAATGATGGCATTCATTTGCAGCACGACTGTTAATATCTTCAACAAATATATTCTTTTAATTTTGCATATCATGCAAAAGATCACCCATATCCTCTTGAAACACTTTTATAATTTCATTTCTTAATCCAAGTTATAGAGCATTAAATAGATATATTAATCATTTTTATGATAATAATAATTCATGTCACTCCTTCTACCGAAATCATTGCATCCTTCTCAACAATGATACCTACACTAATCTCTTTTTTTCTATGTAAGTTACATTTCTTACTTCTTTATATTTTCTCTAATCAGTTTGGTTTCTTGAATTCAGATAATATTAACCTTTCTTTACTTTATACTATGAACAAGTTCCATAGTTTTTCACATAAAAGATTTAATATTATAAGTATGTATTATTGTATTTTTTCAAGAATTTCATTTTTATTATGCAATAATATCTATTTGTTTCTAAGTTTATTTATAAGTTTGATGTATTGCTTCGCACTATTAGTGGCTCTACTTAGCACCAAACTTTTATTACTTTGAGATTTTCTACTTTGTCGACAATGGCAATAACCGTAACATTAATCTAATGTAGTTATATTGTATTCTGCTACAGGCGAAAAATAAAAAAGAGCAAAATCAGCACTACCTATATGTGCATCATAGTCAAAAGGAAAGATCAGGAGGAGATCGATCATTGTTGAATTATCATATTGTATAACTCATATCTATATACTTTAAATCAACATTGTTATTCTATTATTATTTAATATAATATGATTGACTTCAATAATTACCGTTGCCACTTTGAGAAAATCGATGGTAAATTAAATAAAATATTTGATAATTCTCAACATAGATAATATATATTAAAATGGATTATATTTGATTTAGTACTATCATATTAAATTTTGACTTCAAAAAAATAAATATGAAATTAAAATATTTTTTATTTTGATAAATTATCAAACTATCCGATTAGCATATTTATAAATATAAAAATAAACCTAATTAGTTTATATGAAAAATAAATTAAAATATTAAATTTATTCAATTTTTATTTTAATGAAACCGTACGTCACCCATTTTCTTGTGGTGTGATTGTTCATGGAAACCACCCCCGCCCAAGTGGCGGAGTGGACATCTACTCTCCTTGGGAGAGCCCCCTCCTGGGTTCGATCCCGGGAACGCCTTTGGACGTTTGCCGCGCAGGTGTGGTGGGTGACCACTGCGCCATGTTCAAAAAAAAGAAATCATAACCACTAACATCCGCACCACACATCTTGTTATTCAATAAAAAGGAGGTTATTCAACATGTTCATACTAGTTAAAAGTGACCCACGTATGCATGTAAATTTTATACTTATATTAAATTTTTTGTACAAATTACGATAATTTTAATTGTATGATAAAAGACAAATGATTGAGATTTATATATTTATATTATGAATATATTGATTAAAATAAAAGTTCACCATGTCATATTTTATAATTATGTATTTGTACGTGTAAACTTTAATGGGGTGTTTGGTTGCATGATAATTTTTTGTACACTTTCATGATAAAAAATTGTATTAAAATAAAAAGTAAACCAACTCATGACATAAAATTATCATGTTTGGAGGGATGTGATTACAAAAAAGAGTAACCACCGCACATGACCAAATAAAGTGGGGGGACCACAAGAAAAAAGAAAGAGGTGAGACCCTCTTTTTTTGTTTAAGAAGAAAATCACTTTCAAAACATAAAATTGTCATGGTTGTCAAACACCTCTTTTAACAAGTTTTCTTACAATTTTTAAAAATTAAAATAAAAACCTCAATTATCATGCAACCAAACACCCCATAAGAAATGGATACGATATATCATAATTTGTTAAAATAAAAGTAGCATATTTAATCGATATGTATGTTGGTATTGACAAAAAGAATATTATGACATCAGAATATAACAAGAATAGTATGATATGACTAAAATATTTACATATTTATAACCATAAAGAATATATCAACCAAAAAAAGTAACGATAAAAAAGACTATCAATAATTGTTCACTTACATTCCTTATAGTAATAAAAATAAGTTTTGAGAAATGACTTCTTATTTATTTTAATGTAACAAAGATGTAAATAGTAATTCAAATAAATCACATAAGGAAATAAATAAATAGTATTATTTTAATTATGTCTTATTTTCTTTAATGCACGTCTTCTAGGAACTTGAATCTTCCGTTTCATTTCAATTTGTAATCTTAATTGAGAAAACTTTTCATGACATTGAAATAAAAAGTCAAATATTTTTCCCTCCAAAATAATAAGGTTCATTAAATATGCAATTGAGAAAAAAGAGAATGTGTATCGGGTAAATTGAACTTATGAATGCATTTGCCTTCTTGTTTATCTCTTACTCGTCTCATGAAAGCATCTGCCGTATGCTCATCAACAATGTGTATCCCTCGGACGAAGACAAGTATGTTGTAATAAATTAAATGATCAATAACCGAACAAGGGTTTTGAAATAATTTTGATTTTGAAATTTAGTAAATCTGATCTGCAACTTTTGATGTCAAGTGACGCTTTTTTAGGAATAAAGAAGTTTAATGGGGTGTTTGGTTGCATGATAATTTTTTGTACACTTTCATGATAAAAAATTGTATTAAAATAAAAAGTGAACCAGCTCATGATATAAAATGATCATGTTTGGAGGGATGATATAAAAAAAAAGAGTAACTACCATACATGACCAAACAAAGTGGGGGACCACAAGAAAAAAGAAAGAGGTGAGACTCTCTTTTTTGTTTAAGAAGAAAATCACTTTCAAAACATAAATTTGTCATGATTACCAAACACCTCTTTTAACAAGTTTTCTTATAATTAATAAAAACCTCCATTATCATGCAACCAAACACCCCATAAAAGTTTTCGATGGTATTCAAAAGCAATTCTCGGGTTGGGTCGTGACTAAGTCACGGCTTATTATTTTATTATTTTTTAAAAAATTTAAAAATTATTAAAAAACAATAAAATTTTTGAAAATTAGGTAACATGAATTGAAAAAAATAATTCATTGATTTTATTCTAATATTACATGATCAACATTTTCTATATAATTTATGTATTCTCTTATGTCATTCAAATTGAGTACATAATATGGTGCAAATACACATGATGATTATACTCGTCACTCCCTCAGACAATAATCTTAATTCTAGATACCAAAGAATCACCATAGCTATCGTAATCATAAGTGGATTGGATTGAAATATCTGATAAATTCACATAATTCATTCCATAATACTTTTAACCATATATAGAGAACCAAGAACTTTGGAATGAATCAAATACATAATTTGAGGCATTGTGATATTGACCTCTGGCTTGATAGATGTGTTTAGCTCCCCCACGTTGTAGTCTTTCACTATGTTCCATGTCTTAGGTCGCATGGGTGTATTGATTTTTGCCGGTGTAACATTCAATCATTGTTGGAGCTCTCCCCACATCAGGAGACCTTTATCTACGTGAAGCTATGCCTCCCTCGTGTCCCGCTCCGTTGTCACTACTGCTCTTCAAAGAAGAATTCTCAGAATTTTGATACCAAATTTGGATGTTGGGATGTAGCGTGTTTTCTTGATTCTCATCAATTGTATCGGGAAATGCAATGTCAAAGGGATTGATCAAAACTTGTTTACATTTTCTTCTACTTTGTGTACCTCGACTAGATCTTTCTCCGGTCCTCTGTTGCTTTGCTAGAGAAGGAGAAATCTAGAAATTCTTTAGCAAAAGAGATATCATCAAGCACTCCTTCAGCCCAATGTCGATCTTTCAAGTTGAACTCCGGTTCACCCATCCCTTCTCAATCATTAAGCTTCTAATGGATTTTTCTCGTTGAATATTTGATCTAAGTCAATGTCTTATTCTTCAACTATTGGCTCCCTGGTTCATCATCCCAAAACTTGTGATATCCAATTTTTTGTTCCATCTAATTCTACTTCATTCTCCCAAAATTCTTCAATTTTAACCTCTTGTTGTAGTGACAACACACGAGATCCTCAAGTCTTCGTGATGTCAACATGTTCCTTTGTTTCATGTGGATTAGGCTGAATGTTGATGAATTTCTCTCATAGCTCGAAGCCGAAGTGATTTTGCTTAGGACCCTTATGGTCACATCTGCCAAATCTTCATAGCTTAGTGCCATTTCATGGTCCATCCACCAATCGGCTGCATAAAATCATTATGTTAAAAATAATTATCTTTTACTGTTTGATTAACTAACTAAGTGATAGATGTAAATGTTACGTACTTAGACTGAGTAGTATCACAACTCGTTCCACTTTACTCATTCCAAAGTGAAATACCCTCATTTTATAATTGTACGTCTTGTTGTAGACAATAATAGATCGGTTGTCACCATGCATCTGTTGGATGATGCACTTGATGTCATCAAGTGGCTCGTTCATTGCCTTAATGTTGGTTATAACAAATTAGCAATACCATGGGTTAAAAAAGTTAACCTGTAAGGAAATGATGTTAGCAAACAACTTATATGTATGTGAAATATACAGAAACTAAGTAAATGAATAAGAAAATATACCTACTCTATTGGATTGATGTAAGGTACGTTCCCACCGACAGGTCGTGGTTGGGCTGGTTGGTAAAAAAATTGATCGGGTCGGGCTCGAGTCGTGACCCGACTCACCATGTTCAAAAACACACAAGCTCCCTCGAAACTATGCACATAATCAATCTTAAAGATTTCCAAAATTAGCTGATATAACTCAATGTAAAAATTATTTTGACCAAGGTCATCACAAATTGTTCATTTACTTCCACGTAACGTAAAGTACATTAATGAAGGGAGTATGCATAAATTGTGAAGAAGAAACAAAGTATATTATGCAAAGAAAGAAAGAACCCATTACTCTATTTTCTTTTCCTTCTTAACGGATTTGCTGGCCTTCATTAGGAAGTTCCCAAAGTGACTTCTTAACACAACTTGTTCCACTTTCTCATCAATGTGATCTTGGTAGTTGTCATACAAAACTCAAACTATGAGACACAAAACGAAGCCCGGAAAGTATAGAAAAATTAAGTGCATAAACCTAACAAAATGCTAGAAACACATTGTTCAACCTGTACCAATGTAAATGGGTGTGTAAAAATAAAACAAACTCCCAATGTATGAGATCAACCCAATCATAACACAAAATAATCGTACCAAATGAAAACAAAAAAAGGTCATCCCATGTGTAATTCTTTCTGCAAAATAAGAAAATAAATTATTAGCAACCTCTGGAAAGAGTTTCTTGTCACAATCAACTGAGAGCACATGATTAACATGGGGCCGTGCCTCGTCGAAAAGTTACTCCTTATCGGTATCTCAAAATTGGGTATTGAAGAAAGATTGTCTCTAGGGAAAGGAAAGAACGTTTGAAAATAAAGCACATTTCTAAGACAAAAATGGAAACAAGAGAGAATCTGCCGCACAAACAACATGATGCCATAGAACAACAAAACCAGAAGAAAAGAACATGTATTCAGAAAAGTTTCAGATCTAGTCTAGAAAAAGATGATTGCAAGGAGGAGGAGAGCTTTTAGCAATGAGGGAGATGAAGCTATATTCGCCGATCTCGAAGATGTATAAGGCGGTAGTCGCCACGATGAGTAACAAAAGCATCACATTCCTCCTCCTCCAAAGGATCACATCAGTGACTATGAAAACCAAAAACCCATAACTGACAGTTAGCAATAGTAGCCAAAGCAAACCTCATAAGAAAAGCACATCCACAATAAGGTACAAGGGAGGGACAAACCTGTGCCCTTCGTCGGAGAAGCGGGTGTAGTTAGCGGGAGGAGAAGGTGAAGACACCTTGTTTGGCAAAAGATAGAGCAGATAACCAAATCATCAACGGTGGCCATTGGGGCTTTCCAACTTCCATTGTATTTTTATTGGATAGGATGGTGTCAATCGAATAAGCAACCAAAGGAGGTGGCTGCAGATGGAACGGTGGCGGGATACCTAACTCCAGTACGGAGGTGGCTGCAGCCGAAGATTTCATTAAGCCCTTGAGAAGGGAACGGCTTGCGGTTGTTGAGCATGAATAAAAGAGTGTCGGTGGCAAATAAGGCGAAGAGGTGAGAAGAGGCACGCTGGGGAGTGGAGGCATTTCCAACATATATGAAGTGGCAAACCAAGGTGAATAGAGTGAAATAGTGAAAAAAAAAGGAATTAACGATTAGTTATACACAAGTCAATTAAAAAAGTTTTTTTTCCTTACCGAAAAATATGCAAACGAAGTCAAATAATACGTGAACTATATGCTTGTTTGATGCAATAACCGGTAACTGTTTGTTTACCCATCTCTTATCAGCCAACCACCATCGACGCTCTCTTTACGATGGCTCTCTCAGGGTTTTGGATGGCATATGGTTGAAGACGAGGAGGGACTCATTTGAAAACTATTTTTTGGTTGATGTGGTTGCAATGCAAATGTCTAACTCCAGTGTCAAAAGCAAAGAGGCACGATGGAGGACTGAAATGAAGGTAGGACGACAAACAATCGTTGTGAAGAGACACGATGAGAAGAAATCGGTGGAGAACGGCAAAAGAAATTAAAAAAAAACAGGTACACTTCTATATATATTTGATTAGTTACAGATTTCTTTTAGCCGGTCGACCGTGGGTCGACTGGCGCCGTCCTCCGCTCACAACAGCGGAGGCGTGGGTTCGAAGGGCGCCGATGCCCGCTACCCCCTGGGGGGGGTGGTCTCTGGTGGGGTTCGGGCAGGGGCTCGAACCCTCGCTGCGCGCAGGAGCAGCGCGCCTGTGAGCCATCCGGGCCAGTGAACAAAAAAAAAACAGATTTCTTTTAAAATTTAATTCGGTTGTGGTTAATTTGCCTTCCCAAATATGACCGTGGTTGCTTCAAAAAAAAAAGTACGTCTCCGACAAAAATATAGATAAACACGTTCTCAGGTTAAACAACAATGATGTCCGAAGATTAAACCACTCGGGCGACACTTTATTTTCAAAACAACGTACTTCCCATTTCCAAAAACCTGGCTGAAGGCATCATCTCTCACCCAAAAGAAAATAATTTTAGACCAACAGTAGCAGACAAGCTATTGGTGAAACGAAACACCGGAAATTAAGATGTAATCTTTTATAGTAAAAAAGACGTTTTTTTACTTTGGATGTGTTCGGGGTGCTTTTAATAACTTATGTTATTCTCTTTGAATATATTATAAAAATAATACTATATCAAATTTAACATTGATATTTTTAGAAAACACAATATCAATCTCAAAATCGACAGAAATACACACCTATGTTACAAATATCAAAATTGATATTAATAGTCAAACACCATTTCATCATTTGTATCAATATCAACTTCCAAATTAATAGTGATAAGGACGTCTATTGTTGTTACTAAGCTAAGCTTCCGTCCATTCAAAGGTCATTTAACGCTCATTAATCATTTCCATTCCATTAACTCCTAAATGATAATTAAGTTGGCACTAAGACAACATACGTTTAATGCTTAATCAACCGTAACAGGCTAACAGCTTCAGACACCAATATACTCTAGCAATATTCACTTCTTTTTGTGCTTAGAAAAGAAAGTTCTGAAAGTAAATTAATTGTCTACAACAAATTTACGCCAGGATAATAAATATTTAAAGGAGAAAAATTACCACTCGCTCACTGGTTTTTGGTTTATTCATATGTATTATTCCTTTGGAAGACAACTTGAACGGGTTTCTTTAATTGCACTATTAAATTCTAAATAAATATTCAAAGTTCTAAAAATTGGAAAACATATATAGGGTTGGGTGATTTTGATTCTTAATCTGGGAACATTCCAATCGAATCTGATACCTTTGAGCTGTATTAATGACTTTTGAATCCGTTAATGTTTGTCTAAAGGTACATTTGCGGGAAAAAATAATTAAATAATATTTATCGCTCACCTTTTTTAAAAATTTATATTTTTATAACATTTGAAAATCCCCATACTTTATCTATTGTTGATTTTTAAAAGTTGAAAGAGAGATAATGAGTATATCTCTCTCTTCGTTAAAAATCAAAACTCAATCATTACCATCTAAAAGTCAAAACAATATTAGGTATGCCTGATGCGAATACATGATGCTAGATATTTTAATGATTAAGATCTCTTTTATAATCCCAATCAAACACACCCTCAAAGGAAAAATGAAACTTTGGGAATCTTGGATTCCATTTTCACCGTATTTTGCCTATACCAAACTAATGGCAACAGAAGGAATAAAGTATTCTTCGAGTGGCAAAAAATCAACAAGCCTTGATTCATGAATTCATAAAAAATGACATTTTTTGTGAAAGCACAGGCTCACAAACATGTATAGGTACATAGAGTCAGACATGCAGATCACAAAAAGATGCTTCCATGTTATATAGAGAGAAGTATTCATATATCTTATATACTGGGATTACACACACACACATATATATACATATAAATAAATATATATATATATAGAGAGAGAGAGATAGAGATACCCGGTTGCATAATACAGAGAATAAAAAAGAAGATAAATTCCGCCCATCCGAGCTTGGTAAAGCCAATATCCAAAATTCAACACTATGGTTCGGTCAAATTTGAAGGCTCATTTTTTATTTTGGGCTGGATAAACTTTTCCTTGTCTCACCTATAGCCCACCCAAAATTTTCCTTGGCTGATTGCATGACAAGTCATTGCTAGACCAACAAGCATGCGACAAAGCATGATCACGAAAATGGACCCAATGCCTCAGAAAAACCAAATGATGTTTCTATCGAGTCCATCTTCCTGTCATGAACAGTCCTCATAGAAATACATGGTTGATCACACTGTATTTATCTGGGACTCAATTGCCAAAATCAGCTCAAAACATGACAAGACCGTTTCCTCAAGAGTTTCTTCATCCTTTTTATATGTTGATAAGCCAACATATTCACCTCTTCTAATAATTTACTGAGATCACAGCACCACTAACCAATTGGAGGTTGCACCGAACATGAACACAAAATACAAAAAAGATGAGGTAATACAAAAAATTGCAGAGACGTCTATTCTAAACAAAATATATAAGCATCAAGTCAATTACGAGCTTACTGTTTAAGATGCTTGGCCTCCTTTCGAAATGCCTGTACTAGAATCCTTTTTTTTCTGGTCTAATTTAGCTCGCCTTTCTTCATATGATGCTGTGAATGGTATACACTGTTAGACCACAACTGGTCATACATATAAAAGAATACTTGAGCAAAAAGCAAAAAATATAAAAACATAACAAATTGGCTTACAGGATTAGATTCACAAGAAAGTAGATCAGTTTGGTAAAACTCAAATTATGAAGATAAAAGTGGATAACACAGGAAATATTGAAGAAATACCAATCATATGATACACATCAATAATTGAAGTACAAACTATGAAAACAGAAATAAAGGCCAACTACTAGACCTGCTGTGACTGAAGACGACTAGATGATGCACTTCGTAGGGTGTGGTCTTGAAAGAACATGGGAGACTTCGCTGGTAATATATAGCAAGTACTTGAGTGGTACAAAACTAGCATGTTCATCATTAATTTGGATTAGGACAGCAGATTGGCTAACCATCTACGAAAGATTTGTCATTTTCAACAAGAAAACTAACATGAGACCCACTTTTCATCGCATTTAGGGCCACCTTATTGAGCCCGACCAACTGGATGGCGGCTTGATAATAGTCAAACATCACCAACTTGTCCGCCCAGCTCAAACTTGAGCAAACCGAAGTCTGATCGGAAATTCGACTTAGAATTTAATTAGCTATGGGTGAAACGGTGAAAACAGACTTCTGAATAACCTTTGGTAGGCTTAATGGGCCAAAATAACAAAACAAGTGGACCCATGGCACTGTATCAGTCAAGATATTTCCAATAATGTCTAAAATGTCAAAATTTGACTCCGGATGGTAAAATAGCTATTTTGTCCTTGTGGAGTTCGGGTAATCTAGGGAAGGTCCAAAGAAAAGTGGCACCACTAAAAGATTTACTTGACTTCCAGATGAACATTGATAGAGTCAGATTGGCAATTTGATCCATATTTGAAAAGTTACGGGAAAAGCATCGAAAGCCAAATTTTGGATGGCCTTATCAGAGGCATATCAGGCCCAAAAGACAAAACAAGTGGGTCGATGAGATTGTACCGGTCGAGAGCTTCGCAACGGTACGCTAAATGTTAAAATCCGATTTCGGACAGACCTTGAATGATAAAATGACCTCTTTCACCGTTGGTGGGTTCATGCAATGTAGGGCAAGTCTAATAACATATTTACACATCATTGGGTCTGTCCAGCTCCATATCAAACAATATTGAAGTTAGATCAAAAATCCGACTTGTATCCGACAAGATATGGGCAAAACAGTGAAATTAAACTTCCAAGTAGTCTTTGTTGGGCTTAATGGGCCCAAATGATCAAGCCAGCGTGCCAACATTATTGCCTCAATAGTGAGTTTCGCAACGGTGCTCTGAATGTCGGAATTTGCCTCCGAGTAAAAAATGATCGTTTTGTCCTTATTGGGCCCAGACAAATCCGAGAAAGTTTATTAACATTTGATACTATCAGAAAATCTGTCTGTCTTCCGGATGAACAACACCGAACTCAAATCATCAATCCAATCTAGATTTGAGAAGTTATGAATGAAATTCAAAAAATTGCGAAGTCGGCATGCACTTCGAGGCAGGGGCAAAACTGTCCAAATAATTCTGGACAACAAGATCGATGCACTTGACCAAAGTTCTGGTGTATAGATATTTGATTATATTTTAAATAAATTTTTTGAAAATTTCAAAGGCCAAGTTTCTGATCGGTGATCCCAAGACAAATTGAGAATTTTCAACATGATGGAGTAGTTGATCCAAGGGCCACGATTGATCATAACTTAAGTGATTGGATCCTATGTTATGGGGTCCTAGCCTAATTGATATTTGATGAAATTGAACATTGGTACGAGAAAAATAAATGAAGAGCGTACCAGCCTCCACATTGAATATGTCCCGCTTTGACCTAGTCAAAGACTGCTCCTCCGGAACCTTCAAAATAACCTGAAGAAGGAACGTGGGAGGAGGTGGGGGATGAAACTGTCTCCTTTGGCCCACTACGTCCACTGCGCCCACTCCCCATGTCCTGAGGGACAGGATATAGCTGGCAAAGCTGCCTCCTTCAAAAGGAAGAACGGCTGGACCAGGGGGGGGGGAGGTTGGAAGATTGCTCCTACGCATGGTCAAAGGAAGAGAAGCAAGGGAATCGGTTGAACAAGGTGATTGCTGCGTACTTGCTTGGAGACAAAGGAGAAGAGGAGGAAAGGGAAGGAGAAGAAAACAGGTAAGAATAGGTTTCCGGTTCATATTTTTTCCTTTCTCTTCAGGACCTCTTGTTCAACCCTTCTTCAAAATTCCCTCTCGACAGACCCCTAATGACAGTCCTTTGATCTGTCATACGTACGCCTCATGATCAAACTCCCTATACATGTTATTTAACCGTTTCTGGTACCCCATGAGATGGCTTCCATTTGTTCAAAAGAGGCTTAGTCCAAAGACTCCGAACCACCCTCCACAGATCATGCAAGACTTTTTTTAAGAAAATTCATGACTGATCCTGTGATATCCCTCCTAAACCAGTCAATACATTCAAATCCTAAAGCGAACCTTGGATATTCTGTGTGAATCCACTGGCCTGATTCTCTAGATGAGGTCTCGCTCAAATTCCTGTTAATAGATTATAATCATCCACCCAAAAAGCTTCATTTCCCATATTCCAATAATCTCTCTAAGAAAATAATCCCCTTGTCCAGATAGTCATTTCTTTAGGGAGCTGGTTGACAAATAATTACTAAGGCAGACAGGGCCATGAAAGTCAAGAGGCCTTGAAG
Organism: Cryptocoryne crispatula var. balansae; assembly: GCA_036172225.1. Classification (NCBI taxonomy): domain Eukaryota; kingdom Viridiplantae; phylum Streptophyta; class Magnoliopsida; order Alismatales; family Araceae; genus Cryptocoryne; species Cryptocoryne crispatula. The sequence continues at coordinate 27,723,387 of CM069922.1, forward strand.
TCAATATTGCAGTATTTCTGTTGTGCCAAATATCTGCAAGGCCGATCAGCAGCAGTCTTTAGTAATTGAAGAGACCACCAGGGTCTATTTCCATAAGAATCCCCAAGGATTCTGGATTGACCGTCTGTTGGATGTTCTCAGGAGATGTCAGGATCATCCTTTGCCAGAAAGCACCGAGACTATCAGAACTTGTCTCCTATCAGAGGACTCAAGAAGGCCAACAGGGCCTCAACTTGTTCATTGGTGAAGAATTAAGGCCAACAGGGTCTCGACCTGACCAGTTTGAAAGACAAAGGCCACCAGGGCCTGAAAGACCATAAAGAAAAATTTTGTGCTTGAACGCACAAAAAAAAGGAATTTAAGTTAAGAGGCTAGCCTACCTCCATAGGCACCTAATGGGGGTGGGTACTCGGGCATGCACCTGTGTGCTTAGCTCCGGCTGGGGAAATGGGCAAGCTTCCCATATTCCACCAGACCTTCCTCCAATGTAGGGAGTGTTACACTATCTACAAAGGATGGTAAAATTTCATTGCTTTCAAGAGGGAATAAATTCCCTTGAATTGAATGAAATGTACCAAAGAAGGATAACCCCAAACCCATCAAGGGTCAATGCAGTATGTTCAATGTACATGTACCTTGTTGGCACCCAAATTCTGCAATGATTGTGATTACTTCTATAATTACCCACTAAGAATAACCCAATGCCCAGCTGACTTTGCGGCATGTTCTGTTTGTAAGCTGGCTGAGCTATGTTTCATGTCTGAAGCACGTTTCCTCAGCGTCAATAGGGTTCATAGCCCATGTTTTCCATGTTTATTGGGTTATTATTGTTAACTCCCCAATTGGGGCTATCTTAGTCCCAATAAAAGTCCACATAACAACCTGTTTGGTACGACCATCTAAGTGGGGAGGGTGCCAACTGTCTCCGATGCATAGAAAGTCGTCTAATGGCTGGGTAAAGGGTCGCAAGGCAACAAGGACTTATGTAGCTAAGGCAAGAGGATGAGGCGACATACAAAGAGGACTCTAACTATCCTTAAAAGAAAAGAAAAGAAAAACAGAAAGTGATGGGGCTCCGCAAGAGCCGAGCAAGTTTCTTGTTTATCTGTTAGCTACCAAAACTGTCCAGATAAGGAAGGGGAGCCGTGGAAAAGAGGGACATTGATCCCGCATATTTTTGAACCCCTCTGGCTCCGTCTTGTAGCCGGACGTAGATCCGGAAGATCTCCAACGACAGAAGGCACCCGAGGCCTATATAACTACCGTGCGGGGTTGAACTTGAGGGTCGGAGAGATTTCTACTAAAGAGGATCCCCCGAGAGCAATCAAGAGGACGGAAGAAGGGAGAGAAGTTCCCGGATCGAAGGAGAGAGGTGGAGAGCAACCAGGAGAAAGCCACATCGAGCAGGAGGGGATTAGAGGGATTACCTGCTGCCGGAGCTTCTTTTCCTCCCGTCTGAGACCGCCAAAGCCGGTTCCTCTTCCGGAGCATCGTCGAAGACCTTTTTCCTCCCGCTGGAGTTGTCAAGCTCGTCGCTTCCGCCCTGCGACATCTTCAGGCATCCCGGAGCACAGTGGAGATGTGCTCGGAGCCGTTCGCCTTCGCCGCTGCGTTCGCCTTCGCCGCTGCGGTCTCGGAGCCATTCGCCTCCGCCCTGCGACATCGTCAGGCATCCCGGAGCATAGTGGAGACGTGCTTGGAGCCGTTCGCCTTCGCCGCTGTGGTCTCGGAGCCGCCGTCCGTGAACAGTGCCCCGAGGGGGGGGGCCGCGGGGTTTATTTTCCCCGGGACTATGCTCCAGCGTGGCATATGATCGTGGGGCCCACCGGAGGCTGTTTCGTTAAAAAAAAAGGGACGGGCCGACCAACCCTGCGGAGGGGGACCGCCGGTCCAAGGATGCCCCCCGCCGGTCCAAACAGTGACTGGGCTCCCAGTTCGGCTGAACAGTGCTTTGACAGGAGCCTTCCAAGTTTTAAAAATTGTTTAAAACAAAAAATTCACAGAAATTAAATAAAAATTCATTAATTAACTCAACAAACCGAGACGAGCATCTGGCCGGCTAAAAACCCGCCACATGGTCTCGACATAACTTAAAAGAATGAAAATAAATGGGAAAGCAATAGGCCGGCTTTAAGCACGCCTCTTGACCCATAATTCAAAAATAAAATAAAACAAACAACAAACAAAAATTAAATAAAAATCTATTAATTAATTCAACAAACCGAGGCGAGCATCTGGCCAGCTAAAAACCCGCCACATGGTCTTGGCTTAATCTAAAAGAATTCAAAACAAATAGGGAAAGCAATGGGCCGACTTTAAGCATGCCCCTTGACCCTTTAAGATAGACATACAAAGGTCTATTGAAAAAACCCCAATGTCTTACCATGCCCCAAGAGGGAGTTACTTACCCATTATGCCATGGGAAGGTTGTGCATGATCAACATGCCGATATGCCGAACTATGAGCTAATGAGGTTCATCAATTATGAGATGAGTCCCCACAAGCTTATCAAAAGTCAGGTGTGCTCAATCTCAAATCAATGAGAAGTATGCCCACAAGTCTATCAAAGACCGGGTGTTTTCCATCTCAAATTGATCAAACAAATTCCATGTTCATCAAGGACTCAAGGGGGGGGGGCTGATTTCAGGTCATTCAAACTGTAAGAATCATGTCTCATGTTGAGAGATCAAATAAATGAAAATCCATATTCGGTGCACATGTTTATGTTACAAGGAGAGGACAGCTACGTGAAAATTTTTGGAAGGCAAGACAAAAAAAAAAAACTGACATAAAATAAAGTCTGAAAAATCTGAAATTCAGGCAGAGCCGTGGATCTGAAATAAATAGAAAATTCTGAAATCTGGAGCATACAAAAATCTGAAACATACAGAAAAACTGAAATTTACAAACTGAAATTGGAATCTGTAATGAGCGGAATCACCATAAAGAAGTCTGAAATCTGGAGGTTTAGAATCTGAAACATGTGTAAAAATCTGAAATATGTAGAGTCTGAAATCTGAAGAGTTAAAATTTGAACTCCAAAGGTTTGAAGTCTGAAATGTGAAAATTGAGAGTTAGAACATCATTTGAAATCAAAACCTGCAAACTGATAATCCAAAACAGAAAAATCTGAAAATTGTAAAGTCTGTAAAGGGTGCTCTGAAAATTGGAACACACAGAATCTGGAAATTTGAATATGCAATTAGAGTGTAAAAATAATTTTTGGACTCACAAATCTGTAATTTAAAATCTGAAGAGCTCCAAATCTGAAAATTCGAATGTGCAGAATCTGAAAATCTTTGGAACATGTGAAATTTGAACTTCACAAATTTCTGAGAATTAAAGGTTTAAAATCTGAATTCCAGATCTGAACTTCACACTCGGAGATAAAATCTGAAAAGGCTAAGGTAACAAACAGAAATTTCTAAAATGTGAACTCAAACTGAGTGTAAAAAAAAAACTGTAAAATCTTAATCTGTACGGTCCCCAATCTGTTCCAAATACAATCCATTAATTTCCACTCAACTCCAACAAAAATCAAATCTGTAAGTGAAAAATAAACTTCCAAATCAACTCAAATCTGACCGCCCATCAAGCTCAAACATAATCAAATTTAGACCAGGATCTGCACCCAAGTCAAAATCCGTAAGCAGAGTTAAATCAGTGGAATTCAAGTGAACTCAAGCTGGTAAGAAAATTCAAATTTAAAACCAATCCAAATCATTTCACGTAAATTTAAAAGTTGCATACAGAAATTGTCAAATCCATTAAATCTGAATTTCCCCAGAACCAAACAACCAAAATCTAATTAATTTCAACCAACTCAAACAAACTCAACTTAATAAAACTCAAAACAATTTAAAGCCCACATCAAAATCCAAATTCCAACCACTGAATCTAGAAATCAAACAGATTCCATTGAATTTAAAACAAATCAAATTCTGAACAAATTCGTTCTAAATAAACTCAAATCAATCAATCCAAATCAAACTCAAATTCAAATCATTGTTAACTTAAACAAATTCAAGACAGTTAAAAATCAATTCACACAAACCTGAAACTCACAAGATTCAATTTCAACCAACGATAAGTTAAATCAAGTTAATTCCAATAAAATTCCAATTGAACCAAACTTAAATCAATAAGCAACTCAAATAGATTGAAAACAATTAACAAATCAAATTCAACCAATCAAATTTAACTCAAACTTAAATTCAAACCAATTCAACTTAAATTCAAATCAAATTCAAAACTAAATGCTTGCCTTCCATCAAGCTCATGGGGTTGTTTTATCCTGTGTTTGTATGAATGATTATTTTTGTGGATGCATGTTTTCTGTTTCCATGGATTGCTACGATGCTTAATCAAGGGTATTCGAGTAATCTCGATGTAATTAACGTTGGATCTTCGCACCATCCGACGGGGAGAGGTCAAAATCAATTTCAAAGAACCCAACAACCTCAATGTATAATTTTATACATATCATGAACCCTAGTTAGTACTTTTATGGAATAGTACCTATTTTCCTAAGAAGTCAATACTAAAGTCAAATCAAATCAAATCAAAATCAAATTCAAAATAGGAAAATAAATTTCCAAAACCAAAATCTTTAAATTGAGAGATTTTTTAGGTTACATCATACCTCCAATTCAAATGTGCAATGTAAAGGCAATTCAATGCCCCTCGATGATGTATATACGTGAAAAGGAACATTGACAGCTCAATGAGTTGGAAGGAATGCAAATCAAAGTTATAAAAAATGTACAACTAAAATTTGTATTGATCGGCCAGGGTTGAATTTAAGTCGAATCATACAGCTCAGATTTAAGCAAGATTGGGGTATTTATAATGAAATGATGAAATAGTAATCTGAAATCTACCCTCTTGTACCAAAATTTTGGACTAAGAGGCTTGGAAATCAGGTTCTGAAAAAAAAAAACCAAGTTGCAGCATCTCAAGGGGTCAGTCATTCAGAACATCAAATAAGAAGTTTTCATCATTTAGAATTTTGGCAGGTTGTCATCTAAAAAAATCAGAAAATAATAAAAGTCAAGATTTTAAACCGAACGGGTATTTCATATCATAAGCATGAACTTGGAATTTGTACATGAGATCAGGAAGTGCCCAGACCTGATTTGAATCAGACTCCACAAATCCCAAAGTTTAAAATTTGAAATCAAAATTCACCAATCTTGTAATTCCAATGTAAACAAACAAACAAACAAGGAAGCTGAAATTGAAAAAATAAAGTTCCAACCACAGAATCTTAGAGGTTTGATCAATTCAGAGTCAAATTCATACCTTTGAGTGAGAATAATCTCAAACCAACTGATAAATCAAACCAAATTAATTTAAAAAAAATAAAAAAACATCCCCCAACAAATCACAATTCAGTTAAATCCATGGACAGGATCTAAAACAAGCAAAGCTTGACAAAGTCAAACTCAAATAATTTTCCAATCAATAAAGAAACTCCCAATCTTAATCAACTCAAATCAAATTTAAAAGAAGAAGAGAAACAAAAACCTTAACCGAGATCCAGAATAGTATAATTAATTTGAACCAAAAAAAAACCTTAATCTACAACACATGTACAAGTTTGATCCTCCCAAATAGAATTCAAAATCAACCTTAACCAAACAGATTTAACCTAAAATCAAAATGAAATCAAACCATTAAACAACTGGTCAAGCCAAATCAGATTTACACCAGAATTCCCGAACCAAAATTAAATTCTATTTGCCAAACCAAATTCAGGTCAATTTTAATCCAAGCAAGTTTAAGTTAAACAAAATTTAAAACACTCTTAAATGTTTTCAATCCCTCAAGCTCAGGGTTGTTGTTCCCACTGTGTTTGCCTTTGTGGATGCATATCTTTTATTCATTACTATGACAGTTAATCAAGGACATTTGAGTCGTTGCTCGATGTAATTAACGTTGGATTTTTGCAGCATCCAATGGGGAGAGGTCAATTTTTTTTTCAAATAACCCAAACAACCTCAATACATATTTTTATACATAACACCCAAATTAGCTAGTACTCCTATGGAATATCACCTATATTCATAGTAGTCCATGCTAAGCTAAATCAAACCAAAATTTTAAAACTGTAAAAAATGTGAGGTTCCACAACCCCATAACCATGCCAAATTGAGCTCGGAACTGGATTGCGAATTAGGAGTACAAACATGATCGAAGAGGAATGTACGTCAGCTAATTAGGAGTCTAAAAAAATGTACGTCAGCTAATTAGGAGCCCAATTAGACGAAGATGGAGACAGACTATTAAAAGCTTAAACTGGAGTAGATGGAACCTGTAAAAGAAGTCATCTCTAAGAAGCCCAAGCCCAAGCTGTGACAATTCTTTGACTTAATCCACTGCGGAAGAAAAGATGATTTTTCAGGAATGAATATCTGCCTGCTGGGCCCCATAAAAGGAGAGATGCACATGCAGGTGAAGAGTCTAAAGCTCACTATCACCTGATGACTAACAAAGTGCTAAACTGCCTAGGAAGTCTAAAGACAAAAAATATGCAGACGAATCCAGAGAATCCAGTCCAATGAGGACTTGACACATTAGTCCACAAACCCAATAGGTGACGGCTGCAATTTTGCCTAAAAGGAAAAAAAGGGCAAAAGTACAAGCACCAAGTCTGATGTGCATGGATACCTACTCACTGTAGTCATGCCTGAAGATGAAGTTTGCCTAAAGGGACAAAAACACTGTTAACACCCCTTTCATTAAACTAATTGTTGGTCAGGGATAAAGTTTTGGTGAAACAAGAAAAGCAAAAAGAGACAAAGGAAGAAAACAAAAAGGTGGAGGAAATTAAATGCAGGACAACCTCAATGAAACTGTAATCTTGCACCATCTTTAATCAATTGAAAAATAAAAGGTGCAAACAAGGTGTAAGGGTAAAATAAAACCAGCAGCATGAGCATATTCCCAGACGATATGGGTTAGGATCAGGATTGGTAATTTGGGTTGGGACCCCAGATTTAGGGGCGCATCAGGATCCTGAAAACCCTGACCAGTACATGGGACCTACAACACCATCACCATCTGGACTCCTTGACCTGGAAGGCAAGGTAGATAGCACAGAACAAGGCCAGCACAAGGACAAGAATTGAAAAAGGATTGAACAGATAACGAGTAAAATGGTAGCCTGCGAAAAGGGGATAAAGATTAAAAAAAAAACCCTCAATAGTGCCAGTACATTCTGATCCTTCATGGACAAATCCTCATCTCTTGGACGATCATTTTGGCATAAACATAATACCATCAAGAAGGGATTTGTGCAAGAAAGAAAATGTTTCCAAAAAATAGTGGGAACTGGGAAGAAGTCTGGGTAAAGGTCAGGATGCCTGAGTCATCTTTTATTACATCTTTTTAAAAACCGGAAGAGAGAATACAGTCGAAGAGCCAAGAATTTAACAGTCTTCAGCACCCCAATCTTCATTGAGATTAACAATGATGTTTGATTTCCTGTGTTGTAAGCACATGATTTTGATTAAAAATAGAGAAGAAATTCTGTAGCAAATCCATTCTTCTACCGGTGTTCCTTTGTTTTCTAAAAAAAGATACAGATAACGAGGGATCTACAGAAAGATGGACTAAGGTGCTCCACTCCATGGATGAGGGTTTAGTCCAACCACATAAGCCATATAAGATGCACTTTATTTCTACCCTTGGGCTACGAAAGATTTATGAAAAGAAAAAGAGCTTCAATAACAGAGGCTTGTAAATGCGTAAGTAAATTAGCGTAGTCCAAATAACTAAAGAAAAATGAGGAGCTAGAATTCCATAACCAGAGAAAATTGGAAAAAACAGTACTCAGCTTTGTAAAAAATGAAACCTTATAAGAATCTCTTTAACTTAGAGATAATAATGATAACAATATCAAAAATAAAAAAAGGAGATTTCTACTGAAAGTTGTGGAAACCTCAATTTTTTAAGATATTTAATTTATATTTTATTTTGCGACATGTTACATATTTGACAGGAATTTATATTTTTATGAAACATGAGAGGTTATTATGTGAGGTTAATAATTGTAAGGTTAGACCTCTCTCTATCAAATTCAGATGGATGCCATGTTAATTACATTGAGTTGTAGTTTGCAAGGTAGTTGGGGTCGGGAGTCAGGTGCAGGTCGGCCAGGCCCTCATTGACCCGGGTCACTTGAGGTTGGCAGAAAATTGAAACAAAGTAGAAAAAAGTAAGACAAATACACAAAATTGACAAAAAAATATTATTTTATTTCTATTCAAATCCTACATTTTGAGCATGTTCTACAACATTTATATACTTTTTCCAAGATATTTGATTTGAGTATATTACATTATAAATATACATATATATTGCCTGTATTCTTCACTACCTCGATTGATTATAGGATCTCTCCAAACTATACACCCATAAGTTGAGTCTATGAAATTTGCAGAGAAGTAACAATCTTGAGATAACTGATAAGGCTCTTAGTGATATATGAGATACAAAAAGTCTAGAGATAACTCAAGTCTATAAAACTAGTAATATTGATAATCCCCGCTTGCTTATGTGTCATCTACATATTGCATCCACACACTATGACCACAAACTTATGTTGCACGAGTCTACTGCTCTTCGCTGATGGAGTGCACCTTAGTGAAGCCAAAGGTAAGGATCTTCTTATACCTCCTTGGTCTTGATGATGTATTTTCATTATCTGTGAATCATTATTGTTGCTCTTCGATGTTGACTCATTTGACACTTGGTATCGGACATTAATGTTTGGCTTTAGTATGTCTTCTCTTGAATCATCAATTTTATCTTTATCTGCAATACCCAAAGAAATAGTCATGACCTATTTACCATACCCTTATATTTATTATGATTCTCCAGTAATTTACATCTATGACAATCTTGAATGAATATGAAGTTTCTTGGATAATAATACATTATCCAACTCTTCTTCAACCCAACCTCGTTCTTCTATAGTGAACTCAAGTTTCCCTGTCCTTTTGTATCATTCATCTAGGCTTGTTTTACATTCTACTCGTTGAAGATTTCATTTAGGTTTATGTCCTCATCAGCTATAGTTACTAATTGACGAGGCTAACCCATAGCTTCTTCCCTCCATCTCATTTATAATGTCATCTATCAAAGTAAATAAGTATTTGACAATTTTTAGTTTACCAGATATGTCTATTGATTTCTAAAAGTTCATTTTGGTCTGCAATATATAAGAAAGTTGATTATCGTCCTCCTAGTAATACCTATTAACTAAGATAATGTAGAATAGTAAGCTATATAAGATGGTTTAACAAAAAGACAAATTTCAAATTCTACTATAAGTATTAAACATACATGTTCAACCATCAGTCATTAATGTACATCTTTCATCTCAAATGTGCTCAAATATCTTGACATACACTTCGATATCTTCTACTTACATAGAAAAATATGTGTTGTAAATTTCATTATGTCTAACAATTTTTTTACCGACATCTGTAATAGTGTCAATCATACTTTTGCAATACAACCTTGTTGCAACATTGGCCGGTACACTACTATAAAAACCCACATATATGGCCTTGTTCCATTTTTTATGTAGCTTTAGGTTCTTCATTGCTATAGTGATACTTGTTTGTCTATATCTTGGCCATTGATTGTAGAATCGGCCGATCCAGCTCAGATAGAAGGAGCCTAATCCAATTTCGGCCTAAAGAAGTGATCCAACCTAATATCTAACCAGAATCAACCAAAATCGGCTGTATCAACTTGGATCGAGACTAGAACCGATTCTTGTGATTCCTTGCCAAAATCGATAAAATATGCCACCGCCGCGGCATTTTAGTGGCAAAATCGGCACCATAAGGGCCTACATCATATTGGAATCCAATCTAGGCCCATATTCTATAATTTCTCATGTTTTAGGGCTTTTTGAAAAATCAATCCCAATTGATTCTAGATCGATTTTCTATGCGAATAATCGATTGGGATAGCCGATCCAATCCTGATACGAATTGGATCGGTATTGACCAATCCATGTACCGATTCCGATCTAGCAATCAATGGTCTTGGCTGGATGACATATGGATTTAATAGACCTACCTATTGGTCATCATCCCTTGTGAGATCCATACCTACTACTAGAACCTTAATGCACGTTCCAATTCGTTAGTATATTTTTTGTCCATGAAAAATTTGTGACTAGCTTTCATGACACATATCATTTCGTCTATAACAACTCAACTCAACTCAACTCGAGCGTTAATAACAAATTATTTAGGGTTTGACTATATGGATTATCTTTTTCCACTCACATTGATTTTGAACTACTTCTTTAAAGATACTTAATTATCTAAATCACCTTGAATTACCTTCTTCTAAGTTAACCTAGGTCTACCACTTTTATTCTATTTTTATTCTTTTAATATTTTCTACTTTTCTAACAAAAGCCTCCTTAGGTCAACATTTAATATGCCCAAACCATCTCAATCTCTCCTCTTTCAATTTGTCTACAATTGTCACCATAGTTGTCAAGGCAACAAGGTTTCCAAGGCATCGAAGGGTGTCAATTCCGCTTAGGCGACAAGCCGGCCACTTAGACGTCGCCTAAGCGGTCAAGGCGGTAACATTTGATATTTATATATACATATATACATATGCATATGCATATACACAATTATGTGTATAGTTAAATGTTAGTATTCTATGTATTAATACATACATACAAATATATATTCATAAATATAATTATATTTGTATGTTATAATGGAATCTATATGTTTATGTGTTCATACATTTAAATGTGATTTTATTTATATAATTATGTATGCATATGTATATATTTATTTTGAGAAATAATTAATCTTGATAAACTTGATATGTATGAGAGACAGAGAAGAGAGTGGAAATAGATTTCTATAAATTTAAGTATATAACATGTATTTATAATTATGAATCTTATATATATGCGATAGTACAAGTGATAATGAAATATTGTTATAATATTATTAAACGAGGGGTCCCCTGAAAGAAAATATTTTTATTATGTATACATTTTTGGGACGCCTTGGGGTGCCAAGGCAGGCGCCTTGAGCACCTAGGCTCTCAAGGTGGGTGCCTTTTAGCCTTTCTAAAAGGCGCCCCAGCAAGGCACTGGTCAAGTAACGCCTTGTTGCCTAGGTGCCGCTTCGAGGACCTTGACAACTATGATTGTCACTACTTATTTTCTCTAATATATTCATTTTTTATTTTATCTAATCTAGTATGACCACTCATCCATCTTAACACTCTCATTTTAACAACTTATTTTAGAAACATGTTTTTATTTTATCATCCAACATTCACTACCATGCAACATTACAGGTTTGATAGTTGTATGTTAAAATTTTCATTTCAACTTTATTTGAATAAAATCACATAGAACCCATGTAACTAATCTCCACATCATCAAACATGTTTTAATCCCATAGTTAACATCGTCATCACATTCTCTATCTTACGAACAATTGTTCCAAGATACATGACATGACTTCTTTGAGATAGAATTACCATATCCAAACTAACCACTTCACCTTCTTCTCTTTCGTTTTCACAAAAGTTACAATACATAATTTAGTTTGTTCTACTTATCTTGAAATCCTTTGTTTTAATTTTTTTTTTCACAATTCCAACTTCATATACACATTTTTATGTCTCATCTATCAATACAATATTGTCTACAAACATCATACACCAGAATATATCTTATATAATCATTGTTAATTCATCCACATGAGACATTACTAAATTACTGATGCATTTTCGATTATACAATATGTATGGAAGGTGGACTCAAGGATTTAGTGCCACCGACCAGAATCAATCATTGTGCATTGAGTTTGTAATATTTATTAGTAATTAAAATTTTACTTACATACAAATTTTTTATCTTAGGGAAACAAAGCAAAATTAGAAGCTAAAAAAATAATTTAGAGTCATTTTGTAGAAAGTAAGATAACTTTTTGTTTTAGTATGATATAGGATTTAAAATGTAAATTTGAGACTATAAAAAACTCAATTTTATACATGCAGGAAACACAGATGTTGATGATGAATGAAGACATTTACTTAAGTTGTTTCCTCATTCTTTCTCCCTAGTTTCTTTCTGTTCTATCTCTCTCTTCGTCTGGTTTCCTCTAGTCTCCTCTTCCCTCTATGCTCTCAATCATCCTTCATACATGCTCCTCCCTCTTTTCTCTTTCTTCCGATTTTTCTTCACCTAGTTCTTCTTCCTCGCCTTCCTCTTCTACTCCCCTCTCTCTCTCTCTCTCTCTCTCTCTCTCTCTCTCTCTCTCCCATCACATGACGACCCAGCCAATAGAAATTGGACCAAGAATGTACAAAGCGCCCTCATCCCCATGAGTTTGCCCATGTCAGTGAGAGCCCACCACCGTGAAAGATCTCTCCTGAGTTGTCCGACGGCCTCCCCACCTGACAACGTCCCCACACAAAAGCAGCTCAATCAGTCCATTGTCCTTCACTGAGACACATCCAGTGTCTGCCAGTCCATTGACTGCTGGCCTTCATCTCCATCAGCCTTGCCACGTCACAGGATCCCCGAATTGCTTTCTTGATTAATCTGATCATGCCAACCTACTGTCACCATCTTCCCTGGCACCAGTCACTGGTCACTAGAATCCCCCTAGGCCTTCTGTAGCAGTGCTTGTCTCCAACATGACCGCAAACCCTCTTGCAGTAGGAGAGTGGAAGCCTAGTCTCCCCATGCTGGCCCATGCCAGCCCCATCGTGGGTGCATGCCATTGAGGACCCTGTGATACTGGACTTCTATTTGCAGACATGTCTTTTTTGACGCTGATAGACTTCTCCAGAGGTCGGCAAGCCTTGAGAGCCATGGGTTTGCAGATAGGTCCTCAGTGCTGGATGCACACATCGAAACAGATGGCACTACAAGACCACCCTTGCCTATCATCCGCAGTATAGTCCACCCTTGTTTGAAGGAACCGTAACTCAAATCTACAATGCCTTAAATGAGCAATAATCATGAATATTTACTCAACAATAACCATAGCAGTAACCTGTTGGCAAGGAAACAGCAACTCTTGCAATCCCTATTCATGGGCAACCAGTGGCTTCGATAAAGCCACCAGGCACACTGCACAAACAACTCTTGCCCACCATGTCAAGTGAGCTTGCCCAAAGTACAGCGCCATTTCTTCTTCCACTCGGTGCAGTCAGCGCCATAACTTGCCTCATTGGCTGACAGTCACCCCACAGGTCACAATGCATGCATCTTCGTTCAGGGTAATTGCTGCATGAAGGCTCTGCGAGGTTGTCTGATGCTACCTCTGTTATCATCGGCAGCAAGGAGATATGTGCCCACCTTCATTCGTGATGACTATCCTTGCAGGTGCCAATCAGGAGTCAGAAAGCTTCCACAGGGCCTTAACAGCATCATCAAGGCCCTTTGGAAGAGATGCCAAGTCCAAACATCCTGGGCCACACAGGCCGAGCTCAGTTAGTCCCACTCTGCTAGTTTGACTGGGCCAAACACAGTTATGTCCTAAAGCTCCCGGACAGGCACGGCTCACACTGGCTTATCCCGATTTAATCTGGTTCATATTAGTTTAAGCCAGTTCGAGCAGTTTAAACTTGGTTTAATTTGGGTTATGTCTAGTTTATCTTGGTTCAATCCAATCTACCAAGTTTTAGGCCGGTTCTAACCTATGTTATCAGAGGCGACCGCCTCGGTCGCCTAGGCGAGGAGGCGAGGCGAGGCGGCCCTTTGCCGCCTCGCTCTTGCGGCAATCGCCTCAGGCGATCGCCTCCCCGCCTCTGCCGCCTAGGCGGGGGAGGCGTAAGGCGAGGCTGAGGCGTTCGCCTCAGCCTCAGCCTATCGGATCCGGACCCAACTGGCCGGATCCGATAGACTTAAAACAGCCCCTCCTCTCTCTCTCGCGCCCGACGCCCATTCTCTCTCTCTCCCACGGCCCCTCCCTTGCGGTTTGAAGCCCCCGCCGCCGCTGCTCGCCGGAGAAGGACCCGCCGCCGCCGCCGCTCGCCGGAGAAGCCCTAGCCGCCGCCGCCAGTCGCCGGCGAAGCCCTCACCGCCGCCTTCTTCAGCTGTAGAAGGTGTCAAAACCTTCCAGAGCATCGGAGGAGCTCTCCAACCGGTCCGTTTTAGGGTTTTCACTTTTTTTTCTTCAAATTTTTTTATCTTTTTTATTCAACATCATTCTACTAATACAGAAATCTTATCTTTTGTTTTATTTTCTTCTATCTTGGTGTACATTGTTAAAAGAACGGATTTAGACGTACAAGGTACGTTCTTTTGATTTGTCTTTTTTTTTCATTGTAAATGTGCTAAAAATATTTTTATTAGGCCATTGACAACGTGTAGAAGGCATAAGTGTTGTTAACCGGGTTTGCAAAGATTACCGAACAACCCGGACGTTGTCGGAAAGGTATAATTTACGTTTTTTTTCCGTTTTCTTCGTACACACTTCTTTTATTTTGATAGAGTTTTTTTTTCTGAAATATGATTCATTGTTGTTAGATCTGATTTTTTAAAATCAGATTTCTGATATAAGAGTTTTATTATATGTTATTAATTAAATCAGACTTTTAATTAAATTAGATTTAATAAATCAGAGTTTTAGTTAAATCTGATTTATTAAATCAGATTCTTTGTTAAATGTAATTTATCAAATCGAAGTTTCTGTTAAATCTGATTTTTTAAATCAGAATTTTTGTTGAATCCGATTTATTAACACAGAGTTTTTAATTTCATTTACAATCTAATTTTGGTGGATTCGTTCGTTATTGATTATTTTTCTGATTTAAAGTCATTTTAATATAGTTGATGTTTATGTATTTTGTACGAAGATGTCTCAAACTGTGGAGCAAGCTTCGGGGACGGGGTCAAACATCCAAACAACTTCATCGGGCCCCATTATCTCAAGACATGCTCCTAAGTCAAAGGATGTTGGTTGGAAGTATGGAATTTTGGTGGATCCAAAAAATCGGGATCTTGTTAGATGTACATTTTGCAACAAGGATTGCAAAGGTGGACTATATAGGTTGAAGCAACATATTGCCGGTTTATCCACCAATGTGACAACTTGCAAGAAGGCTACACCGGAGGCCAAAGAAGAGATTAAACAACATATGGAGCAAGCTAAACAAGCTCGGTTCGAAAAGGTTGCAGTGATTAGAGAGATTGAGGGAAGAGACAACCTTCTTGGTGTCAACACTTCGGAGACAGGAATGGAAGCTGAAGATACTTCACTTGTTCGTGATCCAGCATTTTTGCCTCCTCGTTTGAGAGGTCCTATGGACCGTTTTATGAGGCAAAATCCAGAGGTTTCCAAAGAGAAGAGTGTGAAAGACAAAAAGCATTTGAAGGAAGAAAGGGAAAATGTAGTGCAATACATTGCTCGGTGGATGTACCAAGCAGGTATACCTTTCAACACCGTATGCCTGAATAGTTTTCAAACCATGTTAGAGGCTATTGGTCAATTTGGCCCAGGATTGAAAGGTCCATCATATCATGAGGTGCGTGAAAATTTGCTTGTGAAAGAGCTTCAAATAACTAAAGAATTAGTTGAAAAAGAAAAAGAAAGTTGGGTGAAATATGGATGCACTATCATATCCGATGCTTGGACAGATAGAAGAGGGAGAACATTGATAAACTTTTTAGTCAACACACCTACGGGCACAGTCTTCTTAAAATCAATAGATGCATCTTCACAAGTGAAAGATGCAAGGTTGTTGGCTGATTTGTTGGACAAAATAGTTCTTGAAGTTGGGGAGAAAAATGTTATCCAAATTGTAACGGATAACGAGGCAAGTTACGTAGCTGCAGGTAGATTGTTGATGTCTATGCATCCTCGTTTGTTTTGGACACCATGTGCAGCCCATTGCATTGATTTGATGCTAGAAGATATTTCTAAATTGTCGGGTATCAAATCCACAATTAGGCATGCGAAGTATGTGACTACATTTATTTATGGGCATACAAAGGTTCTTGCCATGATGAGGAAGTTCACCAATGGAAGAAATTTATGTAGGGCAGCAGTCACAAGGTATAATCTCAATTTGAAATGTATTTTTATATTGTTTAAATTGGTTTGTGAATTGACTTGTGATATTGAATGCCATTAACTTGTTTATTTTTTTTCGTGCAAGGTTTGCAACAAACTATCTCAACTTAGAGAGCCTACACAACTTGAAGGCTGAATTGAGAAGGATGTTTACATCTGAAGAGTGGACTTGGCTCTAGCAACCGATGGGCTAAGCAAACTGAGGGAAAGAAATCATGTGACATTATTTTGAAAACAACTTTCTGGAGAGGTGTAGCATATGCTCTTTCAATATTCAAGCCTCTTGTGATTGTCTTACGCCTAGTGGATGGTGAGAAACCAAAGAATGGGCTACATATATGAAGCAATGGACCGGGCAAAGGAAGGCATTAAGAGTGCCTTGGATGAGAAGTTTGACAAATACGGTCCAATTTGGGACATTATTGATAGGAGGTGGGACAATCAACTCCATCGTCCATTACATGCAGCGGGTTATTATCTTAACCCGAAATTTTTTTACTCAAATCCGGATGTTGAGAGTGATGGAGAAATAAAACAAGGACTCTATGATACCATTGAGAGGCTGATTGATAGTCCTGATGAGCAAGATATGATTACCAAGCAACTAAATACATACAGAGATGCTGAGGGCCTATTTGGTAGCGATATGGCCATTAGACAAAGAAAAACTTCTATTCCAGGTTGACATTTAACTTTTCAAAACTTTTCATTTATACATTTCAAAGTATTGTTTTAAATTTGATTAATTCTCATCTTTCTTTTAGCAAATTGGTGGAAGGATTGGGGAAGCAAGGTTCCTCAATTGCAAAGGTTTGCCATTAGGGTATTGAGTCTCACTTGTAGTGCATCTAGTTGTGAACGCAACTGGAGTACCTTTGAACAGGTATGCACTAGTATCATTCATTATTTAGCATGTTTCATTAGATATTTTAAACTAATGTTCATCCTTAAATTATAGGTGCACACAAAGAAAAGGAATAGATTGGAACAAAAAAAGCTAAACGATATTGTCTATGTCCAATACAATCAAAGGCTTCGAGATCGCCATTTTAGGATGGAGAAGTTCAATCATGATCCTATTTCTTTGGACGATATTAATGAGGCTGATGAGTGGATCACTAGAGAGGACGACGAGTATGTGCATGAAGGAGAGGATCTCACATGGAGGGAAGTTGAACTAGCAACGGGTATTGATGAAGAGGAAGGTCCATCCACTAGAGCAGAGGCCTCTAAAAGGCAAAGGATTGAGAAAGGAAAGAGTGTGGCCATGGATGAAGATACCTCAGAATCGGATGGGGATATTCATGTTCATTCGTATCGATGATGATGACCCTTACTCTTCCGATTGATAATTGATATTTATGTTAAACTGATTGGAGAGACATTAGATGAATGTACCTTTTAACGTTGTTGTGAACTTATCGTTATTTATGTACTTCTATGTTTGGTTTATCATTTTTATTCAACATCCTTCTACTTGATGTATTATATTTTTTGTTTTTGGTGATGTGTTCAATTTTTAGGCATGCTTATGGAAATGAAATGAGAAAAGGTACTTCTTTCAACTTACTTTTGCAGTTTACATTTAATACATGTTTAATGTAATTTCTACTGTTTTTTGTATTTTCCACAATTTTTTAGATATGTTCAGCTTTTTTAGATAATGTTATCTGCAATTTCGGGCATAACTTTTATTTTTCCTGCAATTTTAAAATTATTCCTTGTATTTTCATATATATTTCCTGTATTTATGATGCATTCACTATATTTTTTTATATTTTTCACATTCTTATATAGATTTTTCAGGTATTAAAATTAAATAACATAATAAAAAAAATGTCGCCTCGGGCGGGCGCCTCAAGTGCCTGAGGCGAGGTGAGAGGTGCCTTGCCTCGGTCGTCTCACGCCTCTGACTACATAGGTTCTAACCAGTTCAACCCAGTTCAGCGTCGTTTTGGCTGATTCACCCCGGTCTAGTTCCAGTTCAACCAGTTTTAACCTAGTTCAACTCGGTCTAAAATCCTAGATTGGCTCAGGTCTGGTTCAGCCAGTTCAGGTATGTTTGACAAGAATCTGGTCTACCTGGAGAACTAGCAGGTCTAACTGACGAGTTAACACAGTTCAAGTAGTTCGGCATACATATAGAGTAAGTCGGGATTGACACAGTTCAGTCAGCACCAGCCAACCAACGTTATCAAATAGCATGTTCTTAGGGTTCCATTGCCTTGTCTAGCATCAATTTTGTATCAAAAGATTCAAAACTGACACCGACTTATTTTAACTAGTCTAGATCCTTGTGTTGTGCAAGACACTAACATTTTAGTTTGACGTCACCTTACCACATGCACAAAATGCTAGTGTTTCTGTTAAGAAGTTTGAAAAATTTTACCTTTAAGTCCAAGCTTTGTTGAGATCAAGAATGACTACTTAAGTCCAATTTACACATTATTATTCCATATGGTCATTGTATTATTTTAAAGCATAATTGGCTAGTTGATCGGTAAATAGGGATAGAATGATTAGCTTGGCATTTTAAACAAAAGCTTAATAACTAAGAACATGTCAAATGATTATAGTATCACCATAACCACCGGTGTCTATATAATTAGATGAGAAATAAAAGATTTTCCTATTTCAGTTGACTCTTATCAAGGGTCTAAAAGAAGTTATTACTTTTTTTTTGCATTAGGTATGAATAAACTAACAAAAATATATATATTTATCATGGTGTATGATTTTCTCAAGCTATATTATATTAATAACATGAGACACAAGGAGTTGATAGGAACTTAAAATTTTGGAGAAACATTATAAAGTAAGGGTTTCAAGATAAGTGGAACTAAGAGAAAATATATACAATGTAAATTTAACGAAAATTAAAGTGAGGAAGATCATATAGTTATTTGGATGGAGTAATATTAACTAAAAGTACTATGTTTAAATGTCTTGGTTCAATTATTCAAAAAGGTAGAAAGTGAAATGAGGATGTTAACCATAAAATTAAAATATGATGGATGAAGTAGAAATTCACTATAAGGATTTTATATGACCGTAAGATTGTAATATAATTGAAATGAAGATTTTACCGTATAACTATAAAACCTGCAATGTTGTATAGTATTAAATGTTAGACGGTAAAAGAAAATTATCCTTTCATTATACTTGTTGTTGAAATGAAAATGTTAATATGGATATGTGATTATACTAGATTAATAGATCATTTAATAAATATAGTCAACTCATCTAAAGAGATAAATCCAAATTATTTAGGGTGGTCATATAGATTCTTTTTCTCGACTAACGTCATTTTTATGTTATTTCTTCAAAGATATTCAGATCATCGAAATCATATTAATTACTCTTCGCCGAGGTAGCTTAGGTCTACCACATCCTTTTTGTTTCTATTACTTTGAAAATTTTCAACTTATCTAACTAAAGCTACTTAAGGTTTACATTTGATATGTCAAAACCTTCCCAATCTCTTTTCTTTTAATTTGTCTACAATTGTTGTTATTCTTACATTTTCTATAAAATATTCGTTACATATTCTATCTAATCTAAGATGACCATACATCCATCTTAACTTTCTCATTTCAACAACACTTATTTTTAAAGTATATTTTTTCCTTTATTGTCTAACATTCACTATCATACAATGTTGCATACCTTACAGTTGCACGATAAAATTTTCTTTTACACTTAAGTAAAATCTTATGACCATATAAAACCCCAATAGCCAACCTCCACTTCACATATTTTACATTAAACCTATGATTAACATTCTCATTACCATCTCCATCTTTTTGAATAATTGAACCAAGATATAAATTGAGTACTTTGAGATAACATTAGTTAACTCCCTGTGAAACCTCGAGGATATATAAAAAAAATATATAATATATATCTACAGATATAAAAATATGTTTTATGGCATGATTTGAAAATTCACTTAACTTCCATTCATTTGGGAGATGAACTCTCATTATTTTATCTTTGGCTACTATGAAAGTATATGATATTTCATAGAAAATATTAGCCAAAATATGTGGTATGCATATAAAATATATATGTCGAGGTTAGGGTTCATAAAGTTTGTCTTTGGACCTCTCTCCATCGGAAGTTGCGAATTTCCGACGTTAATTACATCGAGACTCTCGAACACCCTTGATTAACTGTCGTAGCAACTTGTATGCGAAAGAAAACATACATCCACAAAACGTCAATATATGGGAATTATAACCCATAAAATCGGTGGAACATAAACTTAATATTTAAATCCGATACATAGTAGTCATATATGGCAATACCAAGGCCATGGGATATTCATCATAGCCTCCCTCATAAGCTTTTAATGATCTGATCATCTAAAACCCTCTCTTTGTAAACCAGATGGCCTGCGGCCAAGATGCTCATCAAAAATCTGTTTAGACTAGGCTCTGTCTATGTATAAATCCCAGGCTTTGGCTATCATCTTAGATAATCCAAGGTGAAGACCCTATTTGACTTGGGATTTATGTGACCATATTTGACATAGATACCAATCTGAATTTGAGCAATTGGCTTTCCAAATATCATCTGGACTTAGGTCTGCATCAAGCCTTGATATTGGTTATAAGATGGTCATGGTTTGATACTGAACCATAGTTTAGGTTCTGCCCTATGACAAATGTTGAATTAACCTTGAAACCTCATGCGAAACCCAGGCTTATGTGAGCCTGAAATATATACATCATTCGAGGAATCTAAATTCGGTTAAGAGTCTGCCATTCCACCTCAACATGCTCTGAAGTCTTGACATTATATGAGTCTCAATTCAGGTGATTTTTATGTGGAATACATATAGGGGTCCTGAAATGGATCCTTTCATTATTATATGTTTGATGTGGACTATATCAAATAAGGCTAAGTTCGGTCAGACTTAAGGTTCTCATGACTATGTCTGAGATGGGTATTTGAAATCTTATGATTTCAAAAACTTATGACCGGGGGGGGGGGGGTTACACTTCCATAAAATCCATGGGGAGGCCCATAAGTACTTGAAGACGGCAGGTTCTGCCTATGCATATGGTATATCCGGTCTTCAACATGTGAGATCATTCTCCCTCAATTCATTTCTAAGGGGGAATCCAGCACCTAGATGTCTGAAATCAGGTCCATATGCCTGAAATCCGAGGGTTAACACTCAGTCTCATATATTGCTGAAATGTATATGTACCTTATTCTCTTATATTCAAATTTATCCTCCCAATTAGCTTCCTCCCTATTATGAGATGAACTAAGTGAATGAGTATATATGGCTTTGGCTTTTGTCCAGAATGTGTGGACACAGCCACACCCAATTATATGCCTCTAATCAATTGGATATATATGTATTCCCAATGATATGAATCTTCCATTACAGAATATTGTCCCCCCATTGACATAGAGGTTCGGTCCATGATTGGCCTCCTCTTTACATAAAATTTTTGTTCCCATATTGAGCCGAGCTCATGTGCTCTCTTCACTATGGGATAAATTAATAAGGAATGGGCATATTGCCTCAATTTCTGTCCAAAATGGGTATATAGGGTTGTGCTCTATCCGATCATGCTCCGGCCTTGATGTGATGCATGTATTGATGCATATTATATTTCAAAGTCCTGTTAACTTCTTATTTTTAAAAGAAACAGACTTTATCCGGAATATGTATGGAAACTTTGCCCGATTATGTCCGGGCTTTGCAATCCTGTTTTATCTTGAGATTTCATTCCTATTTCCATTCTCCCATTTGTTATAAATAGGCAGATCAGAATCCAGACTTGAAGGTTAGAATTCAGTCCAATCTATGGTTAGACTGTATGCACCTCTTGCTTTCTTATTTTCGGAAACAAATCCTTCGACCAAATTCTCATAAATCATACATACACATATATATATGAGGGATGATCCCTGCTCACTATTATGTGAGTATCATCATATGTCTCAATCATGGCATATGGCATTCTAACATACCCTTGTATGGTGGGAT
Source organism: Cryptocoryne crispatula var. balansae (assembly GCA_036172225.1). NCBI lineage: Eukaryota > Viridiplantae > Streptophyta > Magnoliopsida > Alismatales > Araceae > Cryptocoryne > Cryptocoryne crispatula. The sequence goes on from CM069922.1 coordinate 27,745,485, forward strand.
ATGCATACAACCACAGTCCTCATTATATCGAGGCTATTTCACCCTTCTATGGAGTACATATGAAGATGAGTCACTTATATCACAGGGGTCTTGCCCCGCAACTAGTCTTCTCCATTATAAGATGGACTAAAAGGACCACATATATGTTTATAGTCCTGTCCGGGACATGCTCATGGAACTAGGCCTAATATTAGGCCCCAATCATGTCATGCATGAGCATGAATCAATTCCTTGGCATCCTTGGCCTTCTGATTTTATGATCAGAGGGTAATTCTTCACATCTTGCATATTTCTATGGTCGGATATCATGACCTTGTCAAGGCCCGACTGGCCATCTTCTTCCCATGTCTTGTGCTTTATCTAAGGCTACCCGGGGGATCTTTGGTCCATCATGTGGGTTCCAAAGAGGCCGGGTATAACCTTTCTCCATCTTGGGACTATCAATTCCCCTTCAACTTCTGCTGTACTAATCAGATTCTGAAGTTCCATCTTCCAGAATTCCAAGGCCGAGGTAAGCTCTAGAGAAGGGGTGGTCGAAAAGGGAGTCAAACATGTCCATGTATATAGAGACAGGCTTCAGAGGACAATGGCCATCAATTTGGTGTTATCCTAACCAAATGAATCTATCTAAGGCCCTGGTCCTTAGCTGTTTCTCTGATGTCCGGGAAATGAGAATTTCCAAAGGACCGGACCTCTTGGAATATGTAGGAATGTGAGGGTGGATTTCAGGTTAGAAATGGCAATCCCATGGGCCCTGCGGGATTTTAACATTTGTCTAGGCATTCCCGACTCAACCAAGGTGACATCCTAAACATATTGGGAAGGCATTGGTTAGGTAAGGGATATAGTATTTGAATAGGGACGGATGGGGTGACAAATGTTGAATTGTCAATGGTCATAACATTTAGAGAAGGACGGATGGGGAGATGGCCATGGCACCCTACCTTATAACCTTCAACCTCTGCACTTATCTTGCTGTAGAATAGTGGCCACAAGCTCTTCAGTTGCTTCCCCTCCTTGGTGTCCCGGAGAACTCTGAAACAGCTCTAATAGAACCTTCCCCCCTTCTCTTCCTGCTCCTCCTCCGACCCCTTGCCTAGGCCGCGGGCTGGCTTTTTTATAGTGATTGGAATCCTCCCTTGCTCCGATGGTAGGGGAAGGATATGGGTGCGTCTCCGGAAGTGAGAGGAATGTAGTACCTGTCCTGCATTACTTCCGGCGCAAGCCCTCCTTGGATAAGTCATGGGGGGACAGGTGGCGATCTCACCTCCTATATTCTCTCCCGCGGGGGAGCATCCAATGAGATATTTCTCATTAACTCCCGGCTCTCCATTTGATGGGCTTCTTTGGTCGACAGGTGCCCCATTCGATCATAGTCCTTCACCTTGTTATTGGACATTAATCCTACTAGGGATCCGGTTGATCCATTGTGTCATACCGTTGGAGATCCATGAGGATTGCAACCTGTTTGACTCATTCAACTTTTAATCTCGGCCTTTAAAGATACATCCTTCCATCTTGTCCTTCCATTTGATGGATTCTCTCAAGTATATGGCTCATCCGATGGATTGATATTCCATTTAATCTTAACCATTGATCCTCTTATTGGATATTAATCTTATTAAGGATCCGGGAAGACCTTGACACCCGGTAATTAGCCTTGCCCATGATTTGTCCATCGGATATCCCATTATGGTGGATCCATTGGATATTATCCCATTAAGGATCCAATAAGATCAACTTAGTGGACCGGGGAGGATCTATGCTCCAATTAACTTGTTGATTAGCCAATCCCGACCATTGGATGGCCTTGGCTTATCTCTCGGATCTATTTTGAATTCTCTGATCGTTTTCCCTCCCGCATCATTCTCCAAACAGTTTCTTGTTCGGTCTCCTAGTTGGAGACAAACTCCTCCACCCGCGAGCCTTCTTTTAGCTAGCCTTCTTCCTTCCTCCTGTCGCACCATTCTCCTCTAACGAGGCTTTGCTGCAGCTTGGATATTGCCAAGGGAAGCCATCACACCTGCTGATTGGAGCTCCCGAGTGCTTCCTTCTTCTACTTGGGGTCGAGCCGAGGAGGTGAACATCCTCCTAGTTATATCCAGGTGAGTAGAGCTCTATGCATTCATAATTTTATTCTTTTCTTTCCACCGGACATCAATGCTATGCCCCCTCTTCTACTTTCTGTCGGCAGCATATCCATTGTCCCAATTATTCCATATCGTGCCTGTTCTGTAACCATATATGTATGGCCGGTTGTGTTGAGATGCCTGGCTCTCAATCTCCTATATGTTTGTGTTAATCTGAATATATATGTGAAGACCCGGCTTCCTTGTGTGCTGATTGGGTCTTCTTCCAATTCTCGAGCCTAATGACTGCCCTCTACATATGTCTAGCTTTAGACAATCTATCGACAGCATGTCATTTAATTAATCATAACCGGACTTATTAAACAGGAGCCAGTTTGGCTTCTGTTTATTATTTCCGGCCCTCCCTTCTTCAGATTTCTGTTGGGAGCATCCTTTCCATCTCTTATAAGTGTATGTATGGCAGAACATACTCGAGGCCTTCAAACAGGAGCCAACATGGCCCCCTTTTTTTAGCATGCCTCCTGCCTTATGCCATGCATTTTGCATTCACATGCATGGCAGGTTATATTGGGAGGTCCTGATTTGAGAGGGCATATTTATCATGTGCGGGGGGAACCTGGCTCCTTCATATGCTACCCCTGGTCGGGTCCTTTTACCAGTTTCCCTTCTATTTATATCTCTCAAGCATATGCATATATGAATGTATTTGAGGACCCGGCCTCTTCCTATGCTGGATTGGGTCCCCTTGAGTAGGTCTATTGGCTGCCATATGTCCAGCTGTAAGCATGTCTCTCTATGTTCAGCTGAGCATCTCCGAGGCCTTGAAGCAGGAGCCAAATTGGCTTCTGCAGATTATTCCCGGCCTCCCCTCCTTTCCAAATTTCCATTGGCAGCAAGCCTATAATCATTGACCGGGCCTTCCATTGTTTGAACAGGAGTCTGTGAGCTCCCGGATGTCTAAACCCCTTTGAATTTATATTAGGAATTCAAGGGGGCAGGACATGTCTCATTCTCGGCCTCCTTGTCCCCCTCTCTTTTGTACCGGGGGGGGATGTTGGTCCTTCCTTTGGCCAGGATGGGCCTTAAGTTCCCCTTGTATATTCATACCCAACTATGCATATCCGACCTTGGATATATGACCTTGACTTCTTCTTGATGGTATGTTATAGGGAATTGAGTATGTTCATTCCCCATAGACCTCACTTCACTCTCTTCCATGCTCTTATATCATGGTGCCCGGGTGCTGCAGTGGGTGTTGATTGTGGGCCTCTTTTGTGCTCACCACCCTCTGTCCTTGTTTGGACATATATGTTTCCAGAACTAACCGGGTATGCTCTTATATGGCTTCATAGTCTCCTGCCCTTCTAGTCTCTGGACTTTTCCAATTTCTACCTGATTTTAGACTGCCCGAATAATGTATATATGCTGTGTTACTTTAAACCCCTTTTTAGACCTTCTCTTGATTGGTGGAGGTAAGACTGACCTTTAGCATATGTGCTGGATCAAATCTCTTATCTATATCCAATTATGTATACCTGTCCTCGATCATATATATTTGAGTCCCTCTTTTATGGTGTTGGGGGTAGAGGGAATTAAGCATTTCTAACTCCCCCCTTTTTATATGCCTATGTTTCATATAAAATTCTGAGTGCCAACACTCCCTTATCTTATTTATTTTAGTTTTATTAAATTTACAATGCAAGAGTTTTGTCATAGTTCTAGTTATCTCAAAACTCTTAAAATTATAAAGTGTTTCTTCAAAGTTCTAATTGCTAATTAACTCCTTATGTCATATCAATTAATATAATATCATCTAAAACATCACACGGTATGGTTTATGTTGTATATTTTGTTAATTGATCCATAAATAATACAAAAAATCTCCTTATAAATTGTGAACCCTTAACATAGGTCAATTGAATTAGGAAATTCTCTTATTTCTTCTCAAATTATACGCACAACGATGGTTGCTTCATCACATGTCTTTTATCACTTATATATTTGACATATACCAATAATAGCTGAATCAGAATCGATACTTGGATTAGTGGGTACTGATCTGATCTGAATCAGATTGGATCGGCCAATCCTGATCTGAAATTGAAAATTTTAAAAATTATGATTCTAATTCCGATCCTAATTCCAACTGATTCGGCGCAATTCCTTTCATAAAAAAATTAAAAATCAGGAAACCGATTCCGATCCCCTCCCAGTTGATTCGACAGATTCTGCTAGGATTTTATCTCAGATCGCCCCTCTAGATGAAAAATGGATTGTCATAAGCTGATCCAATCTAAGAATTGGCCAATCCTGATCCGGATTGGCCGATTCTGCAATCTATGTACACCATCTTTCGCTCTAACACCCATCACAAAATATTTCTTAGAGCTCTATCATAATAAATCTTTTTCGAACCATAAGCACAATATGTAAAAAGTACAATTTTATTCACATTAAGATATTTCTCCACTAGAAATTTAATAAGAAAAATAACCTTCATTATATACTAGCTGAGCATTAATCCAAACTGGTTGGATAAAATATCTCTCACACCTTCATAGTGTGACCCATGAGCTTAATCATTCTACAATTCAAAGAATCTTGTATATCTCCTTTTCTTTAAATTAGGTATGATGTTCTCAACTCATTTAGTATTTTATTAAAGATAAATATTGTACTAAAATGTCGAGCTAATTCTACCTCTAAATCTTTCAAATATTTCCATACTTTATTATTGATGTTGTCAAGGTCACATGCCTTTAAACATCTTCAACACACCTTATAACTTCTTAAACTTTGTTACATTCTCTATGTTTTTATGTTATTAACAATGATGTTATTAAAAAGAGCATCAAAATAACTTTTTCTAGTTTTCTTTAATGTCATTATCTTTGATCAAAATATTTTCTTCATTATCCTTAGGACATCTAAGTTGGTTTAGTATACTAAGATCTTTTCTCTCTCTCATCATTGCTAATTTATAAATATCTTTTCGCCTTCAATTATAAGTTCTCATATATTTGTTTATAAGTCTTACCTCTTACTTGTCTAGTAATTTTTTTCACATCACATAAAGAAAAGAGATTGAGAAGGTTTGAACATATTAAACATAGATCTAATAAAGAAAGCTCCAGTTAAAAAAGTGGAAAAATGTGAAAATAATATAAAAAATAAAAGGACACATTAGATCAAAGTTAACCAGGAGGAGGATAATTCAACATAGTTTGAAGGATTTAAATATTACGAAGAAATATCTTAAAATTGACGTGAATGCAGAAAGATAATCTATATAGCCAATCTCAAATAATTTGAGATTAAGGCTTGAGTTGGGTTGACATTACTTATTCTATTTAATCTAGCATGGCCATATATTCACATTAACATTCTCATTTCAACAATAGGTATCTTATAAGCATACTTTTTCTTCATTATATAACATTCAATATCATACAACATTGTAGGTTAGGTCTTATAGTTGTATGATAACAATTTTCTATCAACTTTAATATAATCTTGTGATCATAAAAAACCCCTATAGCTAATCTCCACTTCATCTATTCTATTTTGATCTTAGGGTAGACATCTTTAGGACATTATACATTTTTTAAAATATTTGAATCAAGATATTTAGACATAGTACTTTGACACAATATTACTCCATCCAAAATAACTCCCCCATCTTTACCCTTTTTTATTATATTTACAATTTCAATTAACCAAAAGTAATCAATAAAGAAGTTCTGTGAAAGCACAATCATACCATTGCAAGTAAGTCAAAATAAGTCTGACACATGAATGTTTGGAAAACCTCCTTTAATTCAAGGCAAATTAGTAAGGATTCAAGTCATCAAAGAACTCACGCTCTGTTGGCCGTAACAAGAGAGAAATGTGGCTTCTATTTTTCTTGCTATCTTCTAGAAGGCATTCACTTTCTCCTGAAATTTAGAGATTAGAAATATACGATCGAAGAAACAACTGTAACTAAGAAATCAATGTCAAAATGAACCTGTTGCAGGCAAACACTGAAGGGCTTCACGAAAAATAGCAGCTTGCAGCAGGTAATTATGGACCGTGTTCCTCAGGTCCTCGTGAAGAGCTTGCAAAGCATCTATAGCAAATAAGAGATAAGCTGTAATGTAGTAAACTTATATCCAGTAAAAGAATCAATAAAGCTAAGACATGCACATCCAATTCACGGAGTTCGCAATGAAGAGCGTGAATCTCAAGCGTGAGGAAACATAACTGGAGAAGAAAAAGGATGGAATTATTTAGATGAATGCCGCTCTTACACTAAAGTAAAGAAGAAAGGGACATGCAAGTAGACTATACCTCAAAATTATCCAATATATAAGCAGCCCTGGAATGTGGAATTTTTGGCATAAGGCCCATAATACTTCAGAATAAATTTGTCTTGGCTCATAATGGAGGCATTATTTCCTGATCTTATTGAAGAACAACTCTTATAATAAGATAAAGTTGTTATGTGAAAGTGTGAGAACCTCGTTTTTATGAATTTTGAAAAAAATATTTTCGTATCTTCTTTGGACTACTTAAGAAAGTAGGTGTTAGCTTATAAATGTATTAAATAGTTCGACGATACATTTAAAAATATTAGAACTGAGGTTCGGGTTCTATGAAAATTTAAATTTGATCTCTCTCCATTAGATGATGCGAATATTCGACGTTAACTTACATCGAGCAACTACTCGAATGCTCTTGATTAACCGCCATAACAAACTAATTTGAGAGAACACGCACATCCACATAACAAAAAAGAACTCAAAAGGGCCTAGCTTTTTGGGCCTGATAATATGCGAATAAGTTGTCTTAAATTTATTGGATGTTGATTTTATTTATTTTGGAATTGATTTTTGATTTAATTTGAGGTAGGTTTTATTTGATTTGAATTGTGAATTTTCATATTTGATTTTATGTTGATTTTGAATTGTTTGATATTTGACTTCGGTTTGATTTGGTTTTGGTTGCTTTTATTTTAATTGGTTGAAATTAATTTTTTTTGTTTGAGTTCGAAATTTGATGAATTTTTAATATTTTAAACAATTTGACTTATTTAATTTGATCAACATATGAATAAAGATATTTTTGTTGTTTTCTTATGCCGGTTGATATTTTGGTGTCGGTTTGAATATATTCGGTGTGTTTCAGGTGGTTTGAAGTTTTGATTTAATTTGATCAATTTTAAATTTCAAATTGTTAATTATCTGATTTTTTTGTTTATGACTGTTTTTTAGTGTTTTAAAATATTTTTGATGTGATTTGTTTGATTGTTTTGAATTATTTAATTTTCAATTGATTAAGAAGTGGATTTCTATTAAATTAAAATATTTTTAATTAAAATTTTCAGATTATTAGAAATTAAATTTTTCCTTCATTTTTCAGATTTAACGACTTGTTAGGAGGTATTTTTAGATTTCATTTAGTTCATTTTCAGATTTGTTTTAACTATTTATTTATGTTCGATCCGCATCTCATTCGGTCTGTCGGGCTAGTATCGGTGCCCGGTTTGCAAACAGTCCCACATCGGCACTTGAATCTTGTATTAATTTCATTTCATCCCATGTCGGGTGTCGGGGTACATCATGTCGGTTTACATTGGATGCAGAAAAATCTGAACTTTGGTCATTATTCTTCCCTTGAGCAATTTCCATAATATCGAGAACAAAATTCCGTATTATGTTGACATGTCGGCCCATTCTCGATAAATGAATTTTACCCGTCCTACATGGTTGAGTCTTTTGACTTTTCCACGTAGTGGAAAAGGTCCTTCTGCAGTGTGAACGTGTCCCATGCCTACGCCTGAGTCGACATACCAGAAACTGGTCCAGACTAACCGCCCAATTGTGGAGTGCCCATGATGTGGTGCTAACTCCTTATTTAATATTACTTTCATATTTCAAAATTTAATGAAGTTTATTTTGGTTCAATGCCCAAAGGGCTAGCTGCATGTCTCATAGCCCAATAAAGCCAGCTTTATGTCTTCTTGGTCCAATTGGCCCATTCCAGCTCCTTGGGCCTTGGCAGCCTGTTTGCACCTCGTTTGGACCAAGATTGAGAGCCGCCCTTTCAGCTCTTGACCCATCTTGCGAGCCAAGGGGGCCGGACCGTTGCCCCCAATCCGATCCTCACAAGGACTTGTTTGTAGCACTGCGCCAGGGCTTGTCTTCTAACCAAACCAGCATCTGTTTTGACATTGATCCGGCACCTGTTTTGGGACCGAACCAGCACCTGTTTTGGGGTGTTTTAGGAGCTGTAACAGTGGGTTGAAGTGAGTCAAATTGGGCTGGTTTGAGAGCCAGTTTTAGGGACTACCGTGGAGACAGATTTAGGATCTGAATCAGGCCACTTGGGAGGCTGCGTTGGGGAGCTGAAAGTAGACTGTTTAGTAGACTGGTTTGGGATTTTTCTTGAGTTGAAAATAACAACTCACTAAGGGGTAGAGAATGGAGGCCCATTCGGGGGGTCGGGGAGTTCCTCAACCCATCTTGTGGGCAAGGGGTCTGAATGTCGACCCTCTTCTCATCCCCCTAGCAAGGCCGAACAAAGGGACTGCTTGCAGATTTTTTTTAATTGACCAAGGGCCTGTTGAGGGGCCGCATAAGGGACTGCAGTAACTGTTCAAGGGGTCTGCAGATAGGGGTATCGGCTGGACCTATTTAAGTCCAGGTTAAGGGGCTGCTTAGGTGACCGAACAGGGGACTATAGGTGACTGGCCAAAGGGGTCTGCAGTAGGTAAACTGAAAAGGGGGGTCCTGATAGGGAGCTGTTCAGGGGGTTAAGAGTAGGCTGATTGAGAAAATGGAGATGAGAAAAGAGAGAGAGGAAGAAAGGAGACATGAAAGGCTACATGGTTAAGAACCAACCTTACGTCCTCCTTTGGTTTTTTTTCTTTTCTTCTCTGTTTTCTTTTTCTTCTCCTGTTGACGCTGAAGACCACAGCAAAACGTGGGCTTCAAGGCTACAGCATATGGGCTAGAAGGTTAGCCCCCTTCCCTTCTCTTCTTCCTCCTCTGGTGGTTGGCGTGGGCTGCTGGCTTGGGTGGCAAAGATGGCCGCTGCTGCTATGGGTGGCCTTCCCTGGAGACCTCCCTGCTCTGGCGTGGGCTGCTTTCGCTGCTTCTGTCGCCACTGAGAGTCTCTGCTTGCTCCCGCAGGAGGAAGATCGCCCGCCTCTTTCTTCTGTGTTCGGCTGCCGCTAAGTTGCCGATTCCTAGCCCTCTGCCAATGCTCCTGTTGCTTGCTTTTTTGTCTCTCCAGAATGTCTTGCCCCCGCTGGCCTTTGATTGGTTTTTTTCATTTTTTTAATGTGATATGTTGCCTCCTTTAGCCGCATACGTGAGCAACTTGCCTCTTTTCTCAGCCCATGCCATCTGTTGCAGACGTGAGAAGAGGAAAAGAGATAATAGGGGAGGTTTTCAAATCCTACCCAATCTCCTCCTAGATTTTAAGAGTCAGTTGAGGATGGGATTGCTGGCGTATCAGTCAGGAGGGAGAGGGTGGCGGTTGGGATTTCTAGGTGAGACTTGACCTACTTTCGATCAAGATGACTCTGATCCAACGGTCAATATTAATTTTGGGTGAAATTAATTAAATTAACTTTAAATTTGACTGGAATTATCCGGAAGATACTCTGACGGCCGAAGATTTTGTGCTCCATGAGATCTACGGTTGATGGCCCTCCAATTGTCTGAAGATCACCGATTTGATAGAATTTCTGATCGGTACGATCTCAGCCTTCAAAAATTCCCCGAAAATTGTCTGTAAAATGCAATCAAATGAATAAGCACTAGAACTTTGGTCTTTATGCAAAAATAACTTGTTCAGAGACTGTTTAGATATATTTTCCCCTGTCTTGGGATACGTGAGATGTCACGACCCGAATTTTTAACATGCACAGCGGAAGATAATCCGGCGACGTAACGGGGAAGAATATCGGTTTGGAACCAAATAAGACTAAAATCACAATCCAAAATCACAATTCCAAACTTTACAACCTATTAACACCACAAACAAACACCTATCTAAACAAATTAAATACCAACATTGAATGAGTAATCCACTAGCTCCTTGAATTCCAAAATACCACTACGTTTCTGCTGCGCTAAACCTGCAATCCTGAAAATATTAACAACGGAAGGGGTGAGTCACCAATGACTTAGTAGGTCTTACACCCGAACTACCCTACTATAATAATGATTCTCTATTGATATTGAATATATATAAAGTCTAAAAATTCAGATTATAGTACATAGGGTTCAAGCTAATTATCTATCTTCAATTAAATGGTTACAATGTCTTTCTACTACCTCATATGATAATATGACTCTATATGCACTAAAACCAACACATCCTGCACATTTAACTATTCTAGGTATGCTCATAACACATACACCTATCATGAAATAAAAGACACAATTAAACCACTAATATCCATGTCAAAATGCACAACTAAACACTTGTCTGAGTAAATATCATCTCCATTTGGGTAATGTAGCCATGTCACAAAACTAGCACCAGATTTACCATATAGTAGGAAGTAACATATAGTAACTAAATCCCGTAGTACACCTAGGTAGGGGCGTACTTAGGATAAACCGCGGTATCCGGGATCGAAGGATGCTACGGATTCAACTAATCTCCACTGCCCACGGGCCACTAACATAGTCTGGTGAAGTAAACTTCCATCACAATGCAGCTCACTGCATTAACCACATTTCACACAATGCAAGCATATAAATAACTCAGATAGTAACCATGAACCAAGGATTGCCATCTCGGATCTCGACTTCATCTCGGGGGGCTGAAAGAGAAGAGATCTCGGAGAGATCTCGGAAAAATCTCGGGAGATCGGATCTCGGATCAAAATGTATATATGTATGAAATATAACATAATATCTTATAAAAATAGGAGTACATCAATGAATTTACATGAAAATATATAACACATTTTGTATATCAACTGTGTGAATGAACAATTACAAAGCACTTTAAATACCAAAAAGATGATCTTTGTGCTTCTAAAAGATTTAAACTTGTATACAATCTTATTTAAATATTAATATAGTATTAAACTTGTAACACATTTTTATGTAATAGTATAAGTGATAGTGAAATATATCAAATGTGTTTACACTATCATAAACGGGACGTAGAGTAGTCACGGATCGACCGAGAAAAATTCTTTATGGACCAATCTACATGGGGTGAGATCTCGGCGATCTCGTATCTCGGCCTCTTGGAGAGACCGAGATTCTCGCGAGATCTCGCAAGATCTCGGCGAGATGGAAAACCATGCCATGAACATGAAATTAGCAATCTAAACATGAAACAGATAGGACACCCATGGTTATATGCACCACATATTTGCATACCACACCACAATCTAGCACAAACCATAACCAATCAATCATAAGATGCATCTAAGTAGGATTATGCAAACTACAAACTAAACATATCAATCACATGCATTGACAAACACTATGCTTAAACCTTACATCGACTTTTTAACAAATCAAGATATACATATTAAAGATCACCGCAATGTAAAATGCTAAGCTAACTAAACCCAATCATAAGAAAACCTAACATGCTGATTAACATACATGGATAATTAAATCAACCTAAATCTGCATGGTTAAACAAGCTAATCTAACTCTATCTAAACATGTCAATATGCCAGAAATAACCCACTAATTATATCATTCTAATCATGGTCATCTAAACATGTTTTTACGGTTTAATCGATCATATAAAGGTGCAAAGAATAGCCGAGACGCCTACCTTAATGGCGACGACGAACGACGTATGGAATTCCAAAGGGATCAATCCGAGTGAAGAATATACCGCGATCACGACAACGGAAAATCGATCCGGATGGTATGTTGCCAATCTGTTGGAAGGAGAAAGAATAAAATAAGAGAGAATAAATATAGAGGATAGGAGAGAGGATGATAAGAGAGAGAGAGAGGGATACCGCGGAGGGGGGGCATCGGCGCATCGGCAATGCACAAGACGGTGACCGCGGGCGGCGGCGGCAGGTGGCCGTGGGAGCAACTAGGGGGGGCGCTGCTGACGGGGCTGGCGGCCTTGCGGAGGGAGGCGACGAGAGGCGGTGGTGCGGTGCGGGACGCCGGACGATGCGCGAGGCCGCGCGACAGGGACGAAGAGGAGGCGGCCAACGGAAGGGGGGACGACGGCTCGCGCGGGGGCTGACGTGTGGCGGCGACCGCGCACTCGCACAAGCACGCGTGTCACCGGGGGGGTCAGTGGGCATGCACAGGCACGTGGGGAGGCGGCGACTGCTGCGGCGGGCGGCGCAAGGGTGGCCGGCGGGCTCGCGGCCGGCGGGGCTGACGCGGCAAGGCCGTGGACGCGCGGGGAGCCGGCGGCTGCCGCGGGCAGCCAAGGGGGGGTCAACACGGCGGGGAAAGGTGGCGGCGCTGACACTAGGGCGGCTGGACATGCGGCAGCGGTCGCGGAGGCTGGCAGGGCGATGCGGCAACGCCACGGGTGCTTGGGTGAGGCTACAGACAGGTGCGACGATGGGTTGGGGACCAAGGTGGCTACGAGGGTGCAAGAAAAAGAGGAAACATAAGAAAACGGAAACGAGTGAGAATAGGAAGGGATGAAATATAATCGGCGGAAAGAAGAGATGGTTTCGGTAGGGTATCCAGAGAGAGAAAACAAAAAGGATTAAAGAGAACATAATTAATATTATTAAATCTCACAATAAACATAATAACTATTTTTTTAATTATATAAATATCCTAACCGTTACATGAGAGCTTCGCAAATTTTTGAATTTTGTCTATAACTTTTCGGATATAAATCAGATCGATGATCCGACTTCAACATTGTTCTTTTGGATGTTGGGCGGACATTCTGGAGGCGCCAGATGTTAATGGACCTGCCTGGATTTGTCTGGGTCCAATAAGGGCAAAACGGTCATTTTTTCGCCCAGAGTCGGATTCCGACATTTAAGGTACCTTTGCGGAGCTTGTGACTAGGGTTGTACCGTGGACCCACTTGCTTGGTCATTTGGGCCCATTAAGGCTCTGCAAAGACTGTCTAGAAGTTCACTTGACTATTTTTCAACATAACTTACCGGATATGAGTCAGATTTCCAATCCGACTTCAATGTTGCTTTAGTTGTAGTTGGACGGACCAGTGATGTGCCAATATGTTATTGGGCTTGCCCCGAATTGTTCGAACCCACCAAGGGTGAAAGTGATCATTTTACTGTTTGGGGTCCAACCGAAATCAGATTTTAACAATTGGGGTACCGTTGCGAAGGTCTCAACTGGTATAGTCCCATGGACTCACTTGTTTTGTCTATTAGGCCCAATATGCCCCCAATAAGGTCACCTGAAAATTGATTTTCAGTGTTTTTTCCATAACTTCTCAAATATGAGTCGGATTTCTGATCCGACTCTGACATTGTTCATCTGGAAGTCAAGTGGACATTCTGGTGGTGTCCGATTTTTATTGGGCTGACATTTAGTCGGTCGGATCCAATAAGACTTATTGGGCTTGTTTGGCCCATTGGCCCTAAATGCAATGAAAAATGGATCCAACTTGTTTGCTTGGTTTTATTCGTATATTTCACCCAAAACTTGCCATTTTTTGGGTGCCGTGACATTTTAGGTGCCAACAGAAAGGTAAGCCCATCTGATGCAAAGACTAAAAAAACCAGTATGGTACAGAAAAAGAAGCTGATATAGTAGGCATTTAACACATTCCACGTAAAACATATAAGTCATAAACCACGATAAGTAAAACAGATTGAAAGCATCTTACAGATGGATATATTCCTTTATGATCAGTAAAATGCAGCAAAAAACACACACACATAAACACACGACAGAGAATACTAAGCTTTCATGAGCTGAACAAAAACATGATGATCAATTGTTAACTTTTTGAAAACCTCTTCAAGCAACTGTGAACAGAAGCAGATGGGAATTTTTCAAATAACTACTGTTGAGAAAATATAATATTACCACTCACGCATTCAAGTGATAAATTTAATTACAAAACAAATAAGGTGCAAAAAAGTCATAATTTTTCCATCTATTTTGGAAGCAAAATAGCCAATTCATTAAAGTGGTGACAAGGATATAAGGAAAAGACTACCAAGCTGGTAAACAAAGGGAATAGAAAAAAAGAACAGAACAAAACAAGAAACCTCTAAGTCCCACCTAGACGTATACAAAAACAAATCCACCCAAGTAGAGAAGCAATTGAGAAAGAAGGATTGCAGTCACAAGGCCAGTACAAGAGCAGTTTCAAACAAGAAAAAGATATCAGCTCTGCTTAATATTCTTGATAGGAGAGGAATTAAGAATTGAAAATTTGGCCTTGTTGTAGATGTCCATTGTCTGTTTGTCAAAACATATGGTCCATAATCATTAGTCATACTCGGTACAATGTATGCTAATATAATCTGCAACCTGATTCTATCAATTGTTTAACGAAAAAAGTAAAACCAATTGGTTGAAATTTTCATTCAGAACTAAGAACGTTATTTTGATGAAATACACAAACAATCTAAGTTCATGAATAGTTGTTGACAAATCAGCTTTTCATATTGAGATACCTGATGTACAATTAAACTTGAGGTTTCCAAATTCACAAGACCGAAGAACTAATGGAAGCTCTGGTGCCATAGTGTACTGAGGTTTTCTGTAAACCTTACTGGTGTCCAACATCAAATCAATAACCTACAATAGATAAAATATAGAAGAAAGAAAACCATCAGCACAGACGGAAATGGTAAAAAAAAAAAGTGAGCTAGACATTTAAGAAGTCTGATTGACAACATCATTAATTCAATTTTCTTCAAGTGCTTAAATTATCATTTTCATGCTAAAACCAAGGTGCTAATTATCTGTTAAAATATCTGTATTTTCTGTCATTTGATGGAAATCAACACCACCAGAACAGTTTTAGGCCATCCATGGTTGATTAGATATTCATTAATTATCAGTAGATAATGGAATAGGAATGGAACTTCCTTTTCTGCCAGAGGTGACAGTATCTTGCTTCCATAGGATGTCAGTTTCCTCGTAACACAACTCAACTCAAAGACTTAATCTTAAAATATTTGGGGATGACCATATAGATTCTCTTTCTCCATTCTCATCAATTTTGAGTTGTTTCATCAGAGATATTTAAAAAATCCAAATCATATTAAATTACCTATCTCCATGTTAATTGGGCCTACCACATTCTTTTATGTTTCTATTATTTTGATATTTTCAAATTTTATAACTGGACCTTCCTAAGGTCTGCGTATATGTTTAATTAGAGCCTTCTATACTTGTCAGTTTCCTTGCAGAATAAACAAAATTATGGGCACAATCATTTAACAAACATCAGATCATATTATCTTTAAAGTGATCAAACTCAGGTTGACATAATGTTGAACCTGAAATTTTAAGATGATTTATATTGATTATGACAGCTTTGTAAGTTTCACGTGTTGATCTAAATGACCAAGGGTATAACTCCCTTATATGTCAACGCCAGGGAGATCAAAGAAAAGCCAGCACAAGTGTTTTAAAACCTTCGAGAAATTATGGGAAGTCACTTGAATTGGAGACTTGTATACTCTTTGACAGCACATTAAAATGGTTTCAAGATACCTTCATGAGCATACAGCAAGCAAATATAAGCAATATATATTAATCTCAACACATTAATTTGGATTGATATACCAAATGTGCTAAGATGAAATAATTCTATATACTACAATATAGGCCATCAAGGCATTGCAGGCATGGAATGCCATCTCTCCGAGATCTCGATGAGATCCGCGAGATCTCGGTCTCGCTAAGGGGGCCAAGAAACGAGATCACCGAGATCTAACCCCATGTAGCCTGGTTCGAAAAAATTTTTCTTTAGGTCCATCCGCGACTACTCTACACCCCGTTTATGATAGTGTAAACACATTTAATATATTCCACTATCACTTATACTATCACATAAAAATGTGTTACAAGTTTGATACCATATTAGTATTTAAATAGGATTACATACAAGTTTAAATCTTTTAGAAGCACAAAGATCATCTTTTTGGTATTGAAAGTACTTTATAATTGTTCATTCACACAGTAGATGTACAAAATGTGTTATATATTTTCATGTAAATTCATTGATGTACTCCTATTTTTATAAGATATTATATTATGTTTCATACATATATACATTTTGATCCAAGAATCTGAGATTCGTTCTCCCGAGATTTTTCTAAGATCTCTTCTCTTTCACCCCCCTCCCCCCGAGACGAAGCCGAGATCCGAGATGACAATCCTTGATTGCAGGTCGGACATCTGTAGAATAGTGCTTTATCATTAGTCAAGTCTAAAGATAGCATATGAGTCTTAAAGGACTTGAGGCAGCCAAAATTATTTACAAGTTGATGATAGATGCTGAGCCAATTTTAAGTCAGAATTTCAGAACGCGTCAATTTTGACAATTCTGTACAACGCCCCCTTTCTATTATAAAAAGCAGCATGGTGTGGAGAAAAAAATATATGGCCATATAATCCTTTGGAGCCAATAAAAGTGCTATACAAATTTATGCAAAAAAAGAATAAATAAATAAAAAAATTTTATGTGTATACAGGAGTCAAGGCATTCTGGGACCACATGTTGCGGTCCTGATTAATAGGAGTCCAAATGAAAGAGCTTTCAGGTATCAATTATGCATGCGATGTCTTCACATCGATGGTATTATAATCTTCTTTAGTTGAGTATGTGAATAGCATGATTAAAGCTCCTCCGCAGCCCTGGTCAATAGAGTTCAATTTTTAAAGCTCCTCCCAGGAGTCACATAGCTTAAACAGAGTTGCGCTTACCACCTGTTACTCTTGTTCTTTTCTTTTGGCTTGCAATAGAGAAAAGATGAAGAGATCAATAGACTTAATACACGGAGAGTTGGAAAGAAGAAATAAAAACATAAATGAAAAAGGGAGAAACTGCAGCTGAAACTTATTGGATCCCATACATGATGGCAAGTGATGGTAAGTAAATAAAAAATGGGCAGGTTGTCCCATTTTATTGTCCCATCTGCCAGTATGGCAACGGTACCTTTTTCTGCATTATCAGCTGCAGGTCACCATATGACGGACATTGATGATTTGGATGGTTAAAAAAAATTGGACTGGTTATAGCACAAAAACTGCATATTTTTCAGATTCAGACTGAATATGAAATATATGTGATTGAAGACAAGACATACCTCAATATATAAAGTTAACTGCTTTCTTGGATGAGAATTTAAGGTGATACAATGATCTATGTGCGGTTGTTCCATTACTGATCCTTCTGTCTTCATTTGGTGATGGTTCCTTTTGGAATGGCTTGTGAATGGAGAAAAAAGAGGATGATGACCAGATTCAAATAAAGTATTGGTACCTCCTATTAGGATTAGGAGGCAACGAGGTGGGCATTACCTAGTCTCATCCGTAGACTTCCCAACACAAGACAAAAAACGAAAGGAAGAAAAAAAGTAAAAGATATAAGGAAAGAGGTGCCACAGTTGAAGTCCTGTGGGAACTTGGATGGAGTTGCTCATCGAGATGACATTTTAAAAGCAGAGACTGAATGAAAAAGAAAAGCAGTAGGATCCAACCAATGGTGCTATCGTATAGTCTCATCAGTACTGCTACATCACCGTTGGCAGCCCTTTGCCACATGACCACAAGGAGAACTAACTTTCACAACACCATTGGATACACTAGCCTATTGCCACATCATCATCCGAAGTTCCCTGCAGATGGCCAATTGCTACATCATCATCAGATACCCTTGTCGATGCTCTCTTTTGTCAGCACCAACGGATGACCATCTCTCGTCAGCACCATCAGATAAGAATTGCAGAATCAGAATCTGAGACCTCAGCTAGTGCCAATTCCGAGGGTGAAAAATAATCCAGAATCAACGTGGATCGATTCATTAAAACTCATAAAAAATAATAATAAACACATGACAAATGGATTCCTCGTGATATTCCCAGTTTGTTCCGACCTTGCTAATGTCAAATCAGTGTTGGAATCTGGTGCCAACTTCGTGGTGCTGCCACAGGGGTGCCGCAGCATGTTCCCTGTCCAATACCTGATAGAAAGTCATCGGATCCTAAAAGTCAATGGAAAGCTGATATGGGCTACAGGTATAATTGCACAACTGGACAATCCGGATCGAAATTGGCTGATTCTTGAATCGGATCCGGGACTAAATATTGGCGATTGGCAGAAGGCCGATTCACCGGAAGGCCCATAAGTTAGTAGATCTCCTGAATCAGGCTTGATTCCAATCTGATTTTCCCGGAGAAAAATCAGCGATCCCACCCACTCCCAATCCCCCCATTTCCCCTCTTCATTCTAGGGCACCTTTTCTCCCCTTGCGGAGCCCCCCCCCCGGCAGAGACTCTCCCCTAATAGTCTGTGAAGGATATGTCCCTCAAAATAATGGTTGAGACTAAAATTCTTTTTATGTGTTGATATTCAAGAAAAATGTTAATCGAAAACAAGATGCCTTGCCCTTGGATATTGTGATCTTGGATGTATGTATGGATTTATGAAGGTTGTGGATAAGAAGCGATTTCAATATAAATGGTATGAGAAACAAATAAAGAGTTGTTTTCCACTTCATACAACGCATAAGTGGGATAACCGGTAATGTAAAGAAATTTGAAAGTATCTATAAAGTTGTGAGGAGAACTTATTTAATAAGGAGAGTATTTCAGAGGGAGATATAGATTGAGCAAAGTACCAACTTGCATGATGAGCTGCTTGGACGAAGAGACACCGGCCTGATGACTCAAATCAGTAAAAAGGGAAAAGGAAAAGCTCCAGTTGGGAGTAATTAATCAAGTTCAGATGGCCAAGAGGAGGCACAAGTAAAGAAAAACAATGCATGATAGTAAGCTTTCGGCATGTGAAGATGAAGAGAGAAGAAGGCGAGCAGAGAATCTGGTGCTATTGCTAGACATTCAAATGTGGAAGACACTCACCCTACATCTCAAACAACTAGGTATTGTGATTTGTCGGTCATAGTTGACTCGACCTACGGAGCCGTCCACGTTTAGGTTGCCAACTAGAAATCAAAGGACTATACATCAGGCCATTAAAGGAGCTAAGATAATGGATTCAACTACAAAAAAAGTCAGTTAGACATATTTATTAATGGGTTTTGCATGTAGGCTGATCCAATGCAACCTCAACTTCTTTCAAGTTTGTGTTATTGGATTTTAAGTGTACATTAACATTTGTTTTATATTACCTTGATGGTAGGTGAACCGACATGCTACCATTAGTCCCTATTTCTAGACGATAGTTGATGCTAATAAAGAGGCTAGACTAAGATTAAAAGTTTTAACATTGAAATATCTTAACATTGAAATATATTTATGAAGGTGGATTGGATATGAAAGTTGAGGAATTGTCCTCATGGATAGATAGATTTTATGAGGTTTGGAAGGAAAGGGGTTGTATTGTTATATGCAAAAGATAGACATGTATTACGAAGAGACGTATGATTAATTTTCTTGTATAGTGTTTTGAGAGAACCACATTCCTAGGTCAATTGACACATTTGGCTAGATAAAGAAAGCAAATTATTTATTTTCTATTATGAATGGTGTTGTAGAGAAAATTGGAGAATTAAACATTGTTCACTTTGGGACTGATAATGAGTCTTCATATAAGACTATAGGCAGTAAATTGATAAAGGCTAGAAGGCATATTTTGAGTTCCTTCTACATCATATTCAGTTAATCTGACATTGGAAGACATTAAAAAGGAACCATTTGTCAGCATGCTATTCAGTCAAGCACAGTTGATAACCTCTTCTATTTATAGCCATCCTAGATTGCTTTGCATTATGAGAGAACATACTGATGATCGTCATCTAGTATGACCTAGTTCAACTAAATTTGACACATATTGCAATATATTGGAGAGTTTGCATAGACAAACATACATTAATTAAATTAACTCATTCTCTGGAGTATATCATCTATATAGTTGACTTACAACACCTAATGAACCAATTTGATATCCTAGCAAAAATGGACCATCTTATTATGGATACTCGTTGACCGGAGAGAATTTAGTATTACTTGTTTGTCATAAAACCCTTTATACAAATGTTAAAATTGGTAAATTCAAATGATAAAAATTATATGTGATACTTCCACAATGCAATAGACAAAGTAAAAATGAAAATTAAAGAGAAACATTCAAAGTGTTAAAAAAATAGTATACGATTATAGATAACAAATAGAATAAGACACTTCGCCATAATGTTCTTGCAGTAGGTATTTGTCAAGTTTATATTCCTTATTTTTTATAGTAATAAGTTAATAATTTCAATCTATTGGTGCAGAGTATTTCTTAAACCCAGTATGCAATATGAAGGACAAGTAAGCAATAACGATGAAGTTATGCATGGTACATTGTCAGTGATATAGCGTCTAGCTAGAACTTAGCAAGATAGACAGAAGTTGAGTTAAAAGTGAAAACATTAAGAAAAACATATTGATTTTTGCTTGTCTATTTATTAAGTACTTATTTGGATTTTGTCTCAAATTTCATATGCAATCATATAAGATGAGAGTTGGTGTTTATGGAGATCCAAATATGAGATATTCAAATGACAAGGTCACTCCTATTATGAGATACTCATTTGTTTTACATTAACTTATTCAAATGACAAGATCTCAAATTTATAGTGTATGTGTTATTCCAGTTGAGTGGTGGATCTAGGTCAACAACAGAAGCGAATGAGATCCACTTGTGACTATTGCAATTCCTATAGCCAAAACACATTCATCAAAGTGCAAGAGAAATTGGAGTATATTTAGCCTTATACACAAAAAAGACAAGGCATATGTAGAAGAGTAACATATTAGAGAAGCTAGTATTCTGCCATTACAACATGCGGTTATGGATCAAAAATATCAAAGAACGACAAAGAATATCATTTACAAGATTGATTTGTAAGCTTTACAAGTTGACTATATAAGCAAAGAGTTGAAGTAGGACAAGATCCCACTCACATTGATGTTGACTTAGAATACCTTTTCCAAAAAAAAAAATCCATTTGCAGCATAGATGAGGGACAAAGATGTTGCAATCTGCATCACATTGCAAGTTCAACCCAAATGATTGTACATTGGATGAAGGTGAACTTAACAGTGTACAAGGTGAAGACAAGAGATGTAAGAACAAACACACCCTACTAAGGTTCCAAGCTTCCAGCTTCAGCTCTGACTTCTTTTGATTAGAAAATTTCACACAAGACAAGCTAATTTGCTAGATTTAAACATTAGAAGGTCTGCTAATGAAGTATTGGAGTTAGTTCACAAGAATAAGAAAATGAAGAAGAAAAGGCAGATAAAAATCAGGAGAAAACATATGAGTCCAATAAAGAGTACATAAGCACTCTTTTCAGATGACGATGAAGAAGAGTTTATTGCACCAACTCAACAACAGGTGCAGGTGGAGGTGGAGAAGATAGAGGATTTGATACAAGTACATGTACAAGTGGAGTGAGTGTTCATGATTTGAACCAACACCAATATTCAAATGGGTAAAGTCAAATGTTGGGCACAAACAGATTTTTTTTTATGAGTATGCAACACAATGTTATCCAGAAACCCAAGAAAACTTACAGCCATATATTCCATCCATAGGTCCATCACAAGACAAGGTGCATTATTTTAGTGAAATAGTTGAACCGTTATTTGCATATGGATAGAGACCACTCATGAGTTCACATTCCGAATGGATTTCAAAAATCTAGAGAATGATGAGTCCCACAATATGTTTCACAAATATTAGTGACAACAGGATATACTTTATGTTGCATATCATTTGTAATATATCGTTATTGGAATGATCAATGATGTTCACCTATTTATCTACTCATCTTAACACCTCTCATAATCACGGATTACAAAACCGGCCAATTCCGATCGAGATCAGCCGATTCTTGAATCGGATTGGACCCACTCAATCCGATTTTGACCCGAACTACCAATCTAGCCCAGACTTCCAGCCGGATCGATCAGAATCGCTAGGATCGGACCGATCCAACTAGATCGAATCGGGAATCGGTCGATTATCAAAAATCAAGAACCAGAAACATCCGGAATTGGGTCAATCCGAGACCCAATTCTAGACAATTTTCTAGATCAACCCCCCCTTATTGGGAGAGATCGACTCTAGTCCTCCCCCCACCCCTGATTCTCTCCTCTCCCCTTCTCCTTCAAGCACTAGGGCTCTCCCCCCTGACGATCCAACTTGTCCCAATGGCAATCCCCCCTTAAAGGCAACTAATCCACCCCTAAATAGGTAATTTTAGGGGGGGAGACCCCCCGATCCTTGTTTTCCCCTCCCCCTTCCACCCCTTCCGGCTTCCCTCCAGTGCCAAGCACCCCTTCGGGGGGGTGACTGCACAGGTCACAGTCACCACCGAAGGGGTGGCTGTGATGAACCATCCCTTAGGGGTGATTTTCTAATTTTGTAACCCCCACAGGGGGTGATGATGTTATTTGAAATTTTTAATTTGGTTATGTGGATGTAGATAACATGTTGAATGAGGAGCAAGGTGGCGCTACATATCACGACATCGGATGTCAACATGACCATTTGCCGGATGCTGAGAAGAAGAGAGTGAGATACAAATGGTGTCAGAAAGATATGAATGGAGGTGTATACCACCTCAAGCAATATATAACCGGTATAGGTGGTAATGTCAAGAAGTGTGATAATGTCACAGCTGAGCTTAAAGAAGAGATGAGACCATACTTAACTGGAAGAGCATTATAGAGAGAGAGTTAGAATTGGGTAGATGTAAGAACTGCAATTTCATAATTGTTAGTGATTGAATCATTCATCATTCGAAGACATATTTGTATGACTTGTACTCTTTTCTTTATTTAGGGGAATGAATATTAATGTTACTTTGTATTGTATGATTGTATCCACTTGTGTTAAAATCTCTCGTAGACTCAAAGTTGTGTTAAAATGTGGTAGAATAGACAAATTTCTAGTGTTCTTATTTTCAACAAAGTTATCTCATTTTTTTAGATTTTTTACTATTTTTCCATGGTTTTCCTATTTTTTTTTGAAATAGGGAAAACTGATCCAAACTGATTTCAGATCTGTCAATCCCGATTGATCCGATCATTGGATTAGATCAAACCCCTCCGATCTCGATCCCGATTCCAATCTCGTGATCCTTACTTTTAGAACTATCAAATGATCAAGCAAATGATTTTGTTGTATGGCACCACCGAATGAGTTCATATTGATCACAGGTTCTAATAGTCTCATCGGTATAGTATCAACTGATATTATTCTCTAATGGCCACATTGGTATAGGTCAGTTGACAGTTTCTCCTTGTAATAATATTGGATGCAAGGTCTTCCTCTATAAATGGGCATAACACTAAGTACTTTAGCAAGGCACAGAAAGCCTTGGGATGGTTGGTCACTTAAATGAAAAGTACAAAAGGAACAAAAAAGAGGGAGAGAGAGAGAGAGAGAGAGAGAGAGAGAGAGTTATGGTAGCTTCGAAAAGTTATAGGGTGTTTGAGAACTCTTTTTTTTGACAAAATTGTCATAATTTTTAAAATTCATAAAGCAATGTTTGCAAGAAAAGCAAAAGCATCGTGAACTTTGCTTGCGTGCGTCAAAACTTACGATGTGCGGCTCTTCCCCGATTTCTTGCCTTCTGTCCATGGCCATCTCGATGGTTCTCTCTCTTCCCCCCAATCTCTCCTCCTTCGATTCAAGCGGTTGTTCTCTGGCCAGTCTCTACCTTCTCATTCCCGCCGTCCTCTTTTTTGTTCGGTCTTCGCCGCCATGCGGGAGGACCTAAGCAGTTGTCTTCCTCGACCGACAGCGGCAACACCAGCAGCAGCCGCCGTCCTATGAATTGGACCCAGCAACACCGCAGAGGCAGCAGTAAGATGCTGCCACGGGCCCGTGTTGAAGCCTGTACAAGACCCCCTGCCGTCAGTCTCTGCCTTCTCATTCTCGTCGTCTTTCTTTCTGTTCAGTCTCCGCCGCCATGCAAGGGACCTAAGTAGCTGTCTTCCTCGACCGGCAGCGGCAACACCAGTAGCAGCCGCTGTCCCATTAACTGGACCCAGCAACACCGCAGCGGCAGCCGCAAGATGCCCCCATAGGCCCGTGTCGATTCTTCGTACTACAAGACCCCCCCCCCCCGAGCGCTAGAAGATGCCCCCGCTTGCCTGGGCCGTCGCCGCCACCTGCACCGTCGTGTGGGTGCTGGTCATCCTGGGCAAGCGATTTTGGTCGACCGCATGTTCCGCCCGTGTCTACCTCGGAAACAAAACAGGTGCTTTCTTGTTTTGTTTTCAAAAGAGGGTTACGAAGGAGAGTGCAACGATTTCAAAGAATAGAAAGAAGAAAAAAACCATAACCAAACATGACACATCTTCTGTTTTTAAAATTTATGTCAAAACTGAACAATCTAAGAATGCCAACTTTTTTATATTTTACGTGCATAGGTGTTTGGCAAAAAGTTATGAATTTGTGAAGATATTTGTCATGCTTACATGAACTTTTGTTATCACTTTATTATTTGATAATATAATAATTATTTTTTTAGATTGATCGAGCCAATGATAAAAAAATGAAAATTCATGAAAACATGAAATTTCTAGAAAACCCATTTAACGCATGAAATTCCATAAGAAATTAAACAAATATGAATAAAATAATCGGTAAATGTCCCAGAAAATATAAAAAATGTAAAAAGCCAATAAAACTTAAAAAATGCCTAGTGAAAAAAGTGGTTCTTTGTTTTTGGCCACTAGCGCAGTGGACATCGCGTCCCCTAGATGCTCTCTCCTGGTGTGGAGGTTCCTAGTTTGTACCCGGTTGGCTCTGTTGAGCACATCAAGCAGCAACTGTTGTGCTGCATCTTGCCTTGAAAAAAAAAGAAATAAGTGGTTCTTCAAAAAAATAAGAAACAATAAGAACAACTGTAGATAAGTATAAACATAACTCAAAAATTGACCAACACCAAAATATGAACATTAAGACCAATAAATATTTAAAGAATCTCAATAGAACAGATAAATGTTCAAAAAACTAAGTGAATCAAATAAATAATAAATAATTCAAATAAATATAAAAATAAAATAATTAATCATAAAATTTAAATCAATTGACTAAATATTTGATTGAATCTAATAAAAATGCACAAAATTTTAATAATTAAATAAACATTTATAAGATTTAAATAAACATTTATAAATTTTCAATTAATTAAAATAGCTACCACAAATTTAAATGAAAGGACATAAAAGTCAAATAAATCAAATGCAGCAAGAAATATTCAAAATAATCACCAATAAGTGTGAGACTTTAAGTTAAGAAAAGTAAAATACTACCAATAAAAGTTAAAAAAATCTTTTACATGATGGCCCAACAGTAAATAATCCGAAAATGCTACGAGTTCTTTTCTCGATGCATGTTCATGTTTGACATTCTATCTTGTATGTTATTATGGTAGTTAGTCAAGAATGTTCAAGTGTACACAACATAATTAACAAAAAATTTGTGGGGAAAGGTCATGTTTGATATTTTATATTAATAGCCCAACTAAAAATTCTCACAATAACCAAAAAATACAATAATCTTCCTTAAACCTTGTTTTAAGGTCTGTGCACATAATCATGGTCATAACTATGTTGTTAAAGGCTATCGCCTGGGTAACATGGTGAGGTGAGAAGAGACAATGGCTTCCTATCTCGTCTCAACTATTTTCTACAAGGGTAATCACCTTGGCCACCTCGGTCACCAAGGCGACCGCCCCATGCGAGATGCCCACCTCACCCTCCTGCCCGAACCTAGTCTGGGACTAGCTATTGGATCTGGACTCACTATCCAACCAAATGCAATTAAATAAACCCCTACCCCTGAACCACCCCATTGCCTCATTCCCCCTCCCTCTCTTTCTCTTATGCTCTAGTTCACCAATGCCTATCGCCCACACCAATGTCACGCACCGCTATTGTTCTTAGTCTTGCTGTCATGTGACAGTGCCACCCGCTGAAGGCGAGCGCTCTCTCAACATTCCACTAGGAGTGCAGCCACCAGACCCCTCCCTCTTGTGCACCAGAACCCACTCGCTCCCTGCTGCTGCTGCTCTCTCCCTCCATTTGGCACCATCAGTCATCTTCCCCATTGGTACATTCCCCTCATATGCAACCTTACCTTGTAATTGCCAGTAGCATTTCCACCTTCTTCACACTAGATGCACTCCCTTCTGGCATCTCCTTTCCCCTCCACCAAGCGGTGTGCCAGCATGTTGTGAAACCTCGAAAAACTCTATTTTAAAATCTCATTGTTTGAAATTTGAATTTGGAATTAGTGTGATGTGATTTGAAAAGTTTGAAAAATTTGTTGAAGATATGTATATGTAAACTCAAAACTTGAGATTGAAATCAAATTTGGAAATTCGTTCAAGTATGTGTGCGTTTCGAAACATGTATATATGAAAATTGAAAAAAATTGAGTATTTCAAAAAATTTGAAAATACATTTTTGATTTGAGTTTTAAACATGAAAAGGATTTTGATTTTTAAAGAATAATTTTCCAGAAAATCTCATCCAAAATTTATTCATCAAATTTCGGTTTTACAACTATGAAAATATCGATATTCCATAGAAGTATAACTAATCCGACGATATACAAAAAAAAATTTAAGTTCGAGGTTGGGTTCTTTGAAAATTCGTTTTGACCTCTCCCCATCGGGTGGTGCGAAGATCCGATGTTAATTAAATCGAGAACACTCGAATACCCTTGATTCGCCGCCATAGCAATTTCGAAATGATAGCATACATCCACAAATGAAATGAACATAATAAGAGCAACGGCTCCATAACTTCGATGGAATGCAAACGTTTTATATTTAAAATTGAATTTGATTTGATTTGATTTAAAATTTTGATTTAATTGGTTTGTGATTTAATGCCTTGTATGTTTAATTTAAGATTTGATTAAATATTAAGTTAAAGTTGATTTGACTGATTTTAAATTTGTTAAGTTTGTTTAATTCAAATGTTATGAAATTATTTGGAGATGTTAAGATTAAAAATCTTAAGTAATATTTGTTTGTTTTTTTTATTATTATTGTTTATCAATTATGATTACATGTGTTTTTGTTATTTAATTGAATCCATTAATTAATTAGTTTAAGAGATTTGATTGTTTAATATTTTGATTGATTTAAAGGTGTAAAAATTAGTTTTAACTTAATTAGGTATATTTTATGTATCTTCTTAGATTAAATTGGTATTAAGTCTTAATAGGTATGTTATATTCATAAAATTTATTATGTTTTGTATTATGTGCTGTTTTTGTTTGTTTAACTTTTAAAATTATCTTAAAATCAATTTTAATTTATGAAAGTTAATTTTGATTAACTTTGATTAATTTGGTATTTTCGGATTATTTAATTAATTAACTTTCTTTCTCTTTTTTTATTGTTATGAATTTAATATAATCTTTCTTTTAAATTACTCTTTTCTTGTTTGCATTCCATACAACTTATGGAGCTATTTTAACTCCCATTGACATCAAAAATAGATACACCATGTAATTTCCATTAATTGGAAAAAATGTACAACTTACAAATGTGATGAACATAAAATGATGTCATGATTACAATGAATCGGATCGGTTTTGAATCCATTGAGCCTTTGATAGGCATTATGGAATGGATCACATTGATAATAGATATAACACACCGACATTTGGCTAAGGTTTATGGGTGTTATTTATCGATATAATCACTATCATATCGGTTTTATATTTTGGCATTCATGCATATATGCATATACATTTAGCCATCATATAAAATTGATATAATAATCCCTTGTTGGGAAAATTGATATAGCATTGGGGTCATTTTATTTTGACCTTTATATGCTAATCAAAAATTATTTATTTTTGATTCTTTTAAATTATACCGAAATGTAGAGCGTGCCCGAATGGACCGGGCCCCAATTAGCCTCGATTGTTTGATTATTTTCCAAAGACGTAGGGCGTGCCCGATTGGACCGGCCCCCAATTAGTCTTGGATCGATTTATTATTTAAGTTTAAATTTGAGACGTAGAGCGTGCCAGATTGGACCGGCCCCCAATTAGTCTCAAATCGGTTTGATTGTGAATTTTATTAACATCAAACTTAAACTTGAACCATCTCATATCAATGGATGTTATAACCACTCTCGCCATCATCCTGCTCCAATAGCCAATTAGCTGGGTGCAACCGAAGCTGGTTCGAACATGTTTGAGCGGCTGGTTTGCGTCGACAATGAACATCAGACGAGAGGAAAATGAGGAAGGGCGGCCGCAGCTGTTTAGCGGAGATAGAAGAGGAAAGGGAGAGAGGCTGTGTGTGGCCGCGAGAGGGAGGAGGAGGCGCTGTGGGGGAGAGAGAGGGGGATGCGCGGCTGCGGGCAGACTTGCGCACGGGCGGACAGAGAGAGAGAGAGAGGCGACTGCGGCTACGGGGCTGCGGGCGGAGGTGAGAGAGAGGGAGAGAGGAGAGGCTGCGCGCGGCGGACTGAGAGAAGCTGCGGGCGGAGGTGAGAGAGAGGGAGAGAGGCGGCTGCGCGGCGGAGTGCGGCTGCGGGGCTGCGGGCGGAGGTGAGAGAGGGGCACGCGAGACAGTGGCTCGAGGGGGAGGCTTGGCGAGGCGGTAGGGACAGGTTGCGGGAGGGGGAAAGAAGGAGCAGCGGGGCGGCTGCACGCGGACGGGAAAATAGGAAGAGGGGGAGGGGGCGAGGGCGATCGACGCAGGGGCTTGGGACGCGCGGTCTACGCGGCAGCTTGGCGAACGAGAGAGAAGGAAGGGGATCTTGCGGCTGAGGGAGAAGCGACGGCGGCTCGCGGTGGATCAACGAGATGCCGCGGCGACGAGGGGTGCGACCGGCTGCGGACAGTAGGGGAGACGACGGACGGAGAGCTGCGAGAGGCTTGCCACCGAGGGACGACGACGAACGGAAGACGACGACCCGGTTCCAGGAGGAAGACGACGGCGAGCGTAAACCTCACCTTCACCCTCCTCTGCTCCTCTACGCTTCTCCTTCTTCCTTCCCTTTCCTCTCTCTGCCGTCGAATCCAACCCTCTCCTGTATGCGTAGCCAAATCCCCTCTGTTTGATGCCGCCCGCGGCTCCTTATCTGCGGCTGCCATTGATGACCCGGGTCGTTTGCTCGCTCCCGCCGTTACGCACATGTAACGTGCGCACAAACCATGGCATTTAAATCTTTTGGAGACGTTACAAGGCCTGGACATGCTGGCAGTGGCGACGTCGAACGTTGCTAGCAGCCGTTAACTCTGTCTCTTGATGAGCCGATCAATGATCTACAAGGGCGTTGCTCCTGTTGAGAGCTACGATGGACCCTTAGGCTGCCGGAAGGTCATTGTGACCCCCGGTTTATTTTGTCGACGTATCAGGCCATTGTCGGAAGCTGTAAAAGTCCGACCAATACTATAAACCAACAGGAGAGCTTTGTGATGCCGTCGGTTGTCCTTCGTCTAGACGTCGGATTGTTATACGTGAGTTGCGGAAGCTTCAACGATGACTAAAATTGATCGAAAAGTGCTTCGACGTCTTCGATCGTCTTTCGTTGACATGTGAAAATATTGTACGAGAGCTTCGACACTCTTCGTACGAATATCGTCGTCAGTTTGAACTTGTCGACGAGGTGCCGTTTGTGACAAATTCGGAAGATGTATGCCAACGTTGCATCTTCGATGGCTGAACTGCATCGTCTTGTCCACTTTTATTTATTTTGTGAATTTTTTTTCAGCACTTTTTTAGGCGTCAACAATTGCCCCCCACGGGTGATTTTTCCAAGGCGGGTTCCGTTGGAGAATCGCCCGTGCTGCAACCATCTCTCCATTGCATTTTCTTTTCTTCTTTTTGTTGACAATATGGATTGATCGTCATCATTCTTTTGAAACCTGATAGGTGTTTCATGGCTCGGCACGGAGCTTCTTCTAGGAATATGGCGAATGATAGTTCTTCTGAGGAAGAAAGACATTTTGCAGCATCACGTATGCTAGTTCCAAATAAGCTGATTCAGACCAGATTCGGGCAACATGACTATCATTTGGCTACCCGGGAGCACATGGGCTTGATGGCTGGTGCTGGAGACGTCGACGTCACATTGATCCAACATGGGCACGGGTCCTTTGCATATGTTCGACCAGCACACTACCCTCTTCATTATCCCTCTGAAGAAGCTCTGTTGGAGTTTATTCGGCGCCCTTTTCCTTTAGGGAATGCCGACATTTGTTCCCTGTCATCAGAAGAGAGGAACCAACTTGAATGTGCCATACTGCGAGGCAGAGATATCATGCAGGGTAATGTTGTTTATGCATACCCATCATTTCCATTGGGTTTGTCTCATTTTAAGTGTAGTCCATCGTGCCATTCTATGGGCTTATTGAATGAATTTCAGGATGAGCACTTCTGTTCTTATGGTTTTCGGCCAGCTGTATGGAAGTTGGATAGAGCATGTCCTTCAGATGCATCCAGACACCGCAGCGGATTGTTTTTGCAGCCCAGCAGTCCCCGTTTCAATGGGGAGAACTTTGATGGCAGATGTATACTTGATGGTATCTTGGCACATAGCACAGACAGTTGGTATGGCCGATTTTCTGTGAGACGTTCTCACCGCCCGAGAGATGGTGCTTGTGAATGGCTGGAATACATTCTAGCCAATTTCAGTGCTCGTTTGGAGCAAATTCGCTTGAAGTCTGCTGTGGGCGCTGCTTTGTATGACTATCCTTGTCATGAAGGATATATCCAGGCTTTAGCAGAGCGGTTCAACAGGAGGTGGAACACCTTTGTCATTGCCGAGGGAGAGACTTCATTTGATTTGTGGGCTCTTCATATGCTTTCTGGTTTACCAGTTCGTGGAGAACCCTATGAAGAGGTCATTTTAGATGACCTTCATAGATGTCAGACAGATGACCAGGGTAATTATCAGTTGTCTTATTGCCACAGGTACTTGGTGAAAGTGTGGCGTGATCTGGCTATGGTCAGCAAGAACCATTCTTCTGATGTCAGTTATCGAGTGAGTTGTGACATCTAGCTGCGTTTCTTCTATGGCGGTCCTTACTGTTACAAGCATGGTTTTGCCAAGTTGGGCAAGAAACGGACCGACTTAGTACGCCACAAGAAACCACGTTCTGACAAGAGATTCGCTGGCTTAGAAGCTTGTGTTGAAGCAGAGGATACATGGGGGCTTGGTGAGATTACACATCTGGCTGCTTTTCTGGCTTATTGGTTGGTTACCTTCGCGATTCCTTTTGAGGATGCAGATGTGATTAGACCAGAGGATTGCTCCAGCTGCTCTTTCTGCGATATATCATTCTTTTGGAGCGATTGCATCCCATTCTTCACCTCGGGACTGTGCTATTGTGATGGCTACGCATTATGTGAGTGTCTAGGCTGCTTCCCTTTTTACTGGCTTCCCCTTACTGGAAGAAGGGCTGGATCCACACTGTGCGTTGATGTATAGATTTGTTGGCAGTCCTCGTTCACAGCAGCAGCAGGAGCTTACTACAGGACGGAGGCTACTGTCTACATTGCCGCTAGATGGTGGCAATGGCTTGAGTTTTGCCCATTGTTCAGTGGGTCATCGCCCACATACTGCCATACGACGTACGGGTGGTTTTCATTGGGTGGATCCTTTCGACGAACCAATACGGTACGGGTCGCCAGACCGGTATCTGTGCACCCGTCTATGTGTTCTGGTATTTCGGCATGGTCGGCGCACCATTTTAGAGCCATATTATCCGCACCGGTTTGGTAGGAACTTTGGTTATGACCAGGGGCTTCCTCCGAATGCCGATTTCGACATCCCCTCTCGTGTTTATGCTCATTTGGACAGCCACCTTGTTGCAGCGGAGTGGTGGTATTTCTTTTGCCGAGAGGCGAAGGATCACGTTGAGATTCCACCACTGGGGGTTACCGGCGAATTTGATGTCGTCTATGGCAGTTGGTGGTCTCATCGTAGCCAAAACTACAGGATGTTACCCCATTTGATAGCTGCAGCCGAAGAAGCCCGGTTGGATATGAAAGATTGCGCTCCTCTAGATGTCAGCTCGTCTTTTCTTAGGCGCCATTATAGGTCTCGGAGAGACAAGTTGTTAGCCAGATACAAATCTTGGGAAAAAACGGGGTTTGCTACCTCCAGTATCCCAGGATCCTTACACCGGGACCATTGACTCTCTTGTGGAGCCACTTCGAGCTTCACAACGGGCACGGCGACCAGCCCCCTGGCAGCCTGTTGACTGGTATTCTTTTTTAGAGAATGATTGCACGGGGCGCCAACACGTTCTTTCGAGGGAGCTTCTACCTCCGACCAGCTCTGTTAGAGTTTGGGTCGATCATCTCGAGCGATTGATATCCTCTTGGGGACCCTCGAGGATGCACTAGATGTGGCACAGGCTTTATGTTTTGAGGAGCTGAAAGTTGCTGTGATGAGTGCCACGAGCAAGGTTGGACGAGACACCGGGCTATTGGTCTCCCGTCCACCTAGTTGTCCATCACCAGGTATTTAACTTTTATTTTCTTCCTTGCTATCATGTTCATATTCCCAATCATTCTCCTTTTTTTTGTATGACGTTGATCATCATATTACCTTACTTTCTTTTTTCTTTGTCTACTTCTTTCTTCAGAGGTGGCTTTTGCAAATTCTTCTGCCACTCGTGCCAAGAGTTCCCGTAGATCGGCAGGAAACACTCCACCTAAAAAGAGGGCACGCTTGATGAGGAGATCTTTATCTCCTACGCCGGCTGACCGTGCTCCAAGTATGTCTTTCATTTTTTTATTTGTCCAGTTCATACCATGTTTTGCTTTGTCGAGCACCTTTATGCATGTTTTCTCTTTACTTTTGTATACAGCCTTTTCTCCTGCTCGAGAGATGGATCCACCCCCTCCTTCTGCCGAGGGTGTTTGTATGGAGGATGACGTCTTTCCCACGACTAGGGAAGAGCATCTTTTTACTCCAGGAGAGCTGAGTGGGGATGTTGATACGGACGAGATTCCGATCCCATTGGCCGTTGATGTTTCTTTAGCGACTACTGCCCCTTCTGTCGAGTTTTCTTCAATGGCTGCCGGTATACGCTCTCCTTCTCCTATAGGATCATCCCCAGACATTGAGGATTGTTTGATTGTTGAGCCCATTGCCATCAGACCTCCATCTCCTATGGAGGATTTGACTTTGATGGATGATGTGACTGTTCGGGCAGCTTCTTTACAAGGTAAAATGCTTCTAGTTTGCATTTACATGGAGTGCCATCATTTTTTTGTGCTAGCAAACTAAATCTTAAATCTCTAATCTTCCTCTCTCTCTTCTTTTTTTTAAACATAAATGATGCGGGTTCTTTGTTTATTGCAGTGATTTCTAAGCCACCATTGGCAGAACTGGATTCACCTGCCCAAGCACCTGACATTGATAGTTTGGGCGGTGATGAGAGTGACTTGATTGTTACCTCAACCTCACCCATGATTAGAGGTATGTTGTAGATCATTTGCATTTTTTTCTTATCCACTTTGTTGAGCTATCTTATCCACTTCCACTTATTTCATTTCTTTTCCTCTTTCTTTTTCAGATGATGACAACATGATCTCAGCTCTGGAGAAGGGTAGTGCCTCAGGAGATGACACCCCACCTATAGCCCCTGTCTTGTCTACTGGTGAGTGATGTAGTGAATTCTTTTCTTTCATGCTTTTATTCATCATTATTTGAATGTATACTTGGTGACTAATTCTTCTTCTTTTCTTCTTTTCTTGTAGCTGCTGCACCTTCTGGTGACTCTTCTCAATTGGCTATTATGCTCACTGATCCACCTGAGTTGGGTTTAACTTGGCCTTCTACACTTGCTATTGGCACGAGGCTTGCTGAGCCTATGCATGAAAGTATGATCAAAGCTTTGGATCGACTTCTTCATCCCTTGCTACCTGAAGAAGAAATGAAGGCTCAATTGAAGAATGTAACTGCTTGTTATCATGGTCTTGGTTGCACTATGGAACCATGGATAGCAGCTGTAGAAGCACTATGGAGGCAGTATTGTGATCAGCTTCATATGGAAAAGATGCGAGTTCATTGGAACACGGTTCTTCTTCCTCTGGCGAAGGAGAAGCTAGCCATGAAGAAGGCCAATGCTGATGCCATCTCCTCGGCACGGACCCATTTGGAGACTCTGCGTGGTGATTAAGCTAAGACAGAGAGTGCTGTTGGGAAAATTCGTGGGAAGCTATCTGCCTTAGATGCAAGGCGACGCGTATTAGAGGTCCAACTTTCTCTTGCTCAGCTTAGTGATGAACAGACTCGTAAGAGTCTAGCCTCTAAGGAGGAGTATGCCTTACTTGTCACCACTGAGGCACGCCTGTCGGTAGAGATGCAGGAGCTTGACAGACTTCGGCCGACAGATTGTCCTATGCGAGAGTTGTAGTCCTTTATTCCTTGTTGTATTTGTCTTTCTTTATTACAAAGTGTTGTTGCTTCTATTATCTTAAAAATACAATGATTTGCATCTTCTTTAAGCATTCTTGACTTCCAACTTCTTGTTGCATAACATAACGCTATCCAACACTTGTAATTGACATTGCGGTCATTCAACTCTTTTAGGATCGAGAAGGGCTTGGGCCCTTTGACTTAACATTCCTCTTTTTCCTTTAAATTCGCCTTGTCAACACATGAACGAGTTGATGTTAAAAAGGATCATACAACAAAATAAAAATCATATACAACCGGCTGAACGTAGACTTTCCTCTCCTCTTTTTTTTATCTTTCTCTTTTTCCTTCCTTTTTTTTCTTTCTTTTTCTTTTCTTCTTTTCTCTCTTCTAGCACTTTCTCTTTTCTTCCTCTTCTTTCTTTTTAAATTTTCTTTTTCTTTTTCTTTCTTCTTCTTCTTTTTTTATTTCTTCTATCCCTTCTTTTGTCTCTTTCTCTTCTTTTTTTCTTTTCTATTTTTTTTCTCTCTTTTTTTTTGTTCTCCACTCTTTCTCTCTTTCTTTCTTTTTTCTCTTCTTTTTTTTTTTTTCTTCTTTCGTCTCTTTCTCTTCTCATTTTTTTTTCTTTCTCTTTTTCATTCATCATCATCATTTTTTTTTTGATACCAAGATGAACTTGCAAAACATATAAACATGACAGTGTCATTCTCGGTCTATTGAATATGGTGATTTGGTGTTAAGAAAATTCTTATGACATATTAGCATCGGGGGCAAACTTATCCCATGGGATATGAATTTTAATTGGCTTAACACCAAAAAGGACCCATGAGATACATAAATGCGACAAAGTCGCATGCAACTCTTTGGGTATAAAATTTAGGTAGCTTGATGCCAAAAAATAACCTTTAAGACATATGAATGTGAAAAAGTAGCATTCGGCTTATCAGGTTTGAATTTTGGGTGGCTTATTGCCGGATGAACCCATGGGACCACGAATGCGAAGGAGTTGAATGCGGTCCATTGGGTATAAAACTTGGATGGCTTGATGCCGACATAACCCTTAAGACATGTGAACGTAAAGAAGTAACATTCAATCTATGGGGTTTGAATTTTGGATGGCTTACTGCCGAAGGAACCTGTGGGACATATGTATGCAAAGGAGTTGCATGCAGCCCATTGGGTATAGAATTTAGGTAGCTTGATGCCAACATAACCCTTAAAACATGTGAATGTATAGGAATAACATTCGGTCTATAGGGTCCGAATTTTGGATGGCTTATTGCCGAAAAGATTTATCAGCTTGATGCTAAAAAGATATATCGGCTTGATGTCAAAAATGATTTGTTGGCTTAGTGCCAAAAAGGTATGTTGGTTTAATACCAAAAATATGTGTTGGCTTGATGCCGAGAAACTATACTGGCTTAATGCCGAAAATATGTGTTGGCTTGATGCCGAAATAATATGCTGGCTTAATGCCAAAATGATATGTTGGCTTAATGCCGAAATAGAATGATATGAAACCTCTTGCTGACATTGAATCTAAAGACTTTTGAATGTCAAAGGATCACATTCGGCTTTTGTAAATCAAAGACGAAGTGACTTGTTCCGGTTTATACTCGTGAGACATATGATCATGAAATAATCATGCTCGGCTCATGGAGTATGAATGTAAGATAATGGTTAATTTTTGAAGGATCAGGACTTATTTCCAAACCCTAAATTTCAAATGTTCCTAGGGACTTGGAGAAAAATGAATGGTTTTGTGTCCAAATTGAACGATGTGAAAATTAAAAGAAACATTAAGACCAGCATGGTCATGATGTTGTAAGGTTTGTGAAAAGGTCATGAAAACCCAAAATTTTGACTTTAATAACCACATATACCAGGAGGGTTATAGTGGTATACATTTGAAAACACGGAGATTCTTCAACCACGAAGGTTTTTCTTTTCTTTTTTTTTTCATCGTCATCACCTTTTCTTCTTCCCTTTTCCTTTTTTTTTTCTTTGAATTGCATCAACCTTCATTCGCTGGCCAATTTCTACGGAATTCATGCTCCGGAGCATAGTATTTCTTGATATGCTTGCCATTTAGTGGGGGAAATTGGAGTTTCCCTTTGTTGTCCACCACTGTATATGCACCGCCTTCAAATACTCTATCAATAATGTAGGGTCCGAGCCAATTTGGGAGAAACTTGTTCTTTGGTCGACTTGCCATTGCATCTTTTTGCTTGACCATGACTAGATCTCCTTTCTGAAACGTTCTCTCTTTCACCAATTTGTCAGAAGCTCGAGGCATTCTGGCTTGATAGACTTTAAGGTGTTCATAGGCTTTCAATCTTTCACCCTCTAGCTTATCCAACTCCATGAGCTGCCTTTGCATTTTGTCGGGCTCATCAGATGGAAGACCGTGGTGGACTGCTACTCTATAAGAAGCCAACTCCACCTCTACTGGTATAACTGCTTCGGTCCCATACACCAGGGAAAATGGAGAATAGCCAGTAGGGGTTTTATATACAGTGCGGTATGCCCAAAGAGCTTCATGCATCTTCTCATCCCAACTTCGCTTCTTATCTCTAACCACTTTGACTAGGAGTTTACAAAGGGTCTTGTTGAAAGCTTCTGCCAATCCATTGGCTTGCGGGTTATAAACAGTGGATGTCCTCCACTCAATATGAAATTTAGCAGCCATATTGTAGACTACCTGGTTTTTAAATGGTGTACCATTATCTGATAAGATGCGACTTGGCACTCCGTATCTGTATATAATCTGGTGCCGGACAAACCGAGCAACAACCTCACCAGTGACTTCCCTCGCTGGTATAGCCTCTGCCCATCTGAAAAAATAATCAGTAGCTGCAAGTATGAACTTGCACCCTCTAGAAGATGGTTTGAAAAGACCCACAATATCCATTCCCCATTCGGCGAAAGGCCAAGTTGGGGTAGTAGGATGTAATTGCGTTTGAGGACGTCTGGGGACAGGCCCAAAAGCTTGACACTCGTGACATTCTCTTGAAAACTTTTCGCAATTGGCGAACATAGTAGGCCAATAATACCCCTTGAGTTTAATCGCTACCTTCATTTTGGGCCCAGATTGATGTGCTTCGCATAACCCACTATGAACTTCTTTCATCACTTGAGCTGCTTCCCTTTTGGACAAACATCTCGCTAGAACTGCCCTTTCTTTTTCTAGAACCAAGCGGTACAATTCTCCACCAATCAACTGGTAGGAGGCCGCTCATCGTGTCATTTGAACACGCTCAGCCCATTGCTCAGGCAGAATCCCATTTTTAACATTAATGATCGGTTGCCGCCAATCAACTTCTTCGGAGTGATCATCTTCCTCTTCTTCAATGACATTGGCCTCCCAAGATGTGAGACCGCAATCGTTTGTGACGGACTTAGGGAATAACCTCCTGTGTTTGACCACAATTTCTAGCATTCCAGCTGGTGGTAACTTAATCACCGAGGCTAGTTTTGCTAATGCATCTACTTGTGAATTCTGCCTTCTCTTGACATGTTGTATACTAAAAATATAGAATCTTTCCGCTAGCCGAGTGGCCATTGCATGATATGCCATCAGCTCTTCCTTTCGGACTTCAAAAACCCCGAGCATTTATTGCACGACCAGCATTGAATCCCCGAATGCCTGTAGGCACCGAATTCCCATTTCTAAAGCCATTTCTAGGCCGATGATAAGGGCTTCATATTCTGCTTCATTATTTGTGAGGGTCTCAGGCAGAGCACAGGAATTGTGAAGCACACCTCCATCTAGAGTCAGGAACACTATGCCTGCACCAGCCCTTGGCTTTAACTTTCCATTAGGTCTTCTTTCTGTACTAGCGGCACCATCAAAGTAGAGCTGCCAATATTTAACCTCAACTTGTTGGGCTTCTTGTATTTCTTCCCTCAAGGTCTCCTCGTCGTGTAACCGGAGATTGAGTGAAGAATTTTCGAGATAGGATGGGCGACAAGGAAGTCCGCCATTCCTTGACCTTTAATTGCCTTCTCGGGGCACATACTTAATGTCAAACTCCATCAACATTAAAGCCCACTTCCCGGACGTCCCGTAGGGACGGGTTGTTTCAACATGTATTTCAGAGGATCAAATTTAGATATCAAATTGACCTCATGTGATAAAAGATAATGCCTCAATTTCTTTGCAGCAAATACTAAGGCTAAACATATTTTCTCCATAGGAGAATAATTATGTTCGGGGCCCACTAATCTTCTGCCAAGATAATACAATGGTTGTTCCTTGCCTTCGTCATTTAACTGCGCCAACATAGCACCCAAAGATGCATCCAATGCAGTGATATATAAAATGAGAGGCCTACCCTTGATGGGTGCCCCAGAACTGGTGGATTTAAGAGATACTGTTTCAGCCCATCCAGGGCAGCCTAACAACTATCATCCCAAATAAAAGGTGCTCCTTTCTTGGCTGATTTTGAGAATGGTTGGCATCGGCCAGATAAATTGGCGATAAAACGCCGAATATATGCAATTTTGCCTTGGAGGGATCTTAACTCCCGAATGTTGCGAGGAGGTGGGAGTTCTCTGATTGCCTTGATTTTATCAGGGTCTATCTCAATCCCCCGATATCTGACTATAAATCCCAAAAAATTTCCACTTGATACGCTAAAGGCACACTTCATAGGATTCATTTTCAACTTATACTGTCGGAGTCGCTCAAAAACCTTTCTCAAATCATTTAAATGATCCTCCCGCCTCTTTGTTTTGACATCAAGGTCATCAATGTAACATTCGACCAGATCATGCAGCATTTCATCAAAGAACTTGGTCATTGCCCTTTGATATGTCGCTCCAGCATTCTTCAGCCCGAACGGC
Source organism: Cryptocoryne crispatula var. balansae (assembly GCA_036172225.1). Classification (NCBI taxonomy): domain Eukaryota; kingdom Viridiplantae; phylum Streptophyta; class Magnoliopsida; order Alismatales; family Araceae; genus Cryptocoryne; species Cryptocoryne crispatula. The sequence continues at coordinate 27,784,965 of CM069922.1, forward strand.
ATCCGTTTGTAATTAAATATGCCTTTAGGAGCTCGGAATGCCGTGGAATTCTTATCTTCTGGCGCCATCAAGATTTGATTGTACCCAGATAAACCATCCATGAATGACAAAGTTTCATGTCCCATGGTTATATCTACCATATTTTTGGGAATAGGCAAAGGAAAATCGTCCTTAGGACAAGCTTTATTCAAGTCTCTATAATCAATACATACCTGGTTTGGCCATTTTTCTTTTTAACTGGGACAATATTAGCAAGCCATACAGGGTTCAATGAAGTCTACTTCTCTAAGCTTGTCGACTTCGGCATTTACTTTCAATTCCAGCTCTGCCCGCATCCGTCTTTGTGCTTGTTTGATTGGCTTCACTGAAGGGAGAATAGCCAGCTTATGAACCACCACCTCCGGGGCTAATCCAGTCATTTCATCATAAGACCAAGCAAAACAGTCTTTGAATTCCTGCAACAACGCTTTATATTGCAATTTTTCTTCCTCCCCGAGGAGACTACTTACAAAGCAGGGCTTTGGCTCTTCTGACGACCCCAGATTGACTTCTAGAAGATCATCAACTGTAGCTTGTCCGCCGTCTTCGATTTCTTCGGGTGCCGACTGTAGATCGACAAACTTTTCATCATTTTCTTCTTCATCTTCTATGTCATGAACCTCCTCATGAACCTCTACTTGTACAAGACTGTCATCATCCTGTAGACTTAGTGATTTTAGATCTTGCACTGGATCATTCTGGAATTGGCAAGCCTCCTCTCGTTGAATAAGCTCCTGCTCCACTTCATCTTCAGATGACTGGTCATAAATTGGGGCTATATCATAAACAATCTTCTCTTTTTCATGAATACTGACCATATTTGTTGCATAGTGCACAATGGGCTCATAGTCTGCGCTATATCCCAGCCCATAATTTTTATTCTGTTTTTCTTGCTCACTTTGAAGGTGCCACATTTGCTTGAACATTCTATCTCTTTCACGAGACTGCTTTTGAGGGATTTTATGTTTTTGACACAACTCTAGTGTCTGAGATGTCATGCTCACTATTGGCTCCACTGGCACTGTACATGAATCTGGGTCCATTGACCAATCAAAATTGTCTTCTGAAATCTGTGTTGGAACCCACCCTTCCCGATGATACACCAGCAGTCGATCGAGGAGCGGGACCTTGAAGGTTTCTAGCTTCTCAACAGTTTGGAGTTCACGCTCCTCTGCTAACCATAACAATTCTGGGGGCATAAAGACACTGGCATCAAAAACTTTAGTGGCAGAATTAGCATCAAAAGTAATCGGACGCCACTCTTTCCTATCAACCTTGCTATAGGACTTTCGTGCACTTATTGTCATCCTATGCATCTTTGCTTTGACTTCATTAATGAATATCTCTTCATCTGAAAAGTTGTCAATCACTTTCTGCTTTCCCCGATTGGAGCCAACTTTGGAAGTTTCTGCTTCAAAATACAAATGGGCATCTGAGAGATGGCATTCTGCAACTTCAAAAGGGGCTTGATCAGCATCAATCTTGCATTGCACTCCTTCTTTGTTATACTTGATGCATTGGTGCAGTGTAGAGGGCACGACCCAATTTGCAAGCAACCATGGGCGTCCCAACAAGGCTTTATAAGTGGTGTCTGAGTCAATGACATAAAATGTAGCTTTAGTCACAAAGTCACCTAAGACAATATCCACTTCAACTTTCCCCGTGCTTCTTCGAATTTTGATTAAACCCGTATATGGTGACTCCCGAGACCTTCTGAGATGTGGCATTAAGTACAAAGACTTAAATGTTTTAAAAGGGAGTATATTCACGGACGATCCCGAGTCAACCATAATTCTAGTCATCTCGTGCCCATTGATTGACCCCTTCATATACAAAGGCCGGTTATGAAATGTGGTGGGTAACATCATATCATCCTCGGTAAATGAAACCGACGCTGCATATGCTTCATACTCCCCCATCTCGGCCAACTATGCTTCATAAACCTCTGGCTCTTGCAGAACTGTTATAAGAGCTTCACGAAGCTCTTTACTCAAGAATATAACTTCCCATAGGCTGAGACGCGCGAGAAGCCTCCTTAATTGCAACAGAACCTTCTTATCCACCCTCTCTTTCATCTCTTTCAACGGAGGGAGAGTTTCTAGTGGAGGAGGAACCAACTACTGCATGATTTGCACCACCAAGTCAGGATCTACTGAGCTTTGTGCTATATCTGTCTAAAGTTGCTGTTGTGATGTGCTTGCCTGAGCATGCTTGTTTACTACAGCCTTCTCTTGAACTGGTTCTGACTCTGGGCAAACTTTACAAGGAGCATTTTCTGCATTATTATCCTCTTCGTCATCTGAAGAAGACTGGAACCGGATAACACGCCCAGGGGGTTGTTTCACCAATGGCGGTAGCACTGTCCTGGGTTCCTCATCCCTGAAATAAATGATCTTACCATTATGCTGGCCCTGACCCCGGCCTCCACGCCTTCGACGTGAATTCTTGTCAGTACGCCTTTGATATGTGATTAGAGGTTGATGTTTCTGTCCCCGGCCTCTTGTTCCATTATACAAATCAGATGGTGGCGGAATACTCGCCATATTGCAGGATAAATTTTGAAAATGGGACATGACATCATGCACATCTGGCTCATCTTCATCATTGCCCCAGAAGTTTGCTACTTCAGCTGCCAATGGTTCATCACCCTCTGCCACTCTCCTTCTGAATTCCTATAACCATTCTTTGAATTTTATATATTTTGCCCATTCACCCCAAGGGACATAAGCATCAAGGGGAATCGGACCCAAAGGTTGTTTTGGTTCATAATCCTCGAGTTGATCAATTAATGCTTGCAACTTTTGCAAAGGAGTGAGATTTTTTGAGCGAGCTTCCATTACTTGTAGCTTTTCTTCCTGGCGTTTTGCCCTTCTTTTGTCCGCTTTTCTTTTATTCTTTATCCTCTTTCTTCGATGAGCAAGGTCAACAGATTTTTTGGATGATGCTGACTGTGGGGCTTCTTCATCTTGAACAACCTGTGAGGCCTGTGCTTGTGCTTTCTCACGAGCTATCTCTGCCCTGGCTTGGACTCTTTCTTCTCGAGTAGGGATTCTCTGCCATGGTTGCTCTGACTTCTCGGGCACAACTTCTTCGGCCTTTTCTTGATGGAATTTAGCAATCGCCTCAATGTTCTTATCAACCATCTCCCGTGGGAGTTTTTGATATGTAGAGTAAGTCCTGGGACGTGCCTGCCTTTGAGTGATGCTCCCTGGTTGATGCCCTCGCTGCATGTTAGCTTCTGAGGTGACATGTATAACATTAGCTGAAAAATTTTGTACATTGACACCATGCGGTCTTGGTGGCCGAATCAAATGGTCACCCACATCAATCTCCCCACCTCTTATAAGGAGTTCAATTTGCCCCAAGCGGCTCTACAATTTTCTAATGTATGCACCATGGTAAGGTGGTACATACATCCTGCTCGGGGAACACAAGATGTGCCTCTTCAAATCGGGGGTGTAGGGTTATCAAACCCGCTCTAATGCGACCTATATATATTGGATATGTCACGTGTCCGAGGGAATGAATATTGGACATAGTGGGGGATACGTAGGCGCCTTTCTACTTCCTGCTCCCCTAGCCCCAAATCGGGACTCTGATGATTGTGCACTGAACAATCCTTGATTTCTATTGCTTCTTTCTAGCGCTGCTCGCCGCACTTCTGGTTGGCTTATTGTGTCCTCATCAGTCTGTGAATTTGATCCCACACTCGGTGGCCTTTGAGGTTGTTCATGAGCTGGGCATACATCCTCAAATGTCATTCTTCCTGTCAAAAGTTCCGGCAAATGAGACATGGTGAGCTCCAAGTTTCGTTCAAGAGACGAACACCTCTGTCGGAATCTTTCCAAAATGGAACATGTTCTGGCAGCCATATCATAAACCCTAGGACATTCAGGCCTACCTTGGACATGCTGACGTTGTGGAGCTCGGGATGAACTAGCACCTGAGTCGCTCTCCGTTGATGTATCACATTGGCACCGAAGTTAACTTGTTGCTTCGGCCTTGCGTACGGGGTTGGGGTGGGTGAACTATATGCTTGGACATATCAATGGTCCCATCTCGAATAAGAGCTTCGCCAAATCTTTAAATAGGTAACAATCTTCAAGAGGGTGACCAAGCATCCGATGAAACGGACAAAAGTTTGGATCTCCGACTTTATTTACATCCCCTGGTCGCTAGGTGTGGAAGGTTAACCAAATTTTCTTTCATACACATATCAAACAACTTTTTAGTGTGCTCACGGCGAAAAGAATATGGCTTCTTCAAGCGTTCGGCCAATGTGATCGTGGGACCAGATTTACTAACATTTTTGGGTGCTGTCATTGATGCTGATGTGTCTTTCTTGCCCCCATTATCATTTTTTGCTGGAGAAAAGTCTACCGTGAAAGCTTCCTTGGCTGCCGGTTGCTTGTCCTTGGACATTCTTGGCCTGGCTGCAAGCACTGCCGCCGAGTCATCTGCATAGAATAGCTCGGTCGGAGACTATCCTATTAAGCTCATCAAAGGTGCGAATATTAGCAATTAACAACTTTTCCAACACCTCAGGCCGTAGTCCTCTCTTGCAAAAACCCACTGCTTCTTCATTTACCGGTGGGTTGGAACATCTCATGCAAAGGTTTCGCCACCTCTTGATATATTCCAAAGCTGACTCATCCCTGCGTTGACGCAATGATGCTAACTCAACAAGAGTAAACGGCCTTTCTGTCAACCTGAACCGTTCAATAAACTTCTTTTGCAGATCATCCCATCCAGTTACTGACCCTGTTTTCAATTTAGAATACCACTCGAAAGCTGACCCTGTCAAAGTGGTAGCAAAATATCGGAGGAGATAAGACTCCTCGAGTGCAAGATCGCCCATATGTGTAACATAAAAAGCTAAATGTTCTTTTGGGGAGCCACGCCCATCAAATCTAGGACACTTAGGAATTTTAGTGACGTCGGCAGGCAACTTTTTGAATTTTAGTGACGTCGGCAGGCCCATCAAGTCTTCCATAGTCATCTCCTGCGGAATAACTTCTTCTTCTTGAAGGTTCCCCCTGTTCAGCTCTTCTTGTCTTGGTCGCTGAGGACTCGGGGGAGGCGGTGTAGGAATTGGACGGATTGGACGGACTTCTTGATGAAGTGCTGCAATAATATGGTCCTGACTCCGAGTGACGGGTCCCGGACGCAATTGAGCTGGAACTGCCAGATCATCTGGACGGTCATTAGAACTTGAAGCATAACACGTGAATATACGCATCTTGCCCCCTGCCCCTGGTATCACATATCTTTTTGGGGCACTGCGAACAGGCATGAGTCGAGTGAAAATCGACTCGCTTTCGGGCAAAAGTTGTGAACCCATAGACCCATCATCATAATAATGGGATGCAAACTGGCGTCTATATGGGGGTGCAAATTGGACCATAGGCCGAGCTGCGGTGGCCTTCGACTATGTAGAATGGCTATGCCGAGTGCTGGAAGAGCAATGATCGGCATGATGAGAAAGGGCAGCCTTTGGTAAAGGTCCTGGAGTTGGAGCCTCCACCTTAGGAACCCAAGCTTGCTTCTTTTGGGAAAAGGATTGATTCCCCTGCCCCCTGTCAACATGACGGGCAATCGGTTGCTCCTTAGCCCGCACGGTTGGTGAACGACCTGGAGGGTGGCCCCCAGTCGGATGAATAATGTCTTCTTGTAGTCGATTAACAAATCGACTAGTAGGAGGTGCATATTGAGTAGCGGATTGATTCCGAACCCGAGCTGAAGGTGAAAGTGCCCCACAGGCAATTTTGAGAGCGGGCGTTGGATACATTCCTAGCCCGAGTTTCATCTTTGGCAAGATAACGACCATGGGATTGGTTCCCATCTCGTCTGGTAGCATGAAACGGCGGAACCGCTGATCGGTCCCCCCGGTTGATATGACGGGCTGAGGGCTGGTCTCTCTCCCGAGGAGTAACATGAAGGGCCGCTGATCGGCCGAAGTTGGAAATCTTGGAACTAGAGGGCTGCTCCCTCTTCTTAACAATTGTAGCTGTTGATCGGCTAGTTGTGTCTTGATGGGTGGAGGATTTCTTCTTCCCCCGAAAAGACGACTGCAAGTTGGTGGAAGGTTGAGAAACAACCTTATTCTTTTCATCAATCCGAGCCAAGATGGCAAAGCGATTGGTGAGTGATAAGATGGTGAGCTTCGACCTTTGCTGTCTTAGCTCGGCAGGAGTGTAAATTGGGACAGCATGGCGCTTTCCCCAATAAACCCTCATAGAACCCATCACTATTGATCGACGCGATCCGCGCGACGGGCTGGATTTGCCCGGACGGAACCGTCGAAGCTTTGGCTCAGTGCTTGATACAGTGTTGACGGACAGTACTATCTGTGCGTCTGCCACGTTTTCCTTCTCTAAGACTGAATCCATGGCCATGGAGGCCAAAAGCAATTGCTCCCCCGGATGAATGTCGTCATCATTGGCGATCGGGTGCAATAACTTCACACCCAAGCAGTCGACGGGCTAAACTACCTCCGGGAATGCCCCGAACACAATTGGATTTAGCAGAGAGCCAAAGCCCATAGCTCGGTTGACATGATACTCGGAGTAGCTAACTTTCTCTTCGTACGACATCTTCTTGCAAATGGCAAGACGAGCACGTTAAATGTAAAGGTTTACATTTGATTTGAAGATGTATATTTTCTTGAATTGCTATGGCGGAGAGATGAAGGGAAGGAGAGGTCCCACCAGGCGTGCCATTTGTGAAACCTCGAAAAACTCTATTTTAAAATCTCATTGTTTGAAATTTGAATTTGGAATTAGTGTAATGTGATTTGGAAAGTTTGAAAATTTTGTTGAAGATATGTATATGTAAACTCAAAACTTGAGATTGAAATCAAATTTGGAAATTCGTTCATGTATGTGTGCGTTTCGAAACATGTATATATGAAAATTGAAAAAAATTGAGTATTTCAAAAAATTTGAAAATACATTTTTGATTTAAGTTTTAAACATGAAAAGGATTTTGATTTTTAAAGAATAATATTCTAGAAAATCTCATCCAAAATTTATTCGTTAAATTTCGGTTTTACAACTAGAAGTATAACTAATCCGACGATATACAAAAAAAAATTTAAGTTCGAGGTTGGGTTCTTTGAAAATTCGTTTTGACCTCTCCCCATCGGGTGGTGCGAAGACCCGATGTTAATTAAATCGAGAACACTCGAATACCCTTGATTCGCCGCCATAGCAATTTCGAAACGATAGCATACATCCACAAATGAAATGAACATAATAAGAGCAACGGCTCCATAACTTCGATGGAATGCAAACTTTTTATATTTAAAATTGAATTTGATTTGATTTGATTTAAAATTTTGATTTAATTGGTTTGTGATTTAATGCCTTGTATGTTTAATTTAAGATTTGATTAAATATTAAGTTAAAGTTGATTTGACTGATTTTAAATTTGTTAAGTTTGTTTAATTCAAATGTTATGAAATTATTCGGAGATGTTAAGATTAAAAATCTTAAGTAATATTTGTTTGTTTTGTTTATTATTATTGTTTATCAATTATGATTACATGTGTTTTTGTTATTTAATTGAATCCATTAATTAATTAGTTTAAGAGATTTGATTGTTTAATATTTTGATTGATTTAAAGGTGTAAAAATTAGTTTTAACTTAATTAGGTATATTTTATGTATCTTCTTAGATTAAATTGGTATTAAGTCTTAATAGGTATGTTATATAAATAAAATTTATTATGTTTTGTATTATGTGCTGTTTTTGTTTGTTTAACTTTTAAAATTATCTTAAAATTTAATTTAATTTATGAAAGTTAATTATGATTAACTTTGATTAATTTGGTATTTTCGTATTATTTAATTAATTAACTTTCTTTCTCTTTTTTTTATTGTTATGAATTTAATATAATCTTTCTTTTAAATTACTCTTTTCTTGTTTGCATTCCATACAACTTATGGAGCTATTTTAACTCCCATTGACATCAAAAATAGATACACCATGTAATTTCCATTAATTGGAAAAAATTTACAACTTACAAATATGATGAACATAAAATGATGTCATGATTACAATGAATCGGATCGGTTTTGAATCCATTGAGCCTTTGATAGGCATTATGGAATGGATCACATCGATAATAGATATAACACACCGACATTTGGCTAAGGTTTATGGGTGTTATTTATCGATATAATCACTATCATATCGATTTTATATTTTGGCATTCATGCATATATGCATATACATTTAGCCATCATATAAAATTGATATAATAATCCCTTGTTGGGAAAATTGATATAGCATTGGGGTCATTTTATTTTGACCTTTATATGCTAATCAAAAATTATTTATTTTTGATTCTTTTAAATTATGCCGAAGCGTAGAGCGTGCCCGAATGGACCGGCCCCCAATTAGCCTCGATTGTTTGATTATTTTCCAAAGACGTAGGGCGTGCCCGATTGGACTGGCCCCCAATTAGTCTTGGTTCGATTTATTATTTAAGTTTAAATTTGAGACGTAGAGCGTGCCCGATTGGACCGGCCCCCAATTAGTCTCAAATCGGTTTGATTGTGAATTTTATTAACATCAAACTTAAACTTGAACCATCTCATATCAATGGATGTTATAACCACTCTCGCCATCATCCTGCTCCAATAGCCAATTAGCTGGGTGCAACCGAAGCTGGTTCGAACATGTTTGAGCGGCTGGTTTGCATCGACAATGAACATCAGACGAGAGGAAAAGGAGGAAGGGCAGCCGCGGCTGTTTAGCGGAGACAGAAGAGGAAAGGGAGAGAGGTTGTGTGTGGCTGCGAGAGGGAGGAGGAGGCGCTGTGGGGGAGAGAGAGGGGGACGCGCGGCTGCGGGCAGACTTGCGCGCGGGCGGACAGAGAGAGAGAGAGAGGCAACTGTGGCTACGGGGCTGCGGGCGGAGGTGAGAGAGAGGGAGAGAGGAGAGGCTGCGCGCGGCGGACTGAGAGAAGCTGCGGGCGGCGGTGAGAGAGAGGGAGAGAGGCGGCTGCGCGGCGGAGTGCGGCTGCGGGGCTGCGGGCGGAGGTGAGAGAGGGGCACGCGAGACAGTGGCTCGAGGGGGAGGCTTGGCGAGGCGGCAGGGACAAGTTGCGGGAGAGGGAAAGAAGGAGCAGCGGGGCGGCTGCGCGCAGACGGGAAAAGAGGAAGAGGGGGAGGGGGCGAGGGCGATCGGCGCAGGGGCTTGGGACGCGCGGTCTACGCGGCAGCTTGGCGAACGAGAGAGAAGGAAGGGGATCTTGCGGCTGAGGGAGAAGCGACTGCGGCTCGCGGTGGATCAACGAGACGCCGCGGCAACGAGGGGTGCGACCGGCTGCGGACAGTAGGGGAGACGACGGACGGAGAGCTGCGAGAGGCTTGCCACCGTGGGACGACGACGAACGGAAGACGACGACCCGGTTCCAAGAGGAAGACGACGGCGAGCGTAAACCTCACCTTCACCCTCCTATGCTCCTCTACGCTTCTCCTTCTTCCTTCCCTTTCCTCTCTCTGCCGTCGAATCCAAACCCCTCCTGTATGCGTAGCCAAATCCCCTCTGTTTGATGCCGCCCGCGGCTCCTTATCTGCGGCTGCCATTGATGACCCGGGTCGTTTGCTCGCTCCCGCCGTTACGCACATGTAACGTGCGCAGAAACCATGGCATTTAAATCTTTTGGAGACGTTACAAGGCCTGGACATGCTGGCAGTGGCGACGTCGAACGTTGCTAGCAGCCGTTAACTCTGGCTCTTGATGAGCCGATCAATGATCTACAGGGCGTTGCTCCTATTGAGAGCTACGATGGACCCTTAGGCTGCCGAAAGGTCATTGTGACCCCCGGTTTATTTTGTCGACGTATCAGGCCATTGTCGGAAGCTGTAAAAGTCCGACCAATACTTTAAACCAACAGGAGAGCTTTGCGATGCCGTCGGTTGTCCTTCGTCTAGACGTCGGACTGTTATACGTGAGTTGCGGAAGCTTCAACGATGACTAAAATTGATCGAAAAGTGCTTCGACGTCTTCGATCGTCTTTCGTTGACATGTGAAAATATTGTACGAGAGCTTCGACACTCTTCGTATGAACATCGTCGTCAATTTGAACTTGTCGACGAGGTGCCGTTTGTGACAAATTCGGAAGATGTATGCCAACATTGCATCTTCGACGGCTGAACTGCATCATCTTGTCCACTTTTATTTATTTTGTGAATTTTTTTTCAGCACTTTTTTAGGCGTCAACACATGTCCATCTCCTTCTCCCTTGTAAAGGCGGTTTTCCACTTCTTCTCTACCTCCGCACACCATTGGCACCCCCGCCGGCCTTTGAACCCCACCCTCCAGCCTCCTACCAAAGCCTAATCCCGGCTCCTTCTCCATCATCCCCACCATGAAACCTCCACATCCCTCCCTCCACCCCAACCTCTTCACCCCGGCCTTTGAATTCTGCTTGGCAAAGCCCCCCCCGCCCTCAGCCTCTTCACCCCAAGTTGAACCCCTCCCTGTGGTCTTCTGGCAAAACAACTCCTTCATTGTCTCACTGCAAAACCCCAAACCCCAACTTCTCTCCCTTCTACTCCACCTTCTACACTCCTTGGACTTCAAACTCCGCCTAGAGAAGCTCTTGCCCCTCACCACTTTTACTATTCTCCATCTTATTCCTTCCCTTCTCCCTCCAATCCGCCATTTCCCACCCTACTATAAGCCACCTACATTCTCACCCCTTCTACAGTCCACTATCAGTCCCCATCCACTCTCAATCGGTCAGCACACTTTAAATGAGTTGTCTTGTTATTTGTTTATTTATCTAATGTATGTATGAATTAAGATGTCACAAGCTATTGATCAAACTCATGGTTCGAGGACAAGGTCAAATACTCAGCTCCAACCCACATGTACGGCAGAGCCTTTTAATCTCAACAGCTCCACCCAAGTCAATGAACGTTAGATGGAAATATGGTATCATCATAGATCCAAACAATTGCCTTGTTAGCCATACTTGCTGTCAAAAGAAATTTATCATTTGAAGCAACACATTGCAAGATTGTCAACAAATGTAATAACTTGTAAGAAGGCTACAATAGAGGCAAAGAAAGAAATTGAGCAACACATTTAGCAAGCCAAACAAGCAAAGATTGAGAATGTGTGCATTATAAAATAAATAGAAGAAAGAGATAATTTTCTAGTCTTTAATCTACACATTCACAAGAGATAAACTCAAACAACTAAATTTTAATGAAGCAATTTCTATACCTCCACAGATGAGAGGTCCTATGGATCAATTTTGTACACCAAATATTGAAAAGTAAGAACAAATATGGGAAAGGTATGAAACAATTGAAAGAAGAAGAAGAGTGAGTAATTTAATACATTGCTACGTGGATGTATCAAGTATTCCTTTTAAATATCATGTGGTTGAAAACTTTTCAAACAATATTGAAAGTAGTAGGCCAATTTTGGCCACGTTTCAAAGGTTTTGGTTATCATGAAATTCACGAGATTCTTATAACAAAAGAGATTAAAACAACTCATAATAGATGGTGGAGAGGGAACATAAGTTGGATCAAGTTTGGATATAGGATTATATCTGATACTTGGATAGATAAAAAGAGAACATGAAAACTTTTCCGGTAAACACTCCAGCACGTAGTGTTTCTCAAATCTATGGATGTATCTTCACAAATAAAATATGCAAGAATATTAGTTGATTTATTAGATAAAAATGTGTTAAAAGTCTAGTTATCTAACTATAGGAATGATATTGATGTCCATGCACCCCCATCTGTTTTAGGCACTATGTTGTTCATGGCATTGAATTGATGCTCGAGGATATTCCAAAGTTGTCTCCAATCAATACCACAATACGACGTAAAAAATATGTACCGACCTTTGTTTTTGGGCATACCCAAGTGCTAGCTATGATAAAAAAATTCACTTGTGCTAAAAATCTCGTAAAAGCAACCATCATGTTTTGTCATTAGCTATCTCAATTAAGAAAGTTTTACAAAAGTATAAATATGAATCAAGGAGAACATTTTAGAGGATTGAACATTTAACAACAATAGATGGGTAAAAAGATGTTGAAGAAAAAAATCAATTGAAATCATTTTGAAGAGGACCTTTTGGAATAGAGTAAGTTATGTTTTAAAATCTTAAAGCCTCTTATACTTGTTTACATTTAGCTGATGAAGAAAAATCAACCATGAGATATGTTTACGAAGCAATGGCCGTGCTAAGGAAGCCACTAAGGTGTCAGATTGCTAATGCCCTGTTTGGTTAGAGTTTCATTTTTGGTACTATATCAATATTGATATTAATATTTTCGAATGTTGGAGTATCAATATCAAAATTAATACAAGTTGACACTAGTATTACATAATATGCTTTGTTTGCACTACAAATTTTAAAATTGATATAATTAACTAAACACCTCTTAATGATTCCTATCAATATCAATTTTAAAATTGATAGTGATAGAGATACCTAATAGTGTTACCAAACAGGGTGTAAGGGAAAGCAGATATAAGTGATTAATGAGTATTATATCGACTCTAATGGCATATCCAAGGAAGAAGAAGCAAAAAGTCAACTAAATGATGATTCATAGAGTAATTGATGTATTTTAGGTATTTTGACTTGGAGCCTTGGAATTGAGATTTGGTCGATGTAATCTAGCAAACCAGGTTGGGACCTGGGCCCGACCCGGTCGGTTTTGGATATTCAACTAGTTTATTAGCTAGTTCTTCACTTGCTTAATTAAGTTGCTAATTACTTAATTAGTTATTTTATTATTATTTTAGTTTTAACTAGTTAATAGTTAATTAGTCAAGTTAATTAGATATTTAAGTAGTTTACTCGATAGTTCATTACTTACTTAATTGCTTCATTAATTACTTAATTAGTATTAATTAATTATTTATTTTGTTACTTAAAAAATGTCTTCTCCAAGCCAAACAACCCAAACTACCGGTACGACCTGGAGTGATCCGACTTAGTTACATTACAACTTGATCTCCATAGCGGAGGGAAAAATGCAATGTAAATATTGTGACAAAGTTATATTCGGTGGTATTTACCATTTGAAATTTCATCTTGTAGGCGGAAAGGGCAATGTTCTTCCTTACACACGAACTCCACCGGAGGTAAGAGCTAAATTTCATAGGCACCTACATGCGATAGAGCAAGCGAAAGGAATTAACAAAAGGCATAAGGAGACCGTTTGGGAAGAATTGTCACAACCGAAGAGACATTTCATACACATTTTTGGGACCGAACAAGAAAGACCAGATATTCTCCGAGACGAAGACTACGATGATGGTATATTTGTATTACTCATATAAATAGTTCATTCTCCTCTTTTATTGATTATTAAATAGTTAAATATTTCTTAAATATATGACCTCTTACAGGGAATGGAAATAAGTTGAAGATTCTTCGTCGATGAAGAGTTATATAGACGCATCGGTTAAATGATGGGTCAAGGGTTAGGAAGTGGAAGCAGTTGAGGAAGTGGAAGAGGATCCAACAACCAACCGCAATATGAGATTTATGATCTCACCCAAGACAACGACCCGATAGTAGGTCCCATGGATCCTGTTATCACCAGACCATGACAACGTCAAAGCACAATCACGAAAACAATGAAGAACCTCAAGTTGTGCAAGGAAAGAATTGACCGAGCAACATCAAGATGGTTCTTTCACCACAGCATACTGGCAACCCAGTTTGCCTCCCACTACATTTCGCTAGAAAGTTTATCGAGTCAAAGGAGACCCCTAACTCAGATGGTAATTTCACCGGGTTAAGGTAGTTAGATAGCTAGATGTAACCCATTGGATAAGAGAAAGCGAAAAAAAGTAGAAAAGACAATAGAGAGTGGGAATTTTTGGAAGGTTGTGAAGAAGACGTTAAAGATCGTCCAACTCATAGTTAAGGTACTAAGGATAGTTGACGGAGATAGGAAAGCAGACATGAAGTATTTATATGATGTGATTGATAGAGTGAAGAAAGAAATCTCGAAGACAGTGTCTGACTTCACCAAGTGGTGTGACATCATAAATTGTCATTAGGAACGTACATTACATCAACCCATACATGTAGCAGATATATTTTATTAGTCATTTACTAACCTTTTCTACATTTCACATACATATAAGTTGTTTACTTAACATTATTTGTTTCGTAGGTTACTTTTTAAACACAAAGTATTGCTATAGTCCACATTTCAAGATAATGAACGAGCTATTAGGTGACGCGACGACAGATGCTTGGTGACAACAACCAGGCTATTATCACCTGCTACAAGATGTACGATTACTGAATGCGGGCATTTTACTTTGATACAAGCAGAGTGGAACGAGTTGTGATGCTATTAAGTCCAGATATGTAGTATTATTTTTTAACAGTTACTTAGTTAATCAAAATGCACGATATAATAATATAACACATTCAATTTATGCAGCTGATTGGTAGATAGACCATGGTAAAGTACCAGGGTACGAGAACTTTGGCTTTGGACTGTGAGAAAAATTGGTCTACATTCAGCTTGATTCACATAAAGCAAATGAACAATTTAACATTAAAGAAACTCGAAGATCTCGTGTATTGTCACTACAACATGAGGTTAAAGTTAAAGAATTTAGAGAGAATGAAACAGAACCAGATAAAACAAAAGAGTTGGATATCACAGGCGGTGGGACGTCAGGTCGAGGAGCCGTCAATTGAAGGAGGACATCGATTTGGATCAAATCATCTACACGAAGAACTCCTTGAATGCTTGGGTCAATGAATGAGAAAGGTTGGGAGAACGGGAGTTCAACCCGAAGATCGACAATGAGCTGAAGGAGTGCTTGATGATGTCCCTTTGGCCAATGAATCTAGATCCCTCCCTCCCTAGCAAATCGACAAAGGACCGGAGAAGGAACTAGTTAAGGCACGCAAAGTAAAAGAAAATGTAAACAAGTTATGATTGATCCTCTTGATATTATAGATGCTGATATAGTTGAAGACAATCTAGAAGACACGTCGGAGCCAAACATTCAAGTGTAGTACCAAAATTCTCAAGATTCTTCGTCAAAGAGTAGCAGCGACAGTGGAGCTAGATACGAGGGCATCATCACTTCATAAATACAAGGGACCCCAGATCCTCATATATCTTCTATAACGTCTCTACGCTTTACCAGTGAGGAGCAATACACCCATGCGACCCAAGACGCCGATCGTGGTACAAGGGCGCAATGTGGAGGAGCTCACTGTACCCATGGAGTTGGAGGACAATACCACGTTACCTCAAGGCTCCAACTATGCATATGATTCATCCCAAGCTCTTAGTTCCCTACATATGGCCAAGAGCATTATGGAATAAATTATGTGGAGTCATCAGACACTTCGATCCAATCAACTTATAGTTATGATAGCTATGGTGACTCATCTAGATCAAATCTTAGGATGGTTTCCCAAGGGATTGACAAATATGATAGTTGTGTATACATGTATTAAGCTTTATACTCAACTCAAATGACACGAGGAGAGTACATAAACTATCTAAAAAATGTAGAACATGTCACATTGAAATGAAGTTTATAAATTATTTGTTTAAATCATGTCATTTATTTTTTCCTTATTTTTCTATATTTTTTTGAAATTTTTTGTATTATTCTTTATTTTTTGAATTTTCAAAAAAAATTAATAAAATAGGAGTCGTGACCCGGGTCATGACCCAGTTGGATTAGGTCGGCCTAGGGGCCGACCGACCTGATCGCGACCATGGATTGCAGAATCGGCCGATCCGGATCGGGATCGGCCGATTCTTGGATCGGATCGGTACCCACCGATCCGATTCAGGACCAAACTAGTGATCCAGCCGGGAGTTCCGGCTGGATCGGCCGAAATCGTTCGGATCGGTCGATCCCGGATCGATCCCGGAATCGGTCGATCCGGACCGATTCTCTGGAAAACTGGAAGACCCGGAATCAATCCGATTCCGGGATGGATTCCGGACTGTTTTAAGGTCCGATCACCCCCAAATTGGGGGAGTTCGGACCGATCCTCCCCCCAGCACGCCTCTTCTTGCTTCCTCTCCTTCCCCCCAAGTCCCCTTGGAGATCTAGGGCACTGTTCACCGGCGATCCAGCCTTGTGAGGGGCCGATCCACCCTACAGCAGGTTTGTAAGGGGGGAGGACCTCCGATCCCCCTTCCCCCCCCCCAGGCCGGCAGGCCCTCCTTCCTCCCCTTCCCCTTCCCCCTCCACCGATCCTTGGCCCCGCAGTTTGGGATCCCCCATCGGGGGATTATTTCACCCCCAACGGGGTTGAATCGCACCCGAAGGTGTTGAACGATCACCCCTTGGGGGTGATTAGCAGCCCTTCGGGGTGCAATTCGACCCCCATCGGGGCCCCTTCGGTGGTGTTGAACGGTCACCCCGAAGGGGTGACTGTCGGACAGTACCCCCCCTATGTAGGGGGGGTTTGCGAATTTAATCCCCCATTGGGAGAAATTATTTCACCCCCAATGGGGGTTAAATTGCACCCCCGAAGGGGTGCTAATCACCCCTTCGGGGGTGTTGAACAGTCACCCCTTCGGTAGGGGGGTTTGGGAATTAAATCCCCCATTGGGAGGATTATTTCACCCCCAATGGGGTTGAATTGCACCCCCAAAGGGGTGCTAATCACCCCTTCGGGGGTGTTGAACGATCACCCCCGAAGGGGTATTCGTACATTACCCCCTGGTAGGGGGGTTGGGAATTAAATCCCCCATTGCGGGGGATTATTTCACCCCCAATGGGGGTCGAATTGCACCCCCGAAGAGGTGCTAATCACCCCTTCGGGGGTGTTGAACAGTCACCCCCGAAGGGGTGACTGTTCGGACAGTACCCCCCCCCCTTAGGTAGGGGGGTTGAGAATTAAATCCCCATTGGGGGGGATTATTTCACCCCCAATGGGGGTTGAATTGCACCCCCCGTGCCCAAGGTTGGGGGTGGATTTAATTGGCCTAATATTATGTATGGTTTTATGTGTTGTAGATAAGATGTCGGATGAGGAGCATGGCACCGGCCCCGCGGAATTTCGTGACATTGGATGGCAACATGGCCATCTCCTTGATTTAGAGAAGAAGAGAGTTAGATGCAAGTGGTGCCAAAAAGATATGAATGGAGGTGTGTATTGGCTAAAGCAACATATAGCCGAGATGGGTGGCAATGTAAAGAAGTGTGATAAAGTACCGGCTGAGCTTAGGGAGGAGATGAGGGGTTATTTAACTGGAAGGGCATCACAAAGGGAGGTGAGAATTGGTCAGAGACAAGACCAACATGACGAGTTGCTAGGTCGGAGAGACGTCGATCTTATGGCCAGAAAGAGTAAGAAAGGGAAAGGACCAGCACATGAAAGGGTCCAAGTTGATTATTCATCTTCATCAGATGAGGAAGAGGCTCAGGTCAGGAGAGCCGTACATGAGAGTAGGGCTCAGGCCCGTGAGGATGAGGAACGAAGACGAGGAGCAGGAGGTTCGGCTGCCAGACGATCTGATATGGGGGCGGGCACACGCCCTGTTCGAGAGCTTGAAATACGGAGGACACATTCTGTTCGGCCGACAGGAGACACTGCCATGTATAGGGAGAGTGGCCGAGGTCACAGGTCCATAAAACAAGCGTTTAAAGGGGTGAAGGCCTCGACTGGGGCAGCAAAGAAAGCCTTAAAGCATATGGTTAAGTTCTTTCTACATCCAGGTAAATCTTTGATGAAGTTGTGGTTAGCATTTGCCATTTGCTTGTTGATATGAAGTTGTTGTTACACGTTTTTATTAACAACGCTCTCTTCTCCCTTATCTTGTTTTTGAATTTGTAGGTGTCCCTGCACATGCAGCCACGAGTCCATATTTCCAGACTATGGTTGATGCAATTGGTGAGGCTGGGCCGGGGTTAAAAGCCCCCACATCAAAGTACATATATGAGACAGGCTTGGATGAGGAGGTCGATGAGTTGACCTCATAGATAGATGGATTCAAAACCATCTGGAAGGAGAGGGGGTGCACTGTAATGTGCGATGGGTGGACTAGAATCACAAGGATGTCACTTATAAACTTCCTTGTGTATTGTTCTGAGGGTACCGTATTCCTTAAGTCGGTTGATGCATCAGGTCAGGTGAAAAATGCAGAGTACCTATTTGGGTTGATGAACACTGTGGTGGATGAGATAGGGGAAACCAACATTGTGCAGTTTGTCACAGACAATGAGACCTCGTATAAGGTTGCAGGAAAGAAGCTCATGGAGGCTCGAGCTCACTTGTTTTGGGTGCCCTGTGCGGCACATTCTATTGACCTAATGTAGGAAGATATTGGTAGGGATCCTAATGTCAAGTCCTTGGTCAACCAAGGACAGCTGATCACCTCATTTATCTATGGTCATCCACGACTTTTACATATAATGAGGCAGCACACCGATGGTCATAATTTGATCAGACTGGGTCCCACCATATTTGCCACCCATTTTATTGCTTTAGAGAGCCTATACAGGTACAAGGCTAGTTTGAAAAGGTTTATCCTCTCCACTGCTTATCAGGAGTACATGGATACATACAGGAGCTCCTTGGATCAGTATAAGATACTGCTAAAGATGGAGCAGCTGATAGAAGACAATAGGTGGTGGGAGAAGGTGCAATACTACTTGTCTGTCATAGAGCCTTTGGTGCAGGTACTTAGGTTGGTGGATTCAAATGACAAAAATCAGATGGGGTACCTGTATGATGCTATGGATAAAGCTAAGTTGAAAATTAAAGAGAAGCATCCCAAGGGTTACAAAAAGTGGTGGAAAGTGATTGACAACAGATGGGACAAAACCCTACACCACAACATTCATGCTGCAAATATACTTTAGTAGTGAAATTTAATTGTATTACAACTAATATTCTGTGTATTACCCACACTGCCTTTATACTAATGGAGTATTAATGCCGTTACAGGGTACTTCTTGAACCCAAGGATACGATATGGTGGCCAAGTATGTAATGATGGTAAAGTATTATCAGGCACATTATCTGTAATTAAGCGACTCTGTAAGACCCAAGAAGACAGAACCTGCGCTGAGGTTGAAGTAATACATTTAATATCAATTAAACTTAGAACTTTATCTCAAGAAGAGAAGATAACTGATTTATTTTAGATTTTCAGATGACTTCATACAGGCACAAGATTGGGGTGTACGGGGATCCTGATTTACAATACTCACACGATAGGGTCCCCCTAGTAATATGCTTATCCGAATTAATGACTTTTTGCTTACCTGAATTTTTTAAATAAGTTACTGATGCATGTAATTGTCTTCTTTATGAATACAACTGAGTGGTGGATTATGGTGACCAACAGAGCTGGATGGAATCCACTTGCATCTGTTGCGATTCGGGTGCTAAGTCAAAGCACTTCCTCATCCCAGTGTGAGAGAAATTGGAGCACCTTCAACCTTTTTCACACGAAGAGGAGAAATAGGTTGAAGACAGAAAGATTGGAGAAGCTTGTCTACTGTCATTACAATGAGGCTGAGGATCAAGAATATCAAAGATAGGCAGAAGACATCGGAGCAAAGATTTGCACAGTATGCAGGTGGATTGTACCAAGAAAGAGCACAAGCCCAAGCTACTCAAGGCTTGTCCCAGGTAGATGTGGACTTGGAATATCTATTCCAAGTAGAACATCCACTTGCAGCATGGGTGGAAGACAAGGATGCTGAGGGAGAGCCAGAGTTCGACCCGAATGACAGATCATGGGCCGAAAGAGAGCTTGACAGCGTCGTTGGTGAGGATGAAGACATGCAGGAAGGTCAAGAAAGTCAAGTTCCGTGCACAGCTCCACTTCCTGATCCACCCCGGACTACAGCTTCTCCAGAGAGACATCCACCCCCCCCCGGCCGCTACAGCTCCAGCTCGGATTCCAGTTGCGGGTCCATCTACCACCACCACCAAGAAGAATGGTGGATTATTCAGGGCTTTAAAGAAAGTTTGCTTACCTTCACAGCAAAGTAGTCAAGGAGATCCTACACTGAAGAGGAAGAATATAAGTATCAAATGGAGACATCATCTCCTTGACACTGAGACCACTCAGCCACCTTCATCAGATGAGGATGAAGAAGAATTTGTCCCACCCACACAACAACAGCGTACAGGGGGTGGAGGTGGAGGTGGGGGTGGCAGCATAGGTGGAGGCGGCGCCTCAGGGGAGGGGGGCTCTACTAGTAGTGCACGCACGAGTGGAGCAGGTCCAGATGATTTGAGTGATAAAAGACACTCATGTTCGAGTGGCAGGGGCAGCGGACGCTGGATGAGGATGAATGTTTTTGATGAGCTCGCATCTTCCTATCCAGAGCCTGCCTCAGCCACTGAGCCTGGCTATCCACCATCTTTTCCAGCTCCACCTCCGACTGATCATGGAGTTTATGAGTTTAGTGACATGGCCCAGTCTTTATTTTCCTATGGATACGGGCCAATTATGACTGACCCAAATCAACGGAGATTTCAAGACAATCAGAATGACCAGGACAGAGATCCAGATCCATCCTACTCAGGACATTACCATAGTTGGTGGTGATGGCATATGTATTTGTTTATTTATTTAACACAATGTAATATGAGTGTTAAGAAGAATATGTGTTGTACTATTGTGTGATTGGATATGATTCATTGTTTGATACAAATATGTGTTTTATTTGATGTATAATGTGTTCTATTGTGTGATTGGATATAATGTGTTCTATATGATTGATTGTTAATTTTTTATATGATTGATTGTTCCCTACATTTTTTTCACATTTTTTCTGAGTTCTATGTATTTTTATTGATTTTTTGGCGATTTTTACATATTTTTTCAGAAAGCCAAAAAATAAACCGATCCAGACCGATTATGGATCGGTCTGGCTCCCAGAGGATCGGTCTGGATCGGACCGATCCGATCCGATCCGGATCGGATCGGACCCTACCGATCCAGGGTCCGATCCCGATCCCGTGATCCTTGATCGCGACCCCCAACTCCTCTCCTTGGATGTAATCATATTGGCCACAATAATTTGGATTTTCTTTCTTTCTTAGAAGTTATGAAATCTTTTTATATTGCTTAAAGCAGCATTTTTTTATAATTTTACTATTGTATTAAGTTGTTGTAAATTAATGCTATTTAGTTCATACAGCTTTTCAATTTTAAATTGATAATGAATTTGTTACTTGGGAAAGACGGAAGGATATTAAGCTGCTCTAGATTAATGTTATTAAGTTCCTACTATTTTCAGTTTTAAAAATACCCTTGCTCTCTTTTTGTTAAATTTATGTTATTTAATTGTAGCAATTTTCGACTTTTTGTCATAGAAGTTGGCTAACTTTCATATTTTTGTTATTTTTTATTTCATCTATATTAAAAAAATAGAGTTAGAATTATTTTAGATAATACCCATAATGACAAGGTGATGTATGTGGTGTGAGTGGAGGATACTATCATTCTATTCAAGGTGATTACTCATTTAAAGGTAATCAATGTAATTAGTGCCTATGCACTCCAAGTAGGGGCAAAGTTCAATTCAAAGAGGACATGGATAATATCATATAAGGGATATTAAATGAGAAGAATATCCTGATTGGCGGTGATCTTAATGGTCACATCGGATCTTAAGGAAATGAATTTGAGAGCATCTACGGAGATTTTGGGTATGAGGAGCAAAATGAAAAGGTGAAAAATATATTTGAATTTGTGGTGGCTTATGGCCTAATCGTAACAAATACACATTTCATCAAAAAAGACTCCCACCTAGTAACGTTAAGAAAAGTAGGAGCCAAATTGCATTTATTCTTGCTAGGAAAACAAGTCGCGCTCTATGTAAGGATTGCAAAGTCATATCTAATGAAGCATTCACAACCCAACATAAACTCCTGGTCTTGAATTTTAAAATCCTAGGACAATTGCAAACAAAGGAATGTCCCTAAGATTAAATGGCACAAAATGAGGGAAAGGAAGCAGAAGATATTTAGGAATGAGATCTTCAAACTTAAGGAATGAGATCTGAATGGAGAGGCCGACTCAATGTGAGTTAACATGACATCGAAGATAAAGACGATAGGTAAAAATGCTTTTGGCAAGTCTACCAAGCAAGATCCACTTAGGAAGAAATCATGGTAGTAGAATGATGAAGTGCAAAGAGTAGTGAAGAGCAGAGGAGAGTGGTTTATGAAATTACCTAATTGTAACACCAACAAGGCCTTTAAACAATATAAGAGAGCTAACAGTAAGGCAAAAAAGGGCAGTTAGACGAGCTAAGGAGTCAGCATGTAACATATTATATAACAAATTAGGTACAAAAGAAGATGAGAAGGACATTTACCATCTGGCCAGTTTGAGGGAGAGGAGATCTCTATATTCGGTGTATTAAAGATAGAGAGGGGAGGGTGATGACCCAGAATGAGGACATCTAGAAATAGCGAAAATGTTACTTTGAAACGCTCTTCAATGGTTCAATTTCAAAAAGCGCAACGGAGTCGAAAGGGGGGCGGCGGCAAGGGGGAAGTCCTCCCAAAAATTACTCTTTTAAAAATGCACCTTGCATTGGGGACCTCAAAGGCATGTGGTCTTGATAACATCTTGATCGAAATCTAGAAGTGTTTGGGCAACTAGCTCTGCTCTTAAATAAAATAGTTACCTCTGAGAGGATGCCAAATGAGTAAACATAGAACATTATCATCCTAATATTTAAGAGAAAAGGGGATGTTCAAGATTGTGAAACCTATAAAGATATCAAGTTCATGTGTTAAACTATGAAGTTGTGGGGGAAGATTATATAGAAGAGACTTCGATAGCATACTGAGATCTTAAGAAATCAATTTGGATTCATGTCAGGCAGATTGACTATAGAGGTCATCTTCCTAGTTAGAACATTAGTATAGAGATACATAGACATGAAGAAAGATCTTTGTATGGTTTTCCTAAATTTAGAAAAAGTTTGATAGAATTCCAAAAGTGGTTCTTCGGTGGGTGTTAAGAAAGAAGATGATGCCTAGTGGATTCATTAATATCATCAGGAACATGTATGAGGGTGCGACCACCCAAGTTTTCTTCCCTTCGCAATGTCAATTAGGTTACACCAAGGATCCACTCTAAGCTAGTATATTTTTTGTCTTAGTCATGTATGAAATAACTAAAGATATACAAGAGTTTATCTTGGTATATGATGTTTGTAGACCATATTGCTCTTATTGATGGGATTCGAGAATAGAAAACTTTAATAAGGAAGAACCATGTTGAAAGTTAAGGGGTTCAAAATTAACAAGACGAAGTTAGCGTATATGCACTTCAGATTTAGCGAAACCTCGAGAGTTCAAGAGATCGAAGTAACCTTTGATGGAAATGCCCTTGCATAGGATATCCAATTTAAATATTTGTGTTCAATTTTACATATTGACGGGCAATGTGACGAAGATGTCAACCGTATGATTAAAGTGGAATGGCTGAAATGGAGACATGTGATGGAGATTCTATACGACTATAAAATTCACCTAAAATTGAAAAGAAAATTCTATTACACGGCTATAAAACCCGCCATACTCTACGGTGGTGAGTGTTTGGGGATTTAGTCATGGATTCCCGAATCGGTTGATCCGATCTATGGTAGTGAGTGTTTAGGGATCTGGTCATGGATTGCAGAATTGGTCAATCTGGATCAAGATCGACCGATCATGGAATTAGATCGAAACCAGTCAATCCGATTTTGGGTAAAACCAATGATCCGAACCCAAATTCCAGCCGGATCAGTCGGAATTGTCCGGATTGACAAGGATCAGTCCGATCCAACCGGATCGGACCTTGGATCGCTCAATCCCAAGTGATCCACCGGAATCTAGAAATGTCTGAAATTGGGAGTCCCCCCAATAAGTGGGTGATTGACTCCACTCTTCCCCCCACCCCTGATTCCCTTCTCCCCCCTCCTCCCCTTCAAGCCCTAGCAGCCCCCCCTCCCCTGGCAATCCTCCTTGCCAAGCACTGATCCCCTCTTAGAGGAGGCAATCCCCCCTAAAATAGATGATTTTTGGTCTCCCCCCCCCTCTGGCTTCCCTCCAGGCCAGGCACCGCTTCGAGGGTGCCTATTTTTGGCCAGACAACCACTCCTAAAGGACTCCCGAAGGGGTCTAAATCACCCCATTAGGGGTGACCTTTGGACAAAAGAGGTGCCTCAGGCCTTGGCACCCCTTCAGGGGTGATGCTATGGTGACAATATGGGTCACCCCTTCAGGGGTGTTCAGGGGTGACCTTTCAACACCCCCGAAGGGGTGCCTCAACCCTTGGCACCCCTTCAAGAGTGATTTTTTGATTTTCTCACCTCTAATTAGGAGTAATTTTTGATTAATTAATATTTACTAATGTGTTCTATGTATATAGATGTAGGTAAAATGTTAGACGAGGAGGTTGGTGCTGTTGCCAGTCGCGACATTGGATGACAACAAGGCTTTTTGTTGGATGTGGAGAAGAAGATGATGAGATAAGTGGTGTAATAAGGAAATGAATGGAGATGTCTACCGACTCAAGCAACATATAGTCGATGTATGTGGAACTGTTAAGAAGTGCGACAAAGTCTCATGGAGCTTGCGAAGGAGATGAGAGGATACTTGACCAGGAGAGCTTCACAAAGAAAGATTAAAATCAGGCAAAGGTAAGATCTTCATGATGAGTTGATGGGATGGAGAGACATTGAGCTAATGTCTAGAAAGGGCAAGAAGTGGAAGGTCAAGTACAAGGTCATGTCCACGTTGACTCATCATCTTTGGATGGTGATGATGAGGAAGTGGCTGAGGTCAGGAAGGTCATGGATGCTAGTAGAGCTCAAACTCGTGAGGATGAGGAGAGAAGGGGTGCAGGAGGTTCGGATTCGGCTCCCTCAAGAGCTTTCTCTGCTGCCCAACATAGTGTAGGGAAAGGCACTTGACTTGTCCGAGCCCGAGAGAGTTCTTACGTTCTTCTTCTATTTGGCCGAATCCAGACAAGACCATGTATAGGTAAAGTGATAGAGGCCAGAGGGGCATAAGGTAGGCTTTGAGGGAAGTTAAGGTTGAAAGAAAGGTATAAAACATATGGTCAAATTCTTTTTTCCACACAGGTATACGAAGAATACGATCGATATTTTAATTTTATATTTGTATTTAAATTACTTATTAGTCATATCTGACGTTCTTTTGTTTGATGTCATATAAGTGTCCGAATACATTGCGACCAGTCCATATTTTTAGACAATGGTGGATCTATTGGCGAGGCTGTGCTAGGGTTGAAGGTCCCCATCTTAAAGCATATTCATAAGGGTGGGTTGGATAAAGAGGTCGATGAGTTGACATCTTAGATAGATGGTTTCAAATCCATCTGGAAGAAGAGGGGTTGCACTATCATGTGTGATAATTGGACATGCATTACAAGGAGGACTCTCATAAACTTCCTTGTGTATTGTTCGGAGGGAATCATATTAAGTCCGTCGATGCATTAGGCAAGGTGAAAAATGTATATTACCTTTTTTGCCTGATGAAATCCATGGTGGATGAGGTTGGGAAGGAAAATATTGTTCAGATTGTGACAGACAATGAGACCTCCTATAAGGTTGCCAGGAAGAAGTTAATGGAGGCTAGACCTCACCTTTTCTCGATACCCTATACTGCACACTCCCTAGACCTCTGGTTGCAAGACATTGGGAGGGATCCATCTGTCAGCTCATTAATTAGCCAAGGGCAGTTGATCATATCTTTTATTTATGGGCATCCTAGATTATTGCATATCATGAGGAATCACACTGATGGTCATGATCTATTTCGGCCGCGTCTGACTAGATTTACTATGTAGTTCATTACATTACAAAGCTTGCATATAAATAAAAATGACCTGAAGATGTTTATATTCTCTACAGCCTACCAAGAGTACATGGATGCCTATAGCGGCACAATTGATCAGTATGAAATGCTTCTAAAGATGGAATCCTTGATTAAAGATAATAAGTGGTAGGAGAATGTGCAATACTACTTGTCTGTGATAGAGCATCTAGTACAGGTACTTAAGTTGGTGGACAAGAATCAAATGGGGTACCTGTACGATGCTATGGATAAGGCAAAGCAGAAGATCAAAAAAAAGCATCCAAGGGGTTATAAAAAATGGTGGAAGATCATACACTACAAGTGGAACAAGACACTTCACCATGGCATTCATACTGTAGGTATAAATTTAATTATTGCCTTGTACTTTAAGCTTAACGTTTGATGCATTGACTATTGATTTTTTTCATTGTGATATGATACCTTTTAAATCCGAGGATTCAATATAGTGGGCAGGTGTGCAATGATGGGGAGGTGCTTTCTGGCACTTTATCTATCAGTACTCTACAAGATAGGACCAAAGTTGAAATTGAAGTGAGTATTATCTAATAATTTAGTAATGATAAAAGTTTGTCGCATAAGTTTAAGTATATTTCGAATTGTATTTCAGAAGACATCATATTAACATAAATTAGAGTCTACAGAGATCTGGATTTACAATACTCATATGATAAGGTTTCCCCTGATAAGCCACGACACATTTATATGTCAAACAATGTTATATAAATATTTGATATGTACTAATTTATACTTGTGTTTTCATAGCTCACTGGTGGATACAGGTGAACAACAGAAATAAATGGAATCCACTTATTGGTGTTGCAATCAAGGTGCTGAGTTAGAGCATCAACTCTAACTAATGTGAGAGGAACTAGAGTACCTTCAACCTCATACACATGAAGAGAAGGAACATATTAAAGAGTTAAAAATTACAAAAGTTAGTTTTCTGTCATTACAATATGAGATTGAGAATAAAAAATATCAAGGAGAGGCAGAACATATCAGAGGAAAGGTTTGTAAGGTTTGCAAGTGAACTGTACCAAAAGAGATATCAAGGCCAATCCAGTCAGAATGAAGTTAACTTGGAATACCTATTCCAGAAGAACAACCACTTGCAGTCTGGATGGAGGAGGATACTGAGGGAGAGTTAGAGTACGACCCCAAAGATAAATCGTGGGTTGATGGTGAACTTGACAACATCGTAGGTGATAAGGACATAAAGGATGCAGACACCCAAATGTCATGCACAGCTCCAGTTCCTGATCCACCATGGACCACATCTACCCTTGAGCCCCATATCGCTCCAGCCATAGATCCAACTAGACTTGTAGGATCTTCTACCATCAAGAAGGCTCCTACTTCATTATTCAAGGTAATGAAGAAAGTGGTCAACCCAGGGGCAACAGGGTGCCAAAGCACATGGGAAGATGACAAGAAAAGAAAGGCTTTAAGTATAAAACGCCGACATATTATTGATACAAAGATTACTCAACCACCTTCATCATCTGAGGATAAAGAGTTTATTCCACCCACACAACCACAAGGTAGGGGTGGTTCAAGTGTAGGTGGGGAAAGATCTATAAGTAGTGCACGCACGAGTGGAGCTAGCCCAGATGAGTTCAATGACTTGATTGATAGGAGGCATTCGATGAGTGGACGGAGCAGTGGTCATTGGAGCTAGACAAATGTCTTTGAGGAGCATACAACATCCAAATTGGACCCCGCTTTAGATTATGAGCCTTGTTGTCCACCCTCTCCTCCACCTCCAGCCGACGGTGGAGTTTATGACTTTAGTGCAATGGCAAACTCATTGTTTTCCTACGGTTATGGGGGTTTATGATTGACCAAAGTCAGTGGACAATTCGAGAGACCGATAAAAAGCATGACTATGAAGCCAATTCCGGAGTTGGTGGTGATTGTGAGAATCAGGTGTAATTTGTATTATGTTATGTCACATGTGCTGTACTCATTTAATTTCATGCAATGTATCATGTAATTAACTAGTGTTTTTTTTTGAGATGTTTGTGATGATAGTTTGTACTCATATGACAATTTCTTGAAATGAACTCACTTTGTATGTCATTGTATAGCAAAACATCATCCACATTGCTTTTCATTATTTTTAAAATTTTGTTACACATTTCTATGATTTTTACAAATTTTTTAAGATTTTTTTAAAAAATTGGGCTGATTTGGACCGATCCGGGATTGACCTTTCATCCGGAGGATCGGCCGATCCTGATCGATCCGATCCGGATGGGATCAATACCCACTGATCCCGATTCCAATTCCTATCCCGCGATCCTTGGATCTGGTCCGGTCCATTTTATGGTTTATTTTGTTTACGTCCTCTTGGAATAGTTTGTAAATGTTTAAATTTTATTTTTAGTCTTTTCGTTGTATTTGAGTCCTCAAGAGGACATGCCTGTAAATAATCACTTTGGAGGTCTTTTTGTAAAGCTAGCTCCTGTATTTAAGGAGGCTCATATGTTGGAAATGAAGTAAGGAGGCTCATATGTTTCTTCCTACATTGTTCAAGTTAAATTTTGGCGTAGGGTGGAAGAAATTTTAAGAGCATGTCAGCCTATTCCACAAGTTCTAAGGATAGTGGATGAGGATGAAAAACCAGCAATGGGCTATTTGTATACTGCAATGGAATGTGCAAAGCAAAAAAAAAGTTGAAAATTTTGCAAGAAAGGAAGCAAAATATACTCCTATCTTAAAAATTGTGGATCATTGATGGGAGGTACAAATGAAGCGTCCCCTATATTTGACTAGATATTTTCTAAATCCAAAGTTTTACTTTGATGCTAAAGTTAGAGATACAAATGCAGCTGAAAAGCTGGAAAGTGCTCTTTACACTTGTTTACAAAGAATGGTGACAAATCTTGATTTACAAGAAAAGATTGATGATCAACTTCCAACATATTTGGAATCGAGAGGCACATTTCGCCTCTCCTTTGCTATAAAGTCACGCCACAAAAAACTTCCAAGTAAGAAGATATCTGCCATTGTATTTTTATGTTTCTTATTTGTTTAACTTGTAAGATATTAACTCCATATTATGTTTTTATGCCAACATAGCTGATTGGTGGACACAATATGGCGGAGAGACACCAGAGTTGAGGAATTTTGCATTGAGGATTTTAGGCCTTTGTTGTAACTCATTCAGTTGTGAAAGGAATTGGAGTACATTTGAATTTACAAGTTTTCTAAAGTTGTGTGGTGATTACGTGATCTACATTTAATAATTTACTTTTCAATTAACAATCTTGTGTTTATTTTTATTTTCAATTTCATTGTAAGAAGAGAAATCGCTTGGAACATAAGTGGTTGAATGATTTAGTATATGTTCAATACAACCGTCGACTTCGTGAAAGATTCATAGCACGAAGAAAAAATCCTGAAAGATATGATCCATTTTGTTTTGATGATTTAGATTGGAAAAATGAGTGGATGACAAGGGAAGATACTGATGTAGTTCACGAAGGGAAAGATCTCACATGAAAAAATGTGGATGGCACTACAGGTGCTTCAGAGAGAAGGCCTCAAAGAGTAATTAGACAATCAAGTGCATCATGTTCTACGAGAGAGGAAGATGAGGATAGTGATTAAGAGTTTCCAGAGGATGAAGATGATGATACTGATGGTAATAATGATGGAGGCACATTATGGGAGGAGACACATGAAGAAGATAATACAAATGAAGAGGCTAATCCAAAAGATATTGAGAAGTTAGAAAATTCTGTGTTTGGATTTAAGCTTTGAGTTGGTGATGTTAGATTACTTTTGAACATTTTGTCATTTAAAGTTTATGTATTGTGGTTAAGTATACTTTGTGATGCTACATTTTTAGTTGTCTCTTTTGATGTACTCTTAATCTTTTTATGTTATTTTGTGTTTCTGTTTATGTTTATGCCTCGCTACCTTAGTGCATTGTGTTGTGGCAACTTGGATTGCTTAGTATTTGCATTTTGTGTACATTTGAAAAATAATTAATATTGATAAACTTAGATGCGTGAGAGACAAAGAAGAGAGTTAAAATAGATTTTAATAAATTTTAAGTATATAATATATATTTATAATTATGAATCTTATATATATGTGATAGTACAAATGATAGTAAAATATATTAAGATGTATGTTAACAATATAACAAACAGATGCTTGGTATTCGCAGATCGAAGGAGTCAAGGGGGCAACACCCCTTGTGGGAGGTATCAGGGGGGCTAAGCCCCCCGAAAGAACGTTTTTTATTATGTATAAATGTTTAAAGGCACGTAGCCTGGGCGCCTAAGGATGCTAAGGTGGGCGCCTTGAGTGCCTTGGGCACCTTTTGGGCTTCCCACAAGGCACCCTGGCAAGGCATTGGAAAATTAGCACCTTGCCGCCTAGGTGCCACCTAGGCGGGCACCTTGACAACAGTTAACTCCTACTAACATAATAAGTAAATTAAATGCTCATCTTGTCCGTATCGAATATGTATAAATTACACAACCTACAACATTTTAACCTTTTAGTTTAGAAATGATTATAAATTTTTCTATTTTTTCTATTTTGGTATTTTTTTGATTTGTTACAAAAAAATAACATATTTAAGACTGGAACCAGCATCAGATTTGTATCATTCGGAAGCAGATTGATCCACTCCCAATACCGGATACTTCCTTTCTTGATCATGGTTGCCAAGGTGTGGCCAAGGATTGGCAGTGTAGCTGCGGATGCAAGCCTAAATCAGCTGATCATCTTTCTCTTGCCCACATACCTAACTACATATAGTATGCATGTATCACATCAATTAGGTTGAAGAGTTCCATGCAGCACTAGCATCTGCATGATAAAGAATGATTTCTTCTAGTTTCTTGTCATCAATGTCTTTGACAACCCAAGTTGCAACATTAACATAGCAAAGGAGCCTTAAGAATGGTTCAAGCCAAGAATGATTACCTTCATTCAAAATTAAGGTTTATGATCACAGGAACAAGTTGTTATGTACACAGTAATACTTGTATTAGCATCTAATAAAAAAGTATATCCAGATCCACAGAAGCCATGTGAAGCATGCATATGAGAGGACATACAATTGTGAGTCATTCACATTAACAGAAATACAAAAAGAGCTAATATCAGTTGATAAATGCTATGTTTCAATGACAATATTATCGCTCTTATTACTTGTAATAGTTATTTGTCAAAAGGAATATCTTAGAAAAAACTGCAAAAGAAATCTTTAGCTATAAATTCTCTTTCTTTGTTAATTTCTAATGCAAAGTTTCCAGTAATAAAGAAACAATAATATCAGATTCAGTTAATCTTGTCTTGTCTATGCTTTTAAAAACAGCATAAAGCAACAAGTGCCACTTGTAAATTGACATTCCCTACATTTCACTAGCTCTGAAATTCAAAATATTTCATGGGCAAGTAATGTACATACACTGGGAGACTCGAGACCTTCTCCAATCATAAACAACACCGCAACCATGCATCTAACTTGATGCCACAGGAAGGCAGTGCCTTTGATTGACATAGCCCAAAGCTCACTGTCATTGGAGCTGCACAAAAAAAAAAAAATGAATGCAACCTGCATTGGTTGAATGTTTATCTGCACTAGATCAGCATGTCAAACTTATTGAAAATATATAGGTGTAGGCTTCGAATTAATGTGAAGAAGAAACAAGAGAAAGGTTGTTTAGAGAGCCTTTGCTGGAAAACAACCATCACTAGATTACCCCTCTATCATTACGGAATGATAAATGTTAACAAAAAAGGACAGATCTTTTACATAATGATAAAAGATTGGTGTGAGATTATTATCTGTTGAATGCATTAGAAGAAACAAGAAGCAAATAAGAGGCACATGATCAAAGACGGTAGAATACAAGGATTGCATGATCGGAATCAGGTGGCCAATTCCAATCCAAATCAGATCAACCAAACCAACGCGAAAATAGATCCAAAATCGGTCCAAACCATTTTTTTATTTTTAAAATTATAAAAAAATCAAAAAATAACAGAAAACATCTAAGCAAGCATACATGTCACTTTGAATGGTATGAATATAAATAAACAAATATAAACTATCAAATGTATACATTAATAAATTTTAAAATACAAATGATATGCATATACAACCTCGTGATCAACAAAAGTTGTGATAACTATCATATGATTCATTATTTTCTTGATCTTGCAATGTCCATTGTGAATAAGAAGTCATAATGAGTTATTTCTACATCTGGCGAATGTGTAAGTGGAATATGTTGTTTAAACAAGCATGGCTTTAGACGTGAATATCCTGGATAGTCATCATAAAACCACAATTGTGTCCAAGATGATGACCGTTAGAATATTAACATTGGCTCAAATCACAATCTTCTACTCTAAGTTGATCTTCTCCTATATCATATGTACCTACACCACCATCAGCACTTGTACAAGTGCCTGCACCCACACTTGAACTCCCAAGTTGCAGTGACATCGATACAACCTTTTCAAGTTTTTAAAACCTCCAAAGTGACTGGCATTTAACTTTGTCTTCAATTTCTCTCTCTTGTGAAGAAGCTGGATTGGAAACTACTATAGGTTACATTTGTTGTTGAACTTGATCTGTAGCCTATACATCATCAAGCTCCTCTTTGGCCTAGGCACAATCATCTGGGTCGAATTATGGAGGTGTTGTCCCATTCATCTCTTCCACCTAAGCTACCAATGAATGCTACTCTTAGAACAAATATTCCAATTCTATATCAGATAACTCTTCTCTTACTTAAGTTAGTGTTTTGGTCCTTGATTGATAAGATCCATTAATAAATCTCAAAAATCTTTAATCAAACAATTTTTTATATTATTTTATACTTTTAATCCTCAATCTCATATTGTAGTGGCAAAACACTAATTTTTCTAATTTAGTAGCTGACATCCTATTTCTGCTCTTCGTGTCGATAAGGCTGTATTGGCATCAGAATTCTCAAAAAAAAAGAAAAAAAGAAGGGGCAGCACAAAAAAAATGGGAGAAAACGGAAGGGGCCAATTTCCAACAGGATCAGCCCTCAATTGGATCAAATCAGGCCCAATCAGACCTTAAAACAGGCCCATGGGCGCATATGCCAGCTGGTCCAAGCTTTGTTCTGATTTAAATGAAATGCCCCCAGCCCATTTGGAGTCCTGTACGTACAGCCCATGAAGGAGAGCTGGGTGGGCTGCGGTCAGTCAAACAGGCCCAATTCAGGCCCAATCAGGCCCTGCCAGACCGCCACCTGCCACCTCATCAGCTGCCACATCAGCCTTGACCCATTTATTGCATGGGGAAACTCAAAAGGAAGGTCAACATGGGAGAACTCAAGGATTAATGCATGGCCGTTAAGTCTTCTATGGGAGAACTCTAAGGTCTGGTCAAGGCTAATTAAAACAGTCTTGGAGAAGCCAATGGCCATCTTACGTGAATGACTCAGTCCCTTGGCTTCCCCTCTCATCCCTATAAGAAGACCATGTGTGCCCAAGGCCAAGAGGGGGTTGGGAGATGCCGACAGGCTGCCGGTCTGCTACCCCATCTGCTGACCTGCTGCGCCCCCTGCTGCCACCTGCTGCCTGTGGCCAAGAGGAGGAAGGAGAAGAAGAGAAGGAGACAAGGTAGGAAAGGGGTAATATATATGTTCATGTAGCCCTCTAAGGGCACTCTTTCTTTCTGTTCTAGCGGCCCTCTTCTGCCTCTTTGTTCACCTTCAGAAAATGCCCCATCTTGGCCTAATTAACCTCCCTAGAGTGGACTACACCGACCTCTGAACAGATCTGAACAGGTCCAATCCAGGCCCATATTTTGGCCCACCTGCAGGCCCCTCTCCAGGTCCAAAAAACCGGTCCCCTTGTGACCCGGTTCCAGCCCACCTGCAGGCCCATGCTCAGGACCCAGAACAGGTCTCCTTGTGACCCGGTTTCAGCTCATCTGCAGGCACCCTAAACAGGCCATCTGCAGGTCCATTTCCAGCCCTGTTCGGCCCCTACACAGGTCCCAATTTAGGCCTCCAAAACCGGTCCCAACCGGTCTCCAAACCAGACCCCTGCAGGTCCACCTGCAGGCCTCCAATTCAGGCCCACAGCCGGCCCCAAAATAACCTGCAGAGCAGCCCCCTTTGCAGCCCATCCAGGGGACTCCCAAAACAGGCCCATCGCCAGCACCCTTGCAGCAAGTTCCAGCCCCTTTGTGGCTCAACTGGGTGGCCCTTTCACGGGTCCAGCCAGCTTCCCAAGAAGCCCCATCAACAGTCCCCTTGTGGCATTGCAAAAAAAATGAAAAGGTGAAGCTGTAGCAGCCCCCTTGTGGCTTGAACCAGCAAAGAGGGGGGCAAGTCTCAACAGCCCTTTCACGGGTCTGGCTTTGCCTCCAACACCAAGGGAGGGGCAAGCTTCAACGGCCCCTTCACGGGTCCGGCTTTGCCTTTCACATATCAAGAGAGGAGCAAGTCTCAACGGCCCTTTCATGGGTCCGGCTTTGCCTCCAAGAAGAAGTCCATCCGACTCAAGCAAAACTGAAGAACGGCTTT
Organism: Cryptocoryne crispatula var. balansae; assembly: GCA_036172225.1. NCBI lineage: Eukaryota > Viridiplantae > Streptophyta > Magnoliopsida > Alismatales > Araceae > Cryptocoryne > Cryptocoryne crispatula. The sequence goes on from CM069922.1 coordinate 27,819,398, forward strand.
GAACGCCGAAGGAACTTGAACCGGCCTAAGTGGCCTTCAAAAAAATAAATAAAAAATCAGAATGCGAAAGCTACACTAAACTAAGGAGCTTCACCCCTAGCGGGGAACTCCACCTTGGATGGGGGTGCGGGCATGTTCCCGTAGCCGTCGATTTGGACAAGGGCGCGGGCAGGTTCCCATAGTCATCGATCCTTCCCCCAATATGGCTAAGTCAAGGCTGGCCACTTTGGATGGGTAAACTTCACCAAATTAGAAAATGACCGGCATGCCATCGTAATGCCGAAATTTTCTAAGTCAGTGAGGAACCTATAATTGGGGGAAGGAACCGACCATCTTGTACACCAATGTACTCCACCGTCAATGAAATGAAATGACTTTGATGTTGACTTGTGATGCATAATTCTGGGCACCGAATGGTAGCCCGATGGGCCGGATGAAATACAAACTGCCAAACACAATCAATTAACAAGATAACATAAAATAAATCTGAAAATTCAATAACAAAACAGAGAAATCAGAATTAAACAAAAAACTGAAATTTAAACTTAAACTCACCCCGATTTAACAAACAACCGAATCACAACAAAGAAGGAACCGATTTTGAACCAAATCAAAAATTCAGATTTAAGTCAAATCTGCAAGCACAAAAAATCAGGTTTAAACAATCTGCAAGAAAACAAGGATAATACTTTCCAACCGACTTAAAGCATACCTAAAAATCTGGTTTTGATAAAGAATCTGAAAATTCATTTAAAAGGCACCAAACCTTGCCTAAATAAACAACAAAAGATCGATTTCAAAAGAAATTAAATAAACAACATTTCAAACACCTAAAACTTGTCAAAATCGACTGAAAACTGAAAATTCAGATTCTGAAAACTCAAAATACCAACCAAACCAAAAATCCCAGAATGATTAAAACAACCCAAACCAATCAAAAACAAATCAAAACCAAAAAAACAACAAATCAAACAAATTCACATAAAACCCAAACCTTTAAAGCCGACTCTAAGCCAATCAAAATCAACCAACAAACCAAATAAAACAAACCGGTTTGCATTTCATCAGGCCCAAAAGACCGCTGCCCTTTTGAGTTCATTATTTTCTATGGATGTGCACGTTCTCCGAAAACAAGTTGTCGCGACAGTTAATCAAGGGCATTCGAGCCATTGCTCGATGTAAGTTAACGCCGGATATCCACACCATCCGGCGGAGAAGAGTCAAAATATCGAATTTTCAAAGAACCCGAACCTCAGTTCTAATATTTTTTTAAATTACCGTCAGGCTACCTAATACTTTTAAGATATCATCTACTTTGCTAGATAAGTCTGGGGTATCGACAAAAGTCTTTCTTTCTCGAGAACAGACGTAAAAAAAGAGGTTCACATAGGCTGAATGCGCTCTAATTTCTCTCGCATTATGAAGAGCTTGTGTTTTGACCATAGTTCACAGAATCGGCTATTCCAGATCGAGATCAGTTGATTCTCAGATCAAATCAGCCCTTGTCGATCTAATTTTGGCCCACAAGGGCTGATCCAGAGCCAACTATCAAAGGAATCAGCTCAGATCAACTGGATCGGCCCGGATTGGCTGATTCTCACAAGAATGGATTGAGAATTGGCTGATCCAACCAATTTAATCCAATTTTGGAACAATCTAGACTAGACTTGGTCGATTCTGAACCGATTGCTGCAATTCCTCACTAAAATCAGCCCTATATGCCACCGTCATGGCGCTGTGCCATTGCGGCGGCCTTCCCCACCCTTATTGGGTTTGTCGGACCCAACACACCGTGATCCGATGAGTTACAATGTCTTCTCGGGCGGGGAAGATGCAGCGACAGCAAAGTGCCACATGGTGGACCGATTCCGGATTGGTTTTTCTTCAGAAGAATTAATTTGAATCGGGCCAATCCGATTGGATCAGGACCCACCGATGCAGGTCTCGATTTTGATCCCACAATCTTTGTTTTGACTCATTATCTGAACAATAATGGTAGCTAATGGATTCGATCTATGAATGTTTACTTAAATCTTCCACTTAGTTACACCATGAACGAGAAACGTAAAAGACATAAATCTTGCATTGCATATATATTATAAATCATAAAATAAAATAACTTAAACTTATAGGAAGTAACTTCGCTAGAAAAGTATCTAAAATCAAGATCTAAATAATTCTCATCCTCATAAGTTCTTAATATAGGAGCACAAACCAAAAAATTATATATTTTGACATGGCTCTAACTTCCATCCTACGTTATTTATTTCATGTGAGATGTTCTATCACTGATAGTGTATATACTTTAAAACTTAAATGTCATTGCACACCTCTCCACCATACAACATTATAAAATTTAAAAAAAATCTTGTAGTGATAAAAAATTTAATTATGTATTATTTAAATAGATGGATAAGCATAATCACACAAACATAATAAGTAAATGTTGCATGAATATCATGATGTAATGTCTTGTCCCATCTTCCATTAATGACTTTTCACTATTTCTTATATCTCTGCTTCTTCTTTATTTTCATTTTTGCCTTATTCGTTAAAAATACAAGTATCCCATTTGGTTTGGCATTACAATTCACCAATCTTAATACCTATACAATGAATTCTATGATAGACAAATAATATTGAATTCTCTTAAAAAACGATTCATAATTAGATGCATCATACTGTACAAGATCTCAAGCTGATATACTCTATTGCTCAACTCACCCATATTATGTATATAGTTAGTTTAGTTGAATGAATAAATCGATTGGAACCAAATCTAATTATGTCTATCTGTGTGCACCTTCATGATGTGAAACAAATAAGGATGAATGCATATAAATGGTGCGATCAACTGTGCTTGACTAAGAATTGTGATGACAGAAGTTTTCTTCTTAATATCCTCTAACATGAGGTCAATAAAATATGTTGCACACAGCTCAAAACATGTCTTATTTTATCCATTAACATTCGATATGCAACCTTATAAGAAGGTCCATTATCTGTCACAATTTACATTATATTTCATCACAAATTTTCTCGAATCAAGAGAATAGATAATCTGTTTTTTTATATGACCGGATGCATTAATAGATTTCAAATAATTTGTACCCTCAAAACAAAACACAAGAAAGTTGATCGACTCTTTGTGATTCTTATCCATCTAGCACACATAAAAGTACAACCCTTATCTTTCCACTTCAGCCTAGGCACAATTGTAAAGTTCCTCCTTGGCCTAGGCACAATCATCTGGGTCCAATTTTGGAGGTGGTCTGCCATTCATCTCTTCCACCCAAGTTGCCAATGAATACTACTCTTAGAATAAATATTCCAAGTCAATACCATATAACTCTTCTCTTACTTAAGTTTCTATTTTTTTCCTTGATTGATACGGTCGTCAATAAATCATTAAAATCTTTATTTGAACAATTTTTTGCATTCTTTTATATTTATAATTCTCGACCTCATGTTCTAATGACCAAACACCAATTTTTCTAATCTGGAAGGTGACATCCTATTTTTTACTCTGTGTCAATAAGACTGAATATGTTTCAGTTTCTCTCGTATTATGAAGAGCTTGTGTTTTGACTCATCATTTGATCAACAATAGTAGCTAATAGATTCCATCGACATTTGATGTTTAATTATTTATATATACCACTTAGTTATACCAAGATCAAGAAAACTCAATGACGTAAGTCTTACAATGCATATATATTATAAATCATAAAATAAAATAACTTAAACTTACAGGTAGTAACTTTGCCAAATAAATATCTCAAATCAATATTTGAATGAACATCAACTCTTAGCCTCATAACAAGTTAACCAATGAGCAAAAAATAAAAAATTATATTTTTGACATCTCTAACTCGGCTTCCGTCCTCTGTTATTTATTTCTTATAAGACGTATCGCTTACGGTGTATCATTCATAATTTCAACATCATTGCACACCTCTCCAACATACAACATTATAGAAATTTAAAAATTTTTATAGCAATAAAAAATATAATTATGTATTATTTAAATTGATGAATGAACATTATCATACAAATATAATGATTATACATTATATGAATATCATTGTGTAACGTCTTGTCTCATCTTCCATCAATGATTTTTCATCATTTCCTATACCTCCTTGGATACTTCTTCTTTATTTTCATTTTTTCCTTTTATTCGTTATAAAGACAAGAATCCTATACAGTTTGGCATTACAATTCACCAATTTAATACTTGTAAAGAAATCTATGATAGACAAATAATACTGAATTCTCTTTAAAAAATGAGGATTTACAATAAAATGCACCATCATGGACAAGATCTTAAGCTGCATACTCTACTCAACTCACCCATATAATTTATACAGTTAGTTGAATGAATAAATCGACCCAATGCATGTCTATGCTTATTTCAGTTGTCCAAGGTAATAAAGTTAGTGGTAAATCAAGTGGGACCAGGTTTAATCAGATCATGTTTATCTATGTGCACCCTCATAACGTGAAGAAAATGAGGATGAAAGCATACAAATGATGCGATCAACTATCCTTGACTAGCAACTGCAGTGATAGAAGTTTTCTTCTTAATATCCTCTAACATAAGGTCAATAGAATATGTTGCACATGCCTCAAAACATACCTTATTTTATTCATCAACATTTGGTCTACAACCTTATAAGAATGCTCATTGTCTGTTACAATTTACATAATATTTCCATCACCAATTTTCTCGACTCCATCAAAGGGGGTAGATAATCTGATTTTTTTTATATAACCCGATGGATTAATAGATTTCAAAAAGCTTGTGCCCTTAGAACAAAACACAAGAATGTTGATCAATTCTTTGTCATTCTTGTCCATTCATCCACATAATAGTATAACTTTTACCTTTCTAGACCACGTGAAATCCCATCAATCTAGGACTTTAATTTGTCAACATCCGCATAAAGTCCAATGTTATAAATGTACTTTAAGATTGGGACTTTTAATCTTATTCTAGCCCCTTAAATAACATCCACCATAAATATGGACTAAAAACTATATTAGTTGAGACACCTACGTGACGGTAACATATAACCAAGTAATAAACTCAATTTGACAACAACATAAATGTTAATTGCTAATAGTTGTAGGCTATCAACCTGCATGCAAAAACCATTGCAAATATGTTTTATCGTATATTTTGTAGCTAAAGTAGTCGCTTTGACATCTTTGAAGGCTTGTTGTATTGTTTGTTGGCCAGTATTGTCTTCTAAACATCGACTCATCCATTAGTTGAGTTGACTACGAGTGGTGAAACTCATAACCCCCAGCTCCAAATTGTAAAGGCTGACAAGACTCAATAGTTGAATGTCTAGCCCCAGATCCCCCATTCCCCTTCCTTTTCGCTTCATCTTTTTAGGAAATTTTACTTTCATGCATTGATGCATTCATTTGTGTATCTTCTTCATCGTCTAAACAAGACAATGTACCATCCATTTGTTTTTTTTTTTTACTTTTTTCCCTTCTTCCTTATCTTGGACATTAAAATCTCTCTGGCTCTTTGCTACTCAATCCTTATTTATCTTTAAAATGCTCTTCTAGTTAAGTAGGCTATCATCTCTTCCCATAGTTCTACAAGAACATGATCACATTTTTTAACATTTCCATTAATACTGCCTCCATATTGTTTAAGATGGAAAATATCTCTATTTATTTATTTTCCACACCACTTACATTTGACCTTTTAATTTTTTTCACATCCACCATAAATTCCTTGTCACATCCAAAATCATGACATCTAGCAGCATCATGCTGTTCATCAGCCATTTTTTTACAGTCACACATTTAAAACATTAGTGTAAAATTTAGCACCAGCCATAATCAAACTGGATAAAATCTAACTGATCCCATCCCAATCTAGCAGATCCGGATGTGGATGAGCTAGATCCAATTCAGATCTAGTAGATCTAGGTGTGGATCAACTAAATCTGATTCGGATCCAGTAGATCCACACCTGGATCAACTAGATATGAACTGGCTTTAGTAGATCTAGATGCAGATCAGCTAGATCCGAACCAGCTCCAGCAGATCCTCGGACCTAGCTGATCTGACCGGATCTGCTAAATCCAGTTCAGATCCAGCAAATCCCAACCGGCTCCAGTAGATCCAGATGTGGATCAGCTAGATCTGAACAGAATTTAGCAGATCTGACCGATTCAATCAGATCCATCAGATATGCACCCAGATCAGCTAGATTTGAACAGGCCCGGGCAGATCTGGATGCAGATAAGCTATATCCAATCTCAAATCAGCTGGATCCGAATAAGATCTACCATATCCGGGCCAGATCAGCTGATCTGTATTGAAAACCAGCCGGCAATGTAGAGAATATCACCTCTTTAGTGGCAGGAAACGTTCAGTGTGGTGGTGCCACAAGAATACAGCATGGAATCAGCCATTTTCTGGTGATATCGGCAATGGAACGGCATTCAAAAATGCCCAGAAACCACCATAGAAAGTGGCAGTTTCCGCCAGCTGTGGGTGTTCTCTGGTGGCAACAGATTTCAAAAACACCCAAAATCCTCTTGAAGTGGCCGTTTCTAGCAACGATGGGGTTCTCTGGTGGCAGTGTTCAAAACTGCCCAAAACTGCTGCTGGAAGTGGCTGTTTATAGTGGCGGCATGGCCATGGGGTGATCAGAAGTTGGGACTTTCATTTCAGGAATTGGGTCCAATTCCCTCCTTTTTCCCATCAGACGATTCTGATCTTATTTGACCCAAATTTGGGAGAGGAGTCACCCCCACCCTGATATAAGATTGGCTATTACCAATCTCCGATTCTAGAATCAGCCAATTCTGATATGGATCAGCCGGCTGCACAATTCATGGTAGAATGTAAGTACACTGCACATGGAATTATAGAGGTGATCTCATTAAAACTATTCATGCAAACACATGATAATCTACATATGAATTTATTTGGGACAACAAGGCCTCCAAAAGCATATCTAACAATCTAGTTCAACATGATTCAGAAGCATAAAGAGAATGATCATGATTTCATTATGAAAAAAAATGAACTCCGGATAGATTGTTTCCTATACCAAATATGGTGATGCATTCATCGAGAATAAAACTGAATCTAAAATTTAAAGGACTACATATGTAGAGAGAATTTCATGTATCAGTCTCCATAATTACATATACTTTGAATATTTTCTTGTAACATTTAAAAATCTTATAAATGATAAAAAATAAATCCCCGTCATCTAAAATCCTCTAAACAACCGTAGAGAGAGGTGTGAAGAAAGAAGGGTAATACAACAACTTTCCACCTAGCCTTTTCTAAGAAGTAGGAAAGAAAAGTTAATGAGAAAAAGAAGAGAAAGTTGAGGTTTGAAAAAACTTTTTATGGACCCCCCTAAAAAGGCCTTTCTTCGCCATGGAACTAGGATGAAGTTGGGATGAAGGCTCAAGTGCTCCATCACACACTGCCTCCAGCAGCCCACCTGGCCACTAGTGGCTTGCCCCCGCAACCCCGCCTGCGCACAAAACGCCTAAGTTCTCTAAAAGTGCTCCACCCACCTGAACACTATGACATGCCTTCCACAGTCACCTGATTCTTTCAGTAGCTTCTACAAATTTCATTCCTTTTTCAATGATTGAAACAGGGATTTTCTGCAGCTCACATGATCACTTTGACAGCTTGCCCACAGTTAACTACCCATCCGCACACCACCCACATAGCACTTTGCCACAAGGATTGTCATCTTATCACACAGCTTCGTCTCAAGGGGAACGGACAAAAGAGATTTTGAAAAATATCAGAAGATAGGACTTCAGAAATGTTAGACCAAATACATAATGTAAGTGACAAGATAATCTATTCAAAAGGGAACAAGACAATTGAGGATCAGGATGAAGAGAAGCTGATAAAGAAACTAAGATTGAAATGCCTAGAGTGATCCTTGTCAACAAGGAATACATCAAGGGATTCCAGCTCAGATCTAGTCTTCATCTCGAGTCATATGAAGTGAAGAAACTCCTCTCTCTGAAACCTCAGTTGTTGGCGCAGAATCACATGTACATATATATAGTCATAAAAAAGTTAATTTAAAAATATAATGAATAAGTAGAACACAAAGATAGGCTTTCGATTAATAAAATAATGGAGTTGTCAACGTGTAAAACAAACTTAACATGAAAACAATAAAATGGAGGGGTGGCTGCGAAGTTTGCCGGATCGGAATCAAGAACGGGAATGGCTAGTGCTGATCCAACCCAAACCGATTCTCTGGGAGGATTACCGATCCATAATAGGTCTAAATCAAAAAAAAATTAAAAAAATTATGACAAATCCAAAAAAAAATTATGAGAGCTCCTAGAAAAATTAAAAAATAACATCTAACACACTTTCATGTGACTATTAATTTATGAAGCATATTAAGACAAATGGATATAAAATAACACTAATATTTATTCAAATAAAAAATTATATAATTCATATGCAACAAAAATGATATCTCACATCACTATCATCTACATAATTGCCCATCATAGTTTTCATTCTCCTTATTCTCTTGAATGATCTATTGAGAATGGTCAGTCATGATTGGCCCATATTTGTATGAAAATAATGATTCGGCCATCTGACAAAATCATATACAATATTTGACGCTAGAGCTAAAGGTGATAATTAATAATATGGCTCAAAGTTTGAAGTGGGCTATGGATAAATTGTCGTCCCAAACTTATCAAAAAAGCTCATCTGATTCGGACAGGAACTTCTTCCACTTAAATTTTATCGCTGACACAAATCATCAGGCTCTGCTCCACTCATACGTGCACTGCTAATACATAACCACCTCCTCCATCTCCACCTCCACCTGAACCACTTTGATTTTGTTATTGTGTATGTGAGAATAATCATCATCATCTAAGAAGGATGCTTACGTATTGTCTGTAAGACTCAAAGGTCTTCGCCTGGCAACTAGTCCTTCCTCTTCTCCATTTCTTCTTCTTGCATACCCTATCCAATACTACGTTAGTATACTTTGTTCAATAATTTGAATCCATCAAATCTTTCTAACTTTTGTGTACTCTTCTGGACAGTAGAAGGACCTAGAGATGTAATTAAAGCTGGCTCTAAGGTAGTGGTGTAAGGTGGATCTTGCTACACTGGAGATGTACAAGCAATATAAATATCTCCTTGTTCTTGAATTTGTTCATTGCCATCCTCACTAACTATGTTGTCAAGCTCTCTATCGGCCCATGCATACTCATTGGAGTCAAACTTTAGATCTGGTTCGGCATTTTTGTCCGCCAGCCAAACTGAAAGTGGATGTTCTTCTTAAAAGAGACATTCCAAGTCAACATGTCCCGTGATAATCCTTGACTACCTACATTGTGTCTTTGCTCATAAGAACCACTTACAAATCTTGCAAACATTTATTTAGAATTTTTTTACCAATTCTTAATGTTAATGATTCTTAGTCATATATTATAATGGCAAAACATTAATTTGTCCAATCTTTTACTCTTTAGCCAACATATTTTATGTAATAGATTAAAAGTGTTGTAGTTCCTCTTAAACTATGATAACCTAGTGCTTTGACTTCATACTCGTACTGTAATAGCGACGAGTGGATTCCATCTACTTCTGTTCTACACTTAGATCCATCACTCGACTGTAAAAAAGATTGATAGTAGAGTAAGTGTATATAATCTTCTTATAAAAATATTTAATATATACCAAATGTTACTTAACATACCAAAAGAAGCCTTGTCATATGAATATCTTAGATCTAGATCTATGTAGACTCCAACTCGATAATTATATGATCTCGTCTAAAATACGATATGAAATAGAAATTTAGGTTTTTAGTCTTTAAAACTCAATTACTTGGTAAGTAGGCAAGCAACAAGTTACTTCAATTTCCGCTTTTGTCTATCTCGTGGAGTCCTACAGAATGTGTCTCGTATAACCGTTGCATCATTAGATAGTTGTATGCCATATTATATCTTTGGGTTCAAGAAATATTCTGACAGAAGTGGAAGGCAACCATTAGTGACAGTAACACATTACTTGAAGAGAATGTATGAAATATAACATAAAAACAAATATATGACATAAATATCATGGTGGAGTGTCATATCCCATTTGTTATCTATTATCTTCTATCATTTCTTGTAACTTTTTAAATGTTTCTCTTCAATTTCATCTTGGCTTTATCCATTGTGTCATACAAGTATCACATTTATTAAAATCCACCAATACTAGCATATGTACCAAGGGTTCGATAACAGACAAATAATATTACATTCTTTCCCACCACCAATTGTGTAATGATCAGGATATTTATATAATTTAATTAAAAATAGATATTATATTTATTATGAGATTAATTATATTTTATTGAGTGTTAATCTCTCTCCCTCTTTCCGTTACTCCTCCTTCCGTTTTTTTCTCCTCCCGATATGCCCTAGCGAAACCGCCCCCTTCCTATCTCCCTCGCGTCCGCCGATCTGCCTCATCTGCACCATTCTTTTCTCTTCTATCGCTCCTCTTTTCTCTCTCTGTCCGCGCCTTCGTCCTCGCTTTGCCGCCGCCCGCGGCTTCAACCTGCGCGCCACCAGGCCTGGTCCATTGACCCCCCATCGCCCTCCGTTGGTCGCCGCCGCCTCCCGCGGCCTCAGCCTCGCGCGCCCACGCTCCCGCTTGAGCCTGCGTCGCGCCCCCGCGCGAGCCTTCTCCCCCCTCCCCCCCGGTTGATGCCTCAGCCCCCGCCGCCCTCCTCGCGCGGCAGCCTCGCCGTCCGCGCGGCTGCTCGCCGCGCCGCCTCAACCGCCGCACCCCGCGCGGCCATTCCCCCCCTCCCCGTTGACTCACCGCGCCACCCCGCCGCCCCAAGGTCGTAGCAAGGCCGCGCGCCGCCTCGGCGACCACTTCCACCCGCGGCTTCAGCCGCCGTCGCCCGCCAAACACCTCCCGCCCAACCCGCGGCCTCCGTCCCGTGCCTCCACCCCGTTCAACCCGCGACACCGCCGCCTGCTGCCGCCGCCTTGACCCCCCCCCCCGGTCATCCCTGCTGGCACCACGCGCCGCCCGCGTGCTGTCGTCACCATCCCGCCGCCCGCGGCCGCGTCAACCATGCCTGATGTTAACATCTTAGAAAATGCTATGTTTGGTTTTAAACTTTTAAATATTCTTGCCTTTTAAGTTTAATCTTTCAACTTTCAAGTTTTAATTACTCTTTTGATGTTACTTATGTTCTTAGTAAATGGTGATATGTTAGTTGTATTGTGTCTTTTGATGTACTTTTAATATTTTGAATTTGATTATTTAATATCTCACTATGTTAGTGCATTATGTGGTGATAATGTGGAATCTTTTGTGCATGCATTTTGCAAATATATTGTGAACACTATTATGCAGGTTCTTAAAGAAGAAAAGAAGTTCAAACAATGTTAACATTATTTGGTAAGTTTATTTGGTTTAAATTGTCTTAAGTTTATATTTTTTTATACATGCTATGTTCTTGTTCTTATTCAAGTTCATTTGGTTGTGAATGTATGTCAATTGATTACATTTGTAAGTTTAATTTCAATTTTTATGTATTACAATGTCATGATAGTTTCAAAAAATGCTATATACACTCCACCCCACTTCATACCTCGCCTTACTGCCTAGGCGACACCTAGGCTTACACCTTGTCGCCTAAGTTGTAAAAGACCCTTCGGGCGTTTTGGACGCCTTGTCACCTTGACAACTATGGCTAGGGCAGAAGATGGGCCCGCCTTAGCCTGAGTAGTAAAACATCCTCAGCCTCTACACCATCCAACTCTCTTTCTGCCCATGTACGATTATCAAGATCAAACTCAGCTGGATGATTCCTGGTTACCCTCTCTTCTATCTAAGAAGCAAGTGTATACTCCTGAAATATCTGGTCCATATCAACCTCCTTAGGTAGTACTGTCTGTGATATCTATCTTAACTCATATGGACCACCTGCAAACCGTGCAAATCTCTCCTCTGAACTCTTTTGTGGGTCTTTTATGTTTTTGATGAGCAGTCTCATGTTGTAATGACGGAAGAGTAGCTTCTATAGCTTGTCAGAGGTCAACTTATTCCTCCTCTTTGTAGGTATCAGGTTGAATGTACTCCAGTTCCTCTCACAATGGGAGAAACTAGTGCTCTAGCTCAAAATCCTGATACCAATTACAGCAAGTGGATTCTATCCACTCCTGGTGTTGACCTACACCCACCACTCAGCTACAAAAAATAAAAAAGAAGAAAACAATGAACCCTCTTTCACTTGAATTAATGGACTTAAAAGTTATAAAATAAAGAAATAAAACACAATCTTAAATAAATATACTAGGAGAGACTTTATCACAAGAATATCTCAGATCAACATCTGAGTATGCCCCAACTCTCATCTTATATCTTTGCATCTAAAAAATCGTAAAAAAAATGATTAGTTGTTCTCAATTAATTATTAACTCCTAATTATTAATGCAACTCCAACTTATTTCTAACTTAGCTTCTACCCTATCCTGTTGAGATCGGCATAGGCGCTAAATAACTAAGTGTACCTCGCATCACCTCATTATCGTTCGACACCTGTCCTCTACATTGGATGCAGAGTTTTAAAAAATACACTGTAGTCATTTTAGCATATTACATTATGAACAAACCATATATTGACTAAGCAGAAAATAAATAACCACAAAGAATTTATTCACTAACTAACCTGAAACATGTACATCGTGATGCAAAGTCCTATCCCATCGGTCATCTATGATCTTCCACCATTTCTTGTAACATCTAGAATTCTTCCCTTTTATTTTCAATTTGGCCCGGTTTATTGCATCGTACAAGATGCACATCTAGTTCCTATCATCTGAATCTACCAACCTCAGTATAACTACCAGTGGCTCTATAATTGCCAAGTAGTAGGCAATCCTCTCTCAGAATCTTGTCTATGATCTGCCTCTCAGCCTTAACAATAATCTCTAATTTGTCCTCCTTGTTATGCAAGTTGTCCACCATATATTGATAGTACTCCTCGAACTAGGCGAACATGACCAGTGCATGCCTATGCCGATGCAAACTCTTCAATGTTATAAAGTTCGTGGAAAAGTGAGTGAGGCCTGGCTTAACAAGATCATGCCCTCCAATGTATGATCTCATAATGTGAAGCAGATGGGATGTAAATAAATAAATGAAGTGATAGTTTGTGCCTACTTGACAAGTGTGAAAACTGTCTCCTCCTTGCCTATATCCTCTAAGATGAGGTCAATGGAGTGTGCCGTACAAAGTACCTAGAAGAGATGTTGACTCTTCGTCATCAATTTCTTTCCTACCACCTTGTAGGAGAGTTCATTGTTAGTAACAAACTAAACCACATTTTCCTCCTCAATCTCCTCAACTACGGCATCCATTAAGAAGAAAATATAGTTAGTGTTTTTTATCTAGCCCGAAGCATCAACAGACTTCAAAAATATCGTGTCCTCAGAACAATACATCAAGAAGTTTATCATGCTCCTCTTGGTGATACCCCCGTTGCATATAAATGTGCAACCCCTCTCCTTCCATACCAATTTAAAACTATCTATCCACTCCCTCAACTCCCGCACCTCCTCATCTAGCCCACCAGTATATATATGTCTGTTGGTCAGGACTTGCATTCCCAGTCCAACCTTAGCAACGACATTAACTGTAGTTTAAAAGTAAGGGCTGGTGGCTGCATGTGCTAGGACGCCTGCCTTAAGGTAAAAAAAAAATCTATCAACCATAAACAATAAATTAAATAAAACATACATGCATGACATTTTAACAGTTATACCTGCATGTAAAAACCACTTTACAATGTACCTCACTACTCTCTTTGCAGCCATTCTTGTTGCCTTCACCCCTTTCATAGTTTATTTAATGTTCATCTGTGAGGTATTCTACTTCCTATAAAGATACTCATCAGTCGATGTAAATCTCATACTAACATGCGATGAGCTGCCTCCTGTCTCCCTCTCTCAGTCTCCTGAGTAGGTCGAGCCGATGCTGATCGGCCAAAAACAGAGTCAACTCTGGACCCTCTTGCTCCCCTCCTCCTCTCCTCCTTCATTGCTGCTGCAGCCTTGCTAGCATGTCTAGCTCTTCCGAGTTCAGAGTCTGTGGATGAGTCCTCACTCTCCAACTCTGGTTCGGATCTTGCCTTGCCCTTGTCTTTCCCTTTGTGGGTATGCATCTCTTCCCTCCTGCTCTCAAGGAGCTCATCATGCAATTCCTCCCTCTATTCAATCTTAATCTCCCATTGAGAGGCTCGTTCGGTAAGGTAGCTTCTCATCTCTTCGCTCTTCTCCCTAGGCACTGTATCACATTTCTTGACATTGCCACCTACTACGGCAATGTGTTATTTTAATCAAAACACACCCCCGTTCATCTCATTTCCACACTTGTATTTGACCCTCTTTTTTGATAGGTCTATCATGTGCCCGTGTTCCCAACTGACATTAGAAGGATGTGCCGATACTACATCATTTTCGTGATCAGCCATTCCATTGTCTATTAAAGTATATCTACTTGTCTTTAAGTATATTATAATCACATAAAACTATGTTAGATCAATGCTTTATATTTCTTAAAAAAACCTTTTAGGGCCCTCCTATTATTTTTTAAAATTTTTAGTAACTTTTCTAAATTTTTTACAACAAAAAATATAAAATGACTGATTCAGAATTGGTCGATTCCAACCGATTGATCTAATTAGGAGCCCACTGATTCTACTTCCGATTCCAATGTTTCCATCCTTGCGCATAATGGGCTAAATATATCCCATATCATGTTGATTTTGAGATCATATATGCCTCTCCATGTTGATATACTATGCATGGATTGTCATCTCGGATCTCGACTTCGTCTCGGAAGGTTGAGAAGAGATCTCGTGAGATTCTCGTAAAAATCTCGGGAGATCGGATCTTGGATTTCATTTACGTAGGGTATATCTTACCAAATGATTGTCATCTCGCATTTAAATTTTATCTCATGGAGATTGAAGAGGATATCTTGAAAAAATCTTTAGATTGGATCACGGAACTACCAGTCAATGTACATATTTAAGTGTAAAATGACATGTAATCTCTTCAAAAAGGACAAGAGAACTCATTTTAAACATTAAAATAAGCTGTGAGAGAAATAAAAGTTTAACATAGAGATGATGAACTATTGTTAACAAGAGACATACAAGGAATCTTATGTTAGACCAAAACTTCATCTTGAATAATATGGATAAGAGATTGGTGACATCTTGGGTCAATTGTATATATATAGTCATAAAGATAGTAAGTTATAAAATTTTATCAAACAACAATGTCTAGATGAATATTTGGATGAATTACATAATAAAATTGACAATATATGGAGCAAACTTAACAAGGACATCTAACAAGTTAAGGGTAATAATAGGCAGAGTAGATCAAGGTACAAGAGGTAATATATAGATATTCTCATTTTGGCGATCTCGTTTCTCAGATGCACAGAGAGAGAGAGATTCTCAGGAGATGGCATTCCATGATACTATGTATCCCATATCATATATAAATGACATTATGTGTTAAATGTCTCCATGGTAAGATGAGGGAGCATTAATATAACCCACATGAATCACATAAAATGCAAATATGATAAGATGAATTTAAAAACCACTAAATCTGAAAATGGTTATGAGAATATGATCCAAGGACATAAAAATGACAGCTTTTCAATTTGAATATAACCAATGCTTAAAATAATCAAATCCAGAAACCATGACCCGGAACATGATAAATTTAATGAAATCCAATCTACTTGGATATGAAATGATCTTTCAGATTCTGATTTCCTGATCTAAGCATGTATAGATCAGGTATGTATGCCAAACAGCATGGTCTTGCGTATGCTAAGTTTCAGGTGATATGGGTCGTTGAAAGTTGAAACCATCCTTTAGTATTACCGAGCCTAAATTTTGAAGGGTAACAGGATTTTTGGAGTACCCGAGACCCACATGGATTATGATGATCCAAGGTATTAAGTCCCTGTGTCAAAATTCTGAAAACTCCTAGACTGGGTTGTTTAATATGTGAAGACTGGTAGGATATGCGAAACTCTGAATAGCCGGGATATATAAAAATTAGATCCGTGTTCAAATTGTGATTTTAAACCCGGGTATATTCGATTCCAATTATAAAGTGTCCAGCATGTATGATCAAGACAAGGATGTATGGACTAGATATGCCTACATCTGAGAAATGTATGAAATCTAGTATGGCACTTTCTCACAGTTTGTACAATGTAAAATCAGATTTTGATTGATCCTCAAATGCTTAGAGGGAATGTAGCTGATCCAAAAGAAAACTATGAAGTCCTAATGAGTAGATATCTACGTGAAAGGTAGCTGAAATAAAGGTTTCTCATATCCTAAGTCCTAGAGTTCCTATCATTCTGATTCCCACGTGATCAAATTCTGATATGGTGCTTTCCGATCCATAAAATCTTTAAGTAAAAAAATTTACTTGATGCTAGAGAATAAGATGAATGCACGATGGACCTTTTAAGATCAAAATGGCTTATAAAAAATATGAGAACGTTAATGAACTTGCTTTAATTTATTACCATAAAAATCAGATTTAGGCAAATATAACTAAATCTAAACTGATAAGACTTAGAAAAAAAATGAATCTGATTTCACCAAATCTAAGGTGTTAAGACTTAATAAAAATAAAATAATGAATTGGAATGAAGACCATATGATCAAAACACATGATCATTAATGAAACTTATAGTTGAATCATGTTTCTGTACTTCGGATCCAAATTAACACTAATGGTTCAAAATATATCTTATGTTAAGATTTGAATTAAAGAGTTATATCCATGTCAAACATGTCAAAATGTTTAAGAATCCATTAAGGAATATAAGTTTAAGATGTTGGAATCGTAAAATAAAATATAAATCAAACTTAAATCCAACTCAATATACTAACTTTGTATTTCATTGAAAATATAAGGTTAAGACTCCCACACGTATTAGTATTTTAATGGATGTATGTTTCCATTCCATGAGTTGTTTGTGACAGTTAATCAAGAGTATTCGAGTATCTCAAGTAATTAACATTGAAAATTCACACCTTCCGATATGTGTTTTCAAAGTAATATATGTTAGCTAAAGATAGGAAAATTTCCTTTCCTAAATGAATGGAAACCAAATTAATTTCCAACCACACATTTTTATGATGTTAAAAACGATGTTTCATAGTATGTTTCTTTGAAAGAAATAAAAATTGTGCGGGCAAAATCACTCACATTTTGCTGTCTAGGGAGATCTCAAAGGAGATAATTTCACGAGTATAATTGCTAACATTAGCAGCATCCATCTTACAGAAATTCCTGAAGTCGTGAACCCCAACAAACTTCTTGGCAGCATTCTTCATTTCCTGAATATCATAAAATAAATAAAAAAGAACAGAGGATTTACGGTCAGTAATACTTCACGAAAAGAAAATCCAATACTTGTCAGCTTCTATAGACAACAGAGAGCTCATACCGTTATATCAAGAGAACCCCTCCAAAAGAAATATTTATACTCTCTATACAAACAAGTAAATCTGCACGAATAGTTTAAATAAAGTCATTTGAAATTCTAAAAACAACACAAATGTCAATACTTTGTACATTTGTTACAAGTTATTAGGGGAAAAAAACAACCTGATTATATTAGAAATTCCATCAAGTTTGATAATACAAAGTTGGAAGAAGACTGCATATCCAGATCAGAAGTTACCAGACCTGCTGCCACATGACCTAAATTCATAGGCTATACTAGCTATGATATATAATGCCCTATCATATTGCAGTATCTAAGATATGGTTAGGTCATAAGACATTGAACTTCGATCAAACCCCAATTTTTATTACGTACTATGTTGACTATAAATATATACCATGTCAAATAAAAGAAATCACCAGTTGCAACATATCTCTAGTATTCCAGGGGCTACCTAAATTTGTGCAGTACAATCATCCTCATTGATTAATCATACACCAGGAAACACTTATCACAAACCTCTTTTCCAAGATTCAACTCACAGTTTACATAATTGTAACTCAGAATTCAACTCTACATAATCCAAATTCTTTCCAAATAACATAAAAATCCATTTTCAAGAAACTTGTCACTTTTCGGGCCAAGATTAATATAAAATGAGTACACTAAAAATCTCATAGTGTGTCTAACCTTATAATCCATATCATGGAATGTGTTGATAGTTTTACGCTAGCTGTCACCGACCACAACTCTTCTCCTTTCTCATCCAGACTTGGGACCAGCCATGGTGGAGTCAGATCTATGTTAACTAGGAGGAAGATAATTCAATATGATAAGATGATTTAAATATCTCTAAAGAAGTAACTCAAAATCGACATGAGTGGAGAAAGAGAATTTATTTGCTTGATCCGAAATAATTTAGAATTAAAGCTTGAGTTGAGTTGAGATCTAAAGTTATAATAGAAACAAGAGTCACTTTTCTCTCGGCCCACCCCTACAACTCTCTCTCTCTCTCTCTCTCTCTCTCTCTCTCTCTCTCTCTCTCTCCCTCCCCTCCCCTTCCCACCCTCTCTCATTTTTCACAGCCCCTCCCATCACTGTCCCCTCTCACAATGTCCCTCAGACCCTCCCGAGCCTGTCTCCTCCCCTCTCTCTTCACCTACCACCCTAGTCCCAACCCTCACTAGTGAGACCCCTCACTCTCTCCCAATCTCCACGATCCCCTTTTCAGTTTTTTTGTACAAAAATTCCCGGCATTTTGATATTTTGGGCGTTTAGTATTTCAATATTAATTTTACAATATTATTAGTAACTAACATATATAATATAAATTAATAAATATATACAAATACTTTACCTCATGTGCATGAGGGGAGGCAAGGCACTTCTTGCCTTGGGTGCCTCACACCTCTAAACCAACACCAAGATAGAGAATACTTGAAAGGAATCAAAGGAAAAAAAAAGCAAAATCATTAATCCAACAGATTAATAATAGCCAACCATTTGAGAAATTGTTTTCCACAGGTATCTTTAGAATCTTCTGACCTCCCTGACTTCAAGTCACAAGATCTCCCAATCCAGATCACCTCAGATCCTCTCCTTGCATCCACGAGTAGAGGACAAAACGATCTAGCCATAGAAAGTAATTTAGGCTCATAAGTCGAAGTATGGCTTACCTAATTGCTTCTGGAATCCACTGTTCAGAGAGTTGCAAGGAAAGCAAAAAGAATTCCTCCAATCATCCAGAAATAATAATGCTTTCTCCAACTGGTTTTACTCCCCTTTTATAGGTTATGTTTCCTTAAAGATGCCCCTCAAGGTTAGGGTAAGGATGTCCACAAAATATCTAGGGCCAAATTGGTCCAGACTCCCGACCTCATGCATTTTGCATGATGATTAGAAAGTTAAGTACCCAATTTTGGCACAAAGAGGTATTAAAGATTGACAGATTTTTGACAATCCAGAAAGGTCAGAATTTCAACCATTAAAGCCAAAACATGATGTATGAATTATACATGTATCATACTTGTCATTTGGCACTAAATATCAACATGTATTAATTATCGGTTGACAGACGGAAAACAAGACAAGGAAGGATGAGTCGAAATTGGGATCAAGATCGACATAGGCCAACCAATCCTAGGAACTAGGGAAGAAACCCAATCCAACTATGGAGATCCCCTGGGATTAGTTTGGCTTCACCGCTCCCAGCTTCCCCCCCTATTTGGCAGGAAAGGTTGTGCAAATACGAAACTGGATAGGCCAATCCAAAGAAAGAAAAATGATCCAGGATCAGATCGGATCGGTCTTTCAAAAACTGAAAAAATAAAAAATGCAAGAAAAAATGTTTCAGGCAGTTCCACAATGGAAGGGACGTTGGAATGGGCAACAGAGCCACCACCTCGTAGTGAAATGGCGACCACAGCCACCCTGGTCCTTCCGTGCCCTAACTGGGCAGGGAAAGAGGCTCATATTGGGTCCCAGAGCTGCCAACTTAAGTTAGTGGATTGGTGCCTTTCGGGTCTGTTATGTAGCACAGTAGTGGTGCACTGCCGGGATCGACTATGAATCTGCCAATCAAGACCGATTTGGTCCCAATCCATACCAATACCAGAGTATCTCTGGGGTCAGATCGGGTATTCCCCCTAGGATCAGATCTATCTATGCCAATCCCAGTCCAAGATCGGACGATCTTGATCCAGATCAGAAACCACGGTGATCATATATTGTATGCATCTTGACTGATAAGAATTATAAGTTGAAGTTCCACATATGTCAACAGGCGTATATTATCAGTCTGAGTCTACAATTTATAAACTAGGAAGAATCTGTTGACAGATCTGCCTCATCAATAATATTATCGGTCTACAATTTCTAAACTACGAAGAATCTGTTGACAGATCTGCCTCATCTATACACATTTAACCAATTTAGATTGATAGACTTTGTCCAGTTTTAGTTCTTATAGGTTCGAAATTTCCCATTTTTGGTATGAACATTTAAAGCTTGATTTACATGTTTGGATAATCGTTTCACACTTGTTGACTAAAATGCCCTTACCATGCATACAAGTGATAATATTTGAATTTTTTTATTTTTGATTTTTACCCATCGGACTTGTGAAGTACTAATATTAATGACATCAAACAAACACTCGAGTACCCTTAATTAGCCGCCATAGCAATTCATGAATAGAAACCATACATCCACAAAAATAAACAACAAGGAGCAACAGCTCCATAAACTTGTTTAAATGCAATTATTAGCAATTTCTTTGCTTGTTTGGTTTAATTTGATTTTTTTCAATTTTTAAGAGTTTGATTTGTTTTAGATTTAAGACTTCATGTCATTTTCATATTTGAGATTGCTTAAGATTTAATTTGAGTTGATCGGCAAATTAGTTTCATTTTTTTTATTAAGACTTAATGTCTTTTGATTTCATCATTTGCTTTGAATTTGATTGAGATTCTGTTTGAGATATGTTTTATTTGGATTTGACTTGATCAAGACTTAGTGTCTTTTATCTTTGGGGGGTGTCTTGAGTTTGATTAAAAGTTTTAACTTTTTTTAAGTTTGGTTTGTTTTTGAATGGGTTGTTTATTTCTATCTTTTGTCTTTTGAATTTGTTTTGAATCTTGATTTCTTGTGGGTTTGGCTTCATACCTTTCACATTTGGGATGGTTTGACTTACGTCTTTCTTGACTTGCTGTCTTTCCAGATTTGATATGTTTTTTGAGATTTTTTTCAGCTGGAATTCAAGATTTGATGCATTTGGAATGAGCTTTAAATATCATATTTGAAGACTTTAGGTTTGAGTTTCAAATTTTAAGATTTGGGAGTCTGGGATTTCAGAATTTTAGATCTGAAATTTAAGAAGTTTAAGCATTTTCATACTTTTTTAGCTTTCTTCCCATTCAGTTCCTTGCACTTTGCTGATGACGATTTCAGATTTTTATTAAATATCTGAATTTTCAGATTTCTGCATTTTTTATTTAGGATTTATTTCAGCGTTTGATGTTCTTGGAACTTTCAGATTTAAATTTTTCATATTCTAAACTTTTCAGATTTAGAGATGAGTAAATTTCTTGAATTCTGATCATTAGATGACTGATTTAATTTCTCTATTTCGGTTTGCATCCCTTCAGGTTCATGGGACTGTTAGGGCTCTCATCACACCATAAATGACATTGAACATAACATTTCCATAATTTGGATTCAATTGAGATGGGGAAGGCATGAAAGAGCCATAATTTCACATGGATGAATTAGGATAGAATCTTTGTTAGCCCTTGATAGGTATTAGGGCATTCATCTAAAGACATTAACCTTATTGGCCAGGTATGGGCATGTCAACATGAAAATATCATATATGGCATTTTCCTTAACTAAGGTTATTAAAATATGATGTGGAATATCATGCATGATACGTGTGAGAAGACATGCAAGCCTTAATTTCCATTAGCATTTTTTTATTTCAGTATTTAAGATTGATTTGATTTCTTTTCCTTTTTTGTTCAATGACCTTGAAGGCTTGCTGAAGTCATCCCGGGCCTTGATGGTATGTTTGGTCTTCATTGGGCCCATCGGCCTGCTTGATCATCATTGGGCCTACTGTGGGCCGGCTTGCTAATAGGGTCCCTAAACCCTAAACCCTCAGGAGTGTTTTCAATTCCATAGCATGCTCCCCTCAAATTTTGATAACACTTCGGCTAGATCGAATGGGAGTGGTTGTATTTATCCAAAATAACAAGCTATCTCGATCCCCTTTCTTAGAAAGGTAGAGCAAAACCATTTCTATATCCAAAATAGTAAGTTATCTAGGTCCCCTTTTATGGAAAGGAAAAGCAAACCCATTTTTGTATCCAAAATAGCAAGCTATGTTGATCCCCTTTTTTAAGAAAAGGAAGAGCAAAACCATTTCTTCTACTCTTTTTTTTACTTTCTTCCATTCTCCATCTTCATTTTCTTCTCTTCAACTTCATCTCCTCCTTTCTCCATGCTTCTTAGACGAACAATATCATTAAAGGGCTACTCCCCTTATGATTTTTCTATTTTTTCTTCTTCATCTTTTCCTTTTTGGTGCAGGTGATGAGTGTAATCACCAAGGGACTACTCCACCTTGTGACCTTTCTAATGGTCTTCCTCCATTTCTTTTGAAGCAAAAAATGGGCGGTATCACCAAGGAGCTACTCCGCATTGTGATCTTTCTAATGGTATTAATCCTCCTTTTCTTCTAGTGCAGGGGATGGGCGTATCACCAAGGGGTTACCCCACATTGGATCTTTCTAATGGTCTTCTTCTCCCTCTCCAGGCACAAGAGTGAAGCAGTATCTCTAAGGGGCTACTCCCTGTATGGTTTCTCTATCGTTTCTTTCTTCTCTCATTGGCACAGCAACAGAAACAAGCAGAGCTTTTTCTCTCTTCTTCCTCTTTCCCTTCCCTTCTTCTCTTGGACCTCCAAGGTTGGTACACAGCAAGGGACATGGAAGAAGAGGGCAGTGGCTGTAGGTTGGGAGAGCATTGAATGTGGGGGTTTTCTGATCAGTTTTAGGGGTCTGTTTGGGGGACCTGCTTTGGGGTTCTGAAAGGGGGTTGTATAGGGCTGAAAACCGACCTGTTTTGGGGGTTTCAGAACCCGATACAGGGACTAATTTCAGGGCCTGTTTAGAGCTGATTTCAGGACCTGCTAGAACCTGGTTTCAGGATCCAAACATGGGTCTTTTGAGGCTCTGAATGGTATTTTAGGGGGCTGTTCAAAAAGGCAAAACAGCACCTGAACAAGGGCTTCCATGGGCTGTGCGCATAGGGTTTTTATGGCCTACATAAGGTCTGAATGTGGGCCCAAACAGGCAGTTCTTATGGGGTGCGCAAGGACATGTTGTAGGGATATTTTGGGGAGTTTGGGGGTATGAGAACATGAGGTTTTTGGGTGTAGAACAGAGGAAAGGGGGCTGTCCCCTCCTCCTTTCTTCCACTTATTCTTATTTTCTTCTCCTCCTTGGAGGCACCATGCTCAGCAGGGAGAGGGCTGCAGGAGCTGCAGCTTCAGTTGGGAGTCAGGACACCAGCCTCGGCAGCAGCGGGTACAGGCTGCAGCATGGGGAGGTGATGGCAGCAAGTATACTAGCATCACCAGCAGGGCTTCGGCAGCCACCGGCCCACCGCACAGAAGCAGTTACAGCAGGACAGCAACATGCCACAGCATGCGGAGGAGGAGATGGTAGCATCGGCAAAGGCAGCAACCATTTCAGCATGGCAGCAGTAGAGCATGGGGAGGAGGAGACGGCAGTGTTGGCAGCAGCATGGGGACTGGGGAGAGCTGCAGCCCTCCATTCCTCTTTTCTTCTTGCACAGGTTCTTCTCCCAGCTCACTTCATCTCTCTTACTGCATGTTGGCGGATAGGGCAGGGGGTAAGCACGTGGAACCCTTCTTCAAATGGCACAAGGCTGTTTTATAGAAAGGGGGGGAGATGAAAGGGTGGAAGATGAAGGGGTAATCCAAGTGAGCCTTAGGGTCCCCCATGTGGCTGTTGGAGTCCCCGTGACTTTTGGAGTCTTCGTGTGACCTTCCATCTTCCAAAGACCACTGATGTGGTATAGGGCTGTTGGAACCTCGTTTATTCTCTTTTGTAGAAAATTCTTTTTTGCTTTAGGCTAGCATTGACTACTATGAAAATATGTGGTATTCATAGGAGTATTAGCTAATTTGATGTGGTATTATTTTATAGGAACACCGATGGTTCCACAGATTTGCTAAGTGTCGATATGGGTATCACCCACCACTTAGATGATCTGAACCACAATTTAATTTGTGAGGTTATCTGAGTTCTTTGAAAATAAATTTTGACCTCTCTCCACCGGACTTGCGATATTCCGGTGTTAATTACATCGAGCGAACACTCGAATACCCTTGATTGATCGTCACAGCAACATATTGAACGGAAGTCATGCATCCACATAAACACAAAGCTGAAAGACATATCCCCATGGCCTTATGAGATGGAATTTGGTTGAACTTAATTCAAACTTTTAAGTTTGGGTTTATTGATTTTCTTCTTGATTTAAGATTTGATTTGATTTGTTTTGTTTATGTCTTTGGTCATTTGTTGACTTAGACAAATTTGAGTTGATCTCTTTTTTTTGTTTGTAGGAATTGATTTCCATTTTTTTTGTGTTTGTTAGAATTTTTTTGCTTGATTTAAGTGAATTTCTTATTATTATTAAGATTTGTTCTTAATAATATTGATCACTTTAATTTTCATAGTTGATTTTAATCCAACATGACTTGTTTTTGTAGTCATTGGTTGACATTTTTTATGCATTATTTAATGACATAATTTTGATTAGATTATGTTAACATTTTATTAACGTTTTGATCATTTATTTGATTTGAATTTTGTTATGCACACTTAATTATTTAAGTAGCATTATCCATTTGGGTTGATTTAATTTTCTATGGTTAAGTCGGATTCAAACTTAACATGTTTTGTAACCATTTGTGGTCATTTTTTATGTATGATTTTATGGCATGAATTTGATTTGATTATGATGGCATTTTTGTTAATAAATAAGTAATTATTTGATTTCATCAAATTTACTTATTTGATTTTTAGATTTACTTATTTGATTTGATTTAATCAAGTTTAATTATTTGATTACGTTTGAAAATTACTTAAATAATTTATTTAGTTTATTCCATCTCTTGGAGTCCATGGGGATTTGATGTCACTTTTGGAGTAACATAACACATCAATCGAACTTGAATTTCATTTCATGTCGATCTGAGTACATAGGAGTACAACAAATGAGAGGGCTTTCAAGCCTTTCTTCTCAATACATGTCATGACTTATGTTCGGTTTAACCGGCATTATGACTTTACCGATCTGGGTTTTTTCATTTAGAATTCCCGTTCGGCTTGACCGGCATTTCGGTTTGACCGATTTGGGTTTTCATTTAGAATTCCCGTTTGGTTTGACCGGCATTTCGGTTTAACCGACTTGGGTTTTCATTTAGAATTCCCGTTCGGTTTGACCGGCATTTCGGTTTGACCGACTTGGATTTTCTATTTGAATTCCCGTTCGGTTTGACCAGCATTTCGGTTTGACCGACTTGGGTTTTCTATTTGAATTCCCGTTCGGTTTGACCGGCATTTCGGCTTGACCGACTTGGGTTTTCTGTTTTTATCCAAAATAGCGAACTATTTTGGGCCCCTTTTAATGGAAAGGTAGCGCAAAACCACTTAATTTCGGCAGCATTTCGGCTAGACCGGAGTTGGGTTGGCTATTTTCTATCCAAAATAGTGAACTATTTTGGGCCCCTTTTAATGGAAAGGTAGCGCAAAACCACTTAATTTCGGCAGCATTTCGGCTAGACCGGAGTTGGGTTGGCTATTTTCTATCCAAAATAGCGAACTATTTTGGGCCCCTTTTAATGGAAAGGTAGCGCAAAACCAGCCCCTTTTTATGGAAAGGTAGCACAAAACCAGGGTATTTCTTACCTTCTAAGGAGTGAGAATGTGGAGCTTCTCTCTCTTCTCAACTCTCTCTTTTCTCACCACTTTCCCACCCATGTACGTATGGCACTTGGGGGGTATTTATAGAGGTTTTTGGAGGGGCATTCTGGTCATTTGGCAAGCCCCCACTAAGTCCATTTTCGCAATAGTGGGGGGGGTGACTGGAGTGGGGTGAAGTTACCCCATTTTTCCCCATTTTTTCTGATTTTTTCTGGCCCTGTTTGACTAGGTCAAACTGGGGGGTAAGTTCACCCCCCAGTTGGCCGAAGCCGCAGCCGCCCGCGCGTGGGCGCGCGCGTGGCTCACGACTGCCCACTCGGCGGTCGTGTGTGTGCTGTGTTTTTTTTTTTTTGAAATTCTCTCCCGGTCAACCGGGAACAGCCCCCGGGTTGACCCGGGCCCGCGCAGCAGCGCGCCGCGCGCCCGCGCGGCGCACTGGCCCACGCGGCCGGCTGCGCCCACGCGGCTTTTCATTTTTTTTTCTTGTTTTTTTTTCAGCCGCGGCCAGCCGCGGAACCGCCGCCCGCAGCCCTCTCTCCTCTCGGTTCTCTCTCCCCGACAGGTTCGCTCGCGCATCTTCTCTTCGTCTCGACGGCGCACGCGCAGGGGCCTCCGACGGTGACAGATTCCGCGGCGACGGACGGCGCGTGCGCACGAGGGACTCCCGGCGGTGACGGGCGGTGCTTGGCGATCTCCTTCGGCGGCCGTTTGCACGGAGGCAGCCATTCGGCCGGCCTTTACGGCGACAGTCCCTCCGGCGGACTCCTTCCGGTGGTGCTGCTGTACGCACAGGGATCCGGCGGTCTTCCTCCGATGCTCTACCTCTCCCCTGGCGCATAGAAACCTGCTCGCCACAGGTTCTTTTGGCAGCGGTTTCCGGTGGGCTTTGGCGAGGGCTTCTGGTGACAACGTTGGTGGGGAAGACTCCTCTTTTTCTCTTCTTCTCTGACAGCAATAAGGTTTCGTCGCAAGACCTCTTCTTGGCAGTGTCGGTGCGCACGCAAGAACCTGACAGCGGGCTTCTCTCGACGGTGAACGTCTCGACGGAGCTCGCTTCAGCAAATTTTGGTGAGAATCTTTCTCTCGACCCCTTCTTCTCTATTTGTCAATGGCGCGCAGCAAATCTGCCGGGGACAGATTTTTTTTAGCGCTTTCTTTTTTTGACAGCCCAAGCAGTGACATTCCCCTCGCCGTGCTTCTATAGACGGTGGCCTTTGGCAGTGGCGTCGAAGTCCTTTCCGACGTCGGCGGCAGTTTGTGCGGTTGCGAAACTTGTCGCGACAACCCGTGACGACACTGGTCGGGGAGACGGATCAACGGCAGCGGTCTTCTACTATCGTGCGGTGCTTCGTGCGTTCGTCCCGTCTTGACCGACAGCTCCAACAACGGTGCGACGACATCGGAAAGGGTGACGACATCGTCTTTTATTTTATTTTATTTCCATTGTATTCAGTGGTCATTCATTTTCATCATCATTTTTTTTTTCGACCACGATCCGGATGAATTTCGAGGGATTTGTGTCCTCGGATTTAAATTCCGGTAAGTTGTACAAACATGTTTGTAAAGGAATACATGTGTGCACATTGAGTTATTTTATAAGAATGTGTTGCTTGTCAGTATTTTTTTTGTTAAAAATAACCGGTTCAACAAGGGCTGAGATCATAGATTGCAGAATCGGTCAAATAGGATCGGAATCGGCCGATTCCGGAACCGGATCGGCCGATTTCGATCTGATTCCTGTTTGAAGAACCAATTCTGACCTGAATTTCGCTGGAATCGGTCTGAATCGGTCGAATCGGATAGGAATCGGATCAGAATCGGCTGAATTGGCCAGAATCGGACCGAATCGGCCTGAATCGGACCAAATCGGTCGGAATCGGTCCGAATCGGAATAGAAATCAAATCGGAATCTGAATTTTTTATTTGTTAAAAAAAAACTCCTGCTTCTGGATTGGTTTCTCTTCTTGAGAATCGGTTAGAATCGGATCAATCTGATCCGATTCGAATCGGATCAGTACTGACCGATTCTGATTCCGATTCCGGAATCCTTGGCTGAGATGGACTTAAATTAGCAATAAAATCGATTTGTTTTGGAATAAATATGCAGCTCAATAAATGTATAGGGAATGGGCTGCGAAATTGACACTTCATAGGTCCATTTTGTAAAAAAAATACAGCCTATTGAATGGGGAAAAGGTGGGCTGAAAAATTGACATTGACAGGGTCAATTCAAACTAACAAGGAAATGGTCCCCACTTAATAAGTAAATCTAAGAATTGACTATGTAGACCAATTGAGGATTAGATTAGTACAATTCTAGTCCAATAATAATAGCTTTTAAAATTTTCAGTGCCAACAACAACTCATTACAACTTCTCTTCCCCACCTCAATGCTGACAGATTGGAGGATCTGAACTTCAAGGCTTTCCACAGATCGGGCCAATCTATTGGTATGATACCAATAGGGCTAATATGGTTCTTCTGCACACCCACAAATATAGTCAGTAAATCAACATTTATGGTTAATTTCAGTTTGTATTCACCAACCCAAGCCCTAGAATAGTAGGACTCTACCCCAAATCTATGAACCAGCCAGCATGGTGCTGACCATGCAAGCATCACATATAAGTCATGTTGGAATCTAAAGTATCAAAATACATATAATTTATGCAGAAAACAGAACTATGGGCCTGTGGCATAGATCAGCAATCATCCCTTTGATTAATTTATGCACAACTAAAATTAGGACTACCTACCTGTTGCCATGTCCTAGTCTCTTGGTTCCTTTCTCATACCTCTTAGATCCATGATTCAAAGGAACATCCAATCCAGATTGTGATCAGCAGCATGATCTGGCTTCAGAGAAAAAAAATGCAGTCCAGATATTTCTTTTACGTTGGTATGTGCCTGGACTCAAGCCTGATGGGCCTGGATTGACCAATTTTGCTCCAGGATCAAGTCAGATAAAAGGATCGCAGAATCAGAACTGGGACCCAAATTGGATCAGATCAGCCAGATTCAGGCCAATTCTTCGTAAAGTAACCTGATCCGGAATGGATCCAGATAGGGAATTTCTTTTCTTTCAAAAAAAATCATAAAAAAACATTGTAAATCTTAAAAATTTAAGAAAACACCTAAAACAGTTAATAACATAAATGTAACATTTAACAAACTTTTACGTCAATACGAGAGGTTTTAATTCAAATGGATATAAGATAACATCAATACTCATTCTAATAAAGATAAAAAATAGCATAATTCATAATGAATACAAAAGATACTTCCCTAACACCAATATCTATGAAACTTACCTTCATAGTCCTCATTCTCTTGATTCTCCTGTATACTCCACTGAGAATTTCAATCATGATTGGCCCATATCCATATGAAAATAATGATTCGGCCATTAGACTAAAATCGTACAAACTGTCAAAAGCTAGAGCTGCGGGTGAATAATAGGGCTCCAAATCCTTAGGGGACGCCACATAATTTCTCGTCACATACTCATCAAAAAATCACATTTGATTCCAACATTAACTTCTACCACTTGATTATTTTCTCTAACCCAAATCATCAGCGCTTGCTTCATTAATATGCATAGTGGTATTTGATACTCCACTTCCACCTAAATCACCTACATCTTGATGTAGTGCAAGTGGAATGATCTCTTCCTCGTCATCATTTGAGGAAAGTGTTCGGGTAGTCTACACGTGATAATTAACTTCCTCTTCTCCACTTCTTCTTGTGCACTCTGACAAATATTTTGTTGGTAAACCTTCTTCAATGATTTGAAAACTACAAATCTTTTTTCTTTTGTGAACTCTTCTTGGTAGTAAGACCTACACTTGAAGCTGCATAGGGAGTTGGAGCTGGATTTGGCTACGGAGCTGGAGTTGTACAAGAAACCTTAGTATCTTGTCCTTCTTATATCTCTTCTTCCACACTCTATACACTGTCAAACTCATCTTTGGTCAATGCTCGATCATTCAAGTCTTAACTTTTGAGGTGGTATGACATCATTGTCATCAATATATGTCGCAAGTGAATATTCTTCTTAGAAAAAGATATTATAAGTCAACATTATTATGTGATAAGTCTTGACTACCTACAAATCCGGTGAATCTTTCTTCAAATATTTTTTTACATTCCTTGATGATCTTTATTATAATGGCAAAAAACAAGTTTTTCTAATATTTAACTCTTCAGCATACTCCTCCTTTTACTTGTGTATAAGTTTGAAGGTGCTCCAATTTCTCTCACACTACAATGAACTAGTGTTCTGACTCAGTACCCAAACTACAATAGTGGTGAGTGGATTCCATCCACATCTGGTTTTCACCTATATCCACCGCTCAGTTGGAAAAAATAAGTAATACAATAAGTGTGTATCTTTCTTATAAAAACATAACATGTACCAAATATTATCACACATGCCAAAAGAAATTTTGCCATATAAATATTGTAGTCATGGATCTCCGTACACTCCAATTCGATGCATATATCCTTGCATCTTAAAAAAGTATGAAATACAATTAAGTCAATCGGTCCTCAAAATTCAATTTCAATTTCCATTTTTGTTCTAATTTGGGCACTCATGGCCAAATGTTGTATCACTGACAACGTCCCGCACATAACCGCTACATCATTACATACTTATATGTCATATTGCATCTTTGGGTTTAAGAAATATCATGTCAAAATAAAATCCAACCATTAACACATAACTACAACCCTTGAATGAAATATAACATGTAAATAAATACCTACTACATGACTATCATGGTGAAGTATCTTATCCCATTTGTTAACAATAATCTATCATCATTTCCTATAACTCTTTGGACGTTTGTCTTTGATTTTTCATCTTTACTTTGTCCATTGTATCATACAAGTAACCATATTTAATATTTGTCAGTAGAATCCACTAATCTCAAGATATGAACCACCGGTTCTATCACGGACAAGTAGCATTACACTTTCTCACCACCTATTGTCCTCAATAATATGCTTCATCTTAACTAGGATCTCAAATTGATCTATTGAGTCATGTAATCAAGGTATTCTAATGAAAAAATGAATCTCTTCAAATTGTGTCAATCTCTATGCAAGCTCTCTAACATGATAAAATGCATAACAAATCTAGTGGGACCAGATCTCACTAAATCACACTTATTGATATGCTCTTGCATGATGTACAGTAATATAGGATGTCCATATATGAAAAATGTAATAAATTGACCTTAACTTATTAAGAACCTCACATGTCTCCTTCCAAATATCCTCCTACATCAAATCTATGAAGTGTGATGCACAAAGAATCCCAAACATATTTCTTCTAACCTCCATCAATTTCTTCATTGTAGCCTCATAAGATGCTTCAATATCAGTCACAAATTGCACAATATTGTCTTCTCCTATTTCCTTAACATCGTTCGTAAGACTAAAAAAATATTTGGCATTCTTTACCTACCCAAATATATCAATACTCTTCAAAAAAATTGTACCCTCAGGACAGTAAATAAGAACGTTTATCATGGATCTCTTAGTGATTTATGTCCATCCGTTGCATATAATAGTGCAACTTCTTTTTTTCTGTATTGACATGAATCCATCTATCTATGATGATAACTCATCAACCTCTGCATACGATGCAACCTTATATATATATATATATATATATATACTTGATATATACTTGGACTTTGAAACTTTTAGTCCCTAGTTATCCTCTCCAATAGCAACAACTCAACTCAACTCAACTAAGGCCTTTATCCCAAATTACTTGGGGTCAGCCATATGGATTCTCTTTCTCCACTCGTGTCAATTTTGTGTTATTTCTTCAGAGATATTTAAACCATCTAAATCATATAGAATTACCCTCCTCTAAGTTAACTTAGGTCTACCACGTCCCTTTTTTGTTTCTGTCATTTTAATATTTTCTATCTTTCTAACTGGAGCCTCTTTAGATCTACGTTTAATATGTCCAAACCATCTCAATCTCCCTTCTTTCAATTTGTCTACAATTCTCGTTACTCTTACATTTTCTCTAATATATTCATTCCTTATTTTATCTAATATAGTGTGATCACTCATCCATCTTAACATTCTCATTTCGGTGACACTTATTTTAGAAGTATGTTTTTCTTTTATTGTCCAACATTCACTGCCATACAACATTACAGGTCTTATACTTGTACGATAAAATTTTTCTTTCAACTTTAATGAAATTTTACGATCACATAGAACCCCTGCAGCCAATCTTCACTTCATCCAACCTGCTTTAATTCTATGATTAACGTCTTCCTCACATTCTCCATCTTTTTGAATAATTGATCCAAGATACTTGAACTGAGTTTTTTGAAACAATATTATCCCATCTAAACTGACGCCCTCACCTACTTCTCTTTGGTTTTTATTAAATTTACAATACATATATTCTGTTTTAATTCTACTAATCTTGAAACCTTTAGTCTCCAAAATATTTCTCCACATTTTTAACTTTCTATTCACTCCTTGTGTTTCATCTATCAATATGATATCCATATTTATGACATTTGTTTCCAACATGTCCATTGAGATCTCCTCCAATAAAAATATTTTCTTCATTTGGTATACTCTGCATAAAATCATCCATATCCTCTCAAAATTTTCTTTAATCTCGCTACTTAATCCAATTTGTGCAGCATATGCACTAATTACATTAATTATTTCTCTTCCTATAATCATTTTACCATAATAATCCTATCTCCTACTCTTTGTATTGAAACTATTGCATCTTTTAATATTTTATCAATAATGATACCTACCCCATTTTTATTTCTCTTTTCTTGTATACCATAGTTTATATCTTGTATTTCTTACTTCTTTACCTTTTTCTCCTATCCATTTGGTTTCTTGGATACACATAATATTAATCCTTCTCCTCTCCATACTATCAACAAGTTCCATAAGTTTCCTGTAAGAGATCCATTATTCCAAGTGCCTATTCTTATCTTTCTTTCAATATTTTCTTTTTTAAATTTCTTTTTATAATAATGTCTATTTGCATTTGAGTTTATTCTAGAACTCATATCTTGCTCTTTATTATGGACTAACTTCTTTACCCACATCCGTCCTTGATGTGGGAACCCTTGCTTATTTAACACCACAATAGGGCGCTTATATGGCGCGTCGCATGTGGGAAACGCCCTCACCCTTGCTGTATTTTTTGCTACACCCAAGCTCCGGTGTAACGCGTCGTTTGGTGAGTACGCCCCAACGTTTATATCATTTGAATCCATATCATAAGATGTGACTTTATTTTTACGCTGATTGTCACCTACCGCAACCCTCCTCCTTTCTTATCCGGGATTGGGACCGGCCAAGGCGGAGTTCTCTCCAATAGCAACAACTATGGTCTAAAAATGTGGACCAATAGCTGTATGGGCTGGGACACCCACATCAAAAAAAAATAAGACATTGGTGTTAATATTTATTTTAAAAACACTTAAGACACATTTAAAATAAGTTATATTTTGATATACTTGTATGTAAAACTTAATTACAATTGTGTTTGACTACCTTCTTTGTAACTCCTTTCAAAGCTTATTTTATCGTCTTTTGATCTCTATCACTCTACCCATACATAGAGATATATGTTGGCTAAACTCATTATGACCAACTGAATTCACTATTTTGACATGATTGATGTTGCACATGGTTTGCAAAATCAACCGATTCTACAATCAGATCAGCCCGAATCCCCCCAGAATAACTAATATGCACTCAACTTCTAGGGGGTGGCTTTTCTCACCCCCGAAGGGAAGACCTTTATGACTGTTAATTCTTTTTAAGTTTGATTTAAATTTTTAATTATTCTTATTGTATGTGTAGATAAAATGTTTGACGATGAACAAGTTGCTGTTAGACAAAGAGACATTAAACAGCAACATGAGTACATGTTGGATGTGAAGAAGAAGAGTGTAAGATTTAAATGATGTCAAAAGGATATGAATGGAGGTGTTTACCACTTCAAGTAACATATAGTAGGTGTGGGTGGGAACGTGAAGAACTGTGACAA
This sequence comes from Cryptocoryne crispatula var. balansae, assembly GCA_036172225.1. Classification (NCBI taxonomy): domain Eukaryota; kingdom Viridiplantae; phylum Streptophyta; class Magnoliopsida; order Alismatales; family Araceae; genus Cryptocoryne; species Cryptocoryne crispatula. Next base: position 27,853,529 of record CM069922.1, read on the forward strand.
GGTCCTGGTTGAGTTGAGAAAAGAAATGAGAGGTTATCTAAACGGGAGAGCATTGTAGATAAAGATTCGAATTAAGCACAAAAACAAACTGCATGATGAGTTGATCAGGCAGAGAGACACAAATCTCATGTCTGGAAGGGGTAAGAAGGGAAATTTAGAGGAGGTAGAGACAAGGAAAGATAGTAAGGCTCAGGACAGAGAAGATGAGAAAAGGAGGTTTGGATGCCACTACTAGAGCCTAAAGATCAAATGTCGAAGGGAGCCAGCTTACACAGGTGGTAGGGCGAGAAAATGAGTTTCGTCGGTCGCAGTCAGTTTGGCCAATGGAAACTGCCATGTATAAGTAGAGCGATACAAGACGAGGTCAATAAGGCAAGCCTTCAAAGGAATGAAGACTACTATAGAGGCTATAAAAAATGCAATCAAGCATATCTACAAGTGGTTTTTACGTACAAGTATATGATAGTAAAAGTTTTTTAACTATATGTCTTGAATGATTTTCAAATAAACATTAACAATGACATGATCATCTTCCTTCATGTAGGTGTCCTAAAGCATGCAACGACTAATCCATATTTTCAAACAATAGTAGATACCATTGGTGAGAATAGACCAGAGTTGAAAGTCCTCACCTCTAAGGACATTTACGAGAAGGGGTTAGATGCAAAGGTCATGAGTTGACTTCATGAATAGATGGATTCAAATCCATATGAAAGAAAAAAGATTGCATTGTGTTATGTGATGGATGGTCGGGAATTACAAGGAGGCCACTTATCAACTTTCTTGTATATTTTTCTAAAGGCACCTCTTTTTTGAAGTCTATTAATGCACAGGCCAAGTTCAGAACACATATTACTTGTTTGGTCAGATGAATACTGTGGTGGAAGACATTGGAGAGCAGAACAGTGTGCAACTTGGCACTAACAATGAACCTCCATACAAAACTGTAGGTAAGAAACTAATGGAGGTGAGGCCTCATTTGTTTTGGGTGTCATGTATTGCGCACTCAATTGACTTGATGATGGAAGACATTGGGAAGAAGCTAATTGTGAGGTCCTTATTGAGTCAACGACACTTATTACATCTTTCATTTATGGGTGCCCTAGACTGCTATCCATCATGAAAGAACACACTGACAATATGTGTGGTCAACCCAATCCAATCAGATTTGCTACACAATTCATTGCATTGAAGAGCCTATATAGATACAGAAATGATTTGAAAAGGTTCAAAGTCTCCACAGCTGTTAACACCTACCTAAGGAAAAATGGTTGTTGTCATGCCATACCATAAACCCAATGAATCAGCAAGAAAGAACACCACACCCGACCAAAGTTTTATATATATGTATATGCACAAAAAAGGCAGCACATGCTAAATCAATCAAATTTGACCAGCACAAACAAACATAGTACTATGAGATAAGAGGACATGAAATTCATACACAGAATGAGGACCAAAAAAGGAGACTATAAACGATACAATTATCATTCAAAAATGTTCAACAAGCAAGCAATCAAATGGGTGTTGAGAAAATGTTGCAATTGATGAGGAGTGGGCTGCCCAACGCCACTTGGGTCCAAATGGCATTAACAACAACCTCAATTAAACCGAACAGCAAAGTATCCCGGAGGGATAGCCGACGGCAAATATCATCTTCATTAAGATCGAACGTCAACGGTTCTCCAATGGAGGGGTTGACGACGGCCTTTACCAATGTTATCTATTTTTTAAATCGACTGACCAAGATTCCCTGGAGGGGTGGTCGGTGACAAATGTCATCTTCATTTAAGTTGAACGTCAACGGTCCTCCAATGGAGGGGTCGACAATGGCAAGATTGTATGAATTTAAACTGAATAACAATGGTTCTCAGCTGGAGAGATTGTCGACGGTCATATTGCAAACCCCTTGGGCCAGTCTGATCAGCCCCAATACACTGACAAGCATGTCATTAGCACATTCATATGGCAAAAACTAATTACACTGACAAGCACTCTTGTTCCAATCGGGCTAGTACTCATCTTATGGTGCATATTGGTTACAAAAAAAGAGAAGAAAAGAAGAAAGAAAAGAACATGCAGAACATACAGCGGCGGGTGAAGGTACCCTAGAGGGGGACACTCGACCCCGGCTTCGATGGCCCCTAGTAATTCGCGGAGAATGATTAGCTTTTGGCTGAAGACCGTCACCACCCTACTCGGCGTCCCGGGTGAAGAGCTTCCGCGCGAGGAGAGCTGCCAAATGGAGTCTTACGTGGCGACGGAATTAGGATAGGAAGAGGCGAGGTTGCCTTCGTCTTGATAGAACAAAGGGTTAAATTTTCCTCCCCGTGGAACAAGAGAGCAAAACCAGATTATGCAAAAATAAAGAGAGAGAAAAAAGCGATCAAAAGAGAATAGATGCGCCAAGAAGAAGAGAAAGGGGGGAGCCAGTAAAAAGATGACTTGGGCATTATGGCCCTGCCAACGTGAGTGTAGCAGAGGTTGGGAGATCCCTCACACCCATGTCTGTTGGACCAAACTACGCCCTCTCGGCCTATACAGAAAGCGTGTAGTTAGCGAGACACAAGGGGAAGAATCAGAGCGAGAAGGATGGGACGCCTTGCGAGAAAAAAGCACCATACCGACTAGGCTGAGAGATGCTCGTCTCGGATCCTACCGTCATACACAAGGGAGCTTGGTCCCTTCGTCCGATGATGGGCAAAAAAATTGTCGGAGGAAGAACAGAAGGAAGGAACCGCAGAGAAGCACAATCCGGCAGACTCTATCCAGAAGAAGCTAAAAAAGAGAGAGGGAGAAGTAAGAGTGTACGCTAAATAAATAAAAAAAGGGAGAAGAAAAAATCACTGGGTAGAGCTCCCCGTCTGTAGGGCGAGGTCGCTGCCACCGAGAGCCTGCAATGTCGTGGCAGTACCACTACCGTCGGAACCCCCAGATGCCTTGGGGTGTTGTTACAGTCTCACGAAGGAGGAAACGGCACCACAAATTCGTGTAGCCACCGCCTCTAGCTAGTGCTATAACTTTGGGCAAGTGTCGACGCAAGCCACCAGTGGAGGGAAGCTGCCGAAAGGAAAGAGCCGCAAGGGGTTCCTACAAAGTTCAACCGGCGAGCAAGACAATGAGCGAGTAAAAAAAAAGAGAGAGAGAAAAGGAGGAGCTCTCCCACAAGGCAGGTCGTAGCAAGGTCTCATCAAGGCGAAAGTAACTGGAGCTTCTAACAAGGAAGGAGCCACGCCGTGCGAGTGCCGTAGTCTTAACAAGGAGGGAGACCCGAGGCCGGAAATGCTGAGCAGATTAGATGGATGGAGTTCCGCACAAGCCGGAGATGAGGGAGCTGCATCGCTGCACCCTCTAGCTAATGCTCCGATGCTGTAGCCACTGGACAAGGCTTCGCACCAGCCGGCAAGAAGTGTCGCCGCGAGTCGTCGGCAACCTAGTCTAGTGCCGGGCCGAAGACAGCAAGAGAGCTCGGGGTGGAGGAAGACGATGAAGCAACCAACTAGAGAAGGGCCAGGCAGGAGGCAACCTCCACTGTCGCCAATCGGGGCTGGTTGCGCGCTTGGGTGCTGCTATATGGGACCTGCGACGACAGCCGCTGTCGTCCTCACATGGACCAGAGGGGGCGAGCAGCAGAGAGAAGAAAGGGCTGAAGTGCCCCTCTCCAGAACCTTCCGTCACAAGAAATGGCGTCCTCCCCTCAATTAACATGATATTGGTCAAAATCAATAACAACCCAAGGGTCTCGCTAATCAGCTGATAAATGAAAAAGGCGAAGGTATTCCAACCGGAGTCGAGATCAAAGATTCCAAAAGAGGATTTCACCCGCGCGTTTAAGAAATGACGGTCGAAGGGGACAATTTGACCAAAGTCAGAGTTGGGTGAGGGATAAGGCATCGTCGCAACTAGCAAAATGTAAATAAAGAAAAAGAACAAAAAAGGGAAACGGGACAAGGTGCGGCATCCGTCAACATAAATGAGCAATTTTGATGGATATGGGCTATGTCATCATCCGCTGGTGGCTCCAAAGTTTATTTTATTTTATTATGATTACCTTTTGTTTGTTTTGTTTCTATTTTCTTTTGAGACCAAGAAACATTTGAGGTGAATTTTTACTAAAGAATAATGATAAAATGCTGATAGTAATAACAATAATAATAACTTGAAATTGATGAGAACAGATAAAATAAATTTTCTGTTTTTTCTGATTCCTTTCACTTTTTATTTTATTATTATAATTTTCCTTCTTCTTTCTTTCTTTCTCTCTTTTCATCATTTTTTGTGGGGTCAAAACAAAAAGATGGTGAAAACAATGAGGTAAAAAAATAATAAATAAATAATAATAAATAAAAAAGAAGGGGACACGAAATGGAGGGAAAATACAGAAAAGAATAAGAGAAGGAAAAAAGGGGACGATGACATTTTCTTCAACGAAAAAAAGAAGAAAAAGAAGAGAAAAAAGAAAAAAAAGAGTGGTGATATCTTTCCGTAAAAAAAGAGAGAAGGAGAAGAAAAGAAAAAAAAAGAGAAGGGAGGAAAGAAAAGAAATAAGAAATGAAAGAATGAAGCAAAAGGAATCTTGGGGGAGAATAGAGCCCTCTGATAGCCCTTAAATGAGCTCAATTGGTCCTTATTTATTCATTAGACCCATACATACATATATGAGCCTTCATTTAGGCCATTTGGACCTCAATTATGTAAGAAAGAGAAGCCCAAAATCTGTCACAAATAGGGCATCCGAAATTTCCCTTGTCAAATGATTTTCAGGGGCAATTATGTAATTGGCCAACCCAACTCTTAATAAAGGTGGCCAAGGTCTAAAATGTCCTCACATTTTTCTCTCACATTCACCAAAAAGTAAAAGTTGGGATAAGTTTTTGCCAAAGTTACCCTCACTCCCTCGCACACACTCAAAAACAAGAAGTTGGGATATTTCTTGGACCAAAATGCCCATCCCATTTGGCATATAAAAAGGGGTAAAATCCTCTTGGAGAAGAGGGAGGGCAGTATTCCCTAGGCTACTTTACGTAAAGCATCAAAGGCTCAAAGGCTTCCCCCCTTCCCATCGTCCAAGAGAGTGCCAAGGAGGGAAGAGAGGTCTAAATTCCATTTTTATGGAATTGGCTAAGTCCCAAGGTATATACCATAGGTGCAATTACATCACCCTACACCATGATGAGCATGAAGGAACATCAAACATCCAATAGCCTATTAGGCAAGGAAGAGCATCAATTAGATTAAAGTCCAATAGGCTATGGTATTCATCACATCAAGCCCATTAAGGCTCTTAAAACCCAATTTGTCACCATCAATAAGAAATTAAGACCATGTAACCACACTTCAAGTGAACCAAATTCAATCAACTAAGGCCCAATTAGGCCTCAACCAAGATGAATAAGGGACAGATGCAAAGTCCATTACCATGGGAATTAGGCCCATTAAGGCTTACAAGGCCAAATCAGTCATTTTCAATGGAAGATCAAGACCATGTAACTCCATTTCAAGTGTATCAAGCCTGATCAATTAAAGCCCAATCTGGTCTTGACCGAGATAAGCATGAGATCGACCTAAGACCCATTAACATGGAAAATAGGCCCATTAAGACACATGATGACCAAAACTCCAATTAAACCATCATAAACTAAATCCCATTCCACTGTGAGAAAGAAAACTCCCAACGGACAGTGAAGACCCACTAAGTCGGTCAATTCCCGATTGAGAAGTACTGATTGGTGGATGAGAGAGAAAACTCTTAACGGACCGTGAAGACCCACCAAGTCGGTCAATCCCCGATCAAGAAGTATCGATTGGTGGATGAGAGAGAAAACTCCCAACGGACTATGAAGACCCATCAATTCGGTCAATCCCCGATCAGGAAGTACCGGTTGGTGGATGAGAGAGAAAATTCTCAATGGATCATCCAAGACCTGTCAACTCAGCTCACTCCCAAACGGCCAATGCCGAGAAATAAAAATTCCAAATTCCATCAACTCGGTTCGCTCCCAAACAGATGTGCCGAGAAACAAAATTCTCAAGACCCATTAAATCGGTTAATCCCCGATCGGGAAATACCGGATAATGGATGAAAAATCCCAAATCCCATCAACTCAGTTCGCTCCCAAACGGGTGATGATGAGAGAGAAAATCTCCAAGACCCATTAATCCGGTTAATCCGCGATCGGGAAATACGAGTAATAGATGAAAACTTCCAAGGCCCATTAATTCGATTAATCCTAGATCGAGAAATACCGGGTGATGAATGAAAACTTCCCAAATCCCATCAACTTGGTTCACTCCCAAACGGGTGATGCCAAGGGGTAGAATTCTCAAGTCCCATTAATCTGGTTAATCTCCGATCGGAAAATACCGAGTAATGGATGAAATTTCTCAAGGCCTATTAATCTAGTTAATCCCCGATTGAGAAATACCAAATAATGAATAGAAAAAATCTCGAATCCCATCAACTCGGTTCACTCCCAAACGGGTGATGTCGAGGAGTAAAATTCTCAAGGCTCATTAATCCGGTTAATCCGCGATCGAGAAATACCGGATAATAGATGAAAATTCTCAAAACTTATTAAATCGGTTAATCCCCGATCGAGAAATACCGGGTAATAGATGAAAATTCTCAAGACCCATCAACTCAGTTCACTCCCAAGTAGGCGATGCCGAGAGATAAAAATTTCCAAGGCCCATTACTTTGGTTAATGCCCAATCGGGAAATACCGGGTAATGGATAAAAATATCAAGCCCCATTCATCCGATTAATCCCCGATCGGAAAATACCGGATAATGGATGAAAATCTCCAGCGCCCATCAACTCGGCCAATCCCTAAAAGGAAATGTCGAGTCACGGGTGACAATGTCCAAGGCCTAGCAAGTCAATTAATCCCCAATCGGGAAAACATCACTTGTTGGATGTGAAACTGTGAAACCTCGAAAATTTATATTAAAAATATATTAATATAAAAATATGTATGTATGTCATAGTTTGAAAATTCGTTTGACTTCCGTTTATTTGGGAAATGAACTTTCATTATCTCATCTTTAGCTACTATGAAAGTATATGATATTTCATAGAAAATATTAGCCAAAATATGTGGTATGCATATAAAATATATATATCGAGGTTAGGGTTCATAAAGTTTGTCTTTGAACCTCTCTCCATCGGAAGTTGCGAATTTCCGATGTTAATTACATCGAGATTCTCGAACACCCTTGATTAACCGTCGTAGCAACTCATACATAAAAGGAAACATTCATCCACAAAACATAATTGCAGGGGAGCTATAACCCATAAAGCCAATGGAATGCAAACTTAGTATTTAAGCCTGATTTAAGTTTGACTTATGTCTTTATGAGGTGTGTTTTAAGGATTCCAACATTTTAAGGTTTATGTTCCTTAATGTTTTGACTTATTTTATATGGGATTAACTCTTTTAACTCAAGGTCTTTTATTAAGACATTTTTGAATTATTAGAGTTGATCTGGATCCGGACATATTTAGGATCAACTTTTGTTATGAACTTCCATGACAATGCCATATAAGTTCTGATATATTGAAAAATCTGTCAATGATTTCTATGCCATTTATATGATCTAGGTCCTCTTCATTAAAGTCTAATGTCTTAGACCAAATGTTAAAACTAGGAGTTTGTCTAAGTCTTTACATCTTAACTTAGTGAGATGGTAGATTCCCATCATCATTGTTAAGATGTAAGTCTTTTCATTATTAGACATAGGACTCTTCCTTTTCCATACTTAATATTTTTCTGACCTATAAACACAGACTTTGGAGAATCAAAGAGAGACATATAGGATCTGATTTAGAATGTCCATAGCTGTGACTGAGATCTATGACTTGATGTGTTATGGAACCAACCTACCAGGGCTCTTAGATAAAGAAGAGCTCTCAAGGCCAATCAAAAAATGATACCAACTATGGGATTCATGAGGATATTCTGGATTCAGGTAACCAGTCGTTAAATGCTGAATTTCAGACTCAGTCAGGTTTGCTTAGATCTGATCTTTATGGTATCGGATCAAGCATGTTTATGGTTGATCTCTTAGTATCAAGTACTTGGGATTATCCCCTTCTAGGTCCAATTCAAATCTAATCGGGGATGGGTCTGCCGGGAATATTGGTATCAGATCTAAAGATATGTTCCCTGGGCATCTCACATATCCACTGCACCCCCTCTTCCTAAATCTTGACATATTGGACTTAGGACTTACTGATATCCTCATTTCGGATTCTATGTTTTGAGTTTAAACATGTTAAACTCAGAAATTATTCACTCCTTAGACTTAGGACTTTCACTTCTATTAACACCCGGACCTAATTATATTCCCTCATCTTTCCAATGAATCACCAAAAAAATTCTGTTTAAGTTCGGCTTTACTCATGTATGGGTTATAGGCCTTTGCTATTATCTTATATGTTCATGGATGAGGACCCCGGCTGGCCTGGGATTTATGTGACCATGTATTTGATATAAACACCAGCCTAAACCTGAGCATTTAGCTCCTAAATATCGCCGGGATATAGCTCCAAATATGACCCCAACCTTGGCCCTATACTGGTCAAGATCCTGCACTGAAGCTCTGCCCGATAATAGATGTCATCTCTATTTTGGATTAAGGTTTGAAATAGCATGCTAAATGAGGTTTGTCCAATCCTGAAATGTCCCTTATCTCAGCTACTCAGGTTTGACCCTAAATCTGCTATGCGAGATCTTTGTACAAACCATAAGGTGTCTCTTTCGGCCTTCTGCACAAACTTTCAGTGATCTGAGTATATCCAGATCAAAGGCCGGGCAGAACCCCTCCTTTGCCCTTGCTTCAGGCAGGCTGAAACCAGAGCCGGAAGCCTGAAGCTATGATTGGATTCCTAGATACACTGATTTCTGAGTGTTAGAAATCTTTGAACTCTATTGAAATGGCTGGAACTTCAAGGCCTAAAATGCCTAGGGTATAATCCCATGAACCCTTCTCCATATTCTGGTCGGGACCTCAAAGACATGGGCTTTCGGATATGAAATCCCACGGTACTGTTTGATGGTAAATTATGACTTTATGTCTTAGCTTAGATCAATATTTCTAGTGCTAAGTCTTATGTGTCCGGCCTCCACTCTCTCATCAAATTTGAGAGCAACCTCCCTCTATTCATTTTTAAAGGATGACCCAAGAATCTAGATGTCTTGGTCTGAAAATCATGTCTGAAATGTGCCTGAAAACCCAAGGATTAATACCCGGTCAGGCCTCTTATAATATTGCACACTTCCCTTGCCTTATTATCTTCAGATTTGGCTTCTTCAATGATATTTGTTACTATGTCAGCTTCTGGTGACTTAATTTACCTTTCTATGTTTGCATTCCATATGGTTCATAGAGATTATGTATATACTCCTTGACCATCGATATGTGGGCATCAACATATAAGTATCATTCATGTCATATGGTGTATAACATATCACTGTATGGTGGGGTTTAAACATAACCACAATTTCATCATCTCGTGGTCACCTCATCCATCTTGCAGACATAGATTTTCTTACAGAAAATTGTCACTCAAATCATAGAGGTTTGGTCCATAATTGGCCTTCCCTCCATGTGGAACTCTTGTTCTTTCTTGGTAAATCGAGCTTATTTGCTCCTTCCATTATAAGATGGACCAAGGAAACTGAGCATATGGCTCCAGTTCTGTCTGGAACATGTGTATTGAGCTATGCCCAACATATGCCACTGTCATGCCCTGATATAGACATTTGTCTTCTTATAGGCTCTCTTGGCCTTCTGGTTTCATGAGCTTCAAGCTGACTGAGGCAATAAACGGTCCCTCCACCCTGATATAGGCATTTGTCTTCTTATAGGCTCTCTTGGCCTTTCTGGTTTCATGTTCTTCAAGCTGACTAGGGCGGTAAACAGTCCCTCCACCTTTTTGTGCTCAGCTGGTATGAGGTCTTCGAGGCTCGGCTGGCCATCATATCTTCTTATTCTTGGCTCTGTTAGGGCTACCCGGGGAATCTTTGGTCCATCATATGGGTTCCAAAGAGGCCGGGTATAACCCTACTCTTCCTATCTTCAGATTTCATAAGACATTGAGGGAGCTCCTTCGAATTTGTGAGGTTCTGGAGGCACTTGAGGGGAAATTGATAGGAAAATTGGATTTGCCCATGGGCACCCTTAGGATCAGGTTTATGCATATGGGGGACGACCCTCCTGGCCACCTTACATTTCTCAGATTTAGAGAAAAGAGAAAACAAAAGAATCTGCATGCATAAGGCTTATATATCCTATAGGATATGACCATGATATTGAAAATATGGAGATAGATCATGGACATAACATGATTTCCTATTTTGGCTGTAATCTGCATGACTTGGACATGACTCTCCCCGTCTTTTTCTTTTTGAAATCAGGAGGGAAATAGGACAGGCTATGGAATTACTATGCTAGGACAACCTGCCGAACATAGGGGAGGGTCTATAGGGGAGGGTCTATTCCAAGTGCTGGCTTATCTTTACTAAAGGGCAGCAAACTTAGAGAATTTGGACTGACGGTGGACATGAAATCTGAGAAGAAAAGGGTGGGGTAATTTCCATGCTAACTCACCTCCCACTCTTCAAGAACCCCCCCCCCCTGCTGTCTCTTCAATCAATAGCCGCGAAACTTTCTTTTACCTTACCTACCTTTCCCCTATCAGCAACCTCTATCATGCCTTCCTTCTATGCTTTGTTGATATGCTTCTGACAGAGCCTCCAGAGTCTCCTCCCCGTCCCCCCCTTTTCCTCTTCAGAAACTGGCCCTTTTATAGGGGGAAGTAACAGACCTGCTCCTCGGTCCTGGGGAGATTTTAGTGGCTCCACGTCTTGAATGAGGGGGGTGCTGTATGGCCACGTCTTTGCTGGTCGTGGCTGAAGTGGGGGGGGGGGGGGTTGACCCAGTAAACATTTGGCAGAGTGAACGCTTATTTCCATTTTTCTTATTAGAAGAGAAGCTTTAATAACTTCTATTCTTGCCAGCCGTTGATTGTGGCAAATATTAGATCATAGCCCTCCATCTGGTTGGTGTAATCAGGCTCCGGTGGGAACATCCAGCCTTGGGTCCACCATGCAATAAGTATTGATCTCAACCATCGGATGGATATGCCAACTGGCTGCAGCTATTGATGATCAGATGTAACCTGTATAACAGGCCTGATAAGGCTGTCCTTATTGGACATTAATCCTGTTAAGGATCCGATAGGGCTACACCTTCTGATTGCTCTCATTTTAGCCCTTCGATCCAGTGGCCTTATTATCCCGACGGCTGATTTTATTTGGGAATTGGCTTTGCTGATAAATACATCAACATACGTGACATAGAGTCCTGTCTCTGAACTCCTCCAAGGCCTGCTCTATTCAAACTCAATCCCCGCGGGCTCTTCTCTCTGTTGAACAAGAACTCAAAGCTTTTTCTGTTTCCTGTGTACAGGTTACCTTTTCTTCCTCCCATCCTCTTTTGCTTCGGGGTCATCTGTTGACCCCTTCTTTTATTTTGATTCATGTACCAATGGTGGGGTACAGGGAATCAGGCACTTCTGACCCCTCTCTCTTCTCTTTTTTTTTATAAATCTTCTTCCAGTCTGATACCAAATCAAGCATATGTTGATATTTCAAGTGAAATTTTAAGTGCCAACAGAAACCAAAAAAAAAAGGATCAAGAAGCCATAAGGCTAAACCCAAGGTAGATGCCATCTTCTAGTACCCGGACCTGGTCCCGAGAAAAAAAGGAAGAAGAAAGAAGAAATAAAAGAGAGAGAATGGGAGGGGGGAGACAGTGTTGATGTCCCCGTTTGTTCTTTCATCATTTAGATTAAAAAAAATACATTATTCCTTGCATTTGTTCTGTCTTGTAAATGCATTACCATGGCAGTTAATCAGGGGTTATCGAGCCATCGATCGATGTAATTAACATTGAATCCATTCGTGGATTGATGGAGAGAGGTCAAACTATGATTCAAAGAACCTACATCATAACCTCACCATATAATTTGTAATGATCCTAATAATCATCGAATTATTTTTTAATAATGCCGAATGAGGTAGAACGAAACCCTATTGTCACCATTGTTGAGGATTTTTGCAAAATATATGTATATATATAAATAAGGGAAAAGGGGTCATCACACCCGTACCGTACCATGTTTTATTTTATCCCCTAAATAATTTTCCATAAAAAATAATAAACATAAAAAAGAGATAAAACGAGAAGAAATCACGAGGTTCGAACAACAACTTACCAAGATTACTAGGATACATGCGAGTTACAATGGACTAGTACGAGACTTTATTGAAGATGGAGAGCCTTATTAAGGATAACAAGTGATGAGGAAATGTGCAATACTACTTGCCAATCATAGAACCCTTGGTACAAGTGATAAGATTGGTTACTCCAATGATAAAAATCAAATAAATATTTGTATGATGTCATGGACAAGGCCAAGATGAAGATCAAAGAGAAGCATCCCAACGGCTACAAAAAATGGTGGAAGATTATAGACACTAAGTGGGATAAGACATTTCACCATGATATTCACGATGCAGGTATAATTTTAATTGTTTAGAATTATTTTATTTATTGTTGTAGTAATATGTTAATGCCTTAATAGTTGACTCGGGATCAATTTTGACAAGATATTTCTTGAACCCAAAGATATAATACGGTGGCCAAGTATGCAATGATACAAAGATGTTGTCAGACACATTATCAGTGATCAAGCATTTAGCCAAGATTGCACGTGATAGAACAGAGGCAAAGATTGAAATAAGTACTTGTTATTTATTAATTGATTATTAAGCATTGAAGATGAGCAATAAAAAATAGTATTTCATATTATATTTTAGATGACATCATAAAAGCATAAAATTAAGGTGTATGAAGATCTAGATCTTACCTATTCACATGACAATGTTTCTCCTTATAGGTTATTGCACATATCACGCATGGTGTACATTCTTAACTAGAAGTTTACTGCCCTTACTAATTACTACACTATTTTTTTTTACAGCTGACTGGTACACCTAACTAAACAACAAGAGTGAATAAAATCCACTAACAGCCATTGCAATTAGGGTAATGAGCCAAAGTATTAGTTATTCCTAAAGTGAAAGAAATTTGAGCACATTCAACCTAATACACAGATAATGAAAAGGTTGAAGACTGGAATATTGAAGAAATTAGTCTTTTACCACTACAATATGAAGTTGAAAATTAAAAATATCAAGGATAGGCAAGAAATATCTGAGGAGACATTTACTAGATTTGTAGGCAGTTTGTACTAAGAAAGAGTTGAAGCTGAAACCAATCAGGACTTGGCACAGAATGATGTAGTGTTTGACCCGAATGATAGATAAATGAAAGGCTTGAATTTTCTTCTAAGAAAAATATTCACTTGCAACATAGATAAATGAAAAGGATATTAAAGGAAAGCTAGTGTTTGACCCGAATGATAGATTTTGGGTCAAAAGTGAACATGATAGTGTCATTGGTGAGGATGAATTTATGAAAGAAGGGCAAAAAACTTAGGTTCCTTACACAACTCTAATTCTATAGTGAGCTCTAGTTCGACAAAGTACAGCTCTAACCATAGTTCCAGCCGTTCCAGCTCATATTCCATATACAAGACCTAGCACTAAAAAGAGTGATGTCTTTAGAAGCTTCAAGGCATTTCAGATAGTAGTACAATGCAACATTGGTATGGGTATACAACAAGAAGAAACAATGAAGAGAAAGAAGTTGAGCATCAAATGAAGACATTTGATTCCTACAGATAGTACCCAGACACCTTCCTCAAATGATGATGGTGAGGAAGATTTTATTCCAACCACCCAACAACAAAGTGTGAGAGGTTTAGGTGGAGGTGGAGGAGAGGGTGGTTCTAGTAATGCATAGTAATGCATAAATGAGTGGAACAGATGAAAAAGATTTGAGTGAGAGGTAGCATTCTAGTGGGAGGAGTCAAAGATGGAGTCAAATAGTATTCTTTGATTAGTAAGCTACAACACATTATCTAGAACCAATTTCAAAATTCAAGCCTTCTTATTTGATGTCACCTCCAGTGACTAAAGTAGGTAGTGTATGTGATTTTAGCTAGATGGCTCAGTCATTATTTTCAAATAGATTTGACCCGATTATAAGTAATAAGAGTTAGTGAAGCATCCAGCAGAAAGAGAATGAGTAACAAGATAAAGACTATGAGAGATAGTTTTGTTTAGGTGAGAAGGTATATTTTCGATTGTATTTAAGTTGTACTTGTATCATCATTCCTATTATATTTCAATTTAGGTTTCTATTTGTATAATCTTCTTTATTTAATAGAATAAATGTTAAATTCTAAATAGATTGAGAATCGAAACAGTCGCTAATTCTCTTATGATGTCAGTCTTTTCCGACATAATAATAATTTTTTAAAATTTTTCTGATTTTATGTATTTTAAGAATTTTCTAAATTTTTTATTGAAAAAAAGTTTTTAAAAAATAAATCCAAACCAATTCCGAATGGATTTCTATTCCGATGGATCGTACCAATCCCGACTCTAATTCCAATCACGCGATCCTTTCTAAGGATCTCACAGATGGCTCTTCCTGATATCCTTCAATATCAAATTAATGGATTGTGTTGCACAAAGAACCCAAAACAAGTTTTTCTAACCTCTATAAACTTATTCCCTGCAGCCTTATAAGATATTTCATTGTCCATCACAAACTGCACAATGTTGTCTTTACATATTTTCTCAACAACATCGTTTATGAGACCAAAGAGGTACTCGTTATTCTTGGATGCATACTTTTGAAGAATGTGATGCCCTCCGAACAGTAAATGAGAAACTTTATCATAGATCTCTTTGTAATTCTTGCCCATCTATTGGCCATGATAGTGTAACATTTTCCTTCCATATCGACTTGAATCCATCTATCCATGATGACAATGCATCAACCTCTGCATCCAAGCCACCCTCATATACGTACTTGGATGTCAGAATTTTTAATTTCGGTCCACTCTCACCAATATCATCAACCATGCTCTGAAAAGATTGGTGGCTGCATAAGCTAAGACACCTACATCAAGAAAAATTAAGATATTATTGTTAATATTTGTTTTAAAAACATATAAGACATATTTAACAAAAGTTAAGTTTTGATATATATGTATGTAAAAACTATTTACAAATATGTTTGATTACCCTCTTTGTAGCCTTTGTTGTAACTTTAACTCCTTTCAAAGCTTGCTTTATCATCTTTTGACCTATATCACTCTTCCTATATACGAAAATATTCGTCGGCTAAACTGAATGTGACTAACAAAACTCACTATCTCTACCTAATTGACGTGTAGACGAGTGTGTTCCACATATGAACGTTTGGCATTAGATCCTTATGCCCCTCTTCATCGCTCCTCATTTTTATGAGCATGAGCCTTACTTTTATGCATTGCTCTCCTTATTTATGCCTCCTTTTCATCATCTGAACTTGATGCATCAACCTCAACTTGAGCCTTTCTTTACCTTTTTATGACTTTCGAACATGAAACTTGTCTCTTTGTCCAAAAAACTCATCATGTAGGTCGGCTCTCTACTCAATACATATCTCTCTATGTGATGTTCTCCCTGTGAAATATCTCCACATTTCTTCTTTAAACTCTGCCAGTACCTTCTTACATTTCTTGACATTCTCACTAATCTCACCTATATTTTTTGAGATGGCAAAGACCACCATTCATTTTTTTCCACATCACTTGCAATTCACTATCTTCTTGTCAACATCTATCATGTATCTATGGTGCCATCTAACATCATGGTGTACAGGGGTACTCTACTCTGCATCTGACTTTTTTTCCTACAAATCGAAGAAATAAAAAAATTTAAAACTCAAGTAAAATAAATGTTGGATTCTGTACATAGGGGCCAATTGGACAACATGACAAAGATCCAATTTCATATCCGATTTAAAGGGGCCGAGCCAGGGGGAACCGAATCACCGCTCAGGGTGACTAAAATAATCACCACGAGGGGTGACTTCGGCGGCAGGAAGAATCCCCCCCATTGGCCTTAGGGGGGAGGGAGAGGATTAGAGGGGTGAAGGGGGAGGTTACCTTATCGGGGGGTGTTTTTTGTCATAAGGGGCCACCTGAGGGTACACCGAAGCCAAATGGGGAGAGATTGGGAGAGGATCAGGGAAAGAGGGAGAAGAGGGGAGGAGGGAAGGGCTGAAGGGGGGGTGCTCCTCACTAGAGGGGCCATTGGAGGATAAGGGAGCCCTAGCTCAGAAGGGGAGAAGTGGGGGAGGGCAAGATCAGGGGGAGGGGGGCCAAATCGGAATTAGGTCCTTAGTCGATCCCGATTCTGATCTTTTCAAGTCCCTGCTGATCGGCTAAATCCCAATCCGATCCTATAGGATCAGCCGATCCCATGGTTTTTCATCTCGCCGATATCTCGCGCCTACTATGCGCCTCCGTTTATGATAGTGTAACATATTAATATATTTCACTATCACTTATACTATCACATATATATAAGATTTATAATCATAAATAAATGTTATATACTTAAATTTTATAAAGATCTATTTTAACTATGTTCTCTCCCACATAAACATACACATTTAATTATAACCAAAGCCAAATAATGTTCTTAATGTATTCAAATTTTAGATTTCGTTATTAATCATCAATTTATTATACAAAGATTATATCTTATGTAATAAACAAATTACATCAATTCAACTTCTTAAATACTTTACAATCAATTTGTAATAAACAATCAAGAACAAGAATATAAAAAAGTTCTTATTACCATATTAATATTTAAGTAACATTATATACAAGTTTAAATCTTTTAAAAGCATAAAGATCATCTTTTTGGTATTGAGAGAGTTTTGTAATTGTTCATTCACACAATTGATGTATAAATGTGTTATATATTTTCATATAAATTTATTAATGTACTCCCATCATTATAAGATATTATGTTATGTTTCATACATATATATACACATTTTGATCCGAGAATTCGAGATCCGATCTCCCAAAATTTTTTTGAAATTTCTCCGAGATCTCTTCTCTTTCACCTCCCCCCCTGAGACAAAACCAAGATCGGAGACGACAATCCTTGGGTGATCCAAGGCCGACTTGTTAAATCTAGGTCAATTCTTGTAGGAGTCAGCCCTGGATCGGTTATTAGATAGGAATTAAATCGGTAGGTGTTAATTCGATCTGAGAATCGGCCAATTCCAATCCTAATCGGCCGATTCTACAAACTATGGAGGCGGCTACTGGTCATGTTGCACTATCAAATTCATTAGACCAACACAAGAAGTTGTGTCAGTCCAAAATCACCTTCAACATTTAAGTTCCAAAGCGGCTTATCAATCAAGCGGTGGGATAATACTCTAGAGGGTCCTACCGCCATTCATTTGATTTGCATATTGAAGAGTCAACTTGATAGCTGATCTCTAAATTGAGTGGCAATAATGCTTCAAATGGAGGACCCTACCACTAGTTATGTTGACGTGCCAAGACCATTGGGCCGGTCCAAGGAGTTCCAATCAAGGCAGAACATTTCAAGCTCTAGTTGATCCAGGTGATTCTAGATTGGCTTTTCTTTTGGTGGATAAGCCAAACTGGCTGAGCAGATCCATATCCGGATTGGAATCAGCCTTGGATTGGGATTAGCCCTAGCCAGGTTTGTGGAATCAATAAATCTAGATAGGAATAGGCAAATTCCAAAATGTTGACTTGACATATGGGGCGGAATTCCAATCCAGATGTGATTTCCCATTGGAATCGGTGGAAATAAACCAAATCAGCTTGGATCGTGACACATTTGGCTTGAATCAACCAATTCCGACAAGGCAGCAAAGGCGACCCTATAGTGCCACAATGTCTCGAGCGAGTAAGATAGTCATATTGGGTCCATTGGGTCCAAGGAACCTGATATTCCAAATCTTGTAAAGATGGTCCTATTGGGTTCATCGGGTCCAAGTGCCCGATATTCCAAATCCAGCGAATTGGCTCATATGGGGTCTCCTGGATCCGGTACAAGTATCGGGTGGGGGGATGCAGCTGCAGCATTGCACCGCTGCCACCTCATTTTCCGCTCGATTCCAACCTCAATTTCGGCCCTACAAGAGCTTAATAGGACCAGAATCTCATGGGAAAGCTTACTATACAAGCTTTCACTTTTTTTTTCTTTTTTTGGTTTTTGAAGAACCGATTTTTCATCAGTTTTTCTCCTGTTGGATTGGCTGATTTGACCAACCAATCTAGTGGTCGATTTTGATCCCACAATCCTTGAGCCCTAGTCGATCTTGGACTCGAAATCCTTCACCTTGACACCTTGAACATTGTCCATTGTTTGCCTCAACAACTGTAATACTCTATACATTTTGAAAATTTCATGTCTATTGTTTACTTTCTTTATTTACTTTTATAGTGAATGTAGCCTTGTTATTGATTGGCATTCCTTATTGGTAACTGTAGTACTGCGGAGATTTCAAAACCCCTTGTCACCTCATTAATACTGGCAAATAAGTGCATACAAGATGATATGACAATGTCCAAAGATTTTTCAAGGGATCCTTCCAAAATCTCTTTCCATTGCGTTGATGAAGCAGAGAATTAATTTGGCATTCCTATTGTACGACAGTACAATTCAAATTTTGACAAATACAAATTAGATATGTTGTCTACTCCTAAAAAAAATCAAAGCATCTTTTTCAAAAAAAAATGACAAAACAACAACATACCGAAATCCCAACTCTAGTAGTACACAAAGTAATCTCTTTAGAAAACCAACCTTGCATGGAAATCAGCAGAAACAGCACTCCATCCAATAACCCTGATATCTCCTGGAAGTATCTTGTTGAGCACTCTTACATAGTCTATCTCGTGTCCTGAGGCAATGGAGCTATAAAAGATAAATAAAGGTGATGTACCGCCTTAACACGTATAATACTTGTTTACACTGTCACTTGTAGATTGTCTTAAGGTTGTTGATACCATAAAAAAATTTCACAATATATCACCAACTACAATGTCTATGAAAAACTTCATGCACCGAGAGAGATTAAAACAATGGTCAAGTGCACCTGTGCTACACCACATTATCATGCCTGCTCATTTCAAAATCTAAATGAACTTAGAATGAAAATGTATATGACAGGAACAAACCCATTGTATTTTCTTCTCTATCCATGTTCATCTCACATTTCACTTTCGAACGTAGGTACAGAGAAATCACCTGCCAAGTTTAAACTTAGAAGGTTGTGAGGAAGTAAAAAGAGAGAGTAAGGAATAATAATAATAATTTTGATTTTATATGCTCAAGAGAAAATTTAACAGAGGATAAATCTAAAACAAGAAAGGCATTCAAATAAAACACACTTTTAGCTAGAAAATTATCCTGGATGGTCTTAGACCTGATCCGGGGGGGGGGGGGGGACTCCCGTTGAATTCCTCCCAGCATACCATTCATGGACAAAGGCATGATCAAAGGAGATAAACCCCTGATGATAACCACTGGTTGGTGGAAAAACGGGGGGCTAAAACCCCCACTGAAGAGACCCGTCTCTCCTGGTAGTCGATGGAGAAGGAATAAGAGAAAGAAGCATTGCAAAAGGGGTGAAACTGCTCCTTGCCTATGGAGAACAAGGCTCAAAGAGAATAAACCCCTGATGATAACCACTGGTTGGTGGAAAAAAGGGGGACTAAAACCCCCGCTGAAGAGACCCGCCTCTCCTGGTAGTCGATGGAGAAGGAATAAGAGAAAGAAGCCTTTGCAAAAGAAGTGAAACTGCTCCTTGCTGATGGAGAACAAGGCTCGAAGAGGATAAACCCCTGATGATAACCACTGGTTGGTAGAAAAAAGGGGGGCTAAAACCCCCACTGAAGAGACCTGCCTCTCCTGGTAGTCGATGGAGAAGGAATAAGAGAAAGAAGCCTTTGCAAAAGAGGTGAAAATTGAAATGGCTCCTTGCCAATGGAGAACAAGGCTTAAAACCCATGATGTCTTGCTGTCTTTCTGCTAACTGATGTAAGGAAGGCCCGGTAAGAATCAAGATCCGGATTGGTCACATTGCCAATCCCGGTCGCGATCTGAATCAGATCAGCCTAGTCTACCAATCTAACTAAACCAAATCTGATCTACGATCGAACTAGATAAAATGTTTAAAATGAAAAAAACATTAAAAACATAAAAATTAAGAAAAAACAGAAAAAGTTAAAAACCTGAAAAAATAAATAAAATCAGAGCTTTAATTATAGTCATGTTAACTATTTTAAGTCATGTAGGCGTAAGTCATAAATTTCAAAGTAATTTACAAATACAACCTTTATATCACTAGAATTGCCAATAAAAATTATATAAATTTTTACATTCGTCGTATTGTTGCAATACAGATTAGCATCTCTCCCTTGGTCATCTATACCATGACATTCTTGTTAATGTCGAGGTCTTGAATTTAAACCTAAGCCTAGTAAGCAAGAGTTGCTACACATTTGTTGGCTTCAACTCCATATTTTGATGCACTAGAAGTTGCATTTGACCCGCTACTAAAAAAATAAGGCACTTGAGTATTGTCATTGGACCCTACTAGTTCTCTCCCAACTTTAAGTCCCAATCAATTTGGATCCTGTTGGATTTGGGTCAAATTGAGCTGAACCAATCCTTTCTCTTTTAGGTCACCCCTAGCTGGGCGATCCCTATCTGGATCACCCTAAATCAGCCAATCCTAGCCTGATCTAGGGGGAGTCTAGGTTGGATTGGACTGGATCACCCTGAATCGGCCAATCCTAACTTGATCCAGGGGGAGTCTAGGTTGGATTGGATAGGCATATGTCGATCTTTGGTCTAGGATTGGCTGATCCAGTGAACCATGTGCTGGAGACGGCAAGGAAGAAGATGGCCATGAAAAGAGGGCTTTTCTTTGTCGCTCTTACTCACAAGGAATAAGGAATCGGGACAAGGATTGGTGGGTCCCAATTCCATTTCGGATCGTATCAGGAAAATCAGCTGACTTTCTAGGAGAAATTCTGATCTGGAATAGGTTCTACAAAAAACCATAAAAATAAAAAAACACAAAAAAGTCAAGGTCAGATTCCAATGCAATCTAGACTCTTCTGGGGCCAAAGTCGGCTCCAAAATGAGCCCTAAAAGGATGCCTCATTGGCACTTTGCCCCCACAGTGTCTCCTGAAGAAATGGTTACCAGGTTCATCGGGACCCAATATGAAATATATGTATCTTAAGTAACAGATATGCCATATCAGATATCAATGGCAGCAAAGGAAGGGGTGGCTGACCCCCTCTTCTTGTTTTTCTTCCTCCCCTCAGGTCAGCACAACAGGTAAGGAATCAAAACTTTCCCTCTTCCCCTTCCCTTCATTCTCTCAACCAAGCAAGATCACCAACGGTTATTCCCTAGTCCTTTTTCCTTCCTCAGGTGTTGCAACAGCAAATGAGGGGTAGTGTGAAACCTCAATTTTTACAAATAATTCAAAATCCATCTGATTTCCATTTTGAAAAAAAAACTGATTATCTTGGACTAGCATTAACTACTGTATAGGTGATATCTCATGGAAGTATTAGTTAATGCATGATATGTATAAAAATATATATGCTGAGGTTTTGGGTTCCTTAAAATGTTTTTGGACCTCTCTCTATCGGAATTTGCTAAGTTTCGATATTTATTACATCGAATATACATTTGAACACCATTGATTAACCATCACGAGCAACTCATAAAATGGAAACATATATCCACAAAACAATACATAGGAGTAATAGACCCAGAAACTAAATAGAATTCAAACTAAGTATTTTAGTTTGATTTTAGCTTAATTTTTGTTTTATGAAGGTGCATTTTAAGATTCCAATTTTAAGGATTTGTTCCTTAGTGAATACTTAACATTATGAACTTAACGATCCTTAAGATCAAAATCAGTCATATGAAAGTCATAATATGGGATATGAGCATATTTGACATGTGGATTTTAACTATTTTCATTCAAAGTCTTATCATAAGGCACTTTTTGAATTTTACAGTTCCTGAGACCCGAGGTCTAACATAGACATTTTCAGATTCAATTTCATGTTGGAGGGTGCATTTTAATCATGAGATCCTTGTTTAATTCAAATTCCGTTTTTGTATAGAATTAGACATTTTGGATTTAGAGTTCATCACATTCATTTTAGCTCTAATTGAAATCCCGACATTATTGACGTAAGAATTTATTATGGCATGTTCACAATCAGATTTCATGGTATCCAATCAAAGTTCATGCATCATCATTTCCATTTTTTGTTCTAAGTCTTAGTGTTTGACATTTTTTGACTTAAATTGCATTAGACCCATTGTCTTTGTTAAGCATTTTCAGACAGAGGAGTTAAGAAAACGAAATTAACATATTCAAGATCTGATCTTATGACATTTGATGTGAAATTCAGATTTAGACATGAGTGGGGCCTTAGGACTTAGAGGACTTTGAAGTCCCCACTTTGGCCATGGTTTGTATTGAAATTTGGGTATTAGGACTTAGTAAATTTCAAATCATCCTCACATTAGGCATACTAGGATTCATTAGATCTGAAATTACTCTGATCATTAGATTTTAGGACCATCGGAACTGAGTGCATTTGATCCATGGATTATCATCTTGATCCTCTCGGATTGGCAGGTTAAGATCGTGAGTAAATCCCAACTGAGCATTCTAGGCATTTAAACATTTAAATCTAAAGGTGTTTTCATCCAAGCCATTCACATATCCTAAGATTAAACATGAATTTAAGAGATTCAAAGCATATCCCTCCAGCCATATCTTAATATTCGGATGCCATATCTTAATATTCAGATTTAGGCATCTTAGGATCAGATATATCCCAAAGTTACTGGCCCAAAATCTGTTTGTGTCGTGCAAACTGAATAAGCACATTTCACTTAGATCTGTGCCTGTTTGATCTGTAGGTTGGACCTTACCCATCTAGGATGAACATTTCAGTTGCCTCTTAGGACTTAGATGTATTTAAATCTGAACTTAACATGTTTCAAAACTGAACGTCTTAGATTTAGAAATATTATTGTGATCTTATGCTTGCTCTTCAATAATTTATGATCCATGGATTTTGAAGTTTCAGATTTGATCATTTAAACCTCATATTCTAATGTTCAGATTTACAGGGTTAACATCTTTCATTTCATCAATGATCAGATACAATCATGCATATAAGTGACCTAATTTAGACTTTTTTAGATCTCAAGATGCATTGATCAGTTCAAGATCTGAGCATTAAATCTGAAACTGTTAGGGTGTTTCTGATCCAACAAGATTGGAGGACATCCAATTAAAAATCCCATAAGATCAACTTATCACCTTTCAGATTCTGGTTTCCATATTTGACATGTTTATGGATTGAATGTCAATGGACAACGGACATGAAAATTTTATGATTCATTTGGTTATAATTTAAATTTGGACTCTTATTAATGCACCTTAATCATAACATCGAGACATTTCTTTCGTAAATGTCATTCAATATATATAGGGATACATTGAGTTACATAAATGTGGGAAGGTTTATATAGCCATAATTCTCTTAAATGAACATATATGGGATATTTCCATGGCCCTTTGTGGGCATGCAATATTTCCGCATCTCCCTAGTTAGATCATCAGACTCAGTTTAGCATAGTGACATACATGACCACCCCTTATATTAAGTGAGAATTTTCCCTTAGTAGATAGCATGTGAACTCCCTGGAATGGAAAGGGTCGATGTATGGTTAGGGTGTGCCCGCATACCCATCCAAGATCGGTCTCGTGTGTCCATCCAAAATTATGAGAGGCCCTAACTGAATAGGCTTAGCCTCTTAAGCATTTTTATATGATTCAATATTTAAATAATTCATTCATCATTGTCATCTGGCCCTTTCGGCCAAGCATCATGTCATTTTCGGCCTCATATGGCCTCTCATGGCTTCATTTCAGTCCCCTTTGCATTTGAGCTTCAACCATATCAGCCAACTCCTTGTTTAGCCTTCATTTCTATCACCGCCAAACTAATGGATACCCATTTTTGGCTCATTTGGATAGGTAGGAGAGTAAAGGTGACTTGGTTGTCTCCATAGGCAGCATGATTGGGTCATAGGGGGTTCGAATAGACATGTGAAGGGGGTATTTTGATCTGATAGTGACATGTGCATGGGTCATTCTCAGATCTTAAGATGATGTGACCGGGCTAGGCTTGGCTTAAGGGGATCATAGGCCACATGAGAAAGATCCAAAATAGGCCTATTTCAGAAAAATATTAGCCATAAATAAGACCCCGTGTAGGCATGGTTCAAAAGGAAGCATGAGCCATTAGATGGGCTCCGAAATAAGGTTAGCATGAAAAAAATATTAGCCATGGATAGATTCTACATAGGCATGATACCAAGGTGGCCGGGTGCCTTTCATAAACTCAATATGTTAAGCATTAAAGGGGTGGTCAAACCTACCTGGTTCTCTACAGATCTAAGGGTATTTATGACTAACTTTAACATAAGTTGTGCATGGTTTAACATATGGCCATAGGATAGGCTGGGGTATAAGCTGTATACCTGTTGTAACATGGCCATAGAAGAGAGGCTAGACAGGGGCTGTATGGGCTACCATGCGACCAAAGAAGAGAGGCCAGGTAGAAGTGCTGTATAGATTACCATGTGACCATAGAAGATAAGCCGGATACAGGCTATAAAAGACTGAGCATGACCATAGAAGAATGGCCAAACAGGGACTGTTTATAAGTTGTCATATGGTTAAGAAAGTAAGGCCAAGCATGTCATTGAACAATAGGTGTGTATAAGATGCCAACAGGATGGCATATAACTATGAAGGGCAGGCCAAGCATGGGATACGTTGGCTGTCACATTGCCATGGAAGAGAGAAGATGGCCAATGGGGCATCCAGGCATATAAAGTTGAAGGGAGAGAGTCAAGAGGCCATCCATGCATGGCCAGGGTTCACCTCTCTTCTTCTTCACCTCAGCTTCTCTTTGTGCAGGTGACAGCAACAGTAGGAGATGGACTACCCGGACCTGTCTTGTTCTTCTCGGAGTAGCCTGGCCCTTCTAGAACTCAGCCACCCTCTCTCTACGCATCAGGACTGGACAGGTGCTATTGGAACCTTGTATATCTCTGTCAAACCCACCACAGGTGGCCGTGGGTTCCTTTTTATAGGAAGATGTCTGAGGAGGAAGTCCCAGTAGGGATTCTTGATATTTTTCCCATCCTACGCACATAGGAGATGGTAGGAGAACTCAGTCCATCCTCCTATCTTCTAGCATATTTGAATATGTGTTGCATCTCCTGACTAAGAGGCTGAGTCAATGTGTACTAATATGATATCGAAGATTAAAGCGATAAAAAAATTGCTCTTAGAGAGTTTACTAGATGGGACCATCGAAAAAAAATGTTCTCGGAGAGTTTACTAGACAGGACCCACCCATAAAGGAATCGTAGTGGTGGGTGATGAAGTACAAAGAAAAGTGAAGAGTAAGAGATAGTGGTTTAAGAAATTGTCCACCTGTAGTACTGGCAAGGCCTTTGAACAATATAAAAAAGCTAAGAGCGAGCAAAAAGAACAGTTAGGCGAGCCAAAGAGTCTGCGTGTAACAGGTTATATGACAAATTAGGCACGCAGAAATGTGAGAAATATATTTACAAATTGGCCAGGTTGAGGATGAAGAGATCTCGGGACCAAGGTCATGTTCAGTGTATTAAAGACTCAGCGTGGAGAGTGTTAAGAGGACATCTAAGAATTGTGAAAATGTTACTTTGAATCGCTCTTCAATGAGCATGCTTGGGAAAGTTCAGAAGACCGAGGACAAGGGTCAAAGTCCTCCCAAATAATTATCCCTCTAGACGTGCACATAGCGCTGGAAAGAATGGGAACCTCAAAGGCGTGTGGCCCGATAACATCCCAATTGAAGTCTAAAAATATATGGGTGAGAGAGAAATGGAGAAGAAGAGGAAGAAAAGGTAGGCTACAATCATGCATGTACAAGCCCTCGGCCCTTCCTCCTCCTTCCCATGCACGCATCTAGAAGATCCCTTCAGCCAGCCCCATGCAGGTCCATAACTTGATCTCATGCCATGATGCAATGCTCGACCCATTCCCTTCCTCCTTATATGAATATAGACTCCATCGAACCCCTCCTCTCATACTCATAGTTGAACCACATGACAGCCCCCGTTGGCACCCTTGTCGAACCCCTCTCCATGGCTACATATTCAGCCTATAATCATCTCATAGAAACCATGTTTAACAACCCCTTCCTCACATGCTCATGGCCGGCAACCACAATCATACATGTATACAACCCATGACCAGAATCTCTCCTTCCCATGCAAATGACCCCTCAACCAGCCTTCTTTATCATGGCAATACAGTCCATATCAAGTTCACGGTTGATGGCCTATCTCCATGCAAACAGACTATGCTTGGCCCCTTCTCATGGACATATGGTAGACCTCATATACAGTCATCTTATGCCCCCTTATCCGATGACTGCACCCCATGCAAATGAGCCCTACTTCTGCCCATCACCTAAAATTGTATTACAGCCTATGCATACCACAGTCTAGCCTCCATGTTTAGGTCACACGACAGCCCCATGCACCCATGTACAATCCCCATTTTGGACCATATATAGTCCTTATATCTCCCTTGTCCGACCTCCATATGTGGGTCATATGACAAGCCCATGACAGACCCATGTTTGGCCTCCCCTTCTTTGATATAAATCCAAGTCAGATCCCTCTCCATAATCCATATGAATGGCACCAGGAGATAAGGAGTTAACAATGTTCAAAATGAGCAAGAATATGAAGGCAAATGATATAACCGAGTCTAGCAAGATGAGAGGAACATAATGACATGATAAAATAGGCCATTGGGGCCAAGATGATGCAAATCAGGCCATTTGAGCCTAGATAATATGAAGATAGACCATCCAGGACTAACAGACATGATTATAGACCATCCGGGCCAAAGATGATACAAATAGGCCATATATGGACTGAAAATGACATATGATAGGTCATATGAGGCCGAAATGACTTTATGACAATGAATATAAGCCAAATGTGGCCAAACTAACAAAATGAATACACCTCATAAATATTTGAACATACAAAAATATTTAAGAGGCCAACCTATTAACTTGGGCACCCACATAATTTTGGATGGACACATGGGCATGTCACTTGTGTGGATTTATCTTAGATGGGGATGTGGGCATGCACCCATCATAATCGATCATTCCCGATATAAGGAGAGTATATAGACTTCACCTACGAGAGAGGTTCCATTTGATTTAAAGGAAGGTCATGCGTATCATCATTCTAGACCAACATTTAAAATATAAGTAGGGAATTGATGGGATATACCATGCCCTCATGAGGTCATGGGAATTCTCACATTGTATGATATGATTTTGAGGGGATTATGGCTATATAAGCCTCCCCACATACTGATGTAATCTGATGTATCTAATGTTATATGAATGACATTTATGTCGGAATGCCTCACCTTATGATTTGGGAGCATTAATATAACCTATGTAGCTTACATGGAATGCAAATATAAAAGACATAATTTAAATAAATGAATCATAGCATGCTCAAACTTACATGTGCCTATAAAAGTTATGAAGGCATTCATTCTTTCATTGATTTGGCAGTTTCCAAACCTAATAAGGTACAACATGTGATGTCTCTTCATTCCTTTGGCTGACTTACATTAGGAATTAGAGACCTTTCATCTTCCATGGGTAGGCTCATATATGTGCATGCATAATTGAAGTGCATTGATCCCACCTTAGCTATTTCCAAATACATTTGAGGACTTGAACTTAACCGGCTATGCATACTTGAATCTATATAAGCAAGTTCTCCTTGCTGTCAACTCCATTGACCAAGTTATGTGTGACTACATAGATCATGCTCGTATTGCCATACATCTGTTTCTAGACACACTTGGGCATCTGCCGGGGTTGGGTTCAAGAGGAGATATCCTCCTATGATCTGAACATATCCCAGACCTGATATATCCCACTGTCCCAGTCTTTCCAAATATTTGATTGTCCATTTGCTCAACTTGTGCTCAGACTTGCATGTGTCCATCAGAGCTATAAAAGGGGCCAATTCCCCATTGTCTATTCAATCTTCCCAAATTTCCATCTGATTTTCACAGAGTTCTATAGGTTTGCATTTTTGGTGCTAAGTGTTAGCATTCAATACTTCAAAACCATAGGTAAGTCAGCCATCCAATTAGGCATCTTGAACATACCATAGGTTGAACACATGTACATCCTAAGATGTTTTAGGACCTCAATCCTATATAGAATAGGATTTGAAGAGAAGCATGCATATATATTGCATTTTTCTTTCTCCAAACGGTCATGCAAATTTCAGGTGTATGGAGTTTTAGTTTCATCACTTCTCTGCTTGTCAAAGCTAACAATGTCTCCCAAACAGGTGTTCCCACAAAATATACATATCCCAAGGCTTCGCTCAGTCTAGCCAGGTTCTATCCAGCTACATCAACTACTAAGTTCTGTTATAGATCAGAAATCCCTGCTAATATATGCATGATAATCGAAGTAAAAATTTTAACTTTTAATTCAGAGTTACTCTTCAAGTGAAGGCCAGTAAAAGAAGAAACATGCATCAAAGAACAGTTCATTGAAATTTTCAAATGCAATCAGCATGCCTGGCCAGTAGACGAAACCCCTTTGTCTGTTCGGCCACACCTTGAATAGCATAAGCTTTGTTTATCACCAGCTGATAATTTTGTTTTCTCCATTGCCTTGAAAATTTCAGACTGCTTGTTGCTTGCCAATGTATCATTCCAATAAAAATGTCTTAGCTAAAACTGCTGAACTACTAAGAAACATGAAGCATAGGAGTTTCCAATAAACTGCTTGCCAATGTATCATTGCAATAAAAGATATGTATTAGCTAAAACTGCTTGGTTCATATGGAACATAAAAATTTTCCAATAATGCATTCTAGTTTTGATATTTCCAGCAAATATCATGAACCTGATGAAATGAATGTTTCTAATCACACAAAAAAATAAAAAAAGAAATAACATTCTATTTGCATTTGCAAGATCAGTGAACCAGCGCTCAGTACAAGAAAAAGCAGCACATGCTTGTATAGCATCCCGCTCATGCAGCCTGGTTGATGGATATCATCTAAACACTCGATGGCTTATACAACAGTTCTACTCTCTTCAAATATCTGTGGGTGATCAGCAAAAAATGCAAGAAGTATTTAAGTACCTCAATAGTTGGCTCTTTTTGTGCTTCTGAAGTGAAACCATAGAACCTGAAAATTCCAACAGACAAGATGTGACATGTGAGCCTCTCATAATTGTTTATTTTTTTGTCATTGAAGGACACCATAATGATCTCAGTATTTTTCTTACGATAATAATCATTTTACAGAATGAAAAAAATATAAATAAATATGCAGCCAACTGTGAAATATCCTTATTGTTTGCAAACAAGATCTATTGAGTCCCATATGAAAAGCATTTTTTATTTACCTAAAGATTAATGCAACTGTCAGAAAACTGCACAATGAAGAACACAAATCTTTTTTGCAAACAAGTAGGTGACTTTTTCCTCTCCTGAAAGGTACATTCTAGATCAATTTCCATCCAGATTCATAAATCATGCACCGTGAAGCTTAAGCACCATCTTTTGTAGGGTGGAATCATAAGAACAATTGGGATGTTAACGATGATACTATTGCTCTTAGTAGGTTCAACACATGACTAAGGTAAAGTTTGGCTGATCACAGATCATGATTGGCATATGTTGATCCAATATTCCAAGCCAATGGAATCAACCCCTCATTTCAACATGGTTGGTTGTGGATAGGCTGATCCAGAAGGAAGAGTCTGATCAGGGGCAATCTGATGAAAAACAAGTGGTTGGGACCAATCTGGTCCAGTCAGAGATAGGAAGTCCAGATCCCTCTTCTGCTTAGTGCACACAGTGCAGAGATCTGCTAAGAAGAGAAGACTGCCATGCACCCCACCCCATCCTCATTCGTCGCCACCATCATGCAGCCGCTGAAGAAGGTTTTTGTCCATTTCCCTGCTTTTTGTATTTTCAATTTTTTTAGGTTGGACATAGAACACAAAACATCATCCCCAGTTAGCGAATGCAGACAATATCATCATCTTCAGATGAGTAAATCTTTCCAAATACATCTTTGAAGTAGGGAAGTAGAGCAATATAACATTCAAGTTACGTTGAAGACTGACGCCGATTAATCAAGAATAATAGGTGACATAAATGTCCTTTATTTTCGTTCTACATGGTACATAGTTGCCAACAAAAAAAACCAGGAAGCAAAATGTAAAGCAAAAGTGAGAAATGAGGCTCAAACCTTACAATAGAATATCAGCATAAAGAGAGAAGAAATGTAAGAAATAATGATCAGAGTTGTTCCCAGAAACCATGGCGAGAATCTCTCTGCTTGTTATTTCAATTGAACTGCTAATGCAGTTATCTTTTAAAAAAAAAAGAAAATACCTAAACATGTGATCCTAAGCAAAAACAAAATGTCAGACAAATATAAGAAGGTTTACTGCCTGATCGTTGGTTCTCAACTTCTATGACCAGGACAAATCAACAATAGAATTTATGAAATGTCGGCAGATACACATAATCCAATAAGAAAGAGCAGTCAAACCTTTGGCCAAAGTACATGATTTTCAAAGCAACAAATCTCTTAGGATGATGATTCATGATTCCTGAACAAAACAAGTAGACAAATAATGCAATAATAAGCAATGCAGATAAGAGTGGGATCAAGACAACAAGTTTCTACTTGAAAAATGGGATGAATTTTAGTGCATCAGAAATTATAAATTAAATTAAAGTTGGTAAACCATAAATGACAGCCCATGCTGCTCTATCCGTATCCAAGTTATCCAGGTTGAATCTCAGGGACTACATGATTAAAAGTTGAAAAATACCTTGGTCTCTCAAAATCTGGTCCCTACGAGCATGAGTTATACCTACCGTGTTCTCCTAGAAACTTCTGCAATAAGATTCTACAACCACAAAGAATTAAAAAAAAAAAGAGCAGAAAGGCAAGTATGGACTGAAATATCGTAAGGAAAGGTAGAGCTTATTTAAAATTATTTGGAAAAATTATTAGTTAACAGTCTACTTTAATTAAGCTAAGAATATATGTAATATTCGAACATTTACAAGGTATTACAATTATATGTTGAATAGCACATTGTGAGAACCTCATTTGTTACATTATCTTTTATACAAAAAAAAATTCATGGAGTTACAGGGTATCTTTTATTATTTATAAACTAGTGAGTTTTTTTTTGGGTTACGTAATCTTGAATTTGACCTCTCCCAACTGAGTGCACACTCAAATATTCCTGATTAACCATCCGTAGAAACCTCATTTTTAACACTTCATTCCATATTCAAAATCAATTAATCATCATTTTGAAAACAGATAATGTACGACACTATGGAAGTATATATAACTAGATTTGGTGTGGTATATATGCATAGAAACAAACAATTTGAGTTCCAAACATACTGAGTATAAACATATAAGATATCCCAATAGCTTAGGAAACAATAACCAGATTTAAATTATTTAATATTTTTATATGAGTTAAGGGAAATATCTCTGGATATATCCCCATCATACCTGCGACGTTTTGGTTAATTATAGCGAATAACAACTCAAATACCCTTAACCACCATAGCAACTCATTTAAATGAAGACATTCATCCATATAAAAATGAAATATTTAGCATGAAACATAAAGGAATTGGGGGACATTTCACCACAGCCTTGGCCTTTTTATTTTTTATTTGTTTTTCAGGGTTTGCATTTATGATGTTATGATTCAATTGTTTTACGATTAAGGATTATTTTTCTGATTCGAATTTCTTTTGCTTGTGGGATTATTGGAGTATCTTTTGTTCCGTTTTGGTATTACATTATTGTTCTGAGTGTTGATGGGATTTCTTTTATGTAGGTAAATTATCCTTGTTTCATTTATTGTCTCTCATTTTATTTTCTAACTATCAGTTTATTTTTTGTTTATTGGGTTATTTATTTATCTTTGTATGTTTGTTTGATGTTTTTCCTGTTTACTTTATTATTTGCAGATTTGTTTATCAAATTTTCATTAGCGTCCAAGACCATTTGTTTTATCTGTTTATTGGATTTTCAATCAATTAACTGAGAAAATTTTATTACAGGTTTATTTATCACTGTTTATTTTTTTCTCTGTTTCTCATTAGCTGTTTTGCTGTTATGGAGTTAATTTCAGATGTGGGCTTTTTTGTTTTAGTCTATGGGATTTTTGGCCCTTTCTGTTTTTATTTTTTTTTCAATTTCTAAATTTGATTTTTATGAGGTTTCTTATTTCAGATTACAGTTGTCCAGTTTCCAATTCTGTTTCAGTTTTGAGATTATTTTTTTTTTTGTAACAGTCCACAATCAGGCTAACATCCATTAAACCCATGAAGCAAGGTCAAAGGTGAATGCAGGCCAATCTAAAAATCAAAGTCAATGCCGAGGTCAACCACATCTGAAGGTTAATGATGCGGGACGGAAGAGGAGGTGCCGCCATCCCGGCACGCGTCGGCGGGCCCGGGCAGGCTGTACCGGACTGAGGGCTGCCCAGATGGGGCTGACGGGTGCTGAACCGGACCAAAACCAAGATGAACCGGTCTGAAAGGTGCTGAACCGACTCCGGACAGCGCTGAATCACGACGAACCGGGCTGAAAACTGCTGAATCCGGACCTGAAATCCACTGAACCGGACCCCTCGGCCACTGAACCAGGGCCAAACGTGCTGAACTAGTCCAAAATGACGTTGAACCGGCCTTAAAATGCCTAAACCGGGGTCAAACAGGCCTGAACCGGGTCAAAACCCACTAAACCGGCCTTGAACCAGCCTGAACCAGCTCCGGGAGGGCTGAACCGGCCTGGAAAAGTGCTGAACCGGCTTGAACCGGGCTGGAACCGGTCTGAACCGGGATGAACCGGCGTGAACTGGGCTTGAACCCGGCTGAACCGGCCGCTGGCCCGGTCTGGCCCGTGGACCGCATACACGCGGGCCGGCCGCGGCGAACCGGCCGACTGTCGCTCGCGCGAGCGACTTAACCCCAGGGGGGCTCGTGGCCGCGCGGGGCTCGCCCGAGCGAGGGTGTCATGGCGCGCGCCCGTGAGCCCGGCTGAGAGAGGGGGGTCTGTGGAGGCCGCTCGGCGTCCCCGACAGCTGCGTGGGGGGGGAGGTGGTGTCTTCGTCCTCGAGCGCGGCGGGTGTCCGGTGGTCGAAGCGGCCTCAGCGGCGGCGGGAACGGAGGAGGGGGGGGCTCGGCAGCGGCAGCCGGAGGCTCCGACGGCGCCGCCTGATCCTCCTCTTCTCTCCTCCTTCATCGTCATCGGCTAGGTCCGCCGGAATGGGGGGAGTTTGGGGGGGGCTTGGACAGTTGACGGAATGGGGGATGGGAGGCCGGTGTCACGGCGGCTAGGAGGAGGGAAGGGGGGTTTCGGAGGCTCCGTAAGGGGCCAATGGGACCTGTGGGAGAGGCTTGTGGGGGAGGGGAGTCGACCGGGGTGGGAAAGGGCCTGTTAGGGTACCGGGGGTGCACGTGGGTCATGGGTGGGTCCGGAGGGTGAGGGGAAGGGGGCGGAAAGGGGAACCAGGGGGGGTCTGGCGAGCTTCCAGTAGGGGGGGTGCCGTAGGGGCGAGGGAAGGTGAGGGGTGGGACAGAAGGCCCCAATGGAGCTGGGGTAGGGTGTCGACGGAGATGTCGACGGATCTCGGAACTCGTCGGAGGTGAAGGGGAAAACGATTGGGACAGGGAAAGGGGGAACCGGACCTAACTCCGGAGGTGGGGAGGAACACCGAGAGGGGAAGGGGAAGATCGGGAGCACCCGGAGGTGGAGGAACGACACCAACGTCGGAGGGGGAAGGGGAAAAAACGAGAGGAGCTTCTTTTTGGGTTCAACATCCATCTCTCATTCACTAGGTTTAAGCTCTTTAAATAGAGCTAGACATTACAAGATGGACCCCTAAAAACCCTAATTACATGCATGTCCTCTAAAGCAAGGTCGGAGGGGTCGCGGGTCGCGACTGGGTCGCGGGACCCCCAGGCCGACCCGGTCGCGACCGGGTCGCGACCCGGTTTGCGACCCCAATTTTTAATTATTTTTTTGAAAAATTCAAAAAAATTAAAAAATGCGAAAAAAAATCTGAAAAATTACAGAAAAATCGGGAAAAATAAATGACATGATTTAAACAAATAATACATCAACTTTATTCCAATGTGATGTGTTGTACACTTTGTAGGTAGCTGATGTACTCTCCCCATGTCATTTGGGTTGAGTACATGGCTTGATACATGTACACATGACGATCATATTCGTCAGTCCCTCGGGAAACTATCCTAAGACTTGATCCAAATGAGTCACCATAAGTATAGGTCGATTGGATCGAAGTATCTGATGAATTCACATAATTCATTCCACAATACTCTTGATCGTATGTAGGGAACCAAGAGCCTTAGGATGAATCATACGCATAGTCGGATGCATCGTGGTATTCTACTCCAACTCCATGGCTATGATGACCTCTACCTTGTGGCCTTCTACCATGATCGGTATCTTGGGTCGCATGAGTATATTGCTCCTCGCCGGTAAAACGTAACGACGTTGTAGGAGATATGGGAGGATCTGTGGTCTCCTGTACTTGTAAAATGTTCGTGCCCCCGTATCCAGCACCATCATCGCTGCTACTCTTTGACGATGAATCCTCGGACGTCTGGTACTGCACTTGGATGTTCGGCTCCGGCGTATTTTCTCGATCGTCTTCGACCGTATCAGCATCTGCAATATCAAAAGGATCAGTCATAACTTGTTTACCTTTTCTCCTACTTTGCGTACCTTGACTAGTTCCTTCTCCGGTCCTCTGGCGCTTTGCTAAAAAGGGAGGGATCTGGAATTCTTCGGCCAAAGGGACATCGTCGAGCACTCCTTCAGCCCATTGTCGGTCTTCTGGGTTGAACTCCGATTCTCCCAACCCTTCTGGATCGTTGACCCAATCTTCTAAGGAGTTCTTCTCGTAGAATATTTGATCCAAATCGATGTCCTCCTCTTCAATTTGCAGCTCCTCGACCGAACGTCCCGCCACCTGTGATATCCAACTCTTTTGTTCCATCTGGTTCTGCTTCATTCTCTCCAAATTCCTCAACTTTAACCTCATGTTGTAGTGACAATACACGAGGTCTTCAAGCCTCCTTGATGTCAACCTATTTCTTTGCTTCGTGTGAATCAAGCCGAATGTAGACCAATTCCTCTCGGCACTCGAAGCCGAAGTGGTTTGACTTAGGACCCTGATGGCTACGTCCGCCAAGTCCTCGTACCCTGGTACTTTACCATGGTCCATCTACCAATCAGCTGCATAAATTGAATGTCTTACATTATTATCTAAGTAAACTTTGATTAATTAAGTGATGAAAAACATTTCTACGTACCCGGACTTAGTAGCATCACAGCTCGTTCAACTCTGCTCGTTCCAAAATGAAAACTCCGCATTCTGTAATCATACATCTTGTTGCAAGCGATAATAGCCCGGTCGTCGTCACCAAGCAACCGTCGGATGACGCTCTTCACGTCATCTAATAGCTCGTTCGTTGCCTTGAAATGTGGACTATAGCAATACCTTGAGTTGAAAAAGTAACCTATGAACCAAATAGCATTAGTAAACAACTTATACATATCTGACATTAAAAAAAGATTAGTAAATGTTTAAGAAAATATACCTGCTACATGTATGGGTTGATGTAATGTACGTTCCCAGTGACGGTCTATAATATCCCACCACTTGGCGAAGTCGAACACGGTCTTGGAGATTTCTTCCTTCGCTCTATCAACCGCATCATATAAATACCCCATGTCTGCTTTCCTATCTCCGTCAACTATCCTTAGTACCTTCACTATGGGTTGGACGATGTCTAATGTCTTCTTTACAACTTTCCAAAAATCTCCACTCTCTAATGTCTCCTCTACTTTTCTCCCCTTTTTCTTATCCGATGAGTTACATCTAGCCATCCAACTACCCCAACCCGGTGAAATGACCATTTGAGTTAGAGCTCTTCTTTGACTCAACAAACTTTCTAAGGAAATATAGTGCTAGGCGAACCGGGTTACACCGGGCCGTAACAACTCTCGCCCCTTGGTGTGTTCCCTCATAAGTGCAAGGACAAAGTTGTGGTTGTAAATAAATGAAGAAATAAACTGGGCTAGCTTAACTACCCTGTCTATTTGAAGATCCTTGCATATATCCTCCAACATCAAGTCTAAAGAGTGGGCGGAACAAGGTGTCCAATACAACTTTGGTCTTTTGACCATAAGCATCTGTCCAGCCGCTTTGTATGCAGCCGCATTGTCTGTGACTACTTGAACTACCCGGCTCTCTCCTATTTCTTCTATCACTCCATCTATCAATTGGTAAAGATACTCCGCATTTTTTACCTGTCCTGATGCGTCAACCGACTTCCAAAAGACCGTGTCGGCTTGACTGTACACTAGGAAATGGATCATTGTCTTCCTAGTTATACCTGTTAAGTATAAGATATTAACTAAGTTATACCAAAAAGAATGTTTATACATTTAATATAAATGAGTAAAAGAAAATTTACTTACCGGTCCATCCGTCGGTCATTAATGTGCAACCTCGTTCCTCCCATATCCGTTCAAATGATGCCACGTACTTCTTTGTTTCTTGCACCTCCATAGGAAGATATACATTGTATATCTCCTTTGGGTTTGGACCAGGCACTCCCCTCCCGACGTCTGAGATCGTATCGATCATGTTCTCGTAGTATGGTCCCTTCGCGGCATTTACCGGAATGTTGTGGTGAAAGAACCACCTTCACATTGCCCGGCCAATCCTCTCCTTACATAATTTTAGGTTCTTCATCGCCGTCGTGATTGTCGTTTGACGTTGTCGTGGTCAGGTGATTACGGGATCCACAGGACCTACTGCCGGGTCGTCGTCTTGGGTGAGATCATGAACCTTATCTTGCGGTTGGTTGTTGGATCCTCTTTCACTTCCTCGACCACTCCCACTTCCAGACCCTTGACCCATCATTCGGCCGGTGCGTCTATGGAACTCTTCATCGGCGAATGATCTTCGACTTGCTTCCATTCCCCGTAAGAGGTCATCTATTTAAGAAATATTTAAGTATTCAACTACTTAATTATCTTTTAAAATAGAAGAATGAACTACGTTTATGAGTAACACCTCTCATACCTTCATATTCTTCGTCTCCAAAAATATCCGGCCTCTCTTGTCCGGTCCCGTAAATGTGTACGGAACGTCTCCCCGGTTGTTGCAATTCTTCTCAGACGGTCTCCTTATGCCGTTTGCTAGTTCCCTTCGTTTGCTCCATCGCTTGTAGGTGCCTACGAAATTGAGTTCTGACCTCCGGCGGAGTCCGTGTGCAAGGAAGAACATTTCCCTTCATGCCTGCAAGATGAAATTTTAAATGATAAATACCACCGAATATTACTTTGTCGCAATATTTACATTGCATTTTTCTCTCCGCCATGGAGATCAAATTGCAACGTAACCAAGCCGAATCACTCCGGGTGGCGCCGGTAGTTTGGGTTGTTTGGCTTGGAGAAGACATTTTTTATCTTAAGTTTATTAAGCTAGGTTTATTATTATCTTAAGTTTATTTGATTTGTTTATTTTTTAATTGATAGTTTATGTTAAAAAAATGTTTTTAAGTCTTGAAATTATCTTAAAAAATAAGTTTTAATTTATAAAAATTAACTTTGATTTTTTTTGAACTCTTTGATATATATACATATATTTTTTTACTTATTTTATTTCTTTCCTTTTTGGTTGTCATTTTGATATAGTTTTAAATTGATTTTTTTATTTGCTTTCCATACAAATTTATAGAACTATTATTAGCTCTTCTCAACGTAAACAAACATGCCACACAAAATTTTTCATTGATTAAAAAATGATACAATTTACACATGCGGGAGACATTTAATGTCATAATCCCAATGAATTGAAACGATATTTTTTTTATTTAACTCCATTGAGCCTTTGATAGCCATTATGGAATCGATCATATCGATATGGGATATAGCACACCGACCTTTGACTACGGTTTGTGGGTGCTTTCCATCGATATAATCATTTTATCATATCAATTTTATGTTTCGACATCCATGCATACATATGCATTTAGCCATGGCATAAATTGATATACTCATCAA
This sequence comes from Cryptocoryne crispatula var. balansae, assembly GCA_036172225.1. NCBI lineage: Eukaryota > Viridiplantae > Streptophyta > Magnoliopsida > Alismatales > Araceae > Cryptocoryne > Cryptocoryne crispatula. The sequence continues at coordinate 27,891,907 of CM069922.1, forward strand.
TGGGATAAAAATGGTATAGCATTGGGGTCATTTTTGACCTTTATATGCTAACCAATTATTTGTTTTTTTATTCTTTTAGGTTATACCCAAGCGTAGAACGTGCCCGATTGAACCGGTCCCCATTAGTCTCGATTGTTTGATTATTTTTCAAAGACGTAAAGCGTGCCCTGTTGGACCGGCCCCTAATTAGTCTCGGATCGGATTATTATTTAGGTTTAAACTTGAGACGTAAAACGTGCCCTGTCGGACCAACCCCCAATTAGTCTCAAGCCGGGTTGATTGTAAATTTTATTTACTTTACATAAACTTGAACCATTTTGATCTAACAAAATGATTGTGAAGACCCTGCTGCCTCCCGTCCTTCCTTCTATCGTCTTATATCCCTTTTTTTAAGGAGAATAACACATAAGATGGCACGCAGGTCATGTGTTCACTTAGAGTGGACTTGAGGGTTCGACCGACACATAAGATGGGGTTTTGACCAGAGTTAGTTGGGTTTTGACGGATCCCCTCACGCGGTTGACTTAGAGGGCCGATAGGCTTGACGCTTGAGGGCTCAATCTGGGTTGGTTCAAAGGAAAAGGGACTCAGCTCGAGAGGCTTGGTCGCGGGAGCATGCTTGGATGGAGAAGGGGGTTCGACCGGGCCCTTTCTTCTTTTTTTTTAGAAGGGGCATACGGACAAACAAGAGGGACGCCGAAGCTCAAGGCAACAGCGGAGAGGCGTGTATGCGGCCAAGAGAGGAAACCAGGGGGTTACGTCAGCGGTGAAAGAAGAAGAGAGGGAAGGGGCGACCGCAGCTGGGCGCAGATGGGTAAAGAGGAAGAGAGGGAAGGGGTGTGCGCAGCGAGCGGCTAGAAGTGGCGAAGGCGACAGCACTCTTGTGCATGGGGAGGCACTCACGCGCACGTTGGGAGAACAGCCAAGGCGGCCGTTGGCTTGCGCAACCAAAGGAGAAAAAGGCAACGATGGCAACAGAGGGGAATCGCGGCGGCGAGCAGAGGCAAGGGCAACTGGCCAAGAACTCAATGGCAGCAGCATAACTTGTGTGCACACCCAAGAGAGGAGGTCGAAGTGGCAATGGCGACTGGTGAGAGGGGACTTGATGACGGTGACAACGACGACCTACGGCTGAGGGAGAAGCGACCAGCTACGGGTGCAACTTGCTACATACAGAAGGGGAGACCGCAAAGGAGGAGTCGACTGTCAAGAGAATGGGTGGCGACTACAGGTGAAAGGCAGGGGCGACGGCGAACAAGGGGGTTGTGAGAGGCTTCTGACCAAGGGACGACGACGAACGGAAGACGACGACCTGGTTCCAGGAGGAAGACGACGGCAAGCGTAAACCTCACATTCACCCTCCTCTGCTCCTCTACGCCTCTCCTCTCTTCTTCCCTTTCCTCCAAATCCTCCTTTTTCCGCGGTAGAACCCTCCAACCTCTCAGCTTGAGTCCGCGATGGGCTTCTTATTGTTGCAGCTACTATTGGCCATCCAGGAAGCTTGCCCGCTTCCGCCGTTACGCGCCTATAACGTGCACGTAGGCCATGGCGCTTCATATCTTTCAGAGACGTTCAAAGGCACTTGAATAAGCTGGCACTGGTGATGTCGTTCAAGCACTGTAACGTCAAATTTGGCTCTTGATGAGCCGATTAATACCCTTCAAGGGTGTTGCTCCTGTTAGAAGCTTCGACAAACACCTAGATTTACCGAAAAAAAATCTTTGAGACATCTTCGGTCCATTTCTATTGACTCGGACCCTTGTCAGAAGCTGAGGGTTCCGACCAGCATTTGAACCGATCGGACAACATTGTGATGCCCTCCATTCCCCTCCATCGGGACATTGAACTGCTGTATGCTAGTTGTGAGAGCCCCAACGTGTGTTAAAATATGTCGAAAAATGTTGCGACGTCCGCGATCGTCTTCCGTCACCAAGTTGGGCTATCAACCAAGGCTTGCAATAGCTCCGTTGGATGTTCAAATTGACGGGAGAGCATTGTTATGCCCTTGGCTGCCCTCCATTGATGCGTCAGACTGTTGTACAAAGGTTGCGAGGGCTCCAACGGATGTTTAAATCCATCAAAAAATATTGCAACATCCTCGGTCGTCTTTCATCAACGTGTTGGATTATAGTAAGAAGGTTGAGAGACTCGTCGCATAGACAATCACACCATTTTCCCTTGTCGACGAGACTCTGTTGCGACAAATTTGGGAGGCTGGCATGAACATCGCCTCCCCGAAGGCTGAAACGCACTGTCTCGCCCATTTTATTTATTTTGAAAATTTTTCCAACATTTTTGACGTCAACAGCGGCTCAATAAGCCGGATGGGGTGCAAACCCAAGGCAATCAAATTGACTTAAATTTGACATCAAAACATAACCAAGATGTATAAAAAAATCAGATTGTCCTCAGTCTGAAAATTCAATTAAAAGATGTTCAATCCAACATAACTAAACACCCTCAAAACAAACAGCAAATGAACCAAACTCTAAGCAACCCCTTAAAAATTAAATGGGACATTGAAAATCTGTCCTTAAGGTAAAAAAAAACAGATTTGAAATAAACTTAAAACTCAATCAAAATCCTTTTATGTTCAATGGAAATTAAACCATAATCAAAAGAATATAAAGACAAAACATCTAACCAAAAAAAATCAGATTCTAAAAACACCCATAAAAATCAGATTTTTACAATCTGAAATTTCACTTAAAAAACAACATAAGCTTTGCCGAATTAAACTCCTCAGCTGGAAGAAAACTAAACCAACCACATTTCAACACTTAAAACATGCCAAAACCAACCTAAAAACAAAAAAAAATCAGATTGCTAAATAATCTGAAATCTTAAAATTAAACTAACCAAATCAAATATCAAAATGCTAGAAACAGATCAGAAACATTAAAACCAAAAATCACTTAAACTAATCAATTCCAATTTAAACTAAACCAAAAATCAAACAAAACATCGGACAAACTAAGTCAAACTAAACAAAATAAATCCAAACCAAAAGCTTCTTTAAAATCAATACAAGAATCAATCTTAAGATGGCGGTTCGTGTTCCATTGGGAAGAAAGGGCCGCTGCCCCTTTATCGAATGTATCATGTCTTGAATGTGTACGTCCCCTCAAACTAGGTTCCTACGATGGTTAATCAAGGACATTCAAGCTATTGCTCGATGGTTAACGCCAGATATTAGCACCATCTAGGAGAGAGGGGTCAAAAAATCAATTTTCAAGGAAACCGAACCTTGGTTCTAATACCTTTAAAAATACCTCCAAACTATCTAATATTTTTATAGGATATTACCTATTTTCCAAGATAAGTTCAGTATTTCCACATTTCTCCAAAAACAATAAATATTTTTTACAAAACGGTAAAACAAAGTTCTTACAGTTACATTTTCATATTTAATGATTTGTTTAGTTGAATTTTTTAGATTTAATTAAGTGAATTTTCAGATTTGATTTATTTATGTTCACCTCAGTTCAGTTTGTATCACATCCGATTCGTTGGACTAGCATCGATGCATGGTCACTCCAAATCGAGTCAGCACTTGAAATTTCATTACATTTGCCAATGTTGGTGTACAAAGTTGGCAATTCATATGTCATGTCCAAAGTTGTCCAACTGTATGAATGTTTCCTTCCCATGATATAAACCCCACGAGATCAGAAAAATTTTGACAACATGCCATCTTATTTTTCAATCAATGTAGAAATTTACCTATCTGGTGCAACAAGTACTTGACTCATTACATCGTGTGAATGATCGTCTGCGACTGGAGCCGGCCTACACCTATATTTGGATCAACGTACTGAAAGCGTATCAAGACTAGCCGTATGCTAACCCCTTATTAGTTTTGCTTTTATAATCAAATTTTGATTAAGTTAATTTGTATTGTCCAAGGCTCAATGGGCCAGCTTAATGTCTCATTGGCACAATAGGCGGGTCTTCAAGTTTATAGGTCGTGAAAGGCCTGTTCTGAGCTTCAAAGGGCCGGAAGGGCCTGTTCTGCAACCTGCAAAAGCTGTTTTGCATGCTTTCTTCTTTGCTGCAGCAGCAAGCTAGGTGGGCCACAGAGGGCTAAAATGGGCCTGTGTTTGGGCCAACTTGGTGGGCTTTTAAGGGCACTGAACAAAGGGCAGGTTTGGGACAGATTTGAGACTGCACAAAGGGCAGAAAAATGAAGGATTTCAAGGTCAAAAAGGGTCTGTTTTGAGTTGAGTAGGAAAGGCTATACAAAGAGGGCTGTTTTGGTAGAATTGAGAACCCGCTTGGGGAAAACTTGGCCCATCGAACAGATTCCAATAATGCCCAGATCATCACCCTCTTTTCCATCCAAAACAAGGGATTGAGAGTCCGTCCAGAGGAAACTTGGCCCGTCAAACAAATTCAAAGAATACCGAGACATTACCCTCATTCCCAACTGCACGAGGGGCCAAGAAGGAAAGCAAATGGGCTGTTTAGGGGTCTGTTTAAGTGCTGTTTGAATGGCCAGCAAAGGGGCTGAACAGCAAGCTTTCTAAGGGGCTGTTTTGGGTACCAGCTAGGGGCTGTGAGAGACTGTGTAGGGAACAGATTTAATGGCCTGTGTAGAAGGCAGAACTGGGACTACACAAAGGGCGCACATGGAACTGTTTTGCAGGCCAGAAAGGGGCGCACAAGGGCCTGTGTAGGGGACAGCAAGGGGTTGCTTTTTTTGAAGGCCAGCAAGGGGAGGTTGAGAGGGGGTGCTTAGGTGGCCAGAAAGGGGTGCACAAGGGCCTGTGTACGAAACAGATTTAATTGCATATGTAGAAGACAGGTTAGGGACCTGTTTAGATGGCTAAAAGGGGCGCACAAGGGGTTGTTTAGGGGACACTTGGCCATAGAAAGAGATGGGAAGAGAAGAAGAAGGAAAGAAGTTGAATACTACATGATGCTCTCCTTTTCTACTCACCTTTTCTTCTTCTCCTTGATGCGTAGCAGGTGGTGCAGGGAGGAGCAAGGGGATGCTTCTTCTTCTCCTTGACCTAGCGCAGATGCTGGTGGAGGAGGAGGAAGGCTGCTACAGTAGCTGTTGCAGCTGCTGCTGAAGTTGTTGCTGCTGCTGCTAGGTGTTGACGCAGAGGGAGCAGAAGAGAACACTGCAGAGGGATGCTACTTCGGCTTCTGCTGCTGGAGGAGCCTGCTGCATACATTGGAGAAGGCTGATCCCTTGCAGCTGTCGCTGCAGCTAGGAGGAGAGAAAACAGGAGAGAGGAGCCGGCTGGGGTGCTGGATCGCACAGGAGCAGGAGGAGGGAGGCTGGTGCACGCAGGTTTGGTGAGTGAGAGAGAATGTTGCGCCCAAGCCTTTTTGTTACCTTAGTCTCCTTCCGATAGGGGAGTGTAAGAGATAATACTTGAAAGAGATAGCGGCTGGACTACTAATGCTTGAAGAAGTCTCCTCTAGGAGGAGTTCTAGCCGGGAAAGGAGTCCGGTTAGGAGATGTGTGTGCACGGGCTGTGGTTCTGGGAAGGGAATGGGCGCACAGTGCTGTTTTCTCTCCTATTTTGCTGCCGATGGGGAGATAATTCAGGGGATAATGCTGGGGAGATAAGACAAGGAGTTTAAATCTAGGAAAAAGTCTTCTCCTGAAAGAATTCCACCCAGGAAAGTTGTCTCCCAAGAAGGATGTGCGCGCAGGCTGGTGTATGCGCTGGGTTCCTGTCCCGGGAAAGATGGCATGCCAGCTTCTTTCTCTCCTGATTTCCTGCCGATGGAAGAGATAATTCAGAAATTCTACTCCTGGAAAAAGTCCAACCAAGGGAAGAGTCTGGGAAGGGAAGAATCCCACTGGACAGGGAGTCTCCCAAGGAGATGTGTGCACGGGTGTGGTGTTGGTGCACCAGCCAAGAGAGGAATGGGCAGCTGACTTAACTTGGGTTGATGTTAACCCGAGTTTAATTAAAATACTCCTGATCCAATGGAAATCACTAATTCAAGTAAGGATTAATTAAATAATCCCTGAATTCACCTAGAAAAATCCAAAATATGTTCCGATGACTGTTGATTTTGTGCTCCATCAAGATGTGTGGCTAACCTGAATTGCATCAAATCTCTGATTTTATTAATTTTCCCAATTGGTGCGATCTCAACCATCGATAATTCTGAAAGTTGCAATTAAATCATTTCGTTAGCCGAATTTTATTTCAAATGCATCAAAATTCCCGAGATTAAAGTTTTAAACTGGGAAATTGAAATTTTCAACCGGTGGGCCAACCTGAAAGCTGATCGGACCAGTACGCCCCTAGGATGACGGGATACAGACTCTCGTCCAAATTTGATCTTTTTTGAATAACTCTCCGATTGCTGGTCGGATTTCTGACCCATCTCAAGCATTGTCCAGAATCTTAGACAGATGTTGTGGTAAAAATGGATTTTTCAGATCATGTCCCGATTTGTCCCGATGTGCCGGGGCCAAAATGGTCATTTTAACCTTACGATGTCCGTCTTCCATATTTTGGACACCGCTACAAAGATTGTGACAAGGGCTATGCAACGAGCTCATTTCCCTAGCCCTTCGGACCCATTAAACCTATCCAAGGCATTTTCAAAGCCTGTTTGCACTATTTTGTCCTTGTTTTACTGAATTTGAATCGAATTTCTAAAATGACTTTGGTCTTGCCCAAATTTGAGTTGAGCAGGCTAAATGGAGCTGTTTGAACTTTCTGGGCCATCATTGGACTTGTTAGACCCATTAAGCCTTATTGGACTTAGTTGGTCCGTTGGGCCACTAAGGTGGGCCCTATCACCCTTTTTCCTTTTCTTCTTCTTTTGCTCAAAAATTTCCTAATCCTTTTCTGTACTTAGAAAATTTTGGCGCCAACAACTATCTTCTACACAAAATAATAGTTGATCTAGTTTCTTTTGGAAGAAAAATAAGTACCATGATGAGAAGACGATAGATATCTCTATCCAAGATCAGAAGAAACAGATGGAAGAGGTGTGAGCAGAAAATGAAATAATACAGTATAGTAACAGAATATCAGGATGCATACCAATCACAGGTCAATTTATGCATTAAAAATACCTCCGAAATATAGAAATAGCAACTACTTAGTTGTAAAATAAACAAAATAAAAAACACAATTCATGTTTATAATGAAATGTACAACTTCTGACCTGCCAATGCCTTCTTTGACCCATGCTTTACATATTTATCTAATCCGTTATTTGCACCATCCACCTGTAGAAGTTCATTCTAAAAGGAAATAGTTTATTTTTGCCCACAAGTAGAAACATGTCATACAGAAGAACTATGCTTCAAGAAAAAAAATGGTGAGAGCACCTATAGGAGGCGATAAATCTAAAACAACCATTTCATTCCATGAAAGCTTTAAGGATCCTGCAATTAAAATACAGAGAAGCATAGAATATTCTGTGGCATATTTTATATTGAATTGTGACAAAGTTTTTACGCTAACCAATTTATCCATAATGCCATATCTTCTCTCTCAAACCTACGAGTATTTTGCCATAAACAAATGCTTCATCCACTCATGGCTGGGAACTTTTAATGACAGATGCATGGAATTTTGGGCAAGGGGAGATATTCCGTGGAATATTTTATATTGAATTGTGATAAAGCTTTTATGTAACCAAATTATCTCCAATGCCCTGTCTCTTCTCTCAAACATAAGAGTATTTCGCTATAAGCAAATCCTTCATCCACTCTTTGCTGGGAACCTTGAATGAGAGATGCACAGAATTTTGGACAATGGGAGTGCAGCACCATCAAGGACTTGGTGCATGGTGACATCATGGAATGCGATCTCCCGAGAATCTCTCGAGATCTCCCGAGAATCTCTTTTTTTTCACACGTCCGAGAAACGAGATCGCCGAGACGAGAATATCCTTATAATATCTTTGGTACCTTGATCTCCTTTGCCTATTACTATTCCTAACTTGTTATATGACCTTAAGTTTGATTCATATATTTTCAATTTTATTATGGAATCCATACAAGTATTTATCTAAATATTATTGTTTGATAAAATTTTATAACTTAATATTTTTATGACTAAAGATGTACAATTGACCCAAGATGTCATCAATCTTCTATGTTCTATCTATATTGTTCAAGATGAAGTTTTAGTCTAACATAAGATCTCTTATATGTCTCATGTTAATAATAGTTCACCCTTTCTGTATTACACTTTTAATTCTCTCATATCTTATTTTGATGTTTATTATGAATTCTCTTGTTCTTTTTAAAGAGATTACATAACATTTTACATCTAAACATGTTCATTGATTGTTATTTTCAAGATCCAATCTCTTTAGATTTTTTCGAGATCTCTTCTATTCAGTATCTATGAGATCAATCTAGATGCAAAATGGCAATTCTTGAGTAAGACATACCCTATATAAATGAAATCCGAGATCTGATCTCCCGAGATTTTTCCGAGAATCTCACGAGATCTCTTCTCTTTCACCCTTCCGAGATGAAGCCGAGATCCGAGATGACAATCCTTGGGTGACATCACCATCAGAGAACACTGAAAAGGGGCTGAAAGTGATAAGGCAAATCATATTTTGGAATCAGAGCATTTGGAGCCATAATAAAAGGCATCCTTGTCACTGGCTTCCTTATCCACACTGCATGCCGTGACTCTCTTCTACAGCAGCTGCAGTTTAGTAAAGGAGGGAAATAGGGAGGATGTATACAGTGTAAGCAACAAGGGCATAAAGAACTATACTGATCCCATTGGAGCAGGTGAGAGGGAGAGGAAGAAGATGATGGAAGGTGCTTGTGCACTTAGCAAAGAAGTTCAGGTTGAAAGTATTTGATGCTTTTGCAATGTAGACATCCTTGAACAAGTTGTGGTTCCTTGAATTGGCCCATGATGAAAGGGCATATAGCTATATAGGTCCTTTGAGCAGTTAACTTACCAGGATTGGTTTTCTTATGTGAACATCAAGAATTATACACTTTTTGTACACTGGAGTTTTTGGGGCGTCCTTAGAAACTTTGTGAATTAAAAAATATAATTTTAGAATTGCAACTTCTTAAGGACTTATTTGTAAAAAAAATTAAAAGGTGTTATGCACTATTAATTTGTTAAAGAACATAATAGAAAAACTATAACAATCAATTCACCTTGGCGGGGTCAAGAATATTTTTAACTGAACAAATTTCTCTAAGATGCTCCGCAGTTTTATATGCACCAAATTCTTCACTTTTGCCACGTTCTTGCAGCATTCCAGCATGCGTTGCACCAAACTACTAGAACAGAGAATTCAGCTCTTCATGTTGCACAAATAAGTAAAACATTCATGCAAATTAAAAACATAATACAAAGCAAGAAATGGCAAAACACTTGTGCAAAATATTAAAAGAAATGATAGTTGTGCTACAATAATTAGATTTGCGTATCGGCTTGCTGAAGGCATTATTCAAGAAGTAAAGTTTATGGTGGTCACATAATTTTTGGATATATCTTACATTACTTCTTCATCAATGTAAAACTATCATCATATCATTCTTCTCTTACACCTTTAATGAAACCCTCTAGAGCATTCTTCTTCTACACTTGCCCCAAGCTATCAGATCACAGCTTAGACTGCTCTGATTGGCTCTTACAAGTTCACCTTATAGAAGGAGGAGCATTCTAAAGTTTCATCTCTGGTTTTACACGTTCCCTTTTCCTTTTCCCGTTGAATTTGGTCAAGACTGAACATTCAATATCAAAAAGATGCTAAAATTGAAACTTAAATGTTAAGTATAAAAATTAAATTCATATTCTTGCTTGTAAACAATTGACCTGGAAGTCATGTTGGGTTGCAACCAGCATATTTGTTTTTGGATTATCCTATGCCCAAATATCCTTATAATTTGTCAATAACATTAGCTATACTATGATGCTAAGAGGTAAAGACATCCTACGCTTAAATCCCAATTTAGTTTGTCAATACCGTTAGTTACATTATAATGCTAAAGGGTAAGACTTAAAAGTTTATCACAGATCCTTGATGCAATCCATGAAAATTTTTTTGGTTACCCTCGAAGTGTGCAGTTAGCACTCATATATACCTTTTTCGAAAGGTCATAAGAGCAGTTTTATTGAATCAAACAAAGATAAAGAGTACAACCAGGAAGAGCTCTTCTACCAAGATGGTAAAACAGACAAGTTACAAGAAAAAACTTCTAAAGCAGAACACATTTCTCCTAACAAAAGCAAGATCCAAGGTATGTCCTGTTGAAGCGGACCACTAATCCTTGACAAAAGTGGCCATATGAAACAGAGTCATGATGGGCTTATCAAAGCAATCTTCAAAAATGGGATGATTCCTCTCTCGCCAAACTGACCAACGCATGGCCAGAAGGATAAGTTCTGATACCGAGGAGTTTGTATCTGCTGACCAAGGACTGAAAGTCTACAACCCAATTAGAAGAGAAATAATATATGTTGGTTCCACCTAAGCAATCTTCCAACACTTGAAGAAAACTTACCATAAGGAGTGAATTTGGCCACATTTGATGAAGAGCTTATCCAAGTTTTCCTTCTCAATACCACAAAAGACACAACAAGACTGAATATCCAGGAAGATTCTCTGAAGATGACTCCTTGTGTGAATAGATGATGATTTGCAATTTTCCAAAAGAAGATCTTAATCTTAATAGGTACATGAAGCTTCCAAACAGCCCGATGCCAGTAGACTCCCACTCCTCCGATGACTAACCTGCTCATAGCAGAATTAACACTGAACAAAGAGTTCTTACCAGTAACCAAAGAATTTTGTCCTCCCTATTAACATGGCATCTACGATGCTTAACTAAAGAGAAGTCATGAATCTCATCATCCATCAGGTTTCTTCTAAAAGTAATAATTCATTTGAACCTATTATCCCAAGTATCACAAACTTTGACGAAGGGTGCATAGTAAATGTTAAACAACGAAGGGAGCATAACTGCCAGAGGGGTATGACCCACCCAACGATCTTCTCATAAAGAGATTCTTCTACCATTTCCCAACTCAATCATGGTAACAAAATTAAAGATATCCCCAAGTATGCAAAATGCATTTTCAGATGCTCGAAATTTTGCTATTAAGTTTCTAATCTAATTCCCATTTTGACCAATTATGTACTTGGACCAGATAACTTTGGCCCACAAGGAACTAGAGTCACTATTCAATTTTCATAACCACTCAGAGAGAAGAGCACAGTTGATATCTTCCAATGGACCGACACCTCTGATGGGAACCGAATCAGGACATGAACCGATTCATGTTGATAATCGAATCGGGATGCAAGAACCGATTAATAGATTTCAAATTTCATGTAAATTTTGATTTTAGATTGATATTAGGTTCATTTAAATAAATTTTCCAAATTTTAGGAATTTTTCTAAGTTGTCTAGTCTTTTTTTATCTTTATAAGCATTTTAGGTCATTAGTTGGCATTTTCCTATTTTATGTGGCTTTTTATGCATTTTTTCTCTTTTATGTTGTCTTGGCATCGCCAGGTCCTATAAATAGGACCCGACCCCCACCTTATGTAAAGACAATGATGAATACATATTGAATGCAATGTTATGTTTTTTCGTCAGTTTCCCGTTTTGCCCTTCTCTTCATCCCGATGGCTTAAGTCCTCCAGCATTCACACTCTCTCTCCCCGACGACGTTTCGGCGGTGCTTCTCTTCCTCCCCTCGCGATGGCGAAAACCTTAGCAGAGCTTCCTCTTCTCCGATCTCATCCTCCCGCGGTGATCTCGACTAGCGCCCGAAGAGAAATCTCCTCCCTCCTCTTCTACGGGATCCTCTTCAGTCCGATTGGTGAATGACCCTTCTACGGCGGCTTCCTCCCCTGGATCAGCTCGATCCCTTTCTTCTGGTGGTGTTCCTGGTGAGCTCCTGTGAAGAACCTTCTTCACTCATCCGGATCATCCTCCCGTCCCAATCGTGGTGTTGGATTTCTTGGGGTTCCGTACCTCAATGCTACTGCTTTCGACGCTCCACAACAGTCCTCCCAGAGCGGTCCCTGTTTAGTATGGCATTATCCGAGGCGTGAAGCTGATGACGCTCCGATCCCCCTCCTTCGTATGACCCTGGTTTATATCGGTCCAATTTTCATGGAAGGTCAGTATGTGAGCTGAGGGTTTCTATGCTGGATTTCTGAATATCCAATGAGGTATTGCTTCCTCCCTCATTGAAAGAATCGCAGTCTAACAATCTAGAAATCGTGATTGATTTTGTCCAGTGGAATAGTACCAATGCTCCATTGCCTACGGACTGGTTCCTCCAAATCCGGTTCGATTGTTCTTTTGAGATCCGTGGTTCCTTTGAGCTATGTTTTGCTAATCAATGCCTCCTGGATGAACTGGATCGATTATGCTTCATCACTGCCTATGCTCAGTTGCTGTACTATTTTTTCCTGATATGCTATATCAATCTGTGACTGATTCTGATTGGCGGTATTGTGGTATTTGAGACTGGTCCTCGCTCCAGTCAACAGTGCAGTCATAGTCTGATCTGTTTGTTTGAGTTCAAAACCTCTCAGTTTCCCTGTTTGCGATATCGTACTGGTTTCATTTTCCCCATAACAGTTGGAGCTACAGCAATGGCGGATCTCCCTGGTTCTGCCTATATTTTATAAAGGGGAAGATGATGAAATCAGGTAAATGGTGCCCTGGTAGCTTTAATTAGTTGCCGGTATCGTTAATTGGGAGGACTCCTGAAATATATATTATGATATTCTTGGTTTTCCTTGATTCCCCAAGACTGTGATGATATTTTTTCTGAGCCATGCTATTGAGTATATCAATTAATTGAGAAATATCTCCTAATTGTTGTTGCGGGTGCCTTATTGGTTGAATTGCATAATCTCTTGGTTGACAGCTTATTGGGTATTTTCGGTTCATTACACTGCTAATTTCTTGGTATCTTTGCACTGCTGTGGGTATTGTTTTGACTGTCTGTTCGTTTACCTACTATTCGCATCCTGTTTGCTGAATAATTCTAATTTCTGGTGGTATATTGGTATTACTGTTGAAATTCTACTTCTATTTGGCAATTTTTACCTGCTGGTTATTTTCTGAATCCTAAAATATGGGACCCCCGCTCCCGGCCGGCATCAACCTCTTTCAAAAGTAGACTTGCATACATGATCACATTTAGTTACGTGTAAGTCCGAACTACCACTATTGTCGGAACAAAAAACCTTGCTCTTATGCTTTCCAATTTTTGGCAAACACCTTCAGGCACTTTAAAGATTAAAAAGAAATACAAATGTATGCTTTGTAAGACTGTTTTAGATAAGATCCATACTTTTTCACCCCTGCAAATTGCTCTCAAACTTGTGAATATAATACAATCACAATCCTTATTTCCACCTCTAGAACCGCTAGCAGAGAGAGGTAAGCCCAGATATTTAATTGAAAATGATACGAAAGACACATTGAAGACTCTGCTCCTGATCCTTCAATTGATCATTCATGTTAATAGCAATGAGCGCACATTTCTTTGAGTTAATTTTCAAACCAGTCATTGGCTGTAATAGAAAAAGCAAAATTCTCAAATTGCTGCATTTGTCTAGATTCTCTAATAAGAAAAGATGAGTATCTACAAATTGAAGATGGGTAATATGCTCCCTATCAAAACCCACTTTAATACCTTCAATTAGCTTACTTTGAACATTTGTCTCCTGCATGATGCTGAGAATTTGTCCAACTAGAACAAATAACAATGGAGAATCATGTCACCTTGTCTAAGTCCCCAGGAAGACTCAAAAAAGACAAAGCCCTTACCATTAATATTTACCGTGAATTTAGCAATGGCTATATTATCAAAGGTGATCATCTCGGTCACCTAGGCGATGAGGCAAGGCAATGCAGTTGTTTCTTGCCTTACCTTGGCCAATTTCGCCTTAGGTGAGCATCTCAACCACCTTGGTCGCCTAGAAGATCGTCTCATGGGCATCACACTCTTTATCCGCCTCACTTGCTCACTTGACCAAGGACCTAAACTTCCTATAAGGTCTAGACCTACTATCGGCCTGAATCTGGTAAACTAAAAGTTATTATATATTTGACATAAGAAGTCTTGGACTTTAAATTTGGTTGATGTAATTCTATTTACTGCAAGGCTTTTGATTTTATTTTTATCTTAGTTAATGTTATGCAATCTACTTATGTTGTCCATTGTTGCAATTTTAAATTTTTTTATTGTTATTAACAACTTATAAATTAATTCACTGAAGTCTCTACATTTTTCATTTTTAAATTGATGTTATCGTTCTCATGTTTTAAATTTATATAATCTTTTATGTTGCATGTTGCTGCATTTTTAAAATTTTATTATCGATGTTAAATTGTACATTATTTTTATAATCTTTTTAAATTGATTAGTCCTATTTAGCAAGTCATAGATGTTGAATTATTTCTACCTTTGGTTTTTGAATCTTCTCTCTTAAGTTGACGTTATTAGGTTGCTCAAAATTTATGTTATTAAGTTGTTATATTTTTTTAATTGTAAATTGACATTATTGATTTATTTTGTTTGAAATTTATTCTTAATTGGTGTCACTCTTTTAGGTTAGTTGTATTTTGTCATTTTTTACTTCAAATTTGAATATATAATTTAATAGCATACATATTTGTACATATGTAAAATAATAGAATATAAATAAATATTAAAAAGTACACTTCACCTCAAGTGTCTAAGGCACTCACCTCAAGTGCCAAAGGCAAGGTGAGCCCCTCCTCACCTCGGGTTCCTCGCACCTAAGATAACATAGAGTAGTGGAGATACAACTCTTGATCCATCTAATACACAAATTATGGAATCCCAATAATTGCATATATTTCAGCAAGTTAAACTATTTAACTCTATCGTAAACTTTTTCAAAATCCAATTTGAGAAGAATACACCACTTACCCCTTATCTTCTAGTCATAAAGACATTTGTGCAACGCCATAAAGTTGTCCAAAATATATCTCCCAAGGATGAAAGCCGATTGATAGTTTCTTGTCAACTTGCCGATGAACATGCTAAGTCTATTGGCTAACACTTTAGTAATTATCTTACAGTTGCAATTAAAAAGACCTATGTTATCAGAGGCGATCGCCTCAGGTGCCTAGGTGCTGAGGCAAGGCAAGGCGAGACCTCAACGCCTCGCCTAGCCTACGACCGCCTGAGGTGGTCGCCTTTTCCACCTCGACCATCTAAGCGGTCGCCTCGGCTGCCTAGACCGCCTCAAATGCATATACTTTTTATTTTTTTCCAATTTTTAAATTTAATTTTTGGTTTGTTGTTTAGTTCAACTTAAGACCATATCTTATATAATGTATTTCCTTTCTTTATAAATCAATTAAATAGTGATCTTGTGTCACATTCAAAAAAAACTTGAGATCAAAAAAGGCAAAGACTTGAGAATTATTGTTCAATTATTGTTACTTCTATGTTACTTTAAAATTATTAATGTACTTCCATGCATGTTTTAAAATTATTGTTCAATTGTTGTCACTTGACATATTAATGTACTTTAATTGTTTTTTCAAATTCCAATAACATAGAAAAAGGTACGTCTTTTCTACATTTTTATGTATTTTATATATTTTTGATATATTTCTTGTTTTCTTAGATATATTTCTTGTATTTTTATTTATATTTTTTGTTTTTTTAATGTACCTCTGGTATTTTATAAATATTTTTTACTTTTTTAGTTATATTTCATACTTTTTACATGTATTTCCAATCTTTTTAGAAGTATGTCTTGCTTTTTTTCACTTTCAAATATTGTACAAAACATAAAAATATATAATAATAAAAATAAAAAAATGTTGCCTGAGGCGAGGCGAGGCCTCCCTCGCCTTGATCGCCTTGTGCCTCTGACTACATAGAAAAAGACTAACCAATCTTAGATCCTTTCTGTCCACCACACTGTCCTTCTTAGGGATAAGGACCAGCATAGTTGCATTCAACCATCTGATACAATCCAGGTCAACCTCAAATTCCTTAATGAGAGCCAAAAAATTCACTTTGTAGGGCTCCATACTTCAAATAGCACATAACACCTCTATTTCAAAGAATGCAGAACCAAAAGAATATGCTTCACCGCCGCTTTTAATGAGCTTTTGCATGTTGAAATTGATAAAAGGACCTCACTCTTTGTCATCAGAAAACAAAACTCTGTAGAAATCCGCAGTTTATTGCCGAATATCATCTATGTAAGAGCAATCCCTGTCACTCATCCTTAACTTATAAATAGTATTCATATTCATCCTAAGTGTTGCCTGAGTGTAAAAATATTTGGTGTTTTTGTCACCCTCCTTCAGCCACAACTCGGTAGATCTTTGCTTCCATTCAATCTTCTCCCTAAAGCACCATTCTTTATAGACCTCTTTGATTTACTTCCACTCTTCAATTTGACTTTCACTGACCTAACTGTTGTCATTAAGTTTCTCAAATTGATCAAGCTTTGATATCCAAGCATTCTTAGTTTTTGCAGATGTATCAAAATTAACTCTTGCCCCATCTCTTCAGGCGACACTTAATCCATTTAAGCTTACTAATAAATCTCCCAGTAGCTGAGGAAGAAGTCACAACGTGCTCATGCCACCAATTGTTGACTAACTCCTTGAGGTTCTAATCTCTGCATCCTGCAAGTTCAAATCTGAACTTCCTTGGCTTGTCAAAGTGCTTAGACCCACCATTCCAAATGCCCACAACAAAGTCATCAGACACAACTCTAGGAAGATGAAACCACTCCACCCACATAGAAGAGAAAAAGAACCTGTTAAGTTTAGAGTTGGACATGTTGTTGGACCATGTGTAAGACAGAGAAGATAAAAGAACATCAATCAAATTACAAGCGTTGACATAATCATTGAAAACATCCATCTCATAGACCTGATCCACCTGGCCCCATCTTTCACCTGGTTTTAGGACTGCATTAAAGTCACCAAAGACACACCAAGCCAAACTTTTGTGATTGTTGATTACCTACTTCAAAACAGAAAAGACCCCAGTTTATCATCATCATCTCTCTCTCTCATTGAATCATATACATTGCAAAAGAACCAACTGTTGCCAGACTTAAACATCATTGAATTTAAGAACCTGGTAGTGTTGTTCCTTAAGAAGATCTTATGCTGTGAATTTATTGCTGTCCCAAATCGTAGCCAAACCCCACTTTTCCTAGTGGATGGGACATAAGAAAACACCTCCAATCTGTCACATTTAAGCATGTCCGCTTCATACTGACTGGAAAAGTCCAGCTTAGTCTCCTGCAACAAAAGAATATCTTGCTTACGAGATACCACCATATTATTCAGTTATCTAATTTTCTCCTTCCCTACTATCCCTTGACAATCCCACGTGATGATGTTAATCATGTAAAAACAACAATGTTCTTCCCTGATTTCTTGCTTCTCCTGCTCCTCTCGAAAACCTCATTATTCAAGAAGAAACTCGCCTCCCTAGAACCAACCCTTTGCTAAATGCTTTTACTATCTCTGACAAAACTTTTAGGAATAAGGATCCCCATATAAACTTGTCGCAAAAAAGGTCTAACGTCCCTCTCCTTGCCCATGAATCTCATACTGGCCAGTTTCTCCAGGGACTAAATATCTGCATTTGAAACATCCCAAGCATTATCACTCACTCGAGGTCATTCGCTCTGACCTCAATGTCTGGAGATTGACACACCATTGCCGGTGCAAAACTGTCTTCATTCAATGCACGATCACCCTCTGTCGCACGCAAGACTGAGCCTGGAACCTCCTCATTATTTGCAAAACCACCATCACCCACATCTGCCTAGGGTCCCTCTACCGACAACAGCTCTGCTGCATCAACCAATTGTAGACCTAAGGCATTGGTTCACACCAACTCCTGGATATGTTGATCGAAGGGTCTAACCCCCAAGCAATCAGATTGAGGACCAGAAGGAGAAAGTCACCGAGAAGAGGACTCATATATACCTAATAAACACAAAGTGAATTATACCACCCACCATAAAAAATCTTTGAAAACTCTGTTCTCATTTTCAATTCAATGAAACACCACATATCAGTTTTTCTTCACAGCTGTGTATTTTCCCATCAAGCTCTTAAAGAGGAAGATGACTTCCAAAGTTGATCAACCCAGTATAAACTCAAACTAGTTTACCAAGATAGTCATGAACACCATGTGAATAGTGTTCCTCTTGGGCAGAACTCAGGACTTTTTTTTAAAGTAGCACACTTTTTTTTTAAGTAGCACGCTCAAAGTTTTTATTGTAAAACTAGCATGGTTTGGTCAAAGTCAAGTTCTGAAAACCCAATTTATGAAGAAAGTCGATTTAAGCAAACTCGACTTAAACTAATGACCGTTCGGTCGAGTAAGCATTCCGGGTTTGAAAGTTGAGTTTCTATTACTTGACTTTCAACTAAACAAGTCGAGTTTTAAAAACTTGACTTTTCTTCTACATTTAACTGGCCGTAAAACCCTTTTCCCCTTCTACTATTACCGCGATCGACTTACCCGAGGGCGACCTGGGCGACGGCGGCGGCAAACTCAACGGCGGCGGCAGCGTGTGCGGCGGACGGTGGCGGTGGCGTGTGCGGCGGACGTGTGCGGCAGACGGCCGGCGGCGGCGGCATGCTTTTGCGGCGGCGGCTAGGGCGGGGGACGACAAGCATTCCGACAAGAGGGCTCTGGCTGAAGGACGTTTTTTGGCAGGACGGATCCGGCTGAAGAGGTGGATGGCAAGCATTCCGGCAGGAGGGCTCTTACTTTTTCAAATTCAGTTAGGTGAAAGCATCCAACGTTAGGGTTAATCGGTATCAATTAAAAAGGAAGGTAAAATTACAGTTTTTATTGCTTAATTTATTGTTAGTTTTTATTGCTTAATTACGTCGGTGAAAGCATCCAACGTTTATTTGGTTATAGTTTGGTTTTAGGTGTTGTTTAATTAGTGTTTGATTTTTAAAATAATGTTTATTTAGGGTTGTTTTAGAAATGTTGTTTAATTATAATTGTGTAAAACGAACGGAGTTCCTCAGGCTTACCACAAAGAAAGTCGAGTTTTTGAAACTCGACTTTCAAATGTGTAAATCGAACGGAGTTCTGTGGGAAAGCGACTTTCTCAGGTTTACAAGTCGGGAAGTCGAGTTGCGATAACTCGACTTTAGACCTCTCTAAAGTCAAGTTTGCTTTACTCGACTTTCAAAAGTCGAGTAACCACAACTCGACTTTATGCTAATTACATCTCCACCATCATTAGGCGGTACAAATCGAATTTCTTAATAAGTCGAATTTTCAAAACTTGACTTTGTTCAAAGTGTGCTAGTTCTACAATAAAATGTTTTAGTGTTACTTTTAAAAAAAAAAAAACGTGTTATTTAAAAAAAACTCCCAGAACTCAGAGGAACTTCATAGTACAATTTATGATTTTAATCCCTATATACATTGGGAGTCCATGGATATCTCATTTGTTTTTAAAATAGATGTCAGAGTATTCTTTTCATATTCATCAGGCGTAGAAATTTTAACCCTCATAATAACAGAATGTTCCCGCCAATGCTTATTTTTAAGAAATTGAAATACAATCCAAAACAAAATTGCAAAAAACCCCCCACCATGATAAAACATGCAGCAATACTTCCAAATTACTTGAAATGATTCACAAAACTCAACTGAATTTCAACCCAATGGAAGTTTAATCCTCAATCATTCAGGTCAAATATATAGATTAACTATCTCCATTCTAAATTGATAATTCATAATTGAAAATCCATAGAAAGGTATAGACTCTTCAAACACATTATACTACTGTTATCATTTTAATCTAGGGCACATTGGAATCAGACAGCCCTCACGCTGATAGGCACAAGATATCACTTCAAGCTTATTCAATCTGCCATATGTACGGAACTATGATCAACTTGGGAACTGCATTTTAACGCTCAAAGAATAGACAAGATTCAATAAACGATAGAAGTAAACCTTGGAGCACCGCGGGCAGTTCGAGACCCGTTCCAGCAGCATCTGATTTTCGCGCTCCAACAGCTGAGTTCGGACGCGACATCGTCCAGGATTCCGCAACACCGCCAGTCCAATATGCAAAAAATAAGGGAAAAAAAAGGTTGAAGGGTGGGGGAAAAGGAAGTTTCAGGCATAAAAATCCTTTTTCGTAGACACACGGTACTGAGCATTCTATTCAACCTCCAACCGCGTTTCCAGGAACGTTAGCTGCGCCTGCAAAACCGCGGTCACGGCCTGGCCACCTGCTCCGTCCGCTGACTCGTGCGCTGTGGCAGCCATGGCTACAGTACGCAGCTGTGCTCTTCCCCACGGCAGTTCCGCAGACGGGATTGGCGGTAAGAGTCAGAGCAGAGTCTGGCAACGATCTTTTTACAACTAAAAAAATTAAAAATTTATGAGATGTTCTCAAGATAAATTGAAGTTTGGTTATAAATTTATATTTTTTTAATAATTTTGTTAAAAAAAAGTTGACGATTACTCTAAAAATATTTATTAAGCGATTTTTTAACGACAAAAGATATGAGATTTTTTTTTGACTAAATTCACTCTGAATCTGTATCTAAAGGTGCGTTTGGCAACCACACGGAAGCGCTTCTTTTTAGCTTCCACTCCTGATCGGAGTACTTCTTATTTTTACGGAACCGTTTGGAGGAATTTGCGCGGCTACTTCTCCTCCGCGCAGAAGGTGGAAGCCGGGAGGAGATAATTTCTCCTTCCCGAAACTGTAAAGCACTCCCGAGTATTCCGGACTCTCGACCTTCCGGCGAATATTTCTTCCCTCCCGCGATCCGCCGTGCTCTCACCGTGCACTCGTCGTTGCAGAAAATTGCCGTCGCCCTTTGCCCTCGTCCCGACTGGCATCCTCCGACTTCTTCAATCGTCAGGTTCGTCTCTTTGTGCTCCTTTTTTTTGTCTGCTCAACAGAGGTCGCCGCGAACAATGCGGACATTGCAATGGGTGGGAGTTCATGCGCGCAGATGGTGCGGAACGGAGGGGAGGGTGTGGATGTGTCTGCGTCTGCACGGAACGGAGGGCTAGAGCTGGGGGAAGGGGATGGTTTCGGGTGCTTCTGCGCGGAACGAAGGGGAGGGAGTGGTTGCGCGCAGACGGCGCGGAACAGAGGGCTGCGTCTGCGCGGAACGGAGGGACGGAGCTGGGGGAGGGGGTGGTTGCGTGCAGACGGCGCGGAACAAAGGGCCAGAGATCAGGGGCGCGGGTGGCTCTTGCACGCAGACGGCACGGAGGGAGATGGGGGGGTGTTCCTTCCTGCAGGCAGGCCACGCGGAACGGAGGGAGCTTGGGGGAGGGGGTGGTCGGACAGAGCTCGGGGGAGGGGATGGTTATCGCGTGGGGAGCTTCTCGCGCGCATTTGGCGCAGGTGGAGGGAGCTCAGGTGGGGCAGGCGGCGCGGAACGGAGGGAGCTTGGGGGAGGGGTGGTCGGATAGAGCTCGGCGGAGGGGGTGGTTATCGGGTGGGGGACTTTTTGTGCACATTTGGCGCAGGTGGAGGGAGCTCAGGTGGGGCAGGCGGCGCGGAATGGAGGGAGCTTGGGGGAGGGGGTGGTCGGACAGAGGTCGGGGGAGAGGGTGGTCGGACAGAGCTTGGGGGAGGGGGGTCTTCAGCTCCTCCTGCTGTTGCGGCTGCTGTTTCCCGCCCAGCGGCCCTGCCCCCCTGATGGACCCGAGAGTTGGCATATAAAGGTAGGAAGGCCTTGGGGTGCTTCCGGTCGGTGAGGGTGCTGCCGCTGGGGTGCTTGGCAGACGGGGCGGATATGGGGGCTCGCAGAGTCATGCGCATGTTGGCAGATGGGGCAGAGGGGGCTCCCGGTGAGTGCAATTAGGGAGTGCACACGGAGATAGGGGGAGATCATTTTGTGATTGAAGTCGTGCATGAATCGTTACAATTCTTGGTCAAAATTACTTTTTTCCCTGATATATATCGAATGTTGGTAGTTTATTTATGTCAAATAAAACTTTATTCGTCATAATTATACTAACATTGTCTCGTATGTTATATATTCTTTAAATTGTATCATAGAATGGACAAAGAGAAGACTCCGTTGAAGACAAAAGTTAGTTGGGATATGCAAACTAATGAGACCTTCATAAGGGCGTGTGTTACTCAGGTTGATTTAAATGAAAAGAGTGGACATTCCTTATCTAAGTTAGGATGGACAAATGTTATAAAAGAACTTAATCTTAAGTCCGGTCAAGTGTTCGATAAGAAACAGGTGAAAAATCATTGGGATAAACTCAAACAACAGTATAAAGCTTGGATGGCATTAAAGAACAACACAACTGGTCTTGGATGGGATGAGGTGAAAAACACTATAACAACTTGTGAAGAATGGTGGAATGATTATCTGTTGGTACGTATAGTTATGTATTTATCTTTCGTATCATGCAACAAAGTATTTCATTTTATTAATAGTGTTTAATTTTTCAGAGACATCCTACAGCTAGTATTTTCAAAAGAAAGGGGTTAGAATATGAAGATCTACTTCATAAACTCTTTCAAGGAACAATTAGAACATGAGAAAATATTACCAATTCTTCAGCAAACTATCATGAAAATGTAGAGACACAAAATGAAATGTCACCTGATGGTAGACCAGATACTCAAAATACTTCTCCACAGAATGAAGATAATGGAAGTCAACCTGATGACCAGACTGATGCAAATGACAGGACTGCTAGAAGGTGTTTATTAGGTCCAATTTCTCCACTTAGAAATAAGAAAAAGAAATCTCATCAAGCACGAATGGCATCACAAATTGATAACCTCATTGCAGCTGTAGAATCAAGGGGAAAGAGAAAGGAAGAAGCTAGCAGTCACATACCAAGTATTGGCGACGTTACAAATATGCTAAAAGAAATACCCGGATTAGAGCTTGGTGGACGTCTCCATATGTGGGTGCTAACAAGACTTGTTAAGAAAGATAATCGAGAACTATTTGCTGAGATGGATCCAGAGTATAGGCTTGCATGGCTACAGAGTGATTTTGAGGATAGACATACATAGAATGTTGTATTAACTTGTTAGTTTCTTTTTAAAATTTAGATTACTATCTTTTGTTGTGCTTTCGAAATTGTAGTTCTTGTTGTTTTGGGTGTTGTTAAACTTGTTAATATAATTTGTCTTTTAGTTGTTGTTAAAGTTGTTAAATGATTTCCTATGATTTATTATGTAGGATGAGCACAGATCATTCTTATGATTCTATGTCTTCTTCTGAAACAATCAACTCAGATTATAACAATCAGTCAAGTGATTCTGATGACGAATATTACGAGTTTGCAGCGCTTGCAACAAGTCTTATCATTTATAATGGATTATATATGTGTAAAGAGCCATGCCATACATCTCCACATAGAGGATTTCATAAGGTTCGAGAATTATTAGGAGGGCATTGGGAGCGTTCGTATGATATGTTGAGAATGGAACCTCCAGTTTTTGCTTATTTTTGTGATGAATTTAGAAAACACAATTTTCTAGCAGACACAAGACATGTCATTGTTGAAGAGGCAATCGCATTATTTCTTATTATTATTGGCAAAAATTATTCAATTCGGGATATGCGCGAGCAGTTTCAAAGATCTAGAGAAACTTGTAGCCAACATTTCAATCGTGTATTGAACGCTATGCAGAAATATGCTAGAATGAATATTGTTCCTCCACGATTCAATGAAACACCAGAGTACATTGCGAAGAATGAGAAATATATGCCCTACTTTAAAGATTGTATTGGAGCAATAGATGGAACTCATATAGATGCAATTGTACCAACTGTACAACAAATATCACATATAAGTGGAAGGAAGTCGAAATGTACACAGAATGTTTTAGCTATTTGCGACTTTGATACGTTGTTTACATTTGTTTCAGCGAGGCATGAAGGAACATGTTATGATGCCCAAATTCTATTAGATTGTATATGTGATGCGAATTCAGGATTCCTAAAGCCACCACCAGGTAAATAACTTTATGTTATGAAGACTTAAAATTTTTATGGCAATCCAAATGTAACTTCTTTTGTGTATTCTATGTAGGAAAATTTTACTTGGTTGATGTAGAATTTACTAATACAGTTGGATATCTAGCACCATATCGTGGACATCGTTATCATTTGCAAGATCGTCGTGGTCGTAGTGCTCGGAATAAAGAAGAAGCTTTCAATTATATTCATTCATCATTACGAAATATCATTGAAAGATGATTTGGCGTACTCAATAAGCGTTGGCGAATTCTCAATGGGATGCCGTCTTATTCATTGAAAAAACAAGCAAAAATTGTAGTCGTTGCAATGGCGGTACACAATTTTATACGAAGAGTTGATTTAGGAGACGAATTGTTTAGAGAATTTCAAGAACTTGAAGTTGAGACAAATTCAACGTCCCAAGTACCACCGGGACGTATTCCTCGTGAACAAGATCGACAAATAATGAGCACCTTCAGAGATGCATTGGCAACTCAAATATTTGAAAAATAAATTAGTTGTGGAAAAAACATATTTCATGTAAGATATAAATGTATTATTTGAGAGTCCTTTGTAGTAATTCATCGCTTGTTTAAAATGTCACAACTGTTTGGCTAATTTTATGTTTAAATAAATATTTACTTGTAGAGAATTACTTCTATGATAAGAAATTGATACCAAACTGTTTTTACTTCTGTTGAACAAAAGCACTTCTAATTGAAGCACTTTCTCATAGTAGGTACTTTTAAAAGAAGCATTTCATTGAAGTTCCCAAACGCACCCTAAGCATCGACTTTAGATCCACTGTCAGGATGACTTCAACGGTCAGTTCAATATTTTGAATTTTTAAAATGCCCAGTCCAATTTTTCATGCTCCCGCTGAGAACGTGTTAGTTGATGAACATAAGAACCGTTTTACCCACGCAACCTTTTCTCTTATTCTTGAAGACGTACGTATATGTCCAAATAAACATGAAGTAAAACTAAAATATAAAGAAAATTTATTGATAATGAAAAAATTGTATATATTGATGTTATTTGGTTTTTGGGTGATAGTGACTATGAGTGTCAATGGGCCGGGCTTGAGTTGGCCGACCCAGGCTCGCTTCAGCCCACCTACGTAAAACTAAAGCCTATGCCCATATAAAAAGATCAATGGCCAAAGATTTATAAACGACTTTTAAGTCCTCCTAAACCCACCAGCCCGTTAGAGTCCATTGGCCTATCACCGCCCAATACTGTTGCAATAGGCATGAGATCAGTCCGTAGCCAAAATCTAAGTTTGACATTGTAACGTTGGCAATCAAAATTTCATATGCAAGTAAAAACATATTATTTAATTAATGAGGTTGGTAACAGATGTATTTAACTATTTTATCATAGTTGAATAATAAATATTATATTTTTATTATAAATGTCATATTAAATAAAAATTTAATTAATTTAAAATAAAGTATTATATGAGAAATATTTATAATTGAGTAAAAAATAATGTATTACTATAAATGGTGGGGATCATAAAAAAGAATATCTCATATTTTTATTTAAAAATACATTTTTTAAAATATATATTAATAATGATTATCAAATATCATTTTTAAATTTTTTTTTATAAAATTATATTTTTGTAACAAAAAATCTATATCATATAACCAAGCACCCCATTTTATCTTCTAATTTTTTAACCCTAGTTTTAACGGGTCTAAATCTAAATATCATAAAGATTCTTTGAATGAGGTGATTGGTTGAAATATATTTTTAGATACTTTTATGTAAACTAATATATGAAGATAATATCTAGAGTAGCTGAAGATATAAATAACTTGTCGTGTGATAAAATAATTATAAGTGTAGGTCATGTATGTAAAAAAAGATTCTCTGTAAAACATAATTGACCATGAAAATCAACTTTGGCTTCCAACACGTTTTGTTTTAAAATAGCACATTTTTCTAAATGAAATCTCTTTTACAATTCAACCAAATATCTTGTAAGTTATTTTAGATCACATAAATTTTTTATAACAAAAAAATTAATAAAATAGTATTAGTTACATTTTTGAACTATGTGATGTGACAATAAAATTTTAACATCAACAAATTTTGTTCAAAAAAATTAATTTAAAATTAATTTTATCTTATTAAAAATAATACTAATTTATAAATTTATTTTTATATTTTGTTAAAATAATTTATGATGAAAACTCTCTTTAATATTTTTTTTAAATGTTTTTACTTTTTATTTTATTTTATAATTTTGTTTTTGTTATTTAAATTATTTTTATGATTTATTTTAAACATACTAAAATATTATAAATAATACATTTATATGTTCATTAAATATTTATTAATTAATTATCAATTATTTTCTAATAGATGGCACCAACTATTTTATAGGTACATTCGTAACTAATCTTATAAACAAATATATTTTTATTTATAATATATCTAAACTTGATTCATTGATCTTTGACATGGTCAACATTGTACTCCACCCGGACACTTACATTTAATGGGCTAAGTGGGATAGCCCGGCCCAAGTCCATCCAGCCCATTTAATAAGTTGAGCTCCTTCATGGACTTAACACCAGCCCAACGGGCTTGCAAAAGCAGTCCATGTCAACTTGATAGCGGGTTTGCCAACGAATTTATATCTAAGGTCCGTTCATTTGACACCCCCTAGTAGTGACAAATAAAAATAGTTTATTCTTCTTTTTCATCAATCCTCATGTAAATGATAATATTTAGAATCTGTTAAAAGAATTAGAGGATCCCATGTCATGATTAATGCAAAATCAATTTAGGACAGTTTTGTTCACTTGCATAATTTATGTATTTACCTATTTTACAAAAATAATTTGTTACTTACTCATATTCAACATAATCATCTAGTAAAAATAAAACAAGACCATTCATTATAAAATAAAAAATAATTTAAAATTGTATTTATTTTTAAAAATAAGAATAAAATGAATAGATTAATGTTTAACAATTTATACTTGATTTAAATCTTGATAAAAACTAAATATGATATTTCCCTTAAATATACTAATATTTTGCAGTTATAAATTATATACAATCAGCATAATGTAATAACTTTATTAACAATTAATAATGCATATTTGATTAATAAATCAAACATGCTAATTTTTTGTTCCAAACAAAATAATATTTTTAGTTATATACTAAAATATAATCGATAAATGAATTGGCATTTAATATTTTGTATTAAGTATTTAAATTAGATATAATAAATTTTCTTTAGACATGAATAAATAAGTTAAAATTTTTTAATCTACCATTAGTTCGAAGGTCCCGAGCAAATAAGAGAACCATGTTGGTGGAGTGGTGTTCCTACTTGGTAGGGTAGAAATGACATTTTGATTTTTTGTTAACGTTTACATTGAATGAATGGACCTGTGATTCAGATTTTGTTGGTCATTGAACCGATGATGAAGCAACTTTGGTAAACGGACTAATGATAGAAAGTCATTTTGTAAAGTGGATTGGAAGTTAGTTTACCATTTTCTTTGTTATCTCGTGATATCTTAATCTTTTTTATTTTGTGATCCCCTCACCTTGTTTGATCATATATGCCACCCACTTTTTTATTATCATATTTTCTCAAACATAAAAAATTTATATTATTCGCTGACTCACATTTTATTTTAATATATTTTTTACATAAAATTTTATTGTACGATCAAACATCCTATTATAGTGATTGACATAACAATTTTTATACACTTTTATTATTAAATTTTAAATTAAATATAAAATATAAACTAGATAAAAACATACAACTATTATATTTTGAGAGAGACAATATCAAAATCCTAGATAACCATATTTAGGAGAGGATGGGGACCTAGAACAAAATTACCCACCACTTTTTTGTCTTTAAATAAAATCTCCCTAAAATATGAGATTAGAATAATTCTCAAACAACTATTTTAAACAGTTTTGTTATAGAAGAATATTTTTACAACAAAACTCAATGTACCATGTAACCATTTTTCATCATCTTGAAATTATTTTATAATCTTTTACAAGTATACTAACTTCCATGATGAGTTATGTTAATATATAGAAACCGAATTTTTTATCTTCATTACAGAATTAAAGCAAACTTATCTTCATATTAAATCACCCTCGATGAATCTTTTTTATTTTGAAACAAACATAAGTTTATTTTGACTCTTGTATTGTCTGTGGTGATTGTTTCAACAAGGTCGCTCAATCTGGTGTTATTTTCAGTTTCCGTCCACTTCTAAAATTTCTACAAGTCTGTACAGAAATATTCTAGAGAGGTAGTCAACAAAGAGACTCTTCCACTCCAAGTTCTCTATTCCTAAAAACAAACAACACTTGATTCTAAGATTGGGGTTGTCTGTTGCGATGTCTACATCAGGGTCATGCTAGTATATACAAAATTTGTCCGACCTAGTTGCCATTTTGCCTGGGTTGTGTTATCATTGATCACCCATATTGTTTTTATTAAATTTTTATTCACATCATTTAGAATCATATTTAAGCATCATTTTCATTTATTTTCATCATCTCATATATCATAAAAAACAAAAAAAATGGGTTAGGGCTAACCACTAAATCGGTGACTTTGTTTCCGATTGTCATTTATGTTATTGTCTTTACAATTACTACACTTTACTCAATTCTAATTTTTATTTTACATATTTTCTTGTCTTCTAGCTGCATAGGTGCATCAAGTAAGTGGTGGTTAAAGACTCTTCTTCATCGGTCGGCCGAAGAAGGAAAAGGTTGAATTCGCACACCCGTTTCTTGTGCTAAGGTTCACAAGGTCATCTTTTGTTAAATTCGCATTCTATTTCATTTAAATCAAAGACCACGGTTCCTGGCGACCACTCTTCTTCATCTCTACTTCTACTTCATCTCCTCATTTATTTATTATTCATTTTATTTTATTTTTCTCATTCTTCTCCCACACAACCCGAACCATCTTTCGGTGTTCGAGTGACGCAGATAAATGAAAGTTCGGGGATCAATGTGAGTGTGAGACCAAGGTGAGAGTTTTTTCTTTTTTCCTCACCCTTTCCGAGGTGTTGACTTAGGACCCATTTTCGGAGTCGACACCATCCAAGTCTTGTAAGAGAGTTTATAGGGTGAGTGTTGTGATTTTCTTCTATTGTGTATCCCTTGTTTATCTTCTTCTATGTCCATTGTCTTTAGGTCAATTCTTGTGAGAGATAGTCCCATCACACTTCCAACACTGGTGAGCTTGATTGTTTTCTTGGGGGTGAGGGAAGGTGACTTGATGGGAGATGATCATCTCTCCTTCCACTCTCTTAGTAGGCTCATCTCCATGCAATGAATGTTGCATGTACCTTGTAGTTGTCCATCACTCTCCCCTTCCTTTCATAGAACTCATGTAGCCCATTGTGGAGCTATTGCAAGAGAACTTGTGAGTGATGTTAGATTTGATGCTCTCTTCCCTTTCTCCTATCCACGATAAGGTGAAGATAACGAAGGCTATTAGTTGATCTTTAATTAGCACTTCTACTTTAGTAGCTTGAAACGTGGAAGTGGAAATAAAATATGTGGAGATGAATTGAACTTCGGGGGAAAAATTATCTTGTTGATTAGCCTGTTAATGTGTGATGTGTTTAATAATCTTCTTGGTTATGTATTTATCATGCATAGTCAACTTTGTCACTTACATTATTGTTACTATTCTTTATGATTAGGCATGCATCATTCTTGTTTAGCTCCATTAATTCAATGTACTTATTACAAATATTTTCTCATGATAGGAATGCTTGATATAGAGGGTCCAAGTTGTATGAAGAACATTGATAGATATAGTTGGAGAGATCATAATCGAGTCAAATATTTTTTAGAAATGTGTGTTGAAGAAGTAAAGATTTTTGGAAGGATGGAGACTAAATTGAACAAAAATCTTGAGACAAAGTTAGTACAAAAATGAAAGAAAAATTTGGAGTGCTTTTAACACAAAATCAAATGAACAGTCAATATACTACCTTCAAAGCCAACATATTGAGTGGAAAAATTTAGTTAGCAAGAATGCAGGCCATGGTTATAATCCATTTACAAAGACACCATATTAGTCAAGCGAAAAGTGGAACAAATACTTAAACGTAAAGTTGTTATGTTAAATTTTATTTATTATTTTAAGAATTCATTTTCAATATCTCATATTATCTAGACTCATCCAAGACCATCTACATTCAAGATATCAGGTTTCAAATGGCATGAAGTAGGAAGAATTTTATTTGAAGGAGTGTCAATAATTTGAAGCTTAGCTTGGGGTCCATCTAGCATGGGTCGAAAACCTACTACAGAATCACAAGACACTTCTTTTTATACGCCAAACAAAGATTTGTCAGAAGAAACACACATTAATATTGATAATGATAAAGAAGTGGAGTTTCTCGAATAGCCTACAAAGAAGAGAAAGTCAACTAATATAGATAAGAAAGTTGAATTACTTGTTGACCAGTTGTAAGAAGAAAGGAAAGCAATATGAGCACCTACAACTCAAAACTCATCATCTTTCTCTGTTGTCATACATATTTGGGTGATTGCTTCAAATTGTTAGATGAATTATTGTTACCATATGTTAAGATATATATATTGACATATTTGCAACAATTTTATTCTTAGATGAAAAAATACGAGAACAATAGGTCCAATGGTGTGAGATCACAACAAGTAAGGATTGAGTGGTTGAAAGGTACATTACAATTTAAAAGTTTTAGTCAAGTAGAAGGAGTCATGGAACTTAAATTATGTTACCTTTTTAGTGAGTTGAATAATCTTATTAGTTTTGTTGAAACTGTTGATGATAAGAATGTAATTGCTTTACTAATATTGTTGACTTGCCAACTATATTTGTTACGTGGTTGTGTATTGTGATGATATTTATGTATATTGTTATTTAGGTTAAGCATTGATCTAATATTGAATTGGAAGATGGTTATCGGCATTTTGTATTATTTATTATTGGTGGAAGATAAGAAAAACTCATTCTAAAAGAATGAAAGATCAAACTTTATGTTGTTCATGCGCAACACATACATTTGATCTTTTAACTAGAAATGACACACAATGTGAAGAGCTTTTGAGAATGTCTTGAACTGTCTTCATCAACCTCTGTAATGTTTTCAAGGGAAAGGTTGGTTTAAACATAGTCATTTTATATCTGAAGTTAGCCATGTTTTTAATGATAGTTCGTCATAAGTTATGTTTAAGATTTGTAAAAGAAAGATTTCAACGCTCAACACAACTAGTGCATTACTATGTTCATGAGGTTCTTGATGCAATGATGAAATTTTAAAATGAGATAATTGAACCTAAACAACTAATGTAGATCAAAATGTTCTACATAATCTTAAACATCTTCATCAAAATTTTAAGGTAATGACTTTATTTTGTATTTACTTATGTAACAATAATGATACTTATAGATTTTAAATATATTAGGCACTATTGGTGCTTTGAATGGAACTCTTATTCATGCAATTGTACCGATGGAAAATAAGCAGATTATTGTAGACGTGAAAAATTGGCTTAATTCCAAAGTTTTAAACTCTTGTTTTGTGAATAATATGTGAGTTTACATCATTTAAAATCATACTAGGTCATTTTTGAGCTGAACCAAGAGTTTTCTAAGCAAACTATGCAAAGCCATTGAAAACTGGAGAACATTACCCCTCATAGGGGCATGCGCACCCTCCTTGGGGGCATGCACACCCTTAATAAAGGTCATGTGGACTAGTTTCTATTTTTATAATAATCAATTTTAGATGCTCTTTAAACTTTGTTTGGTGGATTTCTTGTCTTAATTAGGATGCACCCTAGGGAGTGAACATGTGTGCCCTCAATCGAGAATGTGGGAAACTTGTAGATTTAGAAAATACAAATCGAATTTCCATTTTCTTATGATCTTTAAGATTTTCAAGTTGGAAGGTGAATGTTGCCCTGGGTGGTCATGTGACCTCATCCGGGGTCAAATCCTTCAACTTACCCATTTTGAAGTTTGATTTGATTTCGGATTGGATTTCCATTCTCTTATAAAAGGAGACATCCTCTAATTGTAGAAGAAAAGGCCAAGTCGACCATCATGTCTTCAAAGCTTTAGCGACAGTAATTCAGATATTTTAGAGAGAGAAAGCCCGGTTCCTGCTTATTGTCTTTAGTCTTCTTTCGGCATCCATATAAAAAATTGATGTGTGTGCCTCCAATCCAACTGAAGGGGTAGCTTCTTTAGCCTATTAGCTTCCACTCACAACATAGGGATGAGATCTGACCTCCCATTTGTCCGTAGCGAGCTTGGGAGCCCAATTGTGCCAGTTTCGCAGTATGAGCCCTCGAATGAGATCATGTGATCGTGCGTCCCTATACCACGTTATGCGCCCGCAGGCCCATGAAGCAATCCATGTCTGCACACACCCTCTGTCGGAGTGACGTGCATCTAGAGAACCATTTTCCTTGTTGATTTTCCCAAAATTTGTTTATTTTCATTTCTAACTTCATATTTAGCTCATTTATCACCATTTTAATTCACTTTTGCACCACATCCTATTCCAAAAGTCCAAAAAAAATAATGGTTATGAATGCTGTCGACTCTGAAAATGGGTTCCGGATCGACACTTGAAGAAAAGGTGATGATAGAATAGAGGAAAGGGAGTGAATCGGAAAACACTTAAAAAGCGGTAAAATCCTCACCTCGGTCCCACACTCACATTGATCCCTGGACTTTCATCTCTCGATGTTGCTCGAGCACCAGAGAGGGTTCAGGTCGTGTGGGCGGAGAGGGAGGAGTAGAATGACTTAGAACATGAATAAAGAAATTGTGGTCACTAGGAGCCGTGGGCTTCACTTTATGGAATAGAAACAAGAGATGAGTAGACCATGTGTACCTTAGCGCGGGAGATGATGTGTGAGTTCAACCTTCTTCCTCTTCGGCCGGCCGATGAGGGAGAGTCCAACCAGTGCTAGCTTGATCAATCTATGCAACTTAGAATAATAAAACAAGTGAAGGATTTGATTAGGCTTGAGAGAAGTGTAGAAACTGAAAGAGAAAGATAAAAGAAAGAAGAAATCAGAATTAAACTCATCGGATTCGAGGTGAGCCTTAACCCCTTTTTTGTTTTTTATGATGTATGAAATGATGCAAAACCTAAATAAGAATAATGTATAAATGATGCTAGATGAATGACAAAGATTTAGAAACTTGAACGGCTCAAATTGGAACTACAACGGGTGAGATATCATCGATCTGGCCGGACAACACATTGGCATGACTACGCCCTTGACTTGAGGGCGCGGTGGGCACGCCCTAGGGTTGAGGGCACGGTGTGCGTGCCCTGGGACCGGGGGTGCGGTGGCACTGTCTAGCGTGGCTTTGTTATAGAGATCACCACAAGTAGTCCCGATGTGGGAATTGAGTACCATTTGTTTCAATATATGGAGAACTCAGAGAGGAAGATATCTCCTGTTGATGAATTCTTCGGAATCTATCCATAAAGGCTTGTAAAAAATCTGGAAGTGAACAAATTTAGAAAATAGAACCTAGATGTATGCCCTTGGTGCAGCAATTGCCACATACAGACGGAAAGTCGGAATCAAGTGCCGCTAGTTGAAAATGAAAGAGGACGGGGAGAGGAAAAATTCTTATGTTGACCTCCTTTTCAGAAGAAGCCCTAAATTTTCTATAGAAGCCGATGAATTTTGGTGATGTAGAGCACACGGATCAGGCCTTCTTCTTCACTTCGGGATCGATCACTTGACGTCGGCTTTGATTTGAACGTCGGGATGGCCTAGGGGGAGCTTGGATGACCTCAGGATGAGCTATAGAATGGGTGGTGACCCCGGGTCATTGGGAATAGCCCTCAATTTATAGAGATGGAGAACCAGTGTAAAATAGTGAAACTGGTCGACCGCGCCCTCAGGTTGAGGGTGTATAGGCTGCACCCTCACCTGAGGGTGCAGTCAGCCCACCCCCGCCTTGGGGGCACGTTCGGAATTTTATTTCTAAAAAAAATGGGAAGCTTCCAAAAATTGCTAAAAATTTGGTTGATAAGATGAACGCGACCCCGAGTGGGGGGCGCAGTCAAAATGAACGGTTTTTAATGGGGAAAACTTCCTAAATATCGGTTTAGAAGGTGTAATCTAGGGTAATTTCTGATTTTCAAAATCGACCTCAGTCCGGGGGCTTGCTGACCGCACCCTCGGTCTGAGGGTGCACAGGCCGCACCCTCACAGTGACCGCACCCTCCCTTTTCAAGGGGGGCAAGGGCGTGGTACACTCTCTCTCCTATGCGCATGTTCCAAGAGCAGTAACTTGCAAATGGGACGTCTGATTCGGCTCCCTTTTGTTGCATTGGAAAGAAGGCCTTCAACCACATCTCCTCAAGTCAGTAAACTAGCTTGCATGACTCCCGAGACATTCGCATGGGGCTTTCACTATTGGTTTACCTCCCTGCAGAAAGCCAAAAACCGAGGCGATAATATGAAAAGGCACGATTTCGGTTGAGGAATCTCAGGTCAACTCGGGATGACTTAAAATGATAACCGAACAAATTCGGTATGATTGGAAAACTTAAAATCATCAAAGATCTGAGATTAACCTGGTAAACATGAGACAATCCTTGAAAAGAACCAGGAATAACTGGGAAACCATAAAATTGATCGAAACGGCCGTGTGGCCCCGGTTGATGACAATGTATAGCTAGGATCAACCCGAATGACCCAAAAAGGCCAGATGATGGCCAGAAAGACCTAACATGTGGTCTGGGATAGCTGTGTCAACATGGATTGAAAAGCCATAACGAAAAGTCGTTAGACCGATGCCTAACGAAATGACTTGTTGAAAACCTCGAATGTTGCGGAACTCATGCGGTACATCTGAGACCTTCAATTATGAACCATTCAAGGTTGGTCATTGACCAAGCTTCATGTTTTCACGATTAACGCGCAGCTCTCGCTTGAAGGTTATGACATTACTTTGAAAATCATCGATCCATTCCCAACTTACAGGGGTCTTCACCAACATCCTTAGCTCATCTCCACAGGGTGATGCATATCAAATAATGGTTAACTAAAGGATACTGCCAATAGAATAGGAGTTTGGGGCTCCGAATCAGGCCAAATTGGCGTGTCTACAACTACCACCAATTTGGTCAGTTCTAACCCCATTGCCATTTTCGTATAATTTCTTCACAAATTCT
The DNA here is from genome assembly GCA_036172225.1 of Cryptocoryne crispatula var. balansae. Lineage (NCBI taxonomy): Eukaryota > Viridiplantae > Streptophyta > Magnoliopsida > Alismatales > Araceae > Cryptocoryne > Cryptocoryne crispatula. The sequence continues at coordinate 27,927,097 of CM069922.1, forward strand.
ACACTACATGTAGTTCTAATTCACTTTTCACCTGGTTTTCTCATCTTTGATTTGCACAAGAATGTATTGAACTGAATTAAAGGGCTCCTCATTTTTAGCCGGTTGAGGATGAGGAAGTTGGAATTCACACACACTGTCTCCTAGGTACATAGGTTATTCTTGTTTTATTTAGTTTCTTAAAATTCATAGTTTCTGGTGACCACACAGTTCACACACTTTCCCTCCACTCTCCTTCACCTCCTCATTGGCTACCCCAACCTAGATCACCCTTCCTTATCCAATAGAAAGAGGCAGATTTGATGAGGTAGTTGTCTAGTTTTTTCCATCTAGAAGCCGACGCTAAATGCCGAGCAAACTACGAGGTGCTGAGATCGAGTTCTACCCTTGATGGAGGTCATATTCTTAAGGAGGTGGGAATGACGAGGGAGTTCATGACCACCTTCTTTCATCTACTATCCTTAGTTTTTTTTTTTTGCGAATACGGTGGGACAACAAGTGACTGATTTCTCATTCTAATTATGTTTATGCATGCTCTCTTTCTTTTCCATGTCGGTTCTCATGTGAACTGACTTTCTCTTCCCATTCCACTCAGCTTTACTACCAAATGAGAAGCTTCAGGACTCCATTTTTTTTTATTGCAATTGCCAACTGGTTCCCGTGTGAACTAGCCCTTTCCCTTTCTAAACTAGTTGCCACGTGAACCACTTTTCCTTTCCAACGCAATTCTGCATGAACCAATCCTTTTCAAATCGGTCTCCACATGGACCCAACTTGTTGTTGACTTTTCATATCAGTCACCGCATGGACCCTAAATTTCTTTTTGCAATCGTCAACCAGTTCCGATGTGAACCACTTTCCTTTTCCAACCTGGTTCCAACGTGAACCAACCTTTTTCAGATCAATTCTCACATGGACCCTACCTGTCCTTTCATTTTTAGATTGGTCCCCATGTTGACCCCACTTTCTCTTTTTCATTTATCAACCGATTTCTACATGATCTATCTCCTTCCCTTTCTGAACAAGTTTCTATGTGAGCCACCTATTTCTCTTTCTAAACAGTCTAAAGAAAACCCCAATTAAGACACCATAAAGTGCTGGAAAATAACTGTCATAACTACTAAACAACCTCCTCGAACACTGAAAACACGGATATCAAACGTCTCCAAGGTCGGTGTAATCCTGCTCCACCACTGGCGTCTCTTCCAAGACTGCCTCAATATTCTCCTCCACCTCTTCAAAACCTGTTGAAATAATTAAACCACGGGATGAGTCATAATGACTCAGTAGACACTCCGTCATCCGCCAGATCGGATAGCCAAAAAGGCCCTAAAATGATATTTAAATAAATGCCCAGACTTGCACCCTTTATAGGCATATAAGTAAAACTAGTCAATACATTAACAATTGACTTAAATCACTTCTTTTACACCACCAACCAGCCCTATGCCCACGATGACCAGCACCTATATGCACTTTGGTATATTCTAAAGAGACTGAATAAACATAGACACCTATATGCATAGACATCTAGTTTATGCTCCACAAGACAATATACTATAAATGAGGCATTTCAAACATACCCTATGCAACACAATGTGATAAATGAAAAAAAGAAACTACCTCACCAGACCAATTATGCCATACTATGCAAACATGCACCTATCCTTTAAAAAGAATCACATCATTTTTCTTTTTGGCATGGAATGCGTCGTCTTGCCACTTCAACTAGCTAGCACCAGACCTATCATATATAAAAGTACCATATACTAATCGAAATCCCATAGTGCACCTAAGCAGTGGTGGCACTTAGGATGCCCGCGGGATCTAGGATCGAAGGATGCACCAGACAGTTCTAATCCCCCGCTGTCCTCGGGTCACGACTAACTAGTCCGGTGTAGTTAGTTCTCCAATTTAGTTTTCAATGCATCATGCATCCATATCAATCACGCCTTGCCATGACAACGTATCAACAATGCAAAAATAACATGAGCAACCACAACTACATAACTTGTTCATGATGCTAAGACCATAAAATGATAAGATTAAATGAGAGCTAACATGTAACTACATCACACATTCAACCCAACGTGATTGACCCTAAAAATCAGACCTTAACACCTGATTTAATGACGTAATCATGGCTGGAAATATGAGTTAGGTAAGCTAACTAAACAATGTCTAGTTGAATTATCCTATAACCATAAATGTATAACAATAGTACTCAAAGGAAATATCAATAGACTAACTAGTGCAAGTTATCTAAAGGGGCTAAAATCATTCAAAAATATGAAGTTTAACATGTTGGAGATAAAACACTTTCAACTTAACAGAATCTCCATTGCATGCAAAAAGAAAATACCATCTCTATCCTTACTAATTATCCACAACATATAAAACTAAACCGACTAATTAGACTAATGATATTCACTATAGGTCATGGAGAGTTTAATATAGAATTTTTAATGATAGTAGACACGTCAAGAGTGCCTACCTGATCGATGTTTAGGAACTCGGGAATCGGTGACCAAAAATGACACCGGATGACGGCTATGTAGCGCACAACTCGAGCCAATCTAATAGGCAACTCACACTGTCAAAATTGTTGGAAAAAGCACCTTGATCATGGGAAATATGGCATCAAATCAAAGAGAAATAAGAGCAAATATATCATCAATATTCAAGAGAGAGAAAGAGAGGATAGAAGAGAGAAAAGGGTGCTCACGGCGATGAATATGGGGTGGCGCATGGGCGGCGCACGGATGGCGCACGACGCTGTGCGGCGGGGGAACAACGACCGGCTGTGTAGGCGGCTCGCGCGAAGGGGCGCGGTGGTGCGGATGCACGGGTGGAGGCAGCTTCTGCCGCGGCAACGCGATGGCTGACCGTGTGCGGGGCACGTTGACTGGGACAGTGTCGACTCTGAAAACGCATTCCGGATCGACAGCTCAAGAAAAAGGGTGAAAGATAGAATAAGAGAAAGGGAGTGAATCAGAAAACACTTGAAAAGTAGTAAAATCCTCACCTCGGTCCCACACTTACATTGATTCCCGAGCTTTCATCTCCCGGCATCGCTCGAGAACTGGAGAGATGGTTTGGGTCGTGTGGGAGGAGAGTGAGGAATAAAAAGACTTAGAACATGAATAAGAGAAGAAGTGGTCGCAAGGAGCCGTAGCATGGGGGAAAGTGTGTGCCTTAGCATGGGGGAAAGTGTGTGCGGGTTCAACCTTCATCTACTTCGGCTAGCCTATGAAGAAGAGTCCACAACCAATGCTAGCTTGATGTATCTGTGGAACTAGAAGACAATAAGACAAGAAAACAAGTGAAGAAGGATTAGAACTGAGTGAAGTGTAGTAACTTGTAAAAATAATAACATAAAACGACAATTGGAAACAAACTCACTGGATTCGGGGTTAGCCCTAACCCCTTTTTTTTTGTTTTTTGTGATATATGAAATAATGAAAAACAGAATAAAATGATGCTTAAATATGAACTAAATGATTTGAATGAAGAGTTAGCAAAGAGAATATGAATGGTTAAAGGCAACACAACCCAGGCTAAGTGACTACCAGGTTGGACATATTCAATGTAAACTGCGCGGCTCTGATGTAAAGACTGTAACGAACAACACCAATGTTAGAATAAAGTGATGTTTGTTTGAAAATAAAGAGGACTCACCGAGGGTGGTTTTATATGAAGATAAGTTTGCTTGAATATTATGATAAGTAATCTGAATTTACCTGATAAGCCAGATCTTAGACAGTGAAGTTCTGGAAACTTCCAGTACAATGTCGATGTAGGACGTGCTATGGGCACCACAGATATCTGAATTGAATTATTCTTGTTTTAAATAAAATAGGACTCACCGGGAAACAATTTATATAAAGGATGTATAGGATGAATCTACCATTAAATATACTAAAATGGACCGATAAGATGTTGACTTAGAAAAGAAGACTTCGGATCTGTCTGTGCAGCGCCGGTGTTGAAGCTGTAACAAGCTGAGGGAATGTCAGAATTGATCTTAGTTTGTTGGAGATGAAAGATATCTTGATGAAACACACTTATTATGAAGGAAATTAGGACGTAAAATGACTAGAAAGATCTGTAGAAGCCTATGATCAGCAGTGCAGCATGTCAGAGCATAGACCGGCTTCTTCTTCACTTTGGGATGATCTTTGGGCACCGGGATGAAGAGAGGACGATTTGGAGAGGTTGTAACAAGCCTAGGGTGACTGGAGGATGAGGAGAAGAATGCTGGAGGATGGGGATGCCCTTCTTAGGTCGTTCATATGAGTCTCCCTTTATAGGGGATGAGAAACAGTTCAAAAAATAGCAAGTTTTGATACATCCGGCCTTAGGTTGGATTTTCTCCATTTAATGATGCTAATTTTCATCATGAGGCACCTATAAACTTACCCAACTGATTTATAGGGATTGAAAACTGTGGATCACCTTTTCCATGTTCAAAATATGTCTCCACTTGAAGAGGAAACAAATCTGGTCTAGAAATAGAAAGTTTTGATGTACAAGACAACAAGTTAGATTTTCATCATTAGATGATGCTAATTTCGACCATGAAGCTTCCAGATACTTTAACAAGTGATATGAAGGAATAAAAAGGAAGGAAGGTTGTGAATTGGTCAAAGATGTGCCCAATGGGCTGGGCTTGCATGCAGTTGGGCTTGATCAGGGGTGCATGCGGACAAAATTGTGTGTATGACTTCTAAAGAATGCTGCAGACAAATGGGAGATCAGAATTGAATGCCGTTTTTTGAATTAAAAAGAGGACTCATAGAGGAAGATTATTGATGTTAAAGACTTCTTCATTGGCCGTCCATAGAATCCTGTGAAAAAATTTAAAGTAGAGGATATGCTGGGAAAAACATAATTTGGCACCCAACCAAGCGGCGCAACCTTGGTGCAAAGACCACCAAGAGCAACAAGGAAGTTAGAATAGGCTCTCATTTAGGAAAAATGAAATTGATTAGAGATCAACAACTCTTTCTCAGATTTTTAGTGAACTCCTTGGCTCATCCAAAAGGATCGTTCAACTTGATTTTGATGGTCTAAAAGAGATGTTGCCAATGGATTAAGAGTTTAAGCCCCAAATAAGGCCAAATTGGCATGTCTACTGACAACACTGGGCAAACGATGCACACGCGCACGCGAGGGTGGTGGTGCGGATGAGGGAGGATGGCGAGGCGGTGGACGTCAACGCTGACGTCGGCGATGGAGGCGCTTGCGGTTGACCGCGCGGAGGTGCACGTGTGGAGAGGGAAAAAGCGGCGGCCGGCGGCGCACGCTTGCGATGGCGACAAAGAGAGAGAGAGAGATGAGGCGGACGGTGAAGTGAGCGGTGGAGAAAAATAGAGACAGTTTTATGGGGAGGAAAACGGCAAGATGGTGTAATTAGACAGGAGGGGAAAAATGATAAATGTGGAGGATAATTAGGAACAGATTTAAATAAAATAAAAACACTCCAAAAATTAATTCAAAACACCATTAACCTATAAAAAATAAAACAAATTGTTACAATCTACCCTCAAAAAAAATTTCGACCTCGAAATGCTAGTTAAGGCTTACCGAACAATTGGGGATTGCTGTCTCATATCTTCCTCCACTTCCTAAGTCGATTCATTTGCTGAATGATGCTTCCATAAGACTTTCACCATCGGAATTACTTGGGTCCCGAGTTGCTTCACCATCCGATTCGTAATCCGAATCGGGTGCTCCTCGAAAGTCAAATTGGGCTGCACTTCAATCTCTGAAAAGTTGATGACATGGGTCGGATCCGATACATATTTACGCAACAAGGAAACATGGAACACAAGATGCACTCTCGACATAGCAGGTGGCAAAGCTAACCGGTATGCTACTTCTCCAATCCGCTTCTCAATCTAGAATGGTCGAACATACCTCGGATTCAACTTACCATGGTGACCAAACCGAATAACTCCCTTGGATGGGGAGACCTTCAATAACACATGATCACCCTCCTCAAACTGCACATCTCTTCTCTTCAAATCGGCATAGCTCTTCTGGCGACTCTGGGTTGTAAGTAGCTTTTGCCGAATAACTTGGATCTTCTCATTGCTATCCTGAACCCAATCCAGTCCAATCAAACTCCGTTCTCCCACTTCTTCCCAACAAATAGGTGATCTACACGGCCTACCATACAATGCCTCAAAAGGTACCATGCCGATACTGGAGTGGTAACTGTTGTTTTAAGCAAATTCTATTAAAGGCAACTGCGAATCCCAACTTTCCTGCCACTCCAAAGCTCCTGCTCTTAATATATCCTCCAAAGTCTGAATGGTTCTCTCTGATTGACCATCTGTTTGAGGATGATAAGCTAAACTAAATTTAAGCTGGGTTCCCAAAGTATCTTTTAAACCCTTCCATACTCTGCCTGTAAATCTGGGATCTCTATCTGAAACAATGGAAACAGGGACACCATGATATTTAAGAACACCATCAAAATACAACCTTACCAAACTTTCGGTTGGATGAGCTTCCTTGATCGGCAAAAAGTGGGCTGATTTAGTTAGCTGATCCACCACGACCCAAATAGCATCATATTGCTTCTTGGTACGAGGCAAATCTGTAATAAAGTCCATTGTAATGTGTTCCCACTTCCACTGTGGAATCTCCAAAGGTTGCAATCAAGGAAGGATAACTCGGGGGTTGGCCCCGGGTCGGCCGGCCCCCAACCCGGCCCGGTCGGGCCGGGTCGCCGACCCGGCCCGACCGGGTCGGTTTTTTTATTTTTTATTTAAAAAAAAGCAAAAAACATGAAAAAAATCAGAAAAAATACCCAAAAATTAGAAAAAACCCAAAAATTAAATAAAAATAAGAGATATGATTCAACATGATTCATTCAACATTCATTCAAACATTACATTAAATTGTTCTTCTACATAATGTATGTACTCTGCCCATGACATTGAGGAAGAGTACGACGCATTAAACATGTAGACAAACTGATTATACTCATCAGTGCCTCGTACAATTGTCCTACGATAATTCGAAAATGAACTACCATAACTATCATATGAATACGTACTAGAACTATCTAATGAAGGCTGCATCATCCCATAACCCTGTCCTTGATATGATGGGCACCAAGAACCCTGTGATGGTTCTAACTCTGCACCATACCCATGTTGTCTTGCCCCGTGGTCATCATCTTGTGTTGCGTGGGTATAGTGCTCCTCTTCCGTAAAGTGCGGCTGTTGCTGTGAAGGGGGTGTCTGTGGATTGGTTCTCCCTTGACCAGAAGTGGTGCCGGCGGTGCTTCCTCTGCCTCTGCTGTACGTGTTGTCATCTCCGTCACTACTACTCTTTGAAGTTGAATCACTTGACGTCTGATATTGCAATCGGATGTTAGGCTCCGGTGTATCTTCCCTTGTCTCGTCAATTGTGTCCAGATCAGCAATATCAAGAGGGTCAGTTGCAACCTGTTTACCTTTGCCCTTTGATTGCCTACTTTGACGAGAAGATTGTCCAGTTTTTTGCCTTTTCGCCACAGAAGGAGGGATCCGAAATTCCTCGGAAAGAGGAACATTGTCAAGTTCCCCTTGAGCCCATTCCCGATCATCGGGGTTGAACTCTGGTTCACCCAACCCCTCACGTTCGTTGACCCAGGCTTCTAGAGGAAGCCTCTATTGAAATATCTTATCTAAGTCAATCTCCGGTTCTTGTACAGTGGGCACCTCAATTCGTCTTCCACTTGCTTGTTGTACCCACCTTTGCTCATCCCTCTAGTTCTCTCTTATCTTCTCCAAATTTTTTAGCTTCAACCTCATGTTATAGTGACAGTAGACTAGCTGCTCAAGTCTTTGTGATGTTAGCCTATTCCTTTGCTTGGTATGAATAAGGCTAAACGTTGACCAATTTCTTTCACAGCCGGAAGCAGACGTAGTTTGGCTTAGTACTCGGATTGCAACACTAGCCAAGTCTTCATATCCCGGTGCCCTTCCATGATCCATCCACCAGTCAGCTGCACATTATCATTATGTCTTAGTACATAATGATATTAATAAGTTAATTATGTAATTATAAAGTTGACTTTATTTAACTATACATACCTGGACTAAGAAGCATAACTGCTCGTTGCACCCTTGCTGTCCCGAAATGAAATAACCTCATCCTATAATCATGCATCTTATTTGTTGCAATAATTGAACGGTCATCATCCCCAAGCATTCTCCGAATGACTTCCTTTACACTGTCCAACAGTTCATTGATAGGCTTGAAGATTGGACTGTAGCAATATCTTGAGTTGAAAAAATGACCTGGTAATTGACCATGGAAAAGTTTGCTATCAGCATCGACCAAAAAGCTAACAATTTGATTAAGAAATTTTATTTGATTAAATTGTAAAAAACATACCAGCTGCATGTATAGGATGGTACAATGTTCTCTTCCACCGACGATCAATGATATCCCACCACATGCTAAAATCTGATACCTTTTTCGAAATATCTTCCTTTTCCCGCTCAAGTGCATCGTAAAGATATCCCATGTCCGCCTTCTTATCTCCATCGACTATGCGAAGGACTTTGACTAATGGACCAACAATATCCATTGTCTTCTTTACGAGCCGCCAAAAGTCTCCACTCTCTAATGTTTGTTCCACCTTCCTTCCTTTTCGTTTGTCTGATGGATTGGCTCTAGCAATCCAGTTAGCCCACCCCGGAGAAAGTATCATTTGGGTTAGGCAACGCCTATGTTCAAATAGGCTCTCCAAAGATATGTAGTGTGATGCAAACCGTGTAGCGCCGGGTCGTAAGAGCTCTCGACCCTTTGTGTGCTCTCTCATTAGGTTCAGAATGAAATTATGGTTATAGATGAAGGATGCAATATATTGTCCAGCCTTAACAACCCAATCAATTTGAGGATCTTTGCAAATATCCTCTAGCATTAAATCTATGGAATGGGCGGAGCATGGTGCCCAATATAACTTCTGTCTCTTGGCCATCAACATTTGGCCGACAGCTTTGTAGGCAGCTGCGTTGTCCATCACCACTTGGACAACTCGATCCTCACCAATCTCCTCGATAATACCATCAATTAAATCAAACAGGTAAGTTGCATTTTTTTACCTGTCCAGATGCATCCACCGACTTCCAAAAGACGGTCCCAGCTTGATAGTAAACGAGAAAGTTTATCATTGTCTTCCTGGTAATACCTATTAAGAGGATAAAATGTTATATCTAAACTTAAAATTCATAAAGATTTGTATCACAATGTTATGCTCAAAAGGACTAACATGTCCAACCATCGGTCATCAGTGTGCATCCATGTTCGTCCCAGATACGTTCGAACGTCTTAACATATTCTCTAATGTCAGCTACCTCCAATGGAAGATATGTGTTGTATATCTCCTTTGGAGTTGGTCCCGGCACCCCCCGACCAACTATTGTGTTAATCATGGACTCATAGTAAGGCCCCTTTGCAACGTTAGCTGGTATACTACTATGAAAGAACCATCTGGAAGTTGCCCGCCCGATCTTTTCCTTGCACAATTTCAAGTTCTTTAATGCTGTGTTGATGGTGGTTTGCCTTTGACGCGGTCGTGTGATGACCGGATCTATAGGGCCAACTGCCAGGTCGTCATCCTGGGTGAGATCATGGACATGTTGTTCAGGTCAGGATTTGATCCTCTCCCACTTTCACTTCCACGTCCACTCCCACTGCCAGAACCTTGACCCATAAACCGCCCGGTACGTCGATACATGTCTTCGTCGGCGAATGACCTTCGGCTTGCCTCCATGGCTCTTGCTAAGTCATCTGTTTGCTATGTTAAATACGTATATTTTTGTAAAATATCAAATATTAATTATTACATACCTTCGTTGCATTCTTGGTATTCACTTCTTTCTGGTCTCTCTTGTCCAGTGCCGTATATGTGTAGCAAACGTCTTGCGGGTGCCGCAATTTCTTCACGCACAGTGTCCTGATGCCTCTTTGAAGCTCCTTTGGATCTTTCTAAGGATTGAAGATGCTGTCTAAATTGGGCTATTACCTCATGCGGAGTCCATGTGCACGGTGCAACATCTCCCTTGATACCGGCAAGATGATGCTTTAACCGGTAAGTTCCACCGTATAGAACTTTGTCTCAATACTTGCATTTTACTTTCCTTTGCTCCATTGACACGACCGTGCAATGGAGCCAAGCTGGGTCATTCCGGGTGGAGCAAGAAGTCTCACGGCTTGGGGAAGACATGTTAAAAAATAATCCACAAAATAAATAACACGAAATAAAATTGAGAATGGCAAATACATCGCTTTGACAGTGTCAAAAATAATGCTTTAAGAGTGTGAACGACACTAGGTGGAGCGGAAACTATCCGAGCGAGGGGTGAGAACTGAGTGGAGGGACGAGCTGTTGACCAGTGATGACTGAAAGAGTGATCAGTGAGGAGGGGGGAGACCGAAAAAGTGATCAGTAGGAGAGGAAGACCGAAAGAGTGATCAACCAGGTCCGGGGAGAAGATTGGTGTGGAGTTGGAGTGAGTTGACCCCTCCTCCTTGGGGGCTATTTATATCTCTCAAGGGGGGGGGGGAATTTTGTAAATGGGTGAGGGTGAGTAGAGGGACTTTCCCCCCCACTAACCCTCTTAAATGGGGGGGAAAAGCCCCCCCCACTAAGAGCTTAGTGGGGGGGGGGGCAAAAAGCAGCGCACGACCGGTCGGCCGGGTCGCCGACCGGGTCGCGCTACCCCCTGCCGGGCCGGCTTGGAGTCGGCCCGGTGCGGGTCGATTCCGGGCCGGTCGGCCCGGAATCCGGCCGGGTCGGGCGACCCGGGTGACCGGGTCGCCGACCCGGCATTCCATGGTTGCAATGGACTTGCTGGTCTCCTATGCTTTACTTTTACCTGTTGGCATATCAAACACTTGGATACATATTCTGGCACATCCTTTTTCATCCCTTCCCACCAAAACTGCCTCTTCAGATCATGATACATCTTGGTTGCACCAGGATGAATAGCATACTGTGATTTGTGTGACTTTGCCAAAATCTCCTGTCTCAAGCTAATATCATCTACCACACATAATCTTCCTTGATATCTAACAGTCTCATCTAGATAATTGGAAACTTCAGCCCTTTAAGCAAATTCTGGATGTCAACAATGTCCTTCTAAGCTTCTTTTACCTTGTCAACCAATAATGAGCCAATAGACAAGTTCCCCAAGAATGATGTTAATCGATCAACTGCTAAGCTCGGTGTACAGTTGGTAAGAGCTTCCATATCTTTCCACTCTCTATGCATCTGAATAGACAAAAGTTTCTTCCTGCTAAGAGCATCTGCTACTTTGTTTGCTTTGCCTAGATGATAACTAAGATTAAAGTCATAATCTTTTAAAAACTTCGCCCATCTCCTCAGCCTCAAATTTAGATCCTTCTGAGAAAAGATATATTGTAAACTTTTATGGACAGTAAATATTTCAAACTGTTCACCATAAAGATAATGCCTCCAAACCCTAAGTGCATGCACAACTGCTGCCATCTCCAAGTCATGAGTAGGGTAGTTCTTCTCATGTGGCTTCAATTGCCTAGAAGCATAGGCAACAACATGATCATTCTGCATAAGAACACAACCAAGTCCAATCCTAGATGCATCAGTATATACAACAAATCCCCCAATTCTTGATGGTAAGATAAGAACTGGTGCAGTAGTTAGCCTCTTCTTCAACTCTAAGAAACTCTTCTCACAATCATCAGTCCACAGAAAATTCCCTTTCTTGGTTAAAGCAATCAAAGGTGTAGATAGATGCAAAACCTTCAATAAATCTTATGTAATATCCAGCAAGGCCAAGAAAACTTCTTACTTCTGTGGGAGTTGTGGGCCATTCCCAACTCTGTACGGCTTCCACCTTGGCTGGATCAACTTGCACTCCTGCACTGGATATGACATGACCTAGAAAATTAATACTCTCAAGCCAGAAATCACACTTACTAAACTTGGCATACAATTCATGATCTCGAAGTGTCTACAAAACCAATCTAAGATGCTGACAATGCTTCTCCCTGCTAGCTGAATATACTAAGATATCATCAATGAAAGCTACAACAAACTGATCTAGGTACTCCCGGAATATATGATTCATCTGACTCATAAATGTGGCAGGGGCGTTAGTAAGACCAAATGGCATAACTAGGAACTCGTAATGCCCGTATCGGGTCCTGAATGCAGACTTCGGTATATCCTCCTTCTTGATCTTGAGTTGATTATACCTTGTTCTCAAATCAATCTTAGAAAAGATTCTAGCATCCTGCAACTGGTCAAATAGATCATCAATATGTGGCAAAGGGTATTTATTCTTAATTGTTACCTGGTTGAACTTCCGATAATCAATACACAATCGCAATGAACCATCCTTCTTCCTCACAAAAAGCACAGGGGCACCCCAAGGAGAAACACTGGGGTGAATAAAACCCCTATCAAGCAAATCCTGCAATTGCTGCTTCAACTCTTTCAACTCAGCTGGTGCCATTCTGTATGGTGCAATTGATATGGGAGCAGCACCTGGAATGAGGTCAATAGAGAAATCTATATCCCTCACAGGAGGCAAACCAGGCAATTCATCTGGAAATACATCTGCAAAATCACTGACCACCTCCACATCTCCTACTTCCCTCTTGCTATCAAAATCATTAACTCTGGTAATGCATGCTAAATGCATCTCACACTGAGATCTTATCCATTTAGAAACTTTCAAGGCAGAAACCAATAACTTGGACTTAGTGTAATTAGGACATTTATAAGAAAAAGACTGTCTACCAGGTATCTGAAATGTGACTTTCCTTCTATGACAATCAAGAACAGCATGGTGTGATTCTAACCAGTCCATCCCTAGAATGATATCAAAGTCATCCATGTCTAGAACATACAATTCTACCTGTAAGGTGTTCCTTGATATGATTATCTCACAATGGGGCATAACATGAGTAACTTCTATGGTTCGACTAGAGGGAACACTCACTCCCAGAGGGCTACATTCCTCAACTAGCAAACCATGGTAGTTAAATAAATATGTAGCAAAGCAGAATGACACAAATGAATTGGTAGCTCCAGAATCAAATAAAACACGTGCATGGAATCCAGATACATGTAAGGTACCTTCTGTCGCAGTAGCCATGTGGGGAAGTTCTGTGCGCTCCATGGCAAACACCTTTGCCTGAGTGGGGCGCTACTACTGCTGCGGAGCTCTAGGTGCTGAAAATTGCCTTTTCACTAGTCCAGGCATCTGCTGTGGTGCTGAAGTCTGCGCCTGAACTTGTGGAGGGGTTGGAGCCTGATATGGTGCCACTGCTGTTGAAACCTGCCTTGACTGAATATGAGGACATCGAGAAACAAGGTGGCCAAACTGGCCACAACCAAAACATGCACCCTTGCCATGGTAGCATTGCCGACCAGGATGAAAATAACTACACTGACTACACTTCGATGCCCCTGACTGCTGCTATTGTGATCATGCAATATATGGCGTTTTCCTTTTTCGATCAGTACCCTGCTGCTGATCCCGAGTTGAAGTCTTGATAGAAGATGCTAGCGGCCTATAGGGCCCAAGATCCCTTTCCACCCGATAAGCTACCTCATAGGTTGAGGCCAAAGTAGCCCAAGGGGTGGACACCAATCTGGTCCTAATGCCTCCTCTGAGCCCATCCACAAACTTTCTGGCCCGATCAGCTTCATCCTCGTAAATATAAGCTACATATGACTCTAACTCTACAAATTTGTTCTCATATTGCATCACTGTCATCACTCCCTGCTCCAACTGCATGAATTCCTTCTTCTTTGCATAGCGAACATGAGGTGGGATGTATTTGTCTTTGAAGGCCCTGACAAAATCCTCCCAAGCAATCTCAGTCACACGAACACCTGCAAATTGGGTGCGTAGGGCTGCCTCCCACCACATTGCTACTGACAACTGTAGCATGTGAGCTGCTAATTTGACCATATCCTCTGGCGGGCACTCAATCACTGTGAAGATCTTCTCTATCTCTCGAATCCAGCTCTCAGCCATCATAGGCTCCATCTCTTCCTTAAATGCAGATGGGTCCATCTTGTGAAACATATCAATTACGACACCCAAATGTGGTTCGACATGAGCCTGGGCATTCTGTGCCATGCCCTGAGCAACCATGGCATTGAAGCCTTGCTGTGCCTCTGTTTGTGCCTGCATGGTCTGAATAAAACCCTGAAAGGCATTGGCCCAATTGCCTCCATCTGGGGCTTGCCTGGCACCTGGAGCTTGTCCTGAAGTGCATGAATCCTGCAAATTGCCATCATCAACAGGGACATCCTGGTGGTCGCCATTACCCCTCCTACGGTTGTTTCCCCTTCCAGCCATCTCCTGAATAGGCAAATAACAATTGATAAGTATAAAAGATCTACATCAACAATCCAGATAATAAAAATAATAATATCTCTTAACCTTAAATCATAAACTAGAATCCAAACAATCCAAAAGATCATGTTTTTGTTATCGTAACCAAAACTTGGCAATGATACCAACTCCTATCATGACCCAGAAAATGCAACATATTTTTTTTTCTGGATTATGACAGCAAGATAAACCCAGAAATAAGGAGGTTTGACAAAAAAACACAATCACTAAACACATTCAAAATTAACATAAACTGTTCCAACATTACATCCATCGTCCAATAAGTAAAACTGATTCAACAACAAATCGCATACTAGACTGTTTACAATGGCGCAATCAAACAAAATAACATAACATAACTAAAAGTCCCTAACTAAACAGTCTAAACAAAACTCCAATTGAGACACCATAAAGTGCTGGAAAATAAATGTCATAACTACTAAACAACCACCTCGAATACCGAAAATACGGATATCAAACATCTCCAAGGTCGGTGTAATCCTGCTCCACCACTGGCGTCTCTTCCAATATTGCCTCGGTATTCTCCTCCTCCTCTTCAAAACATGTTGAAATAATTAAACCATGGGGTGAGTCATAATGACTCAGTAGGCACTCCATCATTCGTCAGATCGGATAGCCAAAAAGGCCCTAAATTGATATTTAAATAAATACCCAGACTTGCACCCTTTATAGGCATATAAGTAAAACTAGTCAATACATTAACAATTGACTTAAATTGCATCTTTTACACCACCAACCAGCCCCCTAAATTGATATTTAAATAAATACCCAGACTTGCACCCTTTATAGGCATATAAGTAAAACTAGTCAATACATTAACAATTGACTTAAATTGCATCTTTTACACCACCAACCAGCCCTATGCCCACGACAACCAGCACCTATATGCACTTTGGTATATTCTAAAAAGACTGAATAAACATAGACACCCATATGCATAGACATCTAGTATATGCTCCACAAGACAATATACTATAAATGAGATATTTCAAACATACCCTATGCAACACAATGTGATAAATGACAAAAAGAAACTACCTCACCAGACCAACTATGCCATACTATGCAAACATGCACCTATCCTTTAAAAAGAATCTCATCATTTTTCTTTTTGGCAAGGAATGCGTCGTCTTGCCTTCTCAACTAGCTAGCACCAGTGTCACGACCCGGAAAATAAACAACATAAAACCACAACTACGCAGCGGAAAACATAACGTCGTGACAGTGGGAGAAATTCATCATTCGGATCTCATAACCCATACAAGCATGTGAAATCAACACACACGATCAAGTCTATAAAATTCCACAAGATTTCCAAAACCTGGAGTCAATAACTTAAAAATCAAGCCAACATCATCTAGTCCAACTCCAACCAAAAACTTAAACATTTAAAACAACTAAATTCCAAACCAAGTCCGTTCATATGTTCCATCTTTAAATCAAAACCACTAGATTGTTTAAGTACACAACAACCTAAAAGTCCAAAACAAGCAACCTGATGAAAATAAAATATATCACTCCGCTCCAACTCCAGGAGATTCTGGTTCTTCCACGGCCTCTTCTTGAGCTTCCAAGCCAATCTCCTGATCTTCAAAACCTGCTGAAAAAAATATTAACCCACAACGGGGTGAGTCCGGAGACTCCGTAGGATTTACACCCTTCACCCATCAATCGGGTAATTAACATATAAACAAGCAGTGGTATGTAACATATCTAATTTGAGATGTAATACAAAAGTATAGAATGTCTTCTATATTAATCTCACAACCCATATCCAAACATAATTATCTTCAAAGAAAAGGTTATGCCAAAACCAATCAATTCTAGACCAATGCATTTAAGACCATAAAACTAAACAAAATCAACTAGATGACCTTCATACTTAACTTAACATGACCAATCTAACATGAGACATATCTGAATTTTTCTAACTTACCATGTGTAGACACGCCAAATTGGCTTGATTCGGAGCCCTAGACTCTTATTCCATAGGCGATATCTTTTATTTGACCGTTATCTGATCCGGACTACCTCGTGGAGATGAGCTAAGGAAATTGGTGGAGCCCCCCTTGTTAGTTGAGTATGGACCAATGATTTCTGGAATATTGCCGTAACCTTCAAGCGAGAGCCGCACGTGAACTGTAAAAACACGAAGCCTGCTCGATGACCGACCTTGAATGGTCCATAATCGAAGGTCTCGGGAGTCCCGCATGTGTTCCGTAACATTCAGGGTTTCCGAGAAGTCATTTCGGCAGGCGTCGGTCAATGATGGCTTTCGTTACGGCTTTTTCGATCTGTGCTGACACGGCTATCCCGGACCACATGTTAGGCCTTTCCGGTCATCACCGGGTCTTTTCAGGTCATCCGGGTCGATTCTAGCCGTATATTTTATCAACCGGGGCTATAAGGCCGGTTCGGTCAATTTTAGGGTTTCGCGGCTTTTACGGCTTTCGATTCACGTTTACCGGGTTAATCTCAGATTTTTCGATGACTTCGGATTGTCTGATCGTACCGGACTTGTTCGGTCATCATTTCTAGTCATCCCGAGTTGACCCGTGATTTCTCGACCGGAACCGTGCTCTTTCGGATCTTCGCCCCGGGTTTCGGCTTTTCGCAAGAGAGTAAACCGGTAGAAAGCCCCGTACGAACATCTCGGGAGTCATGCGGCTGGTTTACCGACTTTAGGAGGTGCGGTTGAAGGCCCTCTTTCCAACGCGACAAACGGGAGCCGAATCGGACATCCGGTTTGCAAAATACGGCTCGCGGAACACGCGCGCAGGAGAGAGAGTGTACCGCGCCCCCGCTCCCCTTGAAAGGGGAGGGCGCGCCCTGCGCGCCCTCAACCCAGGGGCGCGCCCTACGCGCCCTCAAACTGGGGGCGCGCCCTGCGCGCCCCCGGTTCCTTTGAAAGGCGGGGGCGCGGTCAGTTGCTTTAAATCGAAAATTACCCCGATTAGCACCTTCTAAACCGGGTTTTTGGAAGGTTTCCGGGGAGGATTTTCACTTATTTGTACCGCGCCCCCGGTTCGGGGGCGCGTTACGTATGTCAAGTCGATTTTTAGCAATTTCTGGATGTTTCCGTCGATTTTTAGCAGTGAGACGCCGAACGCGCCCCCGCCCCCTTTGAAACAGGGGGGCGCACAGACCGCGCCCCCGAACTGGGGGCGCGCCCTGAGCGCCCTTGTTTTGAGGGCGCGCCCTGCGCGCCCTCGTCTCCTTTGAAACGCGGGGGCGCGGTACATCCAGTTTCTAAATTTTGCACCGGCTCTCTTCCCCTATAAATTGAGGGCCATTCTCAGCGACCCAAGGTTAAACCCCCGGTGCCTAGCTCGTCTCAAGGTCGTCCAAACTCTTCTCCAAAGCCGTCCCGACGTCCAAAGGCGATCCGAAGTCAAGAAACCGATCCGGAGGTGAAGGAGAAGGCTCGATCCGGGTGTTCTTCATCAACCTTCTTCATCGACTTCTGGAGAAAATCCGAGGCTTCTGCTGCAAAAGTCTTCAACATACAAATTGTCCCTCTCTTCGTCCTCTTTCGTCCCCAACTGACGGCACTCCATTCCGACTTGCCGTTTGTTCGTGGCGGTCGCTACACTGAGGGCGCGCATCCAGATTCTGTTTTTGATATCCGCCCACTTTCATAATTTTTACTGACTTATACAGGAGGATTTCGGAGAAGTCATCAACATAGGAACTCTTCCCCTTTGAGTTCTCCGTCTACTCAAACAAACAGAACTCGATTCTGACATTGGGGTCGTCCGTAGCATCCTCTGCACCGAAGTCGCGCCAGAAGGGTGCAAAGCTACCCGAACCGGCCTTTTCTCAACCAACTCGGCTTCAACTCAAGCCGATCCATTCTATAAGCCTTCTCAACTCCATTACCTCTGTTTATTCATTGTTTTAAAGCATCTTTTAGTTTATTTACATCATTTTTACCTAACCAAAAATACAAAAAAAGGGGTTAGGACTCACCCCAATCCGGTGAGTTCGATTCCAATTGCTTCTTTCTCATATTCTCTCTACGCTTACTACACTTCCCATAGTTCTAATTATTTTCTTCACTTGGTTTATTTTTCTAGTTGCACAGGTTTATCAAGCTAGCATTGGATTGGAGACTCTTCTTCATCGGCCGGCCGAAGAAGAAGAAGGTTGAACTCACATCCCTTTCTCCCACGCTAAGGTACACACGGTCAACTTCACTCCATTTCCATTACATAAAGCGGAGCCCGCGGCTCCTGGCGACCACACTTTCTTTTTTATTCATGTTCTAAATTCATATCCTCCTCACTCTCCTCCCACATGACCCGAACCATCTCCGGTGCTCGAGCGACGCCGTGAGATGAAAGTTCGGGGATCAATGTGAGTGCGGGATCGAGGTGAGGAGTCTTTACCGCTTTCCGAGTGTTTTCCGATTCACTCCCTTTTTCCCCCAATTCCATATTTCTTTCACCTTCTTACCTTGAGGTGCCGATCCGGAACCCATTTCCAGAGTCGACAGCTTTTTGGCGACCACGGTGGGACAACCAATGTCTTCAACCGTGCTAGCTTGATTGATCCGTGCAACTAGTTGTTTTCCGACTTGGTTCCCGCGTGAACCGGCTTGTCCTTTACCCTTTTCCATGTCAATTTACTTTTAAAAAAAAACTTGCTGATTACTCTTCCTTTAAGATTATCCCCCATGTGTACTTGATTTCTTGTCTTTAATTTCATCCCGGTTCCCGCGTGAACCACTTTTTCTTATAAACCGGTTCCCGCGTGAACCACCTTTCTTTTCCAACTCGGTTCCCGCGTGAACCAACTTACTTTCAGATCGGTCCCCGCGTGGACCACCCATTTGCAGCACCTTTAGATTGGCCCCACGTGGCTCTCTTTTCATTTTGTCAACTCTTACACCGGTTCCCGCGTGAACCACCCCTTTTCCTTCAAAACCGGTTCCCGCGTGAACCACCTTTCTTTTCCAACTCGGTTCCCGCGTGAACCAACTTACCTTCAGATCGGTCCCCGCGTGGACCGCCCCTTTGCACCAATTAGATTGGCCCCACGTGGCCCTCCTTTCCTTTTTCCAATCAAACAAACCGGTTCCCGCGTGAACCACCCATTTTCCTTCAAAAACCGGTTCCCGCGTGAACCACCTACTTTTCCAAAACTTGGCTCCCGCGTGAGCTACTTTATTTTCAAATCGGTCCCCGCGTGGACCATCCTTTTACCTTCACTTCAGATTTGTCCCCACTTGGACACTCCAACACAAGCCGGTTCCCGCGCGAACCACCTTTTAATTGCTAGTTTCTAGTTACTTGTTTTACTCTATCATTGCTTGTCTTGCTTGCATTCACTTGTTTGATTTATTTAATAGCTTTCATTCATGTTTGCATATTGATTGCTTCTTCTCCTTCTACCCTCCATTTTTCATTTTTGCATTAGCTTTGCATCGGGTACCGGACTTGTTCCGATCCGTAGGGCATTCGAGGCGGGGGCTCTCTCTCCCAACGCACCCTCACCCTCCAAACACCTTCTTGGTGGATTCTTACCTCTCTTCTGGGATATTCCTTCCTAGTTGATTTGGTGGTTTCCATCAAGACCTCCGTAAGTCCCCATCCGTGGAGTATTCCTCTCCGCACGATTGGGCCGGTTGTACCACTTTCCCAAAACCCGAAGAACCCAAGTACCTACTCGTGGTGATTGAGTGATAACCTTAGGTCTTGAAGATTGAAGCAATAGGAATCATACCTTCTTGAGTGAACAATTGCTAACAATCTATCTAATCTAAGGTTTTAACCCAAAAATTATTGAGTAGTCATTTTAAAACTTTGTTTGCATAACTTGCTTGCTCATAACAATTGAAAACAACCAAAAAATTCTCTCCTTTCAAAACACCTAAAACAAAAACAAAAAAAAAATCCCTTTAAATTTTGTGATCAACTTGCTTGCCAAACAACCAAATTGAAACCAAATCAAATCAAACAAACAACCATAATCAAACAAAAACTCTATTTGCATTTACACCCTTCATTTGCTTTCTTTCAACCATTTTGTAAGGAAATTTGACAGGATGCCCACTCTAAGGTCCGGAAGACACGTCGGGATGTCGAACTACTACGGCCAAGAAGAGGAGTACGAGACGGGCCACTACGAGCTGCAACAACCCATGGCTCAACCAGAGGGCCATGTCAACGCCGTCAGGGATCCAGAAATTCAAAATCCTACTCATCAACCCGCTTCACTTAGCGTGGAGCAACTCCTCCAGGGTCTATCTCTTCATCTAGACCCCGAATCTTTTTCGCTTGTGCAATCCTTGACAAAGGGCAAGATGCCCGCCACTCAAGATCCGGTCGAGGGAAATCAAGCCCCCTCACCACCCCAGCCCCCACGCAGGCCCCAAGCCATCTCTTCTCCCGGCCAACCCTGCCGTGTCTCTACTCACCCCGTTGTGGGGCATTCACACAATTCTGTTCCAATTCCTGTTTCCAACCTACCTCCTCCAACTCAGCCGCCTAAACACTTTGCTCCTGTGGCTCAGGAATACAGCCTCACCCAGGCATTAATGAACAAACTCAACCAGATGGATGAGCGTTTCGAAGAGATGAGGCATCGCCTCGATTCTAAAGCCATCCCCGAAATCTCTGTCCCATCCTTCCCAATTCTACACCTTCCTCCTTCAGAGATACCAGTCTTCCAACATTACAACGGGACTGGTAATCCTTTCAACCATCTAAAGAGCTTCCTCTATGACTCCTCATTCTGGAAAAATGACCGCAAAGCCCTTGCCTTCCTATTCCGTCGGTCATTGGATGGATCCGCCCTTGACTGGTTCTATTCTCTTGATTCCATTGAGGCGGCGGATTTCGACATTGTCAAGACGAAGTTTCTACAGAGGTACAAGGATCGGGTGGGGCCAGCCTGCTCGATAACTGACTTGATTGCCGAAAAGATGAGGCCGGATGAGGACTTTGCCCGATTTGCTGATCGGTGGAGGGGAATGGCTGAGAGGCTTGTGGATACCATCTCAGAGGGGGAGCAGGTGAGGATGCTCATTGGGAACACCACGCCTAACCTTCGCAACCTTCTGATCATGCACCGTCCAACAACCATGAGTGAGTTGTGTGATAGCGCCCGCTACCTCCAAGCCCACTTTAAGGATGCATCCATGATCAACCCGTTCGACACCAAGCCCCGTAATACTAGAAAGCCTACACTGTAGGACCCACCACCGAAGGGGTAGTAAATAATGAGAGCATCAATGCCATGGGTAACCGGGGTGGGTACCGTCAAAGCCAATACCGTAACCCACCACCCAATCAACAATACCGCCTAGCCTCAACCGGCTCCTCGGCCACAAGCAACAACTTGCATACAACCGAGCACCACCACAGGAACCCACCTACAACCGAGCGCCCCAGCAACCAAATGCCTACAACCGAGCGCCTCAACAACAACATGTCTACAACCGACCACCACCCCAACCACAAGCCTACAACCAAGTGCCACCACCAGCCAACCGACTTAGGAGGGGGGGACCCAAGAGAGAGTATTACCCTCAACTGCCGTTCCCCCTCACCGATATTTTCAATGCATTGATGGCTGAACAGCAGCCTAGAGCTTCCAAAGGAGAGAGAAGGATGGCCGGCAAATGTTGACATGACAAAGTACCGCGCTTATCATCGGTATCCCGGGCACACGGTGGATGTCCGTTTTCGCTTAAAGACTACATTCATGACCTCAATGATCGGGGAACATCGACCGGGGACGGATGGGGGAGTCTATTCAAGCAATGAAGGCACGTCGGAATCAACCACGGCGACAACAAGCACAACGGCAGCCCGGCACGGGCATAGTTCAAGATCCACTCCCGGTACATGCACCCATACAAGCACCGGCACCAGCACCACCAAACCAACGACTCGGCCTCGTCCACTCCGCCATCGAGGAGTCAACCCACCATTCCCGGGGTTGGCGGTGTCGAGGATCAGATCACCTCCATCCCCGCCATACCAACCCCACCTACAAACCGCACCATACTCTCCATACCAAGAGCTGCCCCCAGCCCACAAACTATCCAAACACCACTACCCTCACCAACCATTAACCCTCCACGACGCTTAATCATTAGACCGCCACCAGCCTCTCAACCAGCACCCCAACCTAACCCACCAACCACCATTAATCCTCCACGGCGTCTAATCATTAGACCGCCGCCAACACCCCGGACATCACCCGACCTACCGATCACCGCCACCCCACGACCCCTCATCATTAGACCATCACCACCAACACCCCAACCATCACCCAACATACCGGCCTCCACCCCACGACCCCTCATCATTAGACCATCACCACCAACACCCCAACCATCACCCAACATACCGGCCTCCACCAATCCACGACCCCTCATCATCCGATCCTCACCACCCCTACCTACCATGGGCTCCTCAACCTACCAACCAACCCTACCATCACCATCATCACCACTTCCCCCTACCACGCCGGCGCCGCATTTCGTAGCGGGAGGATGTTCCAAAGGGTCTTCCCCTGTGTCGGGATACAACCACGGAACGAGCAAGAGGAGGTGGCAGAAGAATCGTTGCCCGGCACGGTATATGACCTATTGAAGCACTTGGACAAAATGCCGGCACGGATTTCAATTCTGGAGCTAATAAAGAGGTCAAAGAACCATCAGGACATCCTACAACAATATCTGCAGCGGGTCATGGTCAATGAGGACCTCCCGCCTGAGAAGATCATTGCTGTCCTGACCCCGAGGAGTGAACATCCGGCACTCACCTTTACACAGGAGGAGTTGGCAAGGCCAGAGATCAGAAAGTACGCCTTGCGCGTTGCAGTAGTCATCCGAGGTGTGGAGATCAAGTCCTGCTTGATTGACACCGGAGCATCCATAAATGTCATGCCGCCAGAAACATTGCAACTCTGCGGCATCTCCGATGAAGAAATCGAGCCTTCTGCCGTCACGGTGACCGCATATGACAACTCCCGGAAGCCGGCACGAGGGGTGGTTACATTAAAAGTAGGGCTCGGGCCATGTGCCGTCACCACCGAGTTTCACGTTCTAGAACCGGACCCTACATTCAAAGCTATTTTGGGACGCCCGTACTGGAGGCAATAGGAGCTGTTGCCTCCACTAATCATCGATGTCCGAAGTTCCCATACAAGGGCCGGTGATCAAAGTAACCAACATCCCCATTCCGAATGACGTGGATGACCCCTCTTCTGCACTACCAATATCAAAATCATCCGGCCGGTGGTTTCAACTACGTAGCTACCCGAGGTCATGGTATTGACGACGCCTCCGTATTCGGTTGCGTTGCGGATGATGAAAGGGATGGGCTATCAGCCGGGAAAGGGGCCGGGAAAGGAGGCTGCAGGGGGTTGTGCACCCCATTGAAGCCGTACGAAGACCAAAGAGACACGGGCTTGGCTATGAGCCCGGCCACTCCGCGGATGGTCTACCGGCCAAAAAATGCCATGGGACTCCAAAATTCTTTATTAAAGGGGAGACCATGATGATGGTGGGGACAAAGAAGAAGAACCGGTCAAGAGGAAGAAGGCACCAGAGCAAGAGGAGGAGGTGGACAACCCGAGTTCATCTTTAGCTCGGTTGTTCATAGAGGAGGAAGAACCGATCAAGGGCAAATCCATCTCTAAACAACTTGTCCACTCGAACCCACCTCCAAACAACATCCCGCGTGAACCGTATCCTACGGTCACGTATTTCAAAATCCTCACTCTCTCCCTCTTAGATTCACTTGATGGGCTATCTAGCCCAATTCCCACTTATGGGCCAAAATGGCCACTCGAATCGATCAATGGGCCTGAGAGCCCATTCAAATCTTCTTACTCCACTGGGCTTCTATGCCCATCCAACAAACTTGGGCCCGCGTGCCCACCAGTCGGGCCCACGTGCCCTTTAGATTTATTTTCTTGCTTTGGGCCCGCGTGCCCACCATTTGGGCCCACGTGCCCCTTAGATCTTTTCACTAGCATTGGGCCTATCTGCCCATTTCTTGTCATCATCGGGCCCGCGAGCCCATTTTTCTTCCATTTGCTTAAGCTTTCTATTTCTGCTCGAGCCCCATCGGCTCATTCTCTTTTTGTTATTGAAAATACCCAAAATACCCAAAAAAAACGTCCTCTCGCAAACTCAGTTTTCCATCGAGGAGACGTCGCTACTCGTCTCGGAGGGTGCTCCCAACCAGGGACCCCTCTTCTCCAACTCACTGATCGATCTGCTCGATCCTTCACCCATTGTTAATACCACCTTTTCAATTCCGTCTTCTTTAGGAGTAGTTAGGGTAGAAAAGAAGAAAATTCGAGGTAAACGTGTGCCGGAAAGATATCTCCAACAAATAGCTCAAAAATGCAAGGAATGTGCAAGGCTACCAAGCTTTTTGGAAAATGCTATCCAGCTTAATGAAATCCAATATGAGGATGAATTCAATGTAGATCATACATTGGGAGTTTACGAGGTCTTATCAGAAAAAGATCCTGATTTCGAGGATGGAATTGAGGACTTGGCTGATGCGTATGCATCTGGACTTAAAAGATTTGAAGAACCATTAGCCACGGTGGATGAACCGACAAAAGAACTGAATCTCGGAACACCGGAAGATCCCAAGACAATCCTCCTAAGCGCAAACCTCACTCCCACCGAGGAACGAGTTTGATTAAAATTACGGAAGAATATAAGGACACGTTCGCATGGACATACGAGGACATGCCGGGGTTAGACAACTCGTTAGTTGAACATCGTCTAACTTTGAAACCTGGAGTTACCCCGGTCAAACAAAAATTAAGGAGATTCCACCCTGATGTTGCACTTAAGATGAAAGAAGAGGTCGACAAGTTACATCAAGCAAGATTCATTAAAGTCGTCCTTTATCCGCAATGGGTGGCAAACATAGTCCCTGTCATGAAGAAGGATGGCCGAGTTCGGATCTGTATAGACTTCAGGGACTTGAACCGAGCGTGTCCTAAAGATGACTTTCCTCTACCTCATATTGACGTACTGGTTGATAACACTGCTGGATTCGAAATGTTGTCATTCATGGATGGCTATTCTGGATATATTCAAATCTGGTTGGCCGAAGAGGACCAGGAGAAGACCTCGTTCACCACACCTTGGGGAACCTACTGCTATGTCGTCATGCCCTTTGGATCGAAGAATGCCGGTGCTACCTATCGAGAGGGCAATGATGGCTATCTTCCATGACATGATGCATACCCTTGTAGAGGTGTACGTGGATGACCTGGTCGTTAAGTCCAAAAGCCGAAAAGATCATCCTGAAGTGTTAAGAAAGGTCTTGCAAAGGGCTAGGGAATACAAATTGAAAATGAACCCAAAGAAATGCACATTTGGAGTATCCTCAGGAAAACTGTTGGGGTTCATAGTGAGTAAAAGGGGCATAGAGATCGACCCAAACAAGGCCAAGGCAATCATTGGTATGCCTCCTCCGAGAAATATGAAAGAACTTCGAGGATTAATCGGGAGGCTACAATTTGTCCGCCGGTTCATCTCACAACACTCCCAAAGGTGTAAACCTTTCTATGAGTTGACCAAGGCGGGGGCCGAGTTCAAATGGGATTCGAAGTGCCAGGATGCATTCGATGGTTTGAAAAGATACCTGGCTAGTCCCCCTGTGCTTAGACCACCGGTCCACTGGCAAGCCCTTAGTTTTATATATCTCGGTTTTGGAGAATTCTCTTGGGGCGGTCCTTGTACAAGTTGATGAAGAAGGGAAAGAGAGGGCAACTTACTATTTGTCAAAGATCTTTGATCCATGTGAGCGAAGTATCTTGTAGTGGAGAAGACCCGTGTCGCACTAGTCTGGGTAGTTCAGAAGCTTAAACACTATTTCTTAGCTCATGAGGTCAACCTTATTGCCCGCATCAATCCCATCAAATTCCTTCTGGAGAAAACTGTTCTAACTGATCGGTTAGGTCGTTGGCAGAGCTTCCTCTCCCAGTTTGATATCACCTATGTCCCCCAGAAGGCGATTAAGGGCTATGCCATTGCCGAACATCTAGCCCATCATCCTATACCCCTCTTTGACCCGGTCCAATCGGAGCTCCCGGATGACGAACTAATGTTGATCCGATCTTCCCACCTTTGGACATTATATTTTGACGGGGCTCTGAATTCACACGGTAAGGGAATAGGAATTGTCCTTCTATCACCCGAGGGTGTCACCATTCCACAGGCATTTCAGCTTGACTTCCCAGCAACCAACAATATAGCTGAATACGAAGCCTTGCTGGCCGGGCTGGAGGCCGCTCATTTCTATGGTACCACGGAATTAAGGGTGATAGGTGATAGCCAACTAATCCTTCGCCAAGTCCTAACCAAATACCAAACTTTTCATCCAAACCTCAAACCTTACCAAGAACTCACCTCTTGCTACATCAAGCTCTTTTCCAAACTCACTTTTGTCCATGTTCCTCGAGCTCAGAACATCCTTGCTGATGCCCTTGCCTCCTTAGCTTCATCTCTATCAGTCCCGCTAGGTAGACAGGTGCGGACTATTCATGTCCGTAGGAGGTCGATGCCAGCGATTAAAGATGGGTGATTTCTGAAGATCAAGAAGAGATTTGGCAGGAAGGAGTATCTAGAGCAGAAAGAGGAAGTTTCTCTAGTCGAGTTGGAAGAGTTAGATGAGGGTGAGAAGCCTTGGTTTGATGAGATTGCAAGGTTTTGTCAGGATCAGACATATCCACCTCGATCAAATGCAAAAGAAAAGAAGGCCATCAGGAGAGTATCCCAGAGGTATACCATCCTAGGAGGGGTGCTCTACAAGAGGAGCCTAAGCGGAATTTTATTGAGATGCGTTGATGAAGAAGAGGCGATTGGTGCTTAAGGAAGCACATTCCGGGGTCTGTGGGGGCCATGTCAATGCTCAAGCTCTTGCCAAGAAAATCATCAGGCAAGGGTATTATTGGCCAACCCTAGAAGAGGATTGCTCCATCTTTGTCCGGCACTGTCATTCTTGCCAACTTCATGCCGACAAGATCCATTCTCCCGCATCTTCCCTTCATTCGATTCATGCCCCATGGCCCTTCGCCATGTGGGCTTTCGATATCATTGGCCCTCTAAGTGATCTTAACTCTGAAATCCGTTCCAAATCGTTCATCCTGACGGCAACAGAGTACTTCACCAAGTGGGCAGAAGCGGAAGCGTTCGTGGAGATCAAGGCATCAACACTGTGCTCCTTCATCAAACGCAACATCATCGCCAGGTTCGGGATACCCAGCGACATCGTCACCGACAACGGACCGCAATTTCTCTCTCAAGATCTGCGTGATCTTTGCAACAGGTACCGCATTGCATTGCATCATTCATCTCCTTATTACCCACAAGGCAATGGTCAAGCAGAAGCCACCAACAAAACTTTGATTAAAATCATCAAGAAAACCTGTAAGTCTTGCAAGTTCGCAGACTGGCCAGATAAGCTTGTAGATGCCCTATGGGCTTATCGTACTTCTGTACGGACCCCCACTGGTCAAACCCCGTATGCTCTTGCATATGGGATGGAAGCGGTGGTCCCGTACGAAGGACTCCTTCCATCACTCCGGGTTCAACTCGATCGGGACATCCCTGTTGGTGGGAGACCAGAATCTCTCCTTGCACAACTTGAACTCCTAGATGAAAGAAGGTTGGCTGCCTCCGAGCATGCCCGGACTTATCAGAACCGATTGAAAAGGTTTTATCAAAAGAGGGTGGTAGAGAGAAAGTTCGAAATCAGTGAGATGGTAGTAAAACGCATATTCGTTAAGCCGGGTGGTCCCCGCTCTAAGTTGCAACCTAAGCGGGAAGGGCCTTTTGTTATAACTGAAAAATATCCAGGCAATGCATATGAGCTAACCAACACCGATGGAGAAAAATTGAATCATCCATGGAACGGCGTTTACCTCAAAAAATATTTTCCTTAGAAAAAAAAATGGAGAATTTCTGGTATGATATCAAGTCATCGATCCAAGGGTGTTAGCTAGAAGACAAGGGTAGACATCACCTTGCACACACAACACCTCCCGATCCCAGAATCTAGATAGCCCAACACTCAAGAGAGGCAAGGCAGAACCCTGAAGGTGGAAAGGAAACCTTACCCTATTCTCTTCTATTCGGTCCAAGATAGGTGAAGGGGACTAGAGGAGGATAGTATCGAAAAAGCCCGCCACCTTAGTAGGAGGCCGTCTCGTAGGGTGCAAAAGGGTGCCAAAAGATGGGCAATGAACCCCACAGGTTTAAACAAATATGGGCCTGTCTGAATGAGTACCTGAAAGAATAGAAAATGAAGAGAAGGCACCAAAAGATGGGCAATGACCCCACGGGTCAAAGACTTGTCTAAATAAGTGCCATATGTAGAAAAGACCCGAAGAGGCCGAACCCCAACGGGCAATTTGGGCATGAGTAGAGAAACCCTCCTCAACACCCCCAAATCCTATCAAAGACTTCCTCTATTATTCTTCCATCTTAAAACCCATAGGGTAGGGTAGACTGTCCAAACTCAGGGGGGATCCAAACCGATCAAGAGAAGAGGGCAAGAAAGATTCTGGGTAGGGAACCTTATTCACACGTGGTGCTTATTGCTTGAATCTTGATCAACACTCAAAGATCGATGAATAGTCTCAATACTGGCACATTCTCCACAAAAACCCAAAAAAATGCACATTTTCAAGAATCCAAAAAAAAATCAAATATTTTCAAAAATCCAAATTCTTTTTTTTGAATATTTTCAAAAAAAAATCCGAAAAAAAAATTGAATATTTTCAAAAAAATAAAAAAATTGAATACTTTCCAAAAAATCTAAAAAAAAATGCATCATCTAACTTGGCATAACATTGATTTTTGCCTTTGCTAGCATTCATGTTTATCTTTATGTCTTGCATGTTTCATTTCCGCATTGCATATTTACCTTCATTATCACCCCATTAAGAGGGCTCCTCCCTTTGACCTAAGTCAAAGTTGGCCATAATAGGCAAAGGGATGAGTCGTTGTGAAGATCTAATCCTCTTTTATCAAGTGTTTTCAGGGACTTTAAAATAAGAGGAGAAGGTTCTCTCAACGACAGTGTTTCAGGATGCTAAGATCAAGAAGGGTGTGACTCTCACCATAGCAGGTAAGCTTTCTTAACCCTTATCTTATTCATTTTCAGTCATTTTGTTCATATTACCTTGTTAATAAGGCTACCCCCCTTGACATGTAAGCAAGGCAAGATGACAATAGGCAAGGGGGTAAGCCATAGAGCATATTTAACCCTTCTATTAAGTATTTCAGGAAAGAAACACAAGTCAAGGAGGGGTGAGAATCTCGCCAACAGGTCAAACAACACTGAAGCAAGAGGTACTATAACAAGGAAGAAAAGCAGCTACAACACAAGAAGAAGATTAAGCCTGCTACAGATATCAGTGTCTGATTGCCACTGACTCCAGGAGAATGACCACGTGGAGAAGGCATGGAAACCATACCGCCGCAACCGCCTCGTTCCGGTGATGCTCCAAAGGAGTGGCCAAGACAGGAATTGCTCGCGGAAACAGAAGAACGGACATGGGAAACCCCCATAACTTGCCGACTAGCATATATGTCGCTAGTCGTGTTTTATTATCTTATGCATTATTCGTTGAAGACCTTGAGCATAGAGAAGACTTGACCCGAGATCCCCTTCATCAAAATCTACGACGGTTGGGTCATCTCTAATGCTCACGGATAAGCCAAAGTTGTGCTGTGAGGGACGATAGTTCCCGAGTGGGTATCTTGACCTCATAGACAATCTATATCTTCAACTATTTGTTATACAAATTTTGTTTTGTTTTCTTGAGCCCAACATGCATCATGTAGCATTAATTGCATTACATTTTATTTTGTCATTGCATACATCATTTCCTAATCTTCACCTTCTCACCCTCTCGATCATTCTAAAATCCCACCGTGTCATTCACCATATTCTCTAGTCCCACCAACCTCTCTAATATCCCACCGTGTCTATTAATCCCACCGTGTTCGGTAACCACTTTGTGCCCTGAAATCTTTTCACCACTATGGCCATTGCAACTTCTTTGCTATTCATCCCACCATGGCAGCCAATTCATCCCGCCAAGGGCCTTTTATTTTGATCAGAACTTGCACCGTCATTATCTTCACGGTCTATGCTTAAACATTTGCCTTTTGGAATCTGAGATCATTCCATTCCGAATCAAATCTTGTCTCTTGGAAGACTTAAATGAATCTAAGAGCCTGAATGTGCTCGATTGGTATTCTTTTACTTTTTCAAACAAATCTGTTTTTAAATTTTAGCCCATCACAGTACAGGAACACCGCAAAGATCGGGTTACCGGCTGATGATGAACCTACGAACCCATGTTTCGGGGACTCCCCACCGCGTTGGGGGTTGGCTATTCTTCTCTCGTGCCAATGGCACATCTCTTACCAATCGGACATAGGAAGACTTGATGAAACACGGCGGTTAACCAGGAGACTGGAGGAGATTCGTCTTGCCGAATCTGGTCGTTAAGCGTGTCTATATCTACACCTTGATGCCACCTTTTCAGTCCATCACCATTTCACTCCACTACATTCCACTACGATTCATCTCGCTTCGCTATGCTTTCTCTACGTTTCACTCCGTTCCGCTACATGCCATTCCCTTGCAAAGCTGACATCAAGGCGAGGCAAGCTGTAGACACGCCAAATTGGCTTGATTCGGAGCCCTAGACTCTTATTCCATAGGCGATATCTTTTATTTGACCGTTATCTGATCCGGACTACCTCGTGGAGATGAGCTAAGGAAATTGGTGGAGCCCCCCTTGTTAGTTGAGTATGGACCAATGATTTCTGGAATATTGCCGTAACCTTCAAGCGAGAGCCGCACGTGAACTGTAAAAACACGAAGCCTGCTCGATGACCGACCTTGAATGGTCCATAATCGAAGGTCTCGGGAGTCCCGCATGTGTTCCGTAACATTCAGGGTTTCCGAGAAGTCATTTCGGCAGGCGTCGGTCAATGATGGCTTTCGTTACGGCTTTTTCGATCTGTGCTGACACGGCTATCCCGGACCACATGTTAGGCCTTTCCGGTCATCACCGGGTCTTTTCAGGTCATCCGGGTCGATTCTAGCCGTATATTTTATCAACCGGGGCTATAAGGCCGGTTCGGTCAATTTTAGGGTTTCGCGGCTTTTACGGCTTTCGATTCACGTTTACCGGGTTAATCTCAGATTTTTCGATGACTTCGGATTGTCCGATCGTACCGGACTTGTTCGGTCATCATTTCTAGTCATCCCGAGTTGTCCCGAGATTTCTCGAGCGGCACCGTGCTCTTTCGGATCTGCGCACCGGGTTTCGGCTTTTCGCAAGAGAGTAAACCGGTAGAAAGCCCCGTACGAACATCTCGGGAGTCATGCGGCTGGTTTACCGACTTTAGGAGGTGCGGTTGAAGGCCCTCTTTCCAACGCGACAAACGGGAGCCGAATCGGACATCCGGTTTGCAAAATACGGCTCGCGGAACACGCGCGCAGGAGAGAGAGTGTACCGCGCCCCCGCTCCCCTTGAAAGGGGAGGGCGCGCCCTGCGCGCCCTCAAACTGGGGGCGCGCCCTACGCGCCCCCGGTTCCTTTGAAAGGCGGGGGCGCGGTCAGTTGCTTTAAATCGAAAATTACCCCGATTAGCACCTTCTAAACCGGGTTTTTGGAAGGTTTCCGGGCGAGAATTTTCACTTATTTGTACCGCGCCCCCGGTTCGGGGGCGCGTTACGTATGTCAAGTCGATTTTTAGCAATTTCTGGATGTTTCCGTCGATTTTTAGCAGTGAGACGCCGAACGCGCCCCCGCCCCCTTTGAAACAGGGGGGCGCGCAGACCGCGCCCCCGAACTGGGGGCGCGCCCTGAGCGCCCTTGTTTTGAGGGCGCGCCCTGCGCGCCCTCGTCTCCTTTGAAACGCGGGGGCGCGGTACATCCAGTTTCTAAATTTTGCACCGGCTCTCTTCCCCTATAAATTGAGGGCCATTCTCAGCGACCCAAGGTTAAACCCCCGGTGCCTAGCTCGTCTCAAGGTCGTCCAAACTCTTCTCCAAAGCCGTCCCGACGTCCAAAGGCGATCCGAAGTCAAGAAACCGATCCGGAGGTGAAGGAGAAGGCTCGATCCGGGTGTTCTTCATCAACCTTCTTCATCGACTTCTGGAGAAAATCCGAGGCTTCTGCTGCAAAAGTCTTCAACATACAAATTGTCCCTCTCTTCGTCCTCTTTCGTCCCCAACTGACGGCACTCCATTCCGACTTGCCGTTTGTTCGTGGCGGTCGCTACACTGAGGGCGCGCATCCAGATTCTGTTTTTGATATCCGCCCACTTTCAAAATTTTTACTGACTTATACAGGAGGATTTCGGAGAAGTCATCAACATAGGAACTCTTTCCCTTTGAGTCCTCCGTCTACTCAAACAAACGGAACTCGATTCTGACATCGGGGTCGTCCGTAGAATCCTCTGCACCGAAGTCGCGCCAGAAGGGTGCAAAGCTACCCGAACCGGCCTTTTCTCAACCAACTCGGCTTCAACTCAAGCCGATCCATTCTATAAGCCTTCTCAACTCCATTAACTCTGTTTATTCATTGTTTTAAAGCATCTTTTAGTTTATTTACATCATTTTTACCTAACCAAAAATACAAAAAAAGGGGTTAGGACTCACCCCAATCCGGTGAGTTCGATTCCAATTGCTTCTTTCTCATATTCTCTCTACAGTTACTACACTTCCCATAGTTCTAATTATTTTCTTCACTTGGTTTATTTTTCTAGTTGCACAGGTTTATCAAGCTAGCATTGGATTGGAGACTCTTCTTCATCGGCCGGCCGAAGAAGAAGAAGGTTGAACTCACATCCCTTTCTCCCACGCTAAGGTACACACGGTCAACTTCACTCCATTTCCATTACATAAAGCGGAGCCCGCGGCTCCTGGCGACCACACTTTCTTTTTTATTCATGTTCTAAATTCATATCCTCCTCACTCTCCTCCCACATGACCCGAACCATCTCCGGTGCTCGAGCGACGCCGTGAGATGAAAGTTCGGGGATCAATGTGAGTGCGGGATCGAGGTGAGGAGTCTTTACCGCTTTCCGAGTGTTTTCCGATTCACTCCCTTTTTCCCCCAATTCCATATTTCTTTCACCTTCTTACCTTGAGGTGCCGATCCGGAACCCATTTCCGGAGTCGACACCATGCTTTAACATCTAAACATAACATGCAATGAGCATAATTTCATGTTCTTTCTAAACCCATAGTCATATGGAAAGGAATTGGTCGTCTTGCCTTTTCACATCACATATCCAGATCACTTTCACCAGCTCTAATTTATATAGTAATAACATATACTAAGCTAGTCCAAAGTGCACCTAGGCAGTGGTGACACTAAGGGAAAAACCGCGGTAATCCAGGATCTGTGGGAGGGCCGGATTTATCTAAGATACCCGCTGCCCACGGGTAATTTGACTAGAATAGGCTGGTGAAGCCTCATAACATGTGGTACAAGAATTCATAATAATTTTTCAGATCATGACACACCTGCATACCATGTACACAAGACATAAACATCTCATTCTAATGTCATCCATGCAAAACATACTGTTTTTATCATAAACTAGACAAGACTTGTGCTAACCGACTTGGTTAACATTTTCTAAATAAAACTCATATCAAACTTGATAACATGAACCTATCCATATCATGCAAGACATATTACACAATCTGGAACCAAACAAAATAATTTTTACATGATCTATGCACATGCAATAACAAACCAAATCTAGACATGCTTAATTACATACACAAGACAATTAATCAAACCCAATTTTGGCATAATCAAAACAAGCTAACTTCTGATGTCAACACCCATAATCTGACCTAAAAAGGTTCCAAAAAGTGAAATTTGATGACTTTTGATTTTTCCAAAACTCCACATAATTATATTTCAATTCTAGGTCCATTCTAGCACATAAACATATACATAAATAACAAATGGTCAAATCTCATGAAAAATAGTTCTACCCATCCATAATTATGCCAAACATTTTCCATAATATTCAAAATATCATTTTCAAAGTTCTGGTTTCAAGGATTTTTGAGAAAAATCACTAATCTTAAGTCAAAAGTCTAAACTAGTCAAAACAAGGTCCATAAGTTAAATCATGCATATTCTCTAATCAAAATGGGATCAAATACATAGAAGAGCTTGAGAAACCTACTTGTAATCTTCTGTGAATTTTCCTGATTTTTCTGGATTTTTCTGCTAATTTTCTTGGCCTTAATCTAATATCCGGATTTAATAAATCCGAAAATCAGAATTTCTTGAACCGGCGCTGAACCGGGCGGTTCGTCCGGCTGAACCGGAGCGGTTCGAAGGCATTGGACCGCGGCTGGACCGGCGGCTCACGACGGCGGTTCGCGGCGGCGCTCGCGACGGCGGAGGCGGCCGGCGGCGCTCGACGGCGACGGCGATGGGCGGGGGAGGGGCTGGCCACGACGGCGACGGCGAGAGGAAGGCGAAGGCCGGCAACGACGGCGGTGAGAGGACCTCTCGCGGCGGTTCCGGCTGGAACAAGGGAGGTCGACGGCGGCGCTGGCTTCCGGCGGCGACGACGATGGGCGGCGCGGGAAGGGCTGGACGACGATGAACTCGACGTCAAGGGAGGCGCTGGAGGGAGGAGACGACGACGAGGTGAGGGGCCAGAGGCTGCAGCGGCCAGGGGGGCTCGACGCCGGAACGGCGGTCGCGACCGGCGACGACGACGGAGGAGGAGGAGGAGGACTCGCGGCGGGAAGATGGCACGAGCGAGCGAGAGAGAGAGAGAGAGAGAGAGAGAGAGAGAGAGAGCGAGAGAGAGATAGCGAGAGCGAGAGAGAGAGAGAGCGAGAGAGAGAGAGCGAGAGAGATCCAGGCGGGGGGGCTGCGTAACCGGCGAGGGGGGGTGCGGCGGCGTTACGGCGGGGACGACGGCGAGGAATCCGGGATGGGGAGGGAAAGCGGGGGAGGCGGTTACCAAAAAAAATGTTTTTTTTTAATTGCTAGGTATTACAACCATACCTATCATATATAAAAGTACCATATACTAATCGAAATCCCATAGTGCACTTAAACAGTGATGGCACTTAGGATGCCCGCAGGATCTGGGATCAAAGGATGCACCAGACAGTTCTAACCCCCCGCTGCCCTTGGGTCATGACTAACTAGTCCGGTGTAGCAAGTCCTCCAATTCAGTTTTCAATGCATCATGCATCCATATCAATCACACCATGCCATGACAACGTATCAACAATGTAAAAATAACATGAGCAATCACAACTACATAACCTGTTCATGATGCTAAGACCATAAAATGATGAGATTAAATGAGAGCTAACATGTAACTACATCACACATTCTGTAAGGAATCGTCCATTAAAATTTGGTGCAGCGGAAGCGACGATTCCTATGGGTTCCTTTAGAATCCGTCTCAATCAGAACCGAACGACGAAAACCGAAAACCGATTAAATCGGGTTCGAATATACCTGATAGGGATTCATATAATCCCATGGAGAGGAAGGAGATGAGCTTCTCAAGCTCTTCAAACCGTTTAAGTGTCCGGTCTCCAGCAGTATCCACACGAACTTCATCCACAACAGGTTCTCCCTTTGCGCCGGCCTCGAGAACTCTTCCCGAACGGAGCTCCATCGACCATGGACACCTTCTTGAGAGAGGAGGAGGTAGGGAGGAGGCTTGGGACGTGGTTTTCACCCTTGGCTTGATGGGGTTTGGCTGAAACCATTAGTATTTATAGAGAATTATGGAATTTTTCATAAAAACTTAAAATCTCTATAAATTACGCCATTGCCCCTGTACTTGTGGATAAGTCCTTTTGTGTGTGACCCACTAGGCCCAATAGCCTATTTGGTTGAGGCCTAAATAAAATATAACAATTCTATTTAATTTAATTAAATCCGTTATCCGATAACAGATTAATCGGCCTACCGATCATGAAGGGTACAAGCCACATCCCATGATCCCAAATGGCTATGGGGATAATCTCATCTCCATTGAGCCTTTCCATCATCAGTTACCACATGGATATAAACCCTCATCCATCCAATGTCCCGGTCGGAAAGGAGTACGGCATCGACTGTCAACTCCTTAGTGCACCGACTCTATAGGATCATGTACTCGGAATTGGATCAATTGGAAAACTCCTTTTCCAATTATCCTATCTACCCTGGCCTGGGATTTAGAGTACTATCCCATAGGGCATTCACTCTCACTTACCGAGAGTGGACGATCCCTTGTTGTCCGCTCAATTGCCTCCATCGGATTTTCCTTGTACCCAATCCATCGCTATATAGGACCATCTAAATTGTGATCCATAAGTCAATGGTCAAAGCACAAGTTCCACCCAACAAGTCATCTTTGGCGACTCAGGTCAAAGGTCCAACCATGCAACCGTGATGATAGAAAACCCTGATAGACAGTTTGGTAAAATACCATTCAGGGTTTCTAATTCGGTCAGTTCAGTGAACTCATTCAACTAATGAGCACCTGTATGTGTATCTCAGTGTCTCCACACTAATGACCAATGAGATCGGTCGTCCTCATCACATGAGAAGACATCACATACACTAGTCTATCCGGATCCTTGATGTCCCGTCTCAAGTATCCTATGACTAGGAACATTTAGATCAAATACCTCTAGATGATCAATCTCATTATCATGATCTCATCATGATTTAATCATCATTATATTTGATCAAGGACTTCATTATGATACTCGCTTCTAATAAGAGCTTATAATGAAGATTTGCCTAATTAATTGAATGAGATATTTCTAGAAATGTCGAATCATATCATATATGATTGGCTTGTAGGGCATACATTTCTATCACATTCAACCCAACATAAATGACCCTAAAAATCAGGCCTTAACACCTGATTTAATGACGTAATCATGGCTGGAAATATGAGTTAGGTAAGCTAACTAAACAATGTCTAGTTGAATTATCCTATAACCATAAATATATAACAATAGTACTCAAAGGAAATATCAATAGACTAACTAGAACAAGTTATCTAAAGGGGCTAAAATCATTCAGAAATATGAAGTTTAACATGTTGGAAATAAAACACTTTCAACTTAACAGAATCTCCATTACATGCAAAAGGAAAATACCACCGCTATCCTTACTAGTTATCCACAACATATAAAACTAAACTGACTAATTAGACTAATGATATTCACTACATATCATGGAGAGTTTAATATAGAATTTTTAATGATAGTAGACACGTCAAGAGTGCCTACCTGATCGACGTTAAGGAACTCGGGAATCGGCGACCGAAAACGATATCGGACGACAGCTACGTAGCACACAACTCGAGCCAATCTAATAGGCAACTCACACCATCAAAATTGCTAGAAAAAGTACCCTGATCATGGAAAATATGGCATCGAATCAAAGAGAAATAAGGGCAAATATATCATCGATATTCAAGAGAGAAAAAGAGAGGATAGGAGAGAGAAAATGCTCTCCAAGAGCCCAAATGCATGGCCTCTAGTGGTACCCACTTGACCTCCTTAGATGTGCTCTCCTACACATTGGACCTTTCGACTCTTCCTAAATGGAGCTATATCTTATAAAATTGTGCTCTAGAGAGAGAGAGAGAGAGAGAGAGAGAGAGAGAGAGAGAGGCTGGAGAAGGTCGGCCATGAAATTGACTTTTTTGACTTACTAGGGTGTGGTCAAATTTACTTATATTTATAAAATTTAGAATTTTACATAAAAATCTGTCAACTTCTATAAAGTACATCCATGCCCCCGTACTTAAGAATTAGTTCTTATATGTGTGACCCACTTTATCTAATAGTCTATTAGATTGAAGTAAAATTATATTAATAACGTATTTTAAATTAAATCTGTTATCTAAATATAGATTTATTAACTTTCTGATCATGAAAGATATAAGTTACATCCATGTTCCCAAATGACTTTTAGGATGATTTTATTTCGATTGAGTTTTTTCATCATTAGTTACCATGAAGATATAAATTCTTATAAATTCTTATTCGTCCAATGCCCTGGTCAGATAGGTATACGGTTTCAACTATCAATCCTTAAGTAAATAGACACTTTGTGATCTTGTACTAGAAATTGAATCAATTGAAAAACTCCTTTTCCAGTCATTCTCTTTACCCTGGCTAAAGATTTAAAGTACTATCTCATAGGTATTTTCTTTCACTTATTGATGATGAACGATCTCTTGTTGGCCTCTCAATTGTCTTCACTAGATTTCTCTTGTACCTGATCTATTAATTGTAGTAAACCATTGTCTTGGTGATACATATGTCAATAGTAAAAGCACAATATATGCCTAGTAAGATATCTTTAGTGATTCAGGTCAAAAATCTAATTGTGTATCTGTGACGATTGAAAACCCAGATAGATAGTTACCATTTGGGGTTTCTAAATTGGTCAGTTTAGAGAAATTATTTCTTTAATGAATATCTATATATGTGCCTCAGTGTTTTCACACTAATGACCAATGAGATTGGTCATCATCATCTTATAAGAAAACATCATATGCACTAGTTTATCAGAATTATTGATATCTAATTAAGAAAAAACCTATGACTAAGAATATTTATATCACATACGTATATATGAATGATCTTATTATTATAAGATTATCACAATTCATTCATCATTATATGTGAACAAGGATTTTATTAAGATATAATTATCTAATTAAAACTTGTAATGAATAAGTGTCATTTATTTTGAATGGGATATTTTAAAAAATATCTAATCATATCATATATAATTGACTTGTATGGAATATATTTCTATTAAGTTGGAGAAGGGAGGGGGTTACTATGACAACTGTGGTTGGAAGGAGGAAAAAGATGGCTAAGAGGTAAGGATGTTAGATGAATCCGAGTTTAAGGAGGAAGATGACGGGAACATTAGGGAGAAGAAGTGGAAGCTTGAGAAGGATGAAGAAGAAGTGTCATTTCAATTGAATGAGATATTTTAAAAAACGTCTAATCATATCAAATATAATTGACTTTTAGAACATGCAATATTTCTATCAAGTTGGAGAAGGGAGAGGGTCCATAGGACAACTATGGTTGGAAGGAGGAAGAAGATGGTTGGGAGGTATTAAGGATGCCAGACGAGTAGAGTTCAAGGAGGAAGATGACAACAACATCGGGGAGAATAAGTGTAAGCTTGAGAAGGATGAAGAAGCAGAGGAGGATGGGCTGGACGGGGGTGAAATGGGTGGTGAACCCTGGCATCTGAGCAATGTGCCTTGGCATCATTTTCCTCACTTATAATTTCTATAAGTGAAATTATATGCATGTAAAGGAGGCAATTTGTGTTTATCGAGGCAATTTATGAGTTTAGCATACTGTTGCTTCTTCTCAATTTTATTACTTTGCTAGCTACCAACTTATATGTGAATGGATGCCCAGACAGAAATTTAGATGAACCACAAATGAAGTGAGCGCAGCATAGAATAATCCTAGGAATCCTTTCTCCAGAATATAATTGAAGTATGTGGTCGATGTGATCGGTTAGCATTGCTTATAAGCATGTTTTCTTTATTTTGCTTCTTCAAAGACCATTAGCATTGCTTCATTATATCCAATTTGCTTAGCTCTAGTTTGTGTATTGCTTGTTTTTTATACATAATGCATATTCTTTTGTTATCCCAAGTCATCATTTGTTTTTGGGGTTTTGTCACATGTATCACTAATAGAAAGAAACTAACAAAATTTTCGCACATTACATGCATATATACACACGTAACTTGTAAAATCTTGCACAATTGACCATCATAGATAATTGAAGAGTAACTTTAGTGTAGCTAAAAGACTACAAAATTATCCGTTTGCATATATAAGGTATATACACATGTAAATACAATTGCATGAGTGGCATATTCACCATTTTTCTTTTAATATATATATTTCTTGTAAAGAACTCATCCTCTGTACATTAACTAGTTCCTATTTTGCCGACCGAGCGTGGCTCGGTTGGCACGACACCACCCCCCGCGGGGGAGGGGGGGGTGGCGGGGGTTCGATCCCGGCGGTGGACTGCCGGGACCACCTCCCCAAGGGGGGAGGTGATCCTGTGGGGATCGAGCGCGTCACCGGACGCGCTCGATCCCTCGCCGGCGCTGCGCAGCGCCATGTGCCTGGCCACTGGGCCAGCGTGACCAAAAAAAAAAAAACTAGTTCCTATTTTGCACTTTATGTTTTTTCCAAGATCTTCCTGATACTATGCTCTTGAACACTGTCAAAGGTATGCACCTTTGACAGATGTACAATAAGCATCCACCTTACCTAGGGTCCATTTGATTTCACGTAAAACTAAAATCAAAGAAAAAGTCTTTCATGGAATGTGTTTTACAAGAAAACTGAAAACCAGTAGTTGGCATTTGGTTGCATGTTGGTTATTTTCTCAAAATATTTTAATAATCATTCGATTTTTTGTTAAGTGTTTCAACGAGAACATAGTAGTGATAGATAATTTTATCAATATTTATATATTCAAATCATTTATTTATAGTAAAATATTAATTAATAAAATAAATTAAGTAAATTATTTTACAAGTGGTTATTATTTTTACTGAAAATAAGTCAATCATTTTATTATTTTTAAATTATTTTATTACATTAATTATAGTCATTTAAATAAATTTAATTATTTTAATAAATAGTAATTACTAAAATCATTTAAATGGGGTGTCCCAAACCAGTTTTTTGTTATTTTTTGCTGATGCCAAAATCCCGATTTCCCCTTGGTCAAAGGAGAATTTTTTCCTTTGACCAATCTTTTACGTGCAAACAAATAAAAACTCTATTCAACTTTTCAGAAAAAACTGTTGCACGCAGTCAATGTTATTGAGAAACAAATGGACCTAGTGACTTCTCTAATATTGACCCAAAAAAACTTCTCTAATATTGTGTTTAGTTGCAAAATAATTTGCATGCACTTTTGTTACAGTTGGAGACATAAAATTAGTAAAATATTATAGAAAAGTACAGGCCACGTACAACTGAAAAGGATTGGAGACCAAAAAAATTTACTCTCTCATGAGTTGTTTAGTTGTACAATAAGTTTTGTATACTTCCGTGATACAAAGTTATATTAAAATAAATTATAATCTAATCAATGACAAAAAATTATCATGTTAGGAGAGTAGTGATGACAAAAAAATGTAAGTACCATATATGATCAAACAAAGTGGGGGGGGGGGGACAACGAGATAAAAAAGGTGAGATTTTCTTTTTTTTGTCTAAGAAGAAAATCACTTTGAAAACAAAAAATTATTGTAATTGTCAAATATCTTTTTTAACAATTTTTATTTTAAAAATATAAAAATATAACGAAAACTCAAATTATGGTGCAACCAAACACTTCCTAAAATTTAACAAACGTCACCTAAGATCGGGTGGTGGCTGAAAGATGGGACTGACTAGGGATGTCAACGGGTCGGATACGGGTCGAATAATAGTATTATTCGTATTCGTATCCTATAAAAAAAGAAGTATCCACTTACTGTTCGTTAACTATCGGTAATGGGTGTATCCGCGAACCGCATTGTAATATCCGCTTAAAAACGATTTACGGTCGGTTAACGGTCAATTAACGGATATATAAGCATTACTAGAAGGTACCTAATATACACAAAAAAATGTTAGCTTCCTTCTAACATGTATACTTAAATATCGTAGTAAGATAATACAGAGATATCATGTATACTAGCACCATGAAATAAATATTTGTCAAATAATATGCCTTTGTAACAAAAGTAGGGAATGAACTTGACATATGATCCAAGATAACTAAGTAACATGGACGATTGCATACAATGACCCACATCTGTCAAGTTAATGAGAATGTTCCAAGACGAGAGCGAGAGAGGGGTGACAGTGCTGCGGGTGAACCAGAGGAGAGAGAGAGTTGGGAGCCTCGCAGGCACCATGCGGACGCGGACGTCGCTAGGTGCAACAGTGCAGCCGAGGTTACATCGGCCACCTAAAACCAACAGGTCCATGACGTAGCCGCCGGCCGCCACGTCAAGGTGAAGGTGCAATGATGCAACAGGTAGGGCGTCGGGCAAGAAAGAAGGAACAGGCAGAAGTTGGAAAGTCGATTTCGGAGATTCTCACAAATTAATTTTAGGGTTTTTGAGATTGACATATTTCTTGAACGTTAGATGTTGATATATTTTCAACCGTTGGATCAAGCTTTACTTAACGGGTTCGAAAACGGTTTATCGGGTTCGGTTTATACTGTATCCGTGACCGTATACGTTAAAAAGACGGATAATCGGTAAACGGCTAAGGATACCCTATTCGGAAATTTTTGATGATCCTTTAACCGTCCATTAAGTTAACGAACAGGTCGGATAATCGGATAATCCACTACCATTGACATCCCTAGGACTGACATGTTGGTGTCGGCGGAATAGTTGGGGAGGAGGTGGGAGCAGTCGGGGCCGGGGTGATAGCTATTGCATTCGCAGACCGGCGTACAGTCGTCTTCCAACATGACACTGCAGACGGAGGTAGAGTTTATAATATTAATTTTAGTTGGACAAGTACAGTAAGATGGCGTTTGATTAGACTTAAATGAAAAATTTAAACTTTTAATTTCACATCTAACCTCTTAACAAGTGGTAAAAAAATACTTAATTTGATTAAGACATAAATTATTTATGTTGTTGACTAAATAAGCACAATCAAACAGGGGCTAAGTCAATTTGTGTTGACTAAATATTTTAAATGTCATATATACAATGGTCTTGCATATGTCTAACTAGTTTAGATGGTGTGTATGCCATATATATACATGAGATGCTCGATGAGGGTGATTAAGCATTTTCCCGTAGCAGAAAGTGTTTCAAGATTCTTCCTCCGTCTTTTCCACTAGTTGCCCTGTTCGTCTTTCTTGTTCCAACGAGTTTGTAGCTGCACAACACCCGCGCTTACTCCTGCAGCAAAGCATCAAGTTGAATCTTGCTCCTAGCCTTCCTTCTGTCAGATTTAGGGGCCATTTGTTTGCACGTAAAATGTGTTATCTGGACACGTTTTCCCAAAATAATAATCCTTCTGCTTATTTGGTTGCACGTAAAAGGTTGGTCAAAGGAAAATAATCTCCTTTGACCATGCCGAAACGATGATTTCGGCATCCCAAAATTTTGACGGAAATCATTTTCTACAATGGTTGATAAAATTGACGTAAAAATATTATTTTGTTAAATAAAATATATTATTTTTGAATAAATGCCGTCAATTTTAATAAATGTAAATTATATTAACATATTTTATTTAAAATTTATTTTAGTAGATAAAAACTAATTTCATTAATAAAAAATATTTTTTTTATATTTGGTGATTGACATAAGTACTTCAAATTATATTTTTATATAAATAAAATAATAGATCATATTTTAATATATTATTAAAATGTTATCGCATCTAATCTTTTTTAATATGATTTATTTTTATGTGCTATCAAATAAATTAAATATTTTAGAGAATAAATATTTTATTTTTAATTATTCTATTGTTTA
Source organism: Cryptocoryne crispatula var. balansae (assembly GCA_036172225.1). Lineage (NCBI taxonomy): Eukaryota > Viridiplantae > Streptophyta > Magnoliopsida > Alismatales > Araceae > Cryptocoryne > Cryptocoryne crispatula. Next base: position 27,971,106 of record CM069922.1, read on the forward strand.
AATTTTAAATTGGTAGATATCAAGAGCATGTTTTATTGACAAAAATTATATTTTTAGGAACTATGTAACTAAAAATATTATAACACAGTATTTATGCAACATAATTTACAAATAATTAAATAAGATAAATGATCTCATAAGAAAATATTTTTAGAGCAACCAAATGTGACCATCTGGATTTCAAATTCTCTGAAAATGTTATGCAACGTAAAAAGTTTTCAATGATTTTAGTTTTACTAATATCCAAATGGACCCTTAGCTTGCACACAAATTCTTGTTCAAGGCTATTTTTCCACTTGGTTTCAAAGCAAATGATCTATGGTAGACGCTTCGTCTAAATCATTTATGCCCTGTTTGATTAGAGTTTCATTGTTGGTACTATATCAATATTGATATTAATATTTTCAAATGTTGGAGTATCAATATCAAAAGTAATACAAGTGGACACTTGTATTACATAATATGTTTTGTTTGCACTACAAATTTTAAAATTGATAAAATTACCCAAACATCTCTTAATGGTTCCTATCAATATCAATTTTAAAATTGATAGTGATAGAGGTTCCTAATAGTGTTACCAAACAGGACGTTAGTTCTTCACAAACTAGTGTTCAAGCTTTGCAAGAAGGAGCGGGTGATCCTTTCTTTTTGCATCCATCGGACAGTCTAGGTGTAGTTCTCATCTCATCTCCTCTTAATGGAAGTAACTATGTCACGTGGCAAAGTGCTATGATTATAGCGCTTACGGCAAAAAATATGCTAGGATTTGTAGATGGAACCATTGAGATTCTGGTTCCTAGAACTCCTTTCTTCGATCATTGAAAGAGGGCTAATAGCATGGTGCTTTCCCGGTTATTGAATTCCATTAATTCTAAGTTGATTCCTTCAGTTTTATATGATGATACTGTTGTTTAAGTTTGAACAGATTTAAGGAATGTTTCTCTCCTCCAAATGGTCCAATGATTTATTCACCTGAACAATCCATTGCTATGCTACAATAGAATAATGAGTCTATCATGAAGTATTATACCATTTTAAAGGGCTACTGGGATGAGTTGGCTCAATTTGAGCCAGAAATGCCTGTTCATTTTTAGAGTTAGAAACAATTAATATAATTTTTGATGGGCCTGGATGAATGTTATTTTCATCTTCAGAGTCAAGTTCTTTTGATGGATACTTTGCCTACTGTAGTCAAAGCTTATTCACTTGCTTTGTAAGATGAAACTCAACAAAATATTCTCAATTTTGTTTTGAGAGATTCTTCTACTATGCTTGTTAAGAATTTTGATAAATCCAAGGGTGTCAAGTTAAAAGAAGTTTGTCCATATTGCAATCATTTGTTCTTATTGCAATCTTACTGGGCATACCAGATAAAAGTGTTATAAACTTATAGACTATCCACATCATTACAATAATGTTCGTAAGAATTTTTACAAAGCTAGTTAGGAACAATCTACCAAGGTGGATACTAGGTATACATTGAACTTGGAGTAGTATGCTCAGCTGTTAAAATTGTTGAGTTCTACGAATATTTCGAAAAATCGAGTTAACTTAGCTGGTAACTCATCACCTTCCCCATGAATTCTTGATTCTGGTGCTTCAACCCACATTAGTCCAAATGCTATTTCTTCAAACTCTTTTGCAAAGCTGTAGTAGAACATTGTGTTACTAAACAATACTATCTTACCGGTCATTGAAAAATGTTCTATTTTTCTTACAAAAGACATTAAGCTTAAAAGTGTCTTACATGTGCCGAAATCTCACTTCAAGTTTATGTTCATTAGTCAGTTGACTAGAGATGCAAAGTGTTGTGTAATTTTCTTTCAAAATCATTTTCTTATACAAGATCTTCTTACTAAGAAGATGATTGGTCAGAGTAATGAACAAGGAGGGCTTTGTTTTTTCAATCCGTGATGACAAGACTACTTGTTGAATGCAGTTCATGATGAGATAAGAGTATGGCACCAACGGCTAGGGCATCCCTTTGGAGCTAGATTGACTTCTTTGTAGAGATACATACCTCATAAATTCAACTTGAATTTTAGATGTAATGAATGTCAACTTGGAAACAACCTGGTTACCTTTTCTTAAAAGTAATAGTTGTACCAATTTTTCTTTTGAACTCATTCATATTGACATTTGGGGGCCATATCATGTTACTTCTAGAACTAGTGAACAAATTTTTGTAACAATTGTGGATGATTTCACACTTTTTACATGGGTTTATGTGATGAGATTCAAGTCACAAGTGTCCACTTTATTGTTATAGTATTTTTCTTATGTTCATAAAATTTCAAAGATGAAGTTAAGAGAATTAAAATTGACAAAGATTCTGAGTTTTTTTCATCAAGCGTTCAAGATTATATTCATCGACATGGCATATTACATGAACACACGTGTGTCTACTTCACAACAAAATGGTGTTGTAGAAAGAAAACAAAGACAAATTCTTGATGTTGCTAGAACTCTCCAGTTCCAATCAAGTTTGCCCAAATTTTTTTGGGTTGATTGTGTGTTGGTTGCTTCACACCTTATAAATAGGAAACCATCTTCATCTATTCATGGTGATATTCCTTTTGTTAAACTTTTTAATAAGGTGTCAGATTATCAACGACTTAATAAGAAGTTTGGTTATAGTTTTAATATTAATACAACTTTAATTTTAAAATTTATATAGTTTATTTTTTATTTTTTATTTTAAAATTACAGAAGCACAAGTAAAACTTTTCAAATATGTATAACATGTTTGATAAAAAATTGATTTTAAAATCATTACCAAACACTATTGTATAAATTTTGAAAATAATGATAGTTTTGCCAACCATTACAGTATTGTAATGGTTGTTCACTCTTTTTAGTGCATTATTTTTTTTGTAATGACCCTAGCGTACATAGATGCACACTTGTATATTTTAGACGGGCAGATTAATCTGTACATATTTATGGATGAATTAACTAGCTATGTAAATTATCATAAAATTAACAATAGCTTCCGAAAATCACTATCAATGGACCCGAGAGAGAAAGATCTATCAGATATCAAAGTCCAGGATCCCAGGATCTATAGCGCTACCCTCTGGATTTATTCCAACGATGATGACTAAACAATATCCATGTACTACAATAGCGTTCACATCGGGCTGGATGTGGGCGGCAGCTCTATGTCTATCCCAAAAATAAAACAGGTCGATACCTGTTTTGAATTTAGAAAAGTTGCAAGAGAAAAAGTACAGTACTTTTAAAAAAAAGTAAGAACTTCAAAAACGTAACCAAACACTTGATCTCTTTTATTTTTAAAATTTATGTAAAAAAGGGGAAAATCGTAACCAAACACCTCATAAAATGATTGATTGCTTATGTTATGCTTTCGCAAGTCACTTAGATTCTAACAAGCTTAATCCTAAAAGTAAAAGGTGTATTTTTCTTGGCTATCCAGTTTTACAAAAGGCTTATAAACTTTATGATAATAATACAGGTCATATTTTTACCAGTAGAGATGTCACATATTTTTAGGATTTATTTCCTTATTCAAATTCAAAACTTGATGATCACACTATGGCATACCTATACCTGTTGTTGATTCTTCATGTGATAGTTTTCATAGTCATGACAGTTCAACAATAGATTCATGTGAAGTTGTTGGTACACAGCCAAAATTTCATCCCACTACATTGGATAATAGTCAAGGCTTAGAGGAGAGCATTACTTTCTTGCATACTGTCAAAAGTATAAGGGCTATGAAAGCTCCAAGTTATCTCAAAGATTTTTATACTAATTTCTTTGCAAATTCAGGTATAAAAAATGGTCAAAATCTCAATGTTCTGTGTCAAATTGAAAAGTGTTTGAATTATAAAAATTTCAACAATCTGTACAGAAACTTTATAGCTTCTTATACATCATCTTTTGAACCATCTTCTTATAGTATTGTTTCAAAAATACCTGAATGGAAGGAAGCTATGAACAAAAAGCTTCAAGTCTTGGATACAAATAAGACTTGGGATTTTGTTAAACTACAACTAGGAAAGAAAGTTGTTGGTTGTAAGTGGGTATATAAAGTGAAGCTCAATCCTAATGGGTCTATCTCCAGGCATAAAGCAAGACTTATTGCAAAAAGTTGTTCTCATACTGATGGTTTGGATTATAATGAGACTTTTGGTTGCTAAGTTGACCACTTTATGGCCTTTGTTATCTCTTGCTGCCATTAATGATTGGAAACTTAGACAATTTGATGTTGATAATGCATTCTTAAATGATGATTTAGTAGAGGAAGTTTATATGAAGGTTTCTCGAGAAGTCAATAGCAAGGGGGAGAATTTAGTATGCAAACTGAACAAGTCTCTATATGGTCCTAAACAGGTATCTAGAGCTTGGTTTCAAAAATTGTCTCCTGTAATTTGACAAGTAGGCTTTATTCAATCACAGTGTGATTACTCACTTTTCTAACACTTTGGGGGCAATTCCTTTATAGCAATTTTGGTTTATGTGGATGCTATTTTGGTAGTTGGTAATGATTCATTGGCTGCAAGTGAAGTCTAGGAACCTCTTATGAAACATTTCCAAATTAAAAGCCTTGGAGAACCTAGAAATTTTCTTGGTTTATAAATTGCAAGGTCTAAACTAGGAATTCATCTAAATCAAAGAACCATTTACTATAGGCCGCCAAGTCGTACTAAACGGAACTGAAGCCTTCAGTTAGATTTGGTTTTTCGGTTTGAACCAAATAATACCCACCCTTACATGAAATCCAAATAACTTATAAAATATTTTCTAAACATACATTTGTAAAAAATAAAACTAAATGGTAACATATACCTAATGTAACATGCAATTTAGCACCAAATTAATCTAAATATTTGATTTCATATATAATTTGTTGAATCCAATCAATCCTATAAAATTTTCCCTTTTAGGTACAAACTTGCAACAAAGACCTATTTTAACATGCATATGGTTTCAAAAAATAAATACCACATGTATCTAAACATATCATTTCTTAAATCAAGAAGCACAAAAATTAAATTTATACCTAAAATGGAGAGATTCGGCTCGTAATCCCTAACTAGGATTTGGTTGCCCCAAGGAGGGCGCTGGCAACCAGCAGTGACCCTCGATAGTGGCGGCAACTGCGGTGGCGGTGAATGGTTGTCTAGACAGAGGTGGCGCTCGATGATAGCGGCGGTGGCGGCAGTTGCATCGGCAGCAACTAGCAGAGGAGCGACAACAACTACAGTAGGGTGCACGAGAGTTGTTCGCGAGTGAGGGGAGGAAGAGAAGGGGACTTTGAGCAAAAATATAAAAACTAATTAATGGCGACGGCTCGTTAGTCGTTGCCACTAGTGCATTAAGTTACATTGGAGACAACTAACTCGCCATTGCCAATAACTTTCGACCGTTGAAGCTATTGGCGATGGTTGGTTAGCCATCACCAATGGTTTTCGACTATTAAATGGTCAAAAAGGTCTCTCCAAAACCATTCGCGATAGCTGAGACCATCGCTAGAACAATTTTTTACAACTGTTTAAACCAGTTATTCTTATTTGCGACGGTGGAAGTCGTCGCTAATAGATTTTTTTTGCAACGGCTTACTACGCCATCGCTAGTTCACATGATATTTGCAACGGCATTGATAAAGCTGTCACAGAAACCATTATCGGCAACTACTTTTCAAAGTCGTCACCAATAACGTCCTTCCCTGTAGTGATTATATATAGTGTTATTAGCATGTGATTATGTTATGTTAAGTATGCATACATCTCTTTTTGTAGATGGTTAATTACATTAATTGTGTATATTTCCATGTTAATAACATTATCTATAGAGGTTTTACTAGGGGTGTAAACGGAATCCGATATTCTGATATTCCGATTCGATTCCGATAAAAATTAATGGGTTTGAAACTTGTTTTTGTATCCTATAAACTATCGGAATCGGAATCGAATATTTCGATAGCTTATTGGAATCAGTTGATTCTATTTCCGTTAATCCAATTTTAATTAAAAATAAATAAAATAAATAAATAAAGTTAAATGAATTATAAAATATATTATATAAAATGTTAACATGATAAAAATAAAAATTTTAAAAATAATATAAAATTTAGTAATTATATGTAAATTATTAACTCATTTTTGAATAAAAATTAATATTTAATATATATTTCGTAAATTATCAGATTCGAATTTGATTTCGATAATAGAATCAAAATTGGATCGAAATTGGAACATAGTGATTCCGAAATTATCGGAATCGGAATCGGAATCGGAATCGGATTCTGGTGGTTCTGCTACCGAATCCAACCTGTTTACGGCCCTAGTTTTTACAGCAAATATTATACACCAACTTTTTTTAGTGCAGGCATTTATTGTTTGGTGCAATTATTCTTTGGTCATTGTTGGGTCTACAGCAATTTTGGTTCGTGTCTTGGTTGTGGCGTCGGACTCTATTACTGCTTTTAATTTCAGCACGTTGTTGTTCCATTTTGTTTTATTTTTTTTGCTTTTAAAAAATCAAGTAAACCAAAAAAGATCTTAAAACTAATTGAACCAAATCAGTTCCGTCTGAATCTGTTAGATTGATTTGAGGCCAAAATTCATTAATGGGGTGTTTGGTTGCATGATAATTTTTTGTACACTTTCATGATAAAAAATTGTATTAAAATAAAAAGTAAACCAACTCATGACATAAAATTGTCATGTTTGGAGGGATGTGATTAAAAAAAAGAGTAACCACCGCACATGACCAAATAAAGTGGGGGACCACAAGAAAAAAGAAAGAGGTATGACCCTCTTTTTTTGTTTAAGAAGAAAATCACTTTCAAAACATAAAATTGTCATGGTTGTCAAACACCTCTTTTAACAAGTTTTCTTACAATTTTTAAAAATTAAAATAAAAACCTCAATTATCATGCAACCAAACACCCCATAAATGTTTGAATAAGAATGTGCATCTAGATCATTTTTAACAATAATTTATATAAATATTATTATTTTATAAATATTATATGCACATCGTCTTTATTGATATGGCAATAATGTTATCGTATTTTAATTTCTTTGATTTGTCGGATTTGATATAGAAAAATCGAACAAGTTGGTCAAAGTTTAATACAGACTACCATAGTGGACTGCTCGCGTGGTTGAGGTCTTGGAGGTATGCCTATATTGATCTGAAGTTCTCGTCATTATTCTCCCAGTCGTCCTTCACTATCGCAACTGTTGCTGGCATATTATCTCACTTCAGCATTGAGCCCAAGCCGTTGTTGTTCAAGTCAGTGTCGTCGGGTTTGTAGATGCCTTGCAGCTCACTGGATAGCTTGTAGTTGGCATCATCAATGATCTTGCCTTCTCTGATGTCCTTGTTGTGCTTGCTTTTTTTCGCTTCAATTTGTTATTTGTTTCTCACGATCCCCTCTTCTCTTATATGAATCATAGTTTTTATTTCTATGGTTTTCATCTGTTGACAGATCCTACACAATCTGTTGAGATTAGTTGTATCAGCGACATTGCAACAAATTGGCTCCAGACTGTACGTTACCTACGTCATACTGTGGAGTTCGCATGAAGTAGGGATATGTATGTTGAATTCCTTTATAGGATCCTGATCAAAGAATTTTATACACATATTGCTAATCTTTTTTTGCAGGTTCAAAAGGATTAAATAGGACAAAGAATTTTAGTTGACAGCCTGCTCTCATCCCTACCAGCTGGTTCAGCTCGGCCTTTCTCTTCGGATTGTTAGCTGGTCAAGGTTACTTTGCTTGATATTGACATATGATTTTGTACAGCTGAGCTGAGCTTTCTAAAGCTAGATCTATTGCATGCACCTGATCATTGTAATTTTCTTTTAGTTGTGGTGATTATATATGTTTCACTTTCACCCTCTTACTGAAAATGTTTTTCTGAAATGGCTTTAGCGGTGGTTCTAACTTCAACTTTCTTTGATGTAAAGAGAGGACAATTGGACACGACTGCTAAAAGGTAGTCTCTTATTAGTTATCCCCTCTAATCTTATTTATATTAACCTTTGTGCTTGTTCTATATCAAGTCACTAAAGAAAGGCATAGATACATGATCTTTTCTGTCCAATCTCTTTAACTATATACTTGGCTTATCCAGAAGAAAGCTTTTATTTCTTTTTTATCTTCTGTGCCCAAAATATGTTATACAAGACTCCAAATTAACTAGCATGCCAAACACAAATTATTACTTTTCTCAATACATAGAATTGTGCTGATGATGCGATTAAAAAACCATGGAAGGGATTAGAGTTGATTGTTTCTTAATATAAAATAACTTGTGAAATGCAAGCAACGACCATGAGGACCAATTAATACATAGAATTGTGCTGATGATGATGTGCCATGCTGCTTGCTAGGATTCATGATCAACCAGTGATTCTTAAAAGGAACCTACAATCAAAAGCAAAATACTATCTAGTACTTAAATTCAAGCTAGTAGACCAAAGGAAAACCGACCAACTGCAAAATCAGTACACCAAATGGAAAGCATCGAGTAGATCTTGCCAGGGAAAAGGAACTACTTATGCATCTCAACCATACTTGTCAAGGTGGAAACATGAGCCCTCTTCTGACGCCCAAGGTGATGGGTTACTTTAATATAGGCCCCAATAAGGCATCCAAAGCGCTCAATAAAGCACTAAAGTGCCCCCTGAGAGAACCTTTTTGGCACTTAAGCACTGAACAAGTATAAATTTGCCAATGGTCCATAATCAATCAAATGTCACAACTTGATCCGACTTGCCATATTGTTAAGTAATCACCCCTCCACCAAAAAAAAAAGATCCCGGTCAGTCAAATAAGAGTAGAATGTATCCCATAGTCATCGGCACCTTGTTGTTGCTCTGCAGCCTTCATTCAGGTGGCTACCACCACCTTTGTCATAGTGGCTGTTGTTGCCTTCATGACTACCCTTGTCAACATCAAGTTTTGCTCCAGAGGCTGCCGGTAGGTTGTTCTACATCACTGTTGTGATTCTCTTCTCCCCCTCTTTCCTAGTCTATCCATCCGATTCCAACCCTCCCTCCTTTCGCTCTCACACTGCCTCTGCACTCTCTACCTCACTAAAAGCAAGTTCATGGTTAATGGGGTGTTTGGTTGCATGATAATGGATATTTTTATTTTAATTTTTAAAAATTGTAAGAAAACTTGTTAAAAAAGGTGTTTGGCAACCATGACAATTTTTTGTTTTGAAAGTGATTTTCTTCTTAAACAAAAAAGAGGGTCTCACGTCTTTCTTTTTTCTTGTGGTTCCCCACTTTGCTTGGTCATGTATCGTAGTTACTCTTTTTTATTATCACATCCCTCCAAACATGATAATTTTATGTCATGAGTTGGTTCACTTTTTATTTTAATACAAGTTTTTATCATAAAAGTGTATACAAAATTAATCATGCAACCAAACACCCAATAAGTTTGCCTCATCTTGCAAGTGAGGCCTAAATTTTGCATGATTTATAGGCCTGAAACAAGCCTATATGCTCCCTCTATTTAATGGGGGTCAAAATTATCTTGAAATTCATCTATATATATCAAATTGAAATTCTGCATGATATATAGGCCTGAAACAAGCTATCTGCTCCCTGTATTTAATGGGGTCAAAATTATCTTGAATTTATCTGTATATATCAAATTGAAATTATTCATGATATATAAGCTTGAAACTAGCCTATCTGCCCCTCTATTTAATGTGGTCAAAATTATCTTGAAATTCATCTGTATGTATCAAATTGAAATTCATATTTGTATTTAGTATCCTGTACATAACAAAAATGGCTACTTGTCTTAAAATAGATTATGCTTTTGCATGGTCTCTCTTATTTTTTGATCATGGTCCGGGAAACTAGGCCACAACTATTCGCAAATAGAAAGAACAAGAGCATAGATACAAAAAATCCTTTATGAATGGAGATAGCAGAAAAGCAAAGTCCAAGATATGACAAAAGAACCGTGAAGAAAATAACCCTTCCGAGGAAGAAGGCCCTATAAAATGCAGAAACGACATCACCATTACAACCAAAGGGAAAAGCCCCATCTTTAAAAAAAATCCACCCAGCATAGTGTGAGAGGGATAGGTGAAAATGGTTGCTCACTCTCCTATACCCTGCACTTTTTATATTGTGTTAAAAGTAAATCAATATAGTGTAATAATATAAAATCCATGAGAAATGATGTGAAGGAATTCAATGTTTTATAAAGTTTTTTATTTTTCATAGTGTTGGCATCGAGATTTTCAAAGAAGAATGGGATGTAGGTGGGGGTAGAGAGTGCTATGCATACAAGCAAGCTCCTAATAAAAGAAGAAGAAAAATAATAAAATGATAGCTCTTTTCCCTCCTGAATTCATACACTTCATCAGCCAATTCTACACTAGGTCAAGCATAATCCCAACTAAAGGATGATTAGTAAAAAAAGAATATGAGAAAGAAAGAAAAATGCCAAGATTCTGTCAGGTGTGAGTATTGACAGCAGGAGATGAGAACACGGGCATCTTCCCCATTCTAGCAGGATTGGAAAGAAGGCTGTTTTCTTATGGTTAGGCTTTGACAGCCTTTCCATCTAGTTTTCCTCTTTTCAAATTCCAAAACCATGATATTTTATCGTGAGGCTGTTCATAGTCTTATTTTTCTGCCTTGATTGCTTGCTTAGTGGCTCTTGATATTTAGGCATTGTAATATCAAAATCTACCATGACATAGTTTAAAATATTATGAAGATCATGACATATTTGCATTCTTCTTTGTCCTGTAATTGCACATGCGATGAAAGAGGGTTGGTTATGTCACAATATGGGTTTTACAGTTTGATTTGATTATGAGAGTTGCCACTTTATAGTATGGTACATGGAACAGGTTTACATTCTGGTCAACTTCTCTCATAATATTGCAGAAATCAAATACATGGTGGATTCAGTTAGCTAAATACAAAGCTATTTTCCTTACAAAATATGAGTGATGTGAACCATGCACATACACATTGTAAATGAAAATTCTTGTGATTGTCATTTTTCTGTTCCGTTTCTTTAAAGTTCACCCATTCAGTTTTGAATATAAAATAGGTGGTTTTTAAAAAACTTGTCATTATGTGCTGTATTAGGTTATGCCATGGGATGACTAGCCCTGTCGTAATGAGATCGATTAAGCTTACTGTTCTTACTTTTCTTGAGTCTCGTTTACATGAGATTGTGCTACAAATACTTGTTGATGTAATAAAAGGATATAGATACCTATTAATGTAATATAAGAAAGTGTTCTAGCTCCTGTTGGTTCAAAAACTTTTGGTTTGGATGAGTTATTAGTGATATTCTCGAGGGTGTTTTTCTTTTAGGATGATTGTTTTATTGAGAGTTGTCTTTCTATCATTTTCATCAAAATTCATCCTAGTCCAAATATGATGTAAATAAATTTTTAGCACAATTATATTAGTAGTAAAGATTATTTTACTATGGCATAAAATATGTAGTAAATAAGTTTTTGTTGCAACTTTAAATTACCAATAAAATGATGTTTTATCACGAAATCAAATACGCAGTCAAAATTTTTTTATGCAACTTTGGTTTAGTTGTAAAACTAATTTTGTTGCAACATTAAATATGTAGTAACTAAATTTTTAGAACAATTTTTAATCAGCAACAAAAATGATTTTATTGTAACATCAATTATGTAGTGAATATGTTTTTGCTGCAACTTAAAATATGTAGTAAATAAAATTTTAACGTAATTTTTAATTAGCAGTAGAAATAATTTTACCGTAACATCAATTATATAATGAATATATTTTTGTTACAATTTTAAAATTGTCACAATGATGATATTTTACTGTAAAATTGTGTATGTTGCAAATACTATTTTTATAGCAAAAAATATTTATTATAACTAAAAATATATTGTGAGAGAACTTTATAAAAGGACATGCAGTGAAAATATTTGTTTATATAAACAATAATTTACTATAATATTATGAGTTTTGTGACATTATTATTTACAGTAAACATCAATATTTCTAGTAGTGCATGGCATGAGTTGTGTGAATCCATGAGTGCATTAATTGAAATTAAGACTGAGCTACATCAAACTAATTAGTTATGAACCATGGACAATGAATGTTTAGAACAATTCGTAACATCATTCGATCCCGGATATTATGATTTATCCTAAGTGCCACGTCTGCCTAGGTGCACTATGAGATTTTATTTAGCTATACTGTACTATTATATATGATAGATATCTCAAATAGATGGAGACAACAATGTGTTATTAAAAAAAATCTTATATGGTCTCAAACAGAGGAAGAATTGGTTCTCAAAGTTAACATTTGTGTTTGAAAAGGAAGGATACAAGTAGTCTAAGGCCAACCATTCCCTTTTCACACACATGCATGATCTCTTACAACCATTTTAATACATGTAGTTGGCATCCTCATTTCAGTCTTATAGAATAGAAATAGAGAAAAGCCAAAGTAACTTATAGAAATGATTTCTTTTGAAAGATCTTGATAATCCCAAGTATTTTCTGGGAATTGAGATCAAGATATTACAATTTGGCATACATTTGAGTCAAAAGGAAATATATCTTATATATTATATATGATTGGGAGTTATTGGAAATAGAACCAGTTGAGATTCCAATTGGTCCAAGATATCATTTACATGAAGAGAGTATACATCTTGAAAACCCAGGACCACACGAGAGATTGGTGGGAAGATTACTATACCTTACAGTACTAGACGCAACATACAATTTGCAGTAAATTTGTTAAGACAGTTCATGAATCAGACGTGCCAATCTCACATGGAAGCTACCAGGATTGCTGTCGGGTATCTAAAGTCCATTGCTGAAGACGGTCTTTGTTTGAGTGCAAAATCAAATTTAGAATTGTCCATCATCTTTTGGTCAAAAGAATTGTCCATCTTCATTGATGTTGATTGGGACTCTTGTCCTGTTACTAGGAGATCTACTACCGATCATATAAGCTACTTAGGAACCAAGCCACTTTCATGGAAAAAAAACATTCAGTTGTTTCCAGGTCCTCTGAGGCATAATATAGGGTAATGGCTTTTGGAGCAGCTGAAGCCCAAGGGTTACAACTTATTTTACAAGATTTTGGGATAAAAACTGTAATGACCAATTAAATTAGCTGACTAGCCCAACAATCGTGTTAATTAACAGCCTTCCCAGGAGGTCACCCATCCTTGGCATACTCCCAACAGAGCACGCTTAACTTCGGAGTTCTTTCAACTCAACCTCCGAAAAATGGTTAACCGGTGTTGTTGGTAGTCCACTGATTTAATCTTTTAACATATTCACAAATCGGGGTATTACAATCTACCCCCCTTAAAGACTTGACGCCCTCGTCAAGAACACACACATCACATACCGATTTGTGATAAAAACTGTAATGATCGATTAAATTAGCTGACTGGCCCAACAATCGTGCTAATTAACAACCTTCCCAGGAGGTCACCCATCCTTGGCTTACTCCCAACAGAGCACGCTTAACTTCGGAGTTCTTTCAACTCAACCTCCGAAAAATGGTTAACCGGTGTTGTTGGTAGTCCACCGATTTAATCTTTTAACATATTCACAAATCGGGGTATTACAATCTACCCCCCTTAAAGACTTGACGCCCTCGTCAAGAACACACACATCACATACCCAGGCGAGTCACACCGGACCTTCCGGCTGGGTCATGCTCTGATACCATATGTAATGACCGATTAAATTAGCTGACTGGCCCAACAATCGTGCTAATTAACAGCCTTCCCAGGAGGTCACCCATCCTTGGCTTACTCCCAACAGAGCACGCTTAATTTCGGAGTTCTTTCAACTCAACCTCCGAAAAATGGTTAACCGGTGTTGTTGGTAGTCCACTGATTTAATCTTTTAACATATTCACAAATCGGGGTATTACAAAAACCAATTTTGTTGCTCTCTATTGTGATAGTCAATTAGCCCTTTATATTGCAACCAACTCAGTGTATTACGAACCAAACATATAGAGGTGGATTGTCTCTTCCTTAGAGAAAGAATTAAATCTAATTTGATTAAAGTTGATCATGTTCATAACATAGAATAAGTTGTAGAAATATTCCCAAAGTCATTGACAGACAACATTTACAAATTATATTAGATCATTAAAAATTATGTTTGTCAGTCTGGGGAGTGTTGAATTGTACATTGACACTTACATTACATCATGGTTATACAACTGATCACTATCCTGTCAACTTCTTCTGGACATTCTGGAATGTTCAGTAGATCACATATTTAACATTTCGTCTCCATGCCATTTTTTTTATTTTTTTAACTATATACAATCTGTTTTCCCGCCATTTTCTGGATCCAGGTTAATGTCAGCACATCCTATGCATTCTATGTATCGATGATATATATATGGAAAAATTCACACTAGGTCCATTTAAGAAAATGAGTTTACCAAAAAAAATCCGTTGACCCAATTTTCATTCACTCTAGTTTGTTGACACCGGATAGAATTGTCACCCGATCCATTTTCATCTCTCTATCCCCAAATCCCATTTTTGCCCTTTCCGCCCAGGCGTCCAAAATCACGAATACATTCCATACTAGCTACGACTATTGAGTGGTGCTGTCGAGAGGGAGCCGAGGGGGCAGTGGTAGGACAACAGGGTCTTCCTTTTCCACCTCGCTTCGTCGTCCTCCTCCTTGTCTTCTCCGTCTCCTCTTCCGTTTCTTCCTCCTCTTGCAGGAGTGCCGCCACCTACGGTGAGGGTGATGGTGGAGTATATGACCGATCTATCCGCCATATCACTGTCGAGACTGCAAGGGCCTGAACTGTGCCCTTGCCCTTGTTTGCCACTACAAGCGGCGCTCCGGCATCCTCAGCCATGTGGCCACCATCACCACTAATGGGGCCAGTGGCATCGTCCAACGTCAACCTTTTCGCGTAGTCCCATCCTCCTTTCGCCACTATGATTTGTACCTCTCGACAGCCACCACCGCCTCCTTAGTTTTCCTCTCGGTGCTGTCCTTGCTCTCGCGGTGGAGGAGGCCGGTGATGGGGAGGCACTGCGGGCTGAGCTGTAATGACCAGGATATTTATATAATTAAAAAAATAGTTATTATAATTATTATGAGATTAATTATATTTTATTGAGTGCTAATCTTCCTTCTCTTCCTATTAATTTTTCCCCTTCGGTTACTCCCTCCCCATCAACCCCGTCCGCCGTTTTTGTTCTCCTCCGAGCACCCTAAGTTTTCCCCTTCTCGGTTGTCGCCGTCGCGCCTCCACACATTCATCTTCGTTTTGCCGCCGGCGCCGCCCCGTGCAGCCGGCGCCGCCCCGTGTAGCCGCCGCCCTCCATGTCATCGGCGTTGACGCCGCGTCACCCCGCCGCCTCAGCCGCCCGTGCACATGCGGATCCCACCGTGCGATCGTGCCCCCTCCAGCTGCGTGTCCGCCCGTGGCAGCATCCGTGTCAGCCCCGCCGCCTCGGCCGCCCTCGGCCGCCCGTGCGTGCCCGCGCGCCGCGTTGCCTCGATCCGTGTGCGAGCGCGTCGCCGCCCGTTGCCACCTCCGCCGTCTCCCCTGTTGACCACCGCGCTCGCTCGCGGCCCCACCGCCTCAGCTGCCTGTGCGGCCGTTGCCAGCCGGCGCCGCCCCACGACAGCGCCGTCTCCCCCATTGACCCGCACCCACCCGGTGCCGCCCGCCCGCGCCACGCGGCCGCCGCCACGCCAGCCCCGCCGGCCGCCGCCTCCCCGCGCGGACCGCCCGTTGACTACCATGCCGTCCGCAGCCGCCCGCCGCCCACCTGCGACCATGCGCGCCCGCGCGCGCCGTGCGCCGCCGTACGCCACCCCCTCCGCGGTAGCGCATCTCTCTCTCCTCTCTCATATCCTCTCTCTCTCCTATCGCCGCACTCTCTCTTCTATTATATTTGTCCCTCTTGAACTATTTCTCCTCTTTGTTCCAACAGTTTGTCAAGACATCTATCCAGATCGATTTTTCATCGCCGTCGTGACCGCGGCAACACACTCGTCATCCGGTTTGATTCCCTTGCAACTCCGTGCGCCGTTCGTCGTCGCCATTAAGGTAGGCATCTCGGCTATTCTTAGCACTCCTATATGATGGATTAAACTGTAAAAACATGCTTAGCTTATCAGGATCAATAGAATATAATTATTGGGTTCTTTTTGATTTATTAGCATGCTTAGATAGAGTTAAATTGGTTTGTTTAACCATACATGTTTAGATTGATTCAATTATCATGTATGTTAATCAGCGTGTTAGGTTTCTTATGATTGGGTCTAGTTAGATTAGCATGATTGCATTGCGATGATCTTTAATATGTATATCTTGATTTGTTAAAAAACCGATGTGAAGAGTTAAGCATTGTGATCATATCATTTAGTCTTGTTTTATATAGACTATGGATAGTAGAGACTGTCAATGCATGCATTTAATATGATTGATTTGCAACTTGAATAGCATGTTAGGTCCATATATTGCATGATCTTAGGGTATATGCATTGAGGTTATTGATGTGGTCATGTGTAGTTGTGTAGTTTAGCATATATGTTGTGAGGTATAACATTTACTTAGAGTTATGGTGTAGGGTTGCATGATTTTAGAATAGTTGTGTCACCTTGATAATTGTTATTAGATTAGTTAATCACAACCTAGTATGCATGTAGTATGTTCATCTTGCTAGATTGCATTAAGTGCATCAAGTTGATGTCTAGTTCTAGTTTGTGTTAGATTGTGGTTTGACATGCATATATGTAGTATATAGAGCCATGGTTGTTATTCTATGTACTTCATATCTTGATTGTCATTTAGATACATAATGTGGTTAATTGGTTCTAGTTGTATCAAATAGTACGTGGTATGCATGTTTGTGGTGTATTGATCTATGGTTGTCCATAGATGTAATCCATGGTTAGATTATCATTTGGCATGCTAGTTAAATGATTTGTTGTCTGAGTTAATTATGTGCTTTCATCTTGAGAGATGTAGTACGCAGAGGGCTGCATTGTAATGGAATTCTACTTCACCAGACTATAGTTCGGTCCTGTGGGCAGCAGATGAATTAAAACAATCCGGAGCATCCGTCGATCCCGGATACCGCGGTTTATCCTAAGTACTCCCCTGCCTATGGAGTACTATGGGATTTAGCTTACTATATGTTACTTCTATATATGGTAGATCTGGTGTTAGTTTTGTGACATTTGCTACAATGTCCAAGTGGAGCATGATAACTTACTCAGACAAATGGTTTATTTTTGGCATGCATGATAGTGTTTAGATGGGTAATTCCTTTTATTATGATAGGTCCATGTGATGTATGCATACCTAGTTTAGTTAATTGTGCAGGTTATGTTAGTTTAATAGTTTATAGAATCATGTTAACTCATGGGGTAGTGAAAAGACACTTTAATCAGTCTATTGAAGATATAGATTTAGTTTAACCCATATGTATTATAATCTGAATTTTTCGGTTTATTACTATTATATCAATAGAGAATTATTAATATAATGGGATAGTTCGGGTGTAAGTCCTACTGAGTCTGTGGTGACTCACCCCTTCCGTTGTTAATATTTTCAGAATTGCAGATTTAGCACAGCAGAAGCACAGTGGTATTTTGGAATCCGAGGAGGTAGTGGATTACTCATTCAATGTTGGTTTTTAATTTGTTTAGATAGATGTTTGATTGTTTGTTTAATAGGTTGTAAATGTTTGGATTTGTGATTCTGAATTGTGAATTCTAGTCTTGTTAAGTTCCAAACTGATATTCTTCCCTGTTACGTCTCCGGATTATCTTCCGCTGTGCATGTTAAAAATTCGGGTCGTGACATGAGCTCCAAGCCCTAGACCTGGCAAGAGAGAGCCTCCACACCACCTCTTACTACAAAGATCGCAGCGAGATCAGACGATGTGGCAGCGGGCAATAGGGAGAGGATGGCAGTGAGGCAGAGGGTGGGTGGATGGGTTTGAATGGGGCAAAAGAGACATTTTCACTCTAAAATAGAATGTGTGAGTGTGAGATGATATTTAGAAAAAATGGATTTAATGGTAAAATAATTTTGAAAATGAATATATGATAAAAGCACTTCGTCTAAAATGGATATATCGACAGGAGACGATCGTAATGTCATTTGGGCTAATTCAAACCCTATTCATCCGCCGTCTACCCCATCTCTTCCGTTGTCTCTGTTGCCTGTGCGGGCGCCGTCCCAGTTGCTTCCGCTGCTGTCAGTCGTCACAGGCGCAGCGAGTTCACCTGGAGGCAGCAGTTTGGGGCCTTCCCAATGGTGACAATGAGCAGGCCATATGACTTGTCCAAAACGAAAGGCCATATGGCTGACTAGATTTGCGCCGACGACGAGTTTCATGCACCTCACGATTGCAACAGACCTCGTATCAATGGCGGTGGCGGCGGCTCCGGCTGACATCCAGTGGCAACAGGTAGCGGCACTCTGTGCCTTAAAAAGGATCGCTGCTGATGGATAGTTTTGGGCTAAAAAAGGTGACCCTCGCAGCTCCTTTACGTGGGTGCTAGGTCTATGGAATTAGTAATCAGATCCGACAGGATTCGCTCCTCTCGGGCCAACGCAGGGTGCCAGTGCCCCGGATCCCCTTATCAGGTCTGCCGGAACTCGATTAGATCTATGATGCATTATTTATTTATTTTACATTTTAAATAATTGAAAAAAATTTAACTAGGAAAATTTTGGAAAAATATTTAACAAATTATTGAAGTGTTTAATGGTTTGTTAGATAATTTAAAGCTATAAAGTCAAACTAAATGTTATCTCTATTTTAAAATTACTTTAAAAGCATAACAAGTAAAATTAATATCTGAATTAGTCCTATTAAATTTTATTTTACGTAATGTTGCTATATATAAATTTTATTCTTCATACAATTATGTGAATGTATATTTAGTTAAAATTGTTTCATGCTTGTTCATTACATATAAATTATTTAATTGATGAACAATTACAACATGCATGAAATAGAGATTTTTGAAAGATTATACAATAATTTTATGCTATAAGTATTATATCATATAAGTATCACTTAATTACACTCATTGTATGTGATGCTTGATGGTGTATATGAATGGTGTCAAATAATTATCAATGGTTACTTGTGTGAATGTGATTATTGGCCGGTCTCTCACTCTCTCTATTAAATTTTATTTGTATATTCTACATCCTTCTATGTGATGTACTGACTTTGGTTAAAACCAAGATTTCTTAGTGACATATGTAAGTTTGTGAGCATGTGTAATCTTAAACCATTTGTAATGATAAGAAGCTAATTTGTAGAGGAGAAAAGAGTGGGGCAACTTGAAGAAACATTATTTGAGAAGAGATGTATACATCAACATTAGATGTTAGCTTTCTTAAATACCGACCATTCTTAATCTAGCATGACATAATCAAAGCCAAAGTCTATCATCATCTATTTTAATTTTCTTTCATATGTGATATGTGATTGTGTGCCACTTGATTATCTATATTTAAATGCATGATATTTCAAAGATATATACTTATATTGCACATATCATAATGATATAAAATTAATAAAAATCTCTTTTCACATACATTAGGTTAATACATGTGAGGCATTAAATGGCCTACATAGTCTTTATTATTGTGATCTTGGTGAGCCAATCTTACATTGGGTGATTTGTTGTGATGTCACAAATCCCTCTCAACAAGGGATTGGTGATCATGACCAACATGTTTGTCAAATTTGGAGGTGGACACTACCAAAGCCTTGTTGTGTTGTCACAAGGGTTACCAAGAATTCATTCTCATAACTTAACAAGTGAGTTTCACCTTACTAGTAAATAATTTGTTGTGTGTGCACATGGTCATGATACTTTAGAAGCTAACTAAGACTAAGATGTTAGTTGATTGGTCTTAAACCACTTTAACCTATGATTCAGTCAAAGATTGGGAAATTTAGACTACTTGATTTGACATCTAAAATAATTTAACACCTTAAATAACCTCTAATCACACCTTGTATATCTTAATAAACCTCTTAAATATAAGTTGTGTAACTTAGCTTTTTTATTTTCAGACATAATCTCTATATAGGAGATAGTACGAACATATGGTATAACTTAAGTAAACACTAAATTGATTAACATACAAACATCTTAATCAAATTAAGTACTTAATTCTATCACAAACTAAGATATTAGACATGAAATTAAAAGTTCATATCTTTATATTAAACCAAAACAAATGCCACCTAAGAGTTGTCTACTCATTAAGAATGGGTAACTTGTTGTGTTGTCATAAGTTAACCACCATAAGATTAACGGGATCCCAATCATGACTAGAATATCATTGTGGTATCCCATCTTTGCAAAAATTAGTTGGAGGCCTCAAGAGAGAAACAACATAAACTACTAGAGGTCTAGTTTGTAAGAGGAGCTTCACCTAAGTGAAATCTATCAATGATCAACCTAATCAATAACTTTCCCTTATAGTTTTAGAGCCTTTTTGGGTTACTAGTTGACAAGTTCTAGTTATGGTTTATTTTATGATCAATATGAATGTTCTTAGATATCTTATTTGGGTTCAAATGGAGAATTAAGTTCAAGAACTCAATAGGATGATCAATTATTCATATATCGTTGTCAACTCCGAAAACGGATAAATAGTGCACATGGTAGAAAGAGATCCATAGGTTGGCACCTCAAAGAAAGAAAAAGAAGAAGGAGAAGATCCCTTCATTACCCACACTTACATTAATCCTTGAATAATCAGCCTTCGACATCACTAGGTTGTTGAAGAGACTGTCTGGGTCATATGGATAAGAAAAGATAAAATAAATTAATGCATGAAATCAAATGAAGAACGTGGTCTCCAGGAGCCATGGGCTCTGAATTATGCAATGAAATTGAATAGAAAGTTGATTGTATATGTGTACCTTGGCGTGAAGAGTGGGTGGGTTCTAGCTACTCCTTCCTCAGCCAGCCAATGAAAAAGAGTCCTTAACATGTGGGTGCTTGACTTACGGTGCAACTAGAACACAACAAAACAAGTGAAATAATAATTATAACTAAGTGGAGTTAAGTAAATGTAAATAAAACAACATTGAAATAGACAATTGAAGAAGAACTGACCGGATTCAAGGCTATCCCTAACCCTTTTTATAGGTCTTTTTGTTTAATAGATAAAAAATTCAAAAAAATGCAAAAACATAGAAAATATTATGGACAATGACTAAATTATAAGATGAGAAAAAGAAAGAATTAAATTTGAGTCCATTTGGTAAAGATATGAACAAAACTAGGATCATTGAGAAAGTCAAACGGAAACTAGAATCTGTCGGTGCGAGTTTTAGAGCTTGCGACAACCAGCCACAATGTCAGAATTGAACTTAGTCTATTTCAAATAAAAGAGAACTGAGAGAGGAAGATCTTATCTTCATACAGCTCGAGTAGCAGACGTCGCCATGCTTCTGTATGTCGACTCCAAAAATGGGTTTCGGATCGGCACCTCAAGAAAAGGTGATGATAGAATATGGGACAGGGAGTGAATCGAAAAACACTCGGAAAGCGGTAAAATTCTCATCTCGGTCCCACACTCACATTGATCCCCAAATTTTCATCTCATGGCGTCACTTGAGCATCGAAGATGGTTCGGGTCATGTGGGAGGAGAGGGAGGATAAATGAACTTATAACATGAATAAAGAAATTGTGGTCGCCAGGAGCCGTGGGCTCCGCTTTATGGAATAGGAATAAGAGATGACCATGTGTACCTTAACGCGGGAGATGATGTGTGAGTTCAACCTTTTTCCTATTCAACCGGTCGATGAGGGAGAGTCCAACCGGTGCTAGCTTGATTAATCTGTGCAACTTAGAACAATAAAACAAATGAAGGATTTGATTAGACTCGGGAGAAGTGTAGAAACTGAAAGAGGAAGATAAAAGAAAGAAGCAATTAGAACCGAACTCACCGGATTGGGGCGAGCCCAAACCCCTATTTTTGTATTTTTTATTATGTAAAATGATGCGAACTAACTAAAAGATGTTCTAACAAGTAAATGAATTGAGTTAAGAGAAACTTATGGGATGAAACTGCTTGAGTTGAAGCCGAGATGAATGAAACTAGCCGGTTCAGGTAGCCTTGCACCCTTCTGGCGTGACTTTGGTGCAAAAAATTCTATGTATGACCTTGATGTCAGAATCGAGTGCCATTTGTTTCTATGGATGGAGAACTCAGAGAGGAAAAGATATCCTGTTGATGACTTCTCCGAAATCCATCCGTACATGAATGCAGAAAATATGTAATTGAACGGATATAGGAAACAGAACCTGGATGTACGCCCTTGGTGCAGCAATCGCCATGGACAGACAACAAGTTGGAATCGAATGTCACCAGCTGCAAATGAAAGAGAACAAGGAGAGGAACAATTCTTATGTTGACCACTTTTGAAAAAATGCCCCAAATTTTTTGTAGAAGTCGATGAAGTTCGGTGATGTAGAGTGCACAGATCGGGCCTTCTTCTTCACTTTGGGATCAATCCCTCAATGTCGGCTCGGATTTGAGCATCGAGATGGCCTTGGGAGGGAGCTTGGACGACCTCAGGATGAGCTAGAGCATGGGTGGTAACCCCGGGTCATTGGGAATAGCCTGGTATTTATAGAGGATGGAAACCGGTGCAAATTAGGGAAACTGGCTGACCGCGGCACGCAGGCCACGCCCTCAACCTGAGGGTGCGTAGGCCGTGCCCTCGCCCTGAGGGCGTGGTCAACGTGCCCCCACCTCGGGGGCGCATTCGGCATTTTATTTATAAAAAAATGTGGAAGCTTCTGGAAATTGCTAAAAAAAATCAGTTGATAAGATGAATGTGCCCTCGACTCGGGGCATGGTCAAAATTAATGATTTTTAGTAAAACTTTTTAAAAAGCGGTTTAGAAGGAGCTAATTGGGGAAATTTTTGGTTTCTGAAATCGACCGCGCCCTCAGTCTGAGGGTGCACAGGCCACACCCTCATAGTGACCGCGCTCTCCCTTTTCAAGGGGGGCAAGGGCGCGGTACACTCTCTTTCCTACGCACATGTTCCGCGAGTTGTAACTTGAAAATGGGACATCCGATTCGGCTCCCGTTTGTTGTGTTGGAAAGAGGGCCTTCAACCGCATCTCCTCAAGTCAGTAAACCAGCTGGCATGACTCCCGAGATGTTCGCATAGGGCTTTAACTACTGGTTTACCCTCCCGTGGAAAGTCGAAAACTGAGGTGGTAATAAGGAAAGACACGGTTTCGGTCAAGGAATCTCAGGTCAACTTGGGATGACTTAAATTGATAACCGAACCAGTCTGGTATGATTGAAAAACTTAAAGTCTTCGAAGAAACCAAGATTAACTAGGTGAACGTGAGACGATCCTCGGAAAAACCAGGAATAACTGGGAAACCCTAAAATCGTCCGAAATGGCCGTGTGGCCCCGGTTGATGACAATGTATAGTTAGGATTGACCCAGAAGACCTGAAAAGGCCCAGTGATGACTAGAAAGGCCTAACACGTGGTCCGGGATAGCCGTGTCAACACGGATCGAAAAAGTTGTAACGAAAAGACGTTATAGACCAATGCCTACCAAAATGACTTATCGGAAACCCCGAATGTTATGGAACACACGCAGGACTCCCAAGACCTTCAATTATGGACCATTTAAAGTCGGTCATTGAGCAGGCTTCGTGTTTTCATGATTAACGTACGGCTCTCGCTTGAAGGTTACGACATTACTTCGGAAATCATCGGCCCATTCCCATCTTACGTGGGTCTTCACCAACATCCTAAGCTCATCTCCACAAGGTGATTCAAATTAGATAATGATAAAATAAAAGATATCGCCCATGGAATAGGAGTCTGGGGCTCCAAATCAGGCCAAGTTGGCGTGTCTACAGCTTGCCTCACCTTGATGTCGGTTTAGCAAGGGAATGGTGTGTAGCAAAGCGAGGTGAAACGTAGAGAAAATGTAGTGAAGTGAGATGGGTCGTAGTGGAATGTAGTGGAGCGAAATGGTGATGGACTGAAAAAGTGACATCAAGGTGTAGATACAGACACACTCAATGACCAGATTCAACAAAGCGAATCTCCTCGAGTGTTATGGATAAGTGCCATGTTTCATCAAGTCATTCTATATTTGATTGGTAAGAGATGTGTCATAGGCACGAGAGAAGAATAGCCAACACCCAACGCGGCGGGGAGTTCCCGAAACATGGGTTCATAGGTTCATCATTAGCTGGTAACCCGATCTTTGCGGTGTTTCTGTACTATGACGGGCTAAAATTTAAAAAGAGATTTGTTTTGAAAAAAATAAAAGAATACCAATTAAGCACATTTAGGCTCTAAGATTCATTTAGGTTCTTCAAGAGACAAGATTCAATTCGGAATGTAATGATCTCAAATTCCAGAAGGCAAATGTTGAAGCTTAAACCGTGAAGATAACGATAATGCAAGTTCAGATCAAATAGGAGGCCCTTGGCGGGACGAATTGACTCCCACGGTGGGATGAATAGCAAGAAGGGTGTTGCAGTGGCCATAGTGGGGGTAGAAATGAAAGATTTGAAGGCACAAGGTGATTACCGAACACGGCGGGATTAACAGACATGGTGGAATTATCAAACACGATGGGATTAGAAAACATGGTGGGATTATCAAACACGGTGGGATTAGAAAACATGGTGGGATATTAGAAAGATTGGAATCAGGGTAAACGATGGGAGAATATCCCTAGTCAGGTTCAGAGATATCCTGATGAAGGTAGAAGATCATGAATGGATGTATGCAATGATAACGAAAAATGCAATGCAACTAATACTACATGATGCATGCTGGGCTCAAAAAAACAAAAATAATATTTGTTTAACAATTAGTTGAAGATATAGAATATCTATGAGGTCAAGATACCCATTTGGGAACCATCGTCCCTCACAGCATAATTTTTGGCTTATCCGTGAGCACCAAAGATGACCCGACTGTCATAGAATTTGGTGAAGGGGATCTCGAGTCAAGTCTTATTCGTAGTCATAGTCTTCAACATCAATGCATAAAATAAGTAGTAATGCACCTAATATACGCTAAGAAAGGAAATGATGATGGTGAGTTTGTAGTGTGATGGCATTCATTCTCACAAAAGAGTTCATGTGCCTTAATGAAGACAGAGAGCAAAAGTTTCTCGACAAAGTTGATGCTGAGGTAATGATGACACCTCCTCCTGAGAATCCTCAAGGAAGGGAAGTGGCGAGCATTACCTTATTGAAATCTTGAAAAATGCTCCTCGGCGAAGTTGAGGCCGGGGTCATGGTGGCACCTCCTCCTAAGACTCCTTGGGGAGGGAAGTGGAGAGCATTGCCTTGTTGTGCATTTCTCCTTGTTTGTTCTTTGTGCCTGAAACACTTGGAAAACGAGATTAGAATGCCAGTATGGCTTATCCCTCTTGCAAGTTGCAATCTGCGTTGACCTTTGTCAAGGGGTTATAGCCTTCTTAAGGGTGTAAAAATAAAGCAGCAAATATACAATGGAAAATTTGAAACATGAAACTAAGAATAAATACGAATGTAAGGATGAGAATTCAAACCAAGCATGCTGATGAAATTTTTATGAAAATTTTGTTGGAATTTTAAAAAGAAGTTTAGTGAAAAGATTCAATTTTTTTGGGATTTTGAAAATATCCATTTTTTTAGAGTTTTGAAAATAAATTTTTTTTAGAGTTAAGAAGATATTCAACTTTTTTAGAGTTTTTTTTGAAAATATTTATTTTTTGGAGTTTTAAAGATATTCATCATTTTTATTTGTTTTTTGAAGATATTCAATTTTTTTAAGAGAGAAAAATTAGTATTGGCAAAAGTCCTCGTCACTTGATTGTTATTCTAGGTTCACTTGGTAGATACCATGTGCAAAATGGGATTCCTTACCCAAAATCTTTCCGACCTTCAACCTTTGATCGGCCAGAACTTGCTTTGATTTAGTTGGTCAACCCACATTCTGGGGGGTTAAGAATGAAGAATTGATAGGAAGTCCTTGATAGGCTTTAGAGATGTCAAGAGAGATTTGTCTACTCACACCCAATTTCCCGTTGGGGTTCGGCCTCTTTGGGTCTTTTCTTTTTTATTAACAAACCTATTTTTGTGGTACACATTCGGACAAGTCTTTGACCTGTGGGGTCATTTCCCATCTTTTGGCACCCTTTTTCTTTCATTGAGAAGTTGGACCTTATGAGACAACCTCCTACTAGGGCGGCGGATGCTTTCGATACTCTCCCCCTCTAGTCTCTTTTGCCTATCTTGGACTGAATAGAAGAGAATAGGGTGAGTGTTTTCCTTTCATCTCTACGCCTTACCTAGCCTTTCTTGGGTGTTAGGTCATCTGAATTCTGGGATCGAGATGTGTTGTGTGTGTAGTATGGTATCTACCCTCGAATCTAAGAGAACAACCTATGACATGTGAACTTAAGTCATATCGGTAGTTCTCTCCATTTTTGGGGCAGATTACTTTCCATGGGTGATTCATTGTTCGCATGCCTTACAATGTAAAGAATTTATTTAGTAAAAACAAGGTAGCTACAAATATCGTCAATTATGAATTTCTCTCAGTTAAAATTGTCAAGCAAATGTGAAACTTAAAATTATTTTAAAAGAATAGTGTCTTGCGAATGATGAATGCAACTTCATGTAATACCTGAGAGAAGAAGAAGTTCATTGTTGATGATGGCTTTGCTTGTGCTTGCCTTGCCTTGTCTTGCCCAATTGCTCCCACTGTTGATATGCTCCACATTGAAGAGTCATGATAGAGTGGAAGGTGTAGGACGTTTGATTTGGCATGGCGGAGTCAAGATTGATGATGCAAAAGGCAAAGATTGGGGTATCACCCAGGAAATTTCTCTACCATTGATTTTTTAAAAAATAAAACTTAGAGAATGAAAGAGAATTTGAAAGGAAATAAACATTCTTGAAAACAATAGTGAGTTAACATGGTTTCTTGGGCCCGAGAATTGAGAGTGGGCTTGAAGGCCGGGAATGGTCGAAATCAAGAGGCACATGGACCCAAGATTTGAATGTGGGCTAGAGGGCCCAGTTGATGTTGATGGGCATGAGGACCTGATTGGAGGTGACGGGCTCAAAGGCCTGATTGGAGGTTGAGCCCGAGGGACCCAATGAAAAGAGTGGGCACACGGACCTGATTTAGATGGTTAGGAGCATAGTTGTGATTTTGAAGATTGGTGATGGACTCACGGGTGCCATTGAAGGGTATGGTTGTGCAAACCTAGATTTGAAGAAGTGGGGGCATGGGGGCCCGATTTCAAAAAATTTTGGGCATGTGGGCCCGATTGTGAAAGAATGGGGGCATGCGGGCCCGAAGTTGAAGGAGTATGGACATGTGTGCCCGAGGTTGATGGAAGGTGGGCACGTGGGTCCCATTTAGAAGAAATTTGGGCATATGGGCCTAGTTGCAAAAAAACATGGGCACGTGAGCCTGGTTGAGGTGAATTGCGAGCATGTGGGCTCAATTTAAAAAATTAAAGGCACATGGGCCCGATTGGAAAGAATTGTGGGCACGTAGGCTCGATTGAAGGAAAAGGGGCATGCAGGCTTGGTTGAAGGAAAGGGGCACGTGGGCTTGGTTGAATGAAAGGGGCACGTGGGCCCGGTTGATGAAAAGGGGCACGTGGGCCCAGTTGAAGTAAAGGGGCACATAGACTCGTTTGGATAAAGGGGGCACATGGGCCGGTTGAATGAAAAGGGCACATGGGCCCGGTTGATGGAAAGAGGCGTATGGGCCCGGTTGGATAAAGGGGGCACGTGGGCCCGGTTGATGGAAAGGGGCACATAGGCCCAGTTGATGAAAAGGGGCATAAGAGCCCGAGAAAGGGGCATAAGGATCCAATTGAAGAAGAGGGGCATAAGAGCCCAATCGAATGAGATGAAGTATGGGTGGTGGCCCCAAGATTGAAGAATTGGGAGCCCATGGGCCCATTCGACGATTGTGAGGAAGATGAATATAGGGCGGTGGCCCTAGGATGGATGAATTGTGGGCCCATGGGCCAGACCATAAATTGTGAGGAGAATAAGATATGGGTTGCAGCCCTAAGATCAATTAATTATGGTCCCATTGGCCAGATTGCTCTTTACAAGGAGAATGGGGCAAGGGTCGCGGCCTATTGGCATCAAATTTTTCCGCTTAGCTCTCTTGATACAAATTTCAGCAATGGTGAAGCCAGCATGGAAAATCTGACCCAGATTCAGAAAATTCAAGAACAGATGACAGGCTCTGGAAATGCCTTGTCATGACTTGGCATGCTACAAATGGACAAGATAATGTGCTCATTGCATAGCCCCAGTCGAGAGCTTCGCAACGGTACCCAAACATGGAAAACGGACACTGGAAGGCCAAAATGACCATTTTGCCCTCAACACTTCGTGACAAGTTGGGACTCTAACATGGAATTCCAATTTTATCATATTGTCAACATCAAATAGAGCTAGACAACAGTCAAAACAGATCAAAAATCTGACCACCGGTTGGAAAGATTTGCATGGAATGTCAAATCTGGCCAAAGTCCGTATTAAATGGCACCAAGGGCATAATGGTCCGATCAGCTCCCAGATCGACCCATAGGCTGGAAATTTCAATTTCTTGGTGAAAAACTTAGCTCTCATTAATATTGATGCATGAATTTTTTTTTTCCAATTGGATAACTTAATTACACTTAGTTGCAATTTTTAGATTATCGACAATCGAGATTGCATAGATCGGAGAAACTGGCTAAATCAGGAGATCTGATGCAATTCAAGAGATCTCAACCACACATATTAATGGAACACATGATCAATGGTCATCAGAGCTCATTCCATATTTTTGGGATTAATTCAAGGTGTATTTAATTGATTCCGATTAGGATTTACTGTATCCGTCAGATCGGGAGCACTTTGATCAAACCCGGGTTAAAATTAACCCAAATTGGGCTAACCCAAGTTGCATCTAGCCGAACCCAGATCTTTCCCACCTTCATTGAATGTTCAATGCCATGAAATATAGGATTGGGTGCACCAATACCCTACAATGTAGGGGCAGGTGTGCCAGCTTCTCACCTCACACACACATGGCTGTCGATAGGTCTTCTTGCACTAGAACTCTCCCCAACTGACCTTTATCCATATCTCATATGAGCCTTATCATCCAAGTCTTATCTTAACCATCATATGGGCATACTTTGGTCGAACTTCAACCCATTCCCACCTGCCATGTGCG
This sequence comes from Cryptocoryne crispatula var. balansae, assembly GCA_036172225.1. Lineage (NCBI taxonomy): Eukaryota > Viridiplantae > Streptophyta > Magnoliopsida > Alismatales > Araceae > Cryptocoryne > Cryptocoryne crispatula. Next base: position 28,000,380 of record CM069922.1, read on the forward strand.
CACACTCACCTAAAAGGTAGGAGCTGGTGCGCCAAATTGCATCATACATACACTGCACCTTGGTTAGATGTCTAGCCCAATTAGAAGTCTTGTGAAAATAGAAATATTTTGGAAGTATGACTCTCAACCTCTCAACCTCATCCTCAGCTTCAGATGGGTCTCCAATCCTCTATAAAAAGGCCCCCCATCTAGCCTTGGTCGAAGCTAGCTCAGCCCACCTATGCGCAGCTCTGCTCCAGCCCATTCCTCTCTTTGGTGCGCCCACAACCCTTCTCCAAGCCATCTTATCCTTGCTTTGACGTCTGCAACAGAAAGTCAGCAACCTCTCCATCCCATTTGTGGTGCTCCAAGTGAAGAAGAAGAAGGAGAAATTTGTTCCCTCTTGCAGGTGCGCCAGCAGCAGCCTATTCTAGGGTACATCAACTTCAATAGCAAGTGCTCCATCTTGGTGCACCAATTTTTGCCCCATCCATAGCAAGAAAAAAAGAAGGATAAGAAGAAAAGAAAGCCATCTATTTTCTTCTACAATCTCCAACAAGAATTGTGCCAAAAATGTGAGGGAAGATGTAGTACTTTTTAGTTATCTTTCTCCCCTCTTCTTTCTCTTCCCTCGGCCTCCTCCTTGGCCATTCAAATGTTCCAAAAAGCCCAGCCATGTTGGTACCATTAAAGCCATGCTCGACCTTCCTATGTTGGCTTCATAAACATTCTTTGATCAGCCCCTTTAGGCCTCTCATTTTAGACCCCTTTGCTATCCATGTGTGCACAGCCCATAGGGGGCTTGTAAACAGCCCATTTGGTTTCCCCAAGCAACCCCATGTTGTTGCCTAACACCATGCTCCTTTTTTCCATCCCTCTAGCAGCCAATTAGGCTCTTGAACATGCTCCTAATCAGGCCATGATCGACCCAAGTGGACAGACTTCAGAAAATACCCAAATTAGGCCCCACTGATGGCCCTGAAATCAGGCCCCTCTGATGGCTTTGAAACCAACACATGTTTAACCCCTTTGATAGTCACTTAGTTTGCCCAATTTGCAACACAACAAAGACAAATTTTACAGCACCCTAAACAAACCAAACATCCTCTTTAATGTGTGGAAGGAGGGGTGACAGCCCGGGCCTCTTGGAATCTGCCAGATGGGCCAAGAGTTAAGCTGGGTGGCCTTAATTTCCACCCATCAAATACCTTTGCACAGCCCCTTGACTTCCCTATTTGGCCATCCAAATAGTCCAAGTTCTGCCCACCTGAGCAGCATCCGAACATAAGCCCCCTTTTAGCCCATGTTTGGCCTATCAAAAACATCTTAACAGGTCCTTGTGTACCCCCTTGATGGCCCTTCAACACAGCACTTGGATGGAAAAAGAAGTCAGCCCATTGGCAGCTCTCAAAATAGCACCATAATAGGTCCTTCAGCTCTCTACGTAAAGGTTTGCACCACCTGCTGCTGCTGCAAGGAAAAAAAATGGCAAATGCATACAGGTTATGAAGCTGGCCATTTTGGCCTTGAAGTGCTATAAACAGGCCATGCTTATAGACACGCCAAATTGGCTTGATTCGGAGCCCCAGACTCTTATTCCATAGGCGATATCCTTTATTTGACCATTATCTGATCTGGATTACCTTGTGGAGATGAGCTAAGGACATGGGTGGAGCCCCTCGCAAGTTGAGAATGGACCAATGATTTCCGGAATAATGCCGTAACCTTCAAGCGAGAGCCATGCGCGAACTGTAAAAACACGAAGCCTTCTTGATGAAACAACCTTGAATGGTCCATAATTAAAGGTCTCGGGGGTCCCGCATGTGTTCCGTAACATTCAGGGTTTCCGAGAAATCATTTCGGTAGGCGTCAGTCAACGACAGCTTTCGTTACGGCTTTTTCGATCTGTACTGACACGGCTATCCCGGACCACACATTAGGCCTTTCTGGTCATCCCCGGGTCTTTTTGGGTCATCCAGGTCGATTCTGGCCGAATATTTTCATCAATCATGGCCATACATCCGGTTCGGTCAATTTTAGGGTTTCACGGCTTTTCCGAGTTGCGGTTCACGTTTACCGGGTTAATCTCATATTTTTCGATGACTTCAGGTTTTCCGATCGTACTGGACTTGTTCGGTCATCATTTTAAGTCATCCCGAGTTGACTCAAGATTTCTCGACCGGAACCATGCTCTTTCGGATCTTCGCCACGGGTTTCGGCTTTCCGCGAGAGGGTAAACCGGTAGAAAGACCCGTGCGAAAGTCTCGGGAGTCATGCCGGCTGGTTTACTGACTTGAGGAGGTGCGGTTGAAGGCCCTCTTTCCAACGCAACAAACGGGAGCCGAATCGAACATCCCGTTTGCAAGATACGGCTCGCGGAACACACGCACAGGAGAGAGAGTCTACCGCGCCCCCGCTCACCTTGAAAGGGGAGGGCGTGCCCTGCCCGCCCTCAACCTGGGGGCGTGCCCTGCGTGCCCCCGGTTCCTTTGAAAAGCGGGGGCATGGTCGGTTTCCAAAAATCAGAAATTGCCCCGATTAGCACCTTATAAACCGGATTTTTGGAAGGTTTCTGCGGATGATTTTCGATTATTTGTACCACGCCCCCGGTTCAGGGGCGCGTTACGTATATCAAGTTGATTTTTAGCAATTTCTGAAAGTTTCCGACGAATTTTAGTAGTGAGACGCGTACCACACCCCTAGTCCCTTTGAAACAGGGGGGCGCGCAGACCGTGCCCCCGAAGTGAGGGCGCGCCCTGCGCGCCCTCGTCCCCTTTGAAAAGCGGGGGCGCGATCAGTTCAGTTTCTATTTTTTGCACCGGCTTCCTTCCCCTATAAATTGAGGGCCATTATCAATGACCCAAGGTTAATCCCCCATGCCTAGCTCATCCAGAGGTCATCCAAGCTCTTCCCCAAAGCCGTCCCGACGTCCAAAGGTGATCCGACATCAAGAGATCGATCCCGAAGTGAAGGAGAAGGCTCGATCCGGGCGTTCTGCATCAACAAACTTCATAGACTTCTGAAGAAAATCCGGGACTCCTTATGCAAAACTCTTAAAAATATAAGTTGTTCCTTTCTTCGTTATCTTTCATCTCCAACTGACGGCACTCAATTCTGACTTGCCGTTTGTTCGTGGCGATTGCTGTACTGAGGGCGCGCATCCAGGTTCTGTTTTCTATATCCGCCAACTTTAAGAATTTTTTCAGACTTCTAAAGGAGGATTTCGGATAAATCATCAACATAGGAACTCTTCCTCTCCGAGTCTTCTATCTACTCCAATAAACGGCACTCGATTCTGACATCGGGGTCGTTCGTAACATCCTCTTCACGTAAGTCGCGCCAGAAGGGTGCAAAGCTACCCGAACCGGCCTTCTTCAACCAACTCGGCTTCAACTCAAGCCGATCCATTCCATAAGCTTTCTAAAACCAGTTAACTCAGTTTATTTACTATTTTAAAGCATATTTAAGTTCATTTGCATCATTTTTACATAATCAAAAATAAAAAAAAATGGGTTAGGACTCGCCCCAATCCGGTGAGTTCAATTTCAATTGCTTCTTTCTCATCTTCTCTCTACAGTTACTACACTTCCCATAGTTCTAATCGTTTTCTTTCACTTGGTTTATTGTTCTAGTTGCACAGGTCTATCAAGCTAGCATCGGTTGGAGCTTCTTCATCGGCCGGCCGAAGAAGAAGAAGGTTGAACCCATATCCCGATCTCCCGCGCTAAGGTACACGGTCAAAACAACTCAATCTTGTTGTTATTCTATAAAGCGGAGCCCACGGCTCCTGGAGACCACCTTTTATTTATGTTCTAATTTCATCTCCTCCTCACTCTCCTCCCACATGACCCGAACCATCTCCGGTGCTCGAGCGACGCCGTGAGATGAAAGTTTGGGGATCAATGTGAGTGTGGGATCGAGGTGAGGAGTCTTTACTGCTTTCTGAGTGTTTTCAATTCACTCCCCTTTTTCCCCTATTCCATCTTTCACATTTTCTTGAGGTGCCGATCCAAAACCCATTTCCGGAGTCGACAGCTTTTTGGCGACCACGGTGGGACAACCAATGTCTTCAACCGTGCTAGCTTGATTGATTCGTGCAACTAGTTGTTTTCCGACTTGGTTCCCGCGCGAACTGGCTTGTCCTTTACCTTTTCCATGTCAATTTACTTTTAGACTTGCTGTTTACTCTTTCTTTAAGATTGTCCCCCATGTGGACTTGAGTTACTTGTCTTTAATTTCAACCTGGTTCCCGCGTGAACCACTTTTCTTCTTATAAACCAGTTCCCGCGGGAACCACCTTTCTTTTCCAACTCGGTTCCTGCGTGAACCAACTTATTTTCAGATCTGTCCCCGCGTGGACCACCTCTTTACAGCACCTTTAGATTTGCCCCACGTGGCCCTCTTTCTATTTTGTCAACTCTTACATCGGTTCCCGCGTGAACCACCCTTTTCTTCACAAAAAAACCGGTTCCCGCGTGAACCAAACCCTTTTCTAAACTAGTTCCCACGTGAACCAACCCACTTTCAGATCGGTCCCCGTGTGGACCACCATTTTGCACCACTTTAGATTGGCCCTACGTGGCCCTCCTTTCCTTTTTCCAATCAAACAAACCGGTTCCTGCGTGAACCACCCCTTTTCCTTCAAAAACCGGTTCCCGCGTGAACCACCTACTTTTCCAAAACTCGGCTCCCGCGTGAGCCACTTTATTTTCAAATCGGTCCCCGCGTGGACCACCCTTTTATTTTTACTTTTTATTTGTCCCCACTTGGACACTCCAACACAAGCCGGTTCCCGTGCGAACCACCTTTTAGTTGCTAGTTGCTAGTTACTTGTTTACTTTATCATTGCTTGTCTTGATTGCATTCACTTGCTTGATTTATTTAATAGCTTTTATTCATGTTTGCATATTGATTGCTTCTTCTTCTCCTACCCTCCATTTTTCATTTTTGCATTAGCTTTTGCATCGGGTACCGGACTTGCTCCGATCCGTAGGACATTCGAGGCGGGGGCTCTCTCTCCCAACACACCTTCATTCTCCAAACACCTTCTTGGTGGATTCTAACCTCTCTTATGGGATATTCCTTCCTAGTTGATTTGGTTGTTTCCATCAAGACCTCTGTAAGTCCCCATCAGTGGAGTATTCCTCTCCGCACGATTGGGCTGGTTGTACCACTTCCCAAAACCCGAAGAACCCAAGTACCTACTCGTGGTGATTGAGTGATAACCTTAGGTCTTGAAAATTGAAGCAATAGGAATCGTACCCATTTGAGTGAACAATTGCTAACAATCTATCTAATCTAAGGTTTCAACCCAAAAAATTGTCGAGTAGTCATTTTAAAACCTTGTTTGCATAACTTGCTTGCTCACAACAATTGAAAACAACCAAAAAATTTACTTCTTTCAAAACACCTAAAACAAAAAAAAAATCCCTTTTAATTTTTGTGTTCAACTTGCTTACCAAACAACCAAAGTGAAACCAAATCAAATCAAACAAACAATCATAACAAAACAAAAAAAGTCTCTTTGCATTTACACCTTTCATTTGCTTTCTTTCAATTATTTTTTTAAGAAAATTTGACTAGATGCCCATAACGCTAAGGTCCGGAAGACACGTCGAGATGCCGGACTACTACGGCCAAGAAGAGGAGTACGAGACGGGCCACTACGAGCTGCAACAACCCATGGTCCAAACAGAGGGCCATATCAACGCCGTCAGGGAGCCAGAAATTCAAAATCCTACTTATCAACCTACTTCACTTAGCGTGGAGCAACTCCTCCAGGGTCTATCTCTTCATCTAGACCCTAAATCTTTTTCGCTTGTGCAATCCTTGACAAAGGGCAAGATTCCCGCCAATCAAGATTCGGTCGAGGGAAATCAAGCCCCCTCACCACCTCAATCAGCAATCAGGCCTCAAATCATCTCTTCTCCTGGGCAACCCTGCCGTGTCTCCACTCACCCCGTTATGGGGCATTCACATAATACTATTCCAGTTTCCAACCTACCTGTTCCAACCTAATCACCTAAACACTTTGCTCCCGTGGCTCAGGAATCTAGCTTCACCCAGGCATTAATGAACAAACTTAACCAGATGGATGAGCGCTTTGAAGAGATGAGGCACCGCCTCGATTCTAAAGCCATCCCTGAAATCTCTGTCCCATCCTTCCCAGTTCTACACCTTCCTCCTTCATAGATACCAGTCTTCCAATGTTACAATGGGACTGGGAATCCTTTCAACCATCTGAAGAGCTTTCTCTAAGACTCCACGTTCTGGAAAAATGACCTCAAAGCCCTTGCCTTCCTATTCCGTCGGTCATTGGAGGGATCCGCCCTGGACTGGTTCTATTCTCTTGATTCCATTGAGGCGACAGATTTCGACATTGTCAAGGCAAAGTTTCTACAGAGGTACAAGGATCGGGTGGGGCCAGCCTGCTCGATAACTGATTTAATTGCTGAAAAGATGAGGCCGGATGAGGACTTTACCAGATTTGCTGATCGGTGGAGGGGAATGGCTGAGAGGCTAGTGGATACCATCTCAGAGGGGGAGTAGGTGAGGATGCTCATCGGGAACACCGCGCCCAACCTTCGCAACCTCCTGATCATGCACCGCCCAACAACCATGAGTGAGTTGTGTGATAGCGCCCGCTACCTCCAAGCCCACTTTAAGGACGCATCCATGATCAACCCATTCGACACCAAACCCCGTAACACTAGAAAGCCTACACCTGTAGGACCCACCACCGAAGAGGTAGTAAACAATGAGAGCATCAATGCCATGGGTAACCAGGGTGGGTATCACCAAAGCCAATATCGTAACCCACCACCCAACCAACAATACCGCCTAGCTCCTCAACCAGCTCCTCGGCCCCAGCAGCAACTTGCATACAACTGAGCACCACCACAGCAACCCACCTACAACCGAGCGCCCCAGCAACCAAATGCCTACAACCGAGCGCCTCAACAACAACCTGTCTACAACCGACCACAACCACAATAACAAGCTTACAACCAAGTGCCACCACCAGCCAACTGACCTAGGAGGGGGGGGACCCAAGAGAAATACTATCCTCAACTGCCATTCCCCCTCACCGATATCTTTAATGCATTGATGGCGGAACAACAGGATGGCCGGCAAATGTTGACACAACAAAGTACTGCGCTTACCATCGGTATCCTGGGCACATAGTGGATGTCTGTTTCCAGTTTAAAGACTACATTCATGACCTCAATGATCAAAGGAACATTGACTGGGCATAGATGGGAGAATCTATTCAAGCGATGAAGGCACGTCAGAATCAACCACGACGACAGCAAGCACAACAGCAGCCCGGCCTGGGCATAGTCCAAGATCCGCTTCCGGTACATGCACCCGTACAAGCACCGGCACCAGCACCACAAACCAATGACTCGGCCTCGTCCACTCCGCCATCGAGGAGTCAACCCACCATTCCCAGGGTTGGCAGGTCGAGGATCAAATCACCTCCATGTCTGCCAGACCAATCCCACCTACAAACCGCACCATACTCTCCATACCGAGAGCTGCCCCCAGCCCACAAACTACCCAAACACCACTACCCTCACCAACCATTAACCCTCCACGGCGCCTAATCATTAGACCGCCACCAGCATCCCAACCAGCACCCCAACCATCACCCCAACCTAACCCACCAACCACCATTAATCCTCTGTGGTGTCTAATCATTAGACCGTCACCAACACCCCAGACATCACCTAACCTACCAGTCACTACCACTCCATGACCCCTCATCATTAGACCATCACCACCAACACCCCAACCATCACCCAACATACTGGCCTCCACCACTCCACAACCCCTCATCATCCGATCCTTACCACCCCTACCTACCACGGGCTCCTCAACATACCAATCAACCCTACCATCACCATCATCACCACTCCCCCCTACCATGCTGGCGCCGGTACTTCGTAGCGGGAGGATGTTCTAAAGGGTCTTCCCCTAGGCCGGGATGCAACCACAGGAGCAAGTAGAAGAGGAGGCAGTGGAAGAACCGTTGTCCAGCACGGCATATGACCTATTAAAGCATCTGGACAAAATGCCGGCACGGATTTCAATCCTAGAGCTGATTAAAAGGTCAAAGAACCATCAGGACATTCTACAACAGTACTTGCAGTGGGTCATGGTCAATGAGGACCTCCCACCCGAAAAGATCATTACTGTCTTGACCCCGAGGAGTGAACATCCGGCACTCACATTTACACAGGAGGAGTTGGCATGGCCAGAGATCAGAAAGTACGCCTTGCACGTTGCAGTAGTCATCAGAGGCATGGAGATTAAGTCCTGCTTGATTGACACCAGAGCGTCGATAAATGTCATGCCGCCAGAAACATTGCAACTTTGCGGTATCTCCGATGAAGAAATCGAGCCTTATGCCGTCACGGTGACAGCCTATGATAACTCCCGGAAGCCGGCATGAGGGGTGGTTACATTGGAAGTAGGGCTCAGGCCGTGTGCTGTCACCGCCGAGTTTCATGTTCTAGAACTGGACCCTACATTTAAAGCCATTTTGGGACGCCCGTACCTTGAGGCAATAGGAGCTGTTGCCTCCACTAATCATCAGTGTCTGAAGTTCCCATACAAGGGCCATGTGATTATAGTAACCAACATCCCCATTCTGAATGATGTGGATGACCCCTCTTCTGCACTACCAATATCAAAATTTGTCCAGCCGTTGGTTTCCACTACAGAGCTGCCCGAGGTCATGATGTTAACGATGCCTCCAGATACAGTTGCATGGCGGATGATGAAAGGGATGGGCTATCAGCCAGGAAAGGGGTTGGGAAAGGAGCTGCAGGGGGTTGTGCACCCCATTAAAGCCGTACAAATACCAAAGAGACTCGGGCTTGGCTATGAGCCCAATTTCACTTCGAGGATGGTCTACCAGCCAAAAAATGCCATGGGACTCCAAAAATTCTTTATCAAAGGGGAGACCATGATGATGGCCGGAGATGAAGAAGAAGAACCAGTCAAGAGGAAGAAGGCACTAGAGTAAGATGAGGAAGTGGACAACCTGAGTTCATCTTTGGCTCGGTTGTTCACAGAGGAGGAAGAACCAGTCAAGGGCAAGTCCATTCTTAAACAACTTGTCCACTTGAACCCACCTCCAAACAACATCCCACGTGAGCCGTATCCTATGGTCACGTATTTTAAAATCCTCACACTCTCCCTCTTAGATTCACTCGATGGGCTGTCTAGCCCAATTCCTACTTCTGGGCCAAAATGGCCACCTGAACTGATCACTGGGCCTGAGAGCCCATTCAAATCTTCTTACTCCACTGTGCTTCTATGCCCATTCCAATCCAACAACCTTGGGCCCGCGTGCCCTTTAAATTTCTTTTCTAGCTTTGGGCCCACATGCCCACCATTTGGGCCCACGTGCCCCTTAGATCTTTTCACTAGCTTTGGGCCTATCTGCCCATTTCTTGTCATCATCGGGCCCGCGAGCCCATTTTTCTCCCACTTGCTTAAGCTTTCTACTTCTGCTCGAGCCCCACCGGCTCATTTTCTTTCTGTTATTGAAAACACCAAAAAAAAACGTCTTCTCACAAACTCAGTTTTTCGTTGAGGAGACGTCTCTGCTTGTCTCGGAGGGTGCTCCCAACCAGGGACTCCTCTTCTCCAACTCACTGATCGATCTGCTCGATCATTCACCCATTGTAGATACCACCTTTCCAATTCCGTCTTCTTTAGGAGTAGTTAGTATAGGAAAGAAGAAAATACGAGGTAAACGTGTGCCAGAAAGATATCTCCAGAAAATAGCTCAAAAATGCAAGGAATGTGCAAGGTTGCCAAGGTTTTTGGAAAATGCTATCCAGCTTGATGAAATACAATATGAGGATGAATTCAATGTAGATCATACACTGGGAGTTTACGAGGTTTTATCAGAAAAGATCTTGATTTTGAGGATGGAATTGAGGACTTGGCTGATGCGTATGCATCTGGGCTTAAAAGGTTTGAAGAACCATCAGCCACAGTGGATGAACCGACAAAAGAACTGAATCTTGGAACACCGGAAGATCCCAAGACAATCCTTCTAAGTGCAAACCTCACTCCCACTGAGGAACAAAGTTTAATTGAAATTTTGGAAGAATATAAAGACACGTTCACATGGACATACGAGGACATGCCGGGGTTAGACAACTCTTTAGTTGAACATCGTCTAACTTTGAGACCTGGAGTTACCCCGATCAAACAAAAATTAAGGAGATTCCACCTTGATGTTGCACTTAAGATGAAAGAAGAGGTCGACAAGTTACATCAAGCAAGATTGATTAATGTCGTCCTTTATCCGCAATGGGTGGCAAACATAGTCCCTGTCATGAAGAAGGATGGCCGAGTTCGGATCTGTATAGACTTCAGGGACTTAAACCGAGCGTGTCCTAAAGATGACTTTCCTCTACCTCATATTGATGTACTGGTTGATAACACTGCTGGATTCGAGATGTTGTCATTCATGGATGGCTATTCCGGTTATAATCAAATCCGGTTGGCCGAAGAGGACCAGGAGAAGACCTCGTTCATTACACCATGGGGAACCTACTGCTATGTCGTCATGCCCTTTGGACTAAAGAATGCTGGTGCTACCTATCAGAGGGCAATGATGGCTATCTTCCACGACATGATGCATACCCTTGTAGAGCTGTACGTGGACGACTTGGTCGTTAAGTCCAAAAGCCGAGAAGATCACCCGTAAGTGTTAAGAAAGGTCTTGAAAAGGGCTAGGGAATATAAGTTGAAGATGAACCCAAAAAAATGCATGTTTGGAGTATCCTCAGGAAAGTTATTGGGGTTCATAGTGAGCAAAAGGGGCATAGAGATCGACCCAAATAAGGCCAAAGCAATCATTGGTATGCCTCCTCCAAGAAATATGAAAGAACTTCGAGGTTTAATCGGGAGGCTATAGTTTGTCCGCCGGTTCATCTCACAACATTCCCAAAGGTGTAAACCTTTCTATGAGTTGACCAAGGCGGGCCGAGTTCAAATGGGATTCGAAGTGCCAAGATGCATTCGATAGATTGAAAAGATACCTGGCTAGTCCCCCTGTGCTTAGACCACCAATCCCTGGCAAGCCCTTAGTTCTGTATATCTCGATTTTGGAGAATTCTCTTGGGGCACTCCTTGCACAAGTGGATGAAGAAGGGAAAGAAAGGGCAACTTACTACTTGTCAAAGATCTTTGATCCATGTGAGCAGAAGTATACTGTAGTGGAGAAGACCTGTGCTGCGCTAGTCTGGGTAGTTCAGAAGCTTAAACACTATTTCTTAGCTCATGAGGTCAACCTTATTGCCCGCATCAATCCCAACAAATTCCTTCTGGAGAAAACTGTTCTGACTGATCGGTTAGGTCGTTGGCAGAGCTTCCTTTCCCAGTTTGATATCACCTATGTCCCCCAGAAGGTGATTAAGGGCTATGCCATTGCCGAACATCTAGCCCATCACCCTATACCCCTCTTTGACCCGGTCCAGTTGGAGCTCCCGGATGACGAACTGATGTTGATCCAATCTTCCCATCTTTGGACATTATATTTTGATGGGGCTCTGAATTCACACGGTAAAGGAATAGGAATCGTCCTTCTATCACCCAAGGGTGTCACCATTCCACAGGCATTTCAGCTTGACTTCCCAGCAACCAACAATATAGCTGAATACGAAGCCTTGCTGGCCGGGCTGGAGGCCGCTCATTTCTATGGTGCCACGGAATTGAGGGTGATAGGTGATAGCCAACTAATCCTTCGCCAAGTCCTAACCAAATACCGAACTTCTCATCCAAACCTCAAACCTTACCAAGAACTCATCTCTTGCTACATCAAACTCTTTTTCAAACTCACTTTTGTCCATGTTCCTCAAGCTCAGAACATCCTTGTTGATGCCCTAGCTTCCTTAGCTTCATCTCTATCAGTCCCGCTAGGTAGACAGGTGCGGACTATCCATGTCCGTAGAAGGTCGATGCCGGCGATTAAGGATGGTCGATTTCTAAAGATCAAGGAGAGATTTGGCAGAAAGGAATATTTAGAGCATAAAGAGGAAGTTTCTCTAGTCGAGTTGGAAGAGTTAGATGAGGGTGAGAAGCCTTGGTTTGATGAGATTGCAAGGTATTGTCAAGATCAGACATATCCACCTGGATCAAATGCAAAAGAAAAGAAGGCCATCAGGAGAGTATCCCAGAGGTATACCATCCTAGGAGGGGTGCTCTACAAGAGGAGCTTGAGTGGAATCTTGCTTAGATGCGTTGATGAAGAAGAGGCGGAATTGGTGCTTAAGGAAGCATATTCCGGGGTCTGTGGGGGCCATGTCAATGCTCAAGTTCTTGCCAAGAAAATCATCAGGCAGGGGTATTATTGGCCAACCCTAGAAGAGGATTGTTCCATCTTTGTTTGGCACTGTCATTCTTGCCAACTTCATGCCGACAAGATCTATTCTCCCGCATCTTCCCTTCATTCGATTCATGCCCCATGGCCCTTCGCCATGTGGGCTTTCGACATCATTGGCCCTCTAAGTGATCTTAACTCTGAAATCCGTTCCAAATCATTCATCTTGACGGCAACAGAGTACTTCACCAAGTGGGCAGAAGCGGAAGCGTTCGTGGAGATCAAGGCATCAACACTGTGCTCCTTCATCAAACGCAACATCATCGCCAGGTTCGGGATACCCGACGACATTATCACCGACAACGGACCGCAATTTCTCTCTCAAGATATGCATGATCTTTGCAATAAGTACCGCATTGCATTGCATCATTCATCTCCTTATTATCCGCAAGGCAATGGTCAAGCAGAAGCCACCAACAAAACTTTGATTAAAATCATCAAGAAAACATGTAAGTGGAGCAAGTTCGCAGACTGGCCAGATAAGTTTGTAGATGCCCTATGGGCTTATCGTACTTCTGTACGGACCCCCACTGGTCAAACCCCGTATGCTCTCGCATATGGAATGGAAGCGGTGGTCCCATACAAAGTACTCCTTCCATCACTCTGAGTTCAACTCGATAGGGACATCCCTGTCGATGAGAGGCGAGAATCTCTCCTTGCACAACTTGAACTCCTAGATGAAAGAAGGTTGGCTGCCTCTGAGCATACCTGGACTTATCAGAACCGATTGAAAAGGTTTTATCAAAAGAGGGTGGTAGAGAGAAAGTTCAAAATCAGTGAGATGGTAGTCAAACGTATATTTGTTAAGCCGGGTGGTCCCTGCTCCAATTTGCAACCTAACTAGGAAGGGCCTTTTGTTATAATTAAAAAATATCCAGGTAATGCATATGAGCTAACCAATGTCGATGGAGAAAAATTGAACCATCCATATAAAAAAACGTTTACCTCAAAAAATATTTTCCTTAAAAAAGAAAATGGAGAATTTCTGGTATGATATTAAGTCATCGATCCAAGAGTGTTAGCTAGAAGTGAAGGGTAGACATCACCCTACACACACAACACCTCCCGATCCTAGAATCTGGATAGCCCAACACTCGAGAGAGGCAAGGCAGAACCCTGAAGGCAGAAAGGAAACCTTACCCCATTCTCTTCTATTCGGTCCAAGATAGGCGAAGGGGACTAGAAGAGGATAGTATCGAAAATGCCTGCCACCTTAGTAGGAGGCCGTCTCATAGGGTGCAAAAGGGTACCAAAAGATGGGCAATGAACCCCACAGGTTTAAACAAATATGGGGCTGTCTGAATGAGTACCCGGAAGAATAGAAAATGAAGAAAAGGCACCAAACGATGGGCAATGACCCCACAGGTCAAAGACTTGTCTATGTAAGTGCCACATGTAGAAAAGACCCGAAGAGGCCGAACCCCAACAGGCAATTTGGGCATGAGTAGAGAAACCCTCCTCAAACACCCTCAAATCCTATCAGAGACTTCTTTTATTATTCTTCTATCTTAAAACCCTAGGGTAGGGTGAACTATCCAAACTCAGGGGGAATTCAAACCGATCAAGAGAAGAGGGCAAGAAAGATTCTAGGTAGGGAACCTTATTTTCACGTGGTGTTTATTGCTTGAATCTTGATCAACACTCAAAGATCGATGAATGGTCTCAATACCGGCACATTCTCCACAAAAATCCAAAAAAATAAATATTTTCAAAAATCCAAAAAAATCAAATATTTTCAAAAATTCAAAAAAATTGAATATTTTTAAAAATCCAAAAAAAGTTGAATATTTTCAAAAACAAAAAAATGCATCATTTAACTTAGCATAACCTTGAATTTTGTCTTTGCTAGCATTCATGTTTATCTTTATGTCTTGCATGTTTCATTTCCGCATTGCATATTTACCTTCATTATCACCCCATTAAGAGGGCTCCTCCCTTTGACCTAAGTCAAAGTTGGCCATAATAGGCAAAGGGACGAGTCGTTGTGAAGATATAATCCTCTTTTATCAAGTGTTTTCAGGGACTTTAAAATAAGAGGAGAAGGTTCTCTCAACGACAGGTAAGTTCTCTTAACCATTTCATTTCGGTCATTTAGGTTATTACACCTTGTTAAGAAGGCTCCTCTCTTTGACCTAAGTCAAGGCAGACAACAATAGGCAAAGAGATAAGCCATGGTGAAGATTTAATCCCCTTCATTAAGTGTTTCAGGATTCTGAGATCAAGAAAGGAGTGACTCTCACCATAGCAGGTAAGCTCTCTTAACTTTTACCTTGTTTGTCATTTTGTGCATTCTACCTGGTTAATAAGGCTACCCCCCTTGACATATAAGCAAGGCAAGACAACAATAGGCAACGGGGTAAGCCATAGAGCAGATTTAACCCTTCTATTAAGTATTTCAAAAAAGAAACACAGGTCAAGGAGGGGTGAGAATCTGGCCAACAGGTATGTCTCTTAACCCTACATCTATTATTTACTTTTATTATTTGCCATCCCTTAGAAGGCTTCACCCCTTGACAAACTCGCAAGGGGCTAAACCGAAATGTGATACTAACTACCCTTTTGAGCAATATCAAGCAGATCAAACAAACACTGAAGCAAATAGATGAAGATCTGATTACGCCATCAAGTGATACAACAAAGAAGAAAAGCAGCTACAACATCAGAAAAGCTAAGCCTGCTACAGATATCAGTGCCTGCTGCTACCCTCTCCAGGAGAATGACCACGTGGAGGAGGCATGGTAGCCGTGTCCGCCAAAGATGCTGCAGCCGCCTCATTGCGGCAATGCTCTGAAGAAGTAGCCAAGAACGCAGAAGCACCGTGCTCATGGCTCTGGCTCTGGCCACTCTGCCCCTGCTGGCTCCACCCGTGGTGACCCCGACTACGAGCGGCGCCGCCACTCCGGTGCGTACCACTCCGATGGGAGCTGCTCTGGTGGGTGCGACTCTGGCTCGACTGTGGAGGGATGCCCTGGCGGTAAACCTTCAATGTCGCCTCTGCTGCCGACAAACGAACATGCGACTGCAGGTGCATCTGCTCCAAAGATCGCATGGCCTGGCTATGCTGGCGCTCCATCTCGCGCATGGCTCTCTCATGTTGAAGGCGGAGATCCGAGACGATCATCTGATAACGAAGATTGGCTGGGGCAGACCGCAATGTCTCCACCTCGGCCTCCAAGGACTGGATACGGGAGGACATGCTACTCTGAAGCTCCGCAACCTGGAAGAAGAGGAAGAATATGAACCAAGAAAAATCAACAACCAAAATAGAGAACAATGAAAGATACCTCTACCTCCTTGGTCGTCAGGGCCTCTCTCGCCTCACTAAGACGCTGGCGGAGCTCAGCCACATCTTCCCTCGACAGAGAAGGAGGTGAACCCTCTACACGAGCCTTCCGCTGTGAACAGAAGAAAAACACATCAGAGCAAGGCAAGCATATGTCGAGGATACAAATGAAGGTCAAAGGCAGTGTCTACCTCAGTCTCCAGCATGCCACGAAGAGTGGCCACCTCCTGCCGAAGATCAACAATCTCCAACTGTTGGCGTAGCAGTAGAGCTTGAGCCTCCTGAAATGGCACGAAGGTCAGAAGAGAACAAAAACATAGAATTGAAGGAAAGTAAGAAGCATTTACCTGACCCTCTGTAACAAACAAGTGGCCGTACACCTCCGCGTATCGGTGAAGGTAGTCTCGGCTGTCCTCTGCCCAGTCAATAACTACCTCGCCACCTTCATACCACAAAGTGATCGAGGCGTGGTACCTCTCCACCCAGTCCACGGGGAGGAGTAGGCGCCTGGGACGGGCACCAACTAGGAGAAGAGGAGGAGGAGGCTCCAACCAGTCCTGCTCCAGACCAAGGGCGCGTGCCGAGAACCAAAGCCACAGTGGTGCCAGCTCATTGACGCATAGAAGATGAAGATCGCGGCCGAAGACACGACCAGCGTGGGCAATCCAGGGTTGGAGATGGTCGTCGGTCATGAGATATGGCCTCCAACACACTTGTGGGAAGCAAAATCATGATTATTATTTTAACAGGAGAATATTGATACACAAAATTGAAAGACATACCTCAGTGTGTGGGAAGCGGAGAATCTGTGCACGAATCAAAGCCAGTTGGCTGCGATGGCCCCCAGTAGGGCGGATGGGCTCCCAGCGAGCCATCAGAGGGAGGAGGTCGGGGTAGGATTGTTGTGCCTGACCAAGGGGGAAGTAGAGGTAGCTCCAGACCTGTAAAAGGCACAACTCGTCAGAACAAAGCAGATCAATACAAGTGTACAGGAAAGAAAAGCAGCTAAAAGTCACCTAGAGAAAAGGAGAGAAACCGGTGACCGAAACGGAACCTGCCTCAGGCTGGAGGCCACAGAACAGATGGGCGAGCATCGCTGCCCCCCACGCGTACGTGCCAACCTTCTCTAGGTTAGCAAGCAAAGGGAGGAACCACAGATGGATGCGGTCCGTCTTCGAGCCCAACAGAAGGCTCTCGAAGAAGAAGAGGAGGAAGCAGCGCAGGTCTACGTCCGCCTCCAAGGAGCCAGGTAACCCGGTAAATGCCGCTGCCACTTGGCCGACCATGCGGCAGAAAAAGCTGTCCTGGCTCTCACCACGGACACGATCGGCATCCACCAAGCCTACCATCTCACCAGCCTCTAGTCTGGCGATGGTGCGTAGGCCATCCTCCGGGTCGAACTCGGGCTCATCTGCGAAGAGGGCCCGGAACTCCCGTGAATAGTCGGAAGAGGTGGCACACACCACCGGCCTACCGTAAACACGAAGATCAGTGATGTGTGCAACATCTTCTAAGGAGGGCACCATGTGCCCCCATGGGAACAGAAACACGAAAGAGTCTGGGTCCCAGGATTCGCGGAGGACCTGCACCAGTGGTAGGTCCTCCCAAAATGGAGTCACCCGGAGGATGGGCCCGAACCCCATCTCCTCCAACCGAACCTACTGGAAGTCCGGTAGGCCGAGGTAGGCAGCATGCACCAGGTCCCACGAGATCCGGGATTTTATTCGGGCCTGCAAGAAATTCATTTCATTAGTTCACTAAATTTTTATTGCCAAAATGCAAAAGAGCTAATCATTAAGTGCAGGAAAAAGAAAAACGTACCTCTCGGACTGCCGGGAGCTCGGGCTCCTCGGAATCGGAGTCGTGGCGGCGAACACGTCTCGGCATCTGCGTCAAAAGGGAAGTTGACCTCAAATAGTGTTAGATACATTTATTTATTTCATTCACAAAAAAAAATCAAAATCAGAATGTGCCCTCCCCCCCTTTTGGAGAGGGAGGGCGCGCTCTACGCGTCCTCTAATTGAGGGCGCGCTAGGCGCGCCCCTGCACAGTGAGGAGAGAGAGGGCGCACTGACCGCTCCCTCCTCTTGGGGGCACAGTCAGCGTGTCCCTAAACCGGGGACGCACTCTGCGCACCCCCGGTTCAAGAGCGCGGTCAATGCCCTACGTTGACCGCACCCTCCTTCTTGCTCGATTTTTATTTTTGCGATAACTTCGTCAAATCAACTTGGAATCGCGTGAAACTTGAACCAAATTGAAGAGCATAACCCGATCTACATCTTTTATAACAGGGGTACTAACCTTTGATGGCATTTTGGACTCCGGATATGAGTTGGAGCTCTGGAGCTTCTGGTGCGAGGAGAGATAGTGTACAGGTGGAAATGAGATATTCTTACCCCCAAGGGGTATTTATAGAGTAAAAATGTGAAAATGGGAGAAATTTGAAAATATCATCCAAGGTTCAAAAAATCGAGCTGATCGCAATGCCACCGAAAGAATCCCAATTTGATGCACAGTTTGCTCAAAATAATTTTGTAAAGAAAAATTCTCTTTAAATTCTCACCAAAAATCCCTCTTTTCACATAACTTTGAATGTCTCAGTTCCTAAAATAGCTAGACATATTCATGCTTTTTATCATCACTAGCTAACATTTTTCAGCGGTCAGGAGAAAATTCTATGCATTTATTAGTCAGAAATGGCTAAACATGTAATTTTCAGGACCAAAATTGATAAAAAATGGCAAAAATTTCAGAAAGCACCATGTTGTTCAGAAAATCGAGCCAATCAAGGAGTCACCGAAAGAAAATTCATCAGACTCACAGTTTGCTCTGAAAAATTACCTAAAGAAAAAAGGCATGTTAAAACCTTTCAAAAATATCTTGTTTCATATTAAAAAATATTCAAGGTGTTGAAAAATAACAAGACATATTCATCATAATTGTCAACATCTGTCTTGCATTTTTCTGAAACAAGGTAAATTTCTATTGATTTTTCACTCAAATTTTCTATAAAAAAATCATTGTTTACTCAAAATAAAAACAACATGTCTGACAAGTTAAAGCAGGAAAAGAAGACCCTCAAGCAAGCAAAAGCTTCAACGCGGAGATGTAGCGGCGCTTCCGGTCAGGGTCCTCCTCAATCAGGAGGCCTGGGCGGCACACCCGACTCGTCTCCCACAAGGCAATGGCTGAGATCGCCTCCTCCTTATCATCCGCTGAGCCAAGCTGCCTACCCTTGATAGGTGGCAAGTGGGATAGCTTGGGAAACTTGTACCGAGGCAAGCTGATCTGAGAGTGGCAACGGTGAGCATTGTACAACACGAACGCCGAACCTGTAACCAGGCGGAGATCAACGCCAGGCACAAAGCACACCTGGAAGTCCTTCTACATCAGGGCAGCAGAAGAATACAAGAAGCTGGAACGGTTCATGGAGGCAAAGTGAGCACGCCACTCTAGCCTCTTCTTCACCGATGCACACCTGTTAGCGACTCTCTCGCCGAAGCCAAGTGCATTGGTATATGGGAACAAGGGGCTACGGCGGAAAAGCTACGACCTGGTGGCCACCTCACTGGCTGGATCAAACTTGAAGTGAAGATCGGCCCAGCAGGCCAGTAGAAGCATACTGCTGAAGGGAGGACGGCCCACGCAAGCTGCGGACAGTCCGCAGTACAAGAAGCCCAAAACTGAAGGCCCCAACTACGCACCGCTCCAGATGCCGTGGATGCACGAAAGCTGATCAACCTCCAGGAAACCATCCTCCGCAGGAAACAAGAACACTGCGGCAAGGCAAGCCGTGAAACCCTTTGCAGCGCGCAGAATCCGGTCCTCGTCCAGACCAAGAGCCGTCAGAAGAGAAATTGTCCAAGCCGCCAACTTGGGAACACTGATTCGCTTGCCGGCTAACAAGGTGCTGATCTGCCAAGTTTCGACAAAATCCTGCAAGAATTCCAAGCAAGAGAGGGGTCCTGAAGGGATGAACATACCTTCAGTTTCTCCCTTATTAGTCTGAGGGAGGCCGAAAAGGAGCTCTGCCTCTTCAAGAAGAACCGTACACTCAAAGTTGTTGAACACGAACGTGTGAGTGTCGGGATGCAACAACTCAACAAGAGCTCCCATCAAGCCGAAGTAAAGGGAGTAGCCTAAATATTGCTTAGCATGGATCAAGAGCCCGGTTAAGCCCCAATCTCTAAGAATAGCTTTGACCGACAAGCCGAGGACGTCAAGCAAGTCGGGAAGCCAAGGAGGAGAGCAATATCGGCGTGGTCCTGGGAAGTTTGGGTAATCCTACACCCAAACAGGAGGTAAGAGAAAATTCTTTAAGAAAAAAGAAGAAGAAAGTGGTTGAAAGCTAAAATTGGCAGCGAACTTACCAAGTCGGCGCCGATTCTGGCCTTCAAATGACCGGGGACGCTTGAAATACCTCAAACCAAGCCAACACGCTGCTTTTTCGAAGGAGGAGCCATCCTGGGTGTTGGTAGGACGATCTGGTCGTCTTAAGAGGTGTTTATATAGGGGAAATTGGTCCCGATTTGAGTCGAATTCGGATACGGTCGAAACAGGAAACTGAGATCGAACGCGCCCCCGAACTGAGGGCGCGCAGGCTGTGCCCCCGGTTCGGGGACACGTTCGGTCAAAATCTTTGAAAATTTCTCAAAAATTCCAGAAAATTCATAAAAATTCATAAAAATTTGTTAAATCAAATTTATTTATGTTTGGTCTTTATTAAGGTCGAGTGGATATCATTGTCCATTTGAAACTAACATTTTGATGAAAGACAAGAATTGCTTGCGGAAACAGAAGAATGGACATGGGAAACCCCAATAACTTGCCGACTAGCATATATGTCGCTAGTCGTGTATTATTATCTTATGCATTATTTGTTGAAGACCATGAGTACGGAGAAGACTTGACCCGATATCCCCTTCATCAAAATCTACGACAGTCGGGTCATCTCTGATGCTCACGGATAAGCCAAAGTTGTGCTGTGAGGGACGATGGTTCCCGAATGGGTATCTTGATCTCATAGACAATTTATATCTTCAACTATTTGTTATACAAGTTTTGTCTTGTTTTATTGAGCCCAGCATGCATCATGTAGCATTAATTGCATTACATTTTGTTTTGTCATTGCATACATCATTTCCTAATCTTCACCTTATCACCCTAATCTTTAAACCTTTCATCCTAATCATTCTGAATCCCACCATGTTCTCTAAACCCACCATGTTTTCTAGTCCCACCAACCTCTCTAATATCCCACCGTGTCTGTTAATCCCACCGTGTTCGGTAATCACCTTATACCTCCAAATCCTCCATCACCACTATGGCCATTACAACACTTCTTTGCTATTCATCCCACCATGGCAGCCAATTCGCCCCGCCAAGGGCCTTCTATTTGATTAGAACTTGCACCGTCACTATCTTCACGGTCTATGCTTAAACATTTGCCTTTCGAAATCTGAGATCATTCCATTCCGAATCAAATCTTGTCTCATGAAAGACTTAAATGAATCTAAGAGCCTGAATGTGCTCGATTGGTATTCTTTTACTTTTTCAAAACAAATCTCTTTTTTTAAAATTTTTTTAGCCCATCACAGTACAGGAACACCGCAAAGATCAGGTTACCGACTGATGATGAACCTACGAACCCATGTTTCGGGGACTCCCCACTGCGTTGGGGGTTGGCTATTCTTCTCTTGTGCCAATGGCACATCTCTTACCAATCGAACATAGGAAGACTTGATGAAACATGGCGGTTAACCAGGAGACTTGAGGAGATTCGTCTTGCCGAATCTGGTCGTTAAGCATGTCTATATCTACACCTTGATGCCACCTTTTCAGTCCATCACCATTTCACTCCACTACATTCCACTACGATCCATCTCGCTTCGCTACGCTTTCTCTACGTTTCACTCTGCTCCGCTACATGCCATTCCCTTGCAAAGCCGACATCAAGGCGAGGCAAGCTGGAGACACGCCAAATTGGCTTGATTCGGAGCCCCAGACTCTTATTCCATAGGCGATATCCTTTATTTGACCGTTATCTGATCCGGATTACCTTTTGGAGTTGAGCTAAGGACATGGGTGGAGCCCCTCGCAAGTTGAGAATGGACCAATGATTTCCGGAATAATGTCGTAACCTTCAAGCGAGAGCCACGCGCGAACTGTAAAAACATGAAGCCTGCTCGATGAACCGACCTTGAATGGTCCATAATTGAAGGTCTCGGGGTCCCGCATGTGTTCCGTAACATTCAGGGTTTCCGAGAAGTCATTTCGGTAGGCGTTAGTCAACGACAGCTTTCGTTATGGCTTTTTTGATCTGTACTGACACGGCTATCCCAGACCACGCGTTAGTCCTTTCTGGTCATCCCCGGGTCTTTTTGGGTCATCCGGGTCGATTCTAGCCAAATATTTTCATCAATCATGGCCATACATCTGGTTCGGTCAATTTTAGGGTTTCGCGGCTTTTCTGAGTTGCGGTTCACGTTTACCGGGTTAATCTCATATTTTTCGATGACTTCGGGTTTTCCGATCATACCAGACTTGTTCGGTCATCATTTTAAGTCATCCTGAGTTGACTCGAGATTTCTCGACCGGAACCATGCTCTTTCGGATCTTCGCCACGAGTTTCGACTTTCCGCGAGAGGGTAAACTGGTAGAAAGCCCCGTGCAAACGTCTCGGGAGTCATGCCGGCTGGTTTACCGACTTGAGGAGGTGAGGTTGAAGGCCCTCTTTCCAATGCAACAAACGGGAGCCGAATCAGATGTCCCGTTTGCAAGATATAGCTCGCGGAACACGCGCGCAGGAGAGAGAGTCTACCGCGCCCCCGCTCCCCTTGAAAGGGGAGGGCGTGCCCTACGCGCCCTCAACCTGGGGGTGCGCCCTGCGTGCCCCTGGTTCCTTTGAAAAGCGGGGGCACGGTCGGTTTCTGAAAATCGGAAATTTCTCCGATTAGCACCTTCTAAACTGGATTTTTGGAAGGTTTCCGCGGATGATTTTCGATTATTTGTACCGCGCCCCCGGTTCAGGGGCACGCTATGTATATCAAGTCGATTTTTAGCAATTTCCGGAAGTTTCCAACAAATTTTAGCAGTGAGACGCGTACCGCACCCCCAGTCCCTTTGAAACAGGGGGGCGCGCAGACTGCGCCCCCGAAGTGAGGGCGCGCCCGGAGCGCCCTCAGGTGGAGGGCACGCCCTGCGCGCCCTCGTCCCCTTTGAAAAGCGGGGGCGCGGTCGGTCCAGTTTCCATTTTTTACACCGGCTTCCTTCCCCTATAAATTGAGGGCCATTCTCAACGACCCAAGGTTAATCGCTCATGCCTAGCTTGTCCAGAGGTCATCCAAGCTCTTCCCCAAAGCCGTCCCGACGTCCAAAGGCGATCCGACATCAAGAGATCGATCCCGAAGTGAAGGAGAAGGCTCGATCCGGGCGTTCTGCATCAACCAACTTCATCGACTTCTTCACAAAATCTGGGACTCCTTCAGAAAACTTCATCTCCACCTGACGGCACTCAATTCCGACTTTCCGTTTGTTCATGGCGATTGCTGCACTGAGGGCGCACGTCCAGGTTCTATTTTCTATATCCGCCCACTTTCAGAATTTTTAAAGAATTCTACAGGAGTATTTATGAGAAATCATCATCATAGGAACTCTTCCTCTCTGAGTCTTCTGTCTACTCCAACAAACGGCACTCGATTCTGACATCGGGGTCGTCCGTAACATCCTCTGCACCAAAGTCGCGCCAGAAGGGTGCAAAGCTACCCGAACCGGCCTTCTTCAACCAACTCGGCTTCAAGTCAAGCCGATCCATTCCATAAGCTTTCTCAACTCAGTTAACTCAGTTTATTTATTGTTTTAAAGCATATTTTAGTTCATTTTCATCATTTTTACATAATCAAAAATACAAAAAAAGGGGTTAGGATTCGCCCCAATCCGGTGAGTTCAATTTCATTTGCTTCTTTCTCATCTTCTCTCTACAGTTACTTCACTTCCCATAGTTCTAATCGTTTTCTTTCACTTGGTTTATTGTTCTAGTTGCACAGGTCTATCGAGCTAGCATTGGTTGGAGACTCTTCTTCATCGGCCGGCCGAAGAAGAAGAAGGTTGAACCCATATCCCGATCTCCCGCGCTAAGGTACATGGTCAAAACAACTCAATCTTGTTGTTATTCCATAAAGAGGAGCCCGCGGCTCCTGGTGACCACCTTTTATTTATGTTCTAATTTCATCTCCTCCTCACTCTCCTCCCACATGACCCGAACCATCTCCGGAGCTCGAGTGACGTCGTGAGATGAAAGTTCGGGGATCAATGTGAGTGTGGGATCAAGGTGAGGAGTCTTTACCGCTTTCCGAGTGTTTTCAATTCACTCCCCTTTTTCCCCTATTCCATCTTTCACCTTTTTCTTGAGGTGCCGATTCGGAACTCGTTTCCGGAGTCGACAATGCTGGCACTTGAAGAGCAAATCAGGACGCCAGGGTCCAAGATGTTCAAAACAGGCCAACCGGGCCAAGAGGACTTGCAGACCGGCCTTACCAGGCTGACATGACTTGAAGACCGGCTCATTGTGCTGTTTACATGAAGCTGTCCCATTGGGCCTTGGACATTTAAAAATTACACTTAACTAAATCTGAAGGCAAAATGCCAAAATTAAATAAGGGGTTAGCACCACCACGTGGGCACTCCACCTTGGACGGCTCATCCGGCTTGCACCAGAATGGTGACCCGAACGTAGGCGCAGGCCAGCTCCTGTTGTAGACAATTTTTTCCACTACTTGGAAAGTCAAAAGATTATGTCTTGTAGGATGGGTAAAAAGTTTACATTTATCATAAAATAAGGTGGCATGCTGCCAAAATTTTCTCAGTCAAGTGGGATTTTTTTACCAAGGGAAAGACTTTGTCACATTTACACTTTGATAGCATTGAACATGGCATATGAACTGCCACATCTGTTGTACATTGACATGGAATATTTTGAACATAATATTTCAAGTGCCAAGTCATTTGTGTGTGATCGGGCATCGATACTAGCCTGACGGACCAAATGTGATGCGAACCGAACAAAAGTTAATCAAATCTGAACATAACTTAATCATATCTAAAAATATATTTAAACCAATTTTAAACATGCTTAAAACAGGTCATTAAAGCCTTAACATTCAAAAAAATCAGATTTAATACAAACTGGAGAAAATGACTCAATGCACTTAATCTATTGGAATTCATCTTTTTTAAACAAGTGAAAACAAAATGATTCTTAACCAACTAAAATGAACACATTAAAAACACATTAAAGCATATAAAATCCATCTTAAAACATGTGAAATCAGATCATTAACAATCTAGAGATTAGACCTAATCAAGTGGAATCAAAGTTTGAAAATGTTTAAAACATACCGAACACACCCGAATTGGTATTAAAACACCAACAAATATGAGAAGACCACATGAAAATGACTCAACTCATGTCATCTAAATCAACATAAGTCAACTCCAAACCAAATATAATCAAATTTGTTTGCATCTCATCTAGTTCGAAAGGCTGGGGCCCTTTGTGTTCTTTACATGTTGTGGATGTGCACGCTCTCATCAAACAAGATCACTATGGCAGTTAATCAAGGGTGTTCAAGTGTTTGCTCGATGTAAATGAACATCAGTATTCACACCATCTGATGGAGAGAGGTCAAAATATTTTCATAGAACCCGAACCTCGGCTCTATACTCTTTTAATATCACTTGGGCTATCTAGTAGTTTTTATCGTCTATCACCTATTTTACTAGAAAATTTGGGTACAATATTTCAACATTAAAAATAAAAAATCTTTTAAACACATTTAAAAGCAAAATATTCTTGAGGTTCCCACAAATTGGCACGCCCTGTGGGACCTCTCTTTCCCTTCATCTCTCTACCATAGCATTCTGAGAGGATGCACATCCACTATCTCTTTAAAAAAACTCTCTACATGTGATCAAGTCGGCCTTGTATGTTTTTGCAGGTTCAATGGAGTTTGACAATGGTGTTCATTATTCCAAGGCCTACGTCAACAGCCATTGCATCAGTGCTATCACTGTTGGCATCACTTTTGGCTGCATCCCTAAAGTTGTGCTGCACCGTGACAGTCTAGGTGCCGCCCTAGAGGAACTATTCACTACTGAGGAAGAGGTCCATCTCCTCCAACAACTAAAAATAGCTTCAACAGATGCTACTTCACTCCCCGAGGCCTTCCTCCTAAAGTTGCCTCAGTCGGATCCTCCTCAGGAGTCATTTTCGGTGAAAGTTGTCACCGTTAACTATGGGCCCGCGCCCGCATCTCCTCAACCGAGTCTACGCAAGCTTCGGCTTGAACTTGGCTCCCACCACAACTTGGAGGTTGGCAACGTACGGTGCCCTTGGAACTGTGCCTACCTGGCCACTTTCGTCAAGATTCCCTCTGAGTTTAGGGAGAAGAAGCACCGCCGCCCGCGACTTATCATCCTGCCCCTTGTCAACCGGTTCATTGCTGTAAGCTAGTTGGAGGATGACTCATGGGCCCTTGTTGCACCCATCATTAAGAATGTGCTTACTGCATGGGGAAAGCATCAACCTTCTGCCCATTCCAAGAAGATCGGCCAACTAGTGGCTGGAGATGCTATCAAGAGGGGGCAGCCCTCTCTTCAAAAATCTGAAGACTTGAGCCGATCAATGGCTCCCATGGTACTAGCTCGGGTGAGGGACCATTACTTGGCTCGTCTTCCCTTCTTGGACCGATCAGCGGTTTATGCTGAAAAGAACCCACTAGTGCTGTCACCTGCCCCTCAAAAGTTCTATGTAAATGGTCGATTTGCCAACCAACCATTTCAGTTCTTTGCCCAACTGATTGGGAGCAAACTCCCCATGAAGTTTTTGGCTCACTTGGCTGACCGATCAACGGTATATCCCAAGAAGACCCGGCAGCAACTGCTTGCAATAGTGAAGACTCCACCAGTCAGCCCTACTATTGACTTTTCATTTCAGCAA
Source organism: Cryptocoryne crispatula var. balansae (assembly GCA_036172225.1). NCBI lineage: Eukaryota > Viridiplantae > Streptophyta > Magnoliopsida > Alismatales > Araceae > Cryptocoryne > Cryptocoryne crispatula. The sequence continues at coordinate 28,027,044 of CM069922.1, forward strand.
CCAGCTCCGCCTATTGGGGGCATGTCCCCCATTCAAGCTTCTTCTCACCGAGATCCCGGACAATGGACTCTCCTGCCAACTAGGGGCAAGGATTTAGGCCCTCTATCCCAGTCCCAAAGGACCTGCCCTATAGAAGGGGGTTGGTGCTTCATCGGCCGATGTTTCCTAAGGACACCTCTGAACATCAAGTGACACACGTGCCAACATGCCAAATGTTGGCTTTCACATGTTGCATAGTGGGAGCTAGTCGCCATGAAGACATAGTAGAAGGCTCTCGGACTACAGCTCATGTTGGGCCCATGACGTGTAGCAAAGCTAGTAAACATCTCGCTACCGTTACCAATTCCACACACCATCACAATGAGAAAGATACTGTGCAAAATGAGGGGAGTGAGGTCATGCCTCCAACCTTGACAATAGAAGACCTTTGGCGTGAGAATCAATGGTTCTAGGCCCTCCTTGCCAATGCTAATTTGCTTCATTCTCAGCCAGTACAAGCATCAGGTGTCGTTGAGGCTTCAGATGGGCCCTGTGTTGCCCAAGGAGAGCTACTGCCTATAGTGCAACCTCATCCTGCTACTCCTATGCAGCCAGCCCCAAGGCCATACATTGACGATGAGGTCTTCATTTCACGTTAGTATTAGGCACCACTGCTTCCACAACTGCAAGATCCCTTGGAGCCCACTCAACGGGCTGTGATAAATCAGATGATTTCTAGGTGGCTTGCGCAGCAGAATGATGAACATAGTGTGGTGGGCCTTTACCAGGTTCCATTCCCACTACACCACCAATATGTCATACTCTGCTCTAACATCTCCAAGGTGCCCAAGTGTTCCAAGTTTGACAAGCGTGGGTCCCCTAGGGAGCACTTGACGCTTTACTACACACATATGGGTGAACTAGCACACTGCGAATCATACTTGCTTAAGTACTTCGCCACCACTCTGACAGGCACAACCTTTGAGTGGTATTCCAACTTAAAGCCTGGGTCAGTAGTTGACTGGCCTGGTATGCAAAAAAAAAATTCCTTGAGAAGTTTAGCTTTCTAAACGGCCACACACACTGGTCGAGTTGACCATCATGTTTCAAGGACAGAATGAATTGGCGATCGACTACATTCACCGCTGGATGAATGTATGCAAGAAATGTGTCAATCCCCCTTTAAACGAGGAGGCAATCACATTATGCAAAAGGGGCCTACAAGCCGAAATCTAGGAGAAGGTGTTGGGGACAAGAATTCAGACATTTGAAGACTTAAATATTACCGTTGCTGACATAGAACACTTCTATGTCAACAACCCTTTGATGACTACACCAAAGCTAAGGCTGATAAAAGACAAGCAGTCAACTTCCCAGAACGTCAACGTGGTGGACACCTCTTCCTCAAGGAATAATAGCCCTGGGGGCAAAAAGAAAAATGTTACAAAGCCTCTTCTAAAGACTGTCAATATTTTGAGGCCATGAGCCTCGTGGGCATAACGCATGGCCAAGCCATATTCTTTTAGTAGGAAATACTCAAAGAAGCTGTTCGACATCTGTATGAAGAATGATTTGATCAGTTTACCACAGATGAAGCATCCCAATAATGCTCAAATAAGTGGGGAGCATAACTTCTATCCTTTTTACAGGATGGTCGAGCATGTCTATGAAGACTGCTACTAGTTCAAGGATGTCATCGAGTCTCTGATAAATAACGAGGTCCTTAACCTTAGAAAACAACTAGTGAGCCCGCCATAACCTCACTATCAAGCTCAGAAGCAAACAGACTTCACCGTTAACATGGTGCATTTTCAATCACCGTACCCTCACACGAGCTTCTCTTATGTCATCCATGCCATACTAGAGGACAATGTACAAGAAGATCAACAAACTAGGGGCACTTCACGCGAGTCCACTTGCCCCCAGGAATCTTCTTTATTTCAAAAGCTTATTCAAGATCTGATTCAAGAAAACATCCAGTCACTGGTCAAACCTGCAAAAGACATCAACAGTGTACAACAAGATGAGGGCAGTGAATCTAGTAGCACAACCCAGTCTCCAATGAGCTTTTCGAAGAGGAAGATATCATCTTCTGTGGCTCAAACATTGGATGCAGGCCTATCGTGGCACCATCCTCTTCACGTGCTCCTATCATCTTTGATGAAGGTAGCACTCCTCAGATAGGAGCAACAACATAACATAACCAACAAGGGAGTGCACCGTTTAACCTCACAGTGGCGGACCTCTGGCAACAAAATCAACAACTTAAGGCCATCTTGGCCAATGTTGAGTTGTTCGCACCGTAAGTAACTCAAAGTTCAGGAGCCCTTGAGATCTCTAAGCCCTATGTCACTTAGGCTGGGCCCTCCTTGACAACCCCACTGTGGTTAGTCAGTTATCAACAATCAAACATGGGGGAGTCTTCAAAAGATGAGGCATGCATGATCCCTCATAATCAACCACCCTAAGTGTGCATAGATCTCTCTCATATGGCTATGATTGAGCAACTAATCGACTTGAGGCAATCTCAGCATGAGAAAAGACACAATGTAGTAAGTCACCCTCAACCTGCCTTGTGTCACCGGCAACAACATCCTTGTGTTAGTGACTGACCAAGGGGAAGGTTTCAGTCAAGTCATGCAAAAAGCAAGCAACCAACAGCACATGGGGGTAACATCATCAATGACTCCTCATCAAGGAGAAACAACACCAGGGGCTAGAATGCCACCATGGCTTCCCTGCCAAAGACTCCTTCGACAAGACCCACATAGGAAGTGCGTGCACTAAAGAGGTACTCTTTCCCATAGGAATGCACCAGAAAGCTATTTGACATGTGCATGGAAAATAATTTGATTTGCCTGCCTCTGATGAGACATCCCAAAGAGGCTGGAGGGACTCGGGAACCCAGCTATTGCCCCTACCATAGGGCCATAGGGAACTCGATTGATGATTGCTTTCAACTCAAAGACTTAGTTGAAGCCATGATTCACAATGGGGTATCGACATGGGAGACCTACTAGTGCTCCCTCCTCAACTCCATCATAGAGTCAAATGGACAAACAATGCCACCATGAGCATGGTACAACATCGGCAACCAGAGACCAGTCAATAGTACACCTTGTTGTCGACTCTAAAAATGGGTTCTGGATCGGCACCTCAAGAAAAGGTAATGACAGAATAGAGTAAAGGGAGTGAATCAAAATATACTCGGAAAGCGGTAAAATCCTCACCTCGGTTCCACACTCACATTGATCCCCGAACCTTCATCTCACAGCGTTGCTCGAGCACTAGAGATGGTTCGGGTCATGTGGGTGGAGAGTGAGGAATAGAATGACTTAGAACATGAATAAGAGAAGAAGTGGTCGTCAGGAGCCGCGGGCTTCGCTTTATGGAATAAAAAATAAGATTGAGTTGATCGTGTGTACCTTAGCGTGGGAGATGATGTGTGATGTCAACCTTCTCCCTCTTCAGCCGGTTGATGAGGGAGAGTCCAACCGGTGCTAGCTTAATCAATCTGTGCAACTTAGAACAATGAAACAAGTGAAAGGTTTGATTAGACTTGGGAGAAGTGTAGAAACTGAAAGAGAAAGATAAAAGAAAGAAATAATTGGATTCAGACTCACCGGATTCGGGGTGAGCCTTAACCCCTTTTTTTGTATTTTTGGTTATGTAAAATGATGCAAAAACTAAATAAAAATAACTTAAGGATGATGTAAATGAAAGATAAGAAAGACTTATGGAGTAGAGCGGCTCAGATCGGAGCCAGGATGAGAAAAGAAGATCGGTCCGAATGGTCTGCCCTCGGATGGGTGCAGTCCCCTCTGGCGCGACTTTGGTGCAGAAAATTCTACGGCTGATCCCGATGTTGGAATCGAGTACTGTTTGTTTCTATGGATGGAGAACTTGGAGAGGAAGAGATCTTATGTTGATAACTTCTCCGGAATCCTTCCATACAGGTCTGTGGAAAATCTGTAAGTGAACAAAAATAGAAAATAGAACCTAGATGTATGCCTTCACTGCAGCAATTGCCACGGACAGTTGGAAAGTTGGAATTGAGTGCCACTAGTTGAAAAGAAAGGAGGACGAAGAGTGGAACGCAGAAAAAGCCCAGAAATTTTCTGTTGAAGCTGATGAAGTTTGGTAATGTGGAGTGCACGGATCGGGCCTTCTTCTTCACTTCGGGATTGATCCCTTGACGTCGGCTCAGATTCGAACATCAGGACGACCTCAGGAGGAAGCTTGGATGACCTCAGGACAAGCTAGAGTGTGGGTGGTAGCCCTGGGTCATTGGGAATAGCCAGTATTTATAGAGACGGAGAACCAGTTCAAAACAAGAAAACTGGCCGACCGCGCCCACGGGTTGAGGGCGCGCAGGTCACGCTCTCAACTTGAGGGCGCATAGGCCGCACCCTCAGGGTGAGGGCGCGGTTAGCTCGCCCCCACTTCGGGGGCACGGTCGATGCGTTATTTCTAAAAATAATCAGAGCCTTCTAGAAAATTTCTAAAAAATGACTTGACATAACGAGCGCACCCCCGACTCGGGGGTGCAGTCAAAATAACTGATTTTAAGCGGGGGAAAACTTCCAAAATCCAGTTTAGAAGGTCCAAACAGGGGCAGTTTCCAGTTTTCGAAACTAACCATGCCCTCAGTCCGGGGGTGCACTGACTGTGCCCCCGATTTGAGGGCACGCAAGGTGTGCCCTCACAGTGAGGGCGTAGTCACCGCGCCCTCCCCTTTCAAGGGGGATAGGGGCGTGGTACACTCTCTCTCCTACGCGCGTGTTCCGTGAGCCGTAACTTGCAAACGGTACATCTGATTCGGCTCCCGTTTGTTGCGTTGTAAAGAGGGCCTTCAACCACATCTTCTAAAGTTAGTAAACCAACCAACATGACTCTCGAGATATTCGCACAGGGCTTTGACTACTGGTTTACCCTGCCGTAGAAAGCCAAAAACTGGGGTGGTAATCCGAAAAGGCACAATTTCGGTCGAGGAATCTTGGGTCAACTCAGGATGACTTAAAATGATAATTGAACAAGTCTGATATGATCAAAAAACTTAAAATCAGTGAAAAACCCGAGATTAACCCGGTAAATGTGAGATGATCCTCAAAAAAATTGGGAATAACTAGGAAACCCTAAAATCGATTGTATTGGCCGTGTGGCCTAGATGATGACAATGCATGGCTAAGATTGACTTGGATGACCCAAAATGCCCCGGTGATGACCGGAAAGGCCTAACACGTGGTCCGGGATAGTTGTGTCAACACGGATCAAAAAGCTGTAACGAAAAGCTATTATAGAACAACACCTACCGAAATGACTTGTCAGAAACCTCGGATGTTACGGAACACATGTGGGACTCCCGAGACCTTCAATTATGGACCATTCAAGGTTAGTCATTGAGCAAGCTTCGTGTTTTCACATTTAATGTGCGGCTCTCGCTTGAAGGTTACGACATTATTTTGAAAATCATCGGTTCATTCCCAACTTACGAGGGTCTCCACCAATATCCTTAGCTCATCTCCACAAGATATACGGATCAGATAATGGTTAAATAAAAAATATCACCCATGGAATAGGAGTCTGGGGTTCTGAATCAGGCCAAATTGGCATGTCTACAGCTTGCCTCGCCTTATGTTAGCTTTGCAAGGGAATGGCATGTTGCGGAGCGGAGTGAAATGTAGAGAAAATGTAGCGAAGTGATATGGATCGTAGTGGAATGTAGTGGAACGAAATGGTGATGAACTAAAAGGGTTGCATCAAGGTGTAGATATAGACATGTTCAATGACCAGATTTGACAAGATGAATTTGTAGACACACAATTTTGATCCAGTTGGAGAGCTTAAATTCTTGTTTTTATGAAGTATATTTGAGTAACCTTTCGAGGGAACCAAGTTTTCCGAAAAAATCAGGTTTTTCGGCACATTTCGAAGTAGATTGATGGGGCGTTGACCAGGTCAACGCGCCCTGCTTATAGGGCACCTGGCGCCCTATAAACAGGGCACCAGGCACCCTATAAATAGGGCACCAGGTGCCCTACTGGTGGGGCGCCTACATCTGGTCTGACTGACTGGACAGGTTGATGGGACAATTCTACAGATAAAGTTGCCCTCTTCTTGCCTATAAAAGGACCCCCATTTGGAGGCTTTAGGACACACCAAGGGCGTCCCTCACCTCCTCTCATCCACCACTACACATCCCAAGCCTTGCAACCCCCTCCAAGCTCTCAAACCATCCCAAAACCATCTCCCAAAACCCAAAAAAATCATAGTTGCTTCTTGAAGGGATATTCCAGCAAAATGAAGTTACCCTTTTTTGTGCTGTAGAAAGACCCTCATATGAAGGTTTTTGGACACCCCAAGTCCGTCTCCCACCTCATCTCATCCACCACTACGAATCTAAGTCTTCATAGCACCCTCTCAAGCCCTTAGAGTATCCCAAAATCCTTCCCCCAAAACCCAAAAACCTGCAGTTTCCTTCTTCAAAAATATGATTTTTCTCCAACTTTGAGGGCCTCTACACTCTATTTATCTTACATCTAGTACCAAAACACTCTTCCATTAGTTTCACTTGAGTATTGGCTACTTGAAGAAGTCCTTTTTCCGTCTTGAAGGTCTTCCTACACTCCGGGGCGACACCGCGAAGAAGGGAAGAAAATCTGCTGAAGCCAGTCCCTGGTGCCCCGTATATAGGGCGCTTTGACTTTGGTCAATGCGCCCCATCAAGGGAACACCTGCAGCAGGCGCCCCATATATGGGGCACTAGCAGGGGCAGACCCCATTTTGCATTTTTTTGAGTTTATTTACCTTTCCGGTCGATCTTTTACTCCCCCCTTTCATTTTAACTCTCATTAACATGTCATTTAGCATATATTGAGCCACTCATTTGCATTTTCATGCATATCTAAACCTTCTAAATAGGGGTTGGGATTTAGTCCCAAGCCGGTTAGTCTCTTTCCTTTTGCATGTTAGAATTCAAATTTGAGCACGATACTATGCTTTCATTAGAACTAATGAACCTTTCACTTGTTTCTATGTTTTCTTATGGACATTTTTAGGTAAATCCGATTGAGGCGGAGCTTCAACCGGATCGAAGACGAATGACTCACTAAGCTCTCTTCTTTCAGCCGGCCGAGAGAGGAGAAGCCGGAACCCAACAATCTCCCCGCTTCCAAAGGTACGACGGTCATTTCTCCATTTCATTTCTTTTCATCCTACTATATTTTGGAGCCTTTGGCTCCTGGCTACCACAACCACTAACATCCCATCCACCAAGTCCCCAAAACAAGCGTAGGGGCCGGAAAGGGAAGATCTATGGATGTCCCGTTTCGGGTGCTTACAGAATTTTCTTGAGTGTCCTGGATAACCTGCATGTTTCATCAAGTCTTTCTATGTTCAATCGGTAAGAGATGTGCCACGGGCACGAGAGAAGAATAGGCAACCCCCAATGCAGTGGGGAGTCCCCGAATCATAGGTTCATAGGTTCATCATCAGTCGGTTACCCGATCTTTGCGGTGTTCCTGTACTGTGATGGGATAAATTTTAAAAAGATTTGTTTTGAAAAATAAAAGAATACCAATTGAGCATATTCAGGCTCTTAGATTCATTTAAGTCTTCCAAGAGACAAGATTCAATTCGGAATGGAATGATCTTGAATTCCAAAAGACAAATGTTGAAGCTTAGACTGTGAAGATAACGGGTTCAAGCATGATCAGATAGAAGGCCCTTGGTGGGACGAAGTGACTGCCACGGTGGGATTAATAGCAAGAAGGGTGTTGCAGTGGCCACAGTGGGGATAGAAATGAAAGATTTGGAGGCACAAGGTGATTACTGAACACAGTGGGATTATCAAACACGGTGAGATTAGAAAACACTGTGGGATTAGAAAACACAATGGGATGTTAGAAAGATCGGAATTAGGGTGTACGATGAGAGAATATCCCTGGTAGGGTTCAGAGATATCCTGATGGAGGTAGAAGAACATGAATGGATGTATGCAATGATAATGAAAAATGCAATGCAACTGATACTACATGATGCATGTTGGGCTCAAGAAAACGAAAACAAGACATTTTTAATAATTAGTTGAAGATATAGATTGTCTATGAGGTCAAGATACCCATTCGGGAACCATCATCTCTCACAATGCAACTTTTGGCTTATCCGTGAGCACGAAAGATGACCCAACCATCATAGATTTTGATGAAGGGGATCTTGGGTCAAGTCTTCTCCACATTCACGGTCTTCAACAATAATGCATAAAATAATAATACACGACTAATGACTTATATGTTAGCCGTCAAGCTATGGGGGTTTCCCATGTCCATTCTTCCGTTTTCGTGAGCAACTCCTGTCATTAATCAAAATGTTAGTCCCAAATGGACAAAGATGTCCACTTGATCTAAAAAAAAAACAAGAACAAATTTGATCTAACAAAATTTTTTTGATTTTTTTCGAATTTTTGGTGAATTTTCATTGAATTTGACCGAATGTGCCCCCGAACCGGGGGCGCGGCCACCGCGCCCTAAGTTCGGGGGCACGGCCTATGCGCCTTGGGTTTGGGGGCGCGGCCACCACACCCCCACCTCGAGGGCGCGTTCGGTCCCAGTTTCCTATTTCGATCGAATCCGAATTCAATTCAAATTGGGACCGGTTTCCCCTATAAAAACACCCCATAGGATGACCAGAACGTCTTACCAACACCCATGATGGCTCCTCCTTTGAAGAAACAGCATGTTGGCTCGATTTAGGGTATTTCAAGCATCCTGGGTCATTTAAAGGCTAGAATCGGTGCCAATTTGGTAAGTTTGCTGCCAATTTTAGCTTTCAACCACTTTTCCTCTTCTTTTTCTTAAGGAATTCTCTCTTACCTTCTATTTGAGTGTAGGATTACCCAAATTTCCCAGGACCTCGCCGGTATTGCTCTCCTTCTTGGCTTACCGGCTTGCTTGATGTCCTCGATTTGTCAGTCAGAGCGACTCTTTGGGATTGGGGCTTGACTGGGCTGTTGATCGTGCCAAGCAGTATTCAGGCTACTCCCTTGACTTCGTCTTGATGGGAGCTCTCATTGAGTTGTGGTACCCCGACACTCACATATTTGTGTTCAGTAGCTTCGAGTGCATGGTTCTTCTTGAGGAGGCGGAGCTCCTTCTTGGCCTTCCTTAGACTAAAAAGGGGGAAACTGGAGGTATGTTTATCCCTTCTAGACCACTCTCTTGCCCGCCGAGGATCGGCAAATCAGATCCTTATTGGCCGGCAAACGAATCAGCGTTCCCAAGTTGGTGGCCTAGATAATTTCTCTTCTGATGGCTCCTGGTCTGGACGAGGACTAAATCCTATGTGGCGCAAAGGATTTTGCGGCTTGCCTTGCCGCGGTGTTCTTGTTCCCCACAGAGGATGGCTTCTTGGAGCCTAATCAGCTCTCATGCATTAGCGGCATCTGGAGCGGCACATGGCTGGGGCCCTCAGTTCTGGGCTTCTTGTACTGCAGACTGTTCGCAGCTTGCATGGGCCGTCCTTCTTTCAGCAATGCACTTTTACTGGCTTGCTGGGCTGATCTCCACTTCAAGTTCGATCCAGCTGGTGAGGTGACAACCAAGTCGCAGCTCTTCCGCTGCAGCCCCTTGTTCTTGTACGTTACTGCACTCAGCTTTGTCGAGAGGGTTGCTAACAGGTGTGCATCGGTGAAGAAGAGGCTAGAGTGCCATACTCACTTTGCCTCTATGAACCATTCTGGCTTCCTGCACTCTTCTGCTGCCTTGATGCAGAAGGACTTCCAAGTGTGCTTTGCACCTGGCGTGGATCTCCGCTGGTCACCGATTCAGCCTCCGTGTTGTACAATGCCCACCGCTACCATTCTTAGATCGGCTTTCCTCGGTATTTGTTTCCCAAGCTATCCCACTTGCCACCCATCAAGGGCAGACAACTTGGCTTTGTGGATGACGAGGAGAAGGCAATTTCAGCAGTTGCCTTGTGGGAGACGAGTCGGGTATGCCTCCCAGGTCTCCTGATTAAGGAGGACCTTGGTCGGAAGTGCCGCTACATCTCCGAGTTGAAGCTTTTGCTTCCCTGAGAGTCTTCTTTTCCTGCTTTAGCTTGTCAGACATGTTGTTGTTATTTTGAATAAACAATTATTTTTTATATAGCAGTTTTCATTAAAAATTTAATGAAAATTTACTTTGTTTTAGAAAATTACAAGACAGATGTTGACAATTATGATAAATATGCCTTGTTATTTTTCAACTCCATGGAAGTTTTTTAATATGAAATGAAGTACTTTCCATAGATTTTATTGCCTATTTTTAACTAATTTTTCAAAGCAAACCATGAGTCCGGTGAATTTTCTTTCGGTGACTCCTTGATTAGTTCGATTTTTTGAACAACATGGCGCCTTTTGAAATTTTTGCCATTTTTATCAATTTCGGCACTGAAAAATACATTTTTAGTCATTTCTGACTAAGAAATGCCTAGAATTTTCTCTTAATACATGAAAATTGTTAGCTAGTGATGATAAAAAGCATGATATGCCTAGCTATGTTAGGGCCTGAGACATTCAAAGTTATGTGAAAAGAAGGAATTTCGGTGGAAATTTAAAGAGAATTTTTCTTCACAAAATTTTTCAGGGCAAATTGGGCATCCTATTGAAATTCTTTCGGTGGCTTCACGTTCAGCTCAAATTTATGAACCTTGAGTGTTGTTTTCAATTTTCTTTTATTTTCACATTTGTATGCTCTATAAACACCCCTTGAGGGTAAGAATTTTTCATTTCATCTTGCACACCATCTCTCCTCGCCTAGAAGCTCCAGAGTTCCAGCTCATTTTCGGAGTCTGAGACACCCTCCAAGGTCAGTACCCCTATTACAAGAAAAGTAGATCAAGACTTGCTCTTCTTTTTGGTTCAAGTTTCATGCAATTCAAAGTTCAATTGAATAAGTAATCGCGAAAATAAAAAATAAGCTATTGAGGGGGTGCAGTCAACGCAGGCCTCAACCCGAGGGCGTGGTGACCGTGCCCCCAAAGGGTGGGAGGGTGCGTTCAACCTGAATTTGTTTTAAATTTAAATAAAAAAATCTGAGAAAATAATTAATAGTTAAAATTTAGTCATGTTTAACTTCCCTTTTGATGCAGATGTCGAGACGTGTTCGTCGACTTGACTTCGAGTCCGAGGAGGTCGACCTCCCCACTTTTCGCAAGGTACCTTTTTTTTTGCTTGCACTAATGATTAGTTCTTTTTATATTGTAACCATAAAATTGCATGAATTAACGAAAAGAATTTCTTGCAAGCCTAGGTGAAATCCTGGATCTCGTGAGATTTGGTGCATGCTGCCTACCTCGGCCTTCTGGACTTCCAGCATGTTCGGTTGGAGGAGATGGGGTTTGGACCCCTCCTCCGGGTGACCCCATTCTGGGAGGACCTACCCCTAGTGCAAGTCCTCTACGAGTCATGGGACCTGGACTCCTTTTTTTTTCTTTTCCCTTGGGGGAACATGGTGCCATCCCTAGAGAACATTGCACACATCACCGGTCTCCGTGTTGACGGTAGGTCGGTGGTGTGTGCCACCTCTTCAGACTATTCTTAGGAGTTTCAGGTCCTCTTTGCCTACGAGCCCGAGTTTGACCCGTAGGAGGGTCTACGCACCATTGTCAGACTAGAGGCTGGTGAGATGGTTGGTATGTTAGGTGATGGTTGGTGTGTTGGTGGCTGTCTAATTATTAGACGTCGGGGAGGAATAGTGGTTGGTAGGTTAGATGTTGGCTGGGGTGTTGGTGGCGGTCTAATGATTAGTCACTGGGGAGGAATGGTGGTTGGTGATGGTACGATTTGGTTTTGGGATATTTGGGCTAGTTGTAGGCCGGGGGAAGCTCTCGGTTTGGAGAGTATGGTGCGAGTTGTGGGTGGAGTTGGTCTGGTGAGCATGGCGATGGTTTGATCCTCTACCTACCAACCCTGGGAGTGGTTGGTTGACTCCTCGATGGCAGAGTGGACGAGGTTGAGTCACTGGTTTGTGTAGACACGTCAAATTCGCCTAATTCAGAGCATAAAACTCATGTTTTATAGGGTAACATGTGTGATTGACCTTAGAATGATGCCGGGTCTTTTAATATTGATTTGGAGCTTCGCCGAACGAAATCAGATGTCTTCCGAAGTTTTCCTCAAAAAGCCATAATTTCCGAGCAAAAGCCACACGTAAATCATGTAAACACGGAAATTGTCTGAATGACCAATGCCTAATGATCATGCATTGAAGGTTATGGTCAGATTCACACTCCGGACAAGTTTTGTTGCATACCGTGCCTTTCCGGTTTGCCGTCGGAGTCATTTTGACATGTATCGGATCTTCTATTCACTGCCCTAACTTACGGACAAAATTCTGAAGTTTTGTAGTGTGTGATGGCTGATCCGATTCTATAGAAAGCTTCTTTGGCCTGTTATCTTTCCAACGCAACAAACGGCGTCGAATTCCGAGTTCGGGAGTGTTCGCAATGGCTTCCGAAAGAAGGACGCGCAAAAATAGTCCCATGCGCCCAGGTCGCTGGTCACATGCGCCCAGGACCCAGGGCACGTGCCCATGCGCCCTACCAGTGAGGCACGTGACCTCGTGCCCTCACTTGAGGGCACATGTGCCCTGCCCTTGAGGCACGAGGGAACTAGTTTTTCACCGGGACTCTACCACTAAACCGATCGACCGGATAAGGTCGAATTTTTCGGGAACAGTGCCATGTGCCCCCACTGGGAGGCACATGCGCCCCTCAGTGGGGCGCATGCGCCCTGCACCAGGGTGCATGTGCCCTAGGGTAGGGTGCAAGGAGCCCTATTTTTTAGTCTTGATCGCGCCGTTCGTTCTCTTATAAATTGACTCTGATTCTGGTCATTCCACAGGCATGAGCACGACCCCCCAGGCATCTCAATACATTCAACCTCCCTCCTGCATTGATTTTGTGATTTTTAGAGAGATTATTTCAAGTTTTTAGAGAGAGAAAAGTTGGTTCAAGAGAGAGGAAGGCTGTTCTGCAGGTGATCAACCAGGTCTCTCTTCTTCCTCTTCTACAGAAGCGTGTGGACGTCTGCTGCCCAAGATCTCTTCATCAAAGTTCTTCCTCTCCAAGTATTATTGAGTTTTCAATCAATGGAACTTGATTCCGAGGTCAGAGCTGGTCTTTACGAACGCAGAAGCAAAGTCGCGCCTGGCAGATCCTGGACTACTGCTTGGCTTTTTCGACAACCCAGATTTGGCTATATATTTCTCTATTAAACTCAGAATCTTTCTGTTCTTTTCCCTATCTCTTTGTTTCGTGATTCTCAATCCTCCTATCATTTTTTTACATTTTTTGCATTATTTTAGTCTGTTTATCCGAAAATAGAAAAAGAGGGGTTAAAGATAACCCGAATCTGGTCAGTTTCTAGTCAGTTGTGTGTTTCATGTTATTCTCTTTACATATACTCTACTTTGTCTAGCTCTAATTGTATATTTTACTTGTTTTTTTTGTCTAGTTGCATAGAAAATCAAGCACCCACGCGTTGAGGACTCTTCTTCATCGGCCGGCCGAAGAAGGAGAAGCTTTAACCCGCACTCTTCACGCTAAGGTACACACGGTCATTTTAATTCTATAAATCGGAACCCATGGTTCCTGGCGACCACATGTTTTAGTTTTATTCTTCTCACCCTCCTCCCACATGACCCGAACCGTCTCTTTGGTGATCGGGCGACGCCAAGGGATGAACGTTCGGGGATCAATGTGAGTGTGGGACCGAGGTGAGAATTGCTTTCCATGTTTTCTTCTTTATTTCTCATCCCCTCTTGAGGTGACGATCTAGATTCACGGACTTCCTTGAAAAGGAGAAGGCCCCATCAAATTTTCAGAGTCGACAGCTTTGTGGCGACCACGGTGGGACAAGCAATGTCTTTAACCGTGGGTGCTTAGTGTCTTAATTACAACTAATTCTAGTTCTAGACCGGTTCCCACGTGAGCCTTTCTTTCTTTCCACCTCTCTTAAACTTCATGCCATCTCAAAATTTCTGATTTCACCCATCTTTCATCAGATCTGAAGTGCCAAGTATGCCATTTAATTTCTGTCATTTTTTTTAAACCGGTTCCCACGTGAACCACCCTTTTCCTTTTAAACCAGTTCCCGCGTGAACCAATCTCTTTCTTTACTTTGGTTCCCACGTGAACCAAACTACTTTTTTTCAGATCTATCCCAACTTGGATCAGATCTTTGTTCACCTTTAATTGGCCCCACGTGGCCTTCTTTCGACCATTCAAACCGGTTCCCACGTAAACCACCCTTTTTACCCAAAACCGGTTCCCACGTGAACCACCTTTACTTTTTATCCCGGTTCCCACGTGAACCAGCTTATTCTTACATCAGTCCCCGCGTGGACTACCCTTTTGCTTGGCTATTAGATCTGAACCCTCTTCTTTCCATCACCTTTTCACTATCTCCATTTGGCTCACATAAGAAACAAGGTCTATATTCTAGTTTCTAGTTGCTTGTCTAGTTTCTAATTGCTTGTCTTGTGTCATTGCTTGTTTATTTAAGTTTATGTTTTGCTCATTACTTGTTTTATTACTTGATTGCATTCTCTGCTCCTTCTCTCTACCTCCTTCTTTTACACTTTTTTGAGACGGGAGCTCACTCTCCCATTTACCCCTCCCATCCAAAACACCCTCTTGGTGGATTCTGACCTCTCTTCTGGGATATTCCTTCCTAGTTGACTTGGTTGGCTTTCATCAAGGCCTTCGTAATTCCTCATACGTGGAGTATTCCTCTTCACGATCGGGTTGATTGTACCACTCCCCAAAACCCGAAGCATCCTATGTTACCTACACATGGTGAGATTGTGTGAAACCTAGGTCATTGGAGATTGGAGTTAGGATCCTAACCCATTTGTTGAGAGAACAATTCTTAACAAATCCATAAACCTAAGGTTTAATCAAAATCATTGCGTAATCTTGCTTTCAAGTCTTTGCATCACTTGCTTGTCAAACAAAAATTCAAACCTCTAACTTTTTGCAAAATACTAAAAAAACAAAAAAGTTCTTTGTTTACTTTGTCAACTGTTTGTTTTCTCCTTGAAGTTCAATGCAACTAAGGTCTGGAAGGTACGTTGGAATGGCGGAACAAGCTGAACATCGAGAACACGAGATGGGTTACCAACCAATTCTGTCAGATGGTCTTGTTAATCCATTGTTTGAGTCAGAAGCGAAAGAGGTCCCTCAACCATCTGCTCCTCATGATGTTGAACAACTCTTTAGGGAGTTGTCTCTCTATACCGACCCAGAAACCTATGCCCACATACAATCCATGGTGAAGGGAAAAATGGCCTCAGATCAGGCTGAAGTTAACCAAGTTGCCTCATCTCCTTGTCCTCTGGTTCAACCACCACTTATTCAGTCACCCTTTATTAAACCACCTATTGTTCAACAATCTGTGATTCAACCATCATTGGCACTAGCACAATCATCTGTAGTTCAACCATCTATAGTTCAACCATCTGCGGTTCAACCCTCATTTGTTCAGCCATCTTTTTTTAACCGTGTTGCTCCCTTGACCCATCAAGTCATGGGACAATATTCAGTAAATTTGGCAAGTCATGCTCCTCAATTCCAAAATCATGTCTCTAACCACATACCCCCGCCAGTAAACAAAGAACCTGCTCTCAACCAGGCAATCATGGATCAGCTCACCCAGATGAATGAACATTATGAAGAGCTGAGATGTCGCTTGGACTCCAAGTCAGTGCCTGAGATTTCTATTCCTTCTTTACCAGTTCTCCACTTGCCACCTTCTGAGCTACCAGTTTATCGTCGCTACAATGGTACTTGCAATCCTTTTCTCCACCTTAAAGATTTTCTCTATGAATCCTCATTCTGGAAAAATGATCGTAGGGTTCTTGCCTTCTTGTTCCTCCGATCACTAGAAGGGTCTGCATTGGAATGGTTCTACTCACTCGACTCCTTTGAGGCAGGAGACTTCGACATTGTCAAGACCAAATTTTTTCAAAGATACAGAGACCGGGTGGCACCATCATGCTCCATTACAGACTTGATTGCTGAGAAGATGAAGCCTGAAGAGGACTTCATAAAGTTTGCTGATCGCTGGAGGGGAATGGCAGACAAATTGATAGATGTGATTTCTGAAGGGGAACAAGTAAAGATGCTTATCGGCAACACTACACCTGCCTTGAGGAATGTATTGATCATGCACCATCCTACCACCATGAATGAACTCTATGACAGTGCCCGATACCTGCAAGCACACTTCAAGGATGCCACCATGATAAACCCTTTTGATCCTAAACCTAGAAACTTCAGGAAAACCCCCTCTGCACCAGTTGGTCCTACAACCGAAGGAGTGATCAACAACGAAGCTATAAACACTATGGGGAACCATGGAGGGAACCGTCAAAACCAGTTCAGAAACCCACCACAAAACCATTCCTATTACCCCCCCTCAACAACAGGTTAGGCCACCACAACCACGACAACCACAACAACCCCCTCAGCCAGTAGCACAACCCCAGCAACCTCGTCAACCTACCTACAATAGGGCACCGCCACCACCCAATCAGGCACCACGAAGGGGAGGTCCTAGGAGAAAGAACTACCAGCAACTTCCTTACTCCTTGACCGACATCTTCAATGTACTCATGGCGGAGAAACAGTTAGAATTGCCCAAGGAAAGAGAGGTTTGGCCAACAAATGTAGATATGTCCCGATACTGTGCTTACCACCGGTGTCCTGGTCACACTGTTGAAGTGTGTTTTCAATTCAAGGATTACATCTACGATCTAAATGACCAAGGCAGCATTTATTGGGTTCAAATGGGGGAATGCATATAGGCGATGAAGGCTAGGCAGCAGCAGCGGCAGCGTCCACTGGCTCAACCTCAACAACAACCCGACTTGGGGATTGTTCAGAATCCGCTCCCATTACATGCTCCCACTCTAGCACCAGCACCAACACATCCAAACCCAGGAATTGGTCTAGTACACTCCATTGTCCAGGGAGATGCCAGCCGTGCTCAAGGTTGGCAACTAGAAAACCAAAATCCAACCATGCCAGTCAACCCAGCTAGGTCTCTTGCTAGGAACCCTCCTAGACAAATAATCCGTGCACCTGCTACTGCACAACCACCACCTAGTTCAATATCCCAACCACTGGCCGCCACTTCTTCTCGCCGACCTATCATTAGGCCATCCCCCGCCTTGACTACACCTCCCTCAACCATTGCTATACACCGGCCCTTGCTCATCCGACCACCACAATCACTACCAAACCTGAACCCTCAGCCTATGAGCTCTGTCACTCCAAAACCCCAAGCTATCATACCACCAACCCCACAACCTACCACATTACCAACACCTTCATTAAACCCATCAACCACTCTGCACCTCGGTCTCTTCTCATCAGGCCACTAGTATCACCATCATTACCACCTCCAAATCCTACCCCTCTACCAACTAACCCCATCATCCCAGAACCATCGATCCCATTACCTATCATACCTGCACCTACACCACCTGTTCCACCACAACCCACCCCAGTTAACCCATCATCTCTACCCGACCACCAAATAGCCCTGGTGCTTCGGAGTGGGAGGATGTTCCAGCGGCTCTTTCCCCAAGCTGGTACTCAACCGCAGGATCCAGTAGAGGAGGAACAAGTGGAAGAACCCTTGCCAGGCACGGCCTATGATTTGTTGAAGCATTTAGATAAGACACCAGCCCGTATTTCCATACTTGAGTTGATCAAAAGATCAAAGGTGCACCAGGAGATTCTACAGCAGTATTTGCAAAGGGTCATGGTGAGTGAAGATCTCCCACCTGAGAAGATCACTACAGTGTTAACCCCTAGAAGTGAGCACCCAACACTCACTTTCTCTCAGGAGGAATTAGCAGATCCAGAGGTTAGGAGATATGCTTTGCATGTGGCTGTTATAATCTGCAGTGTCGAAGTAAAATCATGTTTGGTTGACATTGGAGCTTCTATCAACGTTATGCCGCCAAAAACGTTGCAGTTGTGCGGTATTTCTGACCAAGAAATCAAGCCATCTTGTGCCATGGTGACAGCCTATGACAACTCCAAGAAGTCTGCACATGGGGTGGTCACTCTAGAAGTCAAACTCGGACCATGTATGGTCACAATAGATTTTCATGTTCTAGAATTGGATCCAACTTTCCGGGCTATACTTGGGAGGCCATACTTGGAGGCAATAGGAGCTGTGGCTTCAACAAACCACCAGTGCATAAAGTTTCTTTTTAAAGGACAGGTGGTCAAGGTTACTAGCATGCCTATAAGGGATGAGATGAATGACGCTTTTACATCACCCCTAGGTCTGTCAATACAGCCCCAGATCTTAATGGGAGATTTACCAGAAGTCATATGTATGACCACCTCTCTACCCGACATAGTGGGATGGCGGATGATGATGAAACTAGGCTATTAGCCTGGAAGAGGTTTAGGCAAGGATCTTCAAAGAATCACTCAGCCGATTCAAACTATGAAAAGGCCACGCAGGCAGGGGTTAGGATACGAAGAGGATTCTGTCCCAAGGAGGATCTTCCAGCCAGGATATGCCATGGGAATCCACACCTTCTTTATCAAAGGGGAAACCATGATGATGGCTGAAGATGACAAGAGTTTCGTTACAGTTGTCAAGAGAAGGAAGGCTCCAGATGAAGAAGAAGACTTGGAAGACCTATGCTTATCTTTGACTCGTCTGTTCTCAAGTGGGGAAGAGCACCAAGAACCACTCAAGGGCAGACCAATCTTGGATCATCTAGTTAAACATGTTACCCAAGTCAAAATCATTCCACGAGGCCCAAATACAACAATCCCATGTTTGAACCTCGTATCATTGTTTTTAGATCTTTTGGATGGGCTTCCGGGCCCACTTACCCACTTTGGGCCCATGCACGCTTTCCAGCCTTCCACTCTTAATGGGCCAGCTTGCCCATTTGCTTCCCTCATCAACTTCAGAACTGAGGGTTTTTCCCAACATGGGCTCACATACCCATTTATTTTTAAGATCGGGTCCACGTACCCGTTTACTTTTTTCATCAGTTGTGGACCCATGTGTCCATTTTCTGTTACCATTGGGCCCATGAGCTCCTTTTTCCCTTTTATTACTAAGTTTTTCTCTCTGATAATTCAGTCAGCTTTTAGCAAACCTCGAGTCATTCCGACTCATTCTATCTTTTTACTTGAATTTCCCAAAAAAAAAAACGTCTTCTCTGAAACTCACATTTCCATTGAGGAGACATTTCTACTCATCCCAGAGGACGCTCCCAATCAGGGATCCCCCTTTTCTGAATCATTGATCGATTTACTCGATCCTCCCTCCACTGTAAATACCACCTTTCCAGCTTTATCTTTAGTAGGTCAAGTTAGATTAGGAAGTAGGAAAGTTAGGGGTAAACAAGTTCCAAATAGGTATCTGCAACAATTGGCACAGAAATGCGTAGAGTGTGCAAGGCTGCCAAACTTTTTAGAGAATACCATCCAGCTAGATGAAATCCGATATGAGGATGAACATAACATAGATCATACTTTGGGAGTATATGAGGTGGTATCAGAGAAGGATCCCGAATCCGAGGATGAAATCGAGGACTTGGCGGATGCATATGCATCTGGACTTAGAAGATTTGAGGAACCATCAGCCACAGGGAATGAACCGACCAAGGAACTGAATTTAGGAACCCGGGAAGATCCTAAGACTATCCTCATCAGTGCAAACCTCACTCCCTCAGAAGAACAACATTTGATCAAAGTGTTGAAAGAATATAAGGACACGTTTGCATGGACATATGAAGATATGCCGGGATTAGATAATTCATTGGTTGAACATAGATTAACCTTAAAACCTGGAACTACCCCGGTTAAACAAAAGCTCAGGAGATTCCACCCTGATATTGCACTCAAAATGAAAGAGGAGGTCGACAAACTACACCAAGCAAATTTCATTAAAGTTGTCCTATATCCGCAATGGGTGGCTAACATAGTCCCTGTTATGAAGAAGGATGGACGGGTTCGGATTTGCATAGACTTCAGGGACATGAACTGAGCGTGTCCTAAGGATGATTTTCCTTTACCTCATATCGATGTTTTGGTTGATAACACAGCTGGATTTGAAATGCTTTCATTCATGGATGGCTATTCTGGATACAATCAGATCAGGTTAGCTGAGGAGGACCAAGAGATGACCGCGTTCACTACACCTTGGGGAACATATTGCTATGTTGTCATGCCCTTTGGGTTTAAGAATACTGGTGCTACATATCAGAGAGATATGATGGCTATCTTTCACGACATGATGCACACCCTTGTAGAGGTGTATGTGGATGATTTGGTTATCAAGTCCAAGAGTCGGGAAGATCATTCTGAAGTACTAAGGAAAGTTTTGCAATGAGCTAGAGAATACAAGCTGAAAATGAACCCTAAGAAGTGTACATTTGGAGTTTCATCAGGAAAACTACTTGGGTTCATAGTAAGCAAAAGGGGCATAGAGATCGACCCAAACAAGGCCAAAGCAATTATTGGTATGCCTCCCCCGAAGAATATGAAAGAGCTTCAAGGATTGATTGGGAGGTTACAATTTGTCCGCCGATTTATTTCACAACATTCCCAAAGGTGTAAACCTTTCTATGAGTTAACCAAGGCGGGGGCCGAGTTTAAATGGGATTCGAAGTGCCAGGAGGCGTTTGATGGGTTAAAAACATACCAGGCAAGTCCCCCTGTACTTAGACAACCAATTCTCAACAAGCCCTTGGTCCTCTACATCTCGGTTCTTGAGAACTCTCTTGGGGTAGTCCTTGCACAAGTTGATGAAGAAGGGAAAGAACGAGCTACTTATTACTTGTCTAAGATGTTTGATGTTTGTGAGCCGAAGTACACTGTGGTAGAAAAGACCTGTGCTGCTCTTGTTTGGGTGGTTCAGAAACTCAAACATTATTTCCTTGGTCACCAAGTCAAGCTCATTGCTCGTATCAATCCCATTAAGTTTCTGTTAGAGAAGACGGTCTTGACTGATCGGTTAGGGCGATGGCAGAGTTTCTTATACCAATTTGATATCACTTATGTCCCACAGAAGGCAATCAAGGGCTATGCTATTGCTGAACACCTTGGCCATCATCCCATACCCGTCTTTGACCCAGTCCGGTCGGAGTTCCCGGATGACGAACTAATGTCAGTTCGATCTTCCAATCTTTGGACATTATATTTTGACGGGGATCTGAACTCTCGTGGTAGAGGGATAGGTATTGTCCTTCTGTCACCTGAAGGTGTCACCATTCCACAGGCTTTTCAGCTTAACTTTCTAGCAATCAACAACATAGCTGAGTATGAAGCCTTGCTGGCCGGGCTGGAGGCCACTCATTTCCATGGTGCCACCGAACTGAGGGTGATAGGTGATAGTCAATTGATCCTACGCCAAGTCCTATCCAAGTACCAAACTTCTCATCCAAACCTCAAACCCTACCAGGAGCTTACCACCTGCTATATCAAGCTATTCTTCAAACTCACCTTTGTCCATGTCCCCCGTTCTCAGAATATCCTCGCCGATGCCTTAGCTTCACTAGCTTCATCTCTATCTGTCCCGCTAGGCAGGCAAGTGCGGACTATCCACATCTGTAAAAGGAAAATTCCAACAATTGAGGATGGACATTTTCTGAAGGTTAAGGAGAGGTTCAACAGAAAGGAATACTTAGAACATAAAGAATAAATATCCTTGATTGAGTTGGAAGAATTAGAAGAAGGTGAGAGACCTTGGTATGACGAGATTGCGAGGTATTGCCAAGATCAGTCATACCCACTTAGATCAACCTCCAAAGAAAAGAAGGCAATTAGAAGAGTATCCCAGAGGTATACAATCCTAGGAGGAGTGCTCTACAAGAGAAGCCTAAGTGGAATCTTACTCAGGTGTCTTGATGAAGAAGAAGCCGAGTTGGTGCTGAAGGAAGCACATTCTGGAGTGTGTGGTGGTCATGTGAATGCCCAAGCCCTTGCTAAGAAAATCATTCGACAAAAGTATTATTGGCCAACTCTGGAAGAAGACTGCTCCATCTTTGTCCGGCATTGTCATTCATGTCAACTCCATGCCGACAAGATTCACTCTCCCGCATCTTCCCTTCATCCAATTCATGCCCCATGGCCTTTCGCCATGTGGGCTTTTGATATCATTGGCCCCTTGAGTGACCTCAACTCCGAAATGCACTCAAAATCATTCAATCTGACGGCAACAGAGTACTTCACAAAGTGGGCTGAAGAGGAAGCATTCGTAGAGATTAAAGCATCAACAGTCTGCTCCTTCATCAAGCGCAACATCCTGGCAAGGTTCGGGATCCCCAGCGACATCGTCACCGATAATGGGCCACAATTTCTTTCTCAAGATCTGCGTGATCTTTGCAACATGTATCACATTTCATTGCATCATTCATCTCCATACTATCCTCAAGGCAATGGTCAAGCAGAAGCCACTAATAAAACCTTAATCAAAATCATCAAGAAATCTTGTAAGTCTAGCAAATTTGTCGACTGGCCTGATAAGCTTGCAGATGCTCTATGGGCTTATCGTACTTCTGTAAGGACTCCCCTGGACAAACCCCGTATGTTTTGGCATATGGGATGGAAGCAGTGGTACCTTACGAAGTATTACTTCTATCTCTCCGAGTTCAGCTCGACAGGGATATTCCTATTGATGAGAGACAAGAATCTCTCCTTGCACAGCTTGAACTCTTGGATGAAAGAAGGCTAGCCGCCGCCGAGCATGCCCGGACTTATCAGAATAGACTCAAAAGGTTTTATCAAAAGAGGGTGGTCGAGAGAAAGTTCGAAATCGGTGAGATGGTAGTCAAACGCATATTCGTTAAGCCAGGGGGTCCCCGCTCCAAGTTGCAACCTAACTGGGAAGGGCCTTTTGTAATCACTGAAAAGTATCTAGGTAATGCATATGAATTGACTAATGCAGATGGAGAAAAATTGAATCATCCTTGGAATAGAGTTTACCTCAAAAAGTACTTTCCATAAAAAATGGAGAAACCACTGGTATAATCTCAAGTCATCGATCCTAGGTTGTTCGTGAGAAGTCAAGGGTAGGTACCATCCTACACACACACAACACTTCCCGATCCTAGAATCCAGACAACCCAACACTTGCGAAAGGCAAGGTAGAAATCTAGAAATGGAAGGAGTACCCTTACCCTATTCTCTTCTACTCGGTCCAAGATAGGGAGAGAAGATTAGAGAGGGGTAATATCGAAAACACTCCCACCCTAGTAGGAGGCCGTCTCAGAGGGTACAAAAGGGTGCCAAAAGATGGCAATGAACCCCTAGGTTAGAAAAAGAAGAATGATTAACCTATTTGAATGAGTACCCAGAATGATAGTCAAGGCAAAAGGCACTAAAAGATGGGCAATATCCCCACGGGTCAAAAACTTGTCTAAATATGTGCCACATAGAAAAGAGAAAACAATAGGAAAAACCCAAAGAGGCCGAACCCTAATGGTTAATTTGAGTGAGAGTAGAGAAATCCCTCTCAACATCTTCAGACCCTATCAAGGACTTCCTCGATACTCTTCCTCCTTAAACCCCTTGGGTAGGGTAAATCGACCAAATCCAGGTGGAATCCAAGCCGATCAAAGGAAGAAGGTTAGAAGGATTCTAGGTAGGGAACTTTATTTTTGCACGTGGCATCTACCACTTGAGTCTTGACAAACCTCAAAGACCGATGAATTGTCTCAAATACCAGCATTTTCTCCACAAAAAAGTGAATATTTCCAAAATCCCAAAAAAAAGTGAATATTCCAAAATCCAAAAAAATGATGAATATTTCAAATAAAAAATGAATATTTCAAAAAAAACCAAAAAAATGCATGTTTCAAAAATCCCAAAAAAGTGAATATTTTCAACATCCAAAAATGAATATTTCAAAAACCCACAAAAAAATGAATATTTCAAAAATCCAAAAAAATGAACACTTTTGAAAATCCAAAAAAATGAATATTTCTAAGAAATCCAAAAAAAATGCTCAATCATGATCATTGCCTTAGTTGCATCCATGTTCATTTGTCTGTCATGCATATTTTCATTTCTGCATTGCATATCCTTTTGCTTTAATTACCTTGTTAAGAAGGCTCTTACCTTTGACTTAAGTCAAAAGTTGACCATAATAGGCAAAGGGATGAGTCACGGTAAAGATCTAATCCTCTTTTATCAAGTGTTTCAGGCATTTCAGTGTTGGAGAGGAGAGGATTCACACCATGACAGGTAAGTTCTCTCAACCCTTACATTTCATTTTAGTCCTTTGTTTTATTCTACCTTGTTAAGAAGGCTCCTCCCTTTGACTCAAAGTCAAGCCAAATAAAAAAAAGGCAAAAGGATGAGTCATAATGAAAATTTAATCATCTTTGTTAAGTGTTTTCAGGAGCTGAAGAGGGAAAAAGAGAATGGCTATTAGGCAACCTTTGAAGTCCAACAGGTGAATTGGTGAGATCGGTGTTCCCCAAGGAACGTCATGCCAACCTTGTGACAAAAAGAGAGGAAGCACCACCCAGCTGAACATTATCATGGAGCTGTATTCCGTCAGAAGGCAAGACAAGGATGGACCAGAGATGCTGACGAATCAGGCGATCAATGTAAGTTGATAGACCACGCTTGAAGACTTCATTCAAATCCACATTCTCATAAATCTCACATCATCACCAGCATTCCATTTTGCACTTCACATCACTCTTACCATTTGTCATTTAGTTATGTTAGGTCCATTTGATACATATTATATGCATTAATGTTGAAGACCTTGAGCATGAAGATGATTGGGCCCGAGGTCCCCTTCAACAAAATCTACGACGGCTTGGTCATTTCTTTACAATCATGGATAAGCCAAAATTGAACATTGGAGGGACGATGGTTCCTAATCGGGTGTCTTGACCTCCAATATACAATCTATATCTTCAACTATTTTCTACATAATTTTCTATGTTTTCACATCCATCTCATTTTCATTCTTCATCATTACCAATTTTATTCCTTCATGTTTTATTCCTTTCTTTTTTGTTCCACCATGTTTTATTCTTTCCTTTCTTTTATCCCACCGTGTCTTTTATTTTATCCCACCGTGGCAATTGTCATGCCATTGTTTCTTCTTTCCCATCATTCTATGTTAATCCCACCATTATCTTTCAATCCCATTATGGCTTAAGTCTATCTTGTCGTTTTCTGAATACCGGGTTTTCTGCTAGAGCGTGATTCATGGTTTTCACAAAACCTGAGCAATTTTGTTATGCTTAAAATGAACCCTTTTAGAATTTGAGATTATTCCACTCAGAATTAAACAGAGTATTTTCGTGAAACTTGAATGAACTTGAGATTCCAAATATGATGGATTGGTATTCTTTTCATTTTAAGATCAACTTCTCTTTTAAAACTTTAGCCCATCACAGTACAAGAACACTGCAAAGTTCGGGTTGCTGGCTGATGATGAACCTACGAATTCGAGGACTCCTCACCACGCTGAGGGTTGGCTACATCCTTTGTCCTTTATCATTTACTTTTTCATCTCTCGTGCCAAGGGCATGTCTTTTACCAGTCAATTATATCAGGTTTTGATAGAACATGAAAGTGATCTAGAATACTCGAAAAGATTGATTTTGCTGGATTGGGTAGATAAGCGTGTCTATATCTACACCTTGATGCCACCATTTCAGTCCACCATCATTCCATTCTGCTACATTCATCTACGTTCACTTGCATTCCATTACAGTTCACTCCGAATCACTCCGCTTCATTACATGTCACTCCCTTACAAAGCCGACATCAAGGCGAGGCAAGCTGTAGACACGTCAAATTCGCCTAATTCAGAGTATAAAACTCATGTTTTATAGGGTAACATGTGTGATTGACCTTAGAATGATTCCGGGTCTTTTAATATTGATTTGGAGCTTCGCCGAACGAAATCGGATGTTTTCCGAAGTTTTCTGCAAAAAGTCGTAATTTTCGAGCAAACGCCACACGTAAATCGTGTAAAAACGGAAATTGGCTGAATGAACAATGCCTAATGATCATGCATTGAAGGTTATGGTCAGATTCACACTCCGGACAAGTTTTGTTGCATATTGTGCCTTTCCGGTTTGCCGTCGGAGTCATTTTGACTTGTATCGGATCTTCTGTTCACTACCCTAACTTACGGAGAAAATTCTGAAGTTTTGGAGGGTGTGATGGCTGATATGATTTTATAGAAAGATTCTTCATCCTGTTATCTTTTCAACGCAACAAACGGCGTCGAATTCCGAGTTTGGGAGTGTTCGCAATGGCTTCCGGAAGAAGGACGCGCAAAAATAGTCCCATGCGCCCAGGTCCCTGGTCACATGCGCCCAGGACCCAGGGCACGTGCCCATGCACCCTACCAGTGAGGCACGTGACCTCGTGCCCTCACTTGAGAGCATGTGCGCCCTGCCCTTGAGGCACGAGGGAACCAGTTTTTCACCGGGACTCTACCACTGAACCGATCGACCGGATAAGGTCGAATTTTTCGGGAACAGTGCCATGCGCCCCCACTGGGAGGCACATGCGCCCCTAAGTGGGGCGCATGCGCCCTGTGTAAGGAATCGTCCATTAAAATTTGGTACAGAGTAAGCGACGATTCCTATGGGTTCCTTTAGAATCCGTCTCAATCAGAACCGAACGACGAAAACCGAAAACCGATCAAATCGGGTTCGAATATACCTGATAGGGATTCATATAATCCCATGGAGAGGAAGGAGATGAGCTTCTCAAGCTCTACAAACCGTTCAAGTGTCCGGTCTCCAGCAGTATCCACACGAACTTCATCCATAGCAGGTTCTCCCTTCGCGCCGGCCTCGAGAACTCTTCCCGAACGGAGCTCCATCGACCATGGACACCTTCTAGAGAGAGGAGGAGATAGGGAGGAGGCTAGGGACGTGGTTTTCACCCTTGGCTTGATGGGGTTTGGCTGAAACCATTAGTATTTATAGAGAATTATGGAGTTTTTCATAAAAACCCAAAATCTCTATAAATTACGTCCTTGCCCCTGTACTTGTGGATAAGTCCTTTTGTGTGTGACCCACTAGGCCCAATAACCTATTTGGTTGAGGCCTAAATAAAATAGAACAATTCTATTTAATTTAATTAAATCCATTATCCGATAATAGATTAATCGGCCTACCGATCATGAAGGGTACAAGCCACATCCCATGATCCCAAATGGCTATGGGGATAATCTCATCTCCATTGAGCCTTTCCATCATCAGTTACCACATGGATATAAACCCTCATCCATCCAATGTCCCGGTCGGAAAGGAGTACGGCATCGACTGTCAACTCCTTAGTGTACCGACTCTATAGGATCCTGTACTCGGAATTGGATCAATTGGAAAACTCCTTTTCCAATTATCCTATCTACCCTGGCCAGGGATTTAGAGTACTATCCCATAGGACATTCACTCTTACTTACCGAGAGTGGACGATCCCTTGTTGTCCGCTCAATTGCCTCCATCGGATTTTCCTTGTACCCGATCCATCGCTATATAGGACCATCTAAATTGTGATCCATAAGTCAATGGTCAAAGCACAAGTTCCACCCAACAAGGCATCTTTGGCGACTTAGGTCAAAGGTCCAACCATGCAACCGTGATGATAGAAAACCCTGATAGACAGTTCGGTAAGATACCATTCAGGGTTTCTAATTCGGTCAATTCAGTGAACTCATTCAACTAATGAGCACCTGTATGTGTATCTCAGTGTCTCCACACTAATGACCAATGAGATTGGTCGTCCTCATCACATGAGAAGACATCACATACACTAATCTATCCGGATCCTTGATGTCCCATCTCAAGTATCCTATGACTAGGAACATTTAGATCAAATACCTCTAGATGATCAATCTCATTATCATGATCTCATCATGATTTAATCATCATTGTATGTGATCAAGGACTTCATTATGATATTCGCTTCTAATAAGAGCTTATAATGAAGATTTGCCTAATTAATTGAATAATATATTTCTAGAAATGTCGAATCATATCATATATGATTGGCTTGTAGGGCATACATTTCTATCACCCTGCACCAGGGCGCATATGCCCTGGGGTAGGGCGCAAGGAGCCCTATTTTTTAGTCTTGATCGCGCCGTTCGTTCTCCTATAAATTGACTCTGATTCTGGTAGTTCCAGAGGCATGAGCATGACCCCCCAGGCATCTCAAGACGTTCAACCTCTCTCCTGCATTGATTTTGTGATTTTTAGAGAGATAATTTCGAGTTTTTAGAGAGAGAAAAGTTGGTTCAAGAGAGAGGAAGGTTGTTCTACAGGTGATCAGCCAGGTCTCTTTTCTTTATCTTCTACAGAAGCGTGTGGACGTCTTCTGCCCGAGCTCTCTTCATCAAAGTTCTTCCTCTCCAAGTCTTCTTGAGTTTGCAATCTATGGAACTTGATTCTGAGGTCGGGGCTGGTCGTGACGAGCACAGAAGAAAAGTCGCGCTTGGCAGATCTTGGACTACTGCTCGACTTTTTCGACAACCCAGATTTGACTATATCTTTCTCTATTCAACTCAGAATCTTTCTGTTCTCTTTCCTATCTTTTTTTTTTTGTGATTCTCCATCCTCCTATCATTTTTTTACATTTTTTTGCATTATTTTTAGTCTGTTTATCCGAAAATAGAAAAAGAGGGGTTAGAGATAACCCGAATCTGGTCAGTTTCTAGTCAGTTGTGTGTTTCATGTTATTCTCTTTACATATACTCTACTTTGTCTAGTTCTAATTGTCTATTTCACTTGTTTTTTGTCTAGTTGCATAGAAAATCAAGCACCCACGCGTTGAGGACTCTTCTTCATCGGCCGGCCGAAGAAGGAGAAGCTTTAACCCGCACTCTTCACGCTAAGGTACACACAGTCATTTTAATTCTATAAATCAGAACCCACGGTTCCTGGAGATCACATGTTTTAGTTTTTTTCTTCTCACCCTCCTCGCACATGACCCGAACTATCTCTTTGGTGATCGGGCGACGCCAAGGGATGAAAGTTCGGGGATCTATGTAAGTGTGGGACCGAGGTGAGAATTGCTTTCCATGTTTTCTTCTTTCTTTCTCATCCCCTCTTGAGGTGACGATCTGGTTTCACTCACTTCCCTGAAAAGGAGAAGGCCCCATCAAATTTTCAGAGTCGACAGTTTGGTGGGGCTGGTGCCGGTGCTTGAGTGAGTGCATGTACTGGGAGCGGGTCTTGAACTAAGCCAAGGCTAGGCTACTGCTGTGCTTGTTGTTGCTGTCACTGTGGTTGATTTTGTCGTGCCTTCATTGCTTGTATGGACTCCCCCATCTGCGTCCAGTCAATATTCTTTTGATCATTAAGGTCATGAATGTAATCCTTGAATTAGAATCAAACTTCTACAGTATGCCTAGGATACCAATGGTAGGTGCAGTACTTCGTCATGTCTGCATTCGCTGGCCATCCTTCTCTCTCCTTTGGGTGCTCCAACTACTGTTCAGCCATCAATGCATTAAAAATATCAGTGAGGGGGAATGGCAGTTGAGGATAGTACTCTCTCTTTGGTCCCCCCTCCTAAGTCGGTTGGCTGATGGTGGCACTTGGTTATAGGTAGGTTGTTGTGGTTGCGGTCGATTATAGGCAGACTGTTGCTGAGGCACTCGTTTATAGGCATGTTGTTGCTGGGGCGTTCGGTTGTAGGTGGGTTGCTGTTGAGGTTGTTGAGGTGGTTGAGGAGCTAGTCGGTATTGTTGGTTGGGTGGAGGGTTCTGGTATTGGTTTTGGCGATACCCACCCTGGTTTCCCATAGTATTGACACTCTCATTATTGACTACCCCCGCGGTGGTGCGCCCTACAGGTGTAGGCTTTCTGGTGTTGCAGGGTTTAGAGTTGAATGGGTTGATCATGGAAGTCTTTGAAGTGGTCCTGGAGATATCGAGCGCTATCACATAGCTCACTCATGGTTGTTGGGCGGTGCATGATCAGGAGGTTGCGAAGGTTGGGCGTGGTATTCCCAATGAGCATTTTCACCTGCTCCCCCTCTGAGATGGTATCAACTAGCTTCTCAACCATTTCCCTCCACCGATCAGCAAACCTGGCAAAATCTTCATCCGGCCTCATCTTTTCAGTAATTAAGTCTGTTATCGAGTAGGCTGGCCCCACTCGGTCCTTATATCTCTATAGAAACTTTGCCTTGACAATGTCAAAATCTGTTGCCTTGAGGGAACCAAGAGAGTAGAACCAACCAAGGGCGGATCCTTCCAATGACCGATGGAATAAGAAGGCAAGGGCTTTGCGGTCATTCTTCTAGAAAGCAGAGTCATATAGGAAGCTCTTCAAGTGGTTGAAGGGGTTCCCGGTCCCATTATAGCGTTGGAAGATTGGCATTTCTGATGGAGGAAGATGTAGGATTGAGAAGGATGGAACATAAATTTTCTTGGTGGCTTTTGAATCCAGGCGGTGCCTCAGCTCTTCAAAATGCTCATCCATTTGATTAAATTTATCCATGAATGCTTGGGTGAGACTGGGTTCTTAAACCATAGGTGCAAGCTATTTAGATGAATGGGTTGGAAGGGGCGGTTTGGAAGTAGGAGCTGACAGGGAATTATGTGAATGCCCCACAATGGGGTGAGTAGAGACACACAGGGTTACCCAGGAGAGGAGATGATGAGGGGCCTAACTACCGATTGGGGTGGTGAGGGGGCTTGATCTCCCTCGACCGGATCTTGATTGGCGGGCATCTTGCCCTTAGTTAAAGACTACACAATTGAGAAGGACTCATGATCTAGATGGAGAGATAGACCTTGGAGGAGTTGTTCCATGCTAGGCAGAGCAGGTTGGATTTCGGGTTCCCTGACGGTGTTGACATGGCTCTCTGGTTGGACCATGAGTTGTTGTAGCTCGTAGTAACCCGTCTTATACTCCTTTTCTTGCTTGTAGTAGTCGGACATCCTGACGTGTCTTCCGGACCTTAGCATCATGGGCATCCTGTCAAACTTTCTAAAGAGATAGTTGAAAGGGAGCAAGTGGAAAGTGTAAATGAAAAGAGAATTCTTGTTTGTTATGTCTTGTTTTTTTTAATTGATTTGGTTTCAATTTTTTTGCTTGGAATGTAAGTTGAACACAAAAATTAAAGAGATTTTTGTTTTGGTTTTTTCTTTAGGTGTTTTGAAAGAAGAATTTTTTTGTTGTTTTCAATTTTTGGTGAGAAAACAAGTTCTTAAAATGGCTACTCGACAATTTTTGGGTTGAAACCTTAGATTAGATAGATTGCTAGCAATTGTTCACTCAAGTTAGGTATGGTTCCTATAGCTTCAATCTTCAAGACCTAAGGTTATCACTCAATCAGCACGAATAGGTACTTAGGTTCTTCGGGTTTTAGGAAAGTGGTACAACCGGTCTAATCGTGCGGAGAGGAATACTCCACGGATGGGGACTTATGGAGGTCTTGATGGAAACAACCAAATCAACTAAGAAGGAATATCCTAGAAGAGAGGTTAGAATCCACCAAGAAGGTGTTTGGAGGGTGAAGGTGTGTTGGGAGAGAGAGCCCCCGGTTCGAATGCCCTACGGATCGGAAAACATCTGGTACCCGACGCAAAAAGCTAATGCAAAAGTAAAAATGGAGGGTAATAGGACAAGAAGCAATCAATGTGCACACGCATAAAATGAAATAAAGCTATTAAGTAAAACAAGCAAGAGTATGCAAGCAAGACAAGCAATAAACAGGTAACTAGAAACTAGCAACTAAAAGGTGGTTCGCACTGGAACCGGCTTGTGATGGAGTGTACAAAGTGGGGACAAATCTGAAGTGAAGGTAAAAGGAATCGTCCACGCAGGGACCGATTTGAAAATAGGGTGGCTCACGCGGGAGCCGAGTTTTGGAAAGGTGGGTGGTTCACGCGGGAACCGGTTTTTGAAGGAAAAGGGGTGGTTCATGCGGGAACCGGTTAGTTTGGTTGAAAAAAGAAAGGAAGGCCACATGGAGCCAATCTAAAGTGGTTCAAAGGGGTGGTCCACGCAGAGACTGATCTAAAAGTGGGTTGGTTCGTGCAGGAACCAGTTTAGAAAAGGGGTTAGTTTACGCGGGAACCGGTTTTTATGAAGAAAAGGGTGGTTCACGCGGGGACCGGTGTAAAAGATGACAAAATGGAAAGAGGGCCACACGGGGCCAATCTGAAGGTGCTGCAAAGAGGTGGTCCACGTGGGGACCAATCTGAAAATAAGTTGGTTCACATGGGAACAGAGTTGAAAAGAAAGGTGGTTCATGCGGGAACTGAGTTGAAATTAAAAAAAAAAGTAAGTCAAGTCCACATGGGGGATAATTTTAAAGGAAGAGTAAATAGTAATTTTTAAAGGTAAATGAACATGAGAGAGGTGAAAGACAAGCCAGTTCATGCGGGAACCAAGTCAGAAAACAACTAGTTGCACGAATCAATCGAGGTAGCATGGTTAAAGACATTGGTTGTCCCACCATGGTCACCAAAAAGTTGTTGACTCCAAAAGTGGGTTCCGGATTAGCACCTCAAGAAAAGGTGATGATAGAATAGGTAAAAGGGACTGAATTGGAAAACACTCAGAAAGCGGTAAAATCCTCACCTCGGTCCCACACTCACATTGATCCCCGAACTTTCATCTCACGGTGTTGCTCGAGCACCAGAGACGGTTTGGGTCATGTGAGAGGAGAGTGAGGAATAGAATGAATTAGAACATGAATAAGATAAGAAGTGGTCTCCAGGAGCCATGGGCTCTACTTTATGGAATGAAAAATAGGATTGAGGTTACCATGTGTACCTTAGCGCGGGAGATGATGTGTGAGTTCAACCTTCTTCCACTTCGGCCGACCGATGATGGAGAGTCCAACCGGTGCTACTTGATCAATCTGTGCAACTTAGAACAATAAAACAAGTAAAAGGTTTGATTAGACTTGGGAGAAGTGTAGAAACTGAAAGAAGAAGATAAAAGAAAGAAGCAATTGGATTCGGACTCACTGAATTCAGGGTGAGTCTTAACCTCTTTTTTGTATTTTTCGTTATGTAAAATGATGCAAAAACTAAATAAAAATGACTTAAGGATTCTGTAAATAAAATATAAGAAAGACTTATGGAGTAGAGTGGTTCGGATCGGAGCCGGGATGAGCAAAGAAGACCGGTCTAGATGGTCTACCCTCGGATGGGTGCAGTCCCTTCTGGCACGACTTCGGTGCAGAAAATTCTACGGCTGATACCGATGTTGGAATTGAGTGTCGTTTGCTTCTATGGATGTAGAACTTGGAGGGGAAGAGATCTTATGTTGATGACTTCTCCGGAATACATCCGTACAGGTCTGTATAAAATTTGGAAGTGAACGGATATAAAAAATAGAACCTGGATGTACGCCCTCGCTGTAGCAATCACCACAGACAGATGGCAAGTCGGAATTGAGTGCCGCTGGCTGCAAATGAAAGAGGACGAGGAGAGTTCTGTTAACTACCTTTGTATAAAAATCTTCAAATTTTTTTGTATAAGTCGATGAAGTTTGGTGATGTGGAGCGCATGGATCGGGTCTTCTTCTTCACTTTGGGATCGATCCCTCGACGTCGGCTTGGATTTTAATGTCAAGATGGCCTTGGGAGGGAGCTTGGACGACCTCAGGATGAGCTAGAGTGTGGGTGGTAACCCCGGGTCATTGGGAATAGCCCGGTATTTATAGAGACGGAGAACCTGTTCAAAATAAGGAAACTGGCCGACTGTGCCCTCGGGTTGAGGGCGTGCAGGCCACGCCCTCAACCTGAGGGCGCACAGGCCGCGCCCTCACGCTGAGGGCACGGTTAGTGCGCCCCCACTTCAAGGATACGGTCAACACGTTATTTCTAAAAATTATCGAAGCCTTCCATAAAATTACTAAAAAATGACTTGACATAACGAAAGTGCCCCCGACTTGGGGGTGCAGTCAAAATAACCGATTTTAAGCGGGGGGAAATCTTCCAAAATTTGGTTTAGAAGGTCCAAATCAGGGCAGTTTCCAGTTTTTGAAACTGACCATGCCCTCAGTGTAGGGGTGCATTGACCGCGCCCTCAGTCTGAGGGCACGCCAATGAGCGTGCCCTCCCTTTCAAGGGGGGTATGGGGCGCAGTACACTCTCTCTCCTGTGCGCGTGTTCTGCGAGCCGTAACTTGCAAACGGGATGTCTGATTTAGCTCCCATTTGTAACGTTGGAAAGAGGATCTTCAACCGCATCTCATCAAGTCAGTAAACTAGATAGCATGACTCCTAAGACATTTTCATGGGGCTTTGATTACCGGTTTACCTTCCCATGGAAAGCCAAAAACTGAGGCGGTAATCTGAAAAGGCACGATTTTGGTCAAGGAATCTCGGGTCAACTCGGGATTATAGACACGCCAAATTGGCCTGATTCGGAGCCTAAGACTCTTATTCCATAGGCGATATCTTTTATTTGACCATTATCTGATTCAGATTACCTCGTAGAGATGAGCTAAGAACGCTGGTGGAGCCCCTTGTGAGTTGGGAATGGACCGATAATTTCCGGAATAATGCCATAACCTTCAAGCGAGAGCCACACGTGAACCATGAAATCACGAAGCTTGCTCAATGACCGACCTTGAATGGTTTTTAATTAAAGGTCTCGGGAGTCCCGCATGTGTTCTGTAATATTTAGGGTTTCCGAGAAGTCATTTCGGTAGTCGTCGGTCAATGACGGCTTTCGTTACGACTTTTTTGATCTGTAATGACACGGCAATCCTGGACCACGCGTTAGGCCTTTCCGATCATCACCGGGTCTTTTCGAGTCATCCAGGTCGATTCTAGCCATATATTTCATTAACCGGGCCTATATGACCATTTCGGTCGATTTTAGGGTTTTATAGCTTTTTCGAGTTTTGGTTCACGTTTACCGGGATAATCTCAGATTTTTCGATGATTTCGGGTTTTTCTACTGTACCGAACTTGTTCGATCATCATTGTATGTCATCCCGAGTTGACCCAAGATTTCTTGACCGGAACCGTGCTCTTTCGGATCTTCGCCACGATTTTTGGCTTTTCGCGAGGGGGTAAACCGGTAAAAAACCCCGTGCGAATGTCTTGGGAGTCATGCTGGATGGTTTACCAATTTTAGGAGGTACGGCTTAAGGCCCTCTTTCCAACGCAACAAACGGGAGCTGAATCGGACATCCTATTTGCAAGTTACCGCTCGCGGAACACGCGCGCAGGAGAGAGAGTCTACTGCTCCCCCGCTCCCCTTGAAAGGGGAGGGCGCGCCCTACGCGCCCTCAAACTGGGGGCATGCCCTGTGTGCCCCCGCTTCCTTTGAAACGCGGGGGCACGGTACGCTTTTGGAAATCGGAAATAACCCCGATTAGCACCTTCTAAACTGATTTTTTTGGAAGGTTTCCGTCGTTGATTTTCGTTTATTTTGACCATGCCCCCGGTTCGGGGGCGCGTTACGTTTGTCAAGTCAATTTTTAGCAATTTCCGGAAGATTTTGGTGAATTTTAGCAATAAGACGCGTAATGCACCCCTGGTTTCTTTGAAACTGGGGGGCGCGCAGACCGCGCCCCCAAAGTGAGGGCACGCCCTGTGCGCCCTCGCCTCTAAAAGGCGGGGGCGCGGTCAGTCCAGTTTCCATATTTTGCACCGGTTTCCATCCTCTATAAATTGAGGGCCATTCTCAACGACCCAAAGTTAATCCCCCATGCCTATCTCATCCTGAGGTCGTCCAAGCTCTCCCAAGGCCGTCCCGACGTCCAAAGCCGATCCGACGTTGAGAGATCGATCCCGAAGTGAAGAAGAAGGCTCAATCCGTGCGTTCTGCATCAACCAAGTTCATCAACTTCTGCAGAAAATTAGGGACTCCTTATGCAAAAGTCTTCATTCCTCTCTCCGTCCTCTTTCATCTGCAACTGACGGCACTCAATTCCGACTTGCCATTTGTTCGTGGCGATTTCTGCACTGAGGGTGCGCATCCAGGTTCTATTTTCCACATCCGTCCACTTTCAAAATTTTTACAGGCATTTACAGATAGATTCCAAAGAAGTCATTAACAAAATATCTCTTCCTCTTCAAGTTCTCTATATATAGAAACAAACATCACTCGATTCTGACATTGGGGTCATTCGTAACATTTTCTGCACCAAAGTCGCGCCAGAAGGGTGCAAAGCTACCCAAACCGGCTTGTTTCAATGATCTCGGCTTCAACTCAAGCCGATTCACTTTATAAGCTTCCTCAACCCACTTTATTCAGTTTATTTACTATTTTAGAACATCTTTTAGTTCATTGCATCCTTTTTACATAATTAAAAACATAAAAAAGGGTTCAGGGCTCGCCCCAATCCGGTGAGTTCTATTCCAATTGCTTCTTTGTTTCATCTCCTCTCCTATAGTTTCTACACTTCTCATAGTTCTAATCAGCTTATTTCACTTGGTTTATTGTTCTAGTTGCACAGGTTGATCAAGCTAGCATTGGTTGGACTCTTCTTCATCGTCCGGCCGAAGAAGAAGAAGGTTTAACCCACACACTCTCTCCCGCGCTAAGGTACACACGGTCAACTTCTTTCTATTTTCATTACATAAAGCGGATACCGCGGCTCCTGGCGACCACCTTTTTATTCATGTTCTAATTTCATCTCCTCCTCACTCTCCTCCCACATGACTCGAACCATCTCCGGTGCTCGAGCAACGTCGTGAGATGAAATTTCGGGGATCAATGTGAGTGTGTGACCGAGGTGAGGACTTTTTACCGCTTTCTGAGTGTTTCTCGATTCACTCCCTTTCCTCTATTCCATCTTTCACCTTCTCTTGAGGTTGTAATACCCCGAATATTTATTTTAAAAAAAAAATAGTTAAGATATATTTAATATTATTTTAATCCTTTCTTTTTCCTATTAATATCCTCCTTCCCCTTTGGAACCTCCCCCGTGCGAGACCCTGCGACCGCCGCTTTTTCCCCTCCCAAAACCCTAGTTTTCTCCTCTTTTTCCCCCCCCTCTCGGTCGCCTCCTGCGCGCAGCCGCGGCCGCCCTCGCCCACCTCGGTCTCGCCGTCGCCACGTCGCCGGCCGCGAGATGCCGCCCCACCGCCCTCGGCCCCCGCGCCTCGCCGCGCGATGCCGCCCGGCCACCGACGCCTCCTCGTACCTCGTACGAGCG
The DNA here is from genome assembly GCA_036172225.1 of Cryptocoryne crispatula var. balansae. Lineage (NCBI taxonomy): Eukaryota > Viridiplantae > Streptophyta > Magnoliopsida > Alismatales > Araceae > Cryptocoryne > Cryptocoryne crispatula. Next base: position 28,064,173 of record CM069922.1, read on the forward strand.
CTCGCCGCCGGCTTCCTCGCCCGCGCGGCCGCCCGCCGCGGTGACGCCGTCTCCGCCTTCCTCGTACCTCGCCGTTCGTGCCGCCGTCGCCTCGCCATGCGCGCCCGCGCACGCTCGCGACCGCGCGGCCGTCGACGCCTCGGTTGACCGCCGCCGCCTCGTCATCGCCCGGCCGCTCGCGCGGCACCGCCCGCCGCCGCCACGACACCCCTCCCCGCCGCCACGTCGGCACCTCCCGCCGGTGCGCCCGCCCGCGCCACCCGCGCCGCGCGGCCCTCCGCCGTGCGCCCGCCTGCACCTCCGCGTGCACCGCGCAGCCCGCCGCCGTGCGCCGCCGTGCGCCAGCCGCCCTCTCCTCCGCGCGGTGAAGCCCCTCTCTCTCTCTCTCTCTCCTATCGCCCTTTATCCTATTATCTTCTATCAAAATCCCTAGTTCATTATTCTTCTTCCTCCGACAGTTTTGAAACCACCTACCTGACTCAGTTTTTCGACGCCGACGCAACCGCGGCAGTCTCGTTGCCAAATTCAATCTCCTTGGATTTCCGTGCGCCGTTCGCCGTTGCCGTTAAGGTAGGCGTCTCGGCTATCCTTAGCACTCTAATATTTTGATTAAATCGTAATAATCATGTTTAGATCACCAGGATTAGAATATTGTAGTTAATGGGCTGTTTTGGATTTATTAGCATGTTTAGTTAGAGTTAGATTAATTTGTCTAGATCGTGCATGCTTAGATTAATTCGGTTATTCAAGTATGCTGGTCATCATGATAGGTTGTATATATGTTTAATCTAGCTAGTTTAGTATGTTTGCATCGCGATGAACCTTAATCATGAATATTCCGATTTGATAAAAAGCCGATGTGAAGTTTAGGCATAATGTGGTTAGAATTTAGTTTATTTTCTTTTATTAGATAGATGGTTCTGTTTAAGCATGTAATTGTCATGTTTAGGTTGTAAATTGCATGATCCCATGTATATGCATTAGTTCATGTTAGATTGTGGTATGGTATGCAAATATGTGGTGCATAGAACCATGGGTGTTCATCTATGTATTTCATATTTGATTGCCAATTAAATGTTTATGTTTACTGTCTGAGTTAATTATATGCTTGCATGGTGTGGAATGTGGTTAGTGCAGTGAGCTGCATTGTGTTGGAAATGTACTTCACCAGACTAAATTAGTGGCCCGTGGGCAGCGGAGGTTAGTTGAATCTGGAGCATCCTTCGATCCCAGATACCGCGGTTGATCCTAAGTACTCCCCTGCCTATGGGGTACTATGGGATTTAGTTACTATATGTTACTTCCTACTATATGGTAAATCTGGTGCTAGTTTTGTGATGTGACTGCATTTATCTGATGGAGCATGTTATTTACTCAGACAGGTGTATAGTTGTGTAGATTGGCATAGATGGTATGTTATAGATGTGTCATTGGTTTTATGTCAGGTTATGTGCATACCTAGAGTGGTTTAATGTGTAGGTTATGTTGGTCTAATGCATTTAGAGTCTAGTTATCATATGGGGTAGTTGATTGATCTTGTAATCAATTAATTAAAGATATATAATTAGTTAAGAGCTATGTATTAAATCTGATTTTTAGGCTTATTATTCTATTATACCACTAGAATCATTATTATAATGGGGTAGTTCGGGTGTAAGTCCTACTGAGTCTGTTGTGACTCACCCCTTCCGTTGTTAATATTTTCAGGAGTGCAGGTTTAGCGCAGCAGAAGCGTAGTGGTATTTTGGAATTCGATGAGCTAGTGGAGTATCATTCAATGTGGTATTTAATTTGTTTAGATAGGTATTTGTTTATGGTGTTATTATGTTGTAAAGTTTGGAATTATTTAATTGGATTGTGAATTTTGGTATTATTTGGTTCCAGACCGATATCCTTTCCCGTTACGTCGCCGGATTATCTTCCGCTGTGCATGTTAAAAATCCGGGTCGTGACAGAGGTGCCGATCCGGAACCCGCTTCTGGAGTCGACAGCTTTTTGGTGACCACGGTGGGACAACCAATGTCTTCAACCATGCTAGCTTGATTGATTCGTGCAACTAGTTGCTTTCCGACTTGGTTCCCGCGTGAACCGGCTTGTTCTTTACATTTTCCATGTCAATTTACTTTTAAACTTGCTGTTTACTTTTACTTTAAGATTGTCCCCCATGTGGACTTGACTTACTTGTCTTTAATTTCAACCCGGTTCCTGCGTGAACCACTTTTCTTCTTATAAACCGGCTCCCGCGTGAACCACCTTTCCTTTCCAACTCGGTTCCTGCGTGAACCAACTTATTTTCAAATCGGTTCCCGCATGGACCACCTCTTTACAGCACCTTCATATTGGCCCCACGTGGCCCTCTTTCTATTTTGTCAACTCTTACACCGGTTCTCGCGTGAATCACCCTTTTCTTCACAAAAACCGGTTCCCGCGTGAACCAATCCCTTTTCTAAACCGGTTCCTACGTGAACCAATACACTTTCAGATCGGTCCCCGTATGGACCACCCCTTTGCACCATTTTAGATTGGCCCCACGTGGCCCTCCTTTCATTTTTCAAATCAAACAAACTGGTTCATGCGTGAACCACCCCTTTTTCCTTCAAAAACCGGTTCCTGCGTGAACCACCTACCTTTCCAAAACCCTGCTCCCGCGTGAGCCACTTTATTTTCAAATTAGTCCCCACGTGGACCATCCTTTTACATTCATTTCAGATTTGTCCCCACTTGGACACTCTATTAAAAGCCGGTTCCCGCGCGAACCACCTTTTAGTTGCTAGTTGCTAGTTACTTGTTTACTTTATCATTGCTTGTCTTGATTGCATTCACTTGCTTAATTTATTTAATAGTTTTCATTCATATTTGCATATTGATTGCTTCTTCTCCTCCTACCCTCCATTTTTCTTTTTTGCATTAGCTTTTGCATTGGGTACCTAACTTGCTCCGATCTGTAGGGCATTCAAGGTGGGGGCTCTCTCTCCCAACACACCCTCACCCTCCAAACACCTTCTTGGTGGATTCTAACCTCTCTTCTGGGATATTCTTTCCTATTTGATTTGGTTATTTCATCAAGGCCTCCATAAGTCCCCATCCGTGGAGTATTCCTCTCCGTACGATTGGGCCGGTTGTACCACTTTCCCAAAATCCGAAGAACCCAAGTACCTACTCGTGGTGATTGAGTGACAACCTTAGGTCTTGAAGATTGAAGCAATAGGAACCATACCCATTTGAGTGAACAATTTCTAACAATCTATCTAATCTAAGGTTTCAACCCAAAATTTGTTGAGTAGTCATTTTTAAAAAAACCTGCTTGCTTAACTTGTTTGCTCACAACAATTGAAAACAACCAAAAAAATTTTTTCTTCCTTCAACACCTAAAAAAAACAAAAAAATTTCCTTTTATTTTTGTGTTCAACTTGCTTGCCAAACAACAAAATTGAAACCAAATAAATTCAAAAAAAACAAAGCATAACCAAAATAAAACTCTCTTTGCAGTTACACTTGTCATTTGCCTTCTTTCAACCATTTTGTAAGAAAATTTGACAGGATGCCCATGACACTAAGGTCCGAAAGACACGTCGGGATGGCGGACTACTACGGGCAAGACGAGGAGTATGAGACAGGCCACTACGAGCTGCAACAACCCATGGTCCAACCAGAGGGCCATGTCAACGCCGTCAAGGAGCCGGAAACTCAAAATCCTACTCATCAACCTGCTTCACTTAGCGTGGAGCAACTCCTCCAGGGTCTATCTCTCCATCTAGACCCTGAATCCTTTTCACTTGTGCAATCATTAACGAAGGGCAAGATGCCCGCCAATCAAGATCCGGTCGAGGGAAATCAAGCCGCCTCACCACCTCAATTGGCAGTCAGGCCCCTAATCATTTCTTCTCTTAGGCAACCTTGCCATGTCTCCACTCACCTCGTTGTGGGGCATTCACATAATGCTATTCCAGCTCCTGTTTCCAACCCACCTCTTCCAACCCATTCACCTAAACACTTTGCTCCCGTGGCTCAGGAATCCAGCCTCATCCAGGCATTCATAGAAAAACTTAACCAAATGGATGAACGTTTTGAAGGGCTGAGGCACCGCCTCGATTCTAAAGCCACCCCAGAAATTTTTGTCCCATCTTTCCCGGTCCTACATCTCCCTCCTTCTGAAATACCAATATTTCAACGCTATAATGGGACCGGGAATCCCTTTAACCACCTAAAGAGCTTTCTATATGACTCCGCGTTCTGGAAGAATGACTGCAAAGCACTTGCCTTCCTATTCCGTCGATCATTGGAAGGATCCGCCCTTGACTGGTTCTATTCTCTTGATTCTATTGAGGTGGCAGATTTCGATATTGTTAAGGCGAAGTTTCTGCAGAGGTACAAGGATCAGGTGGGGCCAGCCTACTCGATAATTGATTTAATTGCCGAGAAGATGAGGCCGGATGAAGACTTTGCCAAGTTTGCTGATCAGTGGAGGGGAATGGCTGAGAGGCTAGTGGACACTATCTCAGAAGGGGAGCAGGTGAGGATGCTCATCGGGAACACCATGCCTAACTTTCGCAACCTCTTGATCATGCACCGCTCGACAACCATGAGTGAGCTGTGTGATAACGCCCGCTATCGCCAAGCCCATTTTAAGGACGCATCCATGATCAATCCATTTGACCCCAAACCCCGTAACACTAGAAAGCCTACACCTGTAGGGCCCACCACCGAAGGGGTAGTCAATAACGAGAGTGTCAATGCCATGGGTAATCAGGGTGGGTATCGCCGAAGCCAATACCGCAACCCGCCACCCAACCAACAATACCGGCCAGCACCTCAACCAGCTCCTCAGCCCCAGCAACAACTTGCATACAACCGAGCACCACCACAGCAACTCACCTACAACCGAGCGCCCCAACAGCAAAATGCCTACAACCGAGCGCCTCAACAACAACCTGTCTACAACCGACCACAACCACAACAACAAGCCTACAACCAAGTGCCACCACCAGCCAATCGACCTAGGAGGGGGGACCCAAAAGAGAGTACTATCCTCAACTGCCATTCCCCCTCACTGATATTTTTAATGCATTGATGGCTGAACAACAATTGGAACTTCCAAAGGAGAGAGAAGGATGGCCGGAAAATGTTGACATGACAAAGTACTGTGCCTACCATCGGTATCCTGGGCACACGGTGGATGTATGTTTCCAATTTAAAGACTACATTCATGACCTCAATGATCTGGGGAACATTGACTGGGCACAGATGGGAGAATCCATTCAAGCAATGAAGGCACGTCAGAATCAACCACGGCGACAACAAGCACAACAGTAGCCCGGCCTGGGCATAGTCCAAGATCTGCTACCAGTACATGCACCCGTTCAAGCACCGGCACCAGCACCACCAAACCAATGACTCGGCCTTGTCCACTCCGCCATCGAGGAGTCAACCCACCATTCCCAGGGTTGGCAGGTCGAGGATCAAATCACCTCCATGCCTACCAGACCAACCCCACCTACAAATCGCACCATACTCTCCATCCAAGAGCTGCCCCCAACCCACAAACTACCTAAACACCACTACCGTCACCAACCATTAACCCTCCACGGCGCCTAATCATTAGACCGCCACCAGCATCCCAACTAGCACCCCAACCTAACCCATCAACCATCGTTCCTCCCTGGTGTCTAATCATTAGACCACCACCAACACCCCAAACATCACCTAACCTACCAGCCTTCACCACACCTCGGCCTCTCATTATCCGACCGTCACCTAACCTACCAGTCGCCACCACTCCGCGACCCTTAATCATCCGACCATCACCAACAACACCCCAGCTATCACCCAACCTACCAGTCACTGCCACTCCGCGACCCCTCATCATTAGACCATCACCACCAACACCCGAGCCATCACCCAACATACTGGCCTCCACCAATCCATGACCCCTCATCATCCGATCCTCACCACCCCTACCTACCACGGGCTCCTCAACATACCAACCAATCCTACCATCACCATCATCACCACTCCCCCCTACCACATTGGCATCGATACTTCGTAGTGGTAGGATGTTCCAAAGGGTCTTCCCCCAGGCCGGGATGCAACCACAGGAGCAAGCAGAAGAAGAGGTAGTGGAAGAACCGTTGCTGGGCATGGCATATGACCTATTGAAGCACTTGGACAAAATGCCAGCACGGATTTCAATCCTAGAGCTGATCAAGAGGTCAAAGAACCATCAGGACATCCTACAACAATACTTGCAGCGGGTCATGGTCAATGAGGACCTCCCGCCCGAAAAGATCATTACAGTCCTGACCCCGAGGAGTGAACACCCGGCACTCACGTTCACGCAGGAGGAATTGGCATGGCCAGAGATCAGAAAATATGCTTTGCGCATTGCAGTAGTCATCCGAGGTGTGGAGATCAAGTCTTGATTGATTGACATCGGAGCCTCTATAAATGTCATGCTGCCAGAAACATTGCAACTTTGCGGCATCTCCGATGAAGAAATCGAGCCTTATGCCATCACGGTGACAGCACATGACAACTCCCGGAAGCCGGCACGAGAGGTGGTTACATTGGAAGTAGGGCTCGGGCCGTGTGCTGTCACTGCCGAGTTTCATGTTCTAGAACTGGACCCTACATTTAAAGCCATCTTGGGACACCCATATCTTGAGGCAATAGGAGCTGTTGCCTCCACTAATCATCAATGTCTGATGTTCCCATACAAGGGCCATGTGATTATAGTAACCAACATCCCCATTCTGAATGATGTGGATGACCCCTCTTCTGCACTACCAATATCAAAATTTGTCCAGCCGTTGGTTTCCACTACAGAGCTGCCCGAGGTCATGATGTTAACGATGCCTCCAGATACAGTTGCATGGCGGATGATGAAAGGGATGGGCTATCAGCCAGGAAAGGGGTTGGGAAAGGAGCTGCAGGGGGTTGTGCACCCCATTAAAGCCGTACAAATACCAAAGAGACTTGGGCCCATGTGCCCCATAGATCTTTTCACTAGCTTTGGGCCTATCTGCCCCTTTCTTGTCATTGTTGGGCCCATGAGCCCATTTTTCTTATGTTTAATTAAGCTTTCTACTTCTACTCAAGCCCCACTGGCTCATTTTCTTTCCGTTATTGAAAACACCAAAAAAAAATGTCTTCTCACAAACTCAGTTTTCCATTGAGGAGACATCTCTGCTTGTCTCGGAGGGTGATCCAAACCAGGGACCTCTCTTCTCTGACTCACTGATCGATCTGCTCGATCCTTCACCCACTATAGATACCACTTTTGCAATTCCGTCTTCTTTAGGAGTAGTTAGGGTAGGAAAGAAGAAAATTCGAGGTAAACATGTTCTAGAGATATATCTTCATCAATTAGCTCAAAAATGCAAGGAATGTGCAAGGCTACCAAGGTTTTTGAAAAATGCTATCCGGCTTGACGAAATCCAATATGAGGCTGAATTCAATTCCTATACCTTATATTGATGTACTGGTTGATAACACTGCTGGATTCGAGATGTTGTCATTCATGGATGGCTATTCCGGTTATAATAAAATCCGATTGGCCGAAGAGGACTAGGAGAAGACCTCATTCACCACACCTTGGGGAACCTACTGCTATGTCGTCATGCCCTTTGGACTAAAGAATGCTGGTGCTACCTATCAGAGGGCCATGATGGCTATCTTCCATGACATGATGCATACCCTTGTAGAGGTGTACGTGGATGACCTGGTCGTTAAGTCCAAAAATCGAGAAGATCATCCTAAAGTGCTCAGAAGGGTCTTGCAAAGGGCTAGGGAATATAAGTTGAAGATGAACCCAAAGAAATGCACATTCAGAGTATCCTCAAGAAAATTATTAGGGTTCATAGTGAGCAAAAGGGGCATAGATATCGACCCAAACAAAGCTAAGGCAATCATTGGTATGCCTCCTCCGAGAAATATGAAAGAACTTCGAGGATTAATCGGGAGGCTACAGTTTGTCCACCGGTTCATCTCACAACATTCCCAAAGGTGTAAACCTTTCTATGAGTTGACCAAGGTGGGGGCCGAGTTCAAATGAGATTCGAAGTGCCAGGATGCATTCGATGGTTTGAAAAGATACCTAGCTAGTCCCTCTGTGCTTAGACCACCAGTCCCTAACAAGCCCTTAGTTCTGTATATCTCGGTTTTGGAGAATTCTCTTGGGGCAGTCCTTGCACAAGTGGATGAAGAAGGGAGAGAGAGGGAAACTTACTACTTGTCAAAGATCTTTGATCCATGTGAGCAAAAGTATACTGTAGTGGAGAAGACTTGTGCTGCACTAGTCTGGGTAGTTCAGAAGCTTAAACACTATTTCTTAGCTCATGAGGTCAATCTTATTGCCCGCATCAATCCCATCAAATTCCTTCTGGAGAAAACCGTTCTAACTGATCGGTTAGGTCATTGGCAGAGCTTCCTTTCCCAGTTTGATATCACCTATGTCCCCCAGAAGGCAATTAAGGGCTATGCCATTGCTGAACACCTAGCCCACCACCCTGTCGACTCCAGAAACGGGTTTCGGATCGGCACCTCAAGAAAAGAAGGTGAAAGATAGAATAGGAGAAAGGGAGTGAATCGGAAAACACTTGGAAAGTTGTAAAGAGTCCTCACCTCGGTCCCACACTCACATTGATCACCAAACTTTCATCTCATGGCGTCACTCGAGCACCGGAGATGGTTCGGGTCATGTGGGAGGAGAGTGAGGAGATGAAATTAGAATATAAATAAAAGGTGGTCGCCAGGAGCCGCGGGCTCCGCTTTATGTAATGAAAATAGAAAGAAGTTGACCGTGTGTACCTTAGCGTGGGAGAAAGGGATGTGAGTTCAACCTTCTTCTTCTTCGGCCGGCCGATGGAGAAGAGTCCAACCAGTGCTAGATTGATGTATTTGTGCAACTGATAAGCCGGATCTTGGGCAATAAAGTTCTGAAAACTCCCAGCACAATGTTGATGTAGGACATGCTATGGGAACCACAGATATCCAAATTGAATTATTCTTGTTGGAGATAATATATAGCTCACCGGGTAACAATTTCTATGAAGGATGCATAGGTTGAATCCACCATTAAATGTACTGAAATTGACTGAGAAGATGATGACTTAGAAGAGAAGACTTCGGATCTGTCTGTGCAGCGCCGGTGTTGAAGCCATAACAAGCCGAGGGAATGTCATAATTGATCTCCGTTTGTTTCATATGAAAGATATCTTGATCAAACACACTTCTTATGAATAAAGTCAGGCCATAAAATGACTATAAATATCTGTACAAGCCGATGATTAGCAGTGCAGCACGTTGGAGCATAGACCGGCTTCTTATTCACTTTGGGATGATCTCCGAGAACCGGGACGAAGATAGAACTATTTGGGGAGATTGGGAAGAGCCTAGGGTGTCTGTAGGATGAAGAGAGAAGTGCTGGAGGATGGGGATGCCCTTCTTAGGTCGTTCATATGAGTCTCCCTTTATAGGGGATGAAAAATAGGTCAAAAAATAGCAAGTTTTGATACATCCGACCATAGGTTGGATTTCCTTCAATTAATGTTGATAATTTTCATCCTGAGGCATATAGAAACTTACCCAAATTATTGAGAGGGATTGGAAACCGTGGATCACCTTCTCCATGCTCAAAATATGCCTCCACTTGAAGAAGAAACAAATCTAGTCTAAAAATGGCAAGTCTTGATATACAAGACAACAAGTTGGATTGCTATCATTTGATGATGCTAATTTCGACCATGAAGCTTACAAATGCTATAAAAAGTGATATGGAGGAGGAAAAAGGAAGGTAAGGTCGTGAATTGATCAGATATGTGCCCAATGGGCTGGACTTGCATGCAATTGGGCTTGATATGTGCTGCGTGTGGACAGAACTGCATGTCTAACTTCTAAAAGGTGCTGAAGACAAATGGTAGATCGGAATTTAATGCCGTTTGTTGCATTGAAAAGAGGAATCAGAGTGGAAGATTATTCATGTTGAATACTTCTTCATTAGACGTCCATATAATCCTGTGAAAAATTTACAAATAGAGGATATGCTGGGAAAAGTATAATCTGGCACACCACCAAGAGTCTCTTGTTCGGCAAACACGGATTTGTTTAGAAATTAGCAAATCATCTTCATATTTCCAATAAGCACCTCGACTCATCCAAAAGGGTGATTCATCATGATTTTGATGGTCTAAAAGAGATGTTGCCAATGGAATAATGGTTTAAGCTCTAAATAAGGCCAAATTGGCGTGTCTACAGCTTGCCTCGCCTTGATGTCGGCTTTGCAAGGGAATGTTATGTAGCGTAGCGAAGTGAAATGTAAAGGAATGTAGCGAAGCAAAATGAGTTGTAATGGAATGCAGCGGAGCGAAATAGCGATGTACTGAAAAGGTGGCATCAAGGTGTAGATATAGACACGCTCAACGACCAAATTCGGCAAAGAGAATCTCTTCAAGTCTCCTGGTTAACTGTCATGTTTCATCAAGTCTTCCTATGTTCGATTGGTAAGATATGTGCCATTGGCACGAGAGAAGAATAGCCAACCCCCAACGCGGTGGGGAGTCCCCGAAACATGGGTTCGTAGGTTCATCATCAGCTGGTAACCCGATCTTTGCGGTGTTCCTGTACTGTGATGGGCTAAAGTTTAAAAAAGAGATTTGTTTTGAAAAAGTAAAAGAATACCAATCGAGCACATTCAGGCTCTTAGATTCATTTAAGTCTTTTAAGAGACAAGATTCGATTCGGAATGGAATGATCTCAGATTCCAAAAGGCAAATGTTTAAGCATAGACCGTGAAGATAATGACTGTGCAAGTTCTGATCAAATAGAAGGTCCTTGGCGGGACGAGTTGGCTGCCATGGTGGGACGAATAGCAAAGAAGTTGCAATGGGCACAGTGGTGAAAAGAAATGAAAGATTTGAGGGCACAAAGTGGTTACCGAACACGGTGGGATTAATAGACACGGTGGGATATTAGAGTGGTTGGTGGGACTAGAGATCATGATGGGATTAGAGAACACGATGGGATTAGAAAACACGGTGGGATTTAGAATGATCGAGAGAGTGAGAAGGTGAAGTTTGGGGAAAAATGTATGCAATGACAAAACAAAATGTAATGCAATTAATGCTACATGATGCATGTTGGGCTCAAGAAAACAAAATAAAACTTGTATAACAAATAGTTGAAGATATAGATTGTCTATGAGGTCAAGATACCCATTCGGGAACTATTGTCCCTCACAGCACAACTTTGGCTTCTCCATGAGCACAAAGAATGACCTGACCGTCGTGGATTTTGATGAAGGGGATCTCGGGCCTGGTCTTCTTTGCATTCACGGTCTTCAACATCAATGCATAAAATAAATAGTAATGCACCTAATATATGCTAAGAAAGGAAATGATAACGGTGAGTTTGCGGTGTGATGACATGCATTCTCACAAAAGAGTTCATGTGTCCTAATGAGGACACAGAGCAAAAGCTTCTCGGCAAAGTTGAGGCCGAGGTTATGATGACACCTCCTCCTGAGAATCCTCAGGGGAGGGAAGTGACGAGTGTCACCTGCAAAAAGTTTCTCGGCAAAGTTAAGGCCGAGGTTATGGTGGCACCTCCTCCTAAGAATCCTTGGGGAGGGAAGTGGTGAGCATCGCCTTGTTGTGCAATTCTCCTTGTTTGTTCTTCATGCCTTTGTCAAGGGGTGTAAGTTCTCCTTGTGCCTGAAACACTTAGAAGAAAGAGATTAGAACAACAATGTGGCTTATCCCCCTTGCAAGTTGCAGTATGACTTGACCTTTGTCAAGGGGTGTAAAGTTTTTCTTGTGCCTGAAACACTTAAAAGGAAGAGATTAGAACAACAATGCGGCTTATCCCCCTTGCAAGTTGCAGTATGCCTTGTCCTTTGTCAAGGGGTATAGCCTTCTTAGGAGTGTAAAAATCAAGTAGCAAATATGCAATGAAGAATTTGAAACATGAGAGATTGAAAGTAAATATGAATGTAAAGACGAAAATCCAAACCAAGCATGTTGACATATTTTTTTAAAAAAAAATTTGTTGGAATTTGAAAAGAAGTTTTGTTAAAAGATTAAAATTTTTTGGGATTTTGAAAATATTCAGTTTTTTTTTGAGTTTTTGAAAATATTTAGTTTTTTGGAGTTTTTGAAAATATTCAACTTTTTTGAGACCTTTTTTTATTGAAAATATTTTTTTGGGAGAGGAAAATCAGTATTGACACAAGTTCTCATTACTTAGTTGTTCTTCTAGGTTCGTTGGTAGACACCACGTGCAAAATGGGGTTCCTTACCCAAAATCTTTCAGACCTTCAACCTTTGATCGGCTAGAGTTTAGCTTTGATTTGGTTGGTTCACCCACACCTTGGGGGTAAGAATGAAGAATTGAGGGAAAGTCCTTGATGGGCTTTGGAGATGTCGAGAGGGATTTCTCTACTCACACCCAATTGCCCGTTGGGGTTCGGCCTCTTCGGGTCTTTTCTTCTTTATTGACAAACCTATTTTTGTGGCACACATTCGGACAGGTGCTTTGACTTGTGGGGTCATTGCCCATCTTTTGGTGCCTTTTTTTATTTTCTGCATTTTTGGGTACTCATTCAGACAGGCCCATATTTGTTTAAACCTGTGGGGTTCATTGCCCATCTTTTGGCACCCTTTTTTTTATTTGAGAAGTTGGACCTTCTGAGATGGCCTCCTACTAGGGTGGCGGATGCTTTCGATACTCTCCCCCTCTAATCCCCTTCACCTATCTTGGACCGAATAGAAGAGAGTAGGGTAAGGGTTTTCCTTCCATCTCTAAGCTTTGCCTAGCTTCTCTCGGGTGTCAAGTCATCTAGATTCTGGGATCGGGACATGTTGTGTGTAGAATGGTATCTACCCTCGACTCCTAGACAACAACCTAGGACATGTGGACTCAAGTCATACTGGTAGTTCTTTCCATTTTTGAGGTAGATTACATTCCATAGGTGAATAAATTGAAAACATGCCTTGCAACGTAAAGAATTTGTTTAATAAGAACAAGGTAGCTACAAATATCGTCAGTCATGAATTTCTCTCAATTAAAATTGTCATGTGAAATTCAAAATCATTTTTTAAAAATATTGCTTTGAGAATGACATAATGATGATGAATGTAATACCTGAGAGAAGGAATTCATTGTTGGTGACGACGTTGCTTGTGCTTGCCTTGCCTTGCCCAACTACTTCCACTTTTGATATGCACCATATTGTAATGGATTGAAGATTCATAGTCATAGGATGAAGTGAAAATGTGGAGGATCTGATTTAGCATGGCGGAGTCAAAATTAATGATGTAAAAGGCAAAGATTGTGGTACCACCTAGGAAATTTCTCTACCTTGATTTTTTTGTTGAAAGTAAAACTTAGAGAATGAAAGAGAATTTGAAAGGAAATAAACATGCTTGGAAACAAAAGTGAGTTAAAATGGGCTCTTGGGCCCATGAGTTGAAAGTGGGCTTGAAGGCCTAGAAGTAGTCAGAATCAAGAGGCACGTGAGCCCAAGATTTGAATGTGGGATAGAGGGCCCGGTTGATGTTGATGGGCATGAGGGCCCGATGGGAGGTGATGGGCTCGAGGGCCTAACTAAAGGTGATGGGCTCGATGGCCCGATTGAAGGTTGAGCTCGAGGGACCCAACGAAAAGAATGGGCATGTGGACCCGATTTAGGTGATTGGAAGTATGATTGTGGTTTGGAAGATTTGTGATGGGCTCGTGGGCACCATCGAAGAGTATGGGTGCACAAGCCCATAGTTGAAGTGGGGGCACAGAGGCGTGATTTTGAAGAACCATGGGCATGCAGGCCCGTTGGTGAAGAAACAGGGGCATACAGGTGCAAAGTTGAAGGAGTGTAGGCATGTGTGCCCGAGTTTGTTGGAAGGTGGGCACGTGGGCCCGATTTAGAAGAAATTTTGGCACATGGGCCCGGTTGTAGAAAAACATGGGCATGTGAGCCCGGTTGAGGTGAATTGCAGGCACGTGGGCCCGATTTAGAAAAATTTAGCGCACATGGGCCCGATTGGGGAGAATTATGGGCACGTGGGCCCGATGGAAGGAAAGGAATATGTAGGCCCAATTGGGGAAAAGGGGCACATGGGCCCAGTTGAAGGAAAGGGGCATGTAAGCCCGATTGATTAAAAGGGGCACATGGGCCCGGTTGAAGAAAGGGGCATAAGAGCCCGGTTGATTAAAAGGGGCACATGGGCCCGGTTGGATAAAGGGGACACGTGGGCCCAGCTGATGGAAAGGGGCACATGGGCCCGGTTGGATGAAAGGAGCATAAGAGCCCGATTGACGAAAAGGGGCATAAGTGCCTGAAAATGGGGCATAAGGGCCCAAAAATGGGGCATAAGGGCCCAATTGAGTGGGATGGGGTGTGGACCACGGCCCTAAGATTGATAGATTTTGGACCCATGGGCCTGATTGATGGTTGTAAGAAGGATAAATAAGGGGCGTTGGCCCTAAGATTGAGGAATTGTGGGCCCATGGGCTTGATCGTTGATTTGGAGGAGAATAAAGAAAGGGTCGTGGCCCTAAGATTGATTGATCATGGGCCCATGGGCCGGATTGTTGCTTAAGAGAAGAATGGGGTAAGGGTCGTGGCCCTAAGATCGATGCTAAGGGATTTGCCCATCTATCTGGAGGAGGTCCCAGTATTCCTTTGTCTATGCCCTTCTGGAGGCTTGTCGATTCATTCCCCATTTCACTAACCAATTCAGTCTCCTTACTTCCCAGTTCAGGGGTCAATTCAATCTGACCAACTTCAGGGATCAATTCTAATGATGGCAACATTTGATCTATACCTGGAGAATCCTTGCCTAGTCCTTCATTGGATTGACAATCAACTAAGTTTATGATTACTTCATCTAAGCTCCTTACAGTAGGCTTCTCCTCAGGTTGTTTTGGGGAAGAGGGTATGCCTAGTTTAGGGTATTCTAGAATGATAGAAGAGTTTGGTTCGACCTTCCCTACTGGCTGACTTTGATCTTGAGAGAGAGCAAGGATATGTTGAGGAGTTGATTCTTCTGCCATGGCAGGAGCACAAATGGTTGGAGCTATTAATTCCTCTGCCAGGGCAGGAGCTTGAAGGGTTGAAGTGTCTGATTCATCTACTACAACAGGAGCAAAAATAGTAGGAGTGATTGATTCCTTTGTTGGGGAAAGAGTAATAGAAGAAATGATTGGTTGTTGTGCAACCAACTGAGGAGGATCCCTATGTGGTGGGATTGGTTGAGAAGCCGGGGTTTGCTCAATCGGCTTAGGATGAATGATTGGCCGAGGGACCATTAGTGAAGTGGGTTGAGGGGCCAAGGCTTGCGTGGCTAGCCGAGGGGTTGTTGTTGAAATAGGCTGAGAAGCCAATGGTCGGATGATTGGCCGATGGACCTTAAGAAATGTTGGTGGAGTTGAAGGTTGGGGAGCCGGTTGAAGTAATGGAGTATTCGCACAAGCAACAAGAGGAGCTTTATTAAGCGTGGTTGGTTGTGCCATTAGCATGGGTTGCATGATTGGCTGAGGTTGGGGCATCGGTGGCCTAATCAACTGGCATCGAGGAGTTGGCCAATGATGATGATCTGGATGGGGTTGGGGAGGGCTCCTAGGTTGGTTCATAGCATCAATGCTCCTCTCAAGCCTGGGCCTCAATTCATCAGAATATTGTATTAATTCCACATCTTCTTTTACTTCCCCAATTATTGAATAGCTTGGCCCATATCGTTTCAAGAATTTAGCCTTGACAATTTCGAAATCCCATATCTCTACTTCATTCAATGAAAAAAACCAATCTAGGGCTGCACCCTCTAAAGATCTCCTAAAAAGAAAGGCAAGGGTCTTTCTATCATTATGCCATCGAGATGATTTTCTCAGGAAATCATTGACATGGGTGAAGGGATCACCTGAGCCATTGTAGTGATGGTAGGTTGGCATTTGTGATTGGGGTATGTAGATAGTATAGAGGGGAAATTCAAGGGTTTGCTGATCCTTGGCAACAGGTGGGGAGGAATTCACCAGTGGGTGTGCATGTGGCACTCGGATGGGAGGGGGGTGGGTTGGTGTGCAAGCTAAGGAATGACCCACAATGGGGTGAGTAGATGAAGTAACATGGCAGGACTGCTCAGGTGGGGTTATGGTAAGAGGTCGAACTGCCGATTGGGGAAGCGAGGCAGCTCGGTTGACTTTGGCTGGACCTTGATTAGTAGGCATCTTGCCCTTCACTAAAGATTGTATGAATGACAAGGTATTGGGATCAAGATGAAAAGATAGATCCTTAAGAGCTTGTTCTATACTAAATGAAGTGGACTGATGGGAATCCCCTTGCACTTCAGGTTCCATAGCAGCATTGACATGGCTCTCGGGTTGTTGTTGGAGCTTGTAGAGACCTTCCCCGTACTCTTGTTGCTTGTAGTAGTCCGACCTCCCAACGTGGCTTCCGGACTTTAGCATCATGGGCATCATGTCAATCTTTCTAGAAAGATGGTTAGAAAAGAGAGCAATCAAAGCACACAATTGAAGATATTTTTTATGTTTTGTTTTGTTTGATTTTGTTTTGTTTCAATTTGGTTGTTTGGAAAACAAGTTGAACACAAAATTAAAAAGGTTTTTGTTTTGTTTTGTTTAGGTGTTTTGTAAGAAAATTTTTTTGGTTGTTTTCAATTGTGGTGAGCAAGCAAGTTGTGCAAACAAGTTTTTAAAATGACTACTCGACAATTTTTGGGTTGAAACCTTAGATTAGATAGATTGTTAACAATTGTTCACTCAAGTGGGTATGGTTCCTATTGCTTCAATCTTCAAGACCTAAGGTTATCACTCAATCACCACGAGTTGGTACTTGGGTTCTTTGGGTTTTGGGAAAGTGGTACAACCGGCCCAATCGTGCGGAGAGGAATACTCCACGGATGGGGACTTACGGAGGTCTTGATGGAAACAACCAAATCAACTAGGAAGGAATATCCCAGAAGAGAGGTTAGAATCCACCAAGAAGGTGTTTGGAGGGTGAGGGTGTGTTGGGAGAGAGAGCCCCCGCCACGAATGCCTTACGGATTGGAGCAAGTCCGGTACCCGATACAAAAAGCTAATGCAAAAGTAAAAATGGAGGGTAAGAGGAGAAGAAGCAATCAATGTGCAAAAACATGAAATGAAATGAAGTAAATAGAGCATGCGATATGCAAACAAGACAAGCAATCATGCAACAAAATAAACAATCTAGTGGCTAGAATTGAATTAGAATGAAACTAGTTGCACAAACAAATCAAGCTAGCACGGTTAAAGACATTGGTTAAAGACATTGAATTAAAGACATTGAATTGAAGACATTGAATTGAAGACATTGAATTAAAGACATTGAATTAAAGGCATTGAAGTAAATAGAGCATGCGATATGCAAACAAGACAAGCAATCATGCAACAAAACAAACAATCTAGTGGCTAGAATTGAATTAGAATGAAACTAGTTGCACAAACAAATCAAGCTAGCACGGTTAAAGACATTGAATTAAAGTCAATCTTATTGCCCGCATCAATCCCATCAAATTCCTTCTGGAGAAAATCGTTCTAACTGATCGGTTAGGTCATTGGCAAAGCTTCCTTTCCCAGTTTGATATCACCTATGTCCCCCAGAAGGCAATTAAGAGCTATGCCATTGCTGAACACCTAGCCCACCACCCTGTCGACTCCAGAAACGGGTTCCGGATCGGCACCTCAAGAAAAGAAGGTGAAAGATAGAATAGGAGAAAGGGAGTGAATCGGAAAACACTCGAAAAGTTGTAAAGAGTCCTCACCTCGGTCCCACACTCACATTGATCCCCAAACTTTCATCTCACGGCGTCACTCGAGCACCGGAGATGGTTCGGGTCATGTGGGAGGAGAGTGAGGAGATGAAATTAGAATATAAATAAAAGGTGGTCGCCAGGAGCCGCGGGCTCCGCTTTATGTAATGAAAATAGAAAGAAGTTGACCGTGTGTAACTTAGCGTGGGAGAAAGGGATGTGAGTTCAACCTTCTTCTTCTTCGGCCGGACGATGAAGAAGAGTCCAACCAGTGCTAGATTGATGTATTTGTGCAACTGATAAGCCGGATCTTGGGCAATAAAGTTCTGAAAACTCCCAGCACAATGTCGATGTAGGACATGCTATGGGAACCACAGATATCCAAATTGAATTATTCTTGTTGGAGATAATATATAGCTCACCGGGTAACAATTTCTATGAAGGATGCATAGGTTGAATCCACCATTAAATGTACTGAAATTGACTGAGAAGATGATGACTTAGAAGAGAAGACTTCGGATCTGTCTGTGCAGCGCCGGTGTTGAAGCCATAACAAGCCGAGGGAATGTCATAATTGATCTCCGTTTGTTTCATATGAAATATATCTTGATCAAACACACTTCTTATGAAGAAAGTCAGGCCAGAAAATGACTATAAATATATGTACAAGCCGATGATTAGCAGTGCAGCACGTTGGAGCATAGACCGGCTTCTTATTCACTTTGGGATGATCTCCGGGAACCGGGACGAAGATAGAACTATTTGGGGAGATTGGGAAGAGCCTAGGGTGTCTGTAGGACGAAGAGAGAAGTGCTGGAGGATGGGGATTCCCTTCTTAGGTCGTTCATATGAGTCTCCCTTTATAGGGGATGAAAAACAGGTCAAAAAATAGCAAGTTTTGATACATCCGACCATAGGTTGGATTTCCTTCAATTAATGTTGATAATTTTCATCCTGAGGCATATAGAAACTTACCCAAATGATTGAGAGGGATTGGAAACCGTGGATCACCTTCTCTATGCTCAAAATATGCCTCCACTTGAAGAAGAAACAAATCTAGTCTAAAAATGGCAAGTCTTGATATACAAGACAACAAGTTGGATTGCTATCATTTGATGATGCTAATTTCGACCATGAAGCTTACAGATGCTATAAAAAGTGATATGGAGGAGGAAAAAGGAAGGTAAGGTCGTGAATTGATCAGATATGTGCCCAATGGGCTGGACTTGCATGCAATTGGGCTTGATATGTGCTGCGTGTGGACAGAACTGCATGTCTAACTTCTAAAAGGTGCTGAAGACAAATGGTAGATCGGAATTTAATGCCGTTTGTTGCATTGAAAAGAGGACTCAGAGTGGAAGATTATTCATGTTGAATACTTCTTCATTAGACGTCCATATAATCCTGTGAAAAATTTACAAATAGAGGATATGCTGGGAAAAGTATAATCTGGCACACCACCAAGAGTCTCTTGTTCGGCAAACATGGATTTGCTTAGAAATTAGCAAATCATCTTCATATTTCCAATAAGCACCTCGGCTCATCCAAAAGGGTGATTCATCATGATTTTGATGGTCTAAAAGAGATGTTGCCAATGGAATAATGGTTTAAGCTCTAAATAAGGCCAAATTGGCGTGTCTACACACCCTATACCCCTCTTTGACCCAGTCCAGTCAGAGCTCCCGGATGATGAACTAATGTTGCTCCGATCTTCCCATCTTTGGACATTATATTTTGATGGGGCTTTGAATTCACACGGTAAGGGAATAGGAATCATCCTTCTATCACCCGAGGGTGTCACCATTCCACAGGCATTTCAGCTTGACTTCCCAGCAACCAATAATATAGCTGAATACGAAGCCTTGCTGGCCGGGCTAGAGGCCGCTCATTTCTATGGTGCCACGGAATTAAGGGTGATAGGTGATAGCCAACTAATCCTTTGCCAAGTCCTAACCAAATACCGAACTTCTCATCCAAACCTCAAACCTTACCAAGAACTCACTACTTACTACATCAAACTCTTTTCCAAACTCACTTTTGTCCATGTTCCTCGAGCTCAGAACATCCTTGCTGATGCCCTAGCCTCCTTAGCATCATCTCTATCAGTCCCGCTAGGTAGACATGTGCGGACTATCCATATCCGTAGAAGGTCGATGCCGGCGATTAAGGATGGTCGATTTCTGAATATCAAGGAGAGATTTTGCAGAAGGGAACATCTAGAGCAGAAAGAGGAGATTTCTCTAGTCGAGTTGGAAGAGTTAGATGAGGGTGAGAGGCCTTGGTTTGATGAGATCGCAAGGTATTGTCAAGATCAGACATATCCACCTGGATCAAATGCAAAAGAAAAGAAGGCCATCAGGAGAGTATCCCGGAGGTATACCATCCTAGGAGGGGTGCTCTACAAGAGGAGCATGAGTGGAATCTTTCTTAGATGCGTTGATGAAGAAGAGGCAGAATTGGTGCTTAAGGAAGCACATTCCGGGCTCTGTGGGGGCCATGTCAATGCTAAAGCTCTTGCCAAGAAAATCATCAGGCAAGGGTATTATTGGCCAACCCTAGAAGAGGATTGATCCATCTTTGTCTGACACTGTCATTCTTGCCACATCATGCCGACAAGATCCATTCTCCCGCATCTTCCCTTCATCCGATTCATGCCCCATGGCCCTTCACCATGTGGGCTTTTGACATCATTGGCCCTCTAAGTGATCTTAACTCTGAAATCCGTTCCAAATCGTTCATCCTGACGGCAACAGAGTACTTCACCAAGTGAGCAGAAGCGGAAGCATTCGTGGAGATTAAGGCATCAACACTATGCTCCTTCATCAAATGCAACATCATCGCCAGGTTCGGGATACCCAGCGACATCATCACCGACAACAGACCGCAATTTCTCTCTCAAGATCTGCATGATCTTTGCAACATGTACTGCATTGCATTGCATCATTCATCTCCTTATTACCCGCAAGGCAATGGTCAAGCAGAAGCCACCAACAAAACTTTGATTAAAATCATTAAGAAAACCTGTAAGTCTAGTAAGTTCGCAGACTGGCCAGATAAGCTTGTAGATGCCCTATGGGCTTATCGTACTTCTGTATGGACCCCCACTAGTCAAACCCCGTATGCTCTCGCATATGGGATGGAAGCGGTGGTCCCATACGAAGTACTCCTTCCATCACTCTGAGTTCAACTCGATAGGGACATCCCTGTCGATGAGAGGTGAGAATCTCTCCTTGCACAACTTGAACTCTTAGATGAAAGAAGGTTGGCCACCTCAGAGCATGCCTGGACTTATCAGAATAGATTGAAAAGGTTTTATCAAAAGAGGGTGGTAGAGAGAAAGTTCGAAATCGGCGAGATGGTAGTAAAATGAATATTCGTTAAGCCGGGTGGTCCCCGCTCCAAGTTGCAACCTAATTGGGAAGGGCCTTTTGTTATAACTAAAAAATATCCAGGCAATGCATATGGGCTAACCAACACCGATGGAGAAAAATTGAACCATCCATGGAGCGGCGTTTACCTCAAAAAATATTTTCCTTAGAGAAGAAAAATGAAGAATTTCTGGTATGATATTAAGTCATCGATCCTGGAGTGTTCGCTAGAGGTCAAGGGTAGACATCACCCTGCACACACAACACCTCCTGATCCCAGAATCCAGATAGCCCAACACTCGAGAGAGGCAAGGCAGAACCCTGAAGGCGGAAAGGAAACCTTACCCTATTCTCTTCTATTCGGTTTGAAATAGGTGAAGGGGACTAGAGAAGGATAGTATCGAAAATGCCCGCTGCCTTAGTAGGAGGCCGTCTCATAGGGTGCAAAAGGGTGCCAAAAGATGGGCAATGAACCCCACAGGTTTAAAAAAAATATGGGCATGTCTGAATGAGTACCCGGAAGAGCAAAAAAATGAAAAGAAGGCAACAAAAGATGGGCAATGACCCCACAGGTCAAAGACTTGTCTAAGTGCCACATGTAGAAAAGACCCGAAGAGGCCGAACCCCAATGGGCAATTTGGGCATGAGTAGAGAAACCCTCCTCAACACCCCCAAATCCTATCGAAGACTTATTTTATTATTCTTCCATTTTAAAACCCTAGGGTAGGGTAAACTATATAGACTCAGGGGGAATCCAAACCGAACAAGAGAAGAGGGCAAGAAAGATTCTGGGTAGGGAACCTTATTTTCACATGGTGTTTATCGCTTGAATCTTGATTAACACTCAAAGATCGATGAATTGTCTCAATACCAGCACATTCTCCACAAAATCCAAAAAAATGAATATTTTTGAAATTCCAAAAAAATTGAATGTTTTCAAAAAATCCAAAAAAATGAATATTTTTAAAAAATTCAAATAAAAAATTGAATATTTTCTAAAAATCCAAAAAAAAATGCATCATTTAACTTGGTATAACCTTGTTTTTTGTCTTTGCTAGCATTCATATTTATTCTTATGTCTTGCATGTTTCATTTCTGCATTGCATATTTATCTTCACATTAAAAGGGCTCCTCCCTTTGACCTAAGTCAAAGTTGGCCGTAATAGGCAAAGGGATGAGTCGTTGTGAAGATCTGATCCTCTTCTATCAAGTATTTTCAGGAACTTTAAAGTAAAATAAGAAGATTCTATCAACGATAGGATTCTAAGATCAAGAAGGGAGTGACTCTCCCCATAGCAGGTAAGCTTTCTTAACCCTTATCTTATTCATTTTCGGTCATTTTGTTCATATTACCTTGTTAATAAGGCTACCCCCCTTGACATGTAAGCAAGGCAAGATGACAATAGGCAAAGGGGTAAGCCATAAAGCATATCTAACCCCTTTATTAAGTATTTCAGAAAAGAAACACAAGTCAAGGAGGGGGAAATCTCACCAACAGGTAAGTTTCTTAACCTTACATCTACTGTCTTCTTTATTATTAACTGTTACCAGCTTTAAGAGGCTTCCGCCCCTTGACAAACTTGCAAGGGGCCAAGCCAAAATATGATGTTAACAACCCTTTTGAGTGATGCCGAGTAGGAAGAACAGTGCAAGTGACTCTGGAACAGATAAAGATTTGATTACACCATCAAGTGCTACAACAAAAAAGAAAAGCAGCTACGACATTAGAAAAGCTAAAGCCTACTACAGATATCAATGTCTACCGCTACTTTCTCTAGGAGAGTGACCACGTGGAGGAGGCATGGTAGCCGTGTCCGCCAAAGCTGCTGCTACCGCCTCATTGCGGCGACGCTTTGAAGAAGTGGCCAAGAACGCAGAAGCACCGCGCTCATGACTCTAGCTCTGGCCACTCTGCCCCTGCTGGCTCTGGCCGTGGTGACCCCGGCTACGAGCGGCGCCGCCACTCCGGTGCATACCACTCCGATGGGAGTTGCTCTGGTGGGTGCGACTGTGGCTCAGCTGTGGAGGGATGCCCTGGCGGTAAACCTGCAGTGTCGCCTCTGCTGCCGACAAACAAACCTGCGACTGCAAGTGCATCTACTCCAAAGATCGCATGGCCTGGCTATGCTGGCGCTCCATCTCGCGCATGGCTCTCTCATGCTGAAGGCGGAGATCCGAGACGATCATCTGGGAACGAAGATTGACTGAGGCAGACCGCAATGTCTCCACCTCGGCCTCCAAAGATTGGATACGGGACGACAAACTACTCTGAAGCTCGGCAACCTGGAAGAAGAGGAAGAATATGAATCAAGAAAAATCAACAACCAAAATAAAGAACAATGAAAGATACCTCTGCCTCCCTGGTCGTCAGGGTCTCTCTTGCCTCACTAAGACGCTGGCGGAGCTCAGCCACCTCTTCCCTCTACAGAGAAGGAGGTGAACCCTCAGCACGGGCCTTCCGCTACGAACAGAAGAAAAACACTTCAAAGCAAGGCAAGTATATGTCGAGAATAGAAATGAAGGTCAAAGGCAGTGTCTACCTCAGTCTCCAGCATGCCACGAAGAGTGGCCACCTCCTGCCGAAGATCAACAATCTCCAGCTGTTGGCGAAGCAGTAGAGCCCGAGCCTCCTGAAATGGCACGAAGGTCAGGATAGAACAACAACATAGAATTGAAAGAAAGTAAGAAACATTTACCTGACCCTCTGGAACAAACAAGTGGCCGTACGCCTCCGCGTATCGGCAAAGGTAGTCTCGGTTGTCCTCTGCCCAACCAATAAATACCTCGCCGCCTTCGTACCACAATGTGATTGAGGCGTGGTACCTCTCTACCCAATCCACAGAGAGGAGTAGGCGTCTAGCACGGGCCCCGACTAGGGGAAGAGAAGGAGGAGGCTCCAGCCAGTCCTACTCCAGACTGAGGGTGCTGTCGAGAACCGAAGCCACAGTGGCGCCAACTCATTGACGCACAGAAGATGAAGATCGCGGCCGAAGACACGACCCGGCTGGGCAATCCAGGGTTGGAGATGGTCGTCGGTCATGAGATATGGCCTCCAACACACCTGCAGGAAGCAAAATCATGATTATTGTTTCAACAGGAGAATATTGATACACAAATTAAAAACATACCTCAGTGTGTGGGAAACGGAGAATCTGTGCACGAATCGAAGCCAGCTGGCTGCGATGGCCCCCAGTAGAGCGGATGGGCTCCCAGCGAGCCATCAGAGGAAGGAGGTCGGGGTAGGACTGCTATGCTCGACTGAGGGGGAAGTAGAGGTAGCTCCAGACCTGAAAAAGGCACAACTCGTCAGAACAAAGTAGAACAATACAAACGTACAGAAAGAAAAGCTGCTAAAAGTCACCTAGAGAAAAGGAGAGAAGCCGGCAATTGAAACAGAACCTGCCTCAGGCTGAAGGGCACAGAACAGATGGGCGAGCATCGCTGCCCCCCACGCGTACGTGCCAACCTACTCCAGGTCAGCAAGCAAAGGGAAGAACCGCAGATGGATGTGGTCCGTCTTCGAGCCCAATAGAAGGTGCTCGAAGAAGAAGAGGAGGAAACAGCGCAAGTCTACATCCGCCTCCAAGGAGCTAGGTAACCCGGTAAATGCCGTCGTTGCCTGGCCGACCATGCGATAGAAAAAGCTGTCCTGGCTCTCGCCACGGACACGCTCGGCATCTACCAAGCCTACCATCTCACCAGCCTCTAGTCTGGCAATGGTGCGTAGGCCATCCACTGGGTCGAACTCAGGCTCATATGCGAAAAGGGCCCGGAACTCCCGTGAATAGTCAGAAGAAGTGGCACACACCACCGGCCTACCGTAAACACGGAGACCGGTGATGTGTGCAACATCCTCTAGAGAGGGCACCATGTGCCCCCATGGGAACAGAAATACAAAGAAGTCTGGGTCCCAAGACTCGCGGAGGACCTGCACCAGTGGTAGGTCCTCCAAAAATGGAGTCACCCGGAGGATGGGCCCAAACCCCATCTCCTCCAACCGAACTTGCTAGAAGTCCGGTAGGCCGAGGTAGGTGGCATGCACCAAGTCCCATGAGATCCGGGATTTTATCCGGGCCTGCAAGAAATTCATTTCATTAGTTCACTCAATTTTTATTGTCAAAATGTAAAGGAGCTAATCATTAAGTGCGGGATAAAGAAAACGTACCTCTCGGACTACCGGGAGCTTGGGCTCCTCGGATTCGGAGTCGTGGCGGCGAACTCGTCTCGACATCTGCGAAAAAAGGGAAGTTGACATCAAATATTGTTAGATACATTTTATTTTATTTATTTCATTCATTAAAAAAAATGCCGAGCGCACCCTCCCCCTCTTTGTAGAGGGAGGGCGCGCTCTATGCGCCCCTGTTCCGTGAGGAGAGAGAGGACACGCAGACCGCGCCCTCCTCTTGGGGGCACGGTCAGTGCGTCCCCAAACCAGGGGTGCGGTCTGCACGCCCCCGGTCTGAGGGCGCGGTCAACGCTTTGCGTCAACCACACCCCTCACCTACTCAATTCTTATTTTCGCAATAACTTGTTTAATTGAACTCGGAATCGCATGAAACTTGAACCAAATCAAAGAGCACAACCTGATCTACATTTCTTGTAACAGGCATTAACCTTTGACGACATTTTGGACTCTGAATCTGAGTTGGAGCTCTGGATCTTCTAGCGCGAGGAGAGATAGTGTGCAGGTGGAAATGAGAGATTCTTACCCTCAAGGGGTATTTATAGAGAGTAAAAATGTGAAAATGGGAGAAATTTGAAAATGTCACCCAAGGTTCACAAAATCGAGCTGATCACAACGCCACCGAAAGAATCTCGATCCGATGCGCGGTTTGCTTAGAAAATTTCTCTTTAAATTCCCACCAAAAATCTCTCTTTACACATAACTTTGAATGTCTCAGTTCCTAAATTAGCTAGACATATTCATGTTTTTTATCATCACTAGCTAACATTTTTCAGGTGTCAGGAGAAAATTCTATGCATTTATTAGTCAGAAGTGACTAAAAATGTATTTTTCAGAACTGAAATTGAGAAAAATGGCGAAAATTTCAGAAAGCGCCATGCTGTTCAAAAAATCGAGCCGATCAAGGAGTCACCGAAAAAAATTCATCAAACTCACGGTTTGCTCTGAAAAACTACCTAAGAAAAAAAGGCATTTTAAAACCTGTCAAAAATATCTTGTTTCATATTAAAAAACATTCAAGGTGTTGAAAAATAACAAGGCATATTCATCATAATTGTCAACATCTATCTTGCAATTTTATAAAACAAGGTAAATTTCTATTGAATTTTTATTCAAAACTGCTATATAATTCATTGTTTATTCAAAATAACTCCAACATGTTGAACAAGCTAAAGCATGAAAAGAAGACTCTTAGACAAGTAAGAGCTTCAACGCGGAGATGTAGTGGTGCTTCCGGTCGGGGTCCTCCTCAATCAGGAGGGTTGGGCGGCACACCCGACTCATCTCCCACAAGGTAATGGCTGAGATCGCCTCCTCCTCGTCATCCGCAGAGCCAAGTTGCCTGCCCTTGATAGGTGGCAGGTGGGACAGCTTGGGCAGCTCGTACCGAGGCAAGCCGATTTGAGAGTGGCAATGGTGAGCATTGTACAACACGAAGGCCGAACCGATAACCAGGTGGAGATCAACGCCAGGCGCAAAGCACACCTGGAAGTCCTTCTTCATCAGGGCAGCAGAAGAGTGCAAGAAGCCGGAACGATTCATAGAGGCAAAGTAAGCACGCCAATCTGGCCTCTTCTTCACCGACGCACATCTGTTGGCGACACTCTCGCTGAAGTCGAGTGCAGCAGCATATGGGAACAAGGGGCTACAGCGGAAGAGCTGCGACATGGTGGCCACCTCACCAGCTGGATCGAATTTGAAGTGGAGATCGGCCCAGCAAGCCAGTAGAAGCACACTGCCGAAAGGAGGACGACCCATGCAAGCTGCGGACAGTCCGCAGTACAAGAAGCCCAGAACTGAAGACCCCAACCGTGCACCGCTC
This sequence comes from Cryptocoryne crispatula var. balansae, assembly GCA_036172225.1. NCBI lineage: Eukaryota > Viridiplantae > Streptophyta > Magnoliopsida > Alismatales > Araceae > Cryptocoryne > Cryptocoryne crispatula. The sequence continues at coordinate 28,091,320 of CM069922.1, forward strand.
TAGATGCTACTGATGCACGAGAGCTGATCAACCTCCAGAAAACCATCCTCCGCAGGGAACAAGAACAACACGGAAAGGCAAGCCATGAAACCCTTTGCACCGTGCGGAATCTGGTCCTCATCTAGACTAGGAGCCATCAGAAGAGAAACTATCCAGGCCGCCAACTTGGGAACACTGATTCGCTTGCCGGCTAACAAGGAGCTGATTTACCAATTCTCGACGAAATCTTGCAGGAACTCTAGGCAAGAGAGGGGTCCAGAAGGGATGAACATACCTTCAGTTTCTCCCTTCTTAGTCCGAGGAAGGCCAAGAAGGAGCTCCACCTCTTCAAGAAGAACCGTACACTCAAAGCTACTGAACACGAACATGTGAGCGTCGGGATGCCACAACTCAACAAGAGCTCCCATCAAACCGAAGTCAAGGGAGTAGCTGGAATATTGCTTAGCATGAATCAAGAGCTCGGTCAAGCCCCAATCTCGAAGAGTCAATCTGACTGACAAGCCAAGGACGTCAAGCAAGCCAGAAAGCCAAGGAGGAGAGCAATATCGGCGAGGCCCAGAGAAGTTTGGGTAATCCTACACCCAAACAGGAGGTAAGAGAAAATTTCTTAAAAGGAAAAGAAGGAGAAGAGTGGTTGAAAGCAAGAATTGGCAGCAAACTTACCAAGTTGGCACCGATTCTGGACTTCAAATGACTCGGGATGCTTGAAATACCTTGAACCGAGCCAATACGCTGCTTTTTCAAAGGAGGAGCCATCCTGGGTGTTGGTAGGACGATCTGGTTGTCCTAAGAGGTGTTTATATATAGGGGAAATTGGCCCCGGTTTGAACCAAATTCGGATCTGGTCGAAACAAAAAACTGGGATCGAACGCGCCCCCGAGGTGGGGGCGCGCAGGCCGCGCCCCCGATTCGGGGGCACATTCGACCAAATTCTTTAAAAATTCCTCAAAAATTCCATAAAATTCAGAAAAATTCAGAAAAAATGATAAAAAATTGTTAAATCAAATACATTTATGTTTTTGTCTTTATTGAGGTCAAGTGGACATCATTGTCCATTCGGGGCTAACATTTTTTATTAAAGACAGGAATTGCTCGCGGAAATAGAAGAACGGATGGAAAACCCCCATAATTTGCCGACTAGCATATATGTCGTTAGTCGTGTATTATTATCCTATGCATTATTTATTGAAGACCATGAGTGCGGAGAAGACTTGACCCGAGATCCCCTTCATCAAAATCTACGACGGTCGGGTCATCTCCGATGCTCACGGATAAGCCCAAAGTTGTGCTGTGAGGGACGATGGTTTCCGAATGGGTATCTTGACCTCATAGACAGTCTATATCTTCAACTATCTGTTATACAAATTTTTTTTTGTTTTCTTGAGCCCAACATGCATCATGTAGTGTTAGTTGCATTACATTTTGTTTTGTTATTGCATACATCCTTTCATAATCTTCACCTTCTTACCCTAGTCTCTAAATCTTTTTGAACTCCACCGTGTTTTCTAATCCCACCGTGTTCTCTAGTCCCACTGACCCTTCAAATATCCCACCATGTCTGTTAATCCCACCGTGTTCGGTAATCACCTTATGCCTCCAACTCCTTCATTTCTATCACCACTGTGGCCACTACAACAACTTTCTTGCTATTCATCCCACCATGGTAGTCAACTTATCCCGCCAAGGGCCTCCTATTTGATCAGAACTTGCACCGTCACTATTTTCACGGTCTGTGCTTCAATATTTGCCTTTTGGAATTCGATATCATTCCATTCCGATTTAAATCTTGTCTCTTGTAAGGCTTAGATGAATCTAAGAGCCTGAATGTGCTCGATTGGTATTCTTTTACTTTTTCAAAACAAATCTCTTTTTAAAACTTTAGCCCATCACAGTACAGGAACACCGCAAAGATCAGGTTACCGGCTGATGATGAACCTACGAACCCATGTTTCGGGGACTCCCCACCGCGTTGGGGGTTGGCTATTCTTCTCTCGTGCAAATGGCACATCTCTTACCAATCGAACATAGGAAGACTTGATGAAACATGGCAGTCATCCAGGACACTTGAGGAGATTCGTCTTGCCAAATCTAGTCATTGAGTGTGTCTATATCTACACCTTGATGCCACATTTTCAGTCCACTATATTCCACTACGATCCATCTCGCTTCGCTACGCTTTCTCTACGTTTCACTCTGCTTCACTACACGCCATTCCCTTGCAAAGCCGACATCAAGGCGAGGCAAGCTATAGACACGCCAAATTGGCCTGATTCGGAGCCTAAGACTCTTATTCCATAGGCGATATCTTTTATTTGATCATTATCTGATTCGGATTACCTCGTGGAGATGAACTAAGGACGCTGGTGGAGCCCCTTGTGAGTTGGGAATGGATCGATGATTTCCGGAATAATGCCGTAACCTTCAAACGAGAGCCATGCGTGAACCGTGAAATCACGAAGCCTGCTCAATGACCGACCTTGAATGGTTCTTAATTGAAGGTCTCGGGAGTCCCGCATATGTTCCGTAATATTTAGGGTTTCCGAGGAGTCATTTCGGTAGTCATCAGTCAATGACGGCTTTCGTTATGGTTTTTTCGATCTGTACTGACACGGCCACCCTGGACCACGCGTTAGGCCTTTCCGGTCATCATCGGGTCTTTTTGAGTCATCCAGGTTGATTCTAGCCATATATTTCATTAATCAGGCCCATACGACCATTTCGGTCGATTTTAGGGTTTTACGGCTTTTCCGAGTTTTGGTTCACGTTTACCTGGTTAATCTCAAATTTTTCGTTGATTTCGGGTTTTCCAACTGTACCGGACTTTTTCGGTCATCATTTTAAGTCATCCCGAGTTGACCCGAGATTCCTTGACCGGAACTGTGCTCTTTTGGATCTTCGCCACGGTTTTTGGCTTTTCGTGAGGGGGTAAACCAGTAGAAAACCCCGTGCGAACGTCTCGGGAGTCATGCCGGCTGGTTTATCGACTTGAGGAGGTGCGGCTTAAGGCCCTCTTTCCAATGCAACAAACAGGAGCCAAATCGGACATCCTGTTTGCAAGTTACAGCTCGTGGAACACGTGCGCAGGAGAGAGAGTCTACCGCGCCCCCGCTCCCCTTGAAAAGGGAGGGCGTGCCCTGCACGCCCTCAAACTGGGGGCACGCCCTGCGCACCCCCGCTACCTTTGAAACGTGGGGGCACGGTACATTTTCGGAAACTGGAAATAACCCCGATTAGCACCTTCTAAACTGGCTTTTTTGGAAGGTTTCCGTCACTGATTTTCGTTTATTTTGACCGTGCCCCCGGTTCGGGGGCGCGTTACGTTTGTCAAGTCAATTTTTAGCAATTTTTGGAAGCTTTCGGTGAATTTTAGCAATAAGATGCGTAATGCACCCCCGGTTTCTTTGAAACTGGGGGGGCGCAGACTGCGCCCCCAAAGTGAGGGCGCGCCCTGTGTGCCCTCAGGTTGAGGGTGCGCCCTGCGCGCCCTCGCCTCTGAAAGGCGGGGGCGTGGTCGGTCCAGTTTCCATATTTTGCACCGGTTTCCATCCTCTATAAATTGAGGGCCATTCTCAATGACTCAGGGTTAATCCCCCGTGCCTATCTCGTCCTGAGGTCGTCCAAGCTCTCTCCCAAGGCCGTCCCGACGTCCAAAGCCGATCTGACGTCGAGAGATCGATCCCGAAGTGAAGAAGAAGGCTCAATCCGTGCGTTCTGCATCAACCGACTTCATCAACTTATAAAAAAAATTAGATACCCCTTATGCAAAAGTCTTCAACATAGGAGTTGTTCCTCTCATCGTTCTATTTCATCTGCAACTAACGGCACTTGATTCTGACATGCCGTTTATTCGTGGTGATTGCTGCACTGAGGGCGCGCATCCAGGTTCTGTTTTCTACATTGATCCACTTTCAAAAATTTTACAGGCTTTTACAGATAGATTCCAGAGAAGTCATTAACAAAATATCTCTTCCTCTTCAATTTCTCCATCCATAGAAACAAACAGAACTCGATTCTGACATCGGGGTCATTTGTAACATTTTCTGCACCAAAGTCGCGCCAGAAGGGTGCAAAGCTACCCGAACCGGCTTGTTTCAACCATTTCGGCTTCAACTCAAGCCGATTCACTTTATAAGCTTCCTCAACCCACTTTATTCAGTTTATTTACAGTTTTAGAACATCTTTTAGTTCATTTGCATCATTTTTACATAATTAAAAACACAAAAAAGGGTTAGGGCTCACCCCAATCCGGTGAGTTCTATTCCAATTGCTTCTTTGTTTCATCTCCTCTCCTATAGTTTCTACATTTCCCATAGTTCTAATTGGCTTCTTTCACTTGGTTTATTGTTCTAGTTGCACAGGTTGATCAAGCTAGCATTGGTTGGACTCTTCTTCATCGGCCGGCCGAAGAAGAAGAAGGTTTAACCCACACACTCTCTCCCGCGCTAAGGTACACACGGTCAACATCTTTCTATTTTCATTACATAAAGCAGAGCCCGCCGCTCCTGGCGACCACCTTTTTATTCATGTTCTAATTTCATCTCCTCCTCACTTTCCTCCCACATGACCCGAACCATCTCCGGTGCTCGAGCGACGTCGTGAGATGAAAGTTTGGAGATCAATGTGAATGTGTGACCGAGGTGAGGACTTTTTACCGCTTTCTGAGTGTTTTTCGATTCACTCCCATTCCCCTATTCCATCTTTCACCTTCTCTTGAGGTGCCAATCCGAAACTCGTTTCTGGAGTCAACAGGGATGACTTAAAATGATAACCGAACAAGTCTGGTATGATCAAAAAACTTAAAATCATCAAAAAACTAGAGATTAACCCTGTAAACGTGAGACGATCCTCGAAAAAATCAGAAATAACCGGGAAACCCTAAAATTGACTGAAATGGCCGTGTGGCCCCGGATGATGACAATGCATGGCTAAGATCGACCTGGATGACCTGAAATGGCCCGGTGATGACCGAAAAGGCCTAACACGTGGTCCAAGATAGCCATGTCAACACGGATCGAAAAGTTATAACGAAAAGCCATTATAGACTGACGCCTACTGAAATGACTTGTCGAAAACTCCAGATGTTATGGAACACATGAAGGATTCTTGATACCTTCAATTATGGACCATTCAAGGTCGGTCATTGAGCAAGATTTGTGTTTTCACGATTAACGTGCGGCTCTCGCTTGAAGGTTACGACATTACTTCGGAAATCATCGGTCCACTCCCAACTTACGATGGTATCCACCAACATCCTTAGCTCATCTCCACAATATATCTGGATCAAATAATGGTCAAATAAAGGATATCACCCATGGAATAGGAGTATGGGGCTCCGAATCAGGCCAAATTGGCATGTCTACACTTGTTTCAAAAAAAAATGACAATGGGCTAAAAATGGAGATGCCCGACGGACTTAGTTGGTTAAACATAATGATTGGATAAGGGTAAAAATGTCAAAATAATCTAGTCAAGGTGAAAACCTACAAAGGAGCCTTGAGAAAAAATGGATTACCCTGTTGTGTGAAAATATTGCAATGGGACACATAGGTAAAATTGAAAAGGGGTCAACCTGGGTGAAAACTCCACAAAGGAGCAGTCAGGATGATTTAAAATAAAAACAAACAAAATCAATCAACTAGGATGAGCCCTTAACGTAACAAGGTGAGTGGGTTCATCTTTCTAATTTTATTAAGGCGAAGCTCCGAGTTGCCGATGACGAAAAGGCTCTCATAGGCTCATCTACCTTGTAGTAGAAATATGCTGGGGGGACTATGCCTGAGGTGGCGAAGGTCCGAGTTGCCGATGACGAAAAGGCTCTCATAGGCTCATCTACCTTGTAGTAGAAATATGTTGGGGGACCATGCCTGAGGTGGCGATGAAGACCACATCCCACCTATAAAATTTGAGGGAATTTCCCACACTCCACCTTGGAGGAGACAGAGTAAAATCCTATTCCGATGTCATATATCTTTGCCACTTCAGCCCTCCTTTTGGCTACGACAACCCTACTTTCTTCTTATGCATTCTGCCACCTCAGGTCTTCTTCTAATCATGGTAGGCTAGCCATCCCAATCACTCTGATCCTGATGGTATAAAAAAACATTCTTGGCCATGGTTAGCCAGTCCCCATGGCCCACAAAAAATTTCAGGTCATCATGATCCTCCTAGTATGCACGGTTTGAAAGGTCATCCAAACTTGTACCGTCTTGACCACTCAAGTCTTTTTGGTTCACAAAACCTCTATGTCATCCCGACCACTCCGGTCTTGATGATCTACAAAAAGAACATTCTCAAAGTTGTCTAGGACCTTGTTCTGGGCGATGTCAAAACCCACTCCACCTTGGCTACTCCAGCTTTGGTCCAAAGAAAAAGCTTCTCATCTTCTGAACTGTCATTTTCAATCATGTTCGGCAATGAAAAATATTTTTAGGGCCACTAATCCTTTGGATTCGTCCCTAGGGCCACAACAGCTCCTTGGGACATCAAGTTATCCTTAGGGCCACTATAGCTTCTTTTAGATTTGTCCATAGGGCAACAAACAACTCCTTGGGACATCAAACTATCCTTAGGGCCACTACAGCTCCTTTGGATTCATCCCTAGGGTCACAATAGCTCCTTCCGACATCAAAATTATCCTTAGGGCCACTACAGCTCCTTTGGATTTATCCCTAGGGCCACAACAGCTCCTTTGGTCTTCAAATTATCCTTAGGGCCACTATAGTTCCTTTGTATTTGTCCTTAGGGCCACAACAGTTCCTTTGGACTCAAAATTTATCCTTAGGGTCATAACAACTCCTTTGAGCATTAAATTTATATTTAGAGCCACCACAGCTCTTTTGGATTTGTCCCTAGGACCACAACAGCCCCTTTGGACACAAAACTTATCCCTAGGCCATTACAGCTCCCTTGGATATGTCCTTAGGGCCATAATAGTTCATTCGGACTTTAAAAGCTATACTTAGAGCCACTATAGCTCCTTTGGATATCAAACCTATCCTTATAGCCACTACAGTTTCTTTGGATCCGTCCTTAGGACCACAACAACTCCTTTGAGCATAAAACTCTTCCTTGGGGCCATAACAGCACCTATGGAACCAAAACTCTTCTTGGGACTACAAATGCTCCCTAGAATCTCTACCCTTGGACCACAAATGTTCTCGAAATCTAAAACTCTTTCACATAGACACAACATCACCTTCAAAAAAGAAGACTTTTCCTTAGGGCCCTCCAACAGCACCTTGGGAAACAAATTTTTTTTCTTCACGATCACAACAACACCTATGGGATTCACAAAACCTTTCCTTGGGGTCACAACAACACCTTCGGAACCAAAACCTTTCCAAAGAGCCGCAATGGCACCTTTGGAACCAAAACTTTTCTTAGGACCATTACAATTCCTTCAAACCCCAAAAACCTTTCTGACGACTATCACAACTCCTTCATACCCAAAAAAAACTATTCTAAGGACCATTGCAGCTCCCTCAGACCTAAAAACCTTCTACTCCTTACAATCTCAACCATAGGACCACAAATGTCTTCGAAATCCAAAACTCATCCTTAGGACCCCAACACACCTTAGGATCTACACCTACAATTCGAAATCACACTTTGTTCGATCTACCTTTCAATATATGGCTTGAGGGAAGCCTCAATTCCCTACAAAAAAAACAACAAAAAGGGGGCTAAAAAAAGAGATGCTCGACAGGCTTGGCTGATCACCCGAAAATGACCAGTCAAGAGCAAAAATGTTAAGAAGAAGCCTGGCTAGAGTGAAAACTTGAAATGACACTTTAGGCAAAATTAGGTGACCCCACTACATGAAAACCTCTTCGGAGGCATGCAGGCAAAACATCAAGGGGACTAGTCCAGGTGAAAATCTCGCGAGAGACAGTCGGATCAGTAAAAAAACACAACAAAACAAAAACAAAACAAAATAAGAGAACAAAGGAGTGGCTCATTCAGAAAGCCTGTATGTTGGGTAGCATGCAGGAATTGACACCATCAAATGTGCTTATTTAATGGGAGATGGGCAACCAAACAGAAAAAAGTTAAAGCTTGTCATGTACAAGGGCCCAAGCCCTTCTCAGTCCTGAAGAAGCTCATATAGCAGAAGCAATGGATAGATTGCCAAGGACAGAGCTGAACAAATACTGGAGGCCAACTTATATGGGCAATCCCTTCTCAACTCCTGTCTCCAAGGAACTACCCATGGGGGGCATTTGTTGGCATCAAATTTTTTCGCTTAGCTCGCTTGATACAAATTTAAGCAATATCGAAGTCGGCACGAAAAATCTGACCTAGATTCGGAAAATTCAAGAATGGATGATGCAAACAAGCTCTGGAAATGACTTGGCATGGCTTGGCATACTACAAATAGCCAAGATAATGTGCTCATTGCATAGCCCTGGTCGAGAGCTTCGCAACGATGCCCAAAACATGGAAAACAGACACTGGAAGGCCAAAATGACCATTTTGCCCTCAACACTTTGGGACAAGTTGGGACTCTAACATGGAATTCCATCTTTACCATATTGTCAGCATCAAATAGAGCCGAACAATGCTCAAAATAGATCAAAAATCCTACCACTGGTTGGAAAGATATGCAAGGAATGACAAATCCAGCCAAAGTCCGTATTAAATGACACCAAGGGCATAATGGTCCGATCAACTCATGGATCGACCCATGGGCTGGAAATTTCAATTTCTTGGTGAAAAACTTAGATCTTATAAATATTTATGCATGAAAAATAAAATTTACTCAATTGGATAACTTAATTGCACTTAGTTGCAATTTCAAGATTATCGATGGCCGAGATCGCACAGATCGGAGAAACTGGCTAAATCGGGAAATCCGATGCAATTCAAGAGATCTCAACCACACATATTAATGGATCACATGATCAATGGTCATCAGAGCTCATTCCATATTTTTTTGGGATTAATTCAAGGTGTATTTAATTGATTCTGATCAGGATTTACTGTATCCGTCGGATCAGGAGCACTTTGATCAAACCCGGGTTAAAATTAACCCAAATTGGGCTAACACAAGTTGCATCTGGCCAAACCCAGCTCTTTCCCACCTTCATTGAATGCTCAATTCCCGGAAATATAATATTGGGTGCACCAACACCCTACAATGTAGGGGCAGGTGTGCCAGCTTCTCACCTCACACACACATGGCTGATGACATGTCTTGCACTAGGACTCTCCCCAACTGACCTTTATCCATATCCCATCTGAGCCTTATCATCCAAGGCTTATATTAACCATCAGATGGGCATGTTTTGGTCAAACTTCAACCCATTCCCACCTGCCATGTGCGCACACTCACCTAAAAGGTAGGAGCTGGTGCGCCAGATTGCATCTTACATACACCGCACCTTGGTTGGATGTCTAGCCTAATTAGAAGTCTTTTAAAAATAGAAATATTTTGGAAGTATGACTCTCAACCTCTCAGCCTCGCCCTCAGCTTCAGATGGGTCTCCAATCCTCTATAAAAGGGCCTCCCTTCTGGCCTTGGTCGAAGCCAGCTCAGCCCACCTATGTGCCAGCTCTGCTCCAGCCCATTCCTCTCTTGGGTGCGCCCTCAACCGTACTCCAAGCCATCTTCTCCTTGCTTCGATGTCTGCAGCATAAAGTCAGCAACCTCTCCATCCCATTTGTGGTGCTCCAAGTGAAGAAGAAGAAGAAGGAGAAATCTACTCCCTCTTGCAGGTGCGCCAGCAACAGTCCATTCTAAGGTACATCAACTTCAACAGCAAGTGCTCCATCTTGGTGTGCCAATTTCATCCCCATCCATAGCAATAAAAAAAAGAAGGAGAAGAATAAAAGAGGGCAAGCCATTTTCTTCTTCAATCTCCAACAAGAATTATGCCAAAAAGGTGAGGGAAGATGTAGTACTTTATAGTTCTCTTCCTCTCCTCTTCTTTCTCTTCCCCTCGGCCTCCTCCTTGGCCATTCAAATGTTCCAAAAATCCCAGCCATGTTGGTACCATTAAATCCATGTTCGACCTCCCTATGTTGGCTTCATAAACATTCTTTGATCAGCCCCTTTAGGCTTCTCATTTCAGACCCCTTTGCTATCCATGTGTGCACAGCCCATAGGGGGCCTGTAAACAGCCCATTTGGTTTCCCCAAGCAACCCCATGCTGTTGCCTAACACCATGCCATTTGTTTCCATCCCTCTAGCAGCCAATAAGTCTCTTGAACATGCTCCTAATCAGGCCACGTTTGACCATCCTTGCTGCCCAAGTGGATAGACTTCAGAAAATACCCAAATCAGGCCCCACTGTTGGCCCTGAAATCCGGCCCCTCTGATGGCTTTGAAACCAACTCATGTTTAACCCCTTTGATGGTCACTTAGTTTTCCCAACGTGCAACACAACCAAGACAGATTTTATAGCACCCTAAACAAACCAAACATTCTCTTTAATGTGTGGGAGGGGTGACAGCCCGGGCCTCTTGGAATCTGCCAGACAGGCCAAGAGTTAAGCTGGGTGGCCCTAATTTCCACCCATCAAATGCCTTTGTATAGCCCCTTGACTTCCTTAGTTGGCCATCCAAATAGTCCAAGTTCTGCCCACCTAAGCAGCATCTGAACATAAGCCCCCTTTTAGCCTATGTTTGGCCTATCAAAACACACCTTAATCAGGTCTTTGTGTGCCCCCTTGATGGCCCTTCAACACAGCACTTGAATGGCAAAAAAAGTCAGCCCATTGGCAGCTCTCAAAACAGCACCAATATAGGTCCTTCTTTAGCTCTCTACATGAAAGTTTGCACCGCCTGCTTCTACTACAAGAAAAAAACAAAAAAATGGCAAAGGCATACATGTTATGAAGCTGGCCATTTTGGCCTTGAAGTGCTACAAATAGGCCGTGCTGGCCCTTGAAGAGCAAACCAGGCCGCTAGGGCCCAAGATGTTCAAAACAGGCCAACCGGGCCGAGAGGACTTGAAGACCAGCCTTACCAGGTTGACATGACTTGAAGACCGGCTCATTGTGCTATTTACATGAAGCTGGCCCATTGGGCCTTGGACATTTAAAAATCACACTTAACTAAATTTGAAGGAAAAATGCCAAAATTAAATAAGGGGTTAGCACCACCACGTGGGCGCTCCACCTTGGACGGCTCATCCGGCTTGCACCAAAACGCTAACTCGGACGTAGACGCGGGCTGGCTCCCGTTGCATACGATCCTACCCACTACTTGAAAAGTCAAAAGACTATGCCTTGTAGGATGGGTAAAAATTTCACACTGATCAGAAAATAAGGCGGCATGTTGCCAAAATTTTCTCGATCAAATGGAATTTTTTCACCAAGGGAAGGACTTTGTCACATTTACACTTTGACAGCATTGAACATGGCATATGAACTGCCACAACTAATGTACAATGACATGGAATACTTTGAACATGAATATTTCAAGTGCCGAGTCATTTGTGTGTGACCAGGCATCGACACGAGCCTGACGGACCAGATGTGATGAGAACCGAACAAAAGTTAATCAAATTTGAACATAACTTAATCATATCTAAAAATACATTCAAACCAACTTTAAACATGCTTAAAACAGGTCATTAAAGCCTTAACATTCAACAAAAATCAGATTTAATATAATCTGGAAAAAATGACTCAGTGCACTTAATCCATTGGAATTCATCTTTTTTAAACAAGTGAAAACAAAATGATTCCTAACCAACTGAAATGAACACATTAAAAACACATTAAAGCATCTAAAATCTATCTTAAAACATGTAAAATCAGATCATTAACAATCTGAAGATTAGACCTAATCAAGTGGAATCAAAGTTTGAAAATGTTTTAAAACATACCGAACACACCCGAATTGGTATTAAAACACCAACCAATATGAGAAGACTACAGGAAAATGACTCAACTCATGTCATCTAAATCAACATAAGTCAACTCCAAACCAAATCTAATCAAATTTATTTGCATCTCATCGGGCTCGAAAGGCCGGGGGCCTTTGTGTTCTTTACACGTTGTGGATGTGCACGCTCTCATCAAACAAGATTGCTATGGCAGTTAATCAAGAGTGTTCGAGTGTTTGCTCGATGTAAATGAACATCAGATATTTGCACCATTTGATGGAGACAGGTCAAAAATATTTTCATCGAACCTGAACCTCGGTTCTATACTCTTTTAATATCACTTGGACATCTAGTAGTTTTTATGGTCCACCACCTATTTTACTAGAAAATTTGGGTATGATATTTCAACATTAAAAAATTAAATCTTTTAAACATGTTTAAAAACAAAAGATTCCCAAGGTTTCCACATGGCCCTAAGACTGATTTCGAGGATTTTGCCTGCCTAGCTGGAGGAGGTCCTAGTATCCCTTTGCTAAGGTCTACATCCTTCCGGAGGTTTGTCAATTCATTCTCCATTTCACTGACCAATTCTATCCCCTTATTTTTCAGTTTAGGAGTCAATTCTATCTCTCCAATTTCAGGGATCAATTCCAATGATGGCAACATTTGATCTGTACTTGGCAAATCCTTACCTAGTCCTGAATTTGTGATCCCCTCATCTAAGCTCCCTATAGTAGGCTTTTCTTCAGGTTGTTCTAGGGAATAGGCCATGCCTAGCCTAGGGGATTCTAGAAAGATAGAAGAGTTTGGCTCGACCTCCCCTACTAGCTAATTTTGATCTTGAGAGATATCAATGATATGTTGAGAAGTTGATTCCTCTACCAGGGCAGGAGCAATAATGGTGAGAGAGATTGGTTCCTTTGCTGAGGCAGGAGCAATAGATGAAACAACTGGCCTGACTGATTGAGGGGGAACCCTATGTTGAGGTATTAATTGAAGTGGTGTTGGCATAGAAGTTGGTTCAGGCTGAGGAGCTATTGATGAAATTAGTTGAGGGGCGAAGGCTTGTGTGGTTGGTTGAGGAGCTGTTGGTGAAGTAGACTGAGAAACCAAGGGCTGGATGATTGGACGAGAGACCTTTGGAAATGTTGGTAGAGTCGAAGGCTGGGGATCTAGTTTGGAAAATGAGGTATTAGCACAATTGACATGCAAAGCTTGATTATGCATAGTTGGCTGTGCCATTGACATGGGTTGTAGGACCGACTGAGGTTGGGGCATAATGAACTGACATCGAGGAGTCGGCCAAAGATGATGATCTGGATGGGCTAGGGTGTGCTCCTAGGTTGGTGCATAGCATCAATGCTCCTCTTGGCCATGGGTCTCAAGCTGTAGACACGCTAATTTGGCCTTATTTAGAGCTTAAACCATTATTCCATTGGCAACATCACTTTTAGACCATCAAAATCATGATGAACCACCCTTTTGGATGAGCTGAGGTGCTTATTGGAAATATGAGGATGATTTTCTAATTTCTAATCAAATCCGTGTTTGCCGAACAAGAGACTCTTGGTGGTGTGCCAGATTATGCTTTTCCCAGCATATCCTCTACTTGAAAATTTTTCACAGGATTATGTGGACATCCAATGAAGAAGTCTTCAACATCAATAATCTTCCTCTCTGAGTCCTATTTTCAATGCAACAAATGGCATTCAATTCCGATCTACCATTTGTCCGCAGTGCCTTTTAGAAGTCATATGCGCAGTTCTGTCCGCACGCAGCACCGATCAAGCCCAATTGCATGCAAGCCCAGCCCATTGGGCACATATCTGATCAATTCACGACCTTACCTTACTTTTTCCTCCTCCATATCACTTTTTATAGTATCTGGAAGCTTCATGGTTGAAATTAGCATCATCTAATGATGGCAATCCAACTTGTTGTCTTGTATATCAAGACTTGCCATTTTTAAACTAGATTTGTTTCCTCTTCAAGTGGAGACATATTTTGAACATGGGAAAGGTGATACACAGTTTCCAATCTCTCTCAATCATTTAGGTAAGTTTCTAGATGCCTCAGTATGAAAATCAGCAACATTAAATGGAGGAAATCCAACCTAAGGTCGGATGTATCAAAACTTGCTATTTTTTGACCTGTTTTTCATCCCCTATAAAGGGAGACTCATATGAACGACCTAAGAAGGGAATCCCTATCCTACAGCACTCTTATCCTCACCCTCCAGACACCCTTGGCTCTTCCCAACCTCCCCAAATCGTTCTCTCTTCGTCCCGGTGCCCGGAGATCATCCCAAAGTGAAGAAGAAGCCGGTCTATGCTCCGACATGTTGAACTGCTGATCATCAGCTTCTACAGATCTTTCTAGTCATTTTATGGCCTGACTTCTTTCAGAAGAAGTGTGTTTCATCAAGATATATTTCATCTACAACAAATGGAGATCAATTCTGACATTCCCTCGGCTTTTTATGGCTTCAACACCAGCACTGCACAGACAGATCCGAAGTCTTCTCTTCTAAGTCATCATTTTCTCAATCAATTTCAGTACATTTAATAGTGGATTCAGCCTATACATCCCTCATGTAAATTGTTCCCCGGTGAGTCCTATTTTATTTAAAACAAGAATCATTTAATTTATATATTTGTGGTGCCCATAGCACATCCTACATCGACATTGTGCTGGGAGTTTCCATAATTTCATTGTCCAAGATCCGGTTTATCAGGTAAATTCAGATTACTTATCATAAGATTCAAGCAAACTTGTCTTCATATAAAACCACCCTCAGTGAGTTCTCTTTATTTTTAAACAAACATAACTTTATTCTGACATTGGTGCTATTCGTTACGGTCTCTGCATCAGAGCCGCGCAGTTTACAACCCGGTTGCCACTTTGCCTAGGTTGTGTTGTCTTTAACCATTCATATTCTCTTTGCTAACTCTTCATTCAAATCATTTAGTTCATATTTAAGCATAATTTTTATTTAGTTTTTTATCATTTCATACATCATAAAAAACCAAAAAAAGGGGTTAGGGCTAACCCCGAATCCGGTGAGTTTGATTCCAATTGCTTCTTGTATCATATCTTCTTCTATAATTTCTACACTTCCCATAGTTCTAATCGGTTTCTTTCACTTGGTTTATTGTTCTAGTTGCACAGGTCTATCAAGCTAGCATCGGTTAGAGACTCTTCTTCATCGGCCGGCCGAAGAAGAAGAAGGTTGAACCCATATCCCGATCTCCCGCGCTAAGGTACACGGTCAAATTCAACTTTCTTTCTATTTTCATTCCATAAAGCGGAGCCCGCGGCTCCTGGCGACCACCTTTCATTTATGCTTTAAGTTCATCTCCTCCTCACTCTCCTCCCACATGACCCGAACCATCTCCGGTGCTCGAGCGACGCCGTGAGATGAAAGTTTGGGGATCAATGTGAGTGTGGGACCGAGGTGAAATTTTTACCGCTTTCCGAGTGTTTTTTTTATTCACTCCTTTTATTCCATCTATCTTTCACCTTCTCTTGAGGTGCCGATCCGGAACCCGTTTCTGGAGTCGACAATCAAAAATGGAGTACAATAAAAATTCAATGAAGACAAATGTGTGGTAGCAAGAGATCATTCACTTTTATGAGATAGTAAGAGAAAGAATGTCCTCTTGTATAGTAATCTAAATTCTTGATCAATGTAGAGTGGATAGGTGAAAAAATTATTGATCAAATTTTAATTATATGATCTTAAAATATTAGAAGATAAAATGGTTTAACATTTAATGCCTCACTCTTATATCTTACATTGTTGGAAGGACAATTAAATTATCATATAATAGATTTAATTTAAAAAGAGTTCTTTATTATGTTTTAAAACAAATAGACTTTTAGATCCAATGAGTCACACATAATAAAAATAATCTTTTTTGCATGAAATGAGGATCTAACTTAAAAATTTTGAACTTTAATTAAAAAATATTTTTATAAATAATAATGATTGGGACAAATCTTGACAAACTAAGGAGGCTTGCTGCATCCCGTCCTCTCTACAACACCTCTCTCTCTCTCTCTCTCTCTTGATAGTAGAGCTATTTTTTAAATGAGTAGTGCAGTTCAATGCATACGAGATATTGTCATTGGAGGGAGTTTGTGTAGATAATATTAGAAGTAATGTGTTTGGGTAGCTAGGAAAATGAAGATTATCCTACACTCAATCATCTTCAATTTTGAAAGAATTTTTTAATTGTGCAAACAAAGGTGTATTTGGACATGTTCAAATTCTATTTCATAGTATAGTTCAATTTCAATTTGGAGTATTGCAACTCAATGAAATGTCACTTAATTTCATTTGATATTTGATATTTGTCAAGAAGTTGCCACAAGATAAGTTTAGAAACACCTAAACTTTTTAGTCATTTAACCCTAATATATATAGGCTTGCCAAAATTGACTTATCAAAGCTTCATACTTAGTTGTGTTGTCGGAAACAGGAAAGGCATAGTATGTTGTTTACAGAATGATAACTCCCTTTAAGGTGAAAGCAACACTTCCTAATACATCTTCCTTGAGTATTTAGATTCCCTCCAAAATGTATTGTCTATAAGACCACATATAGTGAGACTAATTCCTCATTGGAACACTATGTTCAATATGATCTTTAGGCAAAGGGTGATGAGCCAAATGGTCTGCTATAGCAATCTCTTTGATTGCTATTTATATCACATGGGTTATCTTAAATTGTGACATTTTTTTACCATCAAATCGTACCTCCAGGATAAGATGGGCTTCTCCAAAAGGTGTCTTATTAGATCCATTCATAAATAGATTTAAGTTTCATGACCAAGAAGGTAGTGTCTTAACTTTTGGGTCACCCAAGCTAATGTTGCGTAAGTTTTTCCCACCATGATATGTTTAAGCTCTTAAAGATTCATGAGCTTATGCCCCGTTTGATAACACTATTAGGGACGTCTATCACTATCAATTTTAAAATTGATATTGATAAAAATCATTAAGAGGTGTTTGGTTAATTGTATCAATTTTAAAATTTGTAGTGAAAGTAAAACATATTATGTAATATAAGTGTCAACTTGTATTTCTTTTGATATTGATACTCCAATATTTGAAAACATTAATATCAATATTGATATAGTACCAAAAATGAAACTCTAACCAAACAGGTCATTAGGCAAGTAATATGAAGCTTTTCTTTGCCTTTGCAATCATTTCTAGCTAACATGGTGCCTGTCTTGCATAAGAGGTCTGAACATTGGGAGATATGAGCGGCATTCCTTCATAACATTTAAAGACTTTTGACACTTCATTTTAATCAAATTTCTTTTAGCAATTCGTGGACAGGGTGACATGGTTGACAGTGTTGGATAGAAATCTTCTAATGAATTTTAGTCCCCTAATCAGCCCTCCAATTCTAAGATACTCGGTGGGGAAGGTATTCCATGTCTTGTGTTGGCCTTATTCGGGTCAATTTGTGTGCAAACCCATGGAGTTTTCCTGACAAGATTTTGGACATGAACTTCTAAATTTAAAATTAAATGTTTGCACTGTTACAATATAATGTCATATCTCCATTGCAAATTTCAATGATGGACAACTTGCTGCATGGCAAATGCTAATAAGTTCTCTGATCCAAACTATTCTAATCGGTTCAAAAACATAGAAATTATTCTCACACTTAAGTGAATAACCTACATGCTTGAGAAGCTAGTGACTATGTGACCCATTTGCTAGAATAGGAGTGGATGAGAACCTTGCTTACCAAAAGTATAAGAATGTTTCTCCTACCCAATGTTATATACTAGCCTCTTTGAGTAATGATGTGAAGTGGAAGTAAGAGAAGATAGTTGATAAATCCATCCTAGTTCATCTTGAGAAGCTAATTAAAGAACATAGTAGAATAAAAAATATTAGACATTTAAGAGATTATCCGGGGCAATGATGACTAAAGGAACAATTTTTAGACACATGTTCTCATATAGTGGATGGAGAGGTTGAGTGAGTTGGGATTCTTTATGCACAAGGAACTCACTAAACCTCTGTATCCAATCTATGCCATATTAATAGTTCATCTTGAACTCCAAAATAAAATGGCAAAATTTTAAATATGATGAAGACTACTAAGGGCACGACTAATAATGGAAAGCTTACTATATAAGCCAAGTGGAAAAGAAGATTTTAGTGGATAAGAAAGAATGACAAGACAAAAGGAAAGAAGGTGAGTAAGAAAGAAGTCAAGAAAGACAAAGACAATGCTTTTACCATCATAAGGCCAGGCATTAGAAAAGGAACTACATATTACACAACATAGACAATGCAAAGGTGAATGTAATATCTGGCGTGTAAAAAAAAAAAAAAGCAACCGCCCACCCCACCCTGCCCTCTCTCTCCCTCTCGCCGGTCGCCCACCCCGCCCCGCCCGCTCTCTCTCTCTCTCTCTCTCTCTCTCTCTCTCTCTCTCTCTCTCTCTCTCTCTCTCTCTCTCTCTCTCTCGTCGGTTACACCCGCCCTCTCTCTCTCTCTCTCTACCCGGTTACGGAAACCCCCTCCTCCTGTATATCTTCCTCGCGGAAATCCCCCCCACCGAATTGATATCCTCGCGAGATCCCCCCCTCCCCACCGTCTCGATCTCTTTCTCCTTCACTTCCAGCCGCGTTGCCTCCCTCCTCTTCTCCTCCCTCATCGTCATCGCTTTGCCCCCTTGGGCGTTTAGCCGCCTAGCGTCGGCATGCGAGGCAACACGCGCCTACACGTCCGTCGCCACCTCCCATTGCTTGGCACCTCGCCGCACCTGCCAACATCACCCGGTCGCCTCCTCTTCCTCCCCGTCATGAGTCGAAGGCCTTCCCCGCCCCTCCCTGTTCTGCCGAGAATGTCTGCCAAAGGCCCTGCTGCCGTGAGTGCCATCCATCGTCGTCGATTTCCCCCTCCCCCGGCTCTTCTGCTTACCGCTCGCGAGTGCGCGGCCTGCACCCGCATGAAGCGCCGCGTCCGCCAGGCGTAAGCGCGGCCACACGCCACCAGCACCGTCGCGTTCCGGCCCTGTTCCGGCCCGGATCTGCCGCCGCGGGGAACCTCCCTCGCCGCTACCGCAGCCACCTTCCCGGCCTCCCGCGCGACCCCCGCCGACACCCGCCTTGCGCGCCAGCGCCGGGCCGCCGCCATCGTCTTGGACCCTCCCCAGACCAGCCGTGCCGCGTGAAGCGCCGCCGCGAGCTCCGCCGGCTGCCTCCTTCGCCGTCGAGCGCCGCCGACCGCCTCTGCCATCGCGAGCGCCGCCGCGAACCGCCGTCGCCGGTGCCGCCCGCGAACCGCCGTCGTGAGCCGCCGGTCCAGCCGCGGTCCAACGCCTCCGAACTGCCCCGGTTCAGCCGGTCGAACCGCCCGGTTCGGTGCCGGTTCAGGAAATTCTAATTTTCGGATTTATTAAATCCGGATATTAGATTAAGGCCAAGAAAAATAGCAGGAAAATCCATAAAAATACAGAAAATTCACAGAAGCTTCCAGGTAGGTTTCTCATGCTTGTCTATGTATTTTATCCCATTTTGATTAGAAAATATGCATGATTTAACTTATGGATCATAAGTTGACTAGTCTTAGACTTTGGACTTGTAAATATTGATTTTCACAAAATCTCTGAAATCAGAAACTTGAAATTAGTATTTTGTATATTATGGAACATGTTTAGCTTGATTATGCTTGGGTAGAAGCCTTTTCTATCAAATTTGATCTTATGAAAACCATGTAAGTGATTATATGCTAGTTTGGAACAAGAATTGAAGGTTAATTATGTGTAGACTTGAAAAACTCTCGGGTCATCAAATTATACCTTTTAGAACCTGTTTTGGTCAGATTATGATTGATTACATGAGATCTTAATTTGTTTAGTTTATGCCAAGCATGACTTAGGTTAAGTGTCTTGTACATATGTTTTAGTATGTCTAGTTCGGTTTGTCATTGCATGTGTGAGGATCATGTAAATTTTGATTAGTATGATTTCAGATTATGTATTATGTCATGCATGATATGATTATGTTCATATGGTTAAGTTTGGTATATGTTTGATTTAGAATATGTCAACCAAGTCGGTTAGTACAAGTCTTGTCTAGTTATGGTGAAATATGTTTAATTTGGTTTCAGATCATGGGCTATGCTATGCATAGTTAGTTATGTCAATTTGGTCATGATTAGTACAAGTTGTCATTGAGAACAAGTTCAATTAAGTCGGATTATCATATGTCTTGTCAAGTTCGTTACGAATGCTATGTCTTGCATGAAAGGCTATGAAATTAGATGTTTATGTCATGTATGCATGGTATGGTCGTGTATGTCATGAAATGAACTTATGTTATGAATTCTTGATATGACGTGCTATGAAGGCTTCACCAGCCTATGTTAGACAATCGCCCGTGGGCAGCAGGTAACTTAGATGAATCCAGCCCTCCCACAGATCCCGGATTACCGCGGTTTTTCCCTTAGTGTCATCACTGCCTAGGTGCACTTTGGGCTAGCTTATTATATGTTACTTCTATATATATATTAGAGCAGGTGAATGCATTTTGTACATGTGAAGCAAGACGACCAATTCCTTGCTCTTTGGCTATGTGTTCTGGAAAGTATATGAAATATGTTACTTGTGTGTCATGTATGGATATTAAACCATGTCATGTTAGAAAAATCAGATGTGTCTGTTTTAATTTGGTCATGTTAAGTTAAGTCTTGAGATCATTTAGATGATATTTGTCTAGCTTGTATGGTCTTGTGTGCATTGGTCTAGAATTAATTGGCTTTGGCATAATCTTTTCTTTGAAGATAATTATGTTCAGATATGGGTTGTGAGATTAATATAGAAGACATTTTATACTTTTGTATTACATCTCAATTTAGATATGTTACATACCATTGCTTGATTATATGTTATTTTACCCGATTGATGGGTGAAGGGTGTAAATCCTACGGAGTCCCCGGACTCACCCCGTTGTGGGTTAAATTTTTTAGCAGGTTTTGAAGATTTAAGAGCTTGAAGATGAGGATCAGGTGGAACCAAGGGAATCAGAGTCATTTGCACATGGAGATTCTTGGTATTCTCTACTTAGGTAGATGATCTTGATTGTTTTTTTGAACAAGAGTGTGGATAGACTTAGAAGTATGATTCTGTTATCTTGTTTTGATGGATCTTAGGAGATTAATTGTTTAAGTTTGGGTTGTGGAATCCAAGTGTTGGGTTTCATCCCACTGTCACGACATTGTGTATTTCCGCTGCGTATTTGTGGTTATGTTATTTAAATTCCGGGTCGTGACAGGAGTGGTATCAGAGCATTAACCCGGCCGGAAGGTCTATAGTGACCTGCCGGGTGGTTGATTTCAGCTTGAATGAGCCAGATTTGATACTTGGATTATCTATTTGAATCAATTGGATTTGATTTTAGACTTTGAAGGTTACATTATTGGATGCCAAGATTGGATAATGGATTGAATCTATTTATGAGAATCAATTTTCAGATTTTGGTGAATCTTGAAGCTTCAATTTATGACAATAGGAGGAGATTATCAATTTGGGTCAATTTGATTTTGATATTAGATGATGATTTAATATGTAGAGATTCAAATTGGATGATCAATCAATATATGATAATCAACTTTTAGATTTGGTGGATCTTGAAGTTCAGATTGATATAAATCAATTTAACAATTAAGGCAAGATTTTATTGTCATTGGTGAAGAGAATTTTAGTGTTTAATAGTTGATGGATATCATATGGTTTAGTATCTTTATGAGATGAAGTTCAAATTTTGTGTAACTGGTGAATTGTATTGATTAAATGAATATGATTAAGTCATGATGATATGATTTCTTATTTAAGTGAAGATAGAAAGCTAGTTAGATTGGTAGATTTTCATATTGATAAGTAAGGTGGGATTTATAATGATTTCATAGGATGATCTTCATGAGAATAATTAAATTATTGGTGTAAGTTAATCGGAATATATTTATGATAAGAGGATATATCATGTACTATTGGAAGGAATGAGATCAATCAATCATAGAATTGAAGATGAGATTTGTAGAAGATCATGTATATTAGATTGTTTAAGTGGAGCTTTGATTAGATATCTATATGATACCACGATCTAGTTTATATTGTAACCATAGTATCTAGAATCATAGTTATTATTTGTCGATCTAGAATCTAAGTAAATACTCTCCCAAACAATATCCTTGTCTAAGGACTTGAAATCTTTGATTCATGAATTTCCAAATCATAGGAAGTATATAGGCTCTAGGTGATTCAAATTTTGATAATTATGAGTTAAATTTGTATCGTGGACAATTTTGTTAGATATAGATTTGTTAAGACTTTGATTTGTATTAAGAGTATTATTTAAGTTGTTTGGAGTAATTTGGAAATTGTGATTTAACTTCTATTGAGAAAGTGATTAGAGATCATGATATACTTGTTGAGGTTTAAGGGAATTGGATGTCTTTGGCATTAGATTATGGCTCTTTAAGTATGGGAATAATTTGATTGTTAGTTAAGATGATCGTAATCTAGATTTCAAATTATAAGAAAGTGAATGTTGGTGATAATTTGATGATAATGGTGTTTAGGTCTATCATTTATAAAAAGAAAATGAATGATGAATTATGATTGATACTCTTGTTTTAGAAGGATAATAGAATTTCAGTTGTTTTAGATAATGGTCAGATATGTATGATATGAGGATGATATCATTTGATAGATTGATAGAAGAGAGATTGTTGAATCATTATGAGGATTTACATTGGGTAATATATGTGGAATAGTATAAATTATTCAATTTTGTCTATGTGAGAATAATCTGATTTATGCATATGTATTTGGAATAATACTTATATGCGGTCTGAGGTTAGAATGGCATGTATTACTTGGAGTATGATGCTGGTGTATCTAAAATAACGATGATGATTGGAATATTACTTGATTAAGTGGTCTGGATGGAAGGGTTGGATATGGAAACGAGGTTATAAATCTAAACTTTGAAGAAGAATTAAATTGTTTAGTGTGATTGTATCAGTAGTATTCTTGTGTTATTAAAGATAAGATATTGTAGTATAAGTTTTGAGGATTGGCACTTGTTTTAGTAGGGTTCTGATCACTTGTAAGTTATCAAAAATCTAGTTGATGATATGGCATGGCA
Source organism: Cryptocoryne crispatula var. balansae (assembly GCA_036172225.1). Lineage (NCBI taxonomy): Eukaryota > Viridiplantae > Streptophyta > Magnoliopsida > Alismatales > Araceae > Cryptocoryne > Cryptocoryne crispatula. Next base: position 28,114,330 of record CM069922.1, read on the forward strand.
TCCAAGATTATAACCTTCTTTTATCAATCATGAATTTGAGAAGTATTATATCTATCATCATCTTTGCAGAACCTGTCCAATCAAGGAGTACTTGTTACCACTCATCCCTGATTTATCAAGTTTTAGTGGAGTTGTGTTTGGAGCAAATATTGATTATGTTAGATGATTATGAATATTTAGTTCAGACTATGGTTTAGTTGAGAAAAATCTTCAAGTCAAATAAAGATAGAAGAATGAGTTAGTGATATCTTGTTAATTGTTTGAAAGCGGTTAGAATTTGGTAAATTTATCAAACATTATAATTGTTTAGAGTTTTAGTTCTTGCTGGTGGTGATTAAATGAGTATGTAAGAATCACAATAGAATAATTATAGTTCCTTAAGATTTGGAATGAATTGATAGTTGAGGAAGTGCGATGCATGACAAACGGATCCCAAATGTATTGGAAAGAAAAGATTAGAGATATTTGTGAAAACTTGATAATTATTTAGAAGATATTAGGGGATTATCATTGGAAAAAAAATGGATAAGAGGACTAGGTTGATAATCTTGTCTCATATGGATAATATAATCTCCATTGTTTTAGATAAATTTTCAATGATAATTATGGCATGTTTGAGATATGATAACAAGGATGAGATTTAAGTGTTATAATTGATAAGAAGATTAAAGAATATTGATGTATAAGGAGATTAGAATTGTAAATGATGATCGGTGATAATATTTGAAGATCAAACTTTTGGATAAAGTTAGAGATTGGAGAGTTAATTATTATGAAGGAATGGTATAGACATATGATAAATTGGAGAGAGCTGAATGCGATAATTTTTGTGAAATCAAGATACAATAATTAGATTATCATGAATGGTATGATATAGAAGGAAGAGTGTATAATTAGAAATTTTGAGATGGATAATATTAGTGGATGATGAGAATTTTGGCACATATATTGTGTATCGTGGTTTGAGAATCTATTTATGAGTGTATGAGAATTGAATCATCTTGACTTCCCCCTTCGACTAGATAGTAAGATTTTTGAAATTTCGAGGACGAAATTTATTTTAAGGGGTGAAGAATGTAATATCTGGCATGTAAAAAAAGAAAAAAAAAAAAAAAAGCAACCGCCCACCCCGCCCTGCCCTCTCTCTCCCTCTCGCCGGTCGCCCACCCCGCCCCGCCCGCTCTCTCTCTCTCTCTCTCTCTCTCTCTCTCTCTCTCTCTCTCTCTCTCTCTCTCTCTCTCCCGTCGGTTACACCCGCCCGCCCCGCCCTCTCTCTCTCTCTACACGGTTACGGAAACCCCCTCCTCCTGTATATCTTCCTCGCGGAAATCCCCCCCCACCGAATTGATATCCTCGCGAGATCCCCTTCTCCCCACCGTCTCGATCTCTTTCTCCTTTACTTCCAGCCGCGTCGCCTCCCTCCTCTTCTCCTCCCTCATCGTCATCGCTTTGCCCCCTTGGGCGTTTAGCCGCCTAGCGTCGGCATGCGAGGCAACACGCGCCTACGCGTCCGTCGCCACCTCCCATTGCTTGGCACCTCGCCGTACCTGCCAACATCACCCGGTCGCCTCCTCTTCCTCCCCGTCATGAGTCGAAGGCCTTCCCCGCCCCTCCCTGCGCCGAGAATGTATGCCAAAGGCCTGCTGCCCCGTGGTGCCATCCATCGTCGTCGATTTCCCCCTCCCCCCGCTCTTCTGCTTACCGCTCGCGAGTGCGCGGCCTGCACCCGCATGAAGCGCCGCGTCCGCCAGGCGTAAGCGCGGCCACACGCCACCAGCACCGTCGCGTTCCAGCCCCTGTTCCAGCCGGATCTGCCGCCGCGGGGAACCTCCCTCGCCGCTGCCGCAGCCACCTTCCCGGCCTCCCGCGCGACCCCCGCCGACAGCCGCCTTGCGCGCCAGCGCCGGGCCGCCGCCATCGTCTTGGACCCTCCCCCGGACCAGCCGTGCCGCGTGAAGTGCCGCCGCGAGCTCCGCCGGCTGCCTCCTTCGCCGTCGGCGCCGCCGACCGCCTGCGCCATCGCGAGCACCGCCGCGAACCGCCGTCGCCGGTGCCGCCCGCGAACCGCCGTCGTGAGCCGCCGGTCCAGCCGGTCCAGCCGCCGGTCCAGCCGCGGTCCAACGCCTCCGAACCGCCCCGGTTCAGCCGGTCGAACCGCTCGGTTCGGTGCCGGTTCAGGAAATTCTAATTTTCGGATTTATTAAATCCGGATATTAGATTAGGGCCAAGAAAAATAGCAGGAAAATCCAGAAAAATCCAGAAAATTCACAGAAGCTTCCAGGTAGGTTTCTCAAGCTTGTCTATGTATTTGATCCCATTTTGATTAGAAAATATGCATGATTTAACTTATGGATCATAAGTTGACTAGTCTTAGACTTTGGACTTGTAAATATTGATTTTCACAAAATCTATGAAATCAGAAACTTGAAATTAGTATTTTGTATATTATGGAACATGTTTAGCTTGATTATGCTTGGGTAGAAGCCTTTTCTATCAAATTTGATCTTATGAAAACCATGTAAGTGATTATATGCTAGTTTGGAACAAGAATTGAAGGTTAATTATGTGTAGACTTGAAAAACTCTCGGGTCATCAAATTATACCTTTTAGAACCTGTTTTGGTCAGATTATGATTGATTACATGAGATCTTAATTTGTTTAGTTTATGCCAAGCATGACTTAGGTTAAGTGTCTTGTACATATGTTTTAGTATGTCTAGTTCGGTTTGTCATTGCATGTGTGAGGATCATGTAAATTTTGATTAGTATGATTTCAGATTATGTATTATGTCATGCATGATATGATTATGTTCATATGGTTAAGTTTGGTATATGTTTGATTTAGAATATGTAACCAAGTCTGTTAGTACAAGTCTTGTCTAGTTATGGTGAAATATGTTTAATTTGGTTTCAGATCATGGGCTATGCTATGCATAGTTAGTTATGTCAATTTGGTCATGATTAGTACAAGTTGTCATTGAGAACAAGTTCAATTAAGTCGGATTATCATATGTCTTGTCAAGTTCGTTACGAATGCTATGTCTTGCATGAAAGGCTATGAAATTAGATGTTTATGTCATGTATGCATGGTATGGTCAGGTATGTCATGATATGAAATTATGTTATGAATTCTTGATATGACGTGCTATGAAGGCTTCACCAGCCTATGTTAGACAATCGCCCGTGGGCAGCGGGTAACTTAGATGAATCCGGCCCTCCCACAGATCCCGGATTACCGCGGTTTTTCCCTTAGTGTCATCACTACCTAGGTGCACTTTGGGCTAGCTTAGTATATGTTACTTCTATATATATATTAGAGCTGGTGAATGCATTTTGTACATGTGAAGCAAGACGACCAATTCCTTGCTCTTTGGCTATGTGTTCTGGAAAGTATATGAAATATGTTACTTGTGTGTCATGTATGGATATTAAACCATGTCATGTTAGAAAAATCAGATGTGTCTGTTTTAATTTGGTCATGTTAAGTTAAGTCTTGAGATCATTTAGATGATATTTGTCTAGCTTGTATGGTCTTGTGTGCATTGGTCTAGAATTAATTGGCTTTGGCATAATCTTTTCTTTGAAGATAATTATGTTCAGATATGGGTTGTGAGATTAATATAGAAGACATTTTATACTTTTGTATTACATCTCAATTTAGATATGTTACATACCATTGCTTGATTATATGTTATTTTACCCGATTGATGGGTGAAGGGTGTAAATCCTACGGAGTCCCCGGACTCACCCCGTTGTGGGTTAAATTTTTTTAGCAGGTTTTGAAGAATTAAGAGCTTGAAGATGAGGATCAGGTGGAACCAAGGGAATCAGAGTCATTTGCACATGGAGATTCTTGGTATTCTCTACTTAGGTAGATGATCTTGATTGTTTTTTTGAACAAGAGTGTGGATAGACTTAGAAGTATGATTCTGTTATCTTGTTTTGATGGATCTTAGGAGATTAATTGTTTAAGTTTGGGTTGTGGAATCCAAGTGTTGGGTTTCATCCCAATCGTCACGACATTGTGTATTTCCGCTGCGTATTTGTGGTTATGTTATTTAAATTCCGGGTCGTGACAGAGTGGTATCGAGCATTAACCCGGCCGGAAGGTCTATAGTGACCTGCCGGGTGGTTGATTTCAGTTTGAATGAGCCAGATTTGATACTTGGATTATCTATTTGAATCAATTGGATTTGATTTTAGACTTTGAAGGTTACATTATTGGATGCCAAGATTGGATAATGGATTGAATCTATTTATGAGAATCAATTTTCAGATTTTGGTGAATCTTGAAGCTTCAATTTATGACAATAGGAGGAGATTATCAATTTGGTCAATTTGATTTTGATATTAGATGATGATTTAATATGTAGAGATTCAAATTGGATGATCAATCAATATATGATAATCAACTTTTAGATTTGGTGGATCTTGAAGTTCAGATTGATATAAATCAATTTAACAATTAAGGCAAGATTTTATTGTCATTGGTGAAGAGAATTTTAGTGTTTAATAGTTGATGGATATCATATGGTTTAGTATCTTTATGAGATGAAGTTCAAATTTTGTGTAACTGGTGAATTGTATTGATTAAATGAATATGATTAAGTCATGATGATATGATTTCTTATTTAAGTGAAGATAGAAAGCTAGTTAGATTGGTAGATTTTCATATTGATAAGTAAGGTGGGATTTATAATGATTTCATAGGATGATCTTCATGAGAATAATTAAATTATTGGTGTAAGTTAATCGGAATATATTTATGATAAGAGGATATATCATGTACTATTGGAAGGAATGAGATCAATCAATCATAGAATTGAAGATGAGATTTGTAGAAGATCATGTATATTAGATTGTTTAAGTGGAGCTTTGATTAGATATCTATATGATACCACGATCTAGTTTATATTGTAACCATAGTATCTAGAATCATAGTTATTATTTGTCGATCTAGAATCTAAGTAAATACTCTCCCAAACAATATCCTTGTCTAAGGACTTGAAATCTTTGATTCATGAATTTCCAAATCATAGGAAGTATATAGGCTCTAGGTGATTCAGCTTGATAATTATGAGTTAAATTTGTATCGTGGACAATTTTGTTAGATATAGATTTGTTAAGACTTTGATTTGTATTAAGAGTATTATTTAAGTTGTTTGGAGTAATTTGGAAATTGTGATTTAACTTCTATTGAGAAAGTGATTAGAGATCATGATATACTTGTTGAGGTTTAAGGGAATTGGATGTCTTTGGCATTAGATTATGGCTCTTTAAGTATGAGAATAATTTGATTGTTAGTTAAGATGATCAGAATCTAGATTTCAAATTATAAGAAAGTGAATGTTGGTGATAATTTGATGATAATGGTGTTTAGGTCTATCATTTATAAAAAGAAAATGAATGATGAATTATGATTGATACTCTTGTTTTAGAAGGATAATAGAATTTCAGTTGTTTTAAATAATGGTCAGATATGTATGATATGAGGATGATATCATTTGATAGATTGATAGAAGAGAGATTGTTGAATCATTATGAGGATTTACATTGGGTAATATATGTGGAATAGTATAAATTATTCAATTTTGTCTATGTGAGAATAATCTGATTTATGCATATGTATTTGGAATAATACTTATATGCGGTCTGAGGTTAGAATGGCATGTATTACTTGGAGTATGATGCTGGTGTATCTAAAATAACGATGATGATTGGAATATTACTTGATTAAGTGGTCTGGATGGAAGGGTTGGATATGGAAACGAGGTTATAAATCTAAACTTTGAAGAAGAATTAAATTGTTTAGTGTGATTGTATCAGTAGTATTCTTGTGTTATTAAAGATAAGATATTGTAGTATAAGTTTTGAGGATTGGCACTTGTTTTAGTAGGGTTCTGATCACTTGTAAGTTATCAAAAATCTAGTTGATGATATGGCATGGCATCCAAGATTATAACCTTCTTTTATCAATCATGAATTTGAGAAGTATTATATCTATCATCATCTTTGCAGAACCTGTCCAATCAAGGAGTACTTGTTACCACTCATCCCTGATTTATCAAGTTTTAGTGGAGTTGTGTTTGGAGCAAATATTGATTATGTTAGATGATTATGAATATTTAGTTCAGACTATGGTTTAGTTGAGAAAAATCTTCAAGTCAAATAAAGATAGAAGAATGAGTTAGTGATATCTTGTTAATTGTTTGAAAGCGGTTAGAATTTGGTAAATTTATCAAACATCATAATTGTTTAGAGTTTTAGTTCTTGCTGGTGGTGATTAAATGAGTATGTAAGAATCACAATAGAATAATTATGGTTCCTTAAGATTTGGAATGAATTGATAGTTGAGGAAGTGCGATGCATGACAAACGGATCCCAAATGTATTGGAAAGAAAAGATTAGAGATATTTGTGAAAACTTGATAATTATTTAGAAGATATTAGGGGATTATCATTGGAAAAAAAATGGATAAGAGGACTAGGTTGATAATCTTGTCTCATATGGATAATATAATCTCCATTGTTTTAGATAAATTTTCAATGATAATTATGGCATGTTTGAGATATGATAACAAGGATGAGATTTAAGTGTTATAATTGATAAGAAGATTAAAGAATATTGATGTATAAGGAGATTAGAATTGTAAATGATGATCGGTGATAATATTTGAAGATCAAACTTTTGGATAAAGTTAGAGATTGGAGAGTTAATTATTATGAAGGAATGGTATAGACATATGATAAATTAGAGAGAGCTGAATGCGATAATTTTTGTGAAATCAAGATACAATAATTAGATTATCATGAATGGTATGATATAGAAGGAAGAGTGTATAATTAGAAATTTTGAGATGGATAATATTAGTGGATGATGAGAATTTTGGCACATATATTGTGTATCGTGGTTTGAGAATCTATTTATGAGTGTATGAGAATTGAATCATCTTGACTTCCCCCTTCGACTAGATAGTAAGATTTTTGAAATTTCGAGGACGAAATTTATTTTAAGGGGTGAAGAATGTAATATCTGGCGTGTAAAAAAAGAAAAAAAAAAAGCAACCGCCCACCCCGCCCTGCCCTCTCTCTCCCTCTCGCCGGTCTCCCACCCCGCCCCGCCCGCTCTCTCTCTCTCTCTCTCTCTCTCTCTCTCTCTCTCTCTCTCTCGTCGGTTACACCCGCCCGCCCCGCCCTCTCACTCTCTCTCTCTACCCGGTTACGGAAACCCCCTCCTCCCGTATATCTTCCTCGCGGAAATCCCCCCCCACCGAATTGATATCCTCGCGAGATCCCCCCCTCCCCACCGTCTCGATCTCTTTCTCCTTCACTTCCAGCCGCGTCGCCTCCCTCCTCTTCTCCTCCCTCATCGTCATCGCTTTGCCCCCTTGGGCGTTTAGCCGCCTAGCGTCGGCATGCGAGGCAACACGCGCCTACACGTCCGTCGCCACCTCCCATTGCTTGGCACCTCGCCGCACCTGCCAACATCACCCGGTCGCCTCCTCTTCCTCCCCGTCATGAGTCGAAGGCCTTCCCCGCCCCTCCCTGTTCTGCCGAGAATGTCTGCCAAAGGCCCTCCTGCCGTGAGTGCCATCCATCGTCGTCGATTTCCCCCTCCCACGGCTCTTCTGCTTACCGCTCGCGAGTGTGCGGCCTGCACCCGCATGAAGCGCCGCGTCCGCCAGGCGTAAGCGCGGCCACACGCCACCAGCACCGTCGCGTTCCAGCCCCTGTTCCAACCGGATCTGCCGCCGCGGGGAACCTCCCTCGCCGCTGCCGCAGCCACCTTCCCGGCCTCCCGCGCGACCCCCGCCGACAGCCGCCTTGCGCGCCAGCACCGGGCCGCCGCCATCGTCTTGGACCCTCCCCGGACCAGCCGTGCCGCGTGAAGCGCCGCCGCGAGCTCCGCCGGCTGCCTCCTTCGCCGTCGAGCGCCGCCGACCGCCTCTGCCATCGCGAGCGCCGCCGCGAACCGCCGTCGCCGGTGCCGCCCGCGAACCGCCGTCGTGAGCCGCCGGTCCAGCCGGTCCAGCCGCCGGTCCAGCCGCGGTCCAACGCCTCCGAACCGCCCCGGTTCAGCCGGTCGAACCGCCCGGTTCGGTGCCGGTTCAAGAAATTCTAATTTTCGGATTTATTAAATCCGGATATTAGATTAAGGCCAAGAAAAATAGCAGGAAAATCCAGAAAAATCCAGAAAATTCACAGAAGCTTCCAGGTAGGTTTCTCAAGCTTGTTTATGTATTTGATCCCATTTTGATTAGAAAATATGCATGATTTAACTTATGGATCATAAGTTGACTAGTCTTAGACTTTGGACTTGTAAATATTGATTTTCACAAAATCTCTGAAATCAGAAACTTGAAATTAGTACTTTGTATATTATGGAACATGTTTAGCTTGATTATGCTTGGGTAGAAGCCTTTTCTATCAAATTTGATCTTATGAAAACCATGTAAGTGATTATATGCTAGTTTGGAACAAGAATTGAAGGTTAATTATGTGTAGACTTGAAAAACTCTCGGGTCATCAAATTATACCTTTTAGAACCTGTTTTGGTCAGATTATGATTGATTACATGAGATCTTAATTTGTTTAGTTTATGCCAAGCATGACTTAGGTTAAGTGTCTTGTACATATGTTTTAGTATGTCTAGTTCGGTTTGTCATTGCATGTGTGAGGATCATGTAAATTTTGATTAGTATGATTTCAGATTATGTATTATGTCATGCATGATATGATTATGTTCATATGGTTAAGTTTGGTATATGTTTGATTTAGAATATGTCAACCAAGTCGGTTAGTACAAGTCTTGTCTAGTTATGGTGAAATATGTTTAATTTGGTTTCAGATCATGGGCTATGCTATGCATAGTTAGTTATGTCAATTTGGTCATGATTAGTACAAGTTGTCATTGAGAACAAGTTCAATTAAGTCGGATTATCATATGTCTTGTCAAGTTCGTTACGAATGCTATGTCTTGCATGAAAGGCTATGAAATTAGATGTTTATGTCATGTATGCATGGTATGGTCAGGTATGTCATGATATGAAATTATGTTATGAATTCTTGATATGACGTGCTATGAAGGCTTCACCAGCCTATGTTAGACAATCGCCCGTGGGCAGCGGGTAACTTAGATGAATCCGGCCCTCCCACAGATCCCGGATTACCGCGGTTTTCCCTTAGTGTCATCACTGCCTAGGTGCACTTTGGGCTAGCTTAGTATATGTTACTTCTATATATATATTAGAGCTGGTGAATGCATTTTGTACATGTGAAGCAAGACGACCAATTCCTTGCTCTTTGGCTATGTGTTCTGGAAAGTATATGAAATATGTTACTTGTGTGTCATGTATGGATATTAAACCATGTCATGTTAGAAAAATCAGATTTGTCTGTTTTAATTTGGTCATGTTAAGTTAAGTCTTGAGATCATTTAAATGATATTTGTCTAGCTTGTATGGTCTTGTGTGCATTGGTCTAGAATTAATTGGCTTTGGCATAATCTTTTCTTTGAAGATAATTATGTTCAGATATGGGTTGTGAGATTAATATAGAAGACATTTTATACTTTTGTATTACATCTCAATTTAGATATGTTACATATCATTGCTTGATTATATGTTATTTTACCCGATTGATGGGTGAAGGGTGTAAATCCTACGGAGTCCCCGGACTCACCCCGTTGTGGGTTAAATTTTTTAGCAGGTTTTGAAGATTTAAGAGCTTGAAGATGAGGATCAGGTGGAACCAAGGGAATCAGAGTCATTTGCACATGGAGATTCTTGGTATTCTCTACTTAGGTAGATGATCTTGATTGTTTTTTTGAACAAGAGTGTGGATAGACTTAGAAGTATGATTCTGTTATCTTGTTTTGATGGATCTTAGGAGATTAATTGTTTAAGTTTGGGTTGTGGAATTCAAGTGTTGGATTTCATCCCACTGTCACGACATTGTGTATTTCCGCTGCGTATTTGTGGTTATGTTATTTAAATTCCGGGTCGTGACAGTGAAGGTTGGTAAAGTTTTAAGAATCTTTGTTTTTAATACAAACTTGTCTTATAAATCCGCGTGGTTAATGTTACTATATGTGCATCCCATATCTGCAAATTACTTGTAGGTGCCGACAAGTAGCACAAAACTTCAAAAAGAAAATCAATAGATGAGAAATAATGTAAATGTTAAAGCTTTGACCGTAGGAGATGTAAAGCATCAAGCTTCTTTACAAAGATGCCCTAATGATTAGTAATTGTTATTATGTTCATCTACTATAAAGAATATTATTTCATTTCTTGTTTCAATGTTTATGGATCTATTATAAACTTTAGAAATGATAGTCATTCTTCAACTTTGAATAATAAAGTGTCTGTGAGATATTAATAAATAGTTATTTGATATTGGATATAAAAACTTTTATCATATGTGTGAATATTTTCTCTAAAGTAAGAAAATGATAATGTGCATTTGAAACAGTAATAATTAGTCATATTAATGAGAAAGGACTCAAAAACCTTTACAAGTGTAGACTCATCAGAATAATTGATTTTTAATCTTTACTTAATGTGATTCTTGTGTCTCCTAGAAAAAAATTTATCAACTCTTTATTAACAGACAAGGGAAGTGGGTCAAGTTATTAGAACTCATACTTAAAAATATTTAGAAGTCTATGTCTACTCAAGTCAAAAGGTGGACATTCATATTTCATTACATTCATTGAAGATTACTCTAGATATAAACATATATACTTAATAAACTACAAAAATTCTACCTTTACAAAATCTAATAATTTAAGAACAAAGTTGAAAACAAACTTGGAAAAATATTGTAACCCTTCAGTAATAGTGTTTCAGTAAACACCTCCCTTAACTCCTCGGTGTGAGAACAAAATTAGACCTGGCAACACATTAACGTTGTGATAGGTTGTATTAAAGAATTTCTTTCGTATCAAATTTATTAGTGACATTATGGGGTGTTTGGTTGCATGATAATGAAGATTTTTGTTTTAATTTTTAAAAATTGTAAGAAAACTTGTTAAAAGAGATGTTTGGTAACCATGATAATTTTATGTTTTAAAAGTGATTTTCTTCTTAAACAAAAAAAGAGGGTCTCTTTCTTTTTTCTTGTGGTCCCCCACTTTATTTGGTCATGTGCGGTAGTTACTTTCTTTTGTAATCACATCCCTCCAAACACGATAATTTTATGTCATGAGTTGGTTCACTTTTTATTTTAATACAATTTTTTATTATGAAAGTGTACAAAAAATTATCATGCAACCAAACACCCCATTAATGTTTTAATTTAGTTTACTAGATTTTGATTACGATTTAAACTTGAGGAATTTAAAGTTATCTCGAAGTAATGTAATTTCTCCTTTCGCTGATCGAGTTGATCGCTTCATCATTCCCAAAACACAACTGCAATTATCAACCAAGGTCGCTCCTTCCCCTGCTAACGTACTGCAGATCGATTCCGCAGATATCAAACTCATCGACCACGCGGGCTTTGTCAGCAGTTTGTTCTCTCTGGGGTGTTCATAGTTTGGTTTAATTTGATTTTTAAATATTTTTCTCAAATCAAATTAAATTAAACTATTTCCCAAACTAAATTAATTTGATTTAATTTGATTCGATTCAAACCATATTTTACTAAGTTATACAATTAAATATATCAATATATAAATTTATTTTATTTATTTTAAATCAAATTCTATTAAAATCTTGTATATATGTTTATACATTAAATTTATTTTATCTTAAAAATATTAAAAAAAATTAATTTTACAAGAAAAGATGCATAAATACTATCTATTATATAACTTAAACTAAAATATTTAATATAATTTAGATTATTCAATTTATTGATTTAATTTGATTTGAAATATCCTAGAAATCAAACCAAACTGATCAATAGTTCAAACCAAACCAAACCGAACCAAAGTATTGGTTTGATTTGATTTTTCGAGTTAAACCGAACAGTGAACAACCCTAATTCCCTCTCCAAACAGAACACAACAGCACCGTACAGAGAATTTATATGCACAATTCAATAATAATATTTGATGAAATCTTAGTTGAGATATGATTCGCCAGGTTGGTGACCCAATCAGCCGGGTTGCCCGACCCGATTGATTTTTGGGCCGACCCAGCCCCGACTCCACAACCCCGACCCGGTTGTTAATTTAATATTATTTTTTATTAATTCTTTTCTCAACCCTGACCCAACCCCAGCCCAACCCGGGTTGCGACCCCAACCGAGGTCGGTTTTAGACTCGACTGACCCAATCCTGACCCCAACCCTGCCTTCCTACTTGAACTTTTATGAGTTAAATCGATCGGGAAAACCTCAATACAAATGTGAGCTCTTCCTTCTCTTGGCCTAATCAGGCACCCTCACATTCTTATGCATTTATGGCACCACGACTTGTATATACTACTCACGGGAAAATGCATCTCATCACATGGACATGTAAGATTTAGGACTATGTTTGGTTTGCCGATTGATATACTACACTTACAATCTTTTTGTCGAAATTTAAAATGATTCATATTGAATAAGCTAATATGCAGGACAGATATCATTGGTTAGAGCTGAACACTCCAGTTCTATCTTTCTGGCAATTGCTGATATACACATCATCTGCAAAAATCCATCTATCAGATCTTAAAAGACCCGCTCGCAATCTGCCAAGCGTGCATCTTGGGGCAATACCCTATTAACTCTCTGGTAGGGTAACTTGTATGCCCTCCGGAGGAGGCCTCAGAGTGCATACCATCTCCCTCGTCTTTCCAAAATAAACCTGGCATATAAAGAAACAAGAGTATAGCGAAATTTCTGAATAGAAATTTGGGAACACAATGAGTTCGAAGGAATTGGCCAAAATAGGTAGGAAATATAGAATTATAGATAATACCTGCTCTAGGGAGTTCCTCAGTTTACTCTCCAACTCCTCGATCATTTTACCCATGTTACAGATGTGGCCATCTGCGACAGGCAGGTTTGAACTCACCTACAAGGTATGCATCACCCTTATGTCAATGTCAGGAATGGAAAATGCAGCAGCCATACATAACAATGATCAGATACACCAATCAAACTGTAAACTACTAAATCACTATGACTGTCGCTAAAACAGACAATGAAAGTTAATTGCCCTAAGATCCATTATACTGGATCAAACATGAGCCAATAAACGTATCACAAGCATTGTTTTATTATGGTCTATTTTGCACAACAAAACAGTTCATGAAATTCTGGAAACCTCCAAAAAAGTAAATAATATCAGGTAGGTCTGAGTAGACCTGTCAATGCATCCTGCAGGATCCGAAACCTGGCTGGGATCCAAAACCTTTAAAAGAAATTCAAGTCTACTGCTAACCTGCAACTTCGACCATTTTCAGTTCATGGAAGAACCCGATATGACAATCAGCACTGGAGCATTAGAACTTCCAAAATGAAGCCGACTCATAAACCCAAGAACTAGATGGCTTATTCACTTCTGCTGTTGCCACCTTTCCTGCACACTCTTCTCGCTGCCCTCACCAGTCACAGGGGTGATGGAGAGGGAACAAAATAGCCTAGCCCCTCCCCATTTCTTGTTGAGTGGCATCTTTAGGGACGTCACCATCTACAAGGTGCTCACTTAAGCAATGACCACAAAAGTCCATCCTTCAGAGGATGAATATTTATGTCAATACAACAATCAGATAAAAAAACTCTTCCACCTTTAGAATGAGCCTCGGGTACTATTCATAGACCATGGTTGTTGAGCAGACAGCATGACCAAGGCAACCAAGGGACCTTTGATTGCTTAAACAACAAAGCATCTGCTTAAGCAGTAAGATTAGTGAGGTCATATAACCAAAACAGCATAACAACAGAAAACATAAACACAATTTTTGATATTTTACTCAAAAAATAAATATAATAAAAATTAGTTTTACTGTGTTAACTTGACAAATAAAATTTGTATGAAAAAAAAACTAACTTACCAAAAAATTTTGATCTCCTTCAAAGAATCTACAAAATATTTATTCAAAGCATACAATATATAATCCAATTTTTCCCAAGATAAAATGTATATCAAGCAAATAACGACAAAACATATTTGATAGTAGATAGGAACATAAAGAAGAGTACAATTAGAACAAAACAAGTCTAACAAATAGACCCACAAGACCAAGTACAACAATATAAGTACAAAAAGGGCCCATGATGTGGATCTAGTCCACTTAAAGTGACTACGCATCTAGTTTTGGGGTGCTTTCGTGCTTAAATGCCAATGCAATCGTGGTGAGGACACTCATGCACGTGTCCAATTCGATCCAGCCTACGTTTACCGACGGCATCGTGGTGAGGACACCAGAAATAAAGACCGATTTGAAAAGACTTATCAGCATAGACGACGCCGACTGGAGTCTATCTGGCTGGGAGAATCTTTTTCTGAGACTAAATGATGTTCAGGATAATTTTCAGATGCATTTTATAAATTTTCAAAAATTTCAGAGGGTTTTAATATTTTTTTAGTCACAACTAAGTCCAAGTATTTTTTTTAGAAGTTTGAGCATTTTTCCTATAATTTTTTGGCATTTCCGGTAATTTCCAAGTGCCACTGCCATTTCCTGAGCATTTACAGTATTTTATTGATTTTTCTCCTATAAATAGGATCCCCAAGTGTAATTCGGACGATGATGGTTAATGAGAATTGAAAAATTGATGCTTCGATTCCACTTTTGCCCTTGTCTGCTCTTTTATAAGGATTTTGGAATGTTCCCACTTACCGAAAACACCCCGCGGCCTCATGATTTAACGTTGGGTTTTCGTCACTCTCCTCATTGGTCCCGATAGTCGACAATGATCTTTCTCTCCCTCCGACAATGATGTAATAACCCTAGCTTCGTCATTCTTCCTTCAATCTCCCTCTCTCCGGTGCTGATCTCCAATAGTTCTTTTGGAGAAAAATGCTCTCCTCCTAATCTATCTTTTCCCTCTCTTAAAGTTCTGATCGAAAAAGTTTTTGGAAGATTTTGAGCAACCGAAGTTGCTGTTAGCGCGTCTTCTTCGCCGGTTCTTCCTCTTGTTCAATTCAATTCTAGCTAAAGTTTGTTTTCATGGTAGAAACCCATATATTACATGGTGCTGGTTTTGGAAAAGTCCTCATCGACGTTGGATCTGAAAGAGAACTTCATCCATGAAGTTTCTAGTGCCGGATCTACTCAATAACCTTCCGATATGCTCCTGTGAAGGTTTCTTCTTACCAGTTTGACCATTTTCCGACTTCAAAATGGTAAACCCTAACCTTCAGACGCTATGTCCGGTCCCCTATTAGTAGATCTGTGAATACGAAATTGATTTGAGGTTTTCCGACAACTGTTCACTGGTCATTCTCGAATATCGGTTGAATGTTACCTAGCTTCTAAATAGAGTTGCCCAGATTTGGTTCCGGAGGTAGCCTCTAGAGCTCAATTCCATTTCCGGCCTATTTTGCTTACCGATTGAAGGAGCTTAAAGTGATCCATCTTCCATTTACATTCCGAGAGATGAAACATACCTGATGACTGGTCCCTCTCCAATCCTTAGGCCGATTTTGTGGTAGATCTGTGAATCCAGTCCTTCTTGGCAGCTGATCAACATTATGATGAATATTTGTGTGAAGTTGGTTGGTCCGGTCTCCAGTCAACTTAGTCACCTCGATTTTAAAATGAGCTCAACTCATTGAGATCTGTTCGATTTTCTTGAATTCTGCTTGCCTATTGACAATGGGTCTGTTGATCGATTTTGAGTACTTCTGTTGGTGTTACTGATTGCTAATTTTAAATCAGTATGGATCATTGTGAATGAGGCAATTCAAATGCTCTTGTCCCTTGTTGAAACAGTGATTCTTTTTGGTTAACCCTTGTTGTAAAAGTCAAACAGTGTGTTGATATTAATACTTCTTGAGATATTATAGACAGAGCTATATGAGATAGACACAGTTCTTTCAATGATTATGACAGATCTGATTCTATCTAGTTAGTGTTGGAACCGGTAGATTCAAAGAATATGATGACTTATTTCCCTCCGGGTTACCTTGGTGACTTGTCTTAATTGTACAAGATGTAGGAACTTGATTATTTTTAAGTTCTCTAAAGTTGAGCATCCGATTGAAATCCTTTGGAGAGAACTAAGGGAAAAGTCTGATTTAAGGCCATGATGCCTAGCTGAACCTTTTATCCTAACAGAATATTCTAGTCTGGTTCTTGTGCCGGTTTTCCTTGGTTGCAGTATACCTATTTTTTCTCTATCCTGACAGGTGACAATAAGTTTGCACACTTTGGATATTAAATACTTGGAAGCATATTGCAAATCTTTTATTTCTAAAGTGATAAGGTAATTCCCGAATCTGTCCTTTTCCTGCTTATTTGGCTTGTCTTTCTATTATACCAAGTCAACAATGTCATGATCATGAGTGATAGGTTCTAGCTATTTGAATTCATGTTGTTGGTGCATTATGATTAGTTGAGTAACCTTCTTTATTTACCGAAAATCTGTCTTGTTAATTACTTGGACTTGTATCCGTTCAGAGTGGCTTACTCCTAATTCATTGTGTGTTGCCTAAATCCTGCAATCTCATTCTTAATTGAGACTAGTTTCTGGTCTAATTTCTAGTTATAACTGAGTGTTAATCCTGCTTGTTGTTCTTCTTACTTTCTGATTTGAAACTGCAGAATTCTTTAACAGTGCATTGATTTCTTTAGTAAATTTTCCGAGTCTAGGTCCTTGTTCCCCATCAATTTTGGTATTAGAGCTTAGCTGACCTAGGGAATTTTAACCTCGGTTTGCATACATTTCACAGCACTTAGTCATATTGTTTAAGTTGCATGAACATACGTAGAGACACAACATATCAATCTAATATGTCTAGGTCATCTAGTGAACCGTCATCTATTGAGTTGCAAATTTCTAAGCTGATGGACAGATTTGGATTCTTTGAGGGTTTGATCAGGAATTTAAATGATAAGTTCACCCAACTAGAGTTATGTGTCGATGATGTAGTAGATAGGGTGACAATTGTGGAGGGTAGACAAGCTCCACCTGACTTGGAAGAGCCTAGGAATCCACCACCCTAATTCCGACCAGAACATATTAGGATGAATCAGAGTCCTAGGAATTTCCATCCTAAACATCAAAACCAACATGAATTTCATCTTAAACCAGTCTATCCTCAAAACCAACCACCTGTTTTCCCTTAACAACTAGCCTACCAGTACCCTCCAGCTTACCCTCCTCACCCTCAGCCAGAATTTGGTTATCAAGGGGTAAGCCAAAGACATGGTAGAGAGTTCCAAGTGGTTGAAGAAAGATGTTTTAGGAACATCAAGGTAAATGCTCCTAGTTTTGAAGGATTTTTGGATCCTAAGGACTACATAGATTGGAAATCATGGATGAACCATTATTGTGAATGGTTCGAGCTGTCTGAGGCCAGGAAAGTGAGATTTGCCAAAATGAAACTTCTTGGACAAGCCAAAATACATTGGAATAACATAGAGAGGTTGTTTGGACAACGACATCAAGAACCAATTCAGAATTGGGAGGAGATGAAAGCCAAGCTTAGGGAGAAATATCAGCCTTCCTCCTATAGGCAAATGTTGGTAGACACACCCTAAGAAGAGCCTGAAGTAGAAGCTAAGTTGGGAGTGGTTAGATGCACATTTACTCAACATGTGCCTAGTGATGATTGGAGGACTTCAATTTTTTAGACCTTCTTTAGGACCAAAGGAAAGGTGTGCAAACTCATCATTGACAGTGGTAGTTGCATTAATGCAATTTCCACCAATTCCGTCCAGAAGTTAGGTAGAGTACCTGATGTACACCCCAATCCCTACAAAGTTTCTTAGGTGGATTCCACCTCTATACCAGTCCATAGCCATTGCCTTGTCCCAATTCATCTTCCTCCTTATAAGGAAAGCATTTGGTGTGATGTGCTTCCTATGGAAGTAGGAAGTATCATCCTTAGAAGGCCATGGCTATTTGATATAGATGCTACATTGCATGGCAAATCCAACATCTGTGAGTTTACCCATGCTGGCCGATAGGTCAAGCTTACTCCTCCTCCAACTAAGTCCAAGAGTGTTGGTTCCTCCAAATTAGATGGCAAACCAACTTCTTCCAACAATCACAACCCTAGTTCTAAGTTGCAAACCCCTCAAAAATCAGCTACTTCAGTTAGTGAACTGAAATCCAATAGCCCAACTGAACCTGCTGATTGCTCCCCAACATTTTTGCACATATCAGGAAAACATGAGTTTGAGCAAGAGAGTAGGAACGGACCATTATTTGTTGTTGTAGCAAAAGAGGTAGAGCCTGAACAGCCCAAGAAAGAACTTGATCCTGAAGTGGAAAAAGTTCTATAGGAATTTTCAGATGTCTTCCCTGAAGAATTACCTCATAAACTTCCACCAATGAGGGATGTCCAGCATGCCATTGACCTGGTCCCTAGATCAACACTTCCCAACCTACCACATATTATGATGGACCCGAAATCCCATGAAGATTAGGAGACAAGTGGAAGAACTTCTTGACAGGGGTTACATTAAAGAAAACCTAATAGGGTGTTTGGTAGCATGATAATTTTTTGTACACTTTCATGATAAAAAATTATATTAAAATAAAAAGTGAGGCAACTCATGACATAAAATTGTTATGTTTGGAGGGATATGATAACAAAAAAGAGTAACTATCATTCATGACCAAACAAAGTGGAGGACCACAAGAAAAAAGAAAGAGGTGTGACCATCTTTTTTGTTTAAGAAAAAAATAACTTTCAAAACATAAAATTGTCAACGTTGCCAAACACCTCTTTTAACAAGTTTTCTTACAATTTTTAAAAATTAAAATAAAAGTCTCTATTATCATGCAACCAAACACCCCATAAGTTCTTGTGTTGTCCCAACCCTTCTTGCTCCAAAAAAAGATGGGACTTGGTGCATGTGTGTGGATAGTAGGGCTATCAACAAGATCACTGTCAAGTATAGGTTTCTCATTCCCTGATTAGATGACATGTTTAACATGCTGGCCGGGGCAGACATCTTTTCAAAAATTGATTTGAAAAGTGAGTACCATCAAGTGAGATTAAGACCAGGAGATGAGTGGAAGACAGCATTTAAAACTAATGATGGGTTGTATGAATGGTTGGTGATGCCTTTTGGCTTATCCAATGTACCAAGTACCTTCATGAGACTCATGCTGATGCGGGACAAACCGGCTAGTCCGAGCAAAACGGAACGAAAACGACTTAAACCGGCGCTAATCGCCGCTAAACAGACTTAACAAACCCAAAATGAGACGGACCGGACTCAAATCGGTCAAAACAGTCCCGAACCGGTGCCGAACCGAGTCGAATCACCCTGAACCGGGTCCAGAACAGTCCAAAATGGCCTGAACCGGGCTGAACCGGCCGGTTCAGGTGCTGGACCGGGTCGAACCGGGTTGAACCGCCGGTCTGGGACGCGAAACGGCCGACCGGTTGGTCTGGGCCTCGGACCGGCCGGTCCGAACCGCGCGGCCGATCGCGGGCGTCGCCCGCTCGCGGGCGCGAGGGGGGGGGGTCGTGTCCGTCCGTCCGGTCGCCATCGGGTGGTCGCGTGGAGGCCCTCCACGCCGTCGATCGCCTCTGGCGACGTGGCGACGTAGCGGATCCCGCGAGACCATGGTCCGCGACAAAAGGCCGAGGCGGGCGGGGCAGCGCGTCGTCCTCGCGGAGTCTTCGCGTCGACGTCGTCGCCTGGACGAAGCCGCAGCCGGCGCCAGCGCAGAGGAGGCAGGGGGGACGGAGCCGCGGTGCTGACGGGGGAATGGTCGCGGCGTTGTCCAGCTGGCTTCATCGCGGTCGACGGAGAACCGGATGGCGGAGGGAAAAGGCTGCGGAGTCCGCCGTCGGGAAAAAGAGCCGCGGAGGGAGGGGGATCCGGGGATCGCCGGATCCTCCCCCTCCTTCACCGTCTTCTTCTTCCTTCTGCTTCTTCTTCTTCCCGCGTCTGGGATCTGATCGGGGAGGCCTAGCCTAGCGCAGTCGGATCCGGAAGTGGACATCCTGAGGCTGCTTCAGGGATCGTCGATTGCAGATCTACCGGTGGGGACGTAGACGGACTGCAACCGCGATCTGCTCCATGTCGAAGGGGAACCGAGAAGGGAGATGGGAAGAATGGCACGGAGGCCAGAGGATGAGAGAGAAGGAAGAGGAGCCGGCTAGCTATCGAGGGGGGGTTGGAGAGGAATCGGCGCACCTCGCTGGAAGAGGGAAAGAGAAGGACCGGCCTCACTGCCGGAGGTGAGGAAGAAAACGGCCCTCCATGGCCGGGGTGGAAGGGGGAGACGGGCCGCAGCCCCTACGCGGGAGTAACCAGCGCCCAAGGCGTTCCAAAAATTCCACTGTTGATTATCTTTTCGTATGTACATGGGTCCTCCTTTTATAGAAAGGAGGAGACAACTAATTAAAAAAAGGCCATCTAATTTCCTATTTACAAACTTGTCCTCGTAAGGACACAAATAAAAGAAAGCCCAAAATGTGTCCCCATCACATGCACCAAGTCCTTAGACCCTTCATTGAACAATTTGTTGTTGTCTATTTTGATGACATTCTTATCTACAGCAAGACCAAGGGTGAACATCTAGTTCATCTTAGTGAGGTTTGCATGGCTTTAAAGAAAGAACAACTTTATGACAACATAAAAAAGTGTGCTTTTCTCACTTCATCCATCACCTTCATAAGGTTTATAGTGTCTAAAAATGGGGTTTCAGCAGACCCAGAAAAGATCAAAGCCATCCTAGATTGGCCTATACCCAAAAACATTCATGATGTTAAGAGTTTCCATGGGTTGGCAACCTTTTAAAGGAGGTTTATTAGAGGGTTTAGCACTGTTACCGCACCCATTACAGACTGTTTGAAGAAGGAAACATTTGTTTGGACTAAGGCTGTTGATAAGGCCTTCACCATTCTCAAAACTTTGATGACCTAAGCACTTGTTCTTAAACTTCCAGATTTCTCTCTAGTTTTCGAAGTAGCATATGACGCTTCGGGAATTGGAATAGGTGAGGTACTTTCCCAAGAAGGACATCCAATTGCCTTCTTTAGTGAGAAATTTTTTGATGCCAAACTTAGGTATTCAACCTATGATAAGGAATTCTATGCCACCATTCAAAACTTGAAATATTGGAGGCATTATCTCCTATCTAAGGAATTCATTCTATTTCCAGATCATGAAGCGCTTAGATTTCTCCAAACTCAAAAGAAGCTCAATCCTAGACATAGCCGATGGGTAGAGTACATCTAAGCCTTTACCTTTGTGTTGAAACATAAAGCCGACATCAAGAATAGGGTGGCTGATGCCCTTAGCCAACGGATCATCCTTTTATCCTCTTTCATCACTAAAGTCACTGGATTTGAACAAATCTGGGATGAATACTTGACCTGTCCAGATTTCTTAGAAATCTATTCTCTGATTCAAGATGGACATCTCCGGAATTTTCCTGAATTCCTAGTCCAAGATGGGTACCTTTTCTATGAGAACAGATTGTGTATACCTAGGACTTCAGTTAGAGACTTCCTAGTTTGGGAATTACATTCAGAGGGTTTAGCAGGTCATTTTGGCAGAAAAAAGACCATTGACCTAGTGGAGCATAGGTTTTTCTGGCCAAGCATCAAAAGGGATGTTGCTACGATAGTGGCCCAATGTCATACCTGTGCTACAGCCAAAATAAAGAAACAAAACATAAGTTTATATACCTCACTTCCAGTCCCAGATTGTCCTTGGCAGGACATCAGTATGGATTTTGTCCTAGGATTACTCCGTACCCTTAGGAAATCTGATTCCATCTTTGTGGTGGTGGATAGATTCTCCAAGATGACTCATTTCATACCATGTGCCAAAACATCAAATGCTTCTATCATGGCACGCATTTTTCTAAAAGTAGTCTGATTGCATGGTCTTCCAAAGACCATAGTTTCTGACCGGGATGTAAGATTCGTGAGTTATTTTTGGAAAACTCTTTGGCACTTGTTAGGGACCAAATTGAAGTTTTCTACTGCCTATCATCCCCAAATTGATGGACAAACTGAGGTAGTAAATAAGAGCCTTGGGGATTTCCTTAGGTGCTTAGTCGAAGATCATGTCCAGACTTGGGATTCTATCCTACTATTGGCTGAATTTGCTTACAATGATTCGATAAATAGGTCAACAGGTCATACACCCTTTGAAATTGTCACTGGTTTCATACCTAGAAGGCCTATAGATTTAATCCCTACTTCCAGCATTCATCAAGTCTCTGCATCAGCTGAGTCCTTTGTTGAGCATATAAAAAGTTTGCATGGTCAAATTAGGCAGCTTATTGAGTCACATAATGCACAATATAAGAATTATGCTGACCTTCATAAACGAAAAAAAAGAATTTCAAGTAGGAGACTTAGTTATGATAAGAGTCCGCCCTGAACGGTTTTCATCAGAAACCATTAAGAAATTACATAACTAGGGAGCTGGTCCTTTTAAGGTGATTAAAAGGATTAGTGATAATGCTTATATTTTAGAGCTACCGCCTGATTTTGAAATTAGTTCAATCTTTAATATTTCAAATTTGGTAGCCTATCAAGAACCAACAACATTACCTAGTGAGTTTACTAGCCAACAACTAATCCCTTGGAGTGAAAATGCCGAGAGTCCACAAAAATAGCCCCAAAATTATGTGCATGAGCAAGTTGAGTGTATAATAGACGAACAGGTCAGTATTAGCAAGGATGGGATAATTCAGAAATATCTTGTTCGCTGGCGTGGTAAACCACATTCTGATGATACATGGCTATCCAAGGATGAACTACTGAGGATAGACCCGGATTGCTTGGAAAAATACTATGCTGGTCTTGGTCTTGATTCGACAATGTCGAATTCTCTCCAGCCCGGGAGAAGTGGCGAGGACACCAGAAATAAAGACCGATTTGAAAAGACTTATCAGCGTATACGATGCCGACGGGAGTCTATCTGGCTGGGAGAATGTTTTTCTGAGACTAAATGATGCTCAAGATAATTTTCAGATATATTTTATGAATTTTTAAGAATTTCAGAGGGTTTTAATATTTTTTTAGTCAACTAAGTACAAGTACTTTTTTTTAGAAGTCTGAGCATTTTCCTGTAATTTTTTGGCATTTCCGGTAATTTCAGGTGCCACTGCCATTTTCTAAGCATTTACAACATGTTATTGTTTTTTCTCCTATAAATAGGAGCCCCAAGTGTAATTCGGACGATGATGGTTAATGAGAATTGAAAAACCGATGCTTCGATTCCACTTTTGCCCCTGTCTGCTCTTCTGTAAGGATTCTAGAATGTTCCCACTTGACAAAAACACCCCGCAGCCTCATGACTTAACGCTAGGTTTTCATCTCTCCTCATTGGTCCCGATAGTCGACGGTGATCTTTCTCTCCCTCCGGCGATGGCATAACCCTAGCTTCGCCATTCTTCCTCCGATCTCTCTCTCTGGTGCTCATCTCCAGCAATTCCTTTGAAGAAAAATGCTCTCCTCCACCTGATCTATCTTTCCCCTCTCTTAAAGTTTTGATCGAATGAGTTTTTGGAAGATTCTGAGCAACCGAAGTTGCTGTTAGCGCGTCTTCTTCGCCAGTTCTTCCTCCTGTTCAGTTCAATTCTAGCTAAAGTTTGTTTCCATGGCAGAAACCCATATATTACATGGTGCTGGTTCTGGAAAAGTCCTCATCGGCGTTGGATCTGAAAGAGAACTTCATCCATGAAGTTTCTAATAACGGATCTGCTCAATAACCTTCCGATCTGCTCCTGTGAAGGTTTCTTCTTACCAATTTGACCATTTTCCGACTTCAAAATGGTAAACCCTAACCTTCAGACGCTATGTCCGGTCCCCTATCAGTAGATCTGTGAATACGAAATTGATTTGAGGTTTTCCGACAACTGTTCACTGGTCATTCTCGAATATCGGTTGAATGTTACCTAGCTTCTAAATAGAGTTGCCCGGATTTGGTTCCGACGGTAGCCTCTAGAGCTCAATTCCATTTCCGGCCTATTTTGCTTACCGATTGAAGGAGCTTAAAGTGATCCGTCTTCCATTTACATTCCGAGAGATGAAACATACCTGATGACTGGTCCCTCTCCAATCCTTGGGCCGATTTTGTGGTAGATCTGTGGATCCGGTCCTTCTTGGCAGCTGATCAACATTATGATGAATATTTGTGTGATGTTGATTGGTCCAGTCTCCAATCAACTTGGTCACCTCGGTTTTAAAATGAGCTCAGCTCATTGAGATATGTTCGATTTTCTTGCATTTTGCTTGCCTATTGACAATTGGTCTGCTGATTAGTTTTGAGTACTTCTGTTGTTGTTGCTGATTGCTGATTTTAAATCAGTATGGATCATTGTGAATGTGGCAATTCAAATGCTCCTATCCCTTGTTGAAACGGTGATTCTCTTTGGTTGACCCTTGCTAGAAAAGGCAAACAATGTGTTGATATTAATACTTCTTGAGATATTGTGGACAGAGCTATATGAGATAGACACAATTCTATCAATGATGATGACAGATCTGATTTTGTTTGGTTAGTGTTGGAACCAGTTGATTCAAAGAATATGATGACTTATTTCCCTCCGGGTTACCTTGGTGACTTATCTTAGTTGTACAAGATGCCGGAACCTGATTATTTTTAAGTTCTCTATTGTTGAGCATCCGATTGAAATCCTTTGAAGAGAACGAAGGGAAAAGTCTGATTCAAGGCCATGATGCCTAGTTGAACCTTTTATCCGAACAGAATATTCTAGTATGGTTCTTGTGCCGGTTTTCCTTAGTTACAGTATACCTATTTTTTCTATATCCTTACAGGTGACAATAAGTTTGCGCACTTTGGATATTAAATACTTGGAAGCATATTGTTAATCTTCTAATCCTAAAGTGATAATGTAATTCCTGAATCTGTCCTTTTCCTGCTTATTTGGCATGTCTTCCTATTATACCAAGTCAACAATGCCATGCTTATGAGTGATAGGTTCTAGCTATTTGAATTCATGTTGTTGGTGCATTATAATTAGTTGAGTAAACTTTTTGATTTACCGAAAATATGCCTTGTTAATTGCTTGGACTTGTTTCCATTAGAAGTGGCTTACTCCCAATTCATTGCATGTTGTCTAAATCCCGCTTGCTATTTTTCTTACTTTTTAATTTGAAATTGCAGAATTCTTTAACAGTGCATTGATTCCTTTAGTAAATTCTCTAAGTCTAGGTCCTTGTTCCCCATCACATCAACATCCGGTCACGTCTTTGTGGATGGATGATGAGTGAATGTATTATTTTATTTTATATTTGTATTGATTAGCTTACGACATATTTTGAGCGTTTTTTTAAATTTATTTTGAGAGAGTTGGGCACATTTCATATTTACCAACTCGTTGATATGACAGATACATATGGGATTTAGTACATAGAGAGATAGATGAGCATTTTGAGCTGTTTTGATCTTTTGTTGTATGCCTATATAAGGCCCTCACCATGTACATAGTTCAATGATGAAATAAATGAATTGAAAATGATGATTCTCTTCTTCTCGTTATCCCCTACTTCCCTTAGGTCATAGCCGCCACCGGCAGAAGCACAGTACCACACCCCCCGTGTCAACGGCGTTTCTCATTTCCTCCTCACCACCCGTTGACAGTTGGGCTCCCTTCCCTATTCCTATTCTCCGCGCCCCCTTCCGGTCAGCAATGTCGTGCTGGCTGGTTCTAATGTTGTCATCCCAGCACGCGACTTTCCCTACCGATTGCAGCTGGAACACCTATTAGTACCTTCGCACGCAATCGATCGTTGCCAGCATCCTTGTTTTTCTCTCGCGGTCACCCACAGCTGGCACCTTGTTCCCTCGCGACACTACAGTCAGCAACTCCCAACGCGGCGGGGACCCCATTGCGAAGCAGCCTCAGCATTGTCCCTCTTCCGATGCCCCTTCTCACGCGAGATCCTCCCCAACCCGCGCATGCACAATTCGATCGACAACCAACCCACATGCGCCCAATTTCAATGCTACAGTTCCCCCGCACATGTCTCATCCGGTTGATAGCCCTCCTCGCACCCCTTCGCTCCTACTCACAGCGTCAGCGTAGCTTCATCTTCTGCAAGATCCCCTACGAATCCACAGCAATCGCCGGGAGGAACCCGGCAAAGCCACAGCCTTAAACCATCGGGCTACCATCGCGGGAAGAATAGTTGCCCTGCTATTCGTGCACGGGCGCCTTCCCCGTCGTTGTTTGCACGTGCGCCCCAACCCTCTCATCCCATGTCTGCAAACAGATCAGGGTACAGTGCCCCGTTACTGTTTGGGCACCGTAAGACTAGCTGCTACAATCCTACATGGCAGCCTCCAGCGCAGTGCCTTCCTCGAACTTTATCAGACGGTTTGTGGTAGTCTACTTTGATGACAACCTCATTTATAGTCACTCGCGTGAGGACCACTTTAGCCACCTCCAGCAAGTGTGTCTCCCCCTTCGTCGAGAGAAGCTATATGGGAACCACAAGAAGTGTGCTTTCTTGACTTCATCTATCACCTTTTTGGGTCGGCGGATAGTGTCTCCGCCGACCCAAGAAGATCTGGTCAATTATTGAGTGACCAAAGCCAGGAGTATCCATGATGTCCAGAGCTTCCAAAGCCTTGCTACTTTATATCACAGGTTTGTTAAAGGGTTTACCTGTCATTGCCCCTATTTCGGATTGTCTTCGCAAGGGTGTCTTTTCCTTGTATAAAGTCGCTACTCCGGCTTTTAACACCCTTAAGGAGATGATGACCCAAGCACCTATACTTCGATTGCTTGATTTCTCTAAGATGTTTGAGGTTGCCTATGATACTTCTGGAGTTGACATAGGTGGAGTCCTATCTCAAGAAGGTCACCTTGTGGCCTAGTTCAGCAAGAAATTATCAGATGTCAAGTTGAAATATTCCACTTATGACAAAGAACTCTATGTTGTGATGCAAGTCTTAAGGCATTGGCGGCACTACCTTCTTTCTTAGAAGTTTGTCCTCTTCTCCAATCACGAGACACTCTGCTTCCTTCACTCCTAGAAGAGGCTTAATCTTTGGCATAGTTGTTGGGTTGAGTATCTTCAATCCTTCACCTGCGTCCTCAAGCATAAAGCTGGAGTCGAGAACTGGGTGGCTAACGCCTTGAGTCAGCGGGTACTCCTACTCACTACGGTTAGTGTTGAGGTCACTGGGTTCGAGAGGAACAGGGACGAATACCTTGATTGCCCTAACTTTGGCTCCATCTTCTCGACCCTCCACTCTAGTCCGTCCAATGATTTAAGCGAATATCTACTGCAGGACGACTATATCTTCCTAGGCTCCCGACTTTACACTCCTCGGATTTCTGTTCGAGACTTTTTAATTTGGGAGCTCCATACTGGTGGCCTAGCTGAACATTTAGGTCATAATAAAACGATTGAACTCTTAAAGCACCGATTTTATTGGCCAAGCCTGAAGCATGACGTGGCCCGCATTGTTGCCTAGTGTCGCACATGCGCTTTGACAAAGCAAAGAAAGTAGAATACCGGTCTATACATGCCATTACCTATTCCAAAGTCCCCATGGCAGGATGTTAGTATACTTTGTCCTTAAGTAACCGCACACCTTGTGCCGCCACGACTCTTTCCTTGTGGTGGTGGATCGATTTTCAAAAATGACCCATTTCATTCCTTACACCCAAACATCCAATGCTTTTGTTATAGCTCGCATCTACTTTTTTGAGATCGTTCGCTTACATGTGCTGCCTAAGACAATTGTCTCTAATCATGATGTCTAATTTACCAACTACTTCTGGAAGACTCTGGCATCTCTTAAGGACCAAACTCAATCCACAGCCTACCACCCCCAAACTAACGTCCAGACTGAGGTCGTCAATAAGAGTCTAGGTGACCTCCTGTGTTGCCTAGTTGGTGACTATGTCTGCACTTGGGACCTTATCTTACCCTTAGCAGAGTTTACATATAATGATTCGGTTAATAGGTCTACTAGCATGAGCCCATTTGAGATAGTCACTGGTCAAAGACCTAGGCGACCCATAGATCTTACCCCTCTGCCACTAGCCACCCGTGTCAGCCTCCACCAAGTCGCTTGTTAAGCGCATTCAGAGTCTATATGATCACATTAGGCGCCAAATAGAAGTTAGTAATTAACAATATAAGCAATACGCTGATTTGCACCTATGAGCTCAAGAGTTCCAGGTTGGCGACTACGTCATGGCCAGGGCTAGACCTGAGCGATTCCTATCTGGGGTCGTCAAGAAGCTCCAAACCCGAGGAGCCGGTCCTTTCCAAGTGGTAGAGCGGATTGGGGCCAATGCATATGTTGTGGATTTGTCTACCGAGTACGGGATTAGCTTAACCTTCAATGTTTTTGATCTAGTAGCTTACTGAGACCTGACAGCGATCCCATGTGAGATTACTGATCTCCACCCCCTTCCTTCGAGCGATTCCAACCATGAGCATCCACCTCCTGCTTCTACACCTTCACGACACAAGCAAATTGAGTGTATAATAGGTGAACAAGTTGTGACGACGCGAGCAAGAGCATACCAACGCTTCCTTGTGCATTGGAGAGGCCGACCACCCTCAGAGAACACTTGGTTGACCCAAGCAGAGCTATAATAGTGGGACCCAAACCTGTTGGAGTGCTACCAAAGTGGCATAGACCGTTACTTGACAAGGTCGAGTTCCTCCCTGCCTAAGAGGATTGGTGAGGACACTCATGCACGCGTCCGATTCGATCCAACCTACGTTCACCGACAGCGTCGACGACCGATCACGCCTTTGTGGATAGATGATGAGTAAACGTATTATTTTATTTTATATTTTTATTGATTAGCTCATGACATGTTCTAGGCATTTTTTTGGATTTATTCTGAGTGAGTTGGGCACATTTCATATTTACATATTTGTTAATATGACATATATACATATGGGATTGGGTACGTAGAGGTATAGGGAGGATTTTGGGCTTATTTGATCTTTTGTCATAGGCCTTGGCCCTCACCATGTACACAGTTCAATGATAGAAGAAATGAATTGAAAATGATGATTCTCTCCCTCTTGTTACCCCCTTACTTCCCTTAGGTCCACACCCCCCGTGTCGACGGGTGTTTCTCATTTCCTCCTCACCACCCGCTGACAGTCGGGCTCCCTTCCCTATTCTTGTTCTCCGCACCCCTTCCGATTGGCAATGTCGTCCCGACTAGTTCTGATGTTGTCATCCCAGCGGGCGACTTTCCCTGTCAATTGGCTGGAATCCTTGTTAATACCTCCGCACACGATCGATCGTCGCCAGTGTCATTTTTTTCTTGTGGTTGCCCACAGCCGACACCCTGTTCCCTCGAGAAAGCCATGGTCGATAACTCCCAACGCAATGGCAACCCCATTACGTAGTAGCCCCAGCGTCGTCCCTCTTCCAGTGCCCCTTTCCACAAGATTTCCCCCCCCCCAACCCGCACGCACAATCTGATTGACAGCCAACTCACGTGCGTTCGATTCTAATGCTACAGTTCCCCACGCATGCCTCATCTGGTTGACAGCACTCCCTGCACCCCTTCACTCCTACTCACAGCGTCGGTATAGCTCGTCTTCCACAAGATCCCCCATAGATCCATAGCGATCGTCAGGAGGAACCACGCACAACCACAACCTTGGACCACCGGGCTACTGTTGCGGGAAGAATAGCCACCTTGTTGTTCATGTG
Organism: Cryptocoryne crispatula var. balansae; assembly: GCA_036172225.1. NCBI lineage: Eukaryota > Viridiplantae > Streptophyta > Magnoliopsida > Alismatales > Araceae > Cryptocoryne > Cryptocoryne crispatula. The sequence continues at coordinate 28,144,084 of CM069922.1, forward strand.
CATGCACCTTCCCCAACACTGTTCATGCCTGCGCCTCTGCCCTCTCATCCCGTGTCTACAAACAGACCAGGGTACAGTGCCCCGTTGTTGTCTAGGCACGACAAGACCAGCTACTACAATCCCATGTGGCAGTCTCTAGCACAGTGCCTTCCTCAGCTCTGTTCCCTAGTTCCCCATTCACTGCAATCGATCGTCTTCTACCACTGCCAGGGCTCCCCGGCTGATGTCCGACGTCACCCATCCGTTCCGTTTCCAGCCAGCGCCCCAGTGCCAGCCAGTCCTCTGTTGTACGCTGATTGTCTCCAGCACAACAATCATAGTTGTCAAGGCGACAAGGTGCCCAAGGCGTTGAAGGGTACCGATTCCGCTTAGGCGACAAGGCGGCCGCTTAGGCGTCGCCTAGGCGGTCAAGGTGGTATTCAAGGAATGCTGAGTCGGGAGGTTGTTATATATAAAAATAAGCATACATATACTTATATTTTTTATGTTAAAATTGAATACGAGTATTTTATCAATGCACATAAGTAAATATGATGTGTGTGTGAAAGAGAAAAAAGTTAAATAAATTTTTATAAAATTTAAGTATATAACTCATTTATGATTATAAAATTTATATATGTGCAATAGTATAAGTGATGGTAAAATATTGTTATAATATTATTAAATAGGGGGTTGTCAGGAGGCGAAGCCCCTCGAACCCAAAAAAATATGTAATAGTATAAGTGAGAGAGAGAGTGAGTGAAGAAAGAGATGAAAAGAAACTTAATTAAGTATATAATATATGTTTATAATCATAAATCTTAAATATGTATGATAGTATAAGTGATAATGTAATATATTAATATATTCAAACTATCATTAAATAAGTGTCCCTTGTGAAAGGGTATCAAGGGGGGAAAACCCCTCAAAATTATTTTTTTAATGATGTAAAAATACCCAAGGCACCTTGTCTGGGCGCCTTGGACGCCTTGGGCACCTAGGCGAGCGCCTTGGGCGCCTTTTTGGCCCCTGACAAGGCGCCCTTGGAAAAGTGCCTCGCCGCCTAGGCGGGTGCCTTGACAACTATGACAACAATGCAGTGCGATAGAATTTTGGATTGGTCGTTACAGTGGTCATCCTCTCGATCCCCGTCATCCAATTGATTGCAAGGGAGGCCGCAATCCACAGGGGGTCGATGAAGAATTTTGAGTCACTGCACCGGTTTGGTTAAAGATGAAGCTCCGACAATAACATTCGTGGTCAATGGCCTCGATCAGAAAGGCATGGAGGTACATATTTAGCCCGTCGTTTTATTTGCTCGTTTATTATGTACTAGTTGCCGTGTCGATTGTAAGATATATGCTTTGCACCTATTAATTTGTGCTGCCTAGTTATGTAAGTTTTCCTATTTCGGTTAATTTAGATCATTTACATTGAGTGTTGTGCATCCTAACTCGATGGCGTCCTTACATATGTTGGCCCTCCCACTTTGAGGGATAGATCTTTGGGTGTGTTTCTGCTAGCACGCAGTCATTATTTTCGGATATACTAGGCTTGTTTAGCATACCGGCATATCCCTATTGTTGTTCATGGCTAATTAAGGCTTGGCACCCAATCGGTCCCACATCAAGTCGGGCACTAAGCAGTGTTTTCAAGGCGTTGCCTAGGCGACGCCTCGCCTAGGCGACAAGGCCCCCCCCCCCAAAGGGGGCAAGGCGATGGGTGCCTAGGCGCTCATTGCCTTAAATAACTATTTTATATATATTAATAATAAATAATGCTAATTAAGTGTCAATATCACATACTTAAGTTGTCTTAGAGTAGTCGACCGAGCTCAGCTCGGTTGGCGCGATGCCCTACTCCTGGGGGAGCAAGGCGTGGGTTCGATTCCGGCTTATGCCGGGGGGGGATCATGTGGGCTCATCAACGTGCAGCGCAACACGCGCCCGGCCATTGCGCCATGTGTTCAAAAAAAAAGTTGTTTTAGAGTAAAAACAAGTAGTTTTAATAGTTAATTTGACTATAAATTAACATTTTGATGAAATAATAGTTAGGCTTAAATGATTTCTTAAGTGTTTACTAATAGATGATATAATTTAAATAGTAAAATTAACTAATGTGTCAAGTTATTTAGTATATGTAACTATGCGCTTCCCACATTATTAATTGATTTGCATGGTGTCAAAGTTGTTTTGCATCATTTTTTACATATATCTTTGCTATTTTATCCATTTTAATATATAAAATAAGGCGTCGCCTAACGCCTCACCTTATCGCTAAAGCGTCAAGGCGGTACTATGTCACCTTGAACGCCTTGGCCGCCTTGACAACTATGGCACTAAGCAGTGCTGGACCAAGCATCCGCTTTGATAACTATGGCACTATTGAAAGGCTAGAATAATGGATAAGTAGACACTAGCCACAGAAAGTAATCCAAAGAGCATACAATTTTCATCTTAAATAATGTGGCTGTGCAATTAATAAAATTTCTATTTAGCATGACATTCGAATTTATATGAATCATTCAAATGGGTTCTATATCATTTACTTCACACATAAACATGCAAAGAAGATAACTACACAAGGATATGAAGTCTTTACTTACAATTCTAAGACAAGTACCTAAGGGAATATAATGTGGTTTCTGAGTAGGGATTGGCTTAATTATTTTAAATAGATTGCAGAAAATATCAAAATAAGTTAGTTAAAAGAGAAGGACTAAGAAGGAAGTAATCATGTAGATGAACTTCAGAAAATACTTGTCTTCTGATTGATCCAGACAAATTAAAAATGCCTGATGACTTGCTTTCTGTCGTCATTGATAGCATAACGGTGCTGGTTAAGCAATAGCAGACCATTCCACCATCCTCAGGCCTAACCTACCTTAATGAGAAAACAGTTCAGATACGAATAAGCATGTATTATAAATAGATAAAAATAATAAAGAAAATGGTGAAGAAACATAAAAATAAATCTCAATCCTTGGAGGCATATAATTACCTCAACCACATGGATAGCATCCCATGCCCCTTCTTGTAGATACCCTCTTCGCCCATGCCCTGATTTTGAACCATCTGCCATCCCCACGGAAACATCAAAAAACTCAAGCCAGTCACAAATTAAATGGTAGACAACTTTCATGCACGAAGCACAAACCTTTCTTTATCAAGAAGCACACAACAATACTATCACTATCATCTTCCCATACATACACAGAAGAAATGCCACCTTCATAGTACCTATTAGGAATTTGCATCCGCGGTAGAGGTCAAGAAATAAAGAAAATTGGAGCTCAACCTCAAGAAAAAAGAAGAGATCCTTTCCCAATAAAAGATAAAAGTTAACCAAAGTAAAGGAACTCACTGTTCACAATAGACTGAAAAAATGTCGTTGGCTTCAACTTCTAGATTCCTTAGCTCATCTGATGGAAGGGACCCATCTTCTAGCGGTGGATAATATTTGTTTGACCATGGTGATCTAAACTTGAGAAATTAAAGATCTAACTGATCACACTAAGAATCTAACAACAGGTAGTTTTGGGCAAAAAATAAGGCACTATATAGAACTTGTTACATCAAAAATGAGTAAGCAGCTCTGAAAGAAACTGGAAGAATCATAAGAAGCTAAGAACTGTGAAACCTTTACATCAAGAAAAATCAAATAGAAAAAATATATTTAAAAAATAAAATAATGCAAATAGAGAACTCCAAAATGAAAATGAAATGTCATCATATCACGGGATATGCTTTTATTTTTTCCAGCTCACCTTATAAATAGAATATTAATTAGTAAATCAACCGCCTGAGTTTCATGCTACAATGATATAAGACTGTATAGCTAGAGTAAAGGGTGCAATCTCCAAGTGGGAGCTATTTAAATTTATATGAAAACTAAAGATCGACTGTTCTTGGACATCCCATTCATATCAAAAACATGTCTTCACTGGAATACAAATACAACCAGTGGCCTGAACTTGGCTAATTATCAAAATTACTGATTATTCTCATTTACAAGCCTTTTCAATGCATAAGATCTCAGGTAAAAATCAGAAGTATGAGAATCTATCTTAAATATTGGTTTTCTTACCCACCCTCCATCTCCAAAAGCACCTAAAAACATACATATACCCTGCAATGTCCATACTATATTATCAAAGACGGATGAGGTGACTGACTAGACAACAAGGCAAGGTGACACAGTCCCTCTATGCTGCAACTTGGCCTAGATCATCTAGGTGATCACCGCCACTGCCACTGCCACTGCCACTGCCACTGCCATAGCGGCAGACATTTACCTCTGTTAAAGACTAGCCATATGTGGCGCAGAGCAACCAGAGGCTGTCAAATGGTGGATAAAGCATCAGAGGCTAAGCTCTGCATGGTATGCTTATCAGGTGTGAAAGGCGTCCACCTGCACTCCATCCATCCTCTGATAGCCACCAGCAGCTCTGTCCTGCCTCCTACTGTCCTATATAGTCCCTAAGGCCTCATATAAAGCATCTGAGCCCATTTCCTCCCCACTTCTGGCCTAAGACGGTCATCTGGAGCGCCTGATGCAAGCTACTATTTCTTCACCTAGGTACTTATCCCTCTGATTTGAAAGATGTCCAACAAGAAAATGGCATACACCTCTAAGAAGCTATTCCTGACAGATGGTGATCTCATGAGGAAAATGCTGAAAACTTCATTGCCGAAAAATATGGCTTTTAGCTTGAAAGAACTTTTTTGCTGGAAGGGGAAATTTTGCTGAGATATGAAACGTAAAAACAAATGAAAAAAGAAGAAGTAAGGCCTAGAGAGGTTCCTCCTCTTCTAATTTGGAAAGTGTTATTTGCATAAAGTGAGCATACAGGATAATGAAAGAGTAATTCATAGTAAATCAATACAAGGACAACATAAAATGTAGTTATAACTAAATTCACAGTAGCTTCACAATGTCCCACAGCTATCATGGGTTAATCTGAATGAAGATGATGCTAGACAATCAATAGAATAAATGGCATAAATGAATAGGGGAAGAAGAAAAAAGATGCACCACCTGCCCCTCCATTGATTCCTGATACCTTTTTTGAATGAAGTTGGTGGGGACACCCGATTTCAAAACCGGTATGGAAAAGTCTATAGCCGTCGGAAGGACAATTTGTGGTTGGGAGACTTTGGAAATATCAGTTAGGCTATACTTTGTACCAAAATTGGGCTTCTAGAAGGACTATACACTGTGGCCGCTTTGGGCTAGAATCCGCCTGGGCGTATTGGGCTTAACAGTTGCCCGGGGTCCATTACGCTCTTCTGCGTATTGGGCTTAACAGCCGCTCGGAGCCCATTACGCTCTACTGCCTTGTTTTTAATCCTTTTCCATTTTACATACTCCTATAAAAGCTATGTACATCCGTCACTTACGAGGGATATGAAGAAAAGAAATGACTTTTTTTCCTCCCGTTGATTTGTCATTCCGGTTTTACCCTTAGTTCAGTTTCTTTATAGTGGCGACTGTTCCCTCTCTCTCTCTCTAGCGATCTCATTGTCATTCCGTCCCGCGAGCGAGTCCCGCGAGCGAACCCTAGCTTCAACAATGGCGACGGCGGCTCTCCAGTTCTCCTTACAGTAGCTTAGCTCTAGCATTTCTTCTTCTATGGCATAGCTCCTCTTCCTCTATTTTGTTTCCATCATCTTCGGCATTTCGTTGACGGAGAGCGGACCTGCTGGCGTTCGCTAGTTCGACTTCTACTGTGGGTTCCTGAGGACGGCTACACCGTCTGCACAGATCCGAGGCTTCCTCCTGCTCCACCTGAAGTGTCCAGCTTCAAATGGTCCTCCCACGGAGCTGAACTGATCCAATCGCTCCCACGGTGGCTGTTCTACCTCCATAGCTCCTGGATATCCATCTCGGATCTGGTTCCTTTACGATTCCTGCTGGTTATTTGCTCAGATAAGTCATCGAATACTCTCGGACTTCTGTGGTGGTTCGGATGCTTTCTATTCTGGTTTTGTTCGACGTTTTATTTCAGATCAGTAGCATCCCGACTTTGGCATAAGCTATGACGGTTCAAGGCTAACTAGAACTGGTCCCCTTCTCTACTGAAACCGTGAGTTCCTGTGGCTATTCTAGTTCAGTGGACTGTCCGCCTTGACAATGGGCTGGAGACGAATCCCGAACTAGTCCAGCTATCATTTGAAGTTGTTCTTGGGTGTTCATTTCCGTCTGTTATATTTGATGAGCTCATCGAGCTATGACAACAGTATTAAATGAGATCCCTAGTGATCGGTGATTTGAAAGTCCCTCCCCTCGGTTGAATCCTGAAAGTTTATGCTCTTGAGTCCCTCCCTCAGTTCCGGGAAATGATGATCGGTGCTGTTCCTTATGAATCATCTATGATTTTGGTTCGGATATTTTGATGACAGAATTCTAGTACTTGCACTACACTGGTCCATCTCCAGTGGTTGCCCTTCAAAGAGGACTTAGTCCCCTGATTACTGGTAGCGATTCCTGACAACAGATCTCTAGTATTTTCACTACACTGGTCCATCTCAAGTGGTTGCCCTTCAGAGCGAACTTAGTCCCCTGACTGCTGGTAGCGTTTTCTGTCATGTTGGTTTGTTTCCTTGTCGATCTTACTGAGTGACTCTTTGGAGCTGCCAGTTGTCGGCGAGTTCAGCACCACCCTGAAGTGACAGGGTTCTGATCCCACCCGGTTTACCATTTTGCTGGTTATCTTGATTATAAGCAGAACATCTCTTGCTGATGGATAACACGAGCTGGATTTCTCGGTGGCAGTTCGTCAACCTGGCCGTGAACACCCACCCATAGTTGATTTGTTGATCCTATACCGTCCTGCGAGACGTGGATCTTATATTTTCTTTGAAAATTTGTAATTCCCTTAATTCCACAATTGTATAAGGGTCGGGTGTTCATAGCCAGCCGAGCCGACACCCACGTTTCAACGTGGAGGTACACCTCTTACCTTAACCTTGGATGTTTACTTTGTTCACTTTTATGCGTCAACAGCTATGCTCAGTAGTGTGTAGGGATCTAGCTCACACATTTCAAGTAGTCGGCATACCGTGAGTTCAAATTTGAGTTGTCCTAATTTTGAAAACTAATATAAATCAGTTTCGTGAATTGAGGTTTTGATAACCACATTGATTGAGAATAAAATTTGTTTAAGATTCTTTTTGTTAATCTTTTTTGGAATAGCTACTGGTCCAATTTCTAATGATAACATTTTAAACTGATTTTGAACTCTAAAATCTGACGTTAATCAGATCTGTTGGAAACTTTAGTGAGCTGTTAATAATCGCAAGTCCTTTTCTCTCGATCCGTTGACTGTCCCGCATCAGAAGTGGTCGTCTAGACTACAGCATTTATGATGATGACAAGATCAATGTACTCTATGCCACGAAATTAGCTACTTTGTACAATATATAACATGGAGTTCACCAATCTATAACGTATAGATGATGAACATGACACTAGGATCAAGCAGAGTCACCCCATAACCATTATCATGTTTCAACAAAATGACAGGAACAAAGCAAATTTTGGAATAGCTATAAGTGCCGAAGGTGTGTTTTCATCATAGGAGGGTAAGTAAAGATGCCAGAACATACACTAGTGACAGAAATCTGAGTGTAAGTATCATTTCCTACTCAAATCATCACTGGTGGCATACCAAAACCCATTATTACCTGTAGGAATCAGCATCACGGTTGTACTCACATAGTATGAACTCTTTTCCGTACTCTACATCGCGAATAACCTGAACTTACCCATACCATCAGGCAGTGAGAGATCCACGCAAAGCACGTGAAACAAGAAGAGAGAATGAGAGTTTAGAGAACCAGGAACGTACCTGGAGAGGTTGATCAACCTGTGAAAGAAGGTCATCGGAGTGGTGGGGAAGAAGAGAAAGAAGAGCAGATAACGCTGTCTCCGCCCGCCTTGGCGGCATCCTCCGCATCAGATCCATGGCCGCCTCCATCAGAACGTCCGCGCCAGCTCTCTCTCTCTCTCTCGCTCTCGCTCTCGCTCTCTCTCTCCCGTCTCTCGTTCGCTCGCTCAAAAGTCGCGACCGCCGTGCGTTACGCCTCACAAAAGGTGCTCTCTGTCCATGTCAGTTTCGTTTGGCAAAGCGGGTCAAAGTCGCAATTAAAAGCTTTCGTATTTGTTCAATCGTTAATAAAAAAATTAAAAATATTATTTACGTAGTTGCCCACATTATCAAAAAAATAATTAATAATATAAATAAAAAAATATGTTTAAAGAGCAATCCGTTGATTGAATAATTATTAAGCTGGTGTACATTATTTATGTGTGGGGAAATCTGTTTAAAAGTTATACATTATGTACCTGCTGTGACGAATTACATAATTTTTTGAAGCTGCTCCAATACATTGTTGTGTGAGAGGAAAATCACTCTGCAAATCGAGAGATAAATACTTCAGTGAGTTAAGATGGACAACAAATTAAGATAAATAGTTAACTTTTTACATAACAACTTAGTAAAAATTTTGAGTTTATCAAAAAAATGTTTATATTTTGAGATCATAATTGTCAATGCGACAAGACGTCTAAGACGTTGAAGGGTACCGATTTCGCTTAGACGACAAGGCGGTCGCTTAAGCGTCACCTAGGCGGTCAAGACGGTAATCAAGAAAGACTGAGTCGAAAGGTTGTTATATATAAAAATAAACATAAATATAACTATATTTTTATGTTATAATTGAATATGAGTGTTTTATCAATGCACATAAGTAAATATGATGTGTGTGTGAAAGAGAAGAAAGTTAAATAGATTTTTATAAAATTTAAGTATATAACTCATTTATGATTATAGAATTTATATATGTGCAATAGTATAAGTGATGGTAAAATATTATTATAATATTATTAAATAGGGAGAGTGCAGAGTAGTCGTGGATCGACCTTTGTGAGAGGTATGATAGTATAAGTGATAGTGCAATATATTAATATATTCAAACTATCATTAAATAAGTGTCCTTTGTGAGAAGTATTAAAGGGGAAAAATCCCTCAAAATTATTTTTTAATGATGTAAAAATATCTCGGGCGCCTTGCGTGGGAGCCTTGGGCGCCTAGACTGACACCTTGGATGCCTTGGGCACCTAGACAGATGCCTTTGGCACCTTTTTGGCCCCAGACAAAGCACCCTAGTAAGGCGTCCTTGAAAAAGCGCATTGCCGCCTAGGCGGGCGCTTTGACAAGTATGCTTGAGATTGACCTTTGTTCCCAACAAGTCAACAACATTTTTTTTGCATTAGTAAGGTGATATTTGTTTTGATTTAATAAAAGGTCTAAAATTTTGATTTCATCGTTAGTTTATTCGTGAAACCTAAATTCTCAAGTATTTATTTCTAAAATAAAAATATATAGTGAATTACTTATAATTAAATGATTTACGAAAAAAGTTATGTATTTGATTTAATAGATATCGCAATGTCAAAATGTTAACTAATTTAAAGATTAGACATCAAATAAGCTAAAACAAAAAGACCTAACAACTATTTTCTCTTACATGTGGACGATGGAACTTGTAGTTTCTGTGGGTGTCGAGAGAACTACTTATTTCTATTACTTGTATCCCATTTTTTGAACTTTTAACTTTAGTCATTCTTGACGTTGTCCGTATCTTAGTTTCTCACAGCCAACTAGCCAAGGGGTCGGGGCCTCCGTTGTTCCTCGCGATGGATAACTTCACCTTGTGGTCGACGCCCATGCGTTCCCTTCTGTTATCGCATGCTCATTCGGTGGTTTCCTTTTTCTCAACTCGTGGATGCCTTTAAGAAATATTTTCCTACAGTTAAAAATGTCATAGCGTCATCGTTCTATGTGACGTGAAAATCAAGTTAAAGATGTAAATAGGTCGAATAGGGTGACAGAATCAACAAGTATTCCGCTACGATTCTAGTAAGAGTCAAAGGTGTTTCAATTTAGATTGTAATAATTTTAAAAACACTATATTTAACTTTTAATTGGATTTTGATACTAATATCGAAATTAGAATCAAATTCAAATTTTTTTTATTTTGATATTAAATATTATTTTTATTAAATTTTGATATAATATTTTTTAAATTTTTTTTTTATTTTATTATTTTATCAAATTATATATTATTTTTTATGATTTTATTTGTTTTTATTTGATTTATCTTTTATTTATTTATTATTAAAATAAAATAAAATAAAAATTATTAATTTCAATAATTTATAAATAAAAATAATTCTTAATTTATTAACTTTTATCAAAATAGAATTAAAATTTTAAAATATTTCGTTTACCTCCCCGAATATCACAAATAACAGTCAAGCGTGTCCTCGTGCAAGTTCCTCGTATCAGTCATTTTTCTGAACTATGATCCGGTTGTTTCTGGTATCCGATAATTTATGTCGGTAGGTTGATGGGAATACGATCCGGTAACCGCCATTCCAACGTGTCAACGTAAATTATCTAGTCGTTTTTCTGTGTCAGGTGTCCCAAAGAACGCCAAGTATGCATTCTCGGACAGTTAAGCGTCGACTTGTTACGGAGGCCTACAAAAACCTATAATTCCAAACAAGAGATCTCCTAATGTGTATTAATTCTGACTTAAAAAATTCAAATCAAGCCACAAATGTGCGGAGAATGTCTCGATTTTTTAAAAAGAATTTCACAAAATAAATCAAACAGAAAATAAAATGCCGATATTTAGGTATCTCTTCATACATAAATTTCTACATATCCTGTTATGTGTTTGGTAATTGCTTTACACCTGGACTTTTCAACGCAAAACCGACATTGCAATTACATTATTTAATCTTCTAAGTTAAAAAATTATCTAAATGTTAATACTCTGCAGGCTCCAAAATCACACACAACTTAATTTTTAAGAAAAATTAAGGTCATGCACGGTTATAAAAAATAAAAGAGAATATGAATAACTCATTCTTTAAGACTAATTTTATCTATGTTTGATTTGAGTTAAAATAAGTTTTAAGGATGACCATATATTATAATTTTAATGATAGATACATATTTTTTACATTTTATTCATATTATCCTATATTACCTTATCTTTTCTTTGGTGTAACAAATTCATAATAAATTTTAAATTTTGTGATAAAATAAGTCTGAATTCTAGATGCTACCAAACCTAAAAAATAAATTTGAGTATTGTGATATTGTTAAATATCAAAAATTAAATAGACAAGATGATTTGGAGCTTTCATTGAATATAACACATTCTATTCAATAATGTATATTATAATTTAATACATCTAATATAAAATATTTATTTTAAACAACTTATAACAAGTTTAAGATATATATGCTGATCAACATAACACTTTTTTGCACTAAAATGTAGGGAACACAACAGTTGGTGTTGGCACTTGACAGTCTGAGATTTATTCACTCATAGTCATTTAATATCATATTTAATCATTTAAATAAATAAATAAAATCATGATTGAATATTTTTTTAAGAAAAATTATCATAATTAGAATATGTTTTAAGGATAACCTTATCCTATAATTTTGATGATAGAGACATATTTTTTACATTTTATTTAAATTATTCTATAGTGACTTAGTTTCATAATAATAAATAAATCTGAAATATAGATGCTAACAAAAAATTAAATTCTAGTATTGTGATACTTTTAAATATCAAAAATTAAATAGACAAGAGGATCAAGAGCTTTCATTGAACATAACGTCATATTCAATGATATATATTATAATTTTATACACGTAATATAAATTATTTATTTTAAATAACTTACGTAATCATAATACAAGTTTAAAATATATATACTGACGAATGTAAAAATCAACATACGACTGTTTTGCATTAAAATGAAGGGAATACAACAGTTGATGTTGGCATTTGACAGATTTATTCACTCCTCATCATTTCATATCATATTTAATTATTTAAATAAATAAACAAAATCATGATTGAATGTTTTTCCCAAGAACAGAATCATCATATTGAAAATGAAATAGTTATTTAACCCACATCGTGAACAATAAATCAGATTCACACCTTCACTAGCTCAATATGTAAATAAATAAACGAAGAGAATTCACACCAACTATCACTTATATAAACGTGATCAACATCTATAAGCAGCAAAAGAACAACCTAACCAAAAAAGATAAGATATACATAAATACCTATTACGGTACCTATACGATGAAACTAACACAAACGAGACACAACATCATATCATACACCACAACTTAATTGTGACAAACTAATGTACATTATAAGACTATAATTATATAGTCACATAATAAATGCATCTATCCTTTAGGAGCATGTCACATGTTTTCTTATTTCGCAAGGAATGTGTCATCTTGCGATCTCGATTAATTAGCACCAGATCTAACATACAGAGTAGTACAATATAACTAAACAAAAATTCTATAGTGCCCCTATGCAAGGGGTGACACATAGGACAAGTTGTGATATTCATGATCAAATGATACTCCAGACTGTTTTAAACATTTGATGCCCACGTGTCACAACTAATTAGTTTGGTGTAATTTAGTTTTTCATTTTAATTAATACACATACCGTAACGTTAGGGGTATTTTTATTAGATTAAATAATAATAGTTATTATATTTAATATGAGATTAATTATATTTATTGAGTGTTATCTCTCTCCAACTCTTTTTGTTATCATTTTTTTCTTCGTTTCTCTCTTCTCCCCCCTTCCATTTTTCTTCTTCCTTCGGACGCCATAATCTTTACCTTTGAGAATCATCCGCCGATCTTCCCCCTTCTGCGTTGTTTTTCCCCTCTCTGTCACTCTCCTTTTCTCCCTCGGATAAGTCGCCGCCCCTAGCCCTCCTCGGTCGCCGTCTCCCGCACAGCGCCGTCCCTGTCGAAGCCCTGCGTCTGGCTGCATGGCTTTTGTCGCCTTGGTTGCCCGTTGCCCTCGTCGAAACCCAGCTCCCGCGCGAGTACGCCCCCGTGTGGCCTCGGTCACCGCTCCATCTCACCCTCCGCCCCCACTGGTTGACCGCTACTACCGGCGTTGACCGTCCGCACGAGCCACTCGCCACGGTGTCGCCACGTCGCCCCACCGTGCCCGCCTGCGCCCGCACGCCGCCCGCGCGTTGACGCCACCGCGGCACCACTGTCGCCACATCACCCATTCGCCCGTGTGTTCGCACGAAGCCGCGGCCGTCCGCTGCCTCAATCGCCCAACTTGGAAGTCGCTGCCGTCCACCCCTCCCTTCGCCGCGTGACACTTGACGGCCGCCGTGCGCCATCCCCCGTGCGCGTGCGCGCACCCACGTCGCGCCACCGCCTCGTCAGCGCCGCTGACTGCCGCCACCCCCCCTTTGATCGCTCTTCTCTCTATTTTTTTATTTTATCTTAATCTCTTTGATCTAATAGATTGCTAGGATACCAATCGATTTGGTTTTGCATTGCCGTCGTGGCCGCAGCATACTCATCACCCGGTTCGCTTTTCTTGGAATTCCGTGCGCTGTTCATCATCGCCGTTAAGGTAGGCGTCTTGGTTATTCTTAGCACTCAGATATATTTGATCAAACCGTAAAAATATGCTTAGATCACCATGATAAATAGAATATAATTATTGAGTTGTTTTTGATTTATTAGCATGCTTAAATAGAGTTAGATTAGCTTGTTCAACCATGCATGTCTAGATTGATTCAATTATCTATGTATGTTAATCAGCATGTTAGGTCTTCTTATGATTAAGTCTAGTTAGATTAGCATGTTTGCATGCGGTGATGTTTAATATATATTATAATTTGTTAAAAAGTCGATGTGAGGAGCTAAGTATTGCGTTCATATCATTTAGTTTTGTATCATTAGATGCATCATATGGTTATATGTATCTAGTTGTATAAAACTGTTATGTGGTATGCATGTTTGTGGTGCATTGATCTATGGTTGTCCATAGATGTAATCATGGTTAGATTGTCATTGGCATGCTGGTTAAATGTTTGGTTGTCTGAGTTATTTATGTGCTTTCATCTTGAGAGATGTAGTACGAAGAGGGCTGTATTGTAATGGAATTTTACTTCATCAGACTATAATTCATGACATGTGGGCAGCAGATGAATTAGAACCATCCGGAGCATCTGTCGATCCCGAATACCGCGGTTTATCCTAAGTACTCCCCTGTCTTGGGGTACTATAGGATTTAGCTTACTATATGTTACTTCTATATATGGTAGATCTGGTGTTAGTTTTGTGAAATTAACTACAATGTCCAAATAGAGCATATAACTTACTCAGACGAATGATTTATTTATGTATTTTTGGAATGCATGATAATGGTTTAGATGTGTCATTTTTATTATGATAGGTCCATGTGGTGTATGCATACCTAGTTTAGTAAATTTGTGTAGTTTATGTCAGTTTAATTCATACAGAATCATGTTAGCACATGGGGTAGTAGAAAGACACTTTAATTAGTCTAATTGAAGATATAGAACTGGTTTAAACCATATATATTATAATTTGAAAATTTTAAGTTATTACTATTATATCAATAGAGAATCATTATTATAGTAAGGTAGTTCAGGTGTAAGTCCTACTGAGTCTGCGGTGACTCACTCCTTCTGTTGTTAATATTTTCAAGAGTGCAAGTTTAGCGCAGTAGAAACATAGTGGTGTTTTTGGAATTCGAGGAGCTAATGATTATTTGTTCAATGTTAGTATTTATTTTGTTTAGATAGGAGTTTATTGTACTTATAGATGGATGTTATTATGAATCTGAATTGTTATTTTAGTCTTAATTGGTTCCAAACCGATATTCTTTCCCGTTACGTCGCAGATTATCTTCTGCTGTGCTTATTAAAAATCCGGATCGTGACACATACATTCATACAACTCATGTCATGCCATGACAATTGTTATGTAAATTAAGGCCATTAACATGAACATATACACAAATAATGCATTTTACCATCTACAAAAGAAAATACACATATACTTGATATAACATAATCACATGCTAATAACACTCTTTGTATGATGTTTAGCAAATATCGTTCTACACATACATTCCCATGATATGCCAATATATAACTTAAACACCTAAGATGACCACATTATGAAATAGTGATGGAATACAAAAAAAATTCATATTAAATAATAAATCTAAACTTTTATGTAATCTGATTAACTTGTAACATTTAATACATAACATAGACCCAATAAAGTTAAACATATAATGATATATTAATTCACAAATTGTACACCTAAATTATACACCACATGCCCCACGACTAGAACATAATAGGAACAATTAACTATTAAAATAACTAATCAATTTGTATGTATTTGCAAGCTTCACTAATATATATAATTACGAACAATCATCGTGTATAATATCAAATCGATACATTAAATCAACATTTACAAGTAGTTAATAATTATTTAACATAAAATTTAGTGATATTAGACTCGTTCAAGACATTTACCTCAATGAAGTCAATAATTGATTGGAGTTCAATAAAAGTCGGTTAGACGACGAGTATGGAATGACAGCAATAACGACAAAATCAGGATGATATTAATCTTTCCTTACTGCTGCCAAAAGGAGGAGGAGAGAAAGATAAAGAGATAGAGAGTAGGATATGAGAGAGAGAGAGAGGAGAGCAAAAGAGAGAAAGGGGGACGATAGGAGAGAGAAGAGAGGGGGGTCGGCTCAACGGTGGCAGACGGCGCAAGCGCGCGAGGTGGCAGACGGCGATGAAGTGTTGGCTGCACGCGCGGGCAGGTGTCCATGCGAACGTGAGAGTGCGGGAGGTCGGGGGCACCCACGCGGTTGCGGGGGCGATTGACGACGTCAGGTGCGGCCGCGCGAGGGGTCGGACGTCGGCGCACACGAGGTGGGAACGACAGCGGCCGTCGCAAGCGTGGGCGAGGGGAGGCTGGCTCGCCCGAGTACGAGTGTTCATGATCTGATTTAATTTAGTTTTTACATATTTTTTATCAAATAAAAATAAATTAAATTATATTCTAAATTAAATCAAATATAATCAAATTAATTCTATTTAATTTAATTTGATCTAGTTTAATTTATATTTTATTAAAGTAGAATAAATATGTCAATATATAATTTATTTTATTTGTTTTAAATCACATTCTATTAAAATTTAGTATATTTATTTATATATTTTTATTAATTTATTTTAATTTTTTTGAAAAGAATCTATTTTTATTAAAAAATATATAAATATTTTATTATTCATAACTTAAATTAAAATATTTAATTTAATTTAAATTATTTAGTTTAGTAAGTTAGTTCAGTTTAAAAAACTCTAGTTTCATCTTCAAAGATTAATGAAGCCCAGCTTCCAGCACAATCAACATCGACTGATAAATCTTCACCGGTATCATCATTTCAAATTATTCAAAGTTTTCAGCCCCAATCACCTTCCGATATCAAAGGTACTAACAATGTACTTTGCTCTTTAAGAGCTTTACTTTGTTCCTTTGGAACTGTACTTTGTTCCTGAGTCGAAACTTGACTCTTACCTGTTTGTAGAGACTTGAGCTCTTCTTGCAAGGCTTTGATGCTTGCTTGCACATTCAATTCTCTCTGAATTGCATTGTATATTCTTGTCTTAATATATTCTGTAAATTTTTCCAAGCTCTCAAGATTTTTCTGTATATCAATCTGTTCTACCATAGCTTTCTCAGATTCTCTATCTATCTTTTCTATTCTCTTACGGATCTTTTCTGTATTCAGTGTCATTCTCGAGATAAACTATCTGCAAGTACATTGTTAATACCTTTGATATCTCTGTTAGGTTATGAAATTTAGTATTTGAAAAGAATCTATTTTTATTAAAAAATATATAAATATTTTATTATATATAACTTAAAATAAAATATTTAATTTAATTTAAATTATTTAGTTTAGTAATTTAGTTCAGTTTAAAAAACTCTAAAACTCTAAAAATTAAATCAAATCGATTCATTATTCAAATTAAATCAAATCGAACTTAACTCTTAATTTGATTTAATTTTTCAAATTGAACTAAATAATGAACAGTCCTACGCTCGAGGACCCCAGGTGACAGAGGAAGAGAGAGAGAGAGAGAGAGAGAGGAGGTGAGGAGGCCAGTGAGGGTGGCTGGGTAAGTGTGCAGTGTGCGGAGACAGCGACGAAGGAGTGCATGCGTGCGATGGGAGGGGGGTTGACGGGCGAGGCAGCGTCGGTGGGGCGCGCGGGCGCAAAATTTTATTCTAACAATTTTCAAAATTAACACGGTCCTCAAAGTTGCTGTGCTCCACAACTAGGGGTGTTCATAGTTTAATTTGATTTGATTTTTGAGTATTTTTTCTCAAACTAAACCAAATCAAACTATCTCCAAAACCAAATCAAACCAAGTCAAATTAATTCGATTTAATTTGTCTCGGTTTGGTTCAAACCATATTTTATTAAGGTACAGTAGATATATCAATAAATAATTTTATTTTGTTCATTTTAAATCACATTCTACTAAAATCTTGTGTATATGTTCATAGATTACATTAATTTTACCTTAAAAACATTTAAAACAAATTTATTTTTATAAGAAAAGATACATAAATACTATCTTATATATTACTTAAACTAAAATATTTAATCTATTTCGAGTTATTCGGTTTACCGGTTTGGTTTGGTTTGAAGGGTCCTAGAAACCAAACCAAACCGAACCGAACCAAAGTACTGGTTTATGGCCTATTTGGTTAGAGTATCAAAAATGATATTATATTAATATTGATATTGATATTTTTAAAAGATAGAGTATCCATATCAAAATTAATACAAGTTGACACTTGTATTACATAACATGTGTTATTTGCACTACAAATTTTGAAATTGATACTATTAGCCAAACACCTCAAGGTAATTACCATCAATATCAATTTTAAAATTAATAGTGATAGAGGTGTCTAATAATGCTGCGAAACAGGACATTAGTTTGGTTTTTCGGGTTGAACCGAAAAATGAACAGCCCTATCCACAACAATTTTAGTTGGTTTGACTTTTTCTTATTTTTTTTTGTCGTCAACTGTGGTCGCCAATGTAATGTAACAACTTTCTTCTTCTTATTATTTTTTTACATTGGGGTGAAAATGGCCGAATTGTCCCACGACTTTTACTCTCTCATATTGTATCATATATTTTAAAATTATTAATTATAAAAATTATGCATATTATTCTTATATTATTTTAAAATAACATAATAACATGTGGTAGTATGTATCATCTAATAATAATATAATATATAATAATTATAACATTTATTTTATCATAAAAAATACTTTTTTAATAAATAATTTTGTAATGTAATAACTATTTTAAAAAATATTTAAAATTATATATTTAAATATAAAATATTACATGCAAAAATTGTAAATTTAATATTAATTTTATTAAAAAAATACTTTCATAATAAGTATGTATAAATATATTTTTTAAAATTTTAGTAGAATTTAAATTTTCAGCTAATCCACTAAATATTTGTGATTTTGGTAAAATTTTATTTTTAAGTATAGACTAATGTTTTTCTATGGACAATATTTTTAGTGGCTTCTAAATCTATTATACGAAAGATATTATAATTTTGTTCATTTTATAATTTGATTTTGATGCATATTCTATTATTTTTTCTTGTGAATTCTTCCATTAAATAAAATAATATATTTTATTTATTATTAAATCTGATAATTTATCTTTATTTTTAATCCTAATTTTAGACTATTTTTTAAAATATTTTTTTATTATTGTTATTTCTTGACCTTTAGTGGACTTAATTGTTTCTTCTTTAATTTGTAGATCAACATTTTTCAACCACCTATTTTTTCTTTTAATAATACCATAATATTTGTCTAGGATCATGAAACCTAGTCTTATATTTATTATTTTCTTTGTTAGTTGTAGGATTACATCTTCATTTGAAAGAAGAGTAAAACCTATTTTTGATTTTTTGTCCAATCTACGAATTTATCATATTTTATGACATAAAGTTTATAATCTTTATATAAATATTCTTTTAATTTTCTCTTAAATGGTCTTTTTGTGTGAATCATATTAGGTAACTCGGTTATACTTTTTTCTATTGTTATTTGTTTTTGTTTAATAGTGAAGGTAACTATTGTTGGGAATTAGTTCAATCAGATTGGCGCAGCAAAAAATTATCGATTCCTCGTATATCATAGTCTTTGTCTTGATCAAAACCGAACAACATCGCCAAAATCGGTATTCGAAATGATTTCGAGCACACACCTTTGCGAGTTTCAAATAATCCCTAATGACCGAAGAAGATCGAGCGTTATCACGCTCTCCAAGCCGCTCAAGTGTGCGGCCTCTAGTTGTATCTACACGAGCCACCTCCATAGTCAGATTCTCTTTCGCGTCGGACCTTCTGACTCACCCCGAATGAAGTCCCTGATAGAAATGTATGCCCTACAAGCCAATCATATATGATATGATTCGACATTTCTAGGAATATCTCATTCAATTAAATAGGCAAAACTTCGTTACTAGCTTTTATTAGAAACGTATATCGTAATGAAGTCCTCGATCACATGCAATGATGATTGAATCATGATAAGATCATGATAATGAGATCGATCATCTAGAGGTATGTGATTTAAATGTTCCTAGTCATAGGATCATTGAAACGGGACATCAAGAATCCGGATAGACTAGTGTGTGTGATGTCTTCTCATGTGATAAGAATGACCGACCTCATTTGTCATTAGTGTGGGGACACTGAGATACACACACAGGTGCTCATTAGTGGAATGAGTTCACTGAACTGACCAATTTATGAAAACCTGATCGGTATCTTACCGAACTGTCTATCAGGTTATTCTTACATCTCAATAGCACGGTTAGATCTTTGACCTGAGTTGCCAAAGATGTCTTACCAGGCGTACTGTGTACTTTGACTATTGACTGATGGATCACTTAGTATTGTGGTCCTATATAGTTAATGAATTGGGTATATAGGAAACCTAGTGAAGGCAATTGAGCGGACAATAGGTAATTGTTCACTCTCGGTAGGAGAGAGAGAATGTCCTATGGATAGTATTCTAAATCCTTGGCCAAGGTAGATAGGATAATTGGAAAAGAAGTTTTCCAGTTGATCCATTCCTGAGTACAAGATTTCATAGAGTTGGGATACTTAGGGTTGACAGTCAGTGCCAAACCCCTGACCGACCAGGACATTGTATGAATGAGGATTTAAATCCGTGTGGTAATTGATGATGGAAAGGCTCAATGGATGTTATTTAACTCGCCAAAGTCATTTGAGATCATAGGATGTGGCTTGTACCCTTTATGATCAGAATGCCGTAAAAATTGTTATCGGATAACAATTTTGATTTAATTTAAAGGAATTGTTCTTTTAAAATAATTAAGGCTTCAACCAAATTGACTATTGGGTCTAGTGGGTCACACATAATAGATCTGGTCAATAAGATGAGGGCATGAATGCAATTTTATAGAAGTTTTGGGTTTTTGTGAAAAATTCCATCTTCTATATATAAATGACTTATGAAGCCAAACCCTAACAAGCCATAGGGCTGGAGCACGTCCCAAGCATCCTCTCTTCCTCCTCTCTCCTCTAGAAGGTGATATCCCATGGTTAAGCTTGGACCTGGAAGGTTTCTAGAGGCCTGAAGGAAGGGAGAACTCGTCTATTGAAGCAGATCGTGTGGATACCGCTAGACCTGACACTTGAACGGTTTTTCAGCAAGGAGGAATGTCCTCTCTTCATCCATGGTGAGGTATTTTAGAAATCCCATGAGGTACTCTCGTTCTACTTGATATTCGGTTCCCGGTTTTACTCGTTCGACATCGATCAAGGCAAAGATCATGGTTTTATGGAATTAAAAATTTTCCGCTGTCATGTATTGATTCCTTACAGTGGTATCAGAGCCCGGTTGAAGTCTTGGTCAAAGTTGAATCGAAATTGGCTTGATTTCATGTGATTTCTTGCTTTCCCAAAACTGTGTACAGAGCAGTTTTGATTTGATCACCACAGTTTGTATGAGATACCAAAATGTGTGTGGTTAGTTTCAATTGATTCTAGTGGATGAGATCTTTCCAATGCCACAAACTTTATGAATTTTGGCCGTCCGGAGAGTCCGGAAAGTTTCTAAGATGATCATATATGAATATCCGGCCGAAATTAGGGGAGTTGATGAACTTACCTATTTGGACTCAAATACCTTTTTCTAATGACGTAAGAAGATAGGAAATTAAGTTTTCTAGAGTTTCCACAAGTTATTGGACACTCGACGGCCCTTGGAGGTGCCGGATTTGAGAGGTATTTGCGGTTTGGGTTAATTGCGGCCGTGGAAACTTCCTCCATAAACTACGCATTGGATAGAATTTTTCATGAGATGAAACTTTTATAAATAGAATCCTTATTCTTTAAGGACTCCAACTCATATTTTTCCGGATTTTTTGGACTCCGTTTGACCTTCCAAATAAGGACCGAAAGTTGGACATTTTTTTAGGGTTCCACGGTGCTACAGTACTCCTCCGCCCTTATCGGGCGGAGGAGACGAGTCCGGATTGGATCCGAACTCAGCCATGGGCGGGGTACGTGGCGGAAGCACAGCACACCCGGGTGGGGGTACGTGGTCGTGCCGCGTTAGCCCTGGGGGCGCGTAGCGGCGCATGCGGGCGCATGGCGTGCAGCGCGCGGCCGTCGGCGCTTCGGCGCAAGCCGCAGGGGGTACGTGGCAGAGCCGGGCTGAGCCCTCTGGTGCCGTGGCCGGCGCCGATTGGTCGGCGCACTGCGCCGCCAGTTATATAATTTGAAAATAAATTTTAAATTGTTTAAAATTCAGTTTTGATCCGAAAAATTGCCAGAAAATTCCATAAAAATTCTAAAAAATTTTAGAATTTATTTAATGAGTTATTAAAGTGTTTAATGAATTATTAAATAGAATTTTACTATTTTTGTCATTGAATTCTATTATTTTTATTTTAAAATTGTTTTAAGATCAAAATTAATGAAATTAATGATTATATAAGTTCTGGTAAATTATTTAATAGGTTTATAAAATTTTTATGAACCTGTTAAATAGTTTTGGACTTTGGTTTACATAGAATCATTTTATAAATGATTTTAATTTTTTTTCAAAATATTTATTGATTAAATTAGTGTTCGAATAAATTCTGAAAAATGTGATTTTGAATAATTATGATTTGGACATTAATTTAATGCTCTGAGAAATTTTGTAAAATCAATAATCATCTGAATATTTTGTATTGCTTGTCTTATGCATGTAAATTGTTTATATGTGCATTTCATGTTATTTATTTTATGAAAATTCGACAAGCATGAAATTTGGAATTTCCAAATTACAGTATATAATTTTATGATGGTATATATGATATATCACATATAATTATCACGTATGCGCTCTATGTTCATGTGATGAATGTTGGTGTGTGTATGGAGGTGATCATGGACTTAAATATGCTTTGCTTTTGATTGCTTGGTTAATTAAGTTGGTTATGTCTCCTCTCTCTCTATACAATCTGATTGTACATTTTACCTCTCCCCTATTTGTGTACTCCCTTTGGTTAAAACCAAAGTTTCTTATTATGAGTTATACATTTGTGGGTATGTGTACCCTTTAGTTGCTTATAATGGTTAGAAGCCAGCTTGTGAAAGAATGAAGAGCGGGACCACTTGAAGAAGCACCCTTCTGAAGTGGGAGAATACCAACCCAAGCTTCTGAAGTAAGGAATTGCACCTATAGGGGTGACTTAGGTGTATGCTTAGGGTTAAGTCCATGATCACGTATGTTTTAATGTATATTTGATATGTGGTGTGTGCTACAGATTATACCTTAAATATATGATATTTAAAAGGTATATTAATATTTATATGTAGCACCTATGTTGATGAGACTAAAATAAAATCCCTCCTTATTTTAATTAGGTCGATAAACGTGAGACATTGAGAATGACTCACTCACGTAGCCTTCCGTTGTTATGGTCTTGATGAGCCAATCTTAGATTGGATGGGTTTGTTGTGTTTCCCACAAGTCTCATTCAGCAAGGGATTGGTGATCATGGCTAAGGCATTTGCCAAACTTTGGGGTGGACCATTGCATGGCCTTGTTGTGTTTTCCACAAGGGCTATGTTAAGAAAGAATCCATTCTCATAACGTAACAAGAGGATTTGACCTAACTAGAGTATATAGCTTGTTGTGTTTCCCACAAGGTTATAACTCTAGAAGCTGAATGACTAAGAATTGCATGGGTTGCAATTGGTAAAAGTTACCTACTTATTAAGTATGGGATGACTTGTTGTGTTTCCCACAAGGTTATCACCATAAAGTTAGTAGGGTCTTGGTCCCCACTAGGATGTTATCGTGATATCCCGTCTTTGCATAATGAGGGTTATGCAAATTCGTCGAAAATTAGTGGGACTATAAATTAGGATGAAAGATCATATCTTAATTTTAATGAATGTCTGTAATGTTGATATAATTACATCTTTGTTGTAGAATATAATAAACCACCATTAATCTAGCATGCTAGATTCTAAGTATTTTAATGGCTCACACTTCTTATATTGGTTTAGAACTAAGAGAATAGTTCTCATAGTTGACCTATTGACTATCATACTTGAGAAGTAAGTATCTCCTACACTATCTAATGATGTGAGATAAGATAAGATCTTATCTTATTGAAAAGATGTATTAATTGTCGTATATCAGATGTTAGCCTCTATCAATTAAAAATAGTAGTGGCAACATGGATAGATGGATATGATATCCATCATGGCTCATGGTGATGAGCTAATTAAAGGCGATGAAGAATAATACATCTTGAATACTTCTTATTGGTAAGACCAATAGAAAGAAGTAAGATCATTAGATAGAGATAGATGGTGATAGTTAAAAGTCAAAGAAGTGAGTCAAGATATTATAACCCAAATTTGACATAGCATTCTTCTACTATCATGATGATGGTAAGTAGAAAAAGAAGTGCAAAGTGTATTGCACATAATGCAAAGGTGGAGCTTGAGAAGCTCCATGTATCTATGTCATTAATATTTACTTGTCTTAAATACTCATTCAATAGTATAAGATACTGTATATATATATATATATTCTAGTATAAGATACTAGGGATGCATATAATAGTCTGAGATACCAGATATGCATCATATATCTACAATGAGTTGTAGATAATAGCAAGTAAATGAAGGCTTAAATAAGATTGTTGACCTACAAATGAAATGATACAAAATGTTGCATCATTACTAGTGGGAGATACAAGTTTTCTATAGCCTTCTAGAGTTGTCTTAATTATCCTTCTAAAAGAATATTGTTTTCATTTCCTAGTTGAATAAATGGAGATTTATTCCATGGTATGAAAATGATAACTGGTAAAGTGTTTATCAGTAGGAGCATAATAAAGAGTTTATTTATATCAGATATGTATGCTCTTATAATATGTGTGAATAATCCTCATTTGGTGAAGTAGATTGATATTGATCAATCTATTGTTCAGTAGTACGGTCATATTTATAAGAAAAGACTTAAGGAGTACTATTCGGATAGTAACATATAGGTAAATGATTTGGAATCATTAACTATATGTAAGTCTTATCTTATTAAGCAAAATGACCAACTCTTCATTTGTTAGACATGGAGAGAGGGCTAATGAGTTTATAGAACTCATGCATCTAGATGCATGTTAGCTCATATCTATTAAAGATAGAGGATAATATTTCAACTTCATTAATTTTCAAAGATGACTTCTCTAGGTATGGACATATGTACTTTATGAAGTACAAATCCAAAACCTTTGAGAAATTATTTGAGATTAAGAATGAAGAGGAAATATTAATGAAAAGAGTATTAGAACTCTTTGATGAGATCAAAGAGGGGATACTTAAGTAATAATTCACACATAAATGAAAGATAGTAGAATCTAATTTTGATGGACACCTCTTATACATTTTCACTTAATTGAGTAGCTAAAATGAGAACCCATATTGTGTAGGACATAATATGGATAATGACAACCTTTGCAAAATTCTTCTTTGTCTATTTAGGGGTTAGCACTCAATATAGGCACTTGATCTTAAATCGGTACCTTCCAAATATATTCCAATTATTTCATATTAGATATGAAAAGGGATTAAAGCTTGACCTTAAGCAAGTTAAGGTTTCAGAATGTCTGACTTGGTAAAGAAGTATAACCCTATCGAGTTGGAATATAAGACTATAAAGTGTTGGCTTGTGGGTTATCCTAAGGAAACTTAAGTATATTAATGCCTCCCTTAGGGAGAAGGGTATGAGTTGCTCATCTCTCCATATTTCTAGAGGAAGAGTCCCTCCTTTAGAAAGATAGTGGGAGCAAGGTATAAATGGAAGGTGTTCCAGTCCCACAATCCATGAATACTTTTATTAAGGTATTAGCTTATATTTACACAAGGGCAAATCATAGATCTTTTCTTATGTCCAATCAACCTAAGAGATATGTGAGACATATCTTTGATGGAAGAAATGAGACATAAGATAAAAGGATAATGATCCTAAGATCTATATTAAAGCAATATGAGATATTGATTCAAAATGGGAAGAAATAATAAAATCCGATATAAACTCTATCTATTCTAATCAAGTTCAGAACTTGATTGATCCACCTAAGGATTTAGTATCTATAGGGTATAAATGGATCACTAAAGAATAGATTGAAGTATACTAGAAGGTAGAGACCTTCGAAGTAAGGATAGTTAAAAGAGATTTCATTTAAGTCAAGAAGATTTTGTTCAGCATGTTCTATTCGATACTGGTTATCAGACTAGAAAACACTTTCCTTTTACGGATAGAGATTGATTTTCGGATCGCCTAATTCAATAGCTAAAAAATAGGTGTTCCGCATAGTTAAGTTAAGCAACAGGGGTAGCTATGGCTTTTCCGCGTTGGAAGAGTGCCTTGACGGAACAAAGCCAACTACAGCTTCCAAATTGAAGTCGCAAGCGCCTTCTGTACCCTCCATAGATGGGACCTGAGTGAGCATCTACTCTTTCTTTTTTGGGAGAGTATGCCAATATGATCTTAATGAGGTCTTTCGGGTCATTTCTTAGCACCATGCAGCCCTTCTTATTCAAGTGAAGGCTATGATGGGGGCTATTAGGTGTGGTAAACTACCTATTCTAGTCCTTAGACATAGACTGAAATCTCCCTTGCGTGAGCACTCCAACTCACAAGGCCGATTTTTTCGGTTAAAAAAAAAGACGCAAGCACCTTGCAGGTTTACAAAATTCTGAAATTCAAAAATGGTGGAGACGCCTGGGGAGAGCTAAAGGCAATTGATATTCTTTCACGGATATTCTTTCTCTTTTAGGTAGCTTCTGACTCTCGATCTTCTGTAGTGAAAGAACTCTCGGCTAATTCAATTGTTTCAGCTTTCCTTATGGGAATTAAAAGACAAATATAAACTCTGAGTGAGTGAGTGAGTCATGTTAGTGGCTCAATTTCATGCTGAATCTTTCTTTCCATACCGAAATCATTTCCCGGTATGGAGCCACCCGTCGTCGAGTATAGTAGTCATTTTGCCTTGAGATTTGTCCACATGTCTTCTAGGCCTATACGTAGTCATAGTTAGCTGGGCATACCATTCTAATGCTCTCGAAAGAGACTGATTTTCCCAAGAGTGACGAATGCTGGTTTTAGAGGAAGCATATATAATATACATGGTGCAACAAGAAAGAGGGCGCTAAAACTCCATTAAGTTCGCCACCATAGAATTCAACAGTTACACCTACTTGTTCGACTGCAATAGCTTCGGTTAGAGCAAAGCCCAAAATGGCATCTCTTAAATTAAAGTGAGGGGCAATTTTATTCCTTAAAAAAAATTTACGCGAATTTTTCTTAAGGGGCTATGATAAGACCTTTTACCTATGCCGTGGAATTAATCCATTCGGATTTTGATTGTTACACACTATGTCTATAGGATATGTCAAATGGATGTTAAGTTAGTGTTTCTCTATGTTATTTTGAAAAATAGGTGTATATGATACAACCTTTGGGAATCAAGTTCCAAACCATCCAAATAGTGTGTGCATAAGGTCCATTTATGGACTCAAGTAAAACTTTCCATAGATGGTAGATAAGGTTTAATGAGATTAAATCTTATGACTTCATTGAGAATGAAGATATGCTTTGTGTTTTCATATAAAATAAGTGGGAGTGCTATTATCTTCTTGACATGATATATGTATGACATACTACTCATTAAGAATGAAGTAAGTATGTTATCATAAGTGAGCCTAGTTATCAATTAATCCTCCAAACTTAATATGTGTTTTAAGATCTATGGAGATAGATCTAAAAGGTTTCTTGGCCTTACCCAATTCATGTGCGTAAAAAACCATAGTTAAAGAGTTTGACATGGTAAACTCCAAGATAGGTTTCTTACCTATGAAATGTGGAGTTGATATCTTTAAAGAGATGTCTTTGTAGACTTCTTAAGAGATAAAGAGATCACATTAGTATAGCCCTTATGCTTTTGCAATAGGACCTATCACATTTGTGATGCTACGCACATGACTTCATTAATGCTCTAAGTGTTATGAGCATTCATCAAGTAAATCCTTATGAGAGTCACATGATAATTTAGATATGTGTCCTTGAGTACTTGAGAAGCACTAAGGATATATCTCTAATGTATGAAGGATAAGACCTGAAGTCTTGTAGTTTTATGAACACAAGCTTCTAATCAGATAAGTTTAATAATAAGACAAGCTAATGGTGGTACAGTGAGCTGGAAGAGTTCCATACAAGAGAACACTGCTAATTCTACAACTAATCTAAAGTAGATTGAATAATGACTGTATATTGCTTGAGTAGCTGACTAGATGAAGATGTTCATCTGGCTTAAGGGATTGTCCCAACCTTCTTTGAAAGTGTATCATTGTTTTAGGAAAAAAATGGGGTAGAGCCAAAGTCTCATTAGAAGTTTCAAACTTCTATGACAATATCATAGAATTAGAGAGAATGCAGTTGATAGAGATATAATTAAAGATAGAGTATCTTCCGTTAATAACATTACAGATCCACTAACTGAAGCAGATACTCAAAGAGTGTTTGAGCTTCACCTTGAGCTGATAGAGATCAGCCAGATGGGTGATTGGCTTTAGTGCAAGTGGGAGATTGATAGAAATGTATGCACTACAAGCCAATCATATATGATATGATTCGACATTTCTCGGAATATCTCATTCAATTAAATAGGCAAAACTTCGTTACTAGCTTTTATTAGAAACATATATCGTAATGAAGTCCTCGATCACATGCAATGATGATTGAATCATGATGAGATCATGATAATGAGATTGATCATCTAGAGGTATGTGATCTAAATGTTCCTAGTCATAGGATCATTGAGACGGGACATCAAGAATCCGGATAGACTAGTGTGCGTGATGTCTTCTCATGTGATGAGAATGACCGACCTCATTTGTCATTAGTGTGGGGACACTGAGATACACACACAGGTACTCATTAGTGGAATGAGTTCACTAAACTGACCAATTTATGAAAACTTGAACGGTATCTTACCGAACTGTCTATCAGGTTATTCTTACATCTCAATAGCATGGTTGGATCTTTGACCTGAGTTGCCAAAGATGTCTTACCAGGCGTACTATGTACTTTGACTATTGACTGATGGATCACTTATTATTGTGGTCCTATATAGTTAATGGATTGGGTATATAGGAAACCTAGTGAAGGCAATTGAGCGGACAATAGGGGATTGTTCACTCTCGGTAGGAGAGAGAGACGTCCTATAGATAGTACTCTAAATCCTTGGCCAAGGTAGATAGGATAATTGGAAAAGGAGCTTTCCAGTTGATCCATTCCTGAGAACAAGATTTCATAGAGTTGGGATACTTAGGGGTTGATAGTCAGTGCCGAACCCCTGACCGACCGGGACATTGTATGAACGAGGATTTAAATCCGTGTGGTAATTGATGATGGAAAGGCTCAATGGATGTTATTTAACTCCCCAAAGTCATTTGGGATCATAGGATGTGGCTTGTACCCTTTATGATCAGAATGCCGTAAAAACTGTTATCGGATAACGGTTTTGATTTAATTTAAAGGAATTGTTCTTTTAAATTAATTAAGGCTTCAACCAAATTGACTATTGGGCCTAGTGGGTCACACACAATAGATCTGGTCAATAAGATGAGGGCATGGACGCAATTTTATAGAAGTTTTGGGTTTTTGTGAAAAATTCCATCTTCTATATATAAATGGCTTATGAAGTTTAACCCTAACAAGCCATAGGGCTGGAGCACGTCCCAAGCATCCTCTCTTCCACCTCTCTCCTCTAGAAGGTGATCTCCCATGGTCAAGGTTGGATCTGGAAGGTTTCTGGAGGCCCGAAGGAAGGGAGAACTCGTCTATTGAAGCAGATCGTGTGGATACCGCTACAGACCGGACACTTGAACGGTTTTTCAGCAAGGAGGAATGTCCTCTCTTCATCCATGGTGAGGGATTTTAGAAATCCCATGAGGTACTCTCATTCTACTTCATATTCGATTCCCGGTTTTACTCGTTCGGCATCGATCAAGGCAAAGATCATGGTTTTATGGAATCAAAATTTTTCCGCTGTTATGTATTGATTCCTTACAGTCCCATTGACTCTCGATGGCCTCCAACATGGGAAAACGTGAAGGAGAGAGGTGGGGTCAAATTTTGCATCCTTAGCTTGTGGGACTCATGCTCAATTTGCTATTATATAGAGAATTTGGAGTTTTTCACAAAAACCCCTCTTTTCTCTATATTTTCACCTTTGCCCCCAAACTTATGGATTAGCCCTTATGTGTGTGACCTACTAGGCCCAATAGCCCATTTGGTTGAGGCCAAATTAAAAGAACAACTTCTTTTAAATTAAATCTATTATCTCATAATAGATTTAACGGCCTACCGATCATGAAGGGTACAAACCACATTCTATGATCCCAAATGGCTTCGGGGATAAACTCCTCTCCAAAGAGCCTTTCTATCATCAGTTACCACATGGATACAAATCTTCGTCTATCCAATGTCCTGGTCGGATAGGAGTACGACATTGACTGTTAACTCCTAAATATACCGACACTATGGAATCTCGTACTCGTTATTGGATCAATTGGAAAACCCTTTTCCAATTATCCTATCTATCTTGGCCAAGGACTTAGAGTACTATCCATAGGACATTCTCTCTCTCTCCTACCGAGAGTGAACGATCCCATATTGTCCGCTCAATTGCCTCCACCGGATTTCCTATATACCCAATCCATTAACTATACAGGACCACAATACTAAGTGATTCATAAGTCAATAGTCAAAGTACATGGTACGCCCGGCAAGACATCTTTGGCAACTCGGGTCAAAGATCCAACCGTGCAACCGTGATGATAGAATACCCCGATCGACAGTACGGTAAGATACCATTCAGGAATTCTATACTGGTCAGTTTAGTGAACTCATTTCTCTAATGAGCACCTGCACATGTATCTTAGTGTCCTCACACTGATGACCAATGAGAACAGTCATTCTCATCATATGAGAAGATATCATATACATTAGTCTTATCAGATCCTTGATGTCCTGTCTCGAAGATCTTACGACTAGGAACATTTAGAGTACATGCTTCTAGATGATTGATCTCATTATCATGATCTCATCATGATTCAATCATCATTGCATGCAACCTAGGACTTCATTACGATAGACGCATCTAGATAGTGCAAGTAATGAAGATTATACCATTTATACTGAGCAAGATATTACAAGAAATGTAAAATCATATCA
Source organism: Cryptocoryne crispatula var. balansae (assembly GCA_036172225.1). Lineage (NCBI taxonomy): Eukaryota > Viridiplantae > Streptophyta > Magnoliopsida > Alismatales > Araceae > Cryptocoryne > Cryptocoryne crispatula. The sequence continues at coordinate 28,174,898 of CM069922.1, forward strand.
CATATGATTGACTTGTAGGACATACATTTCTATCAATAGCATGGGAATTTATAGTTATAAGATTATATTGATTTAATATATCATTTCTAATAATCAAAGCTACTACATCAGGAGAGGTATAACAAGTTTTAAATTCAATATTATGTATTTCTTTATTAACAGCTTCAATTCTTAGTTTTCTTATTGTTACATTTTGCTCAAATGTAACTATATTGCCATCAAATGTTATGTATTGCTCTATTTGGTTACATCTTTCAATAATTTTTTTTTCAATCAGTTTGCTATTTATATGTGATATAGATGCCTCTATTGTAAGGAATGAATACATGGCAGCAGAAAAAATTTTAATTCCATGAAACTATAGTCTTTGCCTTGGTTGATGCCGAACTAGTAAAATTGAGAACAAAATATAAAATAGAACGAGAATACCTCATGAGATTTCCAAAATCCCTCATCATGGATGAAGAGAGGATGTTATTCCTTATTAAAAATCATTCAAGTGGATGGTCTCTAGCGGTATCCATACGATCTGCTTCAATAGACGAGTTTTTCCTTTCTTTAGACCTCGATAAACCTTTCAGATCCAAGCTTGACCATGAGAGATCACCTTATTGAGGAGAGAAGAGGAAGGGAGGCTGATTGGGATGTCATCCAGCCTTATGGCTTATTAGGTTTTAGCTTTATAAATCATTTATTTATAAAAGTTGAAATTTTTCATAAAAACTTGAACTTCTATAAAATTATGTCCATGCCCTCATCCTATTGATGAGATCTAATGTGTGTGACCCACTAAGCCCAATAGTCACTTTAGTTGAAGCTTTAATTAATTTAAAAGAACAAGTCATTTAAATTAATTCAAAATCATTATTTGATAAAAAATTTTACAGCTTTCTAATCATAAAGGGTACAAGGCATATCCTACGATCTCAAATGACTTTGGAGAGTTAAATAATATTCATTGATCTTTTCTATCATCAATTATCACATGGATTTAAATCCTCATCCATACAATATCCCGGTCAGTCAGGGGTTCGACACTATTTGTCAACCCCTAAATAATCTGACTCTATGAGATCCTGTACTCAGGTTTGGATCAATTGAAAAACTCCTTTTTCAATTATCATAAGAACTTGGCCAATGATTTAAAGTACTATCCCATAGGACATTCTCTCTCTCCCATTGAGAGTGAACAATCTCTTATTGTCTGCTCAATTGCTTCCAACGGGTTTCTCTTGGTGATTCATAAGTCAATAATCAAAGTACATGATATATCCAATAAGACATCTTTGCTGACTCAGATCAAAGATCCAACCATAATATTGAGATGTAAGAATAACCCGATAGATAGTTTGGTAAAATATTGATCAAGTTTTCTAAATTAGTCACTTTAGTGAACTCATTTCACTAATGAGTACCCATGTGTGTATCTCAGAGTTCCCACACTAATGACCAATGAGATTAGTCATCCTTATCATATGAGAAGATATCACACACACTAGTCTATCTGAATCACTGATGATCTGTCTCAAGGATCTTATGACTAAGAATATTTAGATCACATACCTCTAAATGATCGGTATCATTATCATGATCTCATTATGATTGACTCATCATTGCAAGTGATCAAGGACTTCATTACGATATTTGCATCTAATAAGAGCTAGTAATGAAGATTTGCCTAATTAATTGAATGAGATATTCTTAGAAATGTCGATTTATATCATATATGATTGATTTATGGCATACATTTTATCACCTATGTCTATAACAGCATTTAACCATATGAATTTTATTATATTTATATTTACTTGTATTTTAATCATTGTTAAATTAGGGCAAGTTTTCTTATCTATTGTCATCATTTCATTTTATCTTTTTTTTAAATATTTATTAATACAGTAAGAGAATCTTGGTTGTTTGATTTCTTTATCATCTATATCTTTTATTGTTAATTTTCTAGAGGGGTATTCTAAGTTTATTAATCTAATCATTTGTTATCTACAATTAATTCTCTACTTATTTGGGTTTATTTTTTCGTTTAAGTTCTTCTAAAGCTATATACCAGTCTTTTGGTGAACTAATTCTATCTATTTTAGGTTCAATGACTTTTGAATATGACTGTTGATCTTCTAACATTATTATATTTTGATTTAGTGGTCTAATAGGCATATCATTATGTTCAAATAGGCTAGCTAATAATTTTGTGGTTATTGTTAATGGGATACTTCGATTGATCATTTCTATATTTCTAAGTTCGTGACATATATTTAATCCTTCATCTGTATTTTTATCACTTAAACTTATTGAGTATTGTGAAAATATTATAAACCTAAGATATTGATAGATTAAATTACTTTGTATCATTCTAGTTATTGATTGTGTAGGATTCGTAAATCTTTTATCAACTATTACAATGGTTGTTGGTGAATCAATTCCTTTTCTAAAGTTTACTTTTATAATTATGTCTATACAACCTAAATGTAAATATTTTATTTTATATTTTCTCTTACTTTATTTTAACATTTTATTTATAATTTCTTTATTTATAATTTGTATGTTTGTGATAGATTTATTAATTTCCGCAGAATCTATTGTTTGTTTGAATCTTTTTACTAATAATTTGTCTTTTCTTCATAAATTCTATTTTAATTTTTAATTTTTATTTTTATCTATTTCTTAAAATACATTTTATATTTTATTAAAAATAGCTTCATTGGAAATGATTGTTTATTTATTTGAGTCTTTATTATTTTCTTTCGTTCTATATGTATCAGTAGTATTAGAAGAAGATTCTTCATCTTGTATTATTTCTTTCGTTGTTATCATATAAATGTATTTAATGTTATTTTGTTGAAAGGGATCAAATTCGTCCATTAATAATTTATTTCCACTATTTTAAAAATATAGAAATGATCAATGGAAATAAACCGTTAACAGTAACCACAAAATTATTAGCTAGCTTGTCTGAACATAATGATATGCCTACTAGACCACTAAATAAAAATATAATAATGTTGAAAGATCAAAAATCATATTCAGAAGTCATTGAACCTAAAATAGATAGAATTAGTTTATCAAAAGATTGATATATAGCTTTAGAAGAAATTACACAAAAAATAAACCTCAAATAAGTAGAGAATTAATTATAGATAACAAAATGATAAGATTAAGAAACTTAGAATACTCCTCTAGTTGATTAACAATAAAAGATCGTAGGAACCTTGATAAATGTTATTTTATAGTTTTAAGTTTGAAAAGAGACTATTTTGATGTTTGAAATATCAATGCCCGAGTTTTCTAGCAACATAGGTGATAGTCTAGAAGAGTATTAGATAGTCGGGTGATATGATAAAAATATAGAACTGAGGTTCGGGTTATGTGAAAATAATTTTTTTGACCCCTCTTCATTGGATGATGTGAATATTCGATGTTCATTTATGTCGAGTAACTATTCGGATACCCTTGATTAACTACCATAGCGATCTTTTTATTGAGAGCGTGTATATCCACATTTTGTAAAGAACACAAATGGCGTCAACCCTTTAGACCCAATGAGATGCAAACAAGTTTGGTCAAGTTTTGAATAAGGTTAGATTTTGATTGTTTTGAGTTGGTTTAAGTTTAGGTTTGAAGTGTTGGTTTCAAGTTTGAATGTTAAGTGTTGGCTTTGGTGTTTAAGTTGAATTACTTGATTTTGACTTAGTTAAAATTTGAATCAATTTTGATATAAGTTGTTGATGAAATTGTTTAAGTGTTGATGAACTTTAAGATGTTTTAAACAATCTGATTTGTTTAAGTTTGATTGACATGTGTTAAGTCTTTTTTCATATTGGTTGGTGTTATAATACTGGTTTGAATGTGTTTGGTACATTTTAAGTGTTTTGAGCTTCAACTCAACTTGGTTAAATTTACGTTTAGATTGTTAAGTGATCTGATTTTTCATGTTTTGAAATAAAGTCTAAGTGTTTTTGACACGTTTCACTTGTTTTCTTTAAAAAAGTTAACTCTTACTTAAGTTAAGTGTTTTAATTCAAATGTTCAAATTTGTTTAAGTGGTTTCATATTTGGTTAAGTGTTTTTAGACCTAGATATTATGTTAAAATTTGATTAAGTCTGCCTTCAAATTTGGTTCAGTGCTTTTTATGTGTTTAAGTGTTCTTTCAAATGATGATTAAATGTATTCAGATTTGATTAAGTATGTTCATACTTAGTTTTATGTTTACTCAGCCTCCCATCTAATTCGTCAGGCTAGCATTGATGCCCAACCTTATGCAATCAAGTCAGCACTTGAAATTCACTGAATTTGTTCATGTCTGAGTACATGGTGCATAGGTAGTTCATATGCCAAATTCAACAATGTCGGAGGTTCATATGCCATGTCAAGAAACGTCTACATGTACATGTCTTCAACTTGTTAAGGTGGAGATTCCTTCCCAAGGTGTAAACTCTTATGGGATCAGGAAAATTTCAGTAGCATGCCATCTTGTTTTTCGATTAGTGTAGAAATTTACCCATCTTATATGGTTAAGTTTTTTTTGACTTTTTTACAGTGGGAAGGGTCTGTCCACACAGGAAGCATGTATCATACGTACGCCCAGGTTAACATGCTAGAAGTGTGTCCAGACTAGCCACCCAATGGAGCATCCAGTTGTGGACTAACTTCTTAATTTAGTTTTTTTCCAAGCCAAAGGAAATGTTTAGTAGTGGACTAACTCCCTATACTTAGTTTTTTTAGGTGTGAAGCCTGAGATAGTGCCTAGTGGAGGGCTAACTCCCTAGACTTATTTTTTTAGTGTGAAGCTTAAGGTAGCACCCAATGGTGGGCTAACTTTCTAGACTTAGTCAATTTTTTATGTTCAAGTTTGAAGTGTCCAGGGCTACATCTAGTTATGGACTAACTCCCCAAACTTAGTCATTTTGTCCAATGCCCAATGGACCAATTCATGTCTCATTAGCACAATAGGCCGGTCTTCAAGTCCTTGAGCTAAAGCGGCCTGCTTTAGCCTTCATAGGATAGCAAGGCCTATTTTTTGCACTTCAAGGGCCAGCAAGTCCTGCTTTGCAATTTGCATGCTTTAGTTATTTTTTTCTTTTCTTGCTGTAGTAGTGGATGATGCAAATTAGCCTCAGAGGGGCTGAAGTTGGACCTGTTTGAATTCCATTTAAGAGAGCAAACAATGGGGCTTCTAAGGGACTGCACAAAGGGTATATTTGGAGTCAAATAGGTGCTGTTTTGATAAACAAACAGAGGCTGATTGAGAACTTTACTTGATTGCCACATGAGTGGACAGAAATGGGGCCACAATGGGGCTCACTTGGGACCTGTTTAGAGGCAAGCAAAGGGGTCTTAACTGGTGCTCTTTAAGGACCAGAAAATGGGCTGTTTTGATGGGCATTTTAGGAGATATAATTGGGGATGCATAGGGGCTATGTGAGGACTAACAGATGACCAACAAGGGGACCTAATTATGAGCACACAGGGACTGTTCAGGTGCTTTGATGGTGACCTGATCAGGGACAACAATGGGTCTAATTAAGGGGCTCAAAGGGCTTGATCTCTGATGGTTTATGAGACCAACATAGGGAGGTCAAACGTGGGCTTTTAAGGGGACCAGCAAGGCTGGGTTTTTTGAGCATCTTGAATGGCCAAAGGGGATTGTGCACATATGGATAGCAGGAGAGGCTTTTGGCTGGTCTGAATGGGCGCACAAAGGGGCATGAGATGAAGGCCAAATGGAGTGCACATGGGGCTAGTTTAAGGAGACATTAGGGAAGGGTTTGGCCAGCCTAGATAAAAGCCTGAACAGGTGGTGGTCAGGGTCATGGCTGAAGGCACTGTGAATGGCCAAGGAGGAGGTTGAGGAGAAGAGAAAGAAGAGGGAAGGAAAAGAATAACAAACACTTAGATTTACATCTTCTCCTCACCTTTTTTGTCACATATTCTGCTGCTATTACTTAAAGAAGATGGACGACCTTTCTTCTCTTCTTCTTCTTCTTCTTCTGCTTCTTCTTCTTCTTCTTCTTCTCCTGTAGGTGGTGCTGGGTTGGCACACCAAGGAGGAGAGCTGGCTGTTGCTGAAATTGGTGCTCCAAGGAGGAGAGCTGGCTGGCGCACACCTGCAGATGGGGCTTCTTTCTCCTTTTTCATCTTTGCTTGGCGCACCAAAGATAAGAGGAAGAGCTTGCTCCCTTGATGCTGCTATCGTCAAAACAAGAGGAGGAAGAGTTGGAGCTGCTGATGGTGTGCCAAAGAGAAAGGAGGAAGAGCTAGAGTAGATTTGGCGCACATGTGTAGGTGTGTAAGGTGCGGCCAAGGCTAGGCCAAGGGCTTTTATAGAAGACTTTGGCACCATATGAAGATAGAGATAAGGCGAAGAAGGGTGAGAGTCCTAATGTCTGGAAAAGTCTAATTCAGCAAGACTCTTAATTGTGAAAGAACTCTACCTAGTTGGTGAGGTCCAACTAGACCAAGAGAGTGCGCACATGGCAGATGGCATGGGCTGAAGTTTAGCCAAACATTAGCTCCTGTGAGCGACCAGATGGATAGAATAAGGTTGAGAAAGATAAAGATAAGCCAGATAGGATATAAGGTGGTTGGGAGATAAGATTTATCTTAATGAAGATAGTGATAAAATGAGATAATCTCCAAGGAAGATAAGGATAAGATGAGGATAGGATGAGAAGGTAAGAGTCCTATCTTATAAAGAAGTCTTCAGTCGGAGGAATTCCAATTGGGGAAGGAGTGTGTACAAGGCTGAATTGCGCAAAACTAGGTGAGGATGAGGGTGGTTCAGCCAAAGATCAGGTGCTGGATGCACAAGGATGGAGATTTAATATGGTCTGTCGATCCAAATGCTCTCGATCCAATGACTATCATTAATTCTGGCCAGAAATTAATTAAATACACCCTAAATTAATCCAGAAAATTCAGAAGGAACTCTGATGGCCATTTATCTTGTGCACCATCAAGATATATGGTCAAGATGTTTTGAATTGCATGAGTTCTGCTGATTTTGCCAAAATTTTCAATCGATGCAATCTCAGTTGTCGATAATGCTATAATTTGTAATTGGGTGCAATAAAATTTTCCCGTTGGCAAAATTTCAATTCTAATGTATTAATATTCCCGAAACTAAAGTCATGGACTAGAAAATTGAAAATTTCAGCTTATAGGCTAATCCAAAAATTATCTGGGCCATCATACCTTTGGTGTGATTTAACACAAACTTTGCCCATATTTAATACTTCTTGAATAACTTTTCAATCGGTGGTCAAATTTTCTATCTGTTTCAAGTGTTGTCCAGTTATAATTGGCATTGATAATGTGATGAAGTTTGAGCTTCTTGATATAATCCTAACTTGTCTCGAAGTATCGAGGGCAAAATGGTCATTTTGACCTTTCGGTGTTTGTTTTCCATGTTTTGGGCACCATTGCGAAGCTCTCATCTGGGGCTATGCAATGAGCTCATTATCTTGGCCATTTGGAGTCTACCAAGTCATGCCAAGGCATTTCCAAAGTATGTTTATATCATATGGTTTTTATTCTACAAAATCCAGGTTAGATTTTCAGACTGACTTTGGCATTATTCAAATCCGTATTAAATGAGCTGAATGGAAAATTTTGGCGCCAACAAAGATATAGATGATGAAGAAATCGAACAACCAAGATTCTCTTACTATATTTATAATTTTTAAAAAATGATTAAAATGAAACAATGATGACAGCTAAGAAAACATATCCTAATTTAAGAATGATTAAAATCCAAGTAAAAATAAATGCAATAAAATTTATATGGTTAAATGAAATTATAGACACAAGGGCATCTATATCACATATAAATAGCAAACTGATTGAAAATAATATTGAAAAATCTAACTAGGTAGAGCAATATATAACATTTGAGGGCGATATAGTTACATTTGAGCATAATGCAAAAATAAGCAAACTAAGAATTGAAGACATTAAAAAAATGCATGATATTGAATTTAAAACTCTTTATACCTCTTTTGATGCAGTAGCTTTAATTATTAGAAATGATATATTGAATCAATATAATCTTATAATTATAAATCCCCATACTATTACATTCACCATTAAACAAAAACAAATAGCAATAGAGATAGTTATAATCGAGTTATCTAATATGATTCATATGGAAAAACCATTTAAGAGAGAAATAAAAGAATAATTATGTAAAGATTATAAACTTTATGTCATACAATATGATAAATATGTAGACTGACCAGAAAAATTAGAAATATGTTTTACTTTTCTTTTAAATGAAGATGTAATACTACAACCAACAGAAAGAAAATAATAAATATAGGACTAGGTTTCATGATACCAGACAAATATTATGGTATTATTAAAAAAATGGGTGGTAGAAAAATGTTGATCTACAAATTACCGAAGGAACAATTAAGTGGACTTATAGTGGAGAAATAACAAACATAATAAAAAGTTTTAAATAAAAGAAAAATAAATTAACAAATTTAAGAATAAAAAAAATAAATTAACAAATTTAATAATAAATAAAATATATGATTTAATTTAATAGAAGAAATCACAAGGATAAACATCTTATACTCCTACTTCAGATTGAAGACAAAATATACCAAAAACTCAAACATAAGGAAAGAGACTGGCTACTTGGGGACAACAAAGATATTATAGTTGGAATGAATATAGTAAAACACCTGTTAAATTTAAGCACAAAAACAATAGATTGGTTCACTAAGTTTGATCCAAAATTTCAAGAAAACACATCTTTAAGTAAAAATCTAAATGATATCTATTTCAATATAGATACTATTACAATTCATGAAAAAGCAAAATATATCATTTAATGGTGTCATTCAATGTTTTCACTACAATTCTTATATCCAAATCTAACAATATCAACTTTAATAGTTTTTATAATTAGTAAGATGAGACGTTGTGCAGCTTATGCACTAGTGTACCAAATAGATCAAGAAATATTTAAACAAATAAAAAATAAAACAATATTTGAAAATGCATTATTTCAATTTAAAATGATTCTACTACATTTTTTTACATCTTCAACTAAACCAAATGTAATAAACATAGAAGATATTGAAACTATATTTAAAAAAAGAATATTTAATATTTGTTATATAATTGAATTTTCTATGGATTATTCTAATAGAGTATAGAGATTACCTGCATAAAATTGGGTTCATTGGGAGCTCAAATATTTTAATAAATCTCCATCACCATGGGATGCTAAACTTAAAGAATATCATACTTTTCTAATTGAAACTGAAAATAGATATGCTGGAACAGACCTATATTAATTTGACAGCTAGATGCAATCACAAAAATTTTAAAATTTTAATAATTTTTAATATTGTTAAAAATTCTTTTTCATACATAGAGTGTGTTAGTTCTGCAAAATTTATTTTGAAGTGTGTTAGTTTAAAATTTTCCTCTACGCTAGTGCAGGTGGATGGGAGAGCACAGGTGATGGTGATGAGGAGAGAGAGAGAGAGAGAGAGAGAGAGAGAGAGAGAGAGAGAGAGAGAGAGAGAGAGAGAGAGAGAGAGAGAGAGAGAGAGAGAGAGAGGTGGTGCAGGGTAGGCCGAGGTCGAGGCAGATGTGGGGGGTGCAAAGGTGGGTGATGAAGCAGGTGACGCACGGGGGCAATGTGCCTGAGGTTGGGGACATAGGGAGAGAGGGAGAGGGAAAATGGGGAAGGTGGTGTGATAGGAAGGAGGCGGTTCACGAAAAGGCGGTGTCAAAGATGTAATTTATTTTTTGATTTTCAAGATATTACATTTACTAACCTTAAAATAAATTTTATCTTCAAAATTTTAAAATATTCTTTTCAAAAATTTGATGTTCATCACTCCACTAATATCATCCTTTTATGACCCTTATTTGTTAACAATATCTTCTCCTATTCAAATTGGTAACTCAATTATGATACTTCATTAAAATTCAAATTTACAAAATTTATAATTTAAGAAAATCTCTCATATCATATAAGCAAAATTTCAAAATCTCATATACCACCAGATTCCATTATTCCCACATGGACAAAATGAATTGCTCTAATTCTTATCATATATATCATCAAATGAAATCTTTTTAAAATTTCACCTTGGGTCTAAATCTTGATATCTATTGATCTATGACTCTAGTAAACTTATCTCTCTATCTGATTTATCCATTCATCAAATACTCTCTGTACATTCATCTATTCATCTATATATCTTCTATTTCTCATATCCATCGATACATCCATCATTCTTTATAACTATTAATCTCATAAATCAACTTATCTATTATCTATCCATCTATCTTTTTTTAATTTATCTAACATACCATCTATCATCTTAACAAAATCAAATCCTTAGAACTCTCTTCAACTTAATAGGTTACCCTAATATGAACCACTATATATACTAAATCCAACAATCATTTATCCTTGTACAAAATCAAACTGAAGTAGGATCAATCAAGATTTGATCATCTAATATCAGTATACATTGGTAGATTAAAATTCTAACCTTAAATATATAATTCAAATCATCATTCATGTCTAAGATCAACAATTCAAAAGGATCAATTCTGATTCATCCAAACCGACAACATATACTCGGGCTAGTTAAAATAAATCATATGGCCGGATAAATGCTCTGATACCAACTTGTCACACCACATATTCTTAACATACATAGCGAAATACAGTTTGGTGACGTAACTAGGGAAATAGCCCCTCAACTACATCAGTTTGACAAATTAAAGAATATAATAGGCCCATTTTATAATTCAAATAATTCAACCAAAAATAAATCATACAATGATGCAATATAAATAATTTATATATGGTCTAAAAATACACATTGACCTTTTTATAAATTCTTCGAAGTCCAAACCACCAAGCTTCTGTTGCGCTAATCTTGATTTCCTGAAAAATGTTAAAAGATTGGAATGAGTGACACAAACATAGTAGACATCCCATCATCCGTGGGTTGGATAGCCAAAAGCCCTAAATGATAATTAAATAAATATCCATACCTACACCCCTTGTATATATGTATAGAACTAAACAATACGTAAAATATTTGACTTAACCACATATTTTAAAGCACCAACTAGCACTTATGTAGACCTGATGAGCACCTATAAGCATCAAAAGAACAACCTAACTAAAAAGGATAAGACATGAAAAAATACCTATTACAAGAACTATATGATGAAACTGCCACAAATAAAACATAATGTGCATATCATGCAACACAACCTAATTATGAAAAACTAATGCATATCATAAGAGCATAACCGTAGAGTCGTGCAATAATTACATCTATCCTCTAGTAGCTTGTCACATATTTTATTATATCATAAAGAATGCATTGTATTGCGAACTTGACTAGCTAGCACTAGATCTACCATATGTAGCAGTATAACATAGTTAAATGAAGTAAAATAGTGCAACTAGGCAAGGGTGGCACTTAGGACAAATTGTGGTATTCAGGATTGAAGGATACTTCAAACTGTTCTAAACATTCGTTGCTCATAGGTCATGACTAACTAGGCTGGTGTAGCTTAGTCTTCCATTTCAATTAATGCACTCATGCATTCACACAACTTATGCTATGCTATGAGAATTATTATATAAATTCTGATCATTGACATGGACATATACACAACTAATGCATTTAACTATCTATAAAAGGAAATGCACATATACTTTGACATAATATAACCACATGCTAATAACATTCTATCTATAGCATTACAATATAGTTAAACAAAGTCCCATAATGCACCTAGGTAGGGGTGGTACTTAAGACAAACCATAGTATTCGGGATCAAATGATACTCTGGACTATTCTAAACATTCGTTGCCCACGGGTCATGACTAACTAGTCTGGTGTAGCTCAATCTTCCATTTCAATTAATAAACTCATGCATTCACACAACTCATGCCATGCTATGACAATTGCTATATAAATTATGACCATTAACATGAATATATGCACAACTAATGCATTTAACCATCTACAAAATGAAATGCACATATACTTTGACATAACTTAACCACATGCTAATAACACTCTATCTATGATATTTAACAAATGCTATTTTACACATACATGGCCATGATATTCCGGTATACAATTTAAACACCTAAGATAACCACAATTTGAAATAGTGATGGAATACTAGAAGATTCAGATTTAATAATAAATCTAAACTTCTATCTAATATGATTAATCTACAACATTAAATACATAACATAGTCCTAATAAAGTTAAGCATATAATGATATATTAATTCACAAACTATACATCTAAATTATACACCACATGCCCCACGTACAACTAGAACACAAATCTGAACAACCAAGTTGTATGCATATGCAAGATTCACTAATATAAATAATTACGAACAATCACCATGTATAATATCAAATGCATATAAATCAACTTCTACAAGTAGTTGGTAATTATTTAACATAAAATTTAGTGATATTAGACAAGGACAAAATGCCTACCTCAATGAAGTCAATGACTGATTGAAGTTCAAGAAGGATGATGAGCACGGAATGGCAGTGATGACGACAAAATCAGGATATTATTAATCTTTCCTTCCTACTCCTAGGAGGAGAGAAAAATAAAGAGATAGAGAATATGATATGAGAGAGAGAGATAGATAGATAGAGCAAGGGAGAGCAAGAGAGAGAGAGAGAGAGAGAGAGAGAGAGAGAGAGAGAGAGGTCGATAAAAGTAGTCTTGATTTAGTCAGTATCATATTGACCTAAGTCAAATAGGTACCATATGCTCATGCCTGCTCCATCAGGCGTTTTTGATGTCTACAAGAAGATTTTAGAATTAACAATGAATATATGTGCTTTTGCAATGTTTGTGCAAATACGTAATGAGCTACATCTACAGAATCAGAAACCACATTGCTCTAAAAGATTATAATAATGTGCTTGGAATGGTTTTGGTGTATCCAGTTGATTCAAACCGCAAGCCCCTAATTCACGATTGATCCAATCAAATCAAGGCCAACCAAAGCCAATCTTATGATTCTCATCTTCCAATGGATTAGATCATATCATCCATGAACATAGATGATCATATGCCAATTTATATATACTTTCTCTATAGCTGTAGCCACAAAGAAACTACCCCACTAAAGTGTCATGTTGTACAACAAATTTTAGATAAAATTTAAACATATGTATGGTCAATTTGTGAAAGATTTATGCAATAGACAAACATATATACCCAAGAATCATATGTGCATACACAAGCTAGTGGTTCTTAATAAAGTATGAATTGCAGCCAAATTGCCATTGCACAGTTAAGAAAAGTATGTTATGTTTAGTTGCAAAGTAATCATACATAATCAATAGAAAACCAATACATGTAGGTATACTATTCACAAGAAGCTATATATTTTCCTAGTTTCATTTGGAATTATAAAGGTTAACACTACTTTATGTTAAAAAATTTTATGTAAATTGTGTCTTTATGTTAACACTTGTCAAAATAACCATAAAACATAGCGTAAATAACCACAATGTGAGAACCTCAAAATTCTATAAATTTTTTGGAAGATTTTGTTTTTGGATGTTCTGAAATATCAACATTTGAATTTTCTAGTAAAATAGGTAATAGACTATAAAAGTACTAGATAGTCTGGGTGATATGATAAAAGTATAGAACTGAGGTCGAGTTCTGTGAAAATATTTTTGACCCCTCTCCATTGGATGGTGCAAATATCCGATGTTCATTCATATTGAGCAACTACTCAAATACCATTGATTAACTATCATAGCAACCTTATTTGATGAGAGCATGTACATCCACAACGTGTAAAGAACACAAAAAGGGCCCCACCTTTTGGGCCCAATGAGATGCAAACAAATTTGAAGTTTTGTTTGAAGTTGTTTTATGTCTCGATTTGAAATGATGACTTTAGTGTGGTTTGAAATGTTAATTTCAATTTTAGAATTGACTTGGATTTGAATGTTATTTATTTTGAGTTGTTATAATTATTTGGTTTCGATTATTTTACTTTAATTGGCTGAAGTTTTTTTTGTTTGAATTTGAAATCTTCAGATGTGTTGATACAATTTGAATTGTTTAAGTTTAGTTAACATGTGTAAAATCATTTTTATGTTGTTTTCTTATGTTCGATGATGTTTTAGTACTGATTCGGGTGTGTTTGGTATGTTTTAAATGTTTTCAAACTTTAATTGAACTTGATTAAGCTCTGTCGACTCCGAAAACTAGTTCTGGATCAGCACCTCAAGAAAAGGTGATGATAGAATAGGGGAAATGAGTGAATCGGAAAACACTCAGAGCGATAAAATCCTCACCTCGTTCCCACACTCACATTGATCCCCGAACTTTCATCTCAAGGCGTCGCTCGAGCACCAGAGACGGTTCGGGTTATGTGGGAGCAAAGTGAGGAATAGAATGACTTAGAACATGAATAAAGAGATTGTGGTCATCAGGAGCCGTGGGCTCCGCTTTATGGAATAAAAGACAAGATTGAGTTGACCATGTGTACCTTAGCGTGGGAGATGATGTGTGTATTAACCTTCTTCCTCATCGGCCGACCAATGAGGGGGAGTCCAACCAGTGCTAGCTTGATCAATCTGTGCAACTTAGAACAATAAAACAAGTGAAGGGTTTGATTAGACTTGGGAGAAGTGTATAGACTGTAAGAAAGGAGATGAGAAAGAAGCAATCGTGTTCAGACTCACCGGATTCGGGGTGAGCCTTAATCCCTTTTTTGTAATTTTGGTCATGTAAAATAATGCAAACTAACTAAAAGATGTTCTAAAAAGTAAATCAACTGAGTTAAGAGAAAATTATGGGATGAAACGGCTTGAGTTGAAGCTGAGATAAATGAAACTAGCCGGTTCGGGTAGCCTTGTACCCTTCTGGCAAGACTTTTGTGCAGAAAATTCTACAGATGACCCTGACATTGGAATTGAATGCCATTTATTTCTATGGATGAAGAACTCGAAGAGGAAGAGATCTCATGTTTATGACTTCTCCAGAATACATCTGTATAGGCCTGTGTAAAATCTACAAGTGAACGGATATAGGAAACAAAACATGGATGTATGCCCTCGGTGTAGCAATTGTCACGGACAGAAGGCAAGTTGGAATTGAGTGCCGCTAGTTGAAAATGAAATAGAACGAGGAGAGGAAAAATTGTTCTATTTTCACTTTCACAGAAGAAGCCCTAAATTTTCTGTAGAAGCCGATGAAGTTCGGTGATGTAGAGCGCACAGATCGGTCCTTCTTCTTTACTTCGGGATCGATCCCTCGACGTCGGCTCAGACTTGAACGTTGGGATGGCCTCCAGAGGGAGCTTGGATGACCTTAGGATGAGCTAGAGCATGGGTGGTAACCTCGGGTCATTGGTAATAGCCCGGTATTTATAGAGGATGGAAATTAGTGCAAATTAGGAAAGCTGGCTGACCGCGCCCTCACCCTGAGGGCGCAGTTAGTGCGCCCCCACCTCGGGGGCGTGTTCGGCATTTTATTTATAAAAAAGTGCAGAAGCTTCTAAAAATTGCTAAAAAAATTGGTTGATAAGATGAACGTGCCCCCGACTTGGGGGCACGGTCAAAATAAATAGTTTTTAACGAGGAAAACTTTCTAAAAACCGGTTTAGAAGGTGCTAATTGGCGCAATTTCTGATTTCCGAAATCGACCATGCCCTCAGTCTGGGAGCACGCTGACCGCACCCTTGGTCTGAGGGTGCACAGGCCGCTCCCTTACAGTGTGACCACGCCTTCCCTTTTCAACAGGGGCAAGGGTGAGGTACACTCTCTCTCTTGCATGCATGTTCCACAAGCTGTAACTTGCAAACGGGATGTCTGATTCGACTCTTGTTTGTTGTGTTGGAAAGAGGGCCTTCAACCACATCTCCTCAAGTTGGTAAACCAGCCGGCATGACTCCTGAGTTGTTTGCACGGGGCCTTAAATACCGGTTTACCTTCCCACAAAAAGTCAAAAACTAAGGCAATTTTTCGAAAAGGCACAGTTTCGGTCGAGGAATCTCAGGTCAACTCAGGATGACTTAAAATGATAACTGAATAAGTCCAGTAAGTTTAGAAAAACTAAAATCATTGAAAAAACCAAGATTAACCCGGTAAACGTGAGACGATCCTCGAAAAAATCGGGAATAACCAGGAATCCTTAAGATCAACCGAAATGTGGCCCCAATTGATGACAATGTACGGCTAAGATCGACTTAGATGACCCGAAAAGGCCTGGTGATGACCTAAAAGGCCTAACACGTGGTTGGGATAGCCATGTCAACACAGATTGAAAAGCCATAACGAAAAGCCGTTATAGACCAGTGCCTACCGAAATGACTTGTCGAAAACCCCGAATGTTATGAAACACATGCGGTTCTCCCGAGACCTTCAATTATGGACCATTCAAGGTCGGTCATTGAGCAAGCTTCGTGTTTTCATGATTAACGCGTGAATCTCACTTGAAGGTTATGACATTACTTCGGAAATCATCAGTCCATTCCCAACTTATGAGGGTCTTCATCAACGTCCTTAGCTCATCTCCACAAGGTAATCCAGATTAGATATTGGTCAAATAAAGAATACTGCCAATGGAATAGGAGTCTGGGGCTCTGAATCAAGCCAACTTAGTGTGTCTACAGCTTGTAAGGGAATGACATGTAGCGAAGCGAAGTGAAACATAGAGAAAACATAGTGAAGTGAGATGGATCATAGTAAAATGTAGTGGAGTGAAATGACGATAGACTAAAAGGGTGCCATCAAGGTGTAGATATAGACATGCTTAATGACCAGATTTGGCAAAGCGAATCTCCTCGAGTGTCTTGGATAACCTCCATGTTTCATCAAGTCTTTCTATGTTCGATCGGTAAAAGATGTGCCACGATCACGAGAGAAGAATAGCCAACCCCCAACCTGGTGGGGAGTTCCCGAAACATAAGTTAGTAGGTTCATCATCAGCCGGTAACTCGATCTTTGTGGTGTTTCTGAATTGTGATGGGCTAAAATTTAAAAAGAGATTTGTTTTGAAAAGTAAAAGAATACCAATCGAGCACATTCAAGCTCTCAAATTCATTTAGGTTCTTTAAGAGACAAGATTCAATACGGAATGAAATGATCTCGAATTCCAAATGGCCAATGTTGAAGCTTAGACCGTGAAGATAACGACGGTGCAAGCATGATCAAATAGGAGGCCTTTGGCAGGACAAATTGACTGCCATGGTAGGATGAATAGCAAGAAGGGTGTTGCAGTGGCCACAGTGGGGATAGAAATGAATGATTTGGAGGCACAAGGTGATTACCGAACACGGTGGGATTAACAGACACGGTGGGATTATCAAACATGGTGGGATTAGAAAACATGGTGGGATATTAGAGAGATCAGAATTAGGGTATACGATGAGAGAACATCCCTGGTAGGGTTCAGAGATATCCTGACGGAGGTAGAAGATCATGAATGCATGCATGCA
Source organism: Cryptocoryne crispatula var. balansae (assembly GCA_036172225.1). Lineage (NCBI taxonomy): Eukaryota > Viridiplantae > Streptophyta > Magnoliopsida > Alismatales > Araceae > Cryptocoryne > Cryptocoryne crispatula. Next base: position 28,192,404 of record CM069922.1, read on the forward strand.
ATGATAATGAAAAATGCAATGCAACTAATATTACATGATGCATGCTGGGCTCAAGAAAACAAATACAAGACTTGTTTAACAATTAGTTGAAGATATAGATTGTCTATGAGGTCTAGATACCCATTCAAGAACCATCATCTCTCCTAGCACCACTTTGGCTTATCCGTATGCATCGAAGATGACTCGACCGTCGTAGATTTTAGTGAAGGGGATCTCGGGTCAAGTCTTCTTCGTAGTCACGGTCTTCAACATCAATGCATAAAATAAGAAGTAATGCACCTAATAAACGCTAAGAAAGGAAATGATGATGGTGAGTTTGCAGTGTGATGACATGCATTCACACAAAAGAGTTCATGTGCCTTAATGAAGACACAGAGCAAAAGTTTCTCAGCAAAGTTGAGGCCGAGGTAATGATGACACCTCCTCCTGAGAATCCTCAGGGGAGGGAAGTGGCAAGAATTGCCTTATTGAAATCTTGAAAAGCATTCCTCGACAAAGTTGAGGCCAAGGTCATGGTGGCATCTCCTCCTAAGAATCCTTGGGGGAGGGAAGTGGCGAGCATCACCTTGTTGTGTTGTTCTCCTTGTTTATTCTTCGTGCCTGAAATACTTGAAAAACAAGATTAGAATGCCAGTATGGCTAATCCCCCTTGCAAGTTGCAATCTATGTTGACCTTTGTCAAGGGGTAATAGCCTTCTTAAGGGTGTAAAAATAAAGTAGCAAATATGCACTGAAAAATCTGAAACATGAGAGACTAAGAATAAATATGAAGGTAAAGACAAGAATTCAAACCAAGCATGGTGATGATTTTTTTTTAAAATTTTGTTGGAATTTGAATAAGAAGTTTTGTAAAAAGATTCATTTTTTTTTGGGATTTTAAAAATATTCATGTTTTGAGTTTTTAAAACACTTATTTTTTTTGGAATTTTGAAGATATTCAACTTTATTAGAGAGTTTTTTTTACTTTTTTTGGAGTTTTGAAAGTATTCAATTTTTTTGGAGTTTTTGAAAATATTTGTTTTTTTGGGGAGATAAAATCATAATTGACACAAGTTCTCATCACTTGGTTGTTTTTCTAGGTTCACTGGTAGATACCATGTGCAAAATGGGGTTCCATACCCAAAATCTTTCCGACTTTCAACCTTTGATTGGCCAAAACTTAGCTTTGATTTAGTTGGTCCACCCACACCCTGGGGTGTTAAGAATGAAGAATTAATAGGAAGTCTTTGATAGGCATGGGAGATGTCAAGAGGGATTTCTCTACTCACACCCAATTGCCCATTAGGGTTCAGCCTCTTCAAGTCTTTTATTCTATTTTTATGGCACACATTCGGATAGGTCTTTGACATGTGGGGTCATTGTCTATCTTTTGGTGCCTCTTTTTCATTTTTTACATTTTTGGGTACTCATTCAGACATACCCATATTTTTTTAAACCTGTGGGGTTCATTGCCCATCTTTTGGAACCCTTTTTCTTTCATTGAGAAGTTGGACCTTATGAGACGGCCTCCTACTAGGGTAGCGGATGCTTTCAATACTCTCCCCCTCTAGTCCCCTTCGCTTATCTTGGACTGAACATAAGAGAATAGGGTGAGGATTTTCCTTCCATCTCTAGGCCTTACCTAGCCTCTCTTGGGTGTTAGGTCATCTGGATTCTGGGATCGGGACGTGTTGTGTGTGTAGTATGGTATCTACTCTCGAATCCAAGAGAACAGCCTAGGTCATGTAGACTTAAGTCATACAGGTAGTTCTCTTCATTTTTGGGGCAGATTACTTTCCATGGGTGATTCATTATTTGCATGCCTTGCAATGTAAAGAATTTGTTTAATGAAAACAACGTAGCTAAAAATATTGTCAATTATGAATTTCTCTCAGTTAAAATTGTCAAGCAAGTGTGAAACTTAAAATTATTTTAAAAGAATGGTGTCTTGTGAATGACATGATGATGAATGCAACTTCATGTAATACTTGAGAGAAGAAGAAGTTCATTGCTGATGACGACTTTGCTTGTGCTTGCCTTGCCTGCCATGTCTTGCCCAATTGCTCCCACTGTTAATATGTTCCACATTGAATCAAAGCGTAAGAGTCATACAATGAGGTGCAAGATGTGGTATATTTGATTTGGCATGGTTGAACTAGGATTGACGACGTAGAAGGCAAAGATTGGGGTATCACCCAGGAAATTTCTCTACCTTTGATTTTTTTTGAAAGTAAAACTTGAAAAAAAAAGAATTGTAAAATAAAGAAATATTCTTGAAAAATAAAAGTGAATTAAAATGGGCTCTTGGGCCTTGGAATCAAGAGGCACGTGGGCCAAAGAGTTGAATGCAGATCGGAGGGCCCAGTTGATGTTGATAGGCATGAGGGCTCGATTGGAGGTGATGGGCTCAAAGGCCAGATTGGAGGTTGAGCCTGAGGGACCCAATGAAATGAGCAGGCACATGGACCTGATTTAGATGGATGGGAGCATGGTTGTGATTTTGAAGACTGATGAGGGGCTTGTAGGCGCCATTGAAAAGTATGGGTGCACAAACCCAAATTTGAAGAAGTGGGGGCACAGAAGCCCAATTTTGAAGAAGTCAGGGCACGCGGGCCTGAAGTTGAAGGAGTGTGGGTATATGTGCCCGAGGTTGATTGAAGGTGGGCATGGGAGCTAGATTTAGAAGGACTTTGAGCACATGGGCCCGGTAGTAAAAAAATGTGGGCATGTGAGCCCGGTTGAGGTGAATTGTGGGCACACGGGCCCGATTTAAAAAAATTAAGGGCACATATGCCTGATTGGGGAGAATTGTGGGCACCAAGTCCTGATTTAGAAAAATTTAGGGCACCTGGTCCCGATGGAAGGAAAGGGGAATGTAGGCCCGGTTGGGGAAAAGGGTCACGCATGCCTAGTTGATGAAAAGGGGCACATGGGCCTGATTGAATGAAAGGGGCACGTGTGCCTAGTTAAATGAAAGGGGTGCATGGACCCCAGTTGATGGAAAGGGGCACATGAGCCCAGATGATAAAAAGGGGCATAAGTGCCCGAAAAGGGGGCATAAGGGCCCGATTACAGGAGAAGGGCATAAGGGCCCAATTGAATGGGATGAAATATGGGTGGTGGCCCCAAGATTGAAGAATTGGGAGCCCATGGGCTCATTCGACGATTGTGAGGAAGATGAATATAGGGCAGTGGACCTAGGATGGATGAATTGCGGGCCCATGGGCCCGACCATAAATTGATATGGGTCGTAGCCTAAGATCGATTGATTATGGTACCATGGGCCAGACTACTCTTTACAAGGAGAATGGGGCAAGGGTCGCGGCTCCAAGACTGATTTTGAGGATTTTGCCTACCTAGCTGGAGGAGGTCCTAGTATCTCTTTGCTAAGGTCTACATCCTTCTGGAGGCTTGTCGATTCATTCCCCATTTCGCTGACCAATTCTATCCCCTTATTTTTTTAGTTTAGGGGTCAATTCTATCTCTCCAACTTCAGGGATCAATTCTAATGATGGTAACATTTGATCTGTACTTGGTGAATCCTTGCCTAGTCCTAGACAATCAACTAAATTTGTGATCCTCTCATTTAAGTTCCCTACAGTAGGCTTCTCTTCAGCTTGTTCTAGGGAAAAGGCCATGCCTAGCCTAGGGGATTCTAGAAAGATAGAAGAGTTTGGCTCGACCTCCCCTACTAGCTGATTTTGATTTTGAGAGATAGCAATGATATGTTGAGAAGTTGATTCCTTTGCTAGGGCAGGAGCACAAATGGTTGGAGTGATTGATTCCTCTGCCAGGTAGGAGCTTGAAGGGTCAAAGTGACTAAATCATCTGCCATGGCAGGAGCATGAATGATTGGAGTGACTGGTGTCGACTCCAAAAATGGGTTCCGGATCGGTACCTCAAGAAAAGGTGATGATGGATGGAATATGGGAAAGGGAGTGAATTGGAAAAACACTCGGAAAGCAGTAAAAATTCCTCACCTCGGTCCCACAATCACATTGATCCCTGAACTTTCATCTCATGGCATCGCTCAAGCACTGAAGAAGGTTTGGGTCATGTAGGAAGAGAGTGAGAAATAAATAAACTTAGAATATGAATAAAATATTGGAGTGGTCGCCAGGAGCTGCGGGCTCCGCTTTATGGGATTAAAGAAATAAAAGATGACCGTGTGTACCTTAGCATGGGAGATTGAGATGTGAGTTCAACCTTCTTCTTCTTCGGCCGGCCGACGAAGAAGAGTCCAACCGGTGCTAGCTTGATCGATTTGTGCAAGTTAAGAAGAATAGAAAAAGTGAAGAAATGGATTAGACTTATGGGAAGTGTAGTAACTGTAAAGAGGAGATGAGAAAGGAAGCAATTGAAACTGAACTCACCGGCTTTGGGGTGAGCCTTAACCCCTTTTTTGTGTTTTTTTATTATGTAGAAATGATGCAAATGAACTAAATTATGTTCTAAAAGAGTAAATAAACTAAATGAAATGAGTTAAGAAAACTTATGAAGTGTATTGGCTTGAGTTGAGGCCAAGTTGGTTGAAGAAGGCTGGTTCGGGTAGCCTTGCACCCTCCTGGTGTGACTTTGGTGCAGAGAACTCTAAAGCTGACCCTGATGTCAAAATTGAGTGCTTTTTATTTATATGGATGGGGAACTCAAAGAGGAAGATATCTCATGTTGATGACTTCTCTGGAATCCGCCGGTAGAAGCCTGTAAAAAATCTGAAATTAGGTAGATATGAAAAAACAAAACCTAGATGCGCGTCCTCAGTGCAGCAATCGCCATGGATAGACGGCAAGTCAGAATCGAATGCTGCTACTTGTAAATGAGAGAGGACGAAGAGAAAAACAACTTTTCTGTTGAAGACTTTTGTATCAGGAGCCCTAGATTTTCTACATAAGCCAATGAAGTTTGGATGCTGTAGAACACATGAATCGGGCTTCTCCCTCACTTCGGGATCGATCTCTTGACGTCGGATTGGCTTTGGACATTGGGACAGCCTTGGGAGGGAGCTTGGATGACCTCAGGATGAGCTAGGCATGGGGGGTTCAACCTTGGGTCATTGGGAATAACTCTCAATTTATAGAGAATAGAAACCAGTGCAAAATATGAAAACTGGTCCGACCGCGCCCCCGCATTTCAAAGGAGGTGAGGGCACGTAGGGTGCACCCTACCATTTCAAGGGGAGCGGGGGCGCACTACACTCTCTCCTACGCACGTGTTCTGTGAGCCGTAACATGCAAACGGGATGTCCGATTCAGCTCCCATTTGTTGTGTTGGAAAGAGGGCACTAAACCGCAGCTCCTCAAGTCAATAAATCAGCCGACATAACTCCTGAGACATTCACACGGGGCTTTCTATTGGTTTACCCTCTCGCGAAAAGCCAAAAACCATGGTGAAGATCTAAAAGGGCATGGTTTCGGTCGAGGAATATCGGGTCAACTCGGGATGACCTAAAATGATGACCGAACAAGTTTGGTATGGTCAAAAAAATTGAAATCATTGAAAAATCTGAGGTTAACCTGGTAAACGTGAACTGAAGCTCAAAAAAGCCGAGAAACCCTAAAATCGACCAAAATGGCCTTATGGCTCTGATTAATGAAAATATTTGGTTAGGATTGACCCAGATGACCTGAAAAGACCCGGTGATGACCGGAAAGGCCTAACACGTGGTCCGGGATAGCCGTGTCAGAACAGATCGAAAAGCCATAACGAAAAAGCCGTTATAGACCAACGCCTACCGAAATGACTTGTCGAAAACCCCAAATGTCACGGAACACACACGGGACTCCCGAAACATTCATGTATGGACCATTCAAGAACGGTCATTGAGCAGGCTTCGTGTTTTCATAGTTCATGCGCGGCTCTCGCTTGAAAGTTACGACATTTTTCTGAAAATCATTGGCCATTCCCAACCTACGAGGGACTCCACCAACGTCCTTAGCTCATCTCCATGAGATAATCTAGATCTGATAACAGTCAAATAAAGGATATCGCCAATGGAATAGGAGTCTAGGGCTCCAAATCAGGCCAATTTGACGTGTCTACAGCTAGTTCCTCTACCATGCCAAGAGCACGAAGGGTTAACGTGACTAAATCATCTACTATAGTAGGAGTAGAGATGATCAGATTAATTGGTTCCTCTACCAGGGTAGGAGCATGAATGATAGGAGTGGCTGGTTCCCCTACCAAGGCAGGAGCAATAGAAGAAACATGGGCCTTGACTGACCTAGGGTGAACCCTATGTTGAGGGGTTGATTGAATAGCCAAGGGTTGTTCAATTGGTGTTTGCACAAAAGTCAGCTTAGGCTAAGGAGCTAATGGCAAAATTAGTTGAGGGGCCAAGGCTTGTGTGGTTGGTCGAGGAGCTGTTGGTGAAGTAGTCTGAGAAGCCAAGGGCTGGATGATTGGCCGAGAGGCCTTTGGAAATGTTGGTGGAGTCGAAGGCTGGGGATCCAGTTTTGATAATGAGGTGCTGGCATAACTGACATGTAGAGCTTGATTATGCATAGTTGGCTGTGCCATTGACACGAGTTGTAGGACTGGCTGAGGTTGGGGCATAACCAACTGGCATTGAGGAGTCGGTCGAAGATGATGATCTGGATGGGGTTGGGGAGGGCTCCTAGGTTGGTGCATAGCATCAATGCTCCTCTCGGCCATGGGCCTCGATTCATCAGAATATTACATTAATTCCACATCTTCTCTTGCTTCTCCAATTATTGAATAGCCTGGCACATATTGTTGCAAGAATTTTTTCTTGACAATTTCGAAATCCCATATTTCTATTTCCCCTAGTGAAAAAAACCATTCTAGGGCTGCACCATCCAATGATCGCCTAAAAAGAATAGCAAGAGCTCTTTGATCATCTTGCCATCGAGATGATTTGCTCAGAAAATGATTGACATGGCTAAAGGGGTCACTTGAGCCATTGTAGCGAAGGTAGGCCGGTGTTTGTGATGAAAGAATGTAGATACTATGGATGGGAGATTCAAGAGTTTTTTAATCCCTAGCAATGGGTGGAGAGGAATTCACTAGGGGGTATGCATATGGTACTTTGATGGGAGGGAGGTGGGTTGGTGTGTGAGCTAAAGAATGACCCACAATGGGGTGAGTAGGTAAAGTAACATGGCAGGACTGCCCATGTGTGGTTATGGTAAGAGGTCGAACTGCCGATTGGGGAGGTGAGGCAGCTCGGTTGACTTTGGCTGGACCTTGATTGATAGGCGTCTTGCCCTTGCTAGGGACTGCACAATTAAGAAGGATTTAGGATCAAGGTGGAGAGATAGACCCTGGAGGAGTTGCTCCATTTTAAGTGGAGCAGGTTGATGGGTGGGATCTTGAATTTTGGGTTCCCTGACGGCATAAACATGGCCCTCTGGTTGGACCATGGGTTGTTGTAGCATGTAATGACCCATCTTGTAGTAGTCCGACATCCCAACATGCCTTTCGGACCTTAGTGCTATGGGCATCCTATCAAACTTTCTAACAAGATGGTTGAAAGAAAGCAAGTAAAAAGTGTAAATGCAAAGAAAATTTTTTATGTTTTGTTTTGTTTGATTTTTTTTGTTTCCATTTTTTTGTTTAGCAAACAAGTTGAACAAAAAAATTAATTTTTTTTTGTTTTTAGGTGTTTTGAAAGAAAAATTGTTTTGGGTTGTTTTCAATTGTGGGGAGCAAGCAAGTTATGCAAACAAGTTCTTAAAATGACTACTCGACAATTTTTGTGTTTAATCCTTAAATTAGATAGATTGTTAGTAATTTTTCACTCAAGTGGGTATGGTTCCTATTGCTTCAATCTTCAATACCTAATGTTGTCACTCAATCACCACGAGTAGGTACTTGAGTTCTTCGGGTTTTGGGAAAGTGGTACAACCATCCCAATCGTGCAGAGAGGAATACTCCACAGATGAGGACTTACAGAAGTCTTGATGGAAACCACCAAATCAAATAGGAAGGATTATCTTAGAAGAGAGGTTAGAATCCACCAAGAAGGTACTTGGAGGGTAAGGGTGTGTTGGGAGAGAGAGAGCCCCCACCTCGAATGCCCTACGGATCAGAACAAGTCCGGTACCCGATGCAAAAAGCTAATGCAAAAGTAAAAATGGAGGGAAAGAGGAGAAGAAGCAATCAATGTGCACGAGCATGAAATGAAATAAAGCTATTAAGTAAATCAAGCAGGACTATGCAAGCAAGACAAGCAATAAACAAGCAACTAGAAACTAGCAACTAAAAGGTGGTTCGCACGGGAACTGGTTTGTGATGGAGTGTCCAAGTGGGGGAAAATATGAAGTGAAGGTAAAATGGATGGTCCATGTGGGGACCGATCTGAAAGTAGGGTGGCTCATGCAGGAGCCAAGTTTTGGAGGTAAAATGGGTGGTTCACGTTGGAACTGATTTTTTGAAGGAAAATGGGTGGTTCACGTAGGAAACGGTTTGTTTGATTGGAAAATGGAAGGAAGGCCATGTGGGGCCAATCTAAATTGGTGCAAAGAGGTGGTCTACATGGGTATTGATCTGAAAGTGGGTTGGTTCATGTGGGAACCGGTTTAGAAAAGGGGGTTGGTTCATGCCAGAACCGATTTTGATGAAGAAAAGGTGGTTCACACGGGAACCGGTGTAAAGATGACAAAATAGAAAGAGGGTCACATGGGGATGTTGGCATCAAAATTTTCCTCTTAGCTTGCTTGATACAAGTTTCATCAATGCCGAAGCCGGTGCAGAAAATCTGACCCAGATTCAAAAAATTCATGAATAGATGATGTAAATAGGCTTTGGAAATGCCTTGTCATGGCTTTACATGTTACAAATGGCCAAGATAATGTGCTCATTACATATTCCCGGTCAAGAGCTTCGCAACGGTGCCCAAAACATGAAAAACGGACACCGGAAGGCCGAAATGACCATTTTGCCCCTGACACTTTGGGACAAATTGGGAATCTAACATGGAATTCAAACTTTACCACATTGTCAAGATTGGATAGAGCTAGGCAACGCTCGAAACAGATCGAAAATCTGACCCCCAGATGAAGAGATATGCAAGAAAGAGCAAATCCGGACGGAAAGCAGTATGTTCTTGCACCAGGGGCATAATGGTCCGATTAGCTCTGGATCGACCCATGGGCTGAAAATTTTAATTTTTATGACCCAAAACATTGATCTCATGAATATTTATGCATGAAAAATAAATTTGGCCAATGGGAGAAGGTAATTGCACTCAGATACAGTTTTCAGCATTATCGACGGCCGAGATCGCACCGATCAGAGAAACTAGCTAAATTAAGTGATCCGCTGCAATTCAAGTGATCTCAACCATACATCATGATAGAGCATAATATCAATGGCCATCAGGGCATGATCTGGAAATTTTTTTGAAGACAATTTGTGATTTATTTAATTAGTTTTGGTTGGAATTAATGCTAGCTGTTGGATCGGGAGCACTTTGATTAAACCAGGGTTAAACCTAACCCAAGATGGGCTAACCCAACCTGTCATGGCCGAACCCCATCCTCCCTCATCTGATGTGTGCGCAAGAAGCCCTAGAAAATAGGGGAGGGAGGCACACCCACCTCCTCCTTCCTTGGCTGGTGGGTCCCACTCAACCACTTCCCTCAACCACCTCCCATGGCTTATCCCTATCTCTCCCTTGGTTTATCTTCATGATAACTAATCCTACAACTAACCAAGCTTATCCTCATCCAAACCTTGGTCGAACCAGCCTTCTTGCCACATGTCATGTGCGCACATCTCCTTGAAAGAAGGAGAGGGTGCGCACCCTTCTCTCCCTCTCTTTCTAGTTGGCGCACAATCACCTCAACAACCTCCCTTGAGTTATCCTTATCTTCCCCAACCTCCCTTGAGTTATCCTTATCTCCTCTCAACAACCTCAAGCCTTATATCCTCCTGGAGATGGCGCCCCTCAGCCCCTATAAAAGCCCCCTCAGCTGGCCATGTGCAGGACAAGCTGATCACCCTGCGGAAGCCCTGCCTCTCCTCCCTCTACCCTGCTCCCAGACAGCTTCTCCTTGCTTGGACATCTTCATCAGCAAGTCAGCAACCTCTCCAGACCCCTTGTGGTGTTCTGAGTTAATAAGAAGAAGGAGAAAAGGCCTCCCTCCAGCAGGCGTGCCAGCAGCAGGTGCAACCAGCCCACCTGATTGGTGTGCCAACTTCAGCAAGTGCAGCAAGCTCTCTTCATTACTTTGCTCCATACATCAACATCAGCAAAGAGAATACCCCCTTTTATCATCCAACAACAAGAGAATAAGGGTTTGGTAGCACCTTCAGCCCATCATCTTCAACACCACCTGCAGTGCAAGAGAGAAGAAAAAAAAACCGGTGAGTTGAAAGAGTGTGTTCCGATGTAGCCTTTTAATTCAACTCTTCCCCTTCTCTTATCTACCCCTCTCCATGGTGACATACCCTATGAGTAATGCCCATTCAGCCCCCTTTGAGTGCCCTTCACGTTTGTCTACAGAAAGCCCTAAGTGTACCCTCTATTTGGCCATCACAAAAAACAGCCCCTTGCTGCCCCTTAAAATAGGCCTCTGAACCAGCCCCCTTGTGCACCCTTTTGGCCCTCCATGTTGGCGTCTAAACCTTCTAATATCATGCTTGGTTTGACCCCACTGATGGTCACTTGGACATGCACCTCCTGCCTTTCCCAATCAGGCCCCGAATGGCATGCAAAACAGGCCCCCTTGCTGGCCCAAGTTCTGCCCCCTTGTGAGCACCCATGTCAGGCCCCTTTGATGGCCACCTAGTTTGCCCTATGTGCAACACACCCAATACAGCTTCTACAGCACCCCCAAACAAACCAAACATCCTATTTGATGTGTGGAAGGAGGGTCGACGCTTTGAGACTCTTGGAATCCGCCGGACGGACCGAGACTACTCGGGCGGGCCTTCAATTCTCATGCCCTTTGTGCATTCCTAAAACCAGTCCTAGTTCATACCTAAACCTACCCCTTGTGCAGTCCTACCAAAGCTCACCTAAACAGCACCTTATCCAACCCATTCCAGCCCCTCTGAGGCTCACCTAGCCCGCTGCTACAACAAGATGTCAAGGTGCAAAAATGGAGGGCAAATCAGGCCAACCGGGCCATGGAGGTGCAAAGCAGGCCCATTGGGTCATGAAGTTCAAAGCAGGCCGCCAGGACCCATGAAGCTCAAGATTGGGCCAACCGAGCTGACATAGCATGAAGACCAGCCCATTTTGCTGATGAAGCTGGCCCATTGGGCCTTGGACACTTAAAATAAACCTTAATTAAATCTGAAGGCGAAATGCCAAAATTAAATAAGGAGTTAGCACCACCACGTGGGCGCTCCACCTTGGGCAGCTAGCCCGGACCCGTATCCGGTATGTTGACCCGGACGTAGGCGCGGGCCGGCTCCCGTTGCAGACGATCCTTCCCACTACTTAGAAAGTCAAAAGACTATGCCATGTAGGATGGGTAAAAATTCCACACCGATTGGAAAATAAGGCGGCATGCTGCCAAAATTTTCCTGGTCAAGTGGGATTTTACAACAAGGGAAGGACATTCACACATTTGCACCAATGACAGCATTATTCTTGGCATATGAACTGCCACATCTGATGTATACCAGCATGAACATGAATATTCAATGAACATTTCAAGTGCCGAGTTGATTACATGTGACTGGGTATCGACACTAGCCCGACAGACCGTATGTGATGCAAACCGAACAAGAGTTAACCAAATCTGAAGTTAACTTAATTAAATCTGAAAATACATTCAAATTAATCTTAAAACATGCTTAAAACAGATCATTAAAGTTTTAACATTCAACAAAAACCAGATTTAATACAATCTGGAAGAATTGATTCAATACACTTAATCTATTGAAATTCAATTTCCTAAACAAGTGCAAATCAAATAATTCACAACCAATTGAAAAGAACATATGAAGAAAACATTAATGCATATGAAATTCATCTTAAAACATGTCAAATTTAGATCATTAACAATCTGAAGTTCAAGTTTAATCAATTTGAACCAAACTTCAAAAACATTTAAAACATACCGAACGCACCCGAATCGGTATTAAAACACCAACCGACATGAGAAAATTCACATGGAAATGACTCAACACATGTCAACTAAACTTAAACAAGTCAAAATTGATCAACACATTTAAAATGTCAAGTTCAAGCAAAAAATAAAATAAACTTCAACCAATTGAAGTAAAACAAACCAAACAAGCTCAAAACACTTAACATTCAAATCCAAGTCAAATGGAAATATGAAATCAACATTTCAAAACACATCAAAATCCATTCATAAATCAAACATAAATCAACTCCAAACAAAATCTAATCAAACTTTTTTGCATCTCATCGGGCCTGAAAGGCCGGGGCCCTTTGTGTTCTTTACACGCTGTGGATGTGCACGCTCTCGTCAAACAAGATCGCTATGGCAGTTAATCAAGGGTGTTCGAGTGTTTGCTCGATGTAAATGAACATCGGATATTCGCACCATCCGATGGAGAGTGGTCAAAAAATATTTTCATAGGACCCGAACCTTGGTTCTATACTCTTCTAATATCACCCGTACTATCTAGTATTTTTATGGTCTATCACCTATTTTACTAGAAAATTCAGGTACGATATTTTCAACATTCAAAAACAAATCTTTTAAACACATTCCAAAAATCAAAATGATTCCCGAGGTTCCCACAAATTGGCATGCCTGGTGGGACCTCTCTTTCCCTTCATCTCTCTGCCATAGCGATCTGAGAAAGTGCACATCCACTACCTCTTAAAAACACTCTAATCAAGTCAACCTTTTTACAGGTTCAGTGGTGGCTTGTGAAGGTGTCATTTACCTAAAAACTTATGTTGACAATGCAGCGTCAGCTCAATCACGTTGGTGATCAATTTCAGCAAGTTTGCAAAGATCGTGTTGCTCCTGGACTGGCTCGACACCATCTTGGAGTCGCCACCTACTGCTGAGGACATAGCAATGCTACCCCTCACTTTCTACTCCATAATGCGTCTCTAAAAGCTTGGCCTAGACACCGCCAAGTTGCTCCCAGAAAATGTTCTGTTGTCTCCCCCACGTAAGACTTTCATGGTGAATCAGATCACCCTTGAATTTGGGCCCGCACCCACACCCACAGTCATAGTACCTACTCAACTTGCTGCCCTGGCACCTACTATGTCTGCCACAACATTTGTGCCTGCACCTGCTGCCATGCTGACTCCTGCTACAACACCCCTCAACCTGAGGAAGAACATGAGTGAGTGAGGATCCTTTCGGCACCTCAACATCAACAACGTGTGTTGCTCTTGGGACCACACCCACCAAGCGATGCCTATCAAGACTCCTTCTAAGCTTATGGAGGAGAAGCGTAGATGACTACAACCTGTTATCTTGCCGCTTGTCGACAGTTCTTCACTCAGGACTGGCTAGATTACAACAATGGGACCCTTGCTGTGCCCAATGTTAATGCACCAGATGCAAGGGGGAAGTGTAGACCTTCTGCCTGACCCAAGAAATCCAACAAACCAGCAGCTAGAAAGGCCATGGAGAGGGGGAAGCCTTCCCTTCTGAACTTAGAAGACTCAAAAAGGACAATACAGGCAAGGGATCAGCCCTTAGCCTGCCATACTTCGTTAGACTGAGCAGTGGTCTGAGATGACAAGACCCCACAGCTTATCCAACTGGGGGCAGCCTCTCCATCGGATTTTCCCTTCATCTAGCTAACCGATCAGTGGTTCAATGTACAAGGGCTTGACAGCAACCACCTGCCATAAAAAAGAAAGAGACATCAGTAGTCAACCATGACACTGAATCACCTTGGCACTCAATTCTGCCAGCTAGGGGCAAATCCCCATATGAGCTAATGCTATGGAGAGCGGGGGAACAATCCTCTCCTCTGAGTTCTAAAAGCAGGGGCTGGACAGCAGTTCCAAAAATGGCAGCACAGGCAAAGAACCATCCCTCAGCCCACCTTCCCTCATTTGACCAATCAACGGTCCAAGATGAGGAGAACTGGCAGGTGCCACCACCTACCAGCTAGGAATCACCTGTAGTTGGTCAGCCCATTGGCCAATTTTTTTTTCAGCTCTCTACTTAGCTGATCAAGGGCAACATTCTTGTCAGATCCTCTCATCATTGGGCTGGCCAATCAGCAGTTGGAGAGGCCAGGAAGAGGGGGCAGCCCTCTCCTCTAAATTATGAAGTCATATGCTGATCAACAGCTCTAAAGACAACAACTCGGGTGAGGGACCAGGCCTCGACCAGCCTTCCTACATCGGACTGACCAGCAGTCCAAGCTGAACAAAACTTGCAGGTGCCACCACCTACCATGGGAAAATTCTTTGTGAATGCTCGGTTCATTGACCACCCTTTCAAGTTCACTACTTAACCGACTGTGGGTAGACTCCCCGTAGGTCATTCCCTTCACCTGGCTGACCGATCAGTGGTCTGGCCAATGAAGACTTGGCAACAGCCACTTGCCATGATGAAAACATCAATTAGCCCAGCTGTTGGCTTACTACTTTGGCACCCAGCTCCGCCGATTGGGGGCATGTTCCCCACACAAGTTATTCTTCATGGGGAAGTCCATCCAATGGATCCCCTTGCTGACTAGGGGCAAGGTGCTAGACCCTCTACCATGGTCCCTAACTGAATTTGGCTTCTCTTCAATGGAACCAACCTCTATCAAGGTTTGTTGTTCACCATTCCCAGATGAGGGGCTTACGGGAAGAAATCCTAATAGCTGCCACTGCTGAGTACCATTCATGATGCTCCACTGCAGTTTAGGCTACCCCAGCTTAGCTGATTAAGGGAAGCTCCTTGTTGGTCCTTTCCTTCTTCACGCCAACTAGCTAGCAGTCCAGCCCACGAGGATTCAACAGCAAATGCCTGCCGTGAAATTAAACACCAGCAGTCTGAGGCTGCGCCTGCAAAACAACAATAGTAGAGTCTCTTCAAGATTCGAGTCAGACATTAGTCTTGCCATCACCTGATGGTTAGCAATGTGCATTGCCCCTGGAATCTCACTCTCCTGGCTGCCTTCATCCAAACACGATGAGCTCAACTCATTGATCTACTACTTGACAACCAGTTTCTTACTTTCGAGTGGTTGGGTGTCAAAGATAGGGCCCATGCCATGCGCACCATTGTTGCTGCACTAGCTACACAATAGAAGCTCAAGTCTTCTATCCAACTTAAGAAGATCGGCCGACCAATGGCCAAGCAGGACAAGGAGTGGGGGCAGCCCTCTCCTCTGAAACTTGAAAACACGAGCCAACCTACTATGGTTATAAAGGTGGCAGTCCGGGTGAGGGATCAGCTCTTAGCCCGTATTCCTCAACTAGATTGATCAGCCATCTTACCCAGAGAGAGCCGGTAGGCCCCAACACTTGTCATAAAAAGAAATTTTCCTTACATTTGGTTTGTCTGCCGACCGACTCTTCCAACACTTTGCTCTACTGACTGGTGGCAAGTTCCCCGTTCAAGCTACTCCATGCCTAGGGTCCCAGACAGTGGACTCTCATGCCGACCGAGGGCAAGGTTCCAGACCCTCTGCCCAGGTCCTTATATAAATTGGACCGATCTGTGGTCTGACTTGAAGATAGCTAGCAGACAGCAACACCTACCATTAGAAAAATTCCAGCAATTGAGGGGCCAGCTGATCAACATTGTCCATGCTCGGGTCAAGCACCTAAGGGCAGCCTTCTTGTCCAAGCCACTCTCCAACAAGCTGACTGACCAGCGGTCTAGTCCTTAGGTCATCCTACTAACTTACCATTGCTGATTGGTGGCAAGTTTCCCGCACAAGCTACACCCCACCGAGAGCCCCGGACAGTAGACTCTCATACCGACCGGGGGCAAGGATCCAAACCCTTTGCCCCAGTCCTCAATGTGGCTACCAAATACCAATGTTTCCCTAGTGGAGCTTCTACCTTCTAAGCTTGGTCATTTACAATGCTCGTATGCATGCCCTTCCAGGTTGAAACCCTGGCCTTGACCACACTGAGGGCCATTCTTATATTGTTGCCCTATGTCCTCCTTTCCATAACAATTTTTAGAAAATCATCGCCACTTTAACCATTCTGATTATGGTGCTACAAGCCTCTATCACTCACGCCTGTTCAGACTTAGTGATGCTTTGAAATCCCACCACCTTGATCAATCTGATTTTAGTGATTTACAAAAATATTCCCTAGCCTTGGCTTTTCAGCCCACATGGCCCAACAAAAAAAAAACAAACACATACACACACACACACCACTTTCCTCCCATTTCAGATGACTCCCAACACTTTTACCATCTTGGCCATTCTGGCCCGTATGGCCCTAAAACCTCTACTACCCTGATCACCCTAATCTTGGTAGCCTACTCAACTTGCTACCTTGACCACTTGTTCATGCAGCGAGGCTATTGTAAATGCCTCTTTGGCTTCAATAGTCTCTCTCATTCTTGCCTTTTGTGCAAACCTTTAAATCAGCCCCTTTGAGGCTATCTCTCTCATTGGTCCCTCTGTGACCATCTCTTCTCTCTATGCAAGCGCCTTCCATAAAGTCCATCACATTAAGGCTCCTCTTCGCCCCTTTGTGGCACCTTAGTTCTACTCTTTGTGTAGACCCTTGGGAATACAGCCCCCTTGAGGATCCCATTTGCCCCCTTTGTGGCATTTTAGTTCTACCCTTTGTGTAGACCCTTGGGAATCCAGCCTCTTTGAGGCTCCCTTTTGCCTCTTTGTAGCATTTTAGTCTTACCCTTTGTGTAGACACTTGGGAATCCAGCCCCTTGAGGTTTCCATTTACTCCTTTGCAGCATTTTAATTCTACCCTTTGTGTAGACCCTTGGAAATTCAGCCCCTTTGAGGCTTTTGCCCCTTTGTGGCATTTTAGTTATACCCTTTGTGTAGACTCTTGGGAATCTAGCCCTTTGAGGCTCCCCTTCACCTCTTTGCGGCACTTTTGTCCTATCCTTTGTGTAGACACTTGGGAATCAGCCCCTTGAGGCCTCCATTTACTCCTTTGCAGCATTTTAGTTCTACCCTTTGTGTAGACCCTTGGAAATTCAGCCCCTTTGAGGCTTTTGTCCCTTTGTGGCATTTTAGTTCTACCCTTTGTGTAGACCCTTGGGAGTCTAGCCCTTTGAGACTCCCCTTCACCTGTTTGCGGCGCTTTAGTCCTAACCTATGTGTAGACACTTGGGAATCCAGCCCCTTGAAGCTACCATTTGCCCCTTTGTGGCATTTTAATTCTACCCTTTGTGTAGACCCTTGGGAATCCAGCCCCTTTGAGGCTCCCTTTCGCCCTTTGTGGCATTTCAATCTTACCCTTTGTGTAGACACTTGGGAATCAGCCCCTTGAGGTTCCCATTTGCTCCTTTGCAGCATTTTAGTTCTACCATTTGTGTAGACCTTTGGGAATTCAGCCCCTTTGAGGCTCCCTTTTGCCTTTTTGTGGCATTTTACTTCTACCCTTTGTGTAGACTCTTGGGATTCCAGCCCCTTTGAGGATCCCCTTTGCCCCTTTGTGGCATTTTAGTCCTACCCTTTGTGTAGACCCTTGGAAATCTAGCCCCTTTGAGGCTCCCTACTTAGCCATTATGAGGCTCTTTATTGGTCCCTCTATGACCTCTTATTGCTTCCATTTGTGCTAGCTTTTCTTAAAAATCTAGTCCCTTTGAGACTCCATGCTCACCCCTTTGAGACTTTGTTTCTGCCTTTAGTGCAAATGTTTACAAAAGGATAGCTCCTTTGTGGTTCCTTACTAGCCCCATTGTGGCTCTTAAACTTTGCTTTTTAGGCAAGATTGAAGCTCCTTTGTGTTAGCTTCATGAGCCTTCATTAGACCTTCATGCCAAGTTGCCTTTCATACTTGGATTGGTCTTATCTTTTTTTCTTCCCCTTTGAGTAGGTTTCAAATTCTGACCCTCATGCCAAGTTACCTTTCATACTTGGATTGGTCTTATCCTACTTGAAATCCCCTTTGAGTAGGTTTCAAATTTTGACCCTCAGGCTAAGTTACCTTTCTCACTTGGATTGGCCTTATCCTGCTGAGGAAACACCTTTATGATGGTTTCTCCACTTATCCATTTAAAACCTCCCTTTTGTGTCAGTTTTAAGATTAGACCCACATGCCAAGTTGCCCTCCGCACTTGGATTGGCCTCATCCCCTTGAGAAATCCCCTTTGTGTCAGTTTCTCCATTCACCTAGCTAAAGCCCCCTTGTGTTAGGTATCTCAACTCTTCTCGAACCCCCATGTTGAATTACCTCTAATTTTGACTTGGTTCATTCTTCTGGAATATGGCTTGAGGGAAGCCTTGATTCCCTAAAAAAAAAGAAAAAGAGATGAAAAAAAAGAGAATGGGCTAAAAATGGAGATGCCTGATGGACTTAGTCAATCAAACACCATGATTGGCTAAGGGTAAAAATGTCAAAATAATCTAGTCAAGGTGAAAACCTACAAAGGCGCCTTGGGCAAAATTGGATAACCCTGCTATGTGAAAATCCTACAATGGGACGCACAGACAAAAGTGAAAAGGGGTCAACCTGGGTGAAAAACTCCGCAAAGGAGCAATCAGGTTGATAAGAAAAACAAAATAATCAACTTGGACAAGCCCCCAACCTAACAAGATGGGTGGGTTCATCCCCCTAATTTTATTAGAGAGGAGATCCGAGTTGCCAATGACGAAAAGGCTCTCATAGGCTCATCTACCTTGTAGTAGAAATATGCCAGGGAGACCATACCTGAGGCAACGAGGAAGACCATCTCCCGCCTTTAAAATTTGAGGGAAGTTCCCACACTTCATCTGGAAAGGGACGAAGGGTAATACCCTACTCTACTCTCACTCATTCTTACCCCTTCAGTCATTCTTTTGACTTTAGCAATCCCACCATCTTGATCATTCCGATCCTGATGGTCCATAAATAAAAAACTTTCTCCAATCTTGACTATTCAGTCCACACGTCCCATAAAAACTCATACTGTCACGACCTTTCCTGGTCTGAACAATTTTTGAAATTAATTCAAACCCATACCACCCTGACCATTCCGGTCTTGTTGGTCTACAAGCTTCCACGTTGTCATGACCATCCAGTCTTGATGACCTACAAAAAACATGCATTATCTGGACCATCATTCCAGGGAACCTTCAACAAACTAACCATCTTGGCGAGGTTGGTCTTGTATGGCTTTAACACTCTCACTACCTTGATCATCCCGATCTCGGTAGCCTACACAACTAGTTGCCTTGACTACTTGTTCTTGAAGCTCCAAACAAGCCTTCTACAATGCCACTTTGGCTTCCATAGCCCTACTTTAGTCCTACACCATGTGTAGACCTATGGGACACCAACCCCTTTGAGGCTCCCATTCACCCCTTTGTGGCACTCTATTCCTACACCTTGTGTAGACCCATGGGACACCAGCCCCTTTGAGGCTCCCATTCGCCCCTTTGTGGCACTCTATTCCTACACCTTGTGTAGACCCATGGGACACCAGCCCCTTTGGGGCTCCCATTCGCCCGTTTGTGGCACTTTAGTCCTACCCTTTGTGTGGACCCTTGGGAAATCAGCCCCTTTGAGGCTTCCATTCGCCCCTTTGTGGCACTCTATTCCTACACCTTGTGTAGACCCATGGGACACCAGCCCCTTTGAGGCTCCCATTCACCCCTTTGTGGCACTATTAGTCCTACCCTTTGTGTGGACCCCTAGGAAACCAACCCTTTGAGATTTCCTACCGGACCCTTTGTAGTCCACAAACTTTGCCTTGTAGGCAAGCCCGAAATCCCTTTGTGTTGGTTTTACAACCTTATTAGGCCCCCAGGCCAAGTTTCCCCTAGCACTTGGATTTGTCTCATATTCACTCGACCCTCATGCCAAGTTGTTTTCCCCTACTTGGATTGGTCTTGCCTTGATTGAAACTCTCTCTGTGTCAGTTTCAAAAATTTTACCCTCAAGCTGAGTTGTCTTAGGCACTTCGATTGGTCATATCTTGTTTGAAACCCCTTTGAGATAGTTTCAGTATTAGTCCTCCATGCCAAGCAGCCTTCAGCACTTGGATTGGTCTAATCCTGTTTGGAACCTCCTTTGCATTGGTTTCGCACCTATTTGATTAATCCCTCATGCCAAGTTGCCTTTTGCACTTGGATTGGTCTTATCCTTGTTAGGAACCCCCTCTGTGTTGGTTTCTCCACTCACTTGTTTGAAGCCCCTTGATTGGTTTCACAACTTTGGTTGGACCCCCGTGTTGAGTTATCACTAATCTCAACCTGGTTCATTCTATTTTCATATGGCTTGAGGGAAGCCTTAATTCCCTATACAACAGAGAGAGAGAGAAAGAAAAGAAAGTGAAAAATAAGAAAAAAGAGAGAGAGAAAATAAAAAAATAAGAAAATAAAATAAAATAAAAGAAAGAAAAGGAAAAAAAAGGAGAAGAAAAGAAGAGAGAAAACCTGGCTAGAGTGAAAACCTGATAGGGCACTCTAGGTAAAATTAGGTAACCCCGCTACATGAAAACCTCTCTGGAGGCGTGTAGGCAAAACATCAAGGGGGCTGGTCTGAGTGAAAATCTTGCAAGAGACAGTCAGATCAGTAAGAAAAAAAACAAAACGAAAAAAAAACAAAAAAATGAAAGACTAGCTCATTCAGAGAGCTTGCTTGTTGGGGAGCACACAAGAATTCACACCATCAAATGTGCCTATTGAATGGAGGATGGGAAACCAAACACAAAAAGAAGCCAAGGCTGGTCATGTACAAGGGCCCAAGCCCTTCTCAGTCCTGAAGAAAGCTCATGTAGCAGAAGCAGTGGATAGATTGCCAAGGACAAAGCAGAACAAATATCGGAGGCCAACTTACATGGGCAGTCCCTTCTCGACTCCCATCTCCAAGAAACTGTCCATGGGGGGCATTTTTTGGCATCAAATTTTTCCGCTTAGCTTGCTTGATACAAGTTTCATCAATGCCGAAGCTGGTGCAGAAAATCTGACCCAGATTCAAACAATTCATGAATAGATGATGTAAACAGGGTTTGGAAATGCCTTGGCATGGATTTACATGTTACAAATGGCCAAGATAATGTGCTCATTACATAGCCCCGGTCAAGAGCTTCGCAATGGTGCCCAAAACATGAAAAACGGACACCGGAAGGCCGAAATGACCATTTTGCCCCTGACACTTTGGGACAAATTGGAACTCTAACATGGAATTCCAACTTTACCACATTGTCAGGATTGGATAGATCTAGGCAACGCACTAAACGGATCGAAAATCCGACCCCCGGATGAAGAGATATGCAAGAAAGAGCAAATCCGGACGGAAAGCCGTATGTTCTCGCACCAGGGGCATAATGGTCCGATTAGCTCTGGATCGACCCATGGGCTGAAAATTTCAATTTTCATGACCCAAAACTTTGATCTCATGAATATTGATGCATGGAAAATAAATTTGGCCAATGGGAGAAGGTAATTGCACTCAGATACCGTTTTCAGCATTATCGACGGCCGAGATCGCACCGATCAGAGAAACTAGCTAAATTAAGTGATCCGTTGCAATTCAAGTGATCTCAACCACACATCAGGATAGAGCATAAGATCAATGGCCATCAGGGCATGATCTGGAAATTTTTTTGAAGTCAATTTGTGATTTATTTAATTGGTTTTGGTCGGAATTAATGCTAGCCGTTGGATCGGGAGCACTTTGATTAAACCAGGGTTAAACCTAACCCAAGATGGGCTAACCCAACCTGTCATGGCCGAACCCCATCCTCCCTCATCTGATGTGTGCGCAAGAAGCCCTAGAAAATAGGGGAGGGAGGCACACCCACCTCCTCCTTCCTTGGCTGGTGGGTCCCACTCAACCACTTCCCTCAACCACCTCCCATGGCTTATCCCTATCTCTCCCTTGGTTTATCTTCATGATAACTAATCCTACAACTAACCAAGCTTATCCTCATCCAAGCCTTGGTCGAACCAGCCTTCTTGCCACATGTCATGTGCGCACATCTCCTTGAAAGAAGGAGAGGGTGCGCACCCTTCTCTCCCTCTCTTTCTAGTTGGCGCACAATCACCTCAACAACCTCCCTTGAGTTATCCTTATCTTCCACAACCTACCTTGAGTTATCCTTATATCCTCTCAACAACCTCAAGCCTTATATCCTCCTGGAGATGGCGCCCCTCAGCCCCTATAAAAGCCCCCTCAGCTGGCCATGTGCAGGACAAGCTGATCACCCTGCGGAAGCCCTGCCTCTCCTCCCTCTACCCTGCTCCCAGACAGCTTCTCCTTGCTTGGACATCTTCATCAGCAAGTCAGCAACCTCTCCAGACCCCTTGTGGTGTTCTGAGTTAATAAGAAGAAGGAGAAAAGGCCTCCCTCCAGCAGGCGTGCCAGCAGCAGGTGCAACCAGCCCACCTGATTGGTGTGCCAACTTCAGCAAGTGCAGCAAGCTCTCTTCATTACTTTGCTCCATACATCAACATCAGCAAGGATAATACCCCCTTTTCTCATCCAAGAGCAAGAGAATAAGGGTTTGGTAGCACCTTCAGCCCATCATCTTCAACACCACCTGCAGTGCAAGAGAGAAGAAAAAAAACCGGTGAGTTGAAAGAGTGTGTTCCGATGTAGCCTTTTAATTCAACTCTTCCCCTTCTCTTATCTACCCCTCTCCATGGTGACATACCCTATGAGTAATGCCCATTCAGCCCCCTTTGAGTGCCCTTCACGTTTTTCTACAGAAAGCCCTAAGTGTACCCTCTATTTGGCCATCACAAAAAACAGCCCCTTGCTGCCCCTTAAAATAGGCCTCTGAACCAGCCCCCTTGTGCACCCTTTTGGCCCTCCATGTTGGCGTCTAAACCTTCTAATATCATGCTTGGTTTGACCCCACTGATGGTCACTTGGACATGCACCTCCTGCCTTTCCCAATCAGGCCCCGAATGGCATGCAAAACAGGCCCCCTTGCTGGCCCAAGTTCTGCCCCCTTGTGAGCACCCATGTCAGGCCCCTTTGATGGCCACCTAGTTTGCCCTATGTGCAACACACCCAATACAGCTTCTACAGCACCCCCAAACAAACCAAACATCCTATTTGATGTGTGGAAGGAGGGTCGACGCTTTGAGACTCTTGGAATCCGCCGGACGGACCGAGACTACTCGGGCGGGCCTTCAATTCTCATGCCCTTTGTGCATTCCTAAAACCAGTCCTAGTTCATACCTAAACCTACCCCTTGTGCAGTCCTACCAAAGCTCACCTAAACAGCACCTTATCCAACCCATTCCAGCCCCTGCGAGGCTCACCTAGCCCGCTGCTACAACAAGATGTCAAGGTGCAAAAATGGAGGGCAAATCAGGCCAACCGGGCCATGGAGGTGCAAAGCAGGCCCATTGGGTCATGAAGTTCAAAGCAGGCCGCCAGGACCCATGAAGCTCAAGATTGGGCCAACCGAGCTGACATAGCATGAAGACCAGCCCATTGTGCTAATGAAGTTGGCCCATTGGGCCTTGGACACTTAAAATAAACCTTAATTAAATCTGAAGACGAAATGTCAAAATTAAATAAGGAGTTAGCACCACCACGTGGGCGCTCCACCTTGGGTAGCTAACAAGGGAAGGACATTCACACATTTGCACCAATGACAACATTATTCTTGGCATATGAACTGCCACATCTGATGTATACCAGCATGATCATGAATATTCAATGAACATTTCAAGTGCTGAGTTGATTACATGTGACTGGGTATCGACACTAGCCCGACAGACCGGATGTGATGCAAACCGAGCAAGAGTTAACCAAATCTGAAGTTAACTTAATTAAATCTGAAAATACATTCAAATTAATCTTAAAACATGCTTAAAACAGATCATTAAAGCTTTAACATTCAACAAAAACCAGATTTAATACAATCTGGAAGAATTGATTCAATACACTTAATCCATTGAAATTCAATTTCCTAAACAAGTGCAAATCAAATAATTCACAACCAATTGAAAAGAACATATGAAGAAAACATTAATGCATATGAAATTCATCTTAAAACATGTCAAATTTAGATCATTAACAATCTGAAGTTCAAGTTTAATCAATTTGAACCAAACTTCAAAAACATTTAAAACATACCGAACGCACCCGAATCGGTATTAAAACACCAACCGACATGAGAAAATTCACATGAAAATGACTCAACACCTGTCAACTAAACTTAAACAAGTCAAAATTGATCAACACATTTAAAATGTCAAGTTCATTTAAAAAATAAAATAAACTTCAACCAATTGAAGTAAAACAAACCAAACAAACCAAACAAGCTCAAAACACTTAACATTCAAATCCAAGTCAAATGGAAATCTGAAATCAACATTTCAAAACACATCAAAATCCATTCATAAATCAAACATAAATCAACTCCAAACAAAATCTAATCAAACTTGTTTGCATCTCATTGGGCCTGAAAGGCCGGGGCCCTTTGTGTTCTTTACACGATGTGGATGTGCACGCTCTCGTCAAACAAGATCGCTATGGCAGTTAATCAAGGGTGTTCGAGTGTTTGCTCGATGTAAATGAACATCGGATATTCGCACCATCCAATGGAGAGAGGTCAAAAAATATTTTCACAGGACCCGAACCTCGGTTCTATACTCTTCTAATATCACCCGGACTATCTAGTATTTTTATGGTCTATCACCTATTTTACTAGAAAATTCAGGTACGATATTTTCAACATTCAAAAACAAATCTTTTAAACACATTCCAAGAATCAAAAAAGATTCCCGAGGTTCCCACTGGGGACATTCTGACGGTGCTGCAAAGAGGTGGTCCACGTGGGGACCGATCTGAAAATAAGTTGGTTCACACGGGAACCGAGTTGAAAAGAAAGGTGGTTCACACAGGAACCAGTTTATAAGTAGAAAAGAGTGGTTCATGCGGGAACCAAGTTGAAATTAAAAGAAACCAAGTCAAGTCCACATGGGTGATAATCTTAAATAAAGAGTAAACAACAAGTTGTAAAGGTAAATGAACATGAGAAAGTTGAAAGACAAGCCAGTTCGCATGGGAACCAAGTCGAAAAACAACTAGTTGCAAGAATCAATCAAGCTAGCATGATTAAAGACATTGATTGTCCCACCGTAGTCACCAAAAAGCTGTCGACTCTAGAAAAGGTGATGATAGAATAGGGGAAAGGAGTGAATCGAAAAACACTCGGAAAGTGGTAAAATCCTCACCTCGGTCCCACACTCACATTGATCGCCGAACTTTCATCTCACGGTGTCGCTCGAGCACTGGAGACGGTTCGGGTCATGTGGGAGGAGAGTGAGGAATATAATGACTTAGAACATGAATAAAGAGATTGTATTCACCAGTGTTGACTCCAGAAATGGGTTCCGGATTGGCACCTCAAGAGAATGTGAAAGATGGAATAAGGGAAAGGAAGTGATTTGAAAAACACTCAAAAAGTAGTAAAATTCTCACCTCAGTTCCACACTCACATTGATCCCCGAACTTTCATCTCACGGTGTCGCTCGAGCACCGGAGATGGTTCGGGTCATGTCGGAGAAAAGTAAGGAATAAATAAACTTAGAACATGAATAAAATATTGGAGTGGTCGCCAGGAGCAGTGGGCTCCGCTTTATGGAATTAAAAATAAAAGATGACTGTGTGTACCTTAGCGCGGGAGATTGAGATGTGAGTTCAACCTTCTTCTTCTTCGATGGCCGATGAAGAAGAGTCTCCAACGATGCTAGCTTGATGTATTTGTGCAACTAGAAGACAATAAGACAAGAAAACAAGTGAAGAAGGATTAGAACTGAGTGAAGTGTAGTAACTTGTAAAAACAATAACATAAAATGGCAGTTGAAAACAAACTCACTAGATTCGGGGTTAGCCCTAACCCCTTTTTCTTGTTTTTTTGTGATATATGAACTGATAAAAAATAGAATAAAAATAATGCTTAAATATGAACTAAATTATATGAATGAAGAGTTAGCAAAGATAATATGGATGATTAAAGATAACACAACCCAAGCAAAGTGGCAACTGGGTTGGACAGATTCAATGTAAATTGGTGTGACTTTGATGTAAAGACTGTAATAGACAGCACCAATGTCAGAATCGAGTGACGTTTATTTCAAAATAAAGATAACTCACCAAGGGTGGTTTGAGATTAAGACAACTTTGCTTTAATATTATGATAAATAATCTGAATTTGCCTAATAAGCCGGATCTTGGACAGTGATGTTCTGGAAACTCCCAGCACAACTTTGATGTAGGACATGCTATGGGAACCACATATATATAAACTGAATGATTCTTGTTGAAGATAAAAGAGAACTCACTGGGAAACAATTTCTATGAAGTATGTATAGGCTTAATTTACCATTAAATGTATTGAAATTGACTGAGAAGATGATGACTTAGAAGAGAAGACTTCGGATCTGTCTGTGCAGCGCCGGTGTTGAAGCTATAACAAGCAAAGGAAATGTCAGAATTGATCTAAATTTGTTTGAGATGAAATATATATTGATAAAGCACACTTATTCTGAAGGAAGTCAGGCCGTAAAATGGCTAGATAGATCTGTAGAAGCCGATGATCAGCAGCGCAGCACGTCAGAGCATAGACCGACTTCTTCTTCACTTTGGGATGATCTCCGAGCACCGGGATGAAGAGAGAATGATTTGGGGAGGTTGGGATGAGACTAGGGTGGTTGTAAGACTAGAAAAAGAGTGCTGGAGGTTGGGGATGCCGTTCTTAAGTCGTTCATATTAGTCTCCTTTTATAGGGGATGAGAAACATGTCAAAAAATAGCAAGTTTTGATACATCCAACCATAGGCTGGATTTCCTCCATTTAATGCTGCTAATTTTTTATCTTGAGGCATCTAGAAACTTACCCAAATGATCGAGAAGGATTGAAAACCGTGGATCACCTTCCCCATGTTCAAAATATGTCTCCACTTGAAGAGGAAACAAATCCGGTCTAAAAATAGCAAGTTTTGATGTATAAGACAACAAGTTGGATTGCCATCATTAGATGATGCTAATTTTGGCCATGAAGCTTCAAGATACTTTACCAAGTGATATGTAGGAAGAAAAAGGAAGATAAGGTCGTGAATTGGTCAGGTATGTGCCTAATCGGCTAGGCTTGCATGCAATTGGGCTTGATCGATGCTACATGCGGGTAGAACTACATGTCTGATTTCTAAAGGACGCTGCGGAAAAATGGGAGATAAAAATTGAATGTCATTTGTTGCATTGAAAAGAGGACTCATAGAGGAAGATTATTGATGTTGAAGACTTCTTCATTGGACATCCACAAAATCTTCTGAAAATTTTTAATTTAGAGGATATGCTGGGAAAAGCATAATTTGGCACACAACTAAGCGGCGCAACCTTGGTGCAAAGACCACAAAGTGAAACATGAAAGTTAGAATGGGCTCTCATTTGGGAATAATGAATTTGATTAGAGATCAACAACTCTTTCTTAGATTTTTAGTGAACTCCTTGGCACATCCAAAAGGATCGTTCAACTTGATTTTGATGGTCTAAAAAAGATGTTGCCAATAAAATAAGAGTTTAAGCCCCAATTAAGGCCAAATTGGCGTGTCTACAGCCAGGTGCCGTGGGCTCTACTTTATAGAATAAAAGACAAGATTGAGTTGACCATTTATCTTAGAGCGGGAGATGATGTGTGAGTTCAACCTTCTTCCTCATCGGCCGGCCGATGAGGAAGAGTCCAACCGGTGCTAACTTGATCAATCTGTGCAACTTAGAACAATAAAACAAATGAAGGGTTTGATTAGACTTGGGAGAAGTGTAGAAACTGTATGAAAGGAGATGAGAAAGAAGCAATCGGGTTTGGACTCACCGGATTCAAGGTGAGCCTTAACCCCTTTTTTGTATTTTTAGTTTTGTAAATTATACAAACTAACTAAAAGATGTTCTAACAAGTAAATGAACTAAGTTAAGAGAAACTTATGGGATGAAATGGCTTGAGTTGATGCCGAGATGAATGAAACTAGCTGGTTCGGGTAGCCTTGCACCCTTCTGGTGTGACTTTGGTGCAGAAAATTCTATGGATTACCCCAATGTTAGAATTGAGTGCCATTTATTTCTATGGATGAAGAACTTGGAGATTAAGAGATCTCCTGTTGATGACTTCTCCGGAATACGCTTGTGAAAGCTTGTAGAAAATATGTAAATGAATAGATATAGAAAATAGAACCTGGATGTATGCCCTAGGTGCAGCAACCACCACGGACAAACGACAAGTAGTTATAGAGTGCTGCTAGTTGATAATGAAAGAGAACGAGGATAGGAACAATTCTTTTATTGACTACTTTCGCAGTAGAAGCCCCAAATTTTATGTAGAAGCCTATGAAGTTCGGTGATGTAAAGCGCATGGATCGGGCCTTCTTCTTCACTTCGGGATCGATCCCTCGACGTTGGCTCAGATTTGAACATCAAGATGGCCTCGGGAGGGAGCTTGGATGACCTCAGGGTGAGCTAGAGCATGGGTGGTAACCCTGGGTCATTGGGAATAACCTGGTATTTATAGATGGATACCGGTGCAAATTAGGGAAACTGGCTGACCGCGCCCTCACCCTGAGGGTGCGGTCAGCGTGCCCCCACCTTAGGGGCACATTCGGCATTTTATTTCTAAAAAAATGTGGAAGCTTCCAAAAATTGCTAAAAAAAATCGGTTGATAAGATGAATGCACCCCCGACTTGGGGGCGTGGTCAAAATAAACAATTTTTAATAGGGGAAACTTTCTGAAAACTGGTTTAGAAGGTGCTAATTAAGGCAATTTCTGGTTTCCAAAATCGACCACGCCCTCAGTCCAGGGGTGTGCAGACCGCTCCCTCGGTCAGAGGGCATGCAAGCCGCGCCCTCACAATGAGGGCGCGGTGACCGCACCCTCCCTTTTCAAGGGGGCAAGGGTGTGGTATACTCTCTCTCCTGCGCACGTGTTTCGCGTGCTATAACTTGCAAATGGGATGTCCGATTCAACTCCCATTTGTTGTGTTGGAAAGAGGGCCTTCAACTGCATCTCCTAAATTTGGTAAACCGGCATGACTCCTGAGGCATTTTCACTGGGCTTTAACTACCGGTTTACCTTCCCACGGAAAGCTAAAAATAGAGGCGATAATCCAAAAAGGCACGGTTTCGATCGAGGAATCTCGAGTGAACTCAGAATGACTTAAAATGATAGCCGAATATGTTTGGTATGATCAAAAACTTAGAATCATCGAAAAACCAAAATTAATCCGGTATACGTGAGATGATGCTCAAAAAAATCGGGAATAACCGAGAAACCCTAAGATCAACCGATACGGCTGTGTGGCCCCGGTTGATGATAATGTACGGCTGAGATCGACCTGGATGACCCGAAAAGGCCCAGTGATGACCTGAGAGGCCTAACACGTAGTCCAGGATAGCCGTGTGAACACGGATCGAAAAGCCATAATGAAAAGCCGTTATAGACCGGCGTCTACTGAAATGACTTGTTGGAAACCCTGAATGTTACAGAACACACACGGAACTCCTGAGACCTTGAATTATGGACCATTCAAGGCCAGTCATTGTGCATGCTTCGTGTTTTCATGATTAACGTGCGGCTCTCACTTGAAGGTTATGGCATTACTTCGAAAATCATCGGTCCATTCCCAACTTACTGGGGTCTTCACCAACATCCTTAGCTCATCTCCACAAGGTGATCCGGATCAGATAATGGTCAAATAAAGGATACTGCCAATGAAATAGGAGTCTAGGACTCCGAATCAGGCCAAATTGGTGTGTATACAAGCTCAACTCTAAATTGATATATGATTTGAATTCACATGTTTTAATATGGATTTCTGATGCTTTAATGTCTTTTAATGTGTTCTTTTCAATTGGTTATGAATTATTTTGTTTTCACTTAAACAATTGAATTCCATTTAATTAAGTGTATTGGATTAAATTTTCTAGATTGTGTTAAGTTTGATTTTAGTTGAATGTTGAGGTGTTAATGGCCTGTTTTAAATGTGTTTTATGGTTGATTTGATTTTAGATTCAGATCTTGTTGATTTATGTTCAGATTTGATTAATTGATGTTCGGTTCGCATCACATCCTATTTGTCAGGCTAGTGTTGATGCTTGGTCACACCAAGTCAAGTTAACATTTGAAATGTTCACTGAATTGTATGTCGGTGTATATCAGATGTGGCAGTTCATATGTCATGTATCATGTTGTCCATATACTGAATGTATGCCTATGTCCTTCCCATGGTATAAAGTTCAACTAAACTGGGAAAATTTTGGTAGCATGTCACCTTATTTTTTGACCGGTGTGAAGTTTACTTTTCCTACATGGCTTAGTCTTTTGACTTTCCACGTAGTGGGAAGAATCTATCTGCAATGGGAAGCGTGTCCCATGCCCAGGTCAGCATTGTAGACACGCCAAATTGGCCTAATTTGGAGTACCAGACTCCTTTTCCATTGGTGATATCCTTTATTTGATTGTTATCTGATATGGATTACCTCGTGGAGATGAGCTAAGGACGTTGGTGGAGCCCCTCGTGAGTTGAGAATAGACCGATGATTTCTGGAATAATGCCATAACCTTCAAGCAAGAGCCGCGCGTAAACCGTGAAAACATGAAGCCTGCTTGATGACCGACCTTGAATGGTCCATACTTGAACATCTCGGGAGTCCCGCATGTGTTCTGTAACATTCAGAGTTTCCGAGAAGTCATTTCGGTAGGCATTGGTCTGTAACAGCTTTTCGTTATGGCTTTTCGATCCGTGTTGACACGGCTATCCCGAATCACGTGTTAGGCCTTTTCGGTCATCACCGGGTCTTTTTGGGTCATCTAGGTCACCTATAGATATATTTCATCAACCGGGGCCATACGGCCGTTTCGGTCGATTTTAGGGTTTCCCGACTTTTTTGAGCTTCAGTTCACGTTTACCGGGTTAATCTCAAAATTTTCAATGATTTCAGGTTTTCTGACCATTCCAGACATGTTTGGTCATTATTTTAAGTCATCCCGAGTTGACTTGAGATTCCTCGACCGGAACCGTGCCCTTTCGGATCTCCGCCGTGGTTTTCGGCTTTCCACGAGAGGGTAAACCGGTAGAAAGCCCTGTGTGAACATCTCGGGAGTCATGCCAACTGGTTTATTGACTTGAGGAGCTGTGGTTTAATGCCCACTTTCCAACGCAACAAACGAGAGCTAAATCAGACGTGCCATTTGCAAGTTACAACCCACGGAACGCGTGTGCAAGAGAGAGAGAGAGTGTACCACGCCTCTACCCCGCTTGAAATGGCAGGGTGTGGTCACCGTGCCCTTACACTAGGGGCGTGCCCTACACACCCTCAGTTCGGGGCATGCCCTGCGTGCCCTTGGTCTCTTTGAAACGTGGGGGCACGGTCTGTTTCCAGAAATCGGAAATTACCCCGATTAGCACCTTCTAAACCGGATTTTGGAAAGTTTCTTCCACTAATTATCATTTATTTTGACTGTGTCCCTGGGTCGGGGGCGCGTTCATCTTATCAAGTCTGATTTTTAGAAATTTTTGAAAGGTTCCGGTGATTTTTAGCATGAAACGCGTAATGCGTTTCCACTCTCTTTGAAACAGGAGGGCGCACTTGCGCGTCCTCACCTCCTTTGAAAGCTGGGGGCGCGGTCGGTTTAGTTTCCATATTTTGCACCAGTTTCCATTCTCTATAAATTGAGGGCTATTCCCAATGAACCAAGGTAGAACCCCCTGACTAGCTCATCCTGAGGTTTTCCAAGCTCCCTCCCGAGGCCGTCCCAATGTCCAAAACCGATCCGACGTCAAGAGCTTGATCCCGAACTGAAGGATAAGCCCGATCCATGTGTTCTAGAGAAACCAAGCTTCATCAGCTTCTGTAGAAAATATGGGGCTCCTGCTGCTAAAGTCTTCAACAAAAGAGTTGTTCTTCTCTTTATTCTCTTTCATCTGCAACTGGCGACACTCAATTCCATCTTGCCGTCTATCCATGGCGACTGCTGCACTTAGGGCATGCATCCAGGTTCTGTTCTTCCATATCTGTCCAGTTTCATATTTTCTACAGGCTTGTACAGATGTATTATGGAGAAGTCATCAACAGGAGATCTCTTCCACTCCAAGTTCCCTATCCATAAAAACAAACAAAATTCGATTCCTACATCAGGGTCTCCCGTAGGATTCTCTTCACCAAAGTCGCGCCCGAAAGGTGTAAGGCTATCCAAACTGACCTTCTTCAACCAACTCGACTTCGACTCAAGCCAATTCACTTTATAAGTTCTTCTTAACTCATTTCATTTAGTCTATTTGTTTGTTAAAACATTTTTTAGTTTAACTTGCATCATTTTTACATAACCAAAAACATAAAAGGGGTTAAGGCTCATTTTGAAGCCGGTGAGTTCGATTTCAATTGCTTATTTCTCATCTTTTGTTACAGTTTCTACACTTCTATCATGTCTAATCAAACTCTTCACTTGATTCATTGTTTTAAGTTGCACTGATCGATCAAGCTAGCACCGGTTGGACTCTTCTTCATCGGCCGGCTGAAGAAGAAGAAGGTTGAACTCACATATCAATTTCTCGTACCAAGGTACACACGGTCATCTAACTTAATCTCTTATTCAATTCCATAAAGTGGAGCCCGCGACTCCTAGCGACCACCTCTTTTATTCATGCTTTAAGTCAATTCATTCCTCACTCTCCTCCCACATGACCTGAGCCATCTCCAGTGCTCGAGCGACGCCATGAGATGAAAGTTTGGGGATCAATGTGAGTGTAAGACCGAGGTGAGGATTTTACCATTTTATGAGTGTTTTTCGATTCACTCCCTTTCCCCTATTCTATCATCACCTTTTCTTGAGGTGCAGATTTGGAACCTATTTTTGGAGTCGCCAATCATATTGGAAATTTGTCCAGGCTAGCCACCCAATGGAGCATCCACAATTGGACTAACTCCTTAATTAATTTGGCATTTCGCATTCAAAATTTAATCAAGGTTCATTTTAAGTGTCCAAGACCCAATGGGCCATCTTCATGTGTCATTAGCATAGTGGGTTGGTCTTCATGTCATGTTGACCTAGTTGGCCCAATTCAAGCTTCTTGTCTTCATGGCCTAGTTGTCCTGTTTTGCACCATGTTTAGACCTATTTTTGCAATTGCTTTCTTACTATAGAAATGGGTAAATAGAGCATCAGAGGGGCTGGAATGGACTTGTGGAGGTGCTATTTGAAAGAGTTGGGAAGGAGACTGCACAAGGGGTAGATTTAAGGCAAATTTGAAAAAGTTGATTAGGTGCTGCACAAAGGGCATATAGATGAGGATTTCAACCTCAAAGGGGCTGTTTGGTGTTGAAATGGAAAAGTCCACACAAAGGGGGCTGTCTTGGTTGGATTTGAGAAGTCGCTTGGGAGAAACTTGTCCCATCTTGTGGATCTAAGAATGCCCAAGACATCACCCTCTCCTCCAGTCAAAATGAGGAATCAAGAGCCCACCCGGGGAGACTTGGACCATCTTGTGATCCAAGAATGCCCGGGACATCACTCTCTTTTCTTCAATGGACAAAGGGGCTTAATAATAGACAGATGTAGGGCCAAATATAATAGCTACTGTTTGAATGGCCAACATGGGGGCTGATGGCAAGTTATGCAGGTACCTATTTAGGTGGCCAGTAGAGGGGCTGTTTAGATGACCTGATTAGGAGGTGTTTAAAGACCTATTTGTGGGACCAACAGGGGGGGTCTTAATAGGTGGTGTCCAGGGAGCCAGAAATGGGACTATATTGAGGTATATTTAGGGACCTATTTAGGTGACAAATGGAGGGGTCAGACAGGGACAGACTTGGGTCTGCAAGGGGGCCTGGTTTGGGTGCCATTTCGGGTCTATTTGGATAGCCAACAATGGGATAAGACAGGGACTGAAATAAGGGGGTAGCAGAGGGTAGAACATAGTGTGTTTATGAAATGCATAAGGGCCTGATTGGATGGCCAAGATGGTGCTGGTTTAAGGGGACAGCAAGGGAGGGTCGAACAGTCCTCAAAGGGAACAAATTTGGGTGCTGTTTTGGGCATGATTCAATAGCTTTGAAAGAAGGCAATAGGGGCTCTCTATGGGTTCACAAAGAGCTGAGAATGAAGGCATTGTGAATGGCCATGGAAGAGGCCAAGGGGAAGAGAAAGAAGAGGGAAGGAAGAGAAACAAAAGAACAAAGTAGAAGCTACTTCCTCTTCTCACCTTTCTTTTGCATAAGCTTTGTTGAAAGTAAGATGAAAGCCACAAAATGGGGACCTTATGATGCTAGTATTGCTGCTATTGAAAGAATAAGAAGCTCCTACTGATGCTGGAGATGAGAGGGGATGGAGCCTTCTTGCTGTTGAATATGGGAGAAGGTTGGCCTTCACCTTCTTCTTCTTCATCTCCTTGGCGCACAAATGTTGCAGCAGGGGCTGTTGTTGCTCTACTTATTGTCATCCTTCTTCTCCTTGTGCAGGTGCTATAGCTTGCTGGTGAAGATGGAACACCAAAGAAAGAAGTAAGAGAGATGGGTTTCGACTAGGGCTGGTGAGGAGAGAACGAGGCAGAGCTAGCATAGGGTGAGTGTTTCTTGGGCATGACCAAGGCTACATGGGAGTTCTTTTTATAGAAGAACGTGGCACCATCTGTAGGAGGAGATAAGGCCATGAGGGTGAGAGTCCTAATGCCTAAAAAGTCCTATTTTAACAATACTCCTAAATGGGCAAGACATCTAACCAAAGGTGAGGTGCGGCTAGACCAAGCAAGGCTACGCACTAGGAGGTGGAATGGGCTGGAGTTCGGCCAAAGACTAGAAAGTCAGCTCAATTTTGCACCATCTGATGGTTAGGATGTGGCTCAGATCATAAGGCTCAGATGGGATAATGACAAGGGTCAGGTGGAGAGAGTCCTAGCGCAAGAAGACCTCTCATCAGCTAGGTGTGTGTGAGATGAGCAGCTGGCGCACCAGCCCCTACTTTGTAGGGCATCTTGCACACATGGCAGCAGGGGAAGAGTTGATATTCAGCCAGATGATGGCCATTTGATGAGATACGATATTTTTGAAGTAAGATGAAGATAATCTCCAAGGAGATAATGATAAGTTGGAGATAGGATAAGAAGACAAGAGTCCTATCTCATGAAGAAGTCTTTAACAAAAAGAATTCCAACCAAAAGAGGAGTGTGGGCAAGATTGAATTTTGCCAAAATCAAGTGAGGATGAAGGTAGTTCGGCTAGACATCAGGCACTAGATGCAAGGATATGAGGATCAATATGGTCCGGCCATCTAAATGCTCCCAATCAGACAACTATCATTAATTTTGGTCAAAAAATTAATTAAACACACCTAGAATTAATCCATAAAATATGAAATAAGCTATGATGACCATTTATCTTATGCACCATCCAGATGTGTGGCCATAATGTCTTGAATAGTATCAGATCTTCTGATTTTATCGATTTCCCCGATCGATGTGATCTCGGCCATCGATAATGCCAGAAATTGTAATTAAGTGTAATTAAATACTTTCGTTGACCAAATTTTAATTCCAATGTATCAATATTCTTGAGACTATAGTCATGGACTAGGAAATTAAAAATGTTGACCTATAGGCAACTTTAAAAATTGTTTGGACCATCATGTCCCTTGGTGTGATTTAATATGGACTTTGTCCAGATTTGATATTCCTTACATAACTTTTCAACTAGTGGTTAGATTTTTGATTCATTTTAAGCATTGTCTAGCTCTATCTAATACTGAAAATATGGTGAAGTTGGATTTTCTTTATAGAGTCCCAATTTGTCCTAAAGTGTCGATGGCAAAATGGTCATTTTGGTTTTTCGGTGTCTATTTTCCATGATTTGGGCACCGTTGTGAAGCTCTCGACCGGGGCTATGTAATAAGCACATTTTCTTAGTCATTTGTAGCTTATCAAGCCATGCAAAGGTATTTACAAAGTCTATTTACATTGCCTGGTCTTTATTTTACCAAATATGGGTTGGATTTTTGGATTGAGTTCGGCATTGCTCAAATCTATGTTAAGTGAGTTGAACGGAAAATTTTGGCACAAACATACAAGAACTCAAATCAAAGGTAGGCATACAAAATGGAACATAACACTTTAAATTAGAGGTTTCATCTTACAACTTCAAAGCTATCTTGATTCTGCTTAAGCATTATGAATGATAATGATAATGGAAACTGCAGAAAAAATGTAAAAATAAATTTGAAAATGAATAAAATAAGCCAATTCAAATGCCTATCTCACTATCAAGCATTGATAGAAATGTATGCCCTACAAGCCAATCATATATGATATGATTCGACATTTCTAGAAATATCTTATTCAATTAATTAGACAAATCTTCATTATAAGCTCTTATTAGAAGCGAATATCATAATGAAGTCCTTGATCACATACAATGTTGATTAAATCATGATGAGATCATGATAATGAGATTGATCATCTAGAGGTATTTGATCTAAATGTTCCTAGTCATAGGATACTTGAGACGGGACATCAAGGATCCGGATAGACTAGTGTATGTGATGTCTTCTCATGTGATGAGGACGACCGATCTCATTGGTCATTAGTGTGGAGACACTGAGATACACATACAGGTGCTCATTAGTTGAATGAGTTCACTGAACTGACCGAATTAGAAACCCTGAATGGTATCTTACCGAACTGTCTATCAGGGTTTTCTATCATCACGGTTGCATGGTTGGACCTTTGACCTAAGTCGCCAAAGATGCCTTGTTGGGTGGAACTTGTGCTTTGACCATTGACTTATGGATCACAATTTAGATGGTCCTATATAGCGATGGATCGGGTACAAGGAAAATCCGATGGAGGCAATTGAGCGGACAACAAGGGATCGTCCACTCTCGGTAAGTAAGAGTGAATGTCCTATGGGATAGTACTCTAAATCCCTGGCCAGGGTAGATAGGATAATTGGAAAAGGAGTTTTCCAATTGATCCAATTACGAGTACAAGATCCTATAGAGTCGGTACACTAAGGAGTTGACAGTCGATGCCGTACTCCTTTCCGACCGGGACATTGGATGGATGAGGGTTTATATCCATGTGGTAACTGATGATGGAAAGGCTCAATGGAGATGAGATTATCCCCATAGCCATTTGGGATCATGGGATGTGGCTTGTACCCTTCATGATCGGTAGGCCGATTAATCTGTTATCGGATAATGGATTTAATTAAATTAAATAGAATTGTTCTATTTTATTTAGGCCTCAACCAAATAGGTTATTGGGCCTAGTGGGTCACACACAAAAGGACTTATCCACAAGTACAGGGGCAAGGACGTAATTTATAGAGATTTTGGGTTTTTATGAAAAACTCCATAATTCTCTATAAATACTAATGGTTTCAGCCAAACCCCATCAAGCCAAGGGTGAAAACCACGTCCCAAGCCTCCTCCCTACCTCCTCCTCTCTCAAGAAGGTGTCCATGGTCGATGGAGCTCCGTTCGGGAAGAGTTCTCGAGGCCGGCGCGAAGGGAGAACCTGCTGTGGATGAAGTTCGTGTGGATACTACTGGAGACCGGACACTTGAACGGTTTGTAGAGCTTGAGAAGCTCATCTCCTTCCTCTCCATGAGATTATATGAATCCCTATCAGGTATATTCGAACCCGATTTGATCGGTTTTCGGTTTTCGTCGTTCGGTTCTGATTGAGACGGATTCTAAAGGAACCCATAGGAATCGTCGCTTCCGCTGCACCAAATATTAATGGACGATTCCTTACAAGCATAACATGACAATTATGACAATTATTCTAATAAAAATAGATGGGAAAACATTACATTTATTATTTAGTTTGACATAACAAGAATGAATACTTGCTTAAACTTTTCAAGAATTGGCTTTTCTCTAAAGCAACTTAATTAATTCTGCCAAAGTGTTCTCCCATTTCTAAACCAACTTGTCAGTAATCCTTATATCTTGAATTGGGATTCTTTTTTTTTTGAACAGAAACAAGATATTCATTCATAACATAAAGGAGTACAAATACGATAATACAACAATTTACCTAAAAAGGAAAAGACATGATTAAGCTAAAAAATAGTTAGAGTTTCATTGGAAATCATATTTTCTAAGAAACACAAACATAGCCACAAATCAAACAACGCACATGAGTGTCAAATAGTTAAACAACAGAGCTAGCTCGAAACTCCATCAACAGAGTTTGATAACTGCCATGAGATTGGATGATCACACCAAAGGGATGTGGATATCACCCAGACGTATGGTCCCAGAATAAAGTTGGTAACTATGAAGGTAACATGGAAAGGCATCATGACAGAACTTGACCTTACGTCATTAGACAATAACAAAGGAAAAGATAAAAAGACCCAACATAGAGAAATTGGACTCCACAACTCCATCACGACAAGAAGATACAAAATACCTAAAATCAAATTTAGGTAGAATGCTGGGATGGGAGCGTGGGAGAGAGGGAGAAAAAATAGTTTTCTTCCCCAACCAAAATTTAGCACACCATTGGAAAAAACTATTGGGAGTTACTGGCAGAGAAGGTGGGGAGCCAGGAAAGGTGGGAAAGGTGGGTTGGAGAGCTAGGGTAGGAGGGATTGAGGGACGCTTCGTCAGAGGGGGAGCTAGCTGAAAGGAGAGGGTAGAAGGAAATGGGGAGCTAGCAAGAAAGGAGGTAGACGAAAAGGGAGGGAGGGCGATATGGGAATTCGGGGGAGAGCTAGTTGGAAGAGGAAGGGGAGAGGGTGATATGGGGAGTGAAGAGAGAGTTGGAGGGGGGAGCTAGTTGGAAGGGGGAGGGGGCGATATAGGGAGCCGGGGGTGTGGTATGCCAGAGGGGGAAGTGAGAGGGGAGACCTCTGGAGAGGGTAGGACTGTAGTGACCGATGAGGGGCCGACAAGGACGCCGATGGGGAGGGGGCCAACAAGGATGCCGATACGTGATACAGTGTGGTACACTGGAGGGGAGGTGAGATGGGGAGACCTTTGAAGAGGGCGAGACGACCATGACTGGCGAGGAGGCCAGTGAGGATGCTGATGGGGGACTGCCATGAATCACGAGGGAGCTAGAGAGGATGCCGATCTAGCAATGGGGAGCTAGCAGGGAGGGGAATTGGGATTCTAACAAGACCCTTGATCAACAACTAGAGAGGGAGTGGTCGGGAGAATTGAGAAAAGGAAATCAGTCCCTCGTTTGCATGGTAATAAGAGAACATAAAAATCACCTGAACAAAGAAAAATCTCAATCGCAAGAAGTGCCCTCTTGCATGGGTTTCACTTCTAGGAACAAGAAAACTTATTAATGAAACAACTTGCTGTTTAGAAAGAAGAGAAAGAGGATGCTTTAAAAGAAAGTTTGGTTGCCATTTTCTAATTTTGGTCAAGTCTATTAACCATTCCCAAAATGGCCTTGTTGGTCTTAATGTTGATACATCTATAGATGGTTAATTATATTAACCATTCACCGATGTTTACTATTGTTTTTAGCTACCAATCCTTGAGTTTTCCTATGCCATTCAGGTAGACATCCCAGACACGTCTAATATAATTAAATTTAATATTTAATGATTACCGACCACTAGTAGATGTTGAGTTATATGTATCGGTTTGATATTAGACATGGTGATTGTTGGCAGTTGTATGTATTTGGTTAGTCTTGTAGATGCATACCACATAATTAATGATCTTAGTAGTGGATTATGCTGATTGTGTCCTAGATGTATGTGTGCCTTATGGTCTAACCCTTGGTGTAGATGGTTTGTGAAATATGGTTGCTGGTTAATCATATTAGACAAAGTTCTACTTTCTTTATTAAATCTGATTTTTTTGTAACTCCCTCATTCATTCAGAATGTGGTTATCTTAAGTATTTGTGTTGTATGTTGGCATATCATGTACTTGTATGTGTATGTTGTCATTTGTTTAAGCATCATAGTTAGAGTATTTGAGCGTGTGTTTAGGTGTATTTCTTTTATAGATGTTGAATACATCAGATCTGCATCTGTTCATTTTATGTTCATAGATCTTCGATGTATTTGGTCATGGCATGACATGTGTTGTTTGAATGCATGAGTGCATTAAATGAGAATGGAAGACTGACCTATACTAGACTAGTTAACTATGACCTGTGGGCAATGAAGGTTAGAACAGTCCGGTGCATCATTTGATTTCAAATACCGCAGTTTATCATAAGTGCCACCCCTACCTAGATGCACTATGAAATTTTATTTAGCTATATTGTACTGCTATATATGGTATATTTGGTGCTAGCTAGTTGAGATTGCATAACGATGCATTCCTTGCAAATAAGAAAAGATGTGGTCTCCTATTAAAGAATAGGTGTATCTATTACATGATGTGGTAAATGTGGTTTTGTGATATAAATTAGTTTGACCTAATCAGGTTGTGTTGTATGGTATGCATGACATGTCTCATTTGTATTGATTCCATCATATATAGCATGTAGCATGTGTTCATGCATGTGTTACCCGTTTGATCTAGGTTGTTTTTAGGTGCCTATAGGTACTGGTTGGTCAACTTATAGGTGCTAGTTGGTGTGACTTTAGAGGTTGGATGGTGGTTTAAAACATGTGGTTAAGTCAGATATTTATTATATTGTTTAGTTCTATACTTATATACAATGGGTGTAGGTCTGGATACCTATTTATCTATCATGTAGGGTCATTTGGCTATCCAATATAGTGAATGATGAAATGTCTACTGAGTCTTCATACTCATTCCAATCATATTATTAATTTTTTAGGTAATCACGAGTAGCACATTAGAAATATGGTGGATTAGACTTTGAGGAATTTATTGAAAGATCTGTGTAATATAGACCGGTAATTTATTATATTATATTATTAACATGATATTTTAGAATGAATCATTGGAATTGTGAATTGGAACCTAATTTTGTCTTCACTTTTTCCAAAGCAATGTATTTGAGGGGTTGATTTTCCCAGTCCCATCGTTGAATTATTCTGCTGTGCATGTCAAAAATCCAGGGCTTGACTACTGCAAAGTAAGTAGGGTTAGAAATTGATTTCCTTTATGTATCTACATCTTCCTTCCTTCATATGAGATGGATCAATCAATAGATAGATGGAAACTTGGAAGGTCTTGTCATGGTAGAGCTGAGCTCTCTATATAGGATTCTCAGTGAGGATGATCTCCCACATCCATCTTATCTACTGTTTCATCGATCTCTACTTTTATCTTTATTGGAATCCCCTACTCGATCACAAGCAACTTCAGCACCATACTTATCTTCGCCTCTCATACGTGTGTATGCTCTCCGACCTGATCTTTAAAATCCCTCTTCCATCTCCAGTCATCCTTCCTCACGAGTGCCTGTACAATGCTGCAGGAAGACGTTCTAGAGGATTGTGAGGAGCTGGCCAATGGAGGACTTTGATGTGCTTCCTTACACCATGGCATTATTGATATCCCTTCCCAATAGAGTTACTATGGGTTGTTGAGGCTAAAAATTATCCTCATTGCCACTGTTGATGCCGTTGGCATCGCCATGGAAGCCACCTATGTCACTCTATTCCTCACCTTTGTGCTGCCGGCGGGAAGGGCAATCCGCAAAAGTCTTCAATTGAAGGGGAGAAGAGTGAGCAAGAAAGGCGGCAATGGCAGGACCACAAGAGAAAGGGGGCCATCGCATTGGTTCTTCGGGTCATGGGCTATCAGGCAGCACCTAAATTGGACATTTGTATATTAGGTTTCCTCTCAACCAGAAAACACTATAATTTTGGGTTAACAAGTCTACTTAGAATTCTACTAAAATATAAGGGTCTTTTTGGCAACTATCTGGAAGTAATTCATTTCAACTTATCCTTCTCAGTGGAATGCTTCTTTTTTTAACGGGATGGTTTGGGTTTACCTACTATGTTAACTTCTCTTTTGGATTGAAGGAATAAGTTGGAAGGAGAAATTTTCTTCTCCCGATAGCCAAAAACACTCCAGACAGCAAGTCTCCCCTCCCGACGGCAAGCGACAGCATGCCCATGCGGTGACGATTGCTCCCCCTTCTCCCCCCCAACTGAATGGTGAGCGATGACATCCCCCCTTTCCCCCCACTAGATGGCGAGTGATGGTGAGTGACGACATCCCCCCTTCCGGTCCCCTTGATGGCGAGCAATGGCATCCCCCCTTGTTGTCTCTTGGGCCTGCAGTGGCACCAGGAGGTAGCACCTTGCTAGGCTGCCTTCTCTGGCAGCCATGGAGGGGAACACATTGCTGTAGCACCGGAGGGAGTTGAAGCTGGCCTTGCGAGGTGGCTTGGAGAAGATGACTGCCGGAATGCTCTAGATCTAATTAGGGCTCAGAGAAGCAGATGGAAGGAAGCATGAGAAGAATTGGACATGAATGAGCACTATTGATAATAGTGTAAAGAATAAAGAAATGCATAAAATACAAATGATCGGTAGACCAATGTGCATGGAATGATTTATAGAAACAATGATCAATTTAACATAGGGTGCCATCATAGTGTTGCCTTCACTGGCATAAGATGATGTGATTGTTGATGGGAATGGAATGCTCTAGCAATAAAAAGAAGGTAAGAAGAATGGCTTCTAGACTTAAAATATACCCAAACAACTTTCACTTCCATAAGTGAGAAGGTCTTCTAATTGAAGTGCCTTCAAGAAAAAGACACTTCCAAGAGAAGTCCTCTAGCCCAATTGCCTATGGACCTTAAGATTTCAGTCACGGTTTCGAATCTTGCAAGATCCATTGACAGGTCTATTCCTTGGGTAGCTTTTTAAGCTAAAGTCTCTCTACATTTTACAATAGAAGATATATATATATATAATAGGCCAAAACCACTACCTTTAGTTTTCACATCAAGAAATGTGCTAGGTTATATCTAATCTTTTTTTCCCGTCATTAAAATAATGGCCGACTAAATTTGTCATGACTCGAATTTTTAACATGCACAACGGTAGATAATTCGACGACGTAATGAGAAAATATATCGGTTTAGAACCAAATAAGACTAAAATCACAATTCCAAACTTGACAACCTATTAACACAACAAACAAACATCTATCTAAACAAATTAAATACCAACATTGAATGATTAATCTACTAGCTCCTTGGATTCCAAAACACCACTACGCTTTTGCTGCGCTAAACTTGCAATCCTGAAAATATTAACAATGGAAGGGGTAAGTCACTATAGACTTAGTAGGACTTACACCCGAACTACCCCACTATACTAGTTATTCTCTATTGATATTAATGATAAATAACCTAAAAATTTAGATTATAATACATAGAGTTTAAGCTAATTATATATCTTTAATTAGAATGATTACAATGCCTTTCAACTACCCCAAAGGTTAACATGATTCTATATGCACTAAAACTAACATAAGTTGCACATTTAACTAACTAGGTATGCATAAACCACACAGACCTATCATAATAGGAATGACCCATCTAAACCACTATCATGCATGCCAAAAATACATAAATAAATCATTATCTGAGTAAGCTATATGCTCCACTTGGACATTGTAGTTAATGTCATAAAACTAACACCAGATCTACCATATATAGAAGTAACTGTAAGGAA
The DNA here is from genome assembly GCA_036172225.1 of Cryptocoryne crispatula var. balansae. Taxonomy (NCBI): domain Eukaryota; kingdom Viridiplantae; phylum Streptophyta; class Magnoliopsida; order Alismatales; family Araceae; genus Cryptocoryne; species Cryptocoryne crispatula. The sequence continues at coordinate 28,235,970 of CM069922.1, forward strand.
CCATCACATGACAGCGGTAAAATTTTGATTCTATAAAACCATGATCTTTGCCTTGGTCGATGCCAAACGAGTAAAATCGGGAACTAAATATGAAGTAGAATGAGAGTACCTCATGAGATTTCCAAAATCCCTCACCATGGATGAAGAGAGGACATTCCTCCTTGCTGAAAATTATTCAAGTGTCTAGTCTCTAGCGGTATCCACACGATCTGCTTCAATAGACGAGTTCTCCCTTCCTTCGGGCCTCCAGAAATCTTTTAGATCCAAGCTTGATCATGGGAGATCGCCTACTAGAGGAAAGAGGAGAGAGAGAGGCTTCTTGGGACGTGCTCCATCCCTATGGCTTATTAGGGTTTGGCTTCATAAGCCATTTATATATAGAAGATGAAATTTTTCACAAAAACCCAAAACCTCTATAAAATTACATCCATGCCCTCATCTTATTGACCAGATCTAATGTGTGTGACCCACTAGGCCCAATAGTCAATTTGGTTGAAGCCTTAATTAATTTAAAAGAACAATTTCTTTAAAATAAATCAAAACTATTTTTTGATAACAATTTTTTATGGCTTTCTGATCATAAAGGGTATAAGTCACATCCTATGATCTCAAATGACTTTGTGGAGTTAAATAACATCCATTGAACCTTTCCATCATAAATTACCACACGGATTTAAATCCTCGTTCATACGATGTCTCGGTCAGTCAGGGGTTTGGCACTGACTGTCAACCCCTAAATATTCCAACTCTATGGGATCTTGTACTCAGGTTTGGATCAATTGGAAAACTCCTTTTCCAATTATCCTAAGTACCTTGGCTAAGGTTTTAGAGTACTATCCCATAGGACACACTCTCTCTCTCCTACTGAGAGTGAATGATCTCTTGTTATCCACTCAATTGCCTCCACCGAGTTTCTCTTGCACCCAATACATCAACTATACTGGACCATCAAGATGGTGATACATAAGTCAATAATCAAAGTACAAGATATATCCGGTAAGACATCTTTTGGTCACTCAGGTCAAAGATCCAACCATGCTATTGAGATGTAAGAATAACATGATAGATAGTTCGGTAAGATACCGATAAGGTTTTCCTCAATTGGTCAGTTCAGTGAACTCATTCCATTAATGAGCACCTATGTGTGTATCTCAGCGTCCCCACACTGATGACCAATGAGATCGGTCATTCTCATCACATGAGAAGACATCACATACAGTAGTCTATCCGTATTCTTGATTAGAAGCATATATCATAATGAAGTCCTTGATCATATGCAATGATGATTGAATCATGATGAGATCATGATAATGAGATCGATCATTTAGAGGTATGTGATATTCCTAGAAATGTTGAATCATATCATATATGATTTGCTTGTAGGGCATACATTTCTATCAGTAACATATAGTAAGCTAAATCCCATAGTACCTCTAGGCAGGGGAGTACTTAGGATAAACCACGGTATCTGGGATCAACAGATGCTACGGATTGTTCTAATTCATCTGCTATCCACGGGTCACGAATTATAGTCTGGTGAAGTAAAATTCCATTACATTGTAGTCCTCTGCGTACTGCATCTCTCAAGATAAAAGCACATAATTAACTCAGACAACCAACCATTTAACTAGCATGCCAAATGATAATCTAACCATCAATTACATCTATGGACAACCATAGATCAATGCACCACAAACATGCATTCTACATAACAGTTTAATACAACTAGAATAATCTAACCATATGATTCATCTAATGTAGAATCATGCAAGTTTACAAAGTAACATATCAAGTGCATGTATTGACAGTCTCTACTATCCACAATCTATATGATAGAAAACTAAATGATATGAACACAATACTTAACTTCTCACATCAGCTTTTTAACAAATCAGAATATATATTAAAGATCACCGCATGCAAACATGCTAATCTAACTAGATTCAATCATAGAAAAATCTAACATGCTGATTAACCTACATAGATATTTGAATCAATCTAAACATGCATGGTTAAACAAGCTAATCTAACTCTATCTAAGCATGCTAATAAATAAAAAATAACCCAATAATTATATTCTATTGATCATAGTGATCTAACCTATTTTACAGTTTAATCATATATATATGAGTGCTAAGAATAGCTGAGACGCCTACCTTAACGGCGACAACGAATGACGCACGAAATTCCAAGGGAATCAATCCGGATGACAAGTATGCTGCGGTCACAATGACGACGAAAAAACTGAATCGAGCAGTAATCCAACGATTTGCTGAGATGAGAGAAATATAGAATAGAGATGTTAAGAGAGAGAGAGAGAGAGAGAGAGAGAGAGAGGCGATAAGAGAGAGGATGATAGGAGAGAGAGTGATATACCGTAGAGCGGGGGGGGAGTGGTTGAGGGGGGTGGCCGGGTCAAAGGGACAACGATCATTATGGCCACCGTGGTTGGTCAGCGTGGCAGGTGTTCGGGTGACATTGTCAACGGGGCAATTGACGCACAAGCGGGCGGTGGCGACCAACGCCCTCGACGAGGCTACAAACGGGCACGAGGCATGGCTGCGGGGCTGACATGGCAGGGTGAGCGGTGGTCAACCTGCGCGGGGAGGCAACGGCTGCATGTTATAGGGCGGTTGGGTCAACGGCGTCAAGGCGTGGGGGCATGGTGCTGGGGCAGCTGAAGGCGGTGGCTGATGCGCGGCCTCACGTGCGGCTAGGCAAGTCAACGGGGGGGGGGGGGGTCGAAGCGCACACGAGCATGGGTGGCCGGGTGAGCGGCGGGCTCGGCGAGGATGATGAAGCAGCCGATGCAGCTAAGCGGATGACGAAAAATGGGCCTGCCTGAGAGAGAAAAGGAGATAGACAGGGAGAGAAGAATCGGTGCAGAAGGAGGAAAAACGGTGGACGGCAGTGTAGACACGTCAAATTCGCCTAATTCAGAGCATAAAACTCATATTTTATAGGGTAACATGTATGATTGACCTTATAATAATGCCAGGTCTTTTAAAGTTAATTTGAAGCTTCGCCAAACGAAATCGGATGTTTTTTGAAGTTTTCCACACAAAAGCCGTAATTTTCGAGTGAAAGCCACATGTAAATCAAGTAAACACAGAAATTGGCTGAATGACCAATGCCTAATGATCATGCATTGAAGGTTATGGTCATATTCACACTCCGGACAAGTTTTGTTGCATACTGTGCCTTTCAGGTTTGCCGTCGGAGTCATTTTGACCAATATTGGATCTTCTGTTCATTGTCCTAACTTCCGGACAAAATTCTGAAATTTTGGATAGTGTGATGGCCAATACGATGCTATAGAAAGCTTCTTCGGCCTGTTATCTTTCCAACGCAACAAACGGCGTTGAATTCCGAGTTCGGGAGTGTTCGCAATGGCTTTCGGAAGAAAGACGCGCAAAAATAGTTCCATGCGCCCGGGTCCCTGGTCACATGCGCCCAGAACCCAGGGCACGTGCCGATGCGCCCTACCATTGAGGCACGTGACCTCGTGCCCTCACTTGAGGGCACATGCGCCCAACCATGCTGAGGGTTGGCTACATCCTTTATCCTTATCCTTTATTTTTCATCTCTCGTGCCAATGACATGTCTTTTACTAATCAATTATGTGAGGTTTTGATAGAACATGAAAGCGATCTAGAATACTCAGAGAGATTCATTTTGCTGGATTGGGTAGATAAGCGTGTCTATATCTACACCTTGATGCCACCTTTTCAGTCCATCACCATTCCATTCAGCTACATTCATCTACGCTCACTTGCATTCCATTACAGTTCACTCCAAATCACTCCGCTTCATTACATGCCATTCCCTTATAAAGCCGACATCAAGGCGAGGCAAGCTGTAGACACGCCAAATTCGTCTAATTCAGAGCATAAAACTCATATTTTATAAGGTAACATGTATGATTGACCTTATAATAATGCCGGGTCTTTTAAAGTTAATTTGAAGCTTCGCCGAACGAAATCGGATGTTTTCTGAAGTTTTCTGCAAAACTTAAAAAGCCACACATAAATCATGTAAACACGGAAATTGGCTGAATGACCAATGCCTAATGATCATGCATTGAAGGTTATGGTCATATTCACACTCCGGACAAGTTTTGTTGCATACTGTGCCTTTCCAGTTTGCCGTCGGAGTCATTTTGACCAGTATCAGATCTTATGTTTATTGTCCTAACTTCCGGACAAAATTCTGAAGTTTTGGAGAGTGTGATGGCCGATACGATGCTAAAGAAAGCTTCTTCCTCCTGTTATCTTTCCAACATAACAAACGGCGTCGAATTCTGAGTTCGGGAGTGTTCGCAATGGCTTCCGGAAGAAAGACGTGCAGAAACAGTCCCATGAGCCCGGGTCCCTGGTCACATGCGCCCAGAACCCAGGGCACGTGCCGATGCGCCCTACCATTGAGGCACGTGACCTCGTGCCCTCACTTGAGGGCACATGCGCCCTACCCTTGAGGCAAGGGGGAACCAGTTTTTCACCGGGACTCTACCGTTGAACAGATCGAGTGGATAAGACCAAAATTTTTGAATGGATAGCGTGCGCCCCCACTTGGAGGCACATGTGCCATGGGGGTAGGGCACATGCGCCCTGGGGTAGGGCACAAGGTCTCCTATTTTGTAGTGTTGATCGCGACAGTTTTCTCCTATGAATTAACTCTGATTCTGGTCGTTCCAAAGGGATGAGCACGACCCCCAAGCATCTCAATACGTCCAACCTCCCTCCTGCATTGATTTTGTAATTTTTAGAGAGATAATTTCGAGTTTTTAGAGAGAGAGAAGTTGGTTCAAGAGAGAGGAAGGTTGTTCTACATGTAATCAGCTAGGTCTCTCTTCTTCGGCCTCTACAGAAGCATGTGGACGTCTGATGCCTGAGCTCTCTTCATCAAAGTTCTTCCTCTCCAAGTCTTCTTCAGTTTTCAATTGACGAAACTTGATTCTGAGGTTGGGGCTGGTCGTGATGAGCGTAGAAGCAAAGTCGCACCTGGCAGATCCTGGACTGTTGCTCGGCTTTTTCGACAAACCAGATTTGGCTATATCTTTCTCTATTCTTATCAAAATCTTGCTTTTCTTTTTCCAATCTCTTTGTTTAGTGATTATCTATCCTCCTATCATTGTTTTTACATTTTTTTCAATATTTTTAGTCTGTTAATCTGAAAAATAATAAAAGAGGGTATAGAGATAACCCGAATCCGGTCAGTTTCTAATCAGTTGTGTGTTTCATGTCATTTTATTTATATATACTCCACTTTGTTTAGTTCTAATAGTCTCTTTCACTTGTTTATTTATCTAGTTGCATATAAAATCAATCACCCACGTGTTGAGGACTCTTCTTCATCGGCCGGCCGAAGAAGGAGAAGCTTTAACTCACACTCTTCCCGCTAAGGTACACACGGTAAATTTTATTTCATAAATTGGAACCCACGATTCCTGGCGACCACATGTTTTAATTTTCTACTTCTTATCCTCCTCCCACATGACCCGAACCGTCTCTTTGGTGATCGAGCGACGCCAAGGGATGAAAGTTCGGGGATCAATGTGAGTGTGGGACTGAGGTGAGAGTTGCTTTCCGAGTTTTCTTCTTTCTTTCTTATCCTCTCTTGAGGTGACGATCTGGATTCACGGACTTCCCTGAAAAGGAGAAGGCCCCATTGAATTTTTAGAGTCGATAGTTTTGTGGCGACCATGGTGGGACATAGCAATGTCTTCAACCGTGGGTGCTTAGTGTTTTGTTTGCAACTAGTTCTAGTTCTAGACCGGTTCCCACATGAGCCTTTCCTTCTTTCCACCTCTCTTAAACTTCATGCCATCTCAAAATTTATGATTTCACCCATCTTTCATCAGATATGAAGTGCCAAGTATGCCATTTAATTTCTGTCATTTTATTTAAACCGGTTCCCACGTGAACCACTCTTTTCCTTTTAAACCGGTTCCCGTGTGAACCAATCTCTTTCTTTACTTCGGTTCTCACGTGAACCAAACCACTTTTTTTCAGATATATCCCAACTTGGATCAGATCTTTATTCACCTTTAATTGGCCCCGCATGGCCTTCTTTCAATCATTCAAACCGGTTCCCACGTGAACCACCCTTTTTTACCCAAAACCGGTTCCCGCGTGAACCACCTTTACTTTTTACCCCGGTTCCCATGTGAACCAGCTTATTCTTACATCGGTCCCCACGTGGACCACCATTTTGCTTGGCTATCAGATCTGAACCCTCTTCTTTCCATCACTCTTCACTATCTCCATTTGGCTCACATAAGAAACAAGGTCTAGATTCTAGTTTCTAGTTGCTTGTCTAGTTTCTAATTACTTGTCTTGTGTGATTGCATGTTTATTTAAGTTTATGTTTTGCTTATTACTTGTTTTATTAGTTGATTGCATTCTCTACTCCTTCTCTCTACCTCCTTCTTTTACACTTTTTTGAGGCGGGAGCTCACTCTCCCATTTGCCCCTCCCATCCAAAACACCTTCTTGGTGGATTCTGACCTCTCTTCTGGAATATTCCTTCCTAGTTGACTTGTTTGGCTTTCATCAAGGCCTCCGTAATTCCTCATACGTGGAGTATTCCTCTTCATGATCGGGTTGGTTGTACCACTCCCCAAAACCCGAAGCATCCTATGTTACCTACACGTGGTGAGATTGTGTAAAACTTAGGTCATTTGAGATTGGAGTTAGGATCCTAACCCATTTGTTGAGAGAACAATTCTTAACAAAATTCATAAACCTAAGGTTTAATCAAAATCATTGCGTAATTTTGCTTTCAAGTCTTTGCATCACTTGTTTGTCAAACAAAAATTCAAACCTCTAACATATTTTTTTGCAAGATACTAAAAAAACCAGAAAAAAGTTCTTTGTTTATTTTGCCAACTTGTTCAATGCAATTAAGGTCTGGAAGGCACGTTGGAATGGCGGAACAAGATGAACATCAAGAGCACGAGATGGGTCACCAACCAATTCCGTCAGATGGTCTTGTTAATCCATTGTTTGAGTCAGAAGCGCAAGAGGTCCCTCAACCATCTGCTCCCTATGATGTTGAACAACTCTTTAGGGAGTTGTCTCTCTATACTGACCCAGAAACCTATGCCCGCATACAATCCATGGTGAAGGGCAAAATTGCCTCAGATCAGGCTGAAGCCAACTAAATTGCCTCATCTCCTTGTCCTATGGTTCGACCACCACTCATTGAATCACCCTTTGTTCAACCACCTATTATTCAACAATCTATGATTCAACCATCATTGGCGTTAGCACAACCGACTGTAGTTCAACCATTTGTGGTTCAACCATCATTTGTTCAGCCATCTTATTTTAACCATGTTACTCCCCTGACCCACCAAGTCATGGGACAATCTTCAAGTCATGCTCCTCAATTCTAGAACCATGACTCTAACCACATACCCCCACCAGTAAACCAAGAACCTGCTCTCACCCAGGCAATCATGGATCAGCTCACCCAGATGAATGAACGTTATGAAGAGCTGAGATGCCGCCTGGACTCCAAGTCATTTCCTGATATCTCTATTCCTTCTTTGCCAGTTCTCCACCTGCCACCTTCTGAGCTACCAGTTTATCGCAACTACAATGGTACTGGCAATCCTTTTCTCCACTTAAAAGATTTTATCTATGAATCCTCATTCTGGAAAAATGATCGTAGGGTTCTTGCTTTCTTATTCCGCCGATCACTAGAAGGGTCTACATTGGAATGGTTCTACTCGCTCAACTCCTTTGAGGCAGGAGACTTAGATATTGTCAAAACCAAATTCTTGCAAAGATACAGAGACCGGGTGGCACCAGCATGCTCAATTACAGACTTGATTGCTGAAAAGATGAAGCCCGAAGAGGACTTCATAAAGTTTGCTGATCGCTGGAGGGGAATGGCAGAGAAATTGACAGATGTGAATTCTGAAGGGGAACAAGTAAAGATGCTTATCGGAAACACTACACCTTCCTTGAGGAATGTCTTGATTATGCACCGTCCTACCATCATGATTGAACTTTATGACATTGCCCGATACTTGCAAGCCCACTTCAAGGATGCCACAATGATAAACCCTTTTGATCCCAAACCTAGAAACTTCAGGAAAACCCCCTCTGCACTAGTTGGGCCTACAACTGAAGGAGTGGTCAATAACGAAGCTATAAACATTGTGGGGAACCAAGGAGGGAACCGTCAAAACCAGTTCAGAAACCCACCACAAAACCTTCCCTATTACCCCCCTCAACAACAGGTTAGGCCACCACAACCAAGACAACTACAACAACCCCCTCAACCAGTAGCACAACCCCAGCAACCTCGTCAACCTACCTTTAATAGGGCACCGCCACCACCCAATCAGGCACCACGAAGGGGAGGTCCTAGGAAAGAGAACTACCAACAACTCCCTTACTCCTTGATCGACATCTTCAATGTACTCATGGCGGAGAAACAGTTGGAATTTCCCAAGGAAAGAGTGGTTTGGCCAGTAAATGCAGACATGCCCCGATACTATGCTTACCACCGGTGTCCTGGTCACACTGTAGAGGTGTGCTTTCAATTCACGGATTACATCCACGATCTGAATGACCAAGGCAGCATTGATTGGGCTCAAATGGGGGAATGCGTACAGGCAATGAAGGCTAGGCAGCAGCAGCGGCAGCGTCCACCAGCTCAACCTCAACAACAACCTGGCTTGGGGATTGTCCAAAATCCACTCCCATTACATGCTCCCACTCCAGCACCAGCACCAGCACATCCAAACCCAAGAATTGGTCTAGTACACTCCATTGTCCAAGGAGATGCCAGCTGTGCTCAAGGTTGGCAACTAGAAAACCAAAATGCAACTATGCCGGTCAACCCAACTAGGCCTCTTGCTAGGAACCCTCCTATACAAATAATCTGTGCTCCTGCTACTCCACAACCACCACCTAGCTCAATAACCCAACCACTGGCCGCCACTTCTTCTCACCGACTCATCATTAGGCCAGCCCCCGCCTTAACTACACCTCCTTCAACTATTGCTACACACCGGCCCTTGCTCATCCAACCACCACAATCACCACCAAACCTGAACCCCCAGCCTATGAGCTCTGTCACTCCAAAACCTCAACCTATCATACCACCAACCCCACAGCCTACCACATTACCAACACTTTCATCAGCCACTCCTGCACCCTGGCCTCTTCTTATCAGGCCACCAGTATCACCATCACTACCACTTCCAAATCCTACCCCTCTACCCTAAACCCTACACCACCTGTTCACCACAGTCCACCCCAGTTAACCCATCACCTCTACCCAACCACCAAATAGACCCGGTGCTTCGGAGTGAAAGGATGTTCCAGCGGCTCTTTCCCCAAGCCGGTACTCAACCGCAGGATCCAGTGGAGGAGGAACAACTGGAAGAACCATTGCCAGGCATAGCCTATGATTTGTTAAAACATTTAGATAAGACACCGGCCTGTATTTTCATACTTGAGTTGATCAAAAGATCAAAGGTGCACCAGGAGATTCTACAACAATATTTGCAAAGGGTCATGGTGAGTGAAGATCTCCCACCTGAAAAGATAACTACAGTGTTAGCCCCTAGAAGTGAGCACCCAACACTCACTTTCTCTCAGGAAGAATTAGCAGATCCAGAGGTTAGGAGATATGCTTTGCATGTGGCTGTTATCATCTGCAATGTCGAAGTGAAATCATGTTTGGTTGACACTGGAGCTTCTATCAACGTTATGCCGCCAGAAACTTTGTAGTTGTGCGGCATTTTTGAGCAAGAAATTAAGCCATCCTATGCCACGGTGACGGCCTACGACAACTCCAAGAAGTCTGCACATGGGGTGGTCACTTTAGAAGTCAAACTTGGACCATGTATAGTCACAACGGATTTTCATGTTCTAGAATTGGATCCAACTTTTCGGGCTATACTTGCGGGGCCATACTTGGAGGCAATAGGAGCTGTGGCTTCAACAAACCACTAGTGCATAAAGTTTCCTTTTAAAGGACAAGTGGTCAAGGTTACTAGCATGCCTATAAGGGATGAGATGAACGATGCTTCTTCACCCTTAGGACTGTCAATACAGCCCCAAATCTCAGTGGGAGATTTGCTAGAAGTCAGATGCATGACCGCCTCTCTACCTGACACAGTGGGATGGCGGATGATGATGAAACTGGGCTATCAGCCTGGAAAAGGTTTAGGCAAGGATCTTCAAAGAATCACTTAGCCGATTCAAACTGTGAAAAGGCCACGCAGGCAGGGGTTGGGATACGAAGAGGATTCCATCCCAAGGAGGATCTTCCAGCCAGGATATGCCATGGGACTCCACACCTTCTTTATCAAAGGGGAGACCATGATGATGGCTAAAGATGACAAGAGTTTCATTACAGTTGTCAAGAGAAGGAAGGCTCTAGATGAAGAAGAAGACTTGGAAGACCTATGCTTATCTTTGACTCGTCTGTTCTCAAGTGGGGAAGAGCACTAGGAACCACTCGAGGGCAGACCAATCTTGGATCATCTGGTTGAGCATACCACCCAAGTCAAAACCATTCCACGAGGTCCAAATACAACAATCCCATGTTTGAACCTCATACCATTGTTTCTAGATCTTTTGGATGGGCTTCAGAGCCCACTTACCCACTTTGGGCCCATGTGCCCTCTTCAACCTTCCAGTCTTACTGAGCCAGCTTGCCCATTTACTTCCCTCATCAACTTTAGAACTGAGGGCTTTTCCCAACATGGGCTCACATGCCCATTTATTTCTAAGATCGGGTCCACGTACCCGTTTACTTTTTTCATCAGTTTTGAACCCATGTGTCCACTTTCTATTACCATTGGGCCCACGAGCCCCTTTTTCCCTGTTATCCTTAAGTTTTTCTCTCTATTAATTCAGTCATATTCTAGCAAACCTCGAGTCATTCCGACTCATTCTCTCTTTTTACTTGAAATTATCAAAAAAAAAAAACGTCTTCTCTGAAACTCACATTTCTATTGAGGAGACATCTCTACTCATCCCAGAGGGCGCTCCCAATTAGGGATCCCCCTTTTCTGAATCATTGATCGATTTACTCGATCCTCTCTCCACTGTGAATACCACCTTTCCAGCTTTATCTTCAGTAGGTCAAGTTAGGTTAGGAAATAGGAAAGTTAGGGGTAAACGAGTTCCAAATAGATATCTGCAACAATTGGCACAGAAATGCGTAGAGTGTGCAAGGCTGCCAAACTTTTTAGAGAATACCATCCAGCTAGATGAAATCCAATATGAGGATGAGCATAACATAGATCATACTTTGGGAGCATATAAGGTAGTATCAGAAAAGGATCCTGAATCTGAGGATGAAATTGAGGACTTGGCGGATGCATATGCATCTGGGCTTAAAAGATTTGAAGAACCATCAGCCACAGGGAATGAACCAACCAAGGAACTGAATTTAGGAACCCTGGAAGATCCTAAGACTATCCTCATCAGTGCGAACCTCACTCCCTCAAAAGAACAACGTTTGATCAAAGTTTTGGAAGAATATAAGGACACATTTGCATGGACATATGAAGACATGCCGGGATTAGATAATTCATTGGTTGAACATAGATTAACTTTGAAACCTGGAACTACCCCGGTCAAACAAAAGCTCAGGAGGTTCCACCCTGATATTGCACACAAAATGAAAGAAGAGGTCAACAAACTACACCAAGCAAAATTTATTAAAGTCGTCCTATATCCGCAATGGGTGGCTAACATAGTCCCTGTTATGAAGAACTCTCTTGAACCTGTCCATCCTATTCATAATAGGGACTATGTTAGCCTAAATCTCGGTTGCATCCCTGAAGTCCCCCTATACTTAGACCACCAATTCCCGACAAGCCCTTGATCCTCTACATCTCGGTTCTTGAGAACTCTCTTGGGGCAGTCCTTGCACAAGTTGATGAATAAGGGAAGGAACGAGCTACTTATTACTTGTCTAAGATGTTTGATGTTTGTGAGCTGAAGTACACTGTGGTAGAAAAGACCTGTGCTGCTCTTGTTTGGGTGGTTCAGAAACTCAAACATTATTTCCTTGCTCACCAAGTCAAGCTCATTGCTCGTATCAATCCCATTAAGTTTTTGTTAGAGAAGACAGTTTTGACTGATCGGTTAGGGCGACGGCAGAGTTTCTTATCCCAATTTGATATCACTTATGTCCCACAGAAGGCAATCAAGGGCTATGCTATTGCTGAACACCTTGCCCATCATCCCATACCCGTCTTTGACCCAGTCTGGTCGGAGTTCTTGGATGACGAACTAATGTCAGTCCGATTTTCCAATATTTGGACATTATATTTTGACGGGGCTCTGAACTCTCATGGTAGAGGGATAGGTATTGTCCTTCTGTCACCTGAAGGTGTCACCATTCCACAGGCATTTTAGCTTAACTTTACAGCAACCAACAACATAGCTGAGTATGAAGCCTTGCTGGCCGGGCTGGAGGCCGCTCATTTCCATGGTGCCACCGAACTAAGGGTGATAGGTGATAGTCAATTGATCCTACGCCAAGTCCTATCCAAGTATCGAACTTCCCATCCAAACCTCAAACCCTACCAGGAGCTCACCACCTGCTACATCAAGCTATTCTTCAAACTCACCTTTGTCCATGTCCCCCATTCTCAGAATATCCTTGCCGATGCCTTAGCTTCACTAGCTTCATCTCTATTTGTCCCGCTAGGCAGGCAAGTGCGGACTATCCACATCTGTAAGAGGACAATTCCAGCAATTGAGGATGGACGTTTTCTGAAGGTTAAGGAGAGGTTCAACAGAAAGGAATACTTGGAACATAAAGAATAAATCTCCTTAATTGAGTTGGAAGAATTAGAAGAAGGTGAGAGACCTTGGTATGACGAGATTGCAAGGTATTGCCAAGATCAGTCATACCTGCCTGGATCAACCACCAAAAAAAAGAAGGCAATTAGAAGAGTATCCCAGAGGTATACAATCTTAGGAGGAGTGCTCTATAAGAGAAGCCTAGGTGGAATCTTACTCAGGTGTCTTGATGAAGAAGAAGCCGAGTTGGTGCTGAAGGAAGCACATTCTGGAGTTTATGGTGGTCATGTGAATGCCGAAGCCCTTGCTAAGAAAATCATCCGACAAGGGTATTATTGGCCAACTCTAGAAGAAGACTACTTCATCTTTGTCTGGCACTGTCATTTATGTCAACTCCATGCCGACAAGATTCATTCACCCACATCTTCCCTTCATCCAATTCATGCTCCATGGCCTTTCGCCATGTGGGCTTTTGATATCATTGGCCCCTTGAGTGACCTCAACTCCGAAATGCGCTCAAAATCATTCATTCTGACGGCAACGAAGTACTTCACAAAGTGGGCTGAAGTGGAAGCATTCGTGGAGATTAAAGCATCAACAATATGCTCCTTCATCAAGCGTAACATCCTGGCAAGGTTTGGGATCCCCAGCGACATCGTCACTGATAATGGGCCACAATTTCTCTCTCAAGATCTGTGCGATCTTTGCAACAGGTATTGCATTTCATTGCATCATTCATCACCATACTATCCTCAAGGCAATGGTCAAGCAGAAGCCACCAACAAAACCTTAATCAAAATCATCAAGAAATCTTGTAAGTCTAGCAAGTTTGCCGATTGGCCTGATAAGCTTGTAGATGCTCTATGGGCTTATTGTACTTCTGTAAGGACTCCTACTAGACAAACCCTATATGCTTTGGCATATGGGATGGAAGCAGTGGTCCCCTATGAAGTATTACTTCCATCTCCTCGAGTTTAGCTCGATAGGAATATTCCTGTTGATGAGAGACGAGAATCTCTCCTTGCACAGCTTGAACTCTTAGATGAAAGAAGGCTAGACGCCGCCGAGCATGCCCGGACTTATCAGAATAGACTTAAAAGGTTTTATCAAAAGAGGGTAGTCGAGAGAAAATTCGAGATCGGTGAGATGGTAGTCAAACGCATATTCGTTAAGCTAGGGGGTCCTTGCTCCAAGTTGCAACCTAACTGGGAAGGGCCTTTTGTAATCACTGAAAAGTATCCAGGTAATGCATATGAATTGACTAATGCAGATGGAGAAAAATTGAATCATCCTTGGAATGGAGTTTACCTCAAAAAGTACTTTCCATAAAAATGGAGAAACCACTGGTATAATCTCAAGTCATCGATCCTAGGCTGTTCGCGAGAAGTCAAGGGTAGGTACCATCCTACGCACACAACACCTCCTAATCCTAGAATCCAGACAACCAGACACTTGCGAAAGACAAGGCAGATATCTAGAAATGGAAGGAGTACCCTTACCCTATTCTCTTCCACTCGGTCCAAGATAGGGAGAGAAGATTAGAGAGGGGTAGTATCGAAAACACTCACCACCCTAGTAAGAGGCCGTCTCAGAGGGTGCAAAAGGGTGCCAAAAGATGGGCAATGAACCCCTCAGGTTAGAAAAAGAAAAAAAATGATCAACCTGTCTGAATGAGTACCCAGAATGATAGCCAAGGCAAAAGGCACTAAAAGATGGGCAATGTTCCCATGGGTCAAAAACCTATCCAAATATGTGCCACATAGAAAAGAGCAAAAAAAAAAAAGAGAGACCCAAAGAGGCCGAACCCCAATGGGTAATTTGAGTGAGAGTAGAGAAATTCCTCTCAACATCTTCAAACCCTATCAAGGACTTCCTCTATACTCTTCCTCCTTAAAACCCCTTGGGTAGGGTAAACCGACCAAATCCAGGTAGGGAACTTTATTTTTGCACGTGGAATCTACCACTTGAGTCTTGACAAACTCCAATGACCGATGAATTGTCTCAAATACCAGTTTTTTTCCCACAAAAAAGTGAATATTTCAAAAATCCAAAAAAAGGTGAATATTTCAAAAAAACCAAAAAAATGAATATTTCAAAAATCCACAAAAATGCATATTTTAAAAGACCATAAAAATGCATATTTCAAAAATACAAAAAAATGAATACTTTTTAAAATCCAAAGAAAGTGAATATTTCTAAGAAAACCCAAAAAATGCATTATTAGCTTAGTCATGATCATTGCCTTAGTTGCATCTATGTTTATTTAACTGTCAAGCATATTTCTATTCCTACATTACATATCCATTTTTGCTTTAATTACCTTGTTAAGAAGGCTCTTCCCTTTGACCTAAGTCAAAGTTGACCATAATGGGCAAAGGGATGAGTCCTGGTGAAGATCTAATCCCCTTTCTATCAAGTGTTTCAGGCATTTCAATGTAGGAGAGGAGAGGATTCACACCACGGCAGGTAAGTTCTCTCAACCCTTACCTCCATTTCATTTTAGTCATTTGTTTCATTATACCTTGTTAAGAAGGCTCTTCCCTTTGACTCAAAATCAAGACAAATAGTATACAGGCAAAGGGATGAGTCATAATGAAAATTTAATCATCTTTACTAAGTATTTTCAGAAGCTGAAGAAGCAAAAGAGAAGGGCCGTCAGGCAACCTTTTAAGTCCTAACAGGTGAATTGGTGAGATTAGTTTTCCCCAAGGAACGTCATGCCAACCTTGTGGCGAAAAGAGAGGAAGCGCCACCTAGCTAAACCTTATCGTGGAGTTGTATTCCATCAGAAGGCAAGACAAGGATGGACCAGAGATGCTGATGAATCAGGCAGTCGATGCAAGCTGATAAACCACGCCTGAAGACTTCACTCAAATCCACATTCTCATCAATCTCACATCATCACCAGCATTCCATTTTTCACTTCACATCACTCCTGCCATCTGTCACCTAGTTATGTTAGGTCCATTTGAAACGTATTATATGCATTAATGTTGAAGACCTTGAGAGTGAAAATGACTGGGCCCGAGGTCCCCTTCAACAAAATCTACGACGGCTTGGTCATTTCTTCAAACTCACGGATAAGCCAAAATTGAACATTGGAGGGGCGATGGTTCCTAATTGGGTGTCTTGACCTCCAATAGACAATCTATATCTTCAACTATTTTCTACATAATTTTCTATGTTTTCACATCCATCTTCTTTTTCATTCTTCATCATTACTAATTTTATCCCTTCATGTTTTATTCTATCCTTTCTTTTATCCCATCATGTTTTATTCTTTCCTTTCTTTTATCCCACCGTGTCTTTTATTTTATCCCACCATGTCATGGCAATTGTCATGCCATTGTTTCTTCTTTCCCATCATTCTATGTTAGTCTCACCATTATCTTTCAATCCCATTATGTCTTAAGTTTGTTTTGTCGTTTCTTGAATACTTGATTTTCTGCTAGAGCGTGATTCATGGTTTTCACGATACCCGAGCAATTTTGTTATGCTTAAATGAACCCTTTTAGAATTTGAGGTTATTCCGCTCAGAATTAAACTGAGTATTTTGGTGAAGCTTGAATGAACTTGAGATTCCAAATATGATGGATTGGTATTCTTTTCATTTTAAGATCAATTGCTCTTTTAAAACTTTAGCCCATCACAGTACAAGAACACCGCAAAGTTCGGGTTGATGGCTGATGATGAACCTACGAATTCGAGGACTCCTCACCATGCTGAGGGTTGGCTACATCCTTTATCCTTATCCTTTATTTTTCATCTCTCGTGCCAATGACATGTCTTTTACTAATCAATTATGTGAGGTTTTGATAGAACATGAAAGCGATCTAGAATACTCAGAGAGATTCATTTTGCTGGATTGGGTAGATAAGCGTGTCTATATCTACACCTTGATGCCACCTTTTCAGTCCATCACCATTCCATTCAGCTACATTCATCTATGCTCACTTGCATTCCATTACAGTTCACTCCAAATCACTCCGCTTCATTACATGCCATTCCCTTATAAAGCCGACATCAAGGCGAGACAAGCTGTAGACACGCCAAATTCATCTAATTCAGAGCATAAAACTCATATTTTATAAGGTAACATGTATGATTGACCTTATAATAATGCCGGGTCTTTTAAAGTTAATTTGAAGCTTCGCCGAACGAAATCGGATGTTTTCTGAAGTTTTCTGCAAAACTTAAAAAGCCACACATAAATCGTGTAAACACGGAAATTGGCTGAATGACCAATGCCTAATGATCATGCATTGAAGGTTATGGTCATATTCACACTCCGGACAAGTTTTGTTGCATACTGTGCCTTTCCAGTTTGCCGTCGGAGTCATTTTGACCAGTATCAGATCTTATGTTTATTGTCCTAACTTCCGGACAAAATTCTGAAGTTTTGGAGAGTGTGATGGCCGATACGATGCTAAAGAAAGCTTCTTCCTCCTGTTATCTTTCCAACATAACAAACGGCGTCGAATTCTGAGTTCGGGAGTGTTCGCAATGGCTTCCGGAAGAAAGACGTGCAGAAACAGTCCCATGAGCCCGGGTCCCCGGTCACATGCGCCCGTAACCCGGGGCACGTGCCGATGCGCCCTACCATTGAGGCACGTGACCTCGTGCCCTCACTTGAGGGCACATGCGCCCTACCCTTGAGGCAAGGGGGAACCGCTTTTCACCGGGACTCTACCGTTGAACGGTCGAGTGGATAAGACCAAAATTTTTGAATGGATAGCGTGCGCCCCCACTTGGAGGCACATGTGCCATGGGGGTAGGGCACATGCGCCCGGGGTAGGGCACAAGGTCTCCTATTTTGTAGTGTTGATCGCGACAGTCTCCTCCTATGAATTAACTCTGATTCTGGTCGTTCCAAAGGGATGAGAACGACCCCCAAGCATCTCAATACGTCCAACCTCCCTCCTGCATTGATTTTGTAATTTTTAGAGAGATAATTTCGAGTTTTTAGAGAGAGAGAAGTTGGTTCAAGAGAGAGGAAGGTTGTTCTACATGTGATCAGCTAGGTCTCTCTTCTTCGGCCTCTACAGAAGCATGTGGACGTCTGATGCCTGAGCTCTCTTCATCAAAGTTCTTCCTCTCCAAGTCTTCTTCAGTTTTCAATTGACGAAACTTGATTCTGAGGTTGGGGCTGGTCGTGATGAGCGTAGAAGCAAAGTCGCACCTGGCAGATCCTAGACTGCTGCTCGGCTTTTTCTACAAACCAGATTTGGCTATATCTTTCTCTATTCTTATCAAAATCTTTTTGTTATTTTTCCTATATCTTTGTTTCGTGATTCTCCATAATCCTATAATTTTTTTACATTTTTTTCAATATTTTTAGTCTGTTAATCTGAAAAATTAAAAAAGAGGGGTTAGAGATAACCCGAATCCTGTCAATTTCTAATCAATTGTGTGTTTCATGTCATTTTCTTTACGTATACTCCACTTTGTTTAGTTATAATAGTCTCTTTCACTTGTTTATTTATCTAGTTGCACAGAAAATCAAGCACCCATGCGTTGATGACTCTTCTTCATCGGCCGTCCGAAGAAGGAGAAGCTTTAACCCACACTCTTAATGCTAAGGTACACACGGTCAATTTTATTTCATAAATCGGAACCCATAGTTCCTGGTGACTACATGTTTTAATTTTCTACTTCTCATCCTCCTCCCACATGACCCGAACCGTTGGTGATCGAGCGACGCCAAGGGATGAAAGTTCGAGGATCAATGTGAGTGTGGGACCGAGGTGAGAGTTGCTTTCCGAGTTTTCTCCTTTATTTCTTATCCCCTCTTGAGGTGACGATCTGGATTCACGGACTTCCCTGAAAAGGAGAAGGCCCCATCGAAATTTCAGAGTCGACAGGTAGAGGGGATGAAGGAAGCGATGGTTTAGAGCATTTGAAGGGAGGAAAAATTGGAAATGATGGGGAGAGAAAAATGAAAAGGGAGAGAAGGAGAGAGAGATAACACTCATCAAATATGATTAATCTCATATTAATTATAATAAATATTATTTAATTAAATAAATACTCCAACCGTTACAAAATTTTGCATGATTAATGTGAATTTATCGTCTATATTTTATACAAGTTTCTCCTCAGTTAGATTTATAAAGGACATTGCTATGGATTTGAATGAATCAACAATATATATTCTATAGTTGGAATGCATCATTTAACTTGAGTTGGCGCTCCAAATAACAAGGTATCTTTTTCGGTAAGAGGAATAAATTTGACATATAAAAACTTAAGAGATTGACGTTTGATAAAATATATTTGAAAATAAAAATATTTTGTGATAAAAATAAAATCTCATGGTATAAGTTTAAAATCAACATAATATATAATAAATCAAGTCAACCAAATCAACCGATCTACTGATTTAATCAGGTTAAAGAGAGGCTAAAACAAACAAAATCAAACAGTCAAAAAGTTAATGATGGCTCGGTTTAGAAAATCAAAGAGTCAAACAGTTGAGCAAAACTAAAGTAGTCAATTATTTTGGTTAGATTTACAGATTTTATCGATTTGGTCGAACACCTTTACTCCATCCCCTTCTTAAGAGGGCTCCCACTTCCCCGTTTGTGCCTCCCACGGACGACGGCTACCTCTTGGCCCCTTCTATCAGAAACCACCTCCCCCATCCAGCAAAGGCAACTCGGTCTATATCTCCCCTTTCTGTCAAATAATCCCCCATGAATCTCCTCCCTCCTCCTCCTGCGTGTGAAGTAGAAGATGACGGCCATGGACTTTTGTAAAATGCATCCTCTAGATTGAGAGGGACACCGAAACTGTATTTAAGGAAGTCAATAAAAATAAAAGCCATCTATATGGTGATGGGAGTTAAAATTTACAGCAGAACTTGTTACGTGAATCTCATTTTACAGATCCCATCCCTGATAATGTGGTCTATCCAATTTATATTTCTATTGTAGAGAACTCAGGCAAATATATATAATTGAGTCAGTATGTGTGGATACAAAGGTGAAGGATATTTGGAACTATGGCTATGAAAATGTGTTGTTCCTTTTATGTCACTTGTCCTCGACAAGGTAGCAAGAGATATATCTAATCTAACTTAATATAAGAAGCGGGAGTTGTGTTGTCTATTTTCGTCCTCCCATTTTTAACTGTTCGTGCATCTGGGTGTTTCCTTTCCCACTGTTGGATGTATCGGCGCTCTCCGAGTTCGCGAGTTTTCCTGCCGTCTCGCGAGTCTTCCCATCCGCACTCTCCTCTGCATCATTTGCCTAGATCAACATCAATCGCCTCTGAGCCCAGCCACTTCCTACACCCCACATCACTCCCGAGGTCCGCCCCCTCACCCGATCACCCTCCACCTAGGCTGCAGATCTCCTAGCCTACGCCCCCTCCGCATCGCATTAGAGCCCAGCGCGTCTCCTCTGCCCCATTGTTTCATCTACAGTTGCTTGAATGCATCTGAGCATAGTCGCCTCCTCCACCCCACAACGCTCTTGAGGGTTTCGTCTATGTGCCCCCTCACCCGAGCACTGTCTGCCTTGCCAACCACCATACCAGAAGAGATGTTGGCACTCCTTCATCCACACAGAAACCTCAGACGCTGCAATGATTTCTTCTTCAATGCTACGACACCGCTCTCCCATCGCACTGCCACCACCGTCACCTCTCTTGTTGGTAGGCATCATCACCAACATCTCCCTACTAGAAGGGCCATTGTTGTCATGTCTACAATGCTATTGTCCATCCTGGAGTGGGACTTGTCCATCCTCACGAGCACGTCCAGGTAATGCATTCATGTGCTTCAGTAAATGTTGGCTATAGTATTTTTGGCTTTGGAAGGATGTATGATAGGACAAATCCAAACTACCAAATCACATACACAAAGTTTGTCACTATTAGTTATAGATCATTTGCCAGCCATTAATGGCTAATATTGTTGTCTATTTCCACCCATTGTCTAACCGTTATTGGTTATCAACCATTTGCAGTTGGTGCATCACACCCTCTATGTCTTGCTGGCTTCTCTTTATGAGAACGTGAGCTAATGAGTTTTTTTTCTTTTTTCGTGCGCTAGACCCTACTCTTATCATGTTTCAAATTTGAAATCCTTACTTGCCTCTTCTTTATTTATTTATCATATTCAAGTTTTTAAGGTTAGCTTTGACACATTATTTTTAATATGAGAATTCTCGAACTTGCATTGAATTTCAAGTCTTGAGATTTTGCCTCAGTTTCTACAAATGTAACTCTTTCTGGAGAACATACTTTTTTTTTCTAGCTATGGTGAACGATAGCATAAGTAGTAATGTAGCAAATGTCAAAATTAATGAAGCTATTGAAGCTGTTATGCATTATAACTCTTTGATGAAAGTCTATCCAAAGAACAAGTTGAGAAATCTGCATGTTTTTATAACTAAGAAAATTAAGATTGAAGTAGTCTCATGTGAAGAAGTGGATTCCAACGGAGCATAAATGATGAGACTCCAAGCTTTGCTCAAAATTGAAAAGTGGTGTATACTTTATTTTAGATTGAAAAAATTTTGAAGAGAAAATTATTTTAATTCTTCTTTTAAAATCAAAGATACATTGCCAAACATCTTGGTTGATTGATGTTCATCTTAGAATTGAACTTAAATAGAAACAAAAAAAGATTTCCAAGCACATTTTTAATATGAAGCTAAACAATAAAGTTACTATTGATTCTTTATGATTCAACTGATTTTGAAGTCCTAGAATCTGCAAAATTCTCATTGTAAGGGAAACATCATAAGACCACTTTAAGCATTCCAAACATGTAAGCTTTAGAGATGTTGAGTGATTGAGTTCAAATCTTCTTAAAGCTTCATTTAGTAGAAACTCAAAGGAGACATAGATCAAAGTATAGATCCATGAAACAATGGTTAACTATAAGATAAAAGGCATCATGTGCATGGAATAAAGAAGCTATTCTTTAGTATCATGTAGAGGGCAAAAAATTGAAAGTTCAAATATAAAGTAGTACATTGCCTGTCATGGATGTGAATTAGAAGGTGAGAGAATGATTAAATAAAAAACTTTCTTTGCCACTATGTGCACCTCTTTCTTACGCGTCTGTTCTTGAGAAAGAAAGACATCCACATTTTTATCTAGAAAAATAGAAGATACCTAAAAATATTAGATAGTCCGGTGATAGTTTAAAAATATAAGAACCGAGGTTCGAGTTCTTTGAAAATTTGACTTTTGACCCTTCTCTGCTGGATGGTGCGAATATCTGGCATTAGCTTACATCGAGCAATAGCTCGAACACCTTTGATTAACCATCACGACAACCTGTTTTCGGAGACATGCACATCCACAAAAAATAACTCAAAAGGGCAACGGCCTTTTGGGTCCGATAGGATGCAAACCGATTTGTTCAGGTTGATTTCATTTGTTTGTTGGTTGATTTTTGGATTGACTTGAAAGTTGGTTTTACTGATTTTTGAATTAATTTGTTTGATTTGTTGTTTTGGTTTAATTTTGATTGATTTTTCTGTTGTTAACAATCTGAATTTTGGTTTAGTTTTAGTTAATAATCTGGATTTTGTGTTTTTTTATGTTGGTTTTGATCCACTTGGATATTCAAAGTGTTGTTTATTTGATTTCTTTTGAGATGAAGTTCAGTGGATTTACAGATTTTTTATCAAACTAGACTTCTTGGATGTGTTTTAAATCAGTTGGAATTTGATTTTAGCAGATTATCTGATTTCTTTTTATACTTTTTACAGATTTGATTTATATCTGAAATTTTGGTGGTTGACAGATTTGATTTGAATCTGAGTTTTATCTGTTTATATTTAATCAAAATTTGATTTTGGTTTGATGTGTTTCAAAATCGGTTCGGTTGTTGGATTAAATCGGGATGAGTTTAAGTTGAATTTCAGATTTCTTTTAATTCAGATTTTTTGTTATGACTTTCAGATTTTGTTTAGTTCTGTTTTTTTTGTTTGAACTTTCAGATTTGATTTTTTGTTTTGGTTTTATTATTATTATTATTAATATTAGTTTGGTGGTTTGCATCACCTCCGACCTATCGGACTACCATTGGGTGCCCGGCTTCATGCATCTCAATGTTGACATCAAAGCTCCATTTCATTGGAAGATGGAGTACATTGGAGTACATCGGTGTATGATATGATTGATCCTTCTCCCAACATAGGTTCTCCACTACTTTGGAAAAATTTCGGCATTGCGACGGCATGCCGGTCATTTTCCAACTTAGTGAAGTTTACCCATCCAATAAGGCTAGCCAATGACTTAGCCAAAATTGGGGGAACGATCATCGGCTATGGGAGCATGCCCGCACCGATGTCCGGATCGACATCCCAGGACGTACCCGGGGGAGCCGTCCAAAAGGCACCTTAGTTTATTTTTTGCATTTTGCATTTCTGTTTTCATTATTTATTTATTTTTTGGTCAAGGCCACTTGGGCCAGTTTTGAGTTCCATCGGCGTTCAAAGCTGGCCTTCGGTCTTCTTGAGCTAGAAGGGCCTGCTGGACCTACTTTTGCTTCCATCTGTCTTGATGGTAGGGTAAGGAACTGACCTGGACAAATGATCAGCCCATCGTACGGATTCCGAAAGGGTTCGGGACATCGCCCCTACCCACCATTACTAGAAATGGCAGATTCTGCACTTCTTGATGACTGTGGCGGTGCTGCTGGTCTTGATGGTAGGGTAAGGGCCCGCCCGGACAAAATAATCGGCCAGTCATATGGATTCTGAAAGGGTATGGGACATCACCCCTACCCACCATTGCTGGAAATGGCAGATTCTGCACTTCTTAATGATTGTGGCGGTGCTGCTGGTCTTGATAGTAGGGTAAGGGCCCGCCCGGACAAAACAATCGAACCGTCGTACGGATTCCGAAAGGGTCCAGGACATCGCCCCTACCCACCATTGCTGAAAATGGCAGATTTCTGTACCCTGGCTGAGTGCTGCAGTGTTGCTCATTTCTGAAGCTCCATGGATTGCTGTCCTCTTGGTAGGCCATAGGGGGGCTGTGATAGAGACTTTACACATTTTTTTAGAGTAAACAGGACCTGTTTGCAGGCCTATCCTGTTGAGTTGCTAAGGGGCTGTTTGATTTGGGTTTAGGTGGGCCGAAATGGGCCTGCACTAGGGTCGGACAGAGTCTGTTTTGGGCCTGGAATGTCTGGCCGAGGGGTTTCCGGTGAAGGGGACTGAGACTCTGCCATGTGTGGGTCGGATTGGACCACAGTGAGGGCCGAGCAGAGGAAGAGAGAAAGACCTAGGGGGTGCCCCTAGAGGGCTACATATTCATAGAACGTTGACCCACCTGTTCTTCTCCTTCTCCTCCTTCTTCTTCTCTTCTTCTGGCCGCGGACAGGGACTTGCAATGGGGGGCGCACAAAGGGGCAGCAGACAGTAGGTGGCAAAGGGGGGGTAGTAGGAGCTCCAGCAGGCTGTCGGCATCCTCTTCCTCTCCTTCTTTCTCCTGGCAGTAGGTGGCAGGTGCAGCAGCAGGACACATTAGGAGCGCACTGGACTGCAGGTGCAGTGGGCAATCCAGCTGCCTATCGGCGTCTGAAGCCCCCCCCCCCCCAATGCTGGTACGCCCCTGCTCTTTTATAGACCTGAGGGGGAGATGAAGGGGCTGGTCGATGGACAGTTGCTAACCCTTGACCTCCCTCCTTGGAGGTTACTCTATTTAATCCCATTAAACCCTGCTTAATTGCTTGGCTGTCTCTTCATCTTCCCTCTCCCTCAACTAACTGATGGGTGGCTGAGGTGGCAGCAAGGTGCGTAGGATGGAGGTGAGTTGGCAGGCTTGCTGATGTGGCAGGGATGGTGTGGCTGGGCCTGTTCACACCTGGCCGCAGGTGGGCCTGGTTTCTTGGGCCTGCAGGTGGGCTCAATTGGCTGCGGCCCAGTCTCTTCTATGGGCTGTGCGCTAGGCCTCCTTGTGGGCCAAAATTTGCCCAATTTTAGGATGGAATGATGGGCTTCTGATTGAACATATATGGGCTTCTGATTGGGCCCAGTTTAGCTGAACTGTGGGCTGTCCGGTCTACTCCTAGGCCTGCTCCATTGCCTTTTTTTTTTGTAAAAATTAGGATTCCAGCAGCCATGTTTATGGACATCCTTTTTGAAGTCAAATGTTTGTGACCTCGGAGCATAAGATCTCTGTTTCAAGTCTTCAATGGGCTCCAGAGTTGGTCTTCAAGCTACTGCATAATTCTGAAGTTCCTTTTTTATTCTTTTAGATAACTTTGTTTCTAAATTTCATTATCCTACATATTCGTATTTTTTAGTTGACTAATAAAATTGGGTAGTGTGTTATTAACCAATTCTAAGGAGAAAATGTATGCAAGCAATCTTGTATATATTGTCCTTAAATTTAGAAAAAATCAGTTATTCTTTTCTAACTTAAGTAAAAGGAGGATGGGTTGAAGTAAAACTCTAAGTGGGGACCATTTATAAAACTGTGAAATAAATATTAATGTAGTAAATGCTGAAATTAGTGAGACTGTCATGAATTTGAACCCTAGCATATAATGTACTTAAAAATAATGCAAGCTACATTTTAATAATTAATATAAAATCGAAGGAAAGGGTCTTATGAGAAGCAAGCTCCATGCTTACATCAAAAAGAAGAAAAAAAAGGAGTAGGGTATCCTATTCTGAGATAAGTTAACAACTAAATTGAATGAAGTTTTGATCTCAAATTATTTAGGAGCAGCTATATAGATTATCTATCTCTGCCTGGAAGTTGGAAAAATATTATATCTTCAGAAGGGTTTGAATTTTTCAAATCATACTAAAAGTCTAAAATTATTTTCCAGGTGAATCTAGGTCTATTTATCCTCTTCCCTTCTACTTGTGTATTGTAGAATCAGCCAATTCTTGTCGATCCCAGTCAATCCTTTGGAAGGTGAATTGGTCAAAGGGGGTGGAGGTGGGGAGGTGGGTGGTTTGATTGGGTTTATTTGAGCACATATACTAATTTAGGGCATTTTTGGAGTCCGGATATGTCTAGCCTCATCCATTGCCGTCAGAATTTTTCTATGTGAGTAAGTTGCTGACCACAATCCCCAAACGTGTTCTTTTTTGTTTTTTCCCTTGATTTAGAGTTTAACTGTTTTTAAGGGAGAATCGTGCATTCTCATCAAATGCCTTCCTAAGTCATTTCCTTTGGGTTATTTTAGAAGGACTTCTTTACATTGTGGAGATTTAGAGACAAAGGATTTAGGAATTAAATTTGCTATTAATGGATAGTTGAATCATCAATGACATTTCTTCAATGATTTACTTTACTTTTTATATAGTAGTCATATTTTAACAAAATAACTATGTACTATGTCGAACATTTTTTGACATAAATTGGTTTTATGTAGGAAAATAAGCTCACTTCAAGTGGTAAATGGATCATTCAATGATCTGGATCGGACAAATTCTTAATTGTTAAAAAAAATAGAATTGTTACATTCTTAAGATTATAAGATTCAAGTTTGGAGGTTAAGATTTTAGATTTGGACATTTAAGATTTTTTTTGATATTAGGTTAAGATTTGAGATATAACAATGTGAGATTTTGAGACTCTTGATAAATAATTTTTATTTTGGATTTGAGATTTAAAGATGTCAGTTTTTGCATTTGTTGGTTTGAATTTTGGAACTTTCATATTTAAATAGCTTGGGATTTTGAGTTATAGTTTAGATCTCACAGTTTCAATTTTCAAGAGTTGCAATCCATTTATTTCAAACACGAAATTTCAGATTAAGGGAACTTGAAACTTCCAACTGTTAGTTATGGGGTAGGATTTGAGTTTTTGGTGGTTGATCTGTTGTTGTTTGTCTTGGTTGATGTAGTTCAGTGCAACACCTATTTCTATTTCAAATTAAAATCTCTAAAATCACATAATCCCAACTAAACTTACTAGATTATCTTTTGACTTTTGGATTGTAATTTAGATTTCTAAAGAAGTAAGAGATAGATTCATATTCTCTTCTCTCTTAACTTGAAAAGCTACATGGAATCATGGCTGAATTATAGTGATTATCAATTGTTACACAATCTAGATTTTTTTGAAAAAATGAAGAGGGATAAATGTTGATTTCTAATTTCTTCTCCCTTGATCCCAACTAAAGGCATTTTTAGAAGTAGGGTCACTTTGAATGGATTTTACAATGATTCATGAGAATTCAATCACTCATATCCATGAATAAAGCAACGGGATATTGGTAGGAGCAAATACTTTAGAGATGATGTAAATATAGCAAGATCTTCTCCAGTAGATGTGGCATAGTGGAGACCTGGGTGACTTAACTAAGACCTTCAAGTTGAAGGCTGCAGGATTGATCCTGTGTTGTGCCAATGTGTGCTTGCAGCCTTAACTGTTGTAGCATCTTCTCAAACGAAAAAAAAAATAGCAGCATCCTAGATTGAAGGATGGATTGACAAGATATATTTTCTTTTCATTTTTTTAATATTTATTATTTTTATATAATCTATATTTTAAGAAAATATAAATGCATATTTATAAATTATTCTTTTTATTTTACAAATTTGTCTTTTAATAAATTATTAGTGTTTATTTAAAGGACACTATGAAATAAAATAAAAATAGTTAGTAAATCTTAAAAACTTTCAAAAATTGTAAAATGAAGAATCCCCCACCTGTGTGGCATCCCCTTGTGCCCAGCTGCACTGTGCCCACATCGTTCAGATGGGATTCATCCTGGCAGTTCCTTACAATCGTCCCCCAAAAGCAGCAGTGTCTGTTTTGTTGTCCTCCCCTTAATATCGTCCGATGGCAACATTCGACTCCAACATATTATTGCAAGCGTCCATGGCAATGAATCTGGTACTATCCAATGCGTTTAACTTTGAATTTGAAGGTGATTCGGTACCTTAGATTTAAGATTCTAAAAGATGTTTGAAATTTTCTACCATACAGAATTATATGGTTTATCCCTAATAAAAAATAGTCAAAAATTGGCAATCATAGTTGCCACATTTTTTGGTCACTATGAAGGTCCAGTCTTTAGGATGTAGTCATCATTACAAGCAAGGTCAAAAGTTATCGAATGAAGATTTAAAATATAACAAATACTCTGATAACATAGGATAATTCAAGTAACATAGTTTGTATGGAAAGAACATAACACAATCAGTTAATATGAAATAAAAGTGCAAGGTTATCTAATTGTTCCCTTTTTTTCTCTTTAGCTACCCTTGAGTTCCTCTTCAAGTTGCCTGTTTTGTCAACTTTCTCCTTGGAGTTTAAGCAAGTCTAAAATAGTCTAGATGATTGGAATGCTTGAAGACCTTCATGTTGGATGCTTTTAAGTCCTTGGATATCCCCAGTTACCCCCTGACAGGTAGTATTTACAATGATTTTTGTAACTATTGAACATGAATGACTGGGCCAACCTCTTCAAATGGAAACTAAGTATAGATGTCTATCTTGTATATGAATAATCTATTTGTAATAAGAAATCAGGTGTTGTCTAAAACCATTGTTTAATCTTTTAAGGTTCGGCATTTGCACATAGCTGACAACATTAGATTTCTCTAAGGGGAAGATATAGACATGTGTTTGATGTTTGTGAAAACAATAACATGGAATGCCTAAGGATGGAGGGAATTGCCAAACCACAATGGACAAAGATTTGAATTGCCAAATTATTAGAGTTTATTTGGATGATTTGGATTTATGATACTCTTGAACATTTTTGTTGATTAATACATGTCCATCTTTATATTATATCCTTTTAAAATTTAGGATGCAGGTGTGACTATCTTGGGTACAGTACCGAGCATGGTTAAGTCCTAGAAGAATTTCAATTTCATGAAAGGTCTTGAGCATAGCCTATTCTATCTAATTTGAGTCTCAAATTCCTAATGTTCTACGGACCAAACTGGCTATCTTCTACATATAACACTGGCATAACTCCCCTATATCAGATTGGCACCTCTGGATTTGGTTTTCATATATATATATATATATATGAAGTGAAATAGTTATGTGAACAAAAAGTATCTTTCATGCCTTTTTTATTTATTGTTGTATAACATTTCCCACGTACAGATAATTGACATATGTCATAGGGTGCTTTTGTAGTCAATACTGTGTAGGAAAAAAATTCTATTATTATTTCTTTTTTTTCTTAACTTTATTTGTTTGTTTATGCATGAATCATTTTGTAAAGTCTCTATAACATGCGCTTATGGTATCTTGATGCTTCAACTGCCATAGAACACGGAATCAGGACACATTATGCATATGGAGATGATGGTTACATAGTTTGTGTTCGTTACATGAAAATATCTGAACCTTTTCTTTTCCTTAGACAAGTGAGAGATAACACATTGGTCTCTAAATCTTGCTTTCTTAGTTTTTTGGTGTATGACAAGGACCAGAAGGTGAGCAAACACATTGAAATAAAAAATGACCTTGTTTTTGTGTGTGACAATACCATAGTTTAAGATGGTCTCATGACCTAAAAGTTGATGTTTATGGAGAGAGAAACAACAATGGCATTGTAGCTTGTTGGTAAAAATTTGACTATTGGGTACCGTTTAAGCCTGGTTAAGTCCTAGAAGATTCTTATGATATCACTTTATATGCAGAAGACAACTGCAAAGTGGTATAAGTAGTGAAGAGTATGGGTGGTGAATAAACAAACTAAATATGGTGAGCAATCATGCCAATGCTTTCTTATCCTCTATATTAACACAAAACATTACTACTAAAAGTTAGAGAAAGTAATATTTTTACCACCAAAATGCATATTCTTGTTTGATATTTTTGAATGAATGTCCATTTCTTCATTTCCTTCATTTTTGCACTTATGTAGGTGATATGAGATGGTGAGCTCCCGTTTCTTTTCCATATTCTTGAAATAGTATCAAGGACTATCACATTGGATCTCAGGAAGAGTACCACTTCTTCATTACCACCTGCAACTATATCAATTACTTCCACACAATGGCCATCACCAATGACTTGACATGCTGCAGCATGTCCAAGGGTTGTGGCCTGCCAGCTTCAGCCGTTCATGGCTCTTTATTGCTAGGCATCCAAAGGAAGAACGCAGCTCATACAGTGGTAGTAAGTAGCAAACTCTTAGTAAGAGGGTGAGAGGCTCATTATAAGATGTTTATTTTTCTGTAAATTATCCATGAAATTAAATTTTACGATCATTTAATGTATTAATTTTGATAATCTGTTAGCATAATATATCCTTGTTTCCATTATTTTCTTATTGAAATTTCAGTCATTATATGCATTACAATATCCAGAGTGAGGAATGAATTAACTTAGAACATGATAAGAGGTGGTCGCTGTCGACTCCAGAAACGGGTTCCAGATCGGCACCTCAAGAGAAGGTGAAAGATAGATAGAATAGGGGAAAAGGGAGTGAATCGAAAAACACTCAGAAAGTGGTAAAGACTCCTCACGTCGGTCCCACACTCACATTGATCCTCGAACTTTCATCTCACAGCGTCGCTCGAGCACTGGAGATGGTTCGGGTCATGTGGGAGGAGAGTGAGGAGGAGATGAACTTAGAACATGAAAGAGGTAGTCGCTAGGAGCCGCGGGCTCCACTTTATGGAATTGAACAAGAGATTAAGTTAGACGATTGTGTGTACCTTAGCGTGGGAGAAAGTGTGTGCGGGTTCAACCTTCTTCTTCTTTGGCCGGCCTATGAAGAAGAGTCCAATCGATGCTAGCTTGATCAACATGTGCAACTAGAACAATAAACCAAGTAAAGAAGCCGATTAGAACTATGGGAAGTGTAGAAACTGTAGTAAGAAGATGAGAAAGAAGCAATTGGAATCGGACTCACCGACTTCAGGGTGAGCCTTAACCCCTTTTTTGTGTATTTTTTGTGATATAAAATTATGCAAAAACTAAATAAAAATGATGCTAAAATGATCCTGAATGAATGATGAAGACATAGAAACTTGAACGGCTCAAATCGGAGCTAAAACGGAGAAGATATCACCAATATGGCCGGAAAACGCACTGGATTGAACGTGCCCTGGGTTTGAAGACGCGGTGAGCGCGCCCTAGGTGTGAGAGCGCGGTCTGCGCACCCTTGGTTCGGGGGCGCGTTGCACTGTCTGGCGCAACTTTGGTGCAGAGCTTGGCACGGGTAGTCCGGATGTTGGAATTGAGTGCCATTTGTTGCAGTAGACAGAAGACTCAGAGAGGGAGAGTTCTTATGTTGATGACTTCTCCGGAATCTACCTGAAAAAGCCTGTAAAAATTATGAAATTTGACATATGTGGAAAACAGAACCTGGATGCGCGCCCTCAGTGCAGCAATCGCCACGAACAAACGGAAAGTCAGAATTGAGTGCCATTGGTTGTAGATGAAAGAGAACGAAGAGAGGAACAACTCCTCTGTTGAATACTTTTGCAGCAGGAGTCCGAATTTTTTTCAGAAGTCAATGAAGTTGGTTGATGCAGAACGCACGAATCAGGCTTCTCCTTCACTTCGGGATCGATCTCTCGATGTCGGATCGGCTTTGGGACATCGGGACTGCCTTGGAAGAGAGCTTGGACGATCTCAGGACAAGCTAGGCATGGGGGATTAATCTTGGGTCGTTGAGAATGTCCCTCAATTTATAGGGGAAGGAAGCCGGTGCAAAAATGGAAACTGGACCAACCACACCCCCGCTTTTCAAAGGGGACGAGGGCGCGTAGGGCGTTCCCTCAAACCAGGGGCGCGCAGGGCACGCCCTCAACCTGGGGGCGTGGTTTGTGCGCCCCCCTATTTCAAAGGGAGTGGGGGCACGTTACGCGCCTCACTGCTAAAAGTCGACGGAATCTTCTGGAAATTGCTAAAAATTGACTTGACATACGTAACGCGCCCCCGAACCGGGGGTGCGGTACAAATAATCGAAAATTATCGATGGAAACCTTCCAAAAATCCGGTGTAGAAGGTGTTAACCGGGGCAATTTTCGATTTTTGTAAACTGACCGTGCCCCCGCGTTTCAAAGGAACCAGGGGCGCGCAGAGCGTGCCCCCAGTTTGAGGGCGTGCCCTCAAGTTGAGGGCGCGTAGGGCGTGCCCTCCCCTTTCAAAGGGAGCGGGGGCGCGGTAGACTCTCTCTCTTACGCGCGCGTTCCGCGAGCCGTAACTTGCAAACGGGATGTCCAATTCAGCTCCCGTTTGTTGCGTTGGAAAGAGGGCCTTTAAACGCACCTTCTCAAGTCAGTAAACCAGCCAGAATGACTCCCGAGACATTCGCATGGTGCTTTCTACCGGTTTACCCTCTCACGGAAAGCCAAAACCTGTGGTGAAGATCCGAAAGAGCACGGTTCCGTTCGAAGAATCTCGGGTCAACTCAGGATGACATAAAATGATGACCGAAGAAGTCCGGTATGATCGGACAACCTGAAATCATTGAAAAACATGATATTAACCCAGTAAACGTAAACTGAAACTCAAAAAAAGTCATAAAACCCTAAAATTGACCGAACCGGACGTATGGCCATGATTGATGAAAATAGTCGGCTAGGATTGACCCGGATGAGCCAAAAAGACCCGGTGATGGCCGGAAAGGCCTAACGCATGGTCCAGGATAGCCGTGTCAGCACAGATTGAAAAAGCCACAACGAAATTTGTCATTGACCGACGACTACCAAAATGACTTCTCGAAAACCCTAAATATCACGAAACACACGTGGGACTCATGAGATGTTGAAGTATGGACCATTCATGGTCGGTCATCGAGCAGGCTTCATGTTTTTACGGTTCACACGCGGCTCTCGCTTGAAGGTTACGGCATTATTCCAAAAATCATCGGTCCATTCTCAACTTGCGAGGGGCTCCACCAGCGTCCTTAGCTCATCTCCATGAGGTAATCCGAATCAGGTAATGGTAAAATATGAATATCACCTATGGAATAAAAGTCTGGGGCTCCGAATCAGGCAAATTTGGCATGTCTAGAGTCGCCGGGAGCCGCGGGCTCCGCTTTATGGAGTGTAAATCAAGAGATGAGTTGAATTTGACTGTGTGTACCTTAGCGTGGGAGATGGGATGTGAGTTCAACCTTCTTCTTCTTCGGCCGGCCGATGAAGAAGAGTCCAACCGATGCTAGCTTGATGTAGATGTGCAACTAGTAAACAAAGAAGACAAGAAAACAAGTGAAGGGTGTCGACTCCGAAAACGGGTTCCGGATCGGCACCTCAAGAGAAGGTGAAAGATAAAATAGGGGAAAGGGGGGAGTGAATCGGAAAACACTCGGAAAGTGGTAAAAAGGTCCTTACCTCGGTCCCACACTCACATTGATCCCCGAACTTTCATCTCACGGCGTCGCTCGAGCACCAGAGATGGTTCGGGTCATGTGGGAGGAGAGTGAGGAGGAGATGAAATTAGAAAAAAAATAAAAGGTGGTCGCCAGGAGCCGTGGGCTTCACTTTATAGAATAACAATGAGATTGAGTTGATTTGAACGTGTACCTTAGCGCGGGAGATCGGGATATGGGTTCAACCTTCTTCTTCCTCGGCCGGCCGATGAAGAAGAGTCTCCAACCGATGCTAGCTTGATAGACCTGTACAACTAGAACAATAAACCAAGTGAAAGAAACTGATTAGAACTATGGGAAGTGTAGAAACTATAGAAGAAGAGATGAAACAAAGAAGCAATTGGAATCGAACTCACCGGATTGGGGCGAGCCCTAACCTCTTTTTTGTGTTTTTTAATTATGTAAAAATGATGCAAATAAAATAAAAGATATTCTAAAACAGTAAATGAACTGAATAAAGTGGATTGAGGAAGCTTATAAAGTGAATCGGCTTGAGTTAAAGCCAAGATGGTTGAAACAAGACGGTTCGGGTAGCCTTGCACCCTCCTGTCGCGACATTTGTGCATAGAATGCTACGGACGACCCCGTTGTCAGAATCGAGTGATTTTTGTTGGAGTTGACAGAAGACTCGGATAGGAAGAGTTATTATGTTGATGATTTCTCAGAAATCCTCGTGCAGATGTATGTAAAAATTATGAAAGTTGGAGGATATAGAAAACAGAACCTGGATGCGCGCCCTCAGTGCAGAAATTGCCACGAACAAATGGATACTCGGAATTAAATGCCGTCAGTTGGAGATGAAAGAGGACGAAGATAGGAACAACTTTTATGTTGAATACTTTTGCAGAAAGCGTCCCGAATTTTCTACAGAAATCGAAGAATTCGGTTGATGCAGAATGCCCGGATCGAGCCTTCTCCTTCACTTCGGGATCGATCTCTCGATATTGGATCGCCTTTGGACGTCGGGATGGCTTTGGAGAAGAGCTTGGACGACCTCTGGACGAGCTAGGCATGGGGGATTAACCTTGGGTCATTGATAATGACCCTCAATTTATAGGGGAAGGAAGCCGGTGCAAAAAATGGAAACTGTACCGACCGTGCCCCCGCTTTTCAAAGGGGACGAGGGCATGCAGGGCGCGCCCTCACTTTGGGGGCGCGGTCTGCGCGCCCCCCAGTTTCAAAGAAACCGGGGGCGCAGTATGTGTCTCACTGCTAAAATTCGTCGGAAACTTCCAGAAATTGCCAAAATTTGACTTGACATACATAACGCGCCCCCGAATCGGGGGCGTGGTACAAATAATTGAAAATCATCTGCGGAAACCTTCCAAAAATCCGGTTTAGAAGGTGCTAATCGGGGCAATTTTTGATTTTTGGAAACTGATCACGCCCCCGCTTTTCAAAGGAATTGGGGGCACACAGGGCGTGCCCCCGGTTTGAGGGCGCGTAGGGCGCGCCCTCCCTTTTCGAAGGGAGTGGGGGTACAATAGACTTTCTCCCCTGCGCGTGCGTTCCGCGAGCCGTATCTTGCAAACGGGATGTCCGATTCGGCTTCCGTTTGTTGCGTTGGAAAGAGGACCTTCAACCGCACCTCCTCAAGTTGGTAAACCAGCCAGCATGACTCTTGATATGTTCACACGGGGCTTTCTACCGGTTTACCTTCTTGCGGAAAGCCGAAAACCGTGGCGAAGATCCAAAAATGCACGGTTCCAATCGAGGAATCTCGAGTCAACTTGGGATGACTTAAAATGATGACTGAACAAGTCCGGTATGATCGAAAAACCCAAAGTGATCGAAAAATTTGAGATTAACCCGGTAAACGTGAACCAAAACTCGGAAAAGTCGGGAAACCCTAAAATTGACCGAACCAGACGTATGGCCATGATTGATGAAAATATTTGGCTAGAATTGACCCGGATGACCCGAAAAGACCTAGTGATCACTGGAAAGGCCTAATGTGTGGTCCGGGATAGCCGTGTCAGTACAGATCAAAAAAGCCATAACGAAAGCCATCATTGACCGATGCCTACCGAAATGACTTTCTCAAAAGCCCTGAATGTTACGGAACACATGTGGGACTCCTGAGA
The DNA here is from genome assembly GCA_036172225.1 of Cryptocoryne crispatula var. balansae. NCBI lineage: Eukaryota > Viridiplantae > Streptophyta > Magnoliopsida > Alismatales > Araceae > Cryptocoryne > Cryptocoryne crispatula. Next base: position 28,271,120 of record CM069922.1, read on the forward strand.
CCTTAAATTATGGACCATTCAAGGTCGGTCATCGAGCTTGCTTCATGTTTTTACAGTTCACGCGTGGCTTTCGCTTGAAGGTTTCGGCATCATTCCGGAAATCATTGGTCCATTCTCAACTCACAAGGGGCTCCACCAATGTCCTTAGCTCATGTCGACGAGGTAATACGAATCAGGTAACGGTCAAATAAGAATATCGCCTATGGAATAAGAGTCTGGGGCTCCGAATCAGGTCAATTTGGTGTGTCTACAGCTTGCCTCACCTTGATGTCGGCTTTGCAAGGGAATGGCATGTAGCAGAGCGGAGTGAAACGTAGAGAAAGTGTAGCGAAGTGAGATGGATCATAGTGGATTGTAGTAGATCGTAATGGTGATGGACTGAAAAGGTGGCATCAAGGTGTAGATATAGACATGCTTAACAACCAGATTCGGCAAGAGGAATCTCCTCAAGTCTCCTAGTTAACCACCATGTTTCATCAAGTTTTCCTATGTTCGATTGGTAAGAGATGTGCCATTGGCACGAGAGAAGAATAGCCAACCCCCAATGCGGTGGGGAGTCCCCGAAACATGGGTTCGTAGGTTCATCATCAGCCGGTAACCCGATCTTTGCAGTGTTCCTGTACTGTGATGGGCTAAAATTTTTAAAAAGAGATTTGTTTTGAAAAACTAAAAGAATACCAATCGAGCACGTTCAGGCTCTTAGATTCATTTAAGTCTTTCAAGAGACAAGATTTGATTCGGAATGGAATGATCTCAGATTCCGAAAGGCAAATATTGAAGCATAGACTGTGAAGATAGTGACGGTGCAAGCTCTGATCGAATAGGAGGCCCTTGGCCAGATGAATTGACTGCCCCGGTGGGATGAATAGCAAGGGAGTGTTGAAATGGCCACAGTGGGGATAGAAATGAAAGATTTGAAGGCACAAGGTGATTACCGAACATGGTGGGATTGATAGACACAGTGGGATATTAGAGAGGTTGGTGGGACTAGAAAACATGGTGAGATTAGAGAACACGGTTGGATTCAGAATGATCGGAATTAGGATAAAAGGTTTAAAGATTAGGGTGAGAAGGTGAAGATTACGAAATGATGTATGCGATGACAAAACAAAATGTAATGCAATTAATGCTACATGATGCATGCTGGGCTCAATAAAACAAGACAAAACTTATATAACAAATAGTTGAAGATATAGATTGTCTATGAGGTCAAGATACCCATTCGGGAACCATCGTCCCTCACAGCACAACTTTGGCTTATCCGTGAGCTTCAAAGATGACCCGACTGCCGTAGATTTTGATGAAGGGGATCTCGGGTCAAATCTTCTCCTTACTCATGGTCTTCAACAAAAAATGCATAAGATAATAATACATGACTAACGACATATATCCTAGTCGGCGAGTTATGGGGGTTTCCCATGCCCATTCTTTTGTTTCTGCGAGTAATTCCTGTCTTTCATCGAAATGTTAGTTCCGAATGGAAAATGATGTCCACTCGACCTTAATAAAGGCCAAACATAAATAAATTTGATTTAACAATTTTTTCTGAATTTTATAGAATTTTTGAGGAATTTTCAAAGAATTTGACCGAACGTGCCCCCGAACTGGGGGTGCAGCCTACGTGCCCTCAGTTGGGGGGTGCGGCCAGCGCGCCCTAGGTTGGGTGGCGCAGCCTGCGCGCCCCCACTTTGGGGGCGCGTTCGATCCCAGTTTCCTGTTTCGACCAGATCCGAATTCGATTCAAATCAGGACCAATTTCCCCTATATAAACACCTCTTAGGACGACCAGATCGTCCTACCAACACCCAGGATGGCTCCTCCTTCGAAAAAGAAGCGTGCTGGCTCGGTTCGAGGTATTTCAAGCATCCCGGGTCATTTGAAGGCCAGAATCGGTGCCGACTTGGTAACTTCGCTGACAAATTTAGCTTTCAACCACTTTCTTCTTCTTTTCTTTTAAGGAATTATCTTTTACCTCCTGTTTGGGTGTAGGATTTCCCAAACTTCCCAGGACCACACCGGTATTGCTCTCTTCCTTGGCTTCCCGGCTTGCTTGCCATCCTTGGCTTGTCAATCAGAGCGATTCTTCGAGATTGGGGCTTAACTGGGCTCTTGATCCACGCTAAGCAATATTCAGGCTACTCCCTTGACTTCAGCTTGATGGGAGCTCTTGTTGAGTTGTGGCATCCCAACACTCATACGTTCATGTTCGGCAGCTTTGAGTGTGTGGTTCTTCTTGAAGAGGTGGAACTCCTTCTAGGCCTTCCTCGAACTAAGAAGGGAGAGACTGAAGGTATGTTCATCCCTTCAGGACCCCTCTCTTGCTTGGAATTCTGGCAGGATTTTTTCGAGACTCGGCAGATCAGCACCTTGTTAGCCGGCAAGCGAATCAGTGTTCCCAAGTTGGCGGCTTGGACAATTTCTCTTCTGACGGCTCCTGGTCTGGACGAAGACCGGATTTTACGCGGTGCAAAGGGCTTCGCGGCTTGCCTTGCCGTGGTGTTCTTGTTTCCTGTGGAGGATGGTTTCCTGGAGGTTGATCAGCTTTCGTGCATCCGCGGCATCTAGAGTGGTGCACGGTTGGGGCCTTCAGTCCTGGGCTTCTTGTACTGCTGACTGTCCGTAGCTTGTGTTGGTCGTCCTCCCTTCGGCAGTGCACTTCTACTGGCTTGTTGGGCCGATCTTCACTTCAAGTTCGATCCAGCCGGCGAGGTGGCCACCAGGTCGCAGCTCTTCCGCCGTAGCCCCTTGTTCCAATATGCTGATGCACTTGGCTTTGGCGAGAGAGTCGCCAACAGGTGTGCATCGGTGAAGAAGAGGCCAGAGTGGCGTGCTCACTTTGCCTCCATGAACCGTTCCAGCCTCTTGCACTCTTCTGCTGCCCTGATGCAGAAGGACTTCCAGGTGTGCTTTGTGCCCGGCGTTGATCTCCGCCTGGTTACAGGTTCGGCCTTCTTGTTGTACAACGCTCACCGTTGCCACTCTCAGATTGGCTTGCCTTGGTACGAGTTGCCCAAGCTGTCCCACCTGCCACCTATGAAAGGCAGGCAGTTTGGCTCTATGGATGACGAGGAGGAGGCAATTTCAGCCGTTGTCTTGTGGGAGACGAGTCGGGTGTGCCGCCCAAGCCTCCTGATTGAGGAGGACCCTAACTAGAAGCTCCGCTACATCTCCACGTTGAAGCTTTTGCTTGCTTGAGGGTCTTCTTTTCCTGCTTTAACTTGTCAGACATGTTGTTTTTATTTTGAATAAACAATGAATTTTTTATAGCAAATTTTGAGTGAAAATTCAATAGAAATTTATCTTGTTTCAGAAAAATGCAAGACAGATGTTGAAAATTATGATGAATATGCCTTGTTATTTTTCAACACCTTGAATATTTTTTAATATGAAACAAGATATTTTTGAAAGGTTTTACAATGCCTTTTTTCTTTAAGTAATTTTCAGAGCAAACCGTGAGTCTGATGATTTTTCTTTCGGTGACTCCTTGATCGGCTCGATTTTCTGAACAACATGGCGCTTTCTAAAATTTTCACCATTTTTATCAATTTTGGTCCTGAAAAATACATTTTTAGCCATTTCTGACTAATAAATGCATAGAATTTTCTCCTGACTCCTGAAAAATGTTAGCTAGTGATGATAAAAAGCATGAATATGTCTAGCTAATTTAGGAACTGAGACATTCAAAGTTATGTGAAAAGAGGGATTTTTGGTGAGAATTTAAAGAGAATTTTTCTTCACAAAATTATTTTGAGCAAACCGTGCATCAGATCAGGATTCTTTCGGTGGTGTTGCGATCAGCTCGATTTTGTGAACCTTGGATGACATTTTCAAATTTATCCTATTTTCACATTTTTACTCTCTATAAATACCCCTTGAGGGTAAGAATATCTCATTTCCACTTACACACCATCTCTCCTCGCACCAGAAGCTCCAGAGCTCCAACTCAGATTCGGAGTCCAAAACGCCATCAAAGGTTAGTGCCCCTGTTACAAGAAATGTAGATCAGGTTGTGCTCTTCGATTTGGTTCAAGTTTCACACGATTCCGAGTTGATTTGACGAAGTTATCACGAAAATAAAAATTGAGCAAGAAGGACGGTGTGGTCAACGCAGGGTGTTGACCGCGCCCTTGAACCGGGGCGCGCAGAGCACATCCCCAGTTTGGGGACGCGCTGACCGCGCCCCCAAGAGGAGGGCACAGTCAGCGCGTCCTTTCTCTCCTCATTGTGCAGGGTCGCGCCAAGTGCGCCCCTGTGATGAGGGCGCGCTCAGCGCACCCTCAGTTAGAGGACGCGTAGAGCGCGCCCTCCCTCTCCAAAGGGGGGGAGGGCGCGTTCTGATGAGATTTTTTTTCTTTATTTTGTGAAATAAATAAATAAATAAAAATGTATCTAACACTATTTGATATCAACGTCTCTTTTGGTGCAGATGCCGAGACGTGTTCGCCGCCATGGCTCCGATTCCGAGGAGCCCGAGCTCCCGGCCGTCCGAGAGGTATGTTTTCTTTTTCCTACACTTAATGATTAGCTCATTTGCATTTTGGCAATAAAAATTGAGTGAACTAACGAAATGAATTTCTTGCAGGCCCGAATAAAATCCCAGATCTCGTGGGACTTGGTGCATGCTGCCTACCTCGGCCTACCGGACTTCTAGCAGGTTCAGTTGGAGAAGATGGGGTTTGGGCCCATCCTCCGGGTGACTCCATTTTGGGAGGACCTACCACTGGTGCAGGTCCTCCGCGAGTCTTGGGACCTAAACTCCTTTGTGTTTCTGTTTCCATGGGGGCACATGGTGCCCTCCTTAGAGGATGTTGCACACATCACCGGTCTTTGTGTTTACGGTAGGCTGGTGGTGTGTGCCACCTCTTCAAACTATTCACGGGAGTTCTGGGTCCTCTTCGCATATGAGCCCGAGTTCTGATAGAAATGTATGCCCTACAAGCCAATCATATATGATATGATTCGACATTTCTAGGAATATCTCATTCAATTAAATAGGCAAAACTTCGTTACTAGCTTTTAATAGAAGCGTATATCGTAATGAAGTCCTTAATCACATGCAATGATGATTGAATCATGATGAGATCATGATAATGAGATCGATCATCTAGAGGTATGTGATCTAAATGTTCCTAGTCATAGGATCCTTGAGACAGGACATCAAGAATCCGGATAGACTAGTGTGTGTGATGTCTTCTCATATGATGAGAATGACCGATCTCATTGGTCATCAGTGTGGGGACACTGAGATACACACACAGGTGCTCATTAGTGGAATGAGTTCACTGAACTGACCAATTTAGGAAAACCTGATCGGTATCTTACCGAACTGTCTATCAGGTTATTCTTACATCTCAATAGCACGGTTGGATCTTTGACCTGAGTCGCCAAAGATGTCTTGCCAGGCGTACTATGTACTTTGACCATTGACTGATGGATCACTTAGTATTGTGGTCCTATATAGTTAATGGATTGGGTATATAGGAAACCCGGCGGAGGCAATTGAGCGGACAATAGGGGATCGTTCACTCTCGGTAGGAGAGAGAGAATGTCCTATGGATAGTACTCTAAATCCTTGGCCAAGGTAGATAGGATAATTGGAAAAGGAGTTTTCCAGTTGATCCATTCATGAGTACAAAATTTCATAGAGTTGGAATATTTAGGGGTTGACAGTCCATGCCGAACCCCTGACCGACCGCGACATTGTATGAACGAGGATTTAAATTCGTGTGGTAATTGATGATGGAAAGGCTCAATGGATGTTATTTAACTCCCCAAAGTCATTTGGGATCATAGGATGTGGCTTGTACCCTTTATGATCAGAAAGCCGTAAAAACTGTTATCGGATAACGGTTTTGATTTAATTTAAAGGAATTGTTCTTTTAAATTAATTAAGGCTTCAACCAAATTGACTATTGGGCCTAGTGGGTCACACACAATAGATCTGGTCAATAAGATGAGGGCATGGACGCAATTTTATAGAAGTTTTGGGTTTTTTGTGAAAAATTCCATCTTCTATATATAAATGGCTTATGAAGCCATACCCTAACAAGCCATAGGGCTGGAGCACGTCCCAATCCTCCTCTCTCCCTCCTCTCTCCTCTAGAAGGCGATCTCCCATGGTCAAGCTTGGATCTAGGAGGTTTCTGGAGGCCCGAAGGAAGAGAGAACTCGTCTATTGAATCAGATCGTGTGGATACCGCTAGAGACCGGACAGTTGAACGGTTTTCAGCAAGGAGGAACGTCCTCTCTTCATCCATGGTGAGGGATTTAAGAAATCCCATGAGGTACTCTCGTTCTACTTCATATTCGGTTCCCGGTTTTGCTCGTTCGGCATCGATCAAGGCAAAGATCATGGTTTTATGGAATCAAATTTTTTCCGCTGTCATGTATTGATTCCTTACAGTGGTATCAGAGCCCGGTTGAAGCCTTGGTCGAAGTTGAATCGAAATTGGCTTGATTTCATGTGATTTCTTGCTTTCCCGAAACTGCATACAGAGCTGTTTTGATTTGATCACCACAGTTTTTATGAGATACTAAACTGTGTGTGGTTAGATTCATTGGATTCTCGTGGATGAGATATTTCCAATGAAGCAAACCTCATGAATTTTGGCCATCCGGAGAGTCCGTAATGAGTTCGGAAAGTTGCTAAGTTGATCATATCCGAAAATCCGGCCGAAATTGGGGGAGTTGATGAACTTACCTATTTGGACTCAAATACCTCTGTATAATGACGTAGGAAGATAGGAAATTAAGTTTCCTAGAGTTTCCATAAGTTATTGGACACTCAAAGGCCCTTGGAGGTGCCGGATTTGAGAGGAATTTGAGGTTTGGTTTAATTGCGGCCGTGGCATCTTCCTCCTAAAACTGCGCGTTGGATAGAATTTTTCATGAGATGAAACTTCTATATATAGAATTCTTATTGTTCAAGGATTCCAACGCATATTTTTTAGGATTTTTTGGACACTGTTTGACCCCCCAAATCATCCCGAAAGTCGGCGATTTTCTAGGGTTTCCGGAATCCGCCCAGCCCTTATCGGGCGGAGAAGACCGAGTCCGAATCGGATCCGGACCCGGCAGCGCGCGGAGGGGGGTACGTGGCGGTAGGGCGGGCGCACCCCGGGTGGGTACGCGGCCGCGCCGCGTTAGCCCCGGCGGCGCGCGGCGGCGCACGCGGGCGCACAGCGCGCGGCGCGCGGACGCCAGCCCTCCGGCGCAAGCTGGGGGGTACGTGGCAGAGCCACGTTGAGCCGGAGGTGCCGTGGCAGGCGCTCATTGGCCGGCGCACTGCGCCTCCCTTCATTTCTTTCGAAAATGATTTTTTAAATTGTTTAAAATTCATTTTTGATTCGAAAAATTGCCATAAAATTCCATAAAAATTCTGAAAAAATTTATAATTTATTTAATGAGTTATTAAAGTGTTTAATGACTTATTAAATAGAGTTTTACTATTTTGTCATTGAATTCTACTATTTTGATTTTAAAATTGTTTTAAGATCAAAATTAATGAAATTAATGATAATATAAGTTCTGAAAAATTATTTAATAGGTTTGTAAAATGTTTATGAACTTGTTAAATAGTTTTGGGCCTTGGTTTCCATAGAATCATTTTATAAATTATTTTAAAATTGTTTTTAAATCTTTATTGATTAAATTAGTGTTCAAATAAATTCTGAAAAATCTGATTTTGAAGAATTATGATTTGGATATTAATTTAATGCTCTGAGAAATTTTGTAAAAGCATGAATCATCTGAATATTTTTATATTGCTTGTCATATGCATGTAAATTGTTTATATGTGCATTTCATGTTATTTATTTCATGAAAATTCGACATGCATGAAATTTGGAATTTCAAAATTACAGTATATAATTTTATGATGGTATATATGATATATCTCATATAATTATCACATATGCGCTCTATGTTCATGTGATGAATGTTGGTGTGTGTATGGAGGTGATCATGGACTTAAATATGCTTTGCTTTTGATTGCTTGGTTAATTAAGTTGGTTATGTTATTAAATGGGGCCTGCGTGTGCCTCCTCTCTCTCTATACAATCTGATTGTACATTCTACCTCCCCCCATTTTTGTACTCCCCTTGGTTAAAACCAAGGTTTCTTATTATGAGTTGTACATTTGTGGTCTGTGTACCCTTTAGCTGCGTGTAATGGTTAGAAGCCGGCTCGTGGTAGAATGGAGAGCGGGACCACTTGGAGAAGCACCCTTCTGAAGTGGGAACATGCCAACTCAAGCTTCTGAAGCAAGGAATTGCACCTATAGGGGTGCCTTAGGTGTATGCTTAGGGTTAAGTCCATGATCACCTATGTTTTAATGCATATTTGATATGTGGTGTGTGCTACAGTTTATACCTTAAATATATGATATTCCAAAGGTATATTAATATTTATATGTAGCACCTATGTTGATGAGACTAAAATAAAAACCCTCCTCGTTCTAATTAGGTCGATAAACGTGAGACATTAAGAATGACTCACGTAGCCTTCCGTTGCTATGGTCTTGATGAGCCAATCTTAGATTGGATGGGTTTGTTGTGCTACCACAAGGCCTATTCAGCAAGGGATTGGAGATCATGGCCAAGGCATTAGCCAAACTTTGGGGTGGACCATTTGCATGGCTTTGTTGTGCTACCACAAGGGCTGTGTGAAGAATCCATTCTCATAACGTAACAAGCGGGTTTGACCTAACTAGAGTATATGGTTTGTTGCGCTACCACAAGATCATAACTCTAGAGGCTAAATGACTAAGAGTTGCAAGAGTTGCAACTGGCAATAGTTGCCTACCTATTAAGTATGGGATGATTTGTTGTGCTACCACAAGGTCATCACCATAAAGTTAGTAGGGTCTTGGTCCCCACTAGGATGTTATCGTGATATCCCGTCTTTGCATAATGAGGGTTATGCAAATTCGTCGAAAGTTAGTGGGAGTATAAATTAGGATGAAAGACCGTATATTAATTTTAATGAATGTCTGTAATGTTAATATAATTACATCTCTGTTGTAGAATATTATAAACCACCATTAATCTAGCATGCTAGATGCTAAGTATTTTAATGGCTCACACTTCTTATATCGGTTTAGAACTAAGAGAATAGTTCTCATAGTTGACCTATTGACTATCCTACTTGAGAAGTAAGTATCTTTTACACTATCTAATGAAGTGAGAGAAGATAAGATCTTATCTCATTGAAAAGATGTATTAATTACCTTATATCAGATGTTAGCCTCTATCAGATAAAATTAGTAGTGGCAACATGGATAGATGGATTTGATATCCATCATGGTTCATGGTGATGAGCTAATTAAAGGCGATGAAGAATAATACATCTTGAATACTTCTTATTGGTAAGACCAATAGAAAGAAGTAAGATCATTAGATAGAGATAGAGGGTGATAGTTAAAAGTCAAAGAAGTGAGTCAAGATATTATAACCCAAATTTGACATAGCATTCCTCTACTATCATGATGATGGTAAGTAGAAGAAGAAGTGCAAAGTGTATTGCACACAATGCAAAGGTGGAACTTGAGAAGCTCCATGTATCTATGTCATTAATATTTACTTGTCTTATATACACATTTGATAGTATAAGATACTATGTATGTGTATTCTAGTATAAGATACTAGGGGTGCATATAATAGTATGAGATACCAGATATGTATCATATATCTACAAAGAGTTGTAGATAATAGCAAGTAAATAAAGGTTTAAAGAAGATTGTTGACCTACATATGAAATGGTACAAAATGTTGCATCATTACTAGTGGGAGATACAAATTTTCTATAGCCTTATAGAGTTGTCTTAATTATCCTTCTAAAAGAATATTGTTTTCATTTCCTAGTTGAATAAATGATGATTTATTCTATGGTATGAAAATGATAACTGGTAAAGTGTTTACCAGCAGGAGCATAATAAAGAGTTTATTCATATAAGATATGTATGCTTTTATAATATGTGTGAATAATCCTCATTAAGCGAAGTAGATTGATATTGATCAATCTATTGTTTAATAGTACGGTCATATTTATAAGAAAAGACTTAAGGAGTACTATTCGGATAGAAACATATAGGTAAATGATTTGGAATCATTAACCATATGTAAGTCTTATCTTATTAAGCAAAATGACCAACTCTTCATTTGTTAGACATGGAGAGAGGGCTAATGAGTTTATAGAACTCATGCATCTAGAAGCATGTTAGCCCATATCTATTAATGTTAGAGGATAATATTTCAACTTCATTAATTTTCAAAGATGACTTCTCTAGGTATGGATATATGTACTTTATGAAGTACAAATCCAAAACCTTTGAGAAATTATTTGAGATTAAGAATGAAGAGGAAATATTAATGAAAAGAGTATTAGATCTCTTTGATGAGATCAAAGAGGGGATACTTAAGTAATAATTCACACATAAAGGAAGGATAGTATAATCTAATTTTGATGGACACCTCTTATACATTTTAGCTTAATTGAGCAGCTAAAATGAGAAGCCATATTGTGTAGGACATAATATGGACATTGACAACCTTTGCAAAATTCTTCTTTGTCTATTTAGGGGTTAGCACTCAATATAGATATTTGATCTTAAATCGGTACCTTTCAAGTCTATTCCAATTATTCTATATTAGATATGGAAAGGGATTAAAGCTTGACCTTAAGCAAGTTAAGGTTTCAAAATGTCTGGCTTGGTAAAGAAGTATAACCCTATCAAGTTGGAATATAAGACTACAAAGTGTTGGCTTGTGGGATATCCTAAGAAAACTTAAGGATATTAATGCCTCCCTTAGGGAGAAGGGTATGAATTGCTCATCTCTCCATATTTCTAGAGGAAGAGTCCCTCCTTTAGAAAGATAGTGGGAGCAAGGTATAAATGGAAGGTGTTCCAGTCCCACAATCCATGGACACTTTTATTAAGGTACTAGTTTATATTTACACAAGGGCAAATCATAGATCTTTTCTTATGTCCAATCAACCTAAGAGATATGTGAGACATATCTTTGATGGAAGAAATGAGACATAAGATAAAAGGATTATGATCCTAAGATTTATATTGAACCAATATGAGATATTGATTCAAAATGGGAAGAAACAATAAAATCCGATATAAACTCTATCTATTCTAATCAAGTTCAGAACTTGATTGATCCACCTAAGGATTTAGTATCTATAGGGTATAAATGGATCACTAAAGAATAGATTGAAGTATATTAGAAGGTAGAGACCTTCAAAGTAAGGATAGTTAAAAGGGATATCATTTATGTCAAAAAGTTGACTATGATAAGACCTTTTACCTATGCCATGGAATTAATCCATTCGGATTTGATTGTTACACACTATGACTATAGGATATGTCAAATGGATGTTAAGATAGTGTTTCTCTATGTTATTTTGAGAAACAGGTGTATATGATACAACCTTTGGGAATTAAGTTCCAAAACATCCAAATAGTGTGTGCATAAGGTCCATTTATGGACTCAAGTAAAACTTCCCATAAATGGTAGATAAGGTTTAATGAGATTAAATCTTATGACTTCATTGAGAATGAAGATATGCCTTGTGTTTTCATATAAGATAAGTGGGAGTGCTATTATCTTCTTGACATGATATATGTATGACATACTACTCATTAAGAATGAAGTATGTATGTTATCATAAGTGAGCCTAGTTATCAATTGATCCTCCAAACTTAATATGGGTTTTAAGATCTATGGAGATAGATCTAAAAGGTTTCTTGGCCTTACCCAATTCATGTGCATAAAAACCATAGTCAAAGAGTTTGACATGGTAAACTCCAAGATAGGTTTCTTACCTATGAAGTGTGAAGTTGATCTCTTTAAAGAGATGTCTTTGTAGACTTCTTAAGAGATAAAGAGATCACATTAATATAGCCCTTATGCTTTTGCAATAGGACCTATCACATTTGTGATGCTACGCACATGACTTCATTAATGCTCTAAGTGTTATGAGCATTCATCAAGTAAATCCTTGTGAGAGTCACATGATAATTAAGAGATGTGTCCTTGAGTACTTGAGAAGCACTAAGGATATATCTCTAATGTATAGAGGATAAGACTTGAAGTCTTGTAGTTTTATGAACACAAGCTTCTAATCAGATAAGTCCGATAATAAGACAAGCTAATAGTGGTGCAGTGAGCTGGAAGAGTTCCATGCAAGAGATCACTGCTAATTCTACAACTAATCTAAAGTAGAATGAATAATAACTGTATATTGCTTGAGAAGCTGACTAGATGAAGATGTTCATCTAGCTTATGGGATTGTCCCAACTTTCTCTGAAAGTGTATTGTTTTGAGAAAACAATGGGGTAGAGCCAAAGTCTCATTAGAAGTTTCAAACTTCTATGGCAATACCATAGAATCAGAGAGAATGCAGTTGATAGAGCTATAATTAAAGATAGAGTATCTTTCGTTAATAACATTACAGATCCACTAATCGAAGCGTATACTCAAAGAGTGTTTGAGCTTCACCTTGAGCTGATAGAGATCAGCCAGATGGGTGATTGGCTTTAGTGCAAGTGGGAGATTGATAGAAATGTATGCCCTACAAGCCAATCATATATGATATGATTCGACATTTCTAGGAATATCTCATTCAATTAAATAGGCAAAACTTCGTTACTAGCTTTTAATAGAAGCGTATATCGTAATGAAGTCCTTAATCACATGCAATGATGATTGAATCATGATGAGATCATGATAATGAGATCGATCATCTAGAGGTATGTGATCTAAATGTTCCTAGTCATAGGATCCTTGAGACAGGACATCAAGAATCCGGATAGACTAGTGTGTGTGATGTCTTCTCATATGATGAGAATGACCGATCTCATTGGTCATCAGTGTGGGGACACTGAGATACACACACAGATGCTCATTAGTGGAATGAGTTCACTGAACTGACCAATTTAGGAAAACCTGATCGGTATCTTACCGAACTGTCTATCAGGTTATTCTTACATCTCAATAGCACGGTTGGATCTTTGACCTGAGTCGCCAAAGATGTCTTGCCAGGCGTACTATGTACTTTGACCATTGACTAATGGATCACTTAGTATTGTGGTCCTATATAGTTAATGGATTGGGTATATAGGAAACCGGCGGAGGCAATTGAGCGGACAATAGGGGATCGTTCACTCTCGGTAGGAGAGAGAGAATGTCCTATGGATAGTACTCTAAATCCTTGGCCAAGGTAGATAGGATAATTGGAAAAGGAGTTTTCCAGTTGATCCATTCATGAGTACAAGATTTCATAGAGTTGGAATATTTAGGGGTTGACAGTCCATGCCGAACCCCTGACCGACCGCGACATTGTATGAACGAGGATTAAAATCCGTGTGGTAATTGATGATGGAAAGGCTCAATGGATGTTATTTAACTCCCCAAAGTCATTTGGGATCATAGGATGTGGCTTGTACCCTTTATGATCAGAAAGCCGTAAAAACTGTTATCGGATAACGGTTTTGATTTAATTTAAAGGAATTGTTCTTTTAAATTAATTAAGGCTTCAACCAAATTGACTATTGGGCCTAGTGGGTCACACACAATAGATCTCGTCAATAAGATGAGGGCATGGACGCAATTTTATAGAAGTTTTGGGTTTTTTGTGAAAAATTCCATCTTCTATATATAAATGGCTTATGAAGCCATACCCTAACAAGCCATAGGGCTGGAGCACGTCCCAAGCCTCCTCTCTCCCTCCTCTCTCCTCTAGAAGGCGATCTCCCATGGTCAAGCTTGGATCTGGGAGGTTTCTGGAGGCCCGAAGGAAGAGAGAACTCGTCTATTGAATCAGATCGTGTGGATACCGCTAGAGACCGGACAGTTGAACGGTTTTCAGCAAGGAGGAACGTCCTCTCTTCATCCATGGTGAGGGATTTGAGAAATCCCATGAGGTACTCTCGTTCTACTTCATATTCGGTTCCCGGTTTTGCTCGTTCGGCATCGATCAAGGCAAAGATCATGGTTTTATGGAATCAAAATTTTTCCGCTGTCATGTATTGATTCCTTACAAGTTCGACCCAGAGGATGGCCTACGCACCATCGCCAGACTAGAGGCTGGTGAGATGGTAGGCTTGGTGGATGCCGAGCGTGTCCGTGGCGAGAGCCAGGATAGCTTTTTCTGCCGCATGGTCAGCCAGGCAGCGGCGGCATTTACCGGGTTACCTGGCTCCTTGGAGATGGACGTAGACTTGCGCTGTTTCCTCCTCTTCTTCTTCGGACGCCTTCTGTTGGGTTCGAAGACGGACCACATCCATCTGCAGTTCCTCCCTTTGCTTGCTGACCTAGAGCAGGTTGGCATGTACGCGTGGGGGGCAGCGATGCTCGCCCATCTGTTATGTGGCCTCCAGCCTAAGGCAGGTTCCGTTTCAGGTCGCCGACTTCTCTCCTTTCCTCCAGGTGACTTTTAGCTGCTTTTCTTTCTGTACTTCTATATTGTTCTGCTTTGTTCTGACAAGTTGTGCCTTTTTCAGGCTTGGATCTACCTTTACTTCCCCTTGGGTCGGGCACAGCAGTCCTACCCTGACCTCCTCCCTCTAATGGCTCGCTCGGAGCCCATCCACCCTACTGGGGGCCATCGCAGCCAGTTGGCTTCGATTCGTGCACAGATTCTCCGCTTCCCACACACTAAGGTATGTCTTTCAATTTTGTGTATCAATATTCTCCTGTTGAAATAATAATCATGATTTTGCTTCCCACAGGTGTGTTGGAGGCCATATCTTATGACCGACGACCATCTCCAGCCCTGTATTGCCCACGCTGGTCGTGTCTTCGGCCGCGATCTTCACCTTCTGTGCGTCAATGAGCTGGCGCCACTATGGCTTCGGTTCTCGGCACGTGCCTCGGTCTGGAGCAAGACTGGTTGGAGCCTCTTCCTCCTCTTCCCCTAGTTGGTGCCCGTCCCAGGCGCCTACTCCTCCCTGTGGACTAGGTGGAGAGGTATCACGCCTCGATCACTTTGTGGTATGAAGGCGGCAAGGTAGTTATTGGCTAGGCAGAGGACAGCTGAGACTACCTTCGCCGATACGCAGAGGCATACAGCCACTTGTTTGTTCTAGAGGGTCAGGTAAATGCTTCTTACTTTCCTTCAATTCTGTGTTGTTGTTCTCTTCTGACCTTCGTGCCATTTCAGGAGGCTCGGGCTCTACTGCTACGCCAACAGCTGGAGATTGTTGATCTTCGGCAGGAGGTGGCCACTCTTCGTGGCATGCTGGAGACTGAGGTAGACACTGCCTTTGACCTTCATTTGTATTTTCGATGTATACTTGCCTTGCACTGATGTGTTTTTCTTCTGTTCATAGAGGAAGGCTCGTGCCGAGGGTTCACCTCCTTCTCTGTCGAGGGAAGAGGTGGCTGACCTCCGCCAGCGTCTTAGTGAGGCGAGAGAGGCCCTGACGACCAAGGAGGCAGAGGTATCTTTCATTGTTCTCTATTCTAGTTGTTGATTTTTCTTGGTTCATATTCTTCCTCTTCTTCCAGGTTGTGGAGCTTCAGAGTAGCTTGTCCTCCCGTATCCAGTCCGTGGAGGCCGAGGTGGAGACGTTGCGGTCTGCCCTAGCCGATCTTCGTTCTCAGATGATCGTCTTGGATCTCCGCCTTCAACATGAGAGAGCCATGCGCGAGATGGAGCACCAGCATAGCCAAGCCATGCGATCTTTGGAGCAGATGCACCTGCAGTCGCAGGTTCATTTGTCGGCAGCAGAGGTGACATTGCAGGTTTACCGCCAGGGCATCCCTCCACAGCCGAGCCAGAGTCGCACCCACCAGAGCA
Organism: Cryptocoryne crispatula var. balansae; assembly: GCA_036172225.1. NCBI lineage: Eukaryota > Viridiplantae > Streptophyta > Magnoliopsida > Alismatales > Araceae > Cryptocoryne > Cryptocoryne crispatula. The sequence goes on from CM069922.1 coordinate 28,286,927, forward strand.
GCTCCCATCGGAGTGGCACGCACCGGAGCGGTGGCGCCGCTCGTAGCCGGGGTCACCACGGGCAGAGCCAGCAGGGACAGAGTGGCCAGAGCCAGAGCCATGAGAGTGGTGCTTCTGCGTTTTTGGCCACTTCTTCAAAGCGTCGCCGCAATGAGGCGGCCGCAGCAGCTTTGGCGGACACAGCTACCATGCCTCCTCCACGTGGCCACTCTCCTGGAGAGGGTAGCAGTAGGCACTGATATCTGTAGCAGGCTTAGCTTTTCTGATGTTGTAGGTGCTTTTCTTCTTTGTTGTAGCACTTGATGGCGTAATCAGATCTTCATCTGTTTGCTTCAGTGTTTGTTTGATCTGCTTGACATCGCTCAAAAGGGTAGTTAGTATCACATTTAGGCTAGCCCCTTGCGAGTTTGTCAAGGGGCAAAGCCTTCTAAAGGATGGCAAACAATAAAATTAAATAATAGATGTAGGGTTAAGAAATATACCTACTGGCGAGACTTCCCCTTTTTTAACTTGTATTTCTTTTCTGAAATACTCAATAACGGGGTTAGATCTGCTCTATGGCTTACCCCCTTGCCTGTTGTCATCTTGCCTTGCTTATATGTCAAGGGGGGTAGCCTTATTAACAAGGTAACATGAACAAAATGACTAACAAGATAAGCAAGGTAAAAGTTAAGAGAGCTTACCTACTATGGCGAGAGTTACTCCCTTCTTGATCTTAGAATCCTGAAACGCTTGATAAAAGGGGATTAAATCTTCACCATGGCTCATCTCTTTTCCTATTACTGTCTGCCTTGACTTAGGTTAAAGAGAGGAGCCTTATTAACAAGGTATAAAAATAGACTAGATGACCAAAATGAAATGGTTAAGAGAACTTACCTGTCGTTGAGAGAACCTCCCCCTCTTACTTTAAAGTTCCTGAAAATACTCGATAAAAGAGGATCAGATCTTCACAACGACTCATCCCTCTGCCTATTACGGCCAACTTTGACTTAGGTCAAAAGGAGGAGCCCTCTTAATGGGGTGATAATGAAGATAAATATGCAATGCCAAAATGAAACATGCAAGACATAAGAATAAATATGAATGCTAGCAAAGACAAAAATCAAGGTTATGCCAAGTTAATGATGCATTTTTTTTGGATTTTTAGAAAGTATTCATTTTTTTATTTTTCAACCTTTTTTAGATTTTTGAAAATATTCAGTTTTTTTTGAATTTTCAAAAATATTCGATTTTTTTTGGATTTTTGTGGAGAATGTGCCGGTATTGAAACAATTCATCGATCTTTGAGTGTTAATCAAGATTTAAGCGATAAACACCACGTTAAAATAAGGTTCCCTACCCAGAATCTTTCTTGCCCTCTTCTCTTGATCGGTTTGTATTCCCCCTGAGTTTGGATAGTTTACCTTACCCTAGGGTTTTAAGATGGAAGAATAATAAAGGAAGTCTTTGATAGGTTTTGGGGGTGTTGAGGAGGGTTTCTCTACTCATGCCCAAATTACCCGTTGGGGTTCGGCCTCTTCGGGTTTTTTTTCTACATGTGGCACTTATTTAGACAAGTCTTTGACCTGTGGGGTCATTGCCCATCTTTTGGTGCCTTCTTTTCATTTTCTACTCTTCCGGGTAGTCATTCAGACAGGCCCATATTTGTTTAAACATGCGGGGTTCATTGCCCATCTTTTGGCACCCTTTTGCACCCTATGAGACGGCCTCCTACTAAGGCAGTGGGCATTTTCGATACTATCCTCCTCTAGTCCCCTTCACCTATCTTGGACCGAATAGAAGAGAATGAGGTAAGGTTTCCTTTCCGCCTTCAGGGTTCTGCCTTGCCTCTCCCGAGTGTTGGGTTATCCAGATTCTGGGATCGGGAGGTGTTGTGTGTGCAGGGTGATGTCTACCCTTGACTTCTAGCTAACACCCTTGGATTGATGACTTAATATCATACCAGAAATTCTCCATTTTCTTTTCTAAGGAAAATATTTTTTGAGGTAAACGTCGTTCCATGGATGGTTCAATTTTTCTCCATCGGCATTGGTTAGCTCATATGCATTGCCTGGATATTTTTTAGTTATAACAAAAGGCCATTCTCAGTTAGGTTGCAACTTGGAGCGGGGACCACCTGGCTTAACGAATATACGTTTGACTACCATCTCACCGATTTCGAACTTTCTCTCTACCACCCTCTTTTGATAAAATCTTTTCAATCGGTTCTGATAAGTCTGGGCATGCTCAGAGGTGGCCAACCTTATTTCATCTAGGAGTTCAAGTTGTGCAAGGAGAGATTCTCGCCTCTCATCAACAGGGATGTCCCTATCAAGTTGAACTCAGATTGATGGAAGGAGTACTTCATACGGGACCACCGCTTCCATCCCATATGCGAGAGCATACGGGATTTGACCAGTGGGGGTCCGTACAAAAGTGCGATAAGCCCATAGGGCATCTACAAGCTTATCTGGCCAATCCACGAACTTGTTAGACTTACATGTTTTCTTGATGATTTTAATCAAAGTTTTGTTGGTGGCTTCTGCTTGACCAATGCCTTGCGGGTAATAAGGAGATGAATGATGCAATGCAATGCGGTACCTGTTGCAAAGATCACGCAGATCTTGAGAGAGAAATTGCGGTCCGTTGTCGGTGATGATGTCACTGGGTATCTCAAACCTGGTGATGATGTTGCGTTTGATGAAGTAGCATAGTGTTGATGCCTTGATCTCTATGAATGCTTCCTCTTCTGCCCACTTGGTGAAGTACTCTGTTGCCATCGGGATGAACGATTTGGAACGGATTTCAGAGTTAAGATCACTTAGAGGGCCAATGATGTCGAAAGCCCACATGGTGAAGGGCCATGGGGCATGAATCGGATGAAGAAAAGATGCGGGAGAATGGATCTTGTCGGCATGGAGTTGGCAAGAATGACAGTGCCAGACAAAGATGGAGCAATCCTCTTCTAGGGTTGGCCAATAATACCCCTGCTTGATGATTTTCTTGGCAAGAGCTTGAGCATTGACATGGCCCCCACAGACCTCGGAATGTGCTTCCTTAAGCACCAATTCTACTTCTTATTCATCAACGCATCTAAGCAATATTCCACTCAAGCTCTTCTTGTAGAGCACCCCTCCTAGGATGGTATACCTCTGGGATACTCTCCTGATGGCCTTCTTTTCTTTTGCATTTGATCCAAGTGGATATGTCTGATCTTGACAATACCTTGCGATCTCATCAAACCAAGGCCTCTCACCCTCATCTAACTCTTCCAACTCGACCAAAGAAATCTCCTCTTTCTGGTCTAAATATTCCTTCTTGCCAAATCTCTCCTTGATCTTCAGAAATCGACCATCCTTAATAGCCGGTATTGACCTTCTACGGACATGGATAGTCCGCACCTGTCTACCTAGCGAGATTGATAGAGATGAAGCTAAGGAGGCTAGGGCATCAGCAAGGATGTTCTGAGCTCGAGGGACATGAACAAAAGTGAGTTTGGAAAAGAGTTTGATGTAGCAAGAGGTGAGTTCTTGGTAAGGTTTGAGGTTTGGATGAGAGGTTCGGTATTTGGTTAGGACTTGGCGAAGGATTAGTTGACTATCACCTATCACCCTCAATTCCGTGGCACCATAGAAATGAGCGGCCTCCAGCCCGGCTAGCAAGGCTTCGTATTCAGCTATATTGTTGGTTGCTGGGAAGTCAAGCTAAAATTCCTGTGGAATGGTGACACCCTCGGGTGATAGAAGGACGATTCCTATTCCCTTACCATGTGAATTCAGAGCCCCGTCAAAATATAATGTCCAAAGATGGGAAGATCGGATCAACATTAGTTCGTCATCTGGGAGCTCCGACTGGACCGGGTCAAAGAGGGGTATAGGGTGGTGGGCTAGGTGTTCGGCAATGGCATAGCCCTTAATTGCCTTCTGGGGGACATAGGTGATATCAAACTGGGAAAGGAAGCTCTGCCAACGACCTAACCGATCAGTTAGAATAGTTTTCTCTAGAAGGAATTTGATGGGATTGATGCGGGCAATAAGGTTGACCTCATGAGCTAAGAAATAGTGTTTAAGCTTCTGAACTACCCAGACTAGTGCAGCACAGGTCTTCTCCACTACATTATACTTCTGCTCACATGGATCAAAGATCTTTGACAAGTAGTAAGTTTCCCTCTCTTTCCCTTCTTCATCCACTTGTGCAAGGACTACTCCAAGAGAATTCTCCAAAACCGAGATATACAGAACTAAGGGCTTGCCAGGGACTGGTGGTCTAAGCACAGGGGGACTAGCCAGGTCTTTTCAATCCATCAAATGCACCCTGGCACTTCGAATCCCATTTGAACTCGGCTCCCACCTTGGTCAACTCATATAAAGGTTTACACCTTTGGGAATGTTGTGAGATGAACCGGCGGACAAACTGTAGCCTCCCGATTAGTCCTCGAAGTTCTTTCATATTTCTTGGAGGAGGCATACCAATGATTGCTTTGGCCTTGTTTGGGTCGATCTCTATGCCCCTTTTGCTCACTATGAATCCCATCAGTTTTCTTGAGGATACTCCGAATGTACATTTCTTTGGGTTCATCTTCAATTTATATTCCCTAGCCCTTTGCAAGATCTTTCTGAGTACTTCAGAATGATCTTCTCAGCTTTTGGACTTAACGACCAGGTCGTCCATGTACACCTCTACAAGGGTATGCATCATGTCATGAAAGATAGCCATCATTGCCCTCTGATAGGTAGCACCATCATTCTTTAGTCCAAAGGGCATGACGACATAGCAGTAGGTTCCCCAAGGTGTAGTGAACGAGGTCTTCTCCTGGTCCTCTTCGGCCAACCGGATTTGTTTATATCCAGAATAGCCATCCATGAATGACAACATCTCGAATCCAGCAGTGTTATCAACCAGTACATCAATATGAGGTAGAGGAAAGTCATCTTTAGGACACGCTCGGTTTAAGTCCCTGAAGTCTATACAGATTCGAACTCGGCCATCCTTCTTCATGACAGGGACTATGTTTGCCACCCATTGCAGATAAAGGACGACCTTAATGAATCTTGCTTGATGTAACTTGTCGACCTCTTCTTTCATCTTAAGTGCAACATCAAGGTGGAATCTCCTTAATTTTTGTTTAACCGGGGTAACTCTAGGTTTCAAAGTTAGACGATGTTCAACTAAAGACTTGTCTAACCCCGGCATGTTCTCGTATGTCCATGCGAACGTATCCTTATATTATTCCAAATTTTCAATTAAACTCTGTTCCACAGTGGGAGTGAGGTTTGCACTTAGGAGGACTGTCTTGGAATCTTATGGTGTTCCGAGATTCAATTCTTTTGTCGTTTCATCCACCGTGGCTAATGGTTCTTCAAACCATTTAAGTCCAGATGCATACGCATCAGCCAAGTCCTCAATTCCATCCTCGAAATCAGGATCCTTTTCTGATAAAACCTCGTAAACTCCCAGTGTGTGATCTACATTGAATTCATCCTCATATTGGATTTCATCAAGCTGGATAGCATTTTCCAAAAACCTTGGCAGCCTTGCACATTCCTTGCATTTTTGAGCTATTTGCTGGAGATATCTCTCTGGCACATGTTTACCTCGAATTTTCTTCTTTCCTATACTAACTACTCCTAAAGAAGATGGAATTGGAAAGGTGGTATTTATAGTGGGTGAAGGATCGAGTAGATCGATCAGTGAGTTGGAGAAGAGAGGTCCCTGGTTGGGAGCACCCTCCGAGACAAGTAGAGACGTCTCCTCAACGGAAAACTGAGTTTACGAGAAGATGTTTTTTTGGGCATTTTGGGTATTTTCAATAACAGAAAGAAAATGAGCCGGTGGGGCTCGAGTATAAGTAGAAAGCTTAAGTAAACATAAGAAAAATGGGCTCGTGGGCCCAACAATGACAAGAAAGGGGCAGATAGGCCCAACGCTAGTGAAAAGATCTATGGGGCACATGGGCCCAAGTGGTGGGCACGTGGGCCCAAAGCTAGAAAAGAAATTTAAAGGGCACGCGGGCCCGATTGGTGGGCACGCGGGCCCAAGGTTGTTGGATTGGAATGGGCATAGAAGCCCAGTGGAGTAAGAAGATTTGAATGGGCTCTCAGGCCCAGTGATCAGTTCAGGTGGCCATTTTGGCCTAGAAGTGGGAATTGGGCTAGATAGCCCATCAAGTGAATCCAAGAGGGATAGAGTGAGGATTTTGAAATATGTGACCATAGGATACGGCTCACGCGGGATGTTGTTTGGAGGTGGGTTCGAGTGGACAAGTTGTTTAGAGATGGACTTGCCCTCGACTGGCTCTTCCTCCTTTATGAACAACCGAGTCAAAGATGAACTCAAGTTGTCCACTTCCTCCTCTTGCTCTGGTGCCTTCTTCCTCTTGACTGGTTTTTCTTCTTCGTCCCCGGCCATCATCATGGTCTCCCCTTTGATAAAGAATTTTTGGAGTCCCATGGCATTTTTTGGCCGGTAGACCATCCTCGACGTGAAATTAGGCTCCTAACCAAGCCCGTGTATCTTTGGTCTTTGTTCGGCTTTAATGGGGTGAACAACCCCCTGCAGCTCCTTTCCCAACCCCTTTCCTAGCTGATAGTCCATCCCTTTCATCATCTGCCATGCAACTGTTTCTGGAGGCGTCGTCAACATCATGACCTCGGGCAGCTCTGTAGTGGAAACCAATGGCTGAACAAATTTTGATATTGGAAGTGCAGAAGAGGGGTCATCCACGTCATTTAGAATGAGGATGTTGGTTACTTTAATCACCTGGCCCTTGTATGAGAACTTTAGACACTGATGATTAGTGGAGGCAACAGCTCCTATTGCCTCAAGATATGGACGTCCCAAGATAGCTTTGAACGTAGGGTCCAGTTCTAGAACATGAAACTCGGTGGTGACAGCACACGGTCCGAGCCCTACTTCCAACGTAACCACCCCTCATGTCGGCTTCCGGGAGTTGTCATAGGTTGTCACCGTGATGGCAGAAGGCTCGATTTCTTCATCGGAGATGCCGCAAAGTTGCAATGTTTCTGGCGGCATGACATTTATAGAGGCTCTGGTGTCAATCAAGCAAGACTTGATTTCTATGCCTCTGATGACCACTGCGATGCGAAGGCGTATTTTCTGATTTCTGGCCGTGCCAACTCCTCCTGCGTGAATGTAAGTGCCAGATGTTCACTCCTCGGGGTGAGGACAGTAATGATCTTCTCGGGTGGGAGGTCCTCATTGACCATGACCCGCTGCAAGTATTGTTGTAGAATGTCCTGATGGTTCTTTGACCTTTTTATCAGCTTCAGAATTGAAATCCGCACTGGCATTTTGTCCAGATGCTTCAATAAGTCATATGCCGTGCCGAGCAATGGTTCTTCCACTGCCTCCTCTTCTACTTGCTGCTGTGGTTGCATCCCGGCCTGGGGGAAGACCCTTTAGAACATCCTCCCGCTACGAAGTACCAGTGCCAGCGTGGTAGGGGGAAGTGGCGATGATGGTGATGGTAGGGTTGGTTGGTATGTTGAGGGGCCCGTAGTAGGTAAGGGCGGTGAGGATCAGATGATGAGAGGTCGTGGATTGGTGGAGGCCGGTATGTTGGGTGATGGTTGGGGTGTTGGTGGTGACGGTCTAATGATGAGGGGTTGTGGAGTGGTGGAGGCTGGTATGTTGGGTGATGGTTGGGGTGTTGGTGGTGATGGTCTAGTGGTGAGGGGTCATGGAGTGGCAGTGACTGGTAAGTTAGGTGATGTCTGGGGTGTTGGTGGCGGTCTAATGATTAGACACCGGGAAGGATTAATGGTGGTTGATGGGTTAGGTGATGGTTGCAGTGCTGGTTGGGATGCTGGTGGCGGTCTAATGATTAGGCACCATGGAGGGTTGATGGTTGTTGGGGGCAGTGATGTTTGGGTAGTTTGTGGGCTAGGGGCAGCTCTTGGTATGGAAAGTATGGTGCATTTTGTAGGTGGGGTTGGTCTGGCGGGCATGGAGATGATTTGATCCTCGACCTGCCAACCCTGGGAATGGTGGGTTGATTCCTCGATGGCGGAGTGGACGAGGCCGTGTCGTTGGACATTTGCCGGCCATCCTTCTCTCTCCTTTGGAAGTTCCAACTGCTGTTCAGCCATTAGTGCGTTAAAGATATCGGTGAGGGGGAACGGCAGTTGAGGATAGTACTCTCTCTTAGGTCCCCCCCTCCTAGGTCGGTTGGCTGGTGGTGGCACTTGGTTGTAAGCTTGTTGTTGTGGTTGTGGTCGGTTGTAGACAGGTTGTTGTTGAGGCGCTCGGTTGTAGGCATTTGGTTGCTGGGGCGCTCAGTTGTAGGTGGGTTGCTGTGGTGGTGCTCGGTTGTATGCAAGTTGTTGCTGGGGCTGAGGAGCTGGGCGGTATTGTTGGTTGGGTGGTGGGTTACGGTATTGGCTTTGGCGATACCCACCCTGGTTACCCATGGCATTGATGCTCTCATTGTTTACTATCCCTTCGGTGGTGGGTCCTACAGCTGTAGGCTTTCTAGTGTTACGGGGCTTGGTGTCGAATGGGTTGATCATGGATGCGTCCTTAAAGTGGGCTTGGAGGTAGCGGGCACTATCACACAACTCACTCATGGTTGTTGGGCGGTGCATGATCAGGAGGTTGAAAAGGTTGGGTGTGGTGTTCCCAATGAGCATCCTCACCTGCTTCCCCTCTGAGATGGTATGCACTAGCCTCTCAGCCATTCCCCTCCACCGATCAGCAAATCTGGCAAAGTCCTCATCCGGTCTCATCTTTTCGGCAATTAAATCAGTTATCGCGCAAGCTGGCCCCACCCGATCCTTGTACCTCTGTAGAAACTTTGCCTTGACAATGTCGAAATCCGCTGCCTCAATGGAATTAAGAGAATAGAACCAGTCCAGGGCGGATCCTTCCAATGACCTACGGAATAGGAAGGCAAGGGCTTTGCGGTCATTTTTCCAGAACGCGGAGTCATAGAGAAAGCTCTTTAGATGGTTGAAAGGATTACCAGTCCCGTTGTAACGTTGGAAGACTGGTATCTCTGATGGAGGAAGGTGTAGAACTAGGAAGGATGGGACAGAGATTTCAGGGATGGCTTTAGAATCGAGGCGGTGCCTCATCTCTTCATAGCGCTCACCCATCTGGTTAAGTTTGTTCATTAATGCCTGGGTGAGGCTAGATTCCTGAGCCATGGGAGCAAAGTGTTTAGGTGATTGAGTTGGAAGAGGTAGGTTGGAAACAGGAACTGGAATAGTATTATGTGAATGCCCCATAACGGGGTGAGTGGAGACACGGCAGGGTTTCCCAGGAGAAGAGATGATTTGGTGCCTGACTGCTGATTGAGGTGGTGAGGGGGCTTGATTTCCCTCGACCAGATCTTGATTGGCGGGCATCTTGCCCTTCGTCAAGGATTGCACAAGAGAAAAATATTCAGGGTCTAGATGAAGAGATTGACCCTAGAGGAGTTTCTCCACGCTAAGTGAAGCAGGTTGATGAGTAGGATTTTGAATTTCTGGCTCCCTGACGGAGTTGACATGGCCCTCTGGTTGGACCATGGGTTGTTGCAGCTCGTAGTGGCCCATCTCGTACTCCTCTTCTTGGCCGTAGTAGTCCGACATCCCGATGTGTCTTCCGGACCTTAGTGTTATTGGCATCCTGTCAAATTTTCTTAAAAAAATGGTTGAAAGAAAGAAAATGAAAGGCGTAAATGCAAAGAGACTTTATTTTTGTTTGGTTATGATTGTTTGTTTTGGTTTCACTTTGGTTGTTTGGCAAGCAAGTTGAACACAAAAATTAAAGGGATTTTTTTTCATGTTTTAGGTGTTTTGAAAGAAGAAAATTTTTTGGTTGTTTTCAATTGTTGTGAGCAAGCAAGTTATGCAAACAAGGTTTTAAAATGACTACTCGACAATTTTTTGGGTTGAAACCTTATATTAGATAGTTCGTTAGCAATTTTTCACTCAAATGGGTATGGTTCCTATTGCTTCAATCTTCAAGACCTAAGGTTATCACTCAATCACCATGAGTAGGTACTTGGATTCTTCGGGTTTTAGGAAGTGGTACAACTGGCCCAATTGTGCGGAGAGGAATACTCCACGGATGGGGACTTACGGAGATCTTGATGGAAACAACCAAATCAACTAGGAAGGAATATCCCAGAAGAGAGGTTAGAATCTACCAAGAAGGTGTTTAGAGGATGAGGGTATGTTGGGAGAGAGAGCCCCCGCCTCGAATGTCCTACGGATCGGAGCAAGTCCGGTACCCGATGCAAAAGCTAATGCAAAAATGAAAAATGGAGGGTAGGAGAAGTAGAAGCAATCAATATGCAAACATGAATGAAGCTATTAAATAAACCAAGCAATGATAAAGTAAACAAATAACTAGCAACTAGCAACTAAAAGGTGGTTCGCGCGGGAACTGGCTTGTGTTGGAGTGTCCAAGTGGGGACAAATCTGAAGTAAAGTTAAAAGGATGGTCCACGCGGGGACCGATTTGAAAATAAAGTGGCTCACGCGGGAGCCGGGATTTGGAAAGGTAGGTGGTTCACGCGGGAACCGGTTTTTTGAAGGAAAAGGGGTGGTTCACGCGGGAACCGGTTTGTTTGATTTGAAGAAGAAAAGGAGGGCCAAGTGGGGAATTGGTGCAAAGGGGTGGTCCATGCGGGGACCGATCTGAAAGCGGGTTGGTTCACGCGGAAACCGGTTTAGAAAAGGGTTTGGTTCACGTTGGAACCGGTTTTTTGTGAAGAAAAGGGTGGTTCACGCGGGAACCGGTGTAAGAGTTGACAAAATAGAAAGAGGGCCACGTGGGGCCAATCTAAAGGTTCTGTAAAGAGGTGGTCCACGCGAGGACCGATCTGAAAATAAGTTGGTTCACGCGGGAACCGAGTTGGAAAAGAAAGGTGGTTCACGTAGGAACCGATTTATAAGAAGAAAAGTGGTTCACGCGGGAACTGGATTGAAATTAAAGACAAGTAACTCAAGTCCACATGGGGGACAATCTTAAAGAAAGAGTAAACAGCATGTTTAATGGTAAATGATCATGGAAAAGGTAAAGGACAAGCCGGTTTGCGCGGGAACCAAGTCGGAAAACAACTAGTTGCACGAATCAATCAAGCAAGCACGGTTGAAGACATTGGTTGTCCCACCGTGGTAGCCAAAAAGCTGTCGACTCCGAAAATGGGTTTCGTATTGGCACCTCAAGAGAAGGTGAAAGATAGAATAGGGGAAAGGGGGGAGTGAATCGGAAAACACTTAGAAAGCGGTAAAAAGGTTCTCACCTCGGTCCCACACTCACATTGATCCCCGAACTTTCATCTCACGGTGTCGCTCAAGCACCAGAGATGGTTAGGGTCATGTGGGAGGAGAGTGAGGAGGAGATGAAATTAGAACAAAAATAAAAGGTGGTCGCCAGGAGCCGCATGCTCCACTTTATATAATAACAACGAGATTGAGTTGATTTGACCGTGTACCTTAGCGCGGGAGATCGGGATATGGGTTCAACCTTCTTCTTCCTCGGCCGGCCGATGAAGAAGAGTCTCCAACTGATGCTAGCTTGATAGACCTGTACAACTAGAACAATAAACCAAGTGAAATAAACTGATTAGAACTATGGCATGTGTAAAATCTATAGAAGAAGAGATGAAACAAAGAAGCAATTGGAATCGAACTCACCGGATTGGGGCGAGCCCTAACCTCTTTTTTTGTGTTTTTTAATTATGTAAAAATGATGCAAATGAACTAAAATATATTATAAAACAGTAAATGAACTGAATAAAGTGGATTGATGAAGCTTATAAAGTGAATCGGCTTGAGTTAAAGCTGAGATGGTTGAAACAAGCCGGTTCGGGTAGCCTTGCACCCTCCTGGCGTGACATTGGTGCATAGAATGCTACAGATGACCCCAATGTCAGAATCGAGTGCCGTTTGTTGGAGTAGACAGAAGACTCGGAGAGGAAGAGTTATTATGTTGATGAATTCTCCGAAATCCTCGTGTAAAAGTCTGTTAAAATTATGAAATTTGGCGGACATAGAAAACAGAACCTGGATGCGCGTTTTCAGTACAGCAATCGCCACAAACAAACGGCAAGTCATAATTAAGTGCCGTAAGTTGGAGATGAAAGAGGACGAAGAGTGGAACAACTTATATGTTGAAGACTTTTGCATAAGGAGTCCAGAATTTTTTACAGAAATAGATGAAATCAGTTGATGCAGAACGCCCGGATCGAGCCTTCTCCTTCACTTCGGGATCGAACTCTCGATGTCGGATCACCTTTGGATGTCGGGACGGCTTTGGAGAAGAGCTTGGATGACCTCTGGACGAGCTAGGCATGGGGGATTAACCTTGGCTCATTGAGAATGGCCCTCAATTTATAGGGGAAGGAAGCCGGTGCAAAAAATGTAAATTGGACCGACCGCGCCCCCGCTTTTCAAAGGGGACGAGGGCGCGCAGGGCGCGCCCTCACGTCAGGGGCGCGATCTGCGCGCCCCCCAGTTTCAAAGAAACTGGCGGCACGGTACGCATCTCACTGCTAAAATTCGTCGAAAACTTACGAAAATTGCCAAAATTCGACTTGACATATGTAACGCACCCCCGAACCGGGGGCACAGTACAAATAATTGAAAATCATCTGCGGAAACCTTCCAAAAATCTGGTTTAGAAGGTGCTAATCGGGGCAATTTTCGATTTTCGGAAACTGACCGTGCCCCCACTTTTCAAAGGAACCGGGGGAGCGCAGGGCGTGCCCCCAGTTTGAGGGCGCGCAGGGCACGCCCTCAGGTTGAGGGCATGTAGGGCGCACCCTCCCTTTTCAAAGGGAGTGGGGGCGCGGTTGACTCTCTCTCCTGCACGTGCGTTCCGCGAGCCGTATCTTGCAAACGAGATGTCCGATTCGGCTCCTGTTTGTTGCGTTGGAAAGAGGACCTTCAACCGCACCTCCTCAAGTCGGTAAACCAGCCGGCATGACTCCCGAGGCATTTGCACGGGGCTTTCTACCGGTTTACCTTCTTGCGGAAAGCCGAAAACCGTGGCGAAGATCCAAAAACGCATGGTTCCAATCGAGGAATCTCGGGTCAACTCGGGATGACTTAAAATGATGACCGAAAAAGTACGGTACGATTGGAAAACCCGAAATCATCAAAAAATCTGAGATTAACCCTGTAAACGTGAACCGAAACTCGGAAAAGCCGGGAAACCCTAAAATTGACCGAACCGGACGTATGGCCATGATTGATGAAAATATTCGGCTAGAATCAACCCGGATGACCTGAAAAGACCCGGTGATGACTGGAAAGGCCTAACGCGTGGTACGGGATAGCCATGTTAGTACAGATCGAAAAAGCCGTAACGAAAGCCGTCATTGACCGACGCCTTTTGAAATGACTTTATCGAAAGCCCTGAATGTTACGGAACACATGTGGGACTCCCGAGACCTTCAATTATGGACCATTCAAGGTCAGTCATCAAGCAGGTTTCATGTTTTTACAGTTCACGCGCGGCTCTCGCTTGAAGGTTTCGGCATCATTCCAGAAATCATTGGTCCATTCTCAACTCACAAGGGGCTCCACCAAAGTCCTTAGCTCATGTCCACGAGGTAATTCGAATCAGGTAACGGTCAAATAAGAATATCGCCTATGGAATAAGAGTCTGGGGCTCCAAATCAGGTCAATTTGGTGTGTCTACAAAGGGAGGATTAGAACTGAGTGAAGTGTAGTGACTATAAAAACAATAACACAAAAGGGCAATTAGAAACAAACTCATTAGATTTGGGGTTAGCCCTAAACCCTTTTTTATGATGTATGAAATGATGAAAAAATGAATAAAAATGATTCTTAAATATGAACTAAATGATTTGAATGAAGAGTTAGCAAAGAGAATATGAATGGTTAAAGACAACACAACCCAGGCAATGTGACAACCATGTTGGACAAATTCAATGTAAACTGCACGATTCTGATGCAGAGACCGTAACGAACAGAACCAATGTCAGAATAAAGTGATGTTTATTTCAAAATAAAGAGGACTCACCGAGGGTGGTTTTATATGAATACAAGTTTGCTTGAATCCTTTTATAAGTGGCAGGAATTTACCTGATAAGCCGGATCTTGGACAGTGAAGTTTTAGAAACTCTCAGTACAATGTCGATGTAGGATGTGCTATGGGCACCACAGATATATGAATTGAATGATTCTTATTTTAAATAAAATAGGAGTCACCGGGGAACAATTTCTATGAAGGATAATAGGCTGAATCCACCATTAAATGTACTGAAATTGACTGAAAAGACAATGACTTAGAAAAGAAGACTTCGGATCTGTCTGTGCAGCACCGGTGTTGAAGCCGTAACAAGCTGAGGGAATGTCATAATTGATCTCTATTTGTTGGAGATGAAAGATATCTTGATGAATAACACTTATTATGAAGGAAGTCATGCCGGAAAATGACTATAAAAATCTGTAGAAGTCGATGATCAGCAGTGCAGCACGTCGGAGCATAGACTGGCTTCTCTTCACTTCGGGATGATCTCCGGACACCGGGACGAAGAGAAAAAAATTTGGGGAAGTTTGTATGAGCCTAGTGTGGATGGATGACGAGGAGAAGAGTGCTGAAGGATGGGTATACCCTTATTAGGTCGTTCATATGAGTCTCTCTTTATAGGGGATGAAAAACATGTCAAAAAATAGCAAGTTTTGATACATTCGACCATAGGTTGAATTTCCTCCATTTAATGTTGCTAATTTTCATTATGAGGCATCTAGAAACTTATCCAAATTATTGAGAGGGATTTAAAACCATGGATCACCTTCCCCATGTTCAAAATATGTCTCCACTTGAAGAGGAAACAAATCTAGTCTAAAAATGGCAAGTTTTGATATATAAGACAACAAGTTGGATTGCCATCATTTGATGATGCTAATATTGACCATGAAGATTCAAGATACTATAACAAGTGATATGAATGAGGAAAAATGACGTTAAGGTCATGAATTGGTCAGATATGCGCCCAATGGGCTGGGCTTGCATGCAATTTGGCTTGATAGGTGCTGCGTGCGGATGGAACTGCACATCTGATTGCTAAAAGGCGCTGCGGACAAATGGTAGATAAAAATTGAATGCCTTTTGTTGCATTTAAAAGAGGACTCATATAGAAAGATTATTCATGTTGAAGACTTCTTCAGTTTACGTCCACATGATCCTGTGAATAATTTTCAAGTAGAGAATATGCTGGGAAAAGCATAATCTGGCACACCACCAAGAGTCTCTTGTTCGGCAAAACAGATTTGATTAGAAATTAGCAAATCATTCCCATATTTCCAATAAGCACCTCGGCTCATCCAAAAGGGTGGTTCATTATGATTTTTATGGTCTAAAAGAGGTGTTGCCAATGGAATAATGGTTTAAGCTCTAAATAAGTCCAATTTGGCATGTCTACAGCTTGCCTTGCCTTGATGTCGACTTTACAAGGGAACGTCATGTAGCATAGCGGAGTGAAATGTAGAGAAAGCATAGCGAAGAGAGATGGATCGTAGTGGAATGTAGTGGAGCAAAATGGAAATGGACTGAAAAGGTGGCATCAAGGTGTAGATATAGACACGCTCAACGACCAGATTCGGCAAGACGAATCTTCTCAAGTCTCCTAGTTAAACGCCATGTTTCATCAAGTTTTCCTATGTTCGATTGGTAAGAGAAGTACCATTGGCATGAGAGAAGAATAGCCAACCCCAACGTAGTGGGGAGTCCCCGAAACATGGGTTCGTAGGTTCATCATCAGCTGGTAACCCGATCTTTGCGGTGTTCCTGTACTATGATAAGCTAAAAATTTTTAAAAAGAGATTTGTTTTGAAAAAGTATAAGAATACCAATTGAGCACATTCAGGCTCTCAGATTAATTTAAGTCTTCCAAGAGACAAGATTCAATTCGGAATGGAATGATCTCAGATTCCGAAAGGCAAATGTTGTAGCACAGACCGTGAGGATAGTGAGGGTGCATGTTCTGATCAAATAGGAGGCCCTTGGCGGGATAAGTTGACTGCCACGGTAGGATAAATAGAAAGAATGTTGTTGCAGTGGCCACAGTGGTGATAGAAATGAAAGAGTTAGAGGCAGAAGGTGATTACCGAACACGGTGGGATTAACAGACACGGTGGGATATCTGAAGGGTCGGTGGACTAGAAAATACGGTGGGATTAGAAAACACGGTGGGATTCAGAATGATCGGAATTAGGATACAAGATTAGGGTGAGAAGGTGAAGATTATGAAAGGATGTATGCAATGACAAAACAAAATGTAATGCAACTAATGCTACATGATGCATGTTGGGCTTAAGAAAATAAAAGAAAACTTGTATAATAAATAGTTGAAGATATAGATTGTTTATGAGGTCAAGATACCCATTCGGGAACCATCGTCCCTCACAGACAACTTTGGGCTTATCCATGAGCATCGGAGATGACCTGATCATCGTAGATTTTGATAAAGGGAATCTCGGGTCAAGTCTTCTCCGCACTCATGGTCTTCAACATCAATGCATAAAATAAGTAGTAATGCACCTATGATATGCTTAAAAGGAAATGATAATGGTGAGTTTGCAGTGTGATGACATACATTCACACAAAAGAGTTTATGTGCCTTGATGAAGACACAGAACAAAAATTCCTCGGCAAAGTAGAGGCCGAGGTTATGATGACACCTCCTGCTGAGAATCCTCAGGGGAAGAAAGTGGAAAGCATCGCTTGCAAAAGGTTTCTTGGCAAAATTAAGGCCAAGGTTATGGTGACACCTCCTCCTAAGAATCCTCAGGGGAGAGAAGTGGCGAGCATTGTTGACTCCAGAAACGGGTTCTGGATCGGCACCTCAAGAGAAGGTGAAAGATAGAATAGGGGAAAAGGGGACTGAATCGGAAAACACTCAGAAAGTAGTAAAAGGTCCTCACCTCGGTCCCACACTCACATTGATCCCCGAACTTTCATCTCACGGCGTCGCTCGAGCACCGGAGACGGTTCGGGTCATGTGGGAGGAGAGTGAGGAATGAATTAACTTAGAACATGATAAGAGGTGGTCGCCAGGAGCCGCGGGCTCCGCTTTATGGAATGTAAATCAAGAGATGAGTTGACCGTATGTACCTTAGCGTGGGAGATAGGGATGTGAGTTCAACCTTCTTCTTCTTCGGCCGGCCGATGAAGAAGAGTCCAATCGATGCTAGCTTGATGTACCTGTGCAACGAGGGTGATTTGATATGAAGACAAGTTTGCTTGAATCCTTTTAGAAATGGTAGGAATTTACCTGAAAGTTCGCGGAACAATTTATATGAAGGATGTATAGGTTGAATTCACCATTAAGTGTGCTGAAATTGACTGAGAAGATGATGACTTAGAATAGAAGACTTCGGATCTGTCTGTGCAGCGCCGGTGTTGAAGCCATAACAAGCCGAGGGAATGTCAGAATTGATCTAAGTTTTTTGGAGATAAAATATATCTTGATGAACCACACTTATTATGAAGAAATTCTGGCCATAAAATGACTATAATGATCCGTAGAATCCGATGATCAGCAGTGCAGCACGTCGGAGCATAGACCGGCTTCTTCTTTACTTTGGGATGATCTTTGGGCACCGGGACGAAAAGAGAACGATTTGGGAAGGTTGAGATGAGACAAGGGTGTCTGGAGGACGAGTATAAGAGTGCTGGAGGATGGGGATTCCCTCCTTAGGTCGTTCATATGAGTCTCCCTTTATAGGGGATGAAAAACAGGTCAAAAAATAGCAAGTTTTGATACATCCGACCATAGGTTGGATTTCCTCCATTTAATGTTGCTAATTTTTATCCTGAGGCATCTAGAAACTTACCCAAATGATTGAGAGGGATTTGAAACTGTGGATCACCTTACCTATGTTCAAAATATGTCTCCACTTGAAGAGGAAACAAATCTAGTCTAAAAATGGCAAGTTTTGATGTAAGACAACATGTTGGATTGCCATCATTTGATGATGCTAATTTTGACCATGAAGCTTACAGATACTATAAAAAGTGATATGGAGGAGGAAAAAAGAAGGTAAGGTCGTGAATTAGTCAGATATGTGCCCAATGGGTTGGGTTTGCATGCAATTGGGCTTGATCGGTGCTGCGTGCGGACAGAACTACATATCTAAATTCCAAAGGGCGCTGTGGACAAATGGGAGATCAGAATTGAATGACGTTTGTTGCAATGGAAAGATAACACAGAGAATAAGATTATTCTTGTTGAATACTTTTTCATTAGACATACATATGATCCTGTGAAAAATTTTCAAATAAAGGATATGCTGGGAAAAGCATAATCTGGCACACCACCAAGAGTCTCTTGTTCGGCAAACACATATTTGATTAGAAATTAGCAAATCATCCTCATATTTCCAATAAGCACCTCGTCTCATCCAAAAGGGTGGTTCATCATGACTTTGATGGTCTAAAAGAGATGTTGCCAATGGAATAATGGTTTAAGCTCTAAATAAGGCCAAATTGTCATGTCTACAGCTTGCCTCGCCTTGATGTCGGCTTTGCAAGGGAATGGCTTGTAGCGTAGCGGAGTGAAATGTAGAGAAAGTGTAGTGAAGTGAGATGGATCGTAGTGGAATGTAGTGGAGAAAAATGGCGATGGACTAAAAAGGTGGCATCAAGGTGTAGATATAGACACGCTCAACAACCAAATTTGGCAAGACGAATCTCCTCAAGTCTCCTAGTTAACCGCCATGTTTCATCAAGTCTTCCTATGTTCGATTGGTAAAATATGTGCCATTGGCACAAGAGAAGAATAGCCAACCCCCAACGCGGTGGGGAGTCCCCGAAACATGGGTTCGTAGGTTCATCATCAGCCGATAACCTGATCTTTGCGGTGTTCCTGTATTGTGATGGGCTAAAATTTAAAAAGAGATTTATTTGAAAAAGTAAAAGAATACCAATCGAGCACATTCAGGCTCTTAGATTCATTTAAGTCTTCCAAGAGACAAGATTTGATTCGGAATGGAATGATCTTAGATTCCGAAAGGCAAATGTTGAAGCACAGACCGTCGAGATAGTGATGGTGCAAGTTCTGATTGAATAAGAGGCCCTTGGTGGGATAAGTACACTGCCACGGTAGGATGAATAGAAAGAAAGTTGTTGCAATGGCCACAGTGGTGATAGAAATGAAATAATTGGAGGCACAAGGTGACTACCAAACATGGTGGGATTCATAGACACGGTGGGATATTAGAAAGGTCGGTGAGACTAGAGAACATGGTGGGATTAGAAAACATGGTGGGATTCAGAATGATTGGAATTAGGATACAAGATTTAGAGACTAAAGTGAGAAGGTGAAGATTATGAAAATATGTATGCAAAGACAAAACAAAATGTAAGGTAACTAATGCTACATGATGTATGTTGGGCTCAAGAAAACAAAATGAAACTTGTATAACAAATAGTTGAAGATATAGATTGTCTATGAGGTCAAGATACCCATTCGGGAACCATCGTCCCTCACAGCACAATTTTGGCCTATTCGTGAGTATCGGAGATGACCCGACCGTTGTAGATTTTGATGAAGAGGATCTCGAGTCAAATCTTCTCTGCATTCACGGTCTTCAATATCAATGCATAAAATAAATAGTAATGCACCTAATATATGCTAAGAAAGGAAATGATAATGGTGAGTTTGCAATGTGATGACATGCATTCTCACAAAAGAGTTCATGTGTTGTAATGAGGACACAGAGCTAAAGCTTCTCGGCAAAGTTTAAGCCGAGGTAATGATGATTCCTCCTGCTGAGAATCCTCAGGGGAGGGAAGTGGCGAGCATCGCTTTATTGAAGTCTTGAAAAATGCTCCTCGGTAGAGTTGAAGCCGAGGTTATGGTGACACCTCGTCCTAAGAATCCTTAGGGGAGGGAAGTGGCGAGCATCGCCTTGTTGTGTAGTTCTCCTCGTTTATTCTTCGTACCTGAAACACTCAAAAAAGGATATTAGAATGCCAATATGGTTTATCCCCCTTGCAAGTTGCAGTATGTCTTGACCTTTTTCAAGGGGTGTAAAGTTCTCCTTGTGCCTAAAACACTCAGAAAAGGAGATTAGAATGACAAGATGGCTTATCCCCCTTACAAGTTGCAGTTTGCATTGACCTTTGTCAAGGTGTGTACCCTTCTTAGGAGTGTAAAAATCAATGAAGAATTTGAAACATGAGAGATTGAAAGTAAATATGAATGTAAAGACAAAAATTCAAGCCAAGCAATAATTTTTTTTTTAATTTTGAAAATTTTTGTTGAATTTGGAAAATAAGTTTTCTTTTTTGAAAATATTCAATTTTTTTGGGTTTTTTGAAAATATTCTCTTTTTTGAGTTTTTAAAAATATTTTAAATTTTTTGAGCTTTTGAAGATATTCAACTTTTTTTTGACTTTTTAAAAATAATCATTTTTTGTAATTTTTTAAAGTATTGACTTTTTGGGGGAGAGAAAAATCAGTATTGACACAAGTTTTCATCACTTGATTGTTTTTCTAGGTTCATTGGTAGACACCATGTGCAAAATGGGGTTCCTTTCCCAGAATCTTTTTGACCTTCAACCTCTGATCGGCTAGAGTTTAGCTTTGATTTGGTTGGTCCACCCGCACCTTGGGGGGTTAAGAATGAAGAATTGATAAGGAAGTCCTTGATAAGCTTTGGAGATGTTGAGAGGGATTTCTCTACTCACACCTAATTGCTCATTGGGGTTCGGCCTCTTCAGGTCTTTTCTACATGTGGCACTCACTTAGACAAGTCTTTGACCTGTGGGGTCATTGCCCATCTTTTGGTGCCTTTTTTTCATTTTCTACTTTTTTGGGTACTCATTCAGACAGGCCCATATTTGTTTAAACCTATGGGGTTCATTGCCCATCTTTTGGCACCCTTTTCTTTTGAGAAGTTGGACCTTTCGAGATGGCCTCCTACTAAGGCGGTGGATGCTTTCGATACTCTCCCCCTCTAGTCCCCATTGCCTATCTTGGACCGAACAGAAGAGAATATGGTGAGAGTTTTCCTTCCACCTCTGAGCCTTGCATAGCTTCTCTCGGGTGTTGGGTCATCCAGATTCTGGGATTATGACGTGTTGTGTGTGTAGAATGGTATCTATCCTCGACTCCTAGACAACAATATAGAACATGTGGACTTAAGTCATACTACTAGTTCTCTCCATTTTATTGAGGTAGATTACATTCCATAGGTGAATTAATTGAATACATGCCTCGCAATGTAAAGAATTTGTTTAATAAGAACAAGGTAGCTACAAATGTCATCAGTCATGAATTTCTCTCAATTAAAATTGTCATGTGAAATTCAAAATCATTTTTTAAAAATATTGCTTTGCAGATGACATAATGATGATGAATACAATTTCATGTAATACCTGAGAGAAGAAGAAGTTCATTGTTGATGACGACTTTGCTTGTGCTTGCCTTGCCTTGTCTGCCATGCCTTGCCCTGCCTTGCCCAACTGTTTCCACTGTTGACATGTACCATATTGCATTGAAGAATAGGAGTCATACAGTGAGGTGCAAGATGTGGTAGATTTGATTTAGTATGGTGGAACTAGGATTGATGACGTAGAAGGCAAAGATTGTGGTATCACCCAAGAAATTTCTCTACCTTTGATTTTTTTTGTTGAAAGTAAAACTTAGAGAATGAAAGAGAATTTGAAAGGAAATAAACATGCTTGGAAACAAAAGTGTGCTAAAGTGGGTTCTTGGGCCTAAGAGTTGATAGTGGGCTTGAAAGCCCGGGAAGGGTTGGAATCAGGGGGCACGTGGGACCAAGAGTTGAATGCGGGCCAGAGGGCCTAGTTGATGTTGATGGGCATGAGGGCCAAATTGAATGTGATGGGCTCGAAGGACCGATTGAAGGTTAAGCCCGAGGGACCCAACGAAAAGTGAGGGCACATGGACCCGATTGTGATTTCTGATAGGCTCGTTGGCGCCAATGAACAGTATGGGTGCGCAAACCCTATTAAGAAGAAGTGGGGGCATGAGGGCCCAATTTTGAAGAAGTTTGGGCACGCGGGCCCGATGGTGAAGAAATGGGGGAATACATGCCCGAAGGAGTGTGGGCATGTGTGCCCGAGTTTGTTGGAAGGTGGGCACATGTGCCCGATTTAGAAGAAATTTGGGCACATGGGCCCAATTGTAGAAAAACATGGGCATGTGAGCCCGGTTGAGGTGAATTGCGGGTACGTTGGCCCGATTGAGGTGAATTGTGGGCACGTGGGCCCAATTTAGAAAATTAAGGACACATGGGCCTGATTGGGGAGAATTATGGGCACGTTGGCCCAATGGAAGGAAAGGAGCACGTAGGCCCAATTGGGAAAAAGGGGTATATGGGCCTAGTTGAAGGAAAGGGGAATGCAAGCCCGATTGATTGAAAGGGGCATGTGGGCCCGGTTGAAGAAAAGGGGCATAAGAGCCCGGTTGATGAAGAGGGGCACATGGGTCCGGTTGGATAAAGGGGGCACGTGGGCCCGGCTGATGGAAAGGGGCACATGGGCCCAGTTGGATGAAAGGGGCATAAGGGGATAATTGTAGAAGAGGGGCATGAGGGCCCAGTTGAGTGCGATAAAGTGTGGGTCGTGGCCCTAAGATTGACAGATTTTGGACCCATGGGCCTGATTGATGGTTGTAAGAAGGATAAAGAAAGGGCAGTGGCCCTAAGATTGAGGAATTGTGGGCCCATGGACTTGATTTTTGATTTGGCGGAGAATAAAGAAAGGGTCGTGGCCCTAAGATTGATTGATCATGGGCCCATGGGCCGGATTGTTGCTTATGAGAAGAATAGGGTAAGGGTCATGGCCCTAAGAATGATGCTAAGGGATTTGCCTGCCTATCTAGAGGAGGTCCCAATACCCCTTTGCTAAGGTCTACATCCTTCAGGAGGCTTTTCGATTCATTACCCATTTCACTAACCAATTCGGTCTCCTTACTTCCCAGTTCAAGGGTCAATTTAACCTGACCATCTTCATTGATCAATTCCAATGGTGGTAACAGTTGATCAATGTTTGACAAATCCTTGCCTAGTCCGTCAATGGATTGACAATCAACTAAGTTTATGATTCCTTCATCTAAGCTTCCTATAGCAGGCTTCTCCTTAGGATGTTCTATGGAAGAGGGCATGCCTAGTCTAGGGGATTCCAAAAAGGTAGAAGGTTTGGTTCGACCTCCCATACTAGCTGACTTTGATCTTGAGATATATGACATGATGAGAAGCTGATTCTTCTACCATGGCAGGAGCACAAATGATTGGAGTTATTAATTCCTCTACCAAGGCAGGAGCTTGAAGGGTCAAAGTGTCTGAATCATCTATCATGGCAAGAGCATGAATGATCAGAGTGGCTAGTTCCTCTACCATGGTAGGAGCTTGAATGATCGGAGTGGCTAGTTCCTCTACCATGGTAGGAGATTGAAGGGTCGAAGTGTCTGAATCTTCTACTACAACAGGAGCAAGAATAGTATGAGTGATTGATTCCTTTGTTGAGGAAAGAGTAATAGAAGAAATGATTAGTTGTTGTGCAACCAACTAAGGAGGATCCCTGTGCGGTGGGATTGGTTAAGAAGCTGGGGTTTGCTCGATTGACTTAGGATGAATGATTGGCCGAGGGACCGTTGGTGAAGTGGGTTGAGGGGCCAAGGCTTGCGTGGCAAGCCGAGGGGTTGTTGTTGGAATAGGCTGAGAAGCCAAGGGCCAGATGATTGGTTGAGGGACCTTAAGAAATGTTGGTGGAGTCGAAGGCTGGGGAGCCGGTTGAAGTAATGGAGTATTCGCACAAGCAACAAGAGGAGCTTTATTAAGCGTGGTTGGTTGTGCCATTGACACAGGTTGAATGATTGGCTGAGGTTGGGGCACGGGTGGCCTAATCAACTGGCGTTGAGGAGTTGGCTGATGATGATGATCTGAATGGGGTTGAGGAGAGCTCCTAGGTTGGTGCATAGCATCAATGTTCTTCTTAGCCATGGGGCTCAATTCATCATGATATTGCATTAATTCCACACCTCCTTTTGCATCCCCAATTATTGAATAACCCGGCCCATATCGTTGCAAGAATTTGGCCTTGACAATTTCGAAATCCCATATCTCTACTTCATTCAATGAAAAAAACCAATCTAAGGTTGCACCCTCTAAAGATCTCCTAAAAAAAGGCAATGGTCTTTCTATCATTATGCCATCGAGATGATTTGCTCAGGAAATCATTGACATGGGTGAAGGGATCACCTGAGCCATTGTAACGATGGTAGGTTGGCATTTGTGATGGGGGGATGTAGATAGTATAGAGGGAAAATTCAAGGGTTTCCTGATCCGTGGCAACAGGTGGGGAGGAATTCACCATGGGGTGTGCATGTGGCACTCGAATGGGAGGGGGTGGGTTGGTGTGCGAGCTGAAGAATGACCCACAATGGAGTGAGTAGGTGAAGTAACATGGCAAGATTGCCCAGGTGGGGTTATGGTAAGAGGTCAAACTGCCGATTGGGGAGGCGAGGCAGCTCGGTTGACTTTGGCTGGACCTTGATTAGAAGGCATCTTGCCCTTTAATAAAGATTGTATGAATGACAAAGTATTGGGATCAAGATGAAAAGATAGATCCTTAAGAGCTTGTTCTATACTAAATGAAGCGCACTGATGGGCATCCCCTTGCACTTCAGGTTCCATAGCAGTATTGACATGGCTCTTTGATTGGACCATGGGTTGTTGTTGTAGCTTGTAGAGACCCGGCTCGTATTCTTGTTTCTTGTAGTAGTCTGACCTCCCAACGTGGCTTCCGGACCTTAGCATCATGGGCATCATGTCGATCTTTCTACAAGAATGGTTAAAAAAAGAGCAAGCAAAGCACACAATTGAAGTTTTTTTTATGTTTTTTTTTTTTGAATTTTTTTGTTTCAATTTTGTTGTTTGAAAAAACAAGTTGAAAACAAAATTAAAGAGGTTTTTTTTGTTTTGTTTTTTTAGGTGTTTTGCAAGAAGAAATTTTTTTGTTGTTGTTTTTGATTGTTGTGAGCAAGCAAGTTATGCAAACAAGTTTTTAAGTGACTACTCGACAATTTTTGGGTTCCAGCCTTAGATTAGATAGATTGTTAGCAATTGTTCACTCAAATGGGTATGGTTCATATTGCATCAATCTTCAAGACCTAAGGTTGTCACTCAATCACCACGAGTAGGTACTTGGGTTCTTCGGGTTTTGGGAAAGTGGTACAATTGGCCCAATAGTGTGGAGACGAATACTCCACGAATGGGGACCTATGGAGGCCTTGATGGAAACAACCAAATCAACTAGGAAGGAATATCCCAGAAGAGAGGTTAGAATTCACCAAGAAGGTGTTTGGAGTGTAAGGGTGTGTTGGGAGAGAGATCCCCTGCCTCGAATGCCTTACGGATCGGACAAGTCCGGTACCCGATGCAAAAATGAAAAATGGAGGGTAGGAGGAGAAGAAGCAATCAATATGCAAACATGAATGAATGCTATTAAATAAATCAAGCAAGTAAATGCAATGAAGACAAGCAATGATAAAGTAAAACAAGTAACTAGCAGCTAGCAACTAAAAGGTGGTTCACGCGGGAACCGGTTTGTGGTGGAGTGTCCAAGTGGGGACAAATCTGAAGTAAAGGTAAAAGGATGGTCCACATGGGGACCTATTTGAAAATAAAGTGGCTCATGCAGGAGCCAGGTTTTGGAAAGGTAGGTGGTTCACGCGGTAACCGGTTTTTGAAGGAAAATGGGTGTTTCACGCAAGAACCGGTTTGTTTGATTTGAAAAATTAAAGGAGGTCCACTTGGGGCCAATTTAAAGTGGTGCAAAAGGGTGTTCCACGCGGGGACCAATCTGAAAGTGGGTTTGTTCACGCGGAAACCGGTTTAGAAAAGGGGTTGGTTCATGCGGGAACCGATTTTAATGAAGAAAGGGATGGTTCACGCGAGAACCGATGTAAAAGGTGACAAAATGAAAAGAGGGCCATGTGGGGACAATCTGAAGATGCTGCAAATGGGTGGTCCACATGGAGACTGATTTGAAAATAAGTTGGTTCACGCGGGAAACGAGTTGGAAAAGAAAGGTAGTTCACGCGGAAACCGGTTTATAAGAAGAAAAGGGTGGTTCACGTGGGAACCGGGTTGAAATTAAAGACAAGCAAGTCAAGTACACATGGGGGACAATCTTAAAGAGAGAGTAAACAGAAAGTTTAAAGGTAAATTGACATGGAAAAGGTAAAGGACAAGCCGGTTTACGCAGGAACCAAATCGGAAAACAACTAGTTGCACGGATCAATCAAGCTAGCATGGTTGAAGACATTGGTTGTCCCACCGTGGTCGCCAAAAAGCTATCGACTCCATAAATGGGTTCCAGATCGGCACCTCAAGAGAAGGTGAAAGATGGAATAGGGGAAAAGGGAGAGTGAATCGGAAAACACTCGAAAAGTAGTAAAAGGTCCTCACCTTGGCCCCACAATCACATTGATCCCCGAACTTTCATCTCACGGCGTCGCTCGAGCACCAGAGATGGTTCGGGTCATGTGGGAAAGAGAGTGAGGAATGAATTAACTTAGAACATGATAAGAGGTGGTCGCCAGGAGCCGCAGGCTCCGCTTTATGGAGTGTAAATCAAGAGATGAGTTGAATTTGACCGTGTGTACCTTAGCGTGAAAGATTGGGATGTGAGTTCAACCTTCTTCTTCTTCGGCTGGCCGATGAAGAAGAGTCCAACCGATACTAGCTTGATGTACCTGTGCAACTAGTAAACAAAGAAGACAAGAAAACAAGTGAAGGGAGGATTAGAACTGAGTGAAGTGTAGTGACTGTAAAAACAATAACACAAAAGGGCACTTGGAAACAAACTCACCGGATTCGGGGTTAGCCCTAACCCCTTTTTTTATGATGTATAAAATGATGAAAAACTGAATAAAAATGATGCTTAAATATGAACTAAATGATTTGAATGAAGAGTTAGCAAAGAGAATATGAATGGTTAAAGACAACACAACCCAGGCAATGTGGCAACCACGTTGGACAAATTCAATGTAAACTGCACGGCTCTGATACAGAGACTGTAACGAACAGAACCAATGTCAGAATAAAGTGATGTTTGTTTTAAAATAAAGATAACTCACTGAGGGTGGTTTTATATGAAGACAAGTTTGCTTGAATCCTTTTATAAGTGGCAGGAATTTACCTGATAAGCCGGATCTTAGACAGTGAAGTTTTGGAAACTCCCAGCACAATGTCGATGTAGGATGTGCTATGGGCACCATAGATATTTGAATTGAATGATTCTTATTTTAAATAAAAGAGGACTCACCGAGGAACAATTTCTATGAAGGATGTATAGGCTTAATCTACCATTAAATGTACTGAAATTGACTGAAAATACAATGACTTAGAAGAGAAGACTTTGGATCTGTCTGTGCAGCACCGGTGTTGAAGCCGTAACAAGCTGAGGGAATGTCAGAATTGATCTCTGTTTGTTAGATATGAAATATATCTTGATTAATAACACTTATTTTTAAGGAAGTAAGGCTGTAAAATGACTATAAATATATGTAGAAGCCGATGATCAGTAGTGCAGCACGTCGAAGCATAGACCGGCTTCTCTTCACTTCGGGATGATCTCTTGACACTGGGGCGAAGAGAAAACGATTTGGGGAAGTTGTTATGAGCCTAAAGTGGCTGTAGGACGAGGAGAATAGTGCTGAAGGATGGGTATACCTTTCTTAGGTCATTCATATGAGTCTCTCTTTATAGGGAATGAAAAACAGGCCAAAAAATAGCAAGTTTTGATACATCCGACCATAGGTTGGATTTCCTCCATTTAATGTTGCTAATTTTTATTCTAAGGCATCTAGAAACTTACCCAAATTATTTAGAGGGATTTAAAACCGTGGATTACTTTCCCCATGTTCAAAATATGTCTCAACATGAAGAGGAAACAAATCTAGTCTAAAAATGACAAGTTTTGATGTATAAGACAACAAGTTGGATTGCCATCATTTGATGATGCTAATTTAGACCATGAAGCTTATAGATACTATAAAAAGTGATATGGAGGAATAAAAAGGAAGGTAAGGTTGTTAATTGATCAGATATGTGCCCAATGGGCTGGGCTTGCATGCAATTGGGCTTAATAGGTGCTGCGTGCGGACAGAACTGCACATCTGACTTCTAAAAGGCACTGCGGACAAATGGTAGATCAGAATTGAATGCAATTTGTTGCATTGAAAAGTGGAATCAGAGAGGAAGATTATTTATGTTTAAGACTTCTTCATTTGACATACACATAATCTTGTGAAAAATTTTCGAGTAGAGGATATGCTGGGAAAAGCATAATCTGGCACACCACCAAGAGTCTCTTGTTCGGTAAACACGGATTTGATTAGAAATTAGCAAATCATCCTCATATTTCCAATAAGCACCTTGGCTCATCCAAAATGGTGGTTCATCATGATTTTGTTGGTCTAAAAGAGATGTTGCCAATGGAATAATGGTTTAAGCTCTTAATAAGGCCAATTTGGCGTGTCTATAATAACGTTGATAGAAAGTCCAGTGTCAACCAAATAGGATTTGACTTCAATATTACAAATTACCACAACCACATGAAAAGCATATCTCCTGATGTTTAGATCTGCTAATTCCTTCTGAGAGAAAGTGAGTGTTGGGTGCTCACTTCTAGGGGCTAACACTGTAGTGATCTTCTCAGGTGGGAGATCTTTATTCACCATTACCCTTTGCAAATACTGTTGTAAAATCTCCTAGTGCACCTTTGTTCTTTTAATCAACTCAAGTATGGAGATACGGGCCAGTGTCTTATCCAAATGTTTCAACAAATCGTAGGTTGTGCCTGGCAAGGGTTCTTCCACTTGTTCCTCCTCCACTGGATCCTGCGGTTGAGTACCGGCTTGGGGAAAGAGCCGCTGGAACATCCTCCCACTCTGAAGCACCGTGGCTATTTGGCAGTCGGGTAGAGGTGATGGGTTAGCTGGGGTGGACTGTGGTGGAACAGGTGGTGTAGGTGCAGGTATGGTAGGCAATGGGATTGGTGGTTCTGGGATGCTTGGGTTAGTGGTAGAGGGGTAGGATTTGGAGGTGGTAGTGTTGGTGATATTGGTGGCCTGATAAGAAGAGACCAGGGTGTGAGAGTGGTTGATGGGTTTAATGAAGGTGTTGGTAATGTGGTAGGTTGTGGGGTTGGTGGTATGATAGGTTGGGGTTTTGGAGTGGCAGAGCTCATAGGCTGGGGGTTCAGGTTCGATGGTGATTGTGGTGGTCGGATGAGCAAGGGCCGGTGTGTAGTAATGATTGAGGGAGATATAGTCAAGGTGGGGACTGGCCTAATGATGGGTCGGTGAGAAGAAGTGGCGGCCAGTGGTTAGGATATTGAGCTTGGTGGTGGTTGTGGAATAGCAGGTGCATGGATTATGTGTCTAGGAGGGTTCCTAGCAGGAGGCCTAGCTGGTTTGACTGGCATGGTTGCATCGTGGTTTTCTATTTGCCAACCTTGGGCACGGCTGGTATCTCCCTGAACAATGAAGTGTACTAGACCAATTCCTAGGTTTGGATGTGCTGGTGCCGATGCTGGAGAGAGAGCATGTAATGGGAGCGGACTTTGAACAATCCCCAAGCCGGGTTGTTGTTGAAGTTGAGCCGGTGGACACTGCCACTACTGCTGCCTAGCCTTCATTGCCTATATGCATTCCCCCATTTGAGCCCAATCGATGCTGCCTTGGTCATTCAGATCGTGGATCTAATCCTTGACTTGAAAACACACTTCAACAATGTGACCAGGATACCAGTGGTAAGCACAGTACGGGACATATCTGCATTTGCTGGCCAAACCAGTCTTTCCTTAGGTAATTCCAACTGTTTCTCTGCCATGAGCACATTGAAGATGTCGGTCACGGAGTAAGAGAGTTGTTGGTAATTCTCTCTCCTGGGACCTCCCCATCGTGGTGCCTAATTGGGTGGTGGCGGTGCCCTATTGTAGGCAGGTGGACGAGGTTGCTGGGGTTGTGCTACTGGCTGAGGGGGTTGTTGTGGTTGTTGTAGCCTTACCTGTTGTTGAGGGGGTGGTAGGAAAGGTTATGTGGTGGGTTTATGAACTGGTTTTGACGGCTCCCTCTCTCTGGTTCCCCACAATGTTTTTTTTACTTCATTGTTGACCACTCCCTCGGTTGTAGGCCCAACTGGTGCAGAGGGAATATTCCTGATGTTTCTAGGTTTGGGATCAAATGGATTTATCATGGTGGCATCTTTGAAGTGGGCTTGCAAGTATCGGGCACTGTCATAAAGTTCATTCATGCTGGTAGGACGGTGCATAATCAATACATTCCTTAGAGCTGGTGTGGTTTTCTCGATAAGCATCTTCACTTATTCCCCTTCAGAAATAACATATGTTAGTTTCTCTACCATTCCACTCTAGTAATCTTCAAACTTTATGAAGTCCTCTTCGGGTTTCATCTTCTCAGCAATCATATCTGTAATGGAGCATGATGGTGCCACCCGGTCTCTGTATCTTTGCAAAAATTTGAACTTGACAATGTCAAATTCTCCTGCCTTAAAGGGGTCGAGTGAGTAGGGTCGAGTGAGTAGAACCATTCTAATGCAGACTCTTCTAGTGATCGATGGAACAAGAAAGTAAGAACCCTATGATTATTTTTCCAGAATGAGGACTCGTAGAGAAAATAATTTAGGTGGAGAAAAGGATTGCCAGTACCATTGTAGTGGCGATAAACTGGTAGTTCAGAAGGTGGTAGGTGAAGAACTGGCAAAGAAGGAAGAGAGACCTTAGGAATTGACTTGGAGTCCAGGCAATATCTCAGCTCTTCATAATGTTCATTCATCTGGGTGAGATAATCTATGATTACCTGGGTGAGAGAAGGTTCCTGGTTTACTGGTGGGGGTATGTGGCATGATTCTAGAATTAAGGAGCATGACTTGGCAAATTCTCTGAAGATTGTCCTATGACTTGTTGGGCCAAGGGAGCAACATGGTTGAAATAAGGCGGCTGGACAAATGATGGTTGAAACACAAATGGTTGAACTATAGATGATTGAACTACTAATGGTTGTGCTAGTGATGGTTGAACAATAGGTGGTTGAACAAAGGGTGATTGAATGAGTGGTGGTCGAACCAGAGGACAAGAAGATGAGGCAACTTGGTTGGCTTTAGCCTGATCTGAGACAATTTTGCCCTTCACCATGGATTGTGTATGGGCTTAGGTTTCTAGGTCAGTATAAAGAGACAACTCCTTAAAGAGTTGTTCAACATCACGGGGAGCAGATGGTTGAGGGACCTGTTGCGCTTCTGACTCAAACAATGGATTAACATGACCGTCAGACGGAATTGGTTGGTGGCCCATCTCGTGCTCTCGATGTTCACCGTGTTCTGCCATTCCAACGTGCCTTCCAGACCTTAATTGCATTGTCACCTTTCAACTTCAAGGAGAAGGTAAAACAAACAAGTTGGCAAAATAAACAAAGAACTTTTTTCTGGTTTTTAGTGTCTTACAAAAATGTTAGAGTTTTGATTTTTTGTTTGACAAACAAGTGATGCAAAGACTTGAAAACAAGATTACGCAATGATTTTTTTTATTAAACATTAGATTTATGAATTTTTTAAGAATTTTTCTCTCAAAAAATGGGTTAGGATCCTAACTCCAATTCCCCATGACCTAGGTTTCACACAATCTCACCACGTGTAGGTAACATAAGATGCTTCGGGTTTTGGGGAGTGGTACAACCAAACCGATCATGAAGAGGAATACTCCACATATGAGGAATTACAGAGGCCTTAATGAAAACCAACCAAGTCAAGTAGGAAGAAATATCCCAGAAGAGAGGTCAAAATCCACCAAGAGGGTGTTTTGGATGGGTGGGGTGAATGGGAGAGTGAGCTCCCACCTCAAAAGAAAAAATTGTAAAAGAAGGGGTAGAGAGAAGGAGTAAAGAATGCAATCAAGTAATAAAGCAAGTAATAAGCAAAACATAAACTTAAATAAACAAGCAATGACACAAGGAAAGTAACTAGAAACTAGACAAGCAACTAGAAACTAGAATCTAGACCTTGTTTCTTATGTGAGCGAAATGGAGATAGTGAAAAGTGATGGAAAGAAGAGGGTTCAGATCTGATAGCCAAGCAAAAAGGTGGTCCACGTGGGGACCGATGTAAGAATAAGCTGGTTCACGTGGGAACTGGGGTAAAAATCGAAGGTGGTTCACGTGGGAACCGGTTTTGGGTAAAAGGGTGGTTCACGCAAGAACCGGTTTGAATGATTGAAAAGGACACGTGGGTCCAATTAAAGGTAAATAAGGATCTGATCCAAGTGGGGATAGATCTGAAGGAAAGTGGTTTGGTTCATGTGGGAATCGAAGTAAAGAAAGAGATTGGTTCACGTGGGAACCGGTTTAAAAGGGAAAAGGGTGGTTCATGCGGGAACTGGTTTAAATGGCAAATAAAAATAAAAGAAGGGTCACGCGTGTAGACACGCCAAATTCTCCTAATTCAGAGCATAAAACTCATGTTTTATAGGGTAACATGTGCGATTTACCTTATAATAATGCTGGGTCTTTTAAAGTTGATTTGGAGCTTCGCCGAACGAAATCAGATGTTTTCCGAAGTTTTCCACAAAAAGCCATAATTTCCGAGCGAAAGTGACACGTAAATCATGTAAACACGGAAGTTGGCTGAATGACCAATGCCTAATGATCATGCATTGAATTTTATGGTCATATTCACACCCCGGACAAGTTTTGTTGCATACCGTGCCTTTCTGATTTGCCGTTGGAGTCATTTTGACTTGTATCGGATCTTCTGTTCACTGCCCTAACTTCCAGATAAAGTTATAAAATTTTGGAGGGTGTGATGGCTGATACGATTATATAGGAAGCTTCTTCGGCCTGTTAGCTTTCGAACGCAACAAACGGCATCGAATTCCGAGTTCGGGAGTGTTCGCAATGGCTTCCGGAAGAAGGATGCGCAAAAACAGTCCCAGGAACCCGGGCTCATCTTTCCTAGGAGAACAGACGGTCTCATCCGGATGTGCAAAAATTCTACCATTTATAGGAGAACAGACGGTCTCATCCGGACGCCCCTCATGCGCCCTACACCAGGGCGCATGCGCCCTGGGGTAGGGCACAATGTGCCTATTTTTTAGTCCGGATGAGACCGTCTGTTCTCCTATAAATAAACTCTGATTACGGTCATTCCAAAGGCATAAGCACGACACCCCAGGCATATCAAGACGTCCAAACTCCCTCCTGCATTGATTTTGTGATTTTTAGAGAGATAATTTCGAGTTTTTAGAGAGAGAAAAGTCGGTTCAAGAGAGAGGAAGGTTGTTCTGCAGGTGATCTGCCAAGTCTCTCTTATTTGGCCTCTACAGAAGTGTGTGGACGTCTTCTGCCTAAGCTCTCTTCATCAAAGTTATTCCTCTCCAAGTCTTCTTCAGTTTACAATCGACGGTACTTTATTCCAAGGTCGGGTCTGGTCGTGACGAGCGCAGAAGTAAAGTCGCACCTAGCAGATCCTGGACTGCTGCTCGGCTTTTTCGACTACCCAGATTTGGCTATATCTCTCTGTATTCAACTCAGAATCTTACTGTTTTTTTCCTATATATTTGTTTCGTGATTATACATCCTCCTATCATTTTTTTTACATTTTTTATTACTTTTATTCTGTTATTCCGAAAATAAAAAAAGGGGTTAGAGATAACCCGAATCCGGTTAGTTTCTAGTCAATGGTGTGTTTTATGTTATTCTCTTTACATATACTCCACCTTGTTTAGTTCTAATAGTCTCTTTCACTTGTTTCTTTGTCTAGTTGCATATAATATCAAGCACCCACCGCGTTGAGAACTCTTCTTCATCGGCCGGCCGAAGAAGGAGAAGTTTTAACTCACATTCTTCATGCTAAGGTACACACGGTCATTTTAATTCTATAAATTGGAACCCACGGTTCCTGGCGACCACATGTCTTAATTTCTTTCTTCTCACCCTCCTCCCACATGACCCGAACCGTCTCTTTGGTGATCGAGCGATGCTAAGGGATGAAAGTTCGGGGATCAATGTGAGTGTGGGACCGAGGTGAGAATTGCTTTTCATGTTTTCTTCTTTCTTTCTCATCCCCTCTTGAGGTGACTATCTGGATTCACGGACTTCCCTGAAAAGAAGAGGACCCCGTCGAATTTTCAGAGTTGACAACGCGTTGACGAATTTGAGAGTGATAACCTGCAGCAAAGAGGGAAAATCTGATTTGAATGACTGAAAACAAATGTTGGTTCACGTGGGAATAGGTTTGTAGAAGAGAGTTGATTCGCGCGGGAACTGGTTTTAAAGCAAGGGTGGGTTCACGTGGGAACCGACTGAAATAAAAATGACAAAAATTAAATAAGGTACTTGGAATTTCAGATCTGATGAAAGATGGGTGAAATCAGAAATTTTGAGATGGCATGAAATTTAAGAAATGTGGATAGAAGAAAAGGCTCACGCGGGAACCGGTCTAGAACTAGAACTAGTTGCAAACAAAACACTAAGCACCCACGGTTAAGGACAATGCTGGTCCCACCATGGTCA
Source organism: Cryptocoryne crispatula var. balansae (assembly GCA_036172225.1). Lineage (NCBI taxonomy): Eukaryota > Viridiplantae > Streptophyta > Magnoliopsida > Alismatales > Araceae > Cryptocoryne > Cryptocoryne crispatula. The sequence continues at coordinate 28,321,452 of CM069922.1, forward strand.
CCACAAAGCTGTCAACTCCGAAAATTCGATGGGCCACTCCTTTTTAGGGAAATCCATGAATCCAGATCGTCACCTCAAGAGGCGATGAGAAAAAAAGGAAGAAAACACGGAAAGCAACTCTTACCTCGGTCCCACACTCACATTGATCCCCAAACTTTCATCCCTTGGCATCGCTCGATCACCAAAGAGATGGTTCGGGTCATGTGGAAGGAGGATGAGAAGTATAAAATTAAGACAAGTGGTTACCCAGAACCGCGGGTTCCAATTTATGAAATAAGATTGACCGTGTGTACCTTAGCATGAAGAATGCGGATCAAGGCTTCTCCTTCCTCGGCCGGCCGATGAAGAAGAGTCCTCAACACGTGGGTGTTTGATTTTCTGTGCAACTAGACAAAAAAACAAGTGAAAAGGACAATTAGAACTAAACAAAGTAGAGTATATGTAAAAAAATGACATGAAACACACAACTGACTAGAAACTGACCGGATTCGGGTTATCTCTAACCCCTCTTTTTTACTTTCAGATTAACAAACTAAAAATAATACAAAAAACGTAAAAAAATGATAGGAGGATGTATAATCACGAAACAAAGAAATAGGAAAAAGAACAGAAAGATTCTGAAAAGAATAGAGAGAAATATAGCCAAATCTCGGTTGTCGAAAAAGCCGAGCAGCAGTCCAAGATCTGCCAGGTGCGACTTTGCTTCTGCGCTCATCACAACCAGCCCCGACCTCAGAATCACATGCCGTTAATTGAAAACTGAATAATACTCATAGAGGAAGAACTTTCATGTTGAGAGCTAGGGAAGAAGACGTTCACACGCTGCTGTAGAAGCAGAAGAAGAGAGACCTGGCAGATCACCTGCAGACCAGCCTTCCACTCTCTTGAACTAACTTTTCTCTATTTAAAAACTCGAAATTCTCTTTCTAAAAATCACAAAATCGATGCAGGAGGGAGCTTGAACGTCTTGATATGCCTTGGGGTCATGTACATGCCTTTGGAATGACCGGAATCGGCCTCAATTTAGGGGAGAACGACCGTCGCGATCCATACTACAAAATAGGTCACCATGCGCCCTAACCCAGGGCGCATGCACCCCACTGAGGGGCGCATGTGCCTCCCAGTGGGGGCACATCCTATCCATCCAAAAATTTTGGTCTGATCCGGTCGAAAAATTCGATCTGATCCGTTCAGAGGTAGAGTCCCAACGAAAAATTGGTTCCCTCGTGCCCTCGATCGGGGGCACAAGGCCATGTGCCTTAGGGGCAGGGCGCATGGCCACGTGCCCTGGGTCCTGGGCGCATGTGCCCATGGACCTGGGTGCATGGGACTGTTTCTATGCATTCTTCTTTCGGAGGCCATTGCGAACACTCTCGAACTCGGAATTCGACGTCGTCGTTGCGTTGGAAAGATAACAGGCCGAAGAGGTTTCTATAGCAACGGATCAGCCATCAAACCCTCCAAAACTTCAGAAATGTATCCCAAAGTTAGGCAAGTGAACATAAGATCCGATACTGATCAGAATGACTCCGATGGCCAACCGGAAAGACACGGCATGAATCGAAACTTGTCCGGAGTGTGAATTTGACCATATCCTTCAATGTATGATCATTAGGCATTGGTCATTCAGCCAATTACCGTGTTTACACGATTTACGTGTGGCTTTCACTCAAAAAGTATGGCTTTGTGCGAAAAACTTCAAAAAACATCTGATTTCATTCGGCGAAGTTCCAAATCAACTTTAAAAGACCCGGCATCATTCTAAGATTAATCACACATATTACCCTATAAAACATGAGTTTTATGCTCTGAATTGGGCAAATTTGGTGTGTCTACATAGAATGGTGACACCTTCAGGTGACAGAAGAACAATACCTATCCCTTTACCATGAGAGTTCAAAGCCCCGTCAAAATATAATGTCCAAAGATTGGAAGATTGGACTGACATTAGTTCGTCATCCGGGAACTCCGACCGGACTAGGTCAAAGATAGGTATGGGATGATGGGCAAGGTGTTCAGCAATAGCATAGCCCTTGATTGCCTTCTGTGGGACATAGGTAATATCAAATTGGGACAAGAAGCTCTGCCCTCACCCTAACCGACCAGTTAAAAATGTCTTCTCTAACAGAAACTTTATAGGATTGATATAAGCAATGAGCTTGACTTGGTGAGTAAGAAAATAATGCTTGAGTTTTTGAACCACCCAAAAGAAAAAGCAGCGCATGTCTTTTCTACCATAGTGTACTTCAGTTCACAAGCATCAAACATCTTAGACAAGTAGTAAGTAGCTCGTTCTTTTCCTTCTTTATCAACTTGTGCAAGGACTGCCCCAAGAGAGTTCTCAAGAACCGAAATGTAGAGGACCAAGGGATTGTCGGGAATTGGTGGTCTAAGTACAGGGGGACTTGCCATGTATGTTTTCAACCCATTGAACGCCTCCTAATACTTCAAATCTCATTTAAACTCGGCCCCCGCCTTGGTTAACTCATAGAAAGGTTTACACCTTTGGGAATGTTGTGAGATAAACCGGCGGACAAATTGTAGCTTCCCAATCAATCCTCGAAGCTCTTTCATATTCTTTGGGGAGGCATACCAATAATTGCTTTGGCCTTGTTTGGGTCGATCTCTATGTCCCTTTTGCTTACTATGAACCTTAGTAGCTTCTCTGATGAAACTCCAAATGTACACTTCTTAGGGTTCATTTTCAGCTTGTATTCTCTAGCTCATTGCAAAACTTTCCTTAGCACTTCAGAATGATCTTCCCAACTCTTGGACTTGATAACTAAATCATCCACATACACCTCTACAAGGGTGTGCATCATGTCATGAAAGAAAGCCATCATAGCCCTCTGATATGTAGCACTAACATTCTTTAATCCAAAGGGCATGACAACATAGCAATATGTTCCCCAAGGTGTAGTGAACGAGTTCTTCTCTTGGTCCTCCTCGGCTAACCGGATCTGATTGTATCCAGAATAACCATCCATGAAAGAAAACATTTCAAATCAGCTATGTTATCAACCAAAACATCAATATGAGGCAAAGAAAAATCATCCTTAGGACATGCTTGGTTCAAGTCCCTGAAGTCTATGCAAATCCGAACTCGTCCATCCTTCTTCATAACAAGGACTATGTTAGCCACCCATTGCGAATATAGGACAACTTTAATAAATTTTACTTGGTGTAGTTTGTCGACCTCTTCTTTCATTTTGTGTGCAATATCAGAGTGGAATCTTCTGAGCTTTTGTTTAACAGGGGTAGTTCCAAGTTTCAAAGTTAATCTATGTTCAACCAATGAATTATCTAATCCCGGCATATCTTCATATGTCTATGCGAATGTGTCCTTATATTCTTCCAAAAAATTGATCAAACATTATTCTTCTGAGGGAGTGAGGTTTGCATTGATGAGGATATTCCTAAGATTTTCCAGGGTTCCTAAATTTAGTTCCTTGGTTGGATCATTCCCTATGACTGATGGTTCTTCAAATCTTCTAAGTCCAGATGCATACGCATCAGCTAAATCATCGATTTCATCCTCGGATTCAGGATCCTTCTCTGATACCACCTCATATACTCCCAAAGTATGATCTATGTTATGCTCATCCTCATATTGAATTTCATCCAGCTAGATGGTATTCTCTAAAAGGTTTGGTAGCCTTACACACTCTACACATTTTTGCGCTAGTTGTTGCAGATACCTACTTGGAATTTGTTTACCTCTGACTTTCCTATTTCCTAACCTAACCTCACCTACTAAAGATAAAGCTGAAAAGGTGGTATTTACAGTGGAGGGAGGATCGAGTAAATCGATCAATGATTTATAAGAGAGGGATCTATGATTGGGAGCATCCTCTGGGATGAGTAGAGACATCTCCTTGATGAAAATGTGAGTTTCAGAGAAGACGTTTTTTTTTAGATTTTCAAGTAAAAAGATAGAATGAGTCAAAATGACTCGAGGCTTACTAGAAGCTGACAGAATTAACAAACAGAAAAACTTAAGAATAAAAGAGAAAAAGGGGCTCGTGGGCCCAACGGTAGCAGAAAATGGGCACATGGGCCCAAAACGGATAAAAAATTGAATGGTACGTGGACCTAATATTAGAAAAGGATGGGCATATGAGCCCATGCTAGAAAGAATTCTCAGTTTTGAAGTTGATGAGGGAAGTAAATAGGTAAGCAGGCCTAGTGAGAATAGAAGGTTTAAGAGGGCACATGGGCCCAAAGTGGGTAAGTGGGCTCGGAAGCCCATCCAAAAGATCTAGAAACAATGGCACGAGGTTTAAACATAGGATACTTGTATTTAAGCCTCATGGAATGGTTTTGACTTGGTTGGTAGCCTACTCAAAAGGATGATTCAAGATTGGTCTGCCCTTGACTGGTTCTTGGTGCTCTTCCCCAATTGAGAACAAACGAGTCAAGGATAAGCATAGATCTTCCAAGTCTTCTTCTTCATCTAGAGCCTTTCTTCTCTTGACAGCTATCATGGAACTCTTGTCATCTTCAGCCATTATCATGGTCTCCCCTTTGGTAAAGAATGTGTGGTGTCCCATGGCATATCCTGACTGGAGACCCTCCTTGGGATGGAATCCTCTTCGTATATCAACCCCTGCCTACATGGCCTTTTCACAGATTGAATTGGCTGAGTGATCCCTTGAAGATCCTTGCCTAAACCTTTTATAGGTTGATAGCCCAATTTCATCATCATCTGCCATCCTAGTGTGTCTTGTAGAGAGGCGGTCATGCATCTAACTTCTGGTAATTCTCCCACTGAGATCTGGGGTTGTATTGATAAACCGAGGGGTGATGTGAAAGTAGGATCATTCATCTCATCCCTTACAGGCATGCTAGTCACCTTGACAACTTGCCCTTTAAATGGAAACTTTATGCACTGGTGGTTTGTTGAAGCCACAGCTCCTATTGCCTCCAAGTATGGCATCCCAAGTATAGCCAGAAAAGTTGGATCCAATTCTAGAACATGAAAATATGTTGTGACCGTACATGGTCCAAGTTTGACTTCTAGAGTGACCACCCCACGTGCAGACTTCTTGGAGTTATCGTAGGCCGTCACTATGGCACAGGATGGCTTGATTTCTTGTTCAGAAATGCCACACAACTACAAAGTTTCTGGCGACATAACATTGATAGAAGCTCCAGTGTCAACCAAACATGATTTTACATCAATATTACAAATAATCACACCCACATGCAAAGCATATATTCTGACCTCTGGATCCGCTAATTCCTCCTGAGAGAAAGTGAGTGTTAGGTGCCTACTTCTAGGGGCTAACACTGTAGTGATCTTTTCAGGTGGGAGATCTTCATTCACCATTACCCTTTGCAAATACTATTGTAAAAGCTTCTGGTGCACCTTTGATCTTTTAATCAACTCAAGTTTGGAGATACGGGCCGGTGTCTTATCTAAATGTTTCAAAAAATCATAGGTCGTGCCCGACAAGGGTTCTTCTACTTGTTCCTCCTGCACTGGATCCTATGGTTGAGTCTCGGCTTGAGGAAAGAGCCGCTGGAACATCCTCCCACTTCGAAGCACCGGGACTATTTAGCGGTCGGGTAGAGGTAATGGGTTAACTAGGGTGGGAACAGGTGGTGTAGGTGCAAGTATGGTAGGCAATGTGATTGGTAGATCTGGGATAATTGGGTTTGTGGGTAGAGGGGTAGGGTTTGGAGGTGGTAATGATGGTGATACTAGTGGCTTGATAAGAAGAGGCCGGGGTGCAGGAGTGGTGGTAGGTTGTAGGGTTGGTGGCATGGTAGGTTGGGGTTTTGAAGTGACGAGCTCACAAGTGGGGGTTCGGGGTGGTGGTGATTGTGGTGGCCGGATGAGCAAGGGTCGGTGTGTAGCAATGGTTGAAGGAGGTGTAGTTAAGGAGGGGGCTGGCCTCATGATGAGTCGGCGAGAAGAAGTGACAGCCAGTGGTTGGGTTATTGAGCTTGGTGGTGGTTGTGGAGTAGACGGTGCACGGATTATCTGTCTAGGAGGGTTCCTAGCAGGAGGCCTAGCTGGGTTGACTAGCATGGTTGCATTATGTTTTTCTAGTTACCAACCTTGAGCACGGCTAGCATCTTCCTGGACAATGGAGTGTACTAGATCAATTCCTGAGTTCAGATGTGCTGGTGCCGGTGTTGGAGAGGGAGCATGTAATGAGAGCAGATTTTGAACAATCCCCAAGCCGGGTTGTTGTTGAAGTTGAGCCGGTGGACACTGCCGCTACTACTGCCTAGCCTTCATTACCTGTATGCATTCCCCCATTTGAGCCCAATCAATGCTGCCTTGGTCATTCAGATCATGGATGTAATCCTTGAATTTAAAACACACTTCTACGGTGTGACCAAGGTACCTATGGTAAGCACAATATCGAGACATATCTACATTTGCTCTCTTTCCTTGGGCAATTCCAATTGTTTCTTTGCCATGAGTATATTGAAGATGTTGGTCAAAGAGTAAGGGAGTTGTTGGTAATTCTCTCTCCTAGGACCTCCCCTTCGTGGTGCCTGATTGGGTGGTGGCGGTGCCCTATTTTAGGCAGGTCGACGAGGTTGCTGGGGTTGCACTACTAGCTGAGGTGGTTGTTGTGGTTGTCGTGGTTGTTGTGGCCTAACTTGCTATTGAGGGGGGTGGTAGGAAAGGTTCTGCGGTGGGTTTCTAAACTGGTTTTGAAAATTCCCTCTCTGGTTCCCCACAATGTTTATAGCTTCATTGTTGATCACTCCCTCGGTTGTAGGCCAAACTGGTGCAGAGGGAGTCTTCCTGATGTTTCTAGGTTTGGGATCAAATGGATTTATCATGGTGGCATCTTTAAAGTGGGCTTGCAAGTATCGGGCACTGTCATAAAGTTCATTCACGATGGTAAGAAAGTGCATAATCAATATATTCCTTAGAGATGGTGTGGTGTTCCCGATAAGCATCTTCACTTATTCCCCTTCAGAAATAACATCTGTCGGTTTCTCTGCCATTCCCCTCCAGCAATCAGCAAACTTTATGAAGTCCTCCTCGGGCTTCATCTTCTCAGCAATCAAATCTGTAATGGAGCATGATGGTGCCACCGGGTCTCTATATCTTTGCAAAAATTTGGTCTTGACAATATCAAAGTCTTCTGCCTCAAAGGGGTCGAACGAGTAGAACCATTCCAATGCAAACCCTTCTAGTGATCGGCGAAACAAGAAAGCAAGAACCCTATGATCATTTTTCCAGAATGAGGACTCGTAGAGAAAATCTTTTAGGTGGAGAAAAGGATTGCTAGTACCATTGTAGTGATGATAAACTGGTAATTCAGAAGGTGGCAGGTTAAGAACTGGCAAAGAAGGAATAGAGACCTCAGAAATTGACTTGGAGTCATGGCGACATCTCAGCTCTTCATAACGTTCATTCATCTGAGTAAGCTGATCCATGATTTCCTGGGTGAGAGTAGGTTCTTGGTTTATCGGTAGGGGTATGTGGTTAGAGGCATGAATCTGGAATTGAGGAGCATGACATGGCAAATTCTCTGAAGATTGTCCCATGACTTGTTGGGTAAAGGGAGCAACATTGTTGAAATAGGGTGGCTGGACAAATGATGGTTGAACCACAGATAGTTGTGCTAGTGATGGTTGAATCACAGATGGTTGTGCTAGTGATGGTTGAATCATAGATTGTTGAACAAGAGGTGGTTGAACAAAGGATGATTGAATGAGTTGTGGTCAGACCATAGGACGAGGGGATGAGGCAACTTGGTTGGCTTCAGCCTAATCAGAGGCAATTTTGCCCTTCACCATGGATTGTATACGGGCATAGGTTTCTGAGTCAGTATAGAGAGACAACTCCCTGAAGAGTTGTTCAACATCACGGGGAGCAGATGGTTGAGGGACCTATTGCACTTCTGACTCAAACAATGGATTAACATGACCATTTGACGGAATTGGTTGGTGACCCATCTTGTACTCTCAACGTTCAATGTGTTCCGCCATTCCAACGTGCCTTCCAGACCTTAATTACATTGTCACCTTTCAACTTCAAGGAGAAGGTAAAACAAATAAGTTGGCAAAACAAACAAAGAACTTTTTCTGGTTTTTAGTATCTTGCAAAAAATGTTAGAGTTTTGAATTTTTGTTTGACAAACAAGTGATGCAAAGACTTGAAAGCAAGATTGCGCAATGATTTTGATTAAACCTTAGGTTTGTGGATTTGTTAAGAATTGTTCTTTCAACAAATGGATTAAGATCCAAACTCCAATCTCCAATGACCTAGGTTTCACACAATCTCACCACGTGTAGATAACATAGGATGCTTCAGGTTTTGGGGAGTGGTACAACCAACCCAATCGTGAAGAGGAACACTCCATGTATGAGGAATTATGGAGGTCTTGATGAAAACCAACCAAGTCAACTAGGAAGGAATATCCCAGAAGAGAGGTCAGAATCCACCAAGAAGGTGTTTTGGATGGGAGAGGTAAATGGGAGAGTGAGTTTCCGCCTCAAAAGGAAAAAAGTGTAAAAGAAAGAGGTAGAAAGGAGCATAGAATGTAATCAAGTAATAAATCAAGTAATAAGCAAAACATAAACTTAAATTAACAACCAATCACACAAGACAAGCAATTAGAAACTAGACAAGCAACTAGAAACTAGAATCTAGACCTTGTTTCTTAAGAGAGCCAATTAGAGATAGTGAACAAGAGATGGTTTAGATCTGATAGCCAAGAAAAAGGGGTGGTCCACGTGGGGACCGATGTAAGAATAAGTTGGTTCACGTGGGAGCTGGGGTAAAAAGTGGAGGTGGTTCACGTGGAAATCGGTTTTGGGAAAAAGGGTGGTTCACGCGGGAACCGATTTGAATGATTGAAAGAAGGTAACGTGAGGCCAATTAAAGGTAAATAAGGGAACTGATCCAAGTGGGGATAGATCTGAAGGAAAGTGGCTTGGTTCACGTGGGAACCGAAGTAAAGAAAGAGATTCGTTCACGTGGGAACCAGTTTAAAAAGAAAAAGGGTGGTTCACGCAGGAACAAATTTAAATGGCAACAAGAAATAAAAGAGGGTCACGCGGTGAACAATTTGAGGGTGATAACCTGCAGCAAAAGAGAGAAAAATCTGATTTGAATGACTGAAAATAATTGTTGGTTTACGTGGGAACCAGTTTGTAGAAGAGAGTTGGTTCGCGTGGGAACCAGTTTTTAAATCAAAGGTGGGTTCACACGGGAACCGGCTAGAATAAAATGACAGAAATTAAATGAGGTACTTGGCACTTTAGATATGATGAAATATAGCTGAAATAAGAAATTTTGAGATGGCATGAAATTTAAGAGAGGTGGAAAGAATGAAAGGCTCACACGGGAACCGGTCTAGAACTAGAACTAGTTACAAACAAAACACAAAGCACCCACGGTTGAAGACATTGCTTGTCCCACCATGGTCGCCACAAAGCTGTCGACTCTGAAAATTCGACGGGCCTCTTCTTTTCAGGGAAGTCCGTGAATCCAGATCATCACCTCAAGAGGGGATGAGAAAGAAAGAAGAAAGCGTGGAAAGCAACTCTCACCTTGGTCCCACACTCACATTGATCCCCTAACTCTCATCCCTTGGCGTCGCTCGATCACCAAAGAGATGGTTCAGGTCATGTGGGAGGAGGATGAGAAGTAGAAAATTAATACATGTGGTCACTAGGAACCGCAGGTTCCAATTTATAAAATAAAGATGGCCGTGTGTACCTTAGCGTGAAGAGTGTGGGTCAAAGCTTCTCCTTTCTCGACCGGCCGATGAAGAAGAGTCCTCAATGCGTGTATGCTTGATTATCTATGCAACTAGACAAATAAACAAGTTAAAAAGACAATTAGAATTAAACAAAGTGGAGTATGTGTAAGGAAAATGACATGAAACACACAACTGACTACAAACTGACCGGATTCGGGTTATCCTTAACCCCTCTTTTTTATTTTCAGATTAATAGACAACAAATAATGCAAAAAATATGTAAAAAATGATAGCAGGATGGAGAATCATGAAACAAAGAGATAGGAAGAAGAACAGATGGATTCTGACAAGAATAGAGAGAGAGATATTGCTAAATCTGAGTTGTCGAAAAAGCAGAGCAGCAGTCCAGGATCTACCAGGCGTGACTTTGCTTTTGCACTTTTCAAGACCAGCCCCGACCTTGGAATCACGTGCCGTCTATTGAAAACTGAATAAGAGTTGGAGAGGAAGTACTTTGATGTTGAGAGCTAGGGTAGCAGACGTCCACACACTACTATAGAAGCCAAAGAAGATAGACCTGGCAGATCACCTGCTAACCAGCCTTCCTCTCTCCTAAATCAACTTTTCTCTCTCTAAAAACTCAAAATTCTCTCTCTAAAATTCACAAAATCGATGTAGGAGGGAGCTTGGACGTCTTGAGATGCCTGGGGGGTCGTGAACCAGCCTTTGGAATGACTAGAATCGGCCTTAATTTATAGGAGAAAAAAATCGCGATCCGGATTAAAAAATAGGGCACCTTGCGCCATGGTGCTGGGCGCATGTGCCTCCAAGTGGGGATGCATGCTATCCATTAAAAAATTTCGGTCCGAACCGGTCAAAAAATTCGATCTGATCCATTCAGAGGTAGAGTCCCGATTGAAAATTGGTTCCCTCGTGCCCCCAATCGGGGGCACAAGGCCACGTACCTTAGGGGCAGGGCGCATGGCCATGTGCCCTAGGTCCAGGGCACATGTGACTATTTCTGAGCGTCCTTTTCTAGAAGCCATTGCGGACACTCCCGAACTTAGAATTCGTTGTCGTTTGTTACGTTGGAAAGATAACAAGTCGAAAAAGCTTTTTTATAGCAACGGGTTAGCCATCACACCCTCCAAAACTTCAGAATCTTATCTGAAATTTAGGATAGTGAATAGAAGATCCGATACTGATCGGAATGACTCCGATAGCCAACCAGAAAGACAAGTATGAAACAAAAATTGTCTAGAGCATGAATATGACCATAACTTTCAATACATGATTATTAAGCATTGGTCATTCAGCCAATTTTTGTGTTTACACGATTTACATGTGGCTTTCGCTCAAAAATTATGACTTTGTGCAAAAAACTTCGGAAAACATTTGATTTCTTTCGGCGAAGCTCCAAAATCAACTTTAAAAGACCCGGCATCATTAGAAGATCAATCACACATGTTACCTTATAAAACATGAGTATTATGCTCTGGATTAGGCAAATTTGGCGTGTCTACACCAATGTTATTCTCGATGGTGACAATGAGAAGAGAATGTGTTTTTTGTGAGTGAGCAGGGGGAGGAGAAATGGGTTCTCGTAGTTAAACCATACTAGCAATCTCTTATGCTATCCCTAATAAATTGTATTAGCAACATCTCCTCCACCATTACCAGCTCTCACCTAAACTACTTCTATTAGTTGGGCATTTGTATACTATTTTTGCAATGGCTATAGTCATCTTGAATGTCTTCTAATGATAATTTGGTGGAGCCATCACTAGTACTTGTGCAATGGCGGCAACCGATGTTTAGCCTTCACCAATTCTTACATAAGTGCGAGAGAGGGTAACAAGCTGTTGCTACTAAGTCATCACCATTATCTCATCGCTAGTATCATTTTTCGTGTAGTGTCAATTTAATTTGATAATGCCTATTTGCAATGTTCTGATACATTCTAAGTACATATCTATCAACTCTATTCCAATACAAAATCAATGCACATTGTATGTTGCTCAGCTGCATTCACTTTCTCATTCGGCCATTAATTTACTAAATAAATGCGCTAAGCTCACAGTAGAAGAAATTTTTTTTAAGATTTAATAGAAATAACTTTTGTGATATACATGTGAAAAAATGTAAGACAATCGAATATATACAATAGAATTAATTTTTGCTCTTGATTACCATTTGTTGTGAAGTACAGAATTGCACGGTAGTGTTTGTGAATATTTTGTATATATATCTTAGTGTAAGAGTGGATAAACTAGCATTTACTAAATCCATATGACTCTCCCCGTTTCTTTCTTAAAACATGCTTTTGTAGATTCTTTGGAGCTAGATCATAGTGCAACATCATCGTAGCGGATTAGAATTCAAAATGTTTAAGAAAAGATTTTAGTTTTAAAATTGTTCACTGATCTGAAATAAATTTTTTATTATTAATTCAATGTTATATGATATATTCTTAAACCAATATCCAGTTAGTGTACATATATTAGGTCCGAGGCACGTCACTCTCTCTCCGTAGTCCGAAATCTTCTAATTTAACTAGAAATCTTAATCCTGATGGGATTATGATTAATTTGTTGATAAGCTTGATTCCTCTTTGAAATTGTTGTGAATAACATATATTTATTCCAACTTTACTTAGAGGACGCCCAAAATTTTTTTCGCTAAATTATGTTTATCTTAGTTTCACTGTTCACTTTAAGCCCTCGAAGGACACTTAAAATTAACAATCGGATTAAGCTGTCAGAAGAAGTGCATTAAGTCGCAGGTTGATTCGCCGGTGACTCACCGCTGAATGGAGAATATCTTATTGGCAATCGCAAAGAGGGAAGTACCATAACAGGAGTGCACACAAGCAGACTGCCCCTTGCTGATGACCAGGCGACCATTTTCGCTGTTCATTAGATTCATGATAGAACGGTCGCTCTTGTAATCGCAGATACAACTCCACTCCGCCTTCAGCTCTTGACAGCAACCGATCAGTGCCCTGCCCGGCAGCAACACCGCGTACCAGCAGACTCCTCGTAACGTCTCCGCGACGCAGGGCGACGCCTCCATCCCCCTCGGTGCTTGCAGCAGAAGCATCAGGACGACCGAGCACCCAAGGACGAACACCCACGAGTATGCCATTGTCGGAATGGCCTTTTCGCGCTTGAGAGTTACGACCGGCCTTCAGCGTTCGTGGAGCCCGAAGAGCCAGCTGCCGGGCTATTTGTAACATATTTCTTCAGTATGGTTTCGGATTCTCTATTAATGCATGACGTGGAATTGCTATCTTCTAGAGGACAGGTGGCATAAAAGGGATAGAATGCGTTCATATACATTGTTCATTGTTTGGACATTAGTTAATATCTTCCCCCTTACCTTTGCATCCAAATGCCGACTTAACCATATATAATATACTAGTTAAAAGATGCGTGCTTCGCACGCGTGCGTATCAATCTAAAATTTTTTAAATATAATTTTTTAAAATAATAAATATTTTAATTTTGTTAGAAAAAATTTTAATTTTAATTATTATATTAAAAATTATTTTATGACAATAATATAGTTTGTCATCCAATAAAAAATTTCTCATGATTTTATTATATTGTATTTGAAGATATTTTTAAAAATTTTGTTTGAAAAATTATTTAGTAGTTGTTTTTAAATATTCTTTTCTGTAGATATTAACATAAATAAATTCGTTAATCGGGTGAAGTTGAAAAATAAGTAGAGTAAAATAAAATTACTAACTTTTTCTATTCAATATTTTTGCGATAAAATGATAAATTTGTAATACGTAAACATTTAGGTTTTGAAAAGTATATAATCAAACGAGTTTGCGCACAATGACACATATAAGTCAATCCAAATGTTTGTTAAAATAATTAATGTCGTGCTACTCATATCTTCGTTTCTTTGTCGTACAACTTTGCAATTTTGTAGCTTGTTGAGAAGTTGAAGTTCCAATTTCTTCGTTGATTCTACTGTGCTCAACATTAGTGCAAATTTAATTTACTCTATCATTTATGTGTTTTTTATGCACTTGATAGTGAGTTTACATTCTTTATTGATAAAGCTCTCCATAATATTGAAGTAAGATGTCAAATCTATTTCCTTCAAAATGATATTTTTTATTAAATTTAAAGTTAGGAACTAATAGATTACGTTAAAGTTAAACTAAACCAACCTTATTTTCTTTCACAATATTGTGCTGATTGTTTCCCTAATATCTATCTAAATTATGATGTTGATTTTTAGAGGAAGATTGACCAACTTGTTATCCTTGTGAAGTTTGATATATGCTGAAGTTATCATATCTACCTCAATTATTCTTGACTGAATTTCTTTCTATATAACCCTCTCTATTGTTTCTACCTCTATATGAAGTATTATGTTGTTGTTTATGTCATTCACATTTAACTTTGCGAAATTAGCACTGATATCGGTCAAATGAGACTACCTTTGCTTTAAGAAAATGAGTCAAAGATAAGTATAGGTCTTTCAAGTTTCCTCTTCATTATCTGGAGCCTTTCTTCTCTTGACAGCCATCATGGAACTCTTTTCATCTTCAGCCATCATCATGGTCTCCCCTTTGGTAAAGAATGCATGGAGTCCCATGGCATATCCTGGCTGGAAGACCCTCCTTGGGATGGAATCCTCTTCGTATCCCAACCCCTGCCTATGTGGCCTTTTCACAGATTGAATCGGCTGAGTGATCCCTTGAAGATCCTTGCCTAAACCTTTTCCAGGTTGATAGCCCAATTTCATCATCATCCGTCATCCCAGTGTGTCTGGTAGAGAGGCGGTCATGCATCTAACTTATGGTAATTCTCCCACTAAGATATGGGGTTGTATTGACAGTCCTAAGGGCAAAGAAGCATCGTTCAGCTCATCCCTTATAGGCATGCTAGTCACCTTGACCACCTGTCCTTTAAAGGGAAACTTTATGCACTAGTGTTTTTTTGAAGCCACAGCTCCTATTGCCTCCAAGTATGGCCTCCAAAGTATAGCCCGAAAAGTTGTATCCAATTCTAGAACATGAAAAATCTATTGTGATTGTACATGGTCCAAGTTTGACTTCTAGAGTGACCACCCCACGTTCAGACTTCTTGGAGTTGTCGTAGGTCGTCACCATGGCACAAGATGGCATGATTTCTTGTTCAGAAATGCCGCACAACCGCAAAGTTTCGGAGGCATAACATTGATAGAAGCTCCGGTGTCAACCAAACAGATTTCACTTCGACATTGCAAATGATAACAGCCACATGCAAAGCATATCTCCCGACCTCGGAGCCGCTAATTCCTCCTAAGAGAAAGTGAGTGTTGGGTGCTCAATTCTAAGGGCTAACAACGTAGTGATCTTCTCAGGCAGAAGATCTTCTTTCACCATGACCCTTTACAAATATTGTCGTAGAATCTCCTTGTGCACCTTTGATCTTTTGATCAACTCAAGTATGGAAATACGGGCTGGTGTCTTATCCAAATGTTTTAAAAAATCATACGCCGTGCCTAGCAATGGTTCTTCCACTTGTTCCTCCTCCACTGGATCCTGCAGTTGAGTACCGGCTTGGGGAAAGAGCCGTTGGAACATCCTCCCACCCCGAAGCACCGGGGCTATTTGGCTGTCGGGTAGAGGTGATGGGTTAATACGGGTGGACTGTGGTGGAACAGGTGGTGTAGGTGCAGGTATGGTAGGCAATGGGATTGGTAGTTCTGGGATGATTGGGTTTATGGGTAGAGGGGTAGGGTTTGGAGGTGGTAATGATGGTGATACTGGTGGCCTGATAAGAAGAGGCCGGGGTGCAGGAGTGGTTGATGGGTTTAATGAAGTGTTGGTAATGTGGTAGGTTGTAGGGTTGGTGGTATGATAGATTGGGGTTTTGGAGTGGCAGAGCTCATAGACTGGGGGTTCAGGTTTGATGGTGATTGTGGTGGTCGGATGAGCAATGGCCGGTGTGTAGTAATGGTTGAGGGAGGTGTAGTCAAGGCGGGGGCTGGCCTAATGATGGGTCGGCGAGAAGAAGTGGCGGCCAATGGTTGGGTTATTGAGATTGGGGGTGGTTGTGGAGTAGAAGGTGCATGAATTATTTGTCTAGGGGGGTTCCCGACAGGAGGCCTAGCTGGGTTGACTGGCATGGTTAAATTGTGGTTTTCTAGTTGCCAACCTTGAGCACGGCTGGTATCTCCCTGGACAATGGAGTGTACTAGACCAATTCCTGGGTTTGGATGTGCTGGTGCTGGTGCCGGAGCGGGAGCATGTAATGGGAGTGGATTCTGAACAATCCCCAAGCCATGTTGTTGAGGTTGAGCTGGTGGACGCTGTCGTTGCTGCTGCCTAGCCTTCATAGCATGTATGCATTCCCCCATTTGAGCCCAATCAATGCTGTCTTGGTCATTCAGATCATGGATGTAATCCTTGAATTGAAAAAACACTTCAACAGTGTGACCAGGACACCAGTGGTAAGCACAGTATCGGGACAGAACTGCATTTGTTGGCCAAACCTCTCTTTTCTTGGGTAATTCCAACTGTTTCTCTACCATAAGTACATTGAAGATGTCGATCAAGGAGTAAGGGAGTTGTTGGTAAATCTCTCTCCTAGGACCTCCCCTTCTTGGTGCCTGATTGGGTGGTGGCGGTGCCCTATGGTAAGTAGGTTGACGAGGTTGCTGGGGTTGTGCTACTGGCTGAGGGTGTTGTTGTGGTTGTCGTGGTTGTTGTGGCCTAACCTGTTGTTGAGGGGGGTGGTAGGAAAGGCTCTATGGTGGGTTTCTGAACTGGTTTTGATAGTTCCCTCCCTAGTTCCCCACAATGTTTATAGCTTCATTGTTGACCACTCCCTCGGTTGTAAGCACAACAGGTGCAGAGGGGGTCTTCCTGAAGTTCCTAGGTTTGGGATCAAATGGATTTATCATGGTGGCATCTTTGAAGTGGGCTTGTAAGTATCGGGCACTATCATAAAGTTCATTCATGGTGGTAGGACGGTGCATGATCAATACATTCGTTAGAGCAGGTGTAGTGTTTCCAATAAGCATATTCACTTGTTCCTTTTCAAAAATAACATCTGTCAGTTTCTCTGCCATTCCCCTCCAGCGATCAACAAACTTTATAAGGACTTCCTCAGACTTCATCTTTTCAGCAATCAAATCTGTGATGGAGCATGATGGTGCCACCCGGTCTTTGTATCTTTGCAAAAATTTGGTCTTGACAATATCAAAGTCTCCTGCCTCAAAAGGGTCAAGCGAGTAGAACCATTCTAATGCAGACCCTTCTAGCGATCGGCGGAACAAGAAGGCAAGAACCCTACGATCATTTTTACAGAATGAGGATTCATAGAGAAAATCTTTTAGGTGGAGAAAAGGATTGCCAGTACCATTGTAGTGGCGATAAACTGGTAGTTCAGAAGGTGGCAGATGAAAAACTGGCAAAGAAGGAATAGAGACCTCAGGAACTGACTTGGAGTCCAAGAGACATCTCAGCTCTTCATAACGTTCAATCATCTAGGTTAGCTGATCCATGATTGCCTGGGTGAGAGCAGGTTCTTGGTTTATAGGTGGGGGTATGTGGCTAGAGGCATGATTTTGGAATTGAGGAGCATGACTTGGCAAATTCACTGAAGATTGTTCCATGACTTAGTGGGTCAGGGGAGCAACATGGTTGAAATAAGGTGGCTGGACAAATGATGGTTGAACCACAGATGGTTGAACTATAGAAGGTTGAACTACAGATGGTTGTGCTAGTGATGGATGAATCACAGATTGTTGAACAATAGGTAGTTGAACAAAGAGTGATTGAATGAGTGGTGGTCGAACCAGAGGACAAGGAGATGAGGCAACTTGGTTGGCTTCAGCCTAATCTGAGGCAATTTTTTCCTTCTTCATGGATTGTATACGGGCGTAGTTTATGGGTTAGTATAAAGAGACAACTCCCTAAAGAGTTGTTCAACATCACGAGGAGCAGATGGTTGAGGGACCTCTTGCGCTTCTAACTCAAGCAATGGATTAACATGACCGTCTGATGGAATTGGTTGGTGACCCATCTCGTGCTCTCGATGTTCAACGTGTTCCACCATTCCAACGTGCCTTCCAGACCTTAATTGCATTGTCACCTTTCAACTTCAAGGAGAAGGTAAAACAAACAAGTTGGCAAAGCAAACAAAGAACTTTTTTTTTCTAGTTTTTAGTATCTTGCAAAAATGTTATAGGTAATGTTAGAGGTTTGAATTTTTGTTTGACAAACAAGTGATGCAAAGACTTGAAAAAAATATTACATAATGATTTTTTTATTAAATCTTAAGTTTAAGGATTTGTTAAGAATTGTTCCCTCAACAAATGGGTTAGGATCTTAACTCTAATCTCTAATGACCTAGGTTTCACACAATCTCACCATGCGTAGGTAACATAGGATGCTTCAGGTTTTGGGGAGTGGTACAACCAACCCAATCGTGAAGAGGAATACTCCACATATGAGGAATTACGGAGGCCTTGATGAAAGCCAACCAAGTCAACTAGGAAGGAATATCCCAGAAGAGAGGTCAGAATCCACCAAGAAGGTGTTTTGGATGGGAGGGGTGAATGGGAGAGTGAGCTCCCACCTCAAAAAAGTGTAAAAGAAGGAGGTAGAGAGAAGGAGCAAAGAATTCAATCTTGTAATAAAGCAAGTAATAAGTAAAACATAAACTTAAATAAAAAAGCAATCACACAAGAAAAGCAATTAGAAACTAAACAAGCAACTAGAAACTAGAATCTAAATCTCGTTTCTTATGTGAGCCAAATGGAGATAGTGAAAAGTGATGGAAAGAAGAGGATTCAGATCTGATAGTGAAGCAAAAGGGTGGTCCACGTGGGGACCAATGTAAGAATAATCTGGTTCACGTGGGAACCGGGGTAAAAAGTAAAGGTGGTTCACGCGGGAACCGGTTTTGGGTAAAAAAGGGTGGTGCACATGGGAACCGGTTTGAATGATTGAAAGAATGCCACATGGGGCTGATTAAAGGTGAATAAGGATCTGATACAAGTGGGGATAGATCTGAAGGAAAGTGGTTTGGTTCACGTGGGAACCGAAGTAAAGAAAGAGATTGGTTCACGCGGAAACCGGTTTAAAAGGAAAAGGGTGGTTCACGTGGGAACCGGTTTAAATGACAACATAAAAATAAAAGAGGGTCACGTGGTGACCAATTTGAGGGTGATAACCTACAGTAAAGAGGAAAAATCTGATTTTAATGACTGAAAATAAATGTTGGTTCACGTGGAAACCGTTTTGTAGAAGAGAGTTGGTTCACGCGGGAACCGGTTTTAAAGCAAAGGTGGGTTCACGCGGGAACCACTAAAATGACAGAAATTAAATGAGTTACTTGGCACTTCAGATATGATGAAAGATGGGTGAAATCAGAAATTTTGAGATGGCATGAAATTAAGAAAGGTGTAAAGTAGAAAAAAAGCTCACGTGGGAACCGGTCTAGAACTAGAACTAGTTGCAAATAAAACAATAAGCACCCATGATTAAAGACATTGCTTATCCCCCCATGGTCGCCACAAAGCTGTCGACTCCAAAAATTCAATGGGGCCTCTCCTTTTTAGGGAAGTCCGTGAATCCATATCGTCACCTCAAGAGGGGATGAGAAAGAAAGAAAGAAAACATAGAAAACAACTCTCACCTCGGTCCCACACTCACATTGATCCCCGAACTTTCATCCCCTGGCATCGCTCAATCACCAAAGAGACAGTTTGGGTCATGTGGGAGGAGGGTGAGAAGTATAAAATTAAGACATGGGGTCGCCAAGAACCGCTGGTTCCGATTTATGAAATAAGATTGACCGTGTGTACCTTAGCGTGAAGAGTGTGGGTTAAAGCTTCTCCTTCTTCGGCCGGCCGATGAAGAAGAGTCCTCAATGCATGGGTTCTTTATTTTCTATGAAACTAGACAAACAAACAAGTGAAAATATAATTATAACTAAACAAAGTGGAGTATATGTAAGGAAAATGACATGAAACACACAATTGACTAGAAACTAACCAGATTCGGGTTATCTCTAACCCCTCTTTTTTTGTTTTCGGATTAACAGAATAAAAATAATGTAAAAAAATATAAAAAATAATAGGAGGATGGAGAATCACGAAAAAAAGATATAGGAAGAAGACAAGAAATATTCTGGATAGAATAGAGAGAGATATGGCCAAATCTGGGTTGTCGATAAAGCCAAGCAGCAGTGCAGGATCTGTCAGGCGCAAACTTGCTTATGCACTCGTCATGACTAGCCCCAACCTCAGAATCACGTGCTGTTAATTTCAAACTGAAGAAGACTTGGAGAGGAAGAACTTTGATGTTGAGACCTCAGGCAGAAGACGTCCATACGCTTATCTAGAAGCCGAAGAAGAGAGACCTGGCAGATCACCTGCAGATCAGCCTTCCTCTTTCTTAAACCGACTTTTCTCTCTCTAAAAACTTGAAATTCTCTCTCTAAAAATTACAAAATTGATGCAGGAGGGATCTTGGACATATTGAGAGGCCTGGGGGTCATGCACATGCCTTTGGAACAACCAGAATCGGCCTCAATTTATAGGAGAAAGACTGTCGCGATCAATACTAGAAAATAGGGGACCTTGCACCCTACCCCAGGGCGCATGCGCCCTGGTGCAGGGCGCATGCACCCCACTGAGGGGCAAATGTGCCTCCCAGTGAGGGAATATCCAATCCTTTTGAAAAATTTGGTCTTATCCAGTCCGATCCATTTAGATGTAGAGTCCCGGTGAAAAATTGGTTCCCTCTTGCCCTTGATTGGGGGCACAGGGCGACATGCCTCAGGGGTAGGGCGCATGGCCACATGCCCTAGTTCCTGGGCGCATGTGACAGGGACCTAGGCGCATGGGATTGTTTCTGTGCGTTCTTCTTCTGGAAGCCGTTGCGAACACTCCCAAACTTTGAATTCGATGCCGTTTGTTGCATTGAAAAGATAACAGGCCGAAGAAGCTCTCTATAGCATTGGATCAGCCATTACACCCTACAACCTTCAGAATTTTATCTGAAAGTTAAAACAGTGAATAGAAGATCTGATACTGGTCGGAATGACTCCAACGGCCAAACGGAAAGACACGGCATGAAACAAAACTTGTCCAGAGTGTGAATCTGACCATAACCTTCAATGCATAATCATTAGGCATTGGTCATTCAGCCAATTTCCATGTTTACATGATTTACGTGTGGCTTTCGCTTGAAAATTATGGCTTTTGCAGAAAACTTCAAAAAACATCCAATTTCGTTCGACGAAGCTCCAAATCAACTTTAAAAGGACCCGACATTATTATAAGATCAATCACACATATTACTTTATAAAACATGAGTTGTATGCTCTGAATTAGGCAAATTTGGTGTGTCTACAACTAAATTTGCCTAATTTAGAGCCTAAAACTCATGTTTTATAGGGTAACATGAGTGATTGAACTTAGAATGATTCCAGGTCCTTTTAATAATGATTTGGAGCTTTGCTGAATGAAGTCAGACATATTTTGGAGTTTTTCGCACAAAGCCATAATTTCCAAGCAAAAGCCATGCATAAAATGTGTGGAAATTGGCTGGGTGACCAATGCCTAATGATTATGGTCATATTCATGTTCTGGACAAGTTTTGTTTCATGTCATGTCTTTCTGGTTGGCAATCAGAATCATTTTGACTAGTATCGGATCATTCATTCACTATCCTAACTTCTGAATAAAATTCTGAAGTTTTGAAGAGTGTTATGGCTGATGTATTGCTATAGAAAGCTTCTTTGGCCTATTATCTTTCCAACACAACAAACAACATTGAGTTCCGAGTTTGAGAGTGTCCGCAATGGCTTCCGGAACACAGATGAGTGGAACCAGTCCCATGCACCCTGTCCCAAGGAACATGTGCCCTGGCCTGAGGGCACATGCCCATGAGCCCCCATCCAGAGGCACATGGCCATGCATCCCTGATCAGGGGCATATGAGAACCGGTTTTCGATCAGAACTCTACCTCCAACCAGATTGGATCAAAATGTTTGATCGAATCAAGTCAAATATTTTTGAAGGATAGCATCATTTTTTAGGACTGGATCGAGCTAGCTGATCTCCTATAAATTGAGGCTACTTATGGTCATTCTAGAGGGTGGTTCATGACCTCCCAGGCTTATCAAGACATCCAATATCCCTCTTGCATCATTTTGATGATTTTTAAAGTGAGAATTTTGAGTTTTTAGAGAGAGAGAGAAGTCAGTTTAGGAGATAGGAAGGCCAGTCCATAGGAGATCAGCTAGGTCTCTCTTCTTCAGATTCTACAGTAAATGTCTGCTACCCAAGCTCTCAACAGTAAAGTTCTTCCTCTCTAAGTCTTCTTCTGGTTTCAATTGACGTCATGCAATTCTGAAGTCGGGGCTGGTCGTGGAGAGCTCTAAAGCAAAGTCGCACCTGGTAGATCCTGGTCTGTTGTTTGGCTTTTTTGACAACACAGATTTGGACATATATCTCTCAATTCTTCTTAGAAATTTTATATTCTTTTTCCTATTTATTTGTTTCATCATTTTCCATCCACATTATTTTTTCACATTTTTGTACATTAGTTTTAGTCTATTAATTTGAAAAATAAAAAAGGGGTTAGAAATAACCCGAATCTGGTCAATTTCTTGTCAGTTGTGTGTTTCATGTTATATTATTTGCATATACTCCACTTTTTTTAGTTCTAATTGTCTTTTGATTTTTTTTATTGTATAGTTTCATAGGAAACCAAGCACCCCACAAGTTGAGGACTCTTCTTCATCGGCTAGCCGAAGAAGGAGAAGCTTCAAGGCGCACTCTTCCCGCTAAGGTACATAGTCATTTTTATTGCATAAAGCGAAACCTGTGGTTCCTGGTGACCACATCATGTCTTAAGTTTCCTTCTTCTCATCCTCCTCTCACATGACCCGAACCGTCTCTTCGGTGATCGAGTGATGCCGAGAGATGAAAGTTTGGAGATCAATGTGAGTGTGGCATCGAGGTAAGTTGTTTTCCATGTTTTATTCTCTTTCTTTCTCATTCCCTCTTGAGGTGGTGACCCGGATTCATGGACCCAAAAAGGCCCATTTTTTGAGTCTACTGCTGGCTCATCCACCATGGCTGACAGCTCTTCAAATCTCTTCAATCTAGATGCATAAGCATCAACCAAATCCTCTTCTTCATCCTCAATGTTAGGATCCTTTTCCAACACAACCACATAGATCCCCAAAGTTTAATCGATGATGTCCCTATTCTTATATCAGATTTCATCTAACTGGATTGCATTTTTCAAATATTTCGATTGCCTGGCACATTCCACACTATTTTGAGCTAACTGGTGCAAATATTATCCTAGAACTCTTTTACCTCTATTTTGTCTTATTTTTACCATAAACTAAACCTAAAGAAGAGAGTAAAGAAGGGGAGGAGGAAGAGGTGGAAGGAGTGAAATTTATTTAGAAGGATGGAAGGCAAAGGAGGTAGATCAAGGATCTAGTGATTCATTGGGTCGAATGGCTTTTTAGGGCAAGTTGAGACATTTCCTAGAGTGAAATTTGATATTTTAGGAGAACATTTTTTGAAAGTGCTAAACATAAAGATGGAATGGAATTCAGGTGTCCGATTTAGGGTTCGGTTGGCCATGGGAGCCTGAGTAGGAGAAGATATTGATAAGAAAGGGAAGACCTCAAGCAAGGTTTGGTAGAAGGGGCTCTTGGGCCCAATGTTGACCAAAAGAGGTGATGCATTCTTTTTAGTTAGTTTTGAATTATTTTGTTTTCACTTGTTTAAGCAATTGAATTCCATTGATTTAAGTGTGTTGAATTAAATTTTTAGATTGTGTTATGTTTATTTTTTGTTGAATATTGACGTAATGACATGTTTTAAATGTGTTTTAAAGTTGATTTGAGATTTCTTTCAAATATAGTTATGTTTAAATTTGATTAACTATGTTTGGTTCACATCACATCCGATCCATCAGGCTAGTGTCGATACTCGGTCACATGCAATTGACTTGGCACTTGAATTGTTCATGCTCAATGTGTTACCATCTTCATGTACATCATATTTGGCAGCTCATGTGCGATGTTCCCTATTGTTCAAGCTGAATGTGTGCATGTCTATGTCCATTCCACAGTGTAAAGTTCCACAAGAACTGAAAAATTTTGGCAACATGACATCTTATTTTTCGATCGGTGTGGAGTTTACCCATCTTACATGGCTAAGTCATTTGACTTTCCACATAGTGGGAAGGGTCTATCTGTAGTAGGAACCATGTACCATGCCTACACGTAGGTCAGGGTATTGGAAATGTGTCCAGGCTAGTCACCCAATGGAATGTACAGTTGTGGACTAACTTCTTAATTAATTCAACATTTCACATTCAATATTTAATTAAAATTTATTTTAAATATCCAAGGCCCAATGGACCAGCTTCATGTGTCATCAACATAATGGGCTAGTCTTGATGTCATGTTGGCCCCGTTGGCCTATATTAAGCTTCATGTTTTCATGACTTGGTTGGCCTAACTTAAGTTTCATGTCTTCACGGCCCAATTGGCCTATTTTACACTTCCATGGCCAGCAAGGCCTGATTGCACCTTATTTGTACCAGAATTGAGAGCCACCTTCTTATCCCTTGACCCATCATGTGAGCCAAAATGGATCAGGCCATCACTCTCAACTTGGTCCTAACAAGGATCGATCTTGTAGCACCTGTTTTGAGCACCTATTTGTAGCATGTGTTTTCAACACCTATTTGCTTATTGTATCAACAAGCTAAATAAACCATGGAGAGGCTTAAATGATCTGGTTTAGGTGCTGTTTAGATGAGTTTCAATGCCTCAAAGAGGCTGTTCTGATGGGCCAAACAAAGGCTGAAAGGGCTGCTGTTCGACTGCTGCACAACTGGGCAGAATTGGGGCCAATTAGATGGCCAAATGGAGAAGTCAAGGGGCTGTTCGAGGAAGCCTAGTTAAAGGATAAGACAATGGTTGTTTGAGGATAGTATTTAGGGCACTCAAAGGGGCCTTATTAAGAAATGGAAAGTGAGGTGCTTCAGGGTTTGTTTAGGTGACCATCAAAGGGGTTGAACAAGGACTGGTTTTAGGCCAGCAAAGGGGCCTGATTTGGGTAAGTTTTGGAATCTGTCCAATTGGTCAGCAGGAGGAGTTGAATGTGGCCTTATTGAAGACATGTTTAGGAGCCTAATTGGCTACTAGAAAGGGAGCATCAAGGGGCCTGATCTAGGTGACAGCATGGGCTGCTTAGAGATGGCCACAAAGGCTGGTTTTAGAAGACAGCAAGGGAGGCTTTTGGCTGGCCTCAATGGGAACACAAAGGGGCATGAAATGGAGGCCAAATGGAGGGCACATGGGTATGGTTTAAGGAGACATGAAGGGAGGGTCTTGGCCGGCCTCGATAGGAGCTTGAATAGGTGATTCTTCAGGGCTATGGCTGAAGGCATTGTGAATGGCCAAGGAGGAGGCCAAGGGGAGGAGAAAAAAGAGAGGAGGAAGAGAAAAACAAGCACTTAGATCTACACCTTCTCCTCACATTTTTCAGCACAAGTTATGTTGCTATTGCTTGGAGAAGATGGCCGGCCTTCCTTCTCTTCTTCTTCTTCTACGTGAGGCTGGAAGAAGAGAGCTGTAGCTACTGCGAAGTTGGTGCACCAAGAAGGAGAGCTGGCTGGTGCAAACCTGCAGGTGAGGCTACTTTCTCCTTCTACTCCTTGACTAGGTGCACCAAAGAGAAGAGAAAGAGCTTGCTACTTTGCTGCTACAATTGTCCAAACAAGAGAAGGAAGAGCTGGAGCTACTAATGGTGTGCCAAAGAGAGAGGAGGAAGTTGGAGTAGGGCTAGCACACAGTGACTAATGCCCTATTTGGTTAGAGTTTCATTTTTGATACTATCTCAATATTGATATTAATATTTTCAAATGTTGGAGTATCAATATCAAAAGTAATACAAGTTGACACTTGTATTACATAATATGTTTTTTTGCACTACAAATTTTAAAATTGATACAATTAACCAAACACCTCTTAATGGTTCCTATCAATATCAATTTTAAAATCGATAGTGATAGAGATACCTAATAGTGTTACCAAATAGGCCGTAAGCTAGGGTGCTGGTTCGGCTAAGCCAATGGCTTTTTATAGAAGACTAGGGTGCCATATGAAGATAGAGATAAGACTAATATGGGTGAGTCCTGAAGTATGGAGAAGTCTGAATCAGCAAGAATCCTAATTGGGAAAGAACTCTACCTAGTTGGTGAGGTGTGACCAGACCAGAAGGGTGCGCACATGGCAGATGGCGTGAACTGAAGTTCAGCCAAATATTAATTCCTTTGTGAGCCATTTGATGATGAGGATAAGGCTGAAGGATAAGGCTCAGATGGGTGATAGGAGTTCTTATGCTAAAAGGAGTCTCACCAGTTGGATGTGTGTATGGGCTAAGAAGCTAGTGCACATGTCCCTACTTTGTAGGTGATCTTGCACACACATCAGCTAGAAAGTAGCTATTCGGCCGTATGAGGATTCCCGATGGCCATCCGATGGGCAAGGATAAGGTTGAGGAATAAGGTTCAGTTGAAATAAAGATAAGATGAGAAGGTAAGAGTCCTATCTTATGAGAAATCTTCACTTAGAGAAATTTTAACTAGGGAAGGAGTGTGGTCAAGGCTAAATTGTGCCAAAACCAAGTGAAGATGAGGGATGGTTCAGCCAATGATCAGGTGCTGGATGTAAAAGGATGGAGATCCAATCCGTTATGTTGATCCAAAGGCTCTCGATCTGACGACTATCATTAATTTTGGTCAAAAATTAATCAAACACACCATGAATTAATCCAAAAAGTATGGAATAAGCTCTGATGCCGATTCATCTTGTGCTCCATCCAAATATGTTTCCATAATACCTTTAATTGTATTAGATCTTCTAATTTTTCTGATTTCTCTAATTGGTGCGATCTCAGACATCAATAATGTTAGAAATTATAATTGGGTACAATTAAATTTTCATATTGGACAAATTTAAATTCTATAAAAATTGAAATTTGTAGTTTGTAGGCTGATCTAAATATTATCTGAACCAATGTGCCATGGTGTCATTTGAAATGGACTTTGCCTAAATTTGATATTTCTTGAATATCTTTCTAGCCGGTGGGTCATATTTTCAATCCATTTCAAGTGTTGTCCAGCTCTATCTAGTACTGGAAATATAGTGAAGATAGATTTCTTTGATAGAGTACCAACCTATCCCAAAGTGTTGGAAGAAAAATGTCATTTCGGCCTTTTGGTGTCTATTTTCTATGTATTAGGCACTGTTGCAAAGCTCTCAACGGGGAATATGCTATGAGCTTGTTATCTCGGCTATTTGAGGCTTACCATGTCATCCTGAGGCATTTCTAAAGACTGTTTATATCATCTAGTCCTTGTTTTACCGAATCTAGGTTAGATTTTTGAACCAACTTTAGCATTGCTCAAATCTGTATTGAGCAGGCTGAATGAAAAATTTTAGCACCAACATATTCATAATATATTCTCTCTTTTTTGTATATTGCAAGAAGGAGAGCCTAGGAGTTGATTGTCTTCATCCCCCACCACTTTCAAAGATGAAGAACAACTTAAGCTCCTCATCCTTGACTAGTTGAAATGGATGATGCCAGAGCCCATATTGCACATCTCTTTATATACATAGGTAAATCTTTAATTTCACTTACAATGAAAACCTGCAATTCTTAGCGGCCACATACATCTCTATTCCACACTCTCTTTTTGGTCATACCAAAATCGGTCTACAGATGTTAGTAACCCAATTAAGTCCTCTAGTGCCTTAGTGACATCGAGGTCCAAACACTTGGAAAGTGTCCCCACAAAATTTGTGTCCACCTATGAGGAAACCACAGTGAAATAAGCTGATGCTTGATAGTTCTCTCTAGTTTTCCACACATTTGTTAAAAGTGCCTTGTCACTAGGGCACCTTTGTTAGAAGTGTCCTATTCTTTAGGCACTACCACTTAAACTCTATGAGCTCTTCCTTTTCTATAGTTATTGCATGAGCCGTTCACTTCTTTATAATTTTAGTTTTTATTCTTGCATGCTTTATTTACCAATCTCACATTGTTAGTGTTTACCTAAGTTTGATCATGTCCCTTTGCCCCCAAATGGTGTTAGCACTTGGTTCCCATGTAAAGTACTTTCTTCTCTTCTAGCATTTCCATGTTGACATTTCTATTATAGTTTCCATATGAAGCCTAGCTCAGTACTAAGCTCATTTTCCTTCGATTACTAATGTTGATTTGGTCCCTATTGCAACTAAAGCCTCCTACATAGTTTGTGCATTGGAGACACACTGTACAATATGGAAACTATATGGTACCCTTAAAAAGGCCCTATCCCATGGGTGCATTCACCTAAAATTTATGAGCACCCTTCTTTAACTAGTTCCCATGTGAACCATTTACATTTCTATGTTTTTCTTCAATTATCATATCGTTGCTTGTTCTCTATTATAGTTTCCACGTCAACCAATTTTGTTTGCTTATCTTTTATCTTCTTCTTGCCACTTTAAGTTTAATCTTTGCACTTGTATTGCATTTTTTTTTCTTACTCTCTATCCTCGACATCATTCTCTTATATTAGATTGGCATTGGGTATTAAACCTATCCTCTCATTAAGGATGGTCAGTATGCTTCTCACATTAGTACAATCAGAATTCTAGTCAAATTAAGGCCTCTCTTTAGGATCAACTTCAAAATGCAGCACCACAGTAGAGAAATTCTTGGCACCCAGGGATCAACAACAACCATCTCTAAATGCCCTTCTAAGGTGTTCACAATAGAATGACAATATTAGGCCACATGAAACACATGCAACAAAAGTTTGTTTAGATCTCAAAAGTTTTTAGATTTATTGTGCACTTGACGTAGGCTTGGTGAGTCAAAATTTTGATTTGAGTTAGTTAGATAGATTGATAAGGAGTTGAGATGAATGATAAATAGGTAGATTAGATGAATGGACAGATAGATTGGTTTGTGTATTGATGGATAGAACAATAGATAAAAAATAGATTCATGGATCACATATAAATAAGACCTTTTTAAAAATTTGGAAATGGAAATAAGTTTTAAGGGGCTAGGATGTAATACCTAACATTTTTAAAATAATATATTAATAAATCAATGAATGTTATTTTAATTCATAAATTGAAGTGTAAGGTTTGACCCAATTCTGGATGAAATTAAAATACAAAAATAAAATTTATGTAAAAGTAATAATTTATCGAAGGATACTTTGAATTTTTTTAATTGATAAAATATTTTACAATACAAAAAAATAAGGTTAATCATGATGGCGTGAAGTCGTTGATACTGCGCCAAACACCATCCTAAAAATCTATTTGTTATGACAACAAAGCCCTCACCTAGATATTTTAAAAAAGCTCATCACAAATAATATTGGTGATAGCTATCTCGTATCCATCGCTACTAAACATGTAAGCAATAGCTTCTACCACCATCGCCACTAAGTGTATAAGTGATGGCAATGAAGCCTTCATTATTAAGGAATAAGTGATGGCTTTACAAGCCATCTCTAGTATAAACTAGTGCTGGCAGTAATTGTCGCTGAACTAGACCAAAACCTCCACGTGGGGTTTTTTGATATGGATTGACGATGGCTTATAGTAGTCATCGATTTGTTGGTGACAACTATAGCCATTGTAGTTAATAATTAGAGGTATCTAGGAGCCATCGCCAAACCAAATCAGATCTCCATGTTGGTTATTTTATTTGATTTGACAACAACTCTTAGCCATCACCAATACTTGTTGACAATGGTTAGATTTATCACCATTAATAAGTAGAGATAATTTATAATCATCACCAATTATAATAAAATTATAAAATAGTTTAAATTTTTAAGATGGGTCGACAATGACCTAGATTTTACACAAACATGTTACGTACATTTACAAATTAAATTGGATCCACAATGACGTGCACATTCTATTTAAATATTAATTTCCTTCACATTTTATTCATCCATTTCATTCATTTCCTTCTTTCACATTCATAAAATCAAATTAAAATGAACAAATACCACAATTGATTACATTCATCATTCACATTCATTCATACATAATTTAAATGGGTCCACAATGACCTACAATCACATTTCATATAAATAAAATCATCCTACACATTCCATTCATACAGCTAAATGAACATTAACAAACATCAACATTCATATAACTTGTTCATGCATAGATCACATGGGTTCACAATGATCCATTTGCACAAATTCTATCATTCTTATAAACCATTCAATGTAATTTTAATAAATTTACATACCATAAAAAATAGATACTAGTCATTCATTTTCACCAAATGCTTCTCCTCCTCCTCCTCTCTCCATCTTAGCAATGTCAATAAATAAGCTAATCTTGGTAATTAGGCTAACTCAACTCCATTCAAACCTATCATCAAATGATTTTTGCTAGTCTAATATTTGTTGCTGTAAAGCGTTAACCAGTGATTCATATTATGAAATCATCTTGATCTACTATTCTAGCCTTTCCATCTTATACACCATTTCACAAAATGTAGAGCATGAAGGAGCTCCATTAATTTCACCACACCGAGAGGTGTGAATTTGTCCTTGTCCTACACAATGGACCTGGCCTGGTCTATCTCTACCTGGAAATCAGTTTGCATTGTCCTAGCTAGCACCGATTTGGTTCGAACCAAATTTTTGAGTTTTATGACGATTTGATTGACCTAATTAGCCATGTTTTTGGGCTCTATCTCTGCTTTGATTTTATGGTTGTTTATGTTTGGATTGGCCTAATTGGCTGTGTTTTGAGTTCTACCATATTTTTTGAGTTTTATGGTTATTTAAGTCAATGCAACTTAGAAATAAAAAAAATAGTTTGGATTTGCCTAATCGACTATGTTTTCGAATCCATTTTAATTTTTTGAGTTTTATAACTGTTTAAGCCAATCCAAATCAGATACTTGCACTGATTTCGGATCTAACCTTTTTTAGTATTATTACCATGTTTTGGATTCTCTTTCGCTTTTAAATTTTTAGGTTTTATGGCAATTTAAGTCAATTCAAATTGAAATCAATTTGAATTGTCTTAACCAGTACTGATTTTGGTTCTAACCTATTTTTTATGTTTTACGATGGTTACGATTTTAATTATTAATCTATTCACAACAAAGAATTCTTAATCTATTTTTCAAATAAATATATAATACGTATTTAGTTAACTATAATTAAACACTAATAACTATTTATGAGAAGTTAAATATACATTAAGATATATGTAATTTAACCTAAGCATGCCAACAATAAATTCTTAAAAATTATATGTAAAATATGTTTTTTGAGTTATGATTGTAAATAATAAAACAATAATGTACATAATAAAAACATGATAAAATTATAACATGGTGCAAAATTATATTTAAATAGTGCTCAAAGAACAATATGTGCCAAAAAAATCAACTTAAAAATGGTAATATATATAGATCTAGGGTTCATACCTAGTTAGAAGGAGATCTAGGAAGGTGATGGTGGTGGCAATGGCAACGACAGCCCGGCGGCTACTGATGGCAACGGCAAGGGTGGTGGCAACATGGAGCACAAATGGCATTCCCAATGGTGACAATGAGAAGATAGTGTGTTTTTTGTGAGTGAGCAGGGGGAGGAGAAAGGGGTTCTCGTAGGTAAACCATACTAGCAATGCCTCATGTTATCCCTAATAAATTGTATTAGTAACATCTCCTCCACCATCGCCGGCTCTCACCTGAACTACTTCTATTAGTTGGGCGTTTGTATACTATATTTGCAATGGCTATAGCCATCTTGAATGTCTTCTAATGAAAACTTGGTGGAGCCATCACTAGTACTTGTGCAATGACGACAACCGATGTTTAGCCTTCACCAATTCTTGCATAAGTGCGAGAGAGGGTAACAAGCTGTTGCTACTAAGTCATCACCATTATCTCATCGCCAATATCATTTTTCGTGTAGTGTCAATTTAATTTGATAATGCCTATTTGCAATGTTTTGATACATTCTAAGTATATATCTATCAACCCTATTCCAATACAAATTTGATGCACATTAAATAATTGCATGTTGCTCATCTCCATTCACTTTCTCATTCGGCCATTAATTTACTAAATAAATGTGCTAAGCTCATAATAGAAGAAAAATTTTTAAGATTTAATAGAAATAACTTTAGTGATATATATGTGAAATAATGTAAGACAATTGTATATATTCAATAGAATTAATTTTTTCTCTTGGTAACCATTTGTTGTGAATAGAGCTGTAAATGGATACGGGTGACCCGTCGGTTACCCTGAACCCAATTGTCCAAGCGGGTCTGGACATTTAATTCTTGCTCCCGGTAAACATTGACAACAGGTTCTATTACACCCGATTTTAAATGGACCCGATTATCACTTCTCGGGTTCTACCGGGTAACCCGATCGCAATATCGACGACCCGATTTCTCTTGCAGTCTTGCTCCCTCGGGCCTCGACTTCTCCATCTCGAGTTCACATCGCTCGCGGTCGGCGCTACGGCAGCCGACAGGTCGACTCCGCCCGGTGGTGGTGGTATCCCACGGCGGCCGGCGGCCGGCGGCAAGCGAGATTGAGGACCCGATTGCTCTTGCTCGCTCGGCTTCTCAGCACCTGGCACTATGGCAGCGTCGACTTCGCCTGGTGGTATCCTGTAGCGGCACCTAGGGTTTCAGTTCGCCTGGTGGGATCCTGCGGCGAGACCCGGTGGTATCACATTCCAGTTGCAAGCAACGGTGATTGTATCTTCCCCTTGCCTCCTCTCCGCGGTGTTGTCCATTTTTTGTCCGTTGCTCGAGAGTGTCAAACTTCACAAACGGCAAACCCCCAACCGTTCTTCCCTTTTCTTGCTTGGCCTCCCATCCACCCCTTCTGCTTCTGCACCATCTTCTCCGACTTCGAGTCCAGCGCGTTGGTGGCCTCGTCCAGTAGCAGGATGGCCGGGTTCTTCAGCATCGCCAGCACTATGGCGATCCTCTGCTTCTACCGCCGAAGAGCTGCAGCCCCCTCTCGCCCACCTGCATCCGAAGCTGCCACAGTTTTTAATCTCGAAACCCCATTTGATAATCTCAGATTTTGATCCTTTCACGAAGGGGAAACAACTTGTTTGCTTTTGAATGTTAAGGAAGTTTGTAGCAAGATCAATTAGAGAAACAGGTAGTGCAGCAAAACTTTCCCATTCCACATGATTAATTTTTTTTGCCTAGTTTTTTTTTGTCTGACTTCATTGTTTTTTATGTCTTTGACCAAGAACTGAGCATGGATTATGCACGATACCAAGAAGATGCTGAAGGAAGGCTGGATTGGGATTGCTATCAGCCATGGCCGATCAGTCATAAGCTAAGTATCCACAGAACCAGGCTGATTCAGCTTGAGTTTGGCTGACTTGGGGTGCTTACTCAGGCCAAGTAAAACTAAGTTGGACCGAAGTCGGTAAGTTCGACTAGAGCTTTGTTGATCCCGGCTGATCTCAATCCGGCAAAGTCGGTTCCAATGGATCAGCCAATCCCGGCATGAATTTGGCTGATCTGGCTGATTGGCCATATCCGACTCGAATCATATCGAGATTCTTATCTAGATGGCAATATGGTCAAGTGTTGTGATCTTTACTAATTTTTGCTTGCAAATAAGGGATTTTTTTATCCTGCAAGGATAAGATGCTTAGTTGAAGTATAACAAGATCATTTATTCATTGGTTTGCTGAGGTGTGCACAATTAGAGTTTTGGGAAATTGGAAATATACTTTCATGGATAGCACTTCTTAGGGCAGTTACGGTTAGGTGATTGTTTATCTAAAGAGGAACAATATGATGAGGGCCAAAACTGTTCTGAAAATGTCAAAACAAGTACCAAAATGCCTATGCCCATGGGGCATTTTTAAGTGTAACTGTTATTTACAAAATGTCTCCCCCACCAATCCCAATGGGAAAAAACAGTAAAGCCTTGCCAAATTGATGAAACTAGCAACAAAATAAAGGACCCCTATTGGGGAATAAGTTGCCATCTTTTAGAAATTTATTTTTGTAAACACTATTGGTGTCTACCTTCTTGGTAGATGCTCCTAGTAGGTTCTTTTCCCTCTTTTCTTTTTCTCTTTTATTGTACCTTTCTTCACTCGTGTATATGAAATTTGACTTTTAGGTCATACTTCAAACAAGTGAAAGAACCCAGCCACCCAGGGCATGCCCCTTAGCCTACGTTAATCCTTACAATGTTCTGTGCTCCTTATGAAAAGCCAAGTTCCTGTTTTGTTTTGTGTACCTGACCAGCAGTCAAGAATCACCGTCTCATGTAGAGACCTCACCTCATAGAGGTCAGAGAAATGAAATCTTGTGAGATTCACTAGGAAAGCCTTGCTGGGGTGAGGGCTTAGATGCCTAGCGTTGCGGGGGTTCGCATTCTCGGACCTACAAGCAGCTCGAAATTCCCGGATCCACAACTCTAGACTGCTATGTCTGAGAATCCAGTCCCCTGCAGCCTGTGCCCTCTGGCACCGTCACCTTCTTTGGCATATCCATTGTCCTATAATGGTCTGGTTCACATCTCTCAGCAGCCTGCTGAGACTGATAAGCTTGTAAGATCTTTCCAAGATGGAAACCATGCCTGCAGTTCACATTATGCAGGTTATATAAAAAGGGTGTACTGTTCATAACTTGTGACAAATGCTTACACACTTCATTGATCTAAGCGTCATCTTGTTGTAGTTTATGCATACTAGATATGAACCGCTTGTTAAATTTATTTTTTTGTATTTGTCAAATTATTATTATTTGTTTAAACTATTCTTTCTAGTCAATTTAATTGACTTTCTTGGTAACTTTGGAATAGCTTACACTTCATAATGTATATTTTGTCACCAATATGTACTTTATAAATGATCTATTATTCTATTTTTTAGGTGAACATTTTGTGGCATTCTTATCATCGAGTAGATCTATGGCTAGTGTTTCAGATAGCACATATTATCATATGGATAATCCAGAAACAAGTGCTACACAATCACATAGAGGAAGAAAGCTCAGATCTAAGGTTTGGTTGGATTTTGAGAGAGTGACTAATGATGATGGTAGTGTGTCAGCAATTTGTCGATATTGTGAGAAGCGCTTAGTTGGGGGTAGTACAAGTGGTACCAAACATTTAGCAAATCATACTGCAAAATGTGTTAATGCTCAAAGAATGAGGCAAACAAGAGAAGCAGAACTTATGGATAATGCAATAGATGAGGGAAATAATGTTTTTGTTTTTGACAATGAGAAAAGTAGAGAAGATTTTGCTAAGATGGTTATTGTTCATCACTATCCATTCTCCATAAGTGAACATGCCTTTTTTAGACAATACATGAAAAATGTCCGTCCAGAAATTACATTGCTATCTCGTAATACAGTTAAATCTGATTGCATGAAATTATACATGAAGGAAAAAGATAAAATTTTGTTATTGTTTAAAAATCTTGATTGTAGAGTGAGTCTTACCTCGGACATGTGGACATCAATTGGTAATGTGGGTTATTTATGTTTAACTACCCATTATATTGATGATGAATGGAAATTGAGAAAAAAGATAATCAATTTTGAGCATGTTGAAGCACCACATGGTCATAGAGAAATCAGAGATGTGTTACTTGACAAGTTGTTTGAATGGAATATACAAAGAAAATTGTTCTCAATTGTGTTGGATAATGCAAGTGCTAACAATAAGGCGGTGAAAGAATTGATAAGTGATATAACATTTAGAAAATTGTTAGTTCTTGATGGGTCTTTCTTTCATGTTCGTTGTAGTGCTCACATTCTGACCTTGATTGTCCAAAGTGGTTTAAAAGAGATTGATGGCATTATTTTGAAAGTACGGGAAAGCATAAAACTTGTCAAATCTTCTCAGCTAAGGAAAGAGACTTTCATAAAAGTAGTTAGAAGAGAAAATGGTCCTAAAAAGTCTTTACTCCTTGATGTGCCTACTAGATGGAATTCCATGTATTTGATGTTAGAAACAGCAATGGAGTTTAAAGATGTTTTCTCTATTTTACACTTATATGATACTTCTTATGTCTATACACCATCTGATGATGATTGGGAAAATGTCAAGCATATTTTGGAGTGTCTAGTTGTATTTTATGAAGTTACTGAGAGACTGTCAGGAAGTAAATTTACAACATCAAATCTTTGCTTTGGAGATATTTGTATCATTCACTTGACTTTAAAGCATTGGTGCTCAAATTCATTATCAATTATTTCTTTTATGGCGTCAAAGATGCTTATAAAATTTAAAAAATATTGGAAAAAGACAAATACCTTGCTTGCAATTGGAGCTATTTTAGATCCAAGGTTCAAATTAATTATGGTCAAATATTTCTTTGGAAAATTATATGATGACCAAGCTCAAGGGAA
Organism: Cryptocoryne crispatula var. balansae; assembly: GCA_036172225.1. Taxonomy (NCBI): domain Eukaryota; kingdom Viridiplantae; phylum Streptophyta; class Magnoliopsida; order Alismatales; family Araceae; genus Cryptocoryne; species Cryptocoryne crispatula. Next base: position 28,357,600 of record CM069922.1, read on the forward strand.
GATAGAAGAAGTGAGAATTGGATTACAAAATCTATATGAAACATATGCAACTTCCAATGTGGATACTTGCAATAAGTCTGATTTATTGATATCCAAAAGCAGAAGATCTAGTTTAACTACCTTGGTTGCTGGGTCAAAAAGAAAGGTGGGAGCATCTTCACAAAGCACATTAGCTACCTTATACATGGAATTTGATAGTTTTCTTCAAGAATCCTCTATGCTTCAGTCTGAAAAAAATGATTTGCATGCATATCTCGAGGAACCCCCAATTCAAGAAGGTGATTTAGATATATTAACTTGGTGGAAAGTTAACTCTTCAAAGTATCCAATTCTTTCACGCATGGCACGAGATGTATTAGCTATCCCAATGTCTACTGTGGCATCAGAATCTGCTTTTAGCATTGGAGGTAGAGTGCTAAATAAGTATAGAAGCTCATTAGATTCAACAACTGTTCAAGCATTGATCTACACCGAGAGTTGGCTACGTGATGACACACATAATATTGATGTAACGGAAGAAGATGCACTTGCTACTATCTTTGCAAGTAGTAAGATAAATGAAGATAATGAGGAACCGATACCAGAGGTAGTTCACGATGATGATTCATTTGCGGCATCTTCATTTTCTAATTAGGTATGTTAATTTTTCTGCAACTGATACACATTGTTGCTTAGCCTTAGAGTATGTTTTATAACATCATCATTATGTTGTATTCAGGATTGTCAATATCAGCTGCGTGAAAGTTATCAAAAGGAATTGACGGAACAATTGGGAATTCCCTAGAAGTGAGCTATTTAACTTTTCTCATTTGCATTTTTCATATTAGTAAAGTTTTTTGTAAAATAGATAAAATCATTTTTCTTGGGGTAACTAGTAGAGACATAATATCCAAGGTTGAAGAATATTTTTTCTATTCTCTCGCTCTACATGCTCTGTATGCAATAAACAGTCTGCTGGTTGTGCAGGATAACTGGGCTCCTGATTGGCATGCAACCTCCAGCAGCAAAGTTGCCTATCTAGTAGAAAGGTTGAAGGTTTTAAGAGAAAATAACAGGAGACTAGGTTTTTGCATTGATGAAATTGATGTCTTCCAGGAGCTTTTCTCTCTCAGATTAAAGCACAACTCTCTAGTAGCAGACCTGAATTTTACTACTGAGTCAAATTATGAATCTTGTAACACTTTGCCTGACAAAGTGATAATCTTCTCCCAATTTTTGGAGCACATACATGTTATTGAGCAACAGGTAATCGGATAAAATTGCAAAAGCGACGTTTCTGGCAACATCAGTTTGGGCATGCTGAATTTATTCCCGTCTTGTCGGCGCTAGCACTTTTTGGCATCAAACATGTTGGATCGTATAGCCCAATGCATTCAAGCAACAAGGTGATTTTTATAAATTGTCACTTAAACATTTGGGTTCTGTGTTTCATTTTCTCTTGCTTTCGCATGAAATCCTTGATGATCTTTCAACATGACCCAAATTGTATGGCATTACTGATGGATGGAAGTGCTGCATTAGGCCTTGATTTGAGCTTTGTGACACATGTATTCTTGATGGAACCTATCTGGGACAAAAGGTAAGTGTATATCTATTTTAAAAAGATAATTCAAATTGCATATATGCTTTTGCAGCAAACACAGGGTCAACAATGTTTCTTTTGAGTCTAAAGTCTTGGTTCCAGCCCATTCAAAGACCGTTTTCTTGTGAAATTTGAAATGTACTATGTACATATTATGGTTAAAAGTTTCTCTTCTGATTTATTGTACAATTCATGCTGGAATTTGTGACTGACGCAATGAACATTTGAGGTATCTTCTGTACAGTTATCTCTTTAGTTGAAAGATATTTGTTACTTATATTTCTTTTTCTTTGAAACAGTGCAAAGAAGAAACTGATGAAAGTGGGAAGAAGAGATCAAGTATTGTGAAATCTTTTGATTTTATATTTTTGATTTTGTATTGAGATGAGAATATCTAAATTTTGTAATTTTTCATTTTTATTTTTATTTCATATTGTGATCTTTTACATTTTCATTTTTATTATGTTATTTTTATTCTGAAAATTTTAATGGAGAATGTTCTGTAGAGCGATGCGGACGTATGTAATTTGTTATTATGTAATTTTTCATGATGAATGGCTGAATGTTGCAACGGATGTAATTTTTTTAATGGTGCAGTGCAGTGGGTGTAAATTTGATTTTAATGGCAGATTGTCTGGTCCTATAGCAGATGTCCTGTAGGTGTTGCGATTCCTGTACTGTAGCGAAATTTAATGTGCATGTGTGAAATACTGAAATGCGTTGCGCAATGGGGTAATGGGTTGATCCGGATCCGTAGGTACTTTCGGATTCGAGTGTGGACCTGGACCCGAAATCCAATATCTTATCAGGTATGCTATTGGATTTGGATTTGCTTTATTGGATTCAGGTTTGGATCACGAAAGATCCGACCCGATGCTAACTCGTTTACAGGTCTAGTTGTGAAGTACAGAATTGCACGATAATGTTTGTGAATATGTTGTATATATATCTCAATGTAAGAGTGGATAAACTAGCATTTACTAAATTCATATGACTCTCCCCGTTTCTTTTTTAAAACATGTTTTTGTAGATTCTTTGGAGCTAGATCTTAATAATTGAGTTAGCGCAACATCATCATAGTGGATTAGAAGTCAAGAAGTTTATGAAAAAATTTTAATTTTAAAATTATTCACTGATCTGAAATAATTTTTTATTATTAATTCAATGTTATATGGTATATTCTTAAACCAATATCTTGTTAGGGGCAATTACGTCGCTGGACTTATTATATTGTACATATATTAGGTCCGAGGCATGTCACTCTCTCTCCGTAAGCCGAAATCTTCTAATTTAACTAGAAATCTTAATCCTGATGGGATTATGATTAATTCGTAGATAAGCTTGATTCATCTTTGAAATTTTTGTGAATAACATATATTTATTCTAACTTTACTTAGAGGACGCCCAAAAAAAATTTCGCTAAATTATGTTTATCTTAATTTCACTGTTCACTTTAAGCCCTCGAAGGAGAATATCTTATTGGCAATCGCAAAGAGGGAAGTACACGGCAAGGGGCAGTCTGCTTTATGCGCACTCCTGTTATGCAGAAGGGTAGGTTCCAGGCGGTGGCCAGCAAGTTGGCACGGCGAGATTGCAAAGCCTGATGACCAGGCGACCATTTTCGCTGTTCATTAGATTCATGATAGAACGGTCGCTCTTGTAATCGCAGATACAACTCCACTCCGCCTTCAGCTCTTGACAGCAACCGATCAGTGCCCTGCCCGGCAGCAACACCGCGTACCAGCAGACTCCTCGTAACGTCTCCGCGACGCAGGGCGACGCCTCCATCCCCCTCGGTGCTTGCAGCAGAAGCATCAGGACGACCGAGCACCCAAGGACGAACACCCACGAGTATGCCATTGTCGGAATGGCCTTTTCGCGCTTGAGAGTTACGACCGGCCTTCAGCGTTCGTGGAGCCCGAAGAGCCAGCTGCCGGGCTATTTGTAACATATTTCTTCAGTATGGTTTCGGATTCTCTATTAATGCATGACGTGGAATTGCTATCTTCTAGAGGACAGGTGGCATAAAAGGGATAGAATGCGTTCATATACATTGTTCATTGTTTGGACATTAGTTAATATCTTCCCCCTTACCTTTGCATCCAAATGCCGACTTAACCATATATAATATGCTAGTCATGAAAACGTGCTTCGCTTATATTAAAATTTTAAAATTAATTTTTAAATAATTATACTTATATAATATTTGATGAAATAGATATATATCAACAAATAAATTAATGATATGACATTTTAAATAAAACTAAAATTACGTTAAAATATAATACCGTTTTATTAATAATTAAAATTTTATTAATCTGAACATATGTTTTGAGTAAAAAATATGATACTTAAATTACATTTGATAACATTGAACTAACTTGTTTTTTTATTTAAATTTTAGACACGTGAAATTAATCGATACAGTCTTAACAATCATTTAGGTATAAGAAAAATCACGAGTGATTCAACCATCATTTTTAACTTTCTTAAATCAGAGGCATACTGTATAGGAGCTCCCATTAAGAAGGTAGTAAATAAATAATGATATTAAATCAATTTTTAGTACTGATATGTGATTTATTATCTTACGTATTAAAAAATATAATTAAAATATTTATTTTTTAAAAATTTTATTCTTGAATTAGTTTGAGGAAAACACAATTTTCTATATATTTAAATTTATGTATTTATTATAATATTTTTTGTAAATATTATGTATATTAATTTGTATATACTTAGTTCTTGTCCAAGTCATGTTTGAGATGTAAATCATTTTAATTAAATATTGATTTAGATGTTTTATCAAACAAATTAATCATTTATATCTTAACAAATTTCATGACTTTTTTTATCACCAACCAAGATGTTATATGTGAAATTAAGAATTTAAAATTTCAGATTAAACTAAAACAAAGATCACCTTATTGTCAAGTACGGCCAAAATGTACCAGTAATTTATACAAGTAATTTAAACTATTTAATACTATGTTAGAATATATCTAAGAAATAAATTAAATATTGAAGTCAGTACTAACAATATGAAAATACATACTATGTCCACAAAAAGTGAAACAATTTAGAATAAGAGCTTTATACAATATTAGTGGAGTCTTGAGTTGCTCCACATTGCCCTTGTAAGAATGCGGAGCTTTTCACTTCCTGAACAACATGGACGATCCTAGGATTGAGTGGGTTCCTCCTGGTATCACAGACAGAATGGTTCACTGATTTGCCATCTTTGATCTTCACTTCTACCTTTATGACACATAGGTTGTTCGATGGAAAGATGTGAAAATAATGCAAGATAGCAAGTGAAGATCCAAGGTTAACATGCCAAATGATCATAAGATGTTCACTTCTGCCTTTATGACCCATATTCAGGCATATTAGCTCTAATCAACCGTGATTTAATATCAACTTATCAAATGATGCACAATACAGATTTAAGCAACTCAGAATATTACTTAATTATGCGCTAAAATTAACATGTCAAATAATATTTTAATCCAATTTATCTATTAATGATTTTTAAGACCATTGTTAATCGAGATCAAATATAAATATGATAAAAAATTATAATTCTATTTTGTAATTTAATACGAACAATACATTTAATTATCACCATATTTAACTAATTTTTGATGATTAATTACTCATGATCAGCCACATTTATCACTAACTAATGTAATTCATGAAAATAACTAAAATTATGTATGAATGACACATTTAAACAATCCTATATTAATTAATATATCAGGTTGCTATAAAAGTTGGAAAGTCTATCTCGATGAAGTCGATAATTATTTTAAACCTGCAAAGTCCTAATTGCATTAACTACAAGTCGGTCTAGACTATGATGAAACCAATGATAGAAATGTATGTCCTACGAGCCAATCATATATGATATGATTAAGCATTTCTAGGAGTATCTCATTTAATTAAGTAGACAAAACTTCGTTATTGGCTTTTATTAGAAGTGTATATCGTAATGAAATCCTTGATCACATACAATGATGATTGAATCATGATGAGATCATGATAATGAGATCGATCATTTAGAGGTATGTGATCTAAATATTCCTAGTCATAGGATCTTTAAAATTGGACACTAAGAATCTGGATAGACTAGTGTGTATGATGTCTTCTCATGTGATGGGAATGACCGATCTCATTGGTCATCAGTGTAGAGACACTGAGATACACACATAGGTGCTCATTAGTAGAATGAGTTCACTGAACTGACCAATTTAGTAAAACCTGATCGGTATCTTACTGAACTATCTATCAGGTTATTCTTACATCTTAATAGCACGGTTGGATCTTTGACCTGAGTCACCAAAGATGTCTTATCGGATATATCTTGTACTTTGAATATTAACTTATGGATCACCATTTTGATGGTCCAGTATAGTTGATGTATTGGGTGCAAGAGAAACTCGGTGGAGACAATTGAGTGGACAACAAGTGATCATTCACTTTTGGTAGAAGAGAGAGAATGTCCTATGGGATATTACTCTAAATCCTTGGCTAAGGTACTTAGGATAATTGGAAAAGGAGTTTTCCAATTGATCCAAATTTGAGTACATGATTCCATAGAGTTGGAATATTTAGGGGTTGACAGTCAGTGTCGAACCCCTGACCGACCAGGACATTGTATGAACGAGGATTTAAATCCATGTGGTAACTTATGATGGAAAGGCTCAATGAATGTTATTTAACTCCCCAAAGTCATTTGAGATCATAGGATGTGGCTCGTACCATTTATGATCAGAAAGCTGTAAAAACTGTTATCGGATAACGGTTTTGATTTAATTTAAAAGAATTATTCTTTTAAATTAATTAAAGCTTCAACCAAATTGACTATTAGGCCTAGTGGGTCACACACATTAGATATGGTCGATAAGATGAGGGCATAGACGTAATTTTATAGAAGTTTTGGGTTTTTGTGAAAAAATCCATCTTTTATATATAAATTGCTTATGAAGCCAAACCCTAACAAGCCATAGGGCGGGAGCACGTCCCAAGCATCCTCTCTTCCTCCTCTCTCCTTTAGAAGGTGATCTCCCATGGTCAAACTTGGATCCGGAAGGTTTCTGGAGGCCCGAAGGAAGGGAGAACTCGTCTATTGAAGCAGATCGTGTGGATACCGCTAGAGACTGGACACTTGAAAGGTTTTAAGAAATGAGAAATGTTCTCCCTTCATCCATGGTGAGGGATTTTAGAAATTCCATGAGGTACTCTCGTTCTACTTCATATTTGGTTCCTGGTTTTACTCGTTCAGCATCGATCAAGGCAATGATCATGATTTTATGGAATCAAATATTTTCCGTTGTCATGTATTCACTCCTTACAGTGGTATCAGAGCCAAGTTGAAGCCTTGGTCGAAGTAGAATCGAAATTGGCTTGATTTCATGTGATTTCTTGCTTTCCCGAAACTATATATAGAGTAGTTTTGATTTGATCACTACAGTTCGAGTTCGTATGAGATACCAAATTGTGTGTGGTTAGTTTCAATTGATTCTCGTGGATGAGATCTTTCCAATGATGCAATCCTCATGAATTTTGGCCATCTGGAGAGTCCGTAAGCAGTTCCGAAAGTTGCTAAGATGATCATGTCCGAAAATCCAACCAAAATTAGGGGAGTTGATGAACTTACCTATTTGGACTCAAATACCTCTGTCTAATGACTTGGGAAGGTAATAAATTAAGTTTTCTAGAGTTTTCATAAGTTATTGGACACTTAACGGCCTTTGGAGGTGCCGAATTTGAGAGGTATTTATGGTTTGATTTAAGTGTGGCTGTTGCAACTTCCTCCGTAAACTGCACATTGGATAGAATTTTTCATGATATGAAACTTCTTCAAATTGAATCCTTATTCTTTAAGGATTCCAACGCATATTTTTGCAGATTTTTTGGACTCCGTTTGACCCCCAAATATGGCCCGAAAGTCGGGCGTTTTCTAGGGTTTCCGCGGTGCTACAGTACTCCTCTGCCCTTATCGGGCGAAGGAGACGAGTCCGGATTGGATCCGGACTCGGCCACAGGCGGGGGTACGTGGCAGGTGCGTAGCGCGCATGGGCGGGGTACGCGGCCGCACTGCGTAGGCTCCGGGGGCGCGTGGCTAGGTTTGTTGTGTTTCCCACAAGACTCATTCATCAAGAGATTGGTGATCATGGCTAAGGCATTTGCCAAACTTTGGGGTGGACCATTGCATGGCCTTGTTGTGTTTCCCACAAGAGCTATGTTAAGAATCCATTCTCATAATGTAACAAGCGGATTTGACCTAACTAGAGTATATAGCTTGTTGTGTTTCCCACAATGTTATAACTTTAGAGGCTGAATGATTAAGAATTGCATGGGTTTTAATTGGTAAAAGTTACCTACCTATTAAGTATGGGATGACTTGTTGTGTTTCCCACAAGGTTATTACCATAAAGTTAGTAGGGTCTTGGTCCCCACTAGAATGTTATCATAATATCCCGTCTTTGCATAATGAGGGTTATGCAAATTCGTCGAAAATTAGTGGGAGTATATATTAGGATGAAAGACCATATCTTAATTTTAATGAATGTCTGTAATGTTGATGTAATTATATCTCTTTTGTAGAATATTCTAAACCACTATTAGTCTAGCATGCTAGATGCTAAGTATTTTAATGGCTCGCACTTCTTATATCGGTTTAGAACTAAGAGAATAGTTCTCATAGTTGACCTATTGACTATCCTACTTGAGAAGTAGGTATCTCCTACACTATCTAATGATGTGAGAGAAGACAAGATCTTATCTCATTGAAATGATATATTAATTGCCTTATATCAGATGTTAGCCTCTATCAGATAAAAATAGTAGTGGCAACATGGATAGATGGATTTGATATCCATCATGGCTCATGGAGGTGAGCTAATTAAAGGCAAAGAAGAATAATATATCTTGAATACTTCTTATTGGTAAGACCAATAGAAAGAAGTAAGATCATTAGATAGAAATAGAAGGTGATAGTTAAAAGTCAAAGAAGTATGTCAAGATATTACAACCCAAATTTGACATAGCATTCTTCTACTATCATGATGATGGTAAATAGAAGATGAAGAGCAAAGTGTATTGCACATAATGTAAAGGTAGAGCTTGAGAAGCTTCATGTATCTATGTCATTGATATTTACTTGTCTTATATACACATTTGATAGTATAAGATACTATATATGTGTATTCTAGATAGTAGCAAGTAAATGAAGGCTTAAAGAAGATTGTTGACCTACATATGAAATGGTACAAAATGTTGCATCATTACTAGTGAGAGATACAAATTTTCTATAGCCTTCTAGAGTTGTCTTAATTATCCTTACAGAAGAATATTGTTTTCATTTTCTAGTTGAATAAAAAGTGATTTATTCTATGGTATGGAAATGATAATTGTTCTATAATAACTGGTAAAGTGTTTACCAGTGGGAGCCAATAAAGAGTTTATTCATATCAGATATGTATGTTCATATAATATGTGTGAATAATCCTCATTAGGTGAAGTAGATTGATATTGATCAATCTATTGTTTAGTAGTATTCGGGTAGAAACATATAGATAAATGATTTGGAATCATTAACTATATGTAAGTCTTATCTTATCAAGCAAAATGACCATCTCTCCATTGGTAAGATATGGAGAGAGGGCTAATGAGTTTATAGAACTCATGCATCTAGATGTATGTTAGCCCATATCTATTAAAGTTAGAGGATAATATTTCAACTTCATTTTTTTCCAAAGATGACTTCTCTAGGTATGGACATATGTACTTTATGAAGTACAAATACAAAACCTTTGAGAAATTATTTGAGATTAAGAATAAAGTACAAATATTAATGGAAAGAGTATTAGAACTCTTTGATGAGATCAAGAAGAGAAATACTTAAATAATAATTCACACATAAATGAACGATAGTAGAATCTAATTTTGATGGACACCTCTTATACATTTTAGCGTAATTGAGTAGCTAAAATGAGAAGCCATATTATGTAGGACATAATATGGATATTGACAACCTTTGCAAAATTCTTCTTTGTTTATTTAGGGGTTAGCACTCAATATAGGCACTGCTTCTCTACCTTTCAAGTCTATTCCAATTATTCCATATCAGATATGGAAAGGGGTTAAAGCTTAACCTTAAGCAACTTAAGGTTTCAGAATTTCTGGCTTGGTTAAAAAGTATAACCCTATTAAGTTAGAATATAAGACTATAAAGTGTTGGCTTGTGGGATATCCTAAGGCAACTTAAGGATATTAATGCCACCCTTAGGGAGAATAGTATAAGTTGCTTATCTCACCATATTTCTAAAGGAAGAGTCCTTCCTTATGAGAGAAAGGTATAAATGGAAGGTGTTCCAGCCCCACAATCTATAGACACTTTTTTAAGGTACTAGCTTATATTTACACAAGGGCAAATCATAGATCTTTTCTTATGTCCAATTAACCTAAAAGATATGTGAGACATATCTTTGATGGAATAAATGAGACAAATAAGTTAAAAGGATAATGATCCTAAGATCTATATTGAAGCAATATGAGATATTGATTCAAAATGGGAAGAAACAATAAAATCCGATATAACCTCTATCTATTCTAATCAAGTTCAGAACTTGATTGATCCACCTAAGGATTTAGTATCTATAGGGTATAAATGGATCACTAAAGAATAGATTGAAGTATATTAAAAGGTAGAGACCTTCAAAGTAAGGATAGTTAAAAGGGATATCTTTTAAGTCAAATAGTTGACTATGATAAAACCTTTTACCTATGACATGGAATTAATCCATTCGGATTTTAATTGTTACACACTATGACTATAGGATATGTCAAATGGATGTTAAGATAGTGTTTCTCTATGTTATTTTGAGAAACAGGTGTATATGATACAACTTTTGGGAATCAAGTTACAAAACATCCAAATAGTGTGTTCATAAGGTCCATTTATGGACTAAAGTAAAACTTCTCATAGATGGTAGATAAGGTTTAATGAGATTAAATCTTATGACTTCATTGAGAATGAAGATATGCCTTGTGTTTCTATATAAGATAAGTGAGAGTGCTATTATCTTCTTGACATGACATACTACTCATTAAGAATAAAGTAAGTATGTTATCATAAGTGAGCTTGTTTATCATTTAATCCTCCAAACTTAATATGGGTTTTAAGATCTATAGAAAAAGATCTAAAATGTTTCTTGTCTTTACCCAATTCATGTGCGTAGTTACCATAGTCAAAGAGTTTGACATGGTAAACTCCAAGATAGGTTTTATACCTATGTAGTGTGGAGTTGATCTCTTTAAAGAGATGTCTTTGTAGACTTCTTGAGAGATAAAGAGATCACATTAGTATAACCCTTATGCTTTTGCAATAGGGCCTATCACATTTGTGATGCTACATACATGACTTCATTAATGCCCTAAGTGTTATGAGCATTCATCAAGTAAATCCATGTGAGAGTCATAGGATAATTTAGAGAACTGTCCTTGAGTACTTGAGAAGCACTATGGATGTATCTCTAATGTATGGAGGATAAGACTTGAAGTCTTGTAGTTTTATAAACACAAGTCTCTAATCAGATAAGTCTGATAATAAGTCAATATAATGGTGGTGCAGTGAGCTGGAAGAGTTCCATGCAAGAGAACATTGCTAATTCTACAACTAATCTAAAGTAGATTGCATAATGACTATATATTGCTTGAGAAGCTGACTAGATAAAAATGTTCATCTGGCTTATGGGATTGTCCCAACCTTCTCTGAAAGTGTATCATTGTTTTGGGAAAATAATGGGTTAGAGCCAAAGTCTCATTAGAAGTTTCAAACTTCTGTGGCAATACCATAGAATAAGAGAGAATGCAGTTGATAGAGATATAATTAAAGATAGAGTATCTTCCACTAATAACATTACAGATCCACTAACTGAAGCAGTTACTCAAAGAGTGTTTGAGCTTCACCTTGTGTTGATAGAGATCAGCCATATGGGTGATTGACTTTTGTGCAAGTGGGAGATTGATAGAAATGTATGCCCTACAAGCCAAAATTATATATGATATGATTAAGCATTTCTGAGAATATCTCATTCAATTAAATAGGCAAAACTTTGTTACTATCTTTTATTAGAAGCGTATATTCTAATGAAGTTCTCGATCACATGCAATGATGATTGAATCATGATGAGATCATGATAATGAGATCGATCATCTAGAGGTATGTGATCTAAATGTTCCTAGTCATAGGATTCTTGAGACGAGACATCAAGAATCCAGATAGACTAGTGTGTGTGATGTCTTCTCATATGATGAGAATGACCGATCTCATTGGTCATCAGTGTGGGGACATTGAGATACACATATAGGTGCTCATTAGTGGAATGAGTTCATTGAACTGACCAATTTAGGAAAACCTGTTCGGTATCTTACCGAACTGTCTATTAGGTTATTCTTACATCTCAATACCATAGTTAGATCTTTGACCTGAGTCACCAAAGATGTCTTATCGGATATATCTTTTACTTTAATTATTGACTTATGGATCACCATCTTGATTGTCCAGTATAGTTGATGTATTGGGTGCAGGAGAAACCTGGTGGGGGCAATTGAGTGGACAACAAGGGATCGTTCACTCTTGGTAGGAGAGAGAGAATATCCTATGGGATAGTACTCTAAATCCTTGGCCAAGGTACTTAGGATAATTGGAAAAGGAGTTTTTCAATTTATCCAAATATGAGTACAAGATCCCATAGAGTTGGAATATTTAGGGGTTGACAGTCAGTGGCAAACCCTTGACCGACCGCGACATTGTATGAATGAGGATTTAAATACGTGTGGTAATTGATGATGGAAAGGCTCAATGAATGTTATTAAACTCTCCAAAGTCATTTGGGATCATAGGATGTGACTTGTACCCTTTATGATCAGAAAGCCATAAAAACTGTTATCAGATAACAATTTTAATTTAATTTAAACGAATTATTCTTTTAAATTAATTAAGGCTTCGGCCAAATTGACTATTGGGCCTAGTGAGTCACACACATTAGATCTGGTCAATAAGATGAGGGCATGGACGTAATTTTATAGAAGTTTTAGGTTTTTTTGAAAAATTTCATCTTTTATATATAAATGGCTTATGAAGCCAAACCCTAACAAGCCATAGGGATGGAGCATGTCCCTAGTAGCCTATCTCCATCCTCTCTCCTCTAGAAGGTGATCTCCCATGGTCATGCTTGTATCTGGAAGGTTTCTGGAGGCCCAAAGGAAGGGAGAACTCGTATATTGAAGTAGATCGTATGGATACCGCTAGAGACCGAACACTTGAACAATTTTAAGCAAGGAGGAATGTCCTCTCTTCATCCATGGTGAGGGATTTTGGAAATACCATGAGGTACTCTCATTCTACTTCATATTCAGTTCCCGATTTTACTCGTTCGGTAAAATGGATAAAAAAATTGAACGGTACGTGGACCTAATATTAGAAATGGATGGGCATATGAGCCCATGCTAGAAAGAATTCTCAATTTTGAAGTTGATGAGGGAAGTAAATTGGTAAGCAGGCCTAGTGAGAATAGAAGGTTTAAGAGGGCACATGGGCCCAAAGTGGGTAAGTGGGCTCGGAAGCCCATTCAAAAGATCTAGAAACAATGGCACGAGGTTTAAACATACGATACTTGTATTTAAGCCTCATCGAATGGTTTTGACTTGGTTGGTAGCCTGCTCAAAAGGATGATTCAAGATTGGTTTGCCCTTGACTGGTTCTTGGTGCTCTTCCCCACTTGAGAACAAACGAGTCAAGGATAAGCATAGATCTTCCAAGTCTTCTTCTTCATCTAGAGCCTTTCTTCTCTTGACAGCTATCATGGAACTCTTGTCATCTTCAGCCATTATCATGGTCTCCCCTTTGGTAAAGAATGTGTGGAGTCCCATGGCATATCCTGGCTGGAGACCCTCCTTGGGATGGAATCCTCTTCGTATCTCAACCCCTGCCTACATGGCCTTTTCACAGATTGAATTGGCTGAGTGATCCCTTGAAGATCCTTGCCTAAACCTTTTCCAGGTTGATAGCCCAATTTCATCATCATCTGCCATCCTAGTGTGTCTGGTAGAGAGGCGGTCATGCATCTAACTTCTGGTAATTCTCCCACTGAGATCTGGGGTTGTATTGATAAACCGAGGGGTGATGTAAAAATAGGATCATTCATCTCATCCCTTACAGGCATGCTAGTCACCTTGACAACTTGTCCTTTAAATGGAAACTTTATGCACTGGTGGTTTGTTGAAGCCACAGCTCCTATTGCCTCCAAGTATGGCATCCCAAGTATAGCCAGAAAAGTTGGATCCAATTCTAGAACATGAAAATATGTTGTGATTGTACATGGTCCAAGTTTGACTTCTAGAGTGACCACCCCACGTGCAGACTTCTTGGAGTTATCGTTGGCCGTCACTGTGGCACAGGATGGCTTGATTTCTTGTTCAGAAATGCCACACAACTACAAAGTTTCTGGCGACATAACATTGATAGAAGCTCCAGTGTCAATCAAACATGATTTTACATCAATATTACAAATAATCACACCCACATGCAAAGCATATATTCTGACCTCTGGATCTGCTAATTCCTCCTGAGAGAAAGTGAGTGTTAGGTGCTTACTTCTAGGGGCTAACACTGTAGTGATCTTTTCAGGTGGGAGATCTTCATTCACCATTACCCTTTGCAAATACTATTGTAAAAGCTTCTGGTACACCTTTGATCTTTTAATAAACTCAAGTTTGGAGATACGAGCCGGTGTCTTATCTAAATGTTTCAACAAATCATAGGTCATGCCCGACAAGGGTTCTTCTACTTGTTCCTCCTGCACTGGATCCTATGGTTGAGTCTCGACTTGAGGAAAGAGCCGCTAGAACATCCTCCCACTTCGAAGCACCGGGACTATTTAGCGGTCGGGTAGAGGTAATGGGTTAACTAGGGTGGGAACAGGTGGTGTAGGTGCAAGTATGGTAGGCAATGTGATTGGTAGATCTGGGATAATTGGGTTTGTGGGTAGAGGGGTAGGGTTTGGAGGTGGTAATGATGGTGATACTAGTGGCTTGATAAGAAGAGGCCGGGGTGCAGGAGTGGTGGTAGGTTGTAGGGTTGGTGGCATGGTAGGTTGGGGTTTTGAAGTGACAGAGCTCACAAGCTGGGGGTTCAGAATTGGTGGTGATTGTGGTGGCCGGATGAGCAAGGGTCGGTGTGTAGCAATGGTTGAAGGAGGTGTAGTTAAGGAGGGGGCTGGCCTCATGATGAGTCGGCGAGAAGAAGTGGCAGCCAATGGTTGGGTTATTGAGCTTGGTGGTGGTTGTGGAGTAGACGGTGCACGGATTATCTGTCTAGGAGGGTTCCTAGCAGGAGGCCTAGCTGGGTTAACTAGCATGGTTGCATTATGTTTTTCTAGTTACCAACCTTGAGCACGGCTGGCATCTTCCTGGACAATGGAGTGTACTAGATCAATTCCTGAGTTTAGATGTGCTGGTGCCGGTGTTGGAGCGGGAGCATGTAATGGGAGCAGATTTTGAACAATCCCCAAGCCGGGTTGTTGTTGAAGTTGAGCCGGTGGACACTGCCGCTGCTACTGCCTAGCCTTCATTACCTGTATGCATTCCCCCATTTGAGCCCAATCAATGCTGCCTTGGTCATTCAGATCATGGATGTAATCCTTGAATTTAAAACACACTTCTACGGTGTGACCAAGGTACCTATGGTAAGCACAGTATCGAGACATATCTACATTTGCTCTCTTTCCTTGGGCAATTCCAATTGTTTCTTTGCCATGAGTATATTGAAGATGTTGGTCAAAGAGTAAGGGAGTTGTTGGTAATTCTCTCTCTTAGGACCTCCCCTTCGTGGTGCCTGATTGGGTGGTGGCGGTGCCCTATTGTAGGTAGGTTGACGAGGTTGCTGGGGTTGCGCTACTAGCTGAGGTGGTTGTTGTGGTTGTCGTGGTTGTTGTGGCCTAACTTGCTATTGAGGGGGGTGGTAGGAAAGGTTCTGCGGTGGGTTTCTAAACTGGTTTTGAAAATTCCTTCTCTGGTTCCCCACAATGTTTATAGCTTCATTGTTGACCACTCCCTCAGTTGTAGGCCCAACTGGTGCAGAGGGAGTCTTCCTGATGTTTCTAGGTTTGGGATCAAATGGATTTATCATGGTGGCATCTTTAAAGTGGGCTTGCAAGTATCGGGCACTGTCATAAAGTTCATTCATGATGGTAGGACAGTGCATAATCAATACATTCTTTAGAGCTGGTGTGGTGTTCCCGATAAGCATCTTCACTTATTCCCCTTCAGAAATAACATCCGTCAGTTTCTCTGCCATTCCCCTCCAGCGATCAGCAAACTTTATGAAGTTCTCTTCAAGCTTCATCTTCTCAGCAATCAAATCTGTAATGGAGCATGATGGTGCCACCCGGTCTCTATATCTTTGCAAAAATTTGGTCTTGACAATATCAAAGTCTTTTGTCTCAAAGGGGTCGAGCGAGTAGAACCATTCCAATGCAAACCCTTCTAGTGATCGGCGAAACAAGAAAGCAAGAACCCTATGATCATTTTTCCAGAATGAGGACTCGTAGAGAAAATCTTTTAGGTGGAGAAAAGGATTGCTAGTACCATTGTAGCGACGATAAACTGGTAATTCAGAAGGTGGCAGGTTAAGAACTGGCAAAGAAGGAATAAAGACCTCAGAAATTGACTTGGAGTCCAGGCAACATCTCAGCTCTTCATAACGTTCATTCATCTGAGTGAGCTGATCCATGATTTCCTGGGTGAGAGTAGGTTCTTGGTTTATCGGTGGGGGTATGTGGTTAGAGGCATGAATCTAGAATTGAGGAGCATGACATGGCAAATTCTATGAAGATTGTCCCATGACTTGTTGGGCAAAGAGAGCAACATTGTTGAAATAGGGTGGTTGGACAAATGATGGTTGAACCACAGATAGTTGTGCTAGTGATGGTTGAATCACAGATGGTTGTGCTAGTGATGGTTGAATCATAGATTGTTGAACAGGAGGTGGTTGAACAAAGGATGATTGAATGAGTTGTGGTCAGACCATAGGACAAGGAGATGAGGCAACTTGGTTGGCTTCAGCCTAATCAGAGGCAATTTTGCCCTTCACCATAAATTGTATACAAGCATAGGTTTCTGAGTCAGTATAGAGAGACAACTCCCTGAAGAGTTGTTCAACATCACGGGGAGCAGATGGTTGAGGGACCTATTGCGCTTCTGACTCAAACAATGGATTAACATGACCATTTGACGGAATTGGTTGGTGACCCATCTTGTACTCTCAATGTTCAATGTGTTCCGCCATTCCAACGTGCCTTCCAGACCTTAATTGCATTGTCACCTTTCAACTTCAAGGAGAAGGTAAAACAAATAAGTTGGCAAAACAAACAAAGAACTTTTTCTGGTTTTTAGTATCTTGCAAAAAATGTTAGAGTTTTGAATTTTTGTTTGACAAACAACTGATGCAAAGACTTGAAAGCAAGATTACGCAATGATTTTGATTAAACCTTAGGTTTGTGGATTTGTTAAGAATTATTCTTTCAACAAATGGATTAGGATCCAAACTCCAATCTCCAATGACCTAGGTTTCACACAATCTCACCACGTGTAGATAACATAGGATGCTTCAGGTTTTGGGGAGTGGTACAACCAACCCGATCGTGAAGAGGAATACTCCATGTATGAGGAATTATGGAGGCCTTGATGAAAACCAACCAAGTCAACTAGGAAGGAATATCCCAGAAAAGAGGTCAGAATCCACCAAGAAGGTGTTTTGGATGGGAGAGGTAAATGGGAGAGTGAGTTCCCGCCTCAAAAGGAAAAAAGTGTAAAAGAAGGAGGTAGAAAGGATTAGAGAATGCAATCAAGTAATAAAGCAAGTAATAAGCAAAACATAAACTTAAATTTACAACCAATCACACAAGACAAGCAATTAGAAACTAGACAAGCAACTAGAAACTAGAATCTAGACCTTGTTTCTTAAGAGAGCCAATTAGAGATAGTGAACAGGAGATGGTTTAGATCTGATAGCCAAGAAAAAGGGGTGGTCCACGTGGGGATCGATGTAAGAATAAGTTGGTTCACGTGGGAACTGGGGTAAAAAGTGGAGGTGGTTCACGTGGAAACCGGTTTTGGGAAAAAAGGTGGTTCACGCGGGAACCGATTTGAATGATTGAAAGAAGGTCACGTGAGGCCAATTAAAGGTAAATAAGGGAACTGATCCAAGTGGGGATAGATCTGAAGGAAAGTGGCTTGGTTCACGTGGGAACCGAAGTAAAGAAAGAGATTCGTTCACGTGGGAACTGGTTTAAAAAGAAAAAGGGTGGTTCACGCGGGAAGAAATTTAAATGGCAACAAGAAATAAAAGAGGGTCACGCAGTGACCAATTTGAGGGTGATAACCTGAAGCAAAATAGAGAAAAATCTGATTTGAATGACTGAAAATAATTGTTGGTTTACGTGGGAACCAGTTTGTAGAAGAGAGTTGGTTCGCGTGGGAACCAATTTTTAAAGCAAAGGTGGGTTCACACGGGAACCGGCTAAAATAAAATGACAGAAATTAAATGAGGTACTTGGCACTTTAGATCTGATGAAATATAGCTGAAATAAGAAATTTTGAGATGGCATGAAATTTAAGAGTGGTGGAAAGAATGAAAGGCTCACACGGGAACCAGTCTAGAACTAGAACTAGTGACAAACAAAACACAAAGCACCCACGGTTGAAGACATTGCTTGTCCCACCGTGGTCGCCACAAAGCTGTCGACTCCGAAAATTCGACGGGCCTCTTCTTTTCAGGGAAGTCCATGAATCCAGATCGTCACCTCAAGAGGGGATGAGAAAGAAAGAAGAAAGCATGGAAAGCAACTCTCACCTTGGTCCCACACTCACATTGATCCCCGAACTTTCATCCCTTGGCGTCACTCGATCACCAAAGAGATGGTTCAGGTCATGTGGGAAGAGGATGAGAAGTAGAAAATTAATACATGTGGTCACTAGAAACCGCAGGTTCCGATTTATGAAATAAAGATGACCGTGTGTACCTTAGCATGAAGAGTGTGGGTCAAAGCTTCTCCTTCCTCGGCCGGCCGATGAAGAAGAGTCCTCAATGCGTGTATGCTTGATTATCTATGCAACTAGACAAATAAACAAGTTAAAAAGACAATTAGAATTAAACAAAGTGGAGTATGTGTAAGGAAAATGACATGAAACACACAACTGACTACAAACTGATCGGATTCGGGTTATCCTTAACCCCTCTTTTTTATTTTCAGATTAATAGACAACAAATAATGTAAATAATATGTAAAAAATGATAGCAGGATGGAGAATCATGAAACAAAGAGATAGAAAGAAGAACAGATGGATTCTGACAAGAATAGAGAGAGAGAGAGAGATATTGCCAAATCTGGGTTGTCGAAAAAGCAGAGCAACAGTCTAGGATCTACCAGGCGTGACTTTGCTTTTGCACTTTTCATGACCAGCCCCGACCTTGGAATCACGTGCCATCTATTGAAAACTGAATAAGAGTTGGAGAGGAAGTACTTTGATGTTGAGAGCTAGGGTAGCAGACGTCCACACGCTGCTGTAGAAGCCAAAGAAGAGAGACCTGGTAGATCACCTGCTGACCAGCCTTCCTCTCTCCTAAATCAACTTTTCTCTCTCTAAAACCTTGAAATTCTCTCTCTAAAATTCACAAAATCGATGCAGGAGGGAGCTTGGACGTCTTGAGATGCCTGGGGGGTCGTGAACCAGCCTTTGGAATGACTGGAATCGGCCTTAATTTATAGGAGAAAAAAATTGTGATCCGGATTAAAAAATAGGGCACCTTGCACCCTGGTGTTGGGCGCATGCGCCATGGTGCTGGGCGCATGTGCCTCCAAGTGGGGATGCATGCTATCCATTCAAAAAATTCGGTCCGATCCAGTCAAAAAATTCGATCCGATCCATTCAGAGGTAAAGTCCCAGTTTAAAATTGGTTCCCTCGTGCCCCCAATCGGGGGCACAAGGCCACGTACCTTAGGGGCAGGGCGCATGGCCATGTGCCCTGGGTCCAGGGCACATGTGCCCAGGGACCAGGGCGCATGGGACTATTTCTGAGCGTCCTTTTCTAGAAGCCATTGCGGACACTCCCGAACTCAGAATTCGATGCCGTTTGTTACGTTGGAAAGATAACAAGTCGAAAAATCTTTTTTACAGCAACGGGTTAGCCATCACACCCTCCAAAACTTCATAATTTTATCTGAAATTTATGATAGTGAACAGAAGATCCGATACTGATCGGAATGACTCCGATAGCCAACCAGAAAGATACAGTATGAAACAAAAATTGTCTAGAGCATGAATATGACCATAACCTTCAATACATGATTATTAAGTATTGGTCATTCAGCCAATTTTTGTGTTTACACGATTTACATGTGGCTTTCGCTCAAAAATTACGACTTTGTGCAAAAAACTTCGGAAAACATCCGATTTCTTTCGGCGAAGCTCCAAATCAACTTTAAAAGATCCGGCATCATTAGAAGATCAATCACACATGTTACCTTATAAAACATGAGTATTATGCTCTGGTTTAGGCAAATTTGGCGTGTCTACACCAATGTTATTCTCGATGGTGACAGTGAGAAGAGAATGTGTTTTTTGTGAGTGAGCAGGGGGAGGAGAAATGGGTTCTCGTAGTTAAACCATACTAGTAATCTCTTATGCTATCCCTAATAAATTGTATTAGCAACATCTCCTCCACCATCGCCAGCTCTCACCTAAACTACTTCTATTAGTTGGGCATTTGTATACTATTTTTGCAATGGCTATAGCCATCTTGAATGTCTTCTAATGATAATTTGGTGGAGCTATCACTAGTACTTGTGCAATGGCGGCAACCGATGTTTACCCTTCACCAATTCTTACATAAGTGCGAGAGAGGGTAACAAGCTGTTGCTACTAAGTCATCACCATTATCTCATCGCTAGTATCATTTTTTCATGTAGTGTCAATTTAATTTGAAAATGCCTATTTACAATGTTCTGATACATTCTAAGTACATATCTGTCAACTCTATTCCAATACAAAATCAATGCACATTAAATAATTGTATGTTGCTCAGCTGCATTCACTTTCTCATTCGGCCATTAATTTACTAAATAAATGCGCTAAGCTCACAGTAGAAGAAATTTTTTTTAAGATTTAATAGAAATAACTTTTGTGATATACATGTGAAAAAATGTAAGACAATCGAATATATACAATAGAATTAATTTTTTCTCTTGATAACCATTTGTTGTGAAGTATAGAATTGCACGGTAATGTTTGTGAATATTTTGTATATATATCTCAGTGTAAGAGTGGATAAACTAGCATTTACTAAATCCATATGACTCTCCCCGTTTCTTTCTTAAAACATGCTTTTGTAGATTCTTTGGAGCTAGATCATAGTGCAACATCATCGTAGCGGATTAGAATTCAAAAAGTTTAAGAAAAGATTTTAGTTTTAAAATTGTTCACTGATCTGAAATAAATTTTTTATTATTAATTCAATGTTATATGATATATTCTTAAACCAATATCCAGTTAGGGGGAATTACGTCTCTGGACTTATGGGGTGTTTGGTTGCATGGTAATTGAGATTTTTATTTTAATTTTTAAAAATTGTAAGAAAACTTGTTAAAAGAGGTGTTTGACAACCATAACAATTTTATGTTTTGAAAGTGATTTTTTTCTTAAACAAAAAAGAGGGTCTCACCTCTTTTTTTCTTTTTGTGGTCCCCCACTTTATTTGGTCATGTGCGGTGGTTACTCTTTTTTGTAATCACATCCCTCCAAACATGATAATTTTATGTCATGAGTTAGTTTACTTTTTATTTTAATACAATTTTTTATCATGAAAATGTACAAAAAATTATCATGCAACCAAACACCCCATTAGTGTACATATATTAGGTCCGAGGCACGTCACTCTCTCTCCGTAATCCGAAATCTTCTAATTTAACTAGAAATCTGAATCCTGATGGGATTATGATTAATTTGTAGATAAGCTTGATTCATCTTTGAAATTTTTGTGAATAACATATATTTATTCCAACTTTACTTAGAGGACGCCCAAAATTTTTTTCGCTAAATTATGTTCATCTTAATTTCACTGTTCACTTTAAGCCCTCGAAGGACACTTAAAATTAACAATCGGATTAAGCTGTCAGAAGAAGTGCATTAAGTCGCAGGTTGATTCGCCGGTGACTCACCGCTGAATGGAGAATATCTTATTGGCAATCGCAAAGAGGGAAGTACACAGCAAGGGGCAGTCTGCTTGTGTGCACTCCTGTTATGCAGAAGGGTAGGTTCCAGGCGGTGGCCAGCAAGTTGGCACGGCGAGATTGCAAAGTCTGATGACCAGGCGACCATTTTCGCTGTTCATTAGATTCATGATAGAACGGTCGCTCTTGTAATCGCAGATACAACTCCACTCCGCCTTCAGCTCTTGACAGCAACCGATCAGTGCCCTGCCCGGCAGCAACACCGCGTACCAGCAGACTCCTCGTAACGTCTCCGCGACGCAGGGCGACGCCTCCATCCCCCTCGGTGCTTGCAGCAGAAGCATCAGGACGACCGAGCACCCAAGGACGAACACCCACGAGTATGCCATTGTCGGAATGGCCTTTTCGCGCTTGAGAGTTACGACCGGCCTTCAGCGTTCGTGGAGCCCGAAGAGCCAGCTGCCGGGCTATTTGTAACATATTTCTTCAGTATGGTTTCGGATTCTCTATTAATGCATGACGTGGAATTGCTATCTTCTAGAGGACAGGTGGCATAAAAGGGATAGAATGCGTTCATATACATTGTTCATTGTTTGGACATTAGTTAATATCTTCCCCCTTACCTTTGCATCCAAATGCCGACTTAACCATATATAATATACTAGTTAAAAGATGCGTGCTTCGCACGCGTGCGTATCAATCTAAAATTTTTTAAATATAATTTTTTAAAATAATAAATATTTTAATTTTCTTAGAAAATTTTTAATTTTAATTATTATATTAAAAATTATTTTATGACAATAATATAGTTTGTCATCCAATGAAAAATTTCTCATGATTTTATTATATTGTATTTGAAGATATTTTTAAAAATTTTGTTTGAAAAATTATTTAGTAGTTGTTTTTAAATATTCTTTTCTGTAGATATTAACATAAATAAATTCGTTAATCGGGTGAAGTTGAAAAATAAGTAGAGTAAAATAAAATTACTAACTTTTTCTATTCAATATTTTTGCGATAAAATGATAAATTTGTAATACGTAAACATTTAGGTTTTGAAAAGTATATAATCAAACGAGTTTGCGCACAATGACACATATAAGTCAATCCAAATGTTTGTTAAAATAATTAATGTCGTGCTACTCATATCTTCGTTTCTTTGTCGTACAACTTTGCAATTTTGTAGTTTGTTGAGAAGTTGAAGTTCCAATTTCTTCGTTGATTCTACTGTGCTCAACATTAGTGCAAATTTAATTTACTCTATCATTTATGTGTTTTTTATGCACTTGATAGTGAGTTTACATTCTTTATTGATAAAGCTCTCCATAATATTGAAGTAAGATGTCAAATCTATTTCCTTCAAAATGATATTTTTTATTAAATTTAAAGTTAGGAACTAATAGATTACGTTAAAGTTAAACTAAACCAACCTTATTTTCTTTCACAATATTGTGCTGATTGTTTCCCTAATATCTATCTAAATTATGATGTTGATTTTTAGAGGAAGATTGACCAACTTGTTATCCTTGTGAAGTTTGATATATGCTGAAGTTATCATATCTACCTCAATTATTCTTGACTAAATTTCTTTCCATATAACCCTCTCTATTGTTTCTACCTCTATATGAAGTATTATGTTGTTGTTTATGTCATTCACATTTAACTTTGCGAAATTAGCACTGATATCGGTCAAATGAGACTACCTTTGCTTTAAGAAAATGAGTCAAAGATAAGCATAGGTCTTTCAAGTTTCCTCTTCATTATCTGGAGCCTTTCTTCTCTTGACAGCCATCATGGAACTCTTTTCATCTTCAGCCATCATCATGGTCTCCCCTTTGGTAAAGAATGCATGGAGTCCCATGGCATATCCTGGCTGGAAGACCCTCCTTGGGATGGAATCCTCTTCGTATCCCAACCCCTGCCTACGTGGCCTTTTCACAGATTGAATCGGCTGAGTGATCCCTTGAAGATCCTTGCCTAAACCTTTTCCAGGTTGATAGCCCAATTTCATCATCATCCGCCATCCCAGTGTGTCTGGTAGAGAGGCGGTCATGCATCTAACTTATGGTAATTCTCCCACTAAGATATGGGGTTGTATTGACAGTCCTAAGGGCAAAGAAGCATCGTTCAGCTCATCCCTTATAGGCATGCTAGTCACCTTGACCACCTGTCCTTTAAAGGGAAACTTTATGCACTAGTGTTTTTTTGAAGCCACAACTCCTATTGCCTCCAAGTATGGCCTCCAAAGTATAGCCCGAAAAGTTGTATCCAATTCTAGAACATGAAAAATCTATTGTGATTGTACATGGTCCAAGTTTGACTTCTAGAGTGACCACCCCACGTTCAGACTTCTTGGAGTTGTCGTAGGTCGTCACCATGGCACAAGATGGCATGATTTCTTGTTCAGAAATGCCGCACAACTGCAAAGTTTCTGGAGGCATAACATTGATAGAAGCTCCAGTGTCAACCAAACAGGATTTCACTTCGACATTGCAAATGATAACAGCCACATGCAAAGCATATCTCCTGACCTCTGGAGCTGCTAATTCCTCCTAAGAGAAAGTGAGTGTTGGGTGCTCAATTCTAAGGGCTAACACTGTAGTGATCTTCTCAGGCATAAGATCTTCTTTCACCATGACCCTTTACAAATATTGTCGTAGAATCTCCTTGTGCACCTTTGATCTTTTGATCAACTCAAGTATGGAAATACGGGCTGGTGTCTTATCCAAATGTTTTAAAAAATCATACGCCGTGCCTAGCAATGGTTCTTCCACTTGTTCCTCCTCCACTGGATCCTGCAGTTGAGTACCGGCTTGGGGAAAGAGCCGTTGGAACATCCTCCCACCCCGAAGCACCGGGGCTATTTGGTTGTCGGGTAGAGGTGATGGGTTAATACGGGTGGACTGTGGTGGAACAGGTGGTGTAGGTGCAGGTATGGTAGGCAATGGGATTGGTAGTTCTGGGATGATTGGGTTTATGGGTAGAGGGGTAGGGTTTGGAGGTGGTAATGATGGTGATACTGGTGGCCTGATAAGAAGAGGCCGGGGTGCAGGAGTGGTTGATGGGTTTAATGAAGTGTTGGTAATGTGGTAGGGTGTAGGGCTGGTGGTATGATAGATTGGGGTTTTGGAGTGGCAGAGCTCATAGACTGGGGGTTCAGGTTTGATGGTGATTGTGGTGGTCGGATGAGCAATGGCCGGTGTGTAGTAATGGTTGAGGGAGGTGTAGTCAAGGCGGGGGCTGGCCTAATGATGGGTCGGCGAGAAGAAGTGGCAGCCAATGGTTGGGTTATTGAGATTGGTGGTGGTTGTGGAGTAGAAGGTGCATGAATTATTTGTCTAGGGGGGTTCCCGGCAGGAGGCCTAGCTGGGTTGACTGGCATGGTTAAATTGTGGTTTTCTAGTTGCCAACCTTGAGCACGGCTGGTATCTCCCTGACAATGGAGTGTACTAGACCAATTCCTGGGTTTGGATGTGCTGGTGCTGGTGCCGGAGCGGGAGCATGTAATGGGAGTGGATTCTGAACAATCCCCAAGCCATGTTGTTGAGGTTGAGCTGGTGGACGCTACCATTGCTGCTGCCTAGCCTTCATAGCATGTATGCATTCCCCCATTTGAGCCCAATCAATGCTGTCTTGGTCATTCAGATCATGGATGTAATCCTTGAATTGAAAAAACACTTCAACAGTGTGACCAGGACACCAGTGGTAAGCACAGTATCGGGACATATCTGCATTTGTTGGCCAAACCTCTCTTTTCTTGGGTAATTCCAACTATTTCTCTACCATAAGTACATTGAAGATGTCGATCAAGGAGTAAGGGAGTTGTTGGTAAATCTCTCTCCTAGGACCTCCCCTTCTTGGTGCCTGATTGGGTGGTGGCGGTGCCCTATGGTAAGTAGGTTGACGAGGTTGCTGGGGTTGTGCTACTGGCTGAGGGTGTTGTTGTGGTTGTCTTGGTTGTTGTGGCCTAACCTGTTGTTGAGGGGGGTGGTAGGAAAGGCTCTATGGTGGGTTTCTGAACTGGTTTTGATAGTTCTCTCCCTAGTTCCCCACAATGTTTATAGCTTCATTGTTGACCACTCCCTCGGTTGTAAGCACAACAGGTGCAGAGGGGGTCTTCCTGATGTTCCTAGGTTTGGGATCAAATGGATTTATCATGGTGGCATCTTTGAAGTGGGCTTGTAAGTATCGGGCACTATCATAAAGTTCATTCATGGTGGTAGGACGGTGCATGATCAATACATTCGTTAGAGCAGGTGTAGTGTTTCCAATAAGCATATTCACTTGTTCCTTTTCAAAAATAACATCTGTCAGTTTCTCTGCCATTCCCCTCCAGCGATCAACAAACTTTATAAGGACTTCCTCAGACTTCATCTTTTCAGCAATCAAATCTGTGATGGAGCATGATGGTGCCACCCGGGCTCTGTATCTTTGCAAAAATTTGGTCTTGACAATATCAAAGTCTCCTGCCTCAAAGGGGTCAAGCGAGTAGAACCATTCTAATGCAGACCCTTCTAGCGATCGGCGGAACAAGAAGGCAAGAACCCTACGATCATTTTTACAGAATGAGGATTCATAGAGAAAATCTTTTAGGTGGAGAAAAGGATTGCCAGTACCATTGTAGTGGCGATAAACTGGTAGTTCAGAAGGTGGCAGATGAAAAATTGGCAAAGAAGGAATAGAGACCTCAGGAACTGACTTGGAGTCCAAGAGACATCTCAGCTCTTCATAACATTCAATCATCTAGGTGAGCTGATCCATGATTGCCTGGGTGAGAGCAGGTTCTTGCTTTACAGGTGGGGGTATGTGGCTAGAGGCATGATTTTGGAATTGAGGAGCATGACTTGGCAAATTCACTGAAGATTGTTCCATGACTTAGTGGGTCAGGGGAGCAACATGGTTGAAATAAGGTGGCTGGACAAATGATGGTTGAACCACAGATGGTTGAACTATAGAAGGTTGAACTACAGATGGTTGTGCTAGTGATGGATGAATCACAGATTGTTGAACAATAGGTAGTTGAACAAAGGGTGATTGAATGAGTGGTGGTCGAACCAGAGGACAAGGAGATGAGGCAACTTGGTTGGCTTCAGCCTGATCTGAGGCAATTTTTTCCTTCTTCATGGATTGTATACGGGCGTAGTTTATGGGTTAGTATAAAGAGACAACTCCCTAAAGAGTTGTTCAACATCACGAGGAGCAGATGGTTGAGGGACCTCTTGCGCTTCTAACTCAAGCAATGGATTAACATGACCGTTTGATGGAATTGGTTGGTGACCCATCTCGTGCTCTCGATGTTCAACGTGTTCCACCATTCCAACGTGCCTTCCAGACCTTAATTGCATTGTCACCTTTCAACTTCAAGGAGAAGGTAAAACAAACAAGTTGGCAAAGCAAACAAAGAACTTTTTTTTCTAGTTTTTAGTATCTTGCAAAAATGTTATAGGTAATGTTAGAGGTTTGAATTTTTGTTTGACAAACAAGTGATGCAAAGACTTGAAAAAAATATTACATAATGATTTTTTTATTAAATCTTAAGTTTAAGGATTTGTTAAGAATTGTTCCCTCAACAAATGGGTTAGGATCCTAACTCCAATCTCCAATGACCTAGGTTTTACACAATCTCACCACGTGTAGGTAACGTAGGATGCTTCGGGTTTTGGGGAGTGGTACAACCAACCCGATCGTGAAGAGGAATACTCCACGTATGAGGAATTACGGAGGCCTTGATGAAAGCCAACCAAGTCAACTAGGAAGGAATATCCCAGAAGAGAGGTCAGAATCCACCAAGAAGGTGTTTTGGATGGGAGGGGTGAATGGGAGAGTGAGCTCCCACCTCAAAAAAGTGTAAAAGAAGGAGGTAGAGAGAAGGAGCAAAGAATTCAATCATGTAATAAAGCAAGTAATAAGTAAAACATAAACTTAAATAAAAAAGCAATCACACAAGAAAAGCAATTAGAAACTAAACAAGCAACTAGAAACTAGAATCTAAATCTCGTTTCTTATGTGAGCCAAATGGAGATAGTGAAAAGTGATGGAAAGAAGAGGATTCAGATCTGATAGTGAAGCAAAAGGGTGGTCCACGTGGGGACCAATGTAAGAATAATCTGGTTCACGTGGGAACCGGGGTAAAAAGTAAAGGTGGTTCACGCGGGAACCGGTTTTGGGTAAAAAAGGGTGGTGCACATGGGAACCGGTTTGAATGATTGAAAGAATGCCACATGGGGCTGATTAAAGGTGAATAAGGATCTGATACAAGTGGGGATAGATCTGAAGGAAAGTGGTTTGGTTCACGTGGGAACCGAAGTAAAGAAAGAGATTGGTTCACGCGGAAACCGGTTTAAAAGGAAAAGGGTGGTTCACGTGGGAACCGGTTTAAATGACAACATAAAAATAAAATAGGGTCACGTGGTGACCAATTTGAGGGTGATAACCTACAGTAAAGAGGAAAAATATGATTTTAATGACTGAAAATAAATGTTGGTTCACGTGGAAACCGTTTTGTAGAAGAGAGTTGGTTCACGCGGGAACCGGTTTTAAAGCAAAGGTGGGTTCACGCGGGAACCACTAAAATGACAGAAATTAAATGAGTTACTTGGCACTTCAGATATGATGAAAGATGGGTGAAATCAGAAATTTTGAGATGGCATGAAATTAAGAAAGGTGTAAAGGAGAAAAGGCTCACGTGGGAACCGGTCTAGAACTAGAACTAGTTGCAAATAAAACAATAAGCACCCATGATTAAAGACATTGCTTATCCCACCGTGGTCGCCACAAAGCTGTCGACTCCAAAAATTCAATGGGGCCTCTCCTTTTTAGGAAAGTCCGTGAATCCATATCGTCACCTCAAGAGGGGATGAGAAAGAAAGAAAGAAAACATAGAAAACAACTCTCACCTCGGTCCCACACTCACATTGATCCCCGAACTTTCATCCCCTGGCATCGCTCAATCACCAAAGAGACAGTTTGGGTCATGTGGGAGGAGGGTGAGAAGTGTCGACTCCAGAAAACGGGTTCCGGATCGGCACCTCAAGGGAAAGGTGATGAAAGATGAAATAGGGGAAAAAGGGGAGTGGATCGGGAGACACTCGGAAAGCTGTAAAAGATCCTCACCTCGGTCCCACACTCACATTGATCCCCGAACTTTCATCTCACGGCGTCGCTCGAGCACCGGAGATGGTTTGGGTCATGTGGGAGGAGAGTGAGGAGGAGATGAAATTAAAACATGAATAAAAATAAAGTGTGGTCGCCAGGAGCCGCGGGCTCCGCTTTATGTAATGGAAATAGAAAGAAGTTGACCGTGTGTACCTTAGCGTGGGAGAAAGGGATGTGAGTTCAACCTTCTTCTTCTTCGGCCGGCCGATGAAGAAGAGTCTCCAATCAATGCTAGCTTGTTCAACCTGTGCAACTAGAACAATAAACCAAGTGAAGAAAATAATTAGAACTATGAGAAGTGTAGTAACTGTGGTGAGAAGATGAGAAAGAAGCAATTGGAATCGAACTCACCGGATTGGGGTGAGTCCTAACCCCTTTTTTGTGTTTTTGATTATGTAAAAATGATGCAAATAAACTGAAATATGCTTTAAAAAAGTAAATGAACTGAGTTAAATGAGTTTAGAAAGCTTATGGAATGGATCGGCTTGAGTTGAAGCCGAGTAGGTTGAGAAAAGGCCGGTTCGGGTAGCTTTGCACCCTTCTGGCGCGACTTCGGTGTAGAGGATGTTACTGACGACCCCGATGTCAGAATCGAGTGCCGTTTGTTGGAGTAGACAGAGGACTCAGAGAGTAAGAGTTCCTATGTTGATGACTTCTCCGAAATCCTCCTTTAGAAGTCAGTAAAAATTCTGAAAGTGCGCGAATATCAAAAACAGAACCTGGATGCGCGCCCTCAATGTAGCAACCGCCACGAACAAACGGCAAGTCGGAATGGAGTGCCGTCAGTTGGAGACGAAAGAGGACGAAGAGAGGAACAATTTGTATGTTGAAGACTTTTGCAGAAGAAGCCTCGGATTTTCTCCAGAAGTCAATGAAGATGGTTGATGAAGAACACCCGGATCGAGCCTTCTCCTTCACCTCGGGATTGATTTCTTGACTTCGGATCGCCTTTGGACGTCGGGACGGCTTTGGAGAAGAGCTTGGATGACCTTGGGACGAGCTAGGCACCGGGGATTCAACCTTGGGTCGTTGAGAATGGCCCTCAATTTATAGGGGAAGAGAGCCGGTGCAAAATTTAGAAACTGGATGTACCGCACCCCCGCGTTTCAAAGGAGAGGAGGGCGCGCCCTCAAAACAAGGGCGCGCAGGGCGCGCCCCCAGTTCGGGGGCGCGGTCTGCGCGCCCCCTTGTTTCAAAGGGGTCGGGGGTGCGTTCGGCGTCTCACTGCTAAAAATCGACAGAAACTTCCAGAAATTGCTAAAAATCGACTTGACATACGTAACGCGCCCCCGAACCGGGGGCGCGGTACAAATAAGTGAAAATCCTTCCCCGGAAACCTTCCAAAAACTCGGTGTAGAAGATGCTAATCGGGGTAATTTCCGATTTAAAGCAACTGACCGCGCCCCCGCTTTTCAAAGGAACCGGGGGCGCGCAGGGCGCGCCCCCAGTTTGAGGGCGCGCAGGGCGCGCCCCCGGGTTGAGGGCGCGCAGGGCGCGCCCTCCACTTTCAAGCGGAGCGGGGGCGCGGTACACTCTCTCTCCTGCGCGCGTGTTCCGCGAGCCGTATCTTGCAAACGGGATGTCCGATTCGGCTCCCGTTTGTCGCGTTGGAAAGAGGGCTCTCAACCGCACCTCCTCAAGTCAGTAAAACAGCCGGAATAACTCCCGATATGTTCGTACAGGGCTTTCTACCGGTTTACCCTCTCGTCGAAAGCCGAAACCCGGGGCGAAGATCCGAAAGAGCACGGTTCCGGTCGAGAAATCTCGGGTTAACTCGGGATGAATTGAAATGATGACCGAACAAGTCCGGTACGATCGGACAATCCGAAGTCATCGAAAAATTTGATATTAACCCGGTAAACGTGAATCGAAAGCCGTAAAAGCCGCGAAACCCTAAAATTGACCGAAATGACCATATGGCTCCGGTTGATGAAAATATTTGGCTAGAATCGACCCGGATGACCTGAAAAGACCCGGTGATGACCGGAAAGGCCTAACACATGGTCCGGGATAGCCGTGTCAGCACAGATCGAAAAAGTCGTAACGAAAGCCGTCATTGACCGACGCTTACCGAAATGACTTCTCGGAAACCCTGAATGTTACGGAACACATGCGGGACTCCCGAGACCTTCAATTATGAACCATTCAAGGTCGGTCATCGAGCGGGCTTCGTGTTTCTACAGTTCACGTGTGGCTCTCGCTTGAAGGTTACGGTAATATTCCGGAAATCATTGGTCCATTCTCAACTAACAAAGGGGCTCCACCACTGTCCCTAGCTCATCTCCACGAGGTAGTCCGGATCAGATAACGGTCAAGTAAAGGATATCGCCTATGGAATAAGGGTCTAGGGCTCCGAATCAGGCCAATTTGGCGTGTCTACAGCTTGCCTCGCCTTGATGTCGGCTTTGCAAGGGAATGGCATGTAGCGGAGCGAAGTGAAATGTAGAGAAAGCATAGCGAAGCGAGATGAATCGTAGTGGAATGTAGTGGAGCGAAATGGTGATGGACTGAAAAGGTGGCATCAAGGTGTAGATATAGACACGCTTAACGACCAGATTCGGCAAGACGAATCTCCTCAAGTCTCCTGGTTAACCGCCATGTTTCATCAAGTCTTCGTATGTTCGATTGGTAAGAGATGTGCCATTGGCACGAGAGAAGAATAGCCAACCCCCAACGCGGTGGGGAGTCCCCAAAACATGGGTTCGTAGGTTCATCATCAGCCGGTAACCCGATCTCTGCGGTGTTCCTGTACTGTGATGGGCTAAAATTTTAAAAGAGATTTGTTTTGAAAAAGTAAGAGAATACCAATCGATCACATTCAGGCTCTCAGATTCATTTAAGTCTTCCAAGAGACAAGATTCAATTCGGAATGGAATGATCTCAGATTCCGAAAGGCAAATGTTTAAGCATAGACCGTGAAGATATTGACGGTGCAAGTTCTGACCAAATAGAAGGCCCTTGGCGGGATGAATTGGCTGCCATGGTGGGATGAATAGCAAAGAAGTTGCAATGGCCATAGTGATGAAAAGATTTCAGGGCACAAAGTGGTTACCGAACACGGTGGGATTAATAGACACGGTGGGATATTAGAGAGGTTGGTGGGACTAGAGAATATGGTGAATGACACGGTGGGATTTAGAATGATCGAGAGGGTGAGAAGGTGAAGATTAGGAAATGCTGTATTTAATGATAAAACAAAATGTAATGCAATTAATGCTACATGATGCATGTTGGGCTCAAGAAAACAAAACAAAACTTGTATAACAAATAGTTGAAGATATAGATTGTTTATGAGGTCAAGATACCCACTCGGGAACTATCGTCCCTCACAAAGACAACTTTGGCTTATCCGTGAGCATTAGAGATGACCCGACCGTCGTAGATTTTGATGAAGGGGATCTCGGGTCAAGTCTTCTCTATGCTCATGGTCTTCAACAAATAATGCATAAGATAATAATACACGACTAGCGACATATATGCTAGTCGGCAAGTTATGGGAGTTTCCCATGTCCATTCTTCTGTTTCTGTGAGCAATTCCTATTGGTGATATTTCCCCCTTCTTGACTCGTGTTTCTTTCCTGAAATACTTAATAAAGAGGTTAGATCTGTTCTATGGCTTACCCCCTTGCCTATTGTCATCTCGCCTTGCTTGTGTGTCAAGGGGGGCAGCCTTATCAACCAGGTAGAATGTACAAAATGACTGAAAATGAATAAGATAAGGGTTAAGAAAGCTTACCTGCTATGGTGAGAGTCACACCCTTCTTGATCTTAGCATCCTGAAACACTTGATAAAAGGGGATTAAATCTTCACCATGGCTCATCTCTTTTCCTATTGTTGTCTGCCTTGACTTAGGTCAAAGAGAGGAGCCTTCTTAACAAGGTGTAATAACCTAAATGACCGAAATGAAATGGTTAAGAGAACTTACCTGTCGTTGAGAGAACCTTCTCCTCTTATTTTAAAGTCCCTGAAAACACTTGATAAAAGAGGATTAGATCTTCACAACGGCTCATCCCTTTGCCTATTATGGCCAACTTTGACTTAGGTCAAAGGGAGGAGCCCTCTTAATGGGGTGATAATGAAGGTAAATATGCAATGCGGAAATGAAACATGCAAGACATAAAGATAAACATGAATGCTAGCAAAGGCAAAAAATCAAGGTTATGCCAAGTTAGATGATGCATTTTTTTTTAGATTTTTGGAAAGTATTCAATTTTTTTTATTTTTTGAAGATATTGGATTTTTAAAAATATTCAATTTTTTTTTTGAATTTTTGAAAATATTTGATTTTTTTGGGTTTTTTTTTTGAAAATATTCATTGTTTTGGATTTTTGTGGAGAATGTGCCAGTATTAAAACAATTCATCGATCTTTGAGTGTTAATCAAGATTTAAGTGATAAACACCACGTGAAAATAAGGTTCCATACCCAGAATCTTTCTTGCCCTCTTCTCTTGATCGGTTTGGATTCCCCCTGAGTTTGGACAGTTTACCCTACCCTAGGGGTTTTACGATGGAAGAATAATAAGGGAAGTCTTTGATAGGATTTGGGGGTGTTGAGGAGGGTTTCTCTACTCATGCCCAAATTGCCCGTTGGGGTTCGGCCTCTTCGGGTCTTTTCTACATATGGCACTTATTTAGACAAGTCTTTGACCTGTGGGGTCATTGCCCATCTTTTGGTGCCTTCTTTTCATTTTCTATTCTTTCGGGTACTCATTCAGACAGGCCCATATTTGTTTAAACCTGTGGGGTTCATTGCCCATCTTTTGGCACCCTTTTGCACCCTATGAGACGGCCTCCTACTAAGGCGGCAGGCATTTTCGATACTATCCTCCTCTAGTCCCCTTCACCTATCTTAGACCGAATAGAAGAGAATAGGGTAAGGTTTCCTTTCCGCCTTCAGGGTTCTGCCTTGCCTCTCTCGAGTGTTGGGCTATCTAGATTCTGGGATCGGGCGGTGTTGTGTGTGCAAGGTGATGTCTACCCTTGACTTCTAGCTAACACCCTTGGATCGATGACTTGATATCATACTAGAGATTCTCCATTTTCTTTTCTAAGGAAAATATTTTTTGAGGTAAATGCCGTTCCATGGATGGTTCAATTTTTCTCCATCGGCGTTGGTTAGCTCATATGCATTGCCTGGATATTTTTCAGTTATAACAAAAGGCCCTTCCCAGTTAGGTTGCAACTTGGAGCGGGGACCACCCGGCTTAACGAAAATGCGTTTTACTACCATCTCACCGATTTCGAACTTTCTCTCTACCACCCTCTTTTGATAAAACCTTTTCAATCGGTTCTGATAAGTTCGGGCATGCTCGGAGGCAGCCAACCTTCTTTCATCTAGGAGTTCAAGTTGTGCAAGGAGAGATTCTCGTCTCTCATCGACAGGGATGTCCCTATCGAGTTGAACTCGGAGTGATGGAAGGAGTACTTCGTATGGGACCACCGCTTCCATCCCATATGCGAGGGCATACGGGGTTTGACCAGTGGGGGTCCGTACCGAAGTACGATAAGCCCATAGGGCATCTACAAGCTTATCTGGCCAGTCTGCGAACTTGCTAGACTTACAGGTGTTCTTGATCATTTTAATCAAAGTTTTGTTGGTGGCTTCGCTGACCATTGCCTTGCGGGTAATAAGGAGATGAATGATGCAATGCAATGCGGTACCTGTTGCAAAGATCACGCAGATCTTGAGAGAGAAATTGCGGTCCGTTGTCGGTGATAATGTCGCTGGGTATCCCGAACCTGGCGATGATGTTGCGTTTGATGAAGGAGCACAGTGTTGATGCCTTGATCTCTAGGAACGCTTCCGCTTCTGCCCACTTGGTGAAGTACTCTGTTGCCGTCAGGATGAACGATTTGGAACGGATTTCAGAGTTAAGATCACTTAGAGGGCCAATGATATCGAAAGCCCACATGGCGAAGGGCCATGGGGCATGAATAGGATGAAGGGAAGATGCGGGAGAATGGATCTTGTCGGCATGAAGTTGGCAAGAATGACGATCTTGGGATAAAGATGGAGCAATCCTCTTCTAGGGTTGGCCAATAATAACCCTGCCTGATGATTTTCTTGGCAAGAGCTTGAGCATTGACATGGCCTCCACAGACCCCAGAATGTGCTTCCTTAAGCACCAATTCTGCTTCTTCTTCATCAACGCATCTCAATAAAATTCCGCTCAGGCTCCTCTTGTAGAGCACCCCTCCTAGGATGGTATACCTCTGGGATACTCTCCTGATGGCCTTCTTTTCTTTTGCATTTGATCCAGGTGGATATGTCTGATCTTGACAATACCTTGCGATCTCATCAAACCAAGGCCTCTCACCCTCATCTAACTCTTCCAACTCGACTAGAGAAACTTCCTCTTTCTGCTCTAGATACTCCTTCCTGCCAAATCTCTCCTTAACTTTCAGAAATCGCCCATCTTTAATTGCTGGCATCGACCTTCTACGGACATGAATAGTCCGCACCTGTCTACCTAGCGGGACTGATAGGGATGAAGCTAAGGAGGCTAGGGCATCAACAAGGATGTTCTGAGCTCGAGGAACATGGACAAAAGTGAGTTTGGAAAAGAGCTTGATGTAGCAAGAGGTGAGTTCTTGGTAAGGTTTGAGGTTTGGATGAGAAGTTCGGTATTTGGTTAGGACTTGGCGAAGGATTAGTTGGCTATCACCTATCACCCTCAATTCCGTGGCACCATAGAAATGAGCAGCCTCCAGCACGGCCAGCAAGGCTTCATATTCAGCTATATTGTTGGTTGCTGGGAAGTCAAGCTGAAATGCCTGTGGAATGGTGACACCCTCGGGTGATAGAAGTACGATTCCTATTCCCTTACCGTGTGAATTCAGAGCCCCGTCAAAATATAATGTCCAAAGGTGGGAAGATCGGATCAACATTAGTTCGTCATCCGGGAGCTCCGATTGGACCGGGTCAAAGAGGGGTATAGGGTGATGGGCTAGATGTTCGGCAATGGCATAGCCCTTAATCGCCTTCTGGGGGACATAGGTGATATCAAACTGGGAGAGGAAGCTCTGCCAATGACCTAACCGATCAGTTAGAACAGTTTTCTCCAGAAGGAACTTGATGGGATTGATGCGGGCAATGAGATTGACCTCATGAGCTAAGAAAGAGTGTTTAAGCTTCTGAACTACCCAAACTAGTGCAGCACAGGTCTTCTCCACTACAGTATACTTCTGCTCGCATGGATCAAAAATCTTTGACAAATAGTAAGTTTTCCTCTCTTTCCCTTCTTCATCCACTTGTGCAAGGACTGCCCTAAAAGAATTCTCCAAAAATGAGATATACAAAACTAAGGGCTTGCCAGGGACTGGTGGTCTAAGCACAGGGGAACTAGCCAAGTATCTTTTCAAACCATCGAATGCATCCTGGCACTTCGAATCCCATTTGAACTCGGCCCCCGCCTTGGTCAATTCATAGAAAGGCTTACACCTTTGAGAGTTTTGTGAGATGAACCGGTGGACAAACTGTAGCCTCCCGATTAATCCTCGAAGTTCTTTCATATTTCTTAGAGGAGGCATACCAATGATTGCCTTGGCCTTGTTTGGGTCGATCTCTATGCCCCTTTTTCTCACTATGAACCCCAACAGTTTTCCTGAGGATACTCCAAACGTGCATTTCTTTGGGTTCATCTTCAATTTATATTCCCTAGCCCTTTGCAAGACCTTTCCCAACACTTCTGGGTGATCTTCTCGGCTTCTGGACTTAACGACCAGGTCGTCCACGTACACCTCTACAAGGGTATGCATCATGTCATGGAAGATAGCCATCATTGCCCTCTGATAGGTAGCACCAGCATTCTTCAGTCCAAAGGGCATGACGACATAGCAGTAGGTTCCCCAAGGTGTGGTGAACGAGGTCTTCTCCTGGTCCTCTTCGGCCAACCGGATTTGATTATATCCAGAATAGCCATCCATGAATGACAACATTTCGAATCCAGCAGTGTTATCAACCAGTACGTCAATATGAGGTAGAGGAAAGTCATCTTTAGGACACGCTCGGTTCAAGTCCCTGAAGTCTATTCAGATCCGACCTCGGCCATCCTTCTTCATGACAGGGACTATGTTTGCCACCCATTGCGGATAAAGGACGACCTTAATGAATCTTGCTTGATGTAACTTGTTGACCTCTTCTTTCATCTTAAGTGCAACATCAGGGTGGAATCTCCTTAATTTTTGTTTGACCGGGGTAACTCCAGGTTTCAAAGTTAGACGATGTTCAACTAACGAGTTGTCTAACCCCGGCATGTCCTCGTATGTCCATGCGAACGTGTCCTTATATTCTTTCAGAATTTTAATCAAACTCTGTTCCTCAGTGGGAGTGAGGTTTGCGCTTAGGAGGATTGTCTTGGGATCTTCCGGTGTTCCGAGATTCAATTCTTTTGTCGGTTCATCCACCGTGGCTAATGGTTCTTCAAATCTTTTAAGTCCAGATGCATAGGCATCAGCCAAGTCCTCAATTCCATCCTCGAAATCAGGATCTTTTTCTGATAAGACCTCGTAAACTCCCAGTGTATGATCTACATTGAATTCATCCTCATATTGGATTTCATTAAGCTGGATAGCATTTTCCAAAAAACTTGGCAACCTTGCACATTCCTTGCATTTTTGAGCTATTTGTTGGAGATATCTTTCCGGCACACGTTTACCTCGAATTTTCTTCTTTTCTACCCTAACTACTCCTAAAGAAGACAAAATTGAAAAGGTGGTATTAACAATGGGTGAAGGATCGAGCAGATCGATCAGTGAGTTGGAGAAGAGAGGTCCCTGGTTGGGAGCACCCTCCGAGACAAGTAGAGACGTCTCCTCGATGGAAAACTGAGTTTGCGAGAGGACGTTTTTTTTTGGGTATTTTGGGTATTTTCAATAACAAAAAGAGAATGAGCCGATGGGGCTCGAGCAGAAATAGAAAGCTTAAGCAAATGGAAGAAAAATGGGCTTGCGGGCCCGTTGACGACAAGAAATGGGTAGATAGGCCCAAAGCTGGTGAAAAGATTTAAGGGGCACGTGGGCCCAAATGGTGGGCACGCGGGCCCAAAGCAAGAAAATAAATCTAAAGGGCACGTGGGCCCGACTGGTGGGCACGCGGGCCCAAGTTTGTTGGATTGGAATGGGCATAGAAGCCCAGTGGAGTAAGAAGATTTGAATGGGCTCTCAGGCCCATTGATCAGTTCAGGTGGCCATTTTGGCCCAGAAGTAGGAATTGGGCTAGGTAGCCCATCAAGTGAATCCAAGAGGGATAGAGTGAAGATTTTGAAATATGTGACCGTAGGATACGGCTCACGTGGGATGTTGTTTGGAGGTGGGTTCGAGTGGACAAGTTGTTTAGAGATGGACTTGCCCTTGACTGGTTCTTCCTCCTCCATGAACAACCGAGCCAAAGATGAACTCAGGTTGTCCACTTCCTCCTCTTGCTCTGGTGCCTTCTTCCTCTTGACTGGTTCTTCTTCTTTGTCCCCGGCCATCATCATGGTCTCCCCTTTGATAAAGAATTTTTGGAGTCCCATGGCATTTTTTGGCCGGTAGACCATCCGCGGAGTGAAACTGGGCTCATAGCCAAGCCCGTGTCTCTTTGGTCTTTGTACAGCTTCAATGGGGTGCACAACCCCCTGCAGCTCCTTTTCCAACCCTTTTCCTGGCTGATAGCCCATCCCCTTCATCATCCGCCATGCAACGGTATCCGGAGGCGTCGTTAATACCATGACCTCAGGTAGCTCTGTAGTTGAAACCAAGGGCTGGACATACTTTGATATTGGCAGTGCAGAAGAGGGGTCATCCACGTCATTCAGAATGGGGATGTTGGTTACTTTGATCACCTGGCCCTTGTATGGGAACTTCAGACACTGATGATTAGTGGAGGCAACAGCTCCTATTGCCTCAAGGTACGAGCGTCCCAAGATAGCTTTGAATGTAGGGTCCAGTTCTAGAACATGAAACTCGGTGGTGACAGTACGCGGTCCGAGCCCTACTTCCAACGTAACCACCCCTCGTGCCGGCTTCCGGGAGTTGTCATATGCGGTCACCGTGACGGCAGAAGGCTCGATTTCTTCATCGGAGATGCCGCAAAGTTGCAATGTTTCTGGCGGCATGACATTTATGGATGCTCCGGTGTCAATCAAGCAGGACTTGATCTCCACGCCTCGGATGACTACTGCAACGCGCAAGGCGTACTTTCTGATCTCTGGCCGTGCCAACTCCTCCTGTGTAAAGGTGAGTGCCGGATGTTCACTCCTCGGGGTCAGGACATCAATGATCTTCTCAGGCGGGATGTCCTCATTGACCATGACCCGCTGCAAATATTGTTGTAGGATGTCCCGATGGTTCTTTGACCTCTTTATTATCTCCAGAATCGAAATCCGTGCCGGCATTTTGTCCAAGTGCTTCAATAGGTCATATGCCGTGCCGGGCAATGGTTCTTCTACCACCTCCTCTTCTGCCTGTTCCTGTGGTTGTATCCCGACCTGGGGGAAGACCCTTTGGAACATCCTCCCGCTACGAAGTACTGGCGCCAGCGTGGTAGGGGGAAGTGGTGATGATGGTGATGGTAGGGTTGGTTGGTAGGTTGAGGAGCCCATGGTAGGTAGGCGTGGTGAGGATCGGATGATGAGGGGTCGTGGATTGGTGGAGGCCGGTATGTTGGGTGATGGTTGGGGTGTTGGTGGTGATGGTCTAATGATGAGGGGTCGTGGGGTGGCAGTGATTGGTAGGTTAGGTGATGTCTGGGGTGTTGGTGGCGGTCTAATGATTAGACGCCGTGGAGGATCAATGGTGGTTGGTGGGTTAGGTTGGGGTGCTGGTTGGGAGGCTGGTGGAGGTCTAATGATTAAGCGTCGTGGAGGGTTAATGGTTTGTGAGGGTAGTGGTGTTTGGATAGTTTGTGGGCTGGGGGCAGCTCTCGGTATGGAGAGTATGGTGCGGTTTATAGGTGGGGTTGGTATGGCGGGCATGGAGGTGATTTGATCCTCGACACCGCCAACCCCGGGAATGGTGGGTTGACTCCTCGATGGCGGAGTGGACGAGGCCGAGTCGTTGGTTTGGTGGTGCTGGTGCCGGTGCTTGTATGGGTGCATGTACCGGGAGCGGATCTTGGACTATGCCCGGGCCGGGCTGTCGTTGTGCTTGCGGTCGCCGTGGTTGATTACGACGTGCCTTCATGGCTTGTATAGACTCTCCCATCCGTGCCCGATCAATGTTCCCCGATCGTTGAGGTCATGAATGTAATCTTTAAGCGGAAACAGACATCCACCGTGTGCCCCGGATACCGATGGTAAGCGCAGTATTTTGTCATGTCAACATTTGCTGGCCATCCTTCTCTCTCCTTTGGAAGCTCTAGCTGCTGTTCAGCCATCAATGCGTTGAAGATATCGGTGAGGGGGAATGGCAGGTGAGGGTAGTATTCTCTCTTGGGTCCCCCCCTCCTAAGTCGGTTGGCTGGTGGTGGCACTTGGTTGTAGGCTTGTGGGTGGGGTGGTGGTCGGTTGTAGACATGTTGTTGTTGAGGCGCTCGGTTGTAGGCATTTGGTTGCTGGGGTGCTCGGTTGTAGGTGGGTTGCTGTGGTGGTGCTCGGTTGTATGCAAGTTGTTGCTGTGGCTGAGGAGCTGGTTGAGGGGCTGGGCGGTAGTGTGGATTAGGTGGTGGGTTACGGTATTGGCTTTGACGGTACCCACCACAGTTACCCATGGCATTGATGCTCTCATTATTTACTACCCCTTCGGTGGTGGGTCCTACAGGCGTAGGCTTTCTAGTATTACGGGGCTTGGTGTCGAACGGGTTGATCATGGATGCATCCTTAAAGTGGGCTTGGAGGTAGCGGGCGCTATCACACAACTCACTCATGGTTGTTGGACGGTGCATGATCAGAAGGTTGCGAAGGTTGGGCGTGGTGTTCCCTATGAGCATCCTCACCCGCTCCCCCTGCGAGATGGTATCCACAAGCCTCTCGGCCATTCCCTTCCACTGATCAGCAAATCTGGCAAAGTCCTCATCCGGCCTCATCTTTTCAGCAATTAAGTCAGTTATTGAGCAGGCCGGCCCCACCCTATCCTTGTACCTCTGTAGAAACTTCGTCTTGACAATGTCGAAATCCGCCGCCTCAATGGAATCAAGAGAATAGAACCAGTCAAGGGCGGATCCATCCAATGACCGACGGAATAGGAAGGCAAGGGCTTTGCGGTCATTTTTCCGTAATGCGGAGTCATAGAGAAAGCTTTTCGGATGGTTGAAAGGATTACCGGTCCCGTTG
The DNA here is from genome assembly GCA_036172225.1 of Cryptocoryne crispatula var. balansae. NCBI lineage: Eukaryota > Viridiplantae > Streptophyta > Magnoliopsida > Alismatales > Araceae > Cryptocoryne > Cryptocoryne crispatula. The sequence goes on from CM069922.1 coordinate 28,398,887, forward strand.
TAACGTTGGAAGACCGGTATCTCTGAAGGAGGAAGGTGTAGAAGCGGGAAGGATGGGACGAGAGATTTCAGGGATGGCTTTAGAATCGAGGCGGTGCCTCATCTCTTCGAAACGCTCATCCATCTGGTTGAGTTTGTTCATTAATGCCTGGGTGAGGCTGGATTCCTGAGCCACGGGAGCAAAGTGTTGAGTTGGAGGAGGTAGGTTGGAAACAGGAATTGGAACAGAGTTATGTGAATGCCCCATAATAGGGTGAGTGGAGACACGGCAGGGTTGTCCAGGAGAAGAGATGATTTGGGGCCTGACTGCTGACTGAGGTGGTGAGGGGGCTTGATTTCCCTCGACTGGAACTTCATTGGTGGGCATCTTTCCCTTTGTTAAAGATTGCACAAGTGAAAAGGATTCAGGATCTAGATGGAGGGATAGACCCTGGAGGATTTGTTCTACACTGAGTGATGCAGGTGGATGAGTAGGATTTTGAACTTCAGGTTCCCTGATGGCATTAACATGGCCCTCTGGTTGGACTATGGGTTGTTGCAGCTTGTAGTAGTCCGACCTCCCAACGTGGCTTCCGGACCTTAGCATCATGGGCATCATGTCGATCTTTCTAGAAAGATGGTTAGAAAAGAGAGCAATCAAAGCACACAATTGAAGTTTTCTTTTTTTATGTTTTGTTTTGTTTGATTTTGTTTTATTTCAATTTGTTTGTTTGGAAAACAAGTTGAACACAAAATTAAAAAGGTTTTTGTTTTGTTTTGTTTCGGTGTTTTGTAAGAAGAAAAAAAAATATTTTGGTTGTTTTCAATTGTTGTGAGCAAGCAAGTTGTGCAAACAAGTTTTTAAAATGACTACTCGACAATTTTTGGGTTGAAACCTTAGATTAGATAGATTGTTAACAATTGTTCACTCAAGTGGGTATGGTTCCTATTGCTTCAATCTTCAAGACCTAAGGTTGTCACTCAATCACCACGAGTAGGTACTTGGGTTCTTCAGGTTTTGGAAAAGTGGTACAACCGGCCCAATCGTGCAGAGAGGAATACTCCACGGATGGGGACTTACGGAGGTCTTGATGGAAACCACCAAATCAACTAGGAAGGAATATCCCAGAAGAGAGGTAAGAATCCACCAAGAAGGTGTTTGGAGGGTGAGGGTGTGTTGGGAGAGAGAGCCCCCGCCTTGAATACCCTACGGATCGGAGCAAGTCCGGTACCCGATGCAAAGCTAATGCAAAAAATGAAAAATGGAGGGTAGAAGGAGAAGAAGCAATCAATATGCAAACATGAATGAAAGCTATTAAATAAATCAAACAAGTGAATGCAAGCAAGACAAGCAATGATAGAGTAAAACAAGTAACTAGAAACTAGCAATTAAAAGGTGGTTCGCGCGGGAACCGGCTTGTGTTGGAGTGTCCAAGTGGGGACAAATCTGAAGTGAAGGTAAAAGGATGGTCCACGCGGGGACCGATTTGAAAATAAAGTAGCTCACGCGGGAGCCAAGTTTTGGAAAAATAGGTGGTTCACGCGGGAACCGGTTTTTGAAGGAAAATGGGTGGTTCACGCGGGAACCGGTTTGTTTGATTGGAAAAAGGAAAGGAGGGCCACGTGGGGCCAATCTAATTGGTGCAAAGGGGTGGTCCACGCGGGGACTGATCTGAAGGTAAATTGGTTCACGCGAGAACCGAGTTGGAAAAGAAAGGTGGTTCACGCGGGAACCGGTTTTTGAAGGAAAAGGGGTGGTTCACGCGGGAACCGGTTTTTGTGAAGAAAAGGGTGGTTCACGCGGGAACCGGTGTAAGAGTTGACAAAATGAAAAGAGAGCCACGTGGGGCCAATCTAAAGGTGCTGTAAAGAGGTGGTCCACGCGGGGACCGATCTGAAAATAAGTTGGTTCACGTGGGAACCGAGTTGGAAAAGAAAGGTGGTTCACGCGGGAACCGGTTTATAAGAAGAAAAAGTGGTTCACGCGGGAACCGGGCTAAAATTAAAGACAAGAAATCAAGCCCACATGGGGGACAATCTTAAAGGAAGAGTAATTAGCAAGTTTAAAGGTAGATTGACATGGAAGATAAAAGACAAGCCGGTTCACGCGGGAACCATGTTGGAAAACAACTAGTTGCACGGTTGAATCAAGCTAGCACGGTTGAAGATATTGGTTGTCCCACCGTGGTCGCCAAAAAGCTGTCGACTCCTGAAAACGGGTTCCGGATCGGCACCTCAAGGAAAAGGTGATGAAAGATGAAATAGGGGAAAAAGGGGAGTGGATCGGGAGACACTCGGAAAGCTGTAAAAGATCCTCACCTCGGTCCCACACTCACATTGATCCCCGAACTTTCATCTCACGGCGTCGCTCGAGCACCGGAGATGGTTTGGGTCATGTGGGAGGAGAGTGAGGAGGAGATGAAATTAAAACATGAATAAAAATAAAGTGTGGTCGCCAGGAGCCGCGGGCTCCGCTTTATGTAATGGAAATAGAAAGAAGTTGACCGTGTGTACCTTAGCGTGGGAGAAAGGGATGTGAGTTCAACCTTCTTCTTCTTCGGCCGGCCGATGAAGAAGAGTCTCCAATCAATGCTAGCTTGTTCAACCTGTGCAACTAGAACAATAAACCAAGTGAAGAAAATAATTAGAACTATGAGAAGTGTAGTAACTGTGGTGAGAAGATGAGAAAGAAGCAATTGGAATCGAACTCACCGGATTGGGGTGAGTCCTAACCCCTTTTTTATGTTTTTGATTATGTAAAAATGATGCAAATAAACTGAAATATGCTTTAAAACAGTAAATGAACTGAGTTAAATGAGTTTAGAAAGCTTATGGAATGGATCGGCTTGAGTTGAAGCCGAGTAGGTTGAGAAAAGGCCGGTTCGGGTAGCTTTGCACCCTTCTGGCGCGACTTCGGTGTAGAGGATGTTACTGACGACCCCGATGTCAGAATCGAGTGCCGTTTGTTGGAGTAGACAGAGGACTCAGAGAGTAAGAGTTCCTATGTTGATGACTTCTCCGAAATCCTCCTTTAGAAGTCAGTAAAAATTCTGAAAGTGCGCGATTATCAAAAACAGAACCTGGATGCGCGCCCTCAATGTAGCAACCGCCACGAACAAACGGCAAGTCGGAATGGAGTGCCGTCAGTTGGAGACGAAAGAGGACGAAGAGAGGAACAATTTGTATGTTGAAGACTTTTGCAGAAGAAGCCTCGGATTTTCTCCAGAAGTCGATGAAGATGGTTGATGAAGAACACCCGGATCGAGCCTTCTCCTTCACCTCGGGATTGATTTCTTGACTTCGGATCGCCTTTGGACGTCGGGACGGCTTTGGAGAAGAGCTTGGATGACCTTGGGACGAGCTAGGCACCGGGGATTCAACCTTGGGTCGTTGAGAATGGCCCTCAATTTATAGGGGAAGAGAGCCGGTGCAAAATTTAGAACGGATGTACCGCACCCCCGCGTTTCAAAGGAGAGGAGGGCGCGCGGGCGCGCCCTCAAAACAAGGGCGCGCGGGCGCGCCCCGCCCGGGGGCGCGGTCTGCGCGCCCCCTTGTTTCAAAAGGGTCGGGGGCGCGTTCGGCGTCTCACTGCTAAAAATCGACGGAAACTTCCGGAAATTGCTAAAAATCGACTTGACATACGTAACGCGCCCCCGAACCGGGGGCGCGGTACAAATAAGTGAAAATCCTTCCCCGGAAACCTTCCAAAAACTCGGTTTAGAAGGTGCTAATCGGGGTAATTTCCGATTTAAAGCAACTGACCGCGCCCCCGCTTTTCAAAGGAACCGGGGGCGCGCAGGGCGCGCCCCCAGTTTGAGGGCGCGCAGGGCGCGCCCCCGGGTTGGGGGCGCGGAGGGCGCGCCCTCCACTTTCCCGCGGAGCGGGGGCGCGGTACACTCTCTCTCCTGCGCGCGTGTTCCGCGAGCCGTATCTTGCAAACGGGATGTCCGATTCGGCTCCCGTTTGTCGCGTTGGAAAGAGGGCTCTCAACCGCACCTCCTCAAGTCGGTAAAACAGCCGGAATAACTCCCGATATGTTCGTACGGGGCTTTCTACCGGTTTACCCTCTCGTCGAAAGCCGAAACCCGGGGCGAAGATCCGAAAGAGCACGGTTCCGGTCGAGAAATCTCGGGTTAACTCGGGATGAATTGAAATGATGACCGAACAAGTCCGGTACGATCGGACAATCCGAAGTCATCGAAAAATTTGATATTAACCCGGTAAACGTGAATCGAAAGCCGTAAAAGCCGCGAAACCCTAAAATTGACCGAAATGACCATATGGCTCCGGTTGATGAAAATATTTGGCTAGAATCGACCGGATGACCTGAAAAGACCCGGTGATGACCGGAAAGGCCTAACACATGGTCCGGGATAGCCGTGTCGGCACGGATCGAAAAGCCGTAACGAAAGCCGTCATTGACCGACGCTTACCGAAATGACTTCTCGGAAACCCTGAATGTTACGGAACACATGCGGGACTCCCGAGACCTTCAATTATGAACCATTCAAGGTCGGTCATCGAGCGGGCTTCGTGTTTCTACAGTTCACGTGTGGCTCTCGCTTGAAGGTTACGGTAATATTCCGGAAATCATTGGTCCATTCTCAACTAACAAAGGGGCTCCACCACTGTCCCTAGCTCATCTCCACAAGGTAGTCCGGATCAGATAACGGTCAAGTAAAGGATATCGCCTATGGAATAAGGGTCTAGGGCTCCGAATCAGGCCAATTTGGCGTGTCTACAAGAAGTATAAAATTAAGACATGGGGTCGCCAGGAACCGCGGGTTTCGATTTATGAAATAAGATTGACCGTGCGTACCTTAGCGTGAAGAGTGTGGGTTAAAGCTTCTCCTTCTTCGGCCGGCCGATGAAGAAGAGTCCTCAATGCATGGGTTCTTTATTTTCTATGAAACTAGACAAACAAACAAGTGAAAATATAATTAGAACTAAACAAAGTGGAGTATATGTAAAGAAAATGACATGAAACACACAATTGACTAGAAACTGACCAGATTCGGGTTATCTCTAACCCCTCTTTTTTTGTTTTCGGATTAACAGAATAAAAATAATGTAAAAAAATATAAAAAATAATAGGAGGATGGAGAATCACGAAAAAAAGATATAGGAAGAAGACAAGAAATATTCTGGATAGAATAGAGAGAGATATGGCCAAATCTGGGTTGTCGATAAAGCCAAGCAGCAGTGCAGGATCTGTCGAGCGCAAACTTGCTTATGCACTCGTCATGACTAGCCCCAACCTCAGAATCATGTACTGTTAATTTCAAACTGAAGAAGACTCGGAGAGGAAGAACTTTGATGTTGAGATATCAGGCAGAAGACGCCCATATACTTCTGTAGAAGTCAAAAAAGAGAGACCTAGAAGATCACCTGTAGACCAGCCTTCCTCTCTCCTGAACCAACTTTTCTCTCTCTAAAAACTCTAAATTCTCTCTCTAAAAATCACAAAATGGATGCAGTAGGGAGCTTGGACATATTGAGAGGCCTGGGGTCATGCACATGCCTTTGGAACAACCGAATCGGCCTCAATTTATAGGAGAAAGACTGCCACGATCAATACTAGAAAATAAAGGGGACCTTGCACCCTACCCCGGGCGCATGCGCCCTGCGTGTGCGCATGCACCCCACCGAGGGGCAAATGTGCCTCCCAAAGTGAGGGAATATCCAATCCTTTTGAAAAATTTGGTCTTATCCAGTCCGATCCATTTAGATGTAGAGTCCCGGTGAAAAATTGGTTCCCTCTTGCCCTGATTGGGGGGGCACGGGGCGACATGCCTCGGGGTAGGGCGCATGGCCACATGCCCTAGTTCACGGGCGCATGTGACAGGACCTAGGCGCATGGGATTGTTTCATGCGTTCTTCTTCCGGAAGCCGGTTATAACACTCCCAAACTTTGAATTCGATGCCGTTTGTTGCATTGAAAAGATAACAGGCCGAAGAAGCTCTCTATAGCATTGGATCAGCCATTACACCCTACAACCTTCAGAATTTTATCTGAAAGTTAAAACAGTGAATAGAAGATCTGATACTGGTCGGAATGACTCCAACGGCCAGAAAACGAAAGACACGCGAAACAAAACTTGTCCAGTGTGAATCGACCATAACCTTCAATGCATAATCATTAGGTATTGGTCATTCAGCCAATTTCCATGTTTACATGATTTACGTGTGGCTTTCGCTTGAAAATTATGGCTTTTGCAGAAAACTTCAAAAAACATCCAATTTCGTTCGACGAAGCTCCAATCAACTTTAAAAGGACCCGACATTATTATAAGATCAATCACACATATTACTTTATAAAACATGAGTTGTATGCTCTAAATTAGGCAAATTTGGTGTGTCTACAACTAAATTTGCCTAATTTAGAGCCTAAAACTCATGTTTTATAGGGTAACATGAGTGATTGAACTTAGAATGATTCCAGGTCCTTTTAATATTGATTTGGAGCTTTGCTGAATGAAGTCAGACATATTTTGGAGCTTTTCGCACAAAGCCATAATTTCTAAGCAAAAGCCATGAAAAAAATGTGTGGAAATTAGCTGGGTGACCAATGCCTAATGATTATGCATTGAAGATTATGGTCATATTCATGTTCTGGACAAGTTTTGTTTCATGTCATGTCTTTCTGGTTGGCAATCAGAATCATTTTGACTAGTATCGGATCATTCATTCACTATCCTAACTTCTGAATAAAATTCTGAAGTTTTGAAGAGTGTTATGGCTGATGTATTGCTATAGAAAGCTTCTTTGGCCTATTATCTTTCCAACACAACAAACAACATTGAGTTCCGAGTTTGAGGGTGTCCGCAATGGCTTCCCAACACATGAGTGGAACCGTCCCATGCACCTCGTCCCAAGGAACATGTGCCCCGGCTTTGCAGGCACATGCCCATGAGCCCCCATCCGTGAGGCACATGGCCATGCATCCCCGATCGGGCATATGAGAACCGGTTTTCGATCGTAACTCTACCTCCAACTGATTGGATCAAAATGTTTGATCGAATCAAGTCAAATATTTTGAAGGATAGCATCATTTTTTAGGAGGATCGAGCTTAGCTGATCTCCTATAAATTGAGGCTACTTATGGTCATTCTAGAGGGTGGTTCATGACCTCCCAGGCTTATCAAGACATCCAATATCCCTCTTGCATCATTTTGATGATTTTTAAAGTGAGAATTTTGAGTTTTTAGAGAGAGAGAGAAGTCAGTTTAGGAGATAGAAAGGCCAGTCCATAGGAGATCAGCTAGGTCTCTCTTCTTCAGATTCTACAGTAAATGTCTGCTACCCAAGCTCTCAACAGTAAAGTTCTTCCTCTCTAAGTCTTCTTCTGGTTTCAATTGACGTCATGCAATTCTGAAGTGGGGGCTGGTCGTGGAGAGCTCTAAAGCAAAAGTCGCACGGTAGATCCTGGTTTGTTGTTTGGCTTTTCGACAACACGGTATTTGGACATATATCTCTCAATTCTTCTTAGAAATTTTATATTCTTTTCCCTATTTATTTGCTTCATCATCTTCCATCCACATTATTTTTTCACATTTTTGTACATTACTTTTAGTCTATTAATTTGAAAAATAAAAAAGGGGTTAGAAATAACCCGAATCTGGTCAATTTCTTGTCAGTTGTGTGTTTCATGTTATATTATTTGCATATACTCCACTTTTTTTAGTTCTAATTGTCTTTTGATTTTTTTATTGTATAGTTTCATAGGAAACCAAGCACCCCACAAGTTGAGGACTCTTCTTCATCGGCTAGCCGAAGAAGGAGAAGCTTCAAGGCGCACTCTTCCCGCTAAGGTACACAGTCATTTTTATTGCATAAAGTGAAACCTGTGGTTCCTGGTGACCACATCATGTCTTAAGTTTCCTTCTTCTCATCCTCCTCTCACATGACCCGAACCGTCTCTTCGGTGATCGAGTGATGCCGAGTGATGAAAGTTTGGAGATCAATGTGAGTGTGGCATCGAGGTAAGTTGTTTTCCATGTTTTATTCTCTTTCTTTCTCATTCCCTCTTGAGGTGGTGACCCGGATTCATGGACCCAAAAAGGCCCATTTTTTGAGTCTACAGCTGGCTCATCCACCATGGCTGACAGCTCTTCAAATCTCTTCAATCTAGATGCATAAGCATCAACCAAATCCTCTTCTTCATCCTCAATGTTAGGATCCTTTTCCAACACAACCACATAGATCCCCAAAGTTTAATCGATGATGTCCCTGTTCTTATATCATATTTCATCTAACTGGATTGCATTTTTCAAATATTTCGATTGCCTGGCACATTCCACACTATTTTGAGCTAACTGGTGCAAATATTATCCTAGAACTCTTTTACCTCTATTTTGTCTTATTTTTACCATAAACTAAACCTAAAGAAGAGAGTAAAGAAGGGGAGGAGGAAGAGGTGGAAGGAGTGAAATTTATTTAGAAGGATGGAAGGCAAAGGAGGTAGATCAAGGATCTAGTGATTCATTGGGTCGAATGGCTTTTTAGGGCAAGTTGAGACATTTCCTAGAGTGAAATTTGATATTTTAGGGAGAACATTTTTTTGAAAGTGCTAAACATAAAGATGGAATGGAATTCGGGTGTCCGATTTAGGGTTCATAATGGCCATGGGAGCACGAGTAGGAGAAGATATTGATAAGAAAGGGAAGACCTCAAGCAAGGTTTGGTAGAAGGGGCTCTTGGGCCCAATGTTGACCAAAAGAGGTGATGCATTCTTTTTAGTTAGTTTTGAATTATTTTGTTTTCACTTGTTTAAGCAATTGAATTCCATTGATTTAAGTGTGTTGAATTAAATTTTTAGATTGTGTTATGTTTATTTTTTGTTGAATATTGACGTAATGACATGTTTTAAATGTGTTTTAAAGTTGATTTGAGATTTCTTTCAAATATAGTTATGTTTAAATTTGATTAACTATGTTTGGTTCACATCACATCCGATCCATCAGGCTAGTGTCGATACTCGGTCACATGCAATTGACTTGGCACTTGAATTGTTCATGCTCAATGTGTTACCATCTTCATGTACATCATATTTGGCAGCTCATGTGCGATGTTCCCTATTGTTCAAGCTGAATGTGTGTGCATGTCTATGTCCATTCCACGGTGTAAAGTTCCACAAGAACTCGAAAAATTTTGGCAACATGACATCTTATTTTTCGATCGGTGTGGAGTTTACCCATCTTACATGGCTAAGTCATTTGACTTTCCACATAGTGGGAAGGGTCTATCTGTAGTAGGAACCATGTACCATGCCTACACGTAGGTCAGGGTATTGGAAATGTGTCCAGGCTAGTCACCCAATGGAATGTACAGTTGTGGACTAACTTCTTAATTAATTCAACATTTCACATTCAATATTTAATTAAAATTTATTTTAAATATCCAAGGCCCAATGGACCAGCTTCATGTGTCATCAACATAATGGGCTAGTCTTGATGTCATGTTGGCCCCGTTGGCCTATATTAAGCTTCATGTTTTCATGACTTGGTTGGCCTAACTTAAGTTTCATGTCTTCACGGCCCAATTGGCCTATTTTACACTTCCATGGCCAGCAAGGCCTGATTGCACCTTATTTGTACCAGAATTGAGAGCCACCTTCTTATCCCTTGACCCATCATGTGAGCCAAAATGGATCAGGCCATCACTCTCAACTTGGTCCTAACAAGGATCGATCTTGTAGCACCTGTTTTGAGCACCTATTTGTAGCATGTGTTTTCAACACCTATTTGCTTATTGTATCAACAAGCTAGATAAACCATGGAGAGGCTTAAATTATCTGGTTTAGGTGCTGTTTAGATGAGTTTCAATGCCTCAAAGAGGCTGTTCTGATGGGCCAAACAAAGGCTGAAAGGGCTGCTGTTCGACTGCTGCACAACTGGGCAGAATTGGGGCCAATTAGATGGCCAAATGGAGAAGTCAAGGGGCTGTTCGAGGAAGCCTAGTTAAAGGATAAGACAATGGTTGTTTGAGGATAGTATTTAGGGCACTCAAAGGGGCCTTATTAAGAAATGGAAAGTGAGGTGCTTCAGGGTTTGTTTAGGTGACCATCAAAGGGGTTGAACAAGGACTGGTTTTAGGCCAGCAAAGGGGCCTGATTTGGGTAAGTTTTGGAATCTGTCCAATTGGTCAGCAGGAGGAGTTGAATGTGGCCTTATTGAAGACATGTTTAGGAGCCTAATTGGCTACTAGAAAGGGAGCATCAAGGGGCCTGATCTAGGTGACAGCATGGGCTGCTTAGAGATGGCCACAAAGGCTGGTTTTAGAAGACAGCAAGGGAGGCTTTTGGCTGGCCTCAATGGGAACACAAAGGGGCATGAAATGGAGGCCAAATGGAGGGCACATGGGTCTGGTTTAAGGAGACATGAAGGGAGGGTCTTGGCCGGCCTCGATAGGAGCTTGAATAGGTGATTCTTCAGGGCTATGGCTGAAGGCATTGTGAATGGCCAAGGAGGAGGCCAAGGGGAGGAGAAAAAAGAGAGGAGGAAGAGAAAAACAAGCACTTAGATCTACACCTTCTCCTCACATTTTTCAGCACAAGTTATGTTGCTATTGCTTGGAGAAGATGGCCGGCCTTCCTTCTCTTCTTCTTCTTCTACAGGTGAGGCTGGAAGAAGAGAGCTGTAGCTACTGAAGTTGGTGCACCAAGAAGGAGAGCTGGCTGGTGCAAACCTGCAGGTGAGGCTACTTTCTCCTTCTACTCCTTGACTAGGTGCACCAAAGAGAAGAGAAAGAGCTTGCTACTTTGCTGCTACAATTGTCCAAACAAGAGAAGGAAGAGCTGGAGCTACTAATGGTGTGCCAAAGAGAGAGGAGGAAGTTGGAGTAGGGCTAGCACACAGTGACTAATGCCCTATTTGGTTAGAGTTTCATTTTTGATACTATCTCAATATTGATATTAATATTTTCAAATGTTGGAGTATCAATATCAAAAGTAATACAAGTTGACACTTGTATTACATAATATGTTTTTTTGCACTACAAATTTTAAAATTGATACAATTAACCAAACACCTCTTAATGGTTCCTATCAATATCAATTTTAAAATCGATAGTGATAGAGATACCTAATAGTGTTACCAAACAGGCCGTAAGCTAGGGTGCTGGTTCGGCTAAGCCAATGGCTTTTTATAGAAGACTAGGGTGCCATATGAAGATAGAGATAAGACTAATATGGGTGAGTCCTGAAGTATGGAGAAGTCTGAATCAGCAAGAATCCTAATTGGGAAAGAACTCTACCTAGTTGGTGAGGTGTGACCAGACCAGAAGGGTGCGCACATGGCAGATGACGTGAACTGAAGTTCAGCCAAATATTAATTCCTTTGTGAGCCATTTGATGATGAGGATAAGGCTGAAGGATAAGGCTCAGATGGGTGATAGGAGTTCTTATGCTAAAAGGAGTCTCACCAGTTGGATGTGTGTATGGGCTAAGAAGCTAGTGCACATGTCCCTACTTTGTAGGTGATCTTGCACACACATCAGCTAGAAAGTAGCTATTCGGCCAGATGAGGATTCCTGATGGCCATCTGATGGGCAAGGATAAGGTTGAGGAATAAGGTTCAGTTGAAATAAAGATAAGATGAGAAGGTAAGAGTCCTATCTTATGAGAAATCTTCACTTAGAGAAATTTTAACTAGGGAAGGAGTGTGGTCAAGGCTAAATTGTGCCAAAACCAAGTGAAGATGAGGGATGGTTCAGCCAATGATCAGGTGCTGGATGTAAAAGGATGGAGATCCAATCCGGTATGTTGATCCAAAGGCTCTCGATCTGACGACTATCATTAATTTTGGTCAAAAATTAATCAAACACACCATGAATTAATCCAAAAAGTATGGAATAAGCTCTGATGCCGATTCATCTTGTGCTCCATCCAAATATGTTTCCATAATACCTTTAATTGTATTAGATCTTCTAATTTTTCTGATTTCTCTAATTGGTGCGATCTCAGACATCAATAATGTTAGAAATTGTAATTGGGTACAATTAAATTTTCATATTGGACAAATTTAAATTCTATAAAAATTGAAATTTGTAGTTTGTAGGCTGATCTAAATATTATCTGAACCAATGTGCCATGGTGTCATTTGAAATGGACTTTGCCTAAATTTGATATTTCTTGAATATCTTTCTAGCCGGTGGGTCATATTTTCAATCCATTTCAAGTGTTGTCCAGCTCTATCTAGTACTGAAAATATAGTGAAGATAGATTTCTTTGATAGAGTACCAACCTATCCCAAAGTGTTGGAAGAAAAATGTCATTTCGGCCTTTTGGTGTCTATTTTCTATGTATTAGGCACTGTTGCAAAGCTCTCAACGGGGAATATGCTATGAGCTTGTTATCTCGGCTATTTGAGGCTTACCATGTCATCCTGAGGCATTTCTAAAGACTGTTTATATCATCTAGTCCTTGTTTTACCGAATCTAGGTTAGATTTTTGAACCAACTTTAGCATTGCTCAAATCTGTATTGAGCAGGCTGAATGAAAAATTTTAGCACCAACATATTCATAATATATTCTCTCTTTTTTGTATATTGCAAGAAGGAGAGCCTAGGAGTTGATTGTCTTCATCCCCCACCACTTTCAAAGATGAAGAACAACTTAAGCTCCTCATCCTTGACTAGTTGAAATGGATGATGCCAGAGCCCATATTGCACATCTCTTTATATACATAGGTAAATCTTTAATTTCACTTACAATGGAAACCTGCAATTCTTAGCGGCCACATACATCTCTATTCCACACTCTCTTTTTGGTCATACCAAAATCGGTCTACAGATGTTAGTAACCCAATTAAGTCCTCTAGTGCCTTAGTGACATCGAGGTCCAAACACTTGGAAAGTGTCCCCACAAAATTTGTGTCCACCTATGAGGAAACCACAGTGAAATAAGCTGATGCTTGATAGTTCTCTCTAGTTTTCCACACATTTGTTAAAAGTGCCTTGTCACTAGGGCACCTTTGTTAGAAGTGTCCTATTCTTTAGGCACTACCACTTAAACTCTATGAGCTCTTCCTTTTCTATAGTTATTGCATGAGCCGTTCACTTCTTTATAATTTTAGTTTTTATTCTTGCATGCTTTATTTACCAATCTCACATTGTTAGTGTTTACCTAAGTTTGATCATGTCCCTTTGCCCCCAAATGGTGTTAGCACTTGGTTCCCATGTAAAGTACTTTCTTCTCTTCTAGCATTTCCATGTTGACATTTCTATTATAGTTTCCATATGAAGCCTAGCTCAGTACTAAGCTCATTTTCCTTCGATTACTAATGTTGATTTGGTCCCTATTGCAACTAAAGCCTCCTACATAGTTTGTGCATTGGAGACACACTGTACAATATGGAAACTATATGGTACCCTTAAAAAGGCCCTATCCCATGGGTGCATTCACCTAAAATTTATGAGCACCCTTCTTTAACTAGTTCCCATGTGAACCATTTACATTTCTATGTTTTTCTTCAATTATCATATCGTTGCTTGTTCTCTATTATAGTTTCCACGTCAACCAATTTTGTTTGCTTATCTTTTATCTTCTTCTTGCCACTTTAAGTTTAATCTTTGCACTTGTATTGCATTTTTTTTCTTACTCTCTATCCTCGACATCATTCTCTTATATTAGATTGGCATTGGGTATTAAACCTATCCTCTCATTAAGGATGGTCAGTATGCTTCTCACATTAGTACAATAAGAATTCTAGTCAAATTAAGGCCTCTCTTTAGGATCAACTTCAAAATGCAGCACCACAGTAGAGAAATTCTTGGCACCCAGGGATCAACAACAACCATCTCTAAATGCCCTTCTAAGGTGTTCACAATAGAATGACAATATTAGGCCACATGAAACACATGCAACAAAAGTTTGTTTAGATCTCAAAAGTTTTTAGATTTATTGTGCACTTGACGTAGGCTTGGTGAGTCAAAATTTTGATTTGAGTTAGTTAGATAGATTGATAAGGAGTTGAGATGAATGATAAATAGGTAGATTAGATGAATGGACAGATAGATTGGTTTGTGTATTGATGGATAGAACAATAGATAAAAAATAGATTCATGGATCACATATAAATAAGACCTTTTTAAAAATTTGGAAATGGAAATAAGTTTTAAGGGGCTAGGATGTAATACCTAACATTTTTAAAATAATATATTAATAAATCAATGAATGTTATTTTAATTCATAAATTGAAGTGTAAGGTTTGACCCAATTCTGGATGAAATTAAAATACAAAAATAAAATTTATGTAAAAGTAATAATTTATCGAAGGATACTTTGAATTTTTTTAATTGATAAAATATTTTACAATACAAAAAAATAAGGTTAATCATGATGGCGTGAAGTCGTTGATACTGCGCCAAACACCATCCTAAAAATCTATTTGTTATGACAACAAAGCCCTCACCTAGATATTTTAAAAAAGCTCATCACAAATAATATTGGTGATAGCTATCTGGTATCCATCGCTACTAAACATGTAAGCAATAGCTTCTACCACCATCGCCACTAAGTGTATAAGTGATGGCAATGAAGCCTTCATTATTAAGGAATAAGTGATGGCTTTACAAGCCATCTCTAGTATAAACTAGTGCTGGCAGTAATTGTCGCTGAACTAGACCAAAACCTCCACGTGGGGTTTTTTGATATGGATTGACGATGGCTTATAGTAGTCATCGATTTGTTGGTGACAACTATAGCCATTGTAGTTAATAATTAGAGGTATCTAGGAGCCATCGCCAAACCAAATCAGATCTCCATGTTGGTTATTTTATTTGATTTGACAACAACTCTTAGCCATCACCAATACTTGTTGACAATGGTTAGATTTATCACCATTAATAAGTAGAGATAATTTATAATCATCACCAATTATAATAAAATTATAAAATAGTTTAAATTTTTAAGATGGGTCGACAATGACCTAGATTTTACACAAACATGTTACGTACATTTACAAATTAAATTGGATCCACAATGACGTGCACATTCTATTTAAATATTAATTTCCTTCACATTTTATTCATCCATTTCATTCATTTCCTTCTTTCACATTCATAAAATCAAATTAAAATGAACAAATACCACAATTGATTACATTCATCATTCACATTCATTCATACATAATTTAAATGGGTCCACAATGACCTACAATCACATTTCATATAAATAAAATCATCCTACACATTCCATTCATACAGCTAAATGAACATTAACAAACATCAACATTCATATAACTTGTTCATGCATAGATCACATGGGTTCACAATGATCCATTTGCACAAATTCTATCATTCTTATAAACCATTCAATGTAATTTTAATAAATTTACATACCATAAAAAATAGATACTAGTCATTCATTTTCACCAAATGCTTCTCCTCCTCCTCCTCTCTCCATCTTAGCAATGTCAATAAATAAGCTAATCTTGGTAATTAGGCTAACTCAACTCCATTCAAACCTATCATCAAATGATTTTTGCTAGTCTAATATTTGTTGCTGTAAAGCGTTACCCACTGATTCATATTATGAAATCATCTTGATCTACTATTCTAGCCTTTCCATCTTATACACCATTTCACAAAATGTAGAGCATGAAGGAGCTCCATTAATTTCACCACACCGAGAGGTGTGAATTTGTCCTTGTCCTACACAATGGACCTGGCCTGGTCTATCTCTACCTGGAAATCAGTTTGCATTGTCCTAGCTAGCACCGATTTGGTTCGAACCAATTTTTTGTGTTCTATGACGATTTGATTGACCTAATTAGCCATGTTTTTGGGCTCTATCTCTGCTTTGATTTTATGGTTGTTTATGTTTGGATTGGCCTAATTGGCTGTGTTTTGAGTTCTACCATATTTTTTGAGTTTTATGGTTATTTAAGTCAATGCAACTTAGAAATAAAAAAAATAGTTTGGATTTGCCTAATCGACTATGTTTTGGAATCCATTTTAATTTTTTGAGTTTTATAACTGTTTAAGCCAATCCAAATCAGATACTTGCACTGATTTCGGATCTAACCTTTTTTTAGTATTATTACCATGTTTTGGATTCTCTTTCAGTTTTAAATTTTTAGGTTTTATGGCAATTTAAGCCAATTCAAATTGAAATCAATTTGAATTGTCTTAACCAGTACTGATTTTGGTTCTAACCTATTTTTTATGTTTTACGATGGTTACGATTTTAATTATTAATCTATTCACAACAAAGAATTCTTAATCTATTTTTCAAATAAATATATAATACGTATTTAGTTAACTATAATTAAACACTAATAACTATTTATGAGAAGTTAAATATACATTAAGATATATGTAATTTAACCTAAGCATGCCAACAATAAATTCTTAAAAATTATATGTAAAATATGGTTTTTGAGTTATGATTGTAAATAATAAAACAATAATGTACATAATGAAAACATGATAAAATTATAACATGGTGCAAAATTATATTTAAATAGTGCTCAAAGAACAATATGTGCCAAAAAAATCAACTTAAAAATGGTAATATATATAGATCTAGGGTTTATACCTAGTTAGAAGGAGATCTAGGAAGGTGATGGTGGTGGCAATGGCAACGATGTACCCGGCGGCTACTGATGGCAACGGCAAGGGTGGTGGCAACATGGAGCACAAATGGCATTCCCAATGGTGACAATGAGAAGATAGTGTGTTTTTTGTGAGTGAGCAGGGGGAGGAGAAAGGGGTTCTCGTAGGTAAACCATACTAGCAATGCCTCATGCTATCCCTAATAAATTGTATTAGCAACATCTCCTCCACCATCGCCGGCTCTCACCTGAACTACTTCTATTAGTTGGGCGTTTGTATACTATATTTGCAATGGCTATAGCCATCTTGAATGTCTTCTAATGAAAACTTGGTGGAGCCATCACTAGTACTTGTGCAATGACGACAACCGATGTTTAGCCTTCACCAATTCTTGCATAAGTGCGAGAGAGGGTAACAAGTCATTGCTACTAAGTCATCACCATTATCTCATCGCCAATATCATTTTTCGTGTAGTGTCAATTTAATTTGATAATGCCTATTTGCAATGTTTTGATACATTCTAAGTATATATCTATCAACCCTATTCCAATACAAATTTGATGCACATTAAATAATTGCATGTTGCTCATCTCCATTCACTTTCTCATTCGGCCATTAATTTACTAAATAAATGTGCTAAGCTCATAATAGAAGAAAAAATTTTAAGATTTAATAGAAATAACTTTAGTGATATATATGTGAAATAATGTAAGACGTATATATTCAATAGAATTAATTTTTTCTCTTGGTAACCATTTGTTGTGAATAGAGCTGTAAATGGATACGGGTGACCCGTCGGTTACCCTGAACCCAATTGTCCAAGCGGGTCTGGACATTTAATTCTTGCTCCCGGTAAACATTGACAACGGGTTCTATTACACCCGATTTTAAATGGACCCGATTATCACTTCTCGGGTTCTACCGGGTAACCCGATCGCAATATCGACGACCCGATTTCTCTTGCAGTCTTGCTCCCTCGGGCCTCGACTTCTCCATCTCGAGTTCACGTCGCTCGCGGTCGGTGCTACGGCAGCCGACAGGTCGACTCCGCCCGGTGGTGGTGGTATCCCACGGCGCCCGGTGCCCGGCGGCAAGCGAGATTGAGGACCCGATTGCTCTTGCTCGCTCGGCTTCTCAGCACCTGGTGCTATGGCAGCGTCGACTTCGCCTGGTGGTATCCTGTAGCGGCACCTAGGGTTTCAGTTCGCCTGGTGGGATCCTGCGGCGAGACCCGGTGGTATCACATTCCAGTTGCAAGCAACGGTGATTGTATCTTCCCCTTGCCTCCTCTCCGCAGTGTTGTCCATTTTTTGTCTGTTGCTCGAGAGTGTCAAACTTCACAAACGGCAAACCCCAACCGTTCTTCCCTTTTCTTGCTTGGCCTCCCATCCACCCCTTCTGCTTCTGCACCATCTTCTCCGACTTCGAGTCCAGCGCGTTGGTGGCCTCGTCCAGTAGCAGGATGGCCGGGTTCTTCAGCATCGCCAGCACTATGGCCAGCCTCTGCCTCTACCGCCGAAGAGCTGCAGCCCCCTCTCGCCCACCTCGCATCCGAAGCCGCCACGCTTTTAATCTCGAAACCCCATTTGATAATCTCAGATTTTGATCCTTTCACGAAGGGGAAACAACTTGTTTGCGTTTGAATGTTAAGGAAGTTTGTAGCAAGATCAATTAGAGAAACAGGCAGTGCAGCAAAACTTTCCCATTCCACATGATTAATTTTTTTTGCCTAGTTTTTTTTTGTCTGACTTCATTGTTTTTTATGTCATTGACCAAGAACTGAGCATGGATTATGCACGATACCGAGAAGATGCTGAAGGAAGGCTGGATTGGGATTGCTATCAGCCATGGCCGATCAGTCATAAGCTAAGTATCCACAGAACCAGGCTGATTCAGCTTGAGTTCGGCTGACTTGGGGTGCTTACTCAGGCCAAGTAAAACTAAGTTGGACCGAAGTCGGTAAGTTCTGACTAGAGCTTTGTTGATCCTGGCTGATCTCAATCTGGCAAAGCTGGTTCCAATGGATCAGCCAATCCTAGCATGAATTTGGCTGATCCTGGCTGATTGGCCATATCTGACTCTGAATCATATCAGCAGATTCTTATCTAGACGGCAATATGGTCAAGTGTTGTGATCTTTACTAATTTTTGCTTGCAGTCAAGGGATTTTTTTATCCTGCAAGGATAAGATGCTTAGTTGAAGTATAACAGCATCATTTATTCATTGGTTTGCTGAGGTGTGCACAATTAGAGTTTTGGGAAATTGGAAATATACTTTCATGGATAGCACTTCTTAGGGCGATTACGGTTAGGTGATTGTTTATCTAAAGAGGAACAATATGATGAGGGCCAAAACTGTTCTGAAAATGTCAAAACAAGTACCAAAATGCCTATGCCCATGGGGCATTTTTAAGTGTAACTGTTATTTACAAAATGTCTCCCCACCAATCCCAATGGGAAAAAACAGTAAAGCCTTGCCAAATTGATGAAACTAGCAACAAAATAAAGGACCCCTATTGGGGAATAAGTTGCCATCTTTTAGAAATTTATTTTTGTAAACACTATTGGTGTCTACTTTCTTGGTAGATGCTCCTAGTAGGTTCTTTTCCCTCTTTTCTTTTTCTCTTTTATTGTACCTTTCTTCACTTGTGTATATGAAATTTGACTTTTAGGTCATACTTCAAACAAGTGAAAGAACCCAGCCACCCAGGGCATGCCCCTTAGCCTACGTTAATCCTTACAATGTTCTGTGCTCCTTATGAAAAGTCAAGTTCCTGTTTTGTGTACCTGACCAGCAGTCAAGAATCACCGTCTCATGTAGAGACCTCACCTCATAGAGGTCAGAGAAATGAAATCTTGTGAGATTCACTAGGAAAGCCTTGCTGGGGTGAGGGCTTAGATGCCTAGCGTTGCAGGGGTTCAGATTCTCAGACCTACAAGCAGCCTGAAATTCCTGGATCCACAACTCTAGACTGCTATGTCTGAGAATCCAGTCCCCTGCAGCCTGTGCCCTCTGGCACCGTCACCTTCTTTGGCATATCCATTGTCCTATAATGGTCTGGTTCACATCTCTCAGCAGCCTGCTGAGACTGATAAGCTTGTAAGATCTTTCCAAGATGGAAACCATGCCTGCAGTTCACATTATGCAGGTTATATAAGAAGGGTGTACTGTTCATAACTTGTGACAAATGCTTACACACTTCATTGATCTAAGCGTCATCTTGTTGTAGTTTATGCATACTAGATATGAACCGCTTGTTAAATTTATTTTTTTGTATTTGTCAAATTATTATTATTTGTTTAAACTATTCTTTCTAGTCAATTTAATTGACTTTCTTGGTAACTTTGGAATAGCTTACACTTCATAATGTATATTTTGTCACCAATATGTACTTTATAAATGATCTATTATTCTATTTTTTAGGTGAACATTTTGTGGCATTCTTATCATCGAGTAGATCTATGGCTAGTGTTTCAGATAGCACAGATTATCATATGGATAATCCAGAAACAAGTGCTACACAATCACATAGAGGAAGAAAGCTCAGATCTAAGGTTTGGTTGGATTTTGAGAGAGTGACTAATGATGATGGTAGTGTGTCAGCAATTTGTCGATATTGTGAGAAGCGCTTAGTTGGGGGTAGTACAAGTGGTACCAAACATTTAGCAAATCATACCGCAAAATGTGTTAATGCTCAAAGAATGAGGCAAACAAGAGAAGCGAGAACTTATGGATAATGCAATAGATGAGGGAAATAATGTTTTTGTTTTTGACAATGAGAAAAGTAGAGAAGATTTTGCTAAGATGGTTATTGTTCATCACTATCCATTCTCCATAAGTGAACATGCCTTTTTTAGACAATACATGAAAAATGTCCGTCCAGAAATTACATTGCTATCTCGTAATACGGTTAAATCTGATTGCATGAAATTATACATGAAGGAAAAAGATAAAATTTTGTTATTGTTTAAAAATCTTGATTGTAGAGTGAGTCTTACCTCGGACATGTGGACATCAATTGGTAATGTGGGTTATTTATGTTTAACAGCCCATTATATTGATGATGAATGGAATTTGAGAAAAAAGATAATCAATTTTGAGCATGTTGAAGCACCACATGGTCATAGAGAAATCAGAGATGTGTTACTTGACAAGTTGTTTGAATGGAATATACAAAGAAAATTGTTCTCAATTGTGTTGGATAATGCAAGTGCTAACAATAAGGCGGTGAAAGAATTGATAAGTGATATAACATTTAGAAAATTGTTAGTTCTTGATGGGTCTTTCTTTCATGTTCGTTGTAGTGCTCACATTCTGAACTTGATTGTCCAAAGTGGTTTAAAAGAGATTGATGGCGTTATTTTGAAAGTACGGGAAAGCATAAAACTTGTCAAATCTTCTCAGCTAAGGAAAGAGACTTTCATAAAAGTAGTTAGAAGAGAAAATGGTCCTAAAAAGTCTTTACTCCTTGATGTGCCTACTAGATGGAATTCCATGTATTTGATGTTAGAAACAGCAATGGAGTTTAAAGATGTTTTCTCTATTTTACACTTATATGATACTTCTTATGTCTATACACCATCTGATGATGATTGGGAAAATGTCAAGCATATTTTGGAGTGTCTAGTTGTATTTTATGAAGTTACTTAGAGACTGTCAGGAAGTAAATTTACAACATCAAATCTTTGCTTTGGAGATATTTGTATCATTCACTTGACTTTAAAGCATTGGTGCTCAAATTCATTATCAATTATTTCTTTTATGGCGTCAAAGATGCTTATAAAATTTAAAAAATATTGGAAAAAGACAAATACCTTGCTTGCAATTGGAGCTATTTTAGATCCAAGGTTCAAATTAATTATGGTCAAATATTTCTTTGGAAAATTATATGATGACCAAGCTCAAGGGAAGATAGAAGAAGTGAGAATTGGATTACAAAATCTATATGAAACATATGCAACTTCCAATGTGGATACTTGCAATAAGTCTGATTTATTGATATCCAAAAGCAGAAGATCTAGTTTAACTACCTTGGTTGCTGGGTCAACAAGAAAGGTGGGAGCATCTTCACAAAGCACATTAGCTACCTTATACATGGAATTTGATAGTTTTCTTCAAGAATCCTCTATGCTTCAGTCTGAAAAAAATGATTTGCATGCATATCTCGAGGAACCCCCAATTCAAGAAGGTGATTTAGATATATTAACTTGGTGGAAAGTTAACTCTTCAAAGTATCCAATTCTTTCACGCATGGCACGAGATGTATTAGCTATCCCAATGTCTACTGTGGCATCAGAATCTGCTTTTAGCATTGGAGGTAGAGTGCTAAATAAGTATAGAAGCTCATTAGATTCAACAACTGTTCAAGCATTGATCTGCACCGAGAGTTGGCTACGTGATGACACACATAATATTGATGTAACGGAAGAAGATGCACTTGCTACTATCTTTGCAAGTAGTAAGATAAATGAAGATAATGAGGAACCGATACCATAGGTAGTTCACGATGATGATTCATTTGCGGCATCTTCATTTTCTAATTAGGTATGTTATTTTTTCTGCAACTGATACACATTGTTTCTTAGCCTTAGAGTATGTTTTGTAACATCATCATTATGTTGTATTCAGGATTGTCAATATCAGCTGCGTGAAAGTTATCAAAAGGAATTGACGGAACAATTGGGAATTCCCTAGAAGTGAGCTATTTAACTTTTCTCATTTGCATTTTTCATATTAGTAAAGTTTTTTGTAAAATAGATAAAATCATTTTTCTTGGGGTAACTAGTAGAGACATAATATCCAAAGTTGAAAAATATTTTTTCTATTCTCTCGCTCTACATGCTCTGTATGCAATAAACAGTCTGCTGGTTGTGCAGGATAACTGGGCTCCTGATTGGCATGCAACCTCCAGCAGCAAAGTTGCCTATCTAGTAGAAAGGTTGAAGGTTTTAAGAGAAAATAACAGGAGACTAGGTTTTTGCATTGATGAAATTGATGTCTTCCAGGAGCTTTTCTCTCTCAGATTAAAGCACAACTCTCTAGTAGCAGACCTGAATTTTACTACTGAGTCAAAGTATGAATCCTGTAACACTTTGCCTGACAAAGTGATAATCTTCTCCCAATTTTTGGAGCACATACATGTTATTGAGCAACAGGTAATCGGATAAAATTGCAAAAGCGACGTTTCGGCAACATCGGTTTGGGCATGCTGAATTTATTCCTGTCTTGCGGGCAGTTAGCACTTTTTGGCATCAAACATGCTGGATCGTATAGCCCAATGCATTCAAGCAACAAGGTGATTTTTATAAATTGTCACTTAAACATTTGGGTTCTGTGTTTCATTTTCTCTTGCTTTCGGATGAAATCCTTGATGATCTTTCAACATGACCCAAATTGTATGGCATTACTGATGGATGGAAGTGCTGCATTAGGCCTTGATTTGAGCTTTGTGACACATGTATTCTTGATGGAACCTATCTGGGACAAAAGGTAAGTGTATATCTATTTTAAAAAGATATTTCAAATTGCATATATGCTTTTGCAGCAAACACAGGGTCAACAATGTTTCTTTTGAGTCTAAGTCTTGGTTCCAGCCCATTCAAAGACCGTTTTCTTGTGAAATTTGAAATGTACTATGTACATATTATGGTTAAAAGTTTCTCTTCTGATTTATTGTACAATTCATGCTGGAATTTGTGACTGACGCAATGAACATTTGAGGTATCTTCTGTACAGTTATCTCTTTAGTTGAAAGATATTTGTTACTTATATTTCTTTTTCTTTGAAACAGTGCAAAGAAGAAACTGATGAAAGTGGGAAGAAGAGATCAAGTATTGTGAAATCTTTTGATTTTATATTTTTGATTTTGTATTGAGATGAGAATATCTAAATTTTGTAATTTTTCATTTTTATTTTTATTTCATATTGTGATCTTTTACTTTTTCATTTTTATTATGTTATTTTTATTCTGAAAATTTTAATGGAGAATGTTCTGTAGAGCGATGCGGACGTATGTAATTTGTTATTATGTAATTTTTCATGATGAATGGCTGAATGTTGCAACGGATGTAATTTTTTTAATGGTGCAGTGGGTGTAAATTTGATTTTAATGGCAGATTGTCTGGTCCTATAGCAGATGTCCTGTAGGTGTTGCGATTCCTGTACTGTAGCAAAATTTAATGTGCATGTGTGAAATACTGAAATGCGTTGCGCAATGGGGTAACGGGTTGATCCGGATCCGTAGGTACTTTCGGATTCGAGTGTGGACCTAGACCCGAAATCCAATATCTTATCAGGTATGCTATTGGATTTGGATTTGCTTTATTGGATTCAGGTTTGGATCACGAAAGATCCGACCCGATGCTAACTCATTTACAGGTCTAGTTGTGAAGTACAGAATTGCACGATAATGTTTGTGAATATGTTGTATATATATCTCAATGTAAGAGTGGATCAACTAGCATTTACTAAATTCATATGACTCTCCCCGTTTCTTTTTTAAAACATGTTTTTGTAGATTCTTTGGAGCTAGATCTTAATAATTGAGTTAGCGCAACATCATCATAGTGGATTAGAATTCAAGAAGTTTATGAAAAAAATTTAATTTTAAAATTATTCACTGATCTGAAATAATTTTTTATTATTAATTCAATGTTATATGGTATATTCTTAAACCAATATCTTGTTAGGGGCAATTACGTCGCTGGACTTATTATATTGTACATATATTAGGTCCGAGGCATGTCACTCTCTCTCCGTAAGCCGAAATCTTCTAATTTAACTAGAAATCTTAATCCTGATGGGATTATGATTAATTCGTAGATAAGCTTGATTCATCTTTGAAATTTTTGTGAATAACATATATTTATTCTAACTTTACTTAGAGGACGCCCAAAAAATTTTTCGCTAAATTATGTTTATCTTAATTTCACTGTTCACTTTAAGCCCTCGAAAGAGAATATCTTATTGGCAATCGCAAAGAGGGAAGTACACGGCAAGGGGCAGTCTGCTTTATGCGCACTCCTGTTATGCAGAAGGGTAGGTTCCAGGCGGTGGCCAGCAAGTTGGCACGGCGAGATTGCAAAGCCTGATGACCAGGCGACCATTTTCGCTGTTCATTAGATTCATGATAGAACGGTCGCTCTTGTAATCGCAGATACAACTCCACTCCGCCTTCAGCTCTTGACAGCAACCGATCAGTGCCCTGCCCGGCAGCAACACCGCGTACCAGCAGACTCCTCGTAACGTCTCCGCGACGCAGGGCGACGCCTCCATCCCCCTCGGTGCTTGCAGCAGAAGCATCAGGACGACCGAGCACCCATGGACGAACACCCACGAGTATGCCATTGTCGGAATGGCCTTTTCGCGCTTGAGAGTTACGACCGGCCTTCAGCGTTCGTGGAGCCCGAAGAGCCAGCTGCCGGGCTATTTGTAACATATTTCTTCAGTATGGTTTCGGATTCTCTATTAATGCATGACGTGGAATTGCTATCTTCTAGAGGACAGGTGGCATAAAAGGGATAGAATGCGTTCATATACATTGTTCATTGTTTGGACATTAGTTAATATCTTCCCCCTTACCTTTGCATCCAAATGCCGACTTAACCATATATAATATGCTAGTCATGAAAACGTGCTTCGCTTATATTAAAATTTTAAAATTAATTTTTAAATAATTATACTTATATAATATTTGATGAAATAGATATATATCAACAAATAAATTAATGATATGACATTTTAAATAAAACTAAAATTACGTTAAAATATAATACCGTTTTATTAATAATTAAAATTTTATTAATCTGAACATATGTTTTGAGTAAAAAATATGATACTTAAATTACATTTGATAACATTGAACTAACTTGTTTTTTTATTTAAATTTTAGACACGTGAAATTAATCGATACAGTCTTAACAATCATTTAGGTATAAGAAAAATCACGAGTGATTCAACCATCATTTTTAACTTTCTTAAATCAGAGGCATACTGTATAGGAGCTCCCATTAAGAAGGTAGTAAATAAATAATGATATTAAATCAATTTTTAGTACTGATATGTGATTTATTATCTTACGTATTAAAAAAAATATAATTAAAATATTTATTTTTTAAAAATTTTATTCTTGAATTAGTTTGAGGAAAACACAATTTTCTATATATTTAAATTTATGTATTTATTATAATATTTTTTGTAAATATTATGTATATTAATTTGTATATACTTAGTTCTTGTCCAAGTCATGTTTGAGATGTAAATCATTTTAATTAAATATTGATTTAGATGTTTTATCAAACAAATTAATCATTTATATCTTAACAAATTTCATGACTTTTTTTATCACCAACCAAGATGTTATATGTGAAATTAAGAATTTAAAATTTCAGATTAAACTAAAACAAAGATCACCTTATTGTCAAGTACGGCCAAAATGTACCAGTAATTTATACAAGTAATTTAAACTATTTAATACTATGTTAGAATATATCTAAGAAATAAATTAAATATTGAAGTCAGTACTAACAATATGAAAATACATACTATGTCCACAAAAAGTGAAACAATTTAGAATAAGAGCTTTATACAATATTAGTGGAGTCTTGAGTTGCTCCACATTGCCCTTGTAAGAATGCGGAGCTTTTCACTTCCTGAACAACATGGACGATCCTAGGATTGAGTGGGTTCCTCCTGGTATCACAGACAGAATGGTTCACTGATTTGCCATCTTTGATCTTCACTTCTACCTTTATGACACATAGGTTGTTCGATGGAAAGATGTGAATAATGCAAGATAGCAAGTGAAGATCCAAGGTTAACATGCCAAATGATCATAAGATGTTCACTTCTGCCTTTATGACCCATATTCAGGCATATTAGCTCTAATCAACCGTGATTTAATATCAACTTATCAAATGATGCACAATACAGATTTAAGCAACTCAGAATATTACTTAATTATGCGCTAAAATTAACATGTCAAATAATATTTTAATCCAATTTATCTATTAATGATTTTTAAGACCATTGTTAATCGAGATCAAATATAAATATGATAAAAAATTATAATTCTATTTTGTAATTTAATACGAACAATACATTTAATTATCACCATATTTAACTAATTTTTGATGATTAATTACTCATGATCAGCCACATTTATCACTAACTAATGTAATTCATGAAAATAACTAAAATTATGTATGAATGACATGAATGACATTTAAACAATCCTATATTAATTAATATATCAGGTTGATATAAAAGTTGGAAAGTCTATCTCGATGAAGTCGATAATTATTTTAAACCTGTAAAGTCCTAATTGCATTAACTACAAGTCGGTCGAGACTATGATGAAACTAATGATAGAAATGTATGCCCTACAAACCAATCATATATGATATGATTAAGCATTTCTAGGAATATCTCATTTAATTAAGTAGGCAAAACTTCGTTATTGACTTTTATTAGAAGTGTATATCGTAATGAAATTCTTGATCACATACAATGATAATTGAATCATGATGAGATCATGATAATGAGATTGATCATTTAGAGGTATGTGATCTAAATATTCCTAGTCATAGGATCTTTAAAATTGGACACTAATGGGGTGTTTGGTTGCATGATAATGAAAGTTTTTGTTTTAATTTTTAAAAATTGTAAGAAAACTTGTTAAAAGAGGTGTTTGGTAACTATGACATTTTTATGTTTTAAAAGTGATTTTCTTCTTGAACAAAAAAAGAGAGTCTCACATCTTTCTTTTTCCTTGTGGTCCCCCACTTTGTTTGGTCATGTGTGGTAGTTACTCTTTTTTGTAATCACATCCCTCCAAACATGATAATTTTATGTCATGAGTTGGTTCACTTTTTATTTTAATACAATTTTTTATCATGAAAGTGTACAAAAAATTATCATGCAACCAAACACCCCATAAGAATCTGGATAGACTAGTGTGTGTGATGTCTTCTCATGTGATGAGAATGACCGATCTCATTGGTCATCAGTGTAGGGACACTGAGATACACACATAGGTGCTCATTAGTAGAATGAGTTCACTGAACTGACCAATTTAGTAAAACCTGATCGGTATCTTATCGAACTATCTATCAGGTTATTCTTACATCTTAATAGCACGGTTGGATCTTTGACCTGAGTCACCAAAGATGTCTTATCGGATATATCTTGTACTTTGAATATTAACTTATGGATCACCATTTTGATGGTCCAGTATAGTTGATGTATTGGGTGCAAGAGAAACTCGGTGGAGACAATTGAGTGGACAACAAGGGATCATTCACTTTTGGTAGAAGAGAGAGAATGTCCTATGGGATAGTACTCTAAATCCTTGGCTAAGATACTTAGGATAATTGGAAAAGGAGTTTTCCAATTGATCCAAATCTGAGTACATGATTCCATAGAGTTGGAATATTTAAGGGTTGACAGTCAGTGTCGAACCCCTGACCGACTGGGACATTGTATGAACGAGGATTTAAATCCATGTGGTAATTGATGATGGAAAGGCTCAATGAATGCTATTTAACTTCCCAAAGTCATTTGAGATCATAGGATGTGGCTCGTACCCTTTATGATCAGAAAGCTATAAAAACTGTTATCGGATAACGGTTTTGATTTAATTTAAAATAATTATTCTTTTAAATTAATTAAAGCTTCAACCAAATTGACTATTAGGCCTAGTGGGTCACACACATTAGATCTGGTCGATAAGATGAGGGCATAGACGTAATTTTATAGATGTTTTGGGTTTTTGTGAAAAAATCCATCTTTTATATATAAATTGCTTACGAAGCCAAACCCTAACAAGCCGTAGGGCGGGAGCACGTCCCAAGCATCCTCTCTTCCTCCTCTCTCCTTTAGAAGGTGATCTCCCATGGTCAAACTTGGATCCGGAAGGTTTATGGAGGCTCGAAGGAAGGGAGAACTCGTCTATTGAAGCAGATCGTGTGGATACCGCTAGAGACTGGACACTTGAATAGTTTTCAGAAAGGAGGAATGTCCTCCCTTCATTCATGGTGAGGGATTTTAGAAATTCCATGAGGTACTCTCGTTCTACTTCATATTTGGTTCCTGGTTTTACTCGTTCAGCATCGATCAAGGCAAAGATCATAATTTTATGGAATAAAATATTTTCCGCTGTCATGTATTCACTCCTTACAGTGGTATCAGAGCCAGGTTGAAGCCTTGGTCGAAGTAGAATCGAAATTGGCTTGATTTCATGTGATTTCTCGCTTTCCCGAAACTATATATAGAGTAGTTTTGATTTGATCACTACAGTTCGAGTTCGTATGAGATACCAAACTGTGTGTGGTTAGTTTCAATTGATTCTCGTGGATGAGATCTTTCCAATACTGCAATTCTCAAGAATTTTAGCCATCTGGAGAGTCCGTAAGGAGTTCGGAAAGTTGCTAAGATGATCATGTCCGAAAATCCAGCCAAAATTAGGGGAGTTGATGATCTTACCAATTTGGACTCAAATACCTCTGTCTAATGACTTGGGAAGGTAAGAAATTAAGCTTTCTAGAGTTTTCATAAGTTATTGGACACTTAACGGCCTTTGGAGGTGCCGGATTTGAGAGGTATTTATGGTTTGATTTAATTGTGGCTGTGGCAACTTCCTCCATAAACTGCACATTGGATAGAATTTTTCATAAGATGAAACTTCATTAAATTGAATCCTTATTCTTTAAGGATTCCAACGCATATTTTTGCAGATTTTTTGGACTCCGTTTGACCCCCAAATATGGCCCGAAAGTCGGGCGTTTTCTAGGGTTTCCGCGGTGCTACAGTACTCCTCTACCCTTATCGGGCAAAGGAGACGAGTCCGGATTGGATCTGGACTCGGCCACAGGCGGGGGTACGTGGCAGGTACGTAGCGCGCCCGGGCGGGGTACGCGGCCGCACTGCGTAGGCTCCGGGGGCACGTGGCGGCGCACGCGGGCACGCAACGACTGGCGGTTCGGCGCAGCCGCGAGGGGTCGTGGCCGGCGCAATGCGTCGCCAGTTAATATATATCGAAAATGATTTTAAATTGTTTAAAAATCATTTTTGATCCAAAAAATTACCAGAAAATTTTCGAAAAATTCAGAAAATTTGTAGAATTTATTTAATGAGTTATTAAAGTCTTTAATGACTTATTAAATAGTGTTTTACCATTTTTGTCATTGAATTCTATTATTTTGATTTTAAAATTGTTTTAAGATAAAAATTAATAAAATTAATGATTATATAAGTTTTGGTAAATTATTTAATAGGTTTATAAAATGTTTATGAACTTATTAGATAGTTTTGAACTTTGGTTAACGTAGAATCATTTTATAAATGATTTTAAAATTGTTTTAAAATCTTTATTGATTAAATTAGTGTTCAAATAAATTCTGAAAAATGTGATTTTGAAGAATTATGATTTGGACATTAATTTAATGCTCTGAGAAATTTTGGAAAAGCATGAATCATCTGAATGTTTTATATTGCTTGTCTTATGCATGTAAATTGTTTTATATATGCATTTCATGTTATTTATTTTATGAAAATTCGACGAACATAAAATTTAGAATTTTAAAAGTACAGTATATAATTTTATGATGGTATATATGATATATCTCATATAATTATCACGTATGCGCTCTATGTTTAAGTGATGAATGTTGGTGTATGTATGGAGGTGATCATGGACTTAAATATGATTTGCTTTTGATTGCTTGGTTAATTAAGTTGTTTATGTTATTAAATGGGGCCTGCATGTGCCTCCTCTCTCTCTTTATACAATCTGATTGTACATTCTACCTTCCTCCATTTGTGTACTCCCCTTGGTTAAAACCAATGTTTCTTATTATGAGTTGTACATTTGTGGGTCTGTGTACCCTTTAGCCACTTGTAATGGTTAGATGTTGGATTGTGGAAGAATGGAGATCGGGACCAATTGAAGAAGCACTCTTCTAAAGTGGGAGCATACCAACTCAAGCTTCTGAAGAAAGGAATTGCACCTATAGGGGTGCCTTAGGTGTATGCTCAGGGTTAAGTCCATGATCACCTATGTTTTAATGCATATTTGATATGTGGTGTGTGCTACAGATTAGACCTTAAATATATGATATTTCAAAAGGTATATTAATATTTATATGTAGCACCTATGTTGATGAAACAAAAATAAAATCCCTCCTCGTTTTAATTAGGTTGATAAACGTGAGACATTAAGAATGACTCACGTAGCCTTCCGTTGTTATGGTCTTGATGAGCCAATTGTAGATTGGATGGGTTTGTTGTGTTTCCCACAAGACTCATTCAGCAAGGGATTGGTTATCATGGCTAAGGCTTTTTCCAAACTTTGGGGTTGACCATTACATGGCCTTGTTGTGTTTCCCACAAGAGCTATGTTAAGAATCCATTCTCATAATGTAACAAGCGGATTTGACCTAACTAGAGTATATAGCTTGTTGTGTTTCCCACAATGTTATAACTTTAGAGGCTGAATGATTAAGAATTGCATGGGTTTTAATTGGTAAAAGTTACCTACCTATTAAGTATGGGATGACTTGTTGTGTTTCCCACAAGGTTATTACCATAAAGTTAGTAGGGTCTTGGTCCCCACTAGAATGTTATCGTGATATCCCGTCTTTGCGTAATGAGGGTTATGCAAATTCGTCTAAAATTAGTGGGAGTATATATTAGAATGAAAGACCATATCTCAATTTTAATGAATGTCTGTAATGTTGATGTAATTATATCTCTGTTGTAGAATATTATAAACCACTATTAGTCTAGCATGCTAGATGCTAAGTATTTTAATGGCTCGCACTTCTTATATCGGTTTAGAACTAAGAGAATAGTTCTCATAGTTGACCTATTGACTATCCTACTTGAGAAGTAGGTATCTCCTACACTATCTAATGATGTGAGAGAAGACAAGATCTTATCTCATTGAAATGATGTATTGATTGCCTTATATCAGATGTTAGCCTCTATCAGATAAAAATAGTAGTGGCAACATGGATAGATGGATTTGATATCCATCATGGCTCATGGAGGTGAGCTAATTAAAGGCAAAGAAGAATAATATATCTTGAATACTTCTTATTGGTAAGACCAATAGAAAGAAGTAAGATCATTAGATAGAAATAGAAGGTGATAGTTAAAAGTCAAATAAGTATGTCAAGATATTACAACCCAAATTTGACATAGCATTCTTCTACTATCATGATGATGGTAAATAGAAGATGAAGAGCAAAGTGTATTGCACATAATGTAAAGGTAGAGCTTGAGAAGCTTCATGTATCTATGTCATTGATATTTACTTGTCTTATATACATATTTGATAGTATAAGATACTATGTATGTGTATTCTAGATAGTAGCAAGTAAATGAAGGCTTAAAGAAGATTGTTGACCTACATATGAAATGGTACAAAATGTTGCATCATTACTAGTGAGAGATACAAATTTTCTATAGCCTTCTAGAGTTGTCTTAATTATCCTTATAGAAGAATATTGTTTTCATTTTCTAGTTGAATAAAAAGTGATTTATTCTATGGTATGGAAATGATAATTGTTCTATAATAACTGGTAAAGTGTTTACCAGTGGGAGAAAATAAAGAGTTTATTCATATCAGATATGTATGTTCTTATAATATGTGTGAATAATCCTCATTAGGTGAAGTAGATTGATATTGATCAATCTATTGTTTACTAGTATTCGGGTAGAAACATATAGATAAATGATTTGGAATCATTAACTATATGTAAGTCTTATCTTATCAAGCAAAATGACCATCTCTCCATTGGTAAGATATGGAGAGAGGGCTAATGAGTTTATAGAACTCATGCATCTAGATGTATGTTAGACCATATCTATTAAAGTTAGAGGATAATATTTCAACTTCATTTTTTCCAAAGATGACTTCTCTAGGTATAGACATATGTACTTTATGAAGTACAAATCCAAAACCTTTGAGAAATTATTTGAGATTAAGAATAAAGTACAAATATTATTGGAAAGAGTATTAGAACTCTTTGATAAGATCAAGAAAAGAAATACTTAAATAATAATTCACACATAAATGAACGATAGTAGAATCTAATTTTGATGGACACCTCTTATACATTTTAGCGTAATTGAGTAGCTAAAATGAGAAGCCATATTATGTAGGACATAATATGGATATTGACAACCTTTGCAAAATTCTTCTTTGTTTATTTAGAGGTTAGCACTCAATATAGGCACTGATTCTCTACCTTTCAAGTCTATTCCAATTATTCCATATCAGATATGGAAAGGGGTTAAAGCTTAACCTTAAGCAACTTAAGGTTTCAGAATGTCTGGCTTGGTTAAGAAGCATAACCCTATTAAGTTGGAATATAAGACTATAAAGTGTTGGTTTGTGGGATATCCTAAGGAAACTTAAGGATATTAATGCCACCCTTAGGGAGAAGAGTATAAGTTGCTTTTCTCACCATATTTCTAAAGGAAGAGTCCTTCCTTATGAGAGTAAGGTATAAATGGAAGGTGTTCCAGCCCCACAATCTATAGACACTTTTATTAAGGTACTAGCTTATATTTACACAAGGGCAAATCATAGATCTTTTCTTATGTCCAATTAACCTAAGAGATATGTGAGACATATCTTTGATGGAATAAATAAGACATATAAGTTAAAAGGATAATGATCCTAAGATCTATATTGAAGCAATATGAGATATTGATTCAAAATGGGAAGAAACAATAAAATCCGATATAACCTCTATCTATTCTAATCAAGTTCAGAACTTGATTGATCCACCTAAGAATTTAGTATCTATAGGGTATAAATGGATCACTAAAGAATAGATTGAAGTATATTAAAAGGTAGAGACCTTCAAAGTAAGGATAGTTAAAAGGGATATCTCTTAAGTCAAATAGTTGACTATGATAAGACCTTTTACCTATGCCATGGAATTAATCCATTCGGATTTTAATTGTTACACACTATGACTATAGGATATGTCAAATGGATGTTAAGATAGTGTTTCTCTATGTTATTTTGAGAAACACGTGTATATGATACAACTTTTGGGAATCAAGTTACAAAACATCCAAATAGTGTGTTCATAAGGTCCATTTATGGACTAAAGTAAAACTTCTCATAGATGGTAGATAAGGTTTAATGAGATTAAATCTTATGACTTCATTGAGAATGAAGATATGCCTTGTGTTTCCATATAAGATAAGTGAGAGTGCTATTATCTTCTTGACATGACAGACTACTCATTAAGAATGAAGTAAGTATGTTATCATAAGTGAGCATGTTTATCATTTAATCCTCCAAACTTAATATGGGTTTTATGATCTATAGAGATAGTTCTAAAATGTTTCTTGTCTTTACCCAATTCATGTGCGTAGTTA
Source organism: Cryptocoryne crispatula var. balansae (assembly GCA_036172225.1). Taxonomy (NCBI): domain Eukaryota; kingdom Viridiplantae; phylum Streptophyta; class Magnoliopsida; order Alismatales; family Araceae; genus Cryptocoryne; species Cryptocoryne crispatula. The sequence goes on from CM069922.1 coordinate 28,432,813, forward strand.
CCATAGTCAAAGAGTTTGACATGGTAAACTCCAAGATAGGTTTCATACCTATGTAGTGTGGAGTTGATCTCTTTAAAGAGATGTCTTTGTAGACTTCTTGAGAGATAAATAGATCACATTAGTATAACCCTTATGCTTTTGCAATAGGGCCTATCACATTTGTGATGCTACATACATGACTTCATTAATGCTCTAAGTGTTATGAGCATTCATCAAGTAAATCCATGTGAGAGTCACAGGATAATTTAGAGAAGTGTCTTTGAGTACTTGAGAAGAACTATGGATGTATCTCTAATGTATGGAGGATAAGACTTGAAGTCTTGTAGTTTTATGAACACAAGTCTCTATTTAGATAAGTCTGATAATAAGTCAATATAATGGTGGTGCAGTGAGCTGGAAGAGTTCCATGCAAGAGAACATTGCTAATTCTACAACTAATCTAAAGTAGATTGCATAATGACTGTATATATTGCTTGAGAAGCTGACTAGATAAAAATGTTCATCTGGCTTATGGGATTGTCCCAACCTTCTCTGAAAGTGTATCATTGTTTTGGGAAAACAATGAGTTAGAGCCAAAGTCTTATTAGAAGTTTCAAACTTCTGTGGCAATACCATAGAATAAGAGAGAATGCAGTTGATAGAGATATAATTAAAGATAGAGTATCTTCCGCTAATAACATTACAGATCCACTAACTGAAGTAGTTATTCAAAGAGTGTTTGAGCTTCACCTTGTGCTGATAGAGATCAGCCAGATGGGTGATTGACTTTTGTGCAAGTGGGAGATTGATAGAAATGTATGCCCTACAAGTCAAAATTATATATGATATGATTAAGCATTTCTGAGAATATCTCATTCAATTAAATAGGCAAAACTTCGTTACTAACTTTTATTAGAAGCGTATATTCTAATGAAGTCCTCGATCACATGCAATGATGATTGAATTATGATGAGATCATGATAATGAGATCGATCATCTAGAGGTATGTGATCTAAATGTTCCTAGTCATAGGATTCTTGAGACGGGACATCAAGAATCCAGATAGACTAGTGTGTGTGATGTCTTCTCAAGTGATGAGAATGACCGATATCATTGGTCATCAGTGTGGGGACACTGAGATACACATATAGGTGCTCATTAGTGGAATGAGTTCATTGAACTGACCAATTTAGGAAAACCTGATCGGTATCTTACCGAACTGTCTATCAGGTTATTCTTACATCTCAATACCATAGTTAGATCTTTGACCTGAGTCACCAAAGATGTCTTATCGGATATATCTTGTACTTTAATTATTGACTTATGGATCACCATCTTGATTGTCCAGTATAGTTGATGTATTGGGTGCAAGAGAAACCTGGTGGGGGAAATTGAGTGGACAACAAGGGATCGTTCACTCTTGGTAGGAGAGAGAGAATATCCTATGGGATAGTACTCTAAATCCTTGGCCAAGGTACTTAGGATAATTGGAAAAGGAGTTTTTCAATTGATCCAAATCTGAGTACAGGATCCCATAGAGTTGGAATATTTAGGGGTTGACAGTCAGTGCCGAACCCTTGACCGACCGGGACATTGTATGAATGAGGATTTAAATCCATGTGGTAATTGATGATAGAAAGGCTCAATGAATGTTATTTAACTCCCCAAAGTCATTTGAGATCATAGGATGTGGCTCGTACCCTTTATGATCAGAAAGCCATAAAAACTGTTATCAGATAACGGTTTTGATTTAATTTAAACGAATTATTCTTTTAAATTAATTAAGGCTTAGACCAAATTGACTATTGGGCCTAGTGGGTCACACACATTAGATCTGGTCAATAAGATGAGGGCATGGACGTAATTTTATTGAAGTTTTAGGTTTTTGTGAAAAATTTCATCTTTTATATATAAATGGGTTATGAAGCCAAACCCTAACAAGCCATAGGGCTGGAGCATGTCCCTAGTAGCCTATCTCCATCCTCTCTCCTCTATAAGGTGATCTCCCATGGTCATGCTTGTATCTAGAAGGTTTCTGGAGGCCCAAAGGAAGGGAGAACTCGTATATTGAAGCAGATCGTATAGATACCGCTAGAGACCAAACACTCGAACAATTTTCAGCAAGGAGGAATGTCCTCTCTTCATCCATGGTGAGGGATTTTTGAAATCCCATGAGGTACTCTCATTCTACTTCATATTCAGTTCCCGATTTTACTCGTTCGGCATTGACCAAGGCAAAGATCATAGTTTTATGGAATCAAATTTTTTTCGCTATCATGTAATGATTTCTTATATGTATTCTGATAGATCAGATTGTAAGCGAGATTAGCAAAGGATTTACAAGTGTCAACAAATATTTTCGAGCACAAAATGAGGTAATACATATTTTTTTTACAGCGATGGATGTTTATGAGAACTAGTGTCGTAGGCAGATGGTGATTTAATGGATTCTATGAACTGTCTGATTTTAGTGTAATTAATGTTTGCATGTTTCTTTATAGTGATATGAATTAGAGTCGGATGGATTTACCAAAAAATGTGGTTGGTTACTATGATGGTGTCGATAAGTTTCTCAATTTTGCATTTGTAAACTTACCACCAAGTCATTAGATTAAATGTCCTTGTGTGAAATGTACATGCTTGAATAAATGTAAAAAAGAGATTGTTAGACAGCACTTGTACATTGATGGTGTTATAAAAGATAAATATTTTTGAAAAATTTATGGTGAAAGACTAGGTCATGTTAAGTTGGAAGAAAGCCAATATGATTTAAATATGCATAACATGCTAGCTAATGTTTTTCCTCTGTATAGTGATGAAGCAACAAATGATAAAGATTCTGAAAGTTTTTTTGCATTGTTAAATGATCTCAACCAACCGGTCTATCCTGGATGCAAAAAGTTTAGCAAACTTTCATTTCTCATTCGATTGATTAACATTAAATGTATGGATGGAATGAGTAATAAGCATTTCAATATTTTGTTGAAGTTATTGAATGATGTTCTCCCTGATGGGTCTTCAATACCGTCGAGCTTTTTTGAGATTAATAAGATACTTGATAAGTTAGGGTATAGATATAATAAGATAGATGCATGTCCGAACAATTGCATTTTATATTGGAAAGAAAATGAGAAGTCTGAATGTTGTCCAAAATGTGGAGAATCGCGGTGGAAGTCTTATAAGTTCAATAAAGTTGTAAAGAAGAAAAAAGTGCCTTAAAAAATTTTGCGTCATTTTTCACTCATTCCACAGTTGAAGAGACTATTTACATGCTCAAAGACTTCTCTCAACATGAGATGACATGAAGAGAAACATGAAGACGATGGTATGCTAAGACATCCTGCTGATTCTCCATGCTGGAAAACATTAAATAGCATTGATGATTTCGGGTTTGAAACTCGGAATGTACGCCTTGGATTAGCCAGTGATGGGTTTAACCCGTATGGAAACATGAACGTCACTCACAATACATGGCTAGTGTTAGTTGTCCCTTATAACTTACCGCCTTGGGAGTGCTTGAAGAGTACAAATATTTTGCTTTTCCTCCTCATTTCTGGTCCAAAAGGTCCCGCTAACAATTTTTATGTTTTCTTGCAACCACTCATAGAGAAACTTGAGATTCTCTGGCACGTTGTTGATACCTTTGATGCCGCTATAGGTGAGGTATTTTGTCTACGTGTAGCACTATTATGAACTATTAACAACTTTCTAGCATATGTCTACATGTCAGGTTGGAGTACAAAAGATCGATTAGCTTGTCCTGCTTACAATAAAGACACATGTTCAACTTGGTTAGAGTGTAGTGGTAAATTTTGTTACACTGGTCATCGAAGATGGCTTGGAAATAACCATAAATTTCGAAAGATGAGTAAGCAATTTGATGGTCATGAAGAATGGGGTGAAAAGCCATTGAAATTGTTTGGAGATGAAATCCTACGTCTAATTAGGATATTTTAATTCATGTGTTACAAAAGGAGACACGAAGAAGATAAGTAAGAGGAAGAGACGAATTAAGAAGGGGGATGGGAACAAGTACCTAGGGTGGAGGAAAGTCAATATTTTCTATAAGCTACCTTATTGGAAATCTTTGTTGCTCCACCACAACTTAGATGCGATGCATATAGACAAGAATGTATGTGACAATATACTAGGCACTCTTTTATCAATTGAAGGAAAGAATAAAGATGGCCTGAAAGTTCGTCAAGACTTATGGAAGTTGGGAATAAGAAAATGTCTTCATCCACAAAAAATAAGGTCAAATAAAATATTGCTTCCACCAGCACAATTCACATGTAGTAAGAAAGAAAAGGAAAAAATTTTTAAGTTCTTTCAATCCGTGAAGGTTCCTGATGGATACTCCTCTAATATTGCAAGGCGATTTCTCAACAAAGATAATAAGTTATGGGGGCTAAAGACACATGACTACCATGTGATTATGCAACGATTACTTCCAATTGTTGTTAGAGCACTCCCAAATATTCATGTATCTTCGTCACTAAGTGACATTTGTCACTTTTTCTTAAATATATGTTCCAAAGTTGCTTCCACCGAAGACTTTTACCAACAAGGCCTACATGTTGCAAAGGTATTAGGTCAACCAGAGATGATATTTCCTTTGAGTTTCTTTGATATAATGGTACACTTAATCATTCATTTAGCAGATGAGGCTAGGATTGCTATGCCAGTTCATTATAGATGGATGTACCCATTTGAGAGGTATCACATTCACTTCTATATGTAAATTTTTCATTTAAGATAAACCAATATTCATTGATGTTATTTTTTCAGGTATTTGGGTAGATTAAAATCTTATGTGAGAAATAAGACTTATTTAAAAGGGTCAATTGCTAAAGGTTACATTATTGCTGAGACAATTACATTTGCTTCTCTATATCTTAACGATGATGTGGAAACATGGTTAAATAAGATTCATCGAAAAGTAGAATATAGTCCAAAAAATGTGGACCTTGGATGGGAAGTTTTCATGGAGACACTTGTCGGCCATGTGGGAAAGTACAATTGGCAAACTACAAAATAATGAGCTGGAAGAAATACATAAATATATCATAATCAATTGTATAGCACTCAACAAATTCATCAGGTAAGTTTATGTCAATTCAAACTTTTCATTCACTATATTAAATATGAATGTTGTAGGGATCACATGGCTGAAGTTAAAGAAATGACACCTAGAGTGCACATGGATGAAGTGAAACGCATTCATACATCCACATTTACCAAATAGCTGAAACATAAGGCAATTATCCTTGATTCTTATAATTATATTCTTAAATGATGCGATGATCATATGATGTCATGATATTTTCTATTTGTTTACTTTTATCAGGTGCATAAGTTGCAAGAGTTTACTAAGGGAGACATATCGCCTTATCTTCTTTCAATTAAAGATTTTCCTACTGATGTGGTCAAGAAGTATGATGCATGCATTGTTAATGGTTGTAGGTTTCACACTAGAAGCCTTGAACAATGACGAGTTACCCAAAACTCAGGTGTTGTATTGAGTTCAACTACCCCTTCATCCACTAAAAATGTTGAAGAGAATGTTATTTACTATGGTGTCCTTGATGAGATCCTTGAAGTCAACTACTATGGACACATGAGGGTGGTATTATTTAAGTGTGATTGGATAGATGTGCAACGAGGGGTGAAACATGATGGACCTCTTACAATAGTGAAACCATCAAGTAAGTTAAGAACAACTGAACCTTACATCTTAGCATCACAAGCAGAGCAAGTTTGCTTTGTTGAGAATCCTATGAACATTGGTTGGTTTGTGGTTTGCAAGACAAACCCACGTGATTTTTACAACTTATCGGAATCTACTTTTGAAGAAGATGCTAAATTCCTAGATTTACAGCCAATGTGTCATGACCAAACATCAAGCATCCAACTGTCGGAATGGGGGAAAGGGAGTGAATCAGAAGACACTCGAAAAGCAGTAAAAATCCTCACCTCGGTCCCACACTCACAATGATCCCCGAACTTTCATCTCATGGCGTCGCTCGAGCACCGGAGATGGTTCGGGTCGTGTGGGAGGAGAGGGAGGAATAAATAAACTTAAAACATGAATAATAAAAGAAGTGGTCGCCAAGAGCCGCGGGCTCTGCTTTATGGAATAGAAACAAGAGATGAGTTGATTTGACCGTGTGTACCTTAGCGCGAGAGATTGAGATGCGAGTTCAACCTTCTTCTTCTTCGGCTGGCAGATAAAGAAGAGGCCAACCGGTGCTAACTTGATTGATCTGTGCAACTTAAAGACAATGAAAACAAGTGAAAGAATGAATTAGACTTGAGTGAAGTGTAGTAACTGAAATAAGAAGATGTGAAATTAGCAATTGAAAGCGAACTCACCGGCTTCGGGGTGAGCCTTAACCCCTTTTTGCTATGTTTTTAGTTATGTAAAAATGATGCAAACTAAACTAAAATATGTTATAGAACATTAAATAAACTGAATGAAATGGGTTGAGGGCTTATGGAGTGAATCGGCATGAGTTGAAGCCGAGATGATTGAAACAAGCCGGTTCGAGTAGCCTTGCACCCTCCTGGTGTGACTTTGGTGCAAAGAACTCTAAGGCTGACCCCGATGTTGGAATTGAGTGATATTTATTTCTATGTATGGGGAACTCGGAGAGGAAGAGATCCCATGTTAATGACTCCTCCAGAATCTTCTTATAAAAGCCTGTAAAGAATTTGAAATTAGGTGGATTTGGAAAAACAAAAACTTGGATGCACGCCCTAAGTGCAGTAATCTCCACAGACAGATGGCAAGTTGGAATCGAATGCCACTAGCTAAAAATGAAAGAGGACGAGAAGAGGAACAACTCTTATGTTGAAGACTTTTACAGTAGGAGCCCCATATTTTTTACAGAAGCCAATGAAATTTGGTTGCTGTAGAATGCACGGATCGGGCTTCTCCTTCGCTTCGGGGTCAATCTCTTGACGTTGGATCGGGTTTGGACATCGGGACGGCCTTGGGAGAGAGCTTGGACGATCTCAGGATGAGCTAGGCATGTGGGGCTCAACCTTGGGTCGTTGGGAATAGCCCTCAATTTATAGAGATGGAAACTGGCCCGACCACACCCCCGGCTTTCAAAGGAACTGAGGGCACGTAGGGCATGCCCTCCACTTGAGGGAGCTCAGGGCGTGCCCCCACCTTGAGGGTACACAGGGTGCGCCCCCCTGTTTCAAAGGAAGCGGGGGCTTGCTACACGTTTCATTGCTAAAAATTGTCAAAACTTTCTGGAAATTGCTAAAAATCAGACTTGATAAGATGAGCGCGCCCCTGACCCGGGGGTGCAGTCAAAATAAATGATAATTAACGTGGGAAACTTTCCAAAATCCATTTTAGAAGGCACTAATTATGGTAATTTCCGGTTTCCAAAAATAGACCGTGCCCCCGCATTTCAAAGGAAGCGGGGATGCATAGGGCACGCCCCCGGACTGAGGGTGCTCAGGGAGCACCCCCAGGGTACTGCGCCCTCCAATTTCAAAGGGGGCGGGGGTGCGGTACACTCTCTCCTGCGTGCGAGTTCTGTGGGCCGTAACTTGCAAATGGGATGTCCGATTTGGCTTCCGTTTGTTGCGTTGGAAAGAAGGCCTTCAACTGCACCTCCTCAAGTTAGTAAACTAGCCAGCACGACTCTTGAGACATTTGTACAGGACTTTCTACCGGTTTACCCTTTCGTAGAAAGCTAAAAATCGTGTTGAAGTTCCAAAAGGGCACAGTTCCCGTTGAGGAATCTCGGGTCAACTCGGGATGACTTAAAATGATGACAAAACAAGTTTGGTATGATTAAAAAACCTAAAATCATCAAAAAATCCAAGATTAACCCGATAAACGTGAACCGAAGCTTGGAAAAGCCAGAAATAACTGGGAAACCCAAAAATTGACCAAACTGGTTGTATGGCCCCGGTTGATAAAATATACGGCTAGGATCAACCCATATGACTCAAAAAGACCTAGTGATGACCTGAAAGGCCTAACGCATTGTCCGGGATAGCCATGTCAGTACAGATCGAAAAAGTCATAATGAAAAGCCGTTATAGACCAATGCCTACCAAAATGACTTCTTAGAAACCCTGAATGTTTTGGAACACATGTGGGACTCCCGAGACCTTCAAATAAGGACCATTCAAGGTCAGTCATTGAGCATGTGTTGCTCTCGCTCGAAGGTTACGACATTGTTTTGAAAATCATCGATCTATTCCCAACTTGTGAGGGGCTTTACCAACGTCCTTAGCTTATCTCCACGAGGTAATCTGGATCAGATAATGGTCAAATAAAGGATATTGCCCATGGAAATAAGAGTCTGGGGCTCCGAATCAGGCCAATTTGGCATGTCTACAGGTTGCCTAGCCTTGATGTCGGCTTTGCAAGGGAATGGTGTGTAGCGAAGCGGAGTGACACGTAGAGAAAGTGTAGCGAAGCGAGATGGATCGTAGTGAAACGTAGTGGATTGAAGTGGTGATGGACTAAAAATGTGGCATCAAGTGTAGAAATAGAAACACTCAACGACCAGATTTGACAAGACGAATCTCCTCATATGTCCTGGTTAACCGCCATGTTTCATCAAGTCTTCCTATCTTAGATTGGTAAGAGATGTGCCATTGGCATGAGAGAAGAATATCCAACCCCCAATGCGGTGGGGAGTCCCCAAAACATCGGTTCTTAGGTTCATCATCAGCCAGTAACCCGATCTTTGCTTTGTTCCTGTACTATGATGGGCTAAAGTTTTAAAAAGAAATTTGTTTTGTAAAAATAAAAGAATATCAATCGAGCACATTTAGTCTCTCAGATTCATTTAGGTCTTCCAAGAGACAAGATTCAATTCAGAATGGAATGATCTCAAATTCCGAAAGGCAAATGTTGAAGCTCGAGTCGTGAAGATCATGACAATGCAAGTTATGATCAAAGAGGAGGCCCTTGGCGGGATGAGTTGACTACCACGGTGGGATGAATAGTAGGAATAGTGTTGTAGTGGCCACAGTGGTGATAGAAATGAAGGAGTTGGAGGCACAAGGTGATTACCAAAACACGGTGGGATTAACAAACACGTGTAGACACGCCAAATTGGCCTAATTCATAGCCCCAGACTCTTATTCTATGGACAATATTCTTATTTGACCGTTACCTAATTCGGATTACCTCGTGGACATGAGCTAAAGACGTTGGTGGAGCCCCTTGTAAGTTGAGAATGGACCAATGATTTCCGGAATGATGCCGAAACCTTCAAGCGAGAGCCGCGCGTGAACTGTAAAAACACGAAACCTGCTCGATTACCGACCTTGAGTGTTCCGTAACATTCAGGGTTTCCGAGAAGTCATTTCGGTAGGCGTCGGTCAATAACAGCTTTTGTTACGGCTTTTTCGATATGTACTGACATGGCTATCCCGGACCACGCGTTAGGCCTTTCCGGTCATCATCCGGGTCGATTCTAGCTGAATATTTTTATCAACTGGGGCCATATGTCCGGTTTGGTCAATTTTAGGGTTTCCCGGCTATAGACACGCAATTTTGGCCTAGTTGGAGAGCTTAAATTCTTGTTTTCGTGAAGTATATTTGAGTAACCTTTCGAGGGAACCAAGTTTCCCGGAAAAATCAAGTTTTTCGGCACATTTCGAAGTAGATTGATGGGGCGTTGACCAGGTCAACGCGCCCTACTTATAGGGCACCTAGCGCCCTATAGACAGGGCACCAGGTGCCCTATAAACAGGGCACTAGGCGCCCTACTGATGGGGCACCTGCATCTGGTCTGACTGACTGGACAGGTTGATGGGACAGTTCTGCAGATAAAGTTGTCCTCTTCTTGCCTATAAAAGGACCCACATTTGGAAGGTTTAGGAGACACCAAGGGCGTCCCTCACCTCCTCTCATCCACCACTACACATCCCAAGCCTTGCAACCCCCCTCAAAGCTCTCAAACCATCTCAAAACCATCTCCCAAAACCCAAAAAAATCATAGTTGCTTCTTGAAGGAATATTCCAGCAGAATGAAGTTACCATATTTTGTGCTGTAGAAAGACCCTCATATGAAGGTTTTTGGACACCCCAAGTCCGTCTCCCACCTCATCTCATCCACCACTACGAATCTAAGCCTTCATAGCACCCTCTCAAGCCCTTAGAGTATCCCAAAATCCTTCCCCAAAAACCCAAAAACCTGCAGTTTCCTTCTTCAGAAATATGATTTTTCTCTAACTTTCAGGGCCTCTACACTCTATTTCTCTTACATCTAGTACCAAAACACTCTTCCATTAGCTTCACTTGAGTATTGGCTACTTGAAGAAGTCCTTTTTCCGTCTTGAAGGTCTTCCTACACTCCGAGGCGACGCCGCGAAGAAGGGAAGAAAATCTGCTGAAGCCAGTCCCTGGTGCCCTATAAATAGGGCACTTTGACTTTGGTCAACGTGCCCCATCAAGGGGACACCTGCAGCAGGCGCCCCATATATGGGGCACTAGCAAAGCGGCACCCCGTTTTGCATTTTTTTGAGTTTATTTACTTTTCCGGTCGATCTTTTACTCCCCCCTTTCATTTTAACTCTCATTAACATGTCATTTAGCATGTATTGAGCCACTCATTTGCATTTTTCATGCATATTTAAACCTTCTAAATAGGGGTTGGGATTTAGTCCCATTCTGGACAGATCCTTCCCTCTTGCGCGTTTACATTCGAATTTGAGCATGATACTACACTGTCACTAGAACTAATAGTCTTTTCACTTGTTTCTATGTTTTCTCATGGACATTTTTAGGTAAATCCGGCCGAGGTAGAGCTTCAACCGGATCGAAGACAAAGGACTCACTTAGCTCTCTTCTTTCGGCCGGCCGAGAGAGGTGAAGTCGGAACCCAACAATCTCCCCACTTTCAAAGGTACGACGGTCATTTTCATTTCTCCATTTCATTTCTTTTCATTCTACTATATTTTGGAGCCTTTGGCTCCTGGCAACCACACCCACTAACATCCCATCCACCAAGTCACCAAGGCGGGCGTAAGGGGCCGGGAGGGGGAGATCCACGGATGTCCCGTTTCGGGTGCTTACACCTTTTGGCGATCACGGTGGGACCGACTTTGCTTTAGTGAGTTCTTCTCTTCTTTCCTAAGAATGTCCACTTGAAAACATGCTTATTTTCACTTTAGTTCTCATTTAAGCCATTTCCATTTCCTTGCATTGCTATTTACTTGCTTACATACTTGTTTGTTTCCTTGAAGCATCATCTTGTTTCTTCCAAGTTTACTTGCTCTCTATTTATCCTTTTAAAAGCATACCGATCTAATTTCCAACTTTGTTAATCAACTTATTTCACCTTAGTATTTTAGATATCATCTTCTTTCATCCCTTGTTAAGTATACTTGCCTATTTCTTTCTAAGTCTAGTTCTTCTTTAGCAAACCTTTCAAAGCATGCTTAGTTAAATTAGTGCTTTCTTCCATCCTAGTTTAATTTCATATCATTGTCTTGTTCACTTTCTTCCTACAACATCTCATTAATCATTGTATGCTTTTATTTTCTTCTTGCTTACTTCTTATTCCTTGACATTTCCCTTGCATTTAGTTTGCATTGGAGTTTCGGGTTCGCCCATCTCTTTAGGTCATCCGAGAAGGGAGGCTCTCTCCTCCCAAAGCCCCACACATCCAAACACCTCTCTTAGTGGTTGCCAACTCCTCCTCCGGGGATTCCCTCTCGGAAGGACTGGGTAGCTTCCATCAAGGCCTCCGTAAGTCCCCAGACGTGAAGGATTCCCTCTTCACTGATCGGGCTGGTTGTACCATTTTATCCCAAAACCCGGAGTACCTATTACCTATCGTTGTGAAAGGAGTGACAACCTTAGATTGCTCGGCGTTGTGAGAGCATAGGGTCCTACCCATTTATTTGAGTGGACAATATTTCTCTTAACAAGCCATTAATTTGAGGTTGAAACAAAAAAAATAAATTGCGTTAATCATTCCAAGTCTTTGCTATTACTTGTTTGCAAACAAAAATTGAAAATTAAACAAAAATCCCAAAATCACCTAAAAAGAACCAAAACAAAAAATTTGCTTGAGGTTAATTTGCTTGACAACTTGCTTGTCCGACAAAAGAAAATCAAAACAAAAAAGGGGGTCCAAAAATTAAAACTAAAAAAATCCTTAAGCTTTTATTTGTCAACCTTCTTTTTCTATTGTGTTTATGAATTTAAGGTCAGGTCGAGTTATCGGAATGGCGGATCAAGGATATGAGCAACTACAGTTGGAGTATGACCAATCTTATTTCTATCCTAATGCCGTATGTACCGTCATTGAACCCGAAGTTCTCCCCGAACCTAGTCAAACTTCTCCTCGACCCAATCCAAATTCACTTTGGGAGGCATTTTCTCATGCTGACCCTACCCAAATTCAGGCTATCAAAGCCATCCTCATGGGCAAGTCGCCCGCCGACCACATTCCTCCCGAAGGTGGTCTTCACATCTCTACCCCTTGGTCGGTAGCACATCAACCCAATGTGCCCACTCATGGCCATTCTTATACCGGGCTCGTAGCCCCAATCTCTCCTCATCCGGTAGCTAATCTAGATCACCCTAATCTGAATGCCGTTGCTCCTTCTAGGCCACTAGTTCATTCCTCTAATCATCTCAACCCTACTCACCCTTTGGTACATCCCCCAATGTACCCTTCTTATCCGGCCACTTCGGCCCATCAAATCCCAATTCCGATGCACCAAGCACCCACTTCTCCTCCTCCTCTTAGGGAACCTTCTGTCGATCAGGCCATGATTAACAAGATCAATCGCATGGATGAGCAGTATAGAGAGCTTAGACGTTTAATCGACACCAAGGCAGTCCCCGAAATTTCTCTTCCTTCTCTCCCCACTTTTCATCTACCTCCCTCTGAGATGCCGGTATACCATCGCTACAACGGAACCGGTAATCCCTTCATTCATATCAAGGACTTTCTTTATGAGTCGGTATTGTGGCAAAATGATCCAAGGGCCCTTGCTTTTCTTTTTAGAAGATCATTAGAGGGATCAGCTTTAGAGTGGTTCTACTCGCTTGACTCTTTGGAGGCAAGTAACTTTGAAACTGTCAAAGCTAAATTTTTGCAGAGATATCAAGACAGGGTCGGACCAACATATTCCATCACCGACCTCATGGCCGAAAAAATGATAAATGATTAAAATTTTACCAGATATGCTGATAGATGGAGGTTAATGGCGGAAAAGCTTACTGATTCCATTTCAAAACCGGAGCAAGTAAAGATGATCATCACCAATGCCACTCCGGCCTTAAAGAATATGCTAGCTTTGCATCACCCCACCTCCATGAGTGAACTCTATGAAAGGGCACGGTACATTCAGACACAGCTTAGGGACTCACCTATCATGAACTTGTTTGATCCTAGACCCCGAGCTGTCAAGAAAACCACTTTTACCACAACCGGTCCAAAGGATCGAGGGCGTAGTGACAAATGAGAACCTCAATGTTGTAGGGAATCCACCTAGCAATTATCAACACCAGTTTAGGAACCCTCAACAAAACCAACCATTTAGAAACCCTCGTCAACCTCAACATCAACCTCAGTTCCAGCCTCGTCAACAACAAGTTCCGATCCCTCAGCGACCGCAAGCCTCGATTCCCCAACCAGCGCAGCAACAACTGGCCAACTACAACCAAGCACCCCCTCCCATGGCCTATGAACCCCGAAAGGTTGAACCCAAGAGGAACTATTACCCGCCTTTTCCGTACTCCCTCGTGGACATCTTTAACGCACTCATGGCGGCAGGGCAAATTGCATTGTTAAGGGAGAAGTCGGAGTGGCCTCAGAATGCCAACACAGAGCGATACTGCTTGTTCCATAGATATCCTGGGCACACCGTGGAAAATTGTTTTCAGTTCAAAGACTATATCCACGATCTTAATGAGCAAGGCGATTGACCGGGACCGGATGGGGGAATACATCGAACGGTGAAAAATCAACCTCAACGGCGGCATGCACCAGCTCAAGAACAACAACAACGAACCCCGGCACAGGGATTATCCAAAACCCTTTACCTCCACATGCACCCGCGCCTGGGAATCAACACGTTAATCCCATCTTGATTTCTTCTGAGGAGTATCATGATCGGGGCCAGAATTGGCAAGTCGAGGGAGCCGCCTCCTCCATGCACATTAACTTACTTCACCCTCCTAACCGAACCGTCCACTCTATACCCCGAACAACTATGTCACATAATCCCATCACATTAAACAATGCCCATCATCCGAACACCATCACAACCCATCATCACACCACCAGCCATTCAACTCCAATCGGGACGGACCCTAACCCGCCCGGCTAATCCACCACAAACATCACCACCACTAGGACCTATCATCATTCCGCCTCGTGCAAACATACCTACCTACTCTACCATGCCTCAAACCACCATCATTACGCCCATCCCAAGAGCTCCCATCATTCGACCTAACCCACCACCCACCACCCACCACTACCACCCCAGCCATAGCTTCTCAACTTGCCACAGTACTCAGAAGTGGGCGCATGTTCCAAAGGGTATTTCCCTAGGCTGGTCAATCAGGGTTGGTACCAGAAACAGAAGAAGAACACATTGAAGAGCCGTTGCCTGGGACATCCTATGACTTATTGAAGCATCTTGATAAAACCCCGGCATGAATCTCTATCTTAGAGTTGATCAAAAGATCCAAAGTCCATCAAGAGGTTCTCCAACAATACTTACAGCGGGTGATGGTGAATGAGAGCCTCCCCCCAAAAAAAATCTCATCAGTTCTGGTCCCGATAAGTGAGTACCCAGCCCTCACATTCACAAAGGAAGAGTTAGCCGACCCGGAAATAAGGAAATGTGCCTTGTGCATCACAGTCCACATCAATGGTGTAGGCATTAAGTCATGTTTAGTCGATACTGGAGCATCCATTAATGTTCTGCCACCAGAAACATTACATCTTTGTGGATTCTCCGAGGAAGACATCCGGCCATCTCAAATAACAGTGACTGCATATGACAATTCGAAAAAGCCTGCCGATGGCATGATTACATTAAATGTGAAACTTGGACCTCGAACAGTCACTGTTGACTTCCACATACTTGAGATGGATCCAACCTACAAAGCTATTCTGGGACGGCCCTATTTGGAAGCACTAGAGGCAGTCGCCTCCACCAATCACTAGTGTCTTAAATTCCCTCACAAGGGACAAGTGATTAAGGTGACGAGCATGCCCTTAGATCATCCATCTTCTCCACCACCACCCCTTGGGTTGCCAAACGAGCCAATTTTGACAATCTTGGATCTTCCAGAAATGAGTAGGCAACCCAGGCAAGTGTGGAGAAGGAAAAGAGAAGAAAATAAAACTATTGTTATAATGAAGATTTTGGGATACCAGGAGGGCCAAGGACTAGGCAAAGAACTGCAAGGCATAGTTGAGCCAATCAATCCAGTAAGGTTACAACCAAAGAGCGGGGTTGGATATGATGGAACGACAGCCAATGGTCAAAATCTCAAAAGCAAATACTTTTCAGGATGCTTACAAAAGTTTTTCATCAAGAAAGAAACCATTAAACTGGCTAAGAACAAGGAAGAACAAGAGCTGGAGCAAGACAAAAGAAGAAGAACTGACGACCCTGAAGATGACCTGTATCCTGAAATATCTCTTTTGTTTTCCACTGATGAAGAAGGGTCAAGCAATGAACCACTCCAGGCTGAACCACCTGTTGACCCACCTGAGGGTCATATTGCCAAACCGACTCGAGGAAACGTCCAACCAACTCCATGGGGGCCTTCCCTCATTATGTCATCTTTTGGGGCCGACGCCCCAACACACTGTGATGCTCCCCCCGGGCTTCTTGGCCCGATCCTTATTTCTAGGCCCTCAGGCCCAACTCATGGGCCCACGAACCCACTTGTTGATTTTGAGCCACCGAGCCCCTCTACTAAATCTGGGCCTTTGTGCCCATTTCCTCCAACTCTTGGGCCATCAAGCCCCTCTACTGAATCTGGGCCTTTGTGCCCATTTCCTCCAACTCTTGGGCCATCGAGCCCCTCTACTAAATTTGGGCCTTTGTGCCCATTTTCTCCAACTCTTGGGCCATCGAGCCCCTCTACTAAATCTGGGCCTTTGTGCCCATTTCCTCCAACTCTTGGGCCATCGAGCCCTTCTATTGAATCTGGGCCTTTGTGCCCATTTCCTCCAACTCTTGGGCCATCGAGCCCCTCTACTGAATCCGGGCCTCTGCACCCATTTCATCCAATTCTCGGGCCCTCAAACCCATCTCCTAAACCCGGGCCCTTGAGCCCGCATCCTCTTCTTATTGGGTCCATGAACCCACCTTCTTCCATGATCATCCGGCCTACTGGCCCATCATCTCTTTCTGTCAACATTGGGCCCGAAAGCCCCCTCTATCAAACATTACTCGAAGTCTTCCCCTCTTAATCAATATCTTCGCCTACTCTGACCCCCGTAGTTGATCTCAACCCAAATCGGGCACCTGAAGCCCATTCTGTCTTTATGTTTAGCACTCCCCAAAAAACAATGCCCTCCTCGAAACTGAAATTTCGATCGAGGAAACATCTCAACTTGCCTCGGAAGGGCATTCGACCCAAGGAGCCACCAGATCCTTGATTGACCTCCTTTGCCCTCCATCCTCTCCAATAAATTCTTCTCCATCCACCTCCTCTTCTTCCTCTTATTCTTCCTTAGGTTTAGTTTCTAATAAAAATAGAACAAAAATCAGAGGTAGAAGAGTTCCAGGAAGATACCTGCATCAGTTAGCTCAGAAGAGCTTAGAATGTGACAAGCTACCGGAGTATCTAATTCAGCTGAATGAAATCCGATATGAGGAGAAAAATAACATTGATCAAACTTTGGGGGTTTCTTCTACATCCAACAGAAGGCAATCAAGGGCTATGCAATTTCCGAACACCTTGCCCATCATCCTATCCCAATCTTTGACCCTATCCAATTAGAATTTCCCTATGAAGAATTGATGTCCGTTCGATCTTCCAATCTATGGACTTTATATTTTGACGGGTCATTAAACTCCCAAGGTAGAAGAATAGGGATTGTTCTTCTGTCACCCGAAGGTGTCACCATTCCACAGGCTTTTCAGCTTCATTTTTCAGCAACAAACAATATAGTTGAGTATGAAGCCTTGCTGGCCGGATTGGAGGCCGCCCACTTTTATGGTGTCACTAAACTAAGGGTGATCGGTGATAGTCAATTGATACTCCGCCAAGTGCTGGCCAAATACAGCACATCTCATCCCGGGCTCAAACCATACCAAGAACTCACCACCTGTTACGTCAAGCTATTCTCCAAACTCAAATTCATTCATGTTCCTCGTGCTCAAAATATTCTTGCCGATGCTCTCGCTTCCCTGGCATATTCACTATCTATCCCGCTAGGCAGACAGGTTAGGACGATCTATGTCCGCCGACGTACCATTCCGGCAGTAGAAGATGCACAATTCTTGAAAGTTAAAGCAGAATTTGAAAGGAAAGAGTACATTGAGCAAAAGGAGGAAGTATCTTTGGTCGAGTTGGAGGAACTAGAAGAGGGTGAGAAACCATGGTATCATGAGATTGCGAATTACTGTCAGGATCAAACATATCCACCAGGATCAACTGCTGAAGAGAAGAAAGCCATAAGAAGGGACTCCCAGAGATACACCATCTTAGGTGGAGTACTTTACAAAAGGAGCTTGGCCGGTGTTCTGTTAAGATGCGTAGATGAAGAGGAGGCTGAATTGGTGCTTGAAGAAGCACACTCCGGAGTATGTGGAGGCCATGTAAATGCCCAAGCCCTCGCCAAAAATATCATCAAACAAGGGTACTATTGGCCTGCTCTGGAAGAAGATTGCTCGATCTTTGTCCGGCACTGCCATCAATGTCAACTTCACGCCGACAAGATTCATTCTCCCGCATCTTCCCTTCACCTGATTCACGCCCCATGGCCCTTCGCTATGTGGGCTTTTGATGTTATCGGACCCCTCGGTGACCCAAACTCCACAAACAAAACCAAATCCTTCATCCTAACTGCAACGGAGTACTTCACCAAGTGGGCAGAAGCGGAAGCATATGTGGAGATCAAGGCATCAACAGTCTGCACCTTCATCAAGTGCAACATCATTGCCAGGTTCGGGATCCCAAGCGACATCATCACCGACAATGGACCACAATTCATCTCTCAGGAGCTGCGTGACCTTTGCAACAGGTATTGCATCAGATTGCATCATTCATCTCCATATTATCCTCAAGGCAACGGTCAAGCAGAAGCCACCAATAAGACCCTGATAAAGATCATTAAGAAGACTTGTAAGTCCAGCAAATTCGCAGACTAGCCAGATAAGCTAGTTGATGCTCTATGGGCCTACCGCACTTCTATTCGAACCCCAACGGGTCAGACCCCCTATGCCTTGGCATTTGGGATGGAGGCAGTAGTTCCATATGAAGTAATCACTCCTTTCCTCCGAGTCCAGATTGATCGAGATATCCCGATGGATGAACGCCAAGATTCTCTTCTCGCGCAAATCGAACTCTTGGATGAAAGGAGGCTGGCCGCTACCGAACATGCTAGATCTTACCAAAATAGACTTAAAAGATTTTATCAGAAGAGGGTGGTGGAGAGAAAATTTGAAGTCGGTGAGGTTGTGCTTAAAAGAATATTTGTTAAGCCGGGCGGTCCCCGCTCCAAACTTCAACCAAATTGGGAGGGTCCTTATGTAATTTCGGCTGTTTATCCCGGTAATTCATATAAGCTGACTAATGCAGAAGGAGAAGAACTAGTTCATCCCTGGAATGGCGTATACCTCAAAAAATACTTTCCTTAAAAAAAATCTATAAAATCCAAAAGTGTGAAGAATGATGATAACATCTAATGCTTGCTTGTTCGGTGCACCAACTTGTCACTTAGGAAAATAAGGATAGGCATCATGCTGCACACACTACACGCCTAGGTTTCGAAGTCCGATGACTGGAAGTCAGAGAGAAAGGTAGGCAACACTTGGCAAAAGAAGGTCAACCCTGTCCCATTCTCTTCTTATTTTGGTCCGGAATAGATGGAAGGGGTTAGAATGAGGAGTATCGAAAATGCCCATTGCCTTAGTTGGAAAATGACTCTGAAAGTCTGACTTCTCATTAAAAGAAAAAGGTGCCAAAAGATGGGCAATGACCCCTCAGGTCAGCGAAAGAATAGACCTGTCTGAATGTGTACCCACAAAAGCCCAAAAAGAAAAAGGCTCCAAAAGATGGGCAATGACCCCTCAGGTCAAAATCAAGCAAAAAAGAAAAAAGACCTGTCTGAATGTGGGCCATCAAAGAAAATGGGCTAGAAGGAAGGACCCGAAGAGGTCAAAACCCAAATGGGCAATATAGGTATTAGTAGAGAAACAAGTTCGACATCCCTGAATTCTACTAAGGACTTACCACCAATCATCTTCCTTCTTTAACCTCAAAGGATAGGGTTGACCGACTAGGTCCAAGAAGAGCCATAGCCTATCGAAGGCAGAAGGTCAGAAGATCTCGGACTAGGCACTTTCTTACACATGATGCCTACTCTTAACCCTTAGGTAACAATGAGAGGCACCTATGGCAAGCAAGGCAAAGGATGAGATGGTCGTTTCTTTCACACCAAACCAAAAAATAAAAACTTCAAAAACATAAAAAAAAATCTATAAAGTCAAAACTCTTAAAAATTAAATATTCAAAACACCAAAAAAAATCATAAAAATACCAAAATACCAAAAACATTATAAAACCATCAAAACCCAAATCAAAAATTTCAAAACACCTAAAAGTTTGCTTTCTAGACTGATTAGTTTTCTTTGCATTCATGTTTAATTTCAGTCTTGCATATTTTCTTTTATGCATACTTATGTTTTTCTGTTGTCTTTACCTTGATAAGGCCTATGTCCCTTGACAAAAGATCAAGGCAACTTTGCCCTCTCCTCGCAAGGGACTAAGCCAAAATAAAGTTCTAATATTTTCTCTCAAGTGGATGCAGGAATAGGAGAAGGCATGCCAGCTTCATATCCCCAGAAACTTAGAGGAAGCAAAAACAACAAAAAAAAATTAAAAAATTGAAAACCAAAACTGGACTACCCCGACCCCTATTAGGACTTGCATTTAGTATTGCATCTATCAAAATAAATAATATTTAAGACGTTGAAGACCTCAAGTCTAGAGGGGGCTGAGCCTGAGAACCCCTTCAACAAAATCAGTGAGGGCTCAGTCATTCCCTAGGCTTGCGGATAGGCCAAAGTTGAATATGCGGGGACGACGGTTTCTTCATAGATGTCCTGACCCGTTATAGTCAACCTATATCTTCAACTATTTTCTTATACTTATTTGTCTTTCTTTAAACCCAGCATGCATCATTTCATACACCATCATGCATCATCCCACCACAACCATTTCCTGTTTCCTAATCCTACCATAACCTCCTTCTAGTCACATCGTGAACCCTTTTAAAGATGGTCTTGATTTTTTCACAGAATCGGTTTCCACCATGTTTTAACAATGATTTCATCGAAACAAGAAGTTTTTCCTTGTCGAACTGAACCAGTATTGTTGAGTAAACCCCTATGAATTTGAAGAACCCAACCATGGTTGATTGGCTGTCTCCTCTTTACCTTTTGCAATTTACTTTTCAATGCATTTCTACCGAGTCCAGCACACCATGCAGTTCGGGTCCTGGTCGGTAACAATTCTCCCCCACGTGGGATTTTAGTTATTTACTTTCAGTACTGTTCTTCTCTTTAACCAATCAACCAGAGGAAAGGTTTCGATAAGACAAAGGGTAATCTCGGAGTCCGGTAAAGTTTTATTCCACTCAACTAGGCCAATGAGGGCGTCTCTAAATCTACACCTTGGCATCACCTTTTCAGTCCATTACCACTTCATTCCGCTACGCCTCATTACGCTTCGCTACATTCGCCTACGTTTCATTCATGTCACTCCCCTACAAAGCCGACGCCAAGGCGAGGCAAGCTGTAGACACGCAATTTTGGCCTAGTTGGAGAGCTTAAATTCTTGTTTTCGTGAAGTATATTTGAGTAACCTTTCGAGGGAACCAAGTTTTCCGGAAAAATCAAGTTTTTCGGCACATTTCGAAGTAGATTGATGGGGCGTTGACCAGGTCAACGCTCCCTGCTTATAGGGCACCTGGCGCCCTATAAACAGGGCACCAGGCGCCCTATAAACAGGGTGTCAGGCGCCCTACTGATGGGGCACCTGCATCCGTCCGACCGGCGGACGGAGTTGATGGGACAGTTCTGCAGATAAAGTTGCCCTCTTCTTGCCTATAAAACGACCCACATTTGGAAGGTTTAGGAGACACCAAGGGCGTCCCCCACCTCCTCTCGTCCACCACTACACATCCCAAGCTTTTCAACCCCCCTCAAAGCTCTCAAACCATCCCAAAACCATCTCCCAAAACCCAAAAAAATCATAGTTGCTTCTTGAAGGGATATTCCAGCAGAATGAAGTTACCCTCTTTTGTGCTGTAGAAAGACCCTCATATGAAGGTTTTTGGACACCCCAAGTCCGTCTCCCACCTCATCTCATCCACCACTATGAATCTAAGCCTTCATATCATCCTCTCAAGCCCTTAGAGTATCCCAAAATCTTTCCCCAAAAACCCAAAAACTTGCAGTTTCCTTCTTCAGAAATATGATTTTTCTCCAACTTTGAGGGCCTCTACACTCTATTTCTCTTACATCTAGTACCAAAACACTCTTCCATTAGCTTTACTTGAGTATTGGCTGCTTGAAGAAGTCCTTTTTCCGTCTTGAAGGTCTTCCTACACTCCGGGGCGACGCCGCGAAGAAGGGAAGAAAATCTGCTGAAGCCAGTCCCTGGTGCCCTATAAATACGGCGCTTTGACTTTGGTCAACGCGCCCCATCAAGGGGACACCTGCAGAAGGCGCCCCATATATGGGGCACTAGCAGGGGCAGACCCCGTTTTGCATTTTTTTGAGTTTAATTACCTTTTCGGTCGATCTTTTACTCCCCCCTTTCATTTTAACCCTCATTAACATGTCATTTAGCATGTATTGAGCCACTCATTTGCATTTTTCATGCATATTTAAACCTTCTAAATAGGGTTGGGATTTAGTCCCAATCCGGTCAGTTCCTTCCCTCTTGCGCGTTTACATTCGAATTTGAGCATGATACTACACTGTCACTAGAACTAATGGTCTTTTCAATTGTTTCTATGTTTTCTCATGGACATTTTTAGATAAATACGGCCGATGTAGAGCTTCAACCGGATCGAAGACAAAGGACTCACTTAGCTCTCTTCTTTCGGCCGGCTGAGAGAGGAGAACTCGGAACCTAACAATCTCCCCACTTTCAAAGGTACGACGGTCATTTTCATTTCTCCATTTCATCTCTTTTCATTCTACTATATTTTGGAGCCTTTGGCTCCTGGCGACCACACCCACTAACATCCCATCCACCAAGTCACCAAGGCGGGCGTAAGGGGCCGGGAGGGGGAGATCCACGGATGTCCCGTTTCGGGTGCTTACACCTTTTGGCGACCAATGGGAGCCGAATCACACATCCTATTTGCAAGATACGACTCGCGGAACACGTGCAGAGGAGAGAGAGTGTACCGCGCCCCCACTCCGCTTGAAAGGGGAGGGCACACCCTCAACCCGGGGTCACGCCCTGCGCGCCCTCAAACCGGGGGCACGTCCTGCGCGCCCCCAGTTCCTTTGAAAAGCGGGGTCGCGGTCAGTTTCTTTAAATCGCAAATTACCCTGATTAGCACCTTCTAAACCTGATTTTTGGAAGGTTTCCGGTGCTGATTTTTGATTATTTGTACCGCGCCCCTGGTTCGGGGGCGCGTTACGTATGTCAAGTCGATTTTTAGCAATTTCCGGAAGATTCTGTCATTTTTTAGCAGTGAGACGCGTAAAGCGCCCCCGCTTCCTTTGAAATAGGGGGGCGCACAGGCCGTGCCCCCGAACTGGGGGCGCGCCCTACGCGCCCTCGTCCACTTTGAAAAGCGGGGGCTCGGTCGGTCCAGTTTCCAGTTTTTGCGCCGACTTCATTCTCCTATAAATTGAGTGCCATTCTCAATGACCCAAGGTTAATCCCCCATGCCTAGCTCATCTAGAGGTCATCCAAGCTCTTCTCCAAAGCCGTCCCGATGTCCAAAGGTGATCCGACAATGAGAAATCGATCCCGAAGTGAAGGAAAAGGCTCAATACGGGCGTTCTTCATCAACCAACTTCATCGACTTCTTCAGAAAATCAGGAACTCTTTCTGCAAAAGTCTTAAACATATAAGTTGTTCCTTTCTTTGTCCTCTTTCATCTCCAACTGACGGAACTCGATTCTTACTTGCCGTTCGTTCGTGGCGATTGCTGCACCAAGGGCACACATCCAGGTTCTATTTTCCACATCCTCCCATTTTCATAATTTTTACAGACTTCTACAGGAGGATTCCAAAGAAATCATAAACATAGGAACTCTTCCACTCTGAGTCTTCTACCTACTCCAACAAATGTCACTCAATTCTGACATCGGGGTCGTCTGTAGCATCCTCTTCACCAAATTCGCGCTAGGAGGGTGCAAGGCAATCCGAACCGGCTTTCTTCAACCTACTCGGCTTCAACTCAAGTCGATCCATTCCATAAGCTTTCTCAACTCATTTAATTCAGTTTATTTACTGTTTTCAAGCATATTTCAGTTCATTTGCATCATTTTTACATAATCAAAAAATACAAAAAAAAGGGGTTAAGGCTCACCCCGAAGCCGGTGAGTCCAATTCCAATTGCTTCTTTCTTATATTCTCTCTACAGTTACTACACTTCCCATAGTTCTAATTATTTTATTTCACTTGGTTTATTGTTCTAGTTGCACAGGTTTATCAAGCTAGCATCGGTTGGAGACTCTTCTTCATTGGCCGGCCAAGGAAGAAGAAGGTTGAACTCATATCCCGATCTCCCACGCTAAGGTACACGGTCAAAACAACTCAATCTTGTTGTTATTCTATAAAGTGGAGCCCGCGGCTCCTGGCGACCACTTCTATACATATTCTAAGTTCATCTCCTCCTCACTCTCCTCCCACATGACCCAAACCATCTCCGGTGCTAGAGTGACGTCGTGAGATGAAAGTTCGGGGATCAATGTGAGTGTGGGACCGAGGTGAGGATCTTTACTGCTTTCCAAGTGTTTTCAATTCACTCCCTTTTTCCCATTTTCCATCTTTCACCTTCTCTTGAGGTGCCGATCCGGAACCCATTTTTGGAGTCGACAGCTTTTTGGCGACCATGGTGGGACAACCAATGTCTTCAACCGTGCTAGCTTGATTGATTCGTTCAACTAGTTGTTTTCCTATTTGGTTCCCGCGTGAACCGGCTTGTCCTTTACCTTTTCCATGATAATTTACTTTCAAACTTGCTGTTTACTCTTTCTTTAAGATTGTCCCCCATGTGGACTTGAGTTGCTTGTCTTTAATTTCAACCCAGTTCCCGCGTGAACCACTTTTCTTCTTATAAACCAGTTCCCGTGTGAACCACCTTTCTTTTCCAACTCGGTTCCCGCGTGAACCAACTTATTTTCAGATCAGTCCCTGTGTGGACCACCTCTTTACAGTACCTTTAGATTGGCCCCACATGGCCCTCTTTCTATTTTGTCAACTCTTACACCGGTTCCCGCGTGAACCACCTTTCTTTTCCAACTTGGTTCCCGTGTGAACCAACTTATTTTCAAATCGGTCCCCACATGAACCACCTCTTTACAGCACCTTCAGATTGGCCCCACGTGGCTCTCTTTTCATTTTGTCACCTTTTACACTGGTTCCCGCGTGAACCACCCCTTCTTCATTAAAACCGGTACCCGCGTGAACCAAACCCTTTCTAAACTGGTTCCCGCGTGAACCAACCCATTTTCAGATCGGTCCCCACGTCGACCACCCCTTAGCACCACTTTAGATTGGCCCCACGTGGCCCTCCTTTCCTTTTTCCAATCAAACAAACCGGTTCCCACGTGAACCACCTCTTTTCCTTTAAAAACCGGTTCCCGCGTGAACCACCAACCTTTTCAAAACCCGGCTCCCGCGTGAGCCACTTTTATTTTCAAATCGGTCCCCGCGTGGACCATAATTTTACCTTCATTTCAAATTTGTTCCCACTTGGACACTCCATCACAAGCCGGTTCCCGTGTGAACCTCCTTTTAGTTGCTAGTTTCTAGTTATTTGTTTTACTTTATCATTGCATGTCTTGCTTGCATTCACTTGTTTGATTTATTTAATAGCTTTCATTCATGTTTGCATATTGATTGCTTATTCTCCTTATACCCTCCATTTTTAATTTTTGCATTAGCTTTTGCATTGGGTACCAGACTTGTTCCGATCCGTAGGGCATTCGAGGAGGGGGCTCTCTCTCCCAACACACCCTCACCCTCCAAACACCTTATTGGTGGATTCTAACCTCTCTTCTAAGATATTCCTTCCTAGTTGATTTGGTTGTTTCCATCAAGGCCTCCGTAAGTCCCCATCCATGGAGTATTCCTCTCCACACGATTGGGCCGATTGTACCATTTCCCAAAACCCGAAGAACCCAAGTACCTACTTGTGGTGATTGAGTGATAACCTTAGATTGAAGCAATAAGAACCATACCCATTCGAGTGAACAATTGCTAACAATCTATCTAATCTAAGGTTTCAACCCAAAAATTGTCGAGTAGTCATTTTAAAACCTTGTTTGCATAACTTGCTTGCTCACAACAATTGAAAACAATCAAAAAAATTTCTTCTTTCAAAACACCTAAAAACAAAAAAAAATCCCTTTAATTTTTGTGTTCAACTTGCTTGTCAAACAACCAAAGTGAAACCAAATCAAATCAAACAAACAATCATAACCAAACAAAAATCCTCTTTGCAATTACACATTTCATTTGCTTTCTTTCAACCATTTTGTAAGAAAATTTGACAGGATGCCCATGACACTAAGGTCTGGAAGACACGTCGGGATGTTGGACGACTACGGCCAAGAAGATGAGTACGAGACGGGCCACTACGAGCTACAACAACCCATGGTCCAACCAGAGGGCCATGTCAACGCCGTCAGGGAGCCAGAAATTCAAAACCCTACTCATCAACCTGCTTCACTTAGCATGGAGCAACTCCTCCAGGGTCTATCTCTTCATCTAGACCCTGAATCCTTGACAAAGGGCAAGATGCCCACCAATCAAGATCCGGTCGAGGGGAATCAAGCCCCCTTACCACCTCAATCAGCAGTCAGGCCCCAAATCATCTCTTCTCCAGGGCAACCCTGACGTGTCTCCACTCACCCCGTTGTGGGGCATTCATTTAATTCTATGTCAGTTCCTGTTTCCAACCTACCTCTTCCAACTCAATCACCTAAACACTTTGCTCTCGTGGCTCAGGAATCCAGCCTCACCCAGGCATTAATGAACAAACTTAACCAGATGGACGAGCGCTTTGAAGAGATGAGGCACCGCCTCGATTTTAAAGCCATCCCTGAAATCTCTGTCTCATCCTTTCTAGTTCTACACCTTTCTCCTTCAGAGATACCAGTCTTTCAACGTTACAATGGGACTGGTAATCCTTTCAACCATTTAAAGAGCTTTCTCTACGACTCCGCATTCTGGAAAAATGACCACAAAGCTCTTGCCTTCCTATTCCGTCGGTCATTGGAAGGATCCGCCCTGGACTGGTTCTATTCTCTTGATTCCATTGAGGCGGCAGATTTCGACATCATCAAGGCAAAGTTTCTACAGATCTACAAGGATCGGGTGGGCCCAGCCTGCTCGATAACTGATTTAATTGCCGAAAGGATGAGGCCGGATGAGAACTTTGCCAGATTTGCTGATCGGTGGAGGAGAATGGCTGAGAGGCTAGTGGATACCATCTTAGAGGGGGAGCAGGTGAGGATGCTCATCGGGAACACCACGCCCAACCTTCGCAACCTCCTGATCATGCACCGCCCAACAACCATGAGTGAGTTGTGTGATAGTGCCCGCTACCTCCAAGCCCACTTTAAGGACGTATCCATGATCAACCCATTCGACACCAAGCCCCGTAACACTAGAAAGCCTACACCTATAGGACCCACCACCGAAGGGGTAGTAAACAATGAGAGCATCAATGCCATGGGTAACCAGGGTGGGTATCACAAAAGCCAATACCGTAACCCACCACCCAACCAACAATACCGCCCAGCTCCTCAGCCCCAGCAGCAACTTGCATACAACCGAGCACCACCACAGCAACCCACCTACAACCGAGCGCCCCAACAACCAAATGCCTACAACCGAGCGCCTCAACAACAACCTGTCTACAACCGACCACAACCATAACAACAAGCTTACAACCAAGTGCCACCACCAGCCAACCGACCTAGGAGGGGGGGACCTAAGAGAGAATACTACCCTCAACTGCCATTCTCCCTCACCGATATCTTTAATGCATTGATGGCGGAATAACAGTTGGAGCTTCCAAAGGAGAGAGAAGGATGGCCGGCTAATGTTGATACAACAAAGTACTGCGCTTATCATCGGTATCCCGGGCACACAGTGGATGTCTATTTCCAGTTCAAAGACTACATTCATGACCTCAATGATCAAGGGAACATTGACTGGGCACAGATGGGAGAATCTATTCAAGCAATGAAGGCACGTCAGAATCAACCACGGCGACAGCAAGCACAACAATAGCCCGGCCTGGGCATAGTCCAAGATCCACTCCCGGTACATGCACCCATACAAGCACCAGCACCAGCACAACCAAACCAACGACTCAGCCTCATCCACTCCGCCATCGAGGGGTCAACCCACCATTCCCAGGGTTGTCAGGTCGAAGATCAAATCACCTTCATGCCCGCCATACCAACCCCACCTACAAACCGCACCATACTCTCCATACCGAGAGCTGCCTCCAGCCCACAAACTACCCAAACACCACTACCCTCATCAACCATTAACCCTCCACGGCGCCTAATCATTAGACTTCCGCCAACCTCCCAACCAGCACCCCAACCATCACCCCAACCTAACCCACCAACCACCATTAATCCTCCGCGGTGTCTAATCATTAGACCGCCACCAACACCCCAGACATCACCTAACCTACCAATCACTGCCACTCCACGACCCCTTATCATTAGACCATCACCACCAACACCCCAACCATCACCCAACATACCGACCTCTACCACTCCACGACCCCTCATCATTAGACCCTAACCACCAACACCCCAACCATCACCCAACATACCGGCCTTCACCAATCCACGACCCCTCATCATCCGATCCTCACCACCCCTACCTACCACGGGCTCCTCAACATACCATTCAACCCTACCATCACCATCATCACCACTCCCCCCAACCATGCTGGCGCCGGTACTTCATAGCGGGAGGATGTTCCAAAGGGTCTTCCCCCAGGCCAGGATGCAACCACAGGAGCAAGTAGAAGAGGAGGTAGTGGAAGAACCGTTGCCTGGCACGGCATATGACTTATTGAAGTACTTGGACAAAATGCCGGCACGGATTTCAATTCTGGAGCTGATAAAGAGGTCGAAGAACCATCAGGACATTCTACAACAATACTTGCAGCGGGTCATGGTCAATGA
Organism: Cryptocoryne crispatula var. balansae; assembly: GCA_036172225.1. Taxonomy (NCBI): domain Eukaryota; kingdom Viridiplantae; phylum Streptophyta; class Magnoliopsida; order Alismatales; family Araceae; genus Cryptocoryne; species Cryptocoryne crispatula. The sequence continues at coordinate 28,461,400 of CM069922.1, forward strand.
GGACCTCCCGCCCGAGAAGATCATTACTGTCCTGACCCCGAGGAGTGAACATCCGGCACTCACATTTACACAGGAGGAGTTGGCATGGCCAGAGATCAGAAAGTACGCCTTGCGCGTTGCAGTAGTCATCAGAGGCATGGAGATTAAGTCCTGCTTGATTGACACCGGAGCATCTATAAATGTCATGCTGCCAGAAATATTGCAACTTTGCGGCATCTCCGATTAAGAAATCGAGCCTTATACCGTCACGGTGACAGCCTATGACAACTCCCGGAAGCCGGCACAAGGGGTGGTTACGTTGGAAGTAGGGCTCGGGCCGTGTGCTGTCACCACCGAGTTTCATGTTCTAGAACTGGACCCTACATTCAAAGCTATTTTGGGATGCCCGTACCTTGAGGCAATAGGAGCTGTTGCCTCCACTAATCATCAGTTTTTGAAGTTCCCATACAAGGGCCAGGTGATTAAAGTAACCAACATCCCCATTCTAAATGATGTAGATGACCCCTCTTCTGCACTTCCAATATCAAAATTTGTCCAGCCGTTGGTTTCCACTACAGAGCTGCCCGAGGTCATGATGTTAACGACGCCTCTAGATACAGTTGCATGGCGGATGATGAAAGGGATGGGCTATCAGCCAGGAAAGGGGTTGGGAAAGGAGCTGCAAGGGGTTGTGCACCCCATTAAAGCCGAACAAAGACCAAAGAGACACGGGCTTGGCTATGAGCCCAATTTCACTTCGAGGATGGTCTATCGGCCAAAAAATGCCATGGGACTCCAAAAATTCTTTATCAAAGGGGAGACCATGATGATGGCCGAGGACAAAGAAGAACCAGTCAAGAGGAAGAAGGCACCAGAGCAAGAGAAGGAAGTGGACAACCGGGGTTCATCTCTGGCTTGGTTGTTCATAGAGGAGGAAGAACCAGTCGAGGGCAAGTCCATCTCAAAACAACTTGTCCACTTGAACCCACCTCCAAACAACATCCCGTGTGAGCCATATCCTACGGTCACGTATTTCAAAATCCTCACTCTATCCCTCTTGGATTCGCTTGATGTCTAGCCCGATTCCTACTTCTGGGCCAAAATGGCCACCTGAACTGATCATTGGGCCTGAGAGCCCATTCAAATCTTCTTACTCTACTGGGCTTCTATGCCCTGCGCGCCCTCAAACTGGGGGCACGTCCTACGTGTAAGGAATCAATCTAAGTATTTAAAATATTTTTGATTCCTTGAATCCATGGTCTTAGCCTTTATTGAAACCAAAACGACAAAATCGGGAATCGATTAAGATGGAGATCGAATAAACCTTCTTGGGATTTCAAAAATCCCTCACCAGAGATGAAGAGTGGATGTTCCTTGCTGCTTCAAACCGTTCAAGTGGATGGCCTCTAGCGGTATCTGTAGACACGCCAAATTCGCCTAATTCAGAGCATAAAACTCATGTTTTATAGGGTAACATGTATGATTGACCTTATAATGATGTCGGGTCTTTTAAAGTTGATTTGGGGCTTCGCCAAACGAAATCGGATGTTTTCTGACGTTTTCCGTAGAAAGCCGTAATTTCCGAGCGAAAGCCACACGTAAATCGTGTAAACACGGAAGTTGGCTGAATGACCAATGCCTAATGATCATGCATTGAAGGTTATTGTCATATTCACACTCCAGACAAGTTTTGTTGCATTCCGTGCCTTTCCGATTTGCCGTCGAAGTCATTTTGACCTATATCGGACCTTCTGTTCACTACCCTAACTTCCGGAAACAATTCTGAAGTTTTGGAGGGTGTTATGGCTGATCCTATGCAATATAAAGCTTCTTTGGCCTGTTATCTTTCCAACGCAACAAACGGCGTCGAATTCCGAGTTCGGGAGTGTTCGCAATGGCTTCCGGAAGAAGGATGCGCGAAACCAGTCCCATGCGCCCGGGTTCCTGGTCACATGCGCCCGGGACCTAGGGCACGTGCCCATGTGCCCTACCAGTGAGGCACGTGACCTTGTGCCCTCACTTGAGGGCACATGTGCCCCACCTTTGAGGCACGAGGGACCCAGTTTTTCACCGGGACTCTACCACTAACCGACGATTTGATAAGAATAAATTTTTCGAGATTTGTGCCCATGCGCCCTCACTGGGGGGCACATGCGCCCTGGGGTGGGGCGCAAGGCCCCTATTTTTTAGTCCAGATGATGCCGTTCGTTCTCCTATAAATTAACTCTGATTCTGGTCATTCCAAAGGCATGAGCACGACCTCCCAGGCATCTCAAGACGTCCAACCACCCTCCTGCATTGATTTTGTGATTTTTAGAGAGAGAATTTCGAGTTTTTAGAGAGAGAAAAGTCGTTTCAAGAGAGAGGAAGGCTGTTCTGCAGGTGATCTACCAAGTCTCTCTTCTTCGGCCTTTACATTAGTGTGTGGACGTCTTCTGCCAGTGCTCTCTTCATCAAAGTTCTTCCTCTCCAAGTCTTCTTGAGTTCCCAATCGACGTCACTTGATTCCGAGGTCGGGGCTGGTCGTGATGAGCGCAAAAGAAAAGTCGCGCCTGGCAGATCCTGGACTGCTGCTCGGCTTTTTCGACAACACAGATTTGGCTATATCTTTCTCTATTCAACTCAGAATATTTCAGTTCTTTTTCCTATCTCTTGGTTTAGTGATTCTCCATCCTCCTATCATTTTTTCCATTTTTTTGCATTACTTTTACTCTGTTATTCCGAAAATAAAAAAAGGGGTTAGAGATAACCCGAATCCGGTCAGTTTCTAGTCAATTGTGTGTTTTTATGTTATTCTCTTTACATATACTCCACTTTGTCTAGTTCTAATAGTCTCTTTCACTTGTTTGTTTTTCTAGTTGCACAGAATATCAAGCACCCACCGCATTGAGTACTCTTCTTCATCAGCCGGCCGAAGAAGGAGAAGCTTTAACTCACATTCTTCACGCTAAGGTACACACGGTCAATTTTAATTCTATAAATCGGAACCCATGGTTCCAGGCGACCACGTTTATTTCTTCTCACCCTCCTCCCACATGACCCGAACCGTCTCTTTGGTGATCAAGCGACACCAAGGGATGAAAGTTCGGGGATCAATGTGAGTGTGGGACCGAGGTGAGAGTTGCTTTCCGATGTTTTTATTCCTTTCTTTTCTCATCCCCTCTTGAGGTGACGATCTGGATTCACGGACTTCCCTGAAAAGGAGAGGACCCCGTCGAATTTTCAGAGTCGACAGTATCCACACGAATTTCTTCTAAGGACTGGTTCTCCTTCGCTCCAAGCTCGAAAACTCTACCAGAACGGAGTTAGACCATGCGGGGACTCCTTCTAGAGAAGAGAGGAGAGAGGGAGGCTTCCAAGGACGTTCTCCAACCCTTTGGCTTGATAGGGTTTAGCTTCTTAAGCATATTATATATAGAAGATGCAATTTTTCACAAAAACCCAAATCTTCTATATATTTACATCCTTGCCCCTGTCCTTAGAATTAGTTCTAATGTGTGTGACCCACTAGGCCCAATAGTCAATTTGGTTGAAGCCAAATTTAAAAAGAACAATTCTTTAAATTAAATCAAATCTATTATCTAATAACAGATTTGACGGCTTTCCGATCATAAAGGGTACAAGCCACATCCTATGATCCCAAATGACTTTGGGGAGTTAAATAACATCCATTGAGCCTTTCCATCATCAATTACAACATGGATATAAACCCTCGTCCAAGCAATGTCCCGGTCGGTCAGAGGTTCGGCACTGACTGTCAACCCCTTTAATAATTCGACTCTATGAAATCTTGTAGTATGGAATGGATCAACTGGAAAACTCTTTTTCCAATTATCCTATCTACCTTGGACAAGGATTTTAGAGTACTATCCATAGAACATTCTCTCTCTCCTACCGAGAGTGAACGATCCCTTATTGTCCGCTCAATTGCCTCCACCAGGTTTCCCATATACCCAATCCATTAACTATATAGGATCACAATACTAAGTGATCCATAAGTCAATAGTCAAAGTACATGGTACGCTTGGCAAGACATCTTTGGCGACTCAGGTCAAAGATCCAACCGTGCAACCGTGATGATAGAATACCCTGATCGACAGTTCGATAAGATACCATTCAAGGATTCTATACTGGTCAGTTCAGTGAACTCATTCCTCTAATGAGCACCTGTACATGTATCTCAGTGTCCCACACTGATGACCAATGAGATCGGTCATCCTCATCATATGAGAAGATATTATATACACTAGTCTTATCGGATCCTTGATGTCCCATCTCAAGGATCCTACGACTAGGAACAATTTAGATCACATGCTTCTAGATGATTGATCTCATTATCATGATCTCATCATGATCCAATCATCATTTCATGCAATTTAGGACTTCATTACAATAAATGCATCTAGATAATGCAAGTAATGAGGGCAATGCCATTAATATTGAATAAGATATTACAAGAAATGTAAAATCATATCACATATGATTGGCTTGTAGGGTATACATTTCCATCAATATCCCACTTTCACTAAAGCCAATCACCCACATGTCTGATCCCCATCAGCTCAAGGTGACCCTCAAACACACTTTGAGTCAGAGCCTTAGTTAGTGGATCTGTAATGTTATTTTCAGAAGATACTCTATCTATAGCTATATCTCCTCTAGCTGCAATCTCTTTGATCAAGTGATAACGCAGCAGAATGTGCTTTAACTTCTGATGAGACCTCGGCTCCTTTGCTTGTGCAATAGCTCCATTGTTATCACAAAACAATGGAACTGGATCAGAGATGGAGGGAACAACTCCAAGGTCTGAAATGAACTTCTTCATCCATACAGCTTCTTTGGCAGCTTCAGCAGCAGCAATATATTCCGCTTCAGTTGTAGAATCTACAGTGGTTGCTTGCTTGGAACTCTTCCAGCTCACTGCACCACCATTCAGGGTAAATACATACCCTGACGTTGACTTGCTATCATCTTTGTCTGACTGGAAACTCGAGTCTGTGAAACCTCTAAGTACCAAGTCGGCTCCTCCATATACCAGAAATGCATCCTTTGTTCTTCTCAAGTACTTAAGGATGCATTTCACAGCAATCCAGTGACTATCACCTGGATTTGCCTGATATCTGCTCGTAACACTTAGAGCATGTGCCACATCAGGCCGTGTACATATCATAGCATACATGATAGACCCTATGGCAGAGGCATAAGGTACTCTACTCATGTGCTCTCTTTCTTTAGGAGTTTTAGGGGACATCTCCTTAGAAAGTGTAACTCCATGTCTCATAGGTAAGAGACCTCTTTTGGAGTTTTCCATGCCAAACCTTTTGACAATGGTTTCTATGTACATTGATTGGGTCAAGCCGAGCATCCTCCTTGATCTATCTCTATAGATCTTTACCTCTAACACAAAGGATGCATCACCCAAATCCTTCATGGAGAAGTTCTTAGACAACTAGGCTTTAACTGATGATAACATACCTACATCATTCCCAATGAGTAGTTTGTCATCCACATATAAGATCAAGAAGACAATAGCACTCCCACTAACCTTCTTATACACACATGGCTCATCTTCGTTCTGAACGAAGTCATAAGATTTGATCGTCTCATCAAACCTTTTATTCTAGGTCTGGGAAGCTTGTTTTAGTCCATAAATTGACCTTAACAACTTGCATACTTTGTTTGGATGCTCTTGGGATTCAAATCCCTGAGGTTGTATCATATACACCTCTTCCTTAAGACTACCATTGAGGAATGCTGTTTTAACATCCATTTGCCATATTTCATAATCATAGTATGTTGTAATTGCAAGAAAATTCTGAATGGATTTAACCATAGCAATTGGTGAAAAGGTTTCGTCATAGTCAACACATTGCCTTTGACGATATCCTTTAGCAACCAATCTTGCTTTGAAGGTCTCCACCTTCCCATCTACTCCAATTTTCCTTTTATAGATCCATTTACACCCAATAGGTATAACATCTTTAGGTGGATCTACCAAGTTCTAAACTTGGTTGGAATACATGGAGTCCATTTCGGATTTCATTGCTAATTTCCATTCCTTAGAATCAATATCAGATATTGCCTCTTCATAGGTCTTAGGATCATCATCCTCAATATATTGCACCTGCCTCCTTCCATCAGAGATATGTCCCACATATCTATCAGGTTGGATGGGCACACGTGTAGACCTACGAGGTACCTGTGTATCATCCTTATCAAGTACCCTAGCAGAAGTGTCCTCTATTTGTGGATCTGGAACCTCTTCCAATTCTACCACGCTCCCACTGTCTTTCTTAAGGAGGAACTCTTCCTCTAGGAATACAGCTCTTTTAGCAATAATAACCTTTTGGTCATCAGGGTGGTAGAAGTAGTATCCATAAGTCTCCTTAGGATACCCCACAAATCTACACTTCTCAGTCTTAGATTCCAACTTATCAGGGTTATGCCTCTTTACGTGAGCTAAGCAACCCCAGACCTTAACATGCTTAAGGTCAGGCTTTTTCCCTTTCCATATCCCATATGGAGTAGATGGAACAGACTTGGATCGTACTTTGTTCAAGATATATGCGGCAGTTTCAAGTGCATATCCCCAAAGAGACAAATGTAACTTAGCGAAAGATGTCATTGCCCGTACCATGTCTAACAATGTACGGTTTCTCCTTTCAGCTACTCCATTAAGCTGAGAAGTGTATAGAGGTGTCCTTTGGGATAATATCCCATTGTCCTTCATGGACTGTGTGAATTCAGTACTTATGTATTCTCCTCCTCGATCTGATCAAAGAGTCTTTATACTCTTTCCTAGTTGCTTCGCTACTTTATTCTTATATTCTTGAAATTTCTCAAAGGCTTCAAATTTGTACTTCATTAAGTACACATACCTATACCTAGAGAAATCATCAATGAAAGTAATGAAGTAAGAATATCCTCCTTTAGCTTGAGTTGACATAGGGCCACATACATATGAATGTATGAGTTCCAACAACTCAGTAGCTCTCTCTCCATGTCCACTAAATGAAGAGTTGGTCATCTTTCCGATGAGGCAAGACTCACAAGTGGGCAATGATTCAAAATCATTTACCTTTATGCATCCATCCTTATAGAGCCTTTTAAGTCTTTCCTCATTGATATGACCAAGTCTATGGTGCCATAATAAGGTTTGATCTATATCAAATCTTTTCCTCTCTAGAGGTGCATTCACACACATTATTGGAGCATGCATATCTAATATATACAAACCATTAATCAAACATCCATTGGCAAACAATTTACCATTCATAGTTATGGAACAACTTCCATTTCCAAAGCTCACAATAAATCCACATTTATTTAAGCATGAAATAGAAACAATGTTCTTAACTATTGAAGGAACATAATAGCAACTATCTAATAGTAGGACATCTCCTGAAGGTAACTTGAGGTGAGCTTGTCCCATGGCCAATGCTGCAACCTTTGCACCATTCCCCATGTGCAAATCAACCTCTCCTCTTTGCAACCTTCTACTACTTGTCAACACCTGCAAGTCATTGCAGATATGAGATGCACATCCAGTATCCAATACCCATGATGTAGATCTATAAGACAAATTGACATCAATGAGAAAAATACCTGAAGCTTCTCCAAACTTTCCTTTTGCCTTTTCTACAAGGTACAACTTGCAGTTCCTCTTCCAGTGGCCATCTTTATGGCAATGGAAGCATTGTCCTTTGTCCTTCTTGGGCTCTGTCTTCTTGACTACTTTCTTGACTTTAGCTTTGCCTTTCTTCCCCATTTGATTAGCCTTCCTTTTCTTGTTGGTCTTACCAAAAAGTAGCACAGGAGGTTTCCCATTGTTCATAGTTCCTTCAGCAGTCTTCAACATATTCAGAAGCTCTGCTAGAGAGCAATCTAACTTATTCATGTTGAAGTTCATTATGAACTGGGATAAAAAGGATGGTAAATATTGGAGGATAAGGTCAACTGACAACTCCTTGTTCATAGAGAAACCAAGCTCAGCTAACCTTTCCACCCACTCTATCATTTTAAGAACGTGTGTCTGCACAGACGTTCCCTCAGACATCCTTGTCCTGAACAGATTCTTAGATATCTCATATCTCTCTGTCCGACAATGTGCTCAAAATAGCTCCTCAAGATGAGCCAATATGGATATTGCATCCATCTTTTCATGTTGCCTCTGCAACTCATTGCTCATAGAGGCTAACATGTAGTACTGGACAAGTGATGCATCCTCTTTGTGCTTCTGGAAGGTGACGATCACATCATCACTAGCATCATCAGATGGTTCATCTGGCAATGGCTTCTCAAGCACGTAGGCTATTCGCTCAGCAGTGAGAACAATTCTCAAATTTATGAGCCAGTCAGAGAAGTTAGGACCAGTGAGCCTGTTGGCATCAAGTATGCCGCGCAACGGGTGGTTCGCCATTGAAATCTACAAGGAAATATATTAAAATAAGATAACATTGCAAATATTCATTAAAACTATGATAAGGTATTTTATCTTAATTTTATGCTCCCACTAATTTCGTCGAATTTGCATAACCCTCAACATGCAAAGACAGGACATCTCGATGATGTCCTAGTGGGGACTAAGATCCTATTAACCTTATGGTGATGACTTTGTGGTAGCACAACAAATCACCCCATACTTAATATGTAGGCAACTCTTGCCAATTGTAACTATTACAATTCTTAGTCATGTTTAGCCTCTAGAGTTATGATCTTGTGGTAGCACAACAAATCATGTACTCTAGTTAGGTCAAATCCACTTGCTACGTTATGAGAATAGATTCTTCACATAGCCCTTGTGGTAGCACAACAAAGCTATGTAAGTGATCTACCTCAAGGTTCGGTTAATAAACTTGGCCATGGTCACCAATCCCTTGCTGAATGAGCCTTGTGGTAGCACAACAAACCCATCCAGTCTAAGATTATCTCACCAAAGCCATAGCAATGGAAGGCTACGCGATTCATTCTTAATGTCCCGCACTAATCAACCTAATTTGAAATAAAGAGGGATTTTATTTTATTTTAGTCTCATCAGCATATGTGCTATATCTATATCTAAGTATACCTTTGGAATATCATATATGTAAGGTATAAGTAGAAGCACACAACCACATATCTAATATGCATAAAGAAAATAGGTGATCATGGACTTATCCCTAAGCATGCACCATAAACACCCTTAAAGGTGCATAATTAAAAGGCTTGCATCATATGTTAGAATTGGCATGTCTCCACTTCAGAAACTTCTTCTCCAAGTGGTCCTCGCTCTCACCATCTCCCATGAGCCGTCTTCTTGTCATTACAAGTGGTTCGGGGTATGCAAACCCAATGAATATACATCACATTATAAGAAACCTTGGCTTTGACCAAGGGGAGTACAAACATTGGGGAAAGATAGAATTTACAATCAGATTCTAGAGAGAGAGAGGAGGCACACACAGGCCCCAATTAATTACATAACCAAATAAATAACCAATGAAAAATAATTGAAACTAAGTCCATGATCACCATCCACACACACAAGAAAATCATCACATGACCAAAGTACGCATACGTGGTAATTATATGATATAACTTTTATATCATAAAATTATAGAATATAGTTTTTGAAATTCTCAATTCCATGCTCAGCGTATTTATCATGAAATAAATAGCATAAAAATGCATAAACAATATACATGCATTAAGATGAGTCCATTCATGCATATAATCACATCTATGCATTCCCAAACTTGTGCAAACCACAGAAATAATGATATAAATATAAAACTGTCAAATCATATTTTCCATAATTAAATTAATCATTATATACACTAATTTTGATCTTAAAACAATTTCAAGATCAAAAAGAGAGCATAATTTGACAATAGGGATAAATATCATTCAATAAGACATTAAACACTTCAATGTCTCATTAAATAATATCTGCAATTTTTTATAAATTTTTCAGAATTTTTCCCGAATTTATTACATTTTATTTCATTTCTAAACAAATTAAAAATGAAATAAAAAAATAAACCCCCGGACCGGGCCCGGTCAGACCGGCCAGGTCCAGTGCCGGCCGGATCCGAATCCGGGTCAAACCCGGATTCGCCGACTGGACCGCCGGGTCCGAATAGAACCCGGCGGATTCTTCTCTCCCGCCCGATAAGGGCGGCGAGAGCGCGATGCCCTAATTCGAACACGAATTTCGGCTCAGATTTGAAGGTCCAAACGGAGTAGTAAAAATCTGTAAAAATAGGATTTAGAATCCTTAGAGTATCATGAAACCATTGGGATAAGTTTCGTCCTTCGAAAAAATCTTTGTAAGGAGAAATACTCGGTGGAAGTTGCTGCTTTCGCGGATACCATATCCGACGGAAAAAGAAGGAGTTCTCCCTCTAGGAGAGACGATCAAGGCTAAAACTTGAAAAGAAACTTAAGGTAAGTCTATTACCTATCTTCTAAACACTTTAGAAAGTTTTCCTTGTCCCCATAGAAGGAGAAATCCAAACTTCCCAAAATCCGGGTGACTGCTCAATCGTGACAGAAACCCCGAATCTCAAGGACTCTAACAAACTCTACAGAGGTCTAAAAAACAATATGACTGCAGATTTCGAAAGCCCTATGTCACGAGATTATCATGGAGCAAACCAATTTTAATATCGTATCACATACGAAGCATGGTTACTCCACAAAAATCAAGGTTTACACAATTTTGGGAAAACCGAAAAACACATGAAATCACTCAAAATCGATTTTGATTTCAACCAAGGCTTCAACCTGGCTCTAATACCACTGTAAGGAATCAATCTAAGTATTTAAAATATTTTTCATTCTTTGAATCCATGGTTTTAGCCTTTATTGAAACCAAAATGACAAAATCGGGAACCGATTAAGAAGGAGATCGAATATACCTTCTTGGGATTTGAAAAATCCCTCACCATAGATGAAGAGTGGATGTTCCTTGCTGCTTCAAACCGTTCAAGTGGACGGCCTCTAGCGGTATCCACACGAACTTCTTCTAAGGACCGGTTCTCCTTCGCTCCAAGCTCGAAAACTCTACCAGAACGGAGTTGGACCATGCGGGGACTCCTTCTAGAGAAGAGAGGAGAGAGGGAGGCTGCCAAGGACGTTCTCCAACCCTTTGTCTTGATAGGGTTTAGCTTCTTAAGCATATTATATATAGAAGATGCAATTTTTTACAAAAACCCAAATCTTCTATATATTTACATCATTGCCCCTGTCCTTAGAATTAGTTCTAATGTGTGTGACCCACTAGGCCCAATAGTCAATTTTGTTGAAGCCAAATTTAAAAAGAACAATTCTTTTAAATTAAATCAAATCTATTATCTAATAACAGATTTAACGGCTTTCCGATCATAAAGGGTACAAGACACATCCTATGATCACAAATGACTTTGGGGAGTTAAATAACATCCATTGAGCCTTTCCATCATCAATTACCACACGGATATAAACCCTCGTCCAAGCAATGTCCCGGTCGGTAAGAGGTTTGGCACTGACTGTCAACCCCTTTAATAATCTGACTTTATGAAATCTTGTACTCTGGAATGGATCAACTGGAAAACTCTTTTTCCAATTATCCTATCTACCTTGGCCAAGGATTTTAGAGTACTATCCATAGGACATTCTCTCTCTCCTACCGAGAGTGAATGATCCCTTATTGTCCGCTCAATTGCCTCCACTAGGTTTCCCATATACCCAATCTATTAACTATATAGGATCACAATACTAAGTGATCCATAAGTCAATAGTCAAAGTACATGGTACACTTGGCAAGACATCTTTGGCGACTCAGGTCAAAGATCCAACCATGCAACCGTGATGATAGAATACCCTGATCGACAGTTCGGTAAGATACCATTCAAGGATTCTATACTGGTCAGTTCAGTGAACTCGTTCCTCTAATGAGCACCTGTACATGTATCTTAGTGTCCCACACTGATGACCAATGAGATCGGTCATCCTCATCATATGAGAAAATATCATATACACTAGTCTTATCGGATCCTTGATGTCCCATCCCAAGGATCCTACGACTAGGAACAATTTAGAACACATGCTTCTAGATGATTGATCTCATTATCATGATCTCATCATGATCCAATCATCATTGCATGCAATTTATGACTTCATTACAATAAACGCATCTAGATAGTGCAAGTAATGAGGACAATGCCATTAATATTGAATAAGATATTACAAGAAATGTTAAACTATATCACATATGATTGGCTTGTAGGGCATACATTTCCATCACTGCGCGCCCCCGGTTCCTTTGAAAAGCGGGGGCGCGGTCAGTTTCTTTAAATCATAAATTACCCTGATTAGCACCTTATAAACCTGATTTTTGGAAGGTTTCCGGCACTGATTTTTGATTATTTGTACCGCACCCCCGGTTCGGGGGCGCACCACGTATGTCAAGTCGATTTTTATCAATTTCCGGAAGATTCCGTCGATTTTTAGTGGTGAGACGCGTAACGCGCCCCCTCTCCCTTTGAAATAGGGGGGCGCACAGACCGCGCCCCCGAAGTGGGGGCGCGCCCTATGCACCCTTGGTTTGAGGGCGCGCCCTGCGCACCCTCGTCCACTTTGAAAAGCGGGGGCGCGGTCGGTCCAGTTTCCATTTTTTGCACCGGCTTCCTTCCCCTATAAATTGAGGGCCATTCTCAATGACCCAAGGTTAATCCCCCATGCCTAGCTCATCCAGAGGTCATCCAAGCTCTTCTCCAAAGCCGTCCCGACGTCCAAAGGCGATCCAACATTGTGAAATCGATCCCGAAGTGAAGGAAAAGGCTCAATCCGGGCGTTCTGCATCAACCAACTTCATTGACTTCTGCAGAAAATATGAAACTCCTTATACAAAAGTCTTAAACATAAAAGTTGTTCCTCTTTTCGTCCTATTTGATCTCAAGCTGACGGCACTCGATTCTGACTTGCCATTCGTTCGTGGCGATTTCTGCACCAAGGGCGCGCATCCAGGTTCTGTTTCCACATCCGCCCACTTTCATAATTTTTACAGACTTCTACAGGAGGATTCCAGAGAAATCATCAACATAGGAACTATTCCTCTCTGAGTCCTATGCCTACTCCAACAAATTTTACTCGATTATGACATTGGGGTCGTCTGTAGCATCCTCTGTACCAAAGTCGTGCCAGGAGGGTGCAAGGCAACCCGAACTGGCTTTCTTCAACCTACTCGACTTCAACTCAAGCCGATCCATTCCATAAGCTTTCTCAACTCATTTAATTCAGTTTATTTACTGTTTTCAAGCATATTTTAGTTCATTTGCATCATATTTACATAATCAAAAAATACAAAAAAAAAAGTGGTTAAGGCTCACCCCGAAGCCGGTGAGTCCAATTCCAATTGCTTCTTTCTTATATTCTCTCTACAGTTACTACACTTCCCATAGTTCTAATCATTTTCTTTCACTTGGTTTATTGTTCTAGTTGCACAGGTTTATCAAGCTAGCATTGGTTGGAGACTCTTCTTCATCGGCCAGCCGAGGAAGAAGAAGGTTGAACCCATATCCCGATCTCCCGCGCTAAGGTACACGGTCAAAACAACTCAATCTTGTTGTTATTCTAAAAAACGGAGCCCGCGGCTCCTGGCGACCACTTCTATACATATTCTAAGTTCATCTCCTCCTCACTCTCCTCCCACATGACCCGAACCATCTCCGGTGCTCGAGCGACGCCATGAGATGAAAGTTCGGGGATCAATGTGAGTGTGGGACCAAGGTGAGGATCTTTACTTCTTTCCGAGTGTTTTCAATTCACTCCCTTTTTCCCATTTTCCATCTTTCACCTTCTCTTGAGGTGAGGATCCAGAACCCGTTTCTGGAGTTGACAACACGGTGGGATTAGAAAACACGGTGAGATTAGAAAAGATCAGAATTGGGGTATACGATGGGAGAATATTCCTAGTAGGGTTCAGAGATATCCCAACGGAGTAGAAGATCATGAATGGATGTATGCAATGATAATGCAAAATACAATGCAACTAATACTACATGATGCATGATAGGCTTAAGAAAACCAAAACAAGACTTGTTTTGTTTAGCAATTAGGTGTGGATATAGATTGTCTATGAGGTCAAGATACCTATTCGGGAACCATCGTCCCTCACAGCACAACTTTGGCTTATCCGTGAGTATCAGAGATGATCCGACCATCGTAAATTTTGATGAAGGGGATCTTAGGTCAAGTCTTCTCTGCACTCACGGTCTTCAACAATAATGCATAGAATAATAATACATGACTAATGACTTATATGTTAACCGGCAAGCTATGGGGGTTTCCCATGTCCATTCTTCTATTTTTGTGAGCAATTCTTGTCATTCATCAAAATGCTAGTCCCGAATGGACAAAGATGTCCACTCGACCTCAATTTAACAAAAAATTTTCTAATTTTTTCTGATTTTTTTTGAATTTTTTGGAATTTTTGTTAAATTTTCAAAGAATTTGACCGAACACGCTCCCAAACCAGGGGCGCGGCCACCACGGCAAGAGCCAGTAGGAGTAGAGTCAGAGCCACACGAGTGATGGCATTAGCGGACAGAACGAGGCGGCTATGGTGGCATTAGCGGACACGGCTTCCATGCCTCCTCTAAGTGGTCAGTCCCCTAGAGTAGGTGACAGTGGTAGCAGACTTTAGCTTTTCTAGTGTTGTAGCTACTTTTCTTTTTTGTTGTAGCACTTGATGGTGTAATCAGATCTTTATTTGTTTGCTTCAATGTTGTTTAATCTGCTTGACATTTCTCGAAAAGATAGTCAGTATCGCGTTCTGGCTTGGCCCCTTGCGGGTTTGTCAAGGGGCGAAGCCTTCTAAAGGATGGCAAACAATAATAAAATTAAATAATAGATGTAGGTTAAGAAACATACCTGCCGGCGAGATCTTCCCCCCTCCTTGACTCATGTTTCTTTTTTGAAATACTCAATAAAGGGGTTAGATCTGCTCTATGGCTTACCCCCTTGCTTATTGTCATCCTACATTGTTTGTTTGTCAAGGGGGTAGCCTTCTTAATCGGGTAGAATGCACAAAATAACTAGCAAAATTAACAAGGTAAAAGTTAAGAGAGCTTACATGTTATGGCGAGAGTCACTCCCTTCTTGATCCTGAAACACTTGATAAAAGAGGATTAAATCTTCACCATGGCTTATCTCTTTGTCTATTGCTGTCTGCCTTGACTTAGGTCAAAGAGAGGAGCCTTCTTAACAAGGTGTAAAAATAACCTAAATGACCGAAATAAAATGGTTAAGAGAACTTACCTGTCATCAATAGAGCCTTCCTCTCTTACTTTAAAGTTACTAAAAACACTTGATAAAAGAGGATTAGATCTTCACAATGACTCATCCCTTTGCCTACTATGGCCAACTTTGACTTAGGTCAAAGGGAGGAGCTCTCTTAATGGGGTGATAATAAAGATAAACATGCATTGCAGAAATGAAACATGCAAGATATAAAAATAAATATGAATGCTAGCAAAGGCAAAAATCAAGGTTATGCCAAGTTAAATGATGTATAAATTTTTTTGGATTTTTGAAGATATTCAAAAAAATTAGATTCTTGAAAATATTCAATTTTTTTGGATTTTGAAAATATTCAAATTTTTTTTTGTATTTTGAAAATATTTATTTCTTTTTGAATTTTTGTGGAGAATGTATCGGTATCGAGAAAAGTCACCGGTCTTTGAGTGTTAATCAAGATTCAAGCAATAAACACCACGTGAAAATAAGGTTCCCTACCCAAAATCTTTCTTGCCCTCTTCTCTTGATCAGTTTGGATTCCTCCTGAGTTTGAACAATTTACCCTACCATTGGAGTTTAAGATGGAAGAATAATAGAAGAAGTCTTTGATAGGCTTTGGGGGTGTTGAGGAGGGTTTCTCTACTCATGCCCAAATTGCCCGTTGGGGTTCGACCTCTTTGGGTCTTTTCTACATGTGGCACACACTTAGACAAGTCTTTGACCTGTGGGGTCATTGCTCATCTTTTGGTGCCTTTTTTTATTTTCTACTCTTTCGGGTACTCATTCAGACAGGCCCATATTTGTTTAAACCTGTTGGGTTCATTGCCCATTTTTTGGCACCCTTTTGCACCCTATGAGACGGCCTCCTACTAAGGCGGCAGGCATCTTCGATACTATCCTCCTCTAGTCTCATTCACCTATTTTGGACCGAATAGAAGAGAATAAGGTAAGGTTTCCTTTCCGGCTTCAGGGTTCTGCCTTGCCTCTCTCAAGTGTCGATCTATCTGGATTCTGGGATCAGGAGGTGTTGTGTGTGCAGGATCAATGACTTAATATCATACCAGACATTCTTCATTTTTTAAGGAAAATATTGTTTGAGGTAAATGCTGTTCCATGGATGATTCAATTTTTTTCCATCGGCGTTGCTAAGCTCATATGCATTGCCTTGATATTTTTCAGTTATAACAAAAGGCCCTTCCTGGTTAGGTTGCAACATGGAGCGGGGACCACCCAGCTTAATGAATATGCGTTTGACTACCATTTCACTGATTTTGAACTTTCTCTCTACCACCCTCTTTTGATAAAACCTTTTCAATCTGTTCTGATAAGTTCGGGCATGCTCAGAGGCGGCCAACCTTCTTTCATCTAGGAGTTCAAGTTGTGCAAGGAGAGATTCTCGTCTCTCAACGATAGGAGTACTTCGTACGGGACCACCACTTTCATCCCATATGCAAGAACATACGGGGTTTGACTAGTGGGGGTCCATACAGAAGTACGATAAGCCCATATGGCATCTACAAGCTTATCTAGCCAATCCATGAACTTGCTAGACTTACAGGTTTTATTAATGATTTTAATCAAAGTTTTGTTGGTGGCTTCTGCTTGACCATTGCCTTGTGGGTAGTATAGAGATGAATGATGTAATGCAATGGGGTACCTGTTGCAAAGATCACGCAGATCTTAAGAGAGAAATTGTGATATGTTGTTAATGATCATGTCACTAGGGATCCCGAACCTGACGATGATGTTGTGTTTGATGAAGGAGCACAGTGTTGATGCCTTAATCTCCATGAATGTTTCCACTTCTGCCCACTTGGTGAAGTACTCTGTTGCCATCAGGATGAACAATTTGGAGTGGACTTCAGAGTTAAGATCACTTAGAGGGCCAATGATATTGAAAGGCCACATGGCAAAGAGCCATGGGGCATGAATCGGATGAAGGGAAGATGCGAGAGAATGGATCTTGTCATCATGAAGTTGGCAAGAATGACAGTGCCGGACAAAAATGGAGCAATCCTCTTCTAAGGTTGGCCAATAATACCCCTACCTGTTGATTTTCTTGGCAAGAGCTTGAGCATTGACATGGTCCCCACAGACCCTGGAATGTGCTTCCTTAAGCACCAATTCTACCTCTTCTTAATCAACGCATCTCAGCAAAATTTCGCTCAGGCTCTTCTTGTAGAGCACCCCTCCTAGGATGGTATACCTCTGGGATACTCTCCTGATGGCCTTCTTTTCATTTGCATTGGATCCAGGTGGATATGTGTGATCCTGACAATACCTTGTAATCTCATCAAACCAAGGCCTCTCACCCTCAACTAACTCTTCCAACTCGACTAGAGAAATCTCCTCTTTTTGCTCTAGATATTCTTTTCTGCCAAATCTCTCCTTAATCTTCAGAAATCGACCATCCTTAATCGTCGGCATCGACCTTCTATGGACATGGATAGTCCGCACCTGTCTACCTAGCAGGTCTGATAGATATGAAGCTAAGGAGGCTAGGGCATCAGCAAGGATGTTCTAAGCTCGAGGAACATAGACAAAAGTGAGTTTAGAAAAGAGTTTGATTTAGCAAGAGGTGAGTTCTTGGTAAGGTTTGAGGTTTGGATGAGAAGTTCGGTATTGAGATAGGACTTGGCGAAGGATTAGTTGGCTATCACCTATCACCCTCAATTCCGTTGCACCATAGAAATGAGTAGCCTCCAGCCTGGCCAGCACGGCTTCATATTCAGCTATATTGTTGGTTTCTAGGAAGTCGAGCTGAAATGCTTCTGGAACGGTGACACCCTCGGGTGATAGAAGGGTGATTCCTAATCTCTTACCGTGTGAATTCAAAGCCCTGTCAAAATATAATGTCCAAAGATGAGAAGATCGGATCAGCATTAGTCCGTCATCCGGGAGCTCCGACTGGACTGGGTCAAAGAGGGGTGTAGGGTGATGGGCTAGGTGTTCGACAATGACATAGCCCTTAATCACCTTCTGGGGAACATAGGTGATATCAAACTGTGAAAGAAAACTCTGCCAACAACCTAACCGATCAGTTAGAACAGTTTTCTCAAGGAGGAATTTGATGGGATTGATGCGGGCGATAAGATTGACCTCGTGAGCTAAGAAATAGTGTTTAAGTTCTGAACTACCCAGACTAGTGCAGCACAGGTCTTCTCCACTACCGTATACTTCTGCCCATATGGATCAAATATCTTTGATAAATAGTAAGCTTCCCTCTTTTTCCCTTCTTCGTCCACTTGTGGAAGGATTGCCCAAAGAGAATTCTCCAAAACTAAGATATACAGAATTAAGGGCTTGCCATGGACTGGTGGTCTAAGCACAGGGGGACTAGCCAGGTATCTTTTCAAACCATCGAATGCATCCTGGCACTTCGAATCCAAATGAACTCGGCCCCCGCCTTGGTCAACTCAAAGAAAGGTTTACACCTTTGGGAGTGTTGTGTGATGAATAGACGGACAAACTGTAGCCTCCCGATTGTAAGGAATCGTCCATTAAAATTTGGTGCAGCGGAAGCGACGATTCCTATGGGTTCCTTTAGAATCCGTCTCAATCAGAACCGAACGACGAAAACCGAAAACCGATCAAATCGGGTTCGAATATACCTGATAGGGATTCATATAATCCCATGGAGAGGAAGGAGATGAGCTTCTCAAGCTCTACAAACCGTTCAAGTGTCCGGTCTCCAGCAGTATCCACACGAACTTCATCCACAGCAGGTTCTCCCTTCGCGCCGGCCTCGAGAACTCTTCCCGAATGGAGCTCCATCGACCATGGACACCTTCTAGAGAGAGGAGGAGGTAGGGAGGAGACTTGGGACGTGGTTTTCACCCTTGGCTTGATTGGGTTTGGCTGAAACCATTAGTATTTATAGAGAATTATGGAATTTTTCATAAAAACCCAAAATCTCTATAAATTACGCCCTTGCCCCTGAACTTGTGGATAAGTCCTTTTGTGTGTGACCCACTAGGCCCAATAGCCTATTTGGTTGAGGCCTAAATAAAATAGAACAATTCTATTTAATTTAATTAAATCCGTTATCTGATAACAGATTAATCGGCCTACCGATCATGAAGGGTACAAGCCACATCCCATGATCCCAAATGGCTATGGGGATAATCTCATCTCCATTGAGCCTTTCCATCATCAGTTACCACATGGATATAAACCCTCATCCATCCAATGTCCCGGTCGGAAAGGAGTACGGCATCGACTGTCAACTCCTTAGTGTACCGAGTCTATAGGATCCTGTACTCGGAATTGGATCAATTGGAAAACTCCTTTTCCAATTATCCTATCTACCCTGGCCAGGGATTTAGAGTACTATCCCATAGGACATTCACTCTCACTTACCGAGAGTGTACGATCCCTTGTTGTCCGCTCAATTGCCTCCATCGGATTTTCCTTGTACCCGATCCATCGCTATATAGGACCATCTAAATTGTGATCCATAAGTCAATGGTCAAAGCACAAGTTCCACCCAACAAGGCATCTTTGGCGACTCAGGTCAAAGGTTCAATCATGCAACCGTGATGATAGAAAACCCTGATAGACAGTTCGGTAAGATACCATTCAGGGTTTCTAATTCGGTCAGTTCAGTGAACTCATGCAACTAATGAGCACCTGTATGTGTATCTCAGTGTCTCCACACTAATGACCAATGAGATCGGTTGTCCTCATCGCATGAGAAGACATCACATACACTAGTCTATCCGGATCCTTGCTGTCCCGTCTCAAGTATCCTATGACTAGGAACATTTAGGTCAAATACCTCTAGATGATCAATCTCATTATCATGATCTCATCATGATTTAATCATCATTGTAATTGATCAAGGACTTCATTATGATATTCGCTTTTAATAAGAGCTTATAATGAAGATTTGCCTAATTAATTGAATGAGATATTTCTAGAAATGTCGAATCATATCATATATGATTGGCTTGTAGGGCATACATTTCTATCAATCTCCCACTTGCACTAAAGCCAATCACCCATCTGGCTGATCTATTTCAGCTCGAGGTGAAGCTCAAACACTCTTTGAGTAACTGCTTCAGTTAGTGGATCTGCAATGTTATTAACGGTAGATACTTTATCTTTAATTATATCTCTATAAGTTGCAATCTCTCTGATTGTATAGTATCGCCACAGAAGTTCTAAACTTCTGATGAGACACCGGCTCTACTGCATTGTTTTCTCAAAACAATGATACACTTTCAAAGAAAATTGGGACAATCCCATACCTTAGATGAGAATCTTCATCTAGACTACTTCTCAAGTAGTATGCAACCACCATGTAAACTTGTTTACATATGTTGTAGAATTTACAGTGTTCTATCACATAGAACTATTTCAATTCACTGCACCACTATTATTCTGACTTAATATCAAACTTATTTGATTAGAAGCTTGTGTTTGTAAAACTACAAGACTTCAAGTCTTATCCTCCAGTGTATAGAGATACATTCTCAGGGCTTCACAAGTACCAAATGATATATCTCTAAACTATCCAGTGACTCTCACTTGGATCTGCCTGATGAATGCTCATAACACTTAGAGCATTGATTACATCATGTACGTAGCATCATATAAATGATAGACCCTATGACAAGGGCATAAGGGCTCCATTTATGTGATCTCTTTATCTTTCAAGAAGTCTACAAAGACAACACTTTATAGAGATCAACTCCACACTACATAGGTAAGAAACCTATCTTGGAGTTTATCATGTCAAACCCTTTGACTATAATGACTACGTACATTAATTGGGCATTGATTTTAGATCTATCTCCATAGATCTCAAAACCCAAATTGTGTTTGGAGGATTAATTTGATAGCTAGGTTCACTTATGATAACACACCTACTTCATTCTCAATGAGTAGTATGTCATCAACATAAAATGTCAAGAAAGTAACAGCACTCCCACTTATCTTGTTGAATACACAAGGCTCCTCTTTGTTCTTAACGAAGTCATAAGATTTAATCTCATTAAACCTTATATATGATCTATGGGAAATTTTACTTCAGTCCATAAATAAACTTAATACACACTCTTCTTGGATGTTATTGGGATTTGATTCCCTATAGTTGTATCATATACACCTATTCCTCAAAATACTTTAGAGGAACACTATCTTAACATCCAATTAGCTTATCTCATAATAATAGAGTGTAACAATCAAAATCCGAATGAATTAATCCATGAAATAGGTAAAGGATCTCATCATAGTCAACCATTTGACTTCAATGATATCCTTTTCAACTATTCTCACCTTTGAAGGTATCTACCTTCTAATCCACTCCAATCTATTCTTTAGTGATCCATTTATTCCTTATGGATACTATATCCTTAGGTGGATCTATCAAGTTCTAAACTTGATTAGAATAGATAAAGTTTATATCGGATTTTATTGTCTCTTCCCATTAATGAATCAATATCTCATATTGGTTCTATATAGATCCTAGGATCAATATCCTTATTATCTTATGCCTCATTTCATCTATCAGAGATATGTCTCACATATCTCTTAGGTAGAATGGACACAAGTAAAGACCTATCATTAGTCCTTGTGTAATTATTAACTAGCACCTTAATAGAAGTGTTATTGGGTTGTGGGACTGGAACAACTTCCATATATACCTTGCTCCCACTATCTTTCTTAAGAAGGAACTTTTCCTTTAGAAATATAGTGAGCTGAGCAACACATACCCTTATACATAAGGGTCGTATATTTAATATCCAAAAGTTTCCTTAGGATATTTCACAAGCCAACACTTCATAGTCTTATATTCCAACTTGTTAGAGTTATACTTCTTCACCAGGTCGGACATTCCGAAACCTTAACTTGCTTAAGGTCAAGTTTTAACCCCTTTTCCATATCCTATATGGAATAATTAGAATAGACTTAGAAGGTACCTATTAAGATCAAGTGGTTATAACGAGTACTTAACCAAAATTAGACAAAGAGGAAATTTGCAAAGCTTGTCATTGTTCATATTATGTCTTACATAATATGACTTCTCATTTTAGCTACTCAATTAAGCTAAAATGTGTAAAGATGTCCATTAGATTCTATTATCCTTCTATTATATGTAAATTATGTACTTAAGTATTCCTCTCCTTGATCTCATCAAAGAGTTCTAATACTCTTTCCATTAGTATCTCTACTTCATTCTTAATCTCAAATAATTTCTCAAAGGTCTTAGTTTTGTACTTCATAAAGTACATGTTTCCAAACCTAGAGACATCATCTTTGAAATAATGAAGTAGAAATATTCTTCTTTAGCCTTACTAGATATGGGCTAACATACATCTAGATGTACGAGTTCTAATAACTCATTAACCCATTCTCCATGTCTATATAAAGCTAAAGTGTAGATTGATCTAAATCAACCCATTTCCTCTTAAAAGGAATATTCACACATAACATGAGAGCTAACATATCAAATATGATTAAACAATTCATTAAGCTCCCACTGGCAAACACTTTGCCATTCAATCTATTAGAACATCTATCATTTCCATAGCTTAGAATAAATCAACATTTATTCAAGTAGGAAATCATATAAAGTCCTTGTAGAAGGATATAATAGCAATATTAATTATTAAGACATCTCCATAAGGCTATTAAAGAATTGCACCTCCCACTAATAATGATGCAACTTTTGCACCATTTCATATGTAGGTCAATATCTTCTTTATTAAGCCTTCATTTACTTGTCATCATCTACAACTCCTTGTAGATATAAGATGCATATCTGGTATCTCATACCATTAGATGCATTCATAGTATCTAATATTATGATATACACATATAGTATCTAATACTATTAAGTGTATATTTAAAACAAGTAAGTGCCAATGACTTGGATACATGAAGCTTCTCAAGCTCTACCTTTGCATTATATACAAAACACTTTGTACTTTCTCTTCCACTTATCATCATCATGATAGTGTAAGAATCATGTCTTATTCTGGCTTTATTATCTTGACCGCCTTCTTTTACTATTAACTCTCTCCTATATATATATTTTTTATCTAATGATTTTACTTCTTACTATTGGTCTCACCAACAAGAAGTAATTAAGATGTGTTGTTGATCTAAGTTGCCCTTTAGTTAACTCATCAATATAAGCCATGATGGATCTCATATCCATCTATCCATGTTGTCTCTACAATTTATATCTCATAGAGACTAACATCTAATTTAAGGCAAACAATGCATCTTGTCTATAAGATAAGATGTTATCTTTCTTTCACATCACTAGATAATTTAGGAGACACCTACTTCTCAAGTAGAATAGTTAATTGGTAAACTATGAGAACAATTCTCTTAGTTCTAAACCAGTCTAAGAAGTGTGAGTCATTAAGCTATATGGCATCTAATATGCCATACTAATGGTGGTTTATTATCGTATTCTACAACAGAGATATAATTTTATCAATATAACATTGCAAACATTCATTAAAATTAAGATATGGTCTTTTATCCTAATTTATACTCCCACTAACTTTTCGACGAATTTGCATAACCCTTATTATGCAAAGACGGGATATCACAATAACATCCTAGTGGGGACCAAGACCCTACTAACTTTATGGTGATGACCTTGTGGTAGCACAACAAATCACCCCATACTTAATAGGTAGGCAACTATTGCCAGTTGCAACTCTTGCAACTCTTAGTCATTTAGCCTCTAGAGTTATGACCTTGTGGTAGCACAACAAGCCATATACTCTAGTTAGGTCAAACCCGCTTGTTACGTTATGAGAATGGATTCTTCACACATCCCTTGTGGTAGCACAACAAAGCCATGCAAATGATCCACCCCAAGGTTCGGCAAATGCCTTAGCCATGATCACCAATCCCTTGCTGAATGAGTCTTGTGGTAGCACAACAAACCCATCCAATCTAAGATTGGCTCATCAAGACCATAACAACGGAAGGCTACGTGAGTCATTCTTAATGTCACACGTTTATCAACCTAATTATGACAAGGAGGGATTTTGTTTTAGTCTCATCAATAATATGTGCTAAGTATATATAATACCTTTGGAATATCATATATCTAAGGTATAACTCGTAGCACACATCCACATATCAAATATGCACAAAATCAGGTGATCATGGACTTAACCCTAAGCATGCACCTAAGGCACCCCTATATGTGCAAATCCTTGCTTCAGATGCTTGAGTTGGTATGCTCCCACTTCAGAAGGGTGCTTCTCCAAGTGGTCCCGCTCTCCAACCTTCCACGAACCGGCTTCTAACTCTTACAAGCGGCTTAAGGGTATGCAGACCCACAAATGTACATAACTCAATAAGAAACCTTGGTTTTAACCAAGGGGAGTACATTAATGGAGGGAGGTAGAATGTACAATCAGATTGTATAGAGAGAGAGGAGGCACACGCAGGCCCCATTTAATAACATAACCAACACAACTAAAAGCAATCACAAGCCAAGCACAATTAAGTCCATGATCACCTTCATACACACTAACATTCATCACATGAACATAGAGCGCATACGTGATAATTATATGAGATATATCATATATATCAGCATAAAATTATATAATTTATTTTTAAATTCTCAATTTCATGCATGTCGAATTTTTCATGAAATAAATAACATGAAAATAACATGACAACAACATATAAACAATTTATATGAAATGAACATACAAAACTAAACTATTTAGAACATTCATGCATTCCCAATACTGTGCAAGGTCAGAAATTAATGTCCCAATTTATATTCTTTAAAATATCATTTTACAGAATTAATTAAGACACTAATAATTTAAGTTAAACCTTTAAAACAATTTTAAAGTTTAACCATGAGTGAATCTATGTAAATAGAACTAAACATTATCTAACATGTCATTAAACACTTTAAAACATGTTAAATAATATTATAGAATTTTTAAGAATTTTTCTGGAATTTTATGGCAATTTTTCGGAATTTTCTATGATTTTAAACACTTTAAAATCATTAAATATAGTGTCCGGCGCAATGCACCGCGTGCTCGGGCGCACTGCGCCACGCCGGCGAGCGCTTGTGTGCGCCCTGGCGTGCGCCACTCCTTCAGTGTGTGTGCGCCGACTATCGGTGCGCCGGCGCGTGCGCCGAACGACTTCCCCCGAACAGGTGCGTAAAGCACTGTTCATCCGGGAGAAAATCTCTCCAATAGAATCGGATTTATCTCCTTATCCCGGACTCCGGAAAATCCGAAAAAATATGCGTTGGAATCCTTATCAAATAAGGAATCCAAAAAAGTCGGCCTCATATCCAGGAAAAATCCCAATCGACCACAAAATGAAGAGGAAGAGGCGGCGGTCACCCAGATTCCGTAGCAGAAATCTCTATTTTGCAACGAGGATAACTCCTTATCCAGGAAGCCAAATATTCTCCAAAAATACAATTTAGAATCCTCATCATATGACGTTTCCAAATATGTATATATCCATTCATATAAAAATTCTCTATAAACGGGAAATCAGGAAGAAACAAGTCGGCGCCGCCAGATTCTGCAGAACCCTAGTTCGTCGGAAAACTCAAAATTTCTATCCCTCCGCCGTCTTTCAAAGCTAGAAACCAAAGGTAAAGGCTAGGTAATCATATTAGCCATCTCCCAAACCATTTCCAAGCCTCAATTTCTTCTGTGGACGGAAATTTCACAAAATCCCCAAATCCGGGTGTCGGTTCGGACATGACAGAAACACCAATTTTTGACGCTTCTCCCGAACACTACAGAGATCCAAACTTAAAAAATTTTGCGGCGTTGGAAATACCTATATCACGAGATTCTACCAAGGCCAATAAATATTTTATCTGAGTCATACACAGAATATGGTGGCCTCGTCAAAAAAGACATTTGCACAGATTCGGGAACACATAAATAACGTAAAATAATGTCGATTCGACGTCGGTTTCGACCGAGACTTGAACCGGGCTCTGATACCACTGTAAGGAATCGTCCATTAAAATTTGGTGCAGCGAAAGCGACGATTCCTATGGGTTCCTTTAGAATCCGTCTCAATCAGAACCGAACGACGAAAACCGAAAACCGATCAAATCGGGTTCGAATATACCTGATAGGGATTCATATAATCCCATGGAGAGGAAGGAGATGAGCTTATAAAGCTCTACAAACCGTTCAAGTGTCCGGTCTCCAGCAGTATCCACACGAACTTCATCCACAGCAGGTTCTCCCTTCGCGCCGGCCTCGAGAACTCTTCCCGAACGGAGCTCCATCGACCATGGACACCTTCTAGAGAGAGGAGGAGGTAGGGAGGAGACTTGGGACGTGGTTTTCACCCTTGGCTTGATTGGGTTTGGCTGAAACCATTAGTATTTATAGAGAATTATGGAATTTTTCATAAAAATCCAAAATCTCTATAAATTACGCCCTTGCCCCTGAACTTGTGGATAAGTCCTTTTGTGTGTGACCCACTAGGACCAATAGTCTATTTGGTTGAGGCCTAAATAAAATAGAACAATTCTATTTAATTTAATTAAATCCGTTATCCGATAACAGATTAATCGGCCTACCGATCATGAAGGGTACAAGCTACATCCCATGATCCCAAATGGCTATGGGGATAATCTCATCTCCATTGAGCCTTTCCATCATCAGTTACCACATGGATATAAACCCTCATCCATCCAATGTCCCGGTCGGAAAGGAGTACGGCATCGACTGTCAACTCCTTAGTGTACCGACTCTATAGGATACTGTACTCGGAATTGGATCAATTGGAAAACTCCTTTTCCAATTATCCTATCTACCCTGGCCAAGGATTTAGAGTACTATCCCATAGGACATTCACTCTCACTTACCGAGAGTGGACGATCCCTTGTTGTCCGCTCAATTGCCTCCATCGGATTTTCCTTGTACCCGATCCATCGCTATATAGGACCATCTAAATTGTGATCCATAAGTCAATGGTCAAAGCACAAGTTCCACCCAACAAGGCATCTTTGGCGACTCAGGTCAAAGGTTCAATCATGCAACCGTGATGATAGAAAACCCTGATAGACAGTTCAGTAAGATACCATTCAGGGTTTCTAATTCGGTCAGTTCAGTGAACTTATGCAACTAATGAGCACCTGTATGTGTATCTCAGTGTCTCCACACTAATGACCAATGAGATCGGTTGTCCTCATCGCATAAGAAGACATCACATACACTAGTCTATCCGGATCCTTGATGTCCCGTCTCAAGTATCCTATGACTAGGAACATTTAGGTCAAATACCTCTAGATGATCAATCTCATTATCATGATCTCATCATGATTTAATCATCATTGTATTTGATCAAGGACTTCATTATGATATTCGCTTTTAATAAGAGCTTATAATGAAGATTTTCCTAATTAATTGAATGAGATATTTCTAGAAATGTCGAATCATATCATATATGATTGGCTTGTAGGGCATACATTTCTATCACCGATTAATTCTCGAAGTTCTTTCATATTTCTCAGAGGAGGCATACCAATGATTGCTTTGGCCTTGTTTGGGTCAATCTCTATGCCCCTTTTGTTCACTATGAACCCCAACAATTTTCCTGAGGATACTCCAAATGTGCATTTCTTTGGGTTCATCTTCAACTTATATTCCCTAGCCCTCTACAAGACCCTTCTGAGCACTTCGGGATGATCTTCTCGGCTTTTGGATTTAACGACCAGGTTGTCCACATACACCTCTACAAGGGTATGCATCATGTCGTGAAATATAGCCATCATGGCCCTCTGATACATAGCACCAGCATTCTTTAGTCTAAAGGGCATGAGGACATAGCGGTAGGTTCCCTAAGGTGTGGTGAACGAGGTCTTCTCTTGGTCCTCTTTAGCCAACCGGATTTGATTATACCTAGAATAGCCATCTATGAATGATAGCATCTCGAATCCAGTGGTGTTATCAACCAGTACATCAATATGAGGTAGAGAAAAGTCATCTTTAGGACATGCTCGGTTTAAGTCTCTGAAGTCTATGCAGATCCGAACTCGTCCATCCTTCTTCATTACCGGGATTATGTTTGCCACCCATTGCAGATAAAGGACGACCTTAATGAATCTTGCTTGATGTAACTTGTCGACCTCTTCTTTCATTTTAGGTGCAACATCGGGGTGGAATCTTCTTAATTTTTGTTTGTACGAGGTAGCTCCAGGTTTCAAAGTTAGATGATGTTCAACCAACGAGTTGTCTAACCCTGTCATGTCTTCGTATGTCCATGCGAATGTGTCCTTATATTCTTCTAAAAATTTAATTAACATATGTTCCTCAGTGGGAGTGAGGTTTGCACTTAGGAGGACTATCTTGGGATATTTTGGTGTTCCAAGATTTAATTCTTTTGTCGGTTCATCCACTGTGGCTGATGGTTCTTCAAACCTTTTATGTCCAGATGCATACGCATTAGCCAAGTCCTCAATTCCAGCTTCGAAATCAAGATCCTTTTCTGATAAAACCTCGTAAACTCCCAGTGTATGATCTACATTGAATTCATCTTCATATTGGATTTCATCAAGCTGGATAGCATTTTCTAAAAACTTTGGCAGCCTTGCACATTCCTTGCACTTCTGAGCTAATTGTTGGAGATATCTCTCTGGAACGCGCTTACCTCGAGTTTTCCTCCTTCCTAACCTAACTACTCCTAAAGAAGATGAAGGATCGAGTAGATCGATCAACGAATTAGAAAAGAGGGGTCCCTAGTTGGGAGCACCCTCCGAGACAAGCAGAGACATCTCCTCAATGGAAAACTGAGTTTGCGAGAAGACATTTTTTTGGATATTTTCAATAACAGAAAAAGAATGAGCCGGTGGGGCTCGAGTAGAAGTAGAAAGCTTAAGCAAACATAAAAAAATGTGCTAATTTAGACCATGAAGCTTCCAGATACTATAAAAAGTGATATGGAGGAGGAAAAATGAAGGTAAGGTCGTGAATTTGTCAGATATGTGGCCAATGGGCTGGGCTTGCATGCAATTGGGCTTGATCGGTGCTGCGTGCGGACAGAACTGCGCATCTGATTTCTAAAGGGTTCTGCGGACAAATGGGAGATCAGAATTGAATGCCGTTTATTGTAATGGAAATATAACTTAAAGAATAAGATTATTCATGTTGAATACTTTTCATTAGACGTTCATATAATCCTGTGAAAAATTTCCAAATAGAGGATATGTTGGGAAAAGCATAATCTGGCACACCACCAAGAGTCTCTTGTTCGGCAAACACAGATCTGATTAGAAATTAGCAAATCATCCTTATATTTCCAATAAGCACCTCGGCTCATCCAAAAGGGTGGTTCATCATGATTTTGATGGTCTAAAAGAGATGTTGCCAATGGAATAATGGTTTAAGTTCTAAATAAGGCCAAATTGGCGTGTCTACAATCCCGATGTCAGAATCAAGTGCCGTTTATTTTTATGGATGGAAAACTCAGAGAGGAAGAGATCTCCTGTTGAAAACTTATCCGGAATCCATTCATAAAGACCTGTAGAAATTTTTAAAGTGAAAGGATAGGAAAAACAGAACTTGGATGTACGCCCTCAGTGCAGCAATCATCACGGCCAAACGACAAGCCAAAATTGAATGCCTCCAGTTTCAAATGAAAGAGGATGACAAGAGGAACTTCTGTTAACCACTTTTTCATAAGATTCCCAGAGATTTCTAAAGAAGACAATGAAGTTCGGTGATGTAGGGCACACAGATTGGGCCTTCATCTTCGCTTCGGGATCGATCCCTTGATGTCGACTCAAATTTAAAAGTCGGGATGGCCTCGGGAGGGAGCTTGGACGACCTTAGGATGAGCTAGAGCGTGGGTGATAACTCTGGGTCATTGTAACTAGCCCTCAATTTATAGACATGGAGAACTGGCGTAAATTAAGAAAGCGCGCAGGCCACGCCCTCACCCTGAGGGCGCGGTCAGCATGCCACCACCTGGGGGTTTTATTTCTAAAAAAATTGGGAAACTTCTAAAAAATGCTAAAAAATACACTTGACAAGATGAACACACCCCCAACACGGGCGCTGTCAAAATGAATGGTTTTTAATGAGGGAAACTTTCAAAAAATCAGTTTAGAAAGTGTAATCCAGGGTAATTTCCGGTTTCCAAAACCAACCACACCCTTAGTCCAGGGGCATGCTGATTGCGCCCTTGGTCTGAGGGCACGCAGGCCGCGCCCTCCCTGTAAGGGCGTGGTAACTGCGCCCTCTCTTTTCAAGGGGGGCAAGGGCGCGGTGCACTCTCTCTCCTGTGCACGTGTTCTGCAAGCCATAATTTACAAATGGGACGTCCGATTCAGCTCCCGTTTGTTGCATTGGAAAGAGGGTCTTCAACCACATCTTCTCAAGTTAGTAAACCAGATAGAATGACTCCCAAGACATTCACACGGTGATTTGACTACTGATTTACCTTCCTGCGGAAAGCCAAAAACCGAGACGGTAATCTAAAAAGGCACGGTTTCGGTCAAGGAATCTCGGGTCAACTCGGGATGACTTAAAATGATAACCGAACAAGTCCTATATGATTGCAAAACTTAAAATCATCAAAAAATCTGAAATTAACCCGGTAAATGTGAGACGATCCTCAAAAAAATCACGAATAACCAAGAAACCCTAAAATCGACTGAAACGGCTGTGTGGCCCCAATTGATGACAATGTATGGCAAGCATCGACCCAAATGACCCAAAAAGGCCCTATGATGACCAATAAGGCCTAACACATGGTCTGGGATAGTCGTGTCAACACAGATTAAAAAGTCATGACGAAAAGTCGTTATAGACTGACGCCTACCGAAATGGCTTGTCGGAAACCCCGAATGTTGCGGAACTCATGCGGTACATTCGATACCTTCAATTATGTACTATTCTAGGCTGGTCATTGAGCAAGTTTCGTGTTTTCATGATTAACGCACAGCTCTCGCTTGAAGGTTACGACATTACTTCAGAAATCATCGGTCCATTCCCAACTTTCAAGGGTCTCCACCAACATCCTTAGCTCATTTCCACAAGGAGATCCGGATTAGATAATAGTCAAATAATGGGTATTGATCATGGAATAGGAGTTTGGGGCTCCGAATCAGGCCAAATTGTCGTGCCTATAGAAACATTTACAATGAGATAGTGAAATGTAACTAAAATGCATTCAATGAAAATAGGCAATACATCAATGCTCACCACTTCCCTCACCTTTGTAGACACACCAAACTAGCATAATTTGGAGCTTAAGACTCTTATTCTATGGGCAGCATCTTTTATTAGATTGTTAGAAATCAAGTTGAATCACCTTTTGGAGATGAGCCAAGGGTCCTGAGGGTGAGTCAAGAATTTACTTATTCATTTGAGAACAAGTAATAAATTTTTTAACAAAGTTGTATCCACTTAGTGAGGGTCATATATGTCTTGATGACAAATAAACAATGGTCAATTCTTGTGGGTTACAAAGTTTTTGGTGATGTCTTGTCCTTCTATGATTGTCGTGTTGTCACTTTCAGTCTTTTGCTTACCATTAGGTTTTCCCAATTGCCATCAAGTCATTCTGGCCAATACTAGGGGGATTTAGAGCATACTAGACTTTTCATGTTGTTTCTAGACCAATCGGTCAGTTCAAACCCCCACTAGGTGTCTTCGGGTCACTTGGTCATTGATTTTGGTCTTTTTGATCACCATCAGGCTTTCCAAAATTTTTCTAGTTTCCCCCATATTTTCAGGTTGTCATTCCAAGTTGTACAGGTTACCACTATCTTTTTTGGGCTTTCTCGATATTTCTAAGTTACCCCCATACTTCCCGGTCATCATTTCCAATCATATGGGTTACCACCATTTGTTCTAGTAATCCTTCAAGTCATCCCTATCTTTTCTAATTATTATTCTAAGTTTTTTAGATTATCCTCGCCTTTTCTGATCATCATTATAAGTTTTTGGTATACCCCCATCTTTCCAGTCATTTTTAGCCTTCCAAATTCTCTATGTACACCTGGTCAACATCCTGCGCATTTTGGTCGACAAGGGACAGAGCACCCCCCCCCATTTTCTTCTCCAAACAGAGGCACTATGTGCACCCTGCTTTTCGTCACCAGCTGGGGGTGCTATGTGTGCCTCCCATTTGTTCCCAAAATAAGGGCACGCTGTGTGGGCCCCCATACTAAGAGTTGCATAGACGCACCGACCGAATGATGGGTCAAGGGTCTGGAAGTGGGAGTGGTCGAGGAAGTGGAAGATGATCCAACAACCAACCGCAAGATGAGGTTCATGATCTCACCCAAGACGACCAATTGACCTATAGTTATGGTGACTCATTTGGATTAAGTCTTAGGATAGTTTCCCGAGGGACTGACGAATATGAGCGTCATGTGTACATGTATCAAGCTATGTACTCAACCCAAATGACATGGGAAGAGTACATCAACCTACAAAATGTAGAACACATCACATTAGAATAAAGTCGATGTATTATTTGTTTAAATCATGTCATTTATTTTTCTCGATTTTCTTGTGATTTTTTTTATTTTTTTCTTGTTTTTCTTAATTTTTTTGAATTTTTCAAAAAAATAATTAAAAAATAGGGTCGTGACCCGGGTCGCGACCGGGCCGGCCTAGGGGTCTCGCGACCCGTGACCCAGCCTTCCTTGCACGGGAGGATCTAGATTCTACATTTTTCTATTACTATATTTTCAGTTAATTATAATCCCCTTCCCGATGGATTTAAATGAGACACTCCTCAAGTAATGTATTCCATGATGAGTTATCTTTTGTTTTCAACAAGCAAGAGTCAATTTTGACTTTCATGGTGCTCATAGCACTATCTACATCGATATCACACAGGCAACCCAAGGATTTCCATTTTGTCACAAGATTTCTCATATCATTCTTAACCATTACCAAGAAGATGTAGGTTAACTTTCTTTCACATAAAAAAAACCCTCGGTGAGTTAAAATAAACAAGAGTCCATTCTGACTTTCAGGTTGCTTGTGATGGCTTCTACATCAAAATCACGCCATTAGACCCTGAATTTGTCTGACCTAGTTGTTGCCTTGCCCGGGTCGTGTTGTCATCAATCATAGTTATTTTCTTAACTTTTTATTCTCATATCAATTAGAATCATTTCAGCATCATTGATATTTATTTTTCATTGTCATAATTAAACCCAAAAATACAAGAAAAGAGGGATAAGGACTAACCCTAGAATTGGTGATTATATTTTTAATTTATTTACCATATTGTTTATTTCTACATGTACTACACTCACTAAAGTCTAATTCCATTTTCACTTATTTTCTTGTCTTCTAGTTGCACAAGTACTATCAAGTAAGTGGTGGTTAAAGGGATGATGATTCCTAATGGTGTCTTGACCTCTAATGTACAATCTATATCTTCAACTATCTTATAAATAATTATTTATTTCTTTAGCCCAACATGTATCATGTAGGACCTTTTGCATTAGTAACATTTCATGCATCACATGCATCATGTGCATTGTACTCTGTTTGAAATTTCTTTTACGGGGCATCCACCATCTCTCTATCATTTTTACCATGTCCCACAATTCAATTGATCCCAACCCATTTAACACCTACTATCACATCATGGACATCATTTCATTTTCTTTTCTCTATTTGTTACCCTTGATGCCAATGTTTGATTTTTTTTGTCCCATATCATTCTACTTTGGGCTTGTCATCTATGTTGTATCCCACCAGGGGCACCAAGATAGTTGAGAACATCAAAAATGGGTTGGCACCTCATATTCAAAAAAGGGAGGTGTCATACCTCACCCACACTCACCATAATCAGTAAAAATATAAATAAATAAAAATTAAATGAAATTAGAGAGATTGAAAAAAAAATGAAAATATGTGTTCACTAGAAGCCACGGGCTTTGATTTATGTAGATATTAAATGAACTTAAAGGCTGACCATGCACATGAACTTTAGTGGGAAAGTGGATGCAAGTTCTAGTTTCTCCTTTGGCAAGCCAATAAAGAAGAGTCTCTAACTCGTGTATGCTTGATTTCCTTGTGCAACTCAATGACTATAAAACATGTGAATCAAATATTAGAACAAAGTGGAGTAGAGTAAATGAAAAGAGAATAACATGAAGGTGGCAATTGGGATAGAATGAACCAGATTCAGGGTTAACCTTAACCCTTTTTTCTTAGATTAAAAATGATGCAAAAAATATGTAAAAATGAATCATATGGATGACTAAAGTGAGTTTAAAAGAAAAGGTAGGCAAAGTTGGGCCAATGGAAATAAGCCTAGACTGGTCTATCCCAACTTATAATTGGACAAGGTCAACTGAATCTTGCTATTTGGAGATGTCAAGTCAAGCCATGGTCTAGTTCAGCCATTACTATGTTCATTGGTTGTTAGATTTTGTGTTCTTTTTGCTATTCTTAATAGTCAACAATGTTCACTATTGGGTTTTACCCTAAAAGTTTAGTTACATAAAAATTTTACATTAGTGTATTTTAAATAGAATTCATGATCAGTTTGGTTGAGTTTCAAAATCAATTGAAGTCAAGCAAAATCATCAATCCAAATATTGCAATTTTCACTAATTGTTTGTATAATTATTTTACTTTAAGGAACATATATAGAGAAGTAAAAAATAATGAATTGATGTTCTTACCATGCATAAAAATTCCTAATTTTTAGTGGTGATCGAGTTGGGGCTCGAATCCGCGTACTGTGCTGCATGCTTCCGAGCCACTTAACCACCTAACCAAAAGAAAAGCTATTGTGCCATGACCCCTAGACAGTACTGGAAAGTTTAATTCACCTCAAATGCCAATGCAACCATAATGTCTCATCTATACAATATCCCATATTTTGTTTCATCTAGTATGGTCAATAAGTCTTTTATTTTATATTGCACTCTCAAATAGATTCTCCCGAAAACTAACTCTCTCTCTCTCTCTCTCTCTCTCTCTCTCTCTCTCTCTCTCTCTCTCTCTCTCTCACACACACACACACACACACATTGTAAATCACCTTGGCCAAAGATTTATTGAATACTATCTTTAATGAGATATTCTCTCTAGTGGATGAGCATGTGTATTTAAGTATGTTCAAATAATATTCTCAATATTAAGATTTGATATTATCCAAGTCTTTTTAAACAATTTTAAAGAACACAAATCTCATAGGAGATATTCTTGGTATCTCAAATTCGTGAACTAATCACATAACTGAGATTATGGAATCATTGTGATATCATATACACTAGTATAGTATTCCATACATGGATAAATTTAGGTAAATCATTATCTAATTAGTACCTTAATTAATATCCTAATGTATCCACTCAAAGTAGTTGTCACCTCAACCACCTTAATCTTGCAAATGGATAACTAATGCACCAATATATCTAGTTATCCCTCTCCTGCAACCAACGGATAGAAATATTCTAAATATATATTTGTAGAAAGATATTCTTTTTACCATGCTCCCATAATATACATACATCCCTCACCGATACACATTTAAGTTCGTCACTACGTAACAATAAGAAAAATTATGCATAATAAGAATAAGGCTTTTTATTTACCAACAAAAATATCTTTAAGTAATATGGCTATTTCAGTTATAGTGACTTGACTTCTAACACACCTATTATATATTCACACCTTAGAGAAAAAAATGATAACTAACCAAGAAGATAACCATGTAAAAAGGAAGGGAAAAGGAAAGAAACTTGATAGCTAACTTGGTTATAAATGCTATATTAGACATAAATTATCTATCATCTCATGGTTAGATGGTTAATTGACGCATGAGAGACAAGGTCAATATGTTTATGAGTTTTGAGGAGCCCATCTTGAAGACATAAGCTGAAGAGTTACACGAAGGAGACCCAAGTTTCAAGAAGTTGAGACGTGCGATCTCTGCCTATTAAGTTGTTAATTTCGTATTCATTAAAATTGATTATTGATGTTTGTCAAAGAGTATATTGTCATATTTATATAGGTCATTAGAATTACTCTAACTTATTCACTTGTTGATGTAAAAAGTAAAAACTATCAAAATTTGATTGTTATGAAAACTGTCTACTACGTATTCAAGATGTGACATTATGTAAGCAACTCATATTCTGTTGAACTTTTGAACGGTCCGTTTGGATCCTTGAAACATAGGGTGATGTATTATGAGGTGTTTGGTTGAACGATAATTTTAATTTTTGCTATAATTTTATATTTTTTAAATAAAATTTGTTAAAAGAGGTGTTTGACAACCAAGATAATTTTACATTTTTTTAATTTCTTCTTAAACAACAAAAAGGGTCTCACCTTTCTTATGTTGTAGTTTCCTATTTTGTTTAGTCACATATGATAGTTATCCTTTTTTTTGTTATCACATCTTTTCAAACATGATAATTTTTTTTGTCATTCATTAGTTTATATTTATTTTAATACAATTTTTTATCATAAAGATATACAAAAATTATTATATTACAAACACTTCATTATTAAGTTTTCCTTTAAAGTTAGTTAGGACGCTTTTTGGTGCTCTTGGCATACATCTTAGAAAGAGAGAGGGTGACCAAAAAATTTAATATTTTTAATTTAGAGAATAGATTTTAAAATTATAAAAATATGAATATTAATATAAAAAGACTTTTTTTAAATATTTATAAACAGTAAAACTTAGAGTCCAAAAGTTCCAAATATTATTTAAGAATATACTGCTAAATAATTTTAGAATTTTTAAAATTAACTTGAAAGTTGATATCATTTTAAGAAGAATTTTTTACAGGAGAATCAAATGAGAGATACGCATATTCTTTTCCATGAATACTTGTTTCCTTGTAAAACCGCTCCACCATGTTCTCTCTTTCTTGCAACTAAAGGGTGCGTTTGTTTCTCTGTAAAGATGAGTTCATGCAAATGTTTTCTGAAAATCATATACTTTTGACCACGTGGTTACACGTAACAGTGATGTCACAGAGTTTTTTTTTCTGGACACCATTAAAACCAAAGGATTTTGGCACCAGCCAAAATCCACGATATGCCGTTTCCGGATAGATGCTCTTAACTACTTACTAGTTGTAGGACGTGTTTTGCACGTGTTCCAATGTTAAAAATATAAATTTAATCTATAAAATAATTATAATATATAATATATAGCGAAATATGTATTAAATAATAAAATAATGATAAGTCACTTATTAAAATAACTAAACCAAAATTAGGTAAAAATATGAAGAATATTTATTAAAACGTTAAGATCTATTGATTTATTTATGTGCATTTAGCATGATAAATAAATTTATGATACTTATTGTTAAGTAAGGTTAAAATGTATAAGTAGTTTTGAACTATTTAATGTCATAGCATCCGCCAAACATCACATTGATTAGAATAACCTAAAATAAAAGCTGAAATATACAGTGGCAGATTCCGTGTATATAGGAGACTCAGAAAAGTAAACATATCGAGGTCCTCAAGGTCAGTGACACAGAGAATCATACATTTTGGTTTCTTTGCAATGCTTATGGCCCTATGGATGCTGCAAAAAGACTAATTTTTCTCGGATCTCAAGGCAGTATTCAACGACGTCTCCAACGTCAGTTGATGTATAGGTGGAGACTTATTGTACACACGAAAATGAACTGGAAATCCAAGATGTACCTGTAAAAGTGACGAGTAGTTATAGATGATATTTCAATTTCTTCCATCAAAAATAAATTTGACAAGTATTCCAGCCAAAGTTTCTTAAATCTACTCATTTAACAAGGCCATCTTAAATATAATGAAATATAGAGATTTTTGGTCTTGGCATGTATAATCTTAAGAAGTCTCCAAAATCTTCTGTTCTTCCAAAACAAGCCCTTTGACATGAAATTTTACAAGTTTTAATAAGCCCACCTTTGGGGAATGACAATAGCAAATGCTAAACATGATCAATCAGGAGAGACCATAAACACATATTTTAAATAATTAAAAACCATCAAATCTAAAATTTGGGAAATTAAAAAAAGACTATGAGATATTGTATAAATAATCTTGGTGTGTCATGAGCTGAGTAAAGGAGGCACACTTATGGAGTTAAGAAGATCATATCTAAATCACAACAGTTCATTTGGTTTAAGATGCTACTTTATGTAATATCTTGTTCTTATGTGAAAATACTTGTACGTGGTTCTCATCACCTGTTTAAAATGATAAATGCACTTCTGACATATGGTTTTGATTACTGTTACATACATGAATTTTTGGGGTGTGAACACAAAAGTAAGCTGTTTTTGAATAATTCATCGGGTACCCAAGAGTTTTTGGAAAAGAGCAGGTTTTATTAATGTTGATCCAAGAGCATCCATAAAAAGATTCACGGTTCTTATGATGATCATTTTCTCCCTAAGGTTTGATTATTTGTGGCTAAGTATGATGGTTGGTTTGCTGAAACCTACATTTGTATGCATTTATTTCTTTTTTGAAGGTGGCCAATGCCACGGTATATTCGTTAAAAAAGTAGGCCGAAAGCCAAAAATAGTTAGAACTTGAAACGTACAAAAAGCAATATGTACGCTAACTTTGCATACATGTGATCCTTTATCTTTCCATAAGTCAAAATCCAAACACGAGGAGCACAAACTAAAATCACCATTTTTGCAAAGTTATAAGCAAAACCACCCTTTTCAAATGTGACAAACAGTCCACAACACATTCAATCCATCACGCGATACAGCAAAAAGTATGTAACTAGAGATATTATCTTACGTCTTGTTTGGTAACACTATTGGGTACCTCTATCACTATCAATTTTAAAATTGATATTGTTAGGAATCATTAAAAGGTGTTTGAATAATTATATCAATTTTAAAATTTGTAGTGCAAACAAAGTATATTATGTAATACAAGTGTCAACTTGTATTACTTTTGATATAGATACTCCAACATTTGAAAATTTTAATATCAATATTGATATAGTACCAAAAATGAAACTCTAACCAAACAGGGCATTAGCTAATGGGGTGTTTGGTTGCACGATAATGAAGATTTTTGTTTTAATTTTTAAAAATTGTAAGAAAACTTGTTAAAAGAGGTGTTTGGTAACCATGACAATTTTATGTTTTAAAAGTGATTTTCTTCTTAAACAAAAAAGAGGGTTTCACCTCTTTCTTTTTTCTTGTGGTCCCCCACTTTGTTTGGTCATGTGTGGTAGTTACTCTTTTTTGTAATCACATCCCTCCAAACATGATAATTTTATGTCATGAGTTGGTTCACTTTTTATTTTAATATAATTTTTTATCACGAAAGTGTACAAAAACTTATCATGCAACCAAACACCCCATAAGTCCTCTCCTTCATTTTCTGCAAGAGCCTTGGTGTTTACCTTGAAACTGGCCTTAGCTACACTCACTGTGAATCCTTCTTTAGCAGTCTTTTCTTGTGCTTGAGGCTTCAAGAAAAATAAAAGATTGATATTAGGGTAATATGCATTTGGATTAACTTAAAGAGGTTATGTTTGTTACAGCTTAGCAAACCTCTGATCTCTAATTTGGTCAGAGGTTGATAAAATCAGACATCTTTATAAGCAAAAATAATAACATATATGATGTAGCTTAAATAAACACTAAATTGATTAACGTGTAAACATTAGATAAAAATGTGTTAAAACTACCCAGCTTCTCCTTAGCATGGCTCGGTACCAACTTCCAAGGGGAGCCCCAACACCGCAAAAAGCAGTTGTTAACATTAGCCATCATGAAGTACAAAATCTTATATGGAGGCAGAACTTGTCCTTGTGCTCAAGAAATAAACAGCTTCCAATCATACGGATTGACATATAAACCTGCATACACTAAGGTATGATGCCTTCACAGAACACCCTCGGTCAGACCCCTTTAATGTCGTATACACAATCTGACAAACTTGCAAAATTTTTACCGCAACATACTTTGTAACGTCTGGGAATTAAAAAAAAATCTTCTAAAACTTCTCCTGCTACCACCGCCTCCCTCTCTCTCTCTCGAACCTTCCATCCGTCGCCTCTCTCTCGAATCGTCCTCGCCACCGCCTCCCCTTCGCCGCCTCCGACGCCTCCGACTCTCGATTTATTCCCCCCTTGTGTCGACGCCACCCCGCTCCATCTTTTTCTCGTTGTCGCCGTCCGTCGTCACCTCCTTCCACCGCGAGCGTCATTGCCGCAACCATCTCTGTCTCTCCTTCCCGCCGTCACCATCGCCTCTCCTCCTCTTCTTCTTGTTCTTCTTCTTTCTCTTCTTCTTCCCTGCTCTGCAGCCGTCACCACCACACGGTCGCCGCCGTGCCCCTGCCGCTATCTCTCTCTCTCTCTCTACCTTTTCTCCCGCACGCGGCGGGACGTGCACGCACACGTGCGCTCACACGCGGCCGTGCGGCCGGTGCGCCGTTGGGCGCACTTAGCTACGCTGCCGATGAGGGGGGGGCACTTTGCACCCTCCTCCTGTTTCTCTCTCGTCTCCCCCTCGATGCTCGCTCTCTCTCTTCCCTCACTCTCTCTCTCTCTCGCCTCTCTTGCCGATCTATCTCTACTCTCTCTCTCCCTCCGATGCCCTTCTCTCTCTCTCCTATCCTCTCTCCCTCTCTTGCACGTCCCTCTCTCTCGCACGCATGGCCGGTGTGCCACCGCGACACCCCACCTCCCATTGTCCTCGTGCACCGTTGTCACAGCCGTTGGGCATGGCCAACTACACCGCCACAGGGCGCAGCACCATGCACCAGACCCCTGCCCTGCTGACCCCCTGTCTCCCTCTCATTCACGATCTCACACGCACACGAAATAGCACCGTGCGTTCTCCCCTTCTCCGACGTCTCTCTCTCTTCCCCCCCCCGACCAACCATCTAGGCCGTTTGACTATCGCACACCCACTTGCAACCATATTAGCCAGTGTCGATTCCCCGTTGATCCGCTAAGGTGAGCCTCCCATTTCTATCTCTTATTTTATTTTAAAATTTTTATATATATTCATAATTTATTAAAATATTGATGCCATTCTATGATCGTCATCCAGTTGGCTTCCATTGGATTTGGTTGATTGTTCCTCCATTGAGGTAGGCATCCTAACTTTTCATAGCATCTCAATATTTTAATTAAAGTGTTAAAATATGTTTATTATATAAATAACTAAAAATTAGTGATTAAATGGTAGTTTAATTATTTGATTGTCTGTATGGATTCATTTATATGTCATTCATGTCACCCATGCATAGTTTTAGCTATTTTCATGGAATGCATTAGATAGTGGTAATTATGCTTGATCATGTGTTAGTAATTATCAGAAGTTAGTTAGATATGATCATGATTAAATGTATTGATTATATTAAATTATGGAAATGGAATTACAATTCTTTTATGATTACATTTAAATCCAATCTATGTTATAATTGATCTTGAAAAATTATTAATAGATAAGTTGAATTAGAATTAGAATTGACTTGATAATTTCTTAGCATTAATAATTAACTTATATTCATAGTGGAATAAAGTTGTAAAGTGCATTATTTGATGAATTGATATTAAATTATGAATAATCAAAGTTAACATGTCTAATATGTTGCATATTCTTTTTTGATTGGGTCTATTGCATAAATATGTTGTTGGCACCCAAAAAAATGTCATGACATCCAGAACTGACAAGTTTTGGGCAAAATACATGAAATAAAATCGAACAGACAAATGTGATCCACTTTTCATCACATTTAGGGCCAATGGGCCGAACAGGCCCAATAAGCCTTATTGGGCCCGACCAGCTGGATGATGACTTGGTAACGGTCAGACATCACCATCTTGTCCGTCTAGCTCAAACTTGAGCAACAACGAAGTCGGATCGAAAATCCGACTTGAATTCAACAAGTTATGGGTCAAACGGTGAAAACACTCTTGAATGGCCTTTGGTAGGCTTAATGGGCCCAAATAACAAAACAAGTGGGCTCACAGTACTGTACCAGTCAAGACATTTCCAACGGCGCCTCACATGTCAAAATCTGGCTTCGGACAGTAAAATGACCGTTTTGCCCTTGTGGGATTCGGGCAATCTGGGGAAGGTCCAAAGAAAAGTGGCACCACCAAAAGGTCTACGTGACTTTCAGATAAACAATGACAGAGTCATATCGACAATCCGACCCATATCTGGAAAGTTATGAGGAAAACACTGAAAGTCAATTTTCAAATGGCCTTAATAAGGGCATATCAGGTCCGAAAAAACAAAACAAGTGGGTCCATGGGGCTGTACCAGTTGAGGGCTTCGCAACAGTACTCTGAATGTCAGAATCCGATTTCGGATGGTAGCCGAACGGTAAAATGACCTCTTTCGCCCTTGGTAAGTTTGGGCAATTCGGGATAGACCCGATAATATCTTGGTACATCATTAAGCCCGCCAAGCTCTATATTGAGCAACATTAAAGTCAGATCAGAAATCTGACTTGTATTCGGCAAGATATGGGCAAAACAATGAAAGTGGACTTCTAGGCGGTCTTTACTAGGCTTGGTGGGCCCAAATGACCAAACCAGTGTGTCAACAGTATTGCCTCAACAAAGAGCTTCACAACGGTGCCTTGAATGTCAGAATCCGACTCCGGACGAAAAAATGACCGTTTTGCCCCTATTGGGCATGAACAAATTTAGACATACCCTAAACATATGGCGTCACCAGAAAGTCCGCCTGACTTCCAGATGAACAACATCGAAGTTGGATCATCAATCCAATCCATATTCAGAAAGTTATAGACAAAATTTGAAAAATTGCAAAGTCGGCACGCACTCCGAGACAGGACGGAGCTGTCCAAATAATTTCAGATAGTAAGATCTATGCATGGAAACCAAAATTCTAGTGTATAGATATTTGATTGTATTCAAAATACAATTTTCAAAATTTTTGAGGGCCGAGATTACATCGATCAGGAAAATCTGTCGGATCGGTGATCCCTGGATAAATTGAGAATTATTGACTGTTGATACGATGCAGCACAAGTTCTATAGCCATCGGAACATCTTTCGGATTATTCCGGTCAATTTCAGAGTTAATTAACTTAGTTTCATCTGAAATTAATATTGACCGTCAGATCGGAGTCATTTTTTTATGGAAATTAGGTCAAAAGGGCCAGCCGCCTCATTTAGCGTGGGCACCGCTCAAATAAAAGAAAACTGCCATGCCCACATTTCCACTTTCTTCCCACGTAACCCCACGTTTGACCATGCTTCTCTCTCTCCCACCTCCTGTTGTACATAACGAGAG
This sequence comes from Cryptocoryne crispatula var. balansae, assembly GCA_036172225.1. Lineage (NCBI taxonomy): Eukaryota > Viridiplantae > Streptophyta > Magnoliopsida > Alismatales > Araceae > Cryptocoryne > Cryptocoryne crispatula. The sequence continues at coordinate 28,504,868 of CM069922.1, forward strand.
AGGAGTTACGAGATGGAGGAGAGGGCTGCCCAGGAAGATGGTTTTTTTATTTTTCCTCTCCTCTTCGTACAGTCGGGGGGATTGAGGGAGGAGATGGAGGAGACGGCTGCATAAACTCTTCCACTCCTCTACTCCTCCGGCCCTGTTGCTGCTACCCATCCGGAGGCTGCCGTGGTGACCTGCTGTTGATGTTCCAATGCATCATGGAGGAGATGAAGATGTCCACGTGAAGCACCAGCTGCTGTGGCTGCTGCCGTTGGAGACCATCGATACAGGCTCTACCCATGGTTGTCCATCCTCTGCTCAAGCCAGATCCACTGCTCACGGAGGAAGATGAGGATGTCGATGGAGTCCTGGATGCTGCTGCCTTCCCTTCCAAGACTTGTGGATGGATGCATCTGTTGAAGAACATGGAGAAGAAGAGGGCGAAGCAAGCTTCCTTGTGCTCCCCTTCCTGCTGTAGCTGGAGCCCTTCCATGCTGTCACGATGCTGCCTCCTCATAATGCTACAAAACAGGCCGCCAGGTCCCCTTTCTACCATTGCCTCCTGCCCTTGCTTCATCACCTATAGACGGAGAAGAAGCTGGCTACTAGGGTCTCTCTCAAATTACTGAGGAGCTGGCCGCCGGGGCCTGGTTTGTCAAAACCTGCTAAGGCCGCCTGGGCCCCAATGAAGCTCAATCAGGCCACCAGGGCCAGATTCTGCAAGGATTGTTCATGGCTGTCAGGGCCAAATCCTGCAAGAGATTTCAAATCCGCCAAGGCCAGATTCTGCAAGAATTTTCAAAAGTTGCCAAGGCCCCATCCGCCAAGATCATCAAGATCAAGAAGGCCTTGCCTTGGCGAAGTGTCCCAAGGCCTGACAGGGCCAAAACATGAAGACAAGGAAAGAATTAAGGCCGGCCATGGCCTGAAAAAAAAATCGTAATCAAATCTGAAACACAAAAAGAAAATCACTTAAGAGTTAGCCTATTTCACATAGGTTACCTCAAAGGACGGGCACTCGGGCATGTCCCCAGCGTGTTTGATCCTGGACGGGGAAATGGGTAAGTTCCTATCTTCTACCGATCCTTCCCCCGAAGTAGGGAGTATTAAACTCCACCTACTAAGGGAGGTTTATCTCATCAATTTAAGGGGAGGTCATGTCAAAATTTTCCCCTTAAATTAAAAATGAGACATATGCCAGGAAAGATCATCCTATGTCCATCAAGGACTAAGGGAAATTTATCAATGGGAAACACGACATTTTATGTCCCCCACATGTAATTTGCATTCGAATTTGTCAATAAATGGAATTTCGAATTTTGAATGTCATTATTGTCATCGGAACTTAAGAAAAACCCCATAGACTTGGAGGAATGTAAATATATATATAATAAAATAAATCTGAAAATAATGATAATCTGATCAAACCAGTCAACATATTTTTTATCTCAAAAAATAATTTTCAGATAATCAAAACATAAAAAATAAATTTTGTGAATCAAAATGGCAATTAAAAGAAAATAAATCAAATAAACCCAATAAAAATAATAAAAAATATCCAAATAAAACCAAAATACTCCAAACAGGATCAAAACACCAAATTCATTAAGTGATTCCACAACATAAAAGAATGGCAAAGAATCTCAAATAAAAATTATCCAAGTCAACTCAAATCAAACCCAAAACAAAAAATAATTGTGGACCAGATCCTCAATAAAAAATGTGTTAAATCCTAACTTAAAATGACATTTAAATGAAATGCATCCTAAGCAAAAATCACAATTTGGATTCAACCAAAAGATATCAAGTCCTAATTAAAACAAAAAATAATAATAACAAATCAAACTTTCAAAACAAATCCAAATCAAGTTGAAACCAAATCACTCACCTAAAAGACATTAAGTCTTAATCAATTCAAATCTTGAAAATCCCCTAATCTAAAAATTCAAATGCAAAACCTAACCAAATCAAAAAATTAAATAAAAAATGAACATCCATTAAATTTCAAACCCTATTAAAAATCCCCAACCTAAACAAAATCAAATCTTAACAACAAACCTAATTCAAACAAATCAAATCAAATCAAAGTTCAAAACACTAAGTTTTGCATTCCAACAAGTGTATGGGGCTGTTGCTCCCATATGTTTATTGTACGGATGTATGTCTTCTATTTACGAAATTGCTATGGCGGCTAATCAAGGGTATTCGAGTATTCTCGATGTAATTAACATCGGATCTTCGCACCATCCGATGGGGAGAGGTCAAAACAAATTTTCAAAGAACCTAATAACCTCAACATATATTTTTATGCATACCACTGACCTAGCTAATACTGTTATGAAATACCACATATTTTCTTAATAGTTAAGGCTAAGTCAAAAGTCAAATCAAAACGGGAAAATGAATTTCCGAAATTTCCTCCAAAATTTGAGGTTCCAACAATTGGCACGCCCGGTGGGACCTGTCCTTCCCTTCATCTCTCCGCCATAGCAATTTAGGAAGTCATACATCTTAATTTATACATGTCTAACATATGCTCATTTCCTTTGTTTGCAAGGAGAAGACAAAAGAAATGCCAAGGATGACAGTCAAAGGAGCCCAAGACCCCTTCCACACAAAAAAACTTCATCCAAATCTTGCACACTAGGGAGTTCCGGAAAGCCGATTGCATTTGGCTAATTCCTGGAGTTTGTCTAGGCAACAAATGTTCCAAGGGGCGACTAACTCATCCCCATTTTGAAGGTTTCACTATGGAGTATCTTCAATAACACCGGGGGCAAAGGGATCATGACTTCGCCTTCACAAACCTTTAACAAAGTCAAAGTGGTGACCGAATGGGTCATCTCTGACACATGTAGCTATTTTCCAAGGTTGGCCGTTCTAACCAAGGCGAGAAGAAGATAATACCAAAGCAAGGTTCAAATTCTTCACCTCCAACAAGTGCAGAGCACCGGAGAAACTACAACAAGAAAAGTCAGAATCTGACTACAAAGCATGTTGCTGGTTAGACAGTGCAGAAATCTCCCAGATTTGAGTTGGTGAAGCCGTCATTTTGACGGAAAATAAGTTATTAAATCCGGATCATTTATGTTAATTACATGGGGAGGAAGGAACTAATCCATCACCCAAAGATACATATCGGCTGACCAATAGCCATTCATATGATGTTTTGATGAGAGATCAACTCCCAACTTACTAAATGGAGTCTTGGCCAAATTAATGGAGGACCTAGCTTGTGAAGTAATTTCAAGTGTGCTAAGGTTTTAACCCTTCACCTAGAAAAAAAAATTGGCTAACTAACCAATGTTTCAACATGAGATGTCGTCAGAGTGAGGGCACAACCTTCTATTTATATTCTCAACCAGCCAATCAATGGCTATTATGAGAACCCGGGTGAGCAGCACTCTACTCCCCATTCTCAGAAGAACTAGCCAGTCAGTGGCCCCAATGCTATTGTGTAAGTGAGGGGGCAGCCCTCAGCACGATACTTCAATAAGCTATACAAGCCCAATTGGTGGTTAGCTTCATCACTTTCAAGAAATAGTGGAAGAAGTAATCTTCCTAACGAAAAAGAAAAAAAAAAGAATGTTCAGCCGATCAGCGGCCCCTGATATGGCTATCTTAATGAGGGAGCAGCACTCAATGGCCTACAAGATTACAGCTCGGAAGAAAACCAAACCTTCCTTCCCCATATTAACAAAGATGGTCGATCAACGGCTCATGACACTACAACCCGGTGAGGGACCAGCCCTCAGCCCGTCATTTCAACTGGGACGACCGATCAACGGTTTTGTCCTATAATGCCATTTGACGAACTAGGAATCAATTCTATGTTCGCCATCTAAATGATGCCGCACAACTACTGATGCGGTTCCAAGATCATGTTCAAGTTGGAAATAAATTCCATAATGAAGCTCAGTCATGTGGGGGCGTCACTATAGTCTGTCAGAATGGGGAATCAACCCTCAGTTCATTTGGCATAGGCAATTGATCAGTTCATTGATCTATATTATAAAACCACTCACCCGATCGGGGGCAGGTCCCTGTGACAATCCAAGTCAAGAATCGACCTTCTTGGAATGCTGATTAGGGTCAAAGGGATAGTTGGGTATTATTATTTATTGCTATCATTTAAGTTGATTAATATAATAGGAAAGTTGGGTATAAGTCCTATTGAGTCCGTGTGACTCATTCCAAATCTTTTAACACTTTTCAGGTAATCAGTTTAGCACAGTAAAAGCGTAGTGGATCAGGATTAGTGCAGAAGAGGTTTAGAAAATTTAGTTTATGAATTATCTATATTGAATCAAGGTATGATTTATTTTTTGATCAAATCATTTGTTTTATGAATTGGGACGTGTTATTCTTTAATTTTTCCAAATTGACGTAGTTAAGGGGTTATTTCCCCGATCTCGTTGTCGAATTTATTCTACTACGCATGTTAGGAAATCCGGAGCGTGACATACTTAGATATAAATCCAATACAAATCCTTCCCCACACCAGCATTGTAATTTGCAAGACCCCATCCATTCTAAGTAAGATTCTCCATTAGCGGACCCTTCATCCTACCTATGCTAGGCCACCATCCCATATACATAAATTCATAAAATATGAAAGTAAAAATTTCAAGGCTCTGGATTTTGAGCACATGACAATCAGATATGAAACATAAGAACTGAAATGTGAAATAGAAAATCCTAAATGCATGAAAGTATAAACCAAGGCCAAAACAAAAGACATGAATGTCAAATCCAGCAAAGATTAAATACAAAACATAAAATATGAATGTGGGGTCTCCACAGAACACACCCCCAGTCAGACCACTTTAATGCCGTACACACAATCTGACAGCCCTGCAAAATTTGAACCTCAACTTTCTTAGATATAAAGCCAGTACAAATCCTTGCCAACACCAGCATTGAAGTTTGCAAGGACCCCATCCATTATAAGTATGGTTCTCCATCAGCAGACCCTCCATTCTACCTATACTAGGCCACCATCCCATATACATAAATCCATCCCGGAGCAAATATGAAAGTAAAAATTACAAGGCTCTGGAATTTGAGCACATGACAATTAGATATGAAACATAAGAATGGGCGTTCTATAAATACATGAACTTCGATCAAACATTCAAAATCAAAATTGAAATGTAAAATAAAAAATCCTAAATGCATGAATGTATAAACCAAGGCCAAATCACGTGCTTCACACGTGTTCAAGCATGTATACCGATTAAATATAGTTTCATATGATAGTTGAAATAAATTCTTATGATATATATATATGATAGATACATTATACAAAATAAGTTAGATGATAAATGTTATATTTTACTTCTCAAATATACACAAATATATTTCTATTGATATATCCTCATTTTTAAATAATATCTAATGGGGTGTTTGGTTGCATGATAAATTAGGTTTTTGTTACAATTTTATATTTTTGTAACAAAACTTATTTAAGGGGAACCATGGCCTTCATGCCTGCCATCATTTTCATGTACCTCAATAGAATCCAAGCAATGGAAAATCAACACCCAAAAGAATCAAAATCAGTCATAAAACCCATCTCAAATGAGTTCTACGTTAGTTATTAAAACCAATCTTAAACCAGTCATCCAATTGTGCCAGTTTCAACCCAAACTGGTGCCAGGCCAATCATCCAAACCAGTCAAAATTTGGTTCATAAACCAGTTCCAAAAACCAGAAAAACTGGAAATCTAAATGTTACTAAGACCAATTGGTGCAGAGGACCAGAATAAGAAAGTGGAAACCTGAGAATTTTAGCAAATCAGGAAGCCCCAAAATTTTGAAATTTCAAATCAAGTCTTCAAAACCATCAAATCCTCAAAACTATCAAATCTAGAAATCTCAAGTTTCAAAAAAAAATTGTGAAATATGAGAGTTGACGTCTAAAAAATCCCAACCCCAAATATTAGACTCCAAGCTTAAACCAAATCCCACATAAAATCCAAACCCAAACCCAAAATGTGCAAATCCATTAAAGCTCAAACTCCAATTGAAACTCATATCAAACCCAAGACGAAAAAAAAAAAGAAACAACCGAACTTAAAAAAATGAATGTTACATTGAGACATATGATGGCATAAAACAACAATGTAACAGAAAACCTATGAAATTCGTATACTCTTACAAGATTAACAAGTATACAATAATACACATGCAATATCTCCTTGCATGTTACCTCTTGAAGCATTCCTAGTAGTTTAGAAACTTCATCATATTCTTCCTCTTTCAGGTCCCTTAAAAAAATGAATTTCCAGCTACCACATTGACCCTCATTCATCCATAATGATTCATAGTTATTACCATTGTGATTTTGTAGATTTTTGGGTGATCATATAAAATACAAAATTCAAAATTGAAAAGCTTTTGTTTGGATATAAGCATAGCTCCGTTTTTTCTTCAACTTGACACATAGGACAGTGGAACCTAATGTTGTAGTCCCTGAACATAGTTTTACATAGTTTATGTTTTTTTAACATCAAAATAAATTATAAAAGATGAATTTATATGTATTGTGACACGAAATAGAGTTATCCATCACCTATGTTGCAGATCCACACTTGTTGGGCTGTCCTTCATATCCAAGTATCTAGACTCGATTTTCTATTTAATCGTTACTGTGAGGAGTGAGGTGTTCTGTGAGGAGTGGGTTTGCTGAAGCTGGGCATGATTTGGCCAGGGGGTTCATGGGTAGCTGTCGTGGGAGGCAACTTCCAAGTGCTTTTGTCTTTACTCTGGTGGTTTTGCTTCTATTAGGATTGAGCATATTTTTTGTTTAGTAATTGAATATTAATATTTTATGCATTCTGACAACATAGCAATCTCAGAAAATGTCTAATTAACAATCAGATTATTTCACATTGACTGGCCACCCTTCTATGTGATGAACTTGGCCAGGTTTGTTTGCACGTCAATTTCTAATTAACTATCATATTATTTGCAGCTTCATGGAGTTATGATTTATGTTCCATATTTCAAGTTTATTTGAAGATTTTCATATTTATGACGTAGAGTTTATGGGAGTTGGGATTAAAGATTGTTTTCTTTTCTGATGTGGATTCCATGAATTCGAAATTAACCTTTATGGTTTCAATCTTTCCAATTTTCTAGATTTCTTGGTTCACTACAGGAAATTAGGTCACTGGCGACGGGTTATTGGCGACGGCTTCATTAAGTCGTCGCCAATAATGTTAAAAGCGACAGCTAAAGTAAAGTCGTCGCTAATAAACGGTAAATAGCGATAGCTAAATTTAGCCGTCGCAAATAATCCTTTTGGCGACAGTCGAAGGTGTTGCAATACCCAAAAAGTTGAAACCCGCACGACTTGTTTTCGGACTACTGGCGACGGCTTTAGAAGCCGTCACTAGTAAAATAATTGGCGACGGCTTGGGCCGTCGCCACTAATCCAAGCCGACCATTCAACGGTCAACTTTGTTGCCATCGCCAATGTAACTTATCATGTTATTAGCGACGGCCTCAGCAGCCGTCGCCAATAAATTGGTCTTAAAAAAACCCTCAACCCCCTCTTTTCTCTCCCCCCGCCACTCACTCCCCCTTCTCTCTTGCGCACACGCTCATCGTCAAGGGCCCCCACCTATTGTTGGTGCCACAGCCACCGTCATCGCCGCTTCCGCCGCCGTCGTTGCCGCTGTGGCTGGTGCTGTCGCTGCCATCGTTGCCACCGGCGCCGGCTTTTTCCCCCCTCCCTGCGTAGGGCTCCATAAGGGGAAAGTTGCCTCTACCGCCGTGGGTGCCGCTGGCTCCTCCGCCGCCGTTTCCTCTGTGCCGGATTTAAACCCCACTTAGGGTTAATCGAAGCTCCTTTTAGGCATGCATCTTCAACGAACGAGTTTTTTTTAATATTTTTCCTATATGGCACAAGGCATATATAGAATAGATATGGTTAGAGTTGGTGTCCCATTTTCATTAATAAAATACACTTGTTATATACGTTGCTTTTTGATCTAATAGATTAGATTACTTCTTAATTTTATCACAAACAAAAATCTCTCATTTTTTGGCTTAATTGATGTGAAACCTATGAATTAATCAAAGTTTATACATTCTAGGAGTTGGTAAAATGACTACATATAAAATTAGTTTCTTCATAAACCACTTAAATTTATGTGGTTTAATCTATTTAAACAAGTGCTATCTTCATTTGATTTCAACGAGTTTTCAAATCAAAACGATAGCTTGCTGCATAATTTAAACTACTTAGTATAAATTTTAACAGAACTGAACCGTATAAGTCAAACGATTTGGTTTGGTTTGTCTTCACACGTAGACCAAACCAATCCGCTAAACCAAACCAACCCGTTAAAATCATTGGGATAGATTGGATTTACTTAAATTCGTGTGTTTGTGATAAATTTAAATATGTTATATGCTTGTTTAGTTTGAAGTTTATGTTTGGGAGAGATTTAAATAGGCTTTGTTTGATTGCAATTTGAACTTTGCTTTTAAAAACTCATGTTTACAAATTGTTTACAAGCAATTTTATTTAAAATTAGAAAATGCCCATTAAATAAAGTTGGGCATGCCTATTAAAGGCCAAAATCGTAGACCAAACTGAACCAAACCGAACTAGTTTGGTTTGGCCTGGTTCGGTTTAGAGATTTTGCGGTTTGATTTGGTTCGGTTTCAAGACTCAATTCGGTTTGGTTTGGTTTTTGAAAAAACTCAATAAACCAAACCAAACTAGACCATGCCCACCCCTATAAGTGACTTAAATTGTTTAATTGGCATGTATAAACATTTCTTGTTCAACAACATGTCTAATTTTGGTCATTTTATCTCTTTTTCAGGAAACTTCAATCGAGATATTCACTTGAAAGTTTCTTCTTTCGGTGGAGATTCGGTTATATATTGATTTCTTTATTAAATTAACATTTCTTCATTGTACTTAAATCATTTATTAGAATAAAATGAGTAACTTAGACAAATCGTGGATGCATATACCTAATAGATTAGATTCTAGATATATTCGAGGGATCGAAGATTTTTTTACTATTATTTTTTTATTCTAAAATATAATTTAGACATGGACAACATAACGATCTAATACAATATCCTTGTAAAAAATATTGTAATACATTTATTTTAAAAAGAAATGTTGTGAAATAATACCCAATATGTGCTGGCATATGGTTAAATTATCAAAAATGGATATGTCATGGTGAAATTGAAGTCAATATGGTAAATGAGGACATTACAAATTTAAATGAACCACAAGATGATTATGTAGATGATCAAGTAATAGAAATGTTACAAGATATTCAAAATAATGAATCTTCTATTCGACATAATGAGGAAGAACACAATGAAGATAATTTTTAATATTCTAAATTATTAAAATATTCTAAAACACCTCTATACGAAGGTGTAAAAAATGTATCTAAATTAAAATTTATATTAAAGTTGATTCAACTTAAGTCCTTTAATGGTCTCACTAGAAAATGTATGGATATGATATTATCTTTATTTAAGGAAATCTTACCTAATGGGGCATGTGTTCCCCATAATTGGTATGAGCTTAAAAAATTAGTTAAGGAATTAGGACTTACTTATGAGAAAATTCATGCATGTAAAAATGATTATATGCTATTTTAGAGAGATAATAAAGATAAAAGTGTTTGTCCATATTGTAACACCTCCAGATATAAAAATGATCCTAAAAATCAAAATAAAAATAGTACAAAAAGTTTTAAATTATTTTCCATTAGGAAGTAGGTTGCAGCGTTTATTCATATCATCCAATACGGCTAAGTGGATAACATGGCATAGTCAGCCACGATCATATCAAGTGAGAGGTGAAATGTGTCATCCTACCGATTCTCCCACTTGGAAAAGGGTGGATGAACTTTATCCAGAATTTGCGTTAGAGAAACACAACGTTTGGATTGGATTGGCTTCAAATGGCTTTAATCCATTTGGTCAAATGTCTTCAAAATACAATGTGTGGCATGTTGTTACAATGGTGTACAACTTACCACCGTAAATGTGTATGAAAGCCACATACGCAATGATATCATTATTAATACCCGGTCCGAGAACTCCCGGAAATGATATCGATGTATTCTTGCAACCATTGGTGGAAAAGCTAAAAGATTTGTGTGAGATTAGATTGAAGACTTATGACGCCGAAAAGAAAGACATTTTCATAATGAGAGTCATACTTTTTAGTACGATAAATGATTTTCCGGGATATGCAAATTCATCTAGATGGAGTACTAAAGAAAAATTGGCATGTCCTATTTGTAACGAAGAAACACATTCCATTTGACTTGCTCATAGTTGAAAACAATGTTACCTTGGTCATCGTCGATTCTTACCAGTAGCACATCGGTGGAGAAAAAACCAGAATAAGCATCTTTTTGATGGTCGGCGGTGTGTGAAGGGAGCACCAAAGATACTTATGGGATATGACCTATGGAGGTAACAAAAAGAGATGGACACTATTAGGTTCAGAAAACCGTTTAAGAAAGATTTAAAGAACTTAAGAAAAAATTTGTTAAAGAATAAAAATTAGAAGAAGAGTATATTTTTTGAGAAACTACCATATTGGTCATCTCTTATCATTCGGCACCATTTGGATGTCATGCATTTTGAGAAGAATGTGTGCGACAATATATTAGAGATGTTTAACTTATCAAGAATCGACAAGGACAATTTGAACTCACGGAAGGATTTAGTAGATTTAAATATTCGCCCAGAGTTACATTCGTACGAGGGTTCATCAAATTTTCCAGATGTAATTTATAGACTTAGCAACGAACAAAAGCTAAGAATACTTGATTTCATTAAGAATATTCAAGTGCCGGATGTTTATTCTTCAAATTTCAGTAGATGTGTAGATTTAAGTGTTAGGACAATTATGGATTAAAAATTCATGATTGCCATGTTATGATGCAAATAATTATTCCTTTGGCATTCCAAGAAAATATGTAGAAGGATGTACTGAGTCCTATTGTAGAGTTAAGCCAGTATTTTAAGATCATCTGTGCTAAGGTTTTGAATAGTAACATTTTGAGAGATTGTGAGACAGATTGTAGTAACGTTGTGCAAGTTGGAACTAATTTTTCCACCATCATTATTTGATGTAATGATTCACCTAGTTGTGCATTTGGCTTATGAGGCAAGAATGTCTAAACCAGTTCAATACCAATGGATGTATCCAATTGAAAGATATTTAAAGAGACTCAAAGATTATGTGGGAAACAAGGCAAGAGTTGAAAGTTTCATTGCCCAGGGCTACTTGGTTAAGTAGTGTACGTAGTTTATTTCAACATATATGCGCGATACGAGTGAATATAGTAGAGATCGGAACTACAATAGTGGTCCATATGAAGTTGATATAGATGATAGTTCAATATTCAAACCAGTTGGTCGCCCATTGAGATGCAGGCGTGTGCCTAAAATTTTGATGAAAAGAGAACAACAGTTAATCCATGCATACGTGTTAAATCATGTTGATGACATCGATTATTTTCGTCAATCTCACAGTGATGCTCTTAATAATAGATCAACTACGAAAGATAACTTCTTCGTGTGGTTCAGAACACACATTCAAGAGTTAAGAAATATAGGCTCTTCTAGATACACCAAGGAGCTCGAGATATTATCACTCAGTCCGTCGAGATTTGCATCGTCATTAAATGGTTATATATGTAATGAATTTAGATTTCGAACATTGGAATTCGATTCAACCAAATCAACACAACTAAGTGGTGTTATTGTGAATGACCATCTTCAATCTGGTTGTGACACTTATTATAGACGAATATTAGATATAATTGAAATATCGTTCGATAGGAATAGTCGTTTAACACTTTTTGAATGTGAATGGTGGGATGTATATAATAACAAGGTTTTAAGGTTAACGAATATGGTTTTATATCATTAAACACAAAGAAGATTAGGAACAGATGAACCGTTTGCATTGGCAAGTCAAGTGGAACAAGTTTTTTATGTAGATGATAACTCTAATAAGGGATGGGTGTTACCAGTACGATCACTACCTCGTAACTATTATAACATTTCAGGAAATGAGAGTGATGATGAAAATGAACCATATCAAGAACAACATATTAACGTACCTATAACATTTGGTGTAATCGACGAAGATGTACAACTCCAAGAAACTCAACCTATACAAATAGAAATTTAATCTAAAACTCCAAGTTCAAAGATGAAAATCCACAATTCGAAGCCGGATTGCCCAATACGAGGCCCATTTCGGGTTTGGATAGGGCAATCCAGCACCGGATTGGCCAAAATGATCAAAATTCACAATCCGAGGCCGGATTGCCCAATCCGAGGCCCGTTCTGGGTTTGGATTGGGCAATCCGGTATCGGATTGGCCAAAAAGATGAAATTCCACAATCCGAAACTAGATTGCCCAATCTAAACACAGAACGGGCCTCAAAATCCACAATAACCTAATATTTTTATGTGATAGATGAAGAGAATTTTCAGCAAGAGTTGTAGGACATCTCAGACTGCTACACCATCTGAGGGCGGTGGATCTCGGGGTCAATCTCGAGCATCTAGGGATCGACCTTCCACCTCCAGGGGTGTTGCTTCCAAGCCAGTTCAGGAGGCACCCCGTGAGCCTAGTCCATCTCAGACTCGTTCTCATCGGGTTCCGACGACGTCTCCTAAAATGGTAGTAGTCCATCTTCCCATGCTTCAGATATATATTTGAATATATACAAATAAAAAGTTTTCTTAAAAATTCTTGTTGTCTAATTGTAATTTTTAATTTATACTTAAGTAGCTACATCATTTAGACGTAGGAGAGGTCCAACAAAGGCCATCAGTGTGCAAACACTTGGGCCTGATGAGTCATTCAATGTCGATATAGTAGGAAGATCTGGCATTGGATCACACGGGTGGGACTTTACCTCCTACTTAAAAGATATGAATAGAGTTCATTGTGATTTGTGGGAGCATAATTACATTACTCTACCGCAGGAGAAAAATGATGCCATATTCTGTGATTTAAAGGTAACATTTAAGTAGCTTCATCTTGTTTAAATTTTGGTGAACTTTTTAATCATTCTTATATTGATGTAGCAACATTTTACCTTTTTGTTAACAATATTTGTCTACAGTATTTTACAGGACGATCGAATGAGAAAGCTCGTGCCAACATTCCTCCACAATGCAACGAGGAACAATGCCATCATATGTGCCATTTATGGAGTCAAGATGAAGCTAGAGTAAATCAAACAAATCTCTTCTTTTATAATTAGATTTTTAATGTTGAGAAATGTTATTTCATTTGTATATATATATTTGTAGCCGCTGAGTGAAAATAATGCCAGTAATAGGCGGCAATTAACAATGTCGTACAGAAGAGGAAGAACAAACATACATCAGTTAGAAAGAGATTTTGTAAGTAGTAAAAACTTAAAATTTCATATCAGTTGATCCTTACTTTTAAATTCTTTATTCTTTTTTTATTTTTTTGGACAGGTACGAAAAGAAGATTGTTTTCCAACTCATCTGGAGGTATTCCAGATGAGTCAAACGCATGAAGAGCTTAATGGAATAGTCATTTGGGATAATGACCAAAGTCGTCTTATGATGATTGGTTGTCAAAATATATTTTTTCTTTATAATCCACAATTCATCACGGAAGGATTTTACTTTTTATCATATTATTTATATAGGAAAATATGTGAGGATTGATGAATCCCCCAGCATCTGAATCCTCGGATGCTGGGGTATCGCAGCCTCCACTCACCGCGGAGGAAGCTTTTGTATCCGTATTTGGTAGAGATCGACCAAGATGGATCCGATGTGGTGGGCGAGGTGAAACTCGCCACACTTGGTATGGTGAGTCAAGTGTAGGTGCTTCTAGCTCGACTCAAAAAGTTCGGGATCTTAGAGATCAAGTGGTGAGGCAAGGAGAAATCAATGAACGTTATGAAGAACAAATTACTCCATTGAAACAACAATTGGACAATCAACAAAAATCATTCCAAGCAAATTTCGATTGCCTCAATCTGATTATAGAAGGCTTGACTCAAAGGTTCCCGGCTTCTGATGTGCCTGTTACAGGTTTGAATTGGCTAATCCGGCACCAGATTGGCCAAAAGAATAAAATCCTCAATACGATGCCAATTTCAGGTTTGAATTGGATAATCCAGCATCAAATTTGCCTAAACGAATAAAATCTCCAATTCAGTGCCCGCTCCGGGTTTGAAATGAGCAATTCGGCACCGAATTGGTTAATATAAATCAATTTTCAGATTGGTCAATCCGATTTTTGGTCTTTCCGGAAGTTATTAGGAATGATCGGTTTTCTTAATTTGATCGAACAATTGATCCAATCCGGGCAATCGAATTAATTTTTTTTTGCAGAAAATTATTATTGGCGACGGCTGCATTCAGCTGTCGCCAATAAGCTTATATGGGACGGCTAAAGCCGTCCCAGATAAGGTTTAAAGCTGTCGCAAAATCAGGAAGAAAAATCCGGAAACCCTCCCCGGGGTTTCCTCCTTACCATTTGCGACGGCCATATAAGTAGGCCTCTTATTAAGCTTTAATGCGACAGTTTAAAAGCCATCACCAATAAAATTACTTACGATGGCTTAATTATAGCCGTCGCTAATAATATTGGCGATGGCGTTATTTACGACACGTTTGTGACGGCTTGCAAGCCGTCACTAATACAAATTAGCGACGGCTTTTAGGTTTTTTTGGACAGCTGTAAGCTGTCCCCAATAACCTATATTCTTGTAGTGGTTTCTAGAGTTCCCTTTATTTAAATCTCAAGACTTACACATATATGAATATGTTACGAGACTTGATTTCAATTGGTACGAATAAAAATTAGTAACCACTTCTCTAGAAGATTGATAACTGATAATATCAAATAAATAGAAACATAAATGCTAAAACATAAAACAAATGCCCAGGATATACCATGATCCAATGATAAAAAATCAATTAAAAAATAAATAATACCTACAATAACTCAACAAACCAAAAGAAGCCAGTGCCCTTTGTACCCCACAAAACATATCCCATAACTGAACCTAGAAATCCCCAAAGCTGACTCCCAAACATCCACTTTAAAGTTTACTATATGCTTTCACTTTAAAGTCTAGTCCCCGCAAAAGAGATAAACCGAGGAGAGAAAGAAAAGGCCTATACAGCCCTAATGAAGGCTCCATGATGCCCAAAAAAGGATCAAGACAGAAAGGCAACTGTGAAAAAAAAATTGAAAATGTGCCTTCCGACAAGTATAATGCAAATGCCTAACTACAAAACATAAATCTTAGGATGCAATGTAGACGTCAAATTTAGAATATAAAGGTTCACATTTGAGGATACTAGGATCATAAAAACAATTGTGTCATGCTTAAAACTTTATGTACAAATACGCAATATGACAAATCCCCGGGAGGGAAGGTCTTCAAACAACAAACCCATATCCATGAAAACTAAACCTTGAAAAAACATAAAAAACAAGATATCAAGATATGTGAAGAGAAAACCATAGAAGACATTTGTATAAGTACCTTGTGATTGTCTCCCGCAAGATACGAATAATCACATTCTGAAGGGTATGTCCTTCTTCAAGTCCTATGTGAAATCGAACAAAAGGTTAGTAGTAATCCGACTAACATAACAAGCACCAAGGTTAATTGGATTGAGAGATGAATTGCACCACACTGAGAATCGTACGAAACAAAGGCGATGAAAGCTAGAGAAGAACTAGATGTTAGCATAAGAGATCTAAATGGCAAGAAGCCACAGAAGTTCGTACCTTTCTGAAACACAAGCCAACTCTCCCACCTGACGGTGAAAAAAGGCTTAGCGCTTCATAACGAACGACGATGGAGATGGAGTGCTATGTGGACATTGAAGAAGCCATTGAAAGAGAGCATAACGAAGGAAATGCCAAAAGAGGAAGGGCCATTGAAAGTCGGAGTAGGTAACAGGATGCAGAGAGGAAGATTGGAGGAGAAGATAGAAAATGGTCGTGCAGGGTACATCAAAAGTGGGTAGTCGGCGGAAGAGGTGGGCATGCTGGTTAGCTGCTGATGGCGGAAGAGGAGGGCAAGTAGCTTGACTGTGGACAGTGAAAGGGGCGGCCGTTCCTACTTCGTTGGTGGAGAGTTATAGGCGCACGCATCGGCGTAAGGGGCGGATAAATCAGCCAAATGATAAATCCGAAGGAAGGTTTCAATGAATGTAGTAGGCGGAAAAGACATAAATGGTGGACAGTTTAAGTAACGTCGTTCGGGCGATTAAAAATGAGAGGATGAAGAAATGGACACTCTCGCTTCTATAGATTAGGTATAAATTAAGTTAGATACTGCACATGGAAGGGTTGCAAAGAGTTGTATGTATTCATAATGCATGTAGAACAAAAAATCAACCAGATACAAAGGACGAAAAAACGTCATTCCCACCGCTGTATACAAAGTTAGATTATAGCCTTTTTTTACCAAAACTTTTTACGATGAAAATAGACATCTATGTATAAATGTATAATAGCCATTTCAAATAAAAAATATTTTTACACAATACACAGAATGAGTTTGAAAGAAAAATAATATTTTCTTTGAAATGTTAATATTAGTAGCAAAGAAAAACATATTTTATTAAATAAAATATTTTTATTTAAAATAATTTATCTATGTTAAGTTGCTCATGTTATGAAAATATTTATTTAAAATATTTAATATGTTAGAAGAAAAGCTCGATTTGTTTGTAAAATTTTATTTAAATTTTATGTTTATTATATTGAATGTAATATTATCTAATAAAAATTACTCATAGAAGCTACAGTAAGAAACAATATCGTATAAGATTAAAAATAATAATTTTTAAATACAAATAAAAATTTTGAAAAATATTCTTTTTAAAAATCAATTAATAAATTAAACAAAAAATTGGTTCATGTTTACATGAAAATGTACATTCGTGTAACCAATGACATAGGATGATTTTGGATTCCTCCTAAAAGTTACTCGAAAAATATATTTGTAGATTTTAATTTTACGTATAACCAAAACACACCTTAAATAGACTCTCGAAATCTATTTGGTTACATGTAAAATGAGGTATTTACCTCAAAATTTCCCGAAAGGTGGATTTGATCAATCATTTGGTTCTGTAAAAATACGAACAACTAAAATAGTTTTTTATTCTCTATAAATATATGTATTTTTGGCCTCCCCAGTTTCAGGAAGAGCACGGCCGTGAGATTGGAAAGGACCATCGCTGAAGTTGGAGAGCGGATCACCTCAGTTCTCGGGTGGAGAGAGCTCTCGCAGTCTTCAATGGCGTGAGGACACCTGGTGTCACGGAAAACGAAGCGTCAATGCACTTTAAATAGGGAGTAAATTAGATATGACGTCGCTCGGTAGTGGGTAAATAGAGGGTCGGTAGTGGGTCTTTAGAGCATCAGTAACTCGGTAGCGAGTTGATAGACGGTCGATAGTGGATCCTCAAAGCTCGGTAGCAAGTGTAACAGGTCTCGGTAGCAAGTCTTTAGAGACTCGGTAGCAAGTTAAACTAGGCTCGGTAGTGGATTAATAGAGGGTTGGTAGTGGGTCTTTGGAGCCTCGATAGCTCGGTAGTGGGTCTTTAGATCCACTACCGACCCTCTATTTACCCACTACCGAACTACCGAGGCTTCAAAGACCCACTACCGACCCTCTATTTACCCACTACCGAGTTACCGAGGTTTCAAAGACCCACTACCGACCCTCTATTTACCCACTACCGAACTACCAAGGCTTCAAAGACCGACTACCGACCCTCTATTTACCCACTACCGAGCAACGTCATATCTACTTTACGCCCTATTTAAAGCGCACTGACGCTTCGTTTTCCGCGACACCAAGTGTCCTCACGCCATTGAGGACTGCGTGAGCTCCCTCCACCCGGGGACTGAGGTGATCCGCTCTCGTGAAGTTGCAGCAGTATGACAAGGCATGCCTACGGGTGCAAACGAACCAATACACTCCACAAGTAGCTCGAAGCTCGACTCGATAAAAATTTGACTCGACTCATTTATTATTTTAAATGAACAAACTTGAACAAAAAAATAAAGTTCGACTCATCAAACGAGCCGAGTTTGAATAAACTCCTACTCGATTCGATAAGCTCGCGAGTAACTCGATTAAATATTATATTATTTATTTATTTTTAAAAATTAATTTATGAGTATTAATAATTATATATTGTCATTTAAATATATTAAATAATTCAAAAAAATTTAAACTTAGGTTGAATTTCATAAATGAGCTAAATCCAGAGTTTAACAAATGACATTTCATTGATTTTGAGTTTTAAAAACGAGTTTGTATATAGCTTAAGTTTGAATGTGAATTGAATTTTAGTCTAGCTACTACTCGAGTTCGAGCTCGACTCGGCTCGATTAATAAAAGAACCAAGTTTGAACATAGGTTTAATATACTCGTTAAAACTCGAGCTCGAACTCGACCTCGTGTAAAATAAACGAGCCGAGCTTGAACACCATACTACTCGACTTAGCTCGACTCATTTGCACCCCTATCACGTGCCTCTCGTCAACTTTTCAAGAAAAGAAGTTACATCTAAAATAACTTTATAATTTTATAACATAAAATTAGTTTACTGTTATTACATAAAATAAGTTACACCTGTATCTCCTGTCTATTCCAAAATAGTTACGGTATAATATAAAGTTGGAACTGTAAATAGTTTTTAAAGACTCAAAAATCGATGATAGTTGAAGTTATATCACCTTGTGTCATGAAGTACATTTTACATGCATAAAGTTTAAAATGACAAAAATTATTTCACAAAAATAAGTTTGTATTTCATTTTCCTTGGAAAACTGATCCTATGTAAACTGTATTCAAAGTTTTACCATTTACTCTCAACCAAACACACCGTTACTGTAGGTGAGCTCATGCTATATTGTTTTGTAATAATAAATCTTATTTGGACAAACACTTATGTTTTTGCAATGTACAAGAATTAAATAAAATTACACTTTATATTTCATTAAAAATATAGAAAAAAAGAATTCACTTTTTCAGTCTATCTTCTAAGTACAATTAATGTCAAGCTCTTTTGCTGGCGGTGACATTTAAGTTTCAAAGTATCTAAAAATGTTAAACTTATTAAACTACTGGAAATGAGCATCTACATACCTTAAGCTTAATTTAATTTATTCTTATTAACATTTATATGTTTCTATCAAATTTAACCAAAAAAAATTATTAGTGAATTTTTATTTTATTTATTTTTATTTCTATTATTTATATATTTGGAAACTCTTATTCTCAAATTTAAAATTAAATTCATAGAATGCTAGGTTGGCACTGGGATGCGTGACTTGGCCTGACCTGATCAAATTTTCTCCCTACTACACTAGTTGGGACCCCAAGTCAAGGGGCATTCACAGCCACCCAAGGGGTTTCTACTTACCCACACCCCTCCCTCACTCTCTCTCAACTCTCCTTTCGATCACTCACTCTCAAGTGTTCAAATAGATATTTTCTCTCTATAAAACTTTTCTACATAGTTCATTTTTCTATTCAGTTCAAAAAAATTTAGACATCAATTTTTGCTTAATTGTGTTACTAACATATTTTAAAGTTATTTTTATTTTAAAAATTTTTTCTACTTTCTACAATATGTCTTCTCTAAAGCATGACACTCAAACATCCGACGCGACTCAAAATGATCTGGCTTAACTACATTGCAATCTAATATCCATAGTGAAAAGAAAAGTTTGATGTAAATATTATAAAAAGATAATGTACAGAGGTACCTTGTGGTTGAAGCATCACCTTGTCGAGATGAAGGACAATTTTGCATAGTTCACACGGACTTCACCGGAGATAAGAGTTCAATTCCATAGATATTTACAAACATTTAAACAAGCAAAAGAAGCTTCAAATCAGTATAAGGAGACCATCTATGAAAAAATTTCAAAACTCACAAGGTATTTGGTTCACATATAGAGACCAAATAGGAGCATTCGAAAATTCCTTTAAGATGAAAATTTCGATGACATACGTTGCTATTAATGTTTACCAAATCATAACAATGTTTGTATGATTTTAAAATTTAATCATTATTTTTATAAGTAGATGACTTTATACAAATGATGGAGGTAAGCCGCAAGTCATTTGTGGATAAGGACATGTATCAACATACCATTCAATTCATGTACCAAGGTTCGAGAAGTGAGAGTTGACATGGAAGTGGAAGTGAATTGTGGATCCTATCATCACAAGATGATGACCTAGTGGTAGGTTTCGTGGATCCTATCATTACACACCTATGACAAAGACAAATAACCATCACGATGACAACAAAAAATTAACAGATATACAAGGAGAAGATTGGCATAGGCGACATCAAGACAGTTCTTCTATAGTAGTATACCGCTCGAATGCTGAAAAAGAGTCGTATTATGAGTCCATGATCAATACCATAGCCGACATAGGTAGGGAAGTGTCTAGACGAACTTCAAAATAAATATATAATACTTATCTTCCAATGGAGGTGGAAGATATTAAACACTATGTCAAGTCATTTGAACATATTTGGCAAGAAAGAGGATGTCCATTGATGATAGACGGCTGAACATGCTAGTAACCTTTAGTTTTCAACCTTATTAGAGACTTATCTTTGAAAACATCAAAATTTAAAACTTATGCATATTCTTCTTCTTAATAGATATAACTAAGAAGACAATGATGAACTTCCTAGTATCTTGTCAAGTGGGGACCATCTTCTAGAAGCTTGTGGATGCATCTGAATAGGTAAGTAATGCTAACTATCTCTTTGAATTAATTGACAGAGTCGTTAGAGAGATATGAGAGGATCGAGTTATTCAAGTAGTAATAGACAATGTAGTTATATATAAAGCAACTGGATAAATTCTAATGGTCAAGAAGACACATTTATATTGGGCACATGCTCCATCTATTCGTTAGATTTGATGCTAAAGGACAAATGCAAGGATCCTCAAATTTAGCCGACAGTTAAGATGGCCTAATTCATATCATTCTTCATATGCAACCATAATTTCATTCTTAATGGCCTGTTTGTTTTGAGTATCAAAATTGATACTCTATCAATTTCGATGTTGATATTTTAAAAAGTTAGAATATCAATATCAAAAGTAATAGTATCAATTTTTTTGGTGTTTGGTAAATTCATATTAAATGTTTGATTGATTATGAAAGACCACAGTGATGAGCAAAGCTTAGAGGTCAAGCTCTTTTGGATGCCCCTTTGCTAGTACGGGAGGTTCTCGATCTCGGATCTATGGCTGTGGGGCACGATCACCATCCCAGCGTTGCCTCGTCACCCAGGACGACATCTTCCTCGCCACCTGCCCCAAGTCCGGCACCGCATGGCTGAAGGCCCTGGCATTCTCCGTCGTCGGTTGCCGTCCTCGGATGCGCTAGGTGGGTCAATGGCTACGGTGATCGAGATCATCGGCGCTAGATCACCACTGTATATGGTGAGAGGATAGGAGTAGGGGACAGCTACCGAAATCTGGGCATTGGGTTGCACTGTGATTAAGATGGTGACCGGGTCCCCCAACAGTCGCCATTCACCGGATCGCCTTCTCCGACGACACGTCGGAGATACCTCGCAATTTTGATCACACTAGGGATGTCCAGGGCCAATGCCCCATCAGGGATCCAAGGAAGCAGTGGTCGGTGGTGGAGCTGCAGAGCCATCCCTTCTTGAATTGAGACGAGGAGTTCCCTACCGGCCAAATCAAGCGGTCAAAGAGGACATCTCCGAAGAGTATTCTGGATCAAGGATTATGGGATTCATGGCCAAAAAAGGAAGATCACGAAGCAGACGAGATCGACTGGCCGAGCATCATCCGCCGGTGACCGAGATGAATCCTCGAAATCGACGGTGACTCCCTTAACGAAACACAGCGAGGGTGGGCTTTGCGATCGACATAATCGGGAGCCACGATGAGACTCCGAAGTATCAAATTTAATACAGGTGGACAACTGTATTAAATTTGATACAATTTTATACTGTGAATTTTAAAATTGATACGGTTACCCAAACACTTCTTAATGACATGTATTAATATTAGTTTTAAAATTAATACTAATACAACCACTTAATACGATTACCAAATAGGTTGTAACCTAATGAGGGAGCATACAAAGAGTTGAGAGCTCCTATAGCCTGGGACAACTTGGTTTGCTTCTCATTACATTTCCTTAAAAAGTTTAATGCAACAAAGGCATCCACTTAACCAAATGATACTTTCACTAGAATGGGATATTTGGATTACTAGGTCTTCTCCTTTAGATAAAAGAAAAACAAAGAAGGTTGAGGAGATCTTAAAGAGTGAAGACTTATAGTGAGTGGTAAAGAAGATGTAAGGAATCATACCATAGGTAGTGGAAGCAATGATTCTTTGGATTTAACTATCGTTGTATTAATCAAAATCGAATGGCATTATAGAGAACCGAATTTGAAGAAAATCACATATACATTCAACAAATCCCTTAAAATTAGAGAAAAATGAGCATAGGACATTTCATGCTCTCCATGCCACCTAAATGCATGACCTCTAGTGATATTCACATAAACTTTCTCCGCAAACTGGTTCTCTTACAAGACAAACCTTCTGACTCATCCTAGATAAGAGCTCCACCATGCACCAATGTGAGGTGGGGGAACTTGTTGGAGAAGGATGGCCATGAACTTTTCTCCCTTCACTTGATAGGGTTTGGCTCAATTCACTATTATTTGTAAAAATCAAAATTTTTCATAAAAAGCCCCAATTTCTATAAATTATAGTCACACCCTCATACTAATAGGTTAGTTTTATTATGTGATTTATTAGATTCAATAGTCTATTTGGTTTTAAAAAAAAATTATTTTAAATTAAATCTATTATCTAATAACATATTTAAGACATTCCAATAATGAAGGATATAAGACATGTCCCATGATCCCAAATGACTTTGAAGATAATCTCATTTCTATTGAACTTTTCAATCATCACTTACTACATGAAAATAAACCCTCTTCCATCTAGTGCCTCAATCAAATGGCGATACTACATCTATTGTTAGCCCCTTAGTATACCGACACCTTGAGATCTTGTACTTAGAATCAAATCAATTAGAAAATTATTTCTTCAATTATCCTCTCTACCATGGCCAAAGATTTAAAGAATTATCTCATATGATATTCTCTCTTATCGAGAGTGAATGATCTTTTATTATGTTTTTCAGTTGCCTACATAGTGTTTCTTTTGTACTTAATTTATTAACTGTACTTGACCATCGAACTAGGTGATCTATTAGTCAATAGATAAATAATAACGTATGTCTAGTATGACATCTTTAGCAACTCATGTCAAAGGTCCAACCATGCAACTTAGATGATAGCAAACCCTTATTGACAATTAGGTAAAATACCATTCATGAGTTCTAATTCAGTTAGTTCAGAGAACTCTCTATTTAATGAGCACTTGTATGTGTATCTTAATGTCTACATACTAATGACTAATGAGATATAACATATTCATTTTATAAGAGAGTATCACATATACTAGTTTATTCTGATCCTTAATGTCCTATCTCGAATATCCTATGACTAAGAACATTTATATCATGTACTTTTAGATGTTCAATAATATTATTATGATCACATCATGATCTAATCATTATTATATGTAACCAATGACTTCATTATGACATACACATATAATAAGAGCTTGTAATAAAGATATACCAATAATTGAATAAGATATTTTAAGAAATGTCAAATCACATCTAATATGATTGACTTATAGGGCATACGTTTATATCAGAAGACATTTCATATAATGTGTTAGCAAGGTTCTTATAATAGTATATGTAGAAAGAAAGCAGACATATTATCTCTATGATGCACTTGAGCGGGCAAAGAACGAAATCACAAAGATGGTGTTAGATTTCAACAAGTGGTGGGATGTTATTGATCTTCGGTGAGAATGAATGCTATATCATCCAATAGATGTAGCATGGTACTTTCTTTGTCATTTAGTCATATTATGTATAATGCTTATATTTTTATACTTTCTACTAATATGTTTATTGTTGCCACTTGTCATGCCAATTTTTAATTTTAAATATTTTTATAATTTGATATTTAAGTTAATTAATGAGTTTCTAAATAGTGTGAAAGAGGTCATCCGTAGAATGCTCGATGATGACGATCAATCAATTATAGCATGCAACAAAATGCATCACTAGAGAATGAGGGCATTCCATTTTAGGACATTAAAGGTACAATGAGCAGTTATACTTCTAAGTCCTAATGCATACCATCAATTCTTTTATGCAATTTAAGTGATTAACTTATTTCAATTATCTTTTAACAGACAATCATATCATACAACTGACAGATGGATGGACCAAGACAAGACACTATGATACGAGGACAAGACACTATGATACGAGGACTTGATGAACATTGCAATAAGAGTTTTGAGCCAAATCACATCAGCTTTAGGATGTGAAAGGAATTAATCCATGTTTAGCCTAATTCATACAAATCAAAAGCATAGGATGATGTCAAAAAGACTAGAGTAGTTGGTGTATTGTCATCACAACATGCTGTTTGAGTTGACGAGTTTGGAGAAGATAAGGGAGAACTAGAAGGTGGGAGGAGGTGAAGAGAAGAAGTGTCTAGACAACCAAGTGATAGGGTGAGCAGACAAAATAACAACATCGATTTAGACAAGATCTTTGATGAGCAAAATGCGTTGTAAGCTTTAGTGAACTATCAAGAAGGATTAGGCAAATCTAAGTTCAACATAGAAGATAAAGAATAGGCTCGACAACATACCTCTACTTGAGAAATTTTTGATTCCTGCTTTGGTGTCAAAAAGACAAAATGCCAAACAATCTTCTCGTCATGATAAGAAATCTACGAGTAAAAGTAAATATTATAGATGACGAAAAAATTGATGAGCGATGAGAAGACATGTTAGAGCCACATCGAATGATTCGACTTTAAATAGTAATAGCAATGGAGCGTTTGAAGTGGAAGGAAGCACCACTACTCTAAGAAAGTCAATAGATCCAATGATATACCTTATAACAATACAGTTCACCAGAGAAGAATGATACACATGTAAGGCAAGATACATGTCATACTGTGCAATTGCAAGGTGGTGAAAATAAGCACACACAATAGAGCTGAGATCAGTATTACGTGCAATATTATGGAGTTGATTCATCTCGAGACTTTTGATTTCTTATGTATTATCAAGAGGATTATGGAATGACTCAATCTACATATAAATCTTCATCGGACACTTCCATATGCTTTATATATATGGTAGTTATGATTGATCTCAGATTTTATATTAAGTCAATCGTATGAGAGAGTGACCAATACTATTAGCATGTAAATATTTTCAACGTTATATATTCTTTCTAAATATCACGAAAAAGTATATAAATTATGTAAAAATATCAAAAATATAAGATTTGAATATAAATAAATTATTTGTTTGCTATGTTTCTTTTTAAATATTTTGACAATTTTCTAATTATTTTTAAAAAATTTAATACTTTAAAATTAATTTTTACTTGGTAAGAACAGTTCAACTCACCACCCAACAAACTTTCTTTCTAATTGAATTGATGAGGACTGAAGTTTCATAGCATGATTTGTCCGGTCAGACCGGAGCGGACTGAGTTGGTTGATTTGGTCAATTTTCTAATTGACCGGTCTGTCTGCACCTCGATTGGACTGACCTGGTCCAGCCCCAACATTGGGTTGCATGACATGGCAACTTGATCGGCCGAACGACATTGATAGGTCTCAAGTGTCATATTTATTAGTATTATAACAATATTTCACTATCACTTATATTTGATTTGTGATTATAAATATATAATATATACTTAAAATCTAAATTTTTTTTCTTAACCATTTTACCTTTTTAATTGAGATTAATTTTTTTCAACACATACTTATATAACATAATAAAAAAAATCATATTTATTTATATACACAGATAAACACTCATATTCAATTATAACATAAAATTATAATTATAGTTATGTATATATTTTTATGTATGCATAAATATTTATAATACATTTTTTATTTTTCTTATTTTTGATGTAATTTTTAATTTTTAATTTTTTTTAAAACAAAATAAATCTGATATTTAGATCGTGACTCGATCTAACTGAGTCAAATTTGAGACAGACAGACCCAAGCCGAGCCGGCTGGCCTTCCCGGCATCCTATCACTTCTTTCCGCCCCGCCAGCGAGCCGCCGCCACCATCCGCAAACCTGTTGTTCTCTCCACGAGCTTCTCCACTCTTCACACCTTCTTCGCGTCGCACCGTCAACGCAGGCCAAAGATGGCGGATGAAACGTCTTCTAGCGTCGCCCCCAGAAAGGTTCTCCTTGCTTCTTTTCCCCGCTCCCTATGCATCTTCCCCCAACTGATCCCTGCATCACCTTTTATGTGTAGTTGAAGTTTGCGCCCAAAATCCCGCCCCGTAAGCCGCCTAAAGCCGCAGCGCCGGTCTCCAAGATGTACGATCCCTAGCTCCTTCTAGCACAGTTCTTGATGTCTACCTTTGCAGGTGACAAGTTCGCAATGTGTTGGCTTTTGATATAGCCCTTCTCATCTCTGTTCTTTTCGTTTCAGAGAGGCGATTGAGGAGGCTGGTCATGTTCTGGATTATGAGTTGCTGCGGCGTGTCAAGGTGAATAGAAGGGACATTTTTCTTTTATTTTCTTTTTTCGTGGGCAATTCAGATTCTTATCTTGTGGTCTATGCATATGATTCTCATTTCGCTTTCTGGTTTTCGTCTATGATTCTCTTTTTATTTGATATCTGCTGTGGTGCACAGCAAGCGGGGCTCGCTCCAGGAAGAAGAGCGCCTACCAATGAACGAAAAGGTGGGAGTTTTTTCTTTGCCCCATTTGTTGTTTTGTACTGCTATAATATGAGCTCTTTATTTATCATTATTTTTATTTCCTTTTGGGTTCAATCTAGCCTTCTCACATGAGTGCATTATAAAATTCATATCTTTCTGTTTTGACACTATCTGCTATAGGCGTAACTCCATTAAAATCTGAAATTTGTAAAGATAGTCTACCAACACATACCCTTGACTCCAAACTTTTCTGACAAATAGGTATAGTTGTTTTACCTTTATGATTGAACTAATAAGCTTTTCTGATCACTAACTTATATGTTACAAATTACAGTGGTTGAAGTCAACTGTACAACAGATGAAGTCCAAGAACTGGTGTTCAATGTGTAGTTACAATTATATTTATTTGTAGAACTGGTCCCACTGTGTGGTTGCAATTATTTACTGTCCTAGCACTGATGTGTTTTGATTTATGTTGTTCGAGGAGTCAGGCACCCAAGGAGAGGAGAGTCTTACATCACCTCAGAAGCATCAGATGATGTATATTTTTAATATATATTTATATTTCGTTATTTTACATGTATATATTTGAATCACCGTTAACATCATAAATTTAATACTAAAATACAAAATATCAGAAATATAACAAATTCAATTAAGTTTTATACCAAAAAACTGATGAAAAGTTAAGAGGGTCTGCGTGGACTATGAGAGAGATTGAGAGGGGACAAATGGTGAACATGATGGGTAGGGGGAAGAAGCTATTGGAAGCAAGGATCGTGGAATCGGAATTGGGATCGGGATCGGTTAATTGGACGATTCCTAGGAAGAGAATTGATCCAAGAATCGGCCTGGATCGAATTTTTTTTTCGAAATTTTTTTCATCAAAAATTTTAAAAATTATAAAATTATTTTAAAAATAGGAAATGAGTTAGAAAATATTCTAAAATAAAATTAGCATTCATTCACAGGACTACATCGAATAATTACTAATGAACATGAAATGAAGTTAAGTACATATTCCATTAATTCAAAAATCAATTAATTGATACATCATGAAAATATAAAAAATAGAAATTTACATGATATCAATCTAATACCAATATAGGATATGGATATTGGCCTTCCCCCTCTTCTTGTTGTTGTCGATGCTCTTGAGTTGTGCCCAGTCTTGTATATTATCTAGGACCATATCCATATGGAAATAATGCCGATACCATGCTATCAAGGTCGTAGGCGTGGGACGACCGGGATGTAGGCAGACTCTGGTGGAGCTAGTGGTGGTGGTGGAGGAATCCACTGCTGTTGAGCCCAAGGATCGCGGGATCGGAATCAAAATCGGGATTGGTGGGTACCGATCCGATCCGGATCGGGGGACCGACTCCGACCGATCCAATGGAAGAAAATCGATCCAGAATCGGTAAAAAAAGTAAAGAAAAATCGATCCGATTCCGATTCCAATCCAATTCCGGACCGATTCCGGCCGATTCGGGTCGATTTTGGTCAATCCGACTGGAATAGCAAAAAAAGAGAAAAAATGATCCAATTCCGATTTCGATTCCGATCCCGACCGATTTGGCCAATCCCATTCCGATTCCAATCCGATTCCGACTGATATGGCCGATCCCGACCGATTCTGCCGGAACTTTTTTTTTGGATCGGTTCTTCGACCAAGAATCGGATCGGCAATGGCCGATCCGATCCTGGAATCGGCCGATTCTGATCCGAATCGGCCGATTCCGATCCGAATCGGCCGATTCCGCGATCTATGGTTGAGCCTCGCCAAATGCGGATACTGTGGCTCTATAAAATGATGCTGTGATGCCTGCTCATCCAGCGTGGAATATGGCTTTGGCCGCCGTAAATCAGGTGACTGGGCTGTTGTTGATGGCTGCATCGCTAGTATGCATTCTTCGTCATCATCAACTGAGGAGTGAGAAGGAGCCTGCGTGCTGTCATCTGAGCTCATAGGACACCTGATCTCCAGCTTCCTTCTCTTCACCTCTTCAGCCATCTCTGAAGTAACAAAATCCAAAGATTTTTTTAGCTTTGCAAATCTGCCCATTTTTTGTGCAGTCACTTTTGTTTTCGTTTTCCCTGGACTACAAATGGGCTGAGTAGCAACGACTGGGGTTGGAGCTAGGGCTAATGCTGGAGGTGGCTACTCCATAGCTACTGGAGTAGAAGAAGGCCCTGCCTGAGCCTAAGAAGTAAGTGGGGGTGGAGCTGGAGCATCTTCCTCGACTTCAACACCATCCAACTCTCCTTCAACCTATGCATGGTCATCGGGATCAAACTTAGCTGGATGATCCCTGGCTGCCCTCTCCTTTATCCAGGAGGCAAGTGCATGCTCCTCCTGTAATATCTGATCCATATCCACCTCCTCAGGTGGTGGTGTGGCGGAGGTATGCCTCTGCTCGTATAGACCACCTGTGAACCATGCAAATCGCTCCTTATTGATCTTCTGTCGATCCTTGATATTCTTGATACGCAGCCTCATATTGTAATGACAGAAGACCAGCTTTTCCAGCCGGTCTGAGGTCAACCTGTTCCTCCTTTTTGTATGTATCAGGTTGAATGTACTCCAGTTCCTCTCACAATGAGAGAACTAGTGCTCTGGCTGAGTATCCTGATACCGATGGCAGCAAGTGAATTCCATCCACTTCTAGTGTTCGCCTGAACCCACCACTCAACTACAAAAAAAAGAGAAGAAAATGTAAACAATTAGCTCATCATCTTTAGTAACTTAAATGAAAAGAAAATAAAATCTTCCTCATAAATTAGTATACCAGGTGACACTTTGTCACATGAATATCTCAGATCAGCATCTGAGTATACGTCGACCCTCATCTTATACTTCTACATCTGAAAAGATTTAAAAAAAAGTCATTAGTTGTCTAATAATTAGCTACTCCAAAGTATTGAATAAACTCCAACTTACTTCTATCTCAGCCTCTATCTTGTACTGTTGAGATCAGCAGAGACACTGAATAACAGCTAGTGTACGCATCATCTCGTTGTCGTTCACCACTTGTCCTCCATATTTAATGCGGGGTTTCAAAAAATATCCTGCGAGAATTTAATAGTTAACATTATGAATAAGACAATTATTGAATAAACTTAAAGTAGGTAAGCACAAATATTTTTTTAATCTACTAGCCTGCAGCATGGACATCGTGGTGTAAAGTCTTGTCCCATTGGTCATCTATGATCTTCCACCACTTTTTGTAATCTCTGGGATTTTTTTCTTTTATTTTCAACTTTGCCCGATCCATGCCATTGTACAGCGTGCCCATCTGGTTCTTGTCATCTAAGTCAACCAACCTCAAGACAACTACCAGTGGCTCAATGATTGCCAAGTAGTAGGCAATCCTCTCCTAAAATCTCTTATCAATGATCTGCTTCTCAGACCTGACAAGAATTTTTAGCTGATATTGCTTGTTGTGCAGGTGGTCCACCATATAATTATAATATTCTTCGGACTGCGTGAACCTAACAATGCATGCATGTGCCGGTGTAAACTCTCCAATGCAATGAAATTCGTTGAGAACGAGTCGGACCAAGCCTAACAAGATCATGCCCTCCTGTGTGTGATCTCATAATATGTAGCAGACGAGGATGCGAATAAATAAATGACGTGATCGTCTGCGCCTACCTGACAAGGGTGGATACACTCTTCTTGCCTATATCCTCTAATATGAGATCAATAGAATGTGCCGCACAGGGCACCCATAACATGTGCTTCCTCTTCTCCATCAACTTTTTCTCAGCTGCCTTATATAAAGGTTCGTTGTTAGTGACAACCTGAACCACATTATCCTCCCTGATCTCCTCTACCATCGCATCCATCAAATAAAAAATGAAGTCGGCATTTTTAATCTTCCCAGAAGCATCCACCGACTTCAAGAATGTAGTTCTCTTAGAATAATACACCAAGAAGTTTATCATACTCCTTTTGGTGATACCTGTCCACCTGTCACACATAATGGTGCAACCCCTCTCCGTCTATACCAATTTGAATCCATCAATCCACTCCCTCAACTCCTGCACCTCCTCATCCAGCCCAGCGCCGTATATATGTCTGCTACCCGGGGCTTGCAGACCCGGTCCAGTCTCTCACCCATGGCATCCACCATCGTTTGGAAGTAGGGATTGGTGGCTGCATGTGCTGGGATGCCTACATCAAGTTAAAAAAAATTTGGATCATGCAAAAATTAAACTTAAGTAAATTAAACACACATAAATACCATTTTAAAAGTGATACCTGTATGCTAAAACTACTTCACAATGTGACGAACGGCTCTCTTTGCAGCCGTTCCTGTTGCCTTCACCCCTTTCATAGTTTGTTTCATCCCCATCTGTCTAGCACTATGTTTCCTAAATAAATACTCATCACTCGGCGTAAACCGAGTACTGGCAGAATGGCGATGTGGCTCCTGTCTCCATCTCTCCATCTCCTGGTCCCGGGTAGGGCAAGCCGATGCTGATCGGCCAAGAGTTGGGTCAGCTCTGGACCTTGACCCTCCTACTCCTCTCCTCCTGTCCTCATCCTCAGCAAACGCACGCTTGCTAGCGTGCCTAACATGTCTAAGCTCGGAGTCCGTGGAGTCCTCCTCGCTCTCTAGTTCTGGCTCGGCTGGTGTCTTCCTCTTGCCTTTCCCTTTCCAAATAGGCAAATCTCGGTCCCTCCTTCTCTGGAGTAGCTCGTCGTACAACTCCTCTCTCTGCTCAATCCTAATAGCCCGTTGAGAGGTTCTACCTGTCATGTAGCCTCTCATCTCCTCACTCTTCTCCCTCGGCATCTTATCACATTTTTTTTACATTTCCACTTGTTCCGACAATATATTATTTAAGCCAGAACATCCCCCCTCGTTCATCTCCTTCCCACACCATTTGCATTGCATTCTCTTTTTGACCGAGTCTACCATATGCCTGTGTTCCCAACCCACGTCAGAAGGACGTGCTACTGTTGCATCATCTTGATCGGTCATTGCTTAGACCTGCAAAAATTGTAAACAATGCATTAAAATTATTAGGCAACATAAAAATTGCTTTAGGCACTGTTCGGAAAGCAGACAACCCATCAAACACACTATTCGGTATGTTTAAAGCGTTACATATTTGCCAGAAATGGTCATAAATCGACGTATGAGATATTCGAAATTTTTTTCGTACAAAGAACATCTAATCGATATTCTTACAACTTGAACGGAGTTGTTCGATCAAAAATCACCGAGTTTAACTATGCTCGGAGTCGTTGGAAATGCGTAAAAATAGGCGTATGGGATATTCGGATTTTTCCCATGCAAAGAACATCCAATCAATTAGTTTAGAACTTAAACAGAGTTGTTTGGTCGGAAATCACCAAGTTTAACCACGCTCGGAGTCGTCGAAAACGCGTAAGAATGGGCGTACGGAGTTTTCGGCGAAGAAATCTTACCAATAATCTTCTAAGAATCGAAGAAGACGTTGAATCGAGGCTGATCGGAGCTTGGATCGGCGGAATCCCTTGAAGAAATATGTTGGAATCACTGGAATCGCCGCAGGAATCGTTGTTGGAATCACACCGGAATTGGCGTAGGGAGCTGGGATCGACCTCGGAATCGTCGGAATCCTTGATTCTGAGGGTTGAAATCGCCCAGAATCACCAGATGGAGCCTCGCTGCGCTGTTGGATCGCTGGAATCGACCGTAGCGGTCGATTCCGGCCCTAATCGGTTCGATTCCCGGTCTGGAATCAAACCGGGAATCGAACCAGACCGGCCAGACCGGTCTACCGTGGAATCGGTCGGGATCGACCGATTCTAGACTGAATCGCTGAAATCGGATTGATTTTGACCGATTCCACGGAATTCCTACTGGAATCAGCCCTTCCGCATCTATCAATCCGATTCCGGAATCGGCCGATTCTGTTCCGATTCCGACGATTCTGCAATCAATGATTGGAAGCATATGAGGCATAGTTGTCAAGACACTTGCTTAGGCACTTTTCCAAGACTTAGGCACCCTTGATGACCGCTTTGGCATACAAGGTGATAAAGGTGTTCATCTTGGCACTTGACTTGGTGGCCTTGCTCCTGATGAGCACCTATAAATGATAGTAAAATTATATTAAAATCTTTCATTAGTGCTTGCAATATCATATATGTTGATTTTTAATTATAAGCAAGGATTGTCGTCTCGGATCTCGACTTCATCTCAAAAATATGAAAGAGAAGAGATCTCGTGAGATTCTCGAAAAAATCTCGGGAGATCGTATCTTAAATTTCATTTATATAGGGTAAACATTACTCAAGAATTGTCATCTCATATTTAGATTTTATCTCATGGAGACTTAACAGAAGATATCTCAAAAAAATCTCGAAAGATTGGATCTTAGAAATACCAATTAGCATGCATGTTTAAGTGTAAAAATGCCATGTAATCTCTTTAAAAAGGACAAGAAAACTCATAAACATCAATATAAGTTATAAGAGAATTAAAAGTATAAAAGAAAGAGGGTGAACTTTTGTTAACAGAAGACATACAAGAGATTTTATGTGTTAGACAAAAGCTTCATTTTGAATAATATGGATAGGAGATTAATGAAACAAGGCCATCTAACAAGTTACGGTAGTAATAACCTAATAGGCAGAGGAGATCAATGTACCAAAGGTACTATATAGATAATCTCGTTTCGGCAATCTCATTTCTCGGATGGGTGGAAAAAAAGAGATTCTCGGGAGATCTCGAGAGATTCTCGGGAGATCGCATTCCATGATTATAAGTATGTATTTAAGTCTAATCCATACATTTTCTAGCTTTCTCCCCTCTTTTTATGTATTATCTATATATATTTATGAATCTATGATTATATATAGTTTTATGTTATAATTCTATTCCTTAGGTGATGCCATCCTAAGCAGAAATGGCACCTACGTATGTCTTGGGTGCTTGGTTGCCTTGACAACTATGTAAGGCTAAAAACAAGCTAAAGCAAGGTTTGTTGACTCGGGTTTTCTTATCCAGTTTAGTTTTGATTGGGTTTCTTACTTGGTTTAGTTTAGCTTTGAGACAAGTAAGATGGACAAGGTGGGCAAGGAGGAGGAGGTGATCATGGCTAAGGTAAGGCATCCAATCATCACCCACTCCCTCACTCATTCGAGTTGGCACCCACTCCAAACAAGGTAAGGCCCCACCCACTCCCTCACTCCTCCCACTTCCCCATCACTCCATGACTCCTCCACTTCCCCATCACTCCAAGGGGCTATCCGTGAGAGAATAGAATTTAAACTCAAAAAAGATAGTTTCCATCTGTGTGAACTGTGAACCTCGTCTTTTATTTGTTAGTTTTTAGGTATCTCCTTCGAACTACTTAAGAAAATAGGTGATAACCTATATTAAGTGGTCTGACGATCCTTGTAAAAGTATGGAACCGAGGTTCTGAAAATTTAAGTTTGATTTCTCTCTGTCGAAGTGTGAATATCCAACATTAACTTACATTGAGTAATTACTCGAATGTCTTTGATTAACAGTCATAACAATCTATTTTTGAAGAACGTGTGCATCTACATAACATAATGAACTAAAAAAAGCTGCGGTCTTTTGGGCACGATGAGATGCGAACAATTTGTTTTTAATTAGTTTGGAGTTGATTTTTATCAATTGATTTGGAATTAGTTTTGTTTAGTTAGTTTTTATTTGATTTGGAGTACAAATTTCAAGTTTGAGTTTGGTTTGAGTTTTATGTCGACTTTGAATTTTTTGATTTCGGATTGGTTTGGTTTTGGTTTGGTTTGATTGTTTTGTTTAATGGGTGAATTGAATGTTTTAAGAAATCTGATTTCCTTTTGGTTTGGTTGACATGTTGACTATGGCTTTTTTTGTTATCTTTCATGTCGGTTGGTGTTTTATTTTGGTTGATACCAGTTTAAGTGTGTTTGGTGTATTTTAAGTGTTATGAGAGTTTGATTTTTCTTGATTTGCTTTAAGTTTTCGGTTTGTTCAATAATCTTTTTTTTCTGTCTTTTAGACTGGTTTTGACATTTTGGAGCATTTTTAATGTTGTTTGTTTAGCTTAGTTTGAATTATTTAGTTGTCCTTTGATTAAGGAGTTAAATTCCTTTGGACTAGGTGAATTTGATTTGAATTTATAGATTGCATTAAGTCTGATTTTTCTGTTTTACAATTGATTTTGGTGTCTTTTAAGTGTTTTCAATGTTATTTGTTGAATTTTGAAAGATGTTATTTAATCACCTCTTGATTTGGGAATTTAATTTCATTGGATTATAATTTTCAGATTATTATAAGTCTGATTTTTTTTTTGTTTTCAGATTTATGGAATATGTTTTATGCCGATTTGTAGTTTGTTTATTTAATTTGAGTTCACATCCGATACGTTCTGTCAGGTTAGTATCTATTGCTCAATATGATTTATTGGAGTCAACACTTGAATTTCATTACATTCCATATGTCGGATTACAAGTACTTGAGTCGGCAATCAATGTGCCATTGACATAAACATCAGGTGATATGTCGATATTCCTTCCCTTAATGTAAATTTTCTATATGATCAGAAAATTTTGGCATTATGATGGTATGCTGACTTATTTTCAACCAATATGGAATTTGTCTATCCAAAATGACAAGTGCTTGACTTATCATATTGGGGATGGATTGCCAGCAATAGGAACCGGCCCACACCACAGTACGGATCGATATCCAGGGGCAGACTCGGGGGAGCTGTCTAAGGTGGAGCGCTCTTGTGATGGTGCTAGCTAACTCCTTGATTTAATTTGACTTTTCGCGTTTCATATTTGATTAAATATATTTTTTTAGTCAAGGCCCAATGGGCTGGTTCAAGTTCCCTTGGTCTAGTTGGTCGAACTTCATGTCCTTTTGGGCTCGGTTTGCACCATGTGGGCACGGTTGGCCTGCTGGATGTTCCGATCTTTATTAACTCACAATCTGTTTAGTGATGGGATAGAGGTCTGCCCGGGTGGACAATTGGCATGTTGGACATATTCCGAAAGGATCCCAGACATCACCTCCATCCATTGGCGTAAGAAGACGGTTTTTTGGAAATTTTTTTGCAGCATCCTTTCTTTGATCTTTTTTTTTGATAGTGGGATGGAAGGTCCGTCTTTGGCGTTGGATGCTGCAGATGGCAGCTGCTGGAGCTACTAGCATCACGGCCCGGAGGGAAGCCGATGGCGCGCAGGAGGGTTGGCATGAGCTGATGGCATGTAAAACCTTCTTTGGCTTGGCTGGTCATGCTCTTTTATATGATGGGGGAGAAGATGAAGGGGTATAGAAGAGTGGGTAGGGAAGAGTGCGTAGGATGACTCTTCATTCTCCTAGGTTTCTTTACTCCAACTTGACTCCTCATTTTCCGAGGCCTTATTTAAGATTTCACCTTAAATCCTTCTTGACCGTCCATTGTCCCAATGTCATCTTATTAATAGGAGGAGGTGGCAGCCGATGTGGCAATGGGAGGGTTGACCGGGCCGCATAAAATTGACCGTGGCCCAATTAGCCTACACTCAATAGGCTGCACAATTGGGCCAGGTGTAGTGGATTGGAATTGTCCACCCGATGGGTCCGTAGGCTCTCTTTTTGGCCAATTGAGGACTGGACCATGTTGGTCCTTGGTCCGGCCTCTTTTTTTTAATAAAAAATGGCGCCAACACTATCGTATTGAACGATGGTCTTTTTTGAGTTGAAATTTTTTTTTTCCTATTAGGCTTGGTAGATTTTTTTACATTCAATAGAAGATATCTCTTTATTGAAGCACACTTATTATGTTTTATACGTAACTTTGTGTTAAAGTACCATTTTCACCGAACATTCCTATTTTTGGTCAATATATATTATTTTGATAATAAAATATGATTTTTTTAAATAACACTGAAATACAAATTTACATATAAAATTTGGATAAACCATTCCAAAAGGAGCAAGATCAAGGAGGCGAAAGCTGTCTTCAAATTGTAAAATTTGAATATAAATATTTTTTAAATTTTATTGATTTTTATATAATTTTTTTTCAAATTATCAGACTTGGAGCTGACCCTGATATCGACCCCCGAATGACCCGGGTCGATTGGCACCCATCCGACATGCTGCCCCAGACGTCATCAAGTGGATCGATAGGTTGTTCGACCATCTGCCGTGACCCTGTGAATGACTCCTCAAGGTGCTCTGGCTGAGGTTGACAAATTTCAATTGTCATCTCACCGGTCATGAGTTCGGTGAGATTTGCCAAGGTAGCTGCAATATCTGCCTCTAGACGTGCACATCGGGTCTGGAATCCTTCAAGCATTGCTGACACTTGGGAAGCGATTTGGAACACAGTCGTGTGCGGAATCGGCTCACCCCGTGCGTGAGGTCTTTAGGGGTGTGAGGGCCGCATGTGCGAGGGCTGAGGTTGTGACGGTTAGGAGTGTGCCAGCTGAGGGTGCGACGGCCCAGGAGCTAGATAAGCTGCACGATATTGCACCACACTGACAGAAAAGTTTGTTTGCTATCGGGGATTATGGTGCGGCTGTGGTGGTTGTACTAGCTTATTACCTAAGTTCAAAATTTTGTCTTGAATCATCCTCTCAACTATATCTTTTAATTCGTAACAATCTTCTATAACATGCCCTACCAACGTGTGATAAGCTCAATCTCCATGCATACATCGAAAAGCTTCCACGTATAATCACACATGAAGAAGTAACGTTTCATCTTGTGCTCTTCCCATGTTGACCTTAAAGCAAGATTGCCAGGATTCTTGGGAGGGGGAGCCATGGCGGCCTTCTTGCCCCATGAGTTGGTGTTCTTGGAGGACAAAGCTACATCAATAGTGTTCATTTCCCTCGAAGCTGGCTACTTGTCCTTTGAAGGCTCTAGCCGTGAAGTCGTTTTTGACAGGTGACTGAAGTAGAAATGTTTGATATCGGCCACTGTGATGTTTGAATCATCAAAGGTCTGAATTTTGGTTCCTAGGACCTTTTGAATGTCGGACCACAGGCCCCTCTTGCAAAGTGCTACTGCCTCTTCATTTAGTGGTGGGTTGGCGCATTTCATATAGATGTCCCTCCAACGGCGGATATAGTCAACGACAGTCTCATTTTACCCTTAGGTCATAGTTGCTAACTCAACCAGAGTATGTGGTTGTTCAGAAAAGTTAAAACCTTTCAATGAATTTGCACTGCATATTTGCCCAGTAAGCAACTAAATTTGGTTTAAGCTTTGAGTACCACTCAAAAGCCATGCCTATAAGGGTGGTGGCAAAATATTTAAGGAGGTAGGATTCATTGTACGCCAGCTCTCCCATATGGGTGAAGTACAGAGCCATGTGCTCCCTGTCGAACTTGGAGCATTTAGGAACTTTGGAAACATCCTGAGGCAATTTGACATATTAATGACGCGGCAAATAGGGGACCTAATACATGCCCATAACATTGTTCCCCTCATCATGCTATGTCATCCTTGTGGCAATGAGTTGCTCAATCATAGTTTATTGAACAGGGTCTATAAATCCTACAGAGGAGGTTGAGGTAATTGATAATGATGTACTTCTAGTACATTGTCGTCCATGGGTGGTCTAGGCATCAGAAGCGGACGAGCCATCAGTCGAGGCGGAAGCGGCGGGAGTTCTACCTGAGCGGCACGGCGATCGTCAGAAGCTCCATCTTCTTCCAAGTCTTGAACTAGTTGGGGTCGGAGCAGGCCAGCATAGGCAATAAGAGCCCTCAACTATTGATTTTCTCTCCATAAGTCTTTCATTGTAAGGGCTGAAGGTGCTGCTTCTGCACCTCGTGCCGCGTGGCCTCATCATGGTCATTACGTGGGAGGGCTCGGCAGCTACAACTGGCTGTTGTGTTGCTTGACTACGCGTTCTTGGTCTTGGTTGGGTCCTATTCTTGGAGGCTTCCGGGGCGTCGTCGAGCAGGTTGTTACTTGAGAGTGTGTAACAAACGAGCTCCCGCGGGACCGTAGTTCTGATACTGTGGTCATGACCGTGAAATTGCCGCCCATTTAGCATGTCAAGCTTCCAGCCAACATAGCATGGCCTCCGGGGGTTAAGGAGTTTTGTGAGTATACCCCACTCAATGCGAGGTCCTCAGAATAGTTTCGGCCTAATGCCGAGTGTCCTACAAATCTTGTGAGGCCATGCCCCCACTTTCCGCTCCCCGGGCAACTTGCCTCCTGAGCAAAGGGTGGATGAGCGGTCTTGGTATTGGCGGGCCAAATTGGCTTGGATCCTTGAGTAGAAGATGCGAAGCCATGCCCTCGGTTGATGTGAGGATGCATAGAGCGATCCCCTTAGAGGGTAAAGACTGTAACTGGAGGTTTGCCCTCGGTCGACAGGGCAGGATGAACCTGGCGCCAAATGTCATTAGCAATGGGATACATGTCATGAACATCAGGGCAAACCACCTATCTCATCTTGCTTTGGGTCATGGGGCAACCCAGAATTCTGTTCTTCATGAAGAGGAGATGCCCCCTGGGTTCAGCATCAGTGACCATTGGTCGGCCAGTGTTTAGGATGCAGACAAGAGGCCTCCTTTCTCCCTCTGAGATGGGTGTAACAGCTATCACTGGTTTGACCATAGCCAGATCGTTTTCTTGCAGCGAGTCGAGTGTGGAACTTGTGTATTGGCAAGGTAATAAGCCGCGGTTGTTGGTATTTGTTCTCCTTGAAAATGGTTGAGGTCTTAATGAAAGTAGCTGGGCGGCCCTATTCCAGGGGCATTTCATGTTCCCGATGTCGAGGGTACAGAGGGTGCCACATTGATGCTGGACTTGCCTAACGGTAACTGGCTTTGGTGCGAGTCTCGCAGTGATGATACTGTGGTTTGCATGAAGGTCTGTATTGGAGGGGATGGTAGGGGTGCCCTCGGTGGTGGTGAATCGGCGAGCGGGGTCGCCTCTTGGTTGACGGCTAGGAGTTGTAGTAGCAGGTGCATTTCCTCGGGGGTTGCGATCAGAGTCTCTGGCATTGCCCTAGTTGGTCGGGGTACATAACAGTCTTTGGAAGGCACCCAAATGCGATGGCAAGAGTAACGAAGTCGATGCAGCGTTGCTCGACGAACGCTTGAGAGTACCTCACTACATTGTTAAAGTCCATGAATCCTGTAATCAGCAAGACTGACTTGATCAAATGTAGAGAGTTCTTTTGTCTCTCTCTTTTTTGAGTTAGAGATAGTGGGTGTGTACATTTCCGGGTTACTACGACGAAGAGATAAAGGGAGAGAAAGGTCCCAGCAGGCGTGTCATTTGTGTGAACCTCGTTTTTCCGTTTTGGAAGAAGAAAGCTTTTATGTTTTAGGAAATGTAGATGTCCCGGAGTTGTCTAACAAAATAGGTGATGCTATAAAATATTAGGTAATCCGGCGTTATTTAAAAGGTACTATAACCGAGATTCGGGTTTTTTGAAATTTTGATTTTTGAACTCCTCTCCGTCAGATGGTGCAAACATCCGACGTTAAGTTGCATCGAGCAACGGCTCGAATGCCTTTGATTAACCGTCGTATCAACCTGTTTTGGGAAACATGCACATCCAAGACATGATAGTTCCAATAAGAGGGTAGCGGCTCTTTGGGTCCAACTAGGCGCAAACTTTTGGTTTGAAGTTGTTCATTGACACTTAAAGGAGGCTTTTAGCTTACATTTTTCTTTAGCTTGGATTATCTTTTCTCAGATGTGTTGTTTTTCTAATCATGTTTGGGTTTGATTGGATTTAGTTGGTTTAAAAGGTTTCAGTTTCAGTTTTGATGAAGTTGGGGATATTTTAAGCATCGTGGGATTTGATTGATTAGGTCAATTTTAAAATTTCAGATTGATTTACGAATCTGGTTTTAGTTTTCAGGTTGGTTTTGATGTGTTTTAAATGTTGAAATGTTGTTGGCCTTGACCCCTCTTTTTTGTCTAATCTTGATTTAGATCCCATTTTAAGTGATGATCTTTTTTTAAATGTCTAAGCAGTCTGATTTCTGCATATAATCAGGTCTGATGAAATCTGATTTGTTTTTTGGGTGTAGATCCGATTGGGTCTGATTTTTGTTTGGTATTGCAACTTTGGGTTTTATTTGTTTGCAGCTTGATTTTTGTTGAACAGGGAAGGATTTTGATTAAGTTTTAAAGTTTACTTAGAATTTGTTTTTTTTTCATTTTTTTAGGGATAGATTCTTGATGTTTTTTTTACAATGCTTCAAGTGTTGCTTAAAGTTAAGCTTATTTATCATTGGTTTTAAGTGCTTAATGAAGTTGGATTGGGCACCTTTTAATTAAAATTTCAGATTAGCAACAATCTGGTTGCTTATGCATTTTAATTGGTGTTATAATGTCAAATTGGACCAAACTGGGTCACCATGGGTTCACGCCCCATCTGGCTCATTGGACTGCCAATCGACACTCAATGCCATACAATCATGACATAATTTAAATGATACTTTATTTTAATGTTTGAAAGTACAATGACATGAGATAAATAAAGTGAACATTCCTTTCCGCAATGTAAATTTTTTTTCACAAAGTTGGGAAAATTTCGGCATTATGAAAACATGTCGGTCATTTCCCGACTTAATGAAATTTACCTATCCAAAAATAGCAAGTGTTGTCTTGCCACATTAGGGGAAGGATTGCCAGCTATGGGAGTGTGCCGGCGCAGTCGTCCGGATCGACATCCCGAGGCGGACCCGGGGGAGCCGTACAAAGGTTGGAGTACCCGTGAAAGGGTGTTTCACTCCTTATTTAGTTTGGCTTTTGTATTCTGATTTTTTTATTTATTTTTTTATCAAGGCCATTTATGCCGGCTCAAGTTCCATCGACGTTCTTAGCTGGCATTCGGTCTTCATGGGCTTAATGGGCCCATCTCGAACATTCTTGAGCCAAAAGAGCCTGCTGGAAATCTGTCTCCTTGCTAGAGCGTCCTTGATTGGACTGGCTTAGAAGATCACCCGACTATGCTCTTGGCCCGTCGGATGGTTTCCAAGGGGTGCCGGGCTGTCACCTACAAGCTGGCCCATGTACAAGCTACTGTCCTTTTCTTCCTTTCGGTCCTGTAGGACCCTTTTATTTTTATTTTTTTTGAGGTGCCTCTTTTGCTGAAGTGGCATGGTGTATAGACCAAGAAGAGGGTCGAAATTGACTTGTTATAGAAACCAAAGTGGGGATTGCGCAAAGGTCAATCTGGAGGTCTGTTTTTGGACTGAAGCAATCTGGAGGTCTGTTTTTGGACTGAACAAAGGGCATTTTAGAACCTGTTTTGGGTTGCTCAAGGGGCAAGAAAACAGGGAGTTTGGGGATGCACAAAGGACATTTTTTGGACTGCTCAAAGAGCATTGAAACATGGCTTCAAGGGGTGCCACAAAGAGGGTGTTTGATTTTTTTTAAGGAGACCAAAAGGACTGTTTGGGTAGGAGTTTTAAGAGCCCGCCCAGAGTAAACTTGGTCTGTCGGATGGATCCCAAGAATATCCAGGTCATCACTCTCACCTAAAGCTTTATGGGGTGCTGCAAAGGGGCTGTTTAGGGATTTTTTTAGGAACCACAAGAGGACTGTTTGATGGTCTGGAATGAGACTGTTGTTGGGGTCCAAAAGGGGACTGAAGTGGACCTGTTTTGGGGATTTGGACAAGGGGTCGAACAGACCTGTTTTAAGAGCCCAAAAGGGCCTGCTATGGAATCAAGAAAATGGACCGAACAGGTGACAAAAATGATGGAATGTATGGCCTGTTTAAGGAGCTGTGTTGTGGTGCACCAAAGAGCCAAACAGGAAGACTGACATGGGTTGTTTTAGGATCTGATAGGTGACTGTGTAAGGGGGGTTGGATGGTCCGTGAATGGGATTGGTTAAGGGCATTTTTAAAGGGGCCTACAGTAACCTGTTTTGGGGTCCAATTGGGGGCCGATAGGAGCCAGCAAAGGTGACTGTTTGCATAGGCCGAACAGAGGGCAGTTTTAAATGAGTGTACAAAGGCTGAACAGGGACTGTTAGCAGGGTCTAAAACAGCCTGTTCGAGGGTCATTTCAGTGGGCAAGAACAGGTGCTGAAAATGAGATAAAAGTGACCCATTTTAAGGGGGTTGTGCAAAGGGCGAAAATAAGGGACTGTTCAGGTGCAGTTTTGGCTAGCCAAAATGATATGGGCAGGATGCTTCAGTTAAGGCTATGGGTTGCTGATGTTGATGAAGGCTGGCTTAGGCCATGAGAGAGATTGAGAAGAGAAGGTGGAAGGGGTAAGAAGGTGCCCTTAGAGGGCTACATAGCTAATGACTAATGTTATTGCTTCATCCTATCTTTTTTTTTTTCTGATCGCAAAGAAGGATGAAGGGAGGATGCCGCCAAGGTCTCTTCTCCAAGGGGAATTGCACCAAGAAGGAGGCTGCAAGAGGTTCCCTTGCTCCCCTCCCTCTTCCTTTTCTTCTTCTCTTCCACTTCTAGCTGCGGGCAGGGGACTGAAGTAGGCACGCAGCAGCAGTCGGTGGAGGGGCAGCTTGTCGGCATGTTCAGCAGCATCCCCACCTGACCTTGGCGCGCCCTCCTTCTTATAAGGATCGATGGGACTTCAACCATGGTCTCCGCAAGCACCTCTGCTCCTCAGGTAGTATATCAAAAAATCATTGAGTGCCTTTTTCCCGCGACAATATATGAACACTAAGGTTAGTGCCATAGGGCGAAGGGACATGTTCAACCTCATGTCTAACCAGCGTCAGGTCGAACGAGCCCCCTAGTTCTTGTTTGAAGACTGAAACATTAGCAAAATGCATTAGGATGTCTCTTTGGAATACTAAGCCCTGTGGGAATATTAGCAAATCAAATGTGACATGTATTAGAGAGCAAGGGCTACTTTACTCTTTAGCCTGAGAGGGTCATGGATGGGCTGACAAAGCTCCATGGGGGCTCAATCGATCCTAGTAACTCCAAAAATTCAATGGGGAGATGGCTGTTGGCTTCCCTCATGTTACTTAATTGCTTAAACTCTTTGAATTCCCACAGATTTTTTGATGTTTGACTAACCTTTTGCTCTCTCCCATGTTGATCTGCCCTTTGGCTTTCCCCATGCCGTCATTGGTCAAGGCTGATGTAGCTGATGAGATGGCCTGGGCGGTGGGTCCAGCTGAGGTGGCAGGCCGATGCGCCACCTTGACTGGGCCTGTTTGGCTGACCGTGGCCCAATTGCCCCAATTTTATATGGGCTTGTGAGCAGGTGGGCTGTGGAGGAGCTAAAGAAATGTCCAATTGAATAA
Source organism: Cryptocoryne crispatula var. balansae (assembly GCA_036172225.1). NCBI lineage: Eukaryota > Viridiplantae > Streptophyta > Magnoliopsida > Alismatales > Araceae > Cryptocoryne > Cryptocoryne crispatula. The sequence continues at coordinate 28,549,015 of CM069922.1, forward strand.
AAACATGGACCGGGCTAGCTAAATATGAGTTGATGGGCCTGTTAGGGGCCTGATTTGACCCAATTAGGGGGCGGTCCAGCCTAATTTGGGTCCGGCCCTCCTTTCAATTTGCTCCTTTCTGTTTTTCTTGCAAAAATAGACGCCAACAACTTTCTTTCTATTCTGAAACCACCCAAAGGATCAGCACAAAATTGGAAAGCATTAGGGCATCATTCTTTTGGAAAGGAACACCTAAGAAAAAGTCTTCATATAATTGCCTAGAAGATCTTTAGGTAAGTGAAAGGAGGGGGATTCAGGAAGGTCTTATCCCTCTAGAAGATTTCTGTAGTGCATTGCTAACGAAATGAATTTGAAGATTATCAAATGGGAATAATGGGATTTAGATTGATATGGTGAAATCCAAATTCTTATCTGATAGTTATTTTATTGGTAATGCAGAGACTTGGGGCACATCGAGAATGTCTGCTCTATGGAGAGATACTGCACAGAAACTGCAGCCCTTTTCAGTCATCAACATCTATTTTAGATCAGACTCTAGGAAGATCGATGGACACGTTATCTGCCTCTTGCAGTACAATATCCATGGATCTACAACCAATGTTGTAATAAGAATGCCACGATTGACAATGGTTACAGAGTAAGGGTCTAGATCCAAAATGGAACTTAGCATTCAAAAGGATCCTTATGGATATTGAAAGTGCTGATTACCTTTCATTTTCAAGTTTTATTAGTATGCACAATTTCAATTCCAGAGATCAAGATTCAATGGAATTCAAATGCAAAGAGGTTTTACAATCAAAGCATTGCCCTAGGTTCCAATTAGGTGGTTGTGAACTGCATTGGTGGGGAAGAGTGGGACCTAATCCTACCCATAAAAATAAGGCCATTTCTGAGAAATCAATGTGGAAAAGACTTCTGACAAGAAATTATTTAGATAAGGTCTGCATGGTGGACAATATTTATTGTGTTTTATGTGGAAGATTCTGGTTAGACATAAACCAACCTATTCCTCCAGTGTGGTGTCCTTAACTCAACATGGAGAATCTTTTCCAAAAGCATGGGATTGGATGGGTGCAACACAATGATGTTTGGCAGCTGCATAGAGATTGGAGTCACATAGATCCGTGAAAAACTGACAAGGAATTCTGGCATTTGGCATTTTACTCTGGACTATTTGGAGGGAGAGGAACAAGTCAACATTTTAATAATCAGAGCCATACCATGGAAGCCTTTTGTCTTGTGAAAATTTGATTTTTTTTTGCTGCTTTACTTCTACCCTGATAATATTCTACTCTCTTTCTGGTTCCTAGGTCATTTTCTCTTTTACCTTAGTAGAGTTTATATTTAACTTTTCCTTGTAATATTTTTATAACTTTTTTCTTATCAGTTATAAAAGGATTGTGGCATTTTCCATCTTAAAAAAAGAGCTTCATCATACAAAATTTTAAGAAACAAATGATGTATAAAATTACTCAAATTATAGGAATTAAGCTCATTAGTCATACCGCAAAGTCATACAAGAGTTGTGGAGTGACACAGGTTGTTAAAAATATTTTAGCCAATCAATTTGGATTTTTACCTGGTTGGTCTATAATAGAAGTTATTTTTCTTATTAAAAGGTTGTGTTGGAGTAAGGTTGACTAAGATTGGGAAAGTCAAAAGTTGCACTTGGTTGATGAGTGGCGAGAAGGGGATCTCACCTTTTGGACATCATAATTATTCATCTAGTTGGCCAAGTTTTGAGAAACTGAGTTCTGTCCCACTTTTATCTTATTTTATGACGATGAGAATTCAGCCGCGACGTAAGCACATTCTTCCCAGAAAAGTTGGACAACCTAGTGTTACATGACTGAATCCTGTTATGGCGTTGCACAGTTAACCCTTTGAAGGGTCTAAAGTCAACATTATCCAAGTGCAAGTACACTTTTTTATCTAATCCAACTTCACCTGTTCTTTTATTCTGTTCCTAGTTGTCTAAACCAGATTGGCCATTACTGATAAGCTTCTTTTTTACTGTTTTCACCCCTTGTCACTTTTTCTATAAGCTTACATGCTACATGTTTTAAGACACAGTAAAGCTGCAAGCAATAGCAAGAGTCTCTTCAGTCTATTAAAAGGTGATCGTATCCTGCCACATAACATTATAGTATAAAGGAAAAATGGGAAATCATTCTTGTATCGATCTCTTGGTTCTCTTTCACACATTTTATCATCTAGTCTTCTTTCAGTATCTCTACAAGAGAGGACATACAAATTAAAATATAGGGAAGATGCAACAAAGTCTTGCTTAGGAAACACATGAGAATCCTCTTTCATTCTGCACTTTACTTCTTCTCATTTAAATCATAAGAGCCTATTTGATTTCAATATTAAATTTGATACCACATCACTTTTGATATTGACATTAGATACATTAGCACTACAATCGACGCTACTAGAATTAGATTTATCATTGATACTAGTTCTTAATGGAGTAACCAAACAGACCCTAAATTACTAGACATCGAATTCTGGTTGTCAACATAGCCTAAAGATGCTCTTGATTGGCTAGTCAGAACATGCAAATCATGTGCTTGTTGTCTACAGTACTTATAAATGATTGTACATATGTATACATTAATTGATGAATATAACTTGTTTCGGAATTGAGAATTGCCTATTACTGCATCCACTTGTAATTATTGGGTTGTTAGACTAAAATATTTGTGTCATCAATTATAGTTGCACCTGCCGTGGTTGCTTCTGGGCATCAAAATGCGACAACTCATGCAAGGTCCTATGGGGTTCCTAGACATCAACAAGAATACAATGGTTGTTATCTTGTGTTCTTTAGCCCTTCTTGCATTGTAATGTTCATCTCAACTGGCCTCTTGACTCATGAAGTTTATGTATCTGTTAGATGGCACAATTGGAGTCACCTCAAAAGTTGACAAAGAATATGTTGAGCCTTGGGTCAGTTCCCTAAATCACATTGTTCTGCTCTTTTTCATGTCTATTTAATACACATTTGTATTGCAGAATTATTATTCTTACTACCCTGTTACACTTCCTTTGCGGAGGCCTTATTCTGGAAATCCTGGTGAGTTGATAATTCTGTTCTTATTGAATTGCATGTCAAGAAGGCACATTTTCAGATGACTTCTTTTCAGAAATTCTGGATGAAGAGGAGTTTGGGGAGTCTTCGGTAAATCAGGAAGCTGGGACTAGCAGAAATCATGCTGAAGAACTTGGACTGATGGTTTGCCACTTTGTCGTTTCCACTAATATATGTGGCCAAAAAATGTCTCTATAAACCTTTTTTTTGGTACTGGAAGGAATATGGAGTAGAGCCGCGGATGCTCTTCTTTCAACTACCTGCATCTTTACCATTACGTAAGTCATGGGATGATGGAGAAGGCAAAGCTATCAAAGGTAGCACCTCAGAGAATCATTGCGGTTTTCAGGGCCTGCCTGCTGGGTTAATGGGAAAGATGCTTGTGTACAAAAGTGGACTCATCAAGATGAAGCTTGGGGATACCATCTTCGATGTGAGTTCACTTACCTTTACATGCAGGTGCACCGTGCACTAATCTGGATCAGAGACATGTTTCCTGCCCATGCCATGCTCTGCCAGTATGTTAAGCAGATACTGAGCTGTAACCACGCCATGTCCTGCCATATGCTCCTGATCCAGACTCACCTGTGCACCTTGCTCCATTTGGAGTGTAGCTATGTAGTTGGGTTTTGTCATAATTAGCGGTGATATTTGGCAGCATTTGATTGAAACTTTTTGCTTGTGCAGGTGACACCTGGATCACAGTGCATCTTTGCTCAAGATGTCATGGCAATCAACACACAAGAGAAACATTGTTCGCTCCTTGGTGAACTCAACAAGAGGGTCGTTGTGACACCTGATGTTGAATCTTTTCTGGACTCCATTGACAGATCTGGCTGATCCAGCTTGAACTTTCTGTCTTGAATAAGATCAGGCTGATTAGCGTGTATGTAGATAGACAAAGATATGAAATTGCTGGTGATGCGGAGAGGAAGGTCTGGTTGGTTGATGTCATAGCTCTTTGGAAGTGGATATGCTTATTAGTCTAGGAGAGAAGTTGCCTCTACCTTTGAATAAATGGTGGTTAATTATTTGATTAGTATTTCTTCATATGCTATATTCATATTTTATGGCCTAATAGTTGTTATTTTAACAAAGATAGTCGAAATTATTTGACTAAATGAGTGCGTTCATACACCTTTATCATTATTTTTCTTTGGTCTGAATTATACGTGACAAAGTTACGCTCTTTCTTCGTTCTTCTCTCATTTATCTTGTCTGTACATCTCATGCCTATTCATTGGAGGAGCTCATGTCCATTGCTTGGTCTAGTTCCCCTAGTTTTGATTAGGGTGGAAGCATGAAGGTGCATCATACTGGTGAAGAAACTTATTGAAAATGTTGCGAGCAAATTATTATACCCCAAATAAGGTATTGGGGAATTTGACTTTCGCTTAGGAAGAGATGCTCTACCCACCTGTTTGAATTCCCTTTTAACTCTGTTTTGTTCTGTCATGCCCCTTCAGTCTCTGTTGCATTCTTTTGGTGCACCGTAATTGCCTTGTCTCACTGCTTTCAACGCAGGGCATGGTATAATGTTAGATTGATAAATAATTATATTTGTTAGTTTTCGAGCAGACTTGCTAGTGGTGTCAACGTGGTTGTTCACGATTTGGTTGGGTGTCACCTCGATTATAGCTGAAAAAATAAACTAAATCAATAGCTGGATCAAAATGAATTTTGTTACAAGTCTAAAGTAAACCAACCAAATCAAGTAGGTCAGTTCGATAAGATCAACACATAAAAATATTTATAAAATAAAGATTGAATTAAATTAAATAAATCAATGTAAAAGTTAGAGTTTTATTTGTAAGAGAACCATATCTCCGGTTTCATTTCATGGATTTATAATAATATTTTCAAGCTCAGCATAATATAGAAGATCAATTGAGTCAATTGGGTCCATTACCAGTTCTGTTGGCATCAAAGGATGCTAAACCAAATCAAAATGTATATACATATTGATTTGGTTCCATTAAAAAAATCGAATACCATCTAAATCTCTCGGTTCAGTTTAGTTTTGCCAGTTCCGATGAACACTCCTATGACCTATCAATGAGCTAGGTTATGTTTTAATAAAAATAAGCCCATGGTCATTAATAATATCTTGACGGTCTCAATCCAAATTAGAAATTTTATCTGGCTTTAATATTAACTTGTGATTCTAGCTAGACTCAGGTATGGTTTACTACCATCGACAAGATAGAGTAATGCTCTCCATTTAATTGGATATCGACGTTTCAGTGAACAAAAGTTGAAGTTTTTTAATCAAATTTTTAATATGTTATTTTACAATGATATTAATATAAAATTACATAAATAAAAATATACAAGCTCTAAGCATTATGTTCAAGGGTAGATTTTAGATGTTTTTGTGCGTAGGAAAAAGAAAAACGTTAGTTTAAATAATAGATTATCATGGTTAAGAAAATAATGTAATTTTAAATGTTTCTATTGGAGACGAGTTTCTGAATGGTAAAAAGAAATGCTATCCACACGCACGCGCAGAGAGAACAGAAAACTAAGGTTGGTGAAGCCTAATTGTAATCACACACACGCCCGCGCAGAGAGAGAGAGAGAGAGAGAGAGAGAGAGAGAGAGAGAGAGAGAGAGAGAGAGAGAGAGAGAGAGAGAGAGAGAGAGAGAGAGAGAGAGAGAGAGAGATGCATATCTTAGATCAGGTCAAATTTCGATATTTTAGGGGCTCATTTACAACTTAACAAGGTTATCCGTTATGCATATTTTGTATACACCTTGACGATAAATAATTTTTGTTAAAATAAAGTGAAAGGTAATTGAAGACAAAATATATAACTACAAAAAAGGGGGAGACCAACTCAACTCAACTCTAATTTAGTATGACCATTCATCAATTTAACATTCTTATTTCAATAACACTTATCTTACAAGTATGTTTTTTTTTATTATCCACATTCACTACCATACTGTCACGACCCAGATTTTTAACATGTACAGCGGAAGATAATCCGGCGACGTAACGGGAAAGGATATTGGTCTGGAGCCAAATAATACAAAAATTCACAATCCAATTAAATAATTCCAAACTTTACAACTTAATAACATAATACTCAAACATCTATCTAACAAATTAAATACCAACATTGAATGAGTAATCCACTAGCTCCTCGGACTCCAAAACACCACTACACTTCTGCTGCGCTAAATCTGCACTCCTGAAAATATTAACAACGGAAGGGGTGAGTCACAACAGACTCAGTAGGACTTACACCCGAACTACCCCACTATAGTAATGTTCTCTAGTGGTATAATAGAATAATAAGCCTAAAAATCAGATTATCATACATAAGATTAAGCTAATTATATATCTTCAATTAAGTGATTACAAGATCATTCTACTACCCCATATGATGACATGACTCTAAATGCATTAAAACCAACATAACCTACACTTTAGACTACTTTAGGTATGCACATAACCTGACATAAAACCAATGACACATCTAGAACACTAACATCTATGCCAACATACACAACTAAACACCTGTTTGAGTAAATATCATGCTCCATCTGATAAATGTAGTCACATCACAAAACTAGCACCAGATTTACCATATAGTAGGAAGTAACATATAGTAACTAAATCCCATAGTACCCCATAGGCAGGGGAGTACTTAGGATAAACCGCGGTATATGGGATCGAAGGATGCTCCAGATTCAACTAATCTCCGCTGCCCACGGGACACTAATTTAGTCTGGCGAATTACATACAACCACAATGCAGCTCACTGCACTAACCACATTCAACACCATGCAAGCATATAATTAAGCTCAGACAGTAAAACATGAACATTAATTGGCAATCAAACATGAAATACATAGATGAACACCCATGGTTCTATGCACCCCATATTTGCATACCATACCACAGTCTATCACTAACTAATGCATATAAATAAGATCATGCAATATACAACCTAACCATGATAATTACATGCTCAAACAGAACTACCTATCACATAAAAGAAAATAAACTAAACTCTACCATCACTATGCCTAAACCTTACATCGGCTTTTTATCAAATCGGGATATACATATTTAAGGTTTACTGCGATGCAAACAATGCTAAACTAACTAGGTTCAACTATAAAGACATACCTAACATGCTAACATGCATAATTGAATAACATACATGTATAATTAAATCAACCTAACCATGCATAGTTGAACAAGCTAATCTAAACTCTATCTAATCATGCTAATAAATCCAAAACTGCCCAATAATTACAATCTTCTAATCCTGGTGATCTAAACATGCTTTTTACAATTTAATCAAATATATATTAGAGTGCTAAGAATAGCCGAGACGCCTACCTTGACGGCGACGGCGAATGGCGCACGGAATTCCAAGGAAATTGAATCAGGCGACGAAACTGCCGCGGTTGCGTCGGCGACGAAAAATCGAGCCGGGTAGGTGTTCTTAAAATCTGTCGGTAGAAGGGAAATAATAAACTAGGGAGCTTGATAGAAGATAATAGGAGAAAGGGCGATAGGAGAGAGGAGAGAGGAGAGAGGAGATACCGCGCGGGAGAGAGAGGAGGCCGGCGCACGGCGGCGGGCTGCACGGCGGTGGCGCAGGCGGGCGCACGGGGGGGGGGGGGGGGGTTGACGTGGCGATGGCGGCCGCGGTGCCGTGTGGCGGGCGGCGTCGCGAGGCGGGACGGCTGACGTGGCGGCGTCACTCGGCGGCGGGCGGCGGGCGGACGTGGCGTGAGGCGGCGGGGGTCAACGGGCGAGGCGGCGTCACCCGGGCAGCGGGCGCGACGCGGCGGCCGGGTGGCTTCTCGAGGGCGGGGAGGCGGGCGCACGTGGCCGGCGTGGCCGCCACGCGGCGGCGAGAGGCGGGCGGGGCGGCCGCGCGGGCGAGGCAGCGACGACGCTGGGGCCGAGAGCGCGCGGAGCTCGAGGGCGGTACGAGGAGGGCCGGGATGGCGGGCGCTGGCAGGACGCGCGCGCGGAAGAGGGGAGGCGGGGCTGCAGGCGGTGCAACCGAGGAGGGGAAAATATAGGGTTTCGGGGAGAAGAAAAAGGGGGCGCCGCTGGGTGCGCACGGGGAGGGTATCGACGGGGGAGGAAGAGGAAAATAAATAGGGGGAGGAAAGGATTAAAATAATAATAAATAATTATTAACTAAATTTTTATTTATTTATTTAAATAACCAGGGTATTACACATACAACATTGCATATCTTATATTTGTATGATAAGTTTTTTTTCAACTTTATTAGCATCTTTCAATCACATAGAACATTTGTAGTCAATCTCCACTTCATCAAACTAGCTTTAATTCGATGATTAATATTTTCTTCACATTATCCATCCTTTTGAATAAAGGATCAACGATACTTGAATTGAGTTTTTTAGATAATATAATCTCATCCAAATTAACACTATCATCTACTTCTCTTTAAATTTTTTTAAATTTACATTTTATATATTTTATTTTAGTTCTACTTATCTTGAAACTTTTAGTCTTTAAAGTATTTTTCATAGTTCTAACTTCTTATTCACTGCGTCTTGTGTCTCATCTATCAATATGTTATTATCTATAAATGTTATACACCAAGATTTATCATCTTGTATAGTGTTCATTAATTCATATATAACTAATGTAAAAAGATAATAAATTATTGCAAAATCTTGATGTAAGCCAATTGAAATGGATTTTTTTTCCTTTTCCTCCAATTGTTCATACACTGGTAGTCATTAGTAATACATATTTTTTATCATTTGTATACACCTAACATGCACCATTTTTATTTCAATACCTATTACAAAATCTCTCTTGAGACTCTATCATAAGTTTTTTTTCCAAATCAATAAAAATCATTTGTAAATATTTTTTCATATCTTGATATTTTTTTATCAAACTTCTAACAAGAAAAATAGTTTCATTTATTAATTAGCCATGAATAAATCTAAATTGATTAGTCAAAATATTTGTACAATTTCATAATCTCCACTCAATAACTCTTTTCCATATTTCACAGTATGACTCATGAGTTTGATCCCTCTATAATTTGTGCAATTTTATATATTTTTAAAAAATATGTATAATGATGATTATCTCCAATTCACTTGGCATTGTTTACCCATTCCACATCTAATCATCCAAACATTTCACACTTCAATAATAATGCTATCTAGACCACATGTCTTATTTGTTTTCATCATCTTTAATGTTTCTTTAACTTCTTAAAATTGAATTCTCCTAAAATAATTCAAATTAAAAGTTGCCACATTTTGAATATCATCTATGTTTTAGTACACTTGCCATCAAAAAGAGTATCAAAATATTTTTTTCGTTTTTATTTAATATTATCATCTTTAATCAAAACTTTTTCTTCTTTATCCTTAATGCATTTAACTTGATTAAGATCTTGAGACCTTTTCTGTCTCAACCTTGGTAATATATAAATATATTTTTCACTTTATTTAGTTCCAAATTTTTCATATATATGTTTAGAAGCATCATCTCTTGCTCGTATAATAGTTCTTTTTACTTTATTTTTCACTATCATGTACTATTCTAAAGTTACATTGTTATCACTCTTGAGTAACTTTTTATACAAATCTCTTTTACTCTTTATAACCTTTTGCACTCTTCCATTTCACCACCAAGTCTCTTTTTTAGGTGGATCATGTTCTTCAGACTCTCCAAATACCTTTTTAGTAATCTCTATAATATTTATAGCCATATTTATCTGCGTAGCATTCATGTCTATGTATAACTTCCAATCATTTATCTTAAGAAGTTCATGCTTAACTGTTTGTTGTTCCGTACCTTTTAACCCCCACTATTTTATTTTAAGATAAAATTTTCTTTTAAATGTGTTTGTTTATGTTTTAATCTTAACACTAACCTATCTTGACTTGTTAAAGTTTCACTCAGACTATCTTTGTAATCCTTACAAATAGACCAATTAGACTTTCTTGTGAGAATGAAGTCAATCTTACTATTATTTTTTAACTTTTAAATGTTTTTAAATGAAATTTTCTTTTAATAAAATAAGTATTAGTTAGAATAAGATCATAAGCCTTAGAAAATTCTAGAGTATTTTATTTTTCTTCATTTAAATTTTCATATCCAAAACCTTTGTGAACTATTCATATTCATGGCATTTGTTTTCAACATGTCTATTAAGATCTCCTACAATAAATGTATTTTTATTTATTTGGAATACTCTACATAAGTTCATCCATATCTTCCCAAATTTTTCTTTAATATTGCTACTTAATCCAATTTGTAAAGCATAAATACTAATTATATTAATTATCTTTCTTTCTATAATCAATTTTACTATAATAATCTTATCTCCTACTCATTTTATTGAAACAATTACATTCTTTAATGTTTTAACAGCAATGATACCCACCCCATTTTTTCTCTTCTCCTATATACTATAGATTATAGCCAATATTTCCTACTTCTTTACATTTCTCTCATATTTACTTAGTTTTTTTGATACACACAATATTAATCTTTCTTCTCTCCATACTATCAAAAAGTCTCATAAATTTTCCTGTAAGGGATCCAATATTCTAAATATATATTTTTATCATTCTTTCGATCTTTTTTAAAATTTATTTTATAATAATATTTATTTTTTTGAGTTTGTTAAATAACTATATATTGCTCTCTTTTTTGCTCTCCATTATGAACTAACTTCTTTACTCACACCCATCCTTGACGTAAGAACTCTTGTTTATTTAACACCCTATTAGGATGCTTATGTGACACGTTACATGTCGGGAACACCTTCAACCCTTACTTTATCCACACCCGGTGTAATATGAGTATGCTCCAAACTTTTTGTCATTTGAATCCATATCATGAGATGTCAGTTTATTTTACACTACTTGCCACTAGGGCTGTCAATGGACCGGGCCGGGTTGGGCCCGTCGGCCCAATACAGGCCCAGTTCAAAATAGAACGGGTCGGCCTAGCCCGACCCGCACTATATTTTTGGCCCGGCCCGCCCCGACCCGCATAAAATTTAAATTTGGCCCGGCCCGACCTGACCCGGCCCAATCTTTCCAATATAAAAATGTATACAACTCTGAATATGCATTGATGTCATGATGTTATCCTGCAAATCTCATGAAAGCTAAAGGTGCACAACTGATAAAAAAAATTCCACCAGTGCAATTGCAAAAAAAGTAAGTTTTACTGATAAAATGGAACACCAGCTTTGCCCGCAATAGCCTTGGCAACCAATGTCTTGTCAACAACCAATTTTGAGTTAGTTTATGAGTAAGCTTCTAACAGTATATACATCATCCAGATAAATACCAACCTTCCCACATCAGGAGGACCCTCTAAAAGTACACCATGAGGGGGTTTTATGCCCATTTCATCAAACTTCTTTGGATTCTTCAAATAATCCACAAGCTAGAAGATGAGAAAATGCTTAGTTATCTGACTATTAATTACCTTCAATGACATGGCCAGACAAGTAATGCACCTGGTTATTTAAGACCAGGATACTGACATCAACTTGAACCTGTGGTTTGTATTGAGAGAATTCAATACCTTGCCATATATCCTGCATGAGAAAGATACAATGGCAAAATGGGCATCAACTTCTCTTAACCACATGAATGTTAGCTGAAACAATTACTTGAAATTTACCCATTTTCTGAAGTTCTTTGGCCTTCTAAAAAGGGTGAACCTTATAGGAAGGACCATTGTCCCCAAAACAAGCAAGATAGGTCGCATCATTGTAAGACTTGCTGACACACCTTGGAAAGTGTAGAACTCATATAGTTTTGATATAAGTCCTCCATCAATAAAGATATTAAGTATATTCTTTCAGATTCTCTCACAGATACCAAGAATGATGCCAAATACAAACTTAAAAAGTGGTCTAGCTACAGGTCATACTACATAAAATGTTAAAGCATATATAAAACTAGTTGCAGTGAATATGGCTGATGCCACAAATCCCCCAATTACTGCTGCGACACCAGCAAGGAGGGCTGTTACCATCCCAAGCTCAGCCATTATTCTGCTAGATATGGAAGAAGCCACTAGATTAGGATATTCATTGATTAATTTGCCTACATAAGACTGCAGAAAAATGATATTCATTGATTAATTGCATTTCAGTAGCAAGATATTCTCTGTTCAATAATTTCAACAGCTTTTTGTTCTATTCATCTAATACATTGTTCTCTTCAAAAAGCACCTTGACCTAACATAGAATAGACAAAATATTTTAAAATTAATAATACACAAAAAACTTGAGAAGATTCATTACCTCCTCTTCTGCTCTTCTCAGATTAACCCTGAGATACTCCTTGTCCTTTTTCAAGGTTTCTACTTCAGAAATCAATGTAGTAACCTATAAAAGGTACATCAACTGTTAAAGCAATAAAGAAGACTGCAAAGGGCATTAGTCTTACAGAAATGACCACGTTACAGAAATGACCACTTTATCTTAAGATATTCAAATGTGACATATTTATTTATCTGATCATATTTTCTCTGGATCTAGAACAATGAAGATATCGCTAACGATCTTGGTAGAACTTGGCCCTGATGTTCAAAACAATTAAATGAGAATATATAAATACCTTTAGTAGCATTTCTTAGCCAATCTTGTGTACATATTAGTGCATCTACAGTTTCTGGAAGTAATGGACTACGAAAATTAGACAAAATCCTTCGTCCTATGCTAAAAGCTAACTCAGATGCAACAGGTGAAGCTAAAATAGCTAAAATATCACGTGCCATCCATGAAAGAGTAGGATACATTGTTCCCCTAGTTGACCACCAATTACGTATATCAAAATTAGACTCTGTATGAAGCACATTTTCCTCGAGATATTCATCTAACTCTGTCTTTTTGCGTTGTCTCGCTTTCTTTAATAAAAAATGGCTCCACCCTTTTAAAATATCCATATCAAATTTCTCCACAATATTACTCGAAGAAGTAGACTTAATTGTCTCGCTAATAGATGTATCTCGCTCTCGTGGCAAAGAAACTTGATATTCATCAAATAATAAACAAATAGCCTCATTCAATTGTGTAATATACATTTGTGTCTCATCTCCATATAAAACTAGAAAACAGAACTCAAAATATTGCATCTTATAACGTGGATCAAGAATAACCGGAATAGTTAACACCAAATCACAATCCTTACAATATTTGTTAAATTTCATCTTCATTCTCTCTATCATTGCATGAATAAATTTATATGGACTTGACACTTTACTATCCAATAATAATTTCACCTTGAACATTTCATGAAAATACATATTCGCTGTCGGGTATTTCACTCCAAAAACCACATTAGTTGCATTATAAAAAAATTTCAAGAAATTACATACAATTTTAGCATTTTTCCACTCTTCTACCGTAGGTGCATAATGATAGTTTGGATCATACAAATACAAATAAGAGAAAGCTTTCTTATATTGGATAGCTATATCAAGCATATCATATGTCGAGTTTCAACATGTTGAAACATCTAAACACACCCATCTTTCAACTGATAATCTAGCATCCTCAATGCACTTCTCAAATGTATGACGACGTGATGGAGAACCCTTTACATGTCAAACACTTGCCCAAACATTATGAATGACACTTCCAATAGCATTCAATCCATCTTGGACAACCAAATTAAGAACATGAGAAGCACATCTTACATGAAAAAAATTTCCATCAAAGATCATATTTTTATGTTCCATGATATTTGAAGTGAGAAGTGGAATGCATGCATCATTAACTGAAGCATTATGTAATGTGATACTTAAGATCTTTGACTCAAGACCCCAATCTTTTATACAATTCCAAATTCTACTAGCCAAGACATGTGCTGGATGTGGTGTTTCCACCATTGAAAACTTTAAAATCTTTTTATGTAATCTCCAATCATTGTCAATGAAATGTGTAATAATAGATAAATAGCTGATGTCTTGATTAGATATCCACATATCAAATGTAAGTGATAGACTAATACAAGATGACTGCAAAAAATCTTTAAGTGTCAACTTTTCAGCTTTGTATATTTTCAAACAATCATCTCTAATAGTGTTCCTAGTTACCATCTTAAATTTTGGATTCAAACTTCTCACAAATCTACGAACTCCATCATAGTCCACAATTGAAAAAGAAAACTCATGCAATATAATTGCTCTGGCTAATTCGAATCTATAAATGTTTGGATCAAACCTCCAATTAGAAGAACTTTCACCTTCTTGAAACATTGCAGTACTTGGAGAAACTAAGGATTGATTCTTTTCACCACCAAGAATTGAACATGAAATTTGTACATGTCTAGTCAAAAGACTTGTCCCTGATTTAGGATTTGCAGAAAATATAATTTTACATGCATTACACTATACTTTTTGTCCATCATCGTCAGATAATCTAGTAAAGTACTTTCATACTTTTGATTTTGGCTCCCTGGAACGTTTCCATGAACCACTTGCTTGGGTGGATGTTTCTTCACATATACTATCATTTATATTCAAGTCTGACATTTTAATCAAGTGTCCCTTTAAAAAAGTTGTGGCTAAAATAAATCTGGACAAAGTTTCCTATAAGAAGAAAAAAACACAAGTATAAACACATGTCAGTGTTAGGAGAACAGCGCATCGAAAAGATATGCAATGTTTACTTAGAAACAAGTCAAGAAACAAACTACTAACAATGAACAACACAGATTAGTTTCATGAAGACAAAGTAGATACTACTATGACAATTGAGGTAAAATTATAAACTGTCAAGAACTGATAGCATTATGCTTTCTCTGTAGAATCAGATAAATAGCAAGCAACAGATGTAATAAACTACAAAATCTAGATATCTCTTCATCCTTAAGTTGTTACCTGAAGATAGAAGTCAATAGGTGGACACCTGAAAAGGTTGTTCATGGATGTTAAAAGAAGTTAAAAATATTAGAAAGGTGAGATGGGAGAAATCTGCCAGCAAATGATCATGAGAAATCTGCCAGCAACTGATCATGTTAAAAAGAACAATATTAATCCTAATAATATCATCCAATCCTCTAAAAGATGTAGTTTCAGTTTTCATTTGTGTTTTGTTTTTAAATTTTCTTACTTATTTTAGTCATTGGGTTGATTTTAAATGCTTGGGGTATTCATTTTAGATTTACTCATTTTTTTCTTTTTCTCCTTAAGCTTCAATGGTTGACGCACTTAACTTTTAAGATCTTCCAAATCAAAGTTCAAATTTTCTTGTTTCAACTTATTTTGTTGTTCCTGTTGATTGGATCTAACAAATTTGGGTTCAATATATGGGGTTTAAAATCTATTTTGAGATTTTTAAGTCACATTTTTAGATTTATATATTTCATGATTTCATTCCCTTTTCTGTTTCACGGTTTGAAATTTTCCTTTTTGGATATTTCATGATTTAGATTAAGAATTTTTCTTTTTGTTCAACTTAAGGCTTCACGGTTTGGATTTTTTTATCCCCAGTCATGGCAGCTTGTAGGTTTATCAAAATTTTAGATTTCTTCTTTACTCATTGCATTCCATCAAGCTCATGAAACTCCCCATTCAAAATCAACTGTGCACCAAACATGGAATTTCTTTGTTGCTTGGATCAAATCACAAATACAATTAAGGGGCGGATTGCAGTCTTGCCAGTTAATGGAGGACAACATGGAAGAGACTACCTGGTTGTGGTTGGACAGCACGGCATACACTAGTGCTGGCTTTGAAGCAGGCTTTGTTAGGGAGCCTTCGATCCCAAACCTCTTCAAGCACCACAAAAAGGAAGAGGCACAGTGATGATAATAAACAGATAATCGGAAGTCCAACCACAAATCTAACAAAACAGTATCTCCCAAATTCTATCCGAGAAATCAACAAAACCAAAACATAAAAATGAACATCCACAACTCAAAGAGAGTCCCAATCATATCCAGGAAGTTCCTATCGAGAAAATCTCAAACTTTTTGAGGTAGACAATAATCGAGAGATGGAGAAGGAGAAAAGACACTTTACCCGATAGCCTAGCCATAGGAAACAAAGTTCGGGCGTAGCCGTGCAGCCTCGGCAAGGATCACGAGGTTTTTGCCCTAGCGACTCTAATCCTTCTCCCACAGGCCACCCACTGCCTCCGCCACAGAAGCTTTTACAGTGTCTCCGGTGAGAAAGAAGAGACTACTGCAACAGAACGGGGGAGACGAGAAAATCTTCGATGGCCACCTTCTTCAGTGGAGGTATTCAAACAAGGACGAGAAGGTGAGAACTGCTCTAGATGCCGGCATGGACTTCTTCACCGACGCCTACGAGTCTACGACCTCTTCTGCATCTCCCTCGTCACCAAGCTGCTCCGCCTCTGCCGCATCGTAGCGCCATAGCGAACAGCCGAACACAAGCCCTATTGCCAAGAGCGGAGAGAAATTAGCATCGGCCCGCCTCGAACCCGAAACATACCCATCTTGAGCCCGCAGGCCAAATAGGCTGACCTGATATCACGTCCAGTGCCGGCCTAGCCCGCGGGCCCGCGGGTCAACCCGACCCGTTGACAGCCCTACTTGCCATCTACCGCAATTCTTCTCCTTTCTCATTTGGATTTGGGACGGTCATAGTGGAGTAAACAAAAAAAGGGAAGATCAAAGTAAAGAAAAGAAATTCACTTCTTTTATATCGCACAAAGAATACTTTAAGAAAACATATTTTGTAATAATTACCAAACTCTGCTTTTAACAAGTTTATTACGTAAACTCAATTTTGTGTTGAGAGCGGATCACCTCAGTCCCCGGGTGGAGGGAGCTCCCGCAGTCCTCAATGGTGTGAGGACACCTGGTGTCACAGAAAACGAAGGGTCAGTGCACTTTAAATGGGGCATAAAGTAGATATGACGTCGTTCGGTAGTGGGTAAATAGAGGGTCGGTAGTGGGTTTTTGAAGTCTCGGTAGCTCGGTAGTGGATTTTTAAACTACCGAGGCTCCAAAGACCCACTACCGACCCTCTATTAATCCACTACCGAGCTTAGTTTTACTTGCTACCGAGCCTTTAAGGACTCCACTACCGAGCCTAGTTTTACTTGCTACCGAGCCTTTAAGGACTTGCTACCGAGACCTGTTACAGTTGCTACCGAGCCTAGTTTAACTTGCTACCGAGCCTTTAAAGACTTGTTACCGAGACCTGTTACAGTTGCTACCGAGCTTTGAGGATCCACTACCGACCGCCTATCAACTCGCTACCGAGTTACCGAGGCTCCAAAGACCCACTACCAAGCTACCGAGGCTTCAAAGACCCACTACCGACCCTCTATTAACCCACTACCGAGTTTTGAGAATCCACTACCGACAGCTTATCAACTCGCTACCGAGCTACCGAGACTCAAAAGACCTACTACCGACTCTCTGTTAATCCACTACCAAGCCTTGAGAATCCACTACCGACCGCTTATCATTTCGCTATCGAGCTATCGAGGCTTCAAAGACCCACTACCGACTCTCTATTTACTCACTACCGAGCAACGTCATATCTACTTTATGCCCCATTTAAAGCGCACTGACCCTTCGTTTTCCGTGACACCAGGTGTCCTCACGTCATTGAGGACTGCGGGAGCTCCCTCCACCCGGGGACTGAGGTGATCCGCTCTTTTTTGTGTTGCAACCAACAACCCATAAGGCCCACCGGTGTGGACAGGACAGGTTGAGCCAATAGGCTGATTTGCATGTGCTATGTGAGATAAATACCTATTATTCTTTTCTTTCTCTCACTAATGGGGTGCATGACAAATTAATTTATAAAAATATATATTTTTTAATAAAAATTTTTAAAAAATATATTTGTTAATCATTAAAAAATTTATTTTAAGAAAGAATTCCTTCATGGCCTTCGTGTGACACTCCGTCCTTTTTTTTTTGTTATGCATGATGCTTACTGATCTTTTTGTTCTCTCACAAACATGATAATTTTATGTCTTTGACAATTTTAAATTTTATTTTAATATAGAATTTTATCACAAAAATTTATAAAAAATTATCGTGCAATCAAACTCCTACCCGGCTTTAGGAGGGAAACTCTGTAATCGAGTGATCTTCTCATGGAATATTAAGGTGAAAGCGATGCCAGAGTTTCACCAAGACATCTCAATAGGAGCGGTGAACCAAATACGAATACGCCTTCTGCTGATCTTGAGAGAGTGCTTCTTGATTCTTTTCCATATGGACCTGTTTGTTTCATTGTAGCTTTCTTATCTCAAAATCACACTTGTATTTCTTTTGATTAACTTCGTAAAAGATGTTTGACAAAAAGAAAAAATAATTCCTAGAAGACACGAACAAAGGGATCAACGTACGTGATTAAGAATTGTACAGCTATAATATTTTATTGTTGTGGTTTCCAACCTCCTGTTCAAAGAATTTAAAATAAGATCTATTTTTATAAAATATAAAATTTTATATTAACTCAATCAATTAAAAATGATGTAAAAATGGAACAATTGTACTTTTTTGCATAATATTACTACCAAACAAACAACCTTCATGTGGACTAGGGATGTCAATGGTTACCGATTATCCGATTATCCGACCCGTTCGTTAGTTAACGAACAGCAAGTGGATAGTTTAAATTTTCCGAATAAGCTATCCGCGTTCGTTTACCGATTAACCGTTATCTTAGCGGATGCGGTCATGGATACACCATAAACCGAACCCGAAAACCGTTATCCGTATTCGCTAACTAATACATAATACGATATAACTCACAATTTATGACATCTAAGTATACATGACCCATCTAGAAAATCTTATTGTTCTTAACTCACCGGTTCACCCTCCTCCTTGAGATCTTAACATTGGATAAACCTTGTCTTGACATCTAACAGTGATGTTTTCATCATCTTCTGCTTCTTGATGGTGCAATCCACGTACGCACTTTTTTGCCGCAAATCGACTATCTCATATTTTATGTTGGACATGTATTATTTTGAAAATGTAATTAAGATTTTTTTTCTATCTCATATTTTGTGTTGCACATCTAATTATTTACTACGACTCAAAATTAATTTTACTATGAACTTGTAAATTATTTTTCTATATCTCATGTTTTGTGGTAGATATATAATGAAGAATTTTCTTTTTGTTCATTGCTATAAATAGATACTTTTAATTGTAATATATTTTTTTTTGTGTGCCTTTATCGGTAAAATTATCTTTACTTCTTTATTTTGCTAGGTTGTATTATACGTATGTTATCTCTTTATATATTCGATAACCGTCCATTATCCGACCGTAAACCGTTTTTAAGCGGATAGAACAATGCGGTTCGCGGATACACCCGATACCGATAGTTAACGAACAGCAAGTGGATACACCTTTTTCTTATAGGATACGGATACGGATAATACTATTATCCGACCCGTATCCGACCCGTTGACATCCCTAATGTGGACCCATACATTCTTACCTGCTAATTGATTGAATAAGAAACCTAATGGGGTGTTTGGTTGCATGATAATGAAAGTTTTTGTTTTAATTTTTAAAAATTGTAAGAAAACTTGTTAAAAGAGGTGTTTGGTAACCATGACAATTTTATGTTTTAAAAGTGATTTTCTTCTTAAACAAAAAAGAAGGTCTCACCTCTTTCTTTTTTCTTGTGGTCCCTCACTTTGTTTGGTCATGTGTGGTAGTTACTCTTTTTTATAATCACATCCCTCCAAACATGATAATTTTATGTCATGAGTTGGTTCACTTTTTATTTTAATACAATTTTTTATCATGAAAGTGTATAAAAAATTATCATGCAACCAAACACCCCATAAAGTCTTTAGACTTGCTGACCAAACTAAAGCCTACAAGAGATAAAAAAAAGAACAGCTTCTTAAGATTTATTTAGTTATTAAATTTGATATTATGACATTTTCATGTAAACATTAGATATAATATTACTAAAAAAATGACAGAAAGTTTTAGTACAGTTTCTAATAGATTCTTAGCTGGTTCCTAATCCCGTTGTCTAGAGGTGTTTAGTTGTATAATAATTTCTTAAACTATTTTATGACAAAAAGTGACGTTAAAATAATGTGTGAATTAGTCAATGACATAAAATTGTCATGAGAGTTATGATCACAAAAACAGTGAGAGTACCATATATCAGCAAACAAGGTGAGGAGATCACAAGATAACAAAATGATGAGATCCTCTTTTTTTTCCAAAAAAAAAAATCTTTAAAGATATAAATTTATGATAATTGTCAAACATTTTTAGCAAGTTTTACTATTAAAACAAAAAATTTTAATAAAATTTAATTTATCGTGTAATAAACATCCCGTTGGGGTTGAGGAATTTGTTCGCTGAGTTATGTGCATATTCCATGACAAAATACCGGCAAGCGTGAAAACCTATATCATAGCCAATATGACAACAAAATTGACCGTCATACCAAGTTACTTTTTTCTACTCAGCAATACAAAATTCAGTATCATAAAAAGCATCCAAATTTAACGAAACTAAACTGACTTTGGGTGAGGCTTCTCATTTGTCGTCACTAAACCACCTTCTTACATCTTGCCTTGGAATGTATTCAGCTAAAAGGAAATCCATGAATATCTCATAATGGGAAAAACTGTACTCCAATCCTTGGGACTATTTGGCAAGAATAAAATATTCATATTCTTTAATCTCAAAATTGGCTATCACCTATAGTGATGGCTAGCAGGAAGTTAAACTCATAAATCCACCAACTTACGGGTGTTTTTGGTTGCGGGATAAATTGAATTTTTTAACAAATTTGTTAAAAAAGTGTTTAGCGACTATTACAAATTTATATTCTTAAAGATATTTCTTTCTTATACAAAATAGAGTCACACCTTCTTTCTTTAATCCTGTGGTCTCCCACCTCGTTTCGTCCAACTCTTTTTTATTATCTTATCTCTCCAAACATAATAATTTTATGTCATTAGCTAATTCACACTCTATTTTAATATAACTCTTTGTGATGTTGTGCAATCAAACACAATATTAGATGTTGGATTGCAAGTTTCTTACTTTGATTCTATGGTGCCTGGTTCATCAGTAAGAGACAGATTTCTCTACTGATCGATCAAATAATTTGTAATCCGGTCTACAAACATATTTATGTTGAAAGTTAGTGATGACCTCAGATATAAGAGATACATGCATGCATTTTCTTTATGCGGTGTTTGGTTACATAATAAATTGAATTTTTATTAAAATTTTATGTTTTTATAATACAACTTGTTAAAAAATATGTTTGATAACTATTATAATTTTATATTTTTAAAAAAAATTCTTCTTCGACAAAAATAGAGGGTTTCACCTTTTTTTTGCCTTGCAGTCTTCCCACCTTGTTCGGTCATATACGGCACATACTCTTTTTTGTCATTACATCTCTCCCAACATGACAATTTTATGTCATGGGTTAGCTCACACTTTATTTTAATATAATTTTTAATCATAAAAATTTATAAAAATTTGTTGTGCAACCATGCACCCCATTAGGTTGTGAGCTCTAACAATCTCGGTATGTTGCCCTACCCTTGCTTAACATGCATAAGAAATTCCAAGAATGCATAGAATGTCATAAGTAAAGAGATCAAATGTTCATAATTCTTAAACTAAAATTAACATGCTTATCTTATATAGGTTGACTTCTTTTCTTATTCTTACATTTTTATAACTTTTACTTTTTACTTTTGACTCTTACGCAGTCACCATTTTTAATTAGCCATTCGAGACCTACATATTAGTATTTTAGCGTGACTTGGCACTAATAAGATGTTGTCCTTGCCTTATGGCAGAGTGGGACACCAATCCCCTACACGAAGTGGCTCCTGCCTCCTGGATTGGACCTGGTGTCCGCCCCGTTGTGGGTGATTTCCCCATTGTCAGTATCCCACTGTGCTATGACCAAAAAGAAAAAAGAAATTAGATTGACATGCTGCACTCTAGCATAAATCTAAAATGCTAATCGGGTCTAGCCATGCAACATAAAAATTTAGATAGAAAGAATTGAAAATCTACATATTCTTAGATACTACATGAAAAATTGAGAACCAAAAGCACAATCAGACTCGAGGCCGACGACTAGACTTCTAGCCAAACTAGGCTTCTCTTCATTCTTATTTTTATCTATGGTGATGAAGGAAACTTCAAGTGGCAAGTCCTATCTGATTAGAGTTAGAGTTTGATGGTTGTAGTGCATTCTTCTCTTCTAATGTGACAAATCGATCACCTTGGCTATGATTAGATATTGATGGCCGTAGCTTCCTTTCTAGCTCCTCTATTCATCACTTTGAGTGTGGGGAAGTTGAAGGACCACATCGGGAGAAGTTTGGATCACCACTGTTCTGCAGTGAAGGGAATAGCCATCGTCCCCAATAAGAAACTGCCACAACTCTCACCCCATTTAAATGGCAGTTCAGTTGTGGTCACTAAGTGGTGGTTCAGTTATAGAACTCAACTGTCACTTAAGTGGGATGTGGTTGTGGTCATTTTTTATTCGAGATTGAAGTTGTTCCCTAAACTGGGAACTGAGGTGATTCAAACTCCATCAGAAGTCATGGAGTTTCCAACCTGCATGTCGACAAAGATTTTCAACAAAAGAAAACAATTTCTATGTAGGAGGTTATTTTCTTTCTCACTCGCTTCTATGGACCAGTGTGTGGCCATTGTCATCGCTGGCTTCTTCTTTCCCATCATCGTCTCTACTTGTCTATCTTTAAATAGCTTTCCTCTATCTCCAGTTGGGATGGGGTACTTCACAATGCCATAATTACTTTTCAATTTTTATTGGTTCTTGATTCTTTCCTATATTATAGGGCCTGCGGAGTGAGTGTTCTGTCAGGGGCCATTCTTATTCCCACTCTTTTTGCAACCATAGATGAAGCCTCTAAACTTCGGTGTGAGAGGTCTGAGGAGATGTGACAACTTTTTTGATTGTCGAACATCAATAAGCACTCCTAGTCGCCCCGTGAACAAGAAGGGGATACAACGGTTACCTTGAATTTGATAGTGCCAGTCTAGAAGAAAGTGACGTGTTATCCTACCAACAAACCTAATAGAAATGTATGCCTTACAAACCAATCATATATGATATAATTCAAAATTTCTACAAATATCTCATTCAATTAAATAGGCAAGACTTCGTTACTAGCTTTTATTAGAAGCGTATATCGTAATGAAGTCCTCAATCACATGCAATGATAATTGAATCATAATGAGATCATGATAATGAGATCAATCATCTAGAGGTATATGATCTAAATGTTCATAGTCATAGGATCCTTGAGACAGGACATCAAGAATCCGGATAGACTAGTGTGTGTGATGTCTTCTCATGTGATGAGAATGACCGATCTCA
This sequence comes from Cryptocoryne crispatula var. balansae, assembly GCA_036172225.1. Taxonomy (NCBI): domain Eukaryota; kingdom Viridiplantae; phylum Streptophyta; class Magnoliopsida; order Alismatales; family Araceae; genus Cryptocoryne; species Cryptocoryne crispatula. The sequence goes on from CM069922.1 coordinate 28,572,471, forward strand.
TTTGTCATCAGTGTGGGGACATTGAGATACACACACAAGTGCTCATTAGTGGAATGAGTTCACTGAACTGACCAATTAGGAAAACCTGATCGGTATCTTACCGAACTGTCTATCAAGTTATTTTTACATCTCAATAGCATGGTTGGATCTTTGACCTGAGTCACTAAAGATGTCTTATCGGATGTATCTTGTACTTTGATTATTGACTTATGGATCACCATCTTGATGGTCCAGTATAGTTGATGTATTGGGTGCAAGAGAAACCCAGTGGAGATAATTAAGTGGACAACAAGGGATCGTTCACTCTCGGTAGGAGAGAGAATTTCCTATGGGATAGTACTCTAAATCCTTGGCCAAGATACTTAGGATAATTGGAAAAGGAGTTTTACAATTGATCCAAATCTAAGTACAGGATCTCATAGAGTTGGAATATTTAGGGGTTGACAGTCAGTGCCGAACCCCTGACCGACTGGGACATTGTAAGAATGAGGATTTAAATTCGTGTGGTAATTGATGATGGAAATGCTCAATGGATGTTATTTAACTCTCCAAAGTCATTTGGGATCATAGGATGTGGCTTGTACCCTTTATGATCAGAAAGCCGTAAAAACTGTTATCGGATAACGGTTTTGATTTAATTTAAAGGAATTGTTCTTTTAAATTAATTAAGGCTTCAACCAAATTGACTATTGGGTCTAGTGGGTCACACACATTAGATCTGGTAAATAAGATGAGGGCATGGACGTAATTTTATAGAAGTTTTGGGTTTTTGTGAAAAATTCCATCTTTCATATATAAATTGCTTATGAAGCCAAACCCTAACAAGCCATAGGGTTGGAGCACGTCCCAAGCATCCTCTCTTCCTCCTCTCTCCTCTATAAGGTGATCTCCCATGGTCAAGCTTGGATCTGGAAGGTTTCTGGAGGCCCGATGGAAGGGAGAACTCATCTATTGAAGCAGATCGTGTGGATACCGCTAGAGAACGGACACTTGTGCAAGGAATCATCCATAAAAATATGGTGCAACGGAAGCAACGATTCCTATGGGTTCCATTAGAATCTGTCTCAATCGGAACCGAACGATGAAAATCAAAAATCGATCAAATCGGGTTCGAATATACCTGATAGGGATTCATATAATCCCATGGAGAGGAAAGAGATGAGCTTATTAAGCTCTTCAAACCGTTCAAGTGTCCGGTCTCCAGCAGTATCCACACGAACTTCATCCACAGCAGGTTCTCCCTTCGTGCCGGCCTCAAGAACTCTTCTCGAACGAAGCTCCATTGACCATGGACACCTTCTAGAGAGAGGAGGAGGTAGGGAGCAGGCTAAGGACGTGGTTTTCACCCTTGTCTTGATGGGGTTTCGTTGAAACCATTAGTATTTATAGAGAATTATAGATTTTTTTATAAAAACCCAAAATCTCCATAAATTGCGCCCTTACCCCTGTACTTGTGGATAAGTCCTTTTGTGTGTGACCCACTAGGCCCAATAACCTATTTGGTTGAGGCCTAAATAAAATAGAACAATTCTATTTAATTTAATTAAATCCGTTATATGATAACAAATTAATCGGCCTACCAATTATGAAGGGTACAAGCCACATCCCATGATCCCAAATGGCTATGGGGATAATCTCATCTCCATTGAGCCTTTCCATCATCAGTTACCACATGGATATAAACCTTCATCCATCCAATGTCCCGGTCGGAAAGGAGTACGGCATCGACTGTCAACTCCATAGTTTACCAACTCTATAGAATCCTGTACTCGAAATTGGATCAATTGGAAAACTCCTTTTCCAATTATCCTATCTACCCTGGCCAGGGATTTAGAGTACTATCCCATAGGACATTCACTCTCACTTACCGAGAGTGGACGATCCCTTGTTGTCCGCTCAATTGCCTCCATCGGATTTTCCTTGTACCCGATCCATCGCTATATAGGACCATCTAAATTGTGATCCATAAGTCAATGGTCAAAGCACAAGTTCCACCCAACAAGGCATCTTTGGCGACTCAGGTCAAAGGTCCAACCATGCAACCGTGATGATAGAAAACCCTGATAGACAGTTCAGTAAGATACCATTCAGGGTTTCTAATTCGGTCAGTTCGGTGAACTCATTCAACTAATGAGCACCTGTATGTGTATCTCAGTGTCTCCATACTAATAACCAATGAGATCGGTCGTCCTCATCACATGAGAAGACATCACATACACTAGTCTATCCGGATCCTTGATGTCCCGTCTCAAGTATCCCATGACTAGGAACATTTAGATCAAATACCTCTAGATGATCAATCTCATTATCATGATCTTATCATAATTTAATCATCATTGTATTTGATCAAGGACTTCATTATGATATTCGCATCTAATAAGAGCTTATAATGAAGATTTGCCTAATTAATTGAATAAGATATATCTAGAAATGCCAAATCATATCATATATGATTGGCCTGTAGGGGATACATTTCTATCAACTTGAACAGTTTTCATCAAGGAGGAATGTTCTCTCTTCATCCATGGTGAGGGATTTTAGAAATCCCATGAGGTACTCTCTTTCTACTTCATATTTGGTTCCCGATTTTACTCGTTCGACATTGATCAGGCAAAGATCATGGTTTTATGGAATCAAATATTTTCCGCTGTCATATATTGATTCCTTACAAAACCAACAAGCCAATGGTGGCCGACTAGATTAATGCACTTGTTTCCATGCCTAATATATGGATTTTGTTGGATTTTCAGCATCCTCCCATGGTGTCGGCACATCTGGCAAACATCTAATCGATCAAACTTTTACACTTCAGCAGTGCATATGGGATTTCAATTTTCTTTTACTTGATAAGGAAGTTCATGTCATTTAATTAGGCCCAAATCAAAATCAAAAATAAATATTGAATTGGAATTTGGATCATAACCCATATAATTATCTTATTACAAGAAAAAACACTTAATGAAGGGAATAGAAGATGTCACCAATATGTAAATTCACACCAATCATCACTAGTAACTTATAACCGACGATTTCATAATTGTTCCCAGTATTGGTGACAACATAAAGCCGTCACCAATCTCTTCACATAGTATTACTTGTAGTGGTGGCATAAAGTTGTCACCAAAATAGTCATCTCAGTCTTTAGAATACTTTCAAAAATATGTTTTAGAGATGTCCTGCAGCCATCATTAAAAAAAATTATTTTAAAATTGTAAAATAAAAATTTGTGTGAATTTACAACCATATTGGACTATACAATCACCTCTATATTTCAATCATATCTCACAAAATGCAAAATTGTGTAATTTCATACATATTCTCATTTAAAATACATTTTCAGCCAAACTTTAATCTACACACAACTAATAAACCATAGGTTGTACAATTTCATATACATTTATATTTATAAAAATACAAATTTTATCAATTACACAATAAAAGAATTACGATTATGCAAACATTGGAGTAGAAAAAACTACGCCAAATATTCAAAAATCACAAAGTACATCTATATTGTGAATAAACCACACCGCATGTGTGTACAAGATAAGTAAGAGTCATATTCAAAAAAATATACAACAAAGTCAATCAATCATCATCATCTCCAAGGGATGTCTTTGTAAGGAATCATCATATAAAATTTGATGTAACAAAAGCGATGATTCTTTTAGATTTCATGATCAAAGGGTCTCATTTAGAACTGAATGACAAAAATCGAAAATTGAATTTAATCTAATCTAACATATCTTTACAAAATTCTACCAATCCACAAGACTAGAGAAGTATGAGTATAAGACACTATACTCTTCAAGTCGCTAAAGTGCATGGCTTTTAGTGGTATCCACACAAATTTCTTTCATAAGATAGGTTTTTCTGCATGTTGGACCTTCCAACTCATCCCAAACAAAGCTTTATCATTGAAAAACATGTTCGAGATAGAAAGAGAGAGAGAGAGAGTATGAGAAGACTAGCAATGAAACCTTTAGCTTGATAGGGTTAGGATAAATTCACTTGTATTTAGGGTTCAGGGTTAGAATAAATTCACTTGTATTTATAGATAAATTAAAATTTTTCATAAAAATCTATTTTTTTAAATTGCACCTATTCCCCTATAACTATAGATCAATCCTTATGTGAGTGACTTACTATGCCTAATAGTCAATTTAGTTAAGGTTTGATTAAAACATATTTAGTGACTTTTCAATTGTGAAGGGTACAAGCCACATTTTATGATCTCAAATAACTTTAGAGATGATATTATCTATATTGAGTTTTATCAGCATCAGTTACCACACGGATACAAATCTTCATTCATTTAATGTCATAGTCAGATAGGGATATAATATCAACTGTCAATCACTTAGTAAATCAACATTTTACGATTCAATATTCAGAATTGAATCAATTGAAAACTCATTTTATAATTATTCTCTCTACCTAGCTAGTAATTTAAAGTCATATTTTATATGCATTCTTTCTTACTTACCGAAAGTAAATGATCTCTTGTTATCTGCTCAATTGCTTCCATCGAGTTTTCCTTATACTTAATCTATTAAGTGTAATAGATCATCATATTGGTGATCCATAAGTTAATAGTTAAAGCACAAGACATACCAAGCAAGGCATCTTTAGGTACGCAGGTCAAAGGTTTAACCGTGCACTCATGATGATAAGATACTATGGTTGACAATTAGATAGGATATCATTCATGCAAGGGTGTAGGAATCAGAATTCGAAACAAAATTAGTGGGGACCGTTCCGACCAATTTTAAGGAAGAAAAATTGATTCAGAATCAGTCTGAATCCATTTTTTACGTAAAATATTCAAAAAATAGAAAAAAACTCAAAAAATAAAAAAATTACCCAAAAAATTCTTAGAAATTAAAATGTAACATTTAACATATTTTCATTCAATAACATTGCAAGATACTTTCACTTAACACATGTTTTCATTCCATAATATTGCAAGATACTTTCACTTAACATATATAACAATTAACAAGATAAAATTGAGGGTCATTGACATAAAATGTAATTTGAAACATTTTTATTCACTAATATCTATGAAATTTGTCTTCATCCTTCTTCTCCTCCTGAGTCTGTTAGGCTTGGGTATTCCATTGAGATGTCCTTGTCATTATCATCACTTATCCATATGGAAAAAATGAGTCAACATCTCATGAAAATCATATATAGGGTCATGCTGCTCTTGCACGTGCACACATGCACCGGTGAAGAGTATGAAATGTATGGCTTGAAATCATGATGAGAAACTGATTTTGGGTATTGATATTCTACAAACTCATTAAAAAAGCTTTGACTCATCATCCTTTGGGTCCCACTAGAATGTTGCGTCATGGTTAAATCAAGTATATTTCCCCCAGTAGTTCAGACACTAGTAGAAAAGTTGCCACCTCCTCCACTCATTCCTCTACCTGGCTATGTGGCTAGTACAAACTTCTGCTCATCATCATTTGAGGAGTTTGAGGGCAACTGCGTACTGTCAGTTAGACTCATAGGACCTCACATATATCTAACTTTCTTTTCTTGGCTTCTTGTATTGTATCATATGATGACCTCTCGAGTGTTGACTCCAAAAATGAGGTTGTGTTTGGATCATCACCTTAAGTGTGAAAAAGGAATCCCTTCACCACCCACACTCACTTTGATTCTTGAACATTCGGCTCTATATATCACTTAGGGTCTGTTGGGAAACAGTCAGAAACCCTTCCTTTTGCCTTCTTCTCCGCCAATAAGTGCTTTTACAATTTTGTGTTATGTTTGGCAACATCACGTACACCACTTCTTCTGCTCTCCGGAGGTGGAAGTAAAAGGGAGAAATTATCTCCTTCTTGTAACCGCAAAAACTCCTCCCGATCAGGAGAACGCATGCATTTAATCACCTTTTCCCATTTACACCTCAGCATCTCCTACACACCGTTATCCTATTGCAATGGCTTGATCTCTCGAAAAAAAAATACAAATACAAAATGAGGAGGGCATGAGAAATATTAATATTTAAAATAAATACAAGAAATAAAATATAAAAATGTGACATAAAAGTGATAAAAATTAACATACAGTACACAATTTAAATCCTTGTATTTTATTTCTAATTTATTAACAAAATAAAAAATGAATTAAATAATATATGATTGAAATTAGAATATGATAATCAAAATTGAAAGCATACAATTTTGACTACCAAATTTGATTACTTCACATATAAATGCCTCACCCTTTGACATTGAGATGCAAACAAAATTAAAAAGGTTAAATTTTGATTTAAATTAAAAAAAATTAAAAATATTAATAAAAATTATAAATTATTAAAATCCAAATTAGTTGTTTTTTATTATGGTATTTTTATTAATTAATAAATTGAGTTTTGTTTTTTATATTTTTTAAAATTATAAACCGACTATTGTAGACATGCAATTTTGGTACAATCGAAGAGTTTGAATTCTTGTTTTCATGAATAATATTTGAGTAACCTTTCAAGGGAACCAAGTTTTTCGGAAAAATCAAGTTTTTAGGTGCATTTCGAAAAAGATCGATAGGCATTAACCAGGGTCAAAGCGCCCTATATACAGGGCACCAGGCGCCCTACTTATAGGGCACCTACACCTGGTCTGACTGACTGGACAAATTGATGGGACAGTTCTGCAGATAAAGTTTCCCTCTTCTTGGCTATAAAAGGACCCTCATTTGGAGGCTTGAGGACACACCAAGGGCGTCCCCCAAACCCTCTCATCCACCACAATACTCCCAAGGTCTTAAAACCCTTCTCCAAGCTTTCAAACCATTCCAAAACCCTCTCCCAAAACCCAAAAAAACATAGTTGCTTTTTGAAGGAATAGTCTAGCAGATTGAAGTTACCATCTTTTGGGCTATAGAAAGACCCCCATCTGGAGGTTTAGGAGGTTCCAAGTCCGTCCCTCACTCCTTCTTATCCACCACTACATTCCCAAAGCCTCACAACCTCTCCCCAAGCCCATAAACCATCCAGAAATCTTTCCCAAAAACTCGAAAATCCACAGTTTCCTTCTTCAAAAATATGAATTTTCCCCAACTTTGAGAGCCTCTACACTTTATTTCTCTTACATATAGTGCCAAAACACTCTTCCATTAGCTTCACTTGAGTATTGGCTGCTTGAAGAAGTCCTTTTTCTATCTTGGATGTCTTCCTACACTCCGGGGCGACGCCGTGAAGAAGGGAAGAAAATCTGCTGAAACCAATCCCTGGTGCCCCATAAATTGGGCGCTTTGACTTTGGTCAACGCGCCCCATCAAGGGGACACCTGCAGCTAGCGCCCCATATATGGGGCACTAGCAGGGGCAGACCCCGTTTTGCATTTTTTTTGAGTTTTTTTACTTTTCCAGTTGATCCTTTACTCCCCCCTTTCATTTTAACTTTCATTAACATGTCATTTACCATGCATTAAGTCAAACATTTGCATCTTCATACCTCTTTAAAAACCTATCAAAAATAGGGGTTGGGATTTAGTCTCAATCCATTGAGTTCCTTCTCTTTTGCATGTTTAAGTTCGAATTTGAGCATGATTCTACACTTTCACTAGAACTAATGATATTTTCACTTGTTTCTATGTTTTCATATGGACATTTGTAGGTAAATCCAGCCGAGGCGGAGCTTTAACTGGATCAAAGACGAAGAACTCACTAAGCTCTCTTCTTTCGGCCAGCCGAGAGAGGAGATGTCGGAACTCAACAATCTCCCCACTTCCAAAGGTACGACGGTCATTTTTATTCTTCATTTTTATCTTTTCTACTATATTTTGGAGCCTTTGGCTCCTGACGACCACAACCACTAACATCCTATCCACCAAGTCTCCAAAGCAAGCATAGGGGCCGGAAAAGGGAGATCTACGGATATCCTGTTTTGGGTGCTTACACATATCTAAAAATTTATATTATAATGAAATAAAATTAGATAAAATTATAAAAAATTGACATATAGAAAGAAAAGAAAGAGAAGGTAAACTTTTAAGTCACTATATCAAATTTAATAGTAATATAATTTTTTTTACTTATTCTTTTAATAAAAATAATTTAATATATATTTTATATTTTACAAATTAATGAAAATATATTTTTATTTTAATAATTAAATTAAATTAAATTAATTCAATATAGTATAATTTTAATTTGATCAATGATTTTAGTCGTTTCAATACATATTTTCATCAAGAGAGTTGATATTGAAGATGAGATTTTTTGAGAGTTTGATGACAAAAAAATAGAAACTTCATCAGTGTTATAAATAAGTTTTATTGTTTCTACTCATTCATTTCTTGCAGAGTAATTTTTATCGTACAAATATTTTTATCATAGAAGTACTTCTGTGGTTGACGTAAAATGTAACCAAATAGCTTTCACTCCGATAAGTGAGAAGACCTTCTAATTGAAGTGATTTCAAGAAGAAGACACTTCTAAGAGAAGTACCCTGATCAAGTTGCCAAACACTGGGTTAGATGTTGAAGAAACGGTTCAAGTCATGTGGGAGAGAAAAGGTGAAATAAACAACAACTAAATGAAACTAAAAAAAAATTAAGAATGTATGGTTGCCAAGAGCCACGAGCTCCGATTTAAGTTGAAAATTAAATTACATTAACAATTAACCATGTATATCTACCCGTTCTAGCTTCTCCTTCTTCGACCGGTCGATGAGGATGAGTCTAACTTGTGTGCTTGATTATTCTTATGCAACTCAATGACAATAAAACAAGTGAGACAACAATAAAAACTAAGTGAAGTGCAGTAAATATAGAAATGATAACATTAAAAAATGGCAATTGGGCTAGAACTGACCAATTTCCGAGTTATCCCTAACCCTTTCTTTTTGATTTTTTAACAGATTAAAAATTATGCAAAAATAATGTAAAAATGCAAAAACTATGATGGTGGATGACAAAAGGATAAGACTAGAATAAAAAGGAATCAAATATGAGCACATTTGTTGGAGAATTGATGAAACTCGGGGCCAAGGAAGATGCTAGTTCAAAACTAGAAACTTTATGTGAGTAGGGGTGGGCATGGTCTGGTTTGGTTTGGTTTATTGAGTTTTTCTAAGAAACCAAACAAAAATCGAACTTAGTCTTTAAACCAAACCAAGCCAAACCAGACCAAACCGAACTAGATTCGTTTTGATCTACGATTTGGGCCTTTAATAGGCATGATCTAATTTATTTAATGGGCCTTTTCTAATTTTAAATAGAATTGCTTATAAACAATTTGTAAACAAGACTTTTTTAAAAACAAAGTTCAAATTTCAATAAAAAAAAACCTATTTAAATCTCTCACAAACATAGACATCAAAACTAACCAAGCACATAACATGTTTAAATTTATCACAAACACACGAATTTAACTAAATCCAATCCATTCCAATAGTTTTAATGGGTTGGTTCAGTCTAGCGGGTTGGTTCGGTCTACACGTGAAGACAAACCAAACCAAACTGTTTAACTTAAACAGTTTAGTTGAGTATGGCAAACGTACACCCCAGGCCTCCAACCTGACCTAAACTAAACCAAAGCCTTTGGTTCAGTTTGGTTTTTCGGTTTGAACTAAATAATGCCCAACCCTATCTGTGAGACTTTGCTTCATAGCTTACCACGATCAGCATAGATGTCAGAATCAAGCTCTATTTGTCGCAAACAAAAGAAGACAGAGAGAAGAAAAACTTATCTTTAGATGGCTCTAGAAGCACATGCTTTCATGCTTATGTAGAGGTTTCATAATAGGAACCAGCCAGATGGACATGAACCGAACTCTCTCTCACTAAACTCACTAAATTCTCTCTCTAAAATCACCAAAACTCAAGGATGGACATGGAGAATGTGCTAAAGAGCTTGGGAGATGATTTTACAACCTCTGGGATGTCTAGAGGTCATCCCAATTAATAGGAAAAAGGGAAGACGTAAAAATGGGAAAGATAGTTCTATGTGCCCCCAGGGGAGGGCAAATGCGCCCTCCCCTGGGGGTGCATGGGATATTGTAATAAAATATGCTAATTCAAACATAATTCAATTGAAAAATTATAGAAAGTTCTAAGTGTAAGGAATCAATACATGACAGCGGAAAAATTTTGATTCCATAAAACCATGATCTTTGCCTTGATCGAAGCCGAACGAGTAAAACCGGGAACCGAATATGAAGTAGAACGAGAGTACCGCATGAGATTTCTCAAATCCCTCACCATGGATGAAGAGAGGACATTCCTCCTTGCTGAAAACCGTTCAAGTGTCCGGTCTCTAGCGGTATCCACACGATCTGCTTCAATAGACGAGTTCTCCCTTCCTTCGGGCCTCCAGAAACCTTCCAGATCCAAGCTTGACCATGGGAGATCGCCTTCTAGAGGAGAGAGGAGGGAGAGAGGAGGCTTGGGACGTTCTCCAGCCCTATGGCTGGTTAGGGTTTGGCTTCATAAGTCATTTATATATAGAAGATGGATTTTTTCACAAAAACCCACAACTTCTATAAAATTGCGTCCATGCCCTCATCTTATTGACCAGATCTATTGTGTGTGACCCACTAGGCCCAATAGTCAATTTGGTTGAAGCCTTAATTAATTTAAAAGAAAAATTCCTTTAAATTAAATCAAAACCGTTATCCAATAACAATTTTTACGGCTTTCTGATCATAAAGGGTACAAGCCACATCCTATGATCCCAAATGACTTTGGGGAGTTAAATAACATCCATTGAGCCTTTCCATCATCAATTACCACACGGATTTAAATCCTCGTTCATACAATGTCCCGGTCGGTCAGGAGTTCGGCACTGACTGTCAACCCCTAAGTATTCCAACACTATGAAATCTTGTACTCATGAATGGATCAACTAGAAAACTCCTTTTCCAATTATCCTATCTACCTTGGCCAAGGATTTAGAGTACTATCCATAGGATATTCTCTCTCTCCTACCGAGAGTGAACGATCCCCTATTGTCCGCTCAATTGCCTCCACCAGGTTTCCCATATACCCAATCCATTAACTATATAGGACCACAATACTAAGTGATCCATCAGTCAATAGTCAAAGTATATAGTATGCCTGGCAAGACATCTTTGGCGACTCAGGTCAAAGATCCAACCGTGCTATTGAGATGTAAGAATAACCTGATAGACAGTTCGGTAAGATACCGATCAGGTTTTCCTAAATTGGTCAGTTCAGTGAACTCATTCTACTAATGAGCACCTGTGTGTGTATCTCAGTGTCCCCACACTGATGACCAATGAGATCGGTTATTATCATCATATGAGAAGACATCACACACACTAGTCTATCCGGATTCTTGATGTCCTGTCTCAAGGATCCTATGACTAGGAACATTTAGATCACATACCTCTAGATGATCAATATCATTATCATGATCTCATCATGATTCAATCATCATTGCATGTGATTAAGGACTTCATTACGATATACGCTTCTAATAAAAGCTAGTAACGAAGTTTTGCCTATTTAATTGAATGAGATATTCCTAGAAATGTCGAATCATATCATATATGATTGGCTTGTAGGGCATACATTTCTATCAATCTCCCACTTGCACTAAAGCCAATCACCCATCTGGCTGATCTCTATTAGCTCAAGGTGAAGCTCAAACACTCTTTGAGTAACTGCTTATGTTAGTGGATTTGTAATGTTATTAACGGAAGATACTCTATCTTTAATTATATCTCTATCAACTGCATTCTCTCTGATTCTATGGTATTGCCATAGAAGTTTGAAACTTCTAATGAGACTTTGGCTCTACCCCATTGTTTTCTCAAAACAATACACTTTCAGACAAAGTTGGGACAATCCCATAAGCTAGATGAACATCTTCATCTAGTCAGCTTCTCAAGCAATATACAGTCATTATTCAATCTACTTTAGATTAGTTGTGGAATTAGCAGTGTTCTCTTGCATGGAACTCTTCCAGCTCACTGCACCACCATTATATTGACTTATTATCAGACTTATCTGATTAGAAGCTTGTGTTCATAAAACTACAAGACTTCAAGTCTTATCCTCCATACATTAGAGATATATCCTTAGTGCTTCTCAAGTACTCAAGGACACATCTCTAAATTATCTTGTGACTCTCACAAGGATTTACTTGATGAATGCTCATAACACTTAGAGCAAGAAGTCATGTGCGTAGCATCACAAATGTGATAGGTCCTATTGCAAAAGTATAAAGGCTATACTAATGTGATCTCTTTATCTTTTAAGAAGTCTACAAAGACATCTCTTTAAAGAAATCAACTCCACACTTCATAGGTAAGAAACCTATCTTGGAGTTTACCATGTCAAACTCTTTGACTATGGTTTTTATGCACATGAATTGGGTAAGGCCAAGAAATCTTTTAGATCTATCTCCATAGATCTTAAAACCCATATTAAGTTTGGAGGATGAATTGATAACTAGGCTCACTTATGATAACATACTTACTTCATTCTTAATGAGTAGTATGTCATACATATATCATGTCAAGAAGATAATAGCACTCCCACTTATCTTATATGAAAACACAAGGCATATCTTCATTCTCAATGAAGTCATAAGATTTAATCTCATTAAACCTTATCTACCATCTATGGGAAGTTTTACTTGAGTCCATAAATGGACCTTATGCACACACTATTTGGATGTTTTTGGAACTTGATTCCCAAAGGTTGTATCATATACACCTGTTTCTCAAAATAACATAGAGAAACACTATCTTAACATCCATTTGACATATCCTATAGTCAAAATGTGTAACAATCAAATCCGAATGGATTAATTCCATGGCATAGGTAAAAGGTCTTATCATAGTCAACTATTTGACATAAATGATATCCCTTTTAACTATCCTTACTTTGAAGGTCTCTACCTTCTAATATACTTCAATCTATTCTTTAGTGATCCATTTATACCCTATAGATACTAAATCCTTAGGTGGATCAATCAAGTTCTGAACTTGATTAGAATAGATAGAGTTTATATCGGATTTTATTGTTTCTTCCCATTTTGAATCAATATCTCATATTGCTTCAATATAAATCTTAGGATCATTATCCTTTTATCTTATGTCTCATTTCTTCCATCAAAGATATGTCTCACATATCTCATAGGTTGATTGGACATAAGAAAAGATCTATGATTTGCCCTTGTGTAAATATAAACTAGTACCTTAATAAAAGTGTCCATGGATTGTGGGACTGGAACACCTTCCATTTATACCTTGCTCCCACTGTCTTTCTAAAAGAGGGACTCTTCCTCTAGAAATATGGAGAGATGAGCAACTCATACCCTTCTCCGTAAGGGAGGCATTAATACCCTTAAGTTTCCTTAGGATATCCCACGAGCCAATACTTTGTAGTCTTATATTCCAACTTGATAGGGTTATACTTCTTTACCAAGCCAGACATTCTGAAACCTTAACTTGCTTAAGGTCAAGCTTTAATCCCTTTCCATATCTAATATGGAATAATTGGAATAGACTTGAAAGGTACCGATTTAAGGTCAAATATCTATATTGAGTGCTAACCCCTAAACAGACAAAGAAGAATTTTGCAAAGGTTGTCAATGTCCATATTATGTCCTACACAATATGGCTTCTCATTTTAGTTGCTCAATTAAGCTAAAATGTATAAGAGGTGTCCATCAAAATTAGATTTCACTATCCTTCATTTATGTGTGAATTATTACTTAAGTATCCCCTCTTTGATCTCATCAAAGAGTTCTAATACCTTTTTTCATTAATATTTCCTCTTCATTCTACATCTCAAATAATTTCTCAAAGGTTTTGGATTTGTACTTCATAAAGTACATATGTCCATACCTAGAGAAGTCATCTTTGAAAATTAATGAAGTTGAAATATTATCCTCTATCATTAATAGATACGGGCTAACATGCATCTAGATGCATGAGTTCTATAAACTCATTAGCCCTCTCTCCATGTCTAACAAATGAAGAGTTGGTCATTTTGCTTAATAAGATAAGACTTACATATAGTTAATGATTCTAAATCATTTACCTATATGTTACTATCCAAATAGTACTCCTTAAGTCTTCTCTTATAAATATGACCATACTACTAAACAATAGATTGATCAATATCAATTTACTTCACCTAATGAGGATTATTCATACATATTATAAGAGCATACATCTCTTATATGAATAAACTCTTTATTATGCTCCTACTGATAAACACTTTACCAGTTATCATTTTCATACCATAGAATAAATCATCATTTATTCAACTAGGAAATGAAAACAATATTCTTATGGAAGGATAATTAAGACAACTCTAGAAGGCTATAGAAAATTTGTATCTCCCACTAGTAATGATGCAACATTTTGTACCATTTCATATGTAGGATAACAATCTTCTTTAAGCCTTCAGTTACTTGCTATTATCTACAACTCATTGTAGATATATGATGCATATCTAGTATCTCATACTATTATATGCACCCCTAGTATCTTATACTAGAATACACATACATAGTATCTTATACTATCAAATGTGTATATAAGACAAGTAAATATTAATGACATAGTTACATGAAGCTTCTCAAGCTCCACCTTTGCATTATGTGCAATACACTTTGCACTTCTTCTTCTACTTACCATCATCATGATAGTCTAAGAATGCTATGTCAAATTTGGGTTATAATATCTTGACTTACTTCTTTGACTTTTAACTATCACCATCTATCTCTATCTAATGATCTTACTTCTTTCTATTGGTCTTACCAATAAGAACTATTCAAGATGTATTATTCTTCTTTGCCTTTAATTAGCTCATCACCATGAGCCATGATGGATATCATATCCATCTATCCATGTTGCCACTACTAATTTTATCTGATAGAGGCTAACATCTGATATAAGGTAATTAATACATCTTCTCGATGAGATAAGATCTTATCTTCTCTCTCATCATTATATAGTGTAGGAGATACTTACTTCTCAAGTAGGATAGTTAATAGGTCAACTATGAGAACTATTCTCTTAGTTCTAAACCGATATAAGAAGTGTGAGCCATTAAAATACTTAGCATCTAGCATGCTAGATTAATGGTGGTTTATAATATTCTACAACAGAGATATAATTATATTAACATTACATACATTCATTAAAATTAAGATATGGTCTTTCATCCTAATTTATACTCCCACTAACTTTTCGACGAATTTGTATAACCCTTATTATGCAAAGACGGGATATCACAATAACATCCTAGTGGGGACCAAGACCCTACTAACTTTATGGTGATGACCTTGTGGTAGCACAACAAATCATCCCATACTTAATAGGTAGGCAACTATTGCCAGTTGCAACTCTTGCAACTCTTAGTCATTTAGCCTCTAGAGTTATGATCTTGTGGTAGCACAACAAATCATATACTCTAGTTAGGTCAAACCCGCTTGTTACGTTATGAGAATGGATTCTTCACACAGCCCTAGTGGTAGCACAACAAAGCCATGCAAATGGTCCACCCCAAAGTTCGGCTAATGCCTTGGCCATGATCTCTAATCCCTTGCTGAATAGGCCTTGTGGTAGCACAACAAACCCATCCAATCTAAGATTGGCTCATCAAGACCATAACAACGGAAGGCTACGTGAGTCATTCTTAATGTCTCACGTTTATCGACCTAATTAGAACAAGGAGGGATTTTATTTTAGTATCATCAACATAGGTGCTACATATAAATATTAATATACCTTTGGAATATCATATATTTAAGGTATAATCTGTAGCACACACCACATATCAAATATGCATTAAAACATAGGTGATCATGGACTTAACCCTAAGCATACACCTAAGGCACCCCTATAGGTGCAATTCCTTGCTTCAGAAACATGAGTTGGCATGCTCCCACTTCATAAGGGTGCTTCTCCAAGTGGTCCCGCTCTCCATTCTACCACGAGCCGGCCTCTAACCATTACAAGCAGCTAAAGGGTACATAGACCCACAAATGTACAACTCAAAATAAGAAACCTTGGTTTCAACCAAGGGGAGTACACAAATGGGGGAGGTAGAATCTACAATCAGATTGTATAGAGAGAGAGGAGGCACACGCAGGCCCCATTTAATAGCATAACCAACTTAATTAACCAAGCAATCAAAAGCAAAGTATATTTAAGTCCATGATCACCTCCATACACACACCAACATTCATCACATGAACATAGAGTGCATATGTGATAATTATATGAGATATATCATATATACCATCATAAAATTATATACTGTAATTTTGAAATTTCAAATTTCATGCTTGTCGAATTTTCATAAAATAAATAACATGAAATGCACATATAAACAATTTACATGCATAAGACAAGCAATACAAAATATTCAGATGATTCATGCTTTTCCAAAATTTCTCAGAGCATTAAATTAATGTCCAAATCATAATTCTTCAAAATCACATTTTTCAGAATTTATTTGAACACTAATTTAGTCAATAAAGATTTTAAAACAATTTTAAAATCATTTATAAAATGATTCTATGGCAACCAAAGTCTAAAAATATTTAACAGGTTCATAAACATTTTAAAAACCTATTAAATAATTTTTCAGAACTTATATAATCATTAATTTCATTAATTTTGATCTTAAAACAATTTTAAAATCAAAATAGTAGAATTCAATGAAAAAATAGTAAAAATTTATTTAATAAGTCATTAAACACTTTAATAACTCATTAAATACATTCTACAATTTTTCAGAATTTTTCTGGAATTTTCTAGCAATTTTTCGGATCAAAAATGAATTTTAAACAATTTAAAATCATTTTCGAATTAATTTACTGGCGGCGCATTGCACCGGCCGGTCGGCGCCGGCCACGTACCCCCGCCGCTTGCGCCGAGGTGCCGGCGGCAGCGCGCCGTGCGCCCGCGTGCGCCGCTGCGCGCCCCCAGCGCCAACGCGGGGCAGCCGCGTACCCCGCCCTGGTGCGCAGCACTGTTGCCTCGTACCCCACCCCCGCTGGCGGGTCCGGATCCGATCCGGACTCTCCGTCTTCTTCACCCGATAAGGGCGGGGCGGATTGCGGAAACCCTAGAAAAACGCCCGACTTTCGGGCCAGATTTAGGGGGTCAAACGGTGTCCAAAAAATCCGAAAAAATATGCGTTGGAATCCTTGAAGAATAGGGATTCTATCAAACGCGCAGTTTCCGGAGGAAGTTGCCACGGCCGCAATTAAACCAAACCGCAAATACCTCTCAAATCCGGCACCTCCAAGGGCCGTTGAGTATCCAATAACTTATGGAAACTCTAGGAAACTTAATTTCCTACCTTTCTACGTCATTAGACAGAGGTATTTGAGTCCAAATAGGTAAGTTCATCAACTCCCCTAATTTCGGCCGGATTTTCGGATATGATCATCTTAGCAACTTTCCGAACTCATTCCGGACTCTCCGGATGGCCAAAATTCATGAGGTTTGCGGCATTGGAAAGATATCATCCACTAGAATCTAATGAATCTAACCAAACATAGTTTCGTATCTTATAAAAACTGTGGTGATCAAATCAAAACAGCTATGTATACAGTTTCGGGAAAGCAAGAAATCACATGAAATCAAGCCAATTTCGATTCAACTTCGACCAAGGCTTCAACCTGGCTCTGATACCACTGTAAGGAATCAATACATGACAGAGGAAAAATTTTGATTCCATAAAACCATGATCTTTGCCCTGATCGAAGCCGAACGAGTAAAACCGGGAACCGAATATGAAGTAGAACTAGAGTACCTCATGAGATTTCTCTAATCCCTCACCATGGATGAAGAGAGGACATTCCTCCTTGCTGTAAACCGTTCAAGTGTCTGGTCTCTAGCGGTATCCACACGATCTGCTTCAATAGATGAGTTCTCCCTTCCTTCGGGCCTCCAGAAACCTTCCAGATCCAAGCTTGACCATGGGAGATCGCCTTCTAGAGGAGAGAGGAGGGAGAGAGGAGGCTTGGGACGTTCTCCAGCCCAATGGCTGGTTAGGGTTTGGCTTCATAAGCCATTTATATATAGAAGATGGATTTTTTCACAAAAACCCACAACTTCTATAAAATTGCGTCCATGCCCTCATCTTATTGACCAGATCTATTGTGTGTGACCCACTAGGCCCAATAGTCAATTTGGTTGAAGCCTTAATTAATTTAAAAGAACAATTCCTTTAAATTAAATCAAAACCGTTATCCGATAACAGTTTTTACGGCTTTCTGATCATAAAGGGTACAAGCCACATCCTATGATCCCAAATGACTTTGGGGAGTTAAATAACATCCATTGAGCATTTCCATCATCAATTACCACACGGATTTAAATCCTCGTTCATACAATGTCCCGGTCGGTCAGGGGTTCGGCACTGACTGTCAACCCCTAAGTATTCCAACACTATGAAATCTTGTACTCATGAATGGATCAACTGGAAAACTCCTTTTTCAATTATCCTATCTACCTTGGCCAATGATTTAGAGTACTATCCATAGGACATTCTCTCTCTCCTACCGAGAGTGAACGATCCCCTATTGTCCGCTCAATTGCCTCCACCAGGTTTCCCATATACCCAATCCATTAACTATATAGGACCACAATACTAAGTGATCCATCAGTCAATAGTCAAAGTATATAGTACATCTGGCAAGACATCTTTGGCGACTCAGGTCAAAGATCCAACCATGCTATTGAGATGTAAGAATAACCTGATAGACAGTTCGGTAAGATACCGATCAGGTTTTCCTAAATTGGTCAATTCAGTGAACTCATTCCACTAATGAGCACCTGTGTGTGTATCTCAGTGTCCCCACACTGATGACCAATGAGATCGGTCATTATCATCATATGAGAAGACATCACACACACTAGTCTATCCGGATTCTTGATGTCCTGTCTCAAGGATCCTATGACTAGGAACATTTAAATCACATACTTCTAGATGATTAATCTCATTATCATGATCTCATCATGATTCAATCATCATTGCATGTGATTAAGGACTTCATTACGATATACGCTTCTAATAAAAGCTAGTAACGAAGTTTTGCCTATTTAATTGAATGAGATATTCCTAGAAATGTCGAATCATATCATATATGATTGACTTGTAGGGCATACATTTCTATCACTAAGTGCCTCGCACCCTCCCTTGGGGATGCATGCACCTTCCCTAGGGGTGCATGGAAAATAGACCAAAACCTTTCTAAAAATTTTGAAATCTAATTGAGTTGCTAAACTAAAAGAATCCATGTGCCCCCTATGAGGGTGCATGGATATGATTTTTAAGCAATAAATTAAATTTAGAGTGTTCTAGTTGAAATCAGCAACCTAAATCAAACTCAGAATCTGGGGGTGCATGTGTCCCCGACCGGTGGCACATGACTATGTGCCCCTAAACCCATGGCACATAGCCATACACCCTCAAATTAAAGGGGGGGCACATGGGTCCGTTTTCATAAAAATAGCTCCAAAAGCTTTGGGAGAGATTTAAAATGGTATCCTAATGTCCGGTAAGGCATGACAAAGATAAAAGGACTTGACCTTCTCCCAAAAAGCTTTAGAATGTCAACTATCAAGTCACAAAATAAATTGATCATGACAGAACGAGATCTGATATAATCCAAGCAACAATCTAAAAGATGTGTTGTGATCAATGACACTCTCAGTGTAAACAAAACCTTCATGAAATTAAACATTTGTCATCAAGCCAATTCTCATGCAGATGTGCGGGTTTCACTCAGATGGTACGACTTCATTCAGAAACCTGTAGAAAACATTCGACTTGGCTGGACAAAGCTTTAAATTAGAGAAAGACCCGACATGATTCGAAATGATGTAATCACATGTATTGCCTTACAGAACAAAAGTTTCATGCTCTTAACTAGGCCAATTTTGCATGTCTACACCAAGTCTCATGATTTTCTTTAACATTGCAAATCATCTAATTTTTATTGCTTTTGTTTTTGTCTTTTGTTTAATTGGATTGAGATTTTGGTTATGTAGTTGGGGTGGGGTGGGGCTAGAGCAACAGCTAATGGGGTGTTTGGTTGCATGATAATGGAGATTTTTATTTTAATTTTTAAAAAATATAAGAAAACTGGTTAAAAGAGGTGTTTGACAACCTTGACAATTTTATGTTTTGAAAGTGATTTTCTTCTTAAATAAAAAAAGAGGGTCTCACCTCTCTTTTTTTCTTGTGGTCCCCACTTTGTTTGGTCATGAATGGTAGTTACTCTTTTTTGTTATCACATCCCTCCAAACATGATAATTTTATGTCATGAGTTGGTTCACTTTTTATTTTAATATAATTTTTTATCATGAAAGTGTACAGAAAATTATCATGCAACCAAACACCCCATAAGGTTACTGGGGCAAAAGATGGGATTGGTTGTGGTTGTGGAGTCGTAGTAACTTTTTCTTCTATGTCGTCAACCTCAACATCATCTAGTTCTCCGTCTGCCTATACACAGTCTTCAGGATCAAAATTGGCTTATCCCTGGTTGCTTTCTATTCCATTCAAGTAACAAGTGAGTGATTCTCCTGAAAAATGTAGTCAATGTTGACTAAAGCTTGCAGTGGATTCTCAGTGGCTCCCTAGGTCTCTACTCCACCCCATTATTGATCGAGAAGTCCACCTTCTAGCCGGTGCAACATTCTGTGCCTATTCTCACCCTTCAGCCTCTATGCCATTTATTCAACCTTTTCCCTTCTTCCAACTTTGACCATTATACAACAATGCATAGGTCCGATGATGTTGCATGCCCTTCATCATATTATTTCTCTTCTCTGTCCATCTAATTAGTGATTGCACGAAGTTCCTTTAGCATCACTCATTGACATTGTCTACATCAAATTAAGATTCTAGTGGCTTCAGCACCCTTCAGTGACTGCAAACTTTCACATTAGTCCTCTGTAGCTCCTCCCATCATCCACACTATTTTTTGCGTTGTTTGACAATTCTCGGAGTCCCAAGCGACAACACCAACATTTCCTATTTCCTGATTGATTTGGCTCATCCAAATCCGTTGGAACCCCTCAATATCTAGCAAAACCCCACACCCTCGAGACCTCCCCCAAAGCCTGAAGTCCTCTACAATACAATCGTTCTTCCATTTTTGAAGCCACCAAAACTCTTCTTCCATCACCTCTCTCGCTTCCACTACATGTCTCCTTTGGACCCCTTCCCACAGATCTCCCTCCATTTTAAGGAACCATTGGAAGCCACCACTACCATCCTCTGACTCCTCCAGACTTTCCTCATCCCTTCCAACTTCTCCTTTCCCATGTGAGGATGCCGACCACCTTTGTCATCCTTCCCTACCCACTCTATTGTAATGGTGATGATGAAAACGTGCCCCAAAAAAATATAATTTAATAATAATATTTTTTTATTTTGAAATTTTATTTTGAAATTTTGATATTAATAATAGTTTTGACTCTATAATCAATCAAGTTCTTAATAATAATTTTTATATTGATATAGCGCTAATATCAATTTTATATTTTGAGATTTGATGCTATCACACCTAATAATGATACTCTATCCTCTTCAAATATCAATATCAAAATTAATATACTATAACCAAACATGTCTTTAGCGTCTGCTTGTTTTCCCTGAAACTGATCGGCATGTAACAAATTCTTCTTGAAAAAAATAATCAAAGCATTTATTACGTAAAATAAGAATTCATTTAAAACAACTTACAATCGAGTTCTAACAATTCCGATTTCGACGTCTTATAGGGTGTTTGGAAGTGTTTTTTCCTCTCTTTTTTACTTAAAATTTGAAAATAGGGAAAGAGAGGTGTTTGGTCACGTCTTCTGCTCACTCCTCTTTTTTTAGAAACAAAGAGATCTACTTCTAATATCTCTCCCGAAAATAAAACAACTCTTTTCTTGTTTTATTTTCGGGAGAGATGCGGGTGCTTGTTCCCTCTCACCCGTCTCCCCCACGTCACCCGTCTCCCCCACGTCTCTCGCGGCCCGTCTCGCAGCGGGAGAGGGGGGGAGCGAGGCGGCGGCGAGGCGGGGGGGGGGGGGGTTGTGCGGCAGCGGCGGCGAGGCTGTGCGGTGGGGAGGGGGGGGTGGACGACGTCGCCGGACAACCCCGGCAGCCGGACTCGCGGAGGGACGCCGGCAGGAGAGAGTGGGGCGTGTGGACAGACCACATCCGGGGAGAAGGGATGGCGGCGAGGTCCCCCGCCGGGTCCGGGTCACCGGCGAAGGTCTCCTGGAAAAAGGGTACATAGTCGTGGGGACTGGCCGAGCGCAGCGGGTGGTGCGGGTTGCCGGGGCGGTGGCGGCGGTGATGGACGGCGGAGAACGCCGGGGCCTTCAGCCATGTGGTGCCGGACTTGGGGCAAGAGGCGACGAAGATGTCATCGTCCCGGGTGATGAGGCGGCGCTGGGCGGCGAGCGTGCCCCGCAGCCAGCGATCCAGGATCCAGAATCCCCGGTACTGGTAGAGGTGCGTCCAGCGTTCGTCCTTGGGGAGCGTGGAGAAGAGCTCGTCGGCGGAGTTCTGCTCGTCGTCCCCGCCGTCTTCCATGATCGCCGCCGGAGGTTCGCTGCTTCGCCTCCGCCGCAGCACAATCTCCGCCTCTGCCCCCTCTTTATCCGCAGCGGAAGAAGACTCAACACGAGAGAATTCTTCTTATTTTATCCGCAGGGTGGGTGTGCGGGGTGGGGGGGTGTGCGCGGCAGCGGCAAGGCTGCAGGTGGCGCGGCTGTCCGCCGGGCGGGAGTGGACGGCCACTATCGCGGAGGGGGCGGCGGACTCCGGCAGGGGGCGTGGTTTTCCGCGGAGGGTTGGGGGGTCGACGACGGCGGGGGTGGGGTGGACGACGTCGGCAGTCGCGGAAGGGGGCGGCGGACTCCGGCCGATGGAGGTGTCGGTGGAGCCAAACAATATTCTATAAATTTTAAAAAATGTGACAGTTTTGCCAAACATAAAATGGTTAGACTCTTTTGATTTTAAAATTAAAAATAAGAAGTCAAATAATCTTGATTTTAAAAACGAGATTGACTCAAAATTAAAAGAGCTACCAAACACCCTATTACAAAGTTTGTTTTCCAACAACAGTGTAATATGGATCGGTCAATTTTAATGTATTTTGTGAAACAAATATATTTACTAATTGTATTATAAAAAAATTATTTTTATAAATAAAAAATCTTTTACTTTATACTTGTTCAAAATTCTTAACCTACCTAGAACTTTAAAATGCATAAAAATGTAAATAGAGTTTACAACTTTGAGATGTACTTATTAGTCATAAGTAGATTTTTCATTATTTTAAAAAAATTATAAATCAAATAATATATTATATTTAATATTTTTCAAATATTTTATTCCATGTAATCTATTTTAACATATTTTATTTTTTATATAATCGGATGGACCAAATAAGCATCTTAGTAAAAAAAATTATGTTTAATTATTATATTTTATTTAAAACTTTAGTTAATAAATATCAAGCATATAAAAAGTTACTTATTAATTAGTACATCTTTTAGCTAACTATAAACTATGTAATCAGAAATGTTAGAAAGCAGGATGCCCAATTTACAAGTTGCCAAATAAAAGAACCGATTTTCAGAAAAGTAATTTTCAAATAAACCAAATGATAACACCACGTTTTCAATTCCCAATTCAAGTCATATCCAAGATGACAAGTTTTCTCGAATTTTACTTTTACATGTATCCAAATGGAACCTTTACAAACATTCAAATTAATTTAAAATGACAAAAAGATCCCCATCAAATAAAATTATCTTCTCTTCATTTTTCAGCCATGTGCTTTTATCAGACATTTATTATGGACACTAATAGAGTGTTTAATTGCACAATAAATTTTTATGTGTTTTCGTGATAGAAAAATATATTAAAATAAAGTGTGAACTAATCAATACCATAAAGTTATCATGTTCGGGAAGATACGATGACAATGTTGATATCATATATGACTAAATAAGATTGGGGACCACGAGATAAAAAAGAGAGAGAGATGGCACGCTCATTTTTGTTCAAAAATGAAAACTCTTTAAAATCATAAAATTATAATAATTACAAAACACATATTTTAACAAGTTTTGTTATAAAAATATTAAATTATAATAAAAATATAATTTATCATGCAATCAAACACCTCATAAGGTGTAAAAAAATGATCATGTTCAATGAGATAAGAAACAAAAACAAAACAGTGAAAATCATTATTTTGTAATAATTTAAAAACACCCTTTTAATAAGTTATATTACAAAATATATTTTTATAACAAATCATTTTTTGTGCAACGAAATGCACTATGTTTTGTTTTGGCTGAATCTAACATCTCATTTGGTCAATGAATTATCTATTAATGTTATTCTTAAATTTCCTGTTTTACATTTGGAAAATATAATAATATTTTTACATACATTTAAATTTTAAGCCACAGGAAATTCTTTCATTTCAGACTTTTTCCTTTGTTGTTATATGGTATCAACGATTTTATATTTCTATACAGAAAAATGAGAAAACACTATCCTCTTATTAAAATTTAGTACCTTTGCTGTCATATCAAGGCATTATATATGATTCTATAATTTAGAGAAAATATTTAAATTTTATCAAACACCACCTCAATTTCATGTCCAATCTCTTATTTTGTGGTGAAAAGTACGTAATTTGATTAATATGTTTATAAATTAATCGACTTAATTTTTACTTAAAATCTTATTATATGTGTTACTTCGACTTTCTGTAAAGACATCAAAGAACTTAATTTTAAGAGTTTATTAAGATACCAAATATGTGTTTAGATATTAATTATATTAAACTTATATTTTATATTTAAAACTCTGATTGAATGAAAAGTAAGAAATTTTGCTTAGATCTGTCGATAAAAGATTGAGAAATTACTAGTGACAAGTTTGGTTATATGATAAATTGAGTTTTTGTTATAACAATTATTATTGTACAAAATTGGTTAGAAACTATGTTTGACAATCATTACAAAAAAAACATTTTTAGAAAATTTCTTGTTCTACAAAGAAAGGTGCGACACTTTTTCTTTTCCTTGTAATCCCCCACCTCTTATGATATATATCGCCCCCACTCTTTTTTTTTAATTATAACTCACCAAACATAATGATTCTAGGCCTTTGGCCACTTTAATTTTGTTTTATAAAGATTTATCATGAAGGGGTATAAAAATAATTATTGTGCAACCAAACACCTTGTAATCCTCACAGGTGGACATGACATGTCAAGGGATTTACCAGCAAAAGGACACCTCTGTAAACGATAAGTCGATAAATCCCGTAGACAAACAGATTCTTTTCTTCTAATGAGACAAAGTCATATCAGATATTTATATATCACAGGTTTTAAATAATATGGTACCAAAGGCCTCCAAAGGAGTAGTTAAAAATAGTAAATATGCATCTATTCCTGCCCCAGGTTCCAAAAAAAAATAACTAACAGTTGTTAAATCATTAATTAAAATTTTCTAAAAGTATAATAAATTCATTTTTAACTTTACCACGACAGCTTTGAGCTTAAATGAGAAAAGAAAAAAAGTTGTGTTGAAGTGACAACCAACAAAAGATATCATCATAACTGATGATATATTGAAATGATATAAATGTCGGAGTGTTTATTATTTGTGACAACCATATAAACATGTTAAAATATTATTAGACATCTTTGTGAGTATTAATTTTGAAATTGATATTGACATCAATCATCAAGAGTGTTCCGTTGATAATATAAAATTTGAAACTTATAGTATAAATAAAAAAATTATGTAACAATTTTAATATTGATACTCTATTCCTTATGGTGGTGTTTGGTACTCGGATAACTTGGGGATAAATCTGAGTTATCCCCAAAATTTAAGGAATAACTCAGATTTATCCCCAAAAACTTATGGTACCAAACAGGTTTTAAGAGTTTGTTAGATAATATTATTAGACACTTATATTATTATCAATTTTAAAATTAATATTGATAATAATAAGCAAGAAATGTTTGGTTAATATTATTAATTTTAAAATTTGTAGTGTAAACAAACATATTGTATAATACAAGTGCCAACTTGTATCCATTTTGATATTGATATCCTAATCTCTAAAAATATTAATATTAATATTGATATGGTAATATTTTTGAAACTCTAACTAAACATGGCATAAAATTTCAATATCAAAATTGATATAAATACACTAACCAAAGAGCTTACAAGCAACATTTTTTTACATTTAAAAGAGGTAGTCCGTAGTGTAGAGTAAGATGTAAGTTTTAGAACAAACTAAAAAATAAAATAAATATTATTATAAAAATATAATAAAAATAAAAAATAATGATAAGAATAAATACTTAGAATATTTAATTCTTTACAAAAAAATTTATGAAACTTGTTAATATTATGAAAAGAAGAAAGATCAATGTTATTTACATTCAAGGTACTAAATAGATACGAAAGAAATGTAAAAAAGTATTAAAAACAAAATATGAACAAGATATACATGAAAGAAGAGAAATAAAAATAGGTGTGTAGACACATAACGTTGCTCTAGTTGTAGAGCACAAAACTTTGTTTATATGGAGCACATCGTCAATATTCACGTGTGCTTTATGCACGTACCTTTAATGCTGGTCTAGGCACCCTATCTATTGAGCCATTTTGTACCTGCATACAATCTTTTTTATCTTCAAGTTTGCCCTTCGAGTGGCTATATAAGCGGACAATTCTTCAACATTTTCAATGTTCTCCTCCCTCCACAATACACCCATATTCAGCTCAAAAGGATCCTAAGCCTTCGTACCCCTATAGAACCCCTCAAAGATGTAAGAAATCAATACATGACAATAAAAAATCTTTTATTCCTTCAAACTATTATCTTTGCCTTGGTTGATGCTGAATGAGTAAAACTGGAAACTGAATATGAAGCAAAATGAGAGTACCTCATGAGATTTCCAAAATCTCTCACCATAGATGAAGAGAGGACATTTATATTTGCTGAAAACCATTCAAGTGTATGGTCTCTAGCGGTATCCACATGATTTGCTTCAATAGACGAGTTCTTCCTTCCTTCGGGCATTCAGAAACCTTCCAGATCCAAACTTGACCATGAGAGAACACCTTCTAGAAAAAAGAGAAGGGAGAGAGACTGCTTGGGACGTGCTTGAGCCCTATGGCTTGTTAGGATTTGACTTCATAAGCCATTTATATATAGAATATAGAATTTTTCACAAACACCAAAAGCTTCTATAAAATTACATCCATACCTTCATTTTATTGACCAGATCTAATGTGTGTGACCCACTTGGTCCAATAGTCAATTTGGTTGAAGCCTTAATTAATATAAAAGAACAATTATTTTAAATTAATTCAAAATCGTTATCTGATAACAGTTTTTACGGTTTTCTGATCATAAAGGGTACAAGCTACATCTTATGATTACAAATGACTTTGAGGAGTTAAATAACATCCATTGAGATTTTCCATCATCAATTATCACATGGATTTAAATCTTCATTCATACAATGTCCTAGTCGATCAGGGGTTCGGCACTGATTGTCAACCCCTGAATATTCCCACTCTATGGGATCATGTACTCAGGTTTGAATCAATTGAAAAACTCCTTTTCTGATTATTCTAAGTACCTTGGTTAAGTATTTAGAGTGCCATCCCATAAGATATTCTCTCTCTCCTACCGATAGTGAATGATCTCTTGTTATCTGCTCAATTGCGTCCATCGGGTTTCTCTTGCACCCAATACATCAACTATATTGGATCATCAAGATGGTGATCCATAAGTCAATAATCAAAGTACAAGATATATCTGATAAGATATCATTGACGACTCAGGTTAAAGATCCAACCATGCTATTGAGATGTAAGAATAACCTGATAGACAGTTCGGTAAGATACCGATCAGGTTTTCCTAAATTGGTTAGTTCAGTGAACTCATTCCACTAATGAGCACCTATGTGTGTATCTCAGTGTCTCCACACTGATGACCAATAAGATCGGTCATCCTCATCACATGAGAAGATATCACACACACTAGTCTATCCGGATTCTTTATGTCCCGTCTCAAGGATCCTATGACTAGGAACATTTAGATCACATACCTCTCAATGATCGATCTCATTATCATGATCTCATCATGATTCAATCATCATTGTATGTGATCAAGGACTTTATTACGATATACGCTTCTAATAAAAGCTAGTAATGAAGTTTTGCCTATCTAATTGAATGAGATATCCTTAGAAATGTCGAATCATATCATATATGATTGGCTTGTAGGGTATACATTTCTATCACAAGAGACCAAGGGAAAACACACTTTCTCATTCTCTTCGGACATTTCTCTCAATTGTTAGAGATCCTTCACTTCAATCTTCCTTTCTCCAAGGCTCTTGCTCCCTTTTTACACATTCTTGGGTGTCAAGACAACCCTAATGAGCTACACTAACATGCTAAAGATTACCGACAAGACTAAAGCAGAGTAAAGAAAAGGACACTAGTATCTTGCTAGAAGGGCAACTAGAGGCCCCCTTCCTTATGGTGCCAAGCAACCCCTTTCTTGGGGCTTTAGAATTTCCAGAGCAGGATCATTGGCTGATAGTCCATTTTACTCTTGTTTTATGTTCTTTTACTATTTCTTTTATCATTTACTTACATACAAGCATCATTTTGCATACATTTGAGCAACTATATATATTTCCATGCACTTAAAATACTCAAAATAGGGGTTAGGATGTAGACCTAATCCGGTTAATATATTTCTTTTAACCATGTCATGCACATTTCTTATATAATTACTACAATCCTTGTAGCCCTAATGTTGCTTTCACTTTATTTATTCATTGTTTTCTTTCAGACATTATATGAAAAGCCAATTGGAGCAAGTTGTGTGCTGCCCTGATCATATCAAATAAAAGAAACATCTTAAGCTTCTTCTTCCTGGCAGGCCAAACAGAAAGAAGTTAGAACCCACAAGCACATCTCCCCTCCAATTAGGTAAACACAATCAAACTTCTAAAATATTTTTACTTTTTCTTCTTATTTGGAGCTTGCCAATCATAGTGACCACCAACATCAAACATTCCACAATTTTACATCAATTTCCTTTTCATTTGCCTTCTATTATCCCCCACTTTTCTTTCCCTTTCTCCTTTCACATGACCCAAAACCGCTCATCTAATGCCCAAGTGGCATTGAGAACCAAAATTTTAGAGAACAAGTGAGTGTGGAAAAAGAAGAAAAAGAAGGAGAAAGGGTATAGTGTGAGCGTGAAGGAAGAAGTTCCCGTCCACATCTTTTGCGACCACCGTTTCTTTAGCTTTCATTTTCTCTCTTCTTTTCACTCACTCCTTCTATATGACTTGAACTTGCTATTCAATTTTTGAAGTGACACCAAGAACTAAACATTCAGAGATCAAGGTGTGTGTGGAACAAAGAGAAGTAGAAGAGAGGGGTGCTTCCATTCTAGTACCAAATGGGGTTTAGGGTTTAGGGTGGGTATCATTGTTGGTAAAAATATTGAATATTGCAATGCTATATGTCAAAAGGATAGAATATAGAATTATTATGATAAAATTGTAAGGAATCGTCCATAAAAGTTTGCCGCAGCGTAAGCGACGATTCCTATGGGTTCCTTTAGAATCCGTCTCAATCAGAACCGAACGACGAAAATCGAAAACCGATCAAATCGGGTTCGAATATACCTGATAGGGATTCATATAATCCCATGGTGAGGAAGGAGATGAGCTTCTTAAGCTCTACAAACCGTTCAAGCGTCCGGTCTCCAGCAGTATCCACACGAACTTCATCCACAGCAGGTTCTCCCTTCGCGCTGGCCTCGAGAACTCTTCCCAAGAGGAGCTCCATCGACCATGGACACCTTCTTGAGAGAGGAGGAGGTAAGGAGGAGGCTTTGGACGTGGTTTTCACTCTTGGCTTGATGGGGTTTGGCTGAAACCATTAGTATTTATAGAGAATTATGGAATTTTTCATAAAAACTCAAAATCTCTATAAATTACGCCCTTGCCCCTGTACTTGTGGATAAGTCCTTTTGTGTGTGACCCACTAGGCCCAATAACCTATTTGGTTGAGGCCTAAATAAAATAGAATAATTCTATTTAATTTAATTAAACCTGTTATCCGATAACAGATTAATCGGCCTACCAATCATGAAGGGTACAAGCCACATCCCATGATCCCAAATGGTTATGGGGATAATCTCATCTCCATTGAGC
Source organism: Cryptocoryne crispatula var. balansae (assembly GCA_036172225.1). Lineage (NCBI taxonomy): Eukaryota > Viridiplantae > Streptophyta > Magnoliopsida > Alismatales > Araceae > Cryptocoryne > Cryptocoryne crispatula. Next base: position 28,602,732 of record CM069922.1, read on the forward strand.
CTTTCCATCATCAGTTACCACATGGATATAAACCCTCATCCATCCAATGTCCCGGTCGGAAAGGAGTACGGCATCGACTGTCAACTCCTTAGTGTACCGACTCTATAGGATCATGTACTCGGAATTGGATCAATTGGAAAACTCCTTTTCCAATTATCCTATCTACCCTAGCCAGGGATTTAGAGTACTATCCCATAGGACATTCACTCTCACTTACCGAGAGTGGACGATCCCTTGTTGTCCGCTCAATTGTCTCCATCGGATTTTCCTTGTACCCGATCCATCGCTATATAGGACCATCTAAATTGTGATCCACAAGTCAATAGTCAAAGCACAAGTTCCACCCAACAAGGCATTTTTGGCGACTCAGGTCAAAGGTCCAACCATGCAACCGTGATGATAGAAAACCCTGATAGACAGTTCAGTAAGATACCATTCAGGGTTTCTAATTCGGTCAGTTCGGTGAACTCATTCAACTAAAGAGCACCTGTATGTGCATCTCAGTGTCTCCACACTAATGACCAATTAGATCAAATATCTCTAGATGATCAATCTCATTATCATGATCTCATCATGATTTAATCATCATTGTATTTGATCAAGGACTTCATTATGATATTCGCATCTAATAAGAGCTTATAATGAAGATTTGCCTGATTAATTGAATGAGATATTTCTAGAAATGTCGAATCATATCATATATGATTGGCTTGTAAGGAATACATTTCTATCAAAAATAACTATAGAAACATAGCTAATTATAGTAGTTAGTGCTTATACTTTATTAATTGGGTTAAGAAGTAAAATTAAAGAAAATTTTGGAAGGATATAAATGATCTTATGTAATGTATACTAAATGAAGAGAGTATATATATTGGTGGAGACATCAATAAGCTTGAAATAAATAAATGTCATTGATATGAGAATTGTAATAAATCGTTCTACAACATTGGGTGCAGCAAAAATGACAATTCCTATGTATTCATGCTAATCTTGTTTCAATCAACAACGAAAACTAAAAATCGATCTCTATGAGTTCAAATATACCTGATAGGGATTCATCTAATATCTTAGAGATGAGGAAGAAGAAGTTATAAAGTTCTTCAAACCATTCAAACATTCAATCTCTAGCAGTATCCACATGAACTTCATCTACAACATGTTCTTCCTTCACACGGAGTTTGAGAACTCTTCCTGAATGATGCTCCATTGCCCATAGACATATTTCAAAGAGAGGAGAAGGTAGGGAGGGGGATGAGGACATGGTTTTCACCCTTGACTTGATAAGGTTTGGCTGAAACTGTTAGTATTTATAAAGAATTTAGAATTTTTCATAAAAACCCAGATCTTCATAAATTACGCCATTGCCCTTGTACTTATGAATAAAATCCTTATGTGTGTGACCCACTATGCACAATAGCCTATTTTCTTAAGGCCTAAATAAAATAGAATAATTGTATTTATTTTAATTAAATCTATTATCTAATAGTAGATTAATCAACCTATCAATCATAAAGAGTACAAGCCACATTCTTTGATCTCAAATGGCTATGGGGATAATCTTATATTTATTGAGCATTTACATCATCAGTTATCGCTTGTATATAAACTCACATCCATTCAATGTCCCGATAGGACAAGAGTACATTATCACTTGTCAACTCCTCAGTATATTAACTCTATAGAATCATGTACTCAGAATCTGAACAGTTGGAAAACTCCTTTTCCAATTATCAACTCTACCTGGCTAAGGATTTATAGTACTATTCCATATGACATTCACTTTCACTTACCGAGAGTGGATGATCCCTTATTGTCCATTTAATTGCCTTCACCAGATTTCCTTTATGCCCAACCCATCGCTGTATTGGACCATCTAAATTATGATCCATAAGTCAATGGTCAAAGCATAAGTTTTGCTCAAAAAAAGTATCTTTGGCCACTCAGGTTAAATGTTCAACCATGCAGCCATGATGATAGAAAACCTTGATTGACAGTTTGGTAAGATACCATTCAGGTTTTCTAATTCAGTTAGTTTAATGGAGCTATTCAACTAATGAGCACCTATGTGTGTATCTCAGTATCATAACACTACTGACCAATAAAATCGGTCATCCTCATTACATGTGAAGACATCACACATACTATTCTATCTTGACCCTTGATGTCCCATCTCCTTAATTGTATGACTAGGAACATTTATATCACATACTTCTTGATAATCAATTTCATTATTATTAATAACCAATAAGATCGGTCATCCTCATTACATGTGAAGACATCACACATACTACTTTATCTTGATCCTTGATGTCGCATCTTCTTAATTGTATGACTAGGAACATTTATATCACATACCTCTTGATAGTCGATTTCATTATTATTATCTCATCATGATTCAATCATCATTGTATGTGATCAAGGACTTCATTACGATATTTGCATCTAATGAGAGTTAGTAATGAATATTTGACTAATTAATTGAATAATATATTTCTAGAAATGTTAATTCATATCAAATATGATCAACTTGTAGGACATATTTTCTATCAAGAATGTCCATAGATTTCATATATGAAATTTTAGATTGAAATAGAAAGAATATATTATATTTTTATGTCTTATGATCTTATACTACAAAATAATCATTTTATTTTAAATAATATTAATTAAAATTATATAAAAAATAAATTAGATTTATTTTTTAATAAAGACTAATAGTGATCTTTGCAAAAATTATAAAGTTATTATGATTGAAGCTTTAACAAACCAACATATTTAAATGTTAATATCAAAAGATAAACACACACATAAAAGAAACACTTCTTTTACAAGAGAATAGTAGTCACTAAAAAGGATAAAACAACACAAATTTAAGAATGAATTTCTAAAGATATTTAATAATTATAAATCAAATGTAGAAGAAAATGCCATGTATTTAGATAGTGTAAATGACATGATTCACCAGAAAAGAAGAGATGATAGTAGAATAAAGAAGTGCAAAAGATGATAAAGAATAAGAGAGATTGATTTAAAAGATTGCTAAGTTTGGTTACATTTTTTTCTCTCCTTTTAACTTAAAATTTAAAAATGAAAGAGAAGAGGTGTTTGGTTGCCATTTTTAAGTCCTCTTCCTATTTTAAAAACACTGCATCTTTCTTCCATAGCTCTTTTGAATTCAAAACAACCAAGGACCTGTTTTTTTTTCAAGATAGACGCGGGAGACAAACATGCGCAGGTGTTTCCCTCTCCATCTGTCCCTCCCTCCCTCCTCTCTCTCTCTCTCTCTCTCTCTCTCTCTCTCTCTCTCTCTCTCTCTCTCTTTTCGTGTCCCTTGCGGCAGGCTCTCTCCCTCCCTCCCTCTGTGTCCCCCCCCCCTACCCTTCTCTCTCTCTCTCTCTCTCTCTCTCTCTCTCTCTCTCTCTCTCTCTCTCTCTCTTCTTCATGTCCCTTGGGGCAAGCTCCAGCATGCTGCCCCCTCTCTCCCTCTCTCTTCCCGTGTCCCTTGCGGCAGGCTCCAGCGCACTGCCCTCTCTCTCGCTCTCTCCTCCCGCGGCGTGTGCGGGTGTTCGCCCCCCCTCTCTCTCCCCCTATGTCCCTTGCGGTGGACTCCAGTGCGCTGCCCCCTCTCTCCCTCTTTCTTGGGGATCTTTCCCTCTATCATTGCCGCTGCTGTAATACCCCGGTTATTTAAATAAATAAGAAAAAATATAGTTATTATATTTATTATGAGTTTTATTTATATTCTACTTTCCTCCTTTATTTCTTTCCAAATTTCTCTCCCTCCCGATAATTTTCCTAAACCGCCGCCTCCTTCCCTCTCCCGATCAAACTCTAACTCTAGTCTCCCGGTCCCGATCGGACTCTCCCTCCCCCCCTCTATTTACGTATCTTTTCCCTCCCGCACCCTACCTTCCACCCTTCCTCTTCTCCTCTTCCGCGGGCCCACACGCAGCGGCCGCGCCCTTCTTCTTCTTCTTCTTCTCCTCTCCGCGCGTGCAACACCCGGCGGCCGCACCCGCCGCAGCCGCCGTTCGCACGACCGCCGCCCGGCGCTCCCTCCCCGCCGGCCACCGCACCTCGCCACTCGCGCTCGCGCCGCCCGCCGTGCGTGCCAAAGCTCCGACGCCGCACCGCCGGACCTCCCTCGCGCTGCCGCCGTCCGGCGTTCCCTCCGCCGTCGTCGCCGGTTGCGCGCCGCCGCCGGCGCCTCCCCGCATCCTCCGCCGCCAGCCACCTCACCAGCTCCGCCGTCTTCCCACGCGCCCGTGCGCGTCGCCACCGCCGCCCGCTGCCGCCGCCTTGACCCCCCCGCCCGCCGCCTCTGCGATCGCCTGCCGTGTGGCCTGCACCGACCACTTTGGCGCCGCCTTGCACCACCCCCATCGCCGTGCCACCGTTGCCCCCCCTGGCCATCGCCCACTGCCAACCCCGCCGTCGACCGCGGCAGCGCCGTCCCCGGCGCGACCCCCCCCCCCCGATGACCTAGCCCTCGTCGCGCCCCTCCGCGCGATAGCGCTCTGCCCCGGCTGCCTCCTCGCGCCGCCGTCCGCGGCAGCAGCACCACCCCCCCGTCAACCTCCCGCGCTCGCTCGCGCCGTCGCCGCTGTCCGCGGCCGCCCGCCGCGCGCGCCGCCTCCGCCGCCCGCCGCCGCCGCCCGCCACCCTCCGCGCAGGTCCGCGCGTGCGCGCGTGCGCCCCGGTGCGCCAACCGACCCCCCACCTCCGCGGTATCCCCTCCCTCCCTCTCTCTCATATCTCTCTCCCTTCTTGCCTCTCTCTTCCCCCATGCGCATTCTCTCTCCCACTCTCCCTCCTGTTTCTCTTCCATATCGTTTTCTCTCTCCCCTATCATTCTCTCTCTCTCTCTCTCTTCTATTCTCTCTATTATTCTTCATTCAATACTATTCTCTTTTCCCAACAGATTATCAAGACACCGTTCGGTTCGGTTTTTCATCGCCGTCGTGACCGCGGCAACACACTCGTCACCCGGATCGATTCCGTTGGAATTCCGTGCGCCGTTCGTCGTCGCCGTCAAGGTAGGCGTCTCGGCTATTCTTAGCACTCTAATATTTTTATTAAACCGTAAGAATCATGTTTAGATCACCAGGATTAGAATATTGTAGTTAATGGGCTATTTTGGATTTATTAGCATGTTTAGTTAGAGTTAGATTAATTTGTCTAGATCGTGCATGCTTAGATTAATTCGGTTATTCAAGTATGCTGGTCATCATGATAGGTTGTATATGTTTAATCTAGCTAGTTTAGTATGTTTTGCATCACGATAACCTTAATCATGTATATTCCGATTTGATAAAAAGCCGTTGTAAAGTTTAGGCATAATGTGGTTAGAATTTAGTTTATTTTCTTTTATTAGATAGATGGTTCTGTTTAAGCATGTAATTGTCATGTTTAGGTTGTAAATTGCATGATCCCATGTATATGCACTAGTTTATGTTAGATTGTGGTATGGTATGCAAATATGTGGTGCATAGACCCATGGGTGTTCATCTATGTATTTCATGTTTGATTGCCAATTAAATGTTCCTGTTTTACTGTCTGAGTTAATTATATGCTTGCATGGTGTGGAATGTGGTTAGTGCAGTGAGCTGCATTGTGATGGAAATATACTTCACCAGACTATGGTTCGGTCCTGTGGGCAGCAGATGAATTAGAACAATCTGGAGCATCCTTCGATCCCAGATACCGCGGTTCATCCTAAGTACTCCCCTGCCTAGGGGTACTATGGGATTTAGTTACTATATGTTACTTCCTACTATATGGTAAATCTGGTGCTAGTTTTGTGATGTGACTGCATTTATCAGATGGAGCATGGTATTTACTCAGACCGGTGTGTAGTTGTGTATGTTGGCATAGATGGTAGTGTTATAGATGTGTCATTGGTTTTATGTCAGGTTGTGTATATTGTGAGCATACCTAGAGTAGTTTAATGAGCAGGTTGTAATGGTTTTTAATGCATGTAGAGTCTGGTTATCATATGGGGTAGTTGTTTGACCTTGTGATCACTTAATTGGAGATATATAATTAGTTAAGAGCTATGTATTATAATCTGATTTTTAGGTTTATTATGTATAGTATACCACTAGAATCATTATTATAATGGGGTAGTTCGGGTGTAAGTCCTACTGGGTCTGTTGTGACTCACCCCTTCCGTTGTTAATATTTTCAGGAGTGCAGGTTTAGCGCAGCAGAAGCGTAGTGGTATTTTGGAATTCGAGGAGCTAGTGGTTTTCTCATTCGATGTCGGTATTTAATTTGTTAGATAGATGTTTGATTCTATGTTATTAAGTTGTAAAAGTTTGGAATTATGAATCTTGATTATGATTTTAGTCTTATTTGGTTCCAGACCGATATTCTTCCCCGTTACTTCGCCGGATTATCTTCCGCTGTGCATGTTAAAAATCCGGGTCGTGACAGCTGCCCCTTCCGAGATGGTAGAGTTCCTCCTCGCTCTACCATCGCCACCGACTTCGATGGAACCGAGGCAGTCATCACCGGCCTAGAGCTGTGGATTCTTGATGTAGAGGAACAGCCGCCCGTACATCGCCACCATCTTCTTGGCCTCAAACGCGGTCTTCGCATATGCCCTACAAGCCCTACCCCTCTCCGGCGGGATGCTCGCGTAGGCTCCGATTGACGGCCGGCGAGATCGTGTCCTCCACCCTCGCGTTCGGTAGATGTTGGATTGGAACGACTCCAAGGCCAGGTGATGGCTAGGTTGGGGACGCCGCGAGCGGAGTGATGCGGCAGCCCGACACTCTCGGAATGCACCACCTCGAAGGGCTTTAGGGCGTCCTAGCTAGGCTGTTCCCGCCGGTAGCTTGTAGCCACAGTATATGGTCGATCGAACGATGACATTCGACGAGGCGGCACTGGTGCGGCACTGGGTGGTTGATGGTACCCAGTCCGCCTGATGATAGCAAACGACTTCATATTTTACCAAACACCATTATATAAAATTTGAAAATAGTGACACTTTTGCCAAACACACATTAACTATGTTTCTTTAACTTTAAAATTAAAACTGAAATAGGAGAAAATCTTGATTTTAAAAATAAGAGTACATTAGTATTAAAAGAGTAACCAAACACCCTATAAAGTGTGATAACAATGCTTATAAATAATACAAGATAGCGAAATAAAAAGAAAAAATAATTGTCAAACTAGTAAAATATGAGACTTAAATGTATGTGAAACTTGAAATTAGAGACAACAAAAAAGGTAGTTACATATTAGGGACGATGAGAGAGAGAGAATATGAATATCTTAATTAAGTTAGATGCATCAAAGATAAAAAAAGTTCCTTTTCACAAATGATGACATTAAGTAAAGAAAGACACATAATATGTAACAAAAGGTTAATATAAATTATACTAGGAGAACTAGAATTTCAAAAGTTAAAAAGACTTTAAAGAGGATGAAAATCAAACAAGGCATATGATGAACCTGGTAGTATCCATATAGAAGTATGTAAATATTTAGAATATTTAGGGGTAGAATGATTAACTCAATTATTTAACAAAATATAAATTTTTTAAAAAATATTGAATGAATACATAAAGAGCACCATTTTACCTATCTTTAAGAAAAGAGTTATACAATATTGATCACTTTTAAGTCATACTTTGAAATTAGGGAGCAAGTTATTAAACGATGATTATAAGATACTACAAATATTTCTTTTAACCAATTTGGATTTATGCATGGGGTGGTTTAAAATAAAAGATTTTTTTATTATACACTACACGTTATATCTTGATATGAAATCATCTTTACCAGATCATAATTTAGATTTTTTATCAAGTGAACTAATCATTTTTATATTATTGAAAAAAAGTTTTTTTTACCAGAAATAAAGATGTTAGATATAAAATTAATGTTCAATTTTTTAGGTTAAACCAAGACAAACATCACTTGACAGTTTAAATATAAATAAAAATAAGACAAAATATATACATTGTAAATTTAATAAAAACTAAAGGAAATAAGATGAGAGTATTAGTTTGGATGTGATAATATTATCTTAAAATATTTTCATTCTAGTATCGTAGATCAATTATTTGAAAAGATCGATAATATAATTAGGATATTAACGTCCGGATTAACACATGATAGATGAAAGTGAGCTTGGCTATATAGATTCTATGTAATTATATTATTGCACTAAAGTTAGAAAAATTATTGTACAATTATAAGAGTAACAAATTTTTATGGTAGGAAATGCTGAACAACAAAGAAAAATATATGTTCAAAATAAATATTACTAAAATTAAAATATTAAAGTGGATAAGTGGTCATGTTAGCTTAGATAAAATAGCTGGTCGACCGTGGGTCAACTGGCACCCACCCTGCGCCTGGGGGCGCAGGGTGGAGGTTCACTTCCTGGCGGCGTCAGTGCCAGGCACTCCCGCATGGGGGGTGACAGATGAGGTTTGGGCGGGGTTCGAACCTCTGTTGCTTGCAGCAAGCCTCACGGCCACTGGGCCATGTGTGTTTTCAAACAAAAAAAGCTTAGATAAAATAATAAATAAATAAATTAAAGAAAATATGAGTAGTAACAATTATAGGCAAATTTAAAGAAGAGGGATTAAAATGATTGAGATATGTTAAATGTATATTGAAAATGTTATAGTAAAAATAGAAAATATCAAAATAATAGAAACATAAAAGACATGGTAAACTAAGTTTACATGAAAATAATAATTTAATACGATTTAGATGATTCAAATATATTAGAAGTAACTCAAAATAGGCTTGAGTGAAAAAGGAAAATCCTAATTAACCTCAAACGATTTGAGAACAAGACTTTATGTCCTGTTTGGTTAGAGTTTTATTTTTAAAACTATATCAATATTGATATTAATATTTTCAAACGTTGAACTATCAATATCAAAAGTAATACAAGTTGACACTTATATTACATAATATGTTTTGTTTGCACTACAAACTTTAAATTTGATACAATTAACCAAACATCTCTTAACAGTTACTATCAATATCAATTTTAAAATTGATAGTGATAGAAGTACCTAGTAGTGTTACCAAACAGGGCGTTAGTTAAGTTGAGTTTAGAATAATGAATTATTTTTTCTTCTTTGAGAATTTAAAAAGTATTTGTCTAGTAATTTTAATATGATCTTGCTGTAACTTAGATTTAGTTTTAATATCGCTAATTTTATAGGTCTTGGTAACATTATTAATATCGATTTTAAAATTGATATTGATAATAATCATCTCAAAGATGTTTAACTAAAAATATTAAATTTAAAATTTACAGTGCAAACAAAAAATGGTGTATTCATAATTTAATTTTTAAAAATACTAATATCAATTTATACTCTAATCAAACAGATTAATAATTATCGATTCTAATTTTCTATAATATGAAGGTACAGGATACAATTCAAAAAAATGAGTTGTCAAATAAAAGTTGAGATTTAAAATACTTTTGTTTAAAAACTAAATTTAAGAAAATAAATAGAAACTTAACCAATTACTAATGCTTGTAACTTTTTACAATACTTTTAAAACACTCCGTAATAAAATATATAACTAAAAAAACTTATATGAGAATGTTATTTTTTATTATGTACGGGAGGATAAAAAGAGCCCTAAACATCCACCTGCGTTGAGGTTTGAACTCTATTCGTTAAACGTACATAAAGTATCTTGTCAGTTTAGGAATGTATAGGGGCTGATTTGGAAAATTCTATACGTCTTCTCCTTCACCAATCCGGTCTACGCAACGCGGGAAGACTTGAGAGGCGTGTGTTGACAAGAATCACGGGCAACAGGCAGCCCCCACCGTCCCTCCTCTTGACCATTGGGGGACGCGCGCACGAGCGCTAGAACTATACAATTCAGAGCTGAAAGCCAGGGGTGAGGAAAAGAATACGGAGCTGAGAAGATTGGCTTCTTCTTTTCCTTTCCTAAGCTCGGATGTTGTTCTGCCTACGCAGTTTTGCTGGATCATCCTGCAATTGAAAATTCTTTAAGTTGCCGAAGCAAGTCGTCGCGCGATTTGGACCAGATTGACGGTCGTGGTGCTTCGATCGACTAAAGGGTTCTTGTTCTACCCGTCTATCTAGTTGCTAACTTTTCCATGGATTTGGAGGTGGCCTAGACCGAGGTGAGGGGGAGGCGGGGGAAGGCAAAATGGTGGCGGCCGCTGGATGGGTGCTATGGCTGGTGGCGCTACTCTTCATGTTCACCAGTGTCCTCGCCAACGTGGAAGGTGCCTTCTTATGGATCTATGCGTGTGTGTGTGTGTTTCTACTTTCACTCTATTTCTCCTTCCCTCTGTTGCTATGCTTCACTTGTTGGGGTTCAATGATACGGGAATGTCGGCTGTGGAGCTGGTTGTTCTCAAAGAAGTGGCAGCTTGTTACGCAGCATAGTAAGTTTATTCTGGACAGATAAACGTTAGAACGGTGGGTTTTGTAGTTTTCTTGACATGAAAAATGTTGGCCTTTTCTGTCTCACAGGAAAGAAAATTCTGCTATTTCATTTCCTTGCATACCTTCCATCATTAGAGGCTCTCTTTGGTGGAAGTTTGTTTTTCTCATGATATCTTGGTGAATTTCACACTGATTTTTCGAGAGGAATATTTGTTGCTGGTTGAAGGGTGTCACCCTTGTTTTTCACTTTCTTCTATTTGGCAGGAGAATCTTTCTTGGTTTTAAGTGATGAGACAAATGTGTGGACGAGCTTATTCTTCACAGAACTTTACAATTTAATGGTTTTATCTGGCACAATTTGCACTTTATGCCACTATTCCAGGTACTCTGGCACGGTGGCACCACATGACCAAATTCTGTCTTCCATTTCATGCTACTGGTTAAGGTAGCGACCCAAGTGCCCTAGGCACCAAGGCACCCTAGGCAAGGCAAGGCTCACCCAGTACAGAGTGCTAAATTTCTTCATCTATAGTGATTTAATTAGTTTTCACTCAATGGTCAAGCTATCAATAATTTCATGTTTAAACTCTTTTAATTTGTTGCTCTTTTATCTAGGACAAACTATTATTTTAAGACTTTCCATCATCAATCAGAACCCTTAATATAACCCTTGTTACCTAAGGCTTAGTCCTACACTTACTAGTAAAGATCCTTCATATTTCTTATGTGTACAAGGATATAATTTACTACCATCTTTTAAATATGGATCCACTTGTCATCAGCTCATAACTCTGAGCATAAGCATAACTTGAATATATGATAGATTTCATCTCTTAATTTATCTTTTGTTATGTTCATTTATTGGGACACACCAATCATGACATTGGATCTATCTCAATCAATCTAAATTCTCATATCTATAGAATGCTTTCTAGAAGTCCTCGATAGAGAAGATAGTTGATAGCTAAATGTTCTATCATATGTTGTTTCATGCATTATTCTCACTGATTAGAATATCATTTCTTTTCTTTTTACCATAAAAGAAAATATCCTCCCACATGTTGTATTCCAAATGAAGTCAGATGATTTGATCTTATATTTCAAGTAGATCTATCTGTGCATTCTGTCTTGCCTCCAGTTGGACATGAGTAACATTCACATACATCTTTTCCATAAGATCCTTATTGAGGAAAATAAAATTCATGTTATATCCATGAAAAGAGAGGACTAGTCATAGTTATGACTTTTACTTTTATCTTTTTCTACTATCTATGATAATATGGTCACCATCTTGTCAACCCTAATATTTTATTAAATTCTATGTATAAAAAATATTATAGAGTTATTGATGCAGGATGAAAATGAAGACATCACCATTTGGGCACATCGTCGGGCCCAGATAAGTTGAGATATGCTTGACTAGGCTAAAAATGGAGAGAACTGAGCTTAAACTGCACTAAAATTGCTGAACCAAGCTGAAAATGAACTGGGTCTAAAAGGTGTTGAATTGGACTGGAATGCTATGAATTGATCTGGACCAGGTATGTTTGAATTGAACCACCACTGAACAGCTCTTAGAAGACCGAACCGGGATGAACTAGTTGAGACCTAGCCTGAATTGGGGTTGAACCAAGGATCGTGGGATCGGGATCGGACCCTGGATTGGTAGGGTCCGATCCGATCCGGATCGAATCGGATCGGTCCGATCCAGACCGATCCTCTGGGAGCCAGGCCGATCTAGAATCGGTCTGGATCATTTTTTTTGGCTTTCTGAAAAAATATGTAAAAATCGCCAAAAATAAAAAAATACATTGAACTCAGAAAAAATGTTAAAAAAATGTAGGGAAGAAAATCTTAATGAGATTGTTCAACCTTGGACATTTCAACTTTTAATACAACTTTAACATTTAACATTGTTAAAAGAGATACATCATACATCAAATAGAACACATTTGTATCAAACAATTAATCATATCCAATCACACAATAGTACAATACATGTTCTTCTTAACACTCATATTATATTGCATTAAATAAATAAACAAATACATATGCTATCACCACCAACTATGGTAATGTCCTGAGTAGGATGGATCTGGATCTCTTTTCTGGTCATCCTGATTCTCTTGAAATCTCCATTGATTTGGGTCAGTCATAATTGACCCGTATCTATAGAAAAATAAAAACTGGGCCATGTTGCTAAACTCATAAACTCCATGATCAGTCGGAGGTGGAGCTGGAAAAGATGGTGGACAGTCAGGCTCAGTGTCTGAGGCAGGCTCTAGATAGGAAGATGCGAACTCGTCAAAAACATTCATCTTCGTCTAACGTCCGCTGCCCCTGCCACTCGAACATGAGTGTCTTTTATCACTCAAATCATCTGGACCTGCTCCACTTGTGCATGCACTACTAGTAGAGCCACCCTCACCTGAGGCGTCGCCCCACCTATGTTGCCACCTCCACCTCCACCTCCACCCCCTGTACGCTGTTGTTATGTGGGTGGGACAAATTCTTCTTCATCCTCATCTGATGAAGGTGGCTGAGTGGTCTCGGTGTCAAGGAGATGATGTCTCCGTTTGATACTTATCTTCTTCATCTTTAATGTAGGATCTCCTTGACTACTTTGCTGTGAAGGTAAGCAAACTTTCTTTAAAGCCCTGAATAATCCACCATTCTTCTTGGTGGTGGTGGTGGTAGATGGACCCGCAACTGGAATCCGAGTTGGAGCTATAGCAGCCCGGGGGGGGGGGAAGCTGGATGTCTTTCTGGAGAAGCTGTAGTCCGGGGTGGATCAAGAAGTGGAGCTGTGCACGGAACTTGACTTTCTTGACCTTCCTGCATGTCTTCATCCTCACCAACGACGCTGTCAAGCTCTCCTTCGGCCTATGATCTGTCATTCAGGTAGAACTCTGGCTCTCCCTCAGCATCCTTGTCTTCCACCCATACTGCAAGTGGATGTTCTTCTTGTAATAGATATTCCAAGTCCACATCTGCCTGGGACAAGCCCTGAGTAGCTTGGGCTTGTGCTCTTTCTTGGTACAATCCACCTGCAAACTGTGCAAATCTTTGCTCCGATGTCTTCTGCCTATCTTTGATATTCTTGATCCTCAGCCTCATATTGTAATGGCAGTAGACAAGCTTCTCAAATCTTTCTGTCTTCAATATATTTCTCCTCTTCGTGTGAATAAGGTTGAAGGTGCTCCAATTTCTCTTGCACTGAGATGAGGAAGTACTCTGACTTAGCACCCGAATTGCAACGGATGCGAGTGGATTCCATCCAGTTCTGTTGGTCACCATAATCCACCACTCAGCTGTAATCGTAAAGAAGACAATTACATGCATCAGTAACTTATTTAAAAAATTCAGGTAAGCAAAAAGACTTTAATTCGGGTAAGCATATTACTAAGGGGACCTTATCATGTGAGTACTGCGAATCAGGATCCTCGTACACCCCAATCTTGTGCCTATATGAAGTCATCTGAAATCCAAAATAAATCAGTTATCTTCTCTTCTTGAGATAAAGTTCTAAGTTTAATAGATGTTAAACGTATTATTTACTTCAACCTCAACACAGGTTCTGTCTTCTTGGATCTTACAGAGTCGCTTAATTACAGATAGTGTGCCTGATAATACTTCACCATCATTATATATTTGGCCACCATACTGTATCCTCAGGTTTAAGAAGTACCCTGTAACGGCATTAATACTCCATTAGTATAAAGATAGTGAGGGTAATACACAGAATATAAGTTATAATACAATCAAATTACACTACTAAAGTATACCTGCAGCATGAATGTCGTGGTGTAGGGTTTTGTCCCATTTGTTGTCAATCACTTTCCACCACTTTTTGTAACTCTTGGGATACTTCTCTTTAATCTTCAACTTAGCTTTATCCATAACATCATACAGGTACCCCATCTGATTTTTGTCATTTGAATTCACCAACCTAGGTACCTGCACCAAAGGCTCTATGACAGACAAGTAGTATTACACCTTCTCCCACCACCTGTTATCTTCTATCAGCTGCTCCATCTTTAGTAGTATCTCATACTGATCCAAGGACCTCCTGTATGTATCCATGTACTCCTGATAAGCAGTGGAGAGGATGAATCTTTTCAAACTAGCCTTGTACCTGTAAAGGCTCTCTAAAGTAATAAAATGGGTGGCAAATCTGGTGGGACCCGGTCTTATCAAATCATGACCATCGGTGTGCTGCCTCATGATTTATAAAAGTCGTGGATGGCCATAGATAAATGAGGTGATCAGCTATCCTTGGTTGACCAAGGACTTGACATTAGGATCCCTACCAATATCTTCCAACATCAAGTTAATAGAATGTGCCGCACAGGGCATCCAAAACAAGTGAGGTCGAGCCTCCATGAGCTTCTTTCCTGCAGCCTTATATGATGCCTCATTGTCTGTGACAAATTGCACAATGTTGGCTTCCCCTATCTCATCCACCACAGTGTTCATCAACCCAAATAGGTAGTCTGCATTCTATTAACCTGATCAGCTATCCTTGGTTGACCAAGGACTTGACATTAGGATCCATACCAATATCTTCCAACATCAAGTTAATAGAATGTGCCGCACAGGGCATCCAAAACAAGTGAGGTCGAGCCTCCATGAGCTTCTTTCTTGCAGCCTTATATGATGCCTCATTGTTTGTGACAAACTGCACAATGTTGGCTTCTTCTATCTCATCCACCACAGTGTTCATCAACCCAAATAGGTAGTATGCATTTTTCACCTGACCTGATGCATCAACCGACTTCAGGAATATGGTACCCTCAGAACAATACACAAGGAAGTTTATAAGTGACCTCCTTGTGATTCCAATCCACCCATCACACATTACAGTGCACCCCCTCTCATTCCAGATGGTTTTGAATCCATTTATCCATGAGGTCAACTCATCGACCTCCTCATGCAAGCCTGTCTCATATATGTACTTTGATGTGGGGGCTTTCAACCCCGGCCCAGCCTCACCAATCGCATCAACCATAGTCTGGAAATATGGACTCGTGACTGCATGTGCCGGGACACCTACAAATTCAAAAACAAGAGAAGAAGAGATCATTGTTAATAGAAATGCATAACAACTTCATATCAACATTTAAATGCTAATCACAACTTCATCAAAAATTTACCTGCATGTAGAAAGAACTTAACCATATGCTTTAGGGCTTTCTTTGCTGCCCCAGTTGAGGCCTTCACCCGTTTAAACGCTTGTTTTATACCCCTCTGACCTCTGCCACTCTCCCTATACATGGCGGTGTCTCCCGTCAATTGAACAGAATGTGTCCTCCGGAATTTAGGCTCTCGAACAAGGCGTGTGCCCGCCCCCACATCAGATCGTCTGGCAGCCGAACCTCCTGCTCCTCGTCTTCGTTCCTCATCCTCACGGGCCTGAGCCCTACTCTCGTGTACAGCTCTCCTGACCTGGGCCTCTTCCTCATCTGATGAAGATAAAGAATTAACTTGGACCCTTTCATGTGCTGGTCCTTTCCCTTTCTTACTCTTTCCGGCCATAAGATCGACGTCTCTCCGACTTAGCAACTCATCATGTAGGTCTTGTCTCTGACCAATTCTCACCTCCCTCTGTGATGCCCTTCTAGTTAAATAACCCCTCATCTCCTCCCTAAGCTCAGCCGGTACTTTATCACACTTCTTTACATTGCCACCCATCCCAGCTATATGTTGCTTTAGTTGATATATACACCTTCATTCATATCTTTCTGGCACCACTTGCATCTAACTCTCTTCTTCTCTGAATCAAGGAGATGGTCATGTTGCCATCCAATGTCACGAAATTCCGTGGGGCCGGTGCCATGCTTCTCGTTCAATATCTTATCTACAACACATAAAACCATACACAATATTAGGCCAATTAAATCCATTCCCAGCCTTGGGCAGGGGGGTGCAATTCAACCCCCATTGGGGGTGAAATAATCCCCCCAATGGGGGATTTAATTCCCAAACCCCCTACCCATGGGGGGGGGTCTGTCCGAATAGTCACCCCTTCGGGGGTGACTGTTCAACACCCCCGAAGGGGTGATTAGCACCCCTTCGGGGATGCAATTCAACCCCCATTAGGGGTGAAATAATCCCCCCAATGGGGGGTTTAATTCCCAAACCCCTCCTACCCAAGGGGGGGGTTCTGTCTGAATAGTCACTCCTTCGGGGGTGACTGTTCAACACCCCTTCAGGGGTGCAATTCAACCCCCATTAGGGGTGAAATAATCCCCCCCAATGGGGGATTTAATTCCCAAACCCCCCTACCCAAGGGGGGGTTCTGTCCGAACAGTCACCCCTTCGGGGGTGACTGTTCAACACCCCCGAAGGGGTGATTAGCACCCCTTCGGGGGTGCAATTCAACCCCCATTGGGGGTGAAATAATCCCCCCAATGGGGGATTTAATTCCCAAACCCCTCCTACCCAAGGGGGGGGGGTTCTGTCTGAACAGTCACTCCTTCGGGGGTGACTGTTCAACACCCCTTCAGGGGTGCAATTCAACCCCCATTGGGGGTGAAATAATCCCCCCCAATGGGGGATTTAATTCCCAAACCCCCCTACCCAAGGGGGGGGGTTCTGTCCAAACAGTCACCCCTTCGGGGGTGACTGTTCAACACTCCCGAAGGGGTGATTAGCACCCCTTCGGGGGTGCAATTCAACCCTCAATGGGGGATTTAATTCCCTGCACTGCAGGGCCGCCCTGTAGTGCCAAGGATCGGGGGAGGGGGAAGGGGAAGGAGGGCCGGGGGGGGGGGGGAACTGGGGAAGGGGGCAGGGCCGTAGGGGGAAGGGGGATCAGAGGTCCCCCCCTTACAAACCTGTTGTAGGAGTGGATCGGCCCCTCACAAGGCTGGATTGGCCCTCACAATGCTGGATTGCTGGTGAACAGTGTCCTGGATCTCCAAGGGGACTTGGGGGAGGAGAGGAAGCAAGAAGAGGCCTGTTGGGGGGAGGATTGGTCCGATCTCTCCCAAATTGGGGGAGATCGGACCTTAAAACGGTCCGGAATCGATCCCGAAATCGGATCGATTCCTGATCTTCCGGTTTTCTGGAGAATCGGTCCCGATCGACCGATTCCCAGATCGATCCGGGTGGATCGGTCCGGGATCAACTGATCCAAACGATTTCGACTGATCCAGCCGGAACTACCGGTTGGATCGGTAGTTTGGTCCGGAATCGGATCGGTGACTACCGATCCGATCAGAGAATCGGCCGATCTCGATCCAAATCGACCGATTCTGCAATCATTGGGTTGAACTGGCTATGGTTGGGGTGGCTGACTTAACCCAGCCTGGAGGCAGGGGTCATGACTAGTCCTAGGAGGGCTTGATGATGCGTAATGAAGTGCCATAGAGTGACATTGTGCTCAAAACGGATCAAAAATCCAACCACCAGTTGAAGAGATATGCAAGAAAGATCAAATCTGGCCAAAGTTCATATTAAATGAGACCAGGGGCATAATTGTCCGATCAGCTCCCGGATCAACCCATGGGGTGGAAATTTCAATTTATTGACCTGAGACATAGATCTCAGGAATATTGATGTATGGAAAAATAAAATTTGTCTAATTGGATAACTTAATTGCACTTAATTGCAATTTCTAGATTATAGACGGCCGAGATCGCACAAATCAGAGAAATTGGCTAACTCAGGAGATTCGTTGCAATTCAAGTGATCTCAACCACACATCATGAGGGAGCATAAGATCAATGGCCATCTGGGCATGTTTTGAAATTTTTGGAGTCAATTTGGGATTTATTTAATTGGTTTTGGCCAGAATTAATGCTAGCTATTGGATCGGGAGCACTCTGATCAAACTAGGGTTAAATCTAACCCAATATGGGCTAACTCAACCTGTCTTCGCCGAACCTACCATCCTCTCTCATCTTATGGGTGCGCAAACAACCTTAGAAAGTAGGGGAGGGTGCGCAAGGCTTTCCCAACTCTCTCCATCTCTCCTTAGTTTATCATTATCTCATCCTCGACCATCTCAACCTCCTATGGCTTATCCTTATCACCCTCAACCACTCCCTTGATTTATCCTCATCCCAACTAATTCTACAACAACCCAAGGTCTATCCCCATCTGATGGCTGGCCGAACCACCTCTCCCCATTCCCTTTGTCGCCTAATCTCTTACAATATAGGGAGCTGGCTGAACATGCTTGCATTCCCTCTCTCCCTTGATGGGTGCGCACCCTCTAGCTCAATAACCACCTTTGGTTTATCTTTATTACTCTCAACCTCTCCCATGGCCTATTCTTATCCACCCTCAACAGCCCATGGCTTATCCCCTTCTGCAGATGGCGCCCCTCAGCCCCTATAAAAGCCCCCTCAACTGGCCATGTTCAGGAGGACAAGCGGATCACCCTGCGGAAGCCCTGCCTCTCCTTCCCCTCACCATTTCTGGTCGAATCAAGCCTCATCTCCTCTTGCTTGGACGTCTTAAACAGCAAGTTAGCAAGCTTTTCTTTTTCCCTTTGATGTGCCAAGTGAAGGAGAAGGGAGAATCAAGCTAGCTCCAGCAAGTACGCTAGCAACAGGTGCAACTAGCCCACCTGATTGGTGTGCCAACTTCAGTAAGTGCAGCAAGCTCTCTTCATTCCTTTGCTCCATCCATCAACATCAGCAAGGAGAAGACCCCCTTTTCTCATCCAACAGCAAGAGAATAAGGGTTTGGCGGCACCTTCAGCTCATCATATTCAACAACACCTGCAGTGCAAGAAAGAAGAAAAATGGTGAGTTGGAGAAGTGTGCTCCGATGTAGCTCTTTAATTCTACTCTTCCTCGTCTCTTCTCTACCCCTCTCTATGGTGAAATACCCACTGAATAATGCCCATTCAACCCCTTTGAGTCCCCTTCACGTTGGTCTACAGAAAGCCATTTTTTAGCCCCAAAGGTACCCTTTCATTTAGCCATCACAAAAAACCAGCCCCTTGCTGTCCCCAAAAAATAGGCCTCTGAACCAGCCCCTTGTGCACCTTTTTGGCCCTCCATGTTGGCCTCTAAACCTTCCACTATCATGCTTGGTTTGACCCCACTAATGGTTACCTGGACATACACCTCCTGCCTTCCCCAATCAGACACCGAATGGCATACAAAACAGGCCCCCTTACTGGCCCGAGTTCTACCCCCTTGTGAGCATCCATGTCAGGCCCCTTTGATGGTCACCAAGTTTGCCCAATGTGCAACACACCCAAGACAGATTTTACAGCACCTCCAAACAAACCAAACATCCTTTTTGATGTGTGGAAGGAGGGGTGATAGCCCGGGCCTCTTGAAATCCGCCGGACAGGCCAAGAGTTAAGTCGGGTGGCCCTGATTTCTATATATCAAAATGCCCTTGTGCTACCCCTAAATCAAACCCCATGTGTCTTGTTCTCCTTCCCCTTAGAGTATAGAGTGAAGGTCGACGCTTTGAGACTCTCAGAATCCGCCGGACGGGCCGAGACTACTCAGGCGGGCCTTCAATTCTCATGCCCTTTGTGCATTCCTAAACCAGTCCTAGTTCACACCTAAACCTACCCCTTGTGCAATCCTACCAAAAACCCACCTAAACAACACCTTAGCCAATCCATTCCAGCCCCTCTGAGGCTCACCTACCCCGCTGCTACAACAAGATGTCAAGGTGCAAAAATGGAGTGCAAATCAGGCCAACCGGGCCATGAAGGTGCAAATCAGGCCCATTGGGTCATGAAGCTCAAAACTGGCCGCCAGGGCCCATAAAGCTCAATATTGGGCTAACTGGGCCAACATGATATGAAGTCGGCCTTCTCCGGCTATGAGAGATGAACACCAGTCCATTGTACTGATGAAGTTGGCCTATTGGGTATTGGACATTAAAAATCACATTTAACTAAATCTGAGGGCGAGATGCCAAAATTAAATAAGAAGTTAGCACCACCACGTGGGCGCTCCACCTTGGGTAGCTAGCTCGGACACATATCTGGTATGTTGACCCGGGCGTAGGCATGGGACACGCTTCCCACTGCAGACGGACCTTTCCCACTACTTGGAAAGTCAAATGACAATGTCTTGTAGGACGGGTAAAATTCCACACCGATTGGAAAATAAAGCGGTATGTTGCCAAAATTTTTCCAATCAAGTGGATTTTACATCAAGGGAAGGACATTCACACATTTGCACCATTGACAACATTGAACATTGCATACGAGCTGCCACATCTGATGTACATTGACATGGAATACTTTGAACATGAACATTTCAAGTGCCGAGTTGATTGCATGTGATTGGGCATCGACACTAGCCTGGCAGACTGGATGTGATGCAAATCGAACAATAGTTAACCAAATATGATGTTAACTTAATTAAATCTGAAAATACATTCAAACTAACCTTAAAACATGCTCAAAATAGATCATTAAAACTTTAACATTCAACAAAAATCAGATCGAATACAACCTGAAAAAAATTGATTCAATGCATTTAGTCCATTGGAATTCAATTTTCTAAAGAAGTGCAAATTAAATAATTCACAATCGATTGAAAAGAACACATAAAGAAAACATTAATGCATCTGAAATTCATCTTAAAACATGTCAAAATCAGATTCATTAACAATCTGAAATTCAAGTTTAATTAATTTGAACCAAACTTCAAAATATTTAAAACATACCGAACACACCCAAATTGGTATGAAAACACCAACCATTATGAGAAAACCACATGAAAATGACTCAACACATGTCAATTAAACCTAAACAAGTCAAATTGATCAACACATCTAAAATTCAAAACTCAAAATAAAATAAAATAAATATCAACAAATTGAAGTAAAACAAACCAAACAATTCAAACAAGCTCAAAACAACTAATATTCAAATCCAAGTCAAATTGAAATATGAAATTAACATTTCAAACCACATCAAAATCAATTCATAAATCAACATAAGTCAACTTCAAATCAAATCTAATCAAACTTGTTTGCATCTCATCGGGCTTGAAAGGCCGGGGCCCTTTGTGTTCTTTATACGTTGTGGATGTGCACGCTCTCGTCAAACAAGATCGCTAAAATCTGAAAGGTATATAAATCTGCAAGTGTGCACAAAATCCAGAAACTGTAAAATCTGTAATTCAACTGGAACAAAAATCTGAAATCTGTAAAAAATCTGCAAGTCTGGAAATGGTGCAAAATCTGGATTTCGAAAATCTGAAAAATTTGAAATATGGGTGCTAAGGTTCGGAATCTGAAAATCTAAACACCCAAATCTGAAATTGAAAAATCTGAAAATCTGCAGATGTTAAAAATCTAAAACCTGCCCAGTCTGAAATTCAAAAATCAGATCGCATAAATCTCAAACCTGCAATCCCAATCAAAACTTATGTTTAGACCAGAATCCAGAAATCTGTAAAGTCCAGAAACTGTCATCTGAAGTTCATAAAAGCCTGCAGCTGAGGATAAAAAAAAAATCTGTAATTTGTAAGTCTGGATGCCCGAAATCTGGAAAATTTGAAATGTGTGTAAATATGACATCTGATGGTTTAAAAATCTGAAACATGAACTCCAAATTCTGAAATCTGCATTTCAAAGATTCAAAAATCTGAACTTCACCTCTGGAGCAGGGATTAATTAAAAAAATCTGAGAATTGAAAGTTTAAGATCCGAACATTCCGAATCTAAATAAAACTGCAATTAAATCAAATCAATTCCAACCAAGTAAAATTAAATTAAATTGAAATCAACAAATCGATTCATTTTCCAAGACAAATTCAAAGCCATATTCCCTGAACCGAAATCAAATGGACAACAAAATTGAAAATCTGAAACATAACTTGAAGTTGAAATCTGCAGTTTCTAATTCAAAAAATCTGAACTCCAAGGATTTAAATCTGAATGTCATATCCAAAGATAAAAAAAATACGGAATCCAAGCAAACTTGTAAATCTGGAAAACTGTAAACCCCAGAATCTGTAAAGCCCAGAATCTGAAATCTAAGTCTTCACATAATGTCCAAATCAAACAATTCCAAACAAATCACAAATTCATAAATGAACCAAATCTGTAAACAAGCTAAACTTTCGAACCAACTCAAATCTGGCCGCCCATCAAGCTCAAACATAATCAATTCAAAACAGTAAAATCTGTACATGAATTCAAGTCATAATTGCATAAAACAGGTTCAAATCAAACTAAGTCTAAAAAAATCCAATCTCAACAAATAAGATCAGATCAGATTTTAAAATCAAACAAACCAAAAATCCAAATTAAAACCAATCATAACCAAGTGAACTTAATAACCTGTCAGACGTTCAATTCCATTCTAAACATGGTCAAATCATTTAAAATAAATCAAACCCAAATCAAAAAATATTTAATCAATCTTAATCAGACAACCTTAATTCAAATTAAGTGAAATCAATCAAACAAATTATCAACCTGAACCCCATGAAATCTGCGAGTTAATCAAAGTTCAAAATGAGTTAACTTTAACATAAAAGCCCAGAAATGTCGAATGCATAAGATTCAAAAGACTTAACAGAAGTCTAATTAAAACTCATGAAACAAATGGATTAAATAAGATAAATTCATTCAAAAATCAAACAATAAACAAACTATCTCAAACTCAAACCAAGTTTAAAATCAACAAATGAATTCAAAATTGAATCAAATCAATAAGCAACTCAAACAAATTGATTCAATTAAAATGAACAGATCAAAATTCAAATCAATCCAATTCAATTCAGATTTTTCAAAATCAACTTCAATCAAGAGGATCGGGTTAATCAAATAAACAAGAGAATTAAATCAATTCAATCAAATTCAACTTAAATCAAATCAATCCAAATTAACCAAATTCAAATTCAAATAAATATCTCAAATCAAATTGAATTCAAATAAATCAATTCCAAACAAATTCATCCCAAACCAACTTAAAATCAATCAATCCAATTCAAACTGAATTCTCCAAATCAAAATTAAATTCAACCCAAACTAAATCCAAAACAATTTAAATTAATCAAACCAATTTAGCTCAAATCAATCAAAATCAAATTAAATTCAAAACACATTAAGTGCTTGCATTCCGTCAATTTCATGGGGCTGTTTTCTCCCATGTGTGAATGTTTATTTTGTGTGGATGTATTGTCTTCTATTCAATGAATTGCTATGACGATAATCAAGGGTAATTGAGTAATCTCGATGTAATTAACATCGGATCTTCGCACCATCCGACGGGGAGCGGTCAAAATTAATTTCAAAGAACCTAACAACCTCAATGTATAATTTTATACATATCATTGACCCTAGTTAGTACTTTTATGAAATATCATCTATTTTCTTACAAAGTCAATACTAAGGTCAAATCTAATTTAATTCAAATTCAAAAGGAAAATGAATTTCTAAAACAAGAATCTTGAATTTTTGAGGTTACATCAACTGGCACGCCCGGTGGGAACATCGGATATTCGCACCATCCGAAGGAGAGAGGTCAAAAAATATTTTCACAGAACTCGAACCTCGGTTCTATACTATTCTAATATCACCCGACTATCTAGTACCTTCATAGGCTATCACTTATTTTGCTAGAAAACTCGGATGTCGATATTTCAAAACATACAATAACAAACATATTTTAAACACTTAAAAAAACAAAAGATTCTCGAGGTTCCCACAGGGGCTTAATGGTCTAGATAATTTTCTGATCAGCTTACAGGCTGAAAATTTCAATTTTCCCATCAGTCTCGGGTATATTAATGTCATGAAATTAAAATTTGGCCAACGAAAGAAGTTAATTGTATTCAATTACAGTTTCTGGTATTATTGACGGCTGAAATCGCACCGATTGGGAAAATCGGTAAAATTAGAGATCCGGTGCAATTCAATAGATCTCAGTCACACATCTTGATGTATCACATGATCAATGGTCATCAGAGCTCCTTCCATATTTTTTTGGATTAATTTAAGGTGTTTAATTAATTTCTTGTTGGAATTTACGGTATTCGTAGAATCGGGAGCACTTAAATCAAACTTGACTTAAGATTAACCCAAATTAAGCTAACCCAATCCTTATTTGGCTGAACCCAGCTCCCTCTCATCTAGCTTGTGCACACAATCACTTAAAATTTAGGAGTTAGTGCGCCAATATCTTACCCCACTTCATTTTATCTTCATCTTACTTTGAACATTATCTCATTTTCATCATTATTTTCTTTAAGATAATTTTTACTCCCAATCACTTTATCTCCCATTTGGCTTATCCTTATCTCCCTCAGCCTTATCTTACCCATCAGATGGCCATCATCTGGTTGAAGATCAGCCTTTTCCAGTTGTCATGTGCGCAAGATGCTCTACATTCTAGGAGCTTGTGTGCCAGCTACTCTCCTCATACACACATTAGATAGTTGAGTCTCCTTGCCCAATTAGGAGTCTTGTAAAAATAGAACTCTTTAGGCATTAGGACTCTAAACCCCTTAGACTTATCCCCAGTTACAAATGGCGTCATTTTGCTTTATAAAAAGGGCTCTCATCTGGCCTAGGCCAAGGCTAGCCAACTGCACCTGTGTGCCAAATTTGCTCCAACCCACTCCTCTCTTTGATGTGCCATTTACCTTACTCCAACTCTTCTTCTTCTTGCTTGAACATTTGCAACAGCAAGTCAGCAAGTTCTCCTGCCCATTTTTGGTATGCCAAGTGAAGAAGAAGAAGAAGCAAAATTTTTTTCCAGTAGGTGCACCAGTAGCAAGTGTAGCTAGCCTACCTGACCTATGTGCCAACTTTAGCAACAACAACATGCTTCTTCATCCTTGGTGAGGTCTTCAACTCCAACAATAGCTCCATCTTCCTCCTCTAGCACCCTCTGCACAAGGAGAAGAAGAAGAAGGAGAAGAAGGGCGCACAGTCCTTCCATCTTCAACATCACCTGCAGCACAATCAAAGGAAAAGAAATAAAGTGAGTAGAATAATAAAAGATGTAGCACTTCATTTTTCTTCCTCCTCTCTTCTTTCTATATGCTTCAGCCTCCCTTTTGGCCATTCAAAATGTTCCAAAAACCGAGCCTTGCTAGTCCCCTTAAAAGCCCATGTGCACCCCCTCAATTAGCCTCTTGCTGGCCACCTGAATATGTTTTAGAAAACCAACTTTCTGTGTTTTCAATCAGCCCCTATGTGTCCCCTTAAAACTCTTCACAATCATGTCTCTTGAGTGCCCCTAAACACATCCACAATCAGGTCCCTTGAGTGCCTTTAAAACCCTTAACAATCAGGCCCCTGAGTGCTCCCTAAACCTGTCCACAATTAGGCCCGCTGTGTGCCTCAATGTTTAGAACCTCTAAACACTTCAACCAGGTCCCTTGAGTGCCCTTAAAACTCATCCACAATTAGGCCTCCTGAGTGCCCTTAACCTCATCCACAATTAGGCCCCTTATGTGCTCTTAAACCCATCCACAATCTGGCCTCCTATGTGCCTATAAACCTGTCCCTAATCAGGTCCTTTAAATAGCCCATCTGCTGACCACCTAAACAGGTCCTTATATGGCCTGCCATTAGCCCCCATGTTGGTCATTCAAATAGCAGCTATTTAACTCTATTTCTGTCTATTATCCAGCCTCTTTATCCATTGAGGAGGGGGTGATATCCCGAGTATTCTTGGATCCACAAAATGTGCAAAGTCTCTCTCGGGCGGGCTCTTGATCCCTCGTTTTGGCTGGAGGAGAGGGTGATATCCTAGGCATTCTTGGATCCACAAGACGGGCTAAGTTTCCCTCAGGCGGATTTTCAACTACAACCAAGACATCTCCCTTTGTGGCCTTCTTTATTTTAATACCAAACTGCACCTTTTGAGGCATTGAAATCCCCATCTACATGCCCTTTGTGCAGTACCTATTCAGCCCTTCCAAACTTGTCTTAAATCTGTCCCTTGTGCAGTCCCCTTTCCAACTCTTCCAAATAACAACCATAGAAATTCATTCCAGCCCTCCCTCTGAGGCTTTATTTGCCCACTGCTACAGTAAATAAGCAACTGCAAAGAAAAAAAAGGTTTAAACAGGTTGTAAAAACAGGCCTTGCTAGCCTTTGAAGTCTAAACAGGTCAGCTGGCCAATGATACTTAAAACAGGTGCTACAAGACAAGTCTTTGTGAGGACCGGGTTGAGGGTGATGGCTTGATCCCCCTTGGCTCACATGATGGTTCAAGAGCTTGAGAAGGTGGTTCTCAATTCCGATCCAAACATGGTGTAAAACAGGCCAACTGGGCTATGAAGACAAGGAGTTTGAATTGGGCCAACCGGGCCTTGAAGACATAAAACTTGAGTTGGGTCAACCAGATCAACATGACATGAAGACCAGCTCATTGTGTTGATGACATATGAAGCTGACCCATTAGGCCTTGGACACTTAAAATATATCTTAATTAAATTCAGAATGCGAAATGGCAAATTAATTAAGGAGTTAGTCCACAACTAGATTCTCCATTGGCGGTTAGCTTGGACACATTTCTGGTATGTTGACCGATTCATAGGTACGAGACACGCTTCTCACTCTAGATGAACCCTTCCTCTTTGATACCTTATAACACGTGAATCGAAAGTTTTTAACAAAACTTCTAGTGAGGATCATGATGTAATCAACATCATGGTACAGTCAGGTATGACACAACCACTTACCATGTCACAACTCTTGTCAATTATCACTTATAGTGATTTTTAATTATTCGGCCTCTAAACATTAATAAATTTGTGTAACACATCAAATCAATTCTCAATTAAGTCTTATCAATCATTATGTAGATGTAAATGGTTGATGATATACTTTTGCGTGGCACATCTAATCACACCATATCCCTGTTCCATCTCTAACATCTTGGCATCGTAGGTAGAATCTATTTTTTTAAAAGGATCTTGTCTTACACAATCAACATGTCCCAGTCAAAGAAATATTATCTAATATTGATAGAAGATCACATGGAATATTTCACATCTACTAACTTAATTTTGACATTAGAGAGATTTTTAATTAATGATATCTTAGTTTAAATGATATACATTTCCACACAATTATTTAGAACATATTCACATTGTCACAATGTATTTGGAGCAAAAGCTATATATATTATATACATATAATCACAGTGGATGTTCATAGACCAAATATTACTATGATCAAGTTAGAGTCAAAATCTAATCACTTAACCAATGTCTATTTAAATAACACTGTATGTCGATGCAGTAAAAGAGGGATGTAGTAAAAGACAGAATCCACAACGAATGCATTAGCAATAAATGAGAGTTGCGAGAATTGATGATGTAGTAAAAGAGGGAAGATTGCGCTAGTTTGGGCATATTAGGCAGCGTCCTATTGAGGTGCCTGCCAGACAAGTTGAAGCCGTGATGTTACTAGCATAGAAGTAAAGAGGTAAGCCCAAGTTAGTGTGATGTAAGTGAATCTAGTATGACTTGGAGGAGTAAGACATATGAGAGAAGTTAGCTATGGATCGTATAGTATGGAAAAGACAAATCCATGTAGCCAACCCCAATCATTTGGGCTTGACTTTTGAGTTTGAGTTTAAGTTTGCATGTCCATGCGGGGCATTTAAGTGGTGAACCATCTTCTCCTCAACCATCCTATTTGTGTCTTCATCTTCCTGACGACCATTATAGATAATTGCAACTAATTATAGACATGCAGTCTTAATGAATGTACATCATTGATTAATTAGGAAACCTTGATTAAGTTAATAAAGGTACAAGACTAGAGAAAATATAAGTATGAAATGGATAATAAACATATAACGAACGTAGATAGGCTTCAATAATCATCACATCGACAAACCACACATGCACACATCACACCAAATGTCATTTTATAGTCTGTGATCATCCAGCCACATCATATTCATTGTATGTATAGATATATTTTACCAGACAAATAGTTCTACAATCACAGTTTAATCAATATGTAATTAACTATTAATCATTAAGATTAGTTTTTAATCCATATGAATTAACTCTTAGTCCACATGTTTCATACTGAACAATAATATCGCACTAATATCAGGCTTCAAAAAGTATCAAGTAGTTTTTCAGAAATTTTTTCTAAATGACAAATTTCTAGAACTATATAATTTCTCTAATTGGATAAGTTATCTTAAATAGATAAACTTGCGAAAAGTATGGAATTTATGAAATTTCTTGTGACCAAAAAACTCATAATCACCAAAATAACCTTTTGAACTTATGTGATTTTTTAGAAAATTTCAAATTTAAAAATATTTTTGATAACCGAAAGCCACCCCTATATTATTTCTTTTTCCATTTACAATGAGCATAACTAGGGCGATGGGTAATCTCTAGCTTGTGTCCCGTGTCGAACATCCATACAGCGTGGTTTTCTGGGCACTAGTTTTGCCAATAAGTTACACATTTTTGTATAGCAGTCGGAAAATAATTCAGAAGTGCTTCCACTGTTGACTAATATCTTGTGTAAGGAAAAGTTATATGCCAACAGTTTTTTTTGTCTGAGAAAACTATGAGCTAGAATCCATCCTCATTCACTTGAGCAAGTTAGTATTAAGATGAGATAGTGGAACAGAACAGGAGCCCTAAATATTTCAAAATTGCGTATTTGGTTTATGAGAGTATGCTTTAAGGGTGGATATGCTTAATGGATCAGGTTGAGTAGCCAAGTAGCGGGAGGGAAACAGGTATAGAGACTACAACTTTTTGTATTATCTGGGAACTGGTGATGCCAGTTTGCTTTTCTGCAGTTATTAGGTCCGAGAAATTCACGTCTATGCTTTTTAGGTATCTGACAAGCTGTTTCTGGTTCTCAGATTCTAACTGCATCTCAGATATCAGATCGGTTTTTGGCTGTTAATGGGCCAAGCATGTATTCCCCAACAATATATATTTAAGGTTTTTAGTTATGCATATATATACTTGAAAATCTCAATGTTCCTTCTCAATCCTTCTATCTTTCTCTCATAGTCTATCACATTTATCTCTAGACTCTTTTTTTAGAATGCACACAATGATTGTAGAGAGGGCTAATGAATGTGGATCAGGAGTTTAAGATTAGAGCATGTGTTTTCTAAAGTAGGTGTCATTACTCTTTAGGTACCATTGATAGCAACAGATCCTTGAAAAAAAGTGTTTTCTTCCAGGCAGATCCTCTCTACTCCTTCCCAACTTCAATCTTGCAGAGGATAGGGAAAAAATTTGATTTCTGGAACCAGATAGGATTATAGTATCTTTAATCACCAAAACGTCTTGCTCTGGTTAAAAATATGCATCTTTGACCAAGAAATTCTGAGTTGGGATCGGGATTGGATCAGCTTATTTAGTCAATCCTAGAGAAGAAAAACCAATCTAGGATCAGCCTGAACCAGTTCTTTTAAAAACCCCAAAAAAGGAAAACATAAATAATAGCCTAGATGATACAACCCTAATTGGAATTGGATAACCACTGGGAGATGTGGGAGGGGTGGCGCTGCTGCCACTCTCCCTGTCGATACAGGTGGTTCGAGGTCTGATTGGGGTGGGATCAGCCAATCCAGGCAGATCTTGGTAGAAGCATATGTGATAGGTTGGATTATGCTTATCCTGATCTGGATCGGCAGATGTTGCAATCCATACTCTTGACTTTCTTATAAGAAATTGTATATCTTACGATATTTTATTCTATCTTCAGGTGATGCTCTTAATAGTCTGAAGTCCAATTTGAATGATCCTAATAATGTTCTTCAAAGTTGGGATGCAACGCTTGTCAATCCATGCACTTGGTTCCATGTTACATGCGACAGTGATAACAAAGTTATTCGAGTGTGGGTAGAACAACTCACTCAGCTTGCACTTTTAGGATTTATCTGCATAATAAACTTCTGTTTATTCTTTCAGCGATCTTGGGAATGCAGCACTGTCTGGTATTTTGGTCTCACAGCTGGGGCAGCTTACAAAATTGCAATATCTGTATGTTGTTTCATTAAGTGGCTTTTGTTGTTTGTATCCATTGCTTGAATATGCTGCTGTTGCTTTTTCTGAGTACCTTCTGTGATTTGAAAGGAGTATAGTTGGCTTTAACTTGTTGCTGGAGATATTTCATCACATCCGTAATTCTTTTATTCTGCTTGTTATCATGAATTATTTTATTTTTTGTTTCAAGAATATAGGTGTGATAGTACTACTACAGGAATATGCTCTAGTTCTTTTAAGATCATATTGGATTATGTTTCAGGTCATAAATATCTTCTTTTTTTCATGGTCATCTTCATTCATTTTTTTGAAGTCATGTCAGCTGATTTGCATTATAGTCATCCAATTTTGAGCTGAATGTAGTGGCTATCCTGATTCTTTAGGTAGAAAATAAACACATGGAACAAAACCGGTCTCTGTTGAGTCAAACAGGAATTGGCTAGTTCAAGCCTAGCATTAATCCACCAGCTGATTCTGACCTCATTCAGCCAAGGATTTCCAGATCAAGTTTGGCCATGGCTGATCTTAATCCAGATCGGAATCAGATGGCCCACTTGGCCGATCTAAGGGAAGAAAATTCAGTATGGGATCGGCCTGGATCGGTTCTTTGATTCTTTTAAAAGTTGAAAAAATCATAAAAAACAAGAAACATTCGAAAAATCGGATCTACCACCATTGGATGTTTCAGCTGACTGAATGTTGGAGGGTTGGAGGCATGTTTGGCAGAGGGGAGGAAGACGTGCAGCTGGCAATGTTCATACCAGCCTCTGATCCTATGTCTTCCGAATCTTCCCTGAACATTTGGGCATGCCAGACGAAATATTTTGTTTGAAGGTGACAAATGTCATGGATTTCTTAATACGAAGCAAAGAGTACAAGAGGGTTGCATAAAGAAAGACAAACATGTGAAACAAAAGGATACAAACATGGCGAAGTTAAGGACAACCAAGATGGTAGCAGTTAGAAGATGTCCAAAAGACAGACAGGAACCGAACTGAATACAAATTTGCCTCCAAGTAGTAAATGTAAATCTATCCCTGAAAACTGATTCTTTTGGAGCACAGCCCAAGAAAACAAAGAACCAATGCTTCACAAAAATTGCCATCAGATGAAGAATGGCAATCGGATTATCAAAATGATCTTCATTCAAAACTCATCCTATTCCTTGTTCTCCAAATGGACCAGAGCAATACAGCCAAAGCCAGATTCAATAGCAAAGGTTCAACTGTCCATGTGTCACCCCTCATTCCACTATTGGATCAAATCTGCAACATTCGTTGGGTCAACCCCACTTGATCCTATAGCTGCGAAACATAATATGCTAGAGATTAGCAATAATTCCACAACAAAGGAACAAGTGATCAATACCTTCTAGGTTAGAGCCACAGAAAGCACAGTGATGTCTCTATCAGAAAGTTTTTGCAAATAAGATTAGTAGGGAGCTAGCCTCTATAGATCTTCTACATAAACAGTCTGATTTTATAGGGAACACGAGCCCACATGGCTTTCCACCATAAGACTTCAATATCCACGCTCATGCTGCTGCAGGCCAATTTCATGGTGAAAGAGAAATCAATTTTCAGGTTCCATACAAGTTGATCCTTCCATTCTACACACATGAACTCCCTTGAGAAGTCCATCATAATTTTTTAAGTGTGAATTTCAGAATGTATTCTTTCTTTAACTTCTTTCTGAATGAGAGTCTACTTTTTATATAGGGCTGCCCATCCCAATGTGAATTAATAGTAGCATCTTCGTTCGTGGTAATCATGTAAAGGTTAGAAAAGCACAGATCAAGAGACCTATGGCCAGCAATCCTTCCAAAATAGTGTCCTTGATCCATTTCCTATAGATATCGAAGAAGATGTGGAGAAGTGCCAATTCTGGAGAATTCCCTTCCATATACTCGAATTCTTTAGCCATAGGTGAAATCTTTAACCCAGAGGTGATCACCATTCAATCTATAGTTCGTTCAAATTTGCACCAAAGAGAATCTTCACTTAGATTCAGCTCCCATAGCCACTTAGTAAGAAGATCATTGTTTAAGATATCTAGAGATACAGAACCTACACCTCCCTCCCTTATACTTTGGAAAATATGATTTCATTTGACAAGGCGAAACCCTTGCTCCCATCCCTGGTTGCCAAAAGAAAGAAGTCCTGAAGCTTTCAATTTCCTTTACACACCAACCTGGGAACTTTAAGAATCAAAAATAGTTGAGTGGGAGGCTCTGTAAAATGGATTTTGATAGAACCATCTACCATCAGCTGACAACATTCTTCCCTCCAACTTTGAAACCTCTTATCCACCTTCTAGATTAGGGTGTGCCAATCCCCAACTTTGGAACCTGTATCTAACTACGGCAAACCAGGTACCTGATAGGTAAGGAACCCTATGGCATACCAAAGATCTTATGCAACCTTTCTTTGTTAGTGTCCTAAATATTGAAGCCTAACAATTCGCATTTGTTTCTCTTTATTATCAGACCTGTCACTGCCTCCAAAGAGGATGAGAGGTTTTCTCTCTGTTGGCCAATTCTATAGCAACTAACATGCTGGCCATAAGGACTAGAGAGTTTCTAAAATAAGTGTAACATTGATTTGCAGCAATCCAAATTTGCATGATGACATGGATAATCAACTTAATTATCATGCTAATCATATAGAACATGCTAATTAAATTTAACACAGTCACAAAATATTTGAATCAAGACATGATGGAGAAAGTAGCGTAACACAATTGCATATATGCTTTTATGTATGTTACCATAAAAAAAATAGAAGGGCATGCAAAAATATTTCTGTGTTGTTTATATGCAATAGGATATCAACACAAAAATATATCAAATAAGATATATTAGTAATGTTGTATCAAATTTAATTTGCGTACGATGGTTTGCATATATGTATATATATTGATCCTATATATAAAATATATCTTTAATCACAATAACGCAATGGCAGGAGGGAATAAGGGGAGCACAGGACTTTCCTGATTGTTGGTGGCCAATTTCCAGGAAGGCCAGAGGCTGCAGAAGGTTGAAACAGCAGTGAAGGTGGTGAGGACGCAGTCAACAACGGCTATTGATGGCGAGAGAAGTGGTAGTGGCGTGAGACCTCGGTTTACAGCAGAGAGACCTTGGTTCACAATAGAGCAAACCGGGGTAAACGTTCAACAGAGCGGCGTGGGGTAGCCGCGCAGGTGGCCAGGTGGAAGAACAACAACGGGCTCCAGTTTCGTCCGTGCAGCAAACTTCTCAGTGGCTGATGCCTGCAAGCACGCAAGGAGAAGGAGCGAGGCAGGGCTCCGCAGAGCAAGCTTGAGGGCGCGCACGGGTGAAGTCTTGGCAGCGTGTGGCAGCCAAGAAAGATGCTCCGCTCGGAGGCGATGGCCGTAGGCACAGAGCCGAGTGAGTGCAGTGGATGGCCGTGAGTGCATGGGTGCCCACGGGTGAAGCCGCGGCAGCGCGTAGCGGCTGGGGACGACACTGAGAGCGCGTGGATACATGTCGTTGAAGGCACTGCGCACAGAGGTGATGGCGGTGGGCAGCGACGGACGAACCTTCCGCTCTGATACTAGTGAAGGATCAATCCCAGAGAGCACACGAGCGAGCAAGGAGATGATGTTCCAGTAGCATTTTGGAACTCCGATGGAGACTCTACAATCGGGATGGCCATACTCTCGATTATTCTATGTTTTGAGATATTTTTGCCTACACCTCCTTGCTTAATTTGAATTGTAAGTGCGTGATTTTCTGCCTGTTGGCCCTCACCTCAATTTCCTCAACTAACCCTCCTTGTAGAGCCTTCTCCCACATGGTGGTAGAGAATTTGGGCTACTAAGTCGAAAAGAAGAGGAGATATCAGATCACCTTGCCCGAGTCCCCTAGACCTGCCAGCAAAGTTAAAAGATTTTCCATTGATGTCTATAGGGAACATAGAATACAATTTTAAATCTATTTGAACAACTTGTAACTTAACCCCATTACTTGTAGAACCGTACTAAGATAGTTCCAATCATAGTTTTCCATCTCGCCGAGATCTCATGAGAATCTCGATCTCGCCAAGGGGCCAAGATACGAGATCGCCTAGATCTCGTCCCATGTAGACTGGTCCATAAAAATTTTTTATTCGGGGGCCTTTGCCCCCTGATACTCACAAGGGGCATTGCCCTCTTGATTCCTACGTCCTGACTGCGCAGGTCGATCCGCAACTACTCTGCGTCCCGTTTATGATAGTGTAAACACATTTAATATATTTCACTATCACTTACACTATCACATAAAAAGGTGTTACAAGTTTAATATCATATTAGTATTTAAATAAGAATTTGTCACATATTTTCTTGTATTAGAAAGCTTGATGAGACATAGACATGACTTGAAGAGATTCATACTTTCATCGACATACATTTATTATATGACTGACTTTCATGGAAGAATGGATCAGTTTGATATATTGGCAAAGATGGAGCATATTATTGATGACAAACCAAGGGTGTAGGAATTGGAATCGGTAGGGACTGTTCTGATTTCAATAATTTAATGAAGAAAAACTGATTAGGAATCGGTCCAAATCTTTTTTTTGGTAAAAAAATTATAAAAAGCAGCATAAATCTCAGAAAAATAGCAAAGTCACCAAAAAAATTATTAAAAATAAAATGTAACGTTTAACATGTTTTCATTCAATAATGTTGCAAGATACTTTCGTTTAACATATTTTCATTCAATAACATTGGAAGATACTTTCACTTAACTCTTATTTTCATTCAATAACATTGCAAAATACTTTCACTTAACACATGTTTTCATTCCATAACATTAGAAGATGCTTTCATTTAACACATGTTTTCGTTCCATAACATTGTAAGATAGTTTCATTTAACATATATAACAATTAACAAGATAAAATTGAGTCATTGACATAAAATATAATTTGATACATTTTTCTTTACTAATTAATATCTATGAAATTTGTATTCATCCTTTTGCTCCTCCTAAGAGTCTTGGGCTTAGGTCTTCTATTGAGATGCCCTTGTCATTATCAGCTCGCATTCATATGAAAAAAATGAGTCAGCTATCTTATGGAAATCATATGTAGGGTCATGCTGCTCCTGCACATGCGCCGGTGAAGAGTAGGAAATGTATGACTTAAAATCGTGATGACAAGGTGATTCTGGATATTACTATTCTGCAAACTCATTAAAAAAATCTTGACTTGTCTTCTTTTGGCTCCCACTAGAATGTTGCATCATGGTTAAATCATGTAAATTTTCCTCCACTAGTTTGTGCACTAGTAGAAGAGCCGCCACCTCCTCCACTCATTCCTCCACTTGGCTGTGTGGTTGGCACGAACCCCTACTCATTATTATCTGAGGAGTGCGATGGTGACTACGTACTGTCTGTTGGACTCATATGACTTCACCTGATATCTAACATTCTTTTTTTGACTTCTTTTATTATATCATGTGATGAACTCCCAAGTCTCATCCTTTTTTTCAACGGTGCAAATTGTTTAATTTTTCTTGCTTTTGTTTTTGTCTTTTGCTTCGTTGAATTGGGATTTGGTTGTGTAGCTAGGAATGGGGATCGGGGTGAGGGTGGGGCTAAAGCTTTCTTCGGGGCTGGAGCTGTAGCTAAGGCTCTAAGGCAGAAGATAAAGATCGCGGGATCGGAATCAGAGTCGGGATCGATGTGTATTGATCTAATCTAGATCAAATCTGATCAGTCCAATTCCGACCAATCCATTGGAACAAAACTGATCCAGAATCGGTAAGTAAAAATCGATCCTGATTCCATTATGATCTGATCACGATTGATTCAACCAGAATAGCAAAAAAAGAAAGAACCGTTCTGATTCTGATTCTGATCTGATCCCGATCTAATCTTGACTAATCTGGCCGATCCTCGCTGATTCTAGCTAATTATATTGGAACTTTTTTCTGGATCGATCCTTTGGCAGATCCGATTCATGAATTGGCTGATCCCGATCCGGATCATCTGATTCTACAATCTATGGCAGAAGATGAGACTAGCAGTGGTTAAGGAGTACTAGTAACTTCCTCTTCCATACCCTCAACCTCAACATCATTTAGTTCTTCTTTTGCCCATACATGGTCCTCATGATTAAATTCAGGTGGCTCATCTCTGGTTGCCTTCTCTTCCATCAAAGCAGCAAGTGGAGTGCTCCTTTTGAAAAATGTAATCAATGTCAACCTTCTCAGGCAGTTCCTGTGTTGTCTCTTTTCGTACACTCCACTTGCAAACCGTGCAAATCTCTCCTTTGACAATTTTTGGCAATCTTTAATACTCTTTATGCATAGTCTCATGTTATAATGGCAAAAAAGTAGCTTCTCCCGCCTATTAAATGTTAGCATGTTCCTCCTTTTGGTGTGTAAGAGGTTGATTATATTTCAATTCCTCTTACAATGGGAGGAATTGGTTTTCTGGCTCAAAATCTTTATGGCAACATATGCAAGTGGATTCTAACCATTTCTTGGGTTCACTTGAACCCACCACTCAGTTGAAAGTGATTAGTCTTTAAGATGAGGACTTGAGGACTTGCATAAAATATTAATATGAAATTTCATATTATTATTAAACATATCAGGAGAAACTTTGTCAAAAGAATATCTTATATCTAAATCCGAGTACACTCTAACTTTCATCTCGTAGTGTTGCATCTAACAATTGATAAATATGAAAAGATTAAAGTTCTTAAATAAATATTAAAAATATTTACAGATAATTAAGAATCATTTATCTCCAACTTAGCTTTTATTCTATCCTGCTGAGATCTGGTCATACGTTGTATCACTGATAGAGTACCTCGCAAGACTTCAGTGTCATTGGGCACTTGTCCTTTATATTGGATTCAGGGGTTTAAAAAATATTCTGCAATCATGCAATCAAATGTTAATATCGCATATAATACTTAAATTAAAATACAATAGGCACAAACACATTAAAATATATGTTGCATGTACATCATGATGCAATGTCCTATCCCATCTCACGTCAATTATTTTCCACTATTTTTTGAAATCCTTAGGATTCTTTTCTTTAATCTTGAGTTTCACATGGTCTATTGCATAATAAAGAGTCCCCATCTAGTTCTGTCATCTAAGTCAACTAACATCAAGACAACTATAAGTGGCTTAATAATTGTCAAGAAATCCCTTGTCCGTTATTAAATTCTCCATCTTGCACAGAATTTTCAATTAATCCTCTTTGTTGTGTAGGTTATCAACTATGTAATTGTAATAAGCTTCGGCATTTACAATTCTAACCAGTTCATGTCTATGCCTATGCAAACTCTCCAAAGTAATAAAATTTGTAGCAAATCTTTTAGGTCTAAGCTTGATCAGATTATGCCCTTTAGTATGCTCCCTCATGACATACAATAAACAAGGGTGTGTGAATAAATAAAAGATGTGATCACTTGAGCTTGCTTGACTAGTGTAAATATTGAAGCCTCCTTGCCTATGTCCTCCAACATGAGATCAATGGGTGTACTACACATAGTACCCATAGTACCCAGAAGAAATGATGTTTTTTCTCCATCAATTTCTTCCTTGTTGCCTTGTATGATGGTTCATTGTTAGTCACAAATTGAACAATATTTTCTTCCCCAATCTTCTTTACAACAATATCCATCATGGAAAAGATATATCGGCATTCTTGATATGATCCGAAGCATCAATTGATTTTAAAAAAGTTGTACCCTCTAAACCATAAATAAAAAAAGTTGATCATGCTTCTCTAAGTGATGCTTGTCCACCCATGACACATAACTGTGCAATCTCTCTCTCTCCACCAATTTGAAATTGTCTATCCATGTCTTCAGTTTCTCCACCTCCTACTCTAGGCCTATAACATAAAAATATCTACTACTTGGGACTTGTAATCCCGATTCGGCTTAAGCGATGACATTAACTATAATATGAAAGTATGGACTAGTGGATGTGTGTTGGGTTACCTGCATTCAAATAGATAAAAAATATTATTACCTTCACCCCTAATTATTTATTGTAAAATAAAGTTGAGAATAAATTGAATTATTTAAGATTTATAATTGTATGCAAAAATTATTTCACCGTATGTCCCACTGCTCTCTTTGCATCTCTGTTCTTATTGCCTTCACCTCTTTCATTGCTTACCGAATAGTTTTCTGTGAGGCACTCTGTTTCCTAAACAAATATTCATCTCCTCCTACTATTGTCGGGGCCGAGTGTGTCTACTCAGATCTACGATATAGGCCCTCTTTTGCTTCTACTATCATACCCACACCCTCACTGGGTGTTGGTCATGTCGAATGTGATTGACAAAAATATGCATCAACTCTAAACCCTCCGAGTCCCCTACTCTCCTTGCCCTCCTTTTGTGCATGCTTGCTTGCATGCTGTTGGTATCATTTTTTTTTCGCTTAGCTTGCTTGATACATATTTCAGCAATGCCAAAGTCGGCACGAAAAATCTGATCCAGATTCGGAAAATTCAAGAATAGATGATGTAAACAGGCTCTGGAAATGCCTTGGCATGGCTTTACATGCTACAAATGGCCAATATAATGTGCTTATTGCATAGCCCCGATCGAGAACGGTGCCCAAAACATGGAAAACGGACACCGGAAGGTCGAAATGACCATTTTTCCCCCGACACTTTGGGACAAGTTGGGACTCTAACATGGAATTCCAACTTTACCATATTGTAAATGTTGGATAGAGCTAGGCAACGCTCGAAACGGATCGAAAATCTGACTACCGGATGAAGAGATATGCATGAAAGATCAAATCTGGACGAAAAGTCGTATGCCGTCGCATCATGGGCATAATGGTCCGATCAACTCCCGGATCGACCCATAGGTTGGAAATATCAATTTTCATGACCCAAAACATTGATCTCATGAATATTAATGCATGAAAAATAAATTTGGCTAATGGGAGGAGGTAATTTCATTGAATTACAGTTTCCGACATTATCGACGACCTATATCGCACTGATCAGAGAAATCGGTAAAATCAGAGATCCTGGGCAATTTGGGAGATGTCAACCACACATTTGGATGGATCATAAGATCAATGGTCATCAATGATTGTCCCATATTTTATGATTTAATTTTGGCTGTGTTTAATCAATTTTCGGCCGAAATTAATGATAGCTGTCGGATCGGGAGTCTTTTAGATGAACGGTCTAGATTGTATCACTCTCTCTCTCTTTCCTCCACTTGGCTGGCCGAACTCCTCCCCATCTGCCATGCGCACAATCCCCTACAAGTTAGGGAGTTGGTCGAACTCCCCATCTGATGGCATGGCTAGCAACTTTGGCTTATCTCCCTCAACCACCTCAACAAGCTCAACTACCCCCATAGTTTATCCTTATCCTTCTCAACAACCCATGGCCTATCCCCATTTGATGGCTGGCCGAACCAGCCTTCTCACTCCCTTGTGCGTTCGATCCCCTAGAATATAGGGGCTAGCCGAACCAGCCTTCCCACTCCCTTGTGCGTTCAATCTCCTAGAAGATAGGGGCTGGCCGAACATCCTTCTCTCCCTCTCTTTCTAGTTGGCGCTCAACCTCAACAACCTCAGTCATCTTGCCTTACTACACCCAACAACTTCAACCATCTTGCCTTAATCCACTAAACAACCTCAATAGTCCTAGCCTTATCCCCATCTGCAGATGGCGCCCCTCAGCCTCTATATAAACCCCCTGCTGCCATGTGCGCTAGACAAGCTGATGACCCTGTGGAAGCCTTGCCTCTCTTCCCTCTACCCTGCTTCAAGACATCTTCTACTTTCTTGGACGTCTTCGGTAGCAAGTCAGCAACCTCTCCATCCCATTTGTGGTGCTCCAAGTGAAGAAAAAGAAGGAGAAATCTTCTCCCTCTTGCATGTGTGCTAGCAGCAGCCCATCTGGGATACATCAACTACAACAGCAAGTGCTCCATCTGGGTGCGCCAATTCCTGCCCCATGCATAGCAAGAAAAGAAGAAGGAGAAGAAGAAAAGAGAAACAACCATTTTCTCTTTCAATCTCCAACAAGAATCGTGCCAAAAAGGTGAGGGAAGATGTAGCACTTTCTAGTTCTCTTCTTCCCCTCTTCTTTCTCTTCCCCTTGACCTCCTCCTTGGCCATTCAAATGTTCCAAAACAACCTAGCCCATAGGTGGCCTGTAAACAGCCCATTTGGCATCCCCAAGCGACCCCATGCTGTCACCTAACACCATGCCTCTTGTTTCCATCTCTCTAGCAGCCAATTAGGCTCCTGAACATGCTCCTAATCAGGCTATGTTCGACCATCTTTGCTGTCCAAGTGGACAATCTTCAGAAAAACACCCAAATCAGGCCCCTCTGCTGGCCTTGAAATCAGGCCCCTCTGATGGCTTGGAAACCAGCACCTACTTAGCCCCTCTAATGGCCATCTAAACAGCACCCCAAACAAATCAAACATCCTCTTTGATGTGTGGGAGGAGGGGTGACAGCCCGGGCCTCTTGGAGTCCGCCAGACGGGCCAAGAGTTAAGCCAGGTGGTCCTGATTTCTACATGTCAAAATGCCCTGTGCTACCCCTAAATCAAACCCCATGTGTCTTGTTCTCTTTCCCCTTAGAGTATAAAGTGAAGGTCGATGCTTTGAGACTCTTGGAATCCGCCGGACGGGCTGAGACTACTCGGGCGGGCCTTCAATTTTCATGCCCTTTGTGCATTCCTAAACCAGTCCTAGTTCACACCTAAACCTACCCCTTGTGTAGTCCTACTAAAAGCCCACCTAAACAGCACCTTAGCAAGGCTCACCTACCTTGCTGCTACAGCAGGATGTCAAGGTGAAAAAATGGAGTGCAAATCAGGCCAACTGGGCCATGGAGGTGCAAATCAGGCCCATTCGGTCATGAAGCTCAAAACAGGCCGCCAGGGCCCATGAAGCTCAAGATTGGGCCAACTTGGCCGACATGATATGAAACCGGCCTTCTCAGGCCATGAGATATGAAGATCAGCCCATTGTGCTGATGAAACTGGCCTATTGAGCCTTGGACATTAAAAATCACATTTTAATATATCTGAGGACGAGATGCCAAATTAAATAAGGAGTTAGCACCACCACGTGGGCGCTCCACGTTGGGCAGCTAGCCCGGACACGTATCCGGTATGTTGACCCGGACGTAGGCGCGGGCCGGCTCCCGTTGCAGACGATGTTTTCCACTACTTGGAAAGTCAAAAGACTATGCCATGTAGGACGTGTATAAATTTCACACCAATCGGAAAATAAGGCAGCATGCTACCAAAATTTTCCCGGTCAAGTGGGATTTTACACCAAGGGAAGGACTTTGACACTTTGACAAGTATTATTCATGGCATATGAATTGTCACATCTGATGTACACCAACATGAACACGAATATTTAATAAACATTTCAAGTGCCAAGTTGATTGCATGTGACTGGGCATCGACACCAGCCCGACAGACCGGATATGATGCAAACCGAATAAGAGTTAACAAAATCTGAAGTTAACTTAATTAAATCTGAAAATACATTCAAACTAACCTTAAAACATGCTTAAAATAAATCGTTAAAGCTTTAACATTCAACAAAAATCAGATTTAATACAATCTGGAAAAATTGATTCAATACACTTAATCCATTGGAATTCAAATGCTTAAACAAGTGTACATCAAATAATTTACAATTAACTAAATAAAGCATATTTAAAAAATATTAAAGCATCTAAAACACATCTTAAAACATGTAAATCAGATTCATTAACAATATGAAGTTCAAGTTTAATCAATTTGGACCAAACTTCAAAACATCTGAAACATTTTGAACACACCCGAATTGGTACTAAAACATCAACCAATATAAGAAAATCACATGGAAATGACTCAACACATGTCAACTAAACTTAAACAAGTCAAGTTGATCAACACATCTAAAATTCAAAACACAAACAAAAATAAAATAAATTTCAACCAATTGAAGTAAAACAAACTAAACAATTCAAACAAGCTCAAAACAAATAACATTCAAATCTAAATCAAATTGAAATATGAAATTAACATTTCAAACCACATCAAAATCAACATAAGTCAACTCCAAACCAAATCTAATCAAACTTGTTTGCATCTCATCGGGCCTGAAAGGGCAGGGCCCTTTGTGCTCTTTATACGTTGTGGATGTGCACGCTCTCGTCAAACACGATCGGTATGGCAGTTAATCAAGGGTGTTCGAGTGTTTGCTCGATGTAAATGAACATCGGATATTTCGCACCATCCGATTGAGAGAGGTCAAAAAATATTTTCACAGAACCTGAACTTCGGTTCTATACTCTTCTAATATCACCTGGACTATCTAGTATTTTTATGGTTTATCACCTATTTTGTTAGAAAATTCGGATGTCGATATTTCAAAACATATAAAAACAAGAAATCTTTTCAAAGAATCAAAAAGATTCCCGAGGTTCCCACACATGCCTAGCCTTTCATAGTTCAGAGTCGGGTTGAGCCTCAAGCTTAGCTGTTGCCTTCCATTTCCTTTTAGAGGTTGGCACCTCTTCCTTCCTCCTCCCTAGAAATTTATCATGCAAATCCTTCTTTTGATCGATCCTAATCTCCCTTTGTGAGGTTCTGCTCATGAGGTAGCCTCTAATGTCTTCATTCATCTCCTTGGGCACCTTATCACGTCTTTAACACTACCGTCAACCTTGACAATGTGTGTTTTGGTCGATACACTCTATTTATCTCCTTCCCCTATCATTTGCACTTTACCTTTTTCTTGTCCATATCCACCATATGTCCATGCTCCCACCTAATATTACGCGCAGGCACAGCTGCTGTAGGAACATAGCCTGTGCCATGGTCATTCATTAGTTATTACTATAAATAAAGAAAATTCAATTAAAAAAATTAAACAACCAGGCTAAGGAATGAAATAATTAAATTAAATTGGAATACGAACTGTTTGGGGAGTGGCCGAGAAGAGAACAACCCCCTTAAAGGGGCTGTTCGGCTATTTAGGGAGTCGACAGAAACCGAACAACTCCTTGAGGGGCAGATCGGGATGTTTAGGGAGTTGACAAAAACTGAACAGCCCCCTAAGGAGCTATTTGGCAGTTTAGGAAACTAAACAACCCGACCTTACGACAAAGTGAACAGGGGGGGCCAGGATGGGGGTAGGGAATATTAAACACATTTTTATAGGGTTTCGAGAGAAGAAAACTCAAAGACTTGAAACGTTGGATCGTTGAAGAAGAATAGCTGCCGAATACACCACATGACGTTGGAATCACCGCTGGAATAGTTGTTGAAAAAGCTGGATCGATAAGATCTTTAGGATCACCCACGTAATTGTTGGATCGCCCGTAGATTCGTTGGATTGCCGCCAAAATTGCCTGTATAGCCCATAGATTTGCCTGGATTACCACCAAAATTGCTCAGATCCAGCCGCGATCGCTTGATGACCACTAAAATTGTCGAAAATCAGGAGCCCTAGGTGTGAATCGGCCATTTGGGGCCGGTATCAACCTTAAACGACCCATATCGGATCAATGTCGGGTCTAGATCTAGCCCAATATCGATATGCTATCGGGACTTAAGTTGTCATGACGAAATCGGTCTGATCGACTGATTCATGGTCAGAATCGGTTGAATTGAAGTGATCTAGGCCGATTCGACTGATTCTGACTGATGCCTCCGAAATTATTTCTAGAATTGTTCCTTCCACCTGGAATTGTATCAAGACTGACTAATCCGATCTAGGAATGGGCCGATTCAGATCCGATCTGGCAGATTTTGTAATCAGTGGGACAAACAAGTGGTGGGAAAGAGTGTGGTGTTACTTGTCTGTGATAGAATCCCTGATACATGCGCTGAGACTAGTGGATTTAAATGTCAAAAACTAGATAGGGTATTTATGTTATACAATGGACAAGCTAAGTTGAAAATTAAAGAGAAATATTTAAAGAGTTATAAGAAATGGTAAAAAATAATTGTTAATAGATGGGATAAGACATTCCTCCACGACATACATGCTACAGGGATTTATTTTTTGTATTATATTTCATACATTTGACGTTAGTGTATTTGAAAAATGTCATCAGTGATTGTCTTCCCTTATTTCAAGATATTTCTTGAACGCGATAATACAATATGATGGGTAAATATCCAATGACTCAAAGGTTGTCTGTGGCACATTGTCAGTGATACAACTTTTAACTAGGACTCTACATG
This sequence comes from Cryptocoryne crispatula var. balansae, assembly GCA_036172225.1. Lineage (NCBI taxonomy): Eukaryota > Viridiplantae > Streptophyta > Magnoliopsida > Alismatales > Araceae > Cryptocoryne > Cryptocoryne crispatula. The sequence goes on from CM069922.1 coordinate 28,647,309, forward strand.
ACAATACAGAAGTTGAACTTGAAGTGAGTGATTACTTACTGACATATGAGTAATTGAGTTTTGAAGACTAATGCCATTAATGTATATTTCATATTATATTTCAAATGACGTCATAAAACATAGAATTTGAGTTTATGGAGATCCTGATCTACGATATTCATATGACAATATTTCTCTTGGTATGTTATTAAACATTTGAGTTATGTTAACTGTTTTTTAATGTTATCACACACTAATAATGTGTTTGGTTTTGCTTTTTTTTTTTTTCTCTTTTTAGTCTATATTTTAAAACCAAAAGAGATAAGGTGTTTGGTTACTTTTATTAAGTTCTTCCTCTTTTTTAGGAGTGAAAGTAAGTGCGTTAGTAACTTATCTTAAAAAAAACAAGATGAACCTTGTTTTGTTTATGAGAGAGACGTCACATGGCAATCTCTCTCTCTCTCTCTCACGTCGCAACGTGCTCGCACGACTATCGTAGAGTCTCTCATCCTCTCGCTCTCACCTGCCTCTCTCCCTCTCTCTCATGCGGTGGTCAATCGAGCATCTTCTTTCTTGCTTCTCACCCGTGGCGGCTGGGACTTCCTCTCCCTCTCGCTCTCGCAGTGGTTGATCGAGCATCTTCTCTGCCTCTCGCTTGTGGTGGTCGGGGCTTCCTCTCCCTCCCCCTTTTGTGGCGACTGAGCGAGCATCTTCTGCCCTACCTCTCGCACGTGGCAGCCAGGGCTTCCTCTCCCACTCACTCTGATGTCCACGCGCCGATGCTTTTATCAGTACCTGAACGTATCCAGTTTCTTCTGCTGGCCAATGATTCTTCTGATCAGAAATTAAGAGGGCTAAGAAGTCGTTAATTGGAGGGTGCAGTGAGGAGTGAATACTTTTAGTTACCAAGAGGCAGGGAAGAACTTGAACGTTCATCAAAGCACTAGTTGATCGTACAAAGTAAAATTGTTGCCAAACATTGTTATATTGTTTTTGAAAATTGGGACACTTTTGCTAAACACACCAGAGTTGTGTTTCTATAATTTTAAAATTAAAACTGAGACAAAAAGTGATCTTGATTTGAAAATAAGATTGTGTGAATATTAAAAGAATAACTAAACACTCTATAATACTTGTAAAATCTTGAGGTTGTCTTGAGGTGTTTTGCCAAAATCTCACGAGACGTAAGTCTTAAAACTTATTGAGGTGTAAACCTCAATTTAAGAAAAAAATATAATCTATGAATGTATAAATAAAAATAACTAATTATGCAAATCTTGAACTATAAGTCTCGTAATTTATTGAAACATTGAGCACCAATTTTATCAAATATATATAATTTATGAATATTTAAATAAATAATCATACAACTATCTACAAAACTAGTATAAAAATATAATTAATTATTAATTATTTAAACTTCTATGTTATACGAATAAAAAGTTCGATTAATATTTCAGAATATAAAGCATGTAAAACTTTACTTCAATAATATTTAAATCTAAGTAAGGCATTCAATAGATGTAATTTTTTATACTTGTTTTTATATAAATATTGCAATCAAATAAATTCTATAAAATTTTAAAAAATACATAAAAAACAAAGTCATTGTATATTCTTAAGAAAGAAAAAGTGTTATAAAAGTTTGTGTCGGAAAGATGAAATATTGTCGCTCTGTATATATAAACGACTCAGTTATTTTTTTCACTTTTTATTAAAACACCTTCAACTTTGAGGCTAATGGCTTTCTGCAGGTGAGGTGTAAGTCTTACATAAAGAAAAGTGTAAGTCTCATATTTTGGGAACTGGGCATAAGTCTCACCAAGGTGGTGAAGAGCCATGTCTTGAGGTGTCAATGCTTCAAGGCATAGATTTTTTAAACAATGTTACATGTTGAGTTTACTATCTATCTTTTTAGCAGTTGAGTGGTGGATTCAAGTTTCTAATAGAAGTGGATGGAATCTACTCACCACCATTGTTGTACGAGTGTTGATTCAAAGCACTATTTTATCTCAGTGTGAGAGAAAATAGAACACTTTCAGCCTGATACACACTAAAAAAAGGAATAGGCTGAAAAGTGAGAGATTATACAAACTAGTGTTTTGCCATTACAACATGTTGATAAGAATGAAGAACATTAAGGATCAAAAAAAAAAATTCGATGAAAGATTTTCAAGATTTGTTAGTGGTTCTTATGAGTAGAGACACAATGTAGATGGTCAAGGCATCGCGGGGGGATGCTGACTTAGAATATCTCTTTCAAGAAAAATATCCACCTTCAGCGTGGATGGAGGATAAGGATGCCTTTCCAACTCTATAGTTTGACTCCACTGATTGAATATGGGCTGAAAGAGAGCTTGATAGTGTAGTAGGTGAGGATGAAGATGAATAAATGCAATAACATGATGATACTCAAGTTCCTTGCACAACACCAGTCTAGCAGGACCCACCTTACATTACAACTCTAGAGGTAGCTCTAGTGCCTTCAATCACAACTTTAGATCCTTTTATTGTCTAGAAAAGTACATAGAGGAAAGAAAGATTTGGAGGATTCAAATCCTTGAAGGTGTACCAATGCAGTAATGGATAGGGTATGCAAGAAGAGGAAACAGGGAAAAAGAGAAAACTAGCCACTAGTCAAAGACCTGAGTCCCAATGACACTACCTAGACATTTTTCTCAGATGATGAGGAGGAAGAGTTCATTTCATCAATACAAAAACAAAATCAATGTGGTTTAGGTGGAGGTGGGGGAGAAGGAGAAGGTGGTTTAGGATCTAGTAGCACTCACATGAGTGAAGTAGTGCTTGATGATTTAGGTCAACGCTAACATTCAAGTGGAAGAAGTTAACATTGGAATTAAATGTGTTTCTTTGATGAGCACGCGGAGGCACAATATTTGAAGACTTTGAGTCATGTTATCCATCCTCACCTCCACCTTCAGCATCAGGCAACGTATATGATTTTAGTCAGATGGTCGAGTCATTATTTTTATATGGGTACAAACTTATCATGATTGACCAATCTCAGTGGAGCATTCAAGAAAATTAGGATGATGAAAACTGTGAGGGCCAGTACCACAAATGGTGGTGACAGGAAGGAATAATTTTTTTTCATATGAATTGTACATTTTTTAATATCTATTGGAATTCATATTGGTGATGTTTTATATCAACATGTTGTAAGTTGTAATGTGTCATAGAGAGTGATAGTTACATGAATGCATGTTACATGTTATTTTTAATTTTTTTATATTTTTTCAAAGTGCTCTTGTATTTTATTGGGATTTATCATGATTATTTTTTTGAAAATAAAAATAATAAACAAATATTGAGTTGGACCAATTTTGGATCGGTAATTCTTTTAAAGAATCAATTTGGATCAATCCGATTCAATCCGATCGAATTAGATCAGACTTGACCGATCCAATGACCAATTCCGATCCATTTTTGTAGGTGCGAACCCCAACAGTTCAAGTTTAGGGATCACCAGATAGAATTGAAAGCTGATGATGATGTCGAGAGGTGCTGTGTGGGTTGACGAAGGAGAACCAGAGACATGCAGATGCAGAAAAGATAAAGGGAGGGGAATGGCATGGAGGCCTACTGGAGGAAAGGGGAATAATGCCTGAAACTGGCCTCCTATTGGGGGTGAATCAGAGCTGGCCGATGCCGGATATGAGGAAGGAGCACCTCCCAATAAAGGGGGTGGGGGAAATACCAGGCTCAACCCCCCTACGGAAGACACAAGCCAGCTGACGCCCTTCCAAAAATTCTGACTCTGTTTTTTTTTTCATTGACGTATGGGTCTCTTGTAACTACTACTAAAAAGGAACAAGTAAAAAACTATTCACAAATATGTCCTCTAAGAATCAAAAGTAAGGAAAATGACTTAAGGTATGTTTCAAATATTTACAAACAGGTTTATTACAAAATGACTCTAAAACTTCTAAACCGGTTCTCCATCAGAATAAGCATCACAGTTCGACAAGACAAGGTTCTACGGGAGTCAAAATTTAACATTAGCCTCCAAATGTCATTCTTCCTGAACGAAGTCTTGTAATAAACCACTGTCTGACCAATACGATTAGTACCTTCTTTCACACAACCATTAATGCACAAGCTGTTGTTATTATTCATTATGTTCTGAATAGTTTAGTATGAAAAACTGTGTTCTCATCACCTTTCTTATGCCACAACTCTTTAAACCTTTATTTCCATTTAATTTTCTCTTTTAAGATTTCATTCATTGTGCTCCTGTTTCAGTGACAAATTCCATGTTTTGAAGTTTATACAAACACTCTTTATCATAGTTGCTCAAACATTTCAACTTTAGCCATAAGTGGCTTTGTTTGTTACAGTTGACTGCCTTGCTGAAGATTTTGTTCACACTTTTAGCTGCTTACGCATATGGATAAATTTGTTTACAAAAAATTTAGTAGCAGAAGCGCCCACTGAAAACTCATTCCGCCAAATTTGAGCTTGGTCCTGAAACAAATATTCCCTGCCGGAATTTCTTGCTTTACCTTGTCAACTTGCGATGCTGGATATTGATAGGAAACTGGTTTGAGTTCGCCCTTGGTAGATGAATACTTCTGGAGCACAAAACTCCCCAGCCCATTGAGAAGAAACTAAAAAGCTATCAATTTTGAATTTGATAGAGAATTAGACCAGGTAAAATCAAGACTTATATCCACGATTTCCAAAAGGCCAAAATCATTAACTCAGTCATTAAGGAAGCCCATTTCAGCTGTCCATTAGCTAGGATAAACCTAAATTAGTGAATAACAGCAACTTCCCAGCGGTCCTTCCATAGAACAACAATGCCCCCTTTCCTGCCAACAGAGAGAGAAAGAGAAGCTGGATATCTTCCCAAGCTTTAGACACTCTCCATCATTGTTATTTGAAAAGTTACATTTAGTTTCTTAGTGGGTGTTGGCACTCAAAATTTCTATATGAAATATAAGCATATGTAAATAGGGAACGAAAATATTTAATTCCCTATGGCCTACCAATTAAGAAAGGCCTAAGGTCATATGCCCAAGACCGGCCAAGTATGGCATATGAAGAAATGAAGCCCCCTCCATATGATGAATATGCTCCCCTAAATCAGGACCTCCCGATGCAATCCACCATGTATATGGATGCAAAGCACATGGCATATGACCCAAGACTTGCTACCGATGGACACTTGGAAAGATGGGAGGGCCGGAGCCAGCCCTCAAGAGCCTGATTGGCTCCTGTTTGGAGGCCTCGGATATATGCATATATATATATATATATCCAGCTAGACACATACTTGATTTCTGATATGAGGACATGCTCACAACAAAGTTTTAAAGAAAGAGGGCCGGAAATCACAAGACAGAAATCAAGTTGGACAGACCCGGCCATAATCACCTAGGTGATATGCTATCAATAGAGGGCTCATAGCCAGATATATATAGAAGGACATGCTTATAATTGAGCACATGGCAGCCGAACAGACCCATCTTAGGGGTACCCAATTCAGCTGGGTTCTCAACTTCATATGTGTGTTTGTAGGACATGTGTCCTGTTTAGACAGGAAGGAGGAGAGGCCGGGGACAAGAGGCTAATATAGCTTCTGTTTGGAGCCCCGGAGAGGCATACTTACAGCTAGACATATGGCAGCCAATGGATCAACCAAGGGATCCAACTTAAGAAGACCCAATCCGGCACATTGAAGGGCCGGATCCCCAAGGTCATATAACACACCTTCTGCCCCCAACAGAAATTCAGACAGAAGCCATAGCCGGGTTCTATCTAAAATCCACACATGCTTATATAAGTAACAGGCTGGAGAGCAGCCATTTGGCCCGGAAATCGGGAGAAAGCCCAAGTCAATATGTTGAAGAGACGGGTCCTCACATGAATATTCAGATTGAGAAGCATACACTTCAACACAGCCGATCATATACATACAATTACGGGTCAAGCATAAAATAGAATAATTGGAGTCGGGGGTATACTGTCGACAGATGGCTTACAGCTAGACATAGAAAAAAGGGAGGGGCAATCAATAAACTTACTCAATGGGACTCAATTCAGCATGAGAAGAGGCCGGGTCCTCAAGGATATCCATATATGCATATACTTGAGAGATACAAGGGGTAATTAATGGAGACCCGACTGAAGATGATGCATGATAGAACCGGACTGAGTATATAAATCAGAGGGGTGGACATATAGGGACATCCCCACATAGCCGGCCACACATGGATATGCAAAATGCAAGCATAGTAAGAGGAATTGAGATACTGCCGACAGAAAGTGGAAACTAGTATATATATGATGCACCGGGGAAAGAAAGATTACCATACATGGGATTGAAGAGATAAGCACATAGGCTTTACTCACCCGGAGGTAGCTAAGAGGATGTCCACCTTCACAGTTAGCACCAAGAAGAAGGGAGGGCACTCAGAGCTCCAATTAGCCAGCCCGGTGGCTTCTCTTAGCAATGCCCAAGTTGCGGCGGGGTCTACTAGGAGAGGAAGGTGCGACAGAGCAAGGAAGAAGGCCAGCTATAAAGGAGCCCGCGGTTGGATAAATCTGTCTCCCGGTGGGAGACTTAACAGAAACAGCAAGAAAAAGGGAGAAAGGGTGATCCGCGGGGGAGAAAACAACATGAGCAATTCAAAACAGATCCGGGACCATCCAATGGACAGGATTGGTCAATCAATGGATCAATAGAAGGGTGGATCTCCCCGGCTCATTGAAATGACCCTACCGGATCCTTAATAGGATAATATCCATTGGATCCTTCATAGTGGGATATCCGGTAGATGACCATAAGCAAGGATGATTACCGGATGATAAATCCTCTTGGATCCTTAATGGGATTAATATCCATTAAGTGATTGATTGGATTAACATGTGATTAAGGGCCGGGATTGATCAATTATCAAGATTATTAAAGCAAAGATGCTCCCCGGTCCATTGAGATGATCAAATTGGATCCTTAATAGGATTAATATCCAATAAGAGATCAAAGGTCTTGATTGATTGGAAGAACACATAATCAAGGGCCGAGATGGACCAATTGACAAGTTTATTGGAGCATAAAAGCCCCCGGTCCACTGAGATGATTTTATTGGATCTCTAGTGGGATAATATCCACCGGATCTAGCCCTATTGGATATTTGATTAGAGGGATTAATTCCCTTCACGTGAGCTACAAGACTTAGCCCAATTAACCAAAGAATGATACATAATCTGCCTTCGTCAAGATCAAGGGAAAAGAAGCTCACGTGAAGCTATCAAATGGGATCCGAGGACATCTAACCAAGGGTCCAGATCCTCCATCAACCGCCAAGACTTGGTCAAGCCCCCACTCTCTCCACGTTCGAGGAGAAGTGGCCCCACTTTCCCCACGCATACACCGCACGTTTACGACCTATCTCCCGGGTGAACACCACCCATCCAAAGGGCCTATAAATGGCCCGGCCCCCGCACAGGGGAAGGGGGGGGGGGGGAGAAGAGAGGAGACAGGAAAAGAGTAGAAAGGGGAAAGAAGCTTCTGCAAGTTTTCTGCCAAAGAAGGTCATCCGAGCAAGTTCAAGGCAGGGAGGGTTTTTTGCAAGGGAATCCAGGACAGGTCTTGAAGGATTTAAGGTAAGGTATCATACCTATTGACCAAGCCGTCCCCTCCTTTAGATAATATGATCATTAGGAGCCCAATTCCCTTATCTACTTTCCTATATTAGTAGATGATCTCCTCAATTGAACCTGCAAATTCTCAGATATATATATATATATATATATATATATATACCAGGACCTTATAGACCCCCCCACTCCTCAAGCTTCTCGGGCATATTTGGGCCTAGTCCCGAAATGGGAGGAAGGCCATACTTGAACTGACCCCATGTTTGAGCCTATATTGCTCCCCGGATATCCTCCCATATATTTTCATAGACCTTTGAGACAGACCTGCCACTTCTCTCATTTTCCCTCATAACAGTCCCCTTCGGCCCGGAAATGATGATCAAGATCCCCCAAAGCTCAACTACGGCAGAGGTGGAGTAAGGCATGTGAGGATGAGGTTATACCCGGTCTATTCGGAACCCATATGATGGTCCAAATGCCCCCGGGTAGCCTTAGATAAAGTACAAGGCGGGGAAGAAGATGGCAAACCGGGCCTTGAAGAGATTATGATATCCGACCATGGAAAGGAATATATCACATGAAATTACCCTCCGGTTATAAAATCAGGAGGTCGCAGGTGCCAAGGGACTGATTTATGTTCATACAGGACATGAGTATAGCCCAATATTGAGCATGGTTCTATGAATATGCCCCGGGTAAGATCATATATATACATGGTCCTTCGGGTTTATCTTACAATGAAGAAGACCAAGTTCGGGACAGAATTCATGACAAGGAGCCTTGAATAAAGAGGCTATGGATATATGTACACCTCACCATATGAGGATGTGTAAATTGCCATATGGCATGATTAATATACATATGATGATGTTCATAGAAAGATAAACAAAAAATGCATACCTACACATTCCGGTCGTAGGAATCATGTGCTCATAACAGTCACTATGGATGCCTAATATTAGGCCAATTCCTAAACCATCTCACAAGACAGAAGAGGGTGAGAAGACCTCAATATGATGAAATTGGAGTTCAACTCCGCATTACATACCATATGAATTCAATTGAATGTATATGCCAATATGCATATGATGGTGATCGAGGACCATTGCTTATATATATCTATATTTATATATGAAGCCCTAATTGAGAAGGCCACTCCCGAACATGCATATAGTTTGACAAATATCCGGATTGGGCACTAACCTTTGGATTTCGTGCATATTCTAAACCCGAGTGAGTTGACTCTCGAAATTGATGAGAAATGGAGGATCGCATACGCAAAACTTAAGACTAAGAAATATTGATCTAAGTTAGGCCATAAGGTCAGCAATTATCCTCAAATAGCACTTTGGGGTGTCATATTTGAAAGCTCATATCTTTCAGACCCCGATTAGAATATAGGGAGGGATACAAGGAATTGTATTCAGGGCATTATAAGCCTTGGAATCTTAATAAGATTTGAGGGTCCTCACCCCGGAATCTTGCATTTTTAAAGGCCCTAATTCTGATCACATGAAGGGAAGGTGTCAAAGGGCTTTTAGATCTGAACATAATCAGATCATTGAGAGCTTGTGTAGGAGGCTTAGGTGAATATTCCATGATAGCCGAACTTGGGTGTCTCAGAAAATATGCAGATCTCAACCCATGGTTCAGTGCCGGATAATGACCAGTCTAAGGTCAATTTCAGCATCAGATTTGGGTCTGAACCCCAGTCATACCCAGGGCATCTTGGGCCTTGGAGTTCCAGCTTTGGCAATAGGGTTTGAGGATCCCTACCCCGGAAGATTATATCTCTGACCTTGACTCCCGGCCATAGGCCGCCTGGTTCATAAAGAGAAGATGTTCAACAGCCCCTAGATCTGAGCATAATCAGATCATAGAAGAGGCCAAAATAGGTATCCCATGCTATATGCGCATATGTATATACAGGATCCACATGGTAAACTTATAATCAAACTTATGGTTTATATAAGCTCAGGTCTGGGTATGAGATCATGAAGAAGCTCCAATACATAACTTGGTGCTTCGGAGATCTATATATATGTATACAATTTAGTCCTTTGAAGTTTTTGACTTTAAGTTTGATCTCGGTCCTGAACATAATCAAAGTTATTCCATAGACTATACAAATCCGACCGATTTTACTTTAGCCGAGATCATGGCTTGAATACGGGCATGTTTCGTAACGGAGCCCGACATATGGTTAGGTATAGAATCCCGAATTTTAGGACCCCATCCCGGAGGTTCATATTCCAGAAATCTCTAAGAAGGATTCCAACCATAGGTAGCATGGTCTTGCTTCCGGAATTTTAACTCTAAGTGTGGCCAGCCCGAGGGGTAGATGAGGATAAAATTTCGGTTGGTCTTGGATCTGAATATAAACAGGTCATAGACAGCTTGTGATGGAGGCTAAGACATGCCTTTTAGCCAATGTAAAGGGGTCTGATATGGCAGGGTTTTGGCCGATTTTGGGTAATATAAGAGATGGATATCTCACGCCGGGCTAGTCTCAACTTGAGACGAGGTTTCGATGCGTATATCCAATCGGCCTAAGGTCAGTATTGGCATATAAGTCATCTATTAATCCCCCTCATCACTACATAGCAACCCTTCATTGACCTATGTACAGGTCACCTATTGTCCCTTCTATCCGACCTATGTATGGGCCATCTATTCAGCCCTTGTCGACCTATATACAGGTCATTGGGTTCAGATATATCAACTCCACAGAATGGTCATGTATCTAGCCTTTAGTAATCCCATAATTGGTCATATTTTCTAGCCTATATTGCCCCATATACAGGTCACGTATTATCCGCCCTATTGACCCATATACAGGTTATATGTTCAGCTCCTATCAACCCATATCAGCCCCACACACAGGGTACATACCTGCTCCCTCATCATCCCATTTATAAACTACCTGACAGCCCCCCGTTTGACCCATATACAGGTCATCTTCCAGCCATATAGTGACTCTACAACCGGTTACCTATTCAATCCCTATCAGCCCATATACAGGACATTTTGTTTAGAGGCATATCAACCCCCATAGTTGGTTATGTGTCTAGCCTATATTTGCCCCATAACCGGTCATATGTTCACTCTCTACTGACCCATAAATAGGTCACCTTTTTAGCCATTTACCGACCCCATACATAGGTCATATCCCAGTCCCTTATTTACTTTATACATGATCCATACCTCAACTCATCGCCCGACCCCATACATATAAAGACTAGAAACTGTCTATAGTGAGAGTTATGTGGAAATCAGGATCGGAAGTCAAGGCACAGGTGTTTATTTCCAAGACTTTCAAATCCTAGATGTCTTTGAATGATTCCATTTGTTCAATAGACAATAACTTATAGAAAATCGATATAGATTTTGATCTGAATATGCTCGGATCTTGATTAGCCTCAATAATTCAACCTATGTCTTAATATAAGAAGTTAGGTTGAGAGACTAATCTATTGCAAGGTGTTGAAAAAATCTTTGCCCACACCCTCAAGCTTAGATATTAAGTTTTCGGCATTATCATTATGCTGTCGGATTTAAATATTAAATCTGCATTCCATTGCTTTCATGGGTTATAATCCCCAGACGCTGATATTTTGTGGATGAATGTTCTCTTTCGTATACGAGTTGCTACGACAGTTAATCAAGAGTGTCCGAGAGTCTCGGTGTAATTAACATCGGAAATTTGCAACTTCCGATGGAGAGAGGTCCAAAGACAAATTTTATGAACCCTAACCTCGACATATATATATTTTATATGCATACCATATATTTTGGCTAATATTTTTCTATGAAATACCATATATTTTCATAGCAGCCAGAGATAGGATAACGAAAGTTCATTTCCCAAGTAAACGGAAATCAAATGAATTTTCAAACCATGTCATACATAACCATATTCTCTTATATATATATTTTTATAATTTCTCCTCGAGGTTTCACAGTGGGCAAACACATCCATCTTCTGTAAAGCAACCAAACTTCTCAATGGGCTTTTTAGCTTTCCAAAATTCAGTTGGCAATGTTTAACATAGATAATGATAATCTTTTCCATCCTCCTTATCCTTTTTGAATCCAAAGTTCAATTTGTTGGAACCAACTCTTATTTGGTATGATTTCTGGGAGACCTTGGGGGCATCTGGCAAGCCAAAGTCTTGCCTTTGTTCTTTAACAAAACTCTTAACATTCCTTTCTTTCCCATTGAAGCTCAAACGAACCACTTCACTCATCCACAAGATTTTCACTTAGACAATTGAAAAAGTCCCTCACTAGGCCCTTGCAAAGTTTTTCCTTATGGAATTGACACACTGATGGGGATGATTTTGAGTCCTTTTTTAGGTATATTTTCTGTTTTGCTTTTATGTCTTTTAGGTAGTTTTAGTTGCTTTCATTTAGTTCCTGAAATAGATATATCTATAAATAGTTCTTTTGGTTGTCTTTGCTTCTAATTGGAGTCTCCTCTATATAAGAGGATGAGCTCCCATCAAAATACAATATAAAGTGAATTTTTTTGGTGCTTCTGCGTTGGTTCTCCCACACAAGGGCTTTGGCCCCTCTCTTTCTCTTCATCATCCCTGGTTCGGCCAAGGGCCTTCCTATCATTCCCCCCCTTTCTAGCAAGGTCACCATTCTTCCTTCTCTCTATCTACCCTCTGGTCTCCGTGCCATTCTTCCTTCCTTCCCCTTCACCAGTTCTTCTTCATCGATGACAACGACTGCTTCCTCAATCCGATGATCCCTGGATCCCGAACCAGCAATGTGATCATCGTCTTCCTCCTCAGCTAGCTTCAGCAACAGATCCTTCTGAGAAGCTCCTTGTCGTCTTCAAGATCTGATGGTGTCGAGTTTCTTCATATCTGATATCATCGGAGAGGTGGACAGAATCGGCGATCCCCGATCTGTCTTCCTCATCTCTTTGGCATCATCTTTCAATGAGCCTTCTTCCAATAGTTCTGACGGCAACACGATCCAGTGATTTCCCCTTCACCAGCGACTCATCCTCTTATGGATGACCTCTTTGGGTCTTCGTCCCGTGTGACGTCTAAGTTATATGTGAAATGTGCGGCTCCTCCGACAATGGTTATTGTGTGCTGTTCAGCCATCCAACTTCATCATGCAGCATCTTCAAGTGGCTTCATCAGTCCTCTCCATCTTTTCCGTCCTCACGAGATCAACGAAGACGTAGCGGGAAGACCTCACCTTCGACACTCCTTTGTTGTCTCACAACTCCCTCCGATTGATGCCTTCACTCACGAGGATGTGGCAAGATGATGCCATGTCGTGATCGGAACCCATGACAAATCAGTGGCCACGTTCCCTTCCATCTGTCGCACGAACGAGCCCGCCTGCGAGCCGTCTTCCGGTCGCCACATTTTCCCACCTCTTGACGGTCGCCAGATCGCCACGACACCCTGCAAGCAGCTGGTAGATAGGTTCGACTGAAATAAAACAGTTTTTTAGGCATTTTAATTAGTTTTTGGCATGTTAATTTTATTTTAGCATTTTAGAGTCGATTTAGCTGATTCTGTCCTGCATCACACACCCTGAGGACTTATACACTAAAGATCAATAGAAGCGAATGCCTCCACCATAACTCAACAAGGGGCATGTTCTGCACCATTACAACTTGGAAACGCCTTTGCAGCAACATGGTCCATTGATTGTTTGGACCCAACCAAGGCAGCCCTTGTAGCTGGCTGAGTAGGACTTGTGACCATTGTGGTGTCAACATTGACCACTAGAGCATGACTAAAGTTGCTGGGCACTTTGTTACACCCCAGATTGAGAATGTGTTGAGAGATTAAATCTGTGAACTATTAACAACACCAATTAATCATTTTTTGGATATTGATTTAAAAGAATTCCAAAGTTAAGCCTCGAGCATGCTTTGCTAGGAGTAAACTGAAGATGAGTGACCTCTTAAGAAGGCTATTAATTTACATAGTTGGGCTAGTTGGCTGATTTAATCATTATATATGGTATCGGAGTATGACCTAGCTGGAAGGTCTGTTGTTACTTACTTGGGTGTGTGCTTTGTGATGAGTGTGTTTTTTACGAGGACAACAAATCTTTAAGAAGGTAGATTGTAACACTCCAGTTTGAGAATATGTTAAGAGATTAAATCTTTAGACTACCAACAATACCAATTAATTATTTTTTAGGGGTTGAGTTGAAAGAACTCTAAAGTTAAACTTGTTGTGTTGGGAGTAGTCCGAGGATGGGTAATCTTCTAGGAAGACTACTAAGTTGCATAGTTGTTGGACCAATCAACTAATTTAATCATTGCATTGTAGGAACAAGCAACCAAACTGAGCTTGTTTGATTCCACCAGTAAGAGATCTCCACGACCCCCGTTTAAGAGTAGAAAGCCAACCAGAGCTCCGTAGGCTGGTTGGTGCTTTAAGGTAAATGGATCCTCGTCAAAGCAGGTCCCAAACATACCTGAAGATGAACCACCATCCTCATCCAACATCTTCGATAGCATACCCACCTCGGCCTGCGCCTTGCCCTCTTTAGTCGGCCCTGAGGCAACTGGCCTTGCCGAAGTGGCATTGACAGCGATGCAAGAGCTCCTGGAAACATGATTAGCAACCAACGGATTTGAATTTCCCTTAGGGGAACATACTCTTTTTTCTCCGAAACCAACAAGACTGCATTGGTACACAATCGGATGGTAACCCAGATCTTGGTTCCATCCAGGACAGATGCCAGCTTCACAACCTCCTGCAATGGCTTCATCAGGCCCGCTAAGACCGAGAGCTCCCTCACAGACAGCTAGAGTAGGGAGTTCTTACTGACATGGATAACCCTCTCCACCAGCTTGATGACGGCCGACATAGCTTGTACCAACCAAGCTTATGTCGGCAGTACAAATATAGCTACCCAACACCACATTGGAAAAACTTCCTCAACTTCCAAGACCGGTGACCACATCTTAAAAAAGGATTTTACTCTGTCATCATTGAAGAATGATTTGCTGACAACTGTCGCCAGTTACGAGGAACCAGAGTTGTTTCTAACAAGCAGAGCACCAAAGGGAGGTTTCTTGTTTCACCATGAACCTAACTTTGGCCACCTGTTCTCCAACAACTTTCTCAGATTGAGTTCTATCTCCCCTGGAACAAAGGAGCCCTTGGCCTCAACGACAGAACAACCAGCCAACTAGGCTTTCTTGGCACAAGTACCGATAACTCAGGGATTGCCACCTCACAGCCTAGGTCCCCAGCATTGGAAGGCTGTGTAGGGGACAAAGGCCTGGTGACCAGACCCCAATGAGTCAGAGCATAATTGAGACCCTGCTCTCGCAGGGGATAACAGAAGCCTCTATGGTTAACACCCCCAGATGATCTGCACTGCCAACCATCTCTACACTCTACAGCCCAGTGACCCTTACCATGACAGTGACCACACATGCCACTTTATATGAACCATGGCTTTGCCCGCCATTGGGATGAGTGGCCGGATCACCTTTCTTGCAGCCTACTAGACTCAACCATCGCTCGATCATAGCTCCTCTGGTGAGCCCCCGGAAGAACTCCAGCCAAAGCAGCCTTCCCCTCACTGTGGCTCTGGCTTACCATCCCAATCAAACATTGCAGGGTAGAACATCTTTTCTTTTCCATGTAAGGAAAGACATCTTCTTTCTTGAGACTGTAGTCCACCCATCATCTTCAGCAGCTGCCATATGATTGGAGAAACATCGAAGCACACTGCCGTGACCACCCAGATTGCTTTCTGCCACAAATGCCAAATCAACCCCTCCATGGTCTCTAGAGCGTTTCTCACCTTTCATCCTCTTGCTCCATGTAACAGGGAATTCTACAACTTAAAGTATGGATCCCCCAGTTTTTGGGTCTCACGTGTTTTTGGCTTGTGGGTTTGAATAGGAACCCGAACCTTTTCTCTTCCCCACCCAGATGTAGGTGGCTGGCAGCAGCAGCACCTCGGTCTTCATTGGTATCAATCCCCATAGAATCAGGGTCAGATCAGTTCAGAATCCGCTGATCTGACTGAGTTTAGCCCATTCCTGGCAGCAGTTTCTTCTAGGATTGGGCTGCCTCTTCCCCCTGATTCAGTTGACAGGTGCCATTCCTCATCCGGATTGGCCTTTCCTGCAAGCCATGGATCCAGCTGACTCTCACCCTGGACGGGAATGAAGACTGAATTGGCTGATGCAAGTAATAGCGCTGAGTTTGGTCTTGGGCAGAGTCCAAATCAAGTTGATTCCTTTCTTCCCCAAAACACCACAAAATGATCAGTGGGGGGTTTATACAACCAACAAAGGCATGACTGAATTTGGGGACTAGATTGACTAGTGCCAATTCTGATCCTATCCAGATCAGATCGCCAGAATTGACCAATTCATAGGGAGAAAAGCTGATCTGAAGTTGGCCCGGATCAGGCTCTTCAATCAACAGAAAAAATAAAAAGGCAAAAAAATAGGCAGATAGAATCCTTAAGGTATTTCACTGCTGCCAGTGTCTTTCCTGCCCTATCGAACCCGATAGGAGCTGGTGGCAGCCAATTCATTCCTGTTCAGACTGATTTGCCCTGATTCTATGGGATTTTTTGTGTTGAATTGGAGTTATCCCCTTAAATCATATTGGCTTATGCTGATCCCAATCCGGAATTGGTTGATTCTGATCCGAATCACTGCCTTCCATGATTAAAATAGGAGATGGAATTTCTGATGTCAGCTTCAATTGTAATTAGAGATTCTCAGGGAATGACAAAATCCCCCTGAAATCTGCTCAAGAATATGACCTTCAGGAGCTGATTCTAAAACTTCGTATCCAAAAGAGAACCCCAGTCCCAGAATAGTGCACAATGATCCACACCATGTCTTCTAGCCAATTCCAATTCTTCTGAAAGTAGCCATCTAAAAAAGAATATCCTTACTGGGCTTGCAATTATTGTAAAGCTCATTCATTTCTGGATCTGCTAGATAGACTGTGTTTGTGCTGACAACTTGCTGTCCTGTTTGGCTGCCTCATGCAAGCTTCCTCTGACGCCAAGATGAAAACGTCATGCAGATCTGTCATGTTGCCCCAAATCACCTGCAAGATCCTGGAAATAACTGTCCATGTAGTTTGAAGGACAGTACATTGCAAGAGAACATGATTTTGGCTCCCGGTTGAAGATACAGCAGAATCTACACCTCTTTCTGTGATCTTCCCGAATCCAGCCCAGTCTGTTGGGAGCCTCCTTCACATCATCTTTGATAAAACTAGTTTGTATTTCCAAAAGAAGCTTCCTGTTCCACACATGAAGTTCCAAGTGATACTTTTGCTTCTTTTGCTCAGCATCTGCCCACTGAACTGGCCATGAATTGTCCATTGCTGTATCATATCCATTTCTTAATCTCTCTCCTGTCAGCATCTAACTTGGCTCACTAAAGATAGCCGTAGGTGTTAAAGTACATCTCCTTGTCTATACTGAGAAGATTCCTGTTGAAGCTGAAGGACCATCACGAACAATCCTTCTTGTTTATGAGAAGTGAGAGCATCCATGTTAGCTGCCAACTGAAAAAGAATAAAAAAGAGGCATCTGGAGGCCTATGTTCCAATCAAGGTCCTTCAAGGTCTTGTGCTCGAGCCCTTCCCCACCTCTATGCTAAGTATGGTTGAAGCACATAGATAGAGATTGGTGGAGTTGTTGAGCTGTTGTGGGAGGATGTGAAGCTGTGTTCATCCTGGAAGGGAGTAGGTTTGGGTTACCATCTGGTGGTGTAATAGTGAAGCCTTTCTGTCATTGGAGATGATGGAATGTTCCCGTTAATCAAAATTCAAATTCCCCAGGTGCTGGTCATTTTTCCAGGAGCTCTAGTATTGCTATCGATGGTATTTTGGGAAGGCCAGCTGCCTTTGGGAAGCCTAAAGGGGTATCATAGTGGGAGTGAAACCAGCGATGTTGGGTGTGGATGACGATTCTTCTTCACGTGTGTTGAGGACCATTTGGGATCAGATCCAGTTTAACTAAATCCCAGACTGGCCTAAGGCGAACCGGTTCGACCTGGTTGTTCTACTCCTGAACTGGTGGTTCTTGGGGCTCTTCCATAGATGGAGTAAGACCGGTCCAATTTGGAGTCTCGAACCGGTCTACTTGTCAAGCTGCTTGGTGTTGAGCTGCCGAGCAAGCTGTCTTCTTCCTTGTAGTGCTCTACGGGCTTCCGTGATGCTCCGGTGTTTTTCCTTGATGGTGTGGTGGCTGCAGGTCCTGTTCAGGCTGACGAAGGGGTTGCCGCAGTTGGGTCTGGCCTGTCAGTGGGGCTTGGTGATACAGGGGCTTCCTCAGAGGAGGTTTCGGCATGTGCTGATGCAGAATAGGTTCCTTGCTGAAATGCGGAGATGGCGATCTCTTCTATAGATTTCCAGTGTCTTAGTCTATAAAAGTATTGGTTCTAAAGGGCCAGGTTCTGCAGGGGCTTAGTGAGGACTTTCTACTGCTGTCTGATGCAACTCAGGTTCTGCAAGCCCAAGTCTTGTCTTAATTCTTTGACAAAACCCTTGACCTTCATTTACTGCCCAGCTCATAATGTAAGTTGCCCCTGAGGATTCCCTGGAACTGTCCTAGATGAGAGTAGGATCTAGAAAGTTGAATTTTCTGTCGAATAATTATGGTTGTCAAGATGCCTGGGTGCCTTTCATGGGGGTCAAAAGGTGTCCAAGGCGACCAAGGCACTGGCTAGGCAGCTCCTAGTCCTTTAATGATACTGAAATTATATGAAAATATTTTACTATCACTTATACTATTATATTAAAAGTATTAAAATCTTTTTCAACTTCCTTTTGTTTCCATTTTAATACCCACACATACATAATTACATATATAAAACATATTTACTTGCGCACACATGCCCATAATACACATTTTCAATTATAAAATATAAATATGTATAAGACTATATGTAAAACTCATGCTTAAAATTTTTAAAGCCTACTTTATATTTTTTGTAGTTCTCTTTCTTTATATATTATATGTATATATATTTATGTATATATATAAATTTTTTATAGCCTAGGCGGGCTCTTTGTCACCTAAGTGGAAGTTTTGCTAATGTTGTTATGGATTCAAAGAGAAGCAAAAGAATGGGGAAGGAGATCATCATTTATCTGTAATAAACATTGGTATTTGGAATGTTAGGGGGATCCAAGGAAAGGAAAAAAATTTCGGGAATTGTGGAGTTTTGTTTCATTGCAGAAAGTTGATTTGCTCGCTGTTGGCATCAAATTTTTTTAAAATATTATTGGATTGGGGTTAAATCCAATCCTATCCCCATGGGGTTACAATGCTCACATCTTAGATATAACCCACCTATTGGGGTCCACTTCAATGTCAATCTACGGAGAAATGTCTCATTTTTAAAAGTCAATTGCGTAGCCCACATGCTATGTTTTTAATGGGCTATAGTTTCATTTCAAACTTTTGGTCTTAATCCAAAGAGAAATAGGCCTATATTCTATGTTATTTTTACAGCCCACCTATTCCCCACCTAATGAGCTTTATTTCTATGTCAAGATGACCCCATTTTCATGTCAAATACAGCCCACAGGATCACCTGTGTGCGCAGCAATTTCCTGCCACATCAGCAGAGGAAAATCTGATGGAGATCCTCTCTGTTTTCAAGCATACGGTCTTGCCACGTCACCCCGGCTCTTCTCCTACAAGTTAAGAACTGCAGCAACATCACTGCAGGCCCCCTAGATGTCAGGGATGGACCGGCACACTTTCATATTTATGGAAGTTAGAAGGAAAAGATCCCGGAGGATCCTGGAACTTAGGAAACCATTGCGCCTACCTTCCTATTTGGATTTGCCACTGCAATTCCCTACAACTCAGAGATATTCCCGACACATCAACAACCTACCGATGACTACTAATTGATAGGAAGATGCCACTGGATCTTAAGCTGCCCATCATGGGCTCTGAAAAGCATGGAAGGTGCCCCACGGCACCCACATCTCATTGGATCTGCAACTGTCCCATCATGGGCTCTTCTCCGAGAGGTCCTGCAAAGTAGGAGAAGCAACCACACTCCCCTCTCCAACCAGAACTGATCCATGCCAGTTAAGTGAGAGGAGGGCTCTCATCCGATGACCCCAAGGCCATCTCTTTATATAAGCACTTGCCATGCAACATGTTGAGGGGGTTCGGAGACCCTCAACAGATGCTCCAACCACTGCC
Organism: Cryptocoryne crispatula var. balansae; assembly: GCA_036172225.1. Taxonomy (NCBI): domain Eukaryota; kingdom Viridiplantae; phylum Streptophyta; class Magnoliopsida; order Alismatales; family Araceae; genus Cryptocoryne; species Cryptocoryne crispatula. The sequence goes on from CM069922.1 coordinate 28,667,112, forward strand.
GCCTGCATCCTTCTGATCCTGCTGCTGCATCCATAGGAGAAGGAGATAGAGAAGCCGAATCCCTACTGGTATTGCTGTTCCTCCAATGGTTAATAAGCCATCTCTTATAAAATATAGGTGCTACTCACCATGCAGTGGGGTTGGGGAAACCCTTAAGCAGGTCACCCAGCTAGCTGTTGCCTTCTCCTTCCTGCCAAACCTGATGTTGCGCACATGGTAGAAGAAGGAGTTGATGGAGAAAGATAATCTTTCTAAGGTGCTGCAAGGCTTTGTTGTTGCTATTTCTCAGGTGCTGTGATGCTCCTGTGCTCAATGGAGATGAAGGAACAGGAGGCTGATGCCTCACCCCCCTGGTTATGCGGTCTATGCACATGGAAGATCAAGAAGAGGAGGTCGATAGAGGCACCTGATGCTCCTGGTGCTGCAGTGTCATTTTGTTGTCCCCCATAGATGCTGCTGATGCTTGCAGATGGAGAAGGAGAAGATGACACTTTCTCCTCGTATTGATCCTGCTGGTGCTGCTATCATGATCCTATAGCAGCTGCAGCGAACTAAGAAGATGAAGATGAAGGGAAGATGGGAGGAGATGGGCCAAGGCCCTCTTCCTATCACACGTTACCGAAGCCAGGAGAAGAAGATATGAAGAAAAAGAAGAGGGAAGTGGGAGGCACACCTCTGTCTACACCGACCTAGTCTTTACATCCCTTCTTCACATACCCTACTGATCTAGACCAATTTGAGTAGGGATTCCAAGGGATGCATCGATTATGGCACCCACCAATCTGATTTTGGCCTAGGGTCCCGATCCTCCCATCGGAATCAGCCGAATCAATCCCGGTCTAGACCAATTCGGGAAGGATTCCGAGGGAGGATGGATTGCGGCACCCACCGATCTGATTTTGGCCTGGAATCTTGATCCTGGCTGGACTCCTAACTATAATTGGCCCCATGGCGGCATCTTCTACACGGGGAATGGGCCTACCAGTTCCACAGGACCTGTTAAGTCACTGGATCTTGGCCTCTTGGGCTTACTGAGTCCAAGGCCATGTCATCTGGGGAAGACGTCACGGCTGCATAGTGCCACAATGGCGGCCATTTCTAAGCTACTGTGGGCCCAAAATCGGTTTCAAAATAACTAGATCAGACTGAAAGCTGATATGGTCTCTTATTTTGTGAGTTTTAGTGTTTTTTGAAGAATTGATATGGATCAATTCCGGATCAATTTCTTTGTAGAAATATCAGCTAATTTGGCCGATCCGATCTGAATTGGAATCAGCACTCACTGATCTAGTGGCCAATTCTGATTTCACCTGGACCAATTATGATCATGATCGTCCAATTCCACAAACTATGGACCATGTTTTACGTCACTAGCCTAGCGACTCGTGCTTTCTATTCATAATAACTCATGATGCATCTCTTCCATCTATGTACTATCATCTGCACCCTTCTTTGCCTCGCTTTCCAAAACAAATCATGTAATAAATAGAGGTAGCTGAGGGTTAGAGAAAAATCAATGAGACAACGTTCAAACAGCTCAAGGTTATATGCCAAGTTATGGAGTTATTTGTCTTTTTATCTCTGTTTCTCTGCATTTCTTGGTCTGAAAAAATTATATTGAAATAGTGTACTGGTCATTCACTTCTTATAACTTTGTGAATCAGTAGGCTGTTGGCCTTTATTTCACGAACTATGCTGACATTTTTCTCTTCAGGGAACTTTACAGCAATAACATAAGTGGGCAGATTCCAGCCGAGCTTGGGAACTTGACAAGTCTGGTGAGCTTGGATCTTTATCTGAACAAGTTTACTGGTCCCATACCTGATAGCTTGGGAAGGCTTACAAAGCTACGTTTCCTGTGCGTGAATCAATCTCTTTTCTCCTATTTTCACATCTTTGCTTTGTTATGAAATGATTTTATTTACTTCACATAGTCACTGTGACACAGCTAACCTCTAATTGAAGAGCATCCGCTATCTCCACTATATGTATATCTAGTGAAGAAAATATTTTTTTGGCATACTTGCTCTGCAAAATCTTGCTGTACCACTGTTTTTTCTTTTGTAGGTTTTACCACCTAATTTAATGTTGTCATGTATAGTCTAGGTTAGTATATTGTTATTTTGATCAATGTTCAAACTTAAAACTTTTTTAGTTTGTCTTGTATGATGAACCAGGTTCACATTTATTTTGACATTCAAAAACAAATGAAAGGACATATATGAAAGCCACATTTTTAACATCATATAAAAATATATAAAAAAACTTGTATGAACTTCATTTGATTTTTATTCATTTGGGAAAGAAATTTCATCATCTTTGGCTAACATATATACGGAATACCATCTATTTTCTTACAAAGTCAATACTCAGGTCAAATCAAATTTAATTCAAATTCAAATGGAAAATAAATTTCCAAAACCAACATTAAATTTAAAAGAATATTTTTGAGGTTACATCAATTGGCACGCCCAGTGGGACCTCTCCTTCCATTCATCTCTCCGTCATAGCAATTTAAGAAGATATGCATCCTTAAAATTGAAACTAAACTCTCTACATCTAACTAGTTTATCTCGTCCATTTCAGGTGAGAAAGCTAAGAAAGATGTCTTCAAAAGGAGTCTATTGGACCGAACAGTACGTTCACACACGTACCAATGGGGTGCTGGCATTTCCCCCATGTCTGGTGATGTTCGGGACGTGTCCGGAGGTGTTCCTACCCCCACACTGTCTTGGTGTGGAACTTGTCACCCCCATCGCAGATTCGGCCGACATCGACCCCATCAGCCAGATCATCCTGGCAACCCAAATGATGGATGTTGAACAGGACAAGGAAGAGGAGCCGATGCCAACCCTGGCACCGTTTTCTGTTAATCAAATTTCAATCACTGAGGAGGCTCCTGAACCGCCCAAGTCACAAAGGTTCCAGGTCGGGAGGACTTCTACTCCACACTCCTCGCGGCATTCATTCATAGTGGGCTCTATAAGGATCTACTGGAAGGGGCGCTCTGCCATCCCGATATACACTCAAGTCAAGCTGAGGCGGATGAGGCCGAAGCTCACTATATTGCCACTGACCAACCGCTTCGCTACACTGGCCCGGTTGGAGGAAAAGGACAAGGCTGCTTCCCAGCCTTTTGATAAATTTGCTACATCTGCATGAGGGGAGAAGACATCTTCCGTTCGTCAAGCTACTTTTGACCAATCAATGGTCCAAACTAACCAGAAGAGGGGCCAGCCCTTTGATCTGGAAATTGTTGAATTCGGCCGACCCACGGCAAATCATACTTCTCGGGTGAGGGATCCGCCATCAACCCCTCTCTTTGGTTGGGCCAACCGATCAATGGTGCCACTCCCATACACTACTTTCAAGGTGAGGGATCAGCCCTTGCCTCGACATTTCAAGAAGGGCAACCGATCAACGGTCTCGTTCGCCAAAACAACTCAATGGGCTAGAAATCAATCCTATACTTGCCGGAAGCAAGAAGACACCCAGTTACTAGTCCAATTCGGTGACATTCCTTGGTTTTGGAATCAATCCAATGTTCATACCAAAGTTCGGGAGCAGAAGCAATCTGCTGCCCGAGATCCATCAACGATTGATCGGTTCGCCAGTCAACCTTTTCATGCTACTCATCCAACTGGGGGCAAGCCCCCAGGTCATGTTAACGCAACTCGGACAAAGGATCAACCAGATGTCCATCATACAAACAACGGGCAGGAGAATAAATCCTCTACCCAGAAGACGAAGCAAATATGGGTGCCCAAAACGAAGGTTCCCATCTCAGGGTCCTCACCCAGGGTTACCCATCCTCACCATGAAGCCGGCTGCTCTTCCAGTGCCTGGTCCGTTCTACCTTCGCAACCAAGGGCCGCTCCACCTCGGCCGGCGGTTCAATTTGCACCTCCATTCAGACGCTGTTATGAGTCATATTATCACGATGACCAATTTACGGCCCCCCAAATTCTGTCAGAAAGGGAGTCGGTCTCTACCCATCCCATGCCTCCTCGCAAAACCCCAAAAAGACATGTGATACAGGGGGCAGGGGGCAAAATGAAAATCTTTACATACTTGGCTACTTCAAGCACAAGCTGGCGCGAAGATGGTGCAGATGCTCCACGGACCGCAGTCCGGCTTAGGGAAACTAATACCCACAGTCAGACTGCTCTTCAAGTGGCTAATCCTCCAAGGCAGCCTTTGGTAATCGATTCTCCACAACAAGAATAAGTAGAGGAAGGGGCACACCAAGATGACCAAGAAGCTGAAGCTGCACCCCCAAATCTTGACTTAGCCGAGTTATGGAGGGAGAATCAACAATTAAAGATGTTGCTGAAGAACTTTGGGTTGCTTCAATCCCAACTGACGTAGAACTCTGGAGTGGCAGAAATTCCTGAAGGACCGCCTGTTGTCCAGATGGAACAACCGCCTGCACCTTGCTTGCAGCCGGCGGTATATCAACCTCATCCTAAACAATCGCCACAATGGGTGGCAACAGAGGATGGAATTCATGTCACATCTCAGGCCTACCAACTGCCATAAGACTATGTGGCGGTGTCTCAAAAGATGATGATCGAACGCCTGATAGATGCCAAGCTAGCCGAACATGACGATGGGCTGGCCACGGTAGACTTATACTGGGTGCCATACCCTATCCACCACCAATTCAAAAAGCTGCTGGTGGAAGTCACCAAGATCCCCAAGTGTCCAAGGTTTGATGGGCATGGATCCCCGAAAGAATACCTAGCACTTTATGTGACGCACATGGGTGAATTGGCGCTCGAGGAGTCATATCTCATTAGGTACTTTGCCACCACCCTAACGGGATTGGCCTTCGAATGGTACTCCAAGCTGAAGTCAAACTCGGTAGCAAACTGGGAGGACATGTAGAGGAAATTCATTGAAAGATTCAAGCTAACGGAAAGGCCATTCACTTTGGTTGAATTAACCTCTCTGCGTCAACGGAGGGACGAATTGACTGTGGATTATGTCAAACGGTGGAGAAACTTATGCATGAAATGTTCTAACCCACTGGCGAATGAAGAGGCTGTTGGCCTATGCAAGCGAGGACTATGTCCAGAAATGCTAGAAAAGTTGTTGGTTACCAACATCCGGACGTTTGATGAGTTGAATCGGATAGTCTCCGAGCTCGAGCTCTTTTATGCTGACAACCCGGCGGTTCTTGCCACCAAGCAAAAGATAATTAAGGATAAACAGTCGGCGGCCAAGGATGTCTATACGGTGGATTTTGCCCCGGCCAAAAACAGTGGCAATGGGGGCAAGAAGGACGTACAAGCATCAAGTGCAACACCTAAGAACCCCAGCCAGTCAGGTCCCACGACCACATTGGTTGACCGTTTGAAGAAGCCGTACTATTTCCCCATGGAGTACACCAAAAGATTGTTCAACATGTACCTAAAAGAAAATCTGATTACTCTCCCACAGCCTAAATGGCCTGGAGATGCCAACAAAGTTGATGATCCCAACTTCTGTCAATACCATCGGATGTTAGGTCATTTCATTGAAGACTGCTACTTGTTCAAGGATCAGGCGGAGGCCCTAATTCGAGATGGAACCATCGACATGGGCAAACATTTGATCAACCCACCGCGGTCACATATCAAACCCAAGCAGCCCCTAAACTTCACAGTGAATGTCATACATCCGGGGTGTTCACTTAATAGACGGGTGTAGGCTCCACCTCAGCAACATGCCGTACATGATCATCGGCATCTTGAAATATATAACATGGCTACCAGGACCACTGCCATATTGGAGAAGTTCTGCTAACAGTGTGCCCGCCTTGAACGGGATTTACAACTCATCATAGTCAACTTGCCAGCACTAATGACAGATGAAGCAGCGGAAGACTAGCTGTACCGAGCAAATGACGATGAGTCGATGGACTTCTCGGGCAACGGGTCACATACAGGAACCCCAGAAGATACAGTGAATCAATCCGGTTCCTGGGGATCATGGGAGTCAGGGGGTACTCCACCAACTAGAGACAACAGGGAACAAGAGGTGTCCGATGCAGACTCTTATATGGTCCCTAATTTATAGCCAAGACAACAAAGAAAGGAAGGGCCAAGGAACCCGTCTACATTTCCTGGCTATGAGCGGTATTCATTCCCTCAAGGGATGACGTACCCATTATTCCAATATTGTGCCAGAACCGGTTTAATTGCCCTATACTCTCAAAACTGGCCACACAACTTCCTGTTCCCATGTGAGGGGTGTATATACCACCTCACTTTAGAGCATTCTCTAGAAAGCTGCAGGGCTGCAAGGGGGCAAATTGAACATCTGATAAGGGACGAGGTACTAAACCTGGGACGTCACCTAATTCAACCCCACGACCACATGCTATCTGAGGTCCATACATCTCGGCTTATGTCATACATGCCACTCCCGAAACAAGTGTACAACGGAAGCATCATACTGGGGGCAGGTCACAAAGGCCGTTACGGCCTAGAGTCTATTCACCCTACCAGACATTCACCCCTGAAGTCATACAAAGAAACATTGAAGCTGCCAACAAGTTTTATGAAGAGAAAGCCAAAGATGTTGTCTCGGAGGAATCCGACCAACCATGACAGAAAGTTCCCACTCGAGAGGTGAAAGCTCAAGCCAGGGTAGAAGCAGCCCACAAGCAAACAGAACTGCTAGCTGAACAAGTTGCACAAGCCAATGAGGCCGCACAACCAGCACCCTACAGAGGACCAGGCGGTCCTGTCAACCGAAGAAAACATGCAAAAAACAAAAGAAAAGCAGATAAGAGAAGGGCACAATGCCAGGAAGAAAAACTGCAGGAAATAGAGGCACGCCTGCAAAATCCCACACCTCTTTAGAAACTTTAGGCTCCCATTGATCAGCTCGAGGAATACGAGCCAAAACAGCTTTCGAGCCCGGCTCCCCTCGATGCATATATTCCTTGGGGTGAATGGGCCAAACATGCCTCCTTCAAACAGTGGCTCATAGAGATCAGAAGAAAAATGGCTGCAGGGGAAGAAATCCCATTTGACAGCATATTTGATTTCTAGGGAGAAGGTGAAGAAGAGCCGGATGCTCGTGATCTGGCATCCCGCTTTCATAGGTTGTCCTGTAATCTGGTGAGCATCCCACCACCTGCCGATTTCTACAATCGGGGAAATGACAACTGGGGGCAATCCTCTCGTCCCGCAGTTACCTATCAGAGGCGAAACAATAAAAACACCCGCGGAGGACGTGGAGGCAGGCAGCGCCTCGATAACAACAAAGTAATTTACTTCAAGGATAAACAACCTAGGCTCGTACCACCTCCATTGGTCAGGCAGCCCCCTGCCCGGGTCATTCAATTTCAACCCTTCTCAGATGACGAGGAGGAGAATAACACAGTAAATGCCACTTCTGAGGCGCCAGCAAAGCCCGAGGAGGTGCAAAAGGAGCCCGTCGTGGATAAAACCAACCAACCTAGCACATCCCAGCGACCGCCTCAACAAAATGGATCCGAGGATCCGATTCCAACCGACGGGGTGGTGGAAAACATAATGGAGCAATTCTTCCCTCTACCGCCAGATTCTCTCCCTCCTCTGGCCGAAATTAAAGAAAAAGTGGACAAAAGAGTTCTCCTTCAATTAAAAAGACTCCCTATGCGCCTGAGCCTATGGAAGGTGATCTCTTTAAGCAAAGAACTCCGTAAAGCCCTTATGGCAGTATTACAAGCGCCAGAAGCCTATGAAGCCCACCTGGCCGAGTTAGGTAAGTATGAAGCTTATGCGGCATCGTTTTCATTTACCGAGGAGGATATGATGTGTCCTTCAACATTCCACAACCGGCCGCTATATATGAAAGGGCTGGTGAATGGGCACGAATTGAACCGGATTATGGTCGACGTAGATTCGGCTGTCAACATACTCTCACTCAAGACTTTCAGGGCTTTGTACCTTATGCCTTATCTTCAGAAGGTCTCAGGAGTTACTATATCCGGGTTCAATCAAGATTCATAAGAAGCCATGGGGAAAGTTGAGGTGGACTTGGTGTTGGGAGACTTCAACACCAAGGTAACATTCTATGTCATAGATGCAGACATCACCTACAGGGCTCTCCTGGACCGCCCATGGTTGCATACCAATTGGGTCGTGCCGTCAACTCTTCATCAATGTCTCAAATACAACAAGAAAGGTGTGCAATGCAGGGTAGATGCAGGCCAAGCCCCTTTCGAGGTGGCCGAGTGTCATCTGTCAGATGCACAACTCTATCTCCAGGCAGAGTCCTTTAAGGCCAAGGCTAATAAGGGAAAACATAAGATGGTGGATGAACTACTTGATATAGATATCACCATCGATGAAGTGAAGGAAAAATTGCATAGGTTGAAGATAAACTCTGAAAGAAATAAGTGGCGCCCTATCAAGTTCAATGCCAACTCCATCACCAAAGCTTTCGAAGATAGCGTATGCATGCCGCCAGATCTGATGTGGCTAGCTGGAGAACGTGAGCTTCAAACGGAGCAAAAGCTGGAAACATTCACGGTCCCCTACCCTGATGGATCAATGCTTACATTTCATCGGGAGGAATATCCATGTGAGCGAGCTTGGGAAGATGACTTCGGTTGGCCCGAAGATCTCGACTCTTATATGGTGCCTGTGGAGCTGATAGAAGCCATGTCTCAAAAGAAGCGGCAAATGTGCCGGGAACAAGGAGTTCCTGATAAGTAAAGCCACTTGAGAGACAGAATGTTCAAACAAATGTGGGACTTCGAAAAATGGCTGAAAGTAAAGAATAAGAAATATTGCTTGGGCTATGACTCTGACTATGAGCCGATAGTGCACTATGCAGTCAATCTGGCCAGTGTTCACAAAATTGATAAGGTCGCCCTTGTCTTTGATGAATCCTCTGAGGAGGAGACAGAGCAAGAAGCTCAACCAGAAGACTCCCAACAAATTCAGGGTGATGATGGCCTTATCCAGGCAGAAGCTCATGAAATAGAAAACAAAGAAGAAGAGAGTGAGGAGGTGGTTGATTTGCAACCAGCACCTGAAGAAATTGAGGATGGTGGTCAAGCTACAGTCGACGACCTCCTCGAAATTAATCTGGGGACTACAGAGGATCCAAGGCCTATCTTTATCAGTGCCCTCCTCAGTGAAGAAGAAAAAGTCCAATACAAGCTTCTGCTGGAAGAGTTCAGGGATTGCTTTGCCTGGACTTATAATGAGATGCCCGGGCTATCACCAGACGTGGCAGTCCATAAATTGGCCATACTTCCCTCAGTGAAGCCAATCAAGCAAGGACAAAGGCGCATGGCGGTTGAATTGGAGCTTAAAGTCAATGCCGAAATTGATAAACTTATAGAAGTTGACTTTATTGAGCCTTGCATGTACCTTATTTGGCTCGCCAACATTGTGCCAGTGAAGAAGAAAAATGGACAAATTCGGGTCTGCATTGACTACAACGACCTGAATAGAGCTTGCCCGAAGGATGACTTCTTTCTACCAATTCCTGAAAATATGGTAGACGTGACCACAGGGCATGAAGCTTTGTCATTCATGGATGGCTTCTCGGGTTACAATCAAATCTTGATGTCCACAGAAGACAAAAGCTTTACGGCATTTCGTACCCCTAAGGGGGTGTTCAACTACAAAAGGATGCCGTTTGGACTCAAGAATGCAGGGGCAACATACCAAAGAGACGTGACCAAGATCTTTGATGAAATGTTGCATGATCTGGTCGAGTGCTATGTCGATAACTTGGTTGTCAAGACAAGGAAGTGAGAAGACCACCTGGGCGACCTAAAGAAGGTTTTTGATGAGCGGCTTCGGCAATACAAATTGAAGATGAACCCCATGAAGTGTGCCTTTGGCGTATCTAGTGGAAAATTCCTTGGCTTCATAGTCAGATATCGGGGCATTGAAATTGACCCCGATAAAATCAAGGCAATCGGGGAGCTGCCGCCTCCTCGCAACCTAAGAGAGCTAAGGTCCCTTCAAGGCAAGGTCACCTACATTCGGCTTTTCATCGCCAACTTGTTCGGCTGATGTTAGCCATTTTCTAAATTAGCTAAAAAGGGAGCCCCATTTAAATGGGATGATAGTTGTCAAGCTACCCTAGATAGGCTTAAACAATATCTTTTAAATCCACCTGTTTTAGGCGCACCTATTAGTCACCTACATTCGGCTTTTCATCGCCAACTTGTTTGGCCGATGTTAGTCATTTTCTAAATTAGCCAAAAAGGGAGCCCCATTTAAATGGGATGATAGTTGTCAAGCTACCCTAGATGGGCTTAAACAATATCTTTTAAATCCACCTGTTTTAGGCGCACCTATTAAAGGTAGGCTCTTATTTTGTACATCACTGCGTTAGACACATCTTTGGGTGCTATGTTAATGCAATTAAATAATGAGGGCAAAGAACAACCCCTCTACTACCTTAGTAGGAGGTTGGTCGGCCCCGAGCATAACTACTCTCCCATGGAGAAAATGTGCTTAGCCTTGGTGTTTGCCACAAAGAAGCTAAGGCACTATTTCCTAGCACATGAAGTCAACTTGATATCCAAGTTTGACCCCATAAAGTACATGTTGAAGCAACCAGTCCCTTTCGGACGCCTTGGGAAATGGGCATTGATGCTGATAGAATTTGACATCAAATATATCACGCAGAAAGCAATTAAAGGGCAAGGGATGACAAACTTTCTTGTTGCCCATCCTATACCCGAGGATTCCCCTCTCAACCTCTAGTTGCCTGATGAGGAGACGCTGAGGGAGGGAGAAAAGCAAGAAGCCCAATAGGTGGACATCAAAGACTAGCAACTGTACTTTGATGGTGCAGCCAGCACAGAAAGGAGACCTGATGAAAGATTAAAACCAAGAGCCGGTGCAGGCGTGGTATTCCTAAGCCCATAGGGTGGAGTTCTACACCATTCATGCACATTGCCAGAAGCCCTCACCAATAATGAAGCTGAATATGAAGCCCTTGTCATCGGCTTGGAAATTACCCTCGACATGGGAATCCGGTGCCTCAAGGTGTTCGGAGATTCAATGCTGGTCGTGCAACAAATGCTCGGAGTATTTGAAGTCTGGAAGAAAGAATTGATGGTCTACCATACAGCAGCAAGCCGGTTGGCCGGTAAGTTCTATATTTTCAGCATACAAGATGTTAAAAGAAGGCTAAATTCGTAGGCTGATGCCTAAGCCAAGTTAGCCTTCATAATCAAACTACCCCCGACAGAGAGGTTAGAAATTGTTGTCACACACAGAAGGCTGTTTCCAACATCAGTCATCGACAATGACAACCTAACCACATGGGAAGCTAACATCATGGAAGAGGGTGAAGATAATCACCCTTATCAAATTGATTGGCGCCAGCCAATTATTGACATCAAAAATGGGATTTTACTAGAAGATTGAGCCAAACGTGTGTAATTGACACGTAGGGCGGCATCCTACCAACTCATCGGTGGGGAACTCTATCGGTTGGTACCCGAAAAAGAAAGATCTGTCCTTGCCAGGTGTCTGTCCATGAAGGAGGCATTTCAGGTGATGAAAGAAGTTCATAGTGGGTTATGCGGAGCACATCAGTCCGGACCCAAAATGAAGATAGCAATCAAACTCAAGGGATATTACCGGCCAAACATGTTCTCCGACTGTGAGAAGTTTGCGAAGATGTGCCACGAATGTCAGTCATTTGCAACTATCCCTAGGTACCCTCCAACACAACTGTATCCTACAACCCCTACATAGCCTTTTATCGAATAGGTAATGGATATTGTGGGACCTTTCAAGTCATCTTCCAAGGGTTGCAAGTTCATCCTTGCAGCTACCGATTACTTCTCCAGATGGGCAGAAGCTATAGCAGCCAATGAAGTAACAGGTGAGATTGTTGCTCGATTTGTCCGACAAAATATTATATACAAATATGGAGTACCGAGCCGCATCATGTCAGACAATGGTACCCCATTCAGAAACCAGACAATATACAAATTGGCCTTCAAATTCCACATTGATTGGAGAACATCCACTATTTACAATTCTCAAGCAAATGGCCTAGCTGAGGCATTCAATAAAACCCTTTGCAAGCTTTTAGTTAAAGTGGTCGGAAGCAAGAAGCGGAGCTGGGACGAAAAGATGCAAGAAGCACTTTGGGCCTACCGCACCATATACAAAACACCCACGGGTTGCTCACCATTTACATTGGTATATGAAAGTGAAGTAGTAATACTCGTGGAGGTGGAGTTGGCTTCTTACCGGGTAGCAATCCACCATGGTCTACCTTCTGATAAACCCGATGAAATGCAAAGGCGGTTCATGGAGTTAGATAAATTGAAAGGGGAAAGGTTGAAAGCCTATGAACACCTCAAAGTATATCAAGCTAGGATGTCTCGAGCCTACGACAAGTTGGTGAAGGAGAGATCATTACAGAATGGGGACATTGTCATGGTTAAGTAGAAAGATACTATGGCAGGTCGTCTTAAAAACAAATTTCTTCCAAATTGGCTCGGCCCATACATCATCGACAAGGTGTTCGAGGGAGGTGCCTACACCGTGGTTGATTGCAAAGGGGATATTTTGTTCCCTCCACTCAACGGCAAGCACATCAAAAAGTATTACGCTCCAAAGCACGAGTTCCATAGGAACCCGGTGGAGAATAAAGAATAATGTTGTAATAAAAAAAGAGAGAGAGAGAATTGGGCTAAAACTGGAGATGCCCGACAGACTTAGCCAATTTTTATTGATTGGCTAAGGGCAAAAGTGTCAAGAAAAACCCGATTAAGGTAAAAACCCGAAAGAGGCAGTCAAGCTAGTTTAAAAAATAACAAAAAACAAAAACAAAAAAGAAAAATAAAACAACACAAAACAAACGACAAAACAAGGCTGACTCCCCTAACCCTATGGGTTGGATGGGTAAGTTTTCCCTTAATTTTATTAGGGAGGAGGTCCGAGTTGCCGATGACGAAACGGCTCCTATAAAGCCTCGGGGGCTAATTTCATTGTATAATTGATTTCCAATGTGCCCGAACAAGCCTTGGGGGCTAATTGAACATCAATAAAAGAAAAAAAACTACATGACCAGACAACTCTGAATGCAAAAAAAAAAAAGAAAAAAAAGAAGAGAGTCTACAAGGCCAATTTGTCACAACAAGCTGGACGAGTTAACTCTAGCTCCTGGATTTCCTCTAACAAGCGAGAGTGAACAACAACAAGCAAATCTCGCTCTCCGCCTGTCGAGGATCAAATCCTCCTCAATCTGTGCACAGCTAGCTCGGGCTGCTACTAGCCGACTCTCCAAAGAAGCGATCTTAGTAGCAAGCTGGTCGATGGTGGTAATGATCTGGGTCTGATCCTCCTGGAGCTTCCCTAGTCGAGCATCCACGACTGAGATAGCCTCAATGACGCCTCGTGTCTGTGTCAATTTCTCCTCAACTAATGGGAGAAAGATGGTGTTCCAGCGGACCAGGGATTGAGCCTCCTTCTGCCTGTCACAAAACTGGCTCCATAATGCCTCGACTGTAGATATCCAGGGCTCCATGGCACAACTAAGGAAATGGTAGGAGGAAGTCATCTACTCTAAATCAGCCCATAGTTCTGCCTCGGACGACATAGGGTCCAATAGCTCCTCCAAGGCTTCAATCATTCCTTTACCTATGCGTTCGGCAAATTGAACACTAGTAGGCAGGGTAGCAGGCCAAGAAATGCCCAACACTGGCCGAACCCCAGATGGGGCAACCTACTGGTCGTCTGATAGAGTGGCCATTGCAACTGCAAAAAGAAAAAAGGGAGTAAAGGCAACAAGCACAAATAAAACAACAACCAGAGTTTCATGACATGGAAATCAAATTTTAACGGCATACCATGAGCAGCAAGGCAAGTATCCCCGACAATAGTATCCTCACAAAGGTCGGCAACTGCTAAAATCGAGGGAACAACTCCGCCATCTATTTCATTCAAGAAAGAAAGATAAATTGCTAATCAGAACATGGCAAATGAAGATTAGGAGCATAAGTATGCAAGGGATATGGATGTCACCTGATGTTACATCAACTTCTACAACAAGGTCATCCAGACACGGAGTAGATGCATCCACCATCTCCTCACCCGCCATGGGAGAGGGAGAACACATCACGATGGGGTCAGGATCCGAGCAAATATCATCATCAGGGAACGAAGCCATAGGTGAAGGAGACCGCATGCCGATTAAAGTGGTATCTGGTTGATCATCAAAGGAAGATGGTCCTTTTGGTAAATCAACCCCTTGTGCAGCAAATTCAGCAAATTCCTTCCCCGCCATTGGGATGATGGGTACCTCGTCACAAACTTCAACCCTTGCAGGGGGTGGTAGACTAAAGCTAGGAATCACCCTAGCCGGAGAAAGCTCTGCAAGAATACGAAGCAAAGGAATGTCAAGCTCACATCGAAATGCATAGCAGGAATGACAAGGGAAAAGTTTAAGCCACATACAACGATCTCTACTGCTGGGGTAGGAGATGGGAGTCTTGCTTTCTCACGAGTCCTCTTTCGAGACTTTGAAGACCTCTCGGGTTTTGAAGTCGGCCTCTTCACACCAGAAGTAGTCTCTAAAAGGGGTTAAAAAGAACGAAAGCAAGTCACAAATTGACAATACAAGGTATGCATGGCAAAAGAAAGCAAGGAAATATGAATGAAAGTTTTTATACCTGGCAATGGCAAATCTGGAGGGCAGGTGACCAGCAACACAGCGTCTCGCCCCACCTTGCTCGCTGCACTCGTTACTGCCATCTTAATCTCCCCAAAATAGTTTGCTTGCTCAATGTCAAGAGCATCATCGAGTGGCCCCCAGGAAGTCACTAATCGGCTCAAGTAGTCCACCCAACATTTGACAGAGTCGGTGGGAGGAAGAGCTTCCCGTAATAGAACTTGTCGCCGACCGGTGCAATCGGTCACCATCAAACTATACCAATCAATAGGCCGAGGCAAAGCTGGTTGCCGAGCACGCTGGGAAACACGAAGTGGCTCCACCAAAAGGTCAATAGTACTAGTATATGGAGCTTGAGAAGTGAGGGGAGGTGCAATCTTCTTCTTTCAATGCTCAAACTTGAGAAGCAGCTTGTCCTTCCGGGACTTGTAATAGCGGCCAAGAAAGTTGACACTGATCTCTAGAGGAGTGCGATCCTTCATATCTAGCTGTGCACCTTCCTCCTCTGCTATGGCAGCTGGCAACTTCCTGTAGTTTTGACTGCGGTGAGACCACCAGTTTCCATACACAATGTCAAAATCACAAGAAACACCCAACGGTGGTATATCTATGTCTTTTTTCACCCCTGGCCGGTGAAAATAATTCCACCATTCTGCAGTAATGAAATGACTGTCAAGCTGAGAGTATACACGAGAAGTTACAGCGAAGTCGACATTGGGAGGAATACTCTGATCATAGCTGAAATTCTTGCTAAACCTGAAAGGGTAATACGGCTACAAAATGGTACTAGTGCCTTGTCGAAATACAAGAATGCTCATCCTGATGGATAGAAACCACTCCCAGGCAGCCCATTTACGAGGCTTGTTCAGGAGGGGATCCACCGATAAGAATTGATCGCCATGCTTCACAAGAGTATGCGGGCGGTGCCCAATAGAGCAGGGACTGAATCTTAGGCCGTTTACACCCTCGGTGGGTAAAGTAGCAAGAAATCTTCAGGCAGAAGTAAGGTTTTGTTGTTGTTGAGAGCGTGGAGCACTAAGAAACCTGTAAATCAATGCACCATGAGGCTCCAGCCCTTCCCTGAGAGGGATAAGCCCATCAAATAGAGAAGAGGCCCACACTAACATAGTGAGTAGCAAGCACAAGTCTGCAATCTCTCGGCGAGGGATGAGAAGAAATAGCCACAAAAGAATAGAATATCGCGGCAAGGGCAGCAGGGGCGATGGCAAGGCGAATGCCACAAGCTAGCCTGCATGCTGGAAATAGCACCTCTGGCCGTATAACAGTAGGATCTTCAAAAGGAATGGCGAAAGTCACAAGCCAATAAGCAAGATAAGCGGCTAAGTGGGTAATCTCCTCGAGCTCCCACGGGTCCTCTGTCTCTGTACGAGCCTCCATGCCAGCAAATCTCCTGTCAGAGCAAGGCCTCTCAAGTCATGTATGGCTGGTATGTGGTTTGCCCGGTCGCGCGAAAGTGTGATCATAGCAATATGGGCCGCTGTAGAAGAAACGCAGCCAAGCGTCACAGCTCACTCTATGTTTGCCATCAAAATGTGCAACTCTACCAATCAATGCCAGGTCTCGCCACTCCTTGATCAGGTACCGGTGGCAATAAGACAAACCATAGTTGCCATGCTCATCAGTTTGACATCAGTGGAAGTCATCAAGTATAGCCTCCTCATATGGCTCTCCATGGATAGGTAGTCCTGAAATCATGTGGAAAGACCACAAGTCCAAGAGGTTTTTCCTTCCGCTGTGACAAAGGTGTTCCACCGCATGTTGAAACGTTCGGCTAGTGCCTGAATGTATCCCTCATAGCATGGGTACTCATATAGAGCCGCGCTTACTGCGCTCTGCAAGCCAATCCACTCCAAACGGGCACCGAAGTTAGCCAAAATGTACTCAAGCCACTCGCATGCTCCGAGTTGTGAACAATGAGAACGCTCCACGGATAAGCGGCCATACCAACTGTCCACATTATGGGCTAAGATGTCATCAAGCATGCAATGCCCATCATAGCCCTCTTCACTGGAGCGGGAACTGTTCGGCAACAAGAAGAGACCACTGCGTCGCTTGGACTAGTCAGAATAACATGCCCGGTTCAGCTTACATATCCCAGGTTGGAAATCGTGAGAAATAAAATATTCATCCTGGTACTCATCCAATAAGCCTAGCTGATGGCGAAGAGGGTTGTGCTCATGGTCAAGTAGACCCAAGGGAAAGCAAGGGTATGAAGATATCACTGTACCCTGCAAAATGTCCTGATCCCGCAGCAAAGTGCATTCCAACCGATGCTTTTCTTCTGCAGACATACAAGTAGTGTCTACCTCCCTCAAGGGAGATGGGCGCCGAATGAACTCTAACAGTGCTTCCTCTGAAGGATAATGTACCGGATAGTGAACTGGCCAGTTATACACAAAATGCCCATGTCCATGCTGAATAAGCTGAAGATCTACATAGTCGGTGCCGGGTATGATTCCTAAGTGTTCCCGAGCTGCCAAGTTATAGTCATGCTGTCCAAATTTACTTGAAGGCAAACGGCTGGGAGTCGGCATAAGTGATGAGGTGAAATGACCACCTTTAGAAAAAGGACAAGTGTTGCTCGAAACGTTCCCAACCTCAGCATAACGCTGATGGGATGTAGCACGGGAAATACCTTGTTTACCATACCTGTTGAGAGACAAAACGACATCAACAAAAGATTGCAATGCAAAGAAATAAATGAAATGCAATGTCAAAGATGATGTTTTGCACAGGCAATTCCCCGACGCCTTCCGACTCCGGGAAATTACCCGTGGGGGGCACTTATTGACACCCAATTTTTTTCTTGTTGTTCAAATTGAAGATTCGAAGAAGATGAAATATCTATGGTAAGTCAATTCAAAAAATTTCAAACTCAAATTATCATCAGTCAAATTTTGGGCCTGTTAACATTATAAGTCATGCTAATAAGGCTGGCTTGTCACCAGAGCTGTGGGTAAATGGTCAAATACCTTGGCTAGGGAGGACAGAGGGTCGGTGGAATGAAGAAGCCCATTCAGTCCAGTTTGTAGTTCACGATGCCTAAAAAAAAGGAAAAAGCATAAGTTCGTTTTACAAACCGGCCAACGCATTTGTAAAATAAAAAATGTTGAAATCCTCATGATGGCAAGTCGGAGTCCTGTTGGAAGACAATGAGGCAAGGAAGGAGTAAAGACGAGGCAGACCGGATTGTCGATCAATTCCTATACTGCGCCGGAGTCATACGAGGAGAAGAAGTCCCATGGAGATGGAAGGGCTTCCTAAAGGAGTTTTCCGGAGCCGTTGAGGACAGGGGAAGCTTCCCACAAGTTCCGGACATCATCGAGGAGGAACAGATAGAAGGGAGAATCAGGGAGTCAATCCTACAAATACTGGGCCCATCCGAGTCCGTCTCGGAGCGGGATCCTACTTTACGGAGGTTTTCTAACACGGCAGGGAGAGTTGGAGAAGACAAGGGAAGCCAATCCCACAAATTTCGGACCTTTCCGAGTCTAGCTCGAAGCCAGAAGCCTTGTTCGGTAAGCTTCCCAACGGGAGAAGGAGAACCGAGGGGCATATAAAAACCTACCAAGGCCCGTTGTGTGGGGGGATGGGAAGTCAGAGATTGGAGACCTTGAGAACGATCGAGCAATTGGAGAGCATTGCGAGAAAGAGAGAGGGAGAGGAGAGATCACCGTAGGTTTTTCCAGCGGTCACGCCGGCTCTATTACCCCCTTCAATTGACAACGCTGCCTCCTGACGGGCTTGTCAAAGCCTTCTTCTTCCCCTCATGGCGTCAGTGATTCTTCTTTCCCCTTCCAGTAGCACCGTCGAAAGGAGGAAGCTTAGCTGGGAGTTCGTCCGCCGTCAGAACCGCTGCAAACAAGGTGCGTTGAGTCGCACAAGGTCTTCAAGCTTGCCTCTCCCGTGTGGTGTCGCCGGAGGAGAGCCTGCCGCTAGCCCGTACGCCATCTGCCGTCGAGGTCCACAACTTCCACCGCGGTCGAGGACAGTAGAGGAGGCGTCGTCGCTGTCGTCAGGAAGGACGGAGCTGTCTGCCGTCATCGCTGTCGTCGGAGGAAGAAAGGGAGGTCGGGGTTATTTTCCCCCGACTTATGTCCACGGTGGACATATGAGGGGGGCCGCCTAAGGAGGTGCTGTGGCCGTGCGCAAGCAGCTGCGTGAAGAGGAGTTGACCCATGGGTCAA
This sequence comes from Cryptocoryne crispatula var. balansae, assembly GCA_036172225.1. Lineage (NCBI taxonomy): Eukaryota > Viridiplantae > Streptophyta > Magnoliopsida > Alismatales > Araceae > Cryptocoryne > Cryptocoryne crispatula. The sequence continues at coordinate 28,685,960 of CM069922.1, forward strand.
CTAAAGCGTGGGACCCACCCATTGAAAAGGGTTAAAAAATATAGAAGGAAGAAGGCCAATAGGGCCTGGATGGCAGCGGAAGGCGTGGGCCCAATGGAGTTTCGGTTGGACATGATGCACAGACCAAGTTTTAATTAAAATATTTAAAACAAACGATTAACTTAATCTAAATAAAAATTCATTTAATTCAAACAAATCGAGGCAAGCATAAGGTCGGTTCTAAACCCACCTCATGGCTTCGGCTTAATTTAAAAGAATTCAAAATAAAGGGAAACCAAGAGACCAGTTCTAAACCCACCTCTTGACCCGTAATTAATTCAAAAAATAATAATAAAACAAACAATCAACTTAATCTAAATAAAAATCTATTTAATTCAAACAAACCGAGGGAAGCATAAGACCGTGTCTAAACCCATCTCATGGCTTCGGCTTAACTTAAAAGAATTCAAAACAAAGGAAAACCAGGAGGCCGGTTCTAAACCCACCTTCTGACCCTCTTCTTAAGGTAGACATTCAAAGGTCTATAAAACGGACCCCTATGTCTTACCGGTTCAGCAAGCAGTTCATCAACTCATGAAGATCGACATTTCCCACAAGTCTATCAAAGACCGGGACATGCTCAGTTTCAAGACAATGAACGAGTTCTATGATGCCTATCAAAGGCTGGAAGAAGTTTAAAATCTGTTTTTATGTAAATCATGTCAAGACAATGAGGAATTTGTATGAATGATGATGACACTGTTATGGGAAACTGCTGCGGTCCTATGAACTTGAAACGATGCAAATACCATCAAAGTGAACAAAATTCAATTATACTCAAATCTGAACCTTTAAAAGAAAACCATAGTTCAGAAAATCTCAGGAGTATGAAGATCTATGAAGAAAATGTCCAATCAATTGGAATTTGAAATGCCGAGAACTGGAGATCTGAAATTCGTGCAGGTTGGCATATTTGAAAGGGGGATGAGAGCTAGTCAGATAGCAACCCGGAGGGATATAAAATCTGAAACCCATAAAAATCTGAAACATACAAAATCCGAAACATACAAAATCTGAAATCTGAATCTATGTGCAGAACCGCCATTTTAAAAAAATCTGGAAACTAAAAATCTGAAATCAAGACCTGCTGTCTGAAATCTGAAAATCTGAAATATGGGAAACAGCAGTGCGTAGTCTAAAATCTGAAGAGCTCCCAAATCTGAAATCTGCAGGAGATCCAAAAAAATCTGAACTTCACATTCAAAACAAGAAACCGAAACCTGTAAAATCTGCAGAATAACAAATCTGAAAGTCTAAAACTTGAAAACTGGAATTTAAAACATAATCTAGACCTGAAACCTGCAGACAATCAACTCAAACTCACGAACAAATCAAATTTCCCACATCAAACCTCTTACTGGGCAAATTCAAAAATCAAATTCAAGCTCATTCAAGCTGCAACACAATTCCTCAATTAAAAATCGAATCAAGCATAACTCAATCCAGAAACATTTAAATCTGATCAACATCAAATTAAAAGTCAAATGAACAAACCTCAAAGATTTATTAATTTCTTGATTCAAAACAAACTTAATGCAATAAAAATCAGAATTTCAGTAAAAAAAATCTGTCAGGAGCTAAAATTTTAGCAAGAACTCACATCTAAAACCAAATTCCAATTTGGAGCAAGCACATTAATCAGTCTCCTAAATCAAATCCAGAACGGATCCAATTCTGCAAATAAATCTGGACATTTCAAATCCAAATTAAACAAACCAGAAGAGAACCCATTTTAATCTCTAACCTGTCCAATCAATCAAATCCAATTCAACCTAAATAACATACGGGATCAAGACAGAAGCCTAAAACTTGAGTATATACATCCAAATAAAAATCTCAAATCAGAAGGGTGCTGAACCTTAATGAAATTAATCAAATCAAATTTCCAAAAATCTCCAGAAACTATCAAAAATCTCAAATTTCATCCATGTTTCGAATAAAAAATCTGCACTTGAAGTAGTTCAAAGATAAAAGTCATAACTCATTAATAAGTCAGAACTCCCAAATTCAATTCAAGTCAGATTCCTAATCAAGACTCAAACCAAAATTTAAACAAAATCTGCAATCTGAATTCAAAGAAATTAAGACACTCTTAAATAAATTTCAAGTTCAATCAAACCAGTGAACAAAGCTTAAATAAAACCAAATTAAGTTAAACAACATGCAACCATAACTTAAACAATCCGATCTCGTGAATCAAATCCAAGATCAACTTTAACTAAATAATTCCAACACAAAATAAACTTAAACTAATAAGAAACTCATAATTCAAATAATCTGGAAGTCAATATCCAAACAAACCACATTTTGTGAGTTAAGCCCAAATCCCATTCAAATCAATAAATTCAAACCACAACAACCTGTCAAGCGTCAAATCCAAGTCAATTTTAATTCAACAAATTCAAAATCAAATTTCAACCAAATAAATCTCTCAAATCAAATTGAATTCAAATAAATCAATTCTAAATTAAATTCATCCCAAACCAAACTCAAATCAAATCAAATCCAAATTAAACTTAAAGCAAATTAAGTATTTGCATTCCATCAAGTTCATGGGGCTATTTTCTCCTATGTGTGAATGTTTATTTTTTTGTGGATGCATCGTCTTCTATTTTCATGGATTGCTATGATGATTAATCAAGAGTATTCGAGTAATCTCGATGTAATTAACCTCGGATCTTCGCACCATCCGACGGGGAGAGGTCAAAATCAACTTTGAAAGAACCTAACAACCTCAAATTATAATTTTATACATATCATTGACCCTAGTTAGTACTTTTATGGAATACCATCTATTTTCTTACAAAGTCAATACTCAGGTCAAATCAAATTTAATTCAAATTCAAATAGAAAATAAATTTCCAAAACCAACATTAAATTTAAAAGAAGATTTTTGAGGTTATATCAATATATTACTATAAAAACACATGATATTTAACAGGGGTATTAGCCAAAAAATCATGTTATACATAAAAATATAAACATATTGAGGTTTAGTGTTCTTTACAATGTCTTTGGAGCTCTCTCTAGCAGAAAGTGCGAATTTCCAATGTTAATTACATCGAGGTACTCCAATACACTTGATTAACCATCATAAGCAACTTATGAAATGGAAACATATATCCACAAAACATACACACATATAGAAGTCATAACCTCATAAATTCATTACAATGCAAACTTGATATTCATTTTGATTACACAAAGATGTATTTTAAGACTCCAACATTTAGGGTTACATGCATTAGTGGATTCTTAATGTACTTAACATGTTTGATATGATCTTAACTTTTTTGATTTGAGTTGATCATTCGGATCAAGTTTCGTTATGTATTTTGATCATATGAGCTTCATTTTAATTCATCATTTTTATTTAAGTATTAACATCTTAGACTTAGTGAAATCAAATTTTGATTATCATGGATTTAACTCTTTTAATTCATAGTTTTAACATTAGGCATATTTTGAATGATTAGAGTCCATTAATTTCGAGGTCTATCAAACACATGCTTTGGATTTAATTCACTATGAGGTTATATTTTGATTGTAAGATCTTAATCTCAATTTCATTATTTTATATATCTAAGTCTTGACATTTTTAGACTTAATGAAATCAGAACTGATTGGAAAATGTTCATTATTAGTTATTATTATGTTCTAAGTCTTTTCATTTTGTACATTAGACTTAAGATTCATTGTTATTACTTCATTTCAAGTCTTAGCATTAGACTCAGGTATTTTTAGACTTGGGTTCTTTGAGATTCCGAAATCTCCATATCAAAATCTGATTTAGTGTATAAATTTGATAGCATTGCTTTCATTCTTGACATTATTGGGGCTGTGACTTAGGGCATCTTGAAATACTCATCGTGCCCATCTTTCATATATGGATTGGAGTTTGGGCACCAAGACCTAGGGATCTTAACTTCATCATTATTCTCATTTATTATATCATTTAGAAAATGAGACTAAACACTAGATTTGGACAAGCCCAATCATCTCATTTTTTTTTAAATTTGGAAATAGTTAAAGTGGAATTCATATCCCCTTTTTGATCCTTTATTTCAGTCAAGTAATGAAATGCACTGTATTAGCCAACTCCAATTTCATGATATGGAATACTTTACAACTTTGAGATCACATTTCCATAGGCATATATGCTGGTTCGGCCTTACGTGTCCTAACTCATGCTCCTCTTTTTTTATCAGTCCCTTGTCTTGAACATTCATTTTGATCCTTCACTTACTGATCATTAGACCCATTCTATAGTTTGATCCCACTAAGAGGATATCTATCTAAATCTGAAACAGGCAGTCATTAAATTCATTGATGATTTCGGATCTAACATGATAGAATGAGACCAAGTCTAAAGGTTTTGAGGCCTAAATATTCAGACTTAGTATTTTGACACATATCCCCTTCATCGTCATGGCATCTATGGCCAACACTTAGATTATGTTAAGAAAGAATCGATCCAAAGTTGGTATAATTCAGATTTGACAATTTTCCTACTCTGAAAATTGCATAGCTTGGGACCATTCCTACCACATTCAGCTTTAAGTCTGAAATCTTAGGGAGTACTTTGTTTCATATCAAAAATATGTGACATATATCATGTTTTGGATCCAGTTTATTTTGTTCATCACATTTCGGGTTATGGTTTCCATATTTTTTGATTTAAGTTATGTTAAATCTGAAATTTGACATTTTTATATTTTTGAGATCATGTTCTCAATATTGATTTCAGATTTAGTTATTTTAAGTTTATCTTTACATTTGCATTCCATATAAGTTACATAGTTTAGATGGTACTCCTCAATCATAGATACATGAATATGGACATATAAATGCCATTTATATACTCATGGGATACATTTTGATTACATATGATTATATAATCATGGGGTAGATTTGGTCGGTATAAGATGGTGACACGTATGACCTTTTTCTTGAATTAGTGATATTATCTTCTTTTTTTTTGGTCAATGATTATCTTCTTTTAGTAGATGGAGTATCCAACTCTCTACTTAGGGGGCAAAAGATTGGTATAGAATGTGATACTTTCCCATTTATCTGTCTTGGATTGATACATACCGGGCCTTGCGCGAGTCTGTCCACAATTATGAGAGAGCCTAAGTTAATAGGCTGGTCTCTTAATCATGTATTTTTAGATTCACTATGATTAATATATTTTAGTCCTAGGCCATTATAGGCCGGTTGTCATCATGGGTCTTATAGGCTGGCTTCATGTCAGCTTGGGCCCAGTTGGCCCATCTTCATGTCATCTTGGGCATGGTGGGCCTGATCTTCAAGTCTTCATATTTCATTGGCTATCCATCCGCTTGAGGAGTTTCATGTGCTGTTGTCCAGCACTCAAAGCCTTAGACCCGCTGCCATCAGATTTTGGTCATATAAGGTGGCCTAGGATAGGGAAAACATGAGGCTGAGGGGTTGTCTTCAGGGTAGCAACAAATATTGTTTCGAAGGTATAAACATAGGCAAAGTTCCAGGTGATTCTTAAGTTCAATCATTTAAACACTTAAGGAAGTCGGATCCTACTTGATCACCATAGATCTTAGTGTATGTTTAGGGGACTGGATATGGAGTCAAAACATGTTCTGTTCAAGGGGGTGTGTATAGGCATGATATGGCCATGAAGGGATGGGTGTAAGTATGATATGGAAGTGGAGCGGGTGTCCTCAAGCCCAATGGGCACTAAGGGAGCCGATTTCTCCTTGTCCCATGGATCTAAGTGTATGTCTTAGATGCTCGCTATGGGGTTGTGGGGTATAGGTTTAGCCATGGGTAGGCTAAAGGGTATGGGTAGGTAAGTATGTATACTGGAATTTAATCCTCCTCTATCTCCTCTTCCTCTTAAAGCTCCATAGCATCAACATCATCACATAGCCTCTTATCTATGACTGCACAGCATCTGCCGATGGTTTTCAATAGTTGCAGCAGCACCAGCAGGGTTGGAGCTTCTGTTAGCCTCTACCCCTTGGGGCCAGCCGCAGCAGGAGAAGCAAGAGGCTTCTTCTCTCGATTCTCCTCCTCCTGGATGGGTGTGCAACAATCTTCATCTCCTCCTTTTCTCTCCAACAACATCAAAGAAAGGGGGGTGTTGGCACCTAAAAAATGTCACAGCACCAAAAATGACAAGTTTCAAATGAAATACATCGAAGAAAACCGAACAGACAAGTTGGATCTATTTTTCATTATATTTAGGGCTAATGGGCCGAACAAGTCCAATAAGCCTTATTGGATCCGACGGACCAAATGTCGGCCCAATAACGATCGGACACCACCAGAAAGTCCACTTGACTTCCAGATGAACAATGCCAGAGTCGGATCGGAAATCCGACCTATATTTGAGAAGTTATGAGAAAAACAATGAAAGTCAATTTTCAGGTGACCTTATTGGAGGCATATTGGGCCCAAAAGACAAAACAACTGAGTTCATGGGACTGTACCAGTCGAGACCTTCGCAACAGTACCCCAATTGTCAGAATCCGGTTTTGATAGGACCCCGAACGGTAAAATGGTGTCTTTCACCCTTGTTAGGTTTGGGCAATTCGGGACAGATCCGATGACATATTGGCACATCATTGGGTCCGTCCAACTCCAACCTGAGCAGCATTGAAGTCAGATCGAAAATCCGACTCATATCCAGAAAGATATGGGCAAAATAGTGAAAGCGAACTTTTGGTCAATTTTTGTGGGGCTTAATGTGATGCGGGACGGGAGAGGAGGTGCCGCCATTCCCGCGCGCGTCGGCGGGCCCGAGGAGGATGTACCGAGCTGATGGGGTGCTGAACCGATCCTGAACCGTGCTGAATTGCTTCAAACGGAGCTGGAAACTGTCGAACTGGGCTTGAAATCCACCGAACTGGACCCCACGGCCGTTTAACCGGGCCCACAACTGCTGAACCGGTCCAAAACGACCTTGAACCGGCCTTAGAAGGGCTGAACCGGCCTTGAACCGGTCTGAACCGGGTCCAGGAAGGCTGAACCGGCTCCTGGATGAGTGAACCGGGCCTGAACCGGTCTGAACCGGCCCCTGGAGCGTCGAACCGGCCTTGAACCGGCGGTCGGACCCGGTCTGGGCGCTAACCCGGCGGTTTGACCCGTTGGCGGGCGAACCGTCGCCCGGGCCGGCCGACGAAGGCGAACCGGCGCCGGTTCGGCCGGCGCCACTTACGGCCGCGGGCCGCGTGGGGGGTCGTGGCAGGCCGGGCGGCGCCGCGCGACCGCGCGACTTATTCCCCCCGGGGGGGGTCGTGGCGTGCTGCCGGGGAGCCGGCTCGAGAAGAGAGAGAGGGCGAACGGGGCGGGGCTCGTGGCGTCTCTCCGGAGCCCCCGACGGCGCAGGGAGGGCGGCGGTCTTCGTCTCCGCGCACGGCGGACCCGGCGGCGGCAGCGGCGGCGGGAACGGGAGGGAAGGCCGCGGCAGCGGCAACCGGAGGTCCTGAAGGCGCTGCCTCTTCCTTCTCTTCTCTCCTCCTTCGTTGCCGTCGACTAGCTTCGCCGGAATGGGGGAAGATTGGGGTGTCTTCGACGGTCGACGGAAGCGGGGTTGGGGTCCGAGCTCGCGGCGGCTCAATAGGATGGAAGGGGGTTCGGGGAGGCTCCGTGGGAGGCCAAGGGCCCTGTGGGAGGGGTGCTCGTGGGGTAGGGGAGCCGCACGGGGGGGGTGTCTCAGTTAGGGCGCGTGTGTGAGCGCGGGTCCGGAAGGGGTGGGGGTGCCGTAGTGCTGCCAGCAGGGGGGGGTGCAAGCGGCTCTTCCGGCGGGTGGTCCGTAGGGGTGAGGGGAAGAGGTGGTGAAGGTCCGGTTGGCTAGGGCAGCATCGACGGAGGTGTCGACGTAAATCTGGAAACAGAACAGGATAGGGGAAGAGGGGACCGGACCTAGCTCCGGAGGTGGGAAGGAACACCGGGAAGGGGAGGGGAGAACCGGGAGCACCCGGAGGTGAGGGAACGACGCCGTCGTCGGAGGGGAACAGGGGAAAACGGGAGGAGCTTCTCCTTGGCTTCAAACATCCATCTCCCTTCATTCAAAGACTTGGGCTCTTTAAATAGAGCTGGACATTACAAGATGGACCTCTAAAAACCCTAATTACATATATGTCCTCTAAAGGACTAAAATAAAAAGAAAGACTCAAAGGACTCTAACTATTCAAATAAAATGCATAAAAATAAAATCCTAACACTACGAAATAAAAGAAATAACTACGTAGTTTCCTGAGGACCCGGAAGACGCTATCTCCGAACAAATGGATGATCCGGTCCGTACCGGTCCCCATCATAATGGGCCCAAACAACCAAGCCAATGGGCCCACGGTGGTGTCTTAGTCGAGAGCTCCGTAACAATATCTTGAATGTCAGAATCTGATTACGGATGAAAACATGACCATTTTGCCCCTATTGGGCCCGGACAAATCTAAACAGGCCCATTAACAACCGACGCTGCCAGAATGTCCGCCCGACACCCAGAAGAGCAATGTCAAAATCGGATCATCAATCCGATCTATATCTGGGAAGTTATGGATAAAATCCAAAAATTTGCATAGTCGTCATGTACTTCGAGATAAGGGCAATTTTGTCCAACCCACTCGCAGATAGCATTGTTTGCAGTGAAGACCAAAGTTCTGGTGCATATTTATTTAATTGCATTTTAAGTGCAATTTTCGGAATTTTTGAAGGCCGAGATCGTACTGATCGGAAATTCTATCAAATCGGTGATCTTCGGACAATTGGAGGGTCATTAATTGTAGATTTGATGGTACACAAGATCAACGGCTATCGGGGCATCTTTTGGATTTTTCTTGATATTTTGGAGCTTAATTAAATTAATTCTGGTCAGAATTAATGTAAACCGTCGGATCAGGAGCAACCCGATGGGAATTAGGTCGGAGCCAATTTGAAAAATATCAGCCGCCACCTTTCCCTCCTGCTGCCGGCACTAATCCTCCCTCCCTCGTTTAGTTCCTACGTTTTAGGAAATAGTTAATGGGAAGATTTATCTTTTATTCTTATCATCCAAGGAGGAGGGAAAGAGTGGATAATGGGAGAATTTTCAGGATCAACCCGTGGTCAGATCCCTGATTTCCAGCTGGGCAAACCTGCCCCGAAAACTCTCTCTTACTATTTCTTGAGGATCTGCCGCCAGCATCCAGCGGGCCCGGCCATTGAGAGAGATAAAAGCAAGAAAAAGAAATGAAAAAGGAGGCTGCCACGTACGCTGCCAACAAGGCAGCAGATGATTTACTAGCAAACGATATAAAAGAAAAAAAATTGAAAGAGAGAGGGGATCCTTCTTCTTTTCTCCATCCTCCGACGGTTCTCTGGAGAAGAAAAAAAAAAGAGAGAGACAAGCCTCCCTCCCTGTCTCCAACAGTCCCTCGCGGCTCCTCCCTCTAGAGGAGGTCATCCCATCGGCAACAGGAGACGTCCAGCAACAACGGTCAACAGAAGATCAAGAGAGGCATCCCACAGCTTTGCACCCTGCGACCATCTGTAGGACAAGAAGAAGGTCGGTCCATCTCCTTCCAACAGAAGCTGCAGTGCAAAGAGAGAGGAGAGAGAAAAAGGTAAGACAAGAGATAGCACCATGTAGCCCTTTCAAGTGGCCATTCTCCTTTCTTTCCCTCTTTTCTCATCTCAAATCCTTCCATCGGCCTGTACAAGACCCCTTGCACGTGTCCTGTTCTGATCCTCTTAAACAATCCCATTGAAATCTCCTTAAGTTGCCCTTTGGCCTCCCCTATCACTGGTCCATATCCTTTCAAAAAAATATCAGAAAACGCCCCTGGCATGTTCTTGTGCGCCCGCTGTTTACCCCCAAATAGGCTCTCTTTGGCCTGCACAGAAGCCTACCCACAGACCCCCAACCAAATTCCTTAAAGGTCCTGTGCGACCTGCCTGTTCAGCCTACCTGGCACCCCCCTTAAGCAGATCAGGAAGTCCAGCCCTTAAATCCCCTAGTCAGCGATTTGCAGGGACCCTCCACAGGTCCTTGAAACCCCTTGTTCGGCCAGCCAAAGGGGATTCCCAAACATGTCTTAAAACACTCCTTAAAGTCAGCCCTTTGCAGTCCCCAAAAAGCTGCTCCCACAGCATCTCAAGCCAAACCGGTTAACCTCTTTGATGAGAGGGAATAAGGGTGACAGCCCGGGCCTCTTGGAATCCGCCGGACGGGCCAAGAGTTAAGCCGGGTGGCCCGAACTCCATCTATCAAAGACCCCCTCAACAGCCCCCTGTTCAGGCCTCTCCAAACACCTCTTACATCACCTCAAAGCAAACCGGTTACCCTCTTTGATGAGAGGGAATAAGGGTGACAGCCCGGGCCTCTTGGAATCCGCCGGACGGGCCAAGAGTTAAGCCGGGTGGCCCTAATTTCTATCTATCAAAGACCCCTTCAACAGCCCCTTGTTCAAGCCTCTAGCAGGGCCCAGTCAGACCCCTTGCACAGCGCCCCATTTGGGCCCAAACCAGGTTCTGTCCGGTCTACAAACAGTCCCCTGAAACAGTCCTTAAATCGGCCTGATTTCAGCCTCGAACCGATGCCAAAGAGTCCACAGTCTTCAACCCCCAATTCCGGCACAAAACAGAGGATGGACAAGTCGATCGAAGAACTAAACAGGCCGCCAGGGCCCAAGAAGCACAAGGCAGGCCCACCGGGCCCATGAAAGCTCGAAGCCGGCCAACCTGGCCAAGAAAGACAAGGACTGGCCCATTGGGCTCATCGGACACAAATTAAATTTTAAATCAAATCTGAACATGAAATAAAGAAAACTCTAAGGAGTTAGCACCACACCGTGGGCGCTCCACCATTGGGCGGCTAGTCCGGACCAGCTTCCGGTATGTCGACCCGGGCGTAGGCATGGGACACTCTCCCAGTGCAGACGGACCCTTCCCCCAACGTGACTAGTCGAAAGACTAGACATGTCGGAGGGTAAATATCCATTTGAATGAGAATTGGTCGGCATGCCGTCGTAATGCCGAATTCATCTCTCGATCTTATGGAAAATTACCCCGGGGGAAGAGAGATGACTATTTTCAAATTTCCATGCCTCCAATGTAAACTGACATGATGTGCTCCCGACATGAGATGAAATGAAATGACATTCAAGTGCCGATGGGACTGTTTGCAAACCGGGCACCGATGCTAGCCCAACGGACCGAATGAGATGCAGACCGAACATAAATAAAAAAAGATAAAACAAATGTGAAAATATCATAAAACACATCAAATTAAACCTGAAAATCAAGAAAGAAAAGTCATTTTTTTTAATAATCTGAAATTTTAAATTAAAATCATTTAATAAAAATCCACTCCTTAATCAATTGAAAATTAAATAATTCAAAACAATAAAACAAATCACATCAAAAATACTTTAAAACACTGAAAAACAGTCATAAAATAGAAAATCAGATAATTAACAATCTGAAATTTAAAATTGATCAAATTAAATCAAAACTTCAAAACACCTAAAACACACCGAACATATTCAAACCGACACCAAAATATTAACTAACATAAGAAAACAACAAAAATATCTTAATTCAAACTAAATGAGTCAAATTGCTTAAAATATCAAAATCCATTAAATACCAAACTCAAATAAAAAAAATAATTTCAACCAATTAAAATAAAAGCAACCAAAATCAAATCAAACCGAATCAAAATCAAACAATTCAAAATCAACATAAGGTCAAATATGAAAATTCACAATTCAAATCAAATAAAACTAACTTCAAAATTGAATCAAAAACTCATTTTCAAAACAAAAGGAAAAATCAACATCCAACAAATTTAAGATAACTTGTTCGCATCTTATTAGGCCCGAAATGCTAGGCCCTTTTGAGTTATCTTTTGTTATGTGGATGTGCACATTCTCTCAAACTAGTTTGCTATGGCGGTTAATCAAAGGCATTCGAGTAGTTGCTCGATGTAAGTTAACGTCGGATATTCACACCATCCGACGGAGAGAGGTCAAATTTAAATTTTCATAGAACCCGAACCTTGGTTCTAATACTTTTAACTGTATCGTTGGACTATTTAATACATTTATAGGTTATCATCTATTTTCCTAAGTAGTCCAAAGGAGATACGAAAATCGTTTTGAGAAAAATGTAAAAAGCGAGGTTCTCACAAGGAGCACAACAACCATTGGCACAGCAGCAAGGGGCCAGCAGCAGTAGCAGCCGCATCAACTTTCTTCTTCACCTCCGATATGCACCACCAGCAGGACATGGCTGGAAGGAGCCACTGTCATCTCCTCCTTCTCCACCTGTGGGTGCAAGAGGATTGGGAAGGAGTTTCTCTTCATTTTTCTGGTGCGTAGGCTATGTAGAGGGGATTGGCGGCAGAAGTAACATCTGGAGGAGCAATCAGCTTCTTATCCTTCGTCTTGGACAGTTGGTGACAGCAAACAAGGCTCTTTCATAGGTGCGGCAGCAAGAGGGTAGTAGCAGTACCCTCATGAAGCCTTCTCGGCTTCCTCTCCTTAGCCGGATGTCAGCAGGCATGGGGGCAGCAAGGTCAGGTGGTGGCAGCAACATCTTCTTTTCCCTGGGGCGCAGGCAGCAGGAGGAGAGGGAGATGGAAGCAATGGTTGGGCATTCTTCCAAGGATCTCCAACCCTTCATGGTGTGCAGCAACATGTAAGGTAGTTGGGTCTGCCTTCCATCGACCCCCTTTCCTTCATGCGGTAGTGGTGGTAGGAGTGAGAAAGAAGAAGAGCATGCAGCGGAGTATCCTCCCATTGGTCTCCCTCGGGAGTTCTACCAATCTTTCAACAAGGTGCATAGGTTCTGTTTTTATGGTGAAAGAGAGGCGGTAGTTGGCAGATCAAGCTAGGAGAACGTGGGTGCATATTATCCTGTCTTTTAGGCCTCATCTCCACTTCCGGGGATAGGTGGTAGTAGCCTGGTTTGTGCACCTCCTCCTTGTCTTTGTGGGGAGAGTGGAGAGATCCGATGGGAGATTTAGACCTGGTCTTTGTGTCGTTGTGGGAAGATGGTGCGCAGCCTCCTATTTAACCTCGGATCTCATCAAACATCACACATTCAATGGTTCATATTAATCCTAATTTAAGTAGAATCCAAATTCTCTTAAGGACCCAATAGGAATAGGATTCAAAATTTAAGTGATCATAAAATCTCATCCATCAAATTTTACTTCCATCATCTAATCATGACCACCCTTTATATAAGTAGGATCCGATTCCCAATAAGGACCCAATATGCACTAGATCCAAAACCAAAGTAAAAAATGCATTCTAGTAATTGATTTTGATGCCATCACCATCATCTTATCCTTTACTCATGGCCATTGGTGCTTTAAGTAGGATCTGGACTTCGTTAAGGATCCATTAAACTCTTAATTGATGGGAATTGAATTAAATTTAATCCCACCCCATGGATAATAGAAATTTTCGGTGCCAACAAATACCCCCATGAGTGATTCTCCAAGGATGACAATCGTCGGGAAATTGTCTGTGCCCCAATTGATATAGGCATTATCTTTCTCATTCTACATATGCTACCAGTCAAGGATGCGAGAATTGGAATCGACAGGTATAAATTCTCAGGAAGGAAAACTGATTCGGAATTGGTCCTAATTGTTTTTGTTTTTCAAAAAAATTCTCAAAAATCAGGAAAAATTTTAAAAATTATAAGACAGTCTAAAAAAATATTAAAAAAATATAATGTTAGTGTCTAACATGTCGTAAGAACTATAATACATGATTATGACAAATTTCAAGCATAAATTACAGATGATAATGATACAATCATACAAATGATATACTTTTTTCCAAAATCGGTGATATTGGGTGTCATCATCATTTTTGCTTTGCTCGTAAGTACCCCATTCATTATTATGCCTCCTGATCAGTGCGGGGCCTGAGATTCCATATGAAAATAATGATTCAACCATTTGACTAAAATTATAAACTATCTCCGGGAGAGGATCCACTTAATAGTATCTCTGAAAAGTTGAAGGAGAAGTAGTCTCTAGTTCTGGATAATTAGCTGCTGCATCTTTATCAAAATACCCTTGATGCCAGCGCTGACTTCTCCCATTAGAATGCTGCCTGGAGCCTAAGTCTGATGCACTTGCACCACTAGTACGTACACTAGAAGTAGAAGCACCACCTCCTTCTCCGGATCCCCCTCCCCTGGGTTCTCCTTCTCCTCCTTCACCACCATTGTCTCTTCTATGTGAAGGCGATGGAAGCTAGGTGGGTGGTATGAACTCTTCCCCATCATGCTCAGAGGTCATATCACTACTTTAAATGATATGACATCACCTGACCTTTAACTTCTTCTTTTTAGATTCTTCTTCTACCTAGGATAAAGTCCCAAGGCCCAATCCATGCTGATAAATCTTTTTCAATACTGTAAAACACCTGTATGGCTTGTGTGTCATTTGCTTTGTTTTGTTTTTGGAGTAGGTTTTGTAGTTGGGGTAGGTCTAAGGCTAGGGGTGGGGCTGAAGCTGGGGGTGGGGGCCGTGGGGCTAAAGCTGGGGATGGGGCTGAAGCTGGGGGTGGTATAGGCTATGTTTTATGAACAATGTCTTCCATAGGTTCACCCTTAACATCATCAAGCTCTCTTTCATCCCATGTATGATTACTTGTGTCAAACTCTGGTGGTGCCTTCCCTTCCCTCTCCTCTAACCATGTAGTAAGTGGATGTTCCTCTTGGAAAATGGTGTTTACATCCACCTCTTCAGGCACTTGTGACTCAAAAGTAGCTCTTTCTTCATAAGGCCCTCCTGCAAATCTTGCAAAGTTCTCCTCTGTCAACCTTTGACGGGTCTTGATGTTCTTGATCAACAAGCACATGTTGTAGTGACAGAACACCAGCTTGTCCAGTCTCTCAGACCTCAACCTATTCCTTCTCTTTGTGTGAATAAGGCTAAAGATGCTCTAATTCCTCTCGTAATAAGAGTAATTTGTGCTATAGCTCAAAATGTGCACAACAATGGAAGCTAGTGGATTCTATCCACTTCTTGTGCTGCTTGCACCCACCATTCAGGTGCATAAATAATTCCAACAGAGCAGATTGTTAGTGTTGTCAAATAAGAATATAACTTAGATTTACATACTTGGAGAAACCTTATCACAAGAGTATCTCAGATCTAGATTTGAGTACACTCCGACTCTCATCCTACATGATTGCATTTGAAAGAAAGACTAATGTTACAAAGTTAGTAATTTACTTTGTTTTTCAAAAACAAGTTCAATGTTCATTTGTAGCTTACTTTTAACTTAACCTCTGTCCTATCCTGCTAAGTCATGAAAAATTTTCTAATGATTGCCAATGTACCCCTCACCACCTCATTGTCATTGAACACATTCCCTCCATATTGGATCTCGGGGTTTAAGAAATATCCTACATTGAGCACATGATGTAAGATAACGATATACATTTTACAATGAAAGGAGAATATTGAAATTATAGTTTGCGAAAAGTACCTGATGCTTGCACATCATAGTGCAATGTCTTGTCTAATTTGACATCTGTAATTTTCTACCACTTCTTGTAGTCTTTGAGATTTTTCTCTTTTATCTTCAACTTTGCCCTATCCATTGCATCATAAAGATTTCCCATCCAATTTCTATCATCTGAGTCCACTAATCTCAACACATTTACCAGTGGCTCAATAATGATTAAATAATATTGAATCCTCTCTTAGAAATGCTTGTCCATAATGTACCTCTCCATCTGTGCCAGGATCTCTAATTGATCCATCCTATTATGGAAATCAATCATGTACATTATGTATTTCTAGGATGCAATGAACCGCACCAGTGTATGTCTGTGCATATGTAAACTCTCGAGGGCAATGAAATTTGTGACAAATCTTATGGGCCCAGGCTTAATGAGATTGCGCCCCTCTATGTATTGTCTTATAATATGAAGCAAACAGAGATGTGAATAAATAAAAGAGGAGATAAATTGTGCCTGACTGACAAGTGTAGACATCGATAGCTCCTTACCAATATTATCCAACATAAGATCTATAGAATATGCAGCACAAGGAACCCAAGAAAAGGTGGTGTCTCTTCTCTATCAACTTTTTCCCCGTAGCCTTGTAAGATAGCTTATTATCAGTCACAATTTGCATAACATTCTCCTCCATATTCTCTTCCAAACAGCATCAATCAAAGAAAATATGTAGTCAATATTTTTAATCTGACAAGAAACATCTACCAACTTCAAAAATCTTGTGCCCTCTGAACAACAAATTAAGAAATTAATTAGGGATCTCTTTGTAATGCCGGTTCATCCATCGAATATCACTGTGCAACCCCTCTCCTTCTAGATCAGTTTGAAGCTATCTATCCATGACTTCAGCTCCTCTACCTTCTCTTTTAGGTCGGCTCTATATATGTATTAGCTATTGGAGATTTTTAGTACCAGTCCGATCTCAGCTATAACATCCACCATAGTTTGAAAGTAGGGACTGGTGGATACATGTGTAGGGATACTTGTATAGACATCCATATGTAAAGGTTAAACAAAATTGAAGAAAAAAAGTTGATGAAAATAAACTAACAATGTAAATTTTATACTTGAATGAAAGAAAAACTTAACAATATGTTTTACTGCTTTCTTGGCAACTGTGCTAGTTACTTTGATCCCCTTAAATGTTTGCTTTAATGTCTTCTGGAAAGCACTCTTCTTTCTAAAACAATAGGGGTCATCCATTGGTGGTGCAGTGGTCGGGAATGTGGAATGTGAATGACGATATGCCTTAAATATCCCCTCTCCTACTCCCACACCCTCACTAGGTGGGGGTCGGCTGGACTGTGAACAGCACAATGGAACATCCCCAGGTCTAGAGCCTCCTACTCCTTTCCTTCTCTCCTCGTCCTCTCTCTGTGCATACTTACTTACATGCCTCGCCTTTCTCAGCTCAAAGTTTGTGGAAGACTTATCCATCTCGTTCTCAAGTATAAGGCTTTACCTTTCCCCACCCTTTGTGGGTCGGGTAGTCATCTCCTCTACCCATGTGCTCATTATGCAACTCATCCTTTTGTTCCATCCGAATCGACCTTTATGAGGCTCTTCTTGACTTGTAAGTCTCGTAGCCTCAATTCATCCTTAGGCACCTTATCACATTTTTTTATATTGTTACTTAGTCCAACTATGTGTTGTTTCAATTGAAACACTTCTCCAATCATTTCCTTTACACACCATTTGCATTACACCTTTTTTTTTTCCATATCCACCATATGACCATGCTCCCACCCAGTGTCATGGGAAGCTGGTGCATCGGATGCTTCTTGTTTTGTCATTTAAATTCTTTGTTTTGCAATGTCAACAACATAAAAGTATTAAATAAATAAAAAAAGATAACCATGATTTTTCTAAGATTGAACAACCCCCTTAGGAGGCTATTCGTTGTGGATACCCCCCCTCTCCCCAAGGGGGATGCTCGGCCATGATAGTTATTCAATGGGTGATTGTCAGGACAAAGGGGACCGGAACAACCCTTTACGGGACAGTTCCAGATCTTTTGGTCAATTTTGGATGGTAACAACGTACTAAACGGCAAAAGTCAAATACGTCGGTGTCAATTCGGACTTAAAATTCATTAAAACCTAGTTTTAGGGTAGGGAGGATCAGCAATAGGAGTAAGAACTAACTGTCAGATAAAAGATTGGAAAATAGATGTTGAATTGACCGAATCAGCACTAAATTGTCGGAATCGCTGTTGAATCACTTGCATCATCGTCGATTCTTCACTTTAGAGGCCATAATACAGGGAGATCACCGAAATCGCAATCCCTAGTCACTGGAATTGCTTGCTCCCACCAAGATCGCCAACAGCTTAGCCCAAGCGGTCGTTTGCACCCGGAATCGACCCTAAAAGGGGTGAAAGTAGATCGACATTGGGCCAGAATCAGGCCCAATATCGATTCAGACCGGGACTTAAGTTGTCTTGGTCGAATTGGTTGGATTGACCAATTCCTTGTGAGAATCGGATGGATCGGATCGATTTCGACTAATTCAGGCCAATTGGATTGATTCTGGCAGAATTCATGCCTGAATTGGTCCTTCAAGTGGGAATCGACTGATCCAATTATGGAATTGGCCGATCCTAATCCGATTGCACTGATTCTACAAACCATGCTACCGGTACATCTCTGTTCTATGTGCCATTGGTTGTTGGTTGAGTTTTGTCCATCCTCATTTAGCATGGAACTTTTATCTTGGACTTATCATAGTCACCATCTTCACGTATCTTGTCCTTAGTGATATCATTTGTGCAAACTCTTGCTCAACTTCTGCTTCATGCAACAGTTGCTATCAATCTTTGATTTGTTGGAGTTCTCAACACCTTAGTTGCCCATAATTCATGCTTCACCTGAACTAGATTTTTGATTCTAGCTTATGTTTTTGAGTCCATTGGATCATTTTCTCGACTGCATCTTACGAGGTGATGTGCTTACCCTCATCGTGACCCTATAAGTGTCTTCATCATCCATCATCAAATTTTCATTTTCATTTTTTCTTTTTTTATTGGTTCGATTGCCCTTCTGGGTTTTCATTGGACCAACCCCCTTTGTTTTTTACCTATACGCCTTGATAGAGGTTTTCATTAGCGGCATTTTCTCATTTTACCTAGAGCCCACTCTTAGATTTTTCACTCTGGCCATGGATTTTTAGCATTTTTTCTTTTAATAGATTGCTTGTGGACGATCGGCTAAGACCATCAGGCATCTCTTTGTTTAGTCTATTTTTATTGATCATCTTTTTACAGGGAATTAGGGCTTTTCTTAAGTCATAAGATTATTTGAGTAATGAGGAGTTTTAGGCTTCTTTTGTACTATAGGATTATTTCGGCGGCGAAGAATTTTAGCTTCCCTTCAACCATAGGTACTTATGGGTGAGGATGAATTTTGGCCTCCTCTAGGCCACGAGTATGGTTGTTTTATGTTGGTGGGATATTATAAGGCTATGGTTTGTGGGGTTGTGTGCTATGGTATTAGGAGAAGAGTTCAAGCAATGGTGCCCGTGGAATATTGGGTCATAAAATCGTGAGGGGAGTTGAGAGGCTCTCGAGCCATCTCTGGGTTACGGTGTTCACGTTTCATTGGTGGGACTTGTGAGACACGAGGAATGTAGATGTTTCTGAGTTCTATCTTAATGACATGCATCTTATAATAGAATGGGAAAATATCATCTTATAGACGGTCAAGGATGTTTCAAAGCTACGACAGGCCGTGGGAGCCATGCTAGTATGGGAGAGAGAGAGAGACCATACACGTAGAGAAGGCCATGATAGCATTGGATATACGATGATGGCCATGCAGATTAGGAATGCCATAATGGTATAAGCATTTCAATACTATGCATGCCGTGAGGGCCATGTTGGCATGGGATGTATCATGATTTCCACATAGACCAGGGAGGTCATGTTGGTATAAATATTCAAAGCTATGCAAGTTGTTAGGGTCTTGATAGCATGTGTATGATACAAAATCCATATAGATCGGGAAGTCACAATGGTATAAACCTTTCAAAGCTATGTGGGCCGGGGGGGCTGTGACAACATGAGATATGTTATGAAAGCTATATAGACCGTGAATGTCATAATGGTATAAATATTTCAAAACTATGTAAGCTATGATGGCCACAACAACATAATATTTGATGCGAAAACCATATAGATCGAGAAGATTATTATGGTTTAAGTATATAAAAATTATTAAGGTCATGTGGGCCGTGATGATATAAGCATGAAGACCATTATGGTCGAAAGGGCCATAATGGTATGAACATGAAAATTTTTAGGGTCGAGAGGGCCTTAATAGTATGCAAAGATTCCAGAATCAAAATCGGTCAGTACCGATCCAATTCGAATCGAATTGGATTAGCCTGAATCATAGTTGTCAAGGCGCCCGCCTAGGCGGCGCCTAGGCGCCGCCTAGGCGGCAAGGCGCCTTTCCAAGGGCGCTTTGCCAGGGCGCCTTGTCTGGGGCCAAAAAGGCGCCCAAGGCGCCCGCCAAGGCGCCCAAGGCGCCAGCCTAGGCGCCCAAGGTGCCCAAGCAAGGCGCCTTGGGTATTTTTACATTATTAAAAAAGTTTTTGAGGAATTTTTCTCCTTTGATACCTCTCACAAGGGACACTTATTTAATGATAGTTTCAATATATTAATATATTGTATTATCACTTATACTATCATACATATTTAAGATTTATGATTATAAACATATATTATATACTTAATTAAGTTCTTACTATCACTTAATAATATATAACAATATTATAACAATATTTTACCATCACTTATACTATTGCACATATATAAATTTTATAATCATAATTTACTTGTGTGCATTGATAAAACACTCATATTCAATTATAACATAACAAATATAATTATATTTATGTTTTTTTTATATATAACAACCTCCCGACTCAGCCTTCCTTGAATACCGCCTTGACCGCCTAGGCGACGCCTAAGCGGCCGCCTTGTCGCCTAAGCGGAATCGGTACCCTTCAACGCCTTGGGCGCCTTGTCGCCTTGACAACTATGGACTGAATTAGTCGCTTCCGGGGAAGGAAAACCAATTCATGCCGATTCCGGTATCAAATTTTTTTGTATTTTTTCTTCAAAAAAATAAAAAATCAAGAAAGATGTTAGAAAAATAGGAAACCCGTTAAAAAATTTCTAAAAACACAAATGTAACATTTAATATGTTTTAAAAAGAAATAGTGTTACACACTGTAACATAATAACATGATAATAATTGTACACTTCATGTTTACCAATATCTGTAATATTGGCCTTCATCCTCTTTTTCCTGGTCCTGGATTATCCATTGTCTTCTTGTCAATGCGGATGTATATCCATATGAAAAAAATACCTCAAGCATTTCATTGAAGTCATATACATTATTGGATTACGGCACATGATTGGGCTATGTAGCTAGAATCCATGGTTGGAGGTCACTAACTATAGGAGAATTTGGCTCTGCATAATGATGTGCTGTCTGCTAATCAAAGTAGTACTGCTATGAACTAGAAGAGTCTTGACCTACATCTTCTATCCTACATCTTTTCCTCCTCCTGGCTGGGAAGCTGGTATGCACTTCTCATCGAGTATGAGGGTGCCTGTGTGTTATCTGATGGACTCACAGGATGTCGCTTGATATCTTTTTTTTTTTTTACTTCTTTTACAATGTCATGTGATGAAGTCTCACAACCCACAGTTTTTTTAATTGTGCAAAGTTTCCCATTTTTCTTGATGCCATTTTTGTTTATGCCCTCGCTGGACTATGAATGGGCTACGTAGTTGGGGGTGGGGCTGGAGCTGGGGCTAAGGCTGAAGTTGAGTGTAGGGCTATTGGGGTAGAAGATGGAGCTAGCTGAGGAGTAGTTGGATCATCCTCTTCCTCAACATCATCTGATTCTCCTTTTGCCTATGCATAGTCTCTAGGATTAAACTTAGTTGGATAATCCTTATCTATCTTCTCCTCTATCCAAGCAGCAAGTGAGTGCTCCTCTTGAAAAATATGGTTCATGTCAACTTTTTTAGGTGATTCTTATGCTCTCTATCTTTTCTCATATGGTCCACCTGTAAATTGTGAAAATCTTTCCTCTAAGATCTTCTATCGATCTTTGATACTCTTGATGTGTAGTCTCATGTTATAATGACAATACTAGTTTCTTCAGCCTATCGGATGTCAGTCTGTTTCTCCTCTTTGTATGTATCAGGTTGAATGTACTTTAGTTCATCTCACAATGGGAGGACTTGGTGCTCTAGCTCAATGATGGGAATCGAATCGGGACACAAGAACCGATTCATGTTATTAATTAAATTGGGATGCCTGAAACGATTATTGATTTTCAAATCTCATGTAATTTTGATTTTAGGTCAATAATGGGTCCATTTAAGTAATTTTCTAATTTTTAGGAATTTTAGTTGATTTGTTTGAGCATTTTCTCAATTTAGTTTCATTTACGGACTTTTTTCTGCATTTTAACCCTATAAATAGGGGCCCATGTATACGATACAAGACATGATTTGATGAATACAACAAAGTTATGTTTGAAGTTCCGTTTTTGCCCTCCCCTCCTCGCTTAAACCCGGCGATGGGTTTTCTCTCTCCCCGATAGTCATTTCGCGAGCGGCTGGCCCGCGACTTCCTCTCGGCGACTGGCCTGCGCAATTCTCTCCCGGCGGCGACGGCTGGTTGCGAGTATATCTCGGCGGCGGTTCTTCGACTTCCTCCCGGCGGTGGACGGCTGGTCTACGTGGGGTCTTCCTCTCTCTCTCTCATTCGGCAGCGGGCCGGGCTGTGCATCTCGAGCTCCTCCGGCGGCGAGCCCTAGCGCGGCCTTCGTCCTCCAGATCTCCTTCCTCCGAGGGAGAAATGGCAACGCGCCTTTGGAGAGTTCGATTCCTTCCTCTCAGATCTATCGGTTTGTTTTGAACCTCACCTTCGGGGAATCAATCTTCTGACTTCTACGGTGGTTTCTTCCTCCTCTACTCCTTGAGGACGTCTCGTTCTCTTCTTCTTCTCTCTTGAAGATAGTTCGTTCTCCCTTCTTCATCGACTTCACAGAGATAGTTCATCTTCTACTCTGTCCTCTGGTTTTGGTTCTTGCGGTTCTTTCTTTGACCGACTGGATCTATTCTTTCCGGTTACGTTATTCGAAGTCTAAGATCGACATGATTGGTAGCCGAAGTTCTTCACCCACGCGGATGTTAGAACATTCGTTGTTGCCTCTGTTGATTGAAAGAGACCGAACTCGACAATGAATATTGAATCTTGTTTAGTCGGATAGCTTATCTTCTTCTTCTACTTCGATTCTGGTTCCTGGATAAGCATCCTTCATTTGTCGGATTCTCTTATTCCCGTTGATACTATTGTGCGGAGTGTTAAGCTAACATTACTTTAAGCTGCGTTTCTACCTCTTAAATGGCCGTAGATCCTACGATGCGCCTCTTCGCTAGTTGATACTTCGGTTTAACCGTACGATGATGTTGATGATGTTTTTTCTCGTTATCACCGAGGCTAATGGCCAATGATGATGGGATGTTTCTCTTAAAGATCTGGACAATCTCTTGATCCCTCGGCCACGTATATTGCTAGATCGGAGTCCTTGTTGGGAGTTTGTCGTCCTGTTCTCCCTTGGTTTTACGGATCCACTCTGCTGGATTCTTGCCCCAACGGATACTACTTGATCTCGCCCAAGAAGAACGAATACTACCGGTTCTCGATTTCGTTTAAATACCATCAATCGTCTGCTGAAATTGGTTCTCAATTAGTCCGCTTAATGGATTGTTTAATCCTATGGATGTCGCCGGAACTTGTTGGACTTCGGTTGGTTATAGTTTCGAAAGCGTCTTGTCTTTGATCGGATCCGGTTGTAGATGACGGAGTAAGATCCGTAACTCCCGGATCGGCATATCAATAAACTCGATCAGGGATGAGTTCATATCTGAGATTGAGTTAGGGCTATGATGATTTATGCTATGTTTTTTCTGAGCCCTTGTCCCTCCCAAAGGCTATCATATTGCTGCTGCGATTATTTCAGTTGTTGAGTTGCATAATTTCTCCTGAATTTCAGCAATAAGGGCTTGTTGTGGACATATACTACTGGTGTCTGTTAAATTTTAACACCTGTTGGTAATTCAGAATCATTGCTGGATTTTCTGCTCTTGTTTGGCAATTTAACTGCTGGTTATATCTGGATTATTATTTCTGAGCTTATTCTGTTGGAAAACTGTTCATATCTGGTCTGTTACCTGCTGGTCCATTTCAGTCCGCTGGTTACTGTTACTTTTCTGTTGACATTTTATTTTCTGGACTATATTGCTGGATTATATTTGAAACCATGGGACCCCTGGTCTCGTCCCGCATCAATTTGGTATCAGAGCTAGAGCCGACCTGTTTTGACAAGTCGGGATCCTTAAGATGTGCGGGACACCAACATTTCTGTTTTGATGTCACCCTACCGGTGGACAATCATGCCACGGTATTTTTATCCGGGTATCCGGGCAGCTGCATTTCACAGCCCTTAGTGGATTTAATTGCACCCGGTTATGTGTTAGAAGAGAATGGAAAGGTCTATGTTCAGTTTGACCGTATGGTTAAAGGTCGAACCAGACCTTGGACTGCTAGGTATGTCGAGGATGCATGGTGTGAAGTAGTCCCGGATGGGCACTTCATTATTTTGGGTTCCGATTGGCTGATTGAACGTCAAGCCATTATTGATTCCACTTTTCAGTCACTAAGCTTGCGACCCAAAGATTATAGATATCTGAAAGAGTCTATATTCATTGAAAATCGGTGTCCTCAGCCACCTAAAGCTGAACACAAAGATATTGAGACCTCTATAATTGAAGCCGTGCATTTTCAGTCTTATACACAGAAAAATTTGTCTGATCCAATTATTGTTGATATTCAAGTTGTCACCTATGAGGCTACTCATGAACTCATAGCTGAATATGAGTTAGAGTGTGCCAATGATATTGACTATGAGTCGAATTCTGAACAGTCTGTGTCTGAACAGTCCTTGGGGACCGAATTGGCTGAACAAATGACTGAGTATATTACCAACCTCATGTATGAACAGCAGTGTCTAGCTGAAATGGAGGTTGACACAACTATCGAGACATGGCTGAGTATGGCAGTTTCTGAACTGGTGATTAATGGGATTTCTGATCCACCCGTTGAACAGTTTTCTGAGTTGACAACAGTCCCGACTAGGGTCCATATTTCTGATTTTCCAGATTTGAACCCTAACTGTATGTATGATACAGTTTGGGTCTTTTCGACGATCGGTTTGGGAACATCAGCTGGTATTTCTTCTATATTCTCCCGGCTACATCGGCATCGTACCTGAGTTTTGTAGCTGCCATCTTTATTATACGGCATTACAAAACTCGAGGACGAGTTTTCCTCAACCAGGGGAGAATGATGGGAATCGAATCGGGACATAAGAACCGATTCATGTTATTAATTAAATTGGGATGCCTGAAACGATTATTGATTTTCAAATCTCATGTAATTTTGATTTTAGGTCAATAATGGGTCCATTTAAGTAATTTTCTAATTTTTAGGAATTTTAGTTGATTTGTTTGAGCATTTTCTCAATTTAGTTTCATTTACGGACTTTTTTCTGCATTTTAACCCTATAAATAGGGGCCCATGTATACGATACAGGAGATGATTTGATGAATACAACAAAGTTATGTTTGAAGTTCCGTTTTTGCCCTCCCCTCCTCGCTTAAACCCGGCGATGGGTTTTCTCTCTCCCCGATAGTCATTTCGCGAGTGGCTGGCCCGCGACTTCCTCTCGGCGACTGGCCTACGCGATTCTCTGCCGGCGGCGACGGCTGGTTGCGAGTATATCTCGGCGGCGGTTCTTCGACTTCCTCCCGGTGGTGGACGGCTGGTCTACGCGGGGTCTTCCTCTCTCTCTCTCATTCGGCCGCCGGGCCGGCCGCGCATCTCGAGCTCCTCCGGCGGCGAGCCACTGGCGCGGCCTTCGTCCTCCGGATCTCCTTCCTCCGAGGGAGAAATGGCAACGCGCCTTTGGAGAGTTCGATTCCTTCCTCTCGGATCTATCGGTTTGTTTTGAACCTCACCTTCGGGAATCAATCTTCTCGACTTCTCCGGTGGTTTCTTCCACCTCTACTCCTTGAGGACGTCTCGTTCTCTTCTTCTTCTTTCTCTTGAAGATAGTTCGTTCTCCCTTCTTCATCGACTTCACAGAGATAGTTCATCTTCTACTCTGTCCTCTGGTTTTGGTTCTTGCGGTTCTTTCTTTGACCGACTGGATCTATTCTTTCCGGTTCTGTTATTCGAAGTCTAAGATCGACATGATTGGTAGCCGAAGTTCTTCACCCTTGTGGATGTTAGAACATTCGTTGTTGCCTCTGTTGATTGAAAGAGACCGAACTCTGACAGCGGAATATTGAATCCTGTTTAGTCGGATAGCTTATCTTCTTCTTCTACTTCGATTCTGGTTCCTGGATAAGCATCCTTCATTTGTCGGATTCTCTTATTCCCGTTGATACTATTGTGCGGAGTGTTAAGCTAACATTACTTGGAAGCTGCGTTTCTACCTCTTAAATGGCCGTAGATCCTACGATGCTGCCTCTTGCTAGTTGATACTTCGGTTTAACTGTCTGAGGATGTTGATGATGTTTTTTCTGTTATCACCGAGGCTAATGGCCAATGATGATGGGATCTTTCTCTTAAAGATCTGTACAATCTCTTGATCCCTCGGCCACGTATATTGATAGAACGGAGTTCTTCTTGTGAGTTTGTCCTCCTGTTCTCCCTTGGATTTACGGATCCACACTGCTGGAATCTTGCCCCAACAGATACTACTTGATCTCGCCCAAGAACGTAATACTACCGGTTCTGGATTTCTCGTTTAAATACCATCAATTGGTCCGCTGAAATTGGTTCTCAATTAGTCCGCTTAATGGATTGTTTAATCCTATGGATGTCGCCGGAACTTGTTGGACTTCGGTTGGTTATAGTTTCGAAAGCGTCTTGTCTTGATCGGATCCGGTTGTAGATGACGGAGTAAGATCCGTAACTCCCGGATCGACATATCAATAAACTCGATCGGGGATGAGTTCATATCCGAGATTGAGTTAGGGCTATGATGATTTATGCTATGTTTTTTCGAGCCCTTGTCCCTCCCAAAGGCTATCATATTGCTGCTGCGATTGTTTCGATTGTTGAGTTGCATAATTTCTCCTGAATTTCAGCAATAAGGGCTTGTTGTGGACATATACTACTGGTGTCTGTTAAATTTTAACACCTGTTGGTAATTCAGAATCATTGCTGGATTTTCTGCTCTTGTTTGGCAATTTAACTGCTGGTTATATCTGGATTATTATTTCTGAGCTTATTCTGTTGGAAAACTGTTCATATCTGGTCTGTTACCTGCTGGTCCATTTCAGTCCGCTGGTTACTGTTACTTTTCTGTTGACATTTTATTTTCTGGACTATATTGCTGGATTATATTTGAAACCATGGGACCCCCGGTCCCGTCCCGCATCACTCAATATCCTAATAGTAACAACTGCTAGTGGATTCCATCCACTCTTAACATTGATCTGAACCCACCACTCAACCACAAAAAAATAACGAACAATCAGCCCTCTTTAAGCAATCAATGAAGTTTTGAAAGAAGGCTATAAAAATATGATGTTAAACATATCAGGATAAAGTTTGTCATATGAATATCTCAGATCAACATCTGAGTATCTCCCATGCCGAGGCGAGTAGGTTTGGTTTTCTAGCTCGATTAAATGCATTTGCTCTTCTATTATATCATGTTTGCCTTGTCGATGAGTGAGTGTTTCCTAGCTAGTTCATTGATCATTGCTGATGTGAGTTGAGCCTACCTATCTTGTGCTACATAGATCGATGACGTTGATTGTCGGTGATATCCTATCTTGATAGTATCATCACGTACGTTGATTGTCATAGCTAGTCTACTAGAGGCTTGACACATCCCAGGGTGAAGAATCAATCTTTTGTTTCTAAAAATGCACCCATGCTAAGCCAACGTCGGTCTGGTCCCAAAAATGCTACTTGAGTAAGGAACAAATCCACCACTTGAGAGAAAGATATTGAGACTGTTTGGTGGTTCGCATTATATTGAGGGTCCATCCCTTAGCTCATTACATTACCATACCCAGTTAATTGAAGATTTAACTTATGAAGCATCTCAAGTGAGTAAGGAATTAGCCCTAACTTGGGAGAATAATTTGACTAACCAAACTTCAGTTTATCCCCAAATCCCATTTGGGTAAAGGAATAAATCCTATGCCTGAGGAAATAAAAATCATCAAAGTATGGTTGCCCACTCAATGGCACATGCCAAACCTATTCCAAGAGAGAGATTAAGCCTCAAATCCAGGAGGTTACCATGGTTAGTTGGTTAATGGTCTATGTCAAAACCATTTCAAGGATGGATCAATACTTAATTCACAATGTTATTATGATTGGCCTTCGTCCACAATATGCAATGGGGAGCTTGACAACGACTTATGCTATGTTAATGCCATTTCGATAAGGAAT
Source organism: Cryptocoryne crispatula var. balansae (assembly GCA_036172225.1). Classification (NCBI taxonomy): domain Eukaryota; kingdom Viridiplantae; phylum Streptophyta; class Magnoliopsida; order Alismatales; family Araceae; genus Cryptocoryne; species Cryptocoryne crispatula. The sequence continues at coordinate 28,714,078 of CM069922.1, forward strand.
CAATCTTCATTCCACAATATAAGGTCTTTATAGCACCGATCTTAGGCTTGGCCAACCAAGTAAGGAAGTTATTCTTCTTCTCTCGAAGTGTTGAAGGGCTACTAATCACCGATTTAGTCCCAATATGTTATTTGGGTGGGAAATGGATTCACTGCCTAGAAAGAATACATTGTGGCTGCCTAGCCGACAAGCTGTGTCAAAGTTATGTGAGAGAGGTTAGCCCTTTAATATGAAGATTGACAACTTGGGCTGATCAGTGGCCCGACATGTTGATGCCCGAGTGAGGGACCAACCCTCAACTTGCTATTTCAACTAGCCTAATCGACCAATGGTTTAGGCTTCTTATACTCTGTTTCGAGCTAGAAACCAATTTTATGTTCGTCACTTGGACTATTCTGTCCAGTTACCAACATAACTCTAAGTTATCCCTCAAGCTAGGAATAAATCTGATGCCTACGTTGAAGCTTGCCCATGTCGGGCATCATCGCAGTCTACTCGGGTATGGAATCAATCTACCATCTGATATGCACCCATTGTTGCTCGGTTCACCGATCAACCTCTTCATGTTATGCATCCGACCAGGGGCAGGGGCAAGTCTCCAATCACATCTTGGGCTAAAGATCAACCGATTATTCATCATGCTGATAGAGAGAAGGGGAATAAATCCTTTACCTAGAAAGTTGAGGAAAAGTTTTTTCCAAAGATGAAATAAATTGAGGTGCTCAAAGCTGAGATTTTTGCTTCGGGTTCCTTGCCAAAGGTTACCCACTCTTATTACACCGTTGATTGCTCATCCAACATGTGGCTTAAGTTATCCACGTGACCAAAAGTTGTCCCAGCTCGTCTTGTGGTCCAAATTGCACCACTATTGTGGTGGCAGCTTGTGTTACACTACTATGACGATGGCTCTATTGCCAATGGATTCTACCAAAAAACGAGCTAGTCTCTACTAGACTCACACCTCCCCGTAATACGTCGAGAAGACATGTGACATAGGGGACAGGGGTCATGATGCACATTTATACATGTTATGTTAATTCAAGTGCAAATCTAACCCAAACTATTACTGCCAAGATGAGGAGGCAGCCTTTTGCTTCTCATTCTAAGAATGGCCGACCGATCAGTTGTCCATGATGTTATTGTTTAGCTGATGATTCATTGATCGTGTTTAGAAACATCACCTGAGCTAGGAAGCAATCTAGAGCCTGTATTAGAATTGGCTTGCTTGTGGCTTTGTCAAGGTACCGACAAGAAAGCAATTCTCACCCTTTATATTCATGTTGTCAATTTGGCAATCAATCTTTTAAACTTCATACCTAGTTGGGGGCAAGCTTCTAAGCCATATTATGGCAATGTGAGCCAATGAAAAATCTCACACCCAATATGCTACCAAAGGAAGGCGAATTAATCCCTGCCTGAGATGTTGTTGCTAGAATGAGGGATTAGGACTCTATTCACCATCTCAATAAGTTTGGTCAGTTAGTGGCCCTTAATCTTAGCATCAAGGTGAGGGACCGACCCTCAACCCGTTATTTCTACAAGTTGACTATGCGGCACCTTAACCTATTAACGTATTGTCGTATTCCAATAGGGGAGGAATCAATTTTTTGTCTACCAAATGTGCTATGGCCAACCATGTACCAACTCAGCCCAAGAGTATCAATTGGGTTGGGAGTAAATCCTATAACCTGTAAGGAATTCTACCCATATTGTCGCAAATAATTCCCAATTTTCTGAAATGGTAGCACAAATCAGGTTGATAGCCATTCTTTCAACTGTTGATTAATGGTAATGCTGCCGTAGCTGGGGGGGGGGGGTAGAAATCCCGAACCAACTTGAAGAATTCACTTGTTTGATCAGTGGCCCTATTTGCAATCCCTAGGGGGAGGGATCAACTCTCTTGCCCCAAGATTGGCAAGTTTGACCTACTAGAGGCTGTATATGCTATTGATCGGGTGAGGGATCAGCCCATAACCCATATCTCAATTGGCGCATTCATGTTCTTCAACAAGGGGCATTCTTCCGTTGTCATTAGAGACATTTGTAGGTCCTCTTATTGCCTCTACACTCAGTTGTTTCCATTGCGGCCTTCAACGGGGTTGTTGGCTCCTTTGGCCACTATCTAGGCCATTTTCACCATCAGCTCCCATTTCCAGCATCGTCAAGGCTTTATTTTCCTCATTCCTCCGCAATCGAGGGTTTCTGCCAAGCCGTTCGGAGCTGTTGAGGGGTGCCGTTCCTACCATCATCGGCCCTAGGAGCTCGTAACCATGGTTGTACACTTTTTTTTCCCAGAAGGGGAGAGGGTGACCACTTGGAGAACTCGTCAAAGGGGCCCTTAGCCCATTAACAGGCCCAATGGGCCAAAGTAGTTTATGAATGGGTTGGATAGTGCTTGAAACAAGTTGGATGACCATAAAAAAGGAAGAAAAAAAACAAAAACATAAAATAAGCAATTAACATGTTGAGAATGATGGTAGGGTTTGGGGACACCTTATTTTTAGCTGAACTTAAATAAAAATTTATGAATTAACTCAACAATCAAGATGTGTTGGGGGTTCGGCCTTGTGCTTGTCCCAATGTCTTGGTTTAACTTAAAAGAATTTTAACATATGGACTAGTTGGGGGTCGGTCTTGCACCCGCCCCTATGTCCTTAAAGTTGGCATACAAAGGTCCGACAGAGAGTTATATACCCTTTAAGCCATGGGAAGATTGTGCGTGCTTAACAGGCTGGCATGTTGAACCATGTGCTAATAAAGTTTATCAACCATGGGATGAGTCCCCATATGTCTATCAAAGGTTGGGTGTTCAATCCTAAACCAAAGAGGGGAGTCCCGTATCCCTATCGACGGCCGGGTGTAATCTATCCTAAATAAATAGGAAGAATCCCCACATGCCTATCAAAGACTCGGCGCATCCTATCCTAAGCCGATTGGGGTTAACTCCAAAATGCCTATCAAGGGCCACATGGATTTAATGCTAAATTCATTTAAGTTTTGGGAATTATGGCTTCTATGCCTTTCCACGTACAGATGTATTCCATGTTCAAAGCAATGAATAGTTTGTTATATTCGGTGCACATTTTGATATTGAAGGGAACATAGACAACCCCATAGACCAAAAGGAATGCAAAGCAAAACTTAGATGGGAGAGTAAATATAGTAATTAAATAATCTTGAAAATAACAAAATCTGGTCATACTAGTCAAATAGAAAATTTTCAACTCAAAAAATGCTAATGATTATAATATTTAATAAGAATTTTTAAACCCTAGAAACCCAATTAATGGATCATAAACCAAATAAACCCAATAAACTAGAAAATAAACCAATAAAACTGAAAATATCCCAAACAGGTCAAATCTAATGAAAAAAAAGACCAAATAAGCAAAGAAACCCAAAACCAGACAATATTTTAAAAGATAAAATATATTCATTTTCATACTTCCAAACAAGTTAAATAGAAAGAGAAATAATGAATAAAAAAGTTCACCTAGAAAATATGCAGAAAAAAAAGAAAAAAACCAGAAAACCGAAGTCCACTAAACCAAAAAGATCTTAAAATGTAAGAAAATTCCAAAGATTCACAAATTTTCAAAATCAAATTGAGATCCTCAAAACAAACCCGATAGATAAACGGCACTAAATCTTAATCAAAATGAAATCCAAATAAAACACATCTTAAACAAGACCCCATTCAAACTCAAATCAAAGTTCAAAACAAATTCTCAAATCAAAAGACATCAAGTTTCAATAAAAACAAATCAAATCAAATCTCCAAATTAACCTTGATGAACTCAGATTAAATCCAAAAATAATCTCAAAGATAAAGACGTTAAGTCACAAATGTAAACAAATTAAATTTCCCAAGTAGACTAAAATCAAAAATCAAATCCAACTAAGTACTGAGTGTTTGCATTCCATCAAATTCATGTGGTTGTTGCTCTTGTGTAATTTTTTTGTGAATGTATATTTTCTATTTAGGAATTGCTATAGCGGCTAATCATGGGTGTTAGAATGGTTGTTTGTTGTAATTAACATTGGTACTTCGCAAGTTTGATGGGAAGATATCAAAATAAAATATTTTCAAAGAACCCAACAACCTCAATAAATATTTTATACTTATCATGAATTAGCTATTTTCCGAATTGTATGACTTCTATTCAGGAATACCACATATTGTCCTAGTTGTTAATGCTAAATCAAAAACCAATTTTTTTTCCTGAAATAAAAGTTAATTTTTGAGGTTATATCGGTAAGATATGAACCTTCTCACTTCTCTTCCCTCTTCTCCTTCGGCTGGCGTTGACAGAGGCTGTGCGACCTGGCTTCTTTCTCTACCATGTCAACAGAAGCGACCGTGGTGAGGTATGCCGAACCTCCCCTCCTGGTCGTTGTCTTCTAGAACACTGAGGGAGGGCTGCAGAGTTTTTCACTCGCACCTATGGCAGGCTGGGTCTCGACAAAGCCTACTTTGCAAACTGTCGCTTCTTCGGGACTTTGTAGGTTCACACGGGATTACTCGTAGAGTTCTTCCCTTTCCTCTTGCCTCTTGGCTTGATCATCTCCACTCTACCTGGAACTGGTAGGCAGGCCTCGTGAGGCCATTTATATAGGCCAAGAGGCCTGTTGGTATTGGGTGAGATTTCGGACGGTGTCGGCCTCCCTAGATGGTTATTATGGAAACCCTAGAGTGTGTCAACATGTTGCAATCACCATTGCTATCTTATGAGGATGCCTGGTCCTGTGTAGGATTTGTTTTTGTAGAATCCTTTTATGATCGTTGCTTTCCCTTTTTCGGAGCCATAAGATCCTTCAGATGGCTTTTGTGCCTCCATGGATACTTCTTCATTGATTGGCTTCCTGGAGGATCATTGCTATGGACTTCTCATCGTCCCGACGGATCACACTTGCTATTTTATCGTGTCAGGTGTGACCGTAGGCCCGACGCGTTTGCATAAGTGTTCCATGCAGTTGTAGAGTCCTAGGTGCTTTGTGGTGCTCTGTAGCCCTCTTGAGCTATCAGGGGCCAATCTTGGTAGATAGGATGGAGTGTGATGGTGTTCCCTATTTCTACAGATCCGTAAGGCTATCTCTGTGATGGAATAACATCCAGGGATGGCAAGTAAATCCCAATGTTCTTAAAAATAAGGAGATTAGATGCTTGATATGCATGCTGGGATAGCAGGCGGTCCTGGACTTGGCAGGTATTGAAGTGACTTTCTTTGGTGGGAGATAAAGCAGATAGGAGAAGATTTTTGGTGGATCTTCCTATTTCGTAGGATTTCCCACGAATTTTATTCTTATTTTACAAATAGCAATATAGAAATATATCTCAAGGAGACTCGCTGCCAATGGATCCTAGATTTTAGAAGCAAGAATTGTTGGTGTGCAAGGTGACAACAGATGGGCTAGGTTTTACATCAAAATGGGCCTGTTGTTGAGTTGGAATTTAGCCTAATAGGTGCATGAGTGTGAGGTTGCGCAAAGGGGTTTTAAACTAAGTGGATTTCTCAATTGAATTGGGCTTAGGATAAGCATCAGAATTGGGATAATTCTGAATGTTACCCTTAATAACCCGGTTAGCATCTGAATTTAGTTATAATCCCAACCCAATGATGGGATAAGGGTGATGGTGTAATATGGATTTGATTTAAGTAGGAATTGGACTTGGTTCTTTTTTTCTGCCCATTCCATTCAATTTTTCTACATCTCACATGAACCAGTCCTCTCACTGCCCTGACGCAGCAACCTCAATTCTTCCTCTCCCTTTTTATTTTTTTGAAAATTTGTGTCGACAAATTCACATATAGAATAAGTGTACAAGCCAAAGACATTTGGATGCTATGTTTCCTTGTTGGAGAAACTGTCTGTTTTAAGGGATCCAAGAATCTTTGGATTGGTTATTCTTTCAATGACGTACTAACATTCTGTTTTTCGGTTGATTATTATGGGTTTGAAGAAAAATCAATTAAAGGGTACTTAAGTGATATGAGAAAGTTTGCTGCTTGGCTTCACAGATTCATGCTTTATTGCGCTCATTTGGTTGTACTACCAATATCTATGGGTTCTTTTACAATTTACCAAACTGTTATTACAAAAGAACCTGTACCATTCTGCATAAAACTTCATTCCGATTCTACTCATGCTGTCATTTTCCTTCCATATCCTTGGGACATTTTGAGGTTATGCTGCTTCACATAACTAACTTCCAATCTTGTCTTGAAATAGCTTCAATTTTTCTACACTTGGCTAGAAGAATCTGTTGCTTCTTAGCACTAGTTTTCTTTAGCAACTCATTCTGATATTTTCTTCATGTGCATGGAAGGATAGCCGGCTTAACAACAACAGCTTGTCAGGTCATATTCCGATGTCACTAACAATTATTAACACTCTTCAAGTATTGTAAGTAGCATTATTCCTCATGCTGTCATATTTTTCAGTTATTTTGACAGGAAAATTACAGTTGAATTATCATGTCACCAATGACAGGGATTTGTCCAACAACAATTTATCAGGAGAAGTTCCATCAAATGGTTCCTTTTTGTCGTTCACTCCCATCAGGTCTCTTGATGAAACCTTATGCTCTACTTGGACACTACTGTTGCTATTTGATTGTTAAGATGTATGGCAATATTTCATTTGGCAGTTTCAAAAACAATCCTTTATTATGTGGACCGGGTACTGAGAAACCTTGTCCTGGAGCTCCTCCCTTTTCTCCTCCGCCTCCTTTTATTCCACAGACAACTACTACTACTCCAGGTGGGTGACACTTAATTAAGAAACTCATCTTTTGTGAAAAGTAGACCTCGTCACCTCTATGTGCTTGGGTATTATTTGACTGGTTTGTGGACAAACTATGATGGCCTCGTATTAACTTTATTCATATAAAACTTATAGTTAACAGTTGACATCAATGCCAAAATTTTGGTTGGTCTTGGATTAAAATAACAGTTTGCAGTGATATAAGGTAATATCAACAACAAATAATTTGCTTTAGTCATATAAGCATGGTTTTCTAAATTTACTGCATAGTTAAAAGCATGGGAGGAAGGATTGAACCTGATCGACCTGCCCCATGATATTTTTGCTGGCCTGATCTGGTCCTGACCCCTATTATCAAGCCAAGTAGGACTCAGTTGGACTGGCCAAACTCAGCTAAGATCAGCTGATTCTATATCATGAGTAGTCGTTTCCAGCTCAGGAACATTAGCTGATACCACTCAGGATTGACCAATTCCTTTTGGATCTGCTATGGATCAGCAGATCCTTTTTTTTTCAATTTTTCTTTGAAAGTATTGGTCTAATATTTTTAAATGTATCGTCGGACTAGTTTTATAAGATATCATCTATTTTCCTAAGTAGTCCAAAAGAGATACACCAAAATTCTTTTTAAAATGGAAAAATGAGGTTCCCACATCTGACAAGTCCTTGAACTGATAGCAATCTTCTATAATGTGCCTCACTAGCCTATGGTACAGGCAGAAGTTAAGTTCCCACCTCTTGGTAGCATCCTCTAGGCGTCGGCTAGTCAGTAGGCAAGTCTTCATGCAGGCATCGAACAATTTCTTTGTATAATCCCATTCAAAGGAATATGGTTTCAAGGCATGTACTTCCCATGTGGGGCTTAAAACGGGATTGGTAGCGGTCCTCTGAGGGGGTGTTGTGGTAGTATTTTTGCCTCCAGTATTGTTGTAGGGTCTGGAAGAAAAAGAGATGTCCACTATATTGACGTCTCTAAAAGCCAACTGTTTGTCCTTCATTGGCTTCGGCCTCGTAGTTGCCATCAAAGGATTGTTGACATAAATATGTTCTATGTTAGCAATCGTAACATTCAAATCATCGAAGGACTAGATCTGTGTTCCCAACACCTGCTCTTGAATCTCAGCCCGAAGGCCTCTATTGCTCAACGCTACCACGTCCACATGTAATAGCAGGTCGGCACACTTCATACACACATTTCTCCATCGACGAATATAGTCAACCGCTGATTCGTTCCATTCCTGGAACATGGTGGTCAACTCGACCAGAGTATGTGCCAGCTTAAAAAAGCTGAACCTCATAATAATTTTTCATTGCATATCGGGTCAATCTACTACTGACCTAGGCGTCAACTTGGAGAACCACTTGAAGGTTGTACCCATCAAAGTGGTAGTAAAGTACTTGAGCAAGTATGATTCGCAATGTGCCAACTCACTTATGTGAGTATAGTATAAAGCCAAGTGCTCCTTAGGGGACCCTCGTCTGTCAAACTTGTAACACTTGGGCACTTTAGAGACGTCCGAGGGAAGTCTCACACACTGATGGTTTGGTAGGTATGGAACTTGATAAAGGCCCACCACACCTTGTTTGTCTTCATGATGCGCCAACCACATGGAGATCATGTGATCTGTCACGGCTTGTTGAGTGAGCTCTAGAAAATCCTGTTGCGGAGGAGGCGAAGGCACCTGATACTGTAGTGGAACAAAGACTTTGTCATCCATGGTCGTCCTAGGAGTCGGATGCATAGGAGTTGCAAGACGCGATTGGACTATGCACGACAGCTCCCCTTGGACAACACGGGGCCCGTCGAAAGCCTTGGTGGCACCTGATGCTTGTGCCAATTGAGATTGATGTAAAGTAGAGTTGGCGAGTAGAGCTCGGAGTTGTTGATTCTCTCTGTCAATGATCTTCTAAGTTCAAGGCCATAGGGGCGACCTCAACTTCATCATTTCTCATAGCATCCGCATTGTTACGACGGCATGTAGACTCGGTGGTTGTGGTAGGCTGCCACTTGGACTGACTATGCGTAACGGGCCCAGTATGGGTTGCAGTTTGAGAACCCTCTGGAACATCATCAAGGCGATCAACACCTGGTCGTGTAGCAGGTGTAGGCTTGCATTTGGCCTCTGGCCCCCGTGTTACCAGGCGTCTGGGGGCGGCTTCAAAAAAATCACTCAGTCGAACACCGACCCCCTTTTGTGGGGCAGCTCCCTTGGGGTGGTGGATGCATGACCATCATTGAAATGATAAAATTGTTGCCGGTGGGGGTAGCAAACTATGCCTTTGGCCAAGCAAGGGTGGCCTTAAATAGCTACGAAGTGTTAGAAACAGCCCTTGACTGCGGCCGCAGTCGAGACTTCAGCCCGGAAAGCCCCTCGTCTGTGTGCGGCAGATGGCAAGCCTTAACAATTGCTGGGTTTTGGAAGCCACATCTTTGGGACCAGGGCAAAGTTTGGATCCTTGCCCCCAGTTAGCATGAGAGTCCGCTGTCCGGGGCTCTCGGTGGGGAGTAACTTGAATGAGGGACTTGCCCCCAGTCAGCAGAGCTGGTCTCCATGGCAACGAGTCAGCAGCTAGGCTGACCACTGGTAATGTCATTATGACAGGCTGCTGCTGCTGAGTCTTCATTGGTTGGACTACTGATCAGTCGGCTGGGTGAATAGATAACTTAACGGAGAGCTTGCCCCCAGTTCGTTAAATAGAGAACTGGAAAGGTTGATCAGTGAACCGACCATTCACATAGAATTTTTAGTAGGCAGGTGGTGGCACCTGTGGGTTCTCTTCTACTTGGACCGCTGATCGGTCCAGTGAGGGAACACGGGCTGAGGGCTGGTCCTTCACTTAAGCAGCTTTCTTCAAAGCTTCTGATGGGCTCAAGTCTTCAATCCCCACACTATTTTCGACTGTTGATCGACCAGCTTTCTTAGGGTAAAAGATATACACTTCCCTTGTGCAACCGGTATATTAGTAATGGGCACGACGAGGCGCAAGAATCATCCTTTAACCATCTCATAGTAGCAAACTGGTTGACAAAGGGTAAAACTATAAGCCGCGGTCGGCGACGCTTCACCTCCTTAAACTTAGAGGAAGTCTTGATGAAGGTGGCCAGACCAGCAAGGTTCCAAGGGCACCTTATGTTGCCAACCTCTAGGTTGCAGTGAGAGCCGCATTCAAGCCAGATCTTGCGAAGACTCGGTTGTACAGAGGTGAGCGTGGACCCAAAAGAGATGGTGGTCACGTTCACCGAAATGACTCCTGTGGATGAGCTGGCTAAAACATTTTAGAGAGGAAGGCCTCAGGGAGTAGTAGTACTACAACCTCAGAAGCTATTTATAGTTGTTGGAGTGGGTGGACCTCCTCTTCGGTGGCCTGGTGAACCGGGCTTTGGCCGGTGGAATTGGGCCGAACCAGCCTTGAACTTGTTGAACCAAGTTTGGACCCAGTTTGATTGTGTCGGCCGAGCGGGCGGGCCAGTCGAGTCCGGGCGAACCAGCACTGGCTTGGGTCAGCACCAGTTAACCTGTTGGAGTTCGTGACCTCCCGCAGTTCGCTCCAAGCAGGGCAGCTGGTCATCGCGTACCCCATCTGGGGGGCTCTTTGATCGTAATGTTGACTTCGACCACTTAAATTTTGTCATTGGCTTAAATCATTAACCCATGCTTTACTGGTACGTGCACTGGTATTAGATTCTCTATCTCTAACCACCTCCACCTCCACACGAACCTCTTACATTTTGCTATTGAGTTGGTGGAATAAATTCTTTTTTATCATCATCTAAGAAAGGTGTTTAGGTACTATATGTGGGATTCACAAGTCTTTGCCTACAATTAAATTCTTTTTCTTTCCCACTTCTTGAGTACTACCTCCAATATTACACTGGTATATACTTTCTTCAAAGATTTAAATCCTTCAAATATGCTTGTGTTGAACTGGTTGTTTTCTTATGAAATAAACCGACAAACAACATATATTTTTAAGACAACAATGTCATCGAACATATATTTATATGTATTCTCTTATACATGTGTTCATACAACCTATCGAGAATCAAATCCGAGGATGTAAACCCCTCGAAATTCATCTGGATTGTGGTCGAAGAATCGACCATCAAATACAATAGAAATAAAAAAATGAAAAGACAATGTTGTCACCCTTTTGCTGTTGTCATCGAGATTGTCGATCAAGACGGAACATGCAAAGCCTCTTGCACGACCGTAGGAGATCACTTCCATCGATCAACTCCCCCGACTGATGTCATCACCAGTCGTTGGAAGAAGCTCCACTCCTATACGTGTTGATGCCGGTGTCAAGGAGTCTTTGCCACCGCTACGGAGAAGTTGTTGAAGAGAAATCTACTGTAAGGACCTACTAAGAGGAGGCCCATGGCAGTGAGAAGGTCGTCGAAAAGGGGAAAATAAGCTCGTAGAGAAGGAAAGAAAACAAGCGAAGAAGATTGAGGTGCAGTCGCCTCTGTCTCCCGCCGTCGACATTATCCCCTACCTTGGTTGCCGCCGGGAAAGACAACTCGAGAGACAGAGGAAGTAAGATGAAAGAAGCCTCCCACCTTCGTCGTCCCTATACGCCTTCGTCATCCCTACACGTCGTTGCTGGGAAGAAGAAAAAAACCACCAGGGGTTTCTGTCTAACACCATTTGATTTTATCATTAGAATTCACCAAGCTCAACACTTGTATGAGGAGTTCTATCATGGACAAGTAGTATTGAATTCTCTCCTACCAATGATGGTTCTCAATAAGATGCTCCAGCATAGTTAGGATCTTAAATTGGCTCTTCTGCCATGTAAGTTAACCATGTACATGATGTATTCTTAAGCATGGATGAATCTGTTTAAATTATGCTGATGTCTATACAGGCTCTTCAATACAATGAAGTGTGGCAAATCTAGTTGGATTAGATCACACTAGATGACGACTATTGGTATACTCATGATGTGTAGCAATTTAAGATGGCCATAAATGAAAGATGTAATCAAGTGAGCTTGACTCACTAAAGAGCTCATAGATGGTTCCTTCTCAATATTCTCCAGCATCAGATGAATTGAATATGCCACACAAGGATTCTAAAATATATATGTTCTAATGTTCATCAACTTCTGTCCTACAGTCTTATATGAAGTTTCGTTGTCAGTCACGTTGAACAATGTTCTCACTTATTTTCTCTATAACATAGTTCATTGTTCATCATGGTAAATAGGTAATTTGCAATATTGATCCTACCGGATGTGTAAACACTATTTATTGTCCTTGAGAACAATAAAAAAATATCATAGATCTCTCTGTGATACCTATCAATCCATCTCTTTTTTGTAGAATGCAACCTAATTCTTATAAAATAGCGTTTCCATGAGAAATATACAAGGAAAAAATAACCTTGACTTACACAACTGGGGCCAGACACCTTTACCCATGATACTAGATCTGATTGACTTATAAATAAAAGATGAAAAAAGTCCTTCATTAAGCAGTGGTATTCTTTAACATTTCCATTCCATGTTATCCATTTTTATTGAAATAAACTTAACTTATTACATATCTCGCTTGTATACTGATCAGCATGATAAAAAAAATTAATCGATGCTGTCTCATTTTTGCATATAGCACTATGCTGTTGGGCCAATATATGTGTATTACATTTCAAAATGTTCTAGTGGGGTGACAACGTGCAATCTAGAATGCTCATGCCAAAATGATAAAATGGAACATGTGTTATAAGCATGCTAATCAAACCATGTAATGTAAAATGAAGCTTTAGATGCTAACCTCTAGCCAAGGTGGATGAAGGCCTCAAATGCCTAGGTTGATTGTCTAGGCAGTGAGGTATGGAGTGTTTGGTCACTGTCCAAACTTTAGTGGGCTATTTTACAAATGTTTCCAAGTATCTCATTCAGTATTTTTTGCACAATTTTCTTTTAATGTACTTCGGGCAGGAAATAGTGTCTCCAGTACCGGTGCTATTGCTGGTGGAGTGGCGGCAGGTGGTGCTTTACTTTTTGCTGCACCTGCAATTGCATTTGCATGGTGGCGGCGGCGAAAGCCGGAAGAACATTTCTTTGATGTTCCTGGTTAGCATTCCATCTAGAGCTGTCTTTTGATTCTTATAAGGTGTGCTGACACTTCATTCTTTTTTATTGATGCAGCTGAAGAGGATCCTGAGGTTCATCTTGGACAACTTAAAAGATTTTCCTTGAGAGAGCTACAAGTTGCAACTGATGGCTTTGGCAATAAGAACATCTTGGGGAGAGGTGGTTTTGGCAAAGTTTACAAGGGAAGGCTGGCAGATGGTTCTCTTGTGGCTGTAAAGAGGTTAAAGGAAGAGCGCACTCCAGGAGGAGAGCTCCAGTTTCAGACAGAAGTAGAGATGATTAGCATGGCTGTACATCGAAATCTTCTCCGGCTTCGTGGGTTTTGCATGACACCCACTGAAAGGTTGCTTGTGTATCCTTACATGGCCAATGGAAGTGTTGCCTCATGCTTAAGAGGTACTTACCACCGACTAATTATTATTCCGTTTACCAGTAGAAGCATACGAGCATTGCTTTATATCATTACTATTTCTTGGGTAAACTTTCTATTTCTGAATTATATTTAAGACTGATTGAGTAGCCTTTTATAGAGCGACCACCCAATGAACCACCACTTGAATGGTTGGCTCGAAAAAGAATTGCACTGGGATCTGCAAGGGGTCTGTCATACTTACATGATCACTGTGATCCAAAGATCATTCACCGTGATGTCAAAGCTGCAAATATATTATTGGATGAGGAGTTTGAAGCAGTCGTTGGAGACTTTGGCTTGGCTAAGCTTATGGATTACAAAGACACCCATGTGACAACTGCGGTCAAGGGCACAATTGGGCATATAGCTCCAGAATATCTGTCAACAGGGAAATCTTCAGAGAAGACAGATGTCTTTGGGTATGGAATCATGCTTCTGGAGCTTATTACTGGACAGCGTGCATTTGATCTTGCAAGGCTGGCTAATGATGATGATGTCATGTTGCTTGACTGGGTATGCTTTTTTGTTTATACTTTTGATTTATTCTCATCAGTATCTATTGACTCTGAAAATGTTTTCTGCAATCCTGCATAAATGTTATGTAGGGCAAATTTGGATCTTAGAAAGTGTGTATAAGTTTGGTTTACTTTGGATTTTGTCCCCGTGAATTATGGGGGTTGCGCTTCTGCCATTTATGGGCTGTTTTTCCCTTTCTCTCTCTCTCTCTCACACACACACTCACTCACTCACACACTCAGCTCACTCACGCACGGGCAGACTCATACTCCACACATGCACAAGGCACATTCATGTTTGTGCAAAAAAAAAATCCACAGATACACCTTCACAGTCGGAAGTATTACTCTTTCCATGTAGAAAAAGATCTTTTCTTTCCTAAATATTTGAAGTGAAGTTGCAATTTTTTTTTTCTGATATCAGGTGAGAGGACTCTTGATGGAGAGAAAGCTGGAAATGCTTGTTGACCCTGATTTACCTAGTTACGTGGAAGCTGAAGTTGAACACCTTATTCAGGTTGCGCTGCTCTGCACTCAGGGCTCCCCAACAGAACGTCCCAAAATGTCAGAGGTGGTGAGGATGCTGGAGGGTGATGGTCTTGCGGAAAGATGGGAGGAATGGCAGAGGGTGGAAGTGATTCGCCATGAAGTAGTGCTTGCACCCCAACGGAACTCAGAATGGATTGTTGACTCCACGGATAATTTGCATGCTGTAGAATTATCTGGGCCAAGGTAACCAAACAAAGGCCTTGGCTTGTTCTAAGTACACAAGGGAAGCTAGTTTACCCTTATTCGTACCCATATATGAACCTGTTGCCTCCCATTTGGCCGTTCCGTGCGAATGGGATATGATAATATGCATATAAATTTCGTTGGGCCGTTGTGTTCTCCAAATTTCTCTTCTATGCCCATGCGGCATTGAGATCCTCGAGCAATGTTCACATTAACTCTTCCCAAGGAGCTGAAATACAGAGGTACCAAAATGTGGTTCCCAAGGACTCACAAACTTCGTATACATTTTGAAAGGAACCATTTCTATGCATTTTGGCATCATAGTTGTATGTCGTTCTGAAATCGACTAGTTGAAGAAATATTTTGCTTCCGAATGGTAACTATTTGTGTATCAGTGAGTTATTTTCTTCTATTTAATGCATCAATCGATTCCATTAACATATTTACACGATGGACAGTTCCTCGCATGTAAGCTCTTGACTTTAGGTACTTATTATGTGAACTTGAAAATTCTCTGAAGTGCAAAAAGGTCAGTCGAAAGCAGCGGCTTGCCTGCAACACGTTTCTGCATTTTCCTTTCTCAACAGTATGGAAATAGCTTTGTTAAAAAAGACTCCCTTGGATCCAAGATATTCAAGTCGGTGACAAGGATAGTTCTGGTGTTGTGGGAAAAGTTGAGGTAATAATGGTTTTCCAGCTGCATCTTGAATATTGTCATCTCTCCGCCTTGTGGTTGACTGGTAGATGAAGCTTCAGCCATGACCTCAGTTTCAGACACAACTTGACTTTGATTTCAAGTTGAGGGTGAAACAAAAACTGTAGGCAGAAGAAAGCAGAGAACTAGAGGAAGTGGAGAGGAAGAAACGTCGTGGCCAAAATAAGTCCAATCAGGCCGAACAGTATTGTATTTCTTATACAGGGCAATGTACATGACAAACGAACGAATCACCTTGCATCGACCACATTCTGTTACACGGGGTAGTACAGGTGATTGGGAATAATTTCCTGTATACAATACAAAATATATAACGAACAGAAGCTTCCATATGTTTCTAATACAGTGTTTTGATTAAGTATGCCTAATTCAATCTTAACAATACATTTTTCAAACTCAAAAAAATACATAATTAGCCATATATCATTATATAATATAGTTAATAAATATGCAGACCAATTAAGGACGGGTAAATTTTGTTTGGCGTTCAAAAATCCAAAAAAATGCATATTTCAAAAACCAAAAAAAAATTTGCATATTTTAAAAACCCAAAAAAAATGCATATTTCAATAACCCAAAAAAATTGAATATTTCAAAAACCCAAAAAAATAAATATTTCAAAAATTCAAAAAAAAAACATATTTCAAAAATCCAAAAAAACTTGAATACTTTTGAAAATCCAAAAAAATGATTGTTTTCAAGAAAACCCAAAAAAGAAAATTTTTTTCAGTCATGATCATTGTCTTAGTTGCATCCATGTTTATTTGACTGTCATGCATATTTCCATTTCTGTATTGCATATCATTTTTTTTACTTACTTTAATTACCTTGGTAAGAAGGCTCTTCCCTTTGACCTAAGTCAAAGTTGACCATAATAGGCAAAGGGATGAGTCACGGTAAAGATCTAATCCCCTTTCTATCAAGTGTTTCAAGCATTTCAATGTAGAAGAGGAGAAGATTCACACCACAGCAGGTAAGTTCTCTTAACCCTTACCCCTATTTCATTTAAGTCATTTATTTTACTGTACCTTATTAAGAAGGCTCCTCCCTTTGACTCAAAATCAAGGCAAACGATGAACAGGCAAAGGGATGAGTAATGAAATAAATTTAATCATTTTCATTAAGTGTTTGCAGGAGCTGAAGAAGCAAAAAGAGAAGGGAAATCAGATAAAAAAATAAAATAAAAAATTTGACCTCAGGGCGCATGTGCCCTCATCTGGGGGCACATGGCCAGGTGCCTCACCCCAGGGCGCATGGCCAGGTGTGGACAAAAAATTTGAAAAATTCAGAAAAATCTCAAAAAATCAGAAATTGTCTATAATGTTAAAAGTGACATTTTTGCTAAAGGAAACATCATCAAAAACTTTTTTTGACCTCCAAATGATGGTTCTAATAGTAAAATCTTCAGTCGATCATTTCAGAAACAATCTGATTCATATGACAATTCTGTCTGTTGGGTACTAACCAGAAATGTGCAGGCAACCTTTTTAGTCTTAACAGGTGAATTGGTGAGATCATTGTTCCCCAAGGAACGTCATGCCAACCTTACGGTGAAAAGAAAGGAAGCACCACCCAGCTGAACATTCTCATGGTGTTGTATTCCGTCAGAAGGCAAGACAAGGATGGACCAGAGATGCTGGTCGATGCACCACGCCTGAAGATTTTACTCAAATCCACATTCTCATCAATCTCACATTACATCATCACCAACACTTCTTTTTTTTTGCACTTCACATCACTCCTACTATCTGTCACCTAGTTATGTTAGGTCCATTTTATATATATTATATGCATTAATGTTGAAGACCTTGAGAGTGAATATGACTGGGCCCGAGATCCCCTTCAACAAAATCAACGATGGCTTAGTCATTTCTTCACACTCACGGATAAGCCAAAATTGAACATTGGAGGGACGATGGTTCCTAATCGGGTGTCTTGACCTCCAATAGACAATCTATATCTTCAACTATTTTCTACATGATTTTCTATGTGTTCACATCCATCTCATTTTTTTCATCATCATTACCAATTCTATTTCATTATGTTTTCTCTTTCTTTTATTTCATCATGTTTTATTCTTTCTTTTATCTCTTCATGTTTTATTCCTTTCTTTTTTCCACCATGTTTTATTCTGTCCTTTCTTTTATCCCACCGTGTCTTTAATCCCACCCCACCGTGGCAATTGTCATCCCATTGCTATTCTTCTTTACCATCATACTATGTTAGTCCCACCATTATCTTTCAATCTCACTATGGCTTAAATATGTCTTGTCATTTTCCGAATATCGAGTTTTATGCTAGAGCATGATTCATGGTTTTCACGATTCCCGAGCAATTTTGTTATGCTTAAATGAACCCTTTTAGAACTTGCGGTTCTTCCACTCAGAATTAAACTGAGTATTTTTGGTGAAACTTGAATGAACTTGAGATTCCAAATATGATGGATTGGTATTCTTTTATTTTTAAGATCAACTTCTCTTTTACAAACTTTAGCCCATCACAGTACATGAACACCGCAAAGTTCGGGTTGCTGGCTGATGATGAACCTACGAATTCGAGGACTCCTCACCGCGCTGAGGGTTGGCTACATCCTTTATCCTTTATCATTTACTTTTTCATCTCTCGTGCCAAGGGCATGTCTTTTACCAGTCAATTATATGAGGTTTTGATAGAACATGAAAGCGATCTAGAATACTCAGAGAGATTCATTTTGCTGGATCGGGTAGATAAGCGTGTCTATATCTACACCTTGATGCCACCTTTTCAGTCCATCACCATTCCATTCCTCTACATTCACCTACACTCACTTTCATTCCATTACAGTTCACTCCGAATCATTCCGCTTCATTACATGCCACTCCCTTACAAAGCCGACATCAAGGCGAGGCAAGCTGTAGACACGCCAAATTCACCTAATTCAGAGCATAAAACTCATGTTTTATAGGGTAACATGTGTGATTGACCTTATAATGATGCCGGGTCTTTTAAAGTTGACTTGGAGCTTCGCCGAACGAAATCGGATGCTTTCCGAAGTTTTCGGCGAAAAGCCGTAATTTCCGAGCGAAAGCCACACGTAAATCGTGTAAACACGGAAATTGGCTGAATGACCAATGCCTAATGATCATGCATTGAAGGTTATGGTCATATTCACGCCCCGGACAAGTTTTGTTGCATACCGTGCCTCTCCGGTTTACCGTCGGAGTCATTTTGACCTGTATCGGACCTTCTGTTCACTGCCCTAACTTCCGGATAAAATTCTGAAGTTTTGGAGGGTGTGATGGTTTATCCGATGCTATAAAAAGCTTCTTCGGCCTGTTATCTTTCCAACGCAACAAACGGCGTCGAATTCCGAGTTCGGGAGTGTTCGCAATGGCTTCCGTAAGAAGGATGCGCGAAACCAGTCCCATGCGCCCGGGTTCCTGGTCACATGCACCCAGGACCCAGGGCACGTGGCCATGCGCCCTACCAGTGAGGCACGTGGCCTTGTGCCCTCACTTGAGGGCACATGCGCCCCACCTTTGAGGCACGAGGGACCCAGTTTTTCACCGGGACTCTACCACAGAACCGACGATTGGATAAGAACTATTTTTTCGGGGTTTGTGCCCATGCGCCCCCACTGGGGGCGCATGCGCCCTTCAGTGGGGCGCATGCGCCCAGGGGTGGGGCGCAATGAGCCCTATTTTTTAGCTCCGATCGCATTGCTCGTTCTCCTATAAATGGACTCTGATTCTGGTCGTTCCAAAGGCATGTGCATGACTCCCCAGGCATCTCAAGACGTCCAACCACCCTCCTGCATCAATTTTGTGATTTTTAGAGAGAGAATTTCGAGCTTTTAGAGAGAGAAAAGTTGGTTCAAGAGAGTGGAAGGTTGTTCTACAGGTGATCTTCCAAGTCTCTCTTCTTCAGCCTCTACAGCAGTGTGTGGACGTCTTCTTCCTGAGATCTCTTCATCAAATTTCTTCATCTCCAAGTCTTCTTCAGTTTTCAATCGACGGCACTTAATTCCGAGGTCGGGGCTGGTCGTGACGAGCGCAGAAGCAAAGTCGCGCCTGGCAGATCCTGGACTGCTGCTCGGCTTTTTCGACAACACAGATTTGGCTATATCTTCCTCTATTCAACTCAGAATCTTTCAGTTATTTTTTCTATCTCTTTGTTTCGTGATTATCCATCATACTATCATTTTTTTACATTTTTTTGCATTAATTTTACTCTGTTAATCCGAAAATAAAAAAGGGGTTAGAGATAACCCGAATCCGGTCAGTTTCTAGTCAATTGTGTGTTTTATGTTATTCTCATTACATATACTCCACTTTGTCTAGTTCTAATTGTCTATTTCACTTGTTTATTTGTCTAGTTGCATAGAATATCAAGCACCCACACGTTGAGGACTCTTCTTCATCGGCCGGCCGAAGAAGGAGAAGCTTTAACTCACATTCTTCATGCTAAGGTACACACGGTCATTTTAATTCTATAAATCGGAACCCACGGTTCCTGGTGACCACGTTTATTTCTTCTCACCTTCCTCCCACATGACCTGAACCGTCTCTTTGGTGATCGAGCGATGCCAAGGGATGAAAGTTCGGGGATCAATGTGAGTGTGGGACCGAGGTGAGAGTTGCTTTCCGAGCTTTATTCCTTTCTTTTCACATCCCCTCTTGAGGTGACGATCTGGGTTCACGGACTTCCTTGAAAAGGAGAGGACCCCGTCGAATTTTCAGAGTCGAGTAGACACGCCAAATTCACCTAATTCAGAGCATAAAACTCATGTTTTATAGGGTAACATGTGTGATTGACCTTATAATGATGCCGGGTCTTTTAAAGTTGACTTGGAGCTTCGCCGAACGAAATCGGATGCTTTCCGAAGTTTTCCACGAAAAGCCGTAATTTCTGAGCGAAAGCCACATGTAAATCGTGTAAACACGGAAATTGGCTGAATGACCAATGCCTAATGATCATGCATTGAAGGTTATGGTCATATTCACGCCCCGGACAAGTTTTGTTGCATACCGTGCCTCTCCGGTTTACCGTCGGAGTCATTTTGATCTGTATCGGACCTTCTGTTCACTTCCCTAACTTCCGGATAAAATTCTGAAGTTTTGGAGGGTGTTATGGTTTATCTGATGCTATAGAAAGCTTCTTCGGCCTATTATCTTTCCAACGCAACAAACGGCGTCGAATTCCGAGTTCGGGAGTGTTCGCAATGGCTTCCGTAAGAAGGACGCGCGAAACCAGTCCCATGCGCCCGGGTTCCTGGTCACATGCACCCGGGACCCAGGGCATGTGGCCATGCGCCCTACCAGTGAGGCACGTGGCCTTGTGCCCTCACTTGAGGGCACATGCGCCCCACCTTTGAGGCACGAGGGACCCAGTTTTTCACCGGGACTCTACCACTGACCCGACGATTGGATAAGAACTATTTTTTCGGGGTTTGTGCCCATGCGCCCCCACTGGGGGGCGCATGCGCCCTTCAGTGGGGCGCATGCGCCCAGGGGTGGAGCGCAATGAGCCCTATTTTTTAGCTCCGATCGCACTGCTCGTTCTCCTTTAAATGGACTCTGATTCTGGTCGTTCCAAAGGCATGAGCATGACTTCCCAGGCATCTCAAGATGTCCAACCACCCTCCTGCATCAATTTTGTGATTTTTAGAGAGAGAATTTCGAGCTTTTAGAGAGAGAAAAGTTGGTTCAAGAGAGAGGAAGGTTGTTCTACAGGTGATCTTCCAAGTCTCTCTTCCTCAGCCTCTACAGCAGTGTGTGGACGTCTTCTTCCTGAGATCTCTTCATCAAATTTCTTCATCTCCAAGTCTTCTTCAGTTTTCAATCGACGACACTTAATTCCGAGGTCGGGGCTGGTCGTGACGAGCGTAGAAGCAAAGTCGCGCCTGGCAGATCCTGGACTGCTGCTCGGCTTTTTCGACAACACAGATTTGGCTATATCTTCCTCTATTCAACTCAGAATCTTTCAGTTATTTTTTCTATCTCTTTGTTTCGTGATTATCCATCATACTATCATTTTTTTGCATTAATTTTACTCTGTTAATCCGAAAATAAAAAAAAGGGGTTAGAGATAACCCGAATCCGGTCAGTTTCTAGTCAATTGTGTGTTTTATGTTATTCTCATTACATATACTCCACTTTGTCTAGTTCTAATTGTCTATTTCACTTGTTTATTTGTCTAGTTGCACAGAATATCAAGCACCCACACGTTGAGGACTCTTCTTCATCGGCCGGCCGAAGAAGGAGAAGCTTTAACTCACATTCTTCACGCTAAGGTACACACGGTCATTTTAATTCTATAAATCGGAACCCACGGCTCCTGGCGACCACGTTTATTTCTTCTCACCTTCCTCCCACATGACCCGAACCGTCTCTTTGGTGATCGAGCGACGCCAAGGGATGAAAGTTCGGGGATCAATGTGAGTGTGGGACCGAGGTGAGAGTTGCCTTCCGAGCTTTATTCCTTTCTTTTCTCATCCCCTCTTGAGGTGACGATCTGGGTTCACGGACTTCCCTGAAAAGGAGAGGACCCCGTCGAATTTTCAGAGTCGACACTTACCACCAATCCTCTTCCCTCTTTAACCTTGTGGGTAAGGTTTACCGACTGGATCTAAGAAGAGTCATAGCCTATCAAAGGCGGAAGGTCAGAAGATTCTGGACTAGGCACATTCTTACACGTGATGCCTACTCTTAACCCTTGGGTAACCATAAGGGGCACCTATGACAAGCAAGGCAAAGGATGAGATAGTCATGTCCTTCACATCAAACAAAAAAAAACCAACTACTTCAAAAACACCAAACAAATTCACAAAATAAAAAATTCTTAAAAATTTTAAAAAATCCAAAACACCAAGAAAATCATAAAAGTTCCAAAACATCAAAAACATTATAAAACTATCAAAACCCAAACAAATCAAAAATTTCAAAATACCTAAAAATTTTCTTTCTAAATTGACTACTTGCCTTTGCATTCATGTTTAATTTCAGTCTTGCATATTTCCTTTTGTGCATACTTATGTTTTTCTGTTATCTTTACCTTGATAAGGCCTATGTCCCTTGACAAAAGATCAAGGCAGTTTTTCCCTTTTCTCGCAAGGGACTAAGCCTAAATAAAGTTTTAATTGACTCTTAAGTGAATGCAGGGAACTAAGAAGGGAAACAAACAGAGCAACAGTCACTATGTAAAATAAAGATACATCAAAAACAAGGAAGAGGTCGGCACATCACAAATCGTCTCCTCCTTCTGCTGGAGCCTGATCACCCGGAGGTGGCATGGCATGTCCCTCCTCACCTCTTCTCCTATGACTACTGGTATGAGAAGAACCAGAGTGAGTAGGTCCCCTCAGCGTAGTCCGACGGGAGTCGGAGCGGTGAGAATGACTCTGGGACCGAGACTGTAGCATATGCATCATCATCATCTGTCGATGCTCCACCTCCAATCGAAGAAGCTCCGAGGAGTGATCAAGATGAAGATGAAGGATTTGCTCAAACACAGGTCGTGACAGCTCAGCCACACGAGCCTCTAGCCTCCCAACCTACAAGATAACATAGAAATGTGTCAGCTACAGAGAAGAAACAGTCAAAGATAAGAATTAAAATCATACCTCATGTGTCAACTCCTCTATCCTCTGAGCAGTCTGAAAAACAAAAGAAGAAGCATTAGTCTATAAGTTCTAATCTAAAAATATGAATAAAGACTCCGCACCTCAGAAGAAGAAGGACTAGGATCTGGAACACCTACAACTGGCTCGAGCTCGAGCTCCCTCTGTAGCTCCATCACCTACCAGAAAAGGTGTCAGAGAAGAAAAATAATGATGATAAACAAAGAAAAAACATGTACCCTATCTTTAAGATTCGAGGGTCCACTGTTAGAATGCGGCACACCCCCTGCAGAAAGATCAGAGATCCTCACCCAAAGATCCTTGTTCTACAGTTAGAAAGGATGTCAGAATCAAGCAAAATGAAATAGAAGCAAGTCACAGAAATTCACCTCGGTACTAAGGGCTTGCACAAGTTCCTTCAGCTGAGCGATCTGTAAGAAAGAAAGAAAATTTAACAAGGCAAATAAAGGAAGAAGACAACATAAGGAAGAAATGATGATCACCTCGAGAAGAAGTCCCATCTCGGAGGAACTACTCCCAGGGTCGGTGGGAATGAACTAGGGTGGATCAACTGGCAGAGAAGGATGGTGAGGAGGAAGCTCGGGGCCCATTGGCTGGCCAAAGTCGAACAGCTCAAAAGGAGCCTCTGAAGGCCGATCAAAGACTGCCGGCTCAGGGTCAGTTGGGCGGGTACCCTACTCCAGCTCGGCTACACGTTCCCGGAGACTTGAAATCTGAAAAAGAAGCAAGAGAAATAGTTAGAAACATTTATTCAGGATAATAAAGAAAGAGAAGAAACGTCATCTCATCATCATGCCCCCCGCAGCTGTCGGTGTTCACCTCGATAGCGATGCCGCTAAAAGAAAGAAAGAAGAATTAGTTAACAGGCAATGGGAAAGGCACGAAGCAAAGAAAATACCTGTCGTTCCAGCTCTGCCTCCAGAGATGCAGTCCCTGCCCTCAAGCAAGACAACTCCTCCTAGATAGTGCACCTTGTCCGTCTTCGAGGCTAACAAAAGCTGGGTCAGTAAGAAAAGAAGGAACCGACGGAGATCGAAGTCTACCTGAACAGTACCCTCCTCACCGACCAGGTGGCTCTTCACGCGGTCCGTCAACGCATGAAGAACCTCCACCACCAGGTCATCCTTCCCCACACTTGCCTTGCCCAATCCGAGCAAGTTCTCCATGTCTGTGCACTTCATAATGCGCAGTCCGCCAGGACAGTGTGGGATTGGATGACCTAAGAAAGCCCAGACCATGGTCGAGTAGTCACGGTAGGTCTTGCTAGTAACGGCACAACCGTGAACACGAAGTCCCATAATTTGGGAGACGTCCTCCAAAGTAGGCACCATGTGCCCCCAGGGAAAGAGGAAGGAATGGGTAGTAGAATCCCATCTCTCCCTCAATGCCTGGATCAGGAGAAGGTCCTCCCAGAAGGCAGAGCAATGAAGCAACGAGCCAAAGCCCATCACATCTAGCTGCGCCTTCTGGAAGTCCTGTAACCCTTGGTGGGCATGAAAGACCATCTCCCAGGATATCCGGGACGTGATCTTTCCCTGCACAAATAAACAATCATGTTAGAAGCAATAGTTGATGAATAATTTAAAAGGGGAAGTCAAAATTCAGATACCGTGACAGCCGGAGGCAGGTGAAGGGAAGGCGGCTCCGACGGGCCGAGATCAGTAGAGCTGGAAGCTCTGCCATTCTCAACGTGGGATCTCTTCGTCATTTTCAGCATTTCCAAGTGTTAGAATCAAGTCAAAAGCAGAAGAACGAAGAAGACGGGGACTGGTGACCAGGTGCCCCATTTATGGGGCGCTTGGGCTAGGCGCCCCCTTGATAGGGCACCTACTAGTGCTCTATCAAGGGGGCGCTAGCTCCTGGCATCCCCGTGATGGGGTGCTAGGCTCTACCTGGCACCCCATCAAAGGGGTTCTAGGGGGCCTGGCCCCCCTTCTCTCTTCCCGTTCTGATTTGGAACGACCCCGGATCGATTCGGTCCCTTCTACGAAAATGAACAAAACAGAATAAATTACAAGTTTGTAGTTGGGAGAAACTTACCCTGGTGTCCACATAGAGTGCTACACACTCCGTAAGGGCGCCGCTCAGTAGAAAAGCTCGAAAAGTTACTGGTGAAATGAAAGAAAGGTGTAAGGGTGGAAATATAAACCGTCACGGCCAACATTTTCAAAATTTTTTAAAATTTCATAGAACATGTTTGCAAACTACATTTTCCATAGAAAATCACAAACTTGTCAGCAAACATTGTTGATTAATTCTTTTTTTGCATATTTTGCTGACAGGACCCAGACACAACTGAAATGAAAAGGACTACACTAATTAAGTCCTAGACCTACACTGATGAAGACCTAGACACAACAAAAGCAAAGGACCTACAACTAGACACAACCAAGAGCAAATACAAGTCATCAACCATGAAGTTTTCTTAGTTTCGCTACATAACGACTCTTCCAGACTTCGTCTTCTTCCACGTTGGCACTTGGGGAGTAACTCCGGCTGATGCCCCAGATGGCGAGGATGCTTTGGCACTCTTCATTATCAACCATGGTGCCCAATTGTCTATCTTCAATAGACGGGATGTGGGAGAGATGAGGAACCTTGAGCCGTGGTTGACCCAATTGCAGAAAACACCGATGTGGGTTGTAGATGATGAAGGAAGAATCAGTGATTAGACGAAGGTCTACTCCAGGGGTGGGAGAAGCGTGAACATCCTGGAGCATGATAGCCTGGGTAGGATGAACAAACCTAGCACAGCTCATGGCAGAGAAGTATGCACGCCAGTCAGCATGGGT
This sequence comes from Cryptocoryne crispatula var. balansae, assembly GCA_036172225.1. NCBI lineage: Eukaryota > Viridiplantae > Streptophyta > Magnoliopsida > Alismatales > Araceae > Cryptocoryne > Cryptocoryne crispatula. The sequence goes on from CM069922.1 coordinate 28,739,726, forward strand.
CTTCACTGAAGGGCACTTGTTGATCACTTTGTATTCCATGTGGAGATGGTTGGTGAGAGGCTGAAGAGGGCTTCGAGCAAAGAGTCTGGAAGCAGTGGCCGGCCCATAGCACACGTCAAACATAAAGTGCCAGTCAGCCCAGCACATGAACAAAGGATACTACCAAACATAGGTCTGCCAACACTGGCAGAGGTCATGCCATCATAAAGATAGCCCAACACAGAATGGGCTATGCATTCATTGGACCAGGCAAGTAGGATCAAGCCACCCATCCTCACACGGGTAGAGGAGTATAGAAGCAAGGCAGGCAGCAACACCCTTGGCTCTGGGCAACAACAGAGCTTCATTGTCACCGGCACCCTGAATTACGCCAATGGACTAATCTGCCAGTGCCTCTGCGTAAATGCGCCCACCTACCATAATGGACCGGGCCTCCCCGGTGGTCATGAAGCCACGAAGAAAATCTAAACCGGTAACTGGCCTGGCAGGAATAAACATGGCCTAGCCATAACCAGGTATAGCATGTAGCCCCATAAACAACTCCACCTCCTCCAAGAGAATAGTTCACTCGAAGGAGTCAAAGACAAATGTATGGGTATCAGGATGCCACATCTCGAGAAGTGCACCTGCCAGAGAAAAATCCCAGAAGTATTTGAGAAGATGGTTGGCATAGACCAGAATGCCAGAGAAAACCCACCCACTCAGAATAGACCGCACATGGATGTTGATAGTGGCCATCAGTCGAGCAATCCACAGCACTTGTCCATAACGATGAGCACCAGAGAAGATTGGAAGTTCCTACAGAATAACCACACGATCAAAAAGAGAACGTCGAAACAAAACAAGAAGGGATGCCTAATAAGGTCACTACCACTCCCATGGACACTCGGTTCTGGATATGGCACGAAACCTCGGAGAAACACTTCATCTCTATTGAAAAAATCGGACGAGAGGAGGAAGAAGCCATAGGAATGTCAAAAGAGAAGAGGGAGGCACTGTAGCTGGTGTGGGGAAGAAGAAGGGGTTCCCCCTTCTCATAGCCACCAAGAAGCCACCTTAGGAAGGAGCAAGAACAAATTCTGCGTAGGTGCCCCAGTTATAAGGCGCCTGGCGCCCTATAATTAGGGCACCAGGTACCCTATAAATAGGGCACCTAGCACCCTATAATCAGGGCACTTGGAGCCCTACATATAGATTACCTATCTGTAAACCTGCTATATTGTTGAAGACCTCGGGTCTAAGAGGGCTGAGTCTGAGAACCCCTTCAACAAAATCGATGAAGGATTTAGCCACTTTTTAGGCCTGCGGATAAGCCAAAGTCAAATAAATGGGGACGACGGTGTCTTCATGGATGTCCTAACCCGTTGCATTTGACCTATATCTTTAACTATTTTTTATACTTATTTGTATTTCTTTAAACCCAGCATTCATCATGCATCGTTATGCATCATCTCATGCATCATCATAATCATCTTTCATGCCAACCCTACTATGACCACCCCAAGAAAAGATGGTCTGTTTATGGCTCTTAGAGGGGGCTTTGGTCTGCCAGAAAAATCAGTTTCAACCATGATTTCATCAAAACAAGAAGTTATTTCATTCCAAACTGCACCGATATTTCTGAGTAAACCCGATGAATTTGAAGAACCCAACCTTGGTTGATCACCTATTTCCTCTTTACTTTTCGTAATTTACTTTCTACCGAGTCTAGCACACCATGCAATTCGGGTCCTGGACGGTAACAATTCTCCCCCACGTGGGATTTTAGTTATTAACTTTTAGTATTGTTCTTCTGCTTAACCAATCAACCAGAGGGAAGGTTTCGATAAGACAAAGGGTGATCTCGGAGTCCCGTAAAGTTTTATTCACTCAACTAGGGCAACGAAGGCATGTCTAAATCTACACATTGGCGTCACGTTTTCAGTCCATTACCACTTCATTCCACTACACCTCACTACGCTTCACTACATTCGCCTACGCTTCATTCATGCAACTCCCTTGCAAAGCCGACGCCAAGGCGAGGCAAGCTGTAGACACGCAATTTTGGTCTAGTTGAAGAGCTTAAATTCTTGTTTTCATGAAGAATATTTGAGTAACCTTTCAAGGGAACCGAGTTTTCTAGAAGAATCAAGTTTTTCGGCACATTTCGAAGAAGATCGATAGAGCGTTGACCAGAGTCAAAGCGCCCTATATATAGGGCACCTGGCACCCTGTTTATAGGGCACCAGGTGCCCTATATGGGGCGCCTAGCACCTGGTCATATCAACTGGACCGACCAATTTGACCACTCACCGGGACTCGCCTCATCGATCTGAGACGGATCATGATGCTAGCACCCTATATATAGGGCGCTTTGCCGCGTGGAACTGTTTTTCGAAATTGACCAAAGTGCCCTCTTTTAGGCTATAAATAGGCACCCATTTGAAACTTAGAGGAGGTTCCAACTTCGTGCCACCCTAGTGCTCATCCAATACCACATTTCTAAGCCATTTGCATCTCCCATAAGCCTTTAAACTGATCCAAATTCACCCCCCCAAAAACCCAAAAAATTGCTGTTTTTGCCATCCAGAAACATGGTTTTTATTCCACTTTGAAGGCCTCTACCTGTTTCTCCTCTTTCATCTAGCATCCAAACCCCCCATCATTAGCTTTATTTGCATATTGGCTACAAGGGGAGCCTTTACTTCGTCCTAGAAGCCGTCCAGCACTCCGGAGCAGCATCGCAAAGAGGGGAATAAAATTTGCCCGAGCCAGACTTAGTGCCCCATATACAGGGCGCTTTGACCTTGGTCAACGTGCCCTATAAAGGGGGCACCTGCAGCTAGTGCCCCATATATAGGGCATCAGCAGGGGCAGAAGCTAGTTTTACATTTTTTGGAGTTCGGTCGCCTGTCTGATCGGATTTTTGTTCTCCGTTTTCATCTTAAAACCTTCTGACACTTCATTTAGCATGCATTAAGTCATTTTACATCTTTCATATATTTAAAAACTTACCAAAAATAGGGGTTGGGATTTCTTCCCAATCCGGTTAGTTCATCCCCTTTTGCATGTTCAAGATTCACACCAAACATGATGCTATACTCTCTCTAGAGCTAATGATCTTTACTTGTTTTCGTGTTTTTCCGCAGGACATTCTTAGGTGAACCTGATCGAGGTGAAGCTTCGACCCAATAAGGAGCAAAGAGCTCACTAAAGTTCTCCTCTTTTGGCCAGCCGAGAGAGGAGAAGTTAGAACCTAGCGATCTCCCCCCCCTATTCCAAAAGGTACGACGGTAAAACTTGCTTTTAATTCTATTTGCTTTATATCTAACCATATTTTGGAGTCTTAGGCTCCTGGCGACCACACACACATCACTAAACTCTTCGCTCCAAGAAATAAAGAAGGCGAACCGCCACATCGTACTAGCCATTTCCGGGTGCCTACAAAAGGAAGATTATGTGTGGCAGATTACATTGCTTGAGGTAGGAGATTTTGGCAGAAGCACATAAATCACAATATGATATTCATCTTAGTGCAACCAAGATGTATCATGACCTGAAGAGGCAGTTTTGGTGGGAAGGAATGAAGAAGGATGTGGCAGAGTATGTGTCCAATGGTCTGGTATGCCAACAAGTCAAAGTAGAGAATAGGAAACCAGCAGTCCATTACAGCCTTTAGAGATTCCGCAGTGGAAGTGAGAGCACATTACCAAAAAACAATATGATGCCATTTGGGTCATGATGGATCAGCTAACTAAAGCAACCCACTTGTTGATGATCACGAAAGCTCAACCGACAGACAATTTGGTAAGGTTGTACGGTTGTACTTGGGTGGTGTAGTTAAATATCATGGTGTTTCTATTTTCATTGTTTCAGATAGAGATCCTAGATTTATAGGCAGAGTATGGAAGGGTTTGTAAGATACTTTGGACACCCATCTTAAATTTAGCTTGGCTTATCACCCTTAGATAGATGGCCAGTCAGAGTGAACCATTCAGACTCTGGAGGACAAGTTGAGAGCCAGAGCTTTGGAGTGGTAGGAAAGTATGGACTTATAGTTACCATTGATAGATTTTGCTTACAATAATAGTTACCACTCCAACATTGGCATGGCACCTTTGAGGCTTTGTACGGTAGGCCATGCAGATCACCTATCTATTGGGAAGAAATTGGAGAACGGAGTATGATTAGACTAAATTTGGTCCAAGATAGTATTGAGAAGATCCAAGTTATTCGGCAAAAGCTACTTACAGCCCAGAGTTGCCAGAAGAGCTATGCTGATTTGAAGAGAAGAGATGTGTAATTTGAGGAGGGTGACCATGTGTTCTTGAAGGTCTCCCATCCAAGGGTGATATTCATTTTGGTTGTCGTGGGAAACTAAATTTAAGATACATGGGACTATTCCAGATAGAGAAATGAATTGGGAAAGTAGCATACCGGTTAGCTTTATCGTTTGTTATATCGAGAGTGCATCCAGTGTTCCATGTTTCTTTGTTGTAGAAATATATCTCAGATCTGAGCCATGTTATCAATTTTCCAAAGATTGAAGTGCATCCCAATTTGACTTTTGAGGAGCACCCAATTTGGGTTAAAAAATAGGTGATGAAGCAATTAAGGAACTGTGTGATTATGATGGTGAAAGTCTGATGGAAATATCATTCGGTGGAAGAATCGACTTGGAAAGTGGAGGAAGATAAGAGACAATATCATACCTAGTTATTCGATAAGCCATAATTAGAAATTTTAGGGTCAAAATTTATTTTAAGAAAAGTAGATTGTAATATGTATATTTTTATAAGTTAATGGCATTTTTAATTATTATTTACACTATTTTTTAATTATTATTTATTTTTTTTATTTAAACCCACCTCCAGTCGCACTTCTTCCTGTACCCTAGCCACCATCTTCTTTTCCTCTGAGCATCACCTTGCCTTTGTCGCCAGCAATGTCCCTCTCTCTTTTTGTTGCCCGCCGAAGCCATTGCCTACCGTCTGCGTGCATCCGGACGACACAACGCCGGTCGCCTCAGTCTCACCGCCAATCGATGCTTTTGCTTTAATGCCTGCCGTCGTCACCCACGCGTGAGCGCATCAACGTGTGAAGCCCCACTGGCCAATGCCCACCCATGCACTTCTTCACACATTGCCTTTCCTACCCTCGCCGACGTCATCATGATGCCACCACCCGCTAGTCACTACATAGCCTCCCACTTGCATGAAGGCATCGACACCATGCCTCGCGTGCGTCAACACATGCCGCCACTATCCACGCCACATGACTGACAACCGCCGTGCATCCCCCTTGCACCACATGTGTGCCCCTCCTGCCCCCTATCCACAGTATCTCTCTTTCTCTCTTCTAATCCTTTTTCTTCTCTCTTATTAGCTAAGATATAATCCTTTTTATTTTTCTCTCTTATTTCCCCTTGATCTGGTGTCATATTCCTCATATTCAGACTTCTTACTCTAGCATCCTTGGTGATGTGAAATTGCCAGTTTGGTTGGTTCGATTTGTTCACCGCGTTGCCGATGTCTGGTATTGCTTCGGATTGTCGATTCTCAATTTTTCTAGTGTCAATCCGGTAGGCACCCTTGACGTGTCTATTATCATTAAATTCATATTTTTAAATTATCCATGCTCGTAGGAATTTTTAGTTTAATTAACTGGATTAATGTTACATGTTGTGGTTAACTAGGATAATTAGCAGTATTGCTCTCCTTATAAGTAATAGGGGTTGTGTTAGGATGACTTTATGTGTTGACTACAGCATGATGGTGAGTTGATTTATGATTGATCATAATCTATTGTAGTTTAACATGCATCTAGCTAGTCTATTGTTATCTATTTAAGTTAATCTCACTATGAATGTATGTAGATAGGCTAATTAAACTAGACAATGATTAACTAGCTTAAATAACTTGATTTTAAGCCATGATTATATCATTGAACTAGGTGATAGGGTCTGATTTCTTATAGTCACAACTTGTTAGGATGAGTATTTAATGTTGTATCATGTTTGCTTTTATTTGTCCTTGTCATCTTATAGTTCTAGCATCACGAACATGTTGTTTAGATATGGTTGATTATGGTGTTTGTATTGGTGGCATGTTTGTCATGGTATGGTAAAGTTTATGACATATAATCTTGCAAAAGTGTGGTCATGGCATGGCATGATTTATGTGGATGTATAATGCATTGAAAATTGTAATGGAAGACTGAGCTACACCAGACTAGTTACTCATGACATGAGGGTAGCGGGGGGTTAGAACCATCTGGTGCATCCTTCAATTCTAAATCCCACGAGCATCTTAAGAGCCACCACTGTTTAGGTGCACTATGGGATTTTATTTAGCTATATGGTACTGCTATATATGGTAGATCTAGTGCTTACTAGTTGAGGTGGCAAGACGATGGATTCCTTGCCAATAAGAAAATTTTATTACGGGATAGGAGCATATATTACATGATATGGTGAATGTGGTCTTTCATTAGAGGATAGATGCATGTATTTCATGGTATGGTAGAAGTGGTCTAGTGATGTGTTTTATATTGTCATCTATCATGTTGTATTGCATGGTGTAAGTATGGAATGTCTCATTTGTCGACTCTGAAAATGGGTTCCGGATCGGCACCTCAAGAAAAGGTGATGATGGAATAGGAGAAAGGGAGTGAATCGGAAAACACTCATAAAGCAGTAAAATCCTCACCTCGGTCCCACACTCACATTGATCTCTGAACTTTCATCTCACGGTGTCACTCAAGCACCGGAGATAGTTCGGGTCATGTGGGAGGAGAGGGAGGAATAAATGAACTTTGAACATGAATAAAAGAAGAAGTGGTCGCTAGGAGCCGCGGGCTCCGCTTTATGGAATAAAAAACAAGATTGAGTTAACCGTGTGTACCTTAGCGCGAGAAAGAGTATGTGTGGGTTCAACCTTCTTCCTCGTCGGCCGGCCAATGAAGAAGAGTTCAACCGATGCTAGCTTGATCAACCTGTGCAACTTAGAACAATAAAAAAGTGAAGGGTTTGATTAGACTTGTAAAAGGTGTAGAAACAGAAAGAGAAAGATAAAAGAAAGAAGCAATCAAAATCGAACTCACTTGATTCGGGGTGAGCTAACCCCTTTTTTTATTTTTTATGACATATGAGATGATGAAAAACCTAAATAAAATTGATGCTGGATGAATGACGAAGATGTAGAAACTTGAACGGCTCAAATCGGAGCTAAAATGGGTGAGATATCACCGATATGGTCGGGCAGCACACTGGGGTGACCGCGCCCTTGACTTGGGGGCGCGATGGGCGCGCCCTAAGGTTGAGGGAGCGGTTGGCGCACCTTGGGTCCGGAGGCACGTTGACACTATCTGGCACGACTTTGGTGCTGAGCTCGCCACGGGAAGTCCCGATGTCATAATTGAGTGCCGTTTGTTTCTATGGGTGGAGAACTTGGAGAGGAAGAGATATTATGCTAATAACTTCTCCAGAATCCATCTGTATAGTCCTGTAGAAATTTGTAAAATGAATGGATTGGAAAAATAGAACCTGGATGTATGCCCTTGGTGCAGCAATCGCCACGGATAGATGACAAGTCAGAATTGAGTGCCGCTGGTTAAAAATAAAAGGTGACGACAAGAGGAACAATTCTTTTGTTGATGACTTTTGCAGCAAAAGCTCCAGATTTTCTATAGAAGCTGATGAAATCGGTTGATGTAGAACATATGGATCGGGCTTCTCCTTCACTTCGGGATCGATTCCTCTACGTCGAACCGGATTTGAACGTCGGGGCAGTTTTAGGATGGAGCTTGGATGACCTTAGGATGAGCTAGGCATGGATGGTTAACCTTGGTTCGTTGGGAATAGCCCTCAATTTATAAGGATGGAGAACCGATGCAAATGGGGGAAACCGGCCGACCGTGCCCCTGGATTTCAAAGGTGGTGAGGGTGTGTAGGGTGCGCCCTCCACCTGAGGCCACGCAAACCGCGCCCTCACCATGGGGGTGTGGTCTGCGCACTCCCCCTTTTCAAGCTGAGCGGGGGTGCGTTACACGTTTCATTGCTAAAAATCACTGGAACCTTCCAAAAATTGCTAAAAATCAGACTTGACAAGATGAACGTGCCCCCGACCTGGGGGCTTGGTCAAAATAATCGATAATTAATAGGGGAAACTTTTCAAAATCTGGTTTAGAAGGTGTAAACTGGGGCAAATTTTAATTTTTGGAAACTGATCACACCCTCCGCTTTCAAAGGGAGCGAGGGCGCGCAAGGCGCACCCCCTGACTGAGGGTGCACAAGGCACACCCCCAGTGTGAGGGCACGGTGACCGCGCCCTCCCATTTCAAGGGGGCGGGGATGCGGTACACTCTCTCTCCCATGTGCATGTTCCGCGGGCCGTAACTTGCAAATGGGACATCCGATTTGGTTCCTATTTGTTGTGTTGGAAAGAGGGCATTAAACAACAACTCCTCAAGTCAGTAAACCAGCCGGCATGACTCTCAAGACATCGCACATGACTTTCTACTAGTTTACCCTCTCGTGGAAAGCCGAAAACTGTGGCAGAGATCAGAAAGGGCACAGTTCCGGTCTAGGAATCTTGGGTCAACTCGGGATGACTTAAAATGATGACCGAACAAGTTCGGTATGGTCAAAAAATATGAAATTATCGAAAAATTTGAGATTAACCTAGTAAAAGTGAACTGAAGCTCAGAAAAGCCGGGAAACCCTAAAATCGACAGAAATGGCCGTATGGCCCCGTTTGAAAAAAATATGGGGCTAGGATCAACCTAGATGACCCGAAAAGACCCGGTGATGACTGGAAAGGCCTAACACATGGTTTGGGATAGCCGTGTTAGTACATATTGAAAAGCCGTAACGAAAGCTGTTATAGACCGACAACTACCGAAATGACTTGTCGGAAACCCTAAACATTACGGAACACATGCAGGACTTCTAAGACCTTTAATTATGAACCTTTCAAGGTTGGTCATTGAGCAGGCTTCGTGTTTTCACGGTTCACGCGCGGCTGTCACTTGAAGGTTACGACATTATTCTGAAAATCATCAGTCCATTCCCAACTCACGAGGGGCTCCACCAACGTCCTTAACTCATCTTCACGAGGTAATTTGGATCAAATAACAGTCAAATAAAGGATGTTGCCAATGGAATAGGAGTCTAGGGCTCCGAATCAGACCAATTTGGCATGTCTATAGCTTGCCCCGCCTTGATGTCGGCTTTGTAAGGGAATGACATGTAGTGGAGCAGAGTGAAATGTAGAGAAAACGTAGCGAATAAAGATGGATCATAGTGGAATGTAGTGGAGCGAAATGGCACTGGACTGAAAAGGTGGCATCAAGGTGTAGATATAGACACGCTCAACGACCAGATTCAACAAGACGAATCTCCTCAAATGTACTAGATGACTACCATGTTTTATCAAGTCTTCCTATGTTCGATTGGTGTAGACACGCAATTTTGGTCCAATTGAAGAGCTTGAATTCTTGTTTTCATGAATAATATTTGAGTAACCTTTCAAGGGAACCGAGTTTTCCGAAAAAATCAAGTTTTTCGGTACATTTCGAAGAAGATCGATAGGACGTTGACCGGGGTCAAAACGCCCTGTATATAGGGCACCTGGCACCCTGTATATAGGGCACCAGGCACCCTATATATAGGGCACCAGGCACCCTGCTTATAGGGCACCAGGCACCCTATATATAGGGCGCCTGGCATCAAATCCGACTTGACCAGTAGACTTGACTCCTCACAGTGACTCATCTTATCGATTTGACATATCTAATGATGCTGGCGCCCTATAGATAGGGCGCTTTACCGCGTGGAACTACTTTCAGAAATGGCCAAAGTACCCTCTTTTAGGCTATAAATAGACCCCCATTTGGAGCTGGGAGGAGGTTTCAACTTGGTACCACCCTAGAGTCCATCCAAGACCATGTTTCTAAGCCATTTAAACCTCCCATAACCCTTCAAACCAATCCATGAGCACCCACCAAAAACCCCGAAAACCTGCTGTTTCTGTCATCCAGAAACATTGTTTTTTCTCTACTTTGAGAGCCTCTATCCGTCTCTCCTCTTTCATCCAGCATCCAAACCACCCACCACTAGCTTCATTTGCATATTGTCTACAAGGACGAGCCCTTACTTCGTCCCAGAAGCCGCCCAGCACTCTGGAGTAGCATCGCGAAGAGAGGAAGAAAATCTGCTCGAGCCAGACTTAGTGCCCCATATACAGGGCACTTTGACCTTGGTCAACGCGCCTATAAGTAGGGCACCTGCAGCTAGCGCCCTATATATAGGGCACTAGCAGGGGCAGACCCCGTTTTGCATTTTTTTGAGTTTATTTACCTTTTCGGTCGATCATTTACTTCCCCTCTTTCATTTTAACTTTCATTAACATGTTATTTAGCATATATTAAGCCACTCATTTGCATTTTCATGCATATTTAAACCTTCTAAATAGGGGTTGGGATTTAGTCCCAATCCAGTCAGTTCCTTCCCTCTTTCATGTTTACATTCGAATTTGAGCATGATTCTACACTTTCACTAGAACTAATGATCTTGTCACTTGTTTCTATGTTTTCTTATAGACATTTTTAGGTAAATTCGGCCAAGGCGAAGCTTCAACCGGATCAAAGACGAAGGACTCACTAAGCTCTCTTCTTTCGGTCGGCCGAGAGAGGAGAAGTCGGAACCCAACAATATCCCATTCCCAAAGGTACGATGGTCATTTCTCCATTTCATTTCTTTTCATTCTACCATATTTTGGAGCCTTTGGCTCCTGGCGACCACAAACCATTAACATCCCATCTACCAAGTCCCCAATGCAAGTGTAGGGGCCGGAAAAGGGAGATCTACAGATATCCCGCTTCGGGTGCTTACACATTTTGGCGACCACGGTGGGACCGACTTTGCTTTATTGAGTTCTTCTCATCTTTCCTAAGAATGTCCACTTGAAAACATGCTTATTTTTGCTCTAATTATTATTTAAGCCATTTCCATTTCCTTGCATTGCTATTTACTTACTTACATGCTTGTTTGTTTCCTTGAAGCATCATCTTGTTTCTTCTGATTTACTTGCCTTTCGTTGGTCCTTTTAAAAAGCATAGCGATCTGATTTCTAGCTTTGATTATCAACTTATTTCACCTTAGCATTTTATATATTATCTTCTTTCATCCCTTGTTAAGTATACCTGCTTATTTCTTTCTATGTCTAGTTTTCCTTAGCAAATCTTTCAAAGCATGCTTAGTTAAATTAGTGCTTTTTTCCATCCTAGTTTAATTTCATATCATTGTCTTGTTCACTTGTTTCCTACAACATCTCATTAATCATTGTATACTTTTATTTTATTCTTGCTTGCTTCTTATTCCTTGACATTTCACTTGCATTTAGTTTGCATTGGAGTTTCGGGTTCGCCCGTCTATTTTGGACATCCAAGAAGGGAGGCTCTCTCCACCCAAAGCCCCACACATACAAACACCCCTCTTGGTGGTTGCCAACTCCTCTTCCGAGGATTCCTTCTCGGAAGGACTGGGTAGCTTCCATCAAGGCCTCCGTAAGTCCCCAGACGTGAAGGATTCCCTCTTCACTGATTGGGCTGGTTGTACCATTTTATCCCAAAACCCGAAGTACCTATTACCTATCGTTGTGAAAAGAGTGACAACCTTAGATTGCTCGGCATTGTGGGAGCATAGGGTCTTACCCATTTATTTGAGTGGACAATATTTCTCTTAACAAGCCATTAATTTGAGGTTGAAACAAAAAAATTTACGTTAATCATTCCAAGTCTTTGCTATTACTTGTTTGCAAACAAAAAACTGAAAATTAAACAAAAATCCCAAAATCACCTAAAAAGAACCAAAATTTTTTTCTTGAGGTTAATTTTCTTGATAACTTGCTTGTCCAACACAATAAAATCAAAATAAAAAAGGGGTCAAAAATCAAAACCAAAAAAAAATCCTTGAGCTTTTATGAATTTAAGGTAAGGACGAGTTATCAGAATGGAGGATCAAAGATATGAGCAACTACAATTGGAGTATGACCAGTCTTATTTCTATCCTGATGCCGTATGTGTCGTCATTGAACCCAAAATTCTCCCCGAATCTAGTCAAATTTCTCCTTAACCCAATCCAAACTCACTTTGGGAGGCATTCTCTCATGCCGACCCGACCTAACTTCAGGCTATCGAAGCCATCCTCAAGGGCAAGTCGCCCGCCGACGACATTCCTCCCGAAGGTGGTCTCTACATCTCTACCCCTCAGTCAGTGGCACGTCAGCCCAATGTGCCCATTCATGGCCATTCTTATACTAGGCTTGTAGCCCCAACATCTCCTCATCCGGTGGCTAATCTATATCATCTCGATCCGAATGCCGTTGCTCCTTCTAGGCCACTAGTTCATTCTTCTAATCATCTCAACCCTACTCACCCTTTGGTGCATCCCCCAATGTACCCTTCTTATCCGGCCGCTTCAGCCTATCCAATCCAAGTTCCGGTGCACCAAGCACCCACTCCTCCTCCTCCTCTTAGGGAACCTTCTGTCGATCAGGCCATGATTAACAAGATCAATCGCATGGAAGAGTAGTATAGAGAGCTTAGACGTTTGATCGACACAAAGGCAGCCCCTGAAATTTCTCTTCCTTCCCTCCCTACTTTTCATCTACCTCCCTCTGAGATGCCGGTATACCGTCGCTACAACGGAACCGGTAATCCATTCATTCATATCAAGGACTTTCTTTATGAGTCAGTAATGTGGCAAAATGATCCAAGGGCCCTTGCTTTTCTTTTTAGAAGATCATTAGAGGTTTCAGCTTTATAGTGGTTCTACTCGCTTGACTCTTTGGAGGAGACTAACTTTGAAAATGTCAAAGCTAATTTGCAGAGATATCAAGATAGGGTCGGACCAACATATTCCATCACCGGCCTCATGGCCTAAAGAATGAGAAATGATGAAGACTTTATCAAATATGCTGATAGATGGAGGTCAATGGCAGAAAGGCTTACTGATTCCATTTCAGAACTGGAGCAAGTGAAGATGATCATCACCAATGCCACTCTGGCCTTAAAGAATATGCTGGCTTTGCATCACCACCTCCATGAGTGAACTCTATGATAAGGCACGATACATTCAGACACAGCTTAGGGACTCACCTATCATGAACTTGTTTGATCCTAGACCCCGAGCTGTCAAGAAAACCACTTTTACCACAACTAGCCCAGTGACTGAGGGCATAGTGACAAACGAGAACCTCAATGTTGTAGGGAACCGACCTAGCAATTATCAACACCAGTTTAAGAACCCTCAAAAAAATCAACCACTTAAAAACCCTCATCAACCTCAACATCAACCTCAGTTACAACCTCGTCAACAACAAGCTCCGATCCCTCAGCGACCGTAAGCCCCAGTTACCCAACCACCACGGCAAAAACTTGCCAACTACAACCAAACACCCCCTCCCATGGCTTATGAACCCCAAAAAATAGGACCTAAGAGAAACCATTATCCTTATTTGCTATACTCTCTCATGGACATCTTTAATGCACTCATGGCGGCAGGGAAAATCCCGCCAAGGCGAAGCTTCAACCGGATCAAAGACGAAGGACTCACTAAGCTTTCTTCTTTCGGTCAGCCGAGAGAGGAGAAGTTGGAACCCAACAATCTCCCATTCCCAAAGGTACGACGGTCATTTCCCCATTTCATTTCTTTTCATTCTACTATATTTTGGAGCATTTGGTTCCTGGCGACCACAAACCATTAACATCCCATCCACCAAGTCCCCAATGCAAGAGTAGGGGCCGGAAAAGGGAGATCTACGGTTATCCGACTTCGGGTGCTTACAATTGGTAAGAGATGTGCCATGGCCATGAGAGAAGAATAGTCAACCCCCAACGCGGTGGGGAGTCCCCAAAACATGGGTTTGTAGGTCCCCAAAACATGGGTTTGGAGTCCCCAAAACATGGGTCCCCAAAAATTGGTAACCCGATCTTTGCGGTGTTCCTGTATTGTGATGGGCTAAAATTTTTAAAAGATATTTGTTTTGAAAAAGTAAAAGAATACCAATCGAGCACATTCAGGCTCTCAGATTCATTTAAGTCTTCTAAGAGACAATATTCAATTCGGAATGGAATGATCTCAAATTCCAAAAGGCAAATGTTGAAGCTTAGATTGTGAAGATAATGACGGTGCAAGTTTTGATCAAATAGGAGGCCCTTGGCGGGACGAATTGACTGCCATGGTGGGATGAATATCAAGAGAGTTGAAGTGGCCACAGTGGGGATAGAAACAAAAGAATTGAAGGCACAAGGTGATTACCAAACACGGTGGGATTAACAGACACAGTGAGCTTAACAAACACGGTGGGATTAGGGTACATAATGGGAAGAAGGGACTCAGTAGGGTTCAGAAATATCCAGATAGAAGTAGAAGATCATGAATGATGTATGCAATGACAACAAAAAATGCAATGCAACTAATACTACATGATGCATGTTGGGCTCAAGAAAACAAAAGCAAACTTGTATAACCATTAGTTGAAGATATAGATTGTCTATGAAGTCAAGATACCCATTCGGGAACCATCGTCCCTCACTGCACAATTTTGGCTTATCCATGAGTACGAAAGATGACCTGACCGTCGTGGATTTTGATGAAGGGGATCTCAGGAAGTCTTATTTGTAGTCACAGTTTTCAACATCAATGCATAAAATAAGTAATAATGCACCTATTATATGCTAAAAATGAAATGATGACAGTGAGTTTGCGATGTGATGACATGCATTCTCACAAAAGAGTTCATGTGTCCTAATGAGGACACAAAGTGAAAGTTTCTTGGCAAAGTTGAGGCCGAGGTAATGATGACTCCTCCTCTTAAGAATTCTCAGGGGAGGGAAGTGGCGAGCATCGCCTTATTGAAATTTTGAAACAGGCTCCTCGGCAAAGTTGCGGCTGGGGTCATGGTGACACCTCCTCCTAAGAATCCTTAGGGGAGGGAAGTGGCGAGCATTACCTTGCTATGCAGTTCTCCTTGTTTGTTCTTCATGCCTGAAACACTTGAAAAACGAGATTAGAATGTCAGTATGGCTTATCCCCCTTGCAAGTTGTAGTATGTCTTGACCTTTGTCAAGGGGTGTAAAGTTCTCCTTGTGCCTGAAACACTTAGAAGAAAGAGATTAGAACAACAGTGTGGCTTATCCCCAACAGTGTGGGTTATCCCCTTGCAAGGTGCGGTCTGCCTTGGCTTTCATCAAGAGGTGATAGCCTTCTTAAGGGTGTAGAAATAAAGTGGCAAATATGCAATGAAAAGTTTGAAACCAGAGAGATTGAAAGCAAAGATGAAAATTCAAACCAAGCATGGTGATGTAAATTTTTGTTTGAAATTTGAAAAAGAAGTTTTTGTGAAAGGGTTCAAATTTTTTTAATTTTTGAAAATATTCAATTTTTTGGAGTTTTTGACATTAACATTTTTGGGAGTTTTGAAGATATTTAAATTTTTTGAAGTTTTTTAAAATATTCAATTTTTTTGAAGTTTTAAAAATATTCAAATTTGTTTTGGAAAGAAAAATCAATATTGACAAAAGTCCCCATCACTTGGTTATTATTCTAGGTTCATTGGTAGACACCATGTGCAAAAGAGGGGTCCCTTACCCATAATCATTTTGACCTTCAACCTTTGATCAGCTAGAGTTTAATTGGTTGGTCCATCCACACCCTGGGGGGTTAAGAATGAAAAATTGATAAGGAAGTCCTTGATAGGCTTTGGAAATGTTGAGAGGAATTTCTCTACTCACACCTAATTGCCCATTGGGGTTTGGTCTCTTCAGGTCTTTTCTTCTTTATCGACCAACCTATTTTTGTGGCACACATTCGGATAGGTGCTTTGACCTGTGGGGTCATTGCCCATCTTTTGGCGCTTTTTCATTTTTTGCATTTTTGGGTTCTCATTCAGACAGGCCCATATTTGTTTAAACCTGTGGGGTTCATTGCCCATCTTGTGGCACCCTTTTTCTATTTGAGAAGTTGGACCTTCTTAGATGGCCTCCTACTAGGGCGGCAGATGCTTTTGATACTCTCCCCCTCTAGTCTGCTTCACCTATCTTGGACCGAACAAAAGAGAGTAGAATGAGGGTTTTCCTTCCTCCTTTGAGCCTTGCCTAGCTTCTCTCGAGTGTTGGGTCATCCAGATTCTGGGATCGGGACATGTAGTGTGTGTAGAATGGTATCTACCCTTGACTCTTAGACAACAACCTAGAACATGTGGACCTAAGTCATATTAGTAGTTCTCTCCATTTTTGAGGTAGATTACATTCTAAAGGCGAAACAATTGTTCATGTGCCTTGCAATGTAAAAAAATTGTTTATTAAAAATAAGGTAGCTACAGATATCATCAATCATGAATTTCTCTCAATTAAAATTATCATGTGAAATTCAAAATCATTTCAAAAAATATTGCCTTGTGGATGACATAATGATAATTTATTCAATTTCATGTAATACCTGAGAGAAGAAGAAGTTCATTGCTGATGACGTCTTTGCTTGTGCTTGCCTTGCCTTGCCTACCATGCCTTGCCTTGCCTTGCCCAACTGCTTCCGCTGTTGATATGCTCCACATTGAATCCAAGAATAGGAGTCATACAACGAGGTGCAAGATGTGGAGGATTTGATTTGGCACGGTGGAACTAGGATTGATGATGTAGAAGGCAAAGATTGGGGTATGACCCAGAAATTTCTCTACCTTGATTTTTTTGTTAAAAGTAAAACTTGGAAAAATAAAGAGAATTGTGAAAATAAAGATATATGCTTGAAAAATAAAAGTAAATTAAAATGGGCTCTTGTGCCCGGAAATGGTTGGAATCAAGAGGCATGTGGGCCCAAGGTTGAATGTGGGCCAGAGGACCCAGTTGATGGGCATGAGGGCCCAATTGGAGCTGATGGGCTCGAAGACCCGATTGAAGGTTGAGCCCGAGGGATCCAACGAAAGGAGTAGGCACATGGGCCCGATTTAGGTGATCGAGAGCACAATTTTAATTGAGATTTGTGATGGGATTGTGGGCGCCATCGATGAGTATGGGTGTGCGAACCTGAATTTGAAGAAGTAGGGGCACGAGGGCCCAATTTCAAAGAAATTTGGGCATGCGGGCCCGATTGCGAAGGAATGGGGGCACGCAGGCCCGAAGTTAGAGTGTGGGAATGTGTGCCCAAGGTTGATAGAAGGTGGTTATAGGAGCTTGATTTAGAAAGACTTTGGGCACATGGGCCCGGTTGCGAAAAAATGTGGGCATGTGAGCTCGGTTGAGGAGAATTGTGGGCACGTGGGCCCGATTTAGAAAAATTAAGGGCACGTAGGCCCGATTGGGGAGAATTGTGGGCACCTGGGCCCAATGGAAGGAAAGGGGCACATAGGCCCAGTTGGGGAAAAGGAGCACATGGGCCCAGTTGAAGGAAAGGGGCACGTAAGCCCGGTTGGAGAAAAGGGGCATATGGGCCGGGTTGGATAAAGGGGGCACATGGGCCCAACTGATAGAAAGGGACACATGGGCCCAGTTGATGAAAAGGGGCATAAAAGCCCGATTGACGAAAAGGGGCATAAGTTCCCGAAAATGGGGCAAAAGGGCCCGATTGCAAAAGAGGGGCATAAGAGCCCAATTGAAGAAGAGGGACATAAGGACCCAATCGAAGAAGAGGGGCTTACGGGCCCAATCGAATGGGATGAAGTATGGGTGGTGGCCCCAAGATTGATGAATTGGAAGCCCATGTGCCCATTCGACGATTGTGAGGAAGATGAATATAGGGTGGTGGCCTTAAGATGGATGAATTGTGGGCCCATGGGCCCGATCGTTGATTGTGAGGAGAATGTGGTATGGTTAGGTCTCTAAGATTGATGCTATGGAATTTGCCTGCCTAGCTGGAGGAGGTCCTAGTATCCCCTTGCTAAGGTCTAAATCTTCCTTCTGTAGGTTTATAGATTCCTTCCCCATTTCACTGACCAATTCGGTCTCCTTACTTCCCAGCTCAAGGGTCAATTAAATCTGACCAACTTCAGGGATCAATTCCAATGATGATGATAGTTAATCTATACCTGGAGAATCCTTGCCTAGTCCTTGACAATCAACTAAATTTATGATCTCTTCATTTAAGCTCTTTACAATATACTTCTCCTCAGGTTGTTCTAGGGAAGAGGGCATGCCTAGTTTAGAGGATTCTAGAATGATAGAAGAGTTTAGTTTGACCTCCCCTATTGGCTGACTTTGATCTTGAAAGATAGCAATGATATGTTGAGAAGTTGATTCCTCTGCAAGGGCAGGAGCACAAATGGTTAGAGCAATTGAATCATTTGCTGGGGCAGGAGCTTGAAGGGTCGAAGTGACAGAATCTTCTATTGCAGTGGGAGTAAGAATAGTAAGAGTGATTGATTCCTCTATTGGGGCAAGAGCGTGAGGAGTCAAAGTGACAAAATCATCTACATGGCAGGGGCATGGATGATCGGAGTGATTGGTTCCTCTGTCAAGGTAGGAGCATGAAGAGTTGAGTGACTAAATCATCTATCATAGTAGGAGCAGGAATGATTCCTCTGCCAGGGCAGGAGCATGAATGACAGGAGTGACTGGTTCCTCTACCAAGTGTAGACACGCCAAATTGGCCTGATTCGGAGCCCCAGACTCCAATTCCATTGGCGATATCCTTTATTTGACGATTATCAGATCAAGATTACCTCATGAAGATGAGCTAAGCACATTGGTGGAGCCCCTCGTGAGTTGAGAATGGACCGATGATTTTTGGAATAATGCCGTAACCTTCAAGCGAGAGTCGCACGTGAACCAAAAAAACACGAAGCCTGTTCGATGACCAACCTTGAATGGTCCATACTTGAACGTCTCGGGAGTCCCGCGTGTGTTCCGTAACATTCAAAGTTTCTGACAACTCATTTCAGTAGGCGTTGGTCTATAAATGGTTTTTCGTTACAGCTTTTCGATTTGTACTGACACGGCTATCTTGGACCACGTGTTAGGCATCCTCAGTCACCACCGGGCCTTTTCGGGTCATCTAGGTTGATCCTAGCCGTATATTTCAACAACTGGGGCCATACGGCCATTTTGGTCGATTTTAGGGTTTCCTGGTTATTTTCAACTTTTTCAAGCTTTAGTTTACGTTTATCGGGCTAATCTCGGATTTTTTGATGATTTTGGGTTTTTTGATCGTACCGGACTTGTTTGGTCATCATTTTAAGTCATCCCGAGTTGACCCAATATTCCTCGATCGGAATTGTGCCCTTTCGGATCTCCGCCATGGTTTTCAACTTTTCGCGAGAAGGTAAATTAGTATAAAGCCCCGTGCGAACGTCTTGGGAGTCATGCCGGCTGGTTTACTGACTTGAGGAGGTGCGGTTGAAGGCCCTCTTTCCAACACAACAAATGGGAGCCAAATCGGACATCTTGTTTGCAAGTTACGGCCCATGGAACGCACGTGTAGAAGAAAGAGTGTACCGTGCCCTCCGCCCCCTTTGAAATGGGAGGGCGCAGTCACCGTGCCCTCACCCTGGGGGTGTGCCCTATGCGCCCTCAGTCCGGGGGCACGCCCTGCGTGCCTCCACTTCCTTTGAAACGCGAGGGCATGGTCTGTTTTTGGAAATTGGAAGTTACCCTAATTAGTGCCTTCTAAACCGAATTTTGGAAGGTTCCCCCCATTAATTAACGTTTATTTTGACCATGCCCTCGGGTCGGGGGCGCATTCATCTTATCAAGTCCAATTTTTAGCAATTTTTGGAAGGTTCCGACGATTTTAAGCAATGAAATGCATAATGCGCCCCCGCTCCCTTTGCAACAGGACGACGCACCCTGCATGCCCTCAGGGTGAGGGCATGCCCTAAGCACCCTTAGGTGGAGGGCGTGCCCTGCGTGCCCCCAGTTCCTTTGAAAGCTGGGGGCACAGTCGGCCAGTTTCCATATTTTGCACTGGTTCTCTATCTCTATAAATTGAGAGCCATTCTCAATGACCCAAGGTTGAACCCCCTATGTCTAGCTCATCCCGAGGTCATCCAAGTCTCTCCCAAGGCCGTCCTGACGTCCAAAGTCAATCCGACGTCAAGAGATCGATCCCGAAGCAAAGGAGAAGCCCGATCCATACGTTCTACAGCATCCAAACTTCATTGGCTTTTGTAGAAGATCTGGGGCATCTTCTATAGAAGTGTTTAATAGAAGAGTTATTCTTCTCTTCGTCCTCTTTCATTTTCAACTAATGGCAATTTCTGTATCGAGGGCGCGCATCCAGGTTTAACTTTTTCATATTCGTCCACTTTCATATTTTCTACAGGCTTGTACGGACGGATTCCAGAGAAGTCATAAACAGGATATCTCTTCCTCTCAAAGATCCCCATCCATAGAAATAAATTGCACTCAATTCTAACATTCACATCATTCGTAGATTTTTCTGCACTGAAGTCGCACCAGGAGGGTGCAAGGCTATCCGAACTGGCTTGTTTCAACCACCTCGGCTTCAACTCAAGCCGATCCACTCCATAATCTTTCTCAACTCATTTCACTCAGTTTATTTACTATTTTAGAACATATTTTAATTTAGATTTCATCATTTTTATATAACTAAAAACACAAAAAGGGGTTAAGGCTCACCCTGAAGCCGGTGAGTTCGACTTCAATTGCTTATTCCGGAGCCCGTGGCTCCTGGTGACCACAATCAATTTATTCATGTTCTAAGCTCATCTTGAGGTCATCCAAGCTCTCTCCAAAGTCCATCCCTATGTCCAAAGCCAATCCGACGTCGAGAGATCGATCCCGAAGCGAAGGAGAAGTCCGATCCATGCGTTCTACAGCATCCGAATTTCATTGGCTTTTGTAGAAAATCTGAGGCATCATATGTAGAAGTGTTCAATAGAAGAGTTGTTACTCTCTTCATCCTATTTCATTTTCAACTGACGGCATTCAATTCTGACTTGCCATTTATCTGTGACGATTGTTGCACCAAGGGCGCGCATCCAGGTTTTACTTTTTGATATCCGTCCACTTTCAGATTTTCTACAGGCTTCTACGGATAGATTACGGAGAAGTCATAAATAGGAGATATCTTCCTCTCCAAGCTACCCATCCATAAAACTAAATGGCACTCAATTCTAACATCCGGATCATCCGTAGAATTTTTTGCACTGAAGTCGCACCAGGAGGGTGCAAGGCTATCCGAACCGGCCTGTTTCAACTACCTCGGCTTCAACTCAAGCCGATCCACTCCATAATATTTCTCAACTCATTACACTTAGTTTATTTACTATTTTATAACATGTTTTAGTTTAGTTTGCATCATTTTTATATAACCAAAAACACAAAAAAAGATGTTAAGGCTCACCCTTAAGTCGGTGAGTTCGGTTTCAATTGCTTTTCTTTCATCTTCTTATTACAGTTTCTAAACTTCTATCAAGTCTAATCAAACTCTTCGCTTTGTTCATTGTTCTTAGGTTGCATAAATTGATCAAGTTAGCATCGGTTAGACTCCTCTTCATCAGCCGGCCGAAGAAGAAGAAGGTTGAACTCACATCCCAATCTCTTACGCTAAGGTACACATGGTCAAATCAACTTATCTTTGGTTTTTATTCCACAAAGAGGAGCCCACGGCTCCTTCTAACCACAATCACTTTATTCATGTTATAAGCTCGTTATGATGTCATCCAAGCTCCCTCCCAAGGCTGTCCCGATGTCCAAAGCCAATCCGATGTTGAGAGATCAATCCCGAAGCGAAGGAGAATCCCGATCCGTGCGTTCTACAGCATCCAAACCTCATCAGCTTCTGTAGAAAATCCACGTAATCTACTACAGAGGTTTTCAATAGGAGACTTCGTTCTACTTCATTTACAACTGACGGCATTTGATTCTGACTTACCGTTTATCCGTGGCAATTGCTGCACCAAGGGCGCGCATCCAAGTTTTACTTTTCTATATCCGTCCAATTTCATATTTTCTACATGCTTGTATGGATAGATTCCAGAGAAGTCATCAATAAGAGATCTCTTCCTCTCCGAGTTCCCCATCCATAGAAAGAAACGTCGCTCACTTCTGACATTAGGATCATATATAGAATTTTCTGCACTGAAGACGCACCAGGAAGGTGCAAGGCTATCTGAACCGTCTTGTTTCAACCATCTCGGCTTCAACTCAAGCCGATCCACACCACAAGCTTTCTCAACTCATTTCACTCAGTTTATTTACTATTTTTGAACATCTTTTAGTTTAGTTTGCATTATTTTTATACAACCAAAAACATAAAAAAGGGGTTAAGGCTCACCCTGTTGCCAGTGAGTTCGACTTTGTCGACTCTGAAAATTTGACGGGGCCTTCTCCTTTTCAGGGAAGTCCGTGAATCCACATCGTCACCTCAGGAGGGGATGAGAAAAGAAAGGAATAAAGCACAGAAAGCAACTCTCACCTCGGTCCCACACTCACATTGATCCCCGAACTTTCATCCCTTGGTGTCGCTCGATCACCAAAGAGACGGTTCGGGTCATGTGGGAGGAGTATGAGACGAAAGAAATGTGGTCGCCAGGAACCGCAGGTTCCGATTTATGAAATTAAAATGACCGTGTGTACCTTAGAGTGAAGAGTGCGGGTCAAAGCTTCTCCTTCTTCGGCCGGCTGATGAAGAAGAGTCCTCAACGTGTGGGTGCTTGATATTCTGTGCAACTTAGCATGAAGAGTGCGGGTTAAAACTTCTCCTTCTTCGGCCAGCCGATGAAGAAGAGTCCTCAACGTGGTGGGTGCCTGATCTTCTGTGCAACTAGACAAATAAACAAGTGAAAGAGACTATTAGAACTAAACAAAGTGGAGTATATGTAAAGAGAATGACATGAAACACACAACTGACTAGAAACTGACTAGAAACTGAAATAGGTGTTGAGTCCCATGGCATATCCTAGCTGGAAGATCCTCCTTGGGATGGAATCCTCTTCGTATCCCAACCCCTGCTCGCGTAGCCTTTTCACAATTTGAATCGGCTGAGTGATTCCTTGAAGATCCTTGCCTAAACCTCTTCCAGGTTGATAGCCTAGTTTCATCATCATCCGCCATCCCACTGTGTCGGGTAGAGAGGCGGTCATACATCTGACTTCTGGTAAATCTCCCATTGAGATCTGGGGTTGTATTGACAAACCAAGGGGTGTAAAAGTAGGATCATTCATCTCATCCCTTATAGGCATGCTAGCCACTTTGACCACTTGTCCTTTAAAAGGAAACTTTATACGCTGGTGGTTTGTTGAAGCCACAGCTCCTATTGCCTCCAAGTATGGCCTCCCAAGTATAGCCCGAAAAGTTGGATCTAATTCTAGAACATGAAAATCCATTGTGACCGTACATGGTCCAAGTTTAACTTCTAGAGTGACCACCCCACGTGCAGACTTCTTGGAGTTGTCGTAGGCCGTCACCATGGCACAGGATGGCTTGATTTCTTGCTCAGAAATGCCACACAACTGCAAAGTTTCTGGTGGCATAATGTTGATAGAAGCTCCAGTGTCAACCAAGCATGTGCAGATGATAACTGCCACATGCAAAGCATATCTTCTGACCTCTGTATCTGCTAATTCTTCCTGAGAGAAAGTGAGTGTTGGGTGCTCACTTCTAAGGGCTAACACTGTAGTTATCTTTTCAGGTGGGAGATCTTCACTCACCATGACCCTTTGCAAGTACTGCTGTAGAATCTCCTTGTGCACCTTTGATCTTTTGATCAACTCAAGTATGGAAATACGGGCCGGTGTCTTATCTAAATGTTTCAACAGATCATAGGCCATGCTCGGCAATGGTTCTTCTACTTGTTCCTCCTCCACTGGATCCTGCAGTTGAGTACCGGCTTGGGGAAAGAGTCGCTGGAACATCCTCCCACTCCGAAGCACCGGGGCTATTTGGCGGTCGGGTAGAGGTGACAGGTTAACTGGGGTGGATTGTGGTGGAACAGGTGGTGTAGATGCAGGTATGATAGGTAATGGGATCGATGGTTCTGGGATGATGGGGTTAGTTGGTAGAGGGGTAGGATTTGGAGGTGGTAGTGATGGTGATACCGGTGGCCTAATAAGAAGTGGCCAGGGTGCAGAAGTGGTTGATGAGTTTAATGAAGGTGTAGGTTGTGGGATTGGTTGTGGTGGTATGATAGGTTGGGGTTTTGGAGTGGTAGAGCTCGTAGGCTGGGGTTCAGGTTTGGTGGTGATTATGGTGGTCGGATGAGCAAGGGCCGATGTGTAGCAATGGTTAAAGAAAGTGTAGTTAGAGAGGGGGCTGGCCTAATGATGGGTCGGCGAGAAGAAGTGGCGGACAGTGGTTGGGTTATTGATCTTTGTGGTAGTTGTAGAGTAGAAGGTGCACAAATTATTTGTCTTGGAGGGTTCCTAGCAGGAGACCTAGCTGGGTTGACTGGCTTGGTTGCATTTTGGTTTTCTAGTTGCCAACCTTGAGCACGGCTGGCATCTCCCTGCACAATGGAGTGTACTAGACCAATTCCTGGATTTGGATGTGCTGGTGCCGGTGCTGGAGCGGGAGCATGTAATGGGAGCGGATTCTGAACAATCCCCAAGCCAGGTTGTTGTTGAGGTTGAGCCGGTGGACGCTGCCGCTGCTGCTGCCTAGCCTTCATAGCTTGTATGCATTCCCCCATTTGAGCCCAATCAATGCTACCTTGGTCATTCAGATCGTGGATGTAATCCTTGAATTGAAAACACACTTCAACAGTGTGACCAGGACACCGGTGGTAAGCACAGTATCGGGACATATCCACATTTGTTGGCCAAACCTCTCTTTCATTGGGAAGTTCCAACTGTTTTTCTGCCATAAGTACATTGAAGATGTCGGTCAAGGAGTAAGGGAGTTGTTGGTAGTTCTCTCTCCTAGGACCTCCCCTTCGTGTTGCCTGATTGGGTGGTGGCGGTGCCCTATTGTAGGTAGGTTGACGAGGTTGTTGGGGCTGTGCTATTGGTTGAGGGGGTTGTTGTGGTGGCCTAACCTGTTGTTGAGAAGCGTAATAGGAATTGTTTTGTGGTGGGTTTCTGAACTGGTTTTGACGGTTCCCTCTCTGGTTCCCCACAGTGTTTATAGCTTCATTGTTGACCACTCCTTTGGTTGTAGGCCCAACTAGTGCAGAGGGGGTTTTCCAGAAGTTTCTAGGTTTAGGATCAAAAGGGTTTATCATGGTGGCATCCTTTAAGTGGGCTTGCAAGTATCGGGCACTGTCATAGAGTTCATTCATGGTGGTAGGACGGTGCATGATCAACACATTCCTAATGGCCGGTGTAGTGTTGCTGATAAGCATCTTTACTTGTTCCCCTTCAGAAATCACATCTGTTAATTTCTCTGCCATTCCCCTCCAGCGATCAGCAAACTTTATGAAGTCCTCTTCGGGCTTCATCTTCTCAGCAATCAAGTATGTAATGGAGCATGCTGGTGCCACCCAGTCTCTGTATCTTTGCAAGAATTTGTTCTTCACAATATTGAAGTCTCCTGCCTCAAAGGAGTCGAGTGAGTAGAACCATTCCAATGCAGACCCTTCTAGTGATCGGCGGAACAAGAAGGCAAGAACCCTACGATCATTTTTCTAGAACGAGTACTTTTAAAGAAAATCTTTTAAGTGGAGAAAAGGATTGCCAGTACCATTGTAGCAGCGATAAACTGGTAGCTCAGAAGGTGGCAGGTGTAGGACTGTCAGAGAAGGAATAGAAATCTCATGAACTGACTTGGAGTCCAGGCGACATCTCAGCTCTTCATAACGTTCATTCATCTAGGTGAGCTGATCCATTATTTCCTGGGTGAGAGCAGGTTCTTGGTTTACTGGTTGGGGTATGTGGTTAGAGACATGATTTTGGAATTGAGGATCATGACTTGGCAAATTTACTGAAGATTGTCCCATGACTTGATGGGTCAAGGGAGCAACATGGTTGAAATAAGATGAGGGTTGGACCACAGACGGTTGAACTATAGATGGTTGAACTCCAGATGGTTGTGCTAATGCCAATGATGGTTGAATCACAGATTGTTGAACAATAGGTGGTTGAATGAGTGGTGGTCGAACCAGAGGACAAGGAGATGAGGCAACTTGGTTAACTTCAGCCTGATCTGAGGCCATTTTGCCCTTCACCATGAAATATATGCGGGCGTAGGTTTCTAGGTCAGTATAGAGAGACAACTCCCTAAAGGGTTGTTCAACATCACGAGGAGCAGATGGTTGAGGGACCTCTTGTGCTTCTGACTCAAACAATGGATTAACAAGACCATCTGACAGAATTGGTTGGTGACCCATCTCGTGTTCTCGATGTTCAGCTTGTTCCGCCATTCCAACGTGCCTTCTAGACCTTAGTTGCATTGAACTTCAAGGAGAAAACAAACAAGTTGACAAAGTAAACAAAGAACTTTTTTTGTTTTTTTTAGTATTTTGCAAAAGGTTAGAGGTTTGAATTTTTGTATGACAAACAAGTGATGCAAAGACTTGAAAGTAAAATTATGCAATGATTTTGATTAAACCTTAGGTTTATGAATTTGTTAAGAATTGTTCTCTCAACAAATGGGTTAGGATCCTAACTCCAATCTCCAATGACCTAGGTTTTACACAATCTCACCCCGTGTAGGTAACGTAGGATGCTTCGGGTTTTGGGGAGTGGTACAACCAACCCGATCGTGAAGAGGAATACTCCACGTATGAGGAATTACGGAGGCCTTGATGAAAGCCAACCAAGTCAACTAGGAAGGAATATCCCAGAAGAGAGGTCAGAATCCACCAAGAGAGTGTTTTGGATGGGAGGGGTAAATGGGAGAGTGAGCTCCCGCCTCAAAAAAGTGTAAAAGAAGTAGGTAGAGAGAAGGAGCAGAGAATGCAATCAAGTAATAAAACAAGTAATGAGAAAAACATAAACTTAAATAAACAAGCAATGACACAAGACAAGCAATTAGAAACTAGACAAGCAACTATAAACTATAATCCAGACCTTGTTTCATATGTGAGCCAAATGGAGATAGTGAAAAGGTGATGAAAAGAAGAAGGTTCAAATCTGATAGCCAAGCAAAAGGGTGGTCCACGTGGGGACTGATGTAAGAATAAGCTGGTTCACGTGGGAACCGGGGTAAAAAGTAAAGGTGGTTCACGCGGGAACCGGTTTTGGGTAAAAAGGGTGGTTCACGTGGGAACCGGTTTGAATGGTCAAAAGAGGGTCACGTGGGGCCAATTAAAGGTGAATAAAGATCTGATCCAAGTTGGGATAGATCTGGAAAAAAGGGGTTTGGTTCACGTGGGAACCGAAGCAAAGAAAGAGATTGGTTCACGCGGGAACCAATTTAAAAGGAGAAGGGTGGTTCACGTGGGAACCGGTTTAAATAAAATGACAGAAATTAAATGGCATACTTGGTACTTCAGATCTGATGAAAGATGGGTGAAATCAGAAATTTTGAGATGGCATGAAGTTAAGAAAGGTGGAAAGAAGGAAAGGCTCACGTGGGAACTGGTTTAGAACTAGAACTAGTTGCAAACAAAACACTAAGCACCCATAGTTGAAGACATTGCTTGTCCCACCGTGGTCGCCACAAAGCTGTCGACTTTGAAAATTCGACGGGGCCTTCTCCTTTTCAGGGAAGTCCGTGAATCCACATCGTCACCTCAGGAGGGGGATGAGAAAAGAAAGGAATAAAGCACAGAAATCAACTCTCACCTCGGTCCCACACTCACATTGATCCCCGAACTTTCATCCCTTGGTGTCGCTCGATCACCAAAGAGACGGTTCGGGTCATGTGGGAGGAGTATGAGAAGAAAGAAATGTGGTCGCTAGGAACTGCGGGTTCCGATTTATGAAATTAAAATGACCGTGTGTACCTTAGCGTGAAGAGTACGGGTCAAAGCTTCTCCTTCTTCGGCCGGCCGATGAAGAAGAGTCCTCAACGTGTGGGTGCTTGATATTCTGTGCAACTTAGCGTGAAGTGTGCGGGTTAAAGCTTCTCCTTCTTCGGCCGGCCGATGAAGAAGAGTCCTCAACGTGGTGGGTGCCTGATCTTCTGTGCAACTAGACAAATAAACAAGTGAAAGAGACTATTAGAACTAAACAAAGTGGAGTATATGTAAGGAGAATGACATGAAACACACAACTGACTAGAAACTGACCGGATTCGGGTTATCTCTAACCACTATTTTTTCTATTTTCGGATAAACAGACTAAAAATAATGAAAAAAAATGTAAAAATGATAGGAGGATGGAGAATCATGAAACAAAGAGATAGGAAAAAGAACAGAAATATTCTGAGTTGAATAGAGAAAGATATAGCTAAATCTGGGTTGTCGAAAAAGACGAGCAGCAGTCCAGGATCTGCCAGGCGCGACTTTGCTTCTGCACTTGTCACGACCAGCCCTGACCTTAGAATCAAGTGCCGTCGATTGTAAACTCAATAAAGCTTGGAGATGAAGAACTTTGATGAAGAGAGCTTTGATGGAAGACGTCCACACGCTGCTGTAGAGGCCAAAGAAAAGAGACCTGTCTGATCACCTGTAGAGCAGCCTTCCTCTCTCATGAACTGACTTTTATCTCTCTAAAAACTCTAAATTCTCTCTCTAAAAATCACAAGATCAATGCAGGAGGGAGGTTGGACGTCTTGAGATGCCTGGGGGGTCGTGCTCATGCCTTTGGAATGACCGGAAACATAGTTTATTTATAGGAGAACGAACAGCGCGATCAAGACTAAAAAATAGGGCTCTTTGCGCCCTACCCCAGGGCACATGCACCCTACTGAGGGGCGCATGTGCCTCCCAGTGGGGGTGCATGGCACTGTTCCCGAAAAATTTGACCTTATCCGGTCGATCGGTTCAGTGGTAGAGTCCCGGTGAAAAACTGGTTCCCTCGTGCCTCAAAGGTAGGGCCCATGTGCCCTCAAGTGAGGTCACGAGGTCACGTGCCTCACTGGTAGGGCGCATGGGCACATGCCCTGGGTCCTGGGCGCATGTGACCAGGGACCTGGGCGCATGGGACTATTTTT
Source organism: Cryptocoryne crispatula var. balansae (assembly GCA_036172225.1). Classification (NCBI taxonomy): domain Eukaryota; kingdom Viridiplantae; phylum Streptophyta; class Magnoliopsida; order Alismatales; family Araceae; genus Cryptocoryne; species Cryptocoryne crispatula. The sequence continues at coordinate 28,768,694 of CM069922.1, forward strand.
GCGCGTCATTTTCCGGAAGCCATTGCGAACACTCCCGAACTTGGAATTCGACGCCGTTTGTTGCATTGGAAAGATAACAGGACGAAGAAGCTTTATATAGCATTGGATCAGCTATCACCCCCTCCAAAACTTTAGAATTTAGTCCGGAAGTTAGGGAAGTGAACAAAAGATCTGATACAGGTCAAAATGACTCTGACGGCAAACCGGAAAGGCATGGTATGCAAAAAAACTTGTCCGGAAAGTGAATATGACCATAAACTTCAATGCATGATTATTAGGCATTGGTCATTCAGCTAATTTCTGTGTTTACACGATTTACGTGTGGCTTTCGTTCGGAAATTACGGCTTTTTGCAGAAAACTTCGGAAAGCATCCGATTTCGTTCGGCGAAGCTCTAAATCAACTTTAAAAGAACCAGCATCATTCTAAGGTCAATCATACATGTTACCCTATAAAACATGAGTTTTATGCTCTGAATTAGGCGAATTTGGCGTGTCTACAGACTTCAGTTGCTTATCTTTCATCTTCTTATTACAGTTTCTACACTTCTATCAAGTCTAATCAAACTCTTCACTTTGTTCATTGTTCTTAGGCTGCACAGATTGATTAAGTTAGCATCGGTTGGACTCTTCTTCATCGGCCGGCTGAAGAATAAGAAGGTTGAACTCACATCCCAATCTCTTGCGCTAAGGTACACATGGTCAAATCAACTTATCTGTGGTTTCTATTCCATAAAGCGGAGCCCATGGATCCTGGCAACCACAATCACTTTATTCATGTTCTAAGCTCATCCTGAGGTCATCCAAGCTCCCTTCCAAGGTCGTCCCTATGTCCAAAGCCAATCCGATGTCGAGAGATCGATCCCGAAGCTTAGGAGAAGCCCGATCCGTGCGTTCTACAGCATCCTAATTTCATTGGCTTTTGTAGAAAATCTGAGACATCTTATATAGAAGTGTTCAATATAAGAGTTGTTATACTCTTCGTGCTCTTTCAATTTCAACTGAAGGCATTCAATTCTGACTTGCCATTTATTTGTGGCGATTGCTGCACCGAGAGCGCGCATCCAGGTTTTACTTTTCCATATTTGTTCACTTTTAGATTTCTTCAGGCTTGTACGGATGGATTCTGGAGAGGTCATAAGAAGGAGATATCTTCCTCACCAAGTTCCCCATCCATATAAATAAAAAACACTTGATTCAAATATCCGGATCATCCATAGAATTTTTTTCACTGAAGTCGCACCAGGAGGGTGCAAGGCTATCCAAACTGGCTTGTTTAACCACCTTGGCTTCAACTCAAGCCAATCCACTCCATAAGCTTTCTCAAATCATTTCACTCAGTTTATTTACTGTTTTAGAATATATTTTAGTTTAGTTTTTATCATTTTTATATAACCAAAAACACAAAAAATGAGTTAAGGATCACCCTGAAGCCGGTGAGTTCGGTTTCAATTGCTTATTTTTCATCTTCCTATTACAGTTTCTACACTTCTATCAAGGCTAATCAAACTCTTCACTTTGTTCATTGTTGTTAAGTTGCATATATTGATCAAGTTAGCATAGGTTGGACTGTTCTTCATCGGCCGACCGAAGAAGAAGAAGGTTGAACTCACATCCCAATCTCCTGCGCTAAGGTACACGGTCAAATCAACTTATCTTTGGTTTCTATTCCATAGAGCGGAGCCCACGGCTCCTGGCGACCACAATAACTTTATTAATGTTCTAACCTCATCTTGAGGTCATCCAAGCTCCCTCCCAAGGTTGTCCCAATGTCCAAAGCCAATCCGACGTCGAGAGATCGATCCCGAAGTGAAGGAGAAGCCCGATCCGTGCATTCTACAACATCCAAAATTCATCAGCTTCTGTAGAAAATCTAGGGCTTCTGCTACAGAAGTGTTCAATAGAAGAGTTGTTCTTCTCTTCATTCTATTTCATTTGAAACTGATGGCATTTGATTCTGACTTATTGTTTATTCGTGGATATTGCTGCACCAAGTGCGCACATCCAGGTTTTACTTTTTAATATCCGTCTACTTTCATATTTTCTACAGGCTTGTATGGATGGATTCCAGAGAAGTCATCAACAGGAGATCTCTTCATCTCCGAGTTCCCCATCCATAGAAACAAATGTCACTCAATTTTGACATCAGGATCATCCGTAGAATTTTATGCACTACAGTTGCACCAGGAGGGTGCAAGGCTATCCGAACCGGCTTGTTTCAACCTCCTCGGCTTCAACTCAAGCCGATCCACTCCATAAGCTTTCTCAACTCATTTCACTTAGTTTATTTACTATTTTAGAACATATTTAGTTTATTTTGCATCATTTTTATATAACCAAAAACACACAAAATGTGTTAAGGCTCACCCCGAAACCGGTGAGTTCGGTTTCAATTACTTATCATTCATCTTCTTATTACAGTTTCTACACTTCTATCCAGTCTAATCAAACTCTTCGCTTTGTTCATTATTTTTAAGTTGCATAGATTGATCAAGTTAGCATTGGTTGGACTATTTTCAACGGCTGGCCGAAGAAGAAAATGGTTGCACTCACATCCCAATCTCCTGCGCGAAGGTACGCATGGTCAAATCAAGTTATCTTTGGTTTCTATTCCATAAAGCAGAGCGCGCGGCTCCTGGAGACGACAATCACTTTATTCATGTTCTATGTCACTAATTCCTCACTCTCCTCCCACATGACCCGAACCGTCTCTAGTGCTCGAGCGATACCGTGAGATGAAAGTTCGGGGATCAATGTGAGTGTGGGACCGAGGTGAGGATTTTTACCACTTTCCGAGTGTCTTCCAATTCACTCCTTTTCCCCATTCTATTATATCATCACCTTTTCTTGAGGTGCCAATCCGGAACCCATTTCTGGAGTCGACACCAAGGCAAGAGCAATATAAGAAGCAAGGGCCTTAACTGACTTAGGGTGAACCCTATTTTGAAAGGTTAATTTAATAGCCAAGGGTTTTTCAATTGGTGTTGGCATAGAAGTCGGTTTAGGCTGAGGAGCTAATGGCAAATTTGGTTGAGGGGCCAAGGCTTGAATGGTTGGCCGAGGGGTTGTTGGTGGAATAGGCTGAGAAGCCAAGGGTCGGATGATTGACCGAGGGGCCTTTGGAAATGTTGGTGGAGTTAAAGCCTAGGGAGCCAGTTTAGGTAAGGAGGTATTTACACAATGGACAAGAGGAGCTTGATTATACACAATTAATTGTGCCATTGACATGGGTTGCATGACCAGCTGAGGTTAGGGCACGGGTGGCCAAATCAACTGGTGTCGAGGACTCGGCTAAAGATGATGATCTGGATGGGGTTGGAGAGGGCTCCTAGGTTGGTGCAGAGCATCAATGTTCCTCTCAGCTATGGACCTCAATTCATCATGATATTGAATTAATTCCATGTCTTCTTTTGCTTCCCCAATTATTGAATTGCCTGGCCCATAACGGTGCAAGAATTTGGCCTTGACAGTTTTAAAATTCCATATTTTTATTTCATTCAATGAAAAAAACCAATCTAGGGCTGCACCCTCTAAAGATATCCTAAAAAGAAAAACAAGGGTCTTTCTATCATTCTACCATCGAGATGATTTGCTCAGGAAATCATTGACATGGGTGAAGGGATCACCTGAGCCATTGTAGTGATGGTAGGTTGGCATTTGTGGTGGGGGTATGTAGATATTATAGAAGGGAAATTTAACAGTTTCTTTATCCTTGGCAACATGTGGGGAGAAATTCACCAAGGGGTGTGCATGTGGCACTCGGATCGGACGGAGGTGGGATGGTGTGCAAGTTGAAGAATGACCCACAATGGAGTGAGTAGGTGAAGTAACATGGCAGGATTGCCCAGGTGGGGTTATGGTAAGAGGTCGAACTGCCGATTGGGGAGGTGAGGCAGCTTGGTTGACTTTGGCTAGACCTTGATTGACATGCGTCTTGTCATTTTATAGGGATTGCACGATTGAGAAGGATTTAGGATCAAGGTGGAGAGATAGACCCTGAAGGAGTTGCTCCATGCTGAGTGGAGCAGGCTGATGGGTAGGATTTTAAATTTTAGGTTATTTGATGACGTTGACATGGCCCTCTGGTTGGACCTTGGGTTGTTGTAGCACATAGTGACCCATCTTGTAGTAGTCCGACATCCCGACGTGTCTTTCGGACCTTAGCATCATGGACATCATGTCAATCTTTCTACAAAGATAGTTAAAAAAGAGAGCAAGCAAAGAACACAATTGAAAATTTTTTTGTTATGTTTTGTTTTGTTTGATTTTTTTGTTTCAGTTTGGTTGTTTGGAAAACAAGTTGAACACAAAATTAAGGAAGTTTTTTTGTTTTGTTTTTTTAGTTTTTTTGAAAAAAATAATTTTTGGTTGTTTTCAATTGCGGTGAGCAAGCAAGTATTGCAAACAAGTTCTTAAAATGACTACTCGACAATTTTTGGGTTGAAACCTTAGATTAGATAGATTGTTAGCAATTATTCACTCAAGTGGGTATGGTTCCTATTGCTTCAATCTTCAAAACCTAATGTTGTCACTTAATCACAACGAGTAGGTACTTGTGCTCTTCGGGTTTTGGGAAAGTGGTACAACCGGCCCAATCGTGCGGAGAGGAATACTCCAAGGATGGGGACTTACGGAGGTCTTGATAGAAACAACTAAATTAACTAGGAAGAAATATCCCAGAAGAGAGGTTAGAATCTACCAAGAAGGTGTTTGGAGGGTGAGGGTGTGTTGGGAGAGAGAGCCCCCACCTCGAATGCCCTACAGATCAAAACAAGTCCGGTACCCGATGCAAAAAGCTAATACAAAAGTAAAATTGGAGGGCAAGAGGATAAGAAGCAATCAATATGCACAAGCATAAAATGAAAGAAAGCTATTAGGTAAATCAAGCAAGACAAGCAACAAAACAAGTAACTAGAAACTAGCAACTAAAAGGTGGTTCGCGCGGGAACCAGCTTGTGATGGAGTGTCCAAGTGGGGAAAAATCTGAAGTAAAGGTAAAAGAGATGGTCCATGCGGGGACTGATATTAAAATATAATGGCTCACATGGGAACCAAATTTTTTTGGAAAGAGTGGTGGTTCACGCGGGAACTAGTTTTTGAAGGAAAAGGGGTGGTTCACACGCGAACCAGTTTGTTTGATTGGAAAAAGGAAAGGAAGGCCATGTGGGACCAATATAAAGTAGTGCAAGGGGTGGTCCATGTGGGGACCGATCTGAAAGTCGGTTGGTTCACATGGGAACCGGTTTAGAAAAGGGGGTTGGTTTATGCGGGAACCGATTTTTATGAAGAAAAGGGTGGTTCACGTGGGAACTGGTGTAAAAGATGACAAAATGGAAAGAGGGCCACGTGGGGCCAATCTGAAGGTGCTGTAAAGAGGTGGTCCATGTGGGTACTTATATGAAAATAAGTTGGTACATGCGTGACCCGAGTTGGAAAAGAAAGGTGGTTCATGCGGGAACCAGTTTATAAGAAGAAATGAGTGGTGCACACAAAAACCGAGTTGAAATTAAAGACAAGAAAATAAAGTACACATGGGGGACAATCTTAAAGGAAGAGTATATAGTAAGTTTAAAGGTAAATTAACATGGAAAAGGTAAAGGATAAGCTAGTTTGCGCAGGAACCAAATCGGAAAACAACTAGTTGCATGGTTGAATCAAGCTAGCACGGTTGAAGACATTGGTTATCCCACCATGGTCGACAAAAAGCTATCGACACCAAAAATGTGTTCTGGATCGGCACCTCAATAAAAGGTGATGATGAAATAGGGGAAAGGGAGTGAATTGGAAAACACTCAAAAAGTGGTAAAATCCTCACCTTGGTCCCACACTCACATTGATCCCCGAACTTTTATCTCATGGTGTCGCTCAAGCACCGGAGATGGTTCGGGTCATGTGGGAGGAGAGGGAGGAATAAATGAACTTAGAACATGAATAAGAGAAGAAGTGGTCACCAGGAGCCATGAGTTCTGCTTTATGGAATAAAAAAGAAGATTGAGTTGATTGTGTGTACCTTAGCGTGGAAAAGAGTATGTGCGGGTTCAACCTTATTCCTCGTCAGCCGGCCGATGAAGAAGAGTCCAACTGATGCTAGCTTGATCAACCTGTGCAACATAGAACAATAAACAAGTGAAAGGTTTGATTAGACTTGTAAAAAGTGTAGAAACTGAAAGAGAAAGATAAAAGAAAGAAGCAATCGAAAATGAACTCACCAGATTCAGGGTGAGCTAACCCCTTTTTTATGATATATGAGATGATAAAAAAACTAAATAAAAATGATGTTGAAATGATGCTGGATGAATGACAAAGATGTAGAAACTTGAACGGCTCAAATCGGAGCTAAAACGGTGAGATATCACCGATATGGCCAGACAACACCCTAGGGTGACCGCGCCCTTGGCTTGGGGGCGCGGTGGGCACACCCTAGGGTTGAGGGCGCGGTGGGCGTGCCCTGGGTCCAGGGGTGCGTTGACACTGTCTGGCATGACCTCAGTGCAGAGCTCTCCATGGGCAGTTCCAATATCAGAATTGAGTGCCGTTTGTTTCTATGGATGTAGAACTCAAAGTGAAAGAGATATTATGTTGATGACTTCTCCGGAATCCATCTGTACAGTCCTGTAGAAAATTTTAAAGTGAATGGATAGGAAAAATAGAAGCTAGATGTATGCCTTTGGTGCAGCAATCACCACGGATAGACGACAAGTAGGAATTGAGTTCTTCTGGTTGCAAATGAAAGAGAACGAGGAGAGGAACAATTTTTATGTTGACGACTTTTGCAGAAAAAGCCCCATATTTTCTATAGAAGCTAGTGATGTCAGTTGATGTAGAACGCACAGATCGGGCTCCTCCTTTGCTTTAAGATCGATTCCTCCACGTCAGACTGGATTTGAATGTCGGGATGGCTTCTAGACGGAGCTTGGATGACCTCAGGATGAGGTAGGCACAAGTGGTTAACCTTTGTTCATTGGGAATAGCCCTCAATTTATAAGGATAGAGAATTGGTGCAAACGGGGAAAACTGGTCGACCGCACCCCCAGATTTCATAGGAGGTGAGGGTGTGCAAGGCGCGCCCTCCATCTGAGGGTGCACAGACTGCACCCTCACTTTATGGGCATAGTCTACGTGCCCCCCCTTTTCATGATAAGCGTGGGCGCGTTACGCGTTTCATTGCTAAAAATCACCAAAAACTTTCAGAAATTGCTAAAAATCGGACTTGACAAGATGAGCGCACCCCCGACCCAGGGGCGCGGTCAAAACGATCAATAATTAGCAGGGGAGACTTTCCAAAATCCATTTTAGAAGGTATAAATTGAGGCAATTTCTGATTTTCAGAAACTGACCGCGCCCTCCCCTTTTAAAGGGAGAAAGGGCATGCAGGGAGCGTAGGGTGCACCCCTAGTGTGAGGGCACAGTGACCGCGCCTTCCCATTTCAAGGGGGGCAGGGGTGTGGTACACTCTCTCTCTCTTAAGCACGTGTTCCGTGGGCCGTAACTTGCAAACGGGACATCCGATTTCACTCTCATTTGTTGCATTGAAAAGAGGGCATTAAACCGTAGCTCCTCAAGTTAGTAAACCAGAAATCAAGACTCCTGAGACATTCACAATGGGGTTTCTACCAGTTTACCCTCTTGCGAAAAGCCAAAAATCATGGTGGAGATCCGAAAGGGTACGGTTCCGGTCTATGAATCTCGGGTCAACTCTGGATGACTTTAAATGATGACCGAACAAGTATGGTATGGTCAAAAAATTCAAAATCATCTAAAATTCTAAGATTATCCTAGTAAACGTGAACCGAAGCTTGGAAAAGCTAGGAAACCCTAAAATTGACCGAAATGGCCGTATGGCCCCAGTTGAAAAAATATAGGGCTAGGATCAACCCGGATGACCCAAAAAGACCCGGTGATGACCGGAAAGGCCTAGCATGTGGTTCGGGATAGTCGTGTTAGTACATATCGAACAGTCGTAGCGAAAGTTGTTATAGACCGACGACTACCGAAATGACTTGTCGAAAACCCTAAACATCGGAACACACGTAGAACTTCTAAGACCTTCAATTATGAACCTTTCAAGGTCGGTCATTGAGTAGGCTTCGTGTTTTCATGGTTCACGTGTGGCTTTCACTTGAATGTTACGACATTATTCAAGAAATCATCAGTCCATTCCCAACTCACGATGGGCTCCACCAACGTCCTTAACTCATCTTCACAAGGTAATCCGGATTAGATAACAATAAAATAAAGAATATTGCCAATGGAATAGGAGTCTGGGGCTCCGAATTAAGCCAATTTGGTGTGTCTACATCATTTATGGAATATCATTATATGGAGAAAGTAGCATGTGCTCATGCATATCTCTATATAATCATTTTAGGTCATTTTGTGGTGCATATAGGTGCTAGTCGGTGTGATTACAGGTGCTGGTTGGAGTTGTAAAACATGTGGATTAAGTCAAATATCTAATGTATTATGTAATCTATATGTATATATTGGGGGCTGGCCTAAGTATATATTTAATTATCATCTATGGCTTTTTGGCTATTCGATTTGGCAGATAATGGGGTATCTATTGAGTCATTATGACTCACCCCGTGATTTATTTATTTCAATAGGTCTTGAAGAGGAGGAGAATCCCAAAGTAGACTTGGAAGAGGTACTAGGGGTAGAATTGAATTACACTGCTTTTGAAGATGCTTGATATCTTTATTTCCAATGTTAGACATGGTTGTTTAGCATTTTATGATGCTTATTTCCAGCATATTATGGTGTCTCATTTTGAAGTTTTATTTAGTCTTTGTGGTTGTGGACATTTAGACATGTCAGTTCTGTGGTTTATAAAGTTGTTTCTGTTTTAGTTTTACTATTGATGATTGAACAATTTTATTATACATAGTGGATTTTTTAGTAGATTTTGTTTTTTTTTCCATGACTCTTTTTATTCCGGGTTATATTCTTCTATCGTGTTTTGGAAAACAAATTCCCACTGCATTTTCCGGGTTGTGATAGTTTTCTTCGATCCTTAGCTCAAAACACAAGGACTTGGCATCATCCATAATTTATTGTGACACTGCATATATTGTTTTAAAGGATCTCAAAGAGCATTTCTCACTTGCCAATGGGCCAAGAATCAATAATCTTGAATGATCTATAGTTAATTCAAAGCAAGGAACCGAGTCGATTATGTAATCAAGTATTTTAACACCTTGAACGGTCTTTGGGATGAGTTTGCTTAATTAGATAATGCTACCCAAGGCAACACTAATAATCAAAGACATCTGTTGTAGTTTCAGGACTAAATGAGACATATGTTGGAGTAAGGAGCCATATACTTCTCTTAGATCCTTGGTTCTACACAACGAAGCTCAAATATCAATCCAAAGGAACCAGATGGCTACAAATTCGATAAGCCAAATGAGAACAAAGGATGGTGCAATCATTGTAACATTTTAGGGCATATTAGGCAAAGATGTTTTAAAATCAATGCTCTAAGATGCACCAATTGATCAGTTCCAAAACATACCAGACATATTTGTTACAAACTCAATGGTCACCTCGAAGGATATAATCCAGCTGCATGAAACTCTAGAAATTCGACCGTTCAACAGTCTTTTACTAATGAAAAATACGTCAATTTAATTAAGATGCTGAAGATAGGGACATCTGAGAATCAAATTCAAGTAAATGCTACCATGAAAGTGAAGGACAAAGTTGCATGGGCTCTTAAATCTGGAGCAACAACCCATACATCTATTGTGCTAATTTCAAGGATGGAAAATCAAAATGATTGTCAACCTTCTCGCCCTTGAGGTATTACCTTACCAAATGGGTCCTTTGTTCCCTTGCTACTACCAGATCAACCATGCTCAGTTACATCATCACCCTTCCTATAGTTCACTATGTTCCTACCTTTCAACATAACCTTTTATCCGTTAGCAAACTAGCCAAAGAAAATAACTAATGTACTACTTTTTTTCTCACTTACTACTTGATACAAGATCTTGTAGACACGCAATTTTGGTCTAGCTAGAGAGTTTAAATTCTTATTTTCATGAAGTATATTTGAGTATTTCTCTTAAAGAAATCAAGTTTTTCAGCCTTCAATGCATCCCAAGCTGGACTGGAAGGGCTTTGACTGGGGTCAAAGTGCCCCATATATGGGGCACCATGTGCCTTATATATGGGGCACTAGGCGCCCCATAAACAGGGTGCCTGGCACCTAGCCAGATCGATTTAACAAGTTTATTTGACTCCTCTAAACGCCATCTTATTGAGATGACATGTCTCATGATGCTAGCACCTTGTTAGGGGGGCACTTTGCCGCGTGGAACAATTTTTTGACTCTTCCCAAAGTACCCTTCTTTTGGCTATAAAAGTGTCCCCATTTGGATGTTTTGGGGAATTCCAAGCCCATTTCCCACTTCATTTCATCTACCACTACGCATCCAAAACTTCATAACAGCCTCTCAAGCCCTTAAATCATCCCGAAACTCTCATCCAAAAAACCTAAAAACTCACAGTTTCCTTTTTCAGAAACATGGTTTTTCTTCGACTTTGAGAGCCTCTACACTTCATTTCTTTTACATCTAGTGCCAAACCACTCTCCTATTAGCTTCTCTTGTGCATTGGCTGCTTGAAGAAGTCCCTTCTTTATCTTGGAGTTCACCCTACACTATGGGGAAATGTTGTGAAGAAGGGAAGAAAATCTATCAGAGCCAGTCCCTAGTTCCCCTTTAGGGGGGGTGCTTTGACTTTGGTCAATGTGCCCCACTAGTAGGGCACCTGCAGCTAGCGCTCTATTAGTGGGGCACTAGCAAGGATAGACCCTGTTTTACTTTTTTTTAGTTTGTTTACCTTTCCGATTGATCCTTTACTCTTCTCTTTCATTCTAGCTTTCATTATCATGACATCTAGCATGCATTAGGCTACATATTTGGATCTTCATACTTCTTTAAAAACCTATCAAAAATTGGGATTGGGATTTAGTCCCAATCTGGTTAGTTTTTTCTCTTTTGCATGTTTAAATTCAAATTTGAGCATGATGCTATGCTTTTATTAGAACTAATGACACTTTTACAGGTTTCTATGTTTTTTTTGAACATTTCTAGGTAAATTTGGCTAAGACAAAGCTTCAACCAGATCAAAGACGAAGGACTCACTAAGCCCTCTTCTTTCGGCCGGCCGAGAGAGGAGAAGTCGGAACCCAACAATCTCCCTACTTCCAAAGGTGCGACGGCCATCCTTATTCTCCATTTCATTTCTTTTCATTCTACTATATTTTGGAGTCCTTGGCTCCTAGCGACCACAACCACTAACCTCTAATACACCAAGTCTCCAAAGAAAGTGTAGGGCACCCTTTTGGCGACCACAATGGGACTAACTTTACTTTGTGAGTTCTTCTTTTCTTTCCTAAGATTGTCTACTTGAAAACATCCTTATTTTCACTCTAATTCTTATTTGAGTTATTTCCATTTTCTTGCATTTCTATTTGCTTGCTTACATGCTTATTTATTTCCTTGGAGCATCATCTAGTTTCTTCCAATTTATTTGCTTTTTGTTGGTCCTTTTAAAAGCATAACAATCTGATTTCTAGCTTTGTTTATCAACTTATTTCACCTTAGCATCTTAGAGATCATTTTATTTCATCCCTTGTCAGGTATACTTGCCTATTTCTTTCTATGTCTAGTTTTTCTTTAGTAAAATTTCAAAGCATGCTTAGTTAAAATTAGCACTTTCTTTCACCTTAGTTTTATTTCATATCATTGTCTTGTTTACTTGCTCCCTAAAACATCTCATTGATCATTTTATGCTTTTATTTTCTTCTTGCTTGCTTCTTATTCCTTGACATTTCACTTGCATTTAGTTTGCATTGGAGTTTCGGCTCCTTAGGTCATCCGAGAAGGGGGTGCTCTCTCCTCCCAAAGCCCTACATATCCAAAGACCCCTCTTGGTGGTTGCCAAATCCTCCTCTGGGGATTCCCTCTTGGAAGGACTGAGTAGCTTTTATCAAGGCCTCCGTAAGTCCCCAGACGTGAAGCATTCCCTCTTCACTGATCGGGCTAGTTGTACTTTTTACCCCAAAACCCTGAATACCTATTACCTATCATTGTGAAAAGAGTAACAACCTTAGATTGCTTGACATTGTGAGAGAATAGGGTCCTACCCATTTATTTGAGTGGACAATATTTCTCTTAACAAGTCATTAATTTCATGTTGAAACCAAAAAATTTGCATTAATCATTCCATTTCTATGCTACTACTTGTGTGCAAACAAAAATTAAAAATTAAATAAAAATTTCAAACTCGCCAAAAAAATTGCTTGAGGTTAATTTGCTTGATAACTTGCTTGTCCAAAAAAAATCAAAACAAAAAGGGGTCAAAAATAAAAACCAAAAAACGAAATCCTTGAGCTTTAATTTGTCAACCTTCTTTTCTTGTTGTGTTTATGAATTTAAAGTCAGGGTTGTCGACTCTGAAAATTCGACGGGGTCCTCTCCTTTTCAGGGAAGTCCGTGAATCCAGATCGTCACCAAAAGAGGGGATAAAAAAAAGGAATAAAGCACGGAAAGCAACTCTCACCTCGGTCCCACACTCACATTGATCCCCGAACTTTCATCCCTTGGCGTCGCTCGATCACCAAAGAGACGGTTTGGGTCATGTGGGAGGAGGGTGGGAAGAAGGAAATTAAAACATGTGGTCTCCAGGAACTGTGGGTTCCAATTTATGAAATAAAGATTGAAAGATGACCGTGTGTACCTTAGCGTGAAGAGTGTGGGTTAAAGCTTCTCCTTCCTCGGCCGGCCGATGAAGAAGAGTCATCAACGCGTGGGTGCTTGATTTTCTGTGCATATAGACAAATAAACAAGTGAAAGAGACTATTAGAACTAGACAAAGTGGAGTATATGTAAATAAAATGACATAAAACACACAACTGACTAGAAACTGACCGGATTCGGGTTATCTCTAACCCCTTTTTTTATTTTCGGATAAACAGACTAAAAATAATGCAAAAAAATGTAAAAAAAATAATAGGAGGATGGATAATCACGAAATAAAGATATAGGAAAAAGAACAGAAAGATTCTGAGTAGAATAGAGAGATATATGGCCAAATATGTGTTGTCGAAAAAGCTGAGCAGCAGTCCAGGATCTGCGAGGCACGACTTTGCTTATGCACTCGTCACGACCAGCCCTGACCTCATAATCAAGTGTCATCAATTTAAAACTGAAGAAGACTTGGAGAGGAAGAACTTTGATGAAGAGAGCTCGGGCAGAAGACATCCACACGCTGCTGTAGAGGGCGAAGAAGAAAGACCTAACTGATCACCTGTAGAACAGCCTTCCTCTCTCTTGAACCAACTTTTATTTCTCTAAAAACTTTTAATTATTTCTCCAAAAATCACAAAATCGATGTAGGAGGGTGTTTGGATGCCTTGAGATGCCTGGGGGTCATGCACATGCCTTTGGAACGACCATAATCAGAGTTAATTTATAGGAGAATGAACGGCGCGATCAAGACTAAAAAATAGGTCACCTTTCGCCCTACCCCAGGGCGCATGCGCCCTGGTGCAGGGTGCATGCACCCCACTGAGGGGCGCATGTGCCTCCCAGTGTGGGTGCATGGCACTATTCCCTAAAATTTTGACCTTATCCGGTCGATCGGTTCAGTGGTAGAGTCCCGGTGAAAAACTAGTTCCCTCGTGCCTCAAGGGCAGGGCGCATGTGCCCTAAAGTGAGGGCACAAAGTCACGTGCCTCACTGGTAGGGCGCATGGGCACGTGCCCTGGGTCTTGGGCGGATGTGACCAGGGACCCGGGCGCATGGGACTATTTTTGCGCGTCCTTCTTCTGGAAGCCATTGCGAACACTCCCGAACTCGGAATTCGACGCCGTTTGTTGCGTTGGAAAGATAACAAACCGAAGAAGCTTTGTATAGCATCAGATTAGCCATCACACCCTCCAAAACTTCAGAATTTTTTTCGAAAGTTAGGGAAGTGAACAGAAGATCCGATACAGGTCAAAATGAGTCCAACGGCAAACCGGAAAGGCACGGTATGCAACAAAACTTGTCCGGAGTGTGAATATGACCATAAACTTTAATGCATGAACATTAGGTATTGGTCATTCAGCCAATTTCCGTGTTTACATGATTTACGTGTGGCTTTCGCTCGGAAATTACGGCTTTTTGCGAAAAATTTCGGAAAGCATCCGATTTCATTCGGCGAAGCTCCAAATCAAATTTAAAAGGACCCGGCATTATTATAAGGTCAATCATACATGTTACCCTATAAAACATGAGTTTTGTGCTCTAAATTAGGTGAATTTGGCGTGTCTACAAGGGCGAGTTATCGGAATGGTGGATCAAAGATACGAGCAGTTGTAGTTGGAGTATGACTAGTTTTATTTCTATCTTGATATCGTATGTGCCATCAATGAACCCAAAATACTCCCCAAACCTAGTCAAAGTTCACCCCAACCTCATCCAAATTCACTGTGGGAGGCATTCGCTCATGCTCACCCAACTCAACTACAAGCCATTGAGGCCACCCTAAAGGGGAAATCACTCGTCAATCCCACTCACGCCGAAGGTGGCCACCACACTTCCACCCCCTAATTGGTAACCGATCAACCTAGTGCACCGATACTAGATCACTCCCACAATGGGCCCATGACCCCAAACTCACCTCACCTAGTGGCTATCTTGAACTACCTTGACCCAAACACCGCCCACCTTTTAGGCCAACAATCTACTCTTCCACTCACTTCAATCAGGCTCGCCCGCCAATGCACCCCCCAACATATCCTTCTTACTCAACTGCTTTGGCCTATCCAATTGTAGTGCCAGTAAATCAAGCACCTCTTCCGTTGCTAAGGATTCCTCTATTGATCAATCTGTGATAAACAAAATCAAACGAATAGATGAACAATAGAAGAAACTTAAGCGATTGATCAACACAAGAGCACTCCCCGAGATATCTCTTCCATCTCTTCCCACATTTCATTTGCCCCCTTCCAGAATGCCTATCTATCACTGGTACAATGGGAATGGAAACCCTTTCATCAACATCAAGGACTTCTTTTATGAATCTATCTTGTGAAAGAATGACCAAAAAGCTCTTGCATATCTATTTAGAAGATCATTGGAAGGTTCCGTGTTGGAATGGTTCTATTCTCTTGACCCTCTTGAGGCCAGTAATTTTGACATTGTCAAGGCAAAATTTCTGCAGAGATATCAGGATCGAGTTGGCCCCACTTATTCCATCACGGATCTCGTGGCTGAAAAGATGAGGAATGATGAAAACTTCATAAGGTATGCTGATAGATGGACAGCGATGGTAGCAAAACTAACAAATGTGATATCAGAATCAGAACAAGTCAAGATGATTATCACCAATGCCACTCTAGCTTTGAAGAATGTATTAGCCCTACATCACCCTATCACCATGAGCGAACTATATAAGAGGGCACGCTACACCCAAACACAACTAAGAGACTCTCCCATCATGAACCTCTTCGATCCTAGAACCTAAATTACTAAAAAAATGACCACCATTGCTGCTGGTCTAGTAACTGAAGGTGTAGTGACCAACGAACACATCAAAATCATAGGAAACCCACTTAATAACCACCAGCAATAGTTCAAAGACCTTCAAACCTACTAGTACAGGAATAAGCACCAAGTCCAACTAGCACATCACTCTCAAGTTCAACCCCAACCTTTCCAATACCAGATACCAAACCAACATCCTCAACAACCAATGCAGACATTGGTTCCCTAACAACCCAAATAGTTGGCCATGCAACCACAATGTTAACCAACCACCTATAACTAAGCACCCCTTGCCACCTATGGACTACAAAAGACAGAGCCCAAAAGAAACTATTACCAACCGTTGCCCTATTCTCTCATAGACATTTTCAATGCTCTCATGGCGGCCGGGCAAATTTCACTACCAAGAGAAAGCTAGAGTGGCCACAGAATGCCAAAATAGAACAATATTGCTTGTACCATAGGTACCTAGGGCACACCGTAGAGAACTACTTCCAATTTAAAGATTACATTCATGACCTCCACAAGCAAGGAAGTATTGACTGGGGTCAGATGAGTGAATACATCAAGATAGTAAAGAATCAACCTCAGCAGCAGTAGGCACCAATTCAACAATGGCAACAACAAGAAACTGATCTGGGGATCATCCGAAACCCATTACCCATGCACGTGCCCGCACCGGTACTTGAAAACCAACATGTTAATCCCATTTTAATTTCCACCGAGGAACCTCGCAATCGCAGGCAAAATTGGCAAGTTGAGGGGTCTACCTCCACCATAAACATCAACTAACCAAACCACATTAACCGAGTTGTCCATATCATACCACCAGCTATCCCTAGGAGCCAACCACCTATCATCTGCACAACACTAACCATGCAACTTCAGTCGGGTTGGACCCTAATCTACCTAATTGAGCCACCACAAACATCGCCACCATATAGACCCATTATCATTCCGCCCCATGCAACCATGCCTCCACAACCCACCTAATCTACTATACCTTGAACCACCATTATCACTACCATCCCTAGAGCCCCCATCATCCTACCCAACCTACAAGCCCCTCAACTCGCCACAATGCTCAGGAGTAGGAGTATGTTCCAAAGGGTTTTCCCTCAAGCTAGTCATTCAGGGGTGGCACTAGAGCTGGAAGAAGAACACATGGAAGAATCATTGCCAGGGACACCTTGACAAAACTCCTGCACGAATTTCTATCTTAGAATTAATCAAATAGTCCAAAGCTTATTAGGATGTTCTTCAACAGTATCTGCAATGAGTAATGGTCAACGAAACCCTGCCCCCAGAAAATATCACATCAGTTCTAATTCCAAAAAGTGAGCATCCTACCTTTACATTAATTAAAGAAGAATTGGCCAAACCAAAGGTGAGGAAGTGTGCATTATGTGTCACTGTTAACATCAATGGAAGAGATGTCAAGTCTTATTTAATTGATACTATTGCCTCCATCAATGTCCTACACCAGAAACATTGCATTTATGTGAAATTTCTGAAGAAGATGTTCGGCCATCTCAAATTAACGTAACGGCACATGACAATTCAAAGATGCCTGCTCATGGTATGGCTACACTTGAGGTCAAACTTGGGCCTTGGACTATTACTGTAGACTTCCACATCTTGGAGATGGATCCAACTTACAAGGATATTCTGAGAAGGCCTTATCTTGAAGCATTGGCAGCAATCACCTCCACTAATTATTAGTGTATCAAGTTTCCATATAGGGGCCAGGTCATCAAAGTAGTTAACATTCCTATGGACTGCTTAACCACTCTGCTCCCTCCTCACGGTCTACCAAATCAAACATGTCTTCACAATCCTGGACCTATCAGAGATAGAGAAGCAACCTAGGCAAATTTAGAGGAGAAAAAGGGAGGCCACCAAAAACCTTGGATGGTGCATCATGGAAAGTCTAGGGTACCAGGAAGGTTGAGGGTTGGGAAAAGAATTGCAAGGCATTGTTGAGCCAATCCAACTTGTGAAGACAATAATAAAAAGTGGAATTGGGTACAATGGAACGGTTGTTAATGGCCAGAAGATCAACCGAAAGTACTTTGATGGCTGCCTACACAAGTTCTTTGTCAAAAAGGAAACAATACAAATGATTGAAGATCAAGAACAACAAGGGCAAGAAAAGAGGAGGAAAACTAACGACCTTGAGGAAAAATCACATCTTGATATGTCATGGTTGTTCCCTACTGAAGAGTCAAGCAATGAACCTTTTCACAATGAGCCACCTAAGAATCAAGATCGCGGGCATTACCCCGTAGTTTCACCTCCTAGGGCCACTTTACGGATTTAACCCTGGTCTCCAGGCCTATAAGTCCACTCCCAGCTGTCGACTCTGAAAATTCGACGGGGTCCTCTCCTTTTCAGGGAAGTCCGTGAACCCAGATCGTCACCTCAAGAGGGGATGAGAAAAGAAAGGAATAAAGCTCGGAAAGCAACTCTCACCTCGGTCCCACACTCACATTGATCCCCGAACTTTCATCCCTTGGAGTCGCTCGATCACCAAAGAGACGGTTCGGGTCATGTGGGAGGAAGGTGAGAAGAAATAAACGTGTTCGCCAGGAACCGTGGGTTCCGATTTATAGAATTAAAATTAAAGATGACCGTGTGTACCTTAGCGTGAAGAATGTGAGTTTAAGCTTCTCCTTCTTCGGCCGGCCGATGAAGAAGAGTCCTCAACGCGGTGGGTGCTTGATATTCTGTGCAACTAGACAAATAAACAAGTGAAATAGACAATTAGAACTAGACAAAGTGGAGTATATGTAAAGAGAATAACATAAAACACACAATTGACTAGAAACTGACCGGATTCGGGTTATCTCTAACCCCCTTTTTTATTTTCGGATTAACAGAGTAAAAGTAATGCAAAAAAAATGTAAAAAAATGATAGGATTATGGAGAATCACGAAACAAAGAGATAGAAAAAAGAACAGAAAGATTCTGAGTTGTATAGAGGAAGATATAGCCAAATCTGTTTTGTCGAAAAAGCCGAGTAGCAGTGCAGGATCTGTCAGGCGCGACTTTGCTCCTGCGCTCGTCACGACCAGCCCCGACCTCGGAATCAAGTTCCGTCGATTGAAAACTGAAGAAGACTTGGAGAGGAAGAACTTTGATGAAGAGAGCACTGGCAGAAGACGTCCACACACTGCTGTAGAGGCTGAAGAAGAGAGACCTGGCAGATCACCTGTAGAACAGCCTTCCTCTCTCTTGAACCGACTTTTCTCTCTCTAAAAACTCGAAATTCTCTCTCTAAAAATCACAAAATTGATGCAGGAGGGTGCTAGGACGTCTTGAGATGCCTGGGGAGTCGTGCTCATCTCCCTGGAACGACCAGAATCAGAGTCCATTTATAGGAGAACATGCGATCTGATCCGAACTAAAAAATAGGGGGAATGCGCCCTTGCCCTGGGCGCATGCGCCCTGGTGCCAGGCGCATGCGCCCCACTGAGGGGCGCATGTGCCCCCCAGGGAGGGCGCATGGCACTGTTCCCGAGGATAATGGTCTTATCTCTTCCGTCTGTTCAGCGGCAGAGTCCGGGTGAAAGACTGACTCAAGGGTGGGGCGCATGTGCCCTCAAGTGAGGGCACAAGGCCACGTGCCTCACTGGTAGGGCGCATGGCCATGTGCCCTGGGTCCCGGGCGCATGTGCCCTGGAACCCGGGCGCATGGGACTGGTTTCGCGCGTCCTTCTTCCGGAAGCCATTGCGAACACTCCCGAACTCGGAATTCGACGCCGTTTGTTGCGTTGGAAAGATAACAGGCCGAAGAAGCTTTCTATGGCATCGGATCATCTATCACACCCTCCAAAGCTTCAGAATTTTATCCGGAAGTTAGGGCAGTGAACAGAAGGTCCGATATAGGTCAAAATGACTTCGACGGCAAATCGGAAAGGCACGGAATGCAACAAAACTTGTCCGGGGTGTGAAAATGACCATAACCTTCAATGCATGATCATTAGGCATTGGTCATTCAGCCAATTTCCGTGTTCACACGATTTACGTGCAGCGTTCGCTCGGAAATTACGGCTTTCTGCGGAAAACGTCCGAAAACATCCGATTTCGTTCGGCGAAGTTCCAAATCAACTTAAAAGGACCCGGCATCATCATATGATCAATCATACATGTTACCCTATAAAACATGAGTTTTATGCTCTGAATTAGGCGAATTTGGCGTGTCTACAGCTTGCCTCGCCTTGATGTCGGCTTTGTAAGGGAGTGGCATGTAATGAAGCGGAGTGATTCGGAGTGAACTGTAATGGAATGCAAGTAAACGTAGATGAATGTAGCGGAATGGAATGGTGATGGACTGAAAAGGTGGCATCAAGGTGTAGATATAGACTCGCTTATCTACCTGATCCAGCAATGTGAATCTCTTTGAGTATTCTAGATTGCTTTCATGTTCTATCAAAACCTCACATAATTGATTGGTAAAAGACATGCCATTGGCACGAGAGATGAAAAAGTGAATGATAAAGGATAAAAGGATGTAGCCAACCCTCAGCGTGGTGAGGAGTCCTCGAATTCGTAGGTTCATCATCAACCAGCAACCCGAACTTTGTGGTGTTCTTGTACTGTGATGGGCTAAAGTTTGTAAAAGAGAAGTTGATCTTGAAATAAAAAGAATACCAATCCATCATATTTGGAATCTCAAGTTCATTCAAGTTTCACCAAAATACTCAGTTTAATTCTGAGTGGAAGAACCTCAAGTTCTAAAAGGGTTCATTTAAGCATAAAAAAATTGCTCGGGTATCGTGAAAACCATGAATCATGCTCTAGCAGAAAATCAAGTATTCGGAAAACGACAAGACAGATTTGAAAGATAATGGTGGGACTGAAAGATAAAGGTGGGACTAACATAGTATGATGGTAAAGAAGAATAGCAATGGGATGACAATTGCCATGACATGGTGGGTAAAATAAAAGACACGGTGGGATAAAAGAAAGGACAGAATAAAATATGGTGGAATAAAAAGAAGGAATAAAACATAAAGGGATAAAAGAAAGAATAAAACATGATGAAATAAAGGAAAGAGAAAACATAATGAAATAGAATTGGTAACGATGAAGAAAGAAAAGGAGATGGATGTGAACACATAGAAAATTATGTAGAAAATAGTTGAAGATATAGATTGTCTATTGGAGGTCAAGACACCCGATTAGGAACTATCGTCCCTCCAATGTTCAATTTTGGCTTATCCGTGAGTGTGAAGAAATGACCAAGCCGTCGTAGATTTTGTTGAAGGGGACCTCGGGCCCAGTCATCTTCACTCTCAAGGTCTTCAACATTAAAGCATATAATACATATAAAATGGACCTAGCATAGCTAAGTGACAGATAGTAGGAGTGATTTGAAGTGCAAAAAATGAAGTGATGGTGGTGATGTGATGTGAGATTGATGAGAAACTAAGGATGAAATCTTCAGGTAAGCTGCATCGACCGCCTGATTCATCAGCATCTCTGGTCCATCCTTGTCTTGCCTTCTGACGGAATACAACACCATAAGAATGTTCAGCTGGGTGGTGCTTCCTTTTCGCTGCAAGGTTGGCATGACGTTCCTTGGAGAACATTGATTTCACCAATTCACCTGTTAGGACTAAAAAGGTTGCCTGCACATTTCTGGTTAGTACCCAACAGACAGAATTGTCATATGAATCAGATTGTTCATGAAATGATCAATTGAAGGTTTTACTATTAGAACCATCATTTGGATGTCAAAACAAAGTTTTTAATGATGGTTTCTTTAGCAAAAATGTCACTTTTAACATTATAGGTAATTTCTGATTTTTTGAGATTTTTCTGATTTTTTTGAATTTTTTGTCTATGTGCCCCCGATCGGGGGCACCTGGCCATGCGCCCAGGGGGTGGGGCACCTGGCCATGTGCCCCCAGATGAGGGCACATGCGCCCTATGGCCAAAATTATTTTTTTTTTGAAAAAAATGTACCTGATCGCCCTTCTCTTTTTTTGCTTTTTCAGCTCCTGAAAACACTTAATGAAAAATGATTAAAACTTCATTATGACTCATCCCTTTGCCTGTATATCGTATGCCTTGATTTTAAGTCAAAGGGAGGAGCCTTCTTAACAAGGTGGAATAAAACAAATGACTTAAATGAATTGGTGGTAAGGGTTGAGAGAACTTACCTGCCGTGGTGTGAATCCTCTCCTCTCCTGTATTGAAATGCCTGTAACACTTGACAGAAGGAGATTAGATCTTCATCATGACTCATCCCTTTGCCCATTATGGTCAACTTTGACTTAGGTCAAGGGGAAGAGCCTTCTTAATAAGGTAATTAAAGTAAAAATGCAATGCAGAAATGAAAATATGCACGATAATCAAATAAGCATGGATGCAACTAAGGCAATGATCATGACTGAGTAAAAAATTTTCTCTTTTTTTTGGGTTTTCTTGAAACAAATCATTTGGATTTTCAAAAGTATTCAATTTTTTTGGATTTTTGAAATATGTGTTTTTTTTGAATTTTTGGAATATTCAATTTTTTTGGGTTTTCGAAATATTCGATTTTTTTTGGGTTTTTGAAATATGCATTTTTTTGGGTTTTGAAATACGCATTTTTTTGTGGAGAAAATGCTGGTATTTGAAATAATTCATCGGTCTTTGGAGTTTGTCAAGCCTCAAGTGGTAGATGCCACGTGCGAAAATAAAGTTCCCTACCTAGAATCCTTCTAACCTTCTTCCTTTGATCGGCTTGGATTCCACCTGGATTTGGTCGGTTTACCCTACCCAAGGGGTTTAAGGAGAAAGAGTATAGAGGAAGTCCTTGATAGGGTTTGAAGATGTTGAGAGGGATTTCTCTACTCTCACTCAAATTACCCATTGGGGTTCGGCCTCTTTGGGTTTTTCTTCCTTTTTTTTTTCTTTTCTAGGTGGCACATATTTGGACAGGTCTTTGACCCGTGGGGACATTGCCCATCTTTTAATGCCATTTTCCATGACTATCATTCTGGGTACTCATTCAGACAGGTTGATCATTTTTTTCTAACCTGAGGGGTTCATTGCCCATCTTTTGGCACCCTTTTGTACCCTCTGAGACGGCCTCCTACTAGGGTGGCGAGTGTTTTCGATACTACCCCTCTCTAATCTTCTCTCCCTATCTTGGACCGAGTAGAAGAGAAAAGGGTAAGGGTATTCCTTCCATTTCTAGATTTCTGCCTTGCCTTTCGCAAGTGTCGGGTTGTCTGAATTCTAGGATCGGGAAGTGTTGTGTGTGTAGGATGGTACCTACCCTTGACTTCTCACGAACAACCTAGGATCGATGACTTGAGATTATACCAGTGGTTTCTCCATTTTTATGGAAAGTACTTTTTGAGGTAAACTCCATTCCAAGGATGATTCAATTTTTCTCCATCTGCATTAGTCAATTCATATGCATTACCTGGATACTTTTCAGTGATTACAAAAGGCCCTTCCCAGTTAGGTTGCAACTTGGAGCGGGGACCCCCTGGCTTAACGAATATGCGTTTGACTACCATCTCACCGATCTCGAATTTTCTCTCGACCACCCTCTTTTGATAAAACCTTTTGAGTCTATTCTGATAAGTCCGGGCATGCTCGGCGGCGGCTAGCCTTCTTTCATCCAAGTGTTCAAGCTGTGCAAGGAGAGATTCTCGTCTCTCATCAACAGGAATATCCCTGTCGAGCTGAACTCGGAGAGATGGAAGTAATACTTCGTAAGGGACCACTGCTTCCATCCCATATGCCAAAGCATACGGGGTTTGTCCAGTGGGAGTCCTTACAGAAGTACGATAAGCCCATAGAGCATCTACAAGCTTATCAGGCCAGTCGGCAAATTTGCTAGACTTACAAGATTTCTTGATGATTTTGATTAAGGTTTTGTTAGTGGCTTCTGCTTGACCATTGCCTTGAGGATAGTATGGTGATGAATGATGCAATGAAATGCAATACCTGTTGCAAAGATCACGCAGATCTTGAGAAAGAAATTGTGGCCCATTATCGGTGACGATGTCGCTGGGGATCCCGAACCTTGCCAAGATGTTGCGCTTGATGAAGGAGCAGACTGTTGACGCTTTAATCTCCACGAATGCTTCCGCTTCAGCCCACTTTGTGAAGTACTCCGTTGCCGTCAGAATGAATGATTTTGAGCGCATTTCGGAGTTGAGGTCACTCAAGGGGCCAATGATATCAAAAGCCCACATGGCGAAAGGCCATGGGGCATGAATTGGATGAAGGGAAGATGCGGGAGAGTGAATTTTGTCGGCATGGAGTTGACATGAATGACAATGCCGGACAAAGATGGAACAGTCTTCTTCTAGAGTTGGCCAATAATACCCTTGTCGGATGATTTTCTTAGCAAGGGCTTGGGCATTCACATGACCACCACACACTCCAGAATGTGCTTCCTTCAAAGACCAACTCGGCTTCTTCTTCATCAAGACATCGAGTAAGATTCCACTTAGGCTTCTCTTATAGAGCACTCCTCCTAGGATTGTATACCTCTGGGATACTCTTCTGATTGCCTTCTTTTCCTTGGTGGTTGATCCAGGCGGATATGACTGATCTTGACAATACCTCGCAATCTTGTCATACCAAGGTCTCTCACCTTCTTCTAATTCTTCTAACTCAATCAGGGAGATTTCTTCTTTATGTTCTAAGTATTCCTTTCTGTTGAATCTCTCCTTAACCTTTAGAAAACGTCCATCCTCAATTGCTGGAATTGTCCTCTTACAAATGTGGATAGTCCGTACTTGCCTGCCTAGCGGGACAGATAGAGACGAAGCTAGTGAAGCTAAGGCATCGGCGAGGATATTATGAGAGCGGGGGACATGAACAAAGGTGAGTTTGAAGAATAGCTTGATGTAGCAAGTGGTGAGCTCCTGGTAGGGTTTGAGGTTTGGATGGGAAGTTCGGTACTTGGATAGGACCTGGCGTAGGATCAATTGACTATCACCTATCACCCTCAGTTCGGTGGCACCATGGAAATGAGCGGCCTCCTGCCCGGCCAGCAAGGCTTCATACTCAGCTATGTTGTTGGTTGCTGGAAAGTTAAGCTGAAAAGCCTGTGGAATGGTGACACCTTCAGGTGACAAAAGGACAATACCTATCCCTCTACCATGAGAATTCAGAGCCCCGTCAAAATATAATGTCCAAAGATTGGAAGATCGGACTGACATTAGTTTGTCATCCGGGAACTCCGACCGGACTGGGTCAAAGATGGGTATGGGATGATGGGCAAGATGTTCAGCAATAGCATAACCCTTGATTGCCTTCTGTGGGACATAAGTGATATCAAATTGGGATAAGAAACTCTGTCATCGCCCTAACCGATCAGTCAAGACTGTCTTCTCTAATAGAAACTTAATGGGATTGATACGAGCAATGAGCTTGACTTGGTGAGCAAGGAAATAATGCTTGAGTTTCTGAACCACCCAAACAAGAGCAGCACAAGTCTTTTCTACCACAGTGTACTTTAGCTCACAAGCATCAAACATCTTAGACAAGTAGTAAGTAGCTCGTTCTTTCCCTTCTTCATCAACTTGTGCAAGGACTGCCCCAAGAGAGTTCTCAAGAACCGAAATGTAGAAGACCAAAGGTTTGTCGGGAATTGGTGGTCTAAGTACAGGGGGACTTGCCAGGTATGCTTTCAACCCATCAAACGCCTCCTGGCACTTTGAATCCCATTTAAACTCGGCCCTCGCCTTGGTTAACTCATAGAAAGGTTTACACCTTTGGGAATGTTGTGAGATAAACCGGCGGACAAATTGTAGCCTCCCGATCAATCCTCGAAGCTCTTTCATATTCTTCGGAGGAGGCATACCAATAATTGCCTTGGCCTTGTTTGGGTCGATCTCTATGCCCCTTTTGCTTACTATGAACCCAAGTAGCTTACCTGATGAAACTCCAAATGTACACTTCTTAGGGTTCATTTTCAGCTTGTATTCTCTAGCTCTTTGCAAGACCTTCCTTAGCACTTCAGAATGATCTTCCCGACTTTTGGACTTGATAACCAAATCATCCACATACACCTCTACAAGGGTGTGCATCATGTCGTGAAAGATAGCCATCATAGCTCTCTGATATGTAGCACCGGCATTCTTTAACCCAAAGGGCATGACAACATAGCAATATGTTCCCCAAGGTGTAGTGAATGAGGTCTTCTCTTGGTCCTCCTCAGCTAACCGGATCTGATTGTATCCAGAATAGCCATCCATGAATGAAAGCATTTCAAATCCAGCTGTGTTATCAACCAAAACATCGATATGAGGCAAAGGGAAATCATCTTTAGGACACGCTCGGTTCAAGTCCCTGAAGTCTATACAAATCCGAATTCGTCCACCCTTCTTCATAACAGGGACTATGTTAGCCACCCATTGCGGATATAGGACAACCTTAATAAATTTTGCTTGGTGTAATTTGTCGACCTCTTCTTTCACTTTGAGTGCAATATCAGGGTGGAACCTCCTGAGCTTTTGTTTAACCGGGGTAGTTCCAGGTTTCAAGGTTAATCTATGTTCAACCAATGAATTATCTAATCCCGGCATATCTTCATATGTCCATGCGAACGTGTCCTTATATTCTTCCAAAACTTTGATCAAACGTTGTTCTTCTGAGGGAGTGAGGTTTGCACTGATGAGGATAGTCTTAGGATCTTCCAGGGTTCCTAAATTCAGTTCCTTGGTCAGTTCATTCCCTTTGGCTGATGGTTCTTCAAATCTTCTAAGTCCAGATGCATATGCATCAGCCAAGTCCTCGATTTCATCCTCGGATTCAGGATCCTTCTCTGATACCACCTCATATACTCCCAAAGTATGATCGATGTTATGCTCATCCTCATATCGGATTTCATCTAATCGGATGGTATTATCCAAAAAGTTTGGCGACCTTGCACACTCTACGCATTTACGTGCTAATTGTTGCGTATACCTATTTGGAACTCGTTTACCTCGACTTTCCTATTTCCTAACTCGACTTGACCTACGAAGATAAAGCTGGAAAGGTGGTATTTACGGTGGAGGGGGATCGAGCAAATCAATCAATGATTCAGAAAAGAGGGATCCCTGATTGGGAGCACCCTCTGGGATGAGTAGAGACGTCTCCTCGATGGAAACGTGAGTTTCAGAGAAGACGTTTTTTTTTTGAAAATTTCAAGTAAAAAGATAGAATGAGCCTGAGTGACTCGAGGCTTGCTAGAAGAGGACTGAATTAATAGAGAGAAAAACTTAAGAATAAAGGGGAAAAAGGGGCTCGTGGGCCCAATGGTAACAGAAAGTGGACACATGGGTCCAAAACTGATGAAAAAAGTAAACGGGTACGTGGACCCGATTTCAGAAATAAATGGGCATGTGAGCCCATGTTGAGAAAAGCCCCCAGTCTCGAAGTTGATGAGGGAAGCAAATGGGCAAGCAGGCCCAGTAAGAGTGGAAGGTTGAAGAGGGCTCATGGGCCCAAAGTGGGTAAGTGGGCCCTGAAGCCCATCCAAAAGATCTAGAAATAAAGGTACGAGGTTCAAACATGGGATTGTTATATTTGGGCCTCGTGGAATGGTTTTGACTTGGGTAGTATGCTTAACTACATGATCCAAGATTGGTCTGCCCTTGGGTGGTTCTTGATACTCTTCCCCACTTGAGAACAGACGAGTCAAAGATAAGCATAAGTCTTCCAAGTCTTCTTCTTCTTCTTCTGGAGCTTTTCTTCTCTTGACAGCTATCACAGAACTTTTGCCATCTTCAGCCATCATCATGGTCTCCCCTTTGATAAAGAAGGTGTGGAGCCCCATGGCATATCCTGGCTGGAAGATCCTCCTTGGGATGGAACCCTCTTCATATCCCAACCCCTGCCTGCGTGGCCTTTTCACAGTTTCAATTGGCTAAGTGATCCCTTGAAGATCCTTGCCTAAACCTCTTCCAGGCCGATAGCCCAATTTCATCATCATCCGCCATCCCAGTGTGTCTGGTAGAGAGGCGGTCATGCATCTGACTTCTGGTAATTCTCCCACTGAGATATGGGGTTGTATTGACAGACCTAGGGGTAAAGAAGCATCGTTCAGCTCGTCCTTTATAGGCATGCTAGTCACCTTGACCCCCTGTCCTTTAAAGGGAAACTTTATGCACTGGTGGTTTGTTGAAGCCACAGCTCCTATTGCCTCCAAGTATGGCCTCCCAAGTATAGCCCGAAAAGTTGGATCCAATTCTAGAATATGAAAATCTGTTGTGACCGTACATGGCCCAAGTTTGACTTCTAGTGTGACCACCCCATGTGCAGACTTCTTGGAGTTGTCGTAGGCCGTCACCATGGCACAGGATGGCTTGATTTCTTGCTCAGAAATACCGCACAACTGCAAAGTTTCTGGCGGCATAACGTTGATAGAAGCTCCAGTGTCAACCAAACATGACTTCACTTCAATATTACAGATAACCACAGCCACATGTAAAGCATATCTCCTGAAGTCTGGATCTGCTAATTCTTCCTGAGAGAAAGTGAGTGTTGGGTGCTCACTTCTAAGGGCTAACACTGTAGTGATCTTCTCAGGTGGGAGATCTTCATTCACCATGACCCTTTGCAAGTACTGCTGTAGAATCTCTTGATGCACCTTTGATCTTTTGATCAACTCAAGTATGGAAATACGGGCCGGTGTTTTATCTAAATGCTTTAACAGATCATAGGCTGTGCCTGGCAATGGTTCTTCTACTTGTTCTTCCTCCACTGGTTCCTGCGGTTGAGTCGCTGGAACATCCTCCCACTCCGAAGCACCGGGGCTATTTGGCGGTTGGGTAGAGGTGATGGGTTAACTGGGGTGGACTGTGGTGGAACAGGTGGTGTAGGTGCATGTATGATAGGTAATGGGATCGATGGTTCTGGGATGATTGGGTTAGTTGGTAGAGGGGTAGGATTTGGAGGTGGTAGTGATGGTGATACCGGTGGCCTGATAAGAAGAGGCCGGGGTGTAGAAGTGGTTGATGAGTTTAATGAAGGTGTAGGTTGTGAGATTGGTTGTGGTGTTGGCGGTATGATAGGTTGGGGTTTTGGAGTGGTAGAGCTCGTAGGCTGGGGGTTCAGGTTTGGTGATGATTGTGGGGGTCGGATGAGCAAGGGCCGGTGTGTGGCAATGGTTGAAGGAGGCGTAGTTAGGGAGGGGGCTGGCCTAATGATGGGCCGGCGAGAAGAAGTGGCGGCCAGTGGTTGGGTTATTGAACTTTGTGGTAGTTGTGGAGTAGCAGGTGCATGGATTATCTGTCTAGGAGGGTTCCTAGCAGGAGGCCTAGCCGGGTTGACAGGCATGGTTGTATTGTGGCTTTCTAGTTGCCAACCTTGAGCACGATCGGCATCTCCCTGGACAATGGAGTGTACTAGACCAATTCCTGGGTTTGGATGTCTTGGTGCCGGTCTTTGGAGCGGGAGCATGTAACGGGAGCGGATTTTGGACAATCCCCAAGCCGAGTTGTTGTTGAGGTTGAGCCGGTGGACGTTGCCGCTGTCGCCTAGCCTTCATAGCTTGTATGCATTCCCCCATTTGGACCCAATCAATGCTGCCTTGGTCATTCAGATCATGGATGTAATCCTTGAATTGAAAGCACACCTCTACAGTGTGACCAGGACATCGGTGGTAAGCACAGTATCGGGACATATCTACATTCGTTGGCCAAACCTCTCTTTCCTTGGGCAATTCCAACTGTTTTTCTGCCATGAGTACATTGAAGATGTCGGTCAAGGAGTAAGGGAGTTGCTGATAGTTCTCTCTCCTAGGACCTCCCCTTCGTAGTGCTTGATTGGGTGGTGGCGATGCCCTATTGTAGGTAGGTTGACGAGGTTGCTGGGGTTGTGCTACTGGTTGCGGGGGTTGTTGTGGTTGTCGTAGTTGTGGTGGCCTAACTTGTTGCTGAGGGGGGTAATAGGAAGGGTTTTGTGGTGGGTTTCTGAACTGGTTTTGACGGTTCCCTCCTTGGTTCCCCACAATGTTTATAGCTTCGTTGTTGACCACTCCTTCGGTTGTAGGCCCAACTGGTGCAGAGGGGGTTTTCCTGAGGTTTCTTGATTTAGGATCAAAAGGGTTTACCATGGTGGCATCCTTGAAGTGGGCTTGCAAGTATCGGGCACTGTCATAGAGTTCATTCATTGTGGTAGGACGGTGTATGATCAAGACATTCCTCAGAGCAGGTGTAGTGTTGCCAATGAGCATCTTCACTTGTTCCCCTTCAGAAATAACATCTGTCAATTTCTCTGCCATTCCCCTCCAGCGATCAGCAAACTTTATGAAGTCCTCTTCGGGCTTCATCTTCTCAGCAATCAAGTCTGTAATGGAGCACGCTGGTGCCACCCGGTCTCTGTATCTCTGCAAGAATTTGGTCTTGACAATGTCGAAGTCTCCTGCCTCAAAGGAGTCGAGTGAGTAGAACCATTCCAATGCAGACCCTTCTAGTGATCGACGAAACAAGAAGGCAAGAACCCTACGCTCATCTTTCCAAAATGAGGATTCATAAAGAAAATCTTTAAGATGAAGAAAGGGGTTGCCAGTACCATTGTAGCGGCGATAAACTGGTAGCTCAGAAGGTGGCAGGTGTAAGACTGGCAGAGAAGGGATGGAAATCTCAGGCACTGACTTGGAGTCCAGGCGACATTTCAGCTCTTCATAACGTTCATTCATCTGTGTGAGTTGATTCATGATTGCCTGGGTGAGAGCAGGTTCTTGGTTTACTCGAGGAGGTATGTAGTTGGAGACATGGTTCTGAAATTGAGGAACATGATTTGAAGATTGTCCCATTGCTTGGTGGATTGGGGGAACAACATGGTTAAAATAAGATGGTTGGACAAATGAGGGTTGGACCACAGATGGTTGAACTGCAGATGGTTGAATCATAGGTTGTTGAACAACAGGAGGTTGAACCAAGGGTGATTGAATAAGTGGTGGTCAAACCAGAGGACGAGGAGATAAGGCAACTTGATTGGTTTCAGCCTGATCTGAAGCAATTTTGCCCTTCACCATGGATTGTATACGGGCATAGGTTTCTGGGTCGGTATAGAGAGACAACTCCCTAAAGAGTTGTTCAACATCACGAGGAGCAGATGGTTGAGGGACCTCTTGCGCTTCTGACGGAATTGGTTGGTGACCCATCTCGTGCTCTCGATGTT
Organism: Cryptocoryne crispatula var. balansae; assembly: GCA_036172225.1. Taxonomy (NCBI): domain Eukaryota; kingdom Viridiplantae; phylum Streptophyta; class Magnoliopsida; order Alismatales; family Araceae; genus Cryptocoryne; species Cryptocoryne crispatula. Next base: position 28,799,360 of record CM069922.1, read on the forward strand.
CAACTTGTTCCGCCATTCCAACGTGCCTCCCGGACCTTAGTTGCATTGAACTTCAAGGAACAAACAAGTTGACAAAGTAAACAAAGAACTTTTTTTTGGTTTTTTTTAGTATTTTGCAAAAAGTTAGAGGTTTGAATTTTTGTTTGACAAACAAGTTATGCAAAGACTTGAAAGCAAGATTACGCAATGATTTTGATTAAACCTTAGGTTTATGAATTTTGTTAAGAATTGTTCTCTCAACAAATGGGTTAGGATCCTAACTCCAATCTCCAATGACCTAGGTTTCACACAAACTCACCACGTGTAGGTAACGTAGGATGCTTCGGGTTTTGGGGAGTGTTACAACCAACCCGATCGTGAAGAGGAATACTCCACGTATGAGGAATTACGGAGGCCTTGATGAAAGCCAACCAAGTCAACTAGGAAGGAATATCCCAGAAGAGAGGTCAGAATCCACCAAAAGGGTGTTTTGGATGGGAGGGGTAAATGGGAGAGTGAGCTCCCGCCTCAAAAAAGTGTAAAAGAAGGAGGTAGAGAGAAGGAGCATAGAATGCAATCAAGTAATAAAGCAAGTAATGAGCAAAGCATAAACTTAAACAAGCAATCAACACCAGACAAGCAATTAGAAACTAGACAAGCAACTAGAAACTAGAATCTAGACTTGTTTCTTATGTGAGCCAAATGGAGATAGTGAAAAGGTGATGGAAAGAAGAGGGTTCAGATCTGATAGCCAAGTAAAAGGGTGGTCCACGTGGGGACCGATGTGGGAACTGGGTTAGAAAGTAAAGGTGGTTCACGTGGGAACCGGTTTTGGGTAAAAGGGGGTGGTTCACGTGGGAACTGGTTTGAATGATCAAAAGAGGGCCACGTGGGGCCAATTAAAGGTGAACAAAGATCTGATCCAAGTGGGGATAGATCTGAAGGAAAGTGGTTTGGTTCACGTGGGAACCGAAGTAAAGAAAGAGATTGGTTCACGTGGGAACCGGTTTAAAAGGAAAAGGGGTGGTTCACGTGGGAACCGATTTAAATAAAAAAGCAGAAATTAGATGGCATACTTGGCGCTTCAGATCTGATGAAAGATGGGTGAAATCAGAAATTATGAGATGGCATGAAGTTAAGAAAGGTGGAAGGAAGGAAAGGCTCACGTGGGAACTGGTCTAGAACTAGAACTAGTTGCAAACAAAACACTTAGCACCCACGGTTGAAGACATTGCTTGTCCCACCGTGGTCGCCACAAAGCTGTCGACTCTGAAAATTCGACGGGGTCCTCTCCTTTTCAGGGAAGTCCGTGAACCCAGATCGTCACCTCAAGAGGGGATGAGAAAAGAAAGGAATAAAGCTCGGAAAGCAACTCTCACCTCGGTCCCACACTCACATTGATCCCCAAACTTTCATCCCTTGGAGTCGCTCGATCACCAAAGAGACGGTTCGGGTCATGTGGGAGGAAGGTGAGAAGAAATAAACGTGGTCGCCAGGAACCGTGGGTTCCGATTTATAGAATTAAAATTAAAGATGACCGTGTGTACCTTAGCGTGAAGAATGTGAGTTTAAGCTTCTCCTTCTTCGGCCGGCCGATGAAGAAGAGTCCTCAACGCGGTGGGTGCTTGATATTCTGTGAAACTAGACAAATAAACAAGTGAAATAAACAATTAGAACTAGACAAAGTGGAGTATATGTAAAGAGAATAACATAAAACACACAATTGACTAGAAACTGACCGGATTCGGGTTATCTCTAACCCCCTTTTTTTTATTTTCGGATTAACAGAGTAAAAGTAATGCAAAAAAATGTAAAAAAATGATAGGATGATGGAGAATCACGAAACAAAGAGATAGAAAAAAGAACAGAAAGATTCTGAGTTGTATAGAGGAAGATATAGCCAAATCTGTTTTGTCGAAAAAGCCGAGTAGCAGTGCAGGATCTGTCAGGCGCGACTTTGCTCCTGCGCTCTTCACGACCAGCCCCGACCTCGGAATCAAGTTCCGTCGATTGAAAACTGAAGAAGACTTGGAGAGGAAGAACTTCGATGAAGAGAGCACTGGCAGCAGACGTCCACACACTGCTGTAGAGGCTGAAGAAGAGAGACCTAGCAGATCACCTGTAGAACAGCCTTCCTCTCTCTTGAATCGACGTTTCTCTCTCTAAAAACTCGAAATTCTCTCTCTAAAAATCACAAAATTGATGCAGGAGGGTGCTAGGACGTCTTGAGATGCCTGGGGAGTCGTGCTCATCTCCCTGGAACGACCAGAATCAGAGTCCATTTATAGGAGAACAGGCGATCTGATCCGAACTAAAAAATAGGGGGAATGCGCCCTAGCCCTGGGCGCATGCGCCCTGGTGCCAGGCACATGCGCCCCACTGAGGGGCGCATGTGCCCCCCAGGGAGGGCGCATGGCACTGTTCCCGAGGATAATGGTCTTATCTCTTCCGTCTGTTCAGCGGCAGAGTCCGGGTGAAAGACTGACTCAAGGGTGGGGCGCATGTGCCCTCAAGTGAGGGCACAAGGCCACGTGCCTCACTGGTAGGGTGCATGGCCATGTGCCCTGGGTCCCGGGCGCATGTTCCCTAGAACCCGGGCGCATGAGACTGGTTTCGCGCGTCCTTCTTCCGGAAGCCATTGCGAACACTCCCGAACTCGAAATTCGACGCCGTTTGTTGCGTTGGAAAGATAACAGGCCGAAGAAGCTTTCTATGGCATCGGATCATCTATCACACCCTCCAAAGCTTCAGAATTTTATCCGGAAATTAGGGCAGTGAACAGAAGGTCCGATATAGGTCAAAATGACTTCGACGGCAAATCGGAAAGGCACGGAATGCAACAAAACTTGTCCGGGGTGTGAATATGACCATAACCTTCAATGCATGATCATTAGGCATTGGTCATTCAGCCAATTTCCGTGTTCACACGATTTACGTGCAACTTTCGCTCAGAAATTACGGCTTTCTGCGGAAAACGTCGGAAAACATCCGATTTCGTTCGGCGAAGCTCCAAATCAACTTAAAAGGACCCGGCATCATCATATGATCAATCATACATGTTACCCTATAAAACATGAGTTTTATGCTCTGAATTAGGCGAATTTGGCGTGTCTACACCAGCAACTCGAATCGCAAAACCTAGAAACTCATCATCTCTTTCACTAAGCATTGAGCCTGAATGCCCCCTTCAACCTCTCTTAATCAATATTTATTCTTCCTTGTCAATATCTCACTTCCCTCTAAAAATGACAACCGATTTAGATTAGGGCCATTCCTTGTTTATGTTTAACGCTTCCCAAAAAAAAAATTTCTATTCTCAACCCAAAATTTGATTGTAGAAACATCCCAACTTACCCCAAAGAACATTCCAATCCAAGGGGCCACCGAATCCTCAATTGATCTCCTTTGCCCCCACCTCTACCAGTAAATTTTGCTCCTTCCACCGCTTCCCATCCCCCCTCTTCACCTTGCTCTTTAGGTTTAGTTTCCCATAAGAATAGAAAAACAAATCAGAGATAGGAGAGTCCTAGAAGGATACCTGCATTAGTTAACTTAGAAAAGTATAGAATGTGCCATGCAACACAAATATTTATAGAATGCCATCTAGTTAGATGAGATCCGATATGAGGAGAAGGATAACATTGATCAAACATTGGGGGTTTATGAGGTTGTATTAGAAAGGATCTTGACATTGATGATGAAGAAGAGGATTTGGCTGATGCTTATACATCTGGATCGAAGAGATTCAAATAGCCATTAGCCACAATAGATGAGCCAACCAAAGAACTTAATCTTGGAACATCGGAAGATCCCAAGAACATCCTCATAAGTGCCAAACTCACCCCTTTAGAAGAAAAAAATTTAATGGGGGTACTGTATGAATGCATGGACACATTTGCTTGGACATATGAAGACATGTCGGGGTTAGACAATTCACTGGTAGAGCATCGATTGACTTTAAAATACGAAGCCACCCCAGTCAAGCATTAGTTAAGAAGATTCAACCCAGATATAGCACTGAAAATGAAAGAAGAGGTTGATAAGTTGCACCAAGAAAAATTCATTAGAGTTGTCATCTATCCGCAATGGGTGGCAAATATAGTCACATTCACAAAAAATGACGGAAAGGTCCGAATTTGCATTGACTTTAGAGACTTAAACTGAGCATGTCCGAAAGATGATTTCCCTTTTCCTCATATTGATGTTTTTATTGATAATACAGATGGCTATGAAACCTTGTCATTCATGAATGTATACTTAGGGTACAACCATATTCGGTTAGTAGAAGAAGACCAAGAGAAAACCTCATTTACTACACCTTATTACTACATTGTCATGCCCTTTGGATTAAAGAATGTCGGAGCAACATATCAAAGGGTCATGGTGGTAATATTTCATGATATGATGCATAAATTTGTGGAGGTGTATGTGAATGATTTTGTAGTCAAATCTCAAACCTGAGATTAGCATGCTGAGATACTAAGAAAGGTTTTGCAACGAGTCAGGGAATACAAGCTCAAGATGAACCCCAAGAAATGTGTGTTTAGAGTATCATCAAGAAAGCTACTTGGGTTCATCATCAGCAAAAGAGGCATTGAAATTGATCCCAACAAGGCCAAAGCAATTATTGATATGCCTCCACCAAGGAACATAAAGGATCTGAGAGGATTAATTGGTAGGCTATAGTTTGTTAGTCGGTTTATCTCACAACACTCCCAAAGGTGTAAACCTTTCTATGAGCTGACCAAGGCGAACGCTGAATTTCAATGGGATGCAAAATGTCAGAAAGTATTTGATAGCTTAAAGAAATATTTATCAAACCCACCTGTGCTCAAATCTCTAATTCCAGGCAAACCATTAATCCTATACATCTCAGTCTTAGAAGGTTCTCTTGGAGTAGTGCTGGCACAATTGGATGAAGAAGAGAAAGACCGAGTTACGTCCTATCTGTCAAAAATTTTGATTCTTGCGATTAGAAGTACACAACCATGGAAAAGATGTGTGTCGCCCTAGTTTGGGTGGTCCAAAAGCTTAATCATTACTTTCTGGAACATGAAGTCAATCTCATTGCTCACATGAATCCCATTAAGTTTCTTCTCAAAAAATCTGTCCTGACTGACCGATTAGCATGTTGGCAAAGCTTCCTCTCTTAGTTCGATATCACTTACATTCAACAGAAGCGCGATCAAGGGCTATGCAAATGCTGAACATCTAGCCCATCACCCCATTCCAATCTTTGACCCTGTCTAATTAGAATTGCCAGATGAGGATTTGATATCCATTAGATCCTCCAATCTTTGGACTTTGGACTTTGACGAGGCTTTGAACTCTCAGGGTATAGGAATAGGGATCGTTCTTCTGTCACCCGAAGGTGTCACTATTTCACAGGCTTTTCAGCTCCACTTCCCAGCAACAAACAATATAACTGAGAATGAAGCTTTGCTAGCCAGACTAGAGGCTGTTCACTTTTATGGTGCCACTTAATTAAGGGTAATTGGCAATAGTCAATTGATTCTTAGCCAAGTGCTTGCCAAGTATCGCACATCTCATATTAGGCTCAGATTGTATCGAGAACTCACCATTTGTTACATCAAGTTGTTCTCCAAACTTGAATTTACTCATGTTTCTCATGCTCAAAACATCCTTGCTGATGCTCTCGATTCTTTAGCATCTTCACTATCTGTCCTGCTAGGTAGGAAGGTTAAGATGATCTATGTCCACCGACGTACCATCCTAGTAATAGAACATGCATAATTCTTGAAGGTCAAAGATAAGTTTGAAAAGAAAAAAATATATTGAGCAGAAGGAGGAAGTGTCATTGGTTGAGTTGGAGAAATTTAAAGAAAGTAAGACACCCTGGTATTATAAGGTTGCAAATTATTCTCAGGACCAAACTTGCCCATTAGGATCAAGCACTGAAAAAGAAGAAAGCTATTAGAAGGGTCTCTTAGAGATACACTATCTTAGGAGGAGTGTTCTACAAGAGAAGTCTAGCTGGAGTCTTATTAATATGCGTAGATGAAGAGGAGGCCGAGTTGGTGTTTAAAGAAGCACATTCTGGAGTATGTGGAGGCCATGTAAATGCTCAAGCCCTTGCCAAGAAGATCATCAGGCACTATTGGCCTACTCTTGAAGAAGATTGCTCAATCTTTGTATGACATTGTCATCAATGTCAACTTCTTGCCGACAAGATTCACTCTCCTCCATGTTCCCATCACTCAAATCATGCCCCATGGCCTTTCACTATGTGGGCTTTTGATGTCATTGGACCTCTTGGTTACCCAAACTCCACAAACAAAACCAAATCTTCATTTTGACAGTAACAGAGTATTTCACCAAGTGGGAAGAAGTAGAAGCATACGTGAAAATCAAGGCATCAACAGTATGCACCTACATCAAACACAACATTATTGCCAGGTTTAGGATCCCAGGCGACATTATCACCAACAACGGACCTCAATTCATCTCTAAGGAAATGTGGGACCTTTGCAATAGGTATTGCATCAAGTTGAATCATTCATCTCTATATTATCCTCAAGGCAATGGTCAAGCAGAAGCCACAAATAAAACTCTGATAAAAAACATCAAGAAAACGTGTAAGTCTAGCAAGTTCGTGGACTGCTAGATAAGTTAGTTGATGTTCTATGGTTCTACCACACTTCAGTTCAGACCCCAATGGGTCAGACCCCTTATGCCTTGGCATTTGGGATGGAGGCTATAGTTCCATACGAGGTACTCATCCCTTCCCTCCGAGTCTAGATCGATTGAGACATCCCTATGGATGAATGCCACGAATCCTTTCTCGTGCAACTTGAACTCTTGGATGAAAAGAGGCTGGCCGCTGCCGAACATGCTAGATCTTACCAAAGTAGACTTAATAGATTTTATCAGAAGAGGGTGGTGGAGAGAAAAATTGAAGTCAGTGAAGTTATGCTTAAAAGAATATTTGTTAAGCCGGGCAGTTCCTGCTCTAAACTTCAACCTAATTGGAATAGTCCCTATGTAATCTTAGTGGTTTATCCTGGTAATTCACATAAGCTGATTAATACAGAAGTGAAAAATTAGCTCATCCTTGGAATGGTGTCTACCACAAAAAAATATTTCCCTTAAAGATAAATAAAATTACAAAAAATATATGTAAAACTTAAAATGTGAAGGAGGGCAGTTAACATCTAATGCTTGCTTGTTTGGTGCCCTGATTCATCACTCGAGGAAATAAGGGTAGGCACCATACTGCACACACTACACACCTAGATTTCAGGATCCGTTTATTGGAAGCTAGAGAGAAATCTAGGCAACACTTGGCAAAAGAAGGTCGACCCTATCCTATAATTTTATTGTTTCAGTCCTGAATGGATGTAAGGGATTAGAATAAAAAGTTTTGAAAGTGCCCATCACCTTAGTAGGAGGCCATCTCTGAAGGTCTGACTTCTTAGAAGAAAAGGTGCCAAAGGATGGGCAATGACACCTTAAGTAGGCAAAAGAACAGACTTGTCTGAATGTGTACCAACAAAAAGCCCAAGGAAAAAAAGAAGAAGGCTCCAAAAGATAGGCAATGAACCCCTCATGTCAAAATCGAGAAAAAGAAATAACCTGCTTAAATGTGGGCCACCAAAGAAAATGGGTCAGAAGGAAGGACCCGAGGTGGCTAAACCCCAACATGCAATGTGGGCATTAGTAGAAAAGCAAGTTCGACATTTTCGAACACTACTAAGGGCTTACGACCAATCCTCTTCCTTTTTTAACCTTATGGGCAGGGTAAACCGACTTGGTCTAAGAGGATGTCATAGTCTATCAAAGGCAAAAGGTCAGAAGATTCCGAATTAAGGTACTTTTCCACACATGGTGCCTACTCTTAACCTTTGGGTAACAATAAGGGGCACCTACAGTAAGTAATACGAAATATGAGATGGTCATTTCCTCCACGCCGCACAAAAAATTTTAATATTTCAAAATATGAAACAAAGTTAGAAAATCAAAATCTTTAAAAAATCAAAACATCCAAAACACAAAAAAATTATAAAACCATCAAAATCCAAACAAATCAAAAAAAATTCAAGAACACCTAAAAATTTGCTTTCTAATTGACTAGTTGCTTTTGCATTCATGTTTAATTTTAGTCTTACATGTTGCCTTTTGTGCATATTTATGTCTTTTCTATTATCTTTACCTTGATAAGGCCTTAGTCCCTTGACAAAGGATAAAGGCAACTTTGCCCTTTGCATTCATGTTTAATTTTAGTCTTCCATGTTTTATTTTGTGCATATTTATGTGTTTTTTGTTACCTTTACCTTGATAAGGCATTAGTCCCATGACAAAGGATCAAGGCAACTTTGCCCTTTTCTTGTAATGGACTAAGCCTAAATGGAATTCTAATCACCTTCTAAGTGGACACAGGAGAACAGGAAGAAGAATGAACAAGTCATAAGTCACTACAAAGCAAAGATACATCATGATAAGGAAGGGGCTGGCACATCACAAATCACCGCCTCCTTCTGCTAGGGCCTGATAACTCAGAGGCAACATGCCATGTCCCTCACCATATCCTCTCCTATGGCTACTAACCTGTAAAGTACCGAAGTGAGTGGGACCCCTCAACGTGGTCCGTCGAGACTCAGAACGGTGAGAACAACTCTGGGCTTGAGCAAGGGTCACCTGCAACAACACCGCTCGATGCTCTGCATACAACTTGAGCATCTCTGATGCATGTTGAAGACAAAGGGAAATCATTTGCTTAGACTTGGGGAAAGACAACTCCACCACCCTGGCCTCCATAGGGTCAAGTTGAGGGGCAGTTATTGATCACTTTGTAATCTATGAGGAGACAATTCGTAAGAGGTTGTAGAGGGCTTCGAGCAAAACACTGAGAAGCAGTGGCCAACCCACAGCACACATCAAACTTGAAGTGCCATTCTGCGTAGCACATGAATAACAAGATACTGCCAAACATAGGCTTACCAACACTTGCAGAAGTCATACCATCATAAAGATAGCCAAACACAGAAGGAGCTATGCACTCATTGGCCCAAATACCTTGAATACAGGAAAGGTACATAGGGTCAAGCCATTCGTCCTTGCACGGGTAAAGAAGCACAGATGCTAAGCAAGTAGCAACACCCTTGGCCCCAGGCAACAACAAGTTACCATTATCACCAGCTCCCTGAATGACACCAAAAGACCAGTCTGCCAGTGCCTCAGTATAAATATGCCCCCACTATAAAAGATCTAGCCTCCACCACTGTCATAAAGCCATAAATAAAGTAAAGCCCTGTAATCGAGCCAGAAAGAACAAACATGGCTTGACAATGATTGGCAGGCATAGAACACAGCCCCAGAAAAGCTCCACTTCCTCTAAAAGAATGGTACACTCAAAAGAGTCAAATACGAATGTATGCATGTCGAGATGCCACATTTCAAGAAAAGCACTAGCCAGAGAAAATCCCAGAAATATTTAAGGAGGTGGTTAGCATGAACCAAGATGCCAGTCAACCCACATCTGCTCAGAATTGCCCGAACATGAATATTAATGACAGCCATCAGTCGAGCCATCCATAGCATTTGCCCATAGCAGAGAACACCAGAAAAGAAGGGAAGATCCTGTGAAGCAACAACGTAACCAAACGTCAAATAAAGAAAAGAAGAAGAGGCTCGAGGAGAAATAAGAGGCATACTACCACCCCCATGGCCACCCAATTCTGAATATGACAAGGAACTTTATAAAAACTCTTCATCTCTGCCGGGTGAGTCGAGCGAGACAAAGATGCCATGAAAGTCCAAAAGGACAAGCCTCTTGTCTCTAGCAAGTGCAAGGAAGGAGAAGGGGGATCCCCCCTCTTATAGACCCTCAAAACTACATTGGGAAGGAGCAAGAAGGGGCAAGGACCACGGAGGTCTCAGTATGTTTTACATCATGCATATAATAAATTTTGAAGACCTCAAGTCTAAAGAAGACTAAGACTGAGAACCCCTTTTACCTTTTGTAACTTACTGCATTTCTACCGAGTCTAGCACACCATGCAGTTTGGGTCCTGCCTGGTAACAATTCTTCCCACATGGGATTTCAGTTATTTACTTTCAATATTGTTTTTCTCTTTTACCAATCAACCAGAGGGAAGTTCCCAATAAGGCAAAGGGTAAATCTTAGAGTTTGGTAAAGTTTTGTTTCACTTAACTAGGCCAATGAGGGCATCTCTAAATCTACATCTTGGCGTCACCCTTTTAGTCCATTACCACTTCATTCCACTATGTCTCACTACACTTCATTACATTCACCTATGCTTCATTCATGTCACTCCCCTGCAAAGCCGATGCCAAGGTGAGGCAAGCTGTAGACACGCAATTTTGGTCTACTTGGAGAGTTTAAATTCTTGTTTTCATAAAGTATATTTGAGTATTTCTCCCCAAGAAACCAAATTTTCTATCTTTCGATGCATTCCAGGCTGGACTAGAGGGGCTTTGACTAGGGTCAAAGTGCCCCATATATGGGGCACCAGGCACCCCATATACAAGGCACCAGGTGCTCCATATACAAGGTGCCTAGCACCTAGTCAGATCAACTTAACAAGTCAATTTGACCCCTCTGACGGACATCTTATTGAGATGACATGTCTTATGATGCTAGCGCTCCATTAAGGGGGGCACTTAACAAGTCAATTTGACCCCTCAAGCCCTTAAATCTTTTCGAAACTCTCCTCCAAAAAACTCAAAAAATCACAGTTTCCTTCTTCAGAAACATGGTTTTTCTTCGACTTTGAGAGCCTCTACACTTTATTTCCCTTACATCTAGTGCCAAACCACTCTTCTATTTGCTTCTCTTGTGCATTGGCTGCTTGAAGAAGTCCTTTCTTCGTCTTGGAGGTCATCCTACACTCTGGGACGACGCCATGAAGAAGAAAAGAAAATCTACTAGAACCGGTCCTTAGTGCCCCATTAGGGGGTGCTTTGACTTTGGTCAATGTGCCCCACTAATAGGGCACTTGCAGCTAGTGCCTCGTTAGTGGAGCACTAGTAGGGGCAGACCCATTTTACATTTTTTTGAGTTTGTTTACCTATCCGATCGATCCTTTACTCTTCTGTTTCATTCTAGCTTCTATTATCATGACATCTAGCATGCATTTGGCTACATATTTGCATCTTTATACTTCTTTAAAAACCTATCAAAATAGGGGTTGTGATTTAGCCCCAATTCGGTTAGTTTCTTCTCTTTTGCATGTTTAAACTCAAATTTGAGCATGATGCTATGCTTTCATTAGAACTATTGATGCTTTCATTAGTTTCTATGTTTTATTATGGACATTTCTACATAAATCTGGTTGATGCAGAGCTTCAACTAGATTGAAGATGAATGACTCACTAAGCTCTCTTCTTTTAGCCGACCGAGAGAGGAGAAGTCGGAACTCAACAATCTCATTGCTTCCAAAGGTTCGATGGTCATCCTTATTCTTCATTTCATTTTTTTTTTCATTCTACTATATTTGGAGTCCTTGGCTCTTGGCGGCCACAACCACTAACATCCCATACACCAAGTCTCCAAAGAAAGTGTAGGGCAAAAAACGAAGAGGAGATCTAGATTTGTTTTGGGTGTCCATAGATCTTGCCTTGAAGAATAGCATTGGTCTGGGCCTTAATATTGGGAGACTATATTACTTGAAGCAAGAGGAGCTAGTCTATTTTTTAGCTTTTTATACAATCAAGAAACTTGGCATAGGCATCTCAATCACATGTTAGACATGAAGCTCAAAGACATGTCTAATTTTTTTAGTTTAAATTTCAATGCCTCAAAGCTTTAAACTTTTTCACTAGCCAAGCAAAGCAAACAAAACTTTCCTTTGTATTAAGCAATAGTCAAACAAGTAAACCTTTTGATCTTGTTCATTGTGATTTTTGGAGTCCCTACAATGCGCCTTCAAGGATTGGGGCTAAACACTTCTTCAATTTGATTGACGATTATTGTCGGTTCACTTGGACCTATATGCTTTCTTTCAAATCTGATGTAGCCAACATACTTGATGGTGTCAAATTTTTTTCATTCATTTCACTTAATACAAATTTAAGTAATGCCAAAGTCGGTCCAGAAATCTGACCCAAGGTCGGTCTAAAAATACAAACTAGATAATATAAATAGGTTTTGGAAATACCTGAACATGGCTTGGTAGGTTCTAAATGGAAAAGATAATGAGCTCATTGCATAGCATTGGTCGAGAACTTCGCAATGGTGCCCAAAACATAGAAACACACACTAGAGGGTCAAAATAACCATTTTGCCCCTGACACTTCAGGACAACTTGGGAATCTATTAGAGAGATTCAACTTCACCATATTGTCAATATAAAAAAAACCTAGACAATGTTTGAAACAAATTAAAAATCTGACCACCAGTTGTAAGGTTATTCATGAAATATCAAATCTGGGAAAAGTACGTGTTACATTAGGGACATGATAGTCCAATTAATTTCTAGGTCAACCTCATCAAAATTAAAATTCAGCCAACAAAAAAAGTTAATTGCACTTAATTACAATTTTTGGCATTATCAAAGATCAAGATTGCACTTGCACTGATACGTGAAATTAGCAAAAGTAGAAGATCTTATGCAATTCAAGGCATCATGATCACGCAACTTGATGGAGCACAAGATCAATGGCCATCTTAGCTCATTTTGAATGTTTTTGGATCAATTGAAGGTGTGTTTAATTAATTTCTGGTCAGAATTAATGATAGCTTTTGGATCGAGAGCATTTAGATAGACGGATTGGATTGGATCTCCCCATCCTTGTGTGCACACACATGGCCTTGGCTGAACCATCCTTTCTTCTTATAGCCTTGTGCATACATATCATTGCCCACACTGCATTCATGGTTGGAATTCCCCCAGGTGTAGACTTCTTTGTGAGATAGGACTCTTTTCTTCTCATCCTATATTCAGCTTATCCTTATCTCCCAACCATCATATCTCTATCTAGCTTATCCTCTGGACTACCTAACAAATAGAAGACTGGGTATGATGATTAGGTGCATCATCTTCTCTCCCTCACCCTCACCTTATGTCCATAATCATCTACAAAGTAGGGTTAGGTGTGCCAACGTCTTACCCCATGCATACATCCAGCTGGTGAGACTCCTTGCATAAGAACTCCTCAGGAAGTAGACATCTTCTGGCATTAGGACTCTCACCCATCTAAGCCTTATCTCCACCTTCAGTGGCACCAATCAACTCTATAAAGCCCTTACATTTGGCCAAACCAGCACCCTAGCCTTTGTAAGGAATTGATCCAATCATATTGGCGCAGTATAAGATTTCTGATTCCTCGCATATCAATGTCTTGGTCTCGATCAGAATTAAATGACGTTGCCAAAATTGGTATTTGAAATAATTTTGAGCACATACCTATGTGGGATTCAAATAATTCTTATAGATCAGAGAAGATCAAGCGTTCTCACTCTCTCTGAGTTGCTCAAGCATGTGGCCTCTAGTTGTATCCACATGAATGGCCTCCGAAGTCGGGCTCTCCTTCGTTCCGATGTCGACCACTCATCTCGAATGGAGCTCCACTATTCAATGGTGGTTGCTGGAGTTGGAGACAACGAAGGAGGGGTTGCTAGGACGCAAAGAGCTCCCTTGGCTTGATAGGGTTTGTTCTCTCATTGCTATTATTTATAGAACTTAGTGTTTTTCACAAAAATCTCTCATTGTTCTATAAGTTAACCCAAGCTTCTAAATATATTAATTAGTCCTTACATGTGTGACCTACTAGGCCCAAGAGCTCATTTAGTTGTGGCCTATTTAAAAAAAACTTTTTTTAAATTAATTTTATTATCCCATAATACATTTAATGGCCTACCGATCATGAAAGGTATAAACCACATCTTATAATCTCATACGACTTCAAGGATGAACTCTTCTCCAAAGAGTCCTTCCATTATCGGTTACCACATGGATATAAATCTTCGTTTATCCAATGTCCCAATCGGACAGGAGTATGGCATCGATTGTCAACTCCTAGCTATATCGATATTTATGGAATCTTGTACACATAATTAGATCAATTGGAAACCATTTTCTGATTATCCTATCTACCATGTCCAAGGATTTATAGTACTATCCATAAGACATTCTCTCTCTCTTACAGAGAGTGACGATCCCTTATTGTCTGCTTAGTTGCCTTCATTGGGTTTCCCATATACCCGATTCATTAACTGTACAAGACCACAATACAAAGTGATCTGTAAGTCAAAAATCAAAGTACATGGTATGCCCGACAAGACATCTTTGGTGACTCAATTCAAAGATCTAACTGTGATAATAGAATACCATGATCAACAATTTGGTACGATACCATTCAAGGCTGAGCACACCTTTCTCTCACTTGACATGCATTGTGTGCACAAGCCAACCCTCATCTAGTCGAAGCTCTCTTTCTCTCTCTCCATCCTAGTTTGATAGCAACCTATGATGGGGACCCAGTCCGGTCCATTTTGGGGTCTATTTGTATTTACGTCTATTTGGACATATTTGTAATTATTTGAAGTCTTTTGAGTCTATGTCTTTTATTTTTCGTCCATGTATGTAAATAGTCATCTTTAGGGTCTTTTTGTAAACTTAGCTCCTCTATTTAAGAGAGAGCTCATTGTTTGGAATAGAGAGAGTTTATTGTTGAATTTTTGGAACCCTAGGGGGCTGCCCCTTGTGCTGGGGCGCTGCCCCTTACTCTTCACCCCCTCCACGATGGAGGTCGTCACGCTCCACCTCCGGTGCAGACCAGTCTCTTCGCTACCCTCCGGCGTGGGTGCCTTCTCCTTCTTCTCCATCCATCGGCCTCCGAGCCATTCATTCCCCTCTCCCCCTTCACTGGTTCGATTCGGAGCCCTATCGACACCATTCACCTCAGTCTCCGTCCGTTTCGACATCTTCGACGGCGTCGATCACCACCCCTCCGTCCACCCCCGCCTCCGGCGATTCCCGGAGTACCTCCTTCCACCTCCTTGCTCCCATTTGGGCCCCTCTTAGATGGAGAAGAACGGAGGAGGAAGAAGAGCTACGTCTGCGGCTATATCCGTGCGCGCAGCCCGCTAGGGCTCCGGCAGCCTCCGGTCTCCTCCTCCCGCAGTGGCGTCTTCTCCGAACATGTCCAGCGGTGACGAAGGCCCTTCCAGCCTTCCTCTTTCCCTCAGACGATGGCGGCAGTGGCGTCCGGCGCCGATTACGGCGTCTCCTCCTCCCGCAGGTGGTGCCACCGCGCTTGCAAGGTCGAAGATGACAACCCGGGGGGGTACGTGGCGGCCGGCGAGCCGGCCGCGTCTCCCTCCCGCGTGGCCAACCGCAGAGAGCCACGCCCCCCTCCCCCCGTTAAGTGGCGGTTCGAGCGAACCGCCGCCGGTTCGCCTCCGCCCGTCTGGCCCGGCGACGGTTCGCCCGCCATCGAGCCAAGCTGCCGGTCTAACGTCCAGACTGGGTCAGACCGCCGGTTCAGCCCGGTTTAGGGCTGGTTCGGCCCGGTTCGACGGTCCAGAGCCTGGTTCAGGCCTTAAACCGGCCGGTTCACCCTGTTTTGGGCCGGTTCAGGCCGGTTCAAGCCATTTTGGGGTCAGTTCAGGCCCGTTTTGAGCAGTTCGGGCATGGTTCGACATATTTTGGGGTTGTTTTGACTGGTTTAAGCCCAGTTTTCCTTATTTACTGCATTTCTTAGGTCTTTTGATCTACTCCACGGTGCACTGCAGTGCCACCTCGCTGGTCCGTCCCGCCTCATCCCGCATCAAATGGTATCAGAGCCTGGGATCGGCCCATTCTCATGAGCCGACTCTTGGGATGCTTCCGATGAAGTGCGGCGCTTGGTGGAACGTGATGGCGCAACACTTGAAGACAAATCAAAACTTGAGAACGAGTTTTCTCCTGGTAGAGGAGAATGATGGGGACCCGGTCCGGTCCATTTTGGGGTCTATTTGTATTTACATCTATTTGGACATATTTATAATTATTTGAAGTCTTTTGAGTCCATGTCTTTTATTTTTCGTCCATGTATGTAAATAGCCGTCTTTAGGGTTTTTTTGTAAACTTAGTGTCGACTCTGAAAATTCGACGAGGTCCTCTCCTTTTCAGGGAAGTCCATGAATCCAGATCGTCACCTCAAGAGGGGATGAGAAAAGAAAGGAATAAAACTCGGAAAGCAACTCTCACCTCGGTCCCACACTAACATTGATCCCCAAACTATCATCCCTTGGCGTCGCTTGATCACCAAAGAGATGGTTCGGGTCATGTGGGAGGAGAGTGAGAAGAAGGGAATTAAGACATGTGGTCGCCAGGAACCGTGGGTTCCGATTTATAGAATTAAAATTGACCGTGTGTACCTTAGCATGAAGAATGTGGGTTAAAGCTTCTTCTTCTTCGGCCGGCCGATGAAGAAGAGTCCTCAACATGTGGTTGCTTAATATTCTGTGCAACTAGACAAACAAACAAGTGAAATAGACAATTATAACTAGACAAAGTAGAGTATATGTAAAGAGAATGACATGAAACACACAACTGACTAGAAACTGACCGGATTCGGGTTATCTCTAACCCCCTTTTTTATTTTTCGGATTAATAGAGTAAAAGTAATGAAAAAAATATAAAAAAATGATAGGAGTATGGAGAATAAATAAAAAAAGAGATAGGAAAAAGAACAAAAAGATTCTGAGTTGAATAGAGAAAGATATAGCCAAATCTGTGTTGTCGAAAAAGCCGAGCAGCAGTGCAGGATCTGCCAGGCGCGACTTTGCTTCTGCGCTCGTCACGACCAGACCCGACCTCTGAATCAAGTTCCGTCAATTGAAAACTCAATAAGACTTGGAGATGAAGAACTTTGATGAAGAAATCAAAGACGTCCACACACTGCTGTAGAGGCCGAAGAAGAGAGACCTGGCTGATCACCTGCAGAACAGCCTTCCTCTCTCTTGAACCGACTTTTCTCTCTCTAAAAAGTCGAAATTCTCTCTCTAAAAATCACAAAATTAATGCAGGAGGGTGGTTGGACGTCTTGAGATGCCTGGGGGGTCATGCTCATGCCTCTGGAACGACCAGAATCAGAGTTAATTTATAGAAGAATGAACAGTGCGATCTATACTAAAAAATAGGGCTCCTTGCGCCCTACCCCAGGGTGCATGCACCTTGGTGCAGGGCACATGCGCCCCACTGAGGGGCACATGTGCCTCCCAGTGGGGGCGCATGGCACTATTCCCGAAAATTTTGACCTTATCCGATTGATCTATTCAGTGGTAGAGTCCCGGTGAAAAACTGGTTCCCTCGTGCCTCAAGGGTAGGGCGCATGTGCCCTCAAGTGAGGGCACGAGGTCACGTGCCTCACTGGTAGGGCGCATGGGCATGTGCCCTCGGTTCCGGGCGCATGTGACCAGGAACTCGGGCGCATGGGACTGTTTTTTGCGCGTCCTTCTTCCGGAAGCCATTGCGAACACTCCCGAACTCGGAATTCAACGCCGTTTGTTGCGTTGGAAAGATAACAGGCCGAAGAAGCTTCCTATAGCATCATATCAGCCATCACACCCTCCAAAATTTTATAAATTTTTCTGGAAGTTAGGGTAGTGAACAGAAGATCCCATGCTGGTCAAAATGACTCCGACGGCAAACCGGAAAGGCACGGTATGCAACAAAACTTGTCCGGGGTGTGAATATGACCATAACCTTAAATTCATGATCATTAGGCATTTGTCATTCAGCCAATTTCTGTGTTTACATGATTTACGTGTGGCTTTCGCTCGGAAATTTTGGCTTTTTGCGGAAAACATCGGAAAACAACTGATTTCGTTTGGCGAAGCTCCAAATCAACATTTTAAAGACCCGGCATCATTATAAGGTCAATCACACATGTTACCCTATAAAACATTAGTTTTATGCTCCGAATTAGGCAAATTTGGCGTGTCTACAGCTTGCCTCGCCTTGATGTCGGCTTTGTAAGGGAGTGGCATGTAATGAAGCGGAGTGATTCGTAGTGAACTATAATGGAATGCAAGTGAACATAGATGAATGTAGTGGAATGGAATGATGATGGACTGAAAAGGTGGCATCAAGGTGTAGATATAGACACGCTTATCTACCTAATCCAGCAATATGAATCTCGCTGAGTATTCTAGATCGCTTTCATGTTCTATCAAAACCTCATATAATTGACTGGTAAAAGACATGCCCTTGGCACGAGAGATGAAAAAGTAAATGATAAAGGATAAAAGGATGTAGCCTACCCTCAGCATGGTGAGGAGTCCTCGAATTCGTAGGTTCATCATCAGCCAGCAACCCGAACTTTGCGGTGTTCTTGTACTGTGATGGGCTAAAGTTTGTAAAAGAGAAGTTGATCTTAAAATGAAAAGAATACCAATCCATCATATTTGGAATCTCAAGTTCATTCAAGTTTCACCAAAATACTCAGTTTAATTCTGAGTGGAATAATCTCAAATTCTAAAAGGGTTCATTTTTAAGCAAAACAAAATTTCTCGGGTATCGTGAAAACCATGAATCACGCTCTAGCAGAAAATCAAGTATTCGTAAAACGACAAAACAAACTTAAGCCATAGTGAGATTGAAAGATAATGGTAGGACTAACATAGAATGATGGGAAAGAAGAAACAATGGCATGACAAATATGACACGGTGGGTAAAATAAAAGACACGGTGGGATAAAAGAAAGGAAAGAATAAAACATGGTGGAACAAAAAGAAAGGAATAAAATATGAAGAGATAAAATTGGTAATGATAAGAATGAAAAAGAGATGGATATGCAAACATAGAAAATTATGTATAAAATAGTTGAAGATATAGATTGTCCATTGGAGGTCAAGACACCTGATTAGGAACCATCGTCTCTCCAATGTTCAATTTTGGCTTATCCGTGAGTGTGAAGAAATGACCAAGCCGTCGTAGATTTTGTTGAAGGGGACCTCGGGCCCAGTCATTTTCACTCCCAGGGTCTTCAACAATAATGCTTATAATACGTATCAAATGGACCTAACATAACTAGGTGACAAATTGTAAGAGTGATGTGAAGTGCAAAATGAAGTGATGGTGATGATGTGAGATTGATGAGAATGTGGATTTGAGTGAAGTCTTCAGGCGTGGTCTATCGACTTGCATCGGCTACCTGATTCATCAGCATCTCTGGTCCATCCTTGTCTTTCCTTCTGATGGAATACAACACCACGATAGGTAGCGCTTCCTCTCTTTTCGCCACAAGGTTGGCATGACATTCCTTGGGGAACACTGATCTCGCTAATTCAACTGTTAGGACTTAAAAGATTGCCTGCACATTTCTGGTTAGTACCCAACAGGCGAAATTGTCATATGAAGCATATTGTTCCTAAAATGAACAATTTAAGTTTTTACTATTAAAATCATCATTTGAAGGTCAAAACAATATTTTTGATGATGGTTTCTTTAGCAAAAATGTCATTCTTAACATTATGGACAATTTCTGATTTTTTGAGATTTTTCTGAAATTTTCAAATTTTTTGTCCATGTGCCCCCGATTGGGGGCTCCTGGCCATGCGCCCTGGGGTGGGGCACCTGGCCATGTGCCCCCAGATGAGGGCACATGCGCCCTGAGGCAATTTTTTTTTTTGCAGAAAAATTGTACCTAATGGCCCTTCTCTTTTGCTTCTTCAGCCCCTACAAACACTTAGCAAAGATGATTAATTTTTCATCATGACTCATCCCTTTGCCTATATATCATTTGCCTTGATTTTGAGTCAAAAGGAGGAGTCTTCTTAACAAGGTGGAATAAAACAAATGACTTAAATGAAATAGGGGTAAGGGTTAAGAGAACTTACCTGCCGTGGTGTGAATTTTCTCCTCTTCTACATTGAAATGCCTGAAACACTTGATAGAAAGGGGATTAGATCTTCACGGTGACTCATCCCTTTGCCTACTATGGTCAACTTTGACTTAGGTCAAAGAGGAGAACCTTCTTAACAAAATAATTAAAGTAAAAAAATGGATATGCAATACAGAAATGGAAATATGCATGACAGTCAAATAAACATGGATGCAACTAAGGCAATGGTCATGACTAAGCAAATTTTTTTTTTGGGTTTTCTTGAAAACAATCATTTTTTTGGATTTTCAAAAGTATTCAATTTTTTAGGATTTTTTGAAATATGTACTTTTTTAAAAATTTTGAAATATTCACTTTTTTTGCATTTTTTGGGTTTTTAAAATATGCATTTTTTGTGGATTTTTTAAATATGCATGCTTTTTTGGGTTTTTGAAATATGAATTTTTTTTGTTTTTGAAATATTCCTTTTTTTGTTTTTTTTTGAAATATTCCTCTTTTTTGTGTGGAGAAAATGCTAGTATTTGAGACAAGTCATCGGTCTTTGGGGTTTGTCAAGACTCAAGTGGTAGATGCCACATGCAAAAATAAAGTTCCCTACCTAGAATCCTTCTAACCTTCTTCCTTTGATCGGCTTGGGTTCCACCTGGATTTGGTCGGTTTACCCTACCCAAGGGGTTCAAGGAGGAAGAGTATTGAGGAAGTCCTTGATAGGGTTTGAAGATGTTGAGAGGGATTTCTCTACTCTCACTCAAATTACCCATTGGGATTTGGCCCCTTTGGGTTTTTCTTTCTCTTTTTGGTCTTTTCTATATGGCACATATTTGGACAGGTTTTTGACCCGTGGGGACATTGCACATCTTTTAATGCCATTTGCCTTGACTATCATTCTGGGTACTCATTCAGACAAGTTGATCATTTTTTTTCTTTTTCTAAACTGAGGGGTTCATTGCCCATCTTTTGGCACCCTTTTGTACTCTCTGAGACGGCCTCCTACTAGGGTGGGAGTGTTTTTGATACTACCCCTCTCTAATCTTCTCTCCCTATCTTGGACCGAGTAGAAGAGAATAGGGTAAGGGTACTCCTTCCATTTCTAGATTTCTGCCTTGCCTTTTGCAAGTGTCGGGTTGTCTGGATTTTAGGATCGGGAGGTGTTGTGTGTGTAGGATGGTACCTACCCTTGACTTCTCACGGTCAACCTAGGTTCGATGACTTGAGATTATACCAGTGGTTTCTCCATTTTTATGGAAAGTACTTTTTAAGGTAAACTCCATTCCAATGATGATTCAATTTTTCTCCATTTGCATTAGTCAATTCATATGCATTGCTTGGATACTTTTCAATGATTACAAAAGGTCCTTCCCAGTTAGGTTGCAACTTGGAGCGGGGACCCCCTGGCTTAACGAATATGCATTTGACTACCATCTCACCGATCTCGAATTTTCTCTCGACCACCCTCTTTTGATAAAACCTTTTAAGTCTATTCTGATAAGTCCGGGCATGCTCGGCGGCGGCATTGATCAAATCCATGCAAAGCCACATGCACCAAGTGCCAGGATGTTGCGCTTGATGAAGGAGCAAATTGTTGATGCTTTAATCTCCACGAATGCTTCCGCTTCAGCCCACTTTGTGAAGTAATCCATTGCCATTAGAATGAATGATTTTGAGCGCACTCCGGAGTTGAGGTCACTCAAGGGGCCAATGATATCAAAAGCCCACATGGCGAAAGGCCATGGGAAATGAATTGGATGAAGGGAAGATGCGAGAGAGTGAATCTTGTCGGCATGGAGTTTACATGAATGATAGTGCCGGACAAAGATGGAGCAGTCTTCTTTTATAGTTGGCCAATAATACCCTTGTCAGATGATTTTCTTAGCAAGGGCTTGGGCATTCACATGACCACCACATACTCCATAATGTGCTTCCTTCAGCACCAACTCGGCTTCTTCTTCATCAAGACACTTGAGTAAGATTCCACTTAGGCCTCTCTTATAGAGCACTCCTCCTAGGATTGTATACCTATGAGATACTCTTCTGATTGCTTTTTTTCTCTTGGTGGTTGATCCAGGCGGATATGACTGATCTTGACAATACCTCGCAATCTCGTCATACCAAGGTCTCTCACCTTCTTCTAATTCTTCCAACTCAATCAAGGAGATTTCTTCTTTATGTTCTAAGTATTCCTTTCTATTGAACCTCTCCTTAACCTTTAGAAAACGTCCATCCTCAATTGCTGGAATTGTTCTCTTACAGATGTGGATAGTCCGCACTTGCCTGCCTAGCGGAACAGATAGAGATGAAGCTAGTGAAGCTAAGGCATCGGCGAGGATATTCTGAGAGCGGGGGACATGGACAAAGGTGAGTATGAAGAATAGCTTGATGTAGCAGGTGGTGAGCTCCTGGTAGGGTTTGAGGTTTGGATGGGAAGTTCGGTACTTGGATAGGACTTGGTGTAGGATCAATTGACTATCACCTATCACCCTCAGTTCGGTGGCACCATGGAAATGAGCGGCCTCCAGCCCGGCCAGCAAGGCTTCATACTCAGCTATGTTGTTGGTTGCTAGAAAGTTAAGCTGAAAAGCCTGTGGAATGGTGACACCTTCAGGTGACAGAAGGACAATACATATCCCTCTACCATGAGAGTTCAGAGCGCCGTCGAAATATAATGTCCAAAGATTGGAAAATCGGACTGACACTAGTTCGTCATCTGGGAACTCCGACCGGACCAGGTCAAAGATGGGTATGGGATGATGGGCAAGGTGTTCAGCAATAGCATAACCCTTGATTGCCTTCTGTGGGACATAAGTGATATCAAATTGGGATAAGAAACTCTGCCATTGCCCTAACCGATCAGTCAAGACTGTCTTCTCTAACAGAAACTTAATGGGATTGAGACGAGCAATGATCTTGACCTGGTGAGCAAGGAAATAATGTTTGAGTATCTGAACCACCCAAACAAGAGTAGCACAGGTCTTTTCTACCACAGTGTACTTCAGCTCACAAGCATCAAACATCTTAGACAAGTAATAAATAGCTCGTTCTTTCCCTTCTTCATCAACTTGTGCAAGGACTGCCCCAAGAGAGTTCTCAAGAACCGAAATGTAGAGGACCAAGGGCTTGTCGGGAATTGGTGGTCTAAGTACAGGGGGACTTGCCAGGTATGTTTTCAACCCATCAAACGCCTCCTGGCACTTCGAATCCCATTTAAACTCGGCCCCCGCCTTGGTTAACTCATAGAAAGGTTTACACCTTTGGGAATGTTGTGAGATAAACCGGTGGACAAATTGTAGCCTCCCAATCAATCCTCAAAGCTCTTTCATATTCTTCAGAGGAGGCATACCAATAATTGCTTTGGCCTTGTTTGGGTCGATCTCTATGCCCTTTTTGCTTACTATGAACCCAAGTAGCTTTCCTGATGAAACTCCAAATGTGCACTTCTTAGGGTTCATTTTTAGCTTGTATTCTCTAGCTCGTTTTAAAACTTTCCTTAGCACTTCAGAATGGTCTT
Organism: Cryptocoryne crispatula var. balansae; assembly: GCA_036172225.1. Classification (NCBI taxonomy): domain Eukaryota; kingdom Viridiplantae; phylum Streptophyta; class Magnoliopsida; order Alismatales; family Araceae; genus Cryptocoryne; species Cryptocoryne crispatula. The sequence continues at coordinate 28,822,656 of CM069922.1, forward strand.
CCCGACTCTTGGACTTGATAACCAAATCATCCACATACACCTCTACAAGGGTGTGCATCATGTCGTAAAAGATAGCCATCATAGCCATCTGATATGTAGCACCAGCATTCTTTAACCCAAAGGGCATGACAACATAGCAATATGTTCCCCAAGGTGTAGTGAATGAGGTCTTCTCTTGGTCCTCCTCAGCTAACCGGATCTGATTGTATCCAGAATAGCCATCCATGAATGAAAGCATTTCAAATCCGTTGTGTTATCAACCAAAACATCGATATGAGGCAAAGGGAAATCATCCTTAGGACACGCTCGGTTCAAGTCCCTGAAATCTATACAAATCTGAATTCGTCCATCCTTCTTCATAACAGGGACTATGTTAGCCACCCATTGCGGATATAGGACAACTTTAATAAATTTTGCTCGGTGTAGTTTGTCAACCTCTTCTTTCATTTTGAGTGCAATATCAGGGTGGAACCTCCTGAGCTTTTGTTTAACCGGGGTAGTTCCAGGTTTCAGGGTTAATCTATGTTCAACCAGTGAAATATCTAATCCCGGCATATCTTCATATGTCCATGCGAACGTGTCCTTATATTCTTCCAAAACTTTGATCAAACGTTGTTCTTCTGAGGGAGTGAGGTTTGCACTAATGAGGATAGTCTTAGGATCTTCCAGGGTTCCTAAATTCAATTCCTTGGTCGGTTCATTCCCTGTGGCTGATGGTTCTTCAAATCTTCTAAGTCCAGATGCATATGCATCAGCCAAGTCCTCGATTTCATCCTTGGATTCGGGATCCTTCTCTGATACCACCTCATATACTCCCAAAGTATGATATATGTTATGCTCATCCTCATCGGATTTCATCTAGCTGGATGGTATTATCCAAAAGCCTTGCACACTCTACGCATTTCTGTGCCAATTGTTACAGATACCTATTTGGAACTCGCTTACCTCTGACTTTCTTATTTCCTAACCTAACTTGACCTACTGAAGATAAAGCTGGAAAGGTGGTATTTACAGTGGAGGGGGGATCGAGTAAATCGATCAATGATTCAGAAAAGAGGGATCCCTGATTGGGAGCGCCCTCTGGGATGAGTAGAGACGCCTCCTCGATGGAAATGTGAGTTTCAGAGAAGACAATTTTTTTAGATTCTCAAGTATAAAGATAGAATGAGCCTGAGTGACTCGAGGCTTGCTAGAAGATGATTGAATTAATAGAGAGAAAAACTTAAGAATAAAGGGGAAAAAGGGGCTCGTGGGCCCAATGGTAACAGAAAGTGGACACATGGGTCCAAAACTAATGAAAAAAGTAAACGGGTACGTGGACCCGATCATAGAAATAAATGGGCATGTGAGCCCATGTTGAGAAAAGCCCTCAGTTCTGAAGTTGATGAGGGAAGCAAATGGGCAAGCATGCCTAGTAAGAGTAAAAGGTTGAAGAGGGCACATGGGCCCAAAGTGGGTAAGTGGGCCCTAAAGCCCATCCAAAAGATCTAGAAACAAAGGTATGAGGTTCAACCATGGGATTGTTGTATTTGGACCTCGTGGAATGGTTTTGACTTGGGTGGTATGCTCAACCAGATGATCCAATATTGGTCTGCCCTTGGGTGGTTCTTGATACTCTTCCCCACTTGAGAACAAACGAGTTAAAGATAAGCACAGGTCTTCCAAGTCTTCTTCTTCTTCATCTGGAGCCTTTCTTCTCTTGACAGCTATCACGGAACTTTTGCCATCTTCAGCCATCATCATGGTCTCCCCTTTGATAAAGAATGTATGGAGCCCCATGGCATATCCTGGCTGGAAGATCCTCCTTGGGATGGAACCCTCTTCATATCCCAATATCCCAACCCCTGCCTGCGTGGCCTTTTCACAGTTTCAGTTGGCTGAGTGATCCCTTGAATATCCTTGCCTAAACCTCTTCCATGCTGATAGCCCAATTTCATCATCATTCGCCATCCCAGTGTGTCTGGTAGATAGGCGGTCATGCATCAGACTTCTGGCAATTCTCCCACTGAGATCTGGGGTTGTTTTGACAGACCTAGGGGTAAAGAAGCATCGTTCAGCTCATCCCTTATAGGCATGCTAGTCACCTTGACCACCTGTCCTTTAAAGGGAAACTTTATGCACTGGTGGTTTGTTGAAGCCACAGCTCCTATTGCCTTCAAGTATGGCCTCCCAAGTATAGCCCGAAAAGTTGGATCCAATTCTAGAACATGAAAATCTGTTGTGACCGTACATGGTCCAAGTTTGACTTCTAGTGTGACCACCCCACGTGCAGACTTCTTGAAGTTATCATAGGCTATCACCATGGCACAGGATGGCTTGATTTCTTGCTCAGAAATGCCACACAACTGCAAAGTTTCTGGCGGCATAACGTTGATAGAAGCTCCAGTGTCAACCAAACATGATTTTACTTCGACATTGCAGATGATAACTGCCACATGCAAAGCATATCTCCTAAATTCTGGATCTGCTAATTCTTCCTGAGAGAAAGTGAGTGTTGGGTGCTCACTTCTAGGGGCTAACACTGTAGTTGGGAGATCTTCATTCACCATGACCCTTTGCAAGTACTGCTGTAGAATCTCCTGGTGCACCTTTGATCTTTTGATTAACTCAAGTATGGAAATACGGGCCGGTGTTTTATCTAAATGCTTTAACAGATCATAGGCTGTGCCTGGCAATGGTTCTTCTACTTGTTCCTCCTCCATTTGATCCTGCGGTTGAGTACTGGCTTGGGGAAAGAGCCGCTGGAACATCCTCCCACTCCGAAGCACCGGGGCTATTTGGCGGTCGGGTAGAGGTGATGGGTTAACTGGGGTGGGTTGTGGTGGATCAGGTTGTGTAGGTGCATGTATGATAGGTAATGGGATCGATGGTTCTGGGATGATGGGGTTAGTTGGTAGAGGGGTAGGATTTGGAGGTGGTAGTGATGGTGATACCGGTGGCCTAATAAGAAGAGACCGGGGTGCAGAAGTGGTTGATGAGTTTAATGAAGGTGTAGGTTGTGGGATTGGCTGTGGTGTTGGTGGTATGATAGGTTGGGGTTTTGGAGTGGTAGAGCTCGTAGGTCAGGGGTTCGTGTTTGGTGGTGATTGTGGTGGTCGGATGAGCAAGGGCCGGTGTGTAGCAATGGTTGAAGGAGGTGTAGTTAGAGAGGGGGCTGGCCTAATGATGGGCCAGCGAGAAGAAGTGGTGGCCAGTGGTTGGGTTATTGAGCTTTGTGGTAGTTGTGGAGTAGCAGGTGCACGGATTATCTGTCTAGGAGGGTTCCTAGCAGGAGGCCTAGTTGGGTTGGCAGGCAAGGTTGCATTTTGGTTTTCTAGTTGCCAACCTTGAGCACGATTGGCATCTCCCTGGACAATGGAGTGTACTAGACCAATTCCTGGGTTTGGATGTGCTGGTGCCAGTGCTGGAGAGGGAGCATGTAATGGGAGCGGATTCTGGACAATCCACAAGCCAGGTTGTTGTTGAGGTTGAGCCGGTGGACGTTGCGGCTGCTGCTGCCTAGCCTTCATTACCTGTATGCATTTTCCCAATTGGACCCAATCAATGCTGCCTTGGTCATTCAGATCATGGATGTAATCCTTGAATTGAAAGCACACTTCTACAGTGTGACCAGGACACTGGTGGTAAGCACAGTATTGGGACATATCTGCGTTTGTTGGCCAAACCTCTCTTTCCTTGGGCAATTCCAACTGTTTTTCTACCATGAGTACATTGAAGATGTCGGTCAAGGAGTAAGGGAGTTGCTGGTAGTTCTCTCTCCTAGGACCTCCCCTTCGTGGTGCTTGATTGGGTGGTGGCGGTGCCCTATTGTAGGCAGGTTGACGAGGTTGCTGGGGTTGTGCTACTGGTTGCGGGGGTTGTTGTGGTTGTTGTGGTTGTGGTGGCCTAACCTGTTGTTGAGGGGGGTAATAGGAAAGGTTTCGTGGTGGGTTTTTGTACTGGTTTTGATGGTTCCCTCCCTGGTTCCCCACAGTGTTTATTGCTTCGTTGTTAACCACTCCCTCGGTTGTAGGACCAACTGGTGCAGAGGGGGTTTTCCTAAGGTTTCTAGGTTTAGGAACAAAAGGGTTTATCATGGTGGCATCCTTGAAGTGGGCTTGAAAGTATCGGGCACTATCATAGAGTTCATTCATTGTGGTAGGATGGTGCATGATCAAGACATTCCTCAAGGCAGGTGTAGTGTTGCCAATAAGCATCTTCACTTGTTCCCCTTCAGAAATCACATCTGTCAATTTTTCTGCCATTCCCCTCCAGCGATCAGCAAACTTTATGAAGTCCACTTCGGGCTTCATCTTCTCAGCAATCAAATCTGTAATGGAGCATGCTGGTGCCACCTGGTCTCTGTATCTTTGCAAGAATTTGGTTTTAACAATATCGAAGTCTCCTGCCTCAAAGCAGTCGAGTGAGTAGAACCATTTCAATGCAGACCCTTCTAATGATCGACGGAACAAGAAGGCAAGAACCCTACGATCATTTTTCCAGAATAAGGATTCATAGAGAAAATCTTTAAGGTGGAGAAAAGGGTTGCCAGTACCATTGTAGTGGCGATAAACTGGTAGCTCAGAAGGTGGCAGGTGTAGGACTGGCAGAGAAGGAATGGAAATCTCAGGAACTGACTTGGAGTCCAGGCGACATCTCAGCTCTTCATAACGTTCATTCATCTGGGTGAGTTGATCCATGATTGCCTGGGTGAGAGCAGGTTCTTGGTTTACTGGTGGGGGTATGTGGTTGGAATTGAGGAGCATGACTTGGCAAATTTACTAAAGATTGTCCCATGACTTGATGGGTCAGGGGAGCAACATGGTTGAAATAAGATGGTTGAACAAATGAGGGTTGGACCACAGATGGTTGAACTACAAATGGTTGAACTACAGATGGTTGTGCTAGTGCCAATGATGGTTGAATCACAGATTGTTGAACAATAGGTGGTTAAATGAGTGGGGGTCAAACCAGAGGACAAGGAGATGAGGCAACTTGGTTAACTTCAGCCTGATCTGAGGCCATTTTGCCCTTCACCATGGATTATATGCGGGCATAGGTTTCTGGGTCGGTATAGAGAGACAACTCCCTAAAGAGTTGTTCGACATCACGAGGAGCAGATGGTTGAGGGACCTCTTGCGCTTCTGACTCAAATAATGGATTAACACGGCCATCTGACGGATTTGGTTGATGACCCATCTCATGTTCTCAATGTTCAACTTGTTCCGCCATTCCAACGTGTCTTCTAGACCTTAGTTGCATTGAACTTAGCGTGAAAACAAACAAGTTGACAAAGTAAACAAAGAACTTTTTTTGTTTTTTTTAGTATTTTGCAAAAGGTTAGAGGTTTGAATTTTTTGTTTGACAAACAAGTGATGCAAAGACTTGAAAGCAAGATTACGCAATGATTTTGATTAAACCTTATGTTTATGAATTTTGTTAAGAATTGTTCTCTCAACAAATGGGTTTGGATCCTAACTCAAATCTCCAATGACCTAGGTTTCACACAATCTCACCACGTGTAGGTAACGTAGGATGCTTCGGGTTTTGGGGAGTGTTACAACCAACCCGATCGTGAAGAGGAATACTCCACGTATGAGGAATTACGGAGGCCTTCATGAAAGCCAACCAAGTCAACTAGGAAGGAATATCCCAGAAGAGAGGTCAGAATCCACCAAGAGGGTGTTTTGGATGGGAGGGATAAATGGGAGAGTGAGCTCCCGCCTCAAAAAAAGTGTAAAAGAAGGAGGTAGAAAGAAGGAGCAGAGCATGCAATCAAGTAATAAAACAATTAATGAGCAAAACATGAACTTAAATAAACAAGCAACTAGAAACTAGAATCCCGACCTTGTTTAATATGTGAGCCAAATGGAGATAGTGAAAAGGTGATGGAAAGAAGAGGGTTCAAATCTGATAGCCAAGCAAAAGGGTGGTCCACGTGGGGACCGATGTAAGAATAAGCCGGTTCATGTGGGAACTGGGGTAAAAAGTAAAGGTGGTTCACGCGGGAACCAGTTTTGGGTAGAAAGGGTGGTTCACGTGGGAACCGGTTTGAATGGTCAAAAGAGGGCCACGTTGGGCCAATTAAAGGTGAATAAAGATCTGATCCAAGTTGGGATAGATCTGGAAAAAAAGGGGTTTGGTTCACGTGGGAACCGAAGTAAAAAAAGAGATTGGTTCACGCGGGAACCGGTTTAAAAGGAAAAGGGTGGTTCACGTGGTAACCGGTTTAAATAAAATGACAGAAATTAAATGGCATACTTGGCACTTCAGATTTGATGAAATATGGGTGAAATCAGAAATTTTGAGATGGCATGAAGTTAAGAAACATGGAAAGAAGGAAAGGCTCATGTGGGAACCGGTCTAGAACTAGAACTAGTTGCAAACAAAACACTAAGCACCCACGGTTGAAGACATTGCTTGTCCCAACGTGGTCGCCACAAAGCTGTCGACTCTGAAAATTCGATGGGGTCCTCTCCTTTTCAGGGAAGTCCGTGAATCCAGATCGTCACCTCAAGAGGGGATGAGAAAAGAAAGGAATAAAACTCGGAAAGCAACTCTCAACTCAGTCCCACACTCACATTGATCCCCAAACTATCATCCCTTGGCGTCGCTTGATCACCAAAGAGACGGTTCAGGTCATGTGGGAGGAGAGTGATAAGAAGGAAATTAAGACATGTGGTCGCCAGGAACCGTGGGTTCCGATTTATAGAATTAAAATTGACCGTGTGTACCTTAGCGTGAAGAATGTGGGTTAAAGCTTCTTCTTCTTTGGCCGGCCGATGAAGATGAGTCCTCAACGTGTGGGTGCTTCATATTCTGTGCAACTAGACAAACAAGCAAGTGAAATAGACAATTAGAACTAGACAAAGTGGAGTATATGTAAAGAGAATGACATGAAACACACAACTGACTAGAAACTGACCGGATTCGGGTTATCTCTAACCCCCTTTTTTTTATTTTTCAGATTAACAGAGTAAAAGTAATGCAAAAAAATATATAAAAAAATGATAGGAGGATGGATAATCACTAAAAAAAGAGATAGGAAAAAGACCAGAAAGATTCTGAGTTGAATAGAGAAAAATATAGCCAAATCTGTGTTGTCGAAAAAGCCGAGCAGCAGTGCAGGATCTGCCAGGCATGACTTTGCTTCTGCGCTTGTCACGACCAGACCCGACCTCGGAATCAAGTGCTTTTGATTGAAAACTCAAGAAGACTTGGAGATGAAGAACTTTTATGAAGAAAGCTTGGACAGAAGATGTCCACACACTGCTGTAGAGGCCGAATAAGAGAGACCTAGTTGATCACCTGCAGAACAGCCTTACTCTCTCTTGAACCGACTTTTCTCTCTCTAAAAACTCGAAATTCTATCTCTAAAAATCACAAAATCAATGCAGAAGGGTGGTTGGACATCTTGAGATGCCTGGGGGGTCGTGGTCATGCCTCTGGAACGACCAGAATCAGAGTTAATTTATAGGAGAACGAACAGTGCGATCTATACTAAAAAACAGTGGGGCGCATGTGCCTCCCAATGGGGGCGCATGGCACTATTCCCGAAAATTTCGACCTTATCCGGTTGATCGGTTCAGTGGTAGAGTCCCGGTGAAAAACTGGTTCCCTCATGCCTCAAGGGTAGGGGGCATGTGCCCTCAAGTGAGTGCACGAGGTCACATGCCTCACTGGTAGGGCGCATGGGCACGTGCCCTGGGTCCCGGGCGCATGTGACCAAGAACCCGGGCGCATGGGACTGTTTTTGCGCGTCCTTCTTCCTGAAGCCATTGCGAACACTCCCGAACTCGGAATTCGACGCCGTTTGTTGCGTTAGAAAGATAATAGGCCGAAGAAGCTTCCTATAGCATAATATAAGCCATAAATCCCTCCAAAATTTCATAAATTTGTCTGGAAGTTAGGGTAGTGAACAGAAGATCCGATATTGGTCAAAATGACTCCGACGGCAAACCGGAAAGGCACGGTATGTAACAAAACTTGTCCGGGGTGTGAATATGACCATAACCTTCAATGCATGATCATTAGGCATTGTTCATTCAGCCAATTTTCGTGTTTACACGATTTACGTATGGCTTTCGCTTGGAAATTATGGCTTGTTGCGGAAAACATCGGAAAGCAACTGATTTCGTTCGGCGAAGCTACAAATCAACTTTTTAAAGACCCGGCATAATTATAAGGTCAATCACACATGTTACCCTATAAAACATGAGTTTTATGCTCTGAATTAGGCGAATTTGGCGTGTCTACACTTAGCTCCTCTATTTAAGAGTGAGCTCATTGTTTGGAATAGAGAGAGTTTAGTGTTGAATTTTTGGAACCCTAGGGGGCTGCCCCTTGTGCTGGGGCGCTGCCCCTTGCTCTTCACCCCCTTCATGATGGAGGTTGTCAACTCCAGAAAATGGGTTCCGGATCGGCACCTCAAGAGAAGGTGAAAGATAGAATGGGGGAAAAAGGGGAGTGAATCGGAAAACACTCGGAAAGTTGTAAAGAGTCCTCACCTCGGCCCCACACTCACATTGATCCCCGAACTTTCAGCTCACGGCGTCGCTCGAGCACCGGAGACGGTTCGGGTCATGTGGGAGGAGAGTGAGGAATAGATGACTTAATGCATGAGAAGATTGAAGAAGTGGTCACCAGGAGCCGCGGGCTCCACTTTATGGAACATAAATCAAGAGAAGAGTTGATTTGACCGTGTACCTTAGCGCGGGAGATCGGGATATGGGTTCAACCTTTTTTTTCCTCGGCCGGCCAATGAAGAAGAGTCTCCAACCGATGCTAGCTTGATAGACCTGTGCAACTAGAAAACACTAAGATAATAAAACAAGTGAAGAAGGATTAGAACTGAGTGAAGTGAAGTAACTTGTAAAAAAATAACATAAATGACAACTGGAAACTAACTCACCGGATTCGGGGTTAGCCCTAACCCCTTTTCTTTTGTTTTTCTGTGATATATGAAATGATGCAAAAATGAATAAAAATGATGCTTAAACACAAACTAAATGATATGAATGAAGAGTTAGAAAAGAGAATATGAATGGTTAAAGATAACACAACCCATGCAAAGTAGCAACCGGGTTGGACAGATTCATTGTAAACTGCGCAAGTCTGATGCAGAGACCATAACGAGCAGCACCAATGTCAAAATAAAGTTATGTTTGTTTCAAAATAAAGAGAACTCACCTAGGGTGGTTTTATATGAAGACAAGTTTGCTTGAATCTTATGATAAGAAATCTGAATTTACATGATAATCCAAATCTTGGATAATGAAGTTCTAGAAACTCCCAGCACAATGTCGATGTAGGACATGCTATGGGAACCACATATATCTGAATTGAATGATTCTTGTTGTAAATAAAAGAGGACTCACCGGGGAAAAATTTCTATGAAGTATGTATGGGATGAATCCACCATTAAATAAACTGAAATTGACTGATAAAAAATGACTTAGAAGAGAAGACTTCGGATCTATCTGTGCAGCACCGGTGTTTAGGTCGTAACAAACCGAGGGAATGTCAGAATTGATATCCATTTGTTGGATATAAAATATATCTTGATGAACAACACTTATTATGAATAAAGTCAGGCCATAAAATGACTATATAGATCTGTAGAAGCCGATGATCAGCAGTGCAGCACATCATAGCATAGATTGACTTCTTCTTCACTTTGGGATAATCTCCGGGCACCGGGATGAAGAGAGGACGATTTGGGGAGGTTGGGATGAGCCAAGGGTGGATGGAGGGTGAGGATAAGAGTGATGGAGGATGGGGATGCCCTTCTTAGGTCGTTCATATGAGTCTTCCTTTATAGGGGATGAAAAACAGGTCAAAACATAGCAAGTTTTGATACATCCGACCATAAGTTGGATTTCCTCCATTTAATGTTGCTGATTTTCATACTGAGGCATTTAGAAACTTACCTAATGATTGAGAGAGATTGGAAACTGTGGATAACCTTTCCCATGTTCAAAATATGTCTCCACTTGAAGAGGAAACAAATCTAGTCTAAAAATGGCAAGTCTTGATATACAAGACAACAAGTTGGATTGCCATCATTAGATGATGCTAATTTCGACCATGAAACTTCCAAATACTATAACAAGTGATATGCAGGAGGAAAAAGGAAGGTAAGGTCATGAATTGGTCAGATATGTGCCCAATGGGCTGGGCTTGCATGCAATTGGGCTTGATCGGTGCTACGTGCGGACAGAACTGCGTATCTGACTTCCAAAAGGTGCTGCAGACAAATGGGAGATCAGAATTGAATGCCGTTTGTTGAAATGGAAATATAGCTCAGAGATGAATATTATTAATGTTTAATAATTTTTCATTAGACGTCCATATAATCCTGTGAAAAAATTTGAAATATAGGATATGCTGGGAAAAGCATAATCTGGCACACCACCAAGAGTCTCTTTTTCGGCAAATACGGATTTGATTAGAAATTAGAAAATCATCCTCATATTTCCAATAAGCACCTCGGCTCATCCAAAAAGGTGATTCATCATGATTTTTATGGTCTAAAAGAGATGTTTCCAATGGAATAATGGTTTAAGCTCTAAATAAGGCCAAATTGGCGTGTCTACAGCTTGCCTCGCCTTGATGTCAGCTTTGCAAGGGAATGGCTTGTAGCGTAGCAAAGTGAAATGTAGAGGAATGTAGAGAAGCGAAATGAGTTGTAATGGAATATAGTGGAGTAAAATAGCGATGGACTGAAAAGTTGACATCAAGTGTAGATATAGACACGCTCAACGACCAGATTCGGCAAGATGAATCTTCTCAAGTCTCCTAGTTAACCACCATGTTTCATCAAGTCTTCCTATGTTCAATTGGTAAGATATGTGCCATTGGCACGAGAGAAGAATACCCAACCCCCAACGCGGTGGGGAGTCCCCGAAACATGGGTTCGTAGGTTCATCATCAGCTGGTAACCCGATCTTTGCGGTGTTCCTGTACTGTGATGGGCTAAAGTTTAAAAAAGAGATTTGTTTTGAAAAAGTAAAAGAATACTAATCTAGCTCATTTAGGCTCTTAGATTCATTTAAGTCTTCCATGAGACAAGATTCAATTCGGAATGGAATGATCTCAAATTTCTAAAGGCAAATGTTAAAGCACAGACCGTGAAGACAACAACAATGCAAGATCTGATCGAATAGAAGGCCCTTGGCGGGACGAATTGACTGCCACGGTTGGATGAATAGCAAGAAGGGTGTTGCAGTGGTCACAGTGGGGATAGAAATAAAATATTTAAAGGCACAAAGTGATTACCGAACATGGTGGGATTAATAGACACGGTGGGATATTAGAAAGGTTGGTGGGACTAGAGAACATGGTGGGATTAGAAAACATAGTGGAGTACAGAATGATCGGAATTAGGATAAAAGATTTAGAGACTAAGGTGGGAAGGTAAAGATTTTAAAAGAATGTATGTAATGATCATGAAAAATGCAATGCAACTAATACTATATGATGCATGCTGGGCTCAAAAAAACAAAAACAAAACTTGTCTAACAATTAGTTGAAGATATAGATTGTCTATAAGGTCAGGATACCCATTCGGGAACCATCGTCCCTCACTGCACAATTTTGGCTTATCTGTGAGCACAAAGAATGACCTGACCGTCATGGATTTTGATGAAGGGGATCTCGGGCCTGGTCTTCTTTGCATTCACGGTCTTCAACATCAATGCATAAAATAAATAGTAATGCACCTAATATATGCTAAGAAAGGAAATGATAACGGTGAGTTTGCGGTGTGATAACATGCATTCTCACAAAAGAGTTCATGTGTCCTAATGAGGACACAGAGCAAAAGCTTCTCGGCAAAGTTGAGGCCGAGGTAATGATGACACCTCCTCCTGAGAATCCTCAGGGGAGGGAAGTGGCGAGCATCGCCTGAAAAAGGTTTCTCGGCAAAATTAAGGCCGAGGTTATGGTGACACCTCCTCCTAAGAATCCTCAGGGGAGGGAAGTGGCGAGCATCGCCTTATTGAAATCTTGAAAATGCTCCTCGACGAAGTTGAGGTCGAGGTCATGGTGGCACCTCCTCCTAAGAATCCTTGGGGAGGGAAGTGGTGAGCTTCGCCTTTTTGTGAAGTTCTCCTCATTTGCTCTTCGTGCCTGAAACACTAGAAAAAGGAGATTAGAATGCCAATATGGCTTATCCCCCTTGCAAGTTGCAGTATGCCTTGACCTTTGTTAAGGTGTGTAAAGTTTTTCTTGTGCCTGAAACACTTAGAAGGAAGAGATTAGAACAACAATGCGGCTTATCCCCCTTGCAAGTTGCAGTATGCCTTGACCTTTGTCAAGGGGTGTGGCCTTGTTAAAGGTGTAAAAAAATTAAAGCAACAAATATGGAATGAAATATTTGAAACATGAGAGATTGAAAGTAAATATGAATGTAAAGACAAAAATCCAAATCAAGCATGGTGAAATACTTTTTTTAAAATTTTGTTGGAATTTGAAAAGAAGTTTTGTTAAAAGATTAATTTTTTTTGGGATTTTGAAAATATTCAGTTCTTTTTGTAGTTTTGAAAATACTTAATTTTTTTTGATTTTTGAAGATATTCAACTTTTTTGGGGGGTTTTTGAAAAAAAAAATTATTTTTTTTGAGAGAAAATTCAGTATTGACACAAGTTCTCATCACTTGGTTATTTTTCTAGGTTCACTGGTAGATACCATCTGCAAAATGGGGTTCCTTATCCAAAATCTTTCCGACCTTCAACCCTTGATCGGCTAGAGTTTAGCTTTGATTCGGTTGGTCCACCCGCACCTTGGGAGATTAAGAATGGAGAATTCATAAGGAAGTCCTTGATAAGCTTTGGAGATGTTGAGAGGGATTTCTCTACTTACACCTAATTGCCCATTGGGGTTCGGCCTCTTTAGGTCTTTTCTACATGTGGCACTCACTTAGACAAGTCTTTGACCTGTGGGGTCATTGCCCATCTTTTAGTGCCTTTTTTCATTTTCTATTTTTCTGGGTACTCATTCAGACAGGCCCATATTTGTTTAAACCTGTGGGGTTCATTGCCCTTCTTTTGGTACCCTTTTCTTTTGAGAAGTTGGACCTTTCGAGACGGCCTCCTACTAAGGCGGTGGATGCTTTCGATACCCTCCCCCTCTAGTCCCCTTTTCCTATCTTGGACCGAACAGAAGAGAGTAGGGTGAGGGTTTTCCTTCCACCTCTGAGCCTTGATTAGCTTCTCTCAGGTGTTGGGTCATCCGGATTCTGGGATCAGGACGTGTTGTGTGTGTAGAATGGTATCTACCCTCGACTCCTAGACAACAACCTAGAACATGTGGACTTAAGTCATACTAGTAGTTCTCTCCTTTTTCTTGAGGTAAATAACATTCCATAGGTGAATCAATTAAAAATATGCCTTGCAATGTAAAGAATTTGTTTAATAAGAACAAGGTAGCTACAAATGTCGTCAGTCATGAATTTCTCCCAATTAAAATTGTCATATGAAATTCAAAATCATTTTTTAAAAAAATATTACTTTGCGGATGACATAATGATAATGAATGCAATTTCATGTAATACCTGAGAGAAGAAGAATTTCATTGTTGATGACGGCTTTGCTTATGCTTGCCTTGCCTTGTCTTGCCCAACTGCTTCCACTGTTGATATGCTTCACATTGAATCGAAGAATAGGAGTCATACAGCGAGGTGCAAGATGTGGAGGATCTGATTTGGCATGGTGGAACTAGGATTGATGACATAGAAGGCAAAGATTGGGGTATCACCCAGGAAAATTTTCTACCTTGATTTTTATTGAAAGTAAAACTTGGAAAAAGAAAGAGAATTCAAAGAGGAAAGAAACATGCTTGGAAACAAAAGTGAGTTAAAATGGGCTCTTGGGCCCGTGAGTTGAAAGTGGGCTTGAAGGCCCAGGAGTAGTCGAAATCAAGAGGCACGTGAGCCCAAGATTTGAATGTGGGCTAGAGAGGCCAGTTGATGTTGATGGGCATGAGGGCTCGATTGGAGGTGATGGGCTCAAAGACCCGATTGGAGGTTGATCCCGAGGGACCCAACGAAAAGAGCGGGCACACCAGCCCGATTTAGATGGTTGGGAGCAAGATTGTGATTTGTGATGGGCTCGCTGGCGCCATTGAAGAGTATGGGTGCACAAACCCGAATTCCAAGAAGTGGGGGCATGGGGGCCCGATTTCGAAGAAGTATGGGCACGTGGGCCCGATGGTGAAGAAATGGGGTCATACAGGCCCGAGGTTGATGGAGTGTGGGCATGTGTGCCCAAGTTTGAGGGAAGGTGGGCACGTGGGCCCAAGTTAGAAGAAATTTGGGCACATGGGCCCGGTAGTAGAAAAACATGGGCATGTGAGCCCGGTTGAGGTGAATTACGGGCATGTGGGCCCGATTGAGGTGAATTGTGGGCACGTGGGCCCGATTTAGAAAAATTAAGGGCACATGGGCCTGATTGGGGAGAATTATGGGCACGTGGGCCAGATGGAAGGAAAGGGGCACATAGGCCCAGTTGGGGAAAAGGGGCATATGGGCCCAATTGAAGGAAAGGGGCATGCAAGCCCGATTGATTAAAAGGGGCACATGGGCCCGGTTGAAGAAAAGGGGCATAAGAGCCCAGTTGATTAAAAGGGGCACATGGGCCCGGTTGGATAAAGGGGGCGCATGGGCTCGGTTGATGGAAAGGGGCACATGGGCCCAGTTGATGAAAAGGGGCATAAGTGCCCAAAAATGGGGCATAAGGGCCCAATTGAGTGGGATGGGGTGTGGGCCATGGCCCTAAGATTGACAGATTTTGGACCCATAGGCCTGATTGATGGTTGTAAGAAGGTTAAAGAAAGGGCAGTGGCCCTAAGATTGAGGAATTGTAGGCCCATGGGCCTGATTTTTGATTGGGATGAGGGTGGAGAAAGGGTCGTGGCCCTAAGATTGATTGATCGTGGGCCCATGGGCCGGATTGTTGCTTAGGAGAAAAATGGGGTAAGGGTTGTGGACCTAAGATTGATGCTAACCAATTTTCTTGCCTATCTGGAGGAGGTCCTAGTATCCCTTTGCTAAGGTCTACATCCTTTAAGAGGCTTGTCGTTTCATTCCCCATTTCACTAACCAATTCGGTCTCCTTACTTCCCAGTTCAGGGGTCAATTCAATCTGACCATCTTCATTGATCAATTACAATGATGGTAATAGTTGATCAATGCCTGACAAATCCTTGTCTAGTCCATCATTGGATTAACAATCAACTAAATTTATGATCTTCTTACCTAAGCACTTTACAGTAGGCTTCTCCTCAGGTTGTTCTGGGGAAAAGGGCATGCCTAGTTTAGGGGATTCTAGAATGATAGAAGAGTTTGGTTCGACCTCCCCTACTGGCTGACTTTGATCTTGAGAGAGAGCAAGGATATGTTGAGGAGTTGATTCCTCTGCCAGGGCAGGAGCACAAATGGTCGAAGTGATTGATTCCTCTGCCAGGGCAGAAGCATGAAGGGTCAAAGTGACTGAATCATCTGCCATGGTAGGAGCATGGATGATCAGAGTGACTAGTTCCTCTACCATGGCAGGAGCATGAATGGTTGAAGTGAATAAATCATCTACTGTAGTAGGAGTAGGGATGATCAGATTAATTGGTTCCTCTGCCGGGGCAGGATCATAAATGATAGGAGTGACTAGTTCCTCTGCCAAGGCAGGAGCAATAGAAGAAACAAGGGTCTTAACCGACTTAGGGTGAACCCTATTTTGAGGGGTTGATTGAATAGCCAAGGGTTGTTCAATTGATGTCGGCATAGAAGTTGGTTTGGGCTGAGGAGCTATTGGTAAACATAGTTGAGGAGTCAAGGCTTGAATGGTTAGCTGAGGGGTTGTTGGTGGAATAGGCTGAGAAGCTAAAGGCCATATGGTTGGCCGAGGGACCTTTAGACATGTTGGTGAGGTCAAAGGCTGGGGAGCTGGTTTAGGTAATGAAGTATTTGCACAAGCGACAAGGGGAACTTGATTGTGCACAGTTGGTTTCGTCATTAACTTGGGTTGCATGACTGGCTAAGGTTGGGGCATGGGTAGCCTAATCAACTGGCATCGAGGAGTCGGCTGAAGATGATGATCTGGATGAGGTTGGAGAGGGCTCCTAGGTTGGTGCATAGCATCAATGCTTCTCTCAAGCCTGGGTCTCAATTCATCAGAATAATGCATTAATTTCACATCTTCTTTTACTTCCCCAATTATTGAATAGCCTAGCCCATATCGTTTCAAGAATTTGGCCTTGACAATTTCAAAATCCCATATTTCTATTTCCCCTAGTGAAAAGAACCATTCTAGGGCTGCACCATCCAATGATCGCTTAAAAAGAATAGCAAGAGCTCATCGATCATTTAGCCATTGAGACGATTTGCTCAAGAAATCATTGACATGGGTGAAGGGATCACCTGAGCCATTGTAGCGATGGTAGGCTGGTGTTTGTGATGGAGGGATATGTGGGACTGGGAAAGATGGAGCAGATATTTTAGGGATGGCCTTCGAGTCTAAACGGTGCCTCAGCTCTTCAAAGTGCCCATCCATTTGGTTGAGTTTGTCCATGAATGCTTGAGTGAGGTTGGTTTCCTGAGCCACCGGTGCAAGGTATTTATATGAATGGGTTGGAAGTGGTGGCTTCAAGGTAGGAACTGGCATAGAATTATATGAATGCCCCACAATGGGGTGAGTAGAGGCACGACAGGGTTGCCTAGGAGAAGAGATGATGAGGGGCCTGACTGTCGATTGGGGTGATGAGGGGGCTTGATTTCCCTCGACTGGATCTTCATTGGTGGGCATCTTTCCCTTTGTTAAAGATTACACAAGTGAAAAGGATTCAGGATCTAGATGGAGGGATAGACCCTGGAGGATTTGTTCTACACTAAGTGATGCAGGTGGATGAGTAGGAGTTTGAACTTCAGCTTCTCTAACGGCATTGACATGGCCCTCTGGTTGGACCATGGGTTTCTGTAGCATGTAGTGACCCGTCTTGTAGTAGTCCAGCATCCCGACGTGTCTTTCGGACCTTAGCATCATGGGCATCCTGTCAATCTTTCTTCAAAGATGGTTAAAAAAGGAAGGGCAAGTCAAGCACACAAATGAAGATTTTTTTGTTATGTTTTGTTTTGTTTGATTTTTTTTGTTTCAATTTGGTTGTTTGGAAAACAAGTCGAACACAAAATTAAAGAGGTTTTTGTTTTGTTTTTTTTAGGTGTTTTGAAAGAAGAATTTTTTTGTTGTTTTCAATTGTTGTGAGCAAGCAAGTTATGCAAACAAGTTCTTAAAATGACTACTCAACAATTTTTGGGTTGAAACCTTAGATTAGATAGATTGTTAGCAATTGTTCACTCAAATGGGTATGGTTCCTATTGCTTCAATCTTTATGACCTAAGGTTATCACTCAATCACCACGAGTAGGTACTTAGGTTCTTTGGGTTTTGGGAAAGTGGTACAATAGGCCCAATCGTGCGGAGAGGAATACTCCACGGATGGGGACTTATGGAGGTCTTGATGGAAACCACCAAATCAACTAGAAAGGAATATCCTAGAAGAGAGGTATGAATCCATCAAGAAGGTGTTTGGAGGGTGAGGGTGTGTTGGGAGAGAGAGCCCCCGTCTCGAATGCCCTATGGATCGGAACAAGTCCAGTACCCGATGCAAAAGGCTAATGTAAAAGTAAAAATGGAGGGTAAGAGGAGAAGAAGAAATCAATGTGCAAAAACATGAAATGAAATGAAGTAAATAGAGGATGCGATGTACAAAAGAGATAAGCAATCATGCAACAAAACAAATAGTCTACTGACTAGAACTGAATTAGAATGAAACTAGTTGCACAAACAAATCAAGTTAGCACGGTTAAAGACACTGGTTGTCCCACTGTGGTCGCCAAAAAGCTGTCGACTCCAGAAACGGGTTCCGGATCGGCACCTAAAAATAAGGTGAAATATGGAATGGGGGGAAAAGGGGAGTGAATCGGAAAACACTCGTAAAGTTGTAAAGAGTCCTCACCTCGGCCCCACACTCACATTGATCCCCGAACTTTCATCTCACGGCGTAGCTTGAGCACCGGAGATGGTTCGGGTCATGTGGGAGGAGAGTGAGGAATAGATGACTTAATGCATGAGAAGATTGAAGAAGTGGTCGCCAGGAGCCGCGGTCTCCGCTTTATGGAATGTAAATCAAGAGAAGGGTTGATTTGACCATTTACCTTAGCGCGGGAGATCGGGATATGGGTTCAACCTTCTTCTTCCTCGGCCGGCCGATGAAGAAGAGTCTCCAACCGATGCTAGCTTTATAGACCTGTGCAACTAGAAAACACTAAGATAATAAAACAAGTGAATAAGGATTAGAACTGAGTGAAGTGTAGTAACTTGTAAAAACAATAACATAAATGACAACTAGAAACTAACTCACCGGATTCGGGGTTAGCCCTAACCTCTTTTCTTTTGGTTTTTTGTGATATATGAAATGATGCAAAAATGAATAAAAATGATGCTTAAACATGAACTAAATGATATGAATGAAGAGTAAGAAAAGAGAATATGAATGATTAAAGATAACACAACCCAGGCAAAGTTGCAACCGGGTTGGACAGATTCATTGTAAACTGTGCGACTCTGATGTAGAGACCATAACGAGCAGCACCAATGTCAGAATAAAGTGATTTTTGTTTCAAAATAAATAAGACTCACCGAGGGTGGTTTTATATGAATACAAGTTTGCTTTAATTTTATGATAAGAAATCTGAATTTACCTGATAATTCAGATCTTGGACAATGAAGTTCTGGAAACTCCCAGCACAATGTCGATGTAGGACATGCTATGGGAACCACATATATCTGAATTGAATGATTCTTGTTGTAAATAAAAGAGGACTCACCAGAGAACAATTTCTATGAAGGATGTATGGGCTGAATTCACCATTAAATGTACTGAAATTGACTGATAAAAAAATGACTTAGAAGAGAAGACTTCGGATCTGTCTGTGCAGCGCCGGTGTTGAAGCTGTAACAAACTGAGGGAATGTCAAAATTGATATACGTTTGCTGGATATGAAATATATCTTGATTAACCACACTTATTATGAAGAAAGTCAGGCCATAAAATGACTATATAGATCTGTATATGCCGATGATCAGCAGTGCAGCACATCATAGCATAGATTGACTTCTTCTTCACTTTGGGATGATCTCCGGGCACCGGGACGAAGAGAGGACGATTTGGGGAGGTTGGGACGAGCCAAGGGTGGATGGAGGGTGAGGATAAGAGTGCTGGAGGATGGGGATGCCCTTCTTAGGTCGTTCATATGAGTCTCCCTTTATAGGGGATGAAAAACAAGTCAAAAAATAGCAAGTTTTGATACATCCGACCATAGGTTGGATTTCCTTCATTTAATGTTGCTTATTTTCATACTGAGGAATTTATAAACTTACCTAATGATTGAGAGAGATTGGAAACTGTGGATAACCTTTCCCATGTTCAAAATATGTCTCCACTTGAAGAGGAAACAAATCTAGTCTAAAAATGGCAAGTCTTGATATACAAGACAACAAGTTGGATTGCCATCATTAGATGATGCTAATTTAGACCATGAATCTTCTAGATACTATAACAAGTTATATGGAGGAGTAAAAAAGAAGGTAAGGTCGTGAATTGGTCAGATATGTGTCCAATGGGCTGGGCTTGCATGCAATTGGGCTTGATCGGTGCTGCGTGCGGACAGAACTGCGCATATGACTTCCAAAGGGTGCTGCAGACAAATGGGAGATCAGAATTGAATGCCGTTTGTTGCAATGAAAAGATAACTCAGAGAAGAAGATTATTAATGTTGAATACATTTTCATTAGACGTCCACATAATCCTGTGAAAAATTTACAATTAGAGGATATGCTGGGAAAAGCATAATCTGGCACACCACCAAGAGTCTCTTTTTTGGCAAAAACGGATTTGATTAGAAATTAGAAAATCATCCTCATATTTAGAATAAGAACCTCGGCTCATTCAAAAGGGTGATTCATCATGATTTTGATGGTCTAAAAGAGATGTTGCCAATGGAATAATGGTTTAAGCTCTAAATAAGGCCAAATTGGCGTGTCTATAGAGGTCGTCCCGCTCCACCTCCGGTGCAGACCGGTCTCTTCGCGACCCTCCGGCGTGGGTGCCTTCTCCTTCTCCTCCGTCCATTAGCCTCCGAGCCATTCATTCCCCTTTTTCCCATCACTAGTTCGATTCGGAGCCCTATCGACACCGTTCACCACCGTCTCCATCCATTTCGATGTCTACGACGGCGTCGATCACCACCCTTCCATCCACCCCTGCCTCCGGCGATCCCCGGAGTACCTCCTTCCACCTCCTTGCTCCCATTTGGGCCCCTGTTAGATGGAGAAGAACGGAGGAGGAAGAAGAGCCGCGTCTGCGGCTCTATCCGTGCGAGCGGCCCGCTAGGGCTCCGGCAGCCTCCGGTCTCCTCCTCCCGCAGTGGTGGCTTCTCCGAACACGTCCGGCGATGACGACAGCCCTTATGGCCACCCTCTTCCCCTCCGACGATGGCGGCGGCGGCGTCTGGCACCGATTACGGTGTCTCCTCCTCCCAGTAGGTGGTGCCACCGCGGCCGCGGCTGCGTTCGCGCGACGAACCCTCGCGCTCGCGAGGTCAAAGACGACAACCCAGGGGGGTACACGGTGGCCGGTGAGCCGGCCGCGTCGCCCTCCTCCGCGGCCAACCGCGGGGAGCCACGGCCCCCCCGTTAAGTGGCGGTTCGAGCGAACCGCCGCCGGTTCGCCTCCGCCCGGCCGGCCCGGCGACGGTTTGCCCGCCATTGAGCCAAGCCGCCGGTCTAACATCCAGACCGAGTCAAACCGCTGGTTCAGCCCGGTTCATGGCCGGTTCGGCCTGGTTCGACGGTCCAGAGCCCGGTTCAGGCCTTAAACCGGCCGGTTCACCCTATTTTGGGCCGGTTCAGGCCGGTTCAAGCCATTTTGGGGCCGGTTCAAGCCCATTTTGAGCAGTTCGGGCATGGTTCGACATATTTTGGGCCCATTTTGACCGGTTTAAATCTGGTTTTTCTTATTTACTGCATTTCTTAGGTCTTTTGAGCTCCTCCACGGTGCGCTGCAGCGCCACGTCGCCGGTCCGTCCTGCCTCGTCCCGCTTCAACCTGCCTCCTCCTCTCTTTTCACCTAGAAAAGAAGAAGAAGAAGAAGAAGAAGAAGAAGAAGAAGAAGAAGAAGAAGCAGGAGAAGGTGCCTACTTTTTCACTAGCAGTAGCAACATCAACTTCTGCCTCTTCCAATGATAGCAACAATACCAACAGGAGGTCTCCCTTGTGCAGCCTCCCCTTCATCCTCCAACAACACCTGCATAAGGAGAAGGCCAGCCTTCTTCCATCAATAGCACTAGAAGGAGCAACACCTGTGCGGCCTTCCCTCTCCAACAACAAGAGGAACACAAAGGAGAAGTTCAACCTTCTACCATCGACAACATCAGTAGGAGCATCACCTGTGTGTCTTTCCTTCTCCAGCAATAGGTGGCCCATCTTCTAGCCATTTGTGCACAAGGAGAGCTTCAACAAATAGCCACTTGTGGCCTGTCTACTCTTAAACAAAAGAGTACAATAGAAATTTAAGGGAAACGGTAAGAAAGAAGAAGGTGTAACCTCCAATTCAGTCTCCCCTCCTTCCCTCTTCTCATTTCTTCTTAACCCTCTTTACAAACTCCAAAAATCAGATCCACACAGCCCCTTGTGTGCCCCCTATTTGGTTACCTAAACCAGCCCCTTCAGCCATCCTTTTCGGCCATTCAAGATGCCCTTAGCATCAGCCCATGTTCACCCCCGTGCTATCCACTACACAGGCCTAAGCAATAGTCTATGTTTGGCCCATATTTTGGCTACATTATCAACTCTTTGTTCTGTCCCATCCTTGGTCATTGTCCAATCACCAAAATAGGTCCCAATCAACCCCATGTCCATGCCCTTGTTTTCCCCAATCATGCCCCTTTAAGTGCCTTTAAACTTGTCACAAACCAAGACTTCATTAGACCATTTAAATAGTCCCCCTCGACCTCTTTTAAATAGGCCCCTAAACAGAAGCCAAGCAGCCCTTTGTTTGGTTATCCAAATAGGCCCTTAATCAGCCCATGTCTGATCTCTTTGCTGGCCCTATGAACAGGCCCTTTGGCTTCTCCTTTTGGTCATCCAATTGGCCCCAATTCTATCCACCTGTGTAGCAATTGAGCAAGATCCAAGTCAACCCCTGCTTGGCCCATCAGATTGACCCCAAAACAATTCATTGTGTGCCCCTTTGTTGGCCCTTAGCACAGCACTTGTTTCACAAATCTACCCTTTGTGCAGACCCTTAGAAGCCCCTTTGTTGGCTCTCCTAAACAACACTCAAATATGTCCAATTTAAACACTCTCATTGGGCTTGAAAGGCCAGCACCCTTTGTATTCTTTACATAATGTGGATGTGTGCGCTCTCAATAAACAAGTCATTATGGTAGTCAATCAAGGGTATTCGAGTAGTTGTTCGATATATAAATAAACATTGGATATTCGCACCATCCGACAGAGAGGGGTCAAAATAAAATTTTCACATAACATGTACCTCAATTCTATACTTTTACAATATCACCAGACTATTTAGTACTTTTATAGACTATCATCTATTTTGCTAGAAAATTCAGATGTCAATATTTCAAACACAAAAAACATTCTTTTCAAAAACATTAAAGAAGATAATGAGGTTTCCACAGTTATTTTATTTTTTTTAGAAAATTTCTAATCGATTTCTTTATGCAATTCATGTGGTTTTATGTTGATGTGAATGACTCAAACATTGAACACATTATAGTTCTTACTATTGCTATTCGACACTTATGTTGTGAAAGAGTTCTTACTTCATCTCAGGTAGTAGGCACACCAAGATGATTATAAATGGCTCAAAGTCTCATATAAAAAGATATTTGAATAAATTGGAAATAGTTCTTACTTCTTACTGATTTTATAAAATGATCCACTTACTTCTATAATGTTAATATTAATTAATAATATTGGAATTATGGTTCTTGTTTATAGTAACAATTATATGTCTCATGGTCAAAAATATTTAAGATTTTTTGGTATTGAGGGATCTACTCCTATTTTGGCTCTTAGATCCCTTGCTCAAATGGGTGCAGTAGTGTATGATTGTCCAGAAAGCTATGAAGATGAATAAGACAATTGGAATGTAGGTACCTCATACCTCAAGGGGTCTAGCTTTTTTATTCTCTTTATTCTTGCTATTGTAGGTATGCTAATGCTAACTTGTGAAAGAAAGGAATTGATCTAGTCATAACAAATTCAGTTACTATTTCAAAGTCAACACACAACCGGTATTCTTCTTACGTTATTTAGTAATCATCTTTTTTCTTGAGAAGAATATGTACTTTTTTGTAATGTAGAAGGTTATTGATCGAATGTTACTTATTTTCACGTATAATGGAGAGAGTCATGGTGTTCATTATAAATAAGATATGAAACTAGAGCATATAGTATAAATTATTTCATAAAGGTGGAATCTAAATGGAAGTATGATTCCTGAACAAGCAAACATCACCATTCGTATCTTGAATGATGAAGATCTAAATAATGTAGTTGGGATATTTATCTCTCTTCACTAGAGAATAATGAATATAGAGGTTTTAATATCCGATCCTCATGATAGTCTATCACAAAAGTAAGTAGATATGTTACATAATTCAATCTTTTTCAATGTTTGATAAACATATTTATTTAGTTTTTAACACCATTCAAAAATCTACACACAAATATTCAAGTCACCCACTCGAATACAATATTCCTGGGAGTAATTAGTCCCAATGGTGTTCTTCATCTATTACGGTCACTAGCAATAGTTTTGTAAGAAAAAGCAATCTTCAGAATGATGTAATTCATTCTAAAGCTCCTTTGTTTAAAAGTGTTGAGAATTTACGACAAGAGTTGATGAAGTATGCTATTGCCTAGGAGTTTGACTGTAATTTCCTAAATAATGACTTGGTATGACTCACAATCAAATGTAGAATTGCTCAATGCCCTTGGTATTTGCATGCTCTTAGAGTTTGAGGTGGCTCATCATTTGTTGTTAAATAATTACATAATAATTTTCAAGATAGAACTTGCTGATATAGATAATAGCAAATTTTAAAGTTGTCATGCAAACATGTATGCGTTGTAGTTCACAAAATAGGAGATAACATAGAGAATTATTATACAACACATACCTACAAAAGATGTTATGATGTGTGTATTGCTCTAATCTCTAAAATGAATAAACTTGAAATTGATTTTGAAAGTATTAAAGTGAGACCTCTTATAACCAAAAACAAGGTCAGGGAGAAAACAAAAAAAAGCGATTCCTTCACAAAGAGGGTTAGACGTAGATCAAATAATTTATTTGGGTTCAAGGTGCAAAGAATCGGGGCATAATTAGCAATCATGTAAGAATCCAATCTCAGAGTAGGTATATATTCAATATTCTATTGTTCTTATTATGAATAATAGATCTTTTATTTTAAGAATTATCATATCTATTTTTTTATTGTTGTAGATATGGCTAATGGATCTCATATCCCAAGTATGAGGTGTATTTTTTGCCATGATTATTGTGTGTTAAGACAAAGGTCAAATAGAGAGAAATCTAGAAAGAATCCTTTACAAGTGTAAGGTATGTTTTGCTAAAATATTCAAATTATTATTACTTTCTTTTCTAATAAATTGCTTTATCACATAAACAGGTTGATGGTTGTACATTTTTTGTGGTGTGATGAGTTGGACAATTTTCTAGTCTCGTCATCCAGCTATTGTTATTGTGAGAAAGAAAAATACATTTGTTAACTTTAAAGACATGTAGCAGACCCAGTGGTGAAGTCAAAGAAGGACAAAAGATTAAGAAAGAAGCTGAAAATTATTGCCAAAAGTCTAATAAAGTTATCAGATGATGAGAATGTTAGTGATGAAGATAATTGTTCTGAAGTAGTTAAGTATCACTTTGGGTTGATGTACTAGTTTTTATGTATTTCTGATTCAAAAAACTATGCTTGTTTATTTTGTGGTGGTGACTTAATTTCTCAGTTGAACTTAATGTATGTTGTGTTAATTGTCAGCTGATCTTGATGTACTTAAGATTTTATATGATTCTAGTTTTGTTTAGCTCTGTTTTGAAACTTCCATGGTCCTTGTATCCCTTCTGTAAGGTGATCATGTCATTACAACTATTGTCACATGATATCTATGTTCACAAATAACTAATCGGAGGATTTGTGAGGACTAACGTTTTGTACAATTAAATCTTTAGTGTGAATTTGTATTTTAGATGTAGTGCTATATATCATGTGTATTAAAAGATGTTTAATGAGCAGAGGGCTGGAGGCTCTAAAAAAGCTTCTTTCTTTGGTTGTTCTATGTGTCTGGGACGTTCTTATCCAGACAAATTTGACCTGCTTCCATCTCCACTTTTTGCAAAAGACAGGTTTTAAATGGATTATGGGGTGTTTGGTTGCATGATAATAAATATTTTTGTTTTAATTTTTAAAAATTGTAAGAAAACTTGTTAAAAGAGGTGTTTGGTAACCATGACAATTTTATATTTTAAAAGTGATTTTCTTCTTAAACAAAAAAAGAGGGTCTCACATCTTTCTTTTTTCTTGTGGTCCCCCACTTTATTTGGTCATGTGCGGTGGTTACTCTTTTTCGTAATCACATCCCTCCAAACATGATAATTTTATGTCATGAGTTATTTCACTTTTTATTTTAATATAATTTTTTATCATGAAAATGTACAAAAAAATATCATGCAACCAAACACCCCATTAGGAGTATTGTGGATGAAGCAATTTCAAATTTACTACCAGTCTTGCTCTCTTGTCAATTGGAGTCCATGTTGTGGTTTCAACGGATGAGATGGGCAAGTAATTAACCCTTTTGAGACAAACTAGCCTACAGTTTGACGCTAGTGAATATATGATCTAATAAAATAAGAAATAATTTCCTTTTTTATTCTGAATCATGCCCTGATGAGAGATGATGAAGTTGGATCTTCCCAAGCAATTGGAAGCAGCTTAAACTCAACTCTGAAATACGAATACCGGAATGAATTTGATAGGCAGGTCATGCTTCGATGTCTACGATCGTGTAAGGAGGATAGCAGGTAAATCATAATCTAAAGACCAAAGTTCAACCGGTAGTTAGACAAATATAGCACTTCTAAGTACGCCAAAGCAAGTCCTACTGGTTTCATATGTTGGCAGTTTCTTTTACTTTTGGAAGCTCATCTTAATTTTATGATTGTACCTGATTTTTTAATTTTAAACTCATTATTTCTCACACCCTATAAACAATAAATACTATAATTTACGTTGATAGCCACAATTGAAAAATATGATGGATGGACAACTATAATGCTAACATATCACTTGTCATATAATTTTAACCTCTGTCCAGCCTGCAGAATATTTTAACATTATAATGTCACAATGCAAGGTGTGCCAAGTTTTCCTCATAGTTTACATAAGAATATTGTCAGTGTTCATCAAATTTTTGACCGGTGTTTTAAGCTTTAGGAGCATTTATTTCCTAAGAAAATATTCCTATTTTTTTGAACAATGCAAGGCGTGTTCATCCGATGTATGTCTTCGGTGAAGGGGGAGAGGGTAAATTTGTCAATTTACCTCCCATTTAACACCCCAGTAAAGTAAATTGAGTCAGAAAATTGGGGTCGAGGTTACATGATTTTTTAAAAATAGGACATATGATTAAATAAATTCTAACCTGGGACTGTGTATTGCAGACCGCTATTTGGATAGGACCGGATGTGAATACCCCGGATTTTTTTTAGTTAGGTCGCAAGGCAAAATCTAGAAATGTAGCAACTGCACGGGGAGATCGTACACCAGGAATTATCTAACAACTTTTGTCCCAGAGCCAGCCATGAACGTGAGGAGACGCCTGAAAATTAAAAAGTTAAATTTGACATCTGAAGTTCTAGGAGTCTATTTAAGATTAATTTTTGTTGTTAAAACTTTAAACTCTTAAAATGTCATCTCTAATTTCTTTTCTCATAGATCACAAAATCTGTAATTATTCACCTGAAAGCATAACACAAAAAGTTATGAAGTAGCACTTGTTATATAATAAATGATTTTTTAAGAGATTTCTAAAAGTATTTGAGATACTTTATCAAACAATCTCTACTGTACACAGAGGCGGTCTCAAAGTTTAATAATTGACCGAAACAAAAGGTAGACACCAATCAAGTCGAAACAAATAGGGTTTTTAACTTAGATTTGAGCCAAACCAAACACTATCTTACACATTTATATAGATGCGTTGATGTTGTTTTAAATTTGTGCGCTTTCCAGCAGCTGTGTTCGCAACCGTCGCCAGCCCTTCCTCTGGAACCATAACAAATTTCAGACTACACGAAGAGGCCAGATCGTTGATTATATAAGCGTTAGCTGGTCTAGAGCTGAGAGATGGCGGCGACCATACCTTCTCTTGGCCTGTACATGGCCTCCAAGCGCTTCGCCTTCGGGGAGGTGATCCCGGTGCCCTCCTTCATGTCCTCGTCGCCCTCCCCAGCCCTCTCCCACTCGAAGCACCGCACGAGGGCCCCCAGTGCCAGCGCCACCAGACGCATCGCCAGGCCCTCCCCAGGGCACCGGCGCCGGCCGGCCCCGAAGGGGATGAACCCGTAGGGATGGCGCATCCGCCCTCCGCCCTGCTGCCCTCCACCTCCCGTCTGCAGGAACCTCTCCGGCCGGAACTCGTCGGGGGACTCCCACTGGGCGGGGTCCCGCTGGATGGCCCAAGCGTTCACCAGGAGGATGGTTCCTTGGGGCACGCGGTAGCCGGCGACGACGCAGTCGACCGTGGACTCGTGGGGGACGATGATCGGTGCGGCCGGGTGCAGGCGGAGAGTCTCGTTGACGACGGCGCGAAGGAAGGGCAGGCGCGGCAGGTCGTGCTCCTCGAGCATGCGGCCGGGCGGCTGCACCTGGGCGTCGAGCTCCGCCGCAACGGCCTGCATGGCTTGCGGATGGTTCAGCAGCAGCGTCATTGCCCATTCCAGCGTCATGGCCGATGTGTCCGATCCAGGTGAAAGCAGCCCCTTCGCACCAACAGCAGTAAATAAACAGTTCGTCGAGATGGCCTCAAGAAATATCTTCGATCATAACGTGGAAAGAGTTCCAGTCATCTTATAAAAGTGGTGCGGAGAATATCTTCCATCTTCACACACAAATAAAAAATTTACAAAATGATCTGTAATTAAATTATCATTTAAATTTGACGTATCTCATTTTTTATTAGAAAATAAAAAATAGGGATGACTCTGAATTAATAAAAAAAGTAAGATCCCGAGTTATTGGTACTAAACACAATGATATATTCAGCTTCAATTTCTTTAGGATAGGTGAAATCGACATTCAGCGGGTGCTCGATGAGAAGAGTTCGTTTCGTTTTTTCACATTTAAACTATATTTTATTGATATATAGTATGTGTTTATATATAATCATATTTTTTTTTATAAACCATATTTTATTAATTAATATATATAATTAATTTTATCCTAAAAATCTAAAGATTTCGTTATGCATGAAAAAATACACAATTTATTGATATGCCTGATTAAGTTAAAATAAATATGCTTTTCTGATTCAACGTTATCACTTTACGAATTTTAATTGTTTTGAAAGGCCTTTGAGGCCAAATTAAATTGGTCAGTAGATCAACCCAAATAAAATAAAACTATGTTTCCATTTGTTTTGACTTAATTAATTGATGTCAAACCTCTCAATTGTTGTAGTTTAAACAATCAAATTCTGAATTCAAGGGTAACCTTTTGAAAAATTACTTAATTTTCAGTGGGTTCACAATATTTTTTTATTTTAGAGATGAAGAACTAATAGGGTGTTTGGTAGCGCTTTTAATTTTAAGATAACCTCATTTTTGAAATCAAAATTATTTGACTTCTCAATTTTATTTTTAAAATCAAAATAGTCTAATTATTTGGTGTTTGGCAAAATTACCAGAATTTTTAAAACATAGACAGCAGTGTTTGGTTATGACCAGCGACTCGAAACTCTTTCGGATTCCCTTCTCAGAGAGAACATGCAGCTCCGCGAAGGCTCCCCCGCAATGTCGTCCGCCTCCCTCCACCCGCGGTGGGGATGCTCCTCCGGCGGCGGCGGCCAACGAAAGGCCGCATCGTCGTCGACCCCGCGGCGGCGCCCCCCCCCCCTTTGCAGACAGCCGCGCCGGCATCCCCCCCCAACCGCGGTTGCGGAGACCGCCGCAGAGTCCCCCCCGTCCCCCCTCCCCGTGGCGGCGCTTCCCCCGTCGGCGGCACCGGCGCCCCCCCCTCCCCCCCGCGCCGGCACCCCTCCCCCCCCCCCCCCCCCCGCCGCGAAGCGCCCCCGGCAGCCCTCCCCCCTCCCCGCGGCGGCGCCCCCGCCGGCCAAAGCCCCCCCCACGCGGCGGTGCTACCCCCGCCCCCCCCTCCCCCACACGTCTCGTCTCCCACGTTCTGCCTCCCTCCGCGTCTATCTAAAAAATAAAAACAAGTCTTGCCTTGTTTTTATTTTAGAAGAGATTATGTACCTAGAGTATCTTACTTTTAAAAATGAGACAGTAGTTAAAAGTTGCAACCAAACACCTTATCTCTTTTATTTTTAAAATTTAGATCAAAAAGAGGGAAAAAAACGTAGCCAAACACCCTATAAGATTTTATTTGATAAATAAAAATAGAGAAAACTTAATATTTTTGATATTTTATTAAGTCAAATCAAACACCACCTAAGTTATTAGTTTGAATTGCATCGGTATGAACAAATCTTTCACAGATAGATAAGATAATACAACCCAAGGTGACATTGTTATATAATAGATATCATATGTAGAAAACATTTTATATCTGCTAACTTAGTCCCGGTCTAAAGGGTCATTAAATGTCACCTAAAGTTAATACAATGATTAATTTTTGCATAAGTGGGGTGATTGTCTTTACTCTAATTGAGAGGAAGACAGAGATGTCTCTCTACAATTTTGAAGTTGAACAAAGTTAGTGAAAGAAAAATGAGTATTGTACTCAAATATAAGTCATTTCACAGAAAAATTGATAAGAGAAAGATGAAGAAGAAGAAGCTAAACAAAAAAAAAATCAGATGAGACGCATGTATATGAATAAAGTGGAGAAACTACATTCATCTGATTATGAGAGAAAAAAAAAGTGAAATTTTCGAGTTGAAAAGAAAGATCACTTTGAGAATGTGCTAGAGCTCATCTTATAAAAGAAGTTCATATCTTACTTCCTCAAGCAAAGAGGCAATCTTAAAACTTCTTTGTGCCATATTTTTTTTCAAATATAAGTTCCTCGAGTTCTCATCTGGGTTTGCTCTCATACGGCTCTTGTGCTAAATGATATATCTTGAGTTGAGATTGTGAAAATAGTTATTTTTCCTATGTGTGAAGTGTTGTGTTTAAATTTCTCACTTATTTGAAGAAGATCGAAGTGTCTATTGCATTTTCTCTATCGAGTTTGTAATATCCTAAAAAAAATCCCACTACCTCACAAACTGCATGTGTCCCCCTTTTATTCAATTTCTTCTTCACCCTCCTTCGTCCACTGCCTCCCTACCCCTCTTGTGCTCTCTTGTGCTCTCTTGTGCTCTCTCTCCCTCATACCCTGCCAGCTCCTTGAAGCCTTGCGTACCAGCCACCCACCTTGCCCTCATGCTCGCCTCAACTACATGCCCACACCCCTATGTGTCCCATGTACCTTGCGCACCAACCACCGTAGACACCACCCCTGCACTACCTCTCTTTCTTGAGTTCGGATCACCTCAGTCCCCCGGGTGGATAGAGTACCCTCAGTCCCCAATCAAAATCAGCCACAACCCCAAGCCATTTAAGTGACAGTTCAAATAACAAGTTTGGTGAACCTCTACCGACGTCTTACTAACTTACTACCCATCGGTAATGAGTTGTATTAAGTTTGGTAGTGAGTTTGTAAGGCGTCGATAGCAGTTTAATAACGGTTCACTGACTCATTAACTCATTATCGATGGAGTTGAACCGTTACCGATACCTTACTAACTCACTACCCATCACTTAAGTGGCTGAGATCATGGTCTTTTTTCATTAGAGACTAAGGGTACTCCCTCCACCTGGGGACTAAGGTGATCTGAACTCCTCTTCCTTTTTCTTCTCGTTGCCATCTGCCACCCTGCATGTGATAGTACTCTCGCACGCTTGTCCAGCCCTCGGCCTTGCTGTTTCCTCTCACGCACCTTCATCATCGCCTAGCCACTCTTGACCTTGCCTTCCATTGCGGCCATTTGCCTTTGTTGATAGTGCCGCAACCACCTCACCGGCATTGTTCCCCCTATTTTCTCTCTACAGATTGCCACCTGGCATTGCTTCCTCCCCCGACTCCCTTGTCCACTGCCAGTGCTAGCCCTCCCCCCTCCCCGTCCACCAATGCCCCGCCAGCGTGAAGCCAGCACACCCCTCCTTCACGCAACTGTGAGACACGCTCCCTTTTGTTTTTTTTTCTCTTTACTATCAGCACTCTCTCTTCGTTGCCTCTATTTTGTTGTCGTTGTCCAGCCGATGCCTGCCATTGCCTACTGCCAACCTAGCCAGAAAGTACTCCAATCGGTTTAGTTCGAGCATCATGCCGCTGTCGTTTGGTCTGGTTTTAGTCACCGATTTTGAGTTCTCTTTCATCATTTAAGTAGACATCTTTGACGTATCTATTAAATATAATTAAATTCATATGTTAAAATCTTTCATGATTTATAAAGTTCAACCTCTTAATTAAATGATAGTATGCTTTGCTTGTGAGTTAACCTAGGTTAGTTAGATAGATGTATGTATTATCATGTGGTAGTATGTGTTTATATCTTTATTTGTGTTTATGAGAGTTAACTCCAGCAGCGAAGGCGGCAACAACTGTGGGTCAACGTGCGTAGCGCGATGGGAGACCATAGCGGCCAAAGGCGCGGCAGAGGCAACGGCGACCGCTGGGCGGGGTCGGGCTGGGGAGGTCACAGCAGGCAAGGCGGACAACGCGTGGAGGTGGGGACGACCATGCGGCTGGCCAATGGGGAAGGCGGCAAGGAGTTGTGGGCAGCGGCTGATGACGGTGTTGACGGGGGCGACATGGCGCGGGGAGAGAGAGGGATGGCAAAGCGGGCAGCGAGAAGGCTATGATGACTGGCAGGTCACCACGAAGAAGCATGCGTGATCGTGCATGCAACTGTGCCTACGAGAGACTGCCAATGTGGTTGCATAGGTGAGAAGGCGCCAAGAGGGCGAGAAGACATAGAGCATGATGACGCTCACAGGGGAAGAAAGGAAAGAGATGGGCAGTAGTGAGGGGGGAAAAAGAGAAGAAGATGGTGGTGAAATTAGGGTAATAGAGAAGAGTATATATAAGGAATATAAAAAAATAAAGAGATACATATTAAACAATTAATTAACATCAAATTAAACAAAATGTAATGTTGGCATCAAATTTTTCCACTTAGCTTGCTTGATACAAATTTCAGCAATGCCGAAGCCAGTGTAGAAAATTTGACCCAGATTTGGAAAATTCATGAATAGATGATGTAAACAGGCTTTGTAAATGCCTTGGCATGTCTTTACATGCCACAAATGCCCAATATAATGTGCTCATTGCATAGCCCCGGTCGAGAGCTTCGCAACGGCGCCCAAAACATGGAAAACGGACACCGGAAGGTCGAAATGACCATTTTACCCCGGACACTTTAGGACAAATCGGGACACTAACATGGAATTCCAACTTTAACACATTGTCAAGGTTGGATAGAGCTAGGCAACACTTGAAACGGATCGAAAATCTGACCACCGGATGAAGAGATATGCAAGAAAGATCAAATCTAGACGGAAAGCCATATGTCGTCGCACTAGGGGCATAATGGTCCAATCAGCTCCCGGATCGACCCATGGGCTGAAAATTTCAATTTTCATGGCCCAAAACATTGATCTCATGAATATTTATGAATGAAAAATAAATTTGGCCAATGGGAGGAGGTAATTGCATTCAATTACACTTTCTGGCATTATCGACGACTAGGATTGCACCGATCAGAGAAATCGGTAAAATCTGAGATCCTGGGAAATTTAAGAGATCTCAACCACACATTTTGGTGGATCATAAGATCAATGGTCATCAATGATTGTTCCATATTTTATGATTTAATTTGGCTATGTTTTATCAATTTTTGGCCGAAATTAATGATAGCCATTGGATCGGGAGTCTTTTAGATGAACGGTCTAGATTGGATCACTCTCTCTCTCTTCCCTCCACTTGGCTGGACGAACTCCTCCCTATATGCCATGCGCACAATCCCCTACAAGTTAGGGAGCTGGCCGAACTCCCCATTTGATGGCATAGCTAGCAACTTTGGCTTATCTCTCTCAACCACCTCAACAAGCTCAACAACCCCCATGGTTTATCCTTATCCCTCTCAACAACCCATGGCCTTTCCCCATCTGATGGCTGGCCGAACCAAACTTCTCACTCCCTTGTGCGTTCAATCCCCTAGAATATAGGGGCTGGCCGAACCAGCCTTCTTGCCACATGTCATGTGCACACACCTCCTTGAAAGTAGGAGAAGGTGCGCACCCTTCTCTCCCTCTCTTTCTAGTTGGTGCACAACCATCAGCTCAACAACCAACTATGGATTATCCTTATCTTCCTCAACCTCCATTGAGTTATACTTATCTCTCCTCAACAACCTCTAGCCTTATCCCCTTCTGTAGACGGTGCCATCAGCCCCTATAAAAGCTCCCCTCAGCTGGCCATGTGGAAGGCAAGCTGATCACCCTGCAGAAGCCCTGCCTCTCCTCCATCTACAATGCTCCAAGACATCTTCTCCTTGCTTGGACGTCTTCATCAGCAAGTCAGCAACCTCTCCAGCCTTTTGTAGTGTGCAAAGTGAAGAAGAAGAAAGAGAAAAGACCTCCCTCCAGCAGGTGCGCCAGTAGCAGCCCAACTGGTGGTGCACTGATTCCAAAAGCGGGTGTTC
The DNA here is from genome assembly GCA_036172225.1 of Cryptocoryne crispatula var. balansae. NCBI lineage: Eukaryota > Viridiplantae > Streptophyta > Magnoliopsida > Alismatales > Araceae > Cryptocoryne > Cryptocoryne crispatula. The sequence goes on from CM069922.1 coordinate 28,856,717, forward strand.
CTTCTTGGAGCACCAATTCCAGCCCCATCTTCAACAACAAAATAAGAAGAATAAGAAGGAGATAAGGCCAGCCATCTTCTCCTTCAATCTCCAACAGAAACTGTGCCAAAAGGATGTGGAAAAATGTAATTTTAATACTCTTCATCCCCTCTTCTTTCTCTTCCTCTCGGCCTTCTCTTTGGCCATTCAAGAAGCTCCAAAAACCCAGCCTTGTTGGTACCACTTAAAGCCCATTGTTCAACCTCTCTATGTTGGTCCCACAAGCCTTCAAAAATCAGCCTCTTTGAGCCCCTCATTTTAGACCCCTTGTTGTCCTAATTCTGGCTCCTCATTGCCCACGTGCGCACAGCCCATAGGTGGCTTGTAAAAAGCCCATTTGGCATCCCCAAGCAACCCCATGCTATCACCTAACACCATGCCCCTTGTTGCCATCCCTCTAGTAGCCAATTAGGCTCCTGAACATGCTCCTAATCAGGCCATGTTTGACCATCCTTTCTGCCCAAGTGGATAGACTTTAGAACATACCCAAATCAGGCCCCACTGTTGGCCGTGAAATCAGGCCCCTTTGATGGCTTCAAAACTAACACCTATCTAACCCCTCTGATGGTCATCTAAACAGCACCATAAACAAACCAAACATCCTCTTTAATGTGTGAAAGGAGGGGTGACAGCCCGGGCCTCTTGGAATCCACCAGACAAGCCAAGAGTTAAGCCGGGTGGCCCTAATTTCTACTCATCAAATGCCTTTGCGCAGCCCCTTGACTTCCCTATTTGGCCATCAAAATAGTCCAAGTTCTGCCCACCTGAGCAGCATCCGAACATAAGCCCCCTTTCAGCCCATGTTTGGCCTATCAAAACACACCTTAATCAGGTCCTTGTGTGCCCCCTTGATGGCCCTTCAACATAGCACCTGAATGGCAAAAAAGAAGTCGGCCCATTTGTAGCTCTCAAAATAGCACCAAAACAGGCCCTTCTTCAGCTCTCTACATGGAAGCTTGCATCACCTACTGCTATTGCAAGAATAAAAAAAAATGGCAAAGGCATACAGGGTTTGAAGCTAGCCATTTTGGCCTTGAAGTGCTGCAAATAGGCCATGTTGGCTCTTGAAGAACAAATCAGGCCGTCGGGGCCCAAGATGTTCAAAATAGGCCAACTAGGTTGACATGACTTGAAGACCGGCCTTGCCAGGCTGACATGACATGTTGACCAGCCCATTGTGCTGATGAAGCTGGCCCCTTGGGCCTTGGACATTTAAAAAGCACACTTAACTAAATCTGAAGACAAAATGCCAAAATTAAATAAGAAGTTAGCACCACCACGTGGGCGCTCCCCCTTGGGCGGTGTAGGTGCGGGCCGGCTCCCGTTGCAGACGATCCTTCCCACTACTTGGAAAGTCAAAAGACTATGCCTTGTAGGAAGGGTAAAATTCCACACTGATTGGAAAATAAGGCGGCATGGGGCCAAAATTTTCCCAATCAAGTGGATTTTACACCAAGGGAAGGACATTCACACATTTGCACCATTGACAGTATTGAATATGACATATGAACTGCCACATCTGATGTACACCAGCATGAACATGAATATTTAAACATTTTAAGTGCCGAGTTGATTGCATGTGACTGGGCATCGACACTAACCCGACGGACCGTATGTGATGCAAACCGAACAAGAGTTAACCAAATATGAAGTTAACTTAATTAAATATGAAAATACATTCGAACCAACCTTAAAACATGCTTAAAACAGATCATTAAAGCTTTAACATTCAACCAAAATCAGATTTAATACAATCTGGAAGAATTGATTCAATGCATTTAATCCATTGTAGTTCAATTTCCTAAACAAGTGCAAATCAAATAATTCACCACCAATTGAAAATAATATATTAAAAACACATTAAAGCATCTGAAATTCATCTTAAAACATGTGAAATTAGATCATTAACAATCTGAAGTTCAAGTTTAATCAATTCAAACCAAACTTCAAAACATTTAAAGCATACCAAACACACCCAAATTGGTATGAAAACACCAATCATTATGAGAAAACCACATAAAAATGATCAACACATGTCAACTAAACTTAAACAAGTCAAATTGATCAACACATCTAAAATTAAAAACTCAAAACAAAAATAAAACAAATTCCAACCAATTAAAATAAAAACAACCAAAACAAACCAATTGAAAACAAATAACATTCAAATCCTAGTCAAATTGAAATATGAAATTAACATTTCAAACCACATTAAAATTCATTTATAAATCAAACATAAGTCAACTCCAAACAAAATCTAATCAAACTTGTTTGCATCTCATCGGGCCTGAAAGGTCAGGGCTCTTTATGTTCGTTATACGTTGTGGATGTGCACGCTCTCGTCAAACAAGATCGCTATGGCAGTTAATCAAGGGTGTTTGAGTGTTTGCTCGATGTAAATGAACATCGGATATTCACACCATCCGATGGAGAGAGGTCAAAAATATTTTCACAGAACCTGAACCTCGGTTCTATACTCTTCTAATATCACCCAAAGTATCTAGTATTTTTATGGTCTATCACCTATTTTGCTAGAAAATTCGGATGTCGATATTTCAAAATATACAAAAACAAAAAATATATTCTAGAATCAAAAAGATTCCCGAGATTCCCACATGTAACTATTTATTAAACTAATAAGACATAATATAATTAATTGAAGAGACCACTGTGGGAACCTCGAGAATCTTTTGTTTTTTAAAGTGTTTAAAAGATTTGTTTCTGAATGTTTGAAATATCGTACCCAAATTTTTTTAGTAAAATAGGTGATAAACCATAAAAATACTAGATAGTTCAAGTGTTATTAAAAGAGTATAGAACCAAGGTTCGATTTCTATGATAATATTTTTTGACCTCTCTCCATCGGATGGTGTGAATATCCAATGTTCATTTACATCGAGCAAACACTTGAGCACCCTTGATTAACTGCCATAGAGATCTTGTTTGACGAGAGTGTGCACATCCATAATGTGTAAAGAACACAAAGGGCCCCAGCCTTTCGGGCCCGATGAGATGCAAACAAGTTTGATTTTATTTGGTTTGGAGTTGACTTATGTTGATTTATGAATTTATTTTGATGCTTGAAATGGTAATTTCAGATTTCAATTTGACTGGGATTTGAATGTTATTTGTTTTGAGCTTGTTTGAATTGTTTGGTTTGTTTTACTTCAATTGGTTGAAATTTATTTTATTTTTGTTTGAACTTGATATTTTAGATGTGTTGATAAATTTGACTTGTTAAAGTTTAGTTGACATGTGTTGATTCATTTTCATGTGATTTTTTTATGTCGGTTGGTGTTTTAATACCAATTCGGGTGTGTTTGGTATGTTTTAAATATTTTTAAACTTGGTTCAAATTGATTAAGCTTAGGTTTCAGATTGTTAATGAATCTGATTTACACATTTTAAGATGTATTTTAGATGCTTTAATGTGTTTTTGATGTGTTCATTTCAGTTGGTTAGGAATCATTTTGTTTTCACTTGTTTAAAAAAAATGAATTCCAATGAATTAAGTGCATTAAATCATTTTTTTAGATTGTATGATATTTTTTGAATGTTAAGGTTTTAGTGACCTATTATAAGTGTATTTTAGGTTTGGTTTGAATGTGTTTTCATATATGATTAAATTATGTTCAAATTTGGTTAACTTTTGTTCGGTTCGCATCACAACTAGCCCATCAGGCTAGTGTCGATGCCCAGTCACATGCAATCAACTCGGCACTTGAAATGTTCATGTTCAAAGTATTACATGTCAATGTACATCAGATGTGACAGTTCATATGCCATGTTCAATGCTGTCAATGGTGCAAATGAGTGAATGTCCTTCCCTTGGTGTAAAATCTCACTTGATTAAGAAAATTTTGGCAGCATGCCGCCTTATTTTCCAATCGGTGTGGAATTTTACCCATCCTACAAGGCATAGTCATTTGACTTTCCAAGTAGTGGGAAGGGTCCGTCTACAATAGGAAGTGTGTCCCATGCCTACTCCTGGGTTAACGTTCCGATGCATGCCAGATGAGTCGCCCAATGGAGCATCCAATTGTGGACTAACTCCTTATTTAATTTTGGCATTTCGCCTTCAGATTTAATTAAGGTTTATTTTAAGTGTCCAAGGCCCAATGGGCAGCTTCATGTCAATGGCACAATGGGCCGGTCATCATGCTATGTCGGCCCGGTTGGCCTATCTTGAGCTTCATGGGCCCTGGCAGCCTGGTTTGAGCTTCATCAACCGATGGGCCTGATTTGCACTTCCATGGCCCGGTTGACCTGATTTTCACTCCATTTTTGCACCTTGACATCTTGCTGTAGCAGAGGGATAAGTGAGCTTCAGAGGGGCTGGAATGGATTTATGGAGGTGCTGCTTGGAAGAGTTGGAAAGGGGACTGCACAAGGGGCATGTTTAAGACAAGTTTGGAAGGGTTGATTAGGTGCTGCACAAAGAGCATGTAGATAAGGATTTCAATGCCTCAAAGGGGCTGTTTGGTATTGAAATGAAGAAGGCCACACAAAGGGGGCTGTCTTGGTTGAAGTTGAGAATCTGCCTGAGAGAGACTTGGCCCGTCGTACGGATTCCATGAATTCCCAGGACATCATCCTCTCCTCCGGTCAAAACAAGGGATCAAGAGCCCGCCTAGGGGAGACTTGGCCCATCTTGTGGATCCAAGAATGCCCAGGACATCACTCCATTCTACTAAGTGGGTAAGGGGGATGTGTATAGAATGAAATATGGCTAATTGGGTGTTGATTAGATGGCCAACAAAGAGACTGATGGCAGGCTATGCAAGGACCTGTTTGGGTGGCCAGCAAAGGGGCTGTTTAGATGACCTGATTAGGGATAGGTTCATGGGCATTCAGGGGGCCTGATTGCTAAGGGTTTTAAGGCACACAAGGGGCCTGATTGTGGATGTGTTTAGGGGCACTCAAGGGGCCTGGTTGTGGGTGAGTTTCAAGGGGGCACATAGGGGTTGATTGAAAAGACAGCAAGGCTGGTTTTTTAGAGCACATTCAGGTGGCCAGCAAGGGGCTAATTGAGGAGATGCACATGGGCTTTTAAAGCGACCAGAACAGCTGGGTTTTGAGTCATTTTGAATGGCCAAAGGAAAGGATTAAGGGTAGAGAAATAAGAGTGGAGGAAGATAAAAATGAAGTGCTACATATTTTATTTCTCTACTCACCTTGTTTCCTTTCTCTTTTTCTCATGTGCTGCAGGTGGTGCTGAAGATGGAAAAACTGTATGCCCTTATTCTCCTTCTTTGTTCTTCTCCTTGTGAATATGGTGCTGGAGGAGGAAGATGAAGGTCCTGTTGGTGTTGAAGGCCTCACCACTGAGGAAGAAGCCTGTTGTTCTTGCTGGAGTTAGCGCACCAACCAGGTGGGCTAGTTGCAGCTGCTGCTGGCGCACCTGCTGGAGGAAGCCTTTTTCTTTTTCTTCATTTTCACTTGGCACACCCAAAATGGGTAGTAGAGATTTCTGACTTGATGCTGAAGATGTACAATCAATATGAGGAAGGAATGGAGCAAGGTTGATGGCACACTAAGAAGCTAAGGAAGAGCTTGAGTAGGGCTTCCGCAGGGTCAGCTTGTGTTAGCCTCAACCAAGGCCAGATGGGGGCCTTTTATAAAGGATGAGGGGCGCCATATGTAGATGGAGATAAGGCTAGGGTTGTTGAGGTTGTTGAGTGGAGTAAGGTAATATGGTTGAGGTTGTTGAGTGGAGTAAGGTAATATGGTTGAGGTTGTTGAGTGGAGTAAGGCAAGATGGTTGAGGTTGTTGAGGTTGTGCGCCAACTAGAAAGAGAGGGAGAGAAGGGTGTTCTACCAGCCCTTATCTTCTAGGGGATTGAACGCACAAGGAAGTGGGAAGGCTGGTTTGACCAGCCATCAGATGGGGATAGGACATGGGTTGTTGAGAGTGGATAGGGATAAGCCATGGGATAGGTTGAGAAGGATAAGGATAAACCATGGGGGTTGTTGAGCTTGTTGAGGTGGTTGAGGGAGATAAGCCAAAGTTGTTAGCCATGCCATCAGATGGAGAGTTTAGCCAGCTCCCTAACTTGTAGGGGATTGTTCGCATGGAAGATGGGGAGGAGTTTGGCCAGCCAAGTGGAGGGAAGAGAGAGAAAGTGATCCAATCTTGATTGTTCATCTAAAATATTCCCGATTCGACAGCTACCATTAATTTCGGCCAAAAATTGATTAAACACAGCCAAAATTAAATCAGAGAAATATGGGACAATCATTGTTGACCATTGATCTTATGATCTATCCAAATGTGTGGCTGAGATCTCCCAAATTGCCCAGGATCTCTGATTTTACCGATTTCTCTTATCAGTGCGATCTCAGTCATCGATAATGCCAGAAACTGTAATTAAATGCAATTACCTCCTCCCATTAGCCAAATTTAATTTTCATGCATCAATATTCATGAGATAAATGTTTTGGGCCATGAAAATTAAAAATTTCAGCCCATGGGTCAATTCGGGAGCTGATTGGACCATTATGCCCCTAGTGCAACGACATACGACTTTCCGTCCAAATTTGATCTTTCTTGCATATCTCTTCATCCGGTGGTCGGATTTTCGATCCGTTTCAAGCGTTACCTAGCTCTATCCAACATTTACAATGTGTTAATGTTGAAAATCCATGTTAGAGTCCCAACTTGTCCTAAAGTGTTGGTGGTAAAATGGTCATTTCGGTCTTTCGGTGTCCGTTTTCCATGTTTTGGGCACCGTTACAAAGCTCTCGACTGGGGTTATGCAATGAGCATATTATCTTGGCAACTTGTATTATGTCAAGCCATGCCAAGGCATTTTCAGAGCCTGTTTACATCATCTATTCTTGAATTTTCAGAATCTGGGTCAAATTTTCCGCACTGGCTTCGGCATTGCTGAAATCTGTATCAAGCAAGCTAAGCGGAAAAATTTGGTGCCAACAATCACCTACTTACCTATATAGACACACTAAAATAATTTAATCACACAATGTAAATAAATAAAATAATATGATAATAGCCTAATTAATATTATAAAAACATGGAATATTACACTTTAAATCAGCACCCTATGCACCTCATTCATCATTTAGGCCATCCAAAGAGCATCTTTGATGTCCCCAATCAGGCCTTGTTCGACCCTTCCCTTGTTTGTCCCTTTAGTAGGGAAGAAATCAGTCCAATTGGACACTCTTTTGGCCATCCAATCAGGCCTTTAGACATGCCATAAACACCCTATGTTTGACGCTCTATTGTCACCTACACAAGCCTCATCAATTGTCTATGTTCAGCCTTCATTTCAGACCCTCAATCAGCCCTTTGTGGTGTCCCTTTGTTTGCCATTTCAACCATCAAAACAGGTCCCCATTGACCCCATGTCTAGGCCCTTGTCATCCCTAATCTGGCCCCTTTGAGTGCCTTTAATTCTATAATCAACCAAATCTCCATCAAACCACCTGAACAGTCCCCCTCGGCCTCCCTTGATCAGGCCCCATGAACAGCCCCTTTGGCTTGTCCTTTTGGTCATCCAATTGGCCCCAATTTTGTCCACCAATGTAACAGTCAAACAACAGCTGTATTAGCTCCTTTTTTTCCCATCAGAACAGCCCCCAAATAGGTCTTTTTGTGCCCCTTTGTTGGCTCCTTGGCACAACTCCTGATTGATCATGTTCCTACCCTTTGTGTAGTCCTTTGGTATCTCTCTCAAACAGCACCAAAATAGGTCTCATTTTAGCCCCTCCCCTCTGAGGCTCACACCACCTATTTCTGTATCAAGAAGCACAAAAAAAATAAAAATAAAGCATGTAAGTTGCAAAGCAGGACTTGTTGGCCCTTGAAGCTTAAAACAAGCTTGCTTGCCTAAGGACTTGAAGACCGGCCCATTGTGCCATTGAGACATGACATGAACTGGCCCACCACACATTTGAACACAGAAAATGACTAAGTCTAGGGAGTTAGTCTACAACTGGATGTTGCCCTAGACATTTTAAACTTCAAACTAAAATGACTATGTCTGGGACCCACAACTGGGCACTGCCTTATGGCCCGTTTGGTTAGAGTTTCAAATTTGATATTATATCAATATTAATATTGATAATTTTAGAGATTGGAATATCAATATCAAAATTGATACAACTTGACACTTGTATTACATAATGTGCTTTGTTTTTACTTCCAATTTCAAAATTGATATTACTAACCAAACACTCCTTAGTGATTATTAAGAATATCAATTTTAAAATTGATAGTGATAGAGATGTCAAATAGTGTTACCAAACAGGGCCTTAGTCTTCACACTAAAAATAACTAAGTTTGAGGAGCTAGGGCACCATTGAGTGCTGCCTTAGGCTTCATAACTAAGAAAACTAAGTCTGGGGAGTTACCCCACCACTGGGCACTGCTTAGGCTTTAAACCACAAAAAAAGTTGGGGAGTTTAGTCCACCACTAGATGCTACCTCAGACTTGAAAAAAAAAAACTAAGTTAAGGAGTTAGTCTATAACTGGACACTCCATTGGACAGCTAGTTCGAACATGTTTTCGGTACATTGACCTAGGCATATGCATGGGACACGTTTCCTATGTGGATAGACCCTTCCCATTATGTGAAAAAATCAAAAGACTTAACCATATATGATAGGTAAATTTCCACAGTGATCAAAAAACAAGGTGTCATGTTGCCAAATTCTCCTAATCCCATGGAAGTTAATACCATGGGAAGGAAATCTCACATTGACAGGTCAAAAGTATGCTTGTACTCTTGAACAATATTTATGACATGGCATATTAACTATCAACAACTTTGTGCTTTGAATGGACATACAAATGCAATGAACTTCAAGTGCTGACTTAACTACATATGACCGGGCATTGATGCTAACCCAACAGAATGGATGGAATGTAGACTAAACATAAATCTAAGTCTAAAAACACTCTAACAAATCAGAAAACACTTAACCAAATAGGAAAATACACTAAATCAAATTTGAACATGCAACACAAATCATAACTTAACATAATCTAAAAGTTCTAATTGAAACTCACTCAATCTAATGAAAGTTAACTTCTTAAAGAAGACAAGTAAAACACATTGAACATACTTCAAAACACTTAAAATTTATCTCAAAACATGGAATAATAGTTATTATAACAATCTTAAACTTAATTGAGTTGAATTGAAGGCCAAAAACACTTATAACATACTGAACATACTTAAATTGATAACAAAACACATCAACCAACATGAACAAAACAACAAAAAGGATAAACACATGTCAACCATACTTAAACAAATTAGATTTTTAACACATCTAAAGTTCATCAGCACTCAAACAAAACAACTTCAATCAACCAAAACTAAATTCAAACTAAGTCAAAACCAACATTTAACATTCAAGCTTAAAATCAACACTTCAAATTGAAACTTAAACCAACACCAAAAAAAAAATCGAACTTCCAACAAATTTAAACTTAAATAAACTTGTTTGTGTCCCATTGAGCCTGAAGGGTCGGAGCCCTTTGTGTTCTTTACATGACATGGATGTTGCACACTCTTGACAAACAAGGTCGCTATCAGAATTAATCAAGGGTAATCGAGCAATTTCTTGTTGTAAATGAATGTCAGATATTCGTATCATCCAACGGAGAGGGGTCAAAAACAAATTTTCATAAAACTTTAATCTTAGTTCTATACTTTTATAATATCACTCTATTATCTAGCATCTTTATAGGCTATCACATGTTTTGCTAGAAAACTCGGATGTTGATATTTCCAAAAATAATCTCTTTTTAAACAACTTTAAAAATGAAAGAAATATTGGGGTCCCCACAGTCTAACTACTCATATTGAAAGAAAAAGATGAATATATATTTTTAGATCTTAAGAACATGATGTTTGGAGAGTCATAGTGTAAGGATCATTCATGTTTCATGAGGATGAACATAATTGTGATCATGAAAAACTTTGGTAAATCTACGATAAACTTTCAAGTAATGAACTACAAGTAGGAAAGAAATGTATATTGCTTGAAAGAAATACTCATTTGGGTGTAGTGTATATTGCATAAATGAGTGTTTCATACAAGCAATATGCATTGCACCCAAATGAGTATTCTAAAATATCTTTGTATGGGAATGAAATGTAGGATAATTTGAAGTTGATCTACCCGGGCTCCCACTATGTGAAAGAAATAAAGGCAAACCACATAGCTCAAGAGTATGAGCTATTCAAGATGAGGCCAGAGGAATAATCACTAAGGTTATGCTTGGTATAGGAATAATCATAGAGAAATATGGTTCATCCTCAATCCCCCATTTGTTTTGCAAATGAAATGGGACTCAACCCAGATTAACTCAATCCACTTTATTCCAAAAAATGAGGATAAAATAAAGAATAAGTCATCCCATCTAGTACATGTGATATTTTATCTCTATTTTTTTTCGGATAGTCATCCCATCTAGTACATAGAATGTTTTGCATTACTATTTATGTATTATTTATGATATAAATTTCAAATTTTATATTAACATTCAAATAATTTATATATATATTTATCAATATTATTTTTAAAATTAATAATCATATATTATACCAAACATAGGACTAGGTTATCCTCTAAGTATATTGTCACTTAAACCAAACACAATGGAGACAAAGATAGTCACAAGGAGTGACTTATCCCTATCCCCATCAATTTTATCCTCATACCAAATGGGCTTAAAATGTTTGTTAGGTACACTAAAATTATGAATGGATTACAAGGATTGGGAAACAAAACTACTCCAACTTAGAGTTGATAAGATAGGTGTCAAGATTATAACCATAGAGAGTGGCACTCCAAGGCCACAGTAATTGAAGAGTCAAGATATTATCATACTCACCATGGAAGAGTTTATAAGATCACTTATGGTATATTAGCTAACATTAAGAAGGGTGAAGAAGAAGGAAAGAAGAACATGACTACATTAAAAGCTTCTTCAAGTCAAAGATCTAAGAACTTATCGGAGGAGAAAGAATCCGATGAAGAAGATGAAGATGAACTTGCAAGTATCACAAGACAAATGAGGATGTTCATAAGAAAATAGAAGACAAGCTCAAGGTTCTTGAGGAGAGTGACAAAGAAGGTGGCTCTAACTAAGGAGAGCAAAACGTAGAATGAAGAGATCATTTGCAATGAGTGCAAGAAGCCATGGTACATGAGATAAATATGTCATGTCATATCATAAACTAGACCATGAAAAGACCAATATTGAAAAAGACATCCCATATGAGTTGTTTAATGGATAGAAGCCCCCAATTCGATACTTGATGTAGTGTAGATTAAACTACTATATTATTATAATGAGAAAGAGAAGCTTAGAAAGTTTGATTAAAAAATTGATGAAGATTTTTTTTCCTTAAACATACAATTTCAGCAAGAGTTTATAAAGATTTTAGCAAGCACATGCTAATGGTTGAAGAAACTCAACATGTTATTATGAATGAATTCTCCACTATTGGATCTAAAAATAAGAGTAATGATAGAAAAAATAAATTGGAAACCACGAGAAACAAAAATTCTAAAGAGAAACAAGAATAAAGTCCACAATAAGGTCATTTTATCATAAGTGAAGAAAAGAAAGAGAAAGAGGAGAAAAGAAAAGTTGTGGAATACATCATGTAAAGTCATCCCACAAACAACATTTTGAGAGATCAATTAGATAGGATGAGAATACAAAGGTCATTGTGTAAAGCAATAGAAACCAACTATTGTACTTGTATCCCAAATAGAATCCAAAATTATAGAATGAGGCATCAAAGAATGAAAATCTTTACTCAACCAACTCCAAAGAAGTGATGTATGGTACTTGATTAGCTATCCCAAGGATCAACTAATTATCAAAACTAAATGGGTATTCAAGAACAAGTTAAATGAAACTGGGATGATGGTAAGAAACAAGAGTAGATTAGTGACAAAAGAATATAATCAAAAGTTTGGAATTTTAAAGTATCATTTTCTTGTGTGGAAAGAATTGAATCAATTAGAATACTTCTGCCTATAGCATGCTCTTTGAACTTCAAACTTTTTCAAATGGATGTGTAGAATGAAAACATCGAGGAGGATCAATAGGCTAAGCAACCCTCTAATTTTGAATATATGGACAATCTTGATAATGTGTATAAATTAAAGAATGCCTTATGTGTATTAAAGCAAGTGTCCCGTACTTGATATCAAAGATTAAGTGAATTTCTATGTTGAAAGATTCCTCAAAAGAAAAGGTTGATAACAAGTTATTTATAAAGGGAAAGGAATGAGAAATGCTTATTACTTAAAGATGTGGATGATATAGTGTCTGAAGCTACAAGTGAAGAAATACAACATGAGTTCTAATAAAACAAATGCAATGAGAATTTGAAATGAACATGATGAAAGAAATGACATTCTTCTTGAGAATGCAAGATCAATAACTCAAAAATGAGATATTTACTCTACAATCAAAATACATTCAAGATCTATTGAATTTTTCTTGAGATTGCAAGACCAATAACTCAAACATGAGGTATTTATTCTAAAATCAAAATACATTTAAAAACTATTGAAGTATAGATTTCACAAGATATAGCCATTAGAAACACCTTTGTTCCTATAAACACAAGTTAGATTTGAATAAAAAAATCATAGATCCAAAGAAAAACAATAGAATTAATACATCATCATTATATCTCATAAGCAGGCCAAATAATTTAGTCTATATATTTTGAAATTCCAAAGAATTTCATCTCATGGTCATTAAAAAGATAATCAGATATCTTATAAACATAGTTGTCAAGGCGTACACCTAGGCTGCCTAGGCATGAAGGCACTAGAAGGAGTGCACCTAGCCCCTTCGCCTTGCCATAAGGTGGAAAGGTGCCCACCTTGTGTGACTAGGCACACAAGGAGAATGTTATGTGCCTTGGCATTCGCCCGGGCATGCGGCCGCTACAAACCACCGGCCCCTTTCACCAGTTTGTGGCCACCGGTTCACCTCCACCGGTTCACCCCCACAGGTTTGACATTAAAAAATCCTCTCTGATTTTGTGAAGTCGTGGCCCAGCTACCCCTCAACCTGGTAGAAGCCACGACAACACGACTCGATAGAACTTCCAACGCCGATGCCAACATCGCAGTTGCCCGCCACCGTAGTCGCTCGATTCAGTGGCTTTTGGGGGAAGCTTCGATGCCTCTCCATTGTTCTTCTCCTCCTCCTCCACCAGTCTTTCTATTTCAAAGAAGGTATTATCCTCTTCTTTCACCTCGGCGACCGGTAAACCTAGGTTGTAGAGTTCGATTTTTTTAATCTTCCATTCATATGTCCTCCTTGTTTCCTTCAAGTTTAATCCTCCAACGTGTATTAGGCACACTTTAATCATGTTATACACTTCCTAAACTTCAATATGAAAACAATTTCAAATTTGAACATCTCTGTGCTGACGTTTTAAACATTTTGATCACTTTTATTTTATTGTTTATGTCTGGGTGGTGCAATTTATTTAATATTACTTTACTTCATGGTGCAATTTATTGAATTTGTTCATTACATTATTTGGCTGTGCATATTTTTATTATATTCATGGAAGGGCTATCCAGTGCTGGTAGTAACAATAGAATGGAATCATCTAGGATAGAAGAAAAGAAAAAAGGAAAGTCCAATGATCCCAGATAAAAAAATATGCACATTGGCCATCAGAAAATGATAAAAACTATGTCAAATGTGATCTATACAGATTGGTGACAAATGGCGAGATAAAAGGACAAAAGGAACACCTGATATGAGGATATAGTGATGTTAAGAAATGTTTGAAAATCACAAAGGACATTGTTGAAGAAATGTTAGCATGGATGAGTAAAAATAGGAAGAGAAAGATGACTAATTCCATAACTGATGTTGATGACGCCGAGGAAGAAGAAGGTGAAGGCGTAGATGATGAGGAAACAGAAGCAATTTTCAAACTGAGGGCTATTTCTAAAACAAAGAAAAATATTTTAGACACTTCAAAACATGTTGAAGCCGAAGGTAATGGTCCAATGGATATGTTTGCAAAGATGTCTACAGAACAATTATTGATGCTAGACAAAGTGGCCAAAGTAAACAAGGTACTTTGGGAAGTAAATTCAAGAAAGAGGAGAAGGAGAACTTTGAGGAATCTATGGCAACATGGTTCTATGAAGCCGGAATTCCTTTTAATATTGCTAAATTAAATAGCTTTGAAATTATGTTTGAGAATGCTGGGTGTCTAGTACCTAGTTACAAGCCTCCTAGCTATCATCAACTACGAGTCCCCCTCAAAAGAATGGTGGAACGCATAGGTCAAATGCTTGAAGAATACAAAAGGCATTGGAAAATATATGGTTGCACTATTATGTGTGATGAATGGACTGACAAAAGATAAATAAAATTGATCAATTTTTTAATAAATTGTTTAAAGGAGATTTATTTTATGGAGCCAGTTGATGTTTCAGATAAGAACGAGGATGCTATCCTTTTTTTAGATAGCATGATTGAGAAAGTTGGCGAGAATAATGTTGTTCAAATAGTTACAGATAATACATCATATAATATTGTTGCTGGGAGGTTGTTGATGGACAAAAAAAACTTATTTTGGATACCTTGTGCAGCTCATTGTGTTGATCTTATGTTAGAGGACATCATAAAGTTGAAAGCCTATGCACCAATCATTTCAAAAGCTAAAAAGTTGACCACTTATATTCATAATCATACTCAATTGCTAGACTTTATGAGAAAAGAGACAAAAGGCAAGGAGCTTGTTAGATGTGGAGTCACATGATTTGCCACTACCTTTCTTATGTTAGAGAGATTGTCTAATGATGTTGTCAAAAGAGGTTTGCAAAAGTTATTCTCATCCGATGCTTGGCACAAAAGTGTATGGGGAAAGACAAATGCAGGGAAGAATATATCTTCAATTATTTTCTAAGTTAAATTTTGGCACGAGGTTGAGAAAATACTCAGAGAATGTCATTCACCTTTACAAGTCTTGAGGTTGGTTGATGGAGATGAAAAACTAGCTATGGGATATATCTATGCTGCCATGGAGTGTGCAAGAAAAAAGATCATTGGAAATTTTAGTTCAAAAATAGTTAAGTACGGTCCTGTGGGAACCTCGGGAATCGTTTTGATTCTTGAAATGTGTTTAAAAGATTTGTTTTTGAATGTTGAAAATATCGTACCTGAATTTTCTTGTAAAATAGGTAATAGACCATAAAAACTACTAGATAGTCCAGGTGATATTAGGAGAGTATAGAACCGAGGTTCGGGTTCTGTGAAAATATTTTTTGACCTCTCTCCACCGGATGGTGCGAATATCCGGTGTTCATTTACATCAAGCAAACACTCGAACACCCTTGATTAACTGCCATAGCGATCTTGTTTGATGAGAGCATGCACATCCACAACACATAAAGAACACAAAGGGCCCCGGCCTTTCAGGCCCGTTGAGATGCAAACAAGTTTGATTAGATTTTGTTTAAAGTTGTTTTATGTTTGATTTATGAATTGATTTGGATGTGGTTTGAAATGTTGATTTCATATTTCCATTTAACTTGGATTTGAATGTTAAGTGTTTTGAGCTTGTTTGATTTGTTTAGTTTGTTTTACTTTAATTGGTTGAAGTTTATTTTATTTTTTTGTTTAAACTTGATATTTTAGATGTGTTGATCAATTTGACTTTCCTAAGTTTCAATGACATGTGTTGAGTCATTTTTATGTGATTTTCTTATGTTGGTTGGTGTTTTAATACCGATTCGGGTGTGTTCGGTATGTTTTAGATGTTTTAAAGTTTGGTTTAAATTGATTAAACTTAAACTTCAAATTTTTAATGATCTAAATTTGACATGTTTTAAGATGAATTTCATATGCATTAATGTTTTCTTCATATGTTCTTTTCAATTGATTGTGAATTATTTGATTTGCACTTATTGAGGAAATTGAATTCCAATGGATTAAGTGTATTGAATCAATTCTTCCAGATTGTATTAAATCTGATTTTTGTTCAATGTTAAAACTTTAATGATCTGTTTTAAACATGTTTTAAGATTAATTTGAATGTATTTTCATATTTAATTAAATTAACTTCAGATTTGGTTAACTCTTGTTCGGTTTACATCACATCCGGTCTGTCGGGCTAGTGTCGATACCCAGTCACATGTAATCAACTCGGCACTTGAAATGTTCATGGAATATTCATATTCATGCTGGTGTACATCAGATGTGGCAGTTCATATGCCATGAATAATGCTCGTCGAAGTGCAAATGTGTGAATGTCCTTCCCTGGTTGTAAAATCACACTTGACCAGGAAAAATTTTGGCAGCATGCCGCCTTATTTTCCGATCGGTGTGGAATTTTTACCCGTCCTACATGGCATAGTCTTTTGACTTTTCAAGTAGTGGGGAGGATCGCCTGCAATGGGAGCCGGCCCGCGCCTACGTCCGGGTCAACATACCGGATATGTGTCCGGGCTAGCTGCCCAAGGTGGAACGCCCACGTGGTGGTGCTAACTCCTTATTTAATTTTGGCATTTCGCCTTCAGATTTAATTAATATTTATTTTAGGTATCCAAGGCCCAATGGGCTAGCTTCATCAGCACAATGGGCTGGTCTTCATGCTATGTCGGCCCGGTTGGCCCAATCTTGTGCTTCATGGGTCCTAGCGGCCTGCTTTGAACTTCATGACCCAATGGGCCTGCTTTGCACCTCCAGGGCCCGGTTGGCCTGATTTTCCCTCCATTTATTGCACCATGACATCTTGCTGTGGCAGCGGGCTAGGTGAGCCTCAGAGGGGCTGGAATGGGTTGGCTAAGGTGCTGTTTAGGGGAGCTTTGGAAGCACTGCACAAGGGGTAGGTTTAGGTATGAACTAGGACTGGGTTTAGGAATGCACAAAGGGCATGAGAATTGAAGGCCCGCCCGAGTAGTCTCGGTCCGTCCGGAGGATTCCGAGAGTCTCAAAGCGTCGACCCTCAACCTATACTCAAAGGGGAAGGAAAAAAAAAGAAAGCATGGGGTATGGTTTCATGGCCAGCAGAGGGGCCTAATTTCAAGGCCAGTAGAGAGGCCTGATTTGGGTATGTTCTGAAGTATGTCCACTTGGACAGCAAGGATGGTCAAACATGGCCTGATTAGAAGCATGTTCAGGAGCCTAATTGGCTGCTAGAGGGATGGCAACAAGGGGCATGGTGTTAGGTGACAGCATGGGGCTTCTTGGGGATGGTAAATGGGCTGTTTACAGGCCACCTATGGGCTGTGCGCACATGGGCAATGAGGAGCTAGAATTAGGACAGCAAGGGGTCTGAAATGAAGGGCTCAAAGAGGCTGATTTTTGATGGCTTGTCGGACCAGCATAGGGAGGTTGAACATGGGCTCTAGGTGGTACCAACAAGTCTGGGTTTTTGGAGCTTCTTGAATGGCCATAGAGAAGGCCGAGGGGAAGACAAAGAAGAGGGGAGGGAAAGAACTAGAAAGTACTACATCTTCCCTCACCTTTTTTGCACAATCCTTGTTGGAGATTGAAGGAGAAGATGGCTGGCTTTATACCCTTCTTCTTCTTCTTATTTTGTTGCTGAAAATGGGGCTGGAATCAGTGCTCCAAGAAGGAACACCTGCTGTTGGAATCGGTGCACCACCGATTGAGCTGCTGCTGGCGCACCTGCTGGAGGGAGGCCTTTTCTCCTTCTTCTTCTTCACTTGGAACACCACAAGGGGGCTGGAGAGGTTGCTGACTTGCTTATGAAGACATCCAAGCAAGGAGAAGCTCTCTGTAAGCATCCGAAATGGGATATCCGTAGATCTCCCCCTTCTGGCCCCTACGCTTGCTTTGGGGACTTGGTGGATGAGATGTTAGTGGTTGTGGTTGCCAGGAGCCAAAGGCTCCAAAATATGATAGAATGAAATGAAATGAAATAGAGAAATGACCGTCGTACCTTTGGAAGTGGGGAGATTGTTGGGTTCCGACTTCTCCTCTCTCGGCCGGCCGAAAGAAAAGAGCTTAGTGAGTCCTTCGTCTTTGATCCAGTTGAAACTCCGCCTCGGCCGTATTTACCTACAAATGTCCATATGAAAACATAGAAACAAGTGAGAAGATCATTAGTTCTAGTGAAAGTGTAGTATCATGCTCAAATTCGAATGTAAACGTGCAAGAGGGAAGGAACTGACCGGATTGGGACTAAATCCCAACCCCCATTTAGAAGGTTTAAATATGCATGAAAATGCAAATGAGTGGCTCAATATATGCTAAATGACATGTTAATGAGGGTTAAAATGAAAGGGGGGAGTAAAAGATCGACCGGAAAGGTAAATAAACTCAAAAAAATGCAAAACGGGGTCTGCCCCTGCTAGTGCCCCGTAAGCTAATGGAAGAGTGTTTTGGCACTAGATGTAAGAGAAATAGAGTGTAGAGGCCCTCAAAGTTGGAGAAAAATCATATTTCTGAAGAACACTGCAGGTTTTTGGGTTTTTGGGGAAGGATTTTGGGATAATCTAAGGGCTTGAGAGGGTGATATGAAGGCTTAGCTTCGTAGTGGTGGATGAGATGAGGTGGGAGACAGACTTGGGGTGTCCAAAAACCCCCATATGGGGGTCTTTCTACAGCACAAAAGAGGGTAACTTCATTCTGTTGGAATATCCCTTCAAGAAGCAAGTATGATTTTTTTTGGTTTTGGGAGAAGGTTTTGGGATGGTTTAAGAGCTTGGAGGGGGGTTGCAAGGCTTGGGATGTGTAGTGGTGGTTGAGAGGAGGTGAGGGACGCCCTTGGTGTCTCCTAAACTTTCCAAATGGGGGTCCTTTTATAGGCAAGAAGAGGGCAACTTTATCTGCAGAACTGTCCCATCAATCTGTCCAATCAGTCAGATCAGGTGCAGGTGCCCTATAAGTAGGGGGCCTGGTGCCTTGTATATAGGGCATCTGGTGCCCTGTATATAGGGTGCCAGGGCCTGGTGCCCTGTATATAGGGCGCCAGCGCCTGGTGCCCTGTATATAGGGCGCCTGGGGCCCTGTATATAGGGCGTCTGGTGCCCTGTATATAGGGCGCCAGGGCCTGGTGCCCTGTATATAAGGCGCTTTGACCCTGGTCAACGCATATTAATCTTCTTCGAAATGCGCCGAAAAACTTGAATTTTCCATAAAACTCGGTTCCCTTGAAAGGTAACTCAAATATTACTCATGAAAATAAGAATTTAAGCTCTTCAACTAGGCCAAAATTGCGTGTCTACAGCTTGCCTCGCCTTGGCATCAGCTTTGTAGGGGAATGACACGAATGAAATGTAGGCGAATGTAGCGAAGCATAATGAGGCGTAGCGGAATGAAGTGATAATGGACTGAAAAGGTGACGCCAAGGTGTAGATTTAGACACGCCCTCATTGGCCTAGTAGAGTGGAATAAAACTTTACCAGACTCTGAGATTACCCTTTGTCTTATCGAAACCTTCCCTCTGGTTGATTGGTTAAAGAGAAGAACAGTACTGAAAGTAAATAACTAAAATTCCACTGTAGACACGCAATTTTGGCCCAGTTGGAGAGTTCAAATTCTTGTTTTCATGAAGAATATTTAAAGCACATCATGTTTTCCGGACAGATCAAGTTTCTGGCACATTCCGAATGGTGGGTCTATAGAGCAATCGAACAAGCCAACTGCCCCAAGAATAGGGCACCTGGCGCCCTGTTTATAGGGCACCAGGCGCCCTATAAATAGGGCACCTGGCGCCCTGTATACAGGGCACCAGGCGCCCTATAAACAGGGCGCCTGGAACCAAATCCGATCGATTTGACAGGCTGATTTGACCCCCGCAGTGACTTGTCTTGTCGACCTGACAGACCTCATGATGCTAGCGCCCCATATACAGGACGCTATGCCACATGGCACTGTTTTTCGAAAATGGCCACAGTGCCCTCTTTTGGGCTATAAATAGACCCTCATTTGGAGCTTGGAGGAGGTTCCAACTTTATGCCACCCTAGAGCTCATCCAACACTACGATTCTAAGCCATCTACACCCTCCAAAAGCCTCCAAATCGATCCAAATTCGTTCACCAAAAACCCAAAAAACCCTTCTGTTTCTGTCACCCAGAAAAATGATTTTCCTCCAACTTTGAGAGCTTCTACCCATCTCTCCTCTTATATCCAGCACCCAAACCCTCTTCCATTGGCTTCATTTGAGTATTGTCTACAAGGAGGAGCCCCTACCTCGTCCCGGAAGCCACCCAGCACTCCGGAGAGGCATTGCAAAGAGGAGAAGAAAATCTGTTCGGGCCAGACTTAGTGCCCCGTATACAGGGCGCTTTGACTTGGTCAACGTGCCCCATAAAGGGGGCACCTGCTCCTGGCTCCCTATATACAAGGCACCAGGAAGGACAGAAGCTTGTTTTGTTATTTTTGAATTCCGATCGCCCGTTTAATTGAGTTTTTCTTCTTCCTCTTTCATCCTAGCATTAATCATCATGTTATTTGGCATGTCTTAGAACGTTTTGCATCTTATATATGTTTAAAAACCTACCAAAATAGGGGTTGGGATTTCGTCCCAATCCGGTTAGTCCCCTTCCATTTGCATGTTTGAATTCAAATTTGAGCACGATACTATGCTTTCATTAGAACTAATGAACCTTTCACTTGTTTTTATGTTTTCTTATGGACATTCTTACGTAAATCCGATTGAGGCGGAGCTTCAACCGGATTGAAGGCAAAGGATTCACTAAGCTCTCTTCTTTCGGCCGGCCGAGAGAGGAGAAGTCGGAACTCAACAATCTCCCCGCTTCCGAAGGTACGACGGTCATCTTTCTATTTCATTTTCTTTCATTCCACCATATTTTGGAGCCTTTGGTTCCTGGCGACCACACCTACATAACACACCACCCACCAACACACACCAAGGCGGGCGTAAGGGTTCCGGGAGGGGGAGATCCGCGGATGTCCCGTTCCGGGTGCTTACACCTTTTGGCGACCACGGTGGGACCGACTCTGCTTTAGTGAAATCCCACTTTATTTCTTAAGAATGTCCATCTGAAAAGCATGTTTACTTTCATTTCCATGTGAGTCATTTCCATTTCCTTACATTGTTGCTTGTTTACGTTGCTTACTACTTTCTTTGAAGTATCATCTACTTTTCTTCAAATTTACTTGCCCTCCCTTTATCTTTTTAAAAGCATGGCAATCTGATTTTTAGCTTTGTTTATCATCTTATTTCAATTTAGTATCTTGAAGATCATCCTATTTCTTGCCTTGACAAATATGCTTGCCTATTTCCTTCCATGTCTAATTCCGTTCTAGTAAATTTGCTAAGCATTTCTAGTCAAGGTTAAGTGCTCCTTTCCATTTTAGTTTTTATTTTATATTATCGCATTGTCTTGTTTACTTGCTTCCTACGACATCTCATTAATCATTGTGTGCTTTTATTTTCTTCTTGCTTGCTCTTTATTCCTTGACATTTCACTCGCATTTAGTTTGCATTGGAGTTTCGGGTTCTCCCATCTCCTTAGGACATCCGAGAAGGGAGGCTCTCTCCTCCCAAAGCCCCATACATCCAAACACCCCTCTTGGTGGTTGCCAACTCCTCCTCCGGGGATTCCCTCTCGGAAGGACCGGGTAGCTTCCATCAAGACCTCCGTAAGTCCCCAGACGTGAAGGACTCCCTCTTCACTGATCGGGCTGGTTGTACCATTTTATCCCAAAACCCGGAGTACCTATTACCTATCGTTGTGAAAAGAGTGACATCCTTAGATTGCTCGGCGTTGTGAAAGCATAGGGTCCTACCCATTTATTTGAGTGGACAATATTTCTCTTAACAAGCCATTAATTTGAGGTTGAAAAAAAATTGTGTTAATCATTCCAAAGTCTTTGTTATTACTTGTTTACAAACAAAAACTGAAAATTAAACAAAAATACCAAAATCACCTAAAAGGAACCAAAACAAAAAATTTGCTTGAGGTTAAATTGCTTGACAACTTGCTTGTCCGACAAAAGAAAATCAAAACAAAAAAGGGGGTCCAAAAATTAAAAATAAAAAAATCCTTAAGCTTTTATTTGTCAACCTTATTTTTCTATTGTGTTTATGAATTGAAGGTCAGGTCGAGTTATCGGAATGGCAGATCAAGGATACGAGCAACTACAGTTGGAGTATGACCAATCTTATTTCTATCCTAATGCCGTATGTACCATCATTGAACCCGAAGTTCTCCCCGAACCTAGTCAAACTTCTCCTCGACCCAATCCAAATTCACTTTGGGAGGCATTTTCTCATGCTGACCCTACCCAAATTCAGGCTATCAAAGCCATCCTCAAGGGCAAGTCGCCCGCCGACCACATTCCTCCCGAAGGTGGTCTTCACATCTCTACCCCTCGGTCGGTAGCACATCAACCCAATGTGCCCACTCATGTCCATTCTTATACCAGGCTCGTAGCCCCAATCTCTCCTCATCCGGTAGCTAATCTAGATCACCCTGATCTGAATGCCGTTGCTCCTTCTAGGCCACTAGTTCATTCCTCTAATCATCTCAACCCTACTCACCCTTTGGTGCATCCCCCAATGTACCCTTCTTATCCGGCCACTTCGGCCCATCAAATCCCAATTCCGGTGCACCAAGCACCCACTTCTCCTCCTCCTGTTAAGGAACCTTCTGTCGATCAGGCCATGATTAACAAGATCAATCGCATGGATGAGCAGTATTGAGAGCTTAGACGTTTAATCGACACCAAGGAAGTCCCCGAAATTTCTCTTCCTTCTCTCCCCACTTTTCATCTACCTCACTCTGAGATGCCGGTATACCGTCGCTACAACGGAACCGGTAATCCCTTCATTCACATCAAGGACTTTCTTTATGAGTCGGTAATGTGGCAAAATGATCCAAGGGCCCTTGCTTTTCTTTTTAGAAGATCATTAGAGGGATCAACTTTAGAGTGGTTCTACTCGCTTGACTCTTTGGAGGCAAGTAACTTTGAAATTGTCAAAGCTAAATTTTTGCAGAGATATCAAGACAGGGTCGGACCAACATATTCCATCACTGACCTCATGGCCGAAAGAATGAGAAATGATGAAGATTTTACCAGATATGCTGATAGGTGGAGGTCAATGGCAGAAAAGCTTACTGATTCCATTTCAGAGCCGGAGCAAGTGAAGATGATCATCACTAATGCCACTCCGGCCTTAAAGAATATGCTGGCTTTGCATCACCCCACCTCCATGAGTGAACTCTATGAGAGGGCACGGTACATTCAGACACAGCTTAGGGACTCACCTATCATGAACTTGTTTGATCCTAGACCCCGAGCTGTCAAGAAAACCACTTTTACCACAACCGGCCCAGTGACTGAGGGCGTAGTGACAAACAAAAACCTTAACGTTGTAGGGAACCCACCTATAAATTATCAACACCAGTTCAGGAACCCTCAACAAAATCAACTATTTAGAAACCCTCGTCAACCTCAACATCAACCTCAGTTCCAGCCCCGTCAGCAACAAGCCCCGATCCCTCAGCGACCGCAAGCCCCAGTTCCCCAACCAGCGCGACAACAACTGGCCAACTACAACCAGGCACCCCCTCCCATGGCCTATGAACCCCGAAAGGTTGGACCCAAGAGGAACGATTACCCGCCTTTGCCGTACTCTCTCGTGGACATCTTTAATGCACTCATGGCGGCAGGGCAAATTGCATTGCCAGGGGAGAAGTCGGAGTGGCCTCAAAATGCCAACACAGAGCGATACTGCTTGTTTCATAGATATCCTGGGCACACTGTGGAAAATTGTTTTCAGTTCAAAGACTATATCCACGATCTTAATGAGCAAGGAAGTATTGACTGGGACCAGATGGGGGAATACATCAGAACAGTGAAAAATCAACCTCAACGGCAGCACGTACCAGCTCAGCAGCAACAACAACAGAATCCTAGCCTAGGAATTATCCAAAACCCTTTACCTCCACATGCACCCGCACCTGGGAATCAACATGTTAATCCCATCTTGGTCTCTTCCGAGGAGTATCATGATCGGGACCAGAATTGGCAAGTCGAGGGAGCCACCTCCTCCATGCATGTCAACCGAACCGTCCATTCTATACCCCAAGCTACATCAGCCAACCCCATTACTCCCAACCGGCCACCCATCATCCGAGCACCATCACGACCCATCATAACACCACCAAACACACAACTCCAATCGGGACGGACCCTAATCCGCCCGATTAATCCACTACAAGTATCACCACCACTGGGACCCATCATCATCCCGCCCCGAGCAACTGTACCTTCACAACCTACCTACCCTACTATGCCTCAAACCACCATCATTACACCCATCGCAAGAGCTCCCATCATTCGACCTAACCCACCACCCACCACTACCACCCCAGCTATAGCTCCTCAACTTGCCACAGTACTTAGGAGTGGGCGCATGTTCCAAAGGGTCTTTCCCCAGGCCGGTCAATCAGGGTTGGCACCAGAAGCAGAAGAAGAACACATTGAAGAGCCGTTGCCTGGGACATCCTATGACTTATTGAAGCATCTTGATAAAACCCCGGCACGAATCTCTATCTTGGAGTTGATCAAAATATCCAAAGTCCATCAAGAGGTTCTCCAACAATACTTACAGCGTGTGATGGTGAGTGAGAGCCTCCCCCCAGAAAAAATCTCATCAGTTCTGGTCCCGAGAAGTGAGTATCCGGCCCTTATATTCACAAAGGAAGAGTTGGCCGACCCAGAAATAAGGAAATGTGCCTTGTGCATCACAGTCCACATCAATGGTGTAGGCATTAAGTCATGTTTGGTCGATACCGGAGCATCCATTAATGTTCTGCCACCAGAAACATTACATCTTTGTGGAATCTCCGAGGAGGACATCCGGCCATCTCAAATAACAGTGACCGCATATGATAATTCAAAGAAGCCCGCTTACGGCATGATTACATTGGGTGTCAAACTCGGACCTCAGACAGTCACTGTCAACTTTCACATACTAGAGATGGATCCGACATACAAAGCTATTTTGGGACGACCCTACTTGGAAGCACTAGAGGCAGTCGCCTCCACTAATCACCAGTGTCTTAAATTCCCTTACAAGGGACAAGTGATTAAGGTGACTAGCATGCCCCTAGATCATCCATCTTCTCCACCACCACCCCTTGGGTTGCCAAACAAGCCGATTTTGACAATCTTGGATCTTCCGTAAATGAGTAGGCAACCCAAGCAAGCGTGGAGAGGGAAAAGAGAGGAAAATGAAACCATTGGGTGGCATATAATGAAGATTTTGGGATACCAGGAGGGCCGAGGACTAGGGAAAGAACTGCAAGGCATAGCTGAGCCAATCAATCCAGTGAGGTTACAACCAAAGAGCGGGGTTGGATATGATGGAACGACAGCCAATGGTCAAAATCTCAAAAGCAAATACTTTTCAGGATGCTTACAAAAGTTTTTCATCAAGAAAGAAACAATTCAACTGGCTGAGAACAAGGAAGAACAAGAGATTGAGCAAGACAAGAGAAGAAGAATTGACGACCCTGAAGATAACTTGTATCCTGAAATATCTCTTTTGTTTTCCACTGATGAAGAAGGGTCAAGCAATGAACCACTCCAGGCTGAACCACCTGTTGACCCACCTGAGGCTCATATTGCCAAACCGACTCGAGAAAAAGTCCAACCAACTCCACGAGTGCCTTCCCTCATTATGTCATCTTTTGGGGCCGACGCCCCAACACACTGTGATGCTCTCCCCGGGATTCTTGGCCTGATCCCTATTTCTAGGCCCTCAGGCCCAACTTATGGGTCCACGAACCCACTTGTTGCTTTTGAGCCACCGAGCACCTCTACTAAATCTGGGCCTTTGTGCCCATTTTCTCCAACTCTTGGGCCATCGAGCCCCTTTATTGAATCTGGGCCTTTGTGCCCATTTTCTCCAACTCTTGGGCCATCGAGCCCCTTTATTGAATCTGGGCCTTTGTGCCCATTTCCTCCAACTCTTGGGCCATCGAGCCCCTCTACTAAATCCGGGCCTTTGTGCCCATTTTCTCCAATTCTCGGGCCCTCGAGCCCATCTCCTAAACCTAGGCCTTTGAGCCCACATCCTCCTCTTATTGGGTCCATGAACCCACCTTCTTCCATGATCATCCGGCCTACTAGCCCATCACCTCTTTTTGTCAACATTGGGCCCGAAAGCCCCCTTTATCAAACATTACTCGAAGTCTTCCCCTCTTTATCAATATCTTCGCCTACTCTAACTCCCGTAGTTGATCTCAACCCAAATCGGGCACATGAAGCCCATTCTATCTTTATGTTTAGCACTCCCCAAAAAACAATGCCCTCCTCGAAACTGAAATTTCGATCAAGGAAACATCTCAACTTGCCTCGGAAGGGCATTCGACCCAAGGAGCCACCAGATCCTTGATTGACCTCCTTGCCCTCCATCCTCTCCAATAAATTCTTCTCCATCCACCTCCTCTTCTTCCTCTTATTCTTCCTTAGGTTTAGTTTCCAATAAAAATAGAACAAAAATCAGAGGTAGAAGAGTTCCAGGAAGATACTTGCATCAGTTAGCCCAGAAGAGCTTAGAATGTGCCAAGCTACCGGAGTATCTAGAAAATCTTTGACCCTATCCAGTCAAAATTTCCCGATAAAGAATTGATGTCCATTCGATCTTCCAATCTATGGACTTTATATTTTGACGGGGCATTAAACTCCCAGGGTAGAGGGATAGGGATTGTTCTTCTGTCTCCCGAAGGTGTCACCATTCCACAGGCTTTTCAGCTCCAATTTCCAGCAACAAACAACATAGCTGAGTATGAAGCCTTGTTGGCCGGACTGGAGGCCGCTCACTTCTATGGTGTCACTAAACTAAGGGTAATTGGTGATAGTCAGTTAATACTCCGCCAAGTACTGGCCAAATACCGCACATCTCATCCCGAGCTCAGACCATACCAAAAACTCACCACTTGTTACATCAAGCTATTCTCCAAACTCGAATTCATTCACGTTCCTCGTGCTCAAAATATTCTTGCCGATGCTCTCGCTTCCCTGGCATCTTCACTATCTGTCCCGTTAGGCAGACAAGTTAGGACGATCTATGTCCGCCGACGTACCATTCCGGCAGTAGAAGATGCACGATTCTTAAAGGTTAAAGAAGAGTTTGAAAGAAAAGAGTACATTGAGCAAAAGGAGGAAGTATCTCTGATTGAGTTGGAGGAATTAGAAGAGGGTGAGAAACCATGGTATCATGAGATTGCGAATTACTGTCAGGATCAGACATATCCACCAGGATCAACTGCTGAAGAGAAGAAAGCCATAAGAAGGGTCTCCCAGAGATACACCATCTTAGGTGGAGTACTTTATAAAAGGAGCTTGGCCGGTAGATGAAGAGGAGGCTTAATTGGTGCTTGAAGAAGCACACTCCGGAGTATGTGGAGGCCATGTAAATGCCCAAGCCCTCGCCAAAAAGATCATCAGACAAGGGTACTATTGGCCTACTCTAGAAGAAGATTGCTCGATCTTTGTCCGGCACTGCCATCAATGTCAACTTCACGCCGACAAGATTCATTCTCCCACATCTTCCCTTCACTCGATTCACGCCCCATGGCCCTTCGCTATGTGGGCTTTTGATGTTATCGGACCCCTCGGTGACCCAAACTCCACAAACAAAACCAAATCCTTCATCCTAACTGCAACGGAGTACTTCACCAAGTGGGCAGAAGCGGAAGCATATGTGGAGATCAAGGCATCAATAGTATGCACCTTCATCAAGCGCAACATCATTGCCAGGTTCGGGATCCCAGGCGACATCATCACCGACAATGGACCACAATTCATCTCTCAGGAGCTGCGTAACCTTTGCAACAGGTATTGCATCAGATTGCATCATTCATCCCCATATTATCCTCAAGGCAACGGTCAAGCAGAAGCCCCCAATAAGACCCTGATAAAGATCATTAAGAAGACTTGTAAGTCCAGCAAATTCGCGGTGGCCAGATAAGCTAGTTGATGCTCTATGGGCCTACCGCACTTCTATTCGAACCCCAACGGGTCAGACCCCCTATGCCTTGGCATTTGGGATGGAGGCAGTAGTTCCATACGAAGTAATCACTCCTTCCCTCCGAGTCCAGATCGATCGAGATATCCCGATGGATGAACGCCGAGATTCTCTTCTCGCGCAACTCAGGAGGCTGGCCGCTGCCGAACATGCTAGATCTTACCAAAATAGACTTAAAAGATTTTATCAGAAGAGGGTGGTGGAGAGAAAATTTGAAGTCGGTGAGGTTGTGCTTAAAAGAATATTTGTTAAGCCGGGCGGTCCCCGCTCCAAACTTCAACCGAATTGGGAGGGTCCTTATGTTATTTCGGCTGTTTATCCCGGTAATTCATATAAGCTGACTAATGCAGAAGGAGAAGAACTAGCTCATCCCTGGAATGGTGTATACCTCAAAAAATACTTCTCTTAGAACAAAAATCACAAAAAAATCTATAAAATCCAAAGGTGTGAAGTATAATGATAGCATCTAACGCTTACTTGCCCGGTGCATCAACTTGTCGCTTAGGGAAATAAGGATAGGCATCATACTACACACACTACACACCTAGTTTTGAGATCCGATGATCGGAAGTCAGAGAGAAAGCTAGGCAACGCTTGGCAAAAGAAGGTCAACCCAATTCCATTCTCTTCTCGTTTCGGTCCAGAATAGATGAAAGGGGATAGAATAAGGAGTATCGAAAATGCCCATTGCCTTAGTTGGGAAATGCTTCCGAAGGTCTGACTTCTTAAAAAGGAAGAAAAGGTACCAAAAGATGGGCAATGACCCCTCAGGTCGGCAAAAGAATAGACTTGTATGAATTTGTACCAACAAAAGCCCAAGAAAAAGGCTCCAAAAGATGGGCAATGAACCCCTCAGGTCAAAATCAAGCAAAAGAAAAAGAGAGACCTGTCCGAATGTGGGCCATCAAAGAAAAGGGCTAGAAGGAAGGACCCAAGGATATCAAATCCCAAACGGGAAATGCGGGCACTAGTAGAGAAACAAATTCGACACCCCCGAATCCTACTAAGGACTTACCACCAATCCTCTTCCCTCTTTAACCTTGCGGGTAAGGTTGACCGACTGGATCCAAGAAGAGCCATAGCCTTTCAAAGGCGGAAGGTCAAAAGATCTCGGACTAGGCACTCTCTTACATGTGATGCCTACCCTTAACCCTTAGGTAACAATGAGAGGCACCTGTGGCAAGCAAGGCAAAGGATGAGATGGTCGTTTCTTTCACATCAAAAAAAAAATTTAAAAACTTCAAAAAATACCAAACAAATTCAAATCAAAAATTTTAAAAATCAAATATCCAAAACACCAAAAAATCATAAAAATACCAAAATACCAAAAAACATTATAAAACCATCAAAACACAAACAAATCAAAAATTTCAAAACACCTAAAGTTTGCTATCTAGATTGACTAGCTGCCTTTGCAATCATGTTTAATTTCAGTCTTGCATATTTCCTTTTGTGCATACTTATGTTTTTCTGTTGTCTTTACCTTGATAAGGCCGATGTCCCTTGACAAAAGATCAAGGCAACTTTGCCCTCTCCTCGCAAGGGACTAAGCCAAAATAAAGTTCTAATATCTTCTCTCAGGTGGATGCAGGAATAGGAGAAGGCATGCCAGCTTCATATCCCCATAAACTTAGAGGAAGCAAAAACAACAAAAAAATCAAAAAATTGAAAACCAAAACTGGACTACCCCGACCCCTATTAGGACTTGCATTTAGTATTGCATCTATCAAAATAAATAATATTTAAGACGTTGAAGACCTCAAGTCTAGAGGGGGCTGAGCCTGAGAACCCCTTCAACAAAATCAGTGAGGGCTCAGTCATTCCCTAGGCTTGCAGATAGGCCAAAGTTGAATATGCGGGGATGACGGTTTCTTCATAGATGTCCTGACCCGTTATAGTCAACCTATATCTTCAACTATTTTCTTATACTTATTTGTCTTTCTTTAAACCCAGCATGCATCATTTCATACACCATCATGCATCATCCCACCACAACCATTTCCTGTTTCCTAATCCTACCATAACCTCCTTCCAGTCACATCGTGAACCCTTTTAAAGAAGGTCTTGATTTTTCAAAGAATTGGTTTCCAACGGGTTTTGACAATGATTTCATCGAAACAAGAAGTTTTTCCATGTCAAACTGAACCGGTATTTCTAAGTAAACCTCATGAATTTGAAAAACCCAACCTTTGTTGATTGGCTGTCTCCTCTTTACTTTTCGCAATTTACTTTTCAATGCATTTCTACCGGGTCCAGCACTCCATGCAGTTCGGGTCCTGGCCGGTAACAATTCTCCCCCACGTGGGATTTTAGTTATTTACTTTCAGTACTGTTCTTCTCTTTAACCAATCAACCAGAGGAAAGGTTTCGATAAGACAAAGGGTAATCTCGGAGTCCGGTAAAGTTTTATTCCACTCAACTAGGCCAATGAGGGCGTGTCTAAATCTACACCTTGGCGTCACCTTTTCAGTCCGTTACCACTTCATTTCGCTACGCCTCATTCGCCTATGCTTCATTTATATCACTCACCTACAAAGCCGACACCAAGGTGAGGCAAGCTGTAGACACGCAATTTTGGCCCAGTTGGAGAGTTCAAATTCTTGTTTTCATGGAGAATATTTAAAGCACATCATGTTTTCCGGACAGATCAAGTTTCTGGCACATTCCGAATGGTGGGTCTATAGAGCAATCGAACAAGCCAAATGCCCCAAGAATAGGGCACCTGGCGCCCTGTGTATAGGGCACCAAGCGCCCTATATATAGGGCACCTGGCGCCCTATTTATAGGGCACCTGGCGCCCTATTTATAGGGCACCAGGCGCCCTATTTATAGGGCACCAGGCGCCCTATTTATAGGGCACCAGGCGCCCTATAAACAGGGCACCTGGTGCCCTATAAACAGGGCACCTGGCGCCCTATATACAGGGCACCAGGCACCCTATAAACAGGGCGCTTGGAACCAAATCTGATCGATTTGACAGGCTGATTTGACCCCCGCAGTGACTTGTCTTGTCGACCTGACAGACCTCATGATGCTAGCACCCCATATACAGGGCGCTATGCCACATGGCACTGTTTTTCGAAAATGGCCAAAGTGCCCTCTTTTGGGCTATAAATAGACCCCCATTTGGAGCTTGGAGGAGGTTCCAACTTGATGCCACCCTAGAGCTCATCCAACACTATGATTCTAAGCCATCTACACCCTCCAAAAGCCTCCAAATCGATCCAAATTCGTTCACCAAAAACCCAAAAAACCCTTCTGTTTCTGTCACCCAGAAAAATGATTTTCCTCCAACTTTGAGAGCTTCTACCCGTGTCTCCTCTTATATCCAGCACCCAAACCCTCTTCCATTGGCTTCATTTGAGTATTGTCTACAAGGAGGAGCCCCTACCTCGTCCCGAAAGCCACCCAGTACTCCGGAGCGGCGTTGCAAAGAGGAGAAGAAAATCTGTTCGGGCCAGACTTAGTGCCCCGTATACAGGGCGCTTTGACTTGGTCAACGCGCCCCATAAAGGGGGGCACCTGCTCCTGGCACCCTATATACAGGGCACCAGGAAGGACAGAAGCTTGTTTTGTTATTTTTGAATTCCGATCGCCCATTTAATCGAGTTTTTCTTCTTCCTCTTTCATCCTAGCATTAATCATCATGTTATTTGGCATGTCTTAGAACATTTTGCATCTTATATATGTTTAAAAACCTACCAAAATAGGTGTTGGGATTTCGTCCCAATCCGGTTAGTCCCCTTCCATTTGCATGTTTGAATTCAAATTTGAGCACAATACTATGCTTTCATTAGAACAAATGAACCTTTCACTTGTTTTTATGTTTTTTATGGACATTCTTAGGTAAATCCGATTGAGGCGGAGCTTCAACCGGATTGAAGGCAAAGGATTCACTAAGCTCTCTTCTTTCGGCCGGCCGAGAGAGGAGAAGTCGGAACTCAACAATCTCCCTGCTTCCGAAGGTACGACGGTCATCTTTCTATTTCATTTTCTTTCATTCCACCATATTTTGGAGCCTTTGGTTCCTGGCGACCACACCTACATAACACACCACCCACCAACACACACCAAGGCGGGCGTAAGGGTTCCGGGAGGGGGAGATCCGCGGATGTCCCGTTCCGGGTGCATACACCCACGTGGGGGAGAATTGTTACAGGCCAGGACCCGAACTGCATGGTGTGCTGGACTCGGTAGAAATGCAGTAAATTGCGAAAAGTAAAGAGGAGACAACCAATCAACCAAGGTTGGGTTCTTCAAATTCATAAGGTTTTACTCAACAATACCGGTTCAGTTCGACATGGAAAAACTTCTTGTTTTGATGAAATCATTGTTAAAATCCGTTGGAAACCAATTCTCTGAAAAATCAAGACCTTCTCTGGAGCTATAAAAGACCATTTTTAAAACGTTCATAATAGGACTGGAAGGAGGTGATGGCAGGATTAGGAAGCGGGGAATGGTCATGGTGGGATGATGAATGTTGGTGTATGAAATGATGCATGCTGGGTTTAAAGAAATACAAATAAGTATGAGAAAATAGTTGAAGATATAGGTTGAACATAACGGGTCAGGACATCTATGAAGAAACCGTCATCCCTGCATATTCAACTTTGGCCTATCCGCAAGCCTAGGGAATGACTGAGCCTTCACTGATTTTGTTGAAGGGGTTTTCAGGCTCAGCTCCCTCTAGACTTGAGGTCTTCAACATCTCAAATATTATTTATTTTGATAGATGCAATACTAAATGCAAGTCCTAATAGGGGTTGGGGTAGTCCACTTTTGTTTTTCAATTTTGGATTTTTTTGTTGTTTTTGCTTCCTCTAAGTGTCTGGGGATATGAAGCTGGCATGCCTCCTCCTATTCCTGCATCCACTTGAGAGAAGATATTAGAACTTTATTTTGGCTTAGTCCCTTGCAAGGAGAGGGCAAAGTTGCCTTAATCTTTTGTCAAGGGACATAGGCCTTATCAAGGTAAAGGTAACAGAAAAACATAAGTATGTATAAAATAAAATATGCAAGACTGAAATTAAACATGAATGCAAAGACAACTAATCAGTCTAGAAACCAAATTTTTAGGTGTTTTGAAATTTTTTATTTGTTTGGGTTTTGATGGTTTTATAATGTTTTTGATGTTTTGAGAACTTTTATGATTTTTTGTTGTTTTGAATATTTAATTTTTAAGATTTTTGACTTTATAGATTTTGTTTGGTGTTTTTGAAGTATTCGATTTTTTTGTGTTCGGTGTGAAGGACACGACTATCTCATCCTTTGCCTTGCTTGCCGTAGGTGCCTCTCATTGTTACATAAGGGTTAAGAGTAGGCATCATGTGTAAGAAAGTGCCTTGTCCGAGATCTTCTGACCTTCCGCCCTTGATAGGCTATGGTTCTTCTTGGACCTAGTCGGTCAACCCTATCCTTTGATGTTAAAGAAGGAAGATGATTGGTGGTAAGTCCTTAGTAGAATTCAGGGATGTCGAACTTGTTTATCTACTGGTGCCCACACTGCCTTTTTGGGATTTGTCATCCTCGGGTCCTTCCTCCTAGCCCTTTTCTTTGATGGCCCACATTCAGACAGGTCTCTTTTTTCTTTTGCTTGATTTTGACCTGAGGTGTCATTGCCCATCTTTTGGAGCCTTTTTCTTTTGGACTTTTGTTGGTACACATTCAGGCAGGTTTATTCTTTTGCTGACCTGAGGGGTCATTGCCCATCATTTGGCACCTTTTCTTTTAATAAGAAGTCAGACCTTCAGAGGCATTTTCCAACTAAGGCAATGGGCATTTTCGATACTTCTCATTCTAACCCCTTCCATCTATTCTGGACCGAAATAAAAAGAGAACGGGACAGGGTTGACCTTCTTTTGCCAAGTGTTGCCTAGCTTTCTCTCTGACTTCCAGTCATCGGACTTCGAAACCTAGGCGTGTAGTGTGTGCAGCATGATGCCTATCCTTATTTTCCTAAGTGACAAGTTGGTGCACCGAACAAGCAAGCGTTAGATGTTATCATCATTCTTCACACTTTTGGATTTTATAGATTTTTTGTTTTTTTTTGTTTTTTAAGGAAAGTATTTTTTGAGGTATACGCCATTCCAGGGATGAGCTAGTTCTTCTCCTTCTGCATTAGTCAGCTTATATGAATTACCGGGATAAACAGCCGAAATAACATATGGACCCTCCCAATTAGGTTGAAGTTTGGAGCGGGGACCGCCCGGCTTAACGAATATTCTTTTAAGCACAACCTCACCGATTTCAAGTTTTCTCTCCACCACCCTCTTCTGATAAAATCTTTTAAGTCTATTTTGGTAAGATCTAGCATGTTCGGCAGCGGCTAGTCTCCTTTCGTCCAAGAGTTCGAGTTGCGCGAGAAGAGAATCTCGGCATTCATCCATCAGGATATCTCGATCGATCTGGACTCGGAGGGAAGGAATGATTACTTCGTATGGAACTACTGCCTCCATCCCAAATGCCAAGGCATAGGGGGTCTGACCCGTTGGGGTTCGAATAGAAGTGCGGTAGGCCCATAGAGCATCAACTAACTTATCTGGCCAGTCTGCGAACTTGCTAGACTTACAGGTTTTCTTAATGATTTTTATCAGGGTTTTATTGGTGGCTTCTGCTTGACTGTTGCCTTGAGGATAATATGGAGATGAATGATGCAATCTGATGCAATACCTATTGCAAAGGTCGCGCAGCTCCTGGGAGATGAACTGTGGTCCATTGTCGGTGATGATGTCGCCTGGGATCCCGAACCTGGCAATGATGTTGCACTTGATGAAGGTGCGGACTGTTGATGCCTTGATTTCCACGTATGCTTCCGCTTCCGCCCACTTGGTGAAGTACTCCGTTGCAGTTAGGATGAAGGATTTGGTTTTGTTTGTGGAGTTTGGGTCACCGAGGGGTCCGATAACATCAAAAGCCCACATAGAGAAAGGCCATGGGGCGTGAATCGGGTGAAGGGAACATGAGGGAGAGTGAATCTTGTCGGCGTGTAGCTGACATTGATGACAGTGTCGGACAAAGATCGAGCAATCTTCTTCTAGAGTAGGCCAATAATCCCCTTTCCTGATGATCTTCTTGGCGAGGGCTTGAGCATTTACATGGCCTCCACATACTCCGGAGTGTGCTTCTTTAAGCACCAATTCAGCCTCTTCTTCATCTACGCATCTTAATAGAACACCGGCCAAGCTCCTTTTGTAAAGTACTCTACCTAAGATGGTGTATCTTTGGGAGACCCTCCTTATGGCTCTTTTCTCTTCGGCAGTTGATCCCCGTCGATATGTCTGATCCTGACAGTAATCCGCAATCTCATGATACCATGGTTTCTCACCCTCTTCTAGTTCCTCCAACTCAATCAGAGATACTTCTTCCTTTTGCTCAATGTACTCTTTCCTTTCAAATTTTTCTTTAACCCTCAAGAATCGTGCATCCTCCACTGCCGGAATGGTACGTCGGCGGTCATAGATTGTCCTAACTTGTCTGCCTAGCGGGACAGATAGTGAAGATGCCAGAGAGGAGAGAGCATCGGCAAGAATATTTTGAGCATGAGGAACATGAACGAATTCAAGTTTGGAGAATAGCTTGATGTAACAGGTGGTGAGTTCTTGGTATGGTCTGAGCCTGGGATGAGATGTGCGGTATTTGGCAAGCACTTGGCGGAGAATCAACTGACTATCACCGATTACCCTTAGTTTAGTGACACCATAGAAGTGAGCGGCCTCCAGTCCGGCCAACAAGGCTTCATACTCAGCTATATTGTTTATTGCTGGAAAATGGAGCTGAAAAGCCTGTGGAATGGTGACACCTTCAGGTGACAGAAGAACAATCCCTATCCCTCTACCCTGGGAGTTTAATGCCCCATCGAAATATAAAGTCCATAGATTGGAAGATCGAATGGACATCAATTCTTTATAGGGAAAATCTGATTGGATAGGGTCAAAGATTGGGATAGGATGATGGGCAAGATGTTCAGCAATTGCATAGCCCTTGATTGCCTTCTGTTGGATGTAGGTGATGTCGTATTGAGAGAGGAAGAAACCCCCAAAGTTTGATCAATGTTATCCTTCTCCTCATATCGAATTTCATCCAGCTGAATCGCATTTTCTAGATACTCCGGTAGCTTGGCACATTTTAAGCTTTTCTAAGCTAACCGATGCAGGTAACTCTCCTACCTATGATTTTTTTGTCCTATTTTTATTGGAAACTAAACCTAAAGAAGAAGGAGTTAAATAAGAGGAGGAAGAGGAGGTGGATGGAGTGGAATTTATTGGAGAGGATAGAGGGCAAAGAAGGTCAATTAAGGATCTGGTGGCTCCTTGGGTCGAATGCCCTTCCGGGGCAAGTTGAGATGTTTCCTCGATTGAAATTTGAGTTTCGAGGAGAACGTTGTTTTTTGGGAAGCACTAAACATAAAGACAGAATGGGCTTTAGGTGCCCGATTTGGGTTGAGATCAACTATGGGAGCCAGAGTAGGCGGAGATATTGATAAAGAGGGGAAGACTTCGAGCAAGAGGGGGCTTTCGGGTCCAATATTGACAGAAAGAGATGATGAGCCAGTAGGCCGGATGGTCATGGAAGAAGGTGGGTTCATGGACCCAATAAGAGGAGGATGTGGGCTCGAGGGCCTGGGTTTAAGAGATAGGCTTGAGGGCCCAAGAGTTGGAGAAAATGGGCACAAAGACCCAGATTCAATAGAGGGGCTCGATGGCCCAAGAGTTGGAGGATATGGGCACAAAGGACCAGATTCAATAGAGGGGCTTGATGGCCCAAGAGTTGGAGAAAATGGGCACAAAGGCCTAGATTTAGTAGAGGGGCTCGGTGGCCCAAGAGTTGGAGAAAATGGGCACAAAGGCCCAAGTTCAATAGAGGGGCTCGATGGCCCAAGAGTTGGAGGAAATGAGCACAAAGGCTCAGATTCAATAGAGGGGCTTGATGGCCCGAGTTGGAGAAAATGGGCACAAAGGCCCATATTTAGTAAAGGGGCTCGATGGCCCAAGAGTTGGAGAAAATGGGCACAAAGGCCCATATTTAGTAGAGGGGCTCGGTGGCCCACGAGTTGGAGAAAATGGGCACAAAGGCCCTGATTTAGTAGAGGGGCTCGATGGCCCTAGAGTTGGAGAAAATGGGCACAAAGGCCCAGATTTAGTAGAGGGGCTCGGTGGCCCAAAAGCAACAAGTGGGTTCGTGGACCCATAAGTTGGGCCTGAGGGCCTAGAAATAGGGATCGGGCCAAGAAGCCCGGGGAGAGCATCACAGTGTGTTGGGGCGTCGGCCCCAAAAGATGACGTAATGAGGGAAGGCCCTCGTGGAGTTGGTTGGACTTTTTCTCGAGTCGGTTTGGCAATATGACCCTCAGGTGGGTCAACAGGTGGTTCAGCCTGGAGTGGTTCATTGCTTGACCCTTCTTCATCGGTGTAAAACAAAAGAGATATTTCTGGATATAAGTCATCTTCAGGGTCGTTGGTTCTTATTCTCTTCTCTTGCTCCATCTCTTGTTCTTCCTTGTTCTCAGCCAGTTGAATGGTTTCTTTCTTGATGAAAAACTTTTGTAAGCATCCAGAAAAGTATCTGCTTCTGAGATTCTAACCATTCGCTGTCGTTCCATCATACCCAACCCCACTTTTTGGTTGTAACCTCACTTGATTGATTGGCTCAGCTACGCCTTGCAGTTCTTTGCCTAGTCGTCGGCCCTCCTGGTATCCCAAAATCTTCATTATATGCCATACAATGGTTTCATTTTCCTCTCTTTTCCTTCTCCACACTTGCTTGGGTTGCCTACTCATTTTTGGAAGATCCAAGATTGTCAAAATTGGCTCGTTTGGCAACCCAATGGGTGGTGGTGGATAAGATGGATGGTCTAAGGGCATGCTCGTCACCTTAATCACTTGTCCCTTGTGAAGGAATTTAAGACACTGGTGATTGGTGGAGGCGACTGCCTCTAGTGCTTTCAAATTGGGTCGTCCCAAAATAGCTTTGTATGTTGGATCCATCTCAAGTATGTGGAAGTCAACAGTGACTGTTCGGGGTCCAACCTTTACATTTAATGTAATCATGCCATCGACAGGCTTTTTTGAATTGTCATATGCAGTCACTGTTATTTGTGATGGCCGGATGTCTTCCTCGGAGAATCCACAAAGATGTAATGTTTCTGGTGGCAGAACATTGATGGATGCTCTAGTATCGACTAAACATGACTTAATGCCTACGCCATTGATGTGGACTGTGATGCACAAGGCACATTTCCTTATTTCTGGGTTGGCCAACTCTTCCTTCGTGAATGTAAGGGCCGGGTACTCACTTCTCAGGACCAAAACTGATGAGATTTTTTCCGGGGGGAGGCTCTCGTTTACCATTACTCGCAGTAAGTACTGTTGCAGAACCTCTTGATGGACTCTAGATCTTTTGATCAACTCTAAGATAGAGATCCGTGCCGTGGTTTTATCAAGATGTTTCAACAAGTCATAGGATGTCCCAGGCAACGGCTCTTCAATGTGTTCTTCTTCTGCTTCTGGTGCCAACCTTGATTGGCCGGCCTGGGGAAAGACCCTTTGGAACATGCATCCACTCCTGAGTACTGTGACAAGTTGAGGAGCTATAGCTGGGGTGGTAGTGGTGGGTGGTGGGTTAGGTCGAATGATGGGAGCTCTTGCGATGGGTGTAATGATGGTGGTTTGAGGCGTAGTAGGGTAGGTAGGTTGTGAAGGTACAGTTGCTCGGGGCGGAATGATGATGGGTCCTAGTGGTGGTGATGTTTGTAGTGGATTAATCGGGCCGATTAGGGTCCGTCCCAATTGGAGTTGTGTGGTTGGTGATGTGATGATGGGTTGTGATGGCGTTCGGATGATGGGCATTCTGTTTAATGTGATGGCATTATGTGACATAGTTGTTCGGGGTATCGAGTGGACGGTTCGGTTAGGAGGGTGAAGTATGTTGATGTGCATGGAGGAGGCGGATCCCTCGACTTGCCAATTCTGGCCCCGATCATGATACTCCTCGGAAGAAATCATGATGGGATTAACGTGTTGATTCCCAGGCGCGGGTGCATGTAGAGGTAAAGGATTTTGGATAATCCCCAGGCCGGGGTTCTATTGTTGTTGCTGCTGAGCTGGTGCATGCTGCCGTTGAGGTTGATTTTCCACTGTTCTGATGTATTCCCCCATCTGGTCCCAGTCAATACTGTCTTGCTCATTAAGATCGTGGATATAGTCTTTGAACTGAAAACAATTTTCCACGGTGTGCCCAGGATATCTATGGAACAAGCAGTATCGCTATGTGTTGGCATTTTGAGGCCACTCCAACTTCTCCCTTGGCAATGCAATTTGCCCTGCCGCCATGAGTGCATTAAAGATGTCCACGAGAGAGTACGGCAAAGGCGAGTAATGGTTCCTCTTGGGTCTGACTTTTCGGTGTTCGTAGGCCATGAGAGGGGGTGCTTGGTTGTAGTTGGCCAGTTGTTGCCGTGGTGGTTGGGGAACTGGGGCTTGCGGTCGCTGAGGGATCGGAGCTTGTTGTTGACGAGGCTGGAACTGAGGTTGATGTTGAGGTTGACAAGGGTTTCTAAATGGTTGATTTTTTTGAGGGTTCCTGAACTGGTGTTGATAATTTTTAGGTGGGTTCCCTACAACGTTAAGGTTTTCGTTTGTCACTACGCCCTCAGTCACTGGGCCGGTTGTGGTAAAAGTGGTTTTCTTGACAGCTCGGGGTCTAGGATCAAACAAGTTCATGATAGGTGAGTCCCTAAGCTGTGTCTGAATGTACCGTGCCTTCTCATAAAGTTTACTCATGGAGGTGGGGTGATGCAAAGCCAGCATATTCTTTAAGGCCGGAGTGGCATTAGTGATGATCATCTTCACTTGCTCTGGTTCTGAAATGGAATCAGTAAGCTTTTCTGCCATGGACCTCCACCTATCAGCATATCTGGTAAAATATTCATCATTTCTCATTCTTTCGGCCATGAGGTCAGTGATGGAATATGTTGGTCCGACCCTGTCTTGATATCTCTGCAAGAATTTAGCTTTGACAGTTTCAAAGTTACTCGCCTCCAAAGAGTCAAGCGAGTAGAACCACTCTAAAGCTGATCCCTCTAATGATCTTCTGAAAAGAAAAGCAAAGGCCCTTGGATCATTTTGCCACAATATCGACTCATAAAGAAAGTCCTTGATGTGAATGAATGGATTACCAGTTCCATTGTAGCGACGGTATACCGGCATCTTAGAGGGAGGTAGATGAAAAGTAGGGAGGGAAGGAAGAGAAATTTCAAGGGCTGCCTTTGTGTCGATCAAACGTCTAAGCTCTCTATACTGCTCATCCATGCAATTGATCTTGTTAATCATGGCCTGATCGACAGAAGGTTCCC
This sequence comes from Cryptocoryne crispatula var. balansae, assembly GCA_036172225.1. Lineage (NCBI taxonomy): Eukaryota > Viridiplantae > Streptophyta > Magnoliopsida > Alismatales > Araceae > Cryptocoryne > Cryptocoryne crispatula. Next base: position 28,897,120 of record CM069922.1, read on the forward strand.
TAAGAGGAGGAGGAGAAGTGGGTGCTTGGTGCACCGGAATTGGGATTTGATGGGCCGAAGTGGCCTGATAAGAAGGGTACGTTGGGGGATGCACCAAAGGGTGAGTAGGGTTGAGATGATTAGAGGAATGAACTAGTGTCCTAGAAGGAGCAACAGCATTCGGATTGGGATGATCTAGATTAGCCACTGGATGAGGAGAAATTGGGGCTACGAGCTCGGTATAAGAATGGCCATGAGTGGGCACATTGGGTTGATGTGCTACCGACCGAGGGGTAGAGATGTGAAGACCACCTTCGGGAGGAATGTGGTCGGCGGGCGACTTGCCCTTGAGGATAGCTTTGATAGCCTGAATTTGGGTAGGGTCAGCATGAGAAAATGCCTCCCAAAGTGAATTTGGATTGGGTCGAGGAGAAGTTTGACTAGGTTCGGGGAGAACTTCGGGTTCAATGACGGCACATACGGCATCAGGGTAGAAATAAGATTGGTCATACTCCAATTGTAGTTGCTCGTATCCTTGATCTACCATTCCGATAACTCGACTGACCTTAAATTCATAAACACAAATAGAAAAAGAAGGTTGACAAATAAAAGCTTAAGGATTTTTTGGTTTTGATTTTTGGACCCCCTTTTTGTTTTTAATTTTTTTTTTGTCGGACAAGCAAGTTATCAAGCAAATTAACCTTAAGCAAAATTTTTGTTTTGGTTCTTTTTTAGGTGATTTTGAGATTTTTGTTTAATTTTCAGTTTTTGTTTGCAAACAAGTAATAGCAAAGACTTGGAATGATTAACGCAAATTTTTTTGTTTCAACCTCAAATTAATGGCTTGTTAAGAGAAATATTGTCCACTCAAATAAATGGGTAGGACCCTATGCTCTCACAATGCCGAGCAATCTAAGGTTGTCACTCTTTTCACAACGATAGGTAATAGGTACTCTGGATTTTGGGATAAAATGGTACAACCAGCCCGATCAGTGAAGAGGGAATCCTTCATGTCTGGGGACTTACGGAGGTCTTAATAGAAGCTACCCGGTCCTTCTGAGAGGGAATCCCCGGAGGAGGAGTTGGCAACCACCAAGAGGGGTGTTTGGATCTCCCCCTTCTGGCCCCTACGCTTGCTTCGGGGACTTGGTGGATGAGATGTAAGTGGTTGTGGTCGCCAGGAGCCAAAGGCTCCAAAATATGATAGAATGAAATGAAATGAAATAGAGAAATGATCGTCGTACCTTTGGAAGTGGGGAGATTGTTGGGTTCCGACTTCTCCTCTCTCGGCCGGCCGAAAGAAAAGAGCTTAGTGAGTCCTTCGTCTTTGATCCAGTTGAAGCTCCGCCTCGGCCGTATTTACCTACAAATGTCCATATGAAAACATAGAAACAAGTGAGAAGATCATTAGTTCTAGTGAAAGTGTAGTATCATGCTCAAATTCGAATGTAAACGTGCAAGAGGGAAGGAACTGACCGGATTGGGACTAAATCCCAACCCCCATTTAGAAGGTTTAAATATGCATGAAAATGCAAATGAGTGGCTCAATATATGCTAAATGACATGTTAATGAGGGTTAAAATGAAAGGGGGGAGTAAAAGATCGACCGGAAAGGTAAATAAACTCAAAAAAATGCAAAACGGGGTCTGCCCCTGCTAGTGCCCCATATATGGGGCGCCTGCTGCAGGTGTCCCCTTGATGGGGCGCATTGACCAAAGTCAAAGCGCCCTATATATGGGGCACCAGGGACTGGCTTCAGCAGATTTTCTTCCCTTCTTCGCGGCGTCACCCCGGAGTGTAGAAAGACCTCCAAGACGGAAAAAGGACTTTTTCAAGCAGTCAATACTCAAGTGAAGCTAATGGAAGAGTGTTTTGGCACTAGATGTAAGAGAAATAGAGTGTAGAGGCCCTCAAAGTTGGAGAAAAATCATATTTTTGAAGAAGGAAACTGCAGGTTTTTGGGTTTTTGGGGAAGGATTTTGGGATAATCTAAGGGCTTGAGAGGGTGCTATGAAGGCTTAGATTCCTAGTGGTGGATGAGATGAGGTGGGATACAGACTTGGGGTGTCCAAAAACCTCCATATGGGGGTCTTTCTACAGCACAAAAGCGGGTAACTTCATTCTGTTGGAATATCCCTTCAAGAAACAACTATGATTTTTTTTTGGTTTTGGGAGATGGTTTTGGGACGGTTTGAGAGCTTGGAGGGGGGTTGCAAGGCTTGGGATGTGTAGTGGTGGATGAGAGGAGGTTAGGGACGCCCTTGGTGTCTTCTAAACCTTCCAAATGGGGGTCATTTTATAGGCAAGAAGAGGGCAACTTTATCTGCAGAACTGTCCCATCAATCTGTCCAATCAGTCAGATCAGGTGCAGGTGCCCTATAAGTAGGGCGCCTGGTGCCCTGTATATAGGGCTCCTGGTGCCCTGTATATAGGGTGCCAGGGCCTGGTGCCCTGTATATAGGGCGCTTTGACCCTGGTCAACGCATATTGATCTTCTTCGAAATGCGCCGAAAAACTTGATTTTTCCGTAAAACTTGATTCCCTTGAAAGGTTACTCAAATATTACTCATGAAAACAAGATTTTAAGCTCTTCAACTAGGCCAAAATTGCATGTCTACACTCTCTTGGAGCATGGTAGAGGGAGGAGAGGCAGGGCTTCCGCAGGGTGATCTGCTTGTCCTGCACATGGCCAGCTGAGGGGGCTTTTATAGGGGCTGAGGGGCGCCATCTCCAGGAGGAGATAAGGCTGGAGGTTGTTGAGAGGAGATAAGGATAACTCAAGGGAGGTTGAGGATGATAAGTATAACTCAAGGGAGGTTGTTGAGATGATTGTGCGCCAACTAGAAAGAGAGGGAGAGAAGGGTGCGCACCCTCTTCTACTTTCAAGGAGATGTGCGCACATGACATGTGGAAAGAAGGCTGGTTCGACCAAGGCTTGGATGAGGATAGGCTTCGTTAGTTGTAGGATTAGTTAGGATGAAGATTAACCAAGGGAGAGATAGGGATAAGCCATGGGAGGTGGTTGAGGGAAGTGGTTGAGTGGGACCCACCAGCCAAGGAAGGAGGAGGTGGGTGCGCCTCCCTCCCCTATTTTCTAGGGCTTCTTGCGCACACATCATATGAGGGAGGATGGGGTTCAGCCATGACAGGTTAGGTTAGCCCATCTTGGGTTAGGTTTAACCCTAGTTTAATCAGAGTGCTCCCGATCCAACGGCTATCATTAATTCTGACCAAAACCAATTAAATAAATTCCAAATTGACTTCAAAAAAATTACAGATCATGCCCTGATGGCCATTGATCTTATGCTATATCCTGATGTGTGGTTGAGATCACTTGAATTGCAACGGATCTCTTAATTTAGCTAGTCTCTCTGATCGGTGCGATCTCGGCCGTCGATAATGCCAAAAACTGTAATTGAATGCAATTGCCTCCTCCCATTGGCCAAATTTATTTTTCATGCATCAATATTCATGAGATCAAATTTTTGGGTCATGAAAATTGAAATTTTCAGCCCATGGGTCGATCCAGAGCTAATCGGACCATTATGCCCCTGGTGCGAGAACATACGGCTTTCCGTCCGGATTTGCTCTTTCTTGCATATCTCTTCATCCGGGGGTCGGATTTTCGATCCATTTCGAGTGTTACCTAGCTCTATCCAATCTTGACAATGTGGTAAAGTTGGAATTTCATGTTAGAGTCCCAATTTGTCCCAAAGTGTCAGGGGCAAAATGGTTATTTCGGCCTTCTGGTGTCCGTTTTTCATGTTTTGGGCACCGTTGTGAAGCTCTTGACCGGGGCTATGTAATGAGCAAATTATCTTGGCCATTTTTAACATGTAAAGCCATGCCAAGGCATTTCCAAAGCCTGTTTACATCATCTATTCATGAATTTTTTAAATCTGGGTCAGATTTTCTGCACCGGCTTCGGCATTGCTGAAACTTGTATCAAGCAAGCTAAGCGGAAAAATTTGATGCCAACAGGTCCTATCTTGGAAATTGTGGATCGTAAATGGGAGGTTCAAATGCAATGACTTCTACATGCAGCTAGTTATTTCTTAAATCCAAAATTTTATTCTGACGCAACATCTAAAGATATGCATGGTGTTGCAAAATTTGAGAAGGCTTTTTATACATGTGTTGAGAGATTGTTGCCAAATCCTGAAATGCAAGATAAGATAGGGGAACAAGTTTCAATGTACTTGGATGAAAGATGAATGTTTGGCATTCCCTTTGCTACAAGATCATGTGATAAGAAGCTTCCATGTAAGTATATTTTCGATACTTTGAGTATATCAATTGTTCATGACAAATTTAGTTATGTTGAGCTTTTTTTATTTTTGATAAAGTGGAATGGTGGATATAATTTGGTGGAGACACACCAGAATTGAAAGTTGTTGTATTGAAGATTTTAGGACTATGTTGTAGTTCATCCGGTTGTGAATGCAATTGGAGTATATTTGAGCATGTAAGTATTCTTGGTTCTTTGTAATTTTTATGGTTAAATATCATACCACCTAACACGTATTTAATTTATCTATATAGATTCATTCTAATAAGAGGAATCGGTTGGAGCACAAGCAGTTGAATGATTTGGTGTATGTCCAATATAATAAATGTCTCTATAAAAGATTTAGAGATATAAAAAATCATCCAGAAAAATATGACCCTATATGATTGCAAGATCTAAATTGGGGTTGTGAGTGGATGATTACATCTCAAACATGGTTCATGAAGGTGATGAAATTTTACTTTGTTATGCTATCATTACCACTTCTTTGTTAATTAGTTACTTTCTTTCAATTTAATTTAAACTTGACCTTCCTAAAAAATTGAAGGTGATGATCTGACATGGAAACACATGTATATTGCAATGGGAGCTTCAGAAGAAAGAGCTAGAAGAGCACGTACATCACAACCCTTGAGGGATAACGAAGGGAGTGATGGTGAAGAAGAATTTCTTGAAGAGGATGAATATGCAAATGATGATGATGATGTAGCAACGTGGGTAGCAGATGGAGAAAATGATGATGGTTAAGACAACAATGAGAAGAACATTGAAATAGACACCACTCTTGAGAAATCCATATTTGGATTTAAAATTTAAGACTTTGGTTGTATTGTGTTGTGTAATTTAAATGTTTGTCATGTTGAGACATTTAGGACTTTCATGTACTTTGTTTACATGTATTCTTTATTGTGCCATGTTTAATTGAGATTTTAATTTTACTTATTGATAGTTGAGGATAGGTTGTGACAATATAAATTGGCATTTGCCTATTTGGTATTTGTATTTTTCATGTGTTATGAAAAGTGGTATGCAGATTTTTAGAGAATGAATGATGACAACATGATTCAAAAAGTATGTATCATTCCATTCGGTAAGTCAATTTACTTTATATTGTTGACTTATTCTCTTAAATTTATATTTACTTTTTTGTGCATGTTATGTTGTTGAAGTTCTTTATAGAAATTTTACTCTTAGAGTCTTAATACATGTCAATTTTAGTATATTTTTAGCATTTTTTAGAACTGTTATATAATGTTTATGACATGTGAGACTTACATTCCATATCCCACTTCATACTTCGCCTTATCACCTAGGCAACACCTAGGAAAATGCCTTGTCACCTAAGTTGTAAAAGTCTTCGAGTGCCTTGTACACCTTGTCGCATTGACAACTATGCTCATAAACATAATAGATTTTGATATTTGTTACCACATAAATTATGATTTTAAGTTAATTGGATATTCTGATACAGAATATGTTGACTGGTTAAAAAGTGATTGAAAAAGTACAAGTAGAACATGTCAATTTTTTGAAGGATTCTTAATTTCTTTCCAATCAAAGAAAGAAAATCATGTTACATTATCTACAGCCAAAATAGAATATGTAGAGGTAGAGAATAGTGACTCATAAATGCTAGCTACAAATTAAACATCAATTGGAGAACTATGTATGAGATGTGTGATAACACTAATGCAATTAACTTTTCAAAAATACAATACAACATTCAAGATCTAAGTATATAGAAGTGAGACACCACTTTTTAAATAATCATGTAAATAAAAAATATTTTGAATTAATTTTTATACAGATACAAATAGGTAAATATCATATGTATTCACTAAAACATTAAATATAATACATATTTACATCAATTTGAACAACATGAAAGACAATTTTATTATCTACAATGTTGGTTGACCACCGGTTGAATACTGTTATAGAATAGGGTCATCTATCGGTTGATTGATTTGCTCAAAATAATTAATCAACTTTTACATAATAGTTTTAAACTTGTGCACAGTATCTAGTGGTTCGGCCAATACCATTGCATTAGTTGATTGTCTCTGATAGAATTCAAATATTAAATCTCAACCAAACCACTTTTCACTCACCCCCCCCCCTTATGAAAACATCCTCCCTCTTGCTCTCTTCCACTAATCAAACCACATTTTCTCACCCAAATCCTCACCTCAACCTTATCAAACATCAACCAAGGAAGGACATTGCCAAGCACCCTCGGATCACTTTTTCTCAATGGGAGTGTGGGAAAGGAACCTCCTGAGCACAGTACATTCCTACACCTATTCCTCCTATGACTCTATCCTCTGAGAGTGGTAGATTTTATGAAACTAGATGGCATGTTTCTAATGATTATGCTTTTATTTGTGGTCTAAGGGTGGGTCTCATTTTTTAGAAAATTCTTTCTCTTTGTACTTGTCCCTTATTCAAAAGTTGTCAACAATTCCTTTAAACATAATGGCAAGTTATATACCACGATCAAGGGCATTACGATTTCAATTAAAGAAAACATATTTAGCAACACCCTAAATTTGTTCGTTGAGAGGGCCAAACCACCCAACTTGGATATCCCATAGAAGATGTCATATCTATGATAGACAAATAAATGTTCAACCTAGGTCTTAAAGCAAAGGTCAATGCCAACTCATTCCCTTCTCTCCAATGGGTGATCCATCAAGTGAATACTACTATGATCTATCTGAAAGTGTATCAAATCTACAAATTCATATTTTATTGCGTCTTTTGTCATACAAAATAACCTTCCAGGTTTCCACAGCTTATGATGAATCTCATCAAGACTTGCCATGAAGTCTCGAAGCCTATCCTATGATACTATACTCACTCATGTGTACCTATTTCATGAAATCAATATCATTGATGAAGTCTACACTATCATCGCATCGGAGGTCATTTGCAACAAGCATTTCATAAGGACCAGTATTCATTTCATGGTAGTTGACATGGTCATGATGAGAAAGAGAGATATGGCCACCAAGAAGAAGAAGAAGAAGAAGAAAACAACGAGGATGATGACCATGAAGTCTCTCCTCTGGTCCCAACGAGGATGAAAACCCCTAATGAAATCCAAAAAGGAGAGAGAAGATAAGAATAAAAGCATGTAGACATTGTTTGATGGAAATGTATGGGAATATATATGTGGCGGTGTTGTGAAAACTTGGATGTTTGGATATTCTGCTTATAATTAAACATCTTGTTGCAATTTGATTATGTAAACCAATTTATGCTTTGATTAAAACAATTTAATTTCGTTTGGATGTGTTGGTTAAACAATTTAGTTATGTTTAGATGCTATGTTTGGATGAAGAATGTACGTTTCTTGGATGTTATGCTTAGATGAAAAATATGTTTTAACTATGCTCTTTGGTGTAAAAAAATTTGACTATGATAGATGTTTTAATTCTTATATGCTTATATGCCTTAATTTTGTAAAGTAAATTCAATGTGGCATACTCTTAGGAAGAGCATTGAAAAAGCCCATGTTTGATTTGATTTTATTCAATGATCATATTACCTTTTCATGGAAGAAATATATGTTAATGAAGATCATCTTAGAAATATGTATCATAATCTATGGACATGATAAAAGAAGGTTAACTAAACTCACATTTGAAGTCCAACACAATTCTTCTCTTTGATTCAAAAGGTTTTGTCATCAAAGAAAGGGAGTGAATGTTGAACTATTTTCTATAGATTTTGATGATAAATAAAGTTTATGAGGAGAAATGAGTGTTCTACTCAAATATGAGTTATTTCATAGAAAAAAATCTATGGAAGAAAGATGAAAAAAAATCAACCAAAAAACTAAATAAGATGTATGTATAGAAACAAAATACAAAAACTACATGCACTGGTCGACCACTTGAAATGTATAAGTCAACAAATTATTTCAATATGAGAATTTTATCAGGAATTGAATAGGTCAATCGACCGGATAGACTAATATTTATGCCCTGTTTGGTTAGAATTTCATTTTTGGTACTATATCAATATTGATATTAATATTTTCAAATATTGGAGTATCAATATCAAAAGTAATACAAGTGGACACTTGTATTACATAATATGCTTTGTTTGCACTACAAATTTTAAAATTGATACAATTAACCAAACACCACTTGATGGTTCCTATCAATATCAATTTTAAAATTGATAGTGATAGAGGTACTTAATAGTATTACCAAACAGGGCATTAAGTAATGATTTTTTTGGCACCTGAGCAGCCTCCTTTAAACATAATTGCATTAGTCAACCGATAAAGTCACATTAGTCAACTGATGTGGTCTAAAAAGCTAACAAATATTGACATTTTATAAATATTTGGTGAGACTTACTCCTTGAAGAAAGAGAGATATGTCTAGGTGTGCAAGAATTGAACTTGTAAGAAGAAGCACAATTCTCACTTTCTCAAGCAAAAAGGCAATCTTAAGGCTTCTTTGTTCTCCATCCTTCTTCAAAGTGAACCACCTTGAGCTCTCATTTGAGTTCACTCTCACGATCATCTCTTGTTCTTAATGTTATATACGTCATACATATATTGAGTTGAGATTGTAAAAATAGGTGTGTTTCCTGTGTGGGAAGTAGTATGTTTGGATTTCTCACTTACGAAGAGAAGATACAAGAGGTGTGTGTGTGTGTGGGAGGGGGGGTGTATTGAGTATTCTCTACAAAGTATGTGTGGATCGATTCATATAATGTGTGGCTTAAAATCCTCACATTGTGATGTATGTTTCATTTCTTCTATTCCCATTAATCAATGTATTGTGATCTTATCAATCCGAGGAAATCAAATTAGTTGTAAATTGATTCAGATGCCACATTTTGTTTTAAGAATGAAAAGAAGTGAATTCAAGAGAAAATTCAATTCATTCACTTATAAATTTGCTTATTTTGGGACCAATGTACCCTATATGCTAACCATTTTTAGACATTTCTTGTAAAATCACATTAAACATATTAATAAATGATCTTTTCTTCATTAAATAGTACCATTAGATATTTATATATATGTGATAATAAAATCTTAATAACATACAATGGTGGTTAAATTATAATAAGATCATGCCAATTATGTAAAGTGTGTGGTATAAATATTCCTAAGATGGAAATTATGAATTTGAATAAACTTTTATAGTGATGTCTTTTCATATAATAAAAATGATAAATCTCCTGTGTGCATTATAGTTATTAGCATTATGGTTTCATTGAATTAGTTCAAGTTAGAAAGTAGAATTCCTGGATGATATTATTATCCAATTATCAAACAAATTTTTTATTGTCATGATTAAATGGATGAATCTTTTGACACAAATCACTAAAGATTTCTGATTAGATATATATTGTACTTTAGTAATTGATTTATGTATCACTAAAATGATGGTTTTATACAATCAATAAATTAGGCAACGAAGAAATTTGTAAGGTAATTAGAGAGTTTGCTTTATCATTTGTTTCTTTACGGTCATACCGTGTGACTTATCCAATACATGATTAAAAGATTAACTAAATCTATTATCAATAATAGAAATTTTTTAAAACATAATTCTTGTTTAGGAACTAAAATAAATAATATAGTGGATCTAGTGGATCACACAATAAACTACATTTGGACTTTTGTAAAAATTATCAAATATTTATAAATAATTCAACAAGTATAGACTTTGACAAGCCAAGAGACTATGGCAGCATCTTCTCTCTCTCTCTCTCTCCCTCCCCCCCCCCCCAACACCTCCCTTCACCTCAACGTCTCCCTCCATATGGTGAAGCATTTGTTTTGGGACAATTTGTAGAGACTGGGTACTCCCTTATACAGCTTAGATATATTCTCCTCAATTCAAGAACTTATAAGCATCCTACACTCTATAAGGAAATGGTATAGTCAAAGGCATGGCCTAAAAGGGTTGGTGATCTTTGGACTTTGGTAGCAAGGGTGATAGAGTAAGTACTGGCGACATGGTTAGGGAACCTCATGGAAAAGGACAAAGTACTAAGAGGATTCAACTCTGCCTCATTTAGAGGTCAATGTAGCCGCATAGTATAGGAGGGTGTGGTTTCAGCACACTAAAAGAAAATGAAATATGAGATGAATAAGAAAGAAAACTCACAAAAAACAAGAGTCATAAGAAAAATCAGAAGTAAATGTGGAAGTTGGAATCCTCTCCTTCTTTGACTCACTATAGCTCATCGATTTGAGTAGAGAATGACTGAGACCCAGAGATCTCAATATGTAGGGATTTTCATGCTCTAAGAGAATTGAAAAGGAAAGGTGGCAAAAGTCAAGAAGAATAAAATAGTGATAGGCCAGACTAGGTGAAAGTGTAAATTGTAACAATGTAAATCATTCTTTCATAGTAGGTGAACGTGTAAATGGTTTGCACAAAGCCTCTAGGCCAAACACTTTGGTTTTTGGGTGCACCCTTTAATGCTTCATATTTTGTATCATAGCATATGTAAGGCATCAAATGCGTGGTTGGCACCTTATATAGCTAGTATCCGAGGAAAAATTAACTAAAATAAATAGCTATCACAAATTAAACACTACATGAAAATATGTTACTAGCCATTGGGTAATGGTGACTGCTTTATAAAGTCATCTCAAATAAACTTAATAGTGATGGATGGAGAAAAAGCGATCACCCATGTACAAATAATGGTGACAACTTAACAATGCCAACGCCAAATGATCTAGTAGCAACAGCTAAGTGCGTTGCAAAAACAATAAAAAATTTTGGAAGTCTTATTTTAAGTGGATATTTAGGTCATTAGGATGGCTTTAGTAAGTCATTATGAATGCATTTTAGTAGTGACTACTTAAACCATCGCTACTGACCAGAATTTGATCATTTAATGACTAGAAGACATTATGACAGCCTTGACCATTGCCAATGACTTTAAATGGACCAAGCCATTGCCAATGTCATATCAATCTTTAACCCACATGCACCCACTCTCCCCTTCTTCCTATGCTCTCTCTCTCTCTCTCTCGCACAAAAGCCTCCCCCTTTGTTGCTCCCTCTCTCATCGTCGTTGCCACTACATGCCACCACCACCATCATTGCCGTCATGCCGAGTGTCGCTGCTGACTCTTTCTCCATTCGTCTCTCTAGAAAGAGATCGACGTTGGTGCCATCATTGCCACTACCATCAATTTTCGCATGCCTTCCTTATGCCTGGATCTTCTCCTTTAGGCTTAGGTTCCTACCATAGTTGTCAAGATGACAAGGCATCCAAGGCATTGAAGGGTGTCAATTCTACTTGGGCAACAAGCCGTCGCCTAGGTGGTCAAGGCGGTAACATTGGATGTTTATATATACATGTATATATACACAATCATATATATAATTAGATGTTAGTATTATATATATTTATGCATATATACAAATATATATAATTATATTTGTATGTTATAATTGAATGTGTATGTTTATGTATTCATATATTTAAATGTAATTTTATTTATGTAATTGTGTATGCATAAGTATACATTTATTTTGGTAAATAATTAATCTTGATAAACTTGATGTGTGTGCCAAATAGAGGGAGAAGAGAGTTAAAATAGATCTCTACAAAAATTAAGTATATTACATATATTTATAATTATGAATCTTGATATGTGATAATATAAGTGATACTAAAATATATTAATATATTTACACTATCATAAATAGGTGCTTGGGAATTGTGAATTGACCTAGGCGGGTACCCTGGCAAGGAACTAGCATAATAGTGTCTTGCCGCCTAGGTGCCACTTAGGTGGATGCCTTGACAATTATGGTTCCCACCATTCCTAACTAGTTCTTTATTATTTTTCAAGTATATTTTTTACAAATTTAGTTGGCTTAGGGTTTGTACTTAATTTGGTCAGATTATTTGTTTAGGGTATATATAAGCATGATGTTAATGTGATTTGATTACATTGTTTGTGAGTGTTTAATTTCTTAAGACTTGTTTAAATATTAATTTTGTTTATTGGTATAGGGTTTAACATTGTGAAGCTTATTGGTTTAATGACTTTTGGTGGCATTTGATTTTGCTTTATGTAATTATTTAAAATGTTTTAATACAATAGTAATTTCATGATAAAGCCCTTGTTAGCATTTATTGGAAAACATGTTCTATGTTGTATGGAGAGAAAAAAGAGGGTGTGGTAGAAAGAAGAAAAAAAGTAATATTAATGAAATATGCTTGTTAAATATAATTATTTAACAAGCATTATTTTAAGAATTTTTATACAATAGAAATGTATTTCATTGATAAATTATTTTAAGAACTTATTAATATTTTTATATTTAACATGACAATAGAATTTTATCTTTAATATTTTATGGATTAATTTTATATTTTAGTTATCTTAAATTCCTTTAAGTGTTATATAAACTCAAAAATTTAAGTGTTCTCTTTCAAAACAAGCCAAACAGATAAACTGAATTGGTTTTGATTGGTTTTTAAGACCTTTCAAACAGGTTTCTAAAGATGTTTAAACCAAACCAAAGTGATGAATTGAATGAACTAAATTGGTTAGGCTTCTAACCCCTTTCAAACCAAACTAACATTTTTAGTTCTAAGGCCTTTCAAAAACTGGTTTGGTTTCTAAGGTCTTTCAATTTCTAAGACATTTCAAAATTGGTTTAGTTTGGTTTCTAAAGCCTTTAAGTTAAACCAATTTGAATTCATTTGTAAACCCTTTAAAACCACACCAAACCAAATTCGTATGGTTTCTAACCCTTATCAAAGCCTTTTAAGCACTTTCAAATCGTTCTAAACTGATAAACCAAATGAATATCTTTGGTTTGATTTCTAAGGCCTTTCAAATGGATTTCTAAATCCTTTCAAACCAAACTAAACCAAATCAAACTAAATGTAACTAAATGAACCGGCTTGGTTAGGCTTCTATGCCCCCTTTCAAACCAAACCAAAATTTTAATTCTAAGGTTTTTCAAACTATTTTGGTTTCTAAAGTCTTTCAATTCTAAGGTCTTTCCAAACATTAGTTTGGTTTGGTTTATAAACCCTTTCAAACTGATTTGATTTAATTTTTAATGCCTTTCAAATCAAACTAAACTGATGCTTTATAAGTCCTTTAAAAGAAACTAATGGGGTGTTTGGTAACATTTTATATTTTTATACAATTTCATGATAAAAAGTTATATTGTAAACACGAACATGACAAAATTTGAAAGTGGAAACTATGATATTATGCCATTTGGCAAAAACGTTTTAATTTTTAAAAATAATAATAAGGTGTTTGATGGCAACCCCAGTGACCTACACGGTTAGCGGAGGCAAGCAATGGTGGAGGACACCGGCGATGACATGGACGACATTGACAGTACCCCTTGAACTACGAATCGGACACCGCCGCCGCAGCAGAGAACCCCAACCACGGCACCACTGCTATCGGCTGCAACAACAAACAGTGGAGATCAGAAGGAGAAGAAAAGGGGGATGCTCACGAATAACCTGAAGATGGAGCACCGGAGGCGCAAAAAGCTTAATGACCGTCTCTACATGGTCAGATCTGTCGTCCCCAAGAAAAGCAAGGTAAAGATTGACATGAATGTCTGAAAATTTCTCCCTGAATCCATGTCGATCATTGTAGATGGATCGAGCTTCCATTCTCGGGGACGCAATCGAGTATCTGAAGGAGATCTTATTGAAGATCGCTGACCTCTAGAGCAAGCTGGAATCACCACCATGTGCGTCTCCCTTGACTTGGCTCCTCCCCCTCCTTATCCAAACTGAAGGGGGATCGATGACTGCGTAATCTTCCAAGCTCATCCAACAGGGGGAATCTGTCGCTAGGGATATGCCGCTGTGAGCTTTCGAAGAAGAGAGGTTGTAGCCAGGAAAGCCGCTGCGGAGAGAGCTCACAAAGAAGGGGCATAGAAGGGGGACCTGGAGAAGGCCATCATCGAGGATGTGCTGTTGCTAGCTCTCGAAGAAGGGGTGAAGAAGTGGGTGAGGAGGAGGCTGCCGTCTTGGAGAAGCATCGTGAAGAAGGAGCTACCGCGACGAAGAGCATCGTGAAGTCAAGGACCCGAACGAGGGTTTGTCGGGAGACCAAGCGAGAATATTTTTGAAAATAAAAGAGGTGAATACCTCTTTTTTTTCCTTACGAAGTGAAGACCGTGAAAACATTTTCAAATCAAAAAATTAAAAGATGGACCAACATGTTTTTAAGACCGCTTTTGTTACAATTTTTAAAAATTAAAATAAAAATGTTCTTTATCACGTAACCAAACACTCCATAAACCAATAAACTAGATAAAAGAAGTATTTTAATTTTTAAAGCCTTTCAAACCAACTGATCAAGTATTTATCTAATCATATCTCTCTTTTTATTATTTTCATAAACTTTCAAATGGAAACCTTGTTTGAAACTTGCTTCACCTAGAGAAGATTTAGTTAAAATCAATTGTGCAATTTGTATTTCATTTTTTCATATGATTGTTCAATTTGCATGTATTTTTCTCTATAATTTAAAAAAACTATTAGTCTAGATGAGTAACTTAGACAAGTCTTGAATAGATACCTTCAACAGATTAGATCATATGTATCTTCAAAACATAAAATAATTTTTAGATTATACTTTTAATGAATGTAAGATCTAATTTAGACATTGTTAGGATAATAATTTAATTCAATGCCCTTGTAAAATATGTTATAACACTTTGATTTTAAAAAGACATGTTGTAAATGAACATTTAATAGTAGATGGTATATGGTCAGATTATCGAACATGGATTAGTCATGGTGAAATAAAAGTTAATTTAATTAATAAATATGATGTCTAGTTAAATAAACTATAAGATGAAAGTGTTAATGATGAAGTGTTAAAAATGATTGAAGATATTAAAAATAATCAAGAAACATTTAGACAGTGATGATGAATCAAGTATATGAGTATAAAAATATTATCGTTTATCAAAATATGTCGAAACACCTTTATACGAAAGTTACAAAGATATATCTAACTTCAAATTTATTTTAAAATTGATTCAGTTAAATTCAATAAATAGTCTCACTAAAAATGTATGAATAATATACTATGTTTATTTAAAGATGTATTGTCTAATGATGTAAGTGTTCCTGACACTGGATATGAACTTAAGCAAATTGTTAAGAACTTGTGACTTAATTATCAATAAATAAATACATGTAAGAATGACTATATTCTCTTTTGGAAAGAGAATGCAAATAAAATTGTATGCCTATAATGTGAGACTTTAAAATATAAATACGATCATAAACATAAGAGTAAAAGGGTGACAAAAAATATTACATTATTCTTCATTGAAAGATAGGCTGCAATATTTGTTTATATCAACAAATTTTGCTAAATAGATGACATTGCATAGCGAGTCATATTCTTACCAATTACGTGGTGAAATACATCATCCTTCTTATTCTCTCTCTCTCTCTCTCTCTCTCTCTCTCTCTCTCTCTTAGAGAAGAGTTGATGAACTATATTCTGATTTTGTGTTGGAGAAATGTAACATTTAACTTGGGTTGGCTATAAATGGCTTTAATCATTTTGATAATATATCTTCAAAGTATAATGTGTTGCCTATTGTTACAACAATTTATAAGCTACCACTATGTATATCTCTGAAAGTTGGGTACATGATAATTTAGTGTTTAATACTAGGTCTAAAAACTTTCAAAAATGATATTGGTGTATACTTACAAACATTGGTAGATGAGTTAAGGTACCTATGAGATATTGAATTGGAGACAACAATATAAGTGATTTTCTTATATATGTAAATACATTCAGATGGAGTGTTAAAAAGAAATTAGCATGCTCAATTTGTAATAAGGAAACACATTTTGTTCAACTAGTTCATGGTTGAAAACAATGTTACTTAGGACGTCGTCAATTCCTACTGATAACACATCATTGGAGAAAAAACTAGTATAAGTATTTGTTTGATGGCCAATGGTGTAAGAAAGGAACACCAAAGATGCTAACATGACATGAGATATGAAGGAAACAATGGGAGATAGACGCAATACGATATGAAAATTCATTTAAAAAAATTAAGGAACTTGAGAAAGAATTCAGCAATGAATAAAAATTAGAAGAAAAAAATATTTTCTTTGAGCAACTACCATATTAGGCTTTCTTAATTGTCTGTCATCATTTGGATATTATACATATCGAGAAGAATATATATGACAATATTATTAACAAATTCAACCAATCAGGAAATGATATGGACAATCTGAATTCAAGAAAATATTTGGTAGAGTAACAAATTTGTCTGAAATTACATCTATATGAGAGTTCGTCTAGGTTTTCAAATGTAGTTTATAGGCTTAACAATGGACAAAAATATTAGGTATTTGATTTTGTGAATAGTATTAGAGTGTCAAATTGGTATTTGTCAAATTTGAGTAGGTGTGTATATATAAGTAATAGAACTATTAGTGAGTTAAAAAGTCATGATTATCATGTCATATTGATGCAGGTTATTATTCTTCTAGCATTTCAAGGGATTGTATCAAAGGATAACTTAGTCCCATTGTAAAGCTAGGCTAATATTTTAAAATAATTTATGCTAAAATTTTAGATAGTAATATTTTAAATGATTGGGAGTATGATATTGCAATAATATTGTGTAAATTAAAACAATTTTTTCTACCATTATTTTTTCTGTTAGCTTATAAGACTAGAATGTTTGGACTAGCCAATATCGGTGGATATATCAAATTAAAAGATATTTAAAGAGACTTAAAAATTATGTAAGCAATAATGCAAGAGTTTAAGGTTCAGTTGCCTAAAGCTATTTGGTTGAGAAATTTAGACATATTATTTCTATCTATATGCGAGATGCGAGAAAATATAGTAGAGATCAAAACTATGGTGGTGGTCTATATAGAGACGATCACCAATAGGCCAAGTTCAATATTTAAACTAGTTGGCCATCCATTGAAATGTAGGCATGTGCCTAGAATTTTGATGGAAAAAGAATAAGATTTAATATATATATGTCTTGAATAAAATTGATGATATAGAGTATTTCCATCGAGAGCATAGTGATACTCTTAATAATGAAGAAATTATATAGTATAAAATTTTTCGGTATTGTTTAGATTACACGTTCAAGAGTTAAGAAACATGAGCTATTCTAGATTTATTAAAGAGCTTGACATTTTGTTATTTAGTCTCTCAAGATTTACATTATCATTATCTAAATATATGTGCAATGAATTTAGAATTCGAATGATAGATTCATATTCCACAGAATTAACTCAACTATGTGATGTCCTTGTGAATGCCAAACTTCAATCTGATTGTGATAGATATTATGAACGAATATTAGATATACTAGAGAAATCATTTGATAGAAGTATTTATTTAACACTTATTAAATGTGAATGGTGGGATGCGTATAATAAAGATAAATATTTTAATGTTAAGAATTACGTATTTATATCATTAAGTACATAAAAAAATAAGAGATCAATGAACCATTTGCGCTTACAAGTCAAGTGAAATAAGTTTTAATATAAATGATAACTCAAATAAGAAATACGTGATATTGGTAAAATCCCTACCCCATGATTATAATAACATATCGAAAAATGAGAGTGGTGATGAACTAGAACATATCAAGAGCAACTTGTTAATATACATATAATGTTTGGTATAACTAATGAAATATCTATATTGGTAGAGTTTCTAGAAGTTATTCTTAATATGGTTCTACTTTCATTTTCCAATATGTGATAATAGTTATGGGGTGAAAATTTTGTCAGTAAAGATATTGAGATCAAGATAGAGATAAAGATCAAGATAAAAGTAAATACTGATTTGGATAGAGATTAGGACATAGTTAGAACCCAAACCATTGTAGTTTGCATCACTGGTTTGGATTAGCTTAAATAATCATAAAAACTAAAAAAATAAAAGTTAGAACTCAAATCGTGGTTTACTTAAATTGACCTAAACAATCATAAAAATCAAAAAAAGTCAGAACTCAAAATGTGCTCAATTTGGATTGGCATAAATAATCATAAAAAAGAGTTAGAACTTAAATTGTGGACGGTTAGATCAATTTAAATCGAGTTTCCAAATTAAAGTTGTAAGCTATGCAAAGATGTGAACGATTTGATTTTGGCAATCTTTAAAAAAATTGGAACCAAATCATTCCCCCAAATTAAATTGAACTAAGTTGGTTCAATTTATTTTGAGACCAAACATAATTAATTAAATTAAAAAATTTATTATTTGTATCTATTAATTTATAGTTATGCAATTTAAAAATAAATTTTAAAAAATTGTATAAATATTATTTATCATATTTAAATTTAATCAGATTAATTTAAATGGATTTTATTTATTTAAGCCACTACAATGATTCAAACTCCAATTCAACTTAAACTTCGAATTGGTTTGACGGTTTCCAGCATGTGCCGATTGCTCTACGGCGGGCGAATGTCTATCTGTGCGACACGTAGGGGTGGGCACAAAACGGTTCAAACCGAGAAACCAAACCGAACCAGCCCATTCGGTTCGGTTTGGTTAGATTTGGACCCCCCTTCGGTTTGGTTCGGTTTGGAAAATCTCCAAACCGATTTAAACCAAATCAAACCGTTTAAATCGATTTAATCAAAAAAATATAAAAAAACTATTATAGTATTAATAAAAATGATATTTTTATAAATTTTATAATAAAATAATATCTATTTTCATTATTTTTAACATAAAAACTAGTATATATATGCAAAAAATAATTACTTTAAATATTTTTATTTATTTTCGGTTTAAACCGAACCAAACCGAACCAAACCGAATTGATTCGGTTTGGTTCGATTCGATTTGGGAGGGTGATTCGGTTTGATTTGGTTTGGAAAAAAAATGATTCAAATCAGATCAAATCGAACCGTGTCCACCCCTAGCGACACGGTGTTGTTGCACGAGTGAATAACAGCTGTGATGCACCCACTTATGGGTGTCTTTTTTTTTGTTCACGGCACCTATGGGTGTCCAGGAGGGTACGTATAGCATGTGTAACGTACACGACTTTCGTGCCGGTCAAGATTTTAATACTCCGCCGCGTGGCAAACAGAACGGACAGACGGCACCACGATCTACTTTGAATTATATCTTGTAATGTAGGGCTTTGGACTTTGGAGGGCGGGGCAAGTGGACGGCGTCCCCACCGTCAGGTTGGTCGTGTTTCCCTTGTAAAAGGACAAGACAAATGGTTCTGACTCATCGGAGCAGACAAGATGACGTAGACGTTGTTGTCTCCGGGTGATTTCATGATTCAATATAAATAAGGACTCGGATCATCTTAATTTTGCGGAGAGTAAAGAGTACGGACAATCTCACCTAGTTAAGTGATAGATAATGAGTTAGTAAAATGTCAATAACTGTTTAACCTCATCGATAATAAATTAATAAATTAATAAATTGTTCTTGAACTATTATTGACTTCTTACAAATTTATCACCGAACTTAATACAACTTGCTACCGACAGGTAGTGAATTAATAAGATGTCGATAGTAATTCAATCATTTTCGATAGTGATTCACCAGACTTGTTGTTTGAACTGTCACTTAAGTGACTTGCAGTTGTGACTGATTTTGATTGAGGACCGAGGATACTCCTTCCACTCGAAGACTGAGGTGATTCGAACTCTATAAATAGTAATTTTTTTAATTTTACTTCAATGCTGATTTTATTATCTAAATTGAAATAATTTTATGACATATTATTTGATTAATTTTATTAATATGTAGTATTTTAATTTTTATAAAATAAATAATAAATAAATTTATTTTACTGTTAATTTTTTATAATATATTTAAATTTAAATTTTTATATGTTTATATTAATTTTTATTAAAAACTAAGAAAAACTTAAATTTAACTATATTTCTTTAGATTAAGTTATGGCAACATTCAATTATGATTCCGTAACTTATACATTTTAAAAATATTTTATAAATCCGTTAAATTTTATCGAAATCACGTCAGAATATAAAACTCACTTTGCAAGAAAAAAAGGAGTTTATCGATCGTACGTACCACCACGAAGCTCTTTATGACGTCGTCGGTGTAGTAAGCAGGCTGCGATTCCTGCAGCGACAGCAGCACGTCCACCGCCGTCCTCCGCCCCTCCCCGTGGGCTTCCTCACCGTCGGGCTTCCGCCGCCCGCTCCGGTGCTCCTCCACCAGCTTCTGCAGGAACGCATCTCTGGTCTCCCTCAGCCGTACCATCCTCTTCTTCACCCCCTTGAGGTCCACCCATCTCATCCATGGCAGGTAGTCCCATGTGTTGCTGACCCCGCGGAGCCGCAGCGACTCCTCCACTATCTCCTGGAACATCTTCGCCTCCTCGGTGCCCTCGGCTCCCTCCCCGTAGTACCTCCTCCCCGCAGTCATCCTCGTCATGTTGTTCAGTGCTAACCCGAACAGCGCGGTGCTCAGCTCCGCCCTGGCGGGGGAGCTCCCCCCCGGGTGTCCCTCGAAGAGCCGCTTCACCAGGGATCTCACCTCCTGCGCCCGCACGGAGGACAGCAGCTGGAGACGGTGGCTGGAGAGGATCTCCACGGTGGCGATCCGGCGGAGGTCGCGCCACAGCTGCCCGTAGGGGGCGGTGGTGATGGTGGTGTTCTTGTAGGAGAGGATCTGGCTAGCCATCAGGCAAGGCCGGCTGGCGAAGGCGACGTCATTCGTGGTGAAGCATTCCTCTGCGGCCCCGGGGGAGTTGACGACGAGGGCGCGGCGGGTGCCTAGGCGGAGGAGGAGAACGGGGGCGTTGTGGCGGCGGGAGAGGTCGGCCAAGGTGCGAGGTACGGGCAGAGGCGACCTTAGCAGATGCAAGTGGCCAATCACGGGTAGCGAGGGCGGACTCGGCGGGAGCCTGGTGGTCTTCTCCCCATGATTCTTTCGGAGGTGATCTCTTGCTCTTGGAAAGAAGAACGCGAAGGGTACAAGGAACAGAAGGGAGGCAACGGCGGCGAGGCAGAGAGCGGCGGCATCCATCGCCGGAGGTTGGGGGATTATTGGCGGCGGAGGACGGGGGGTGGGGCTGCTCTCTGATGATGCTCTCCGCTCCGTGCCGCTTGGTAGTCGCGTAAAGCATGAGGGCTTGATTATTAAAAACGAGGCACGTGGAGAAGAGAATCAAGAGAGGGATTACCGATGGCTAAAACCGAACGGAATTAAGTTCGATGTCGAAACACTACTAGCTGCATGGTAATAGAGCTAGATAAAAGTTGCCATATAATAAAAAGGTTCGAGCTTCGAATTATTTTCGGATCCGACCGTAGAATCAAATTTTCTTTTAATTTTAAAATCATCAATATTTATGATCAAACTTTCAGTTCAAATCGAAAATCAAATCAAACCAATTTAATTGATCTATATTCATTTGATTTAATATAATGTGATTTAAAACATATACTTATTCATTAAAATTTACAAATAAAAATAATGACATACATAAACATATACATTAAAATTCAATAGAATGTGATTTAAAACAATTGAAATTATATATCGATACATATATACTATATCATACAAAATTATGTTCGAAACCGATCAAATTTGATTTGGTTTAGAAAATGATTTTCTTCAAAAACTAAAGCAAACAAAATCGTGAACACCGTTAGACTCTAAGGTAGTCGTGGACCACATGACGGTGGTGAACCTACGTATCCAAGGAGCTCTTTCAAATGTCCATGAAAATCACTAACGGTAGTCAAGAATCACTTTCAAGTCCTAAAAGCACTTGCAAAGTGAGGTGTAGCAACACGGTCGTCATCTTAGTGCCGCCTCCTGTTAGAATTGTGGGGATAGTCCCATGTTGATTATTTGAGATTTGATATTATGCTTATATATCTTGGGCCCTTCTACCTCAACACCATACTTTTGAGATTTGTAAGATGGTATCAGAGCGGGCACTTATCTATCTTTAATACTTGATTATCTTGCCTCTTATTTCCACTGCCCACTTTGACAGTGAGGTGGAGTGTTAGAATTGTGGGGATAGTCTCATATTGACTATTTGAGATTTGATATTGTGTTTATATATCTTGAGCTCTTCTACCTCAACACCATAATTTTGAGGTTTGTAAGACCTCCCTCATGTTTGAAGTAGTGCTATATAATATATAAGACCAAAATGTCTCTATCCTATTTAACTTCCTTTTCCTTTTCTCTATGCCACCATTTCCATGCTTTGTTGGACACCCATGTCAATCTTCCTGGAGCATATTTTATTGGATTTGTTGAAGTATATCTAAATCCATCAAGACAAATAATACGGGACGACCTCTTGATCACATTAGATCCAAAGAGTGTGAGACCTTCCTTTTTCACATCTTCCCGTATAGACTCAAAGTCGATGGAAAACCCATAAACTTTTTTCGTGAGTATGAGAGGGATCAAAACTCAATCTTATCTTTATATTGAGTTAGCCTATCATGACGCAACTTTTAAGTTAATAGAATTGTAGATATATCCTTAACACTAATGGTCTTCTTAAAAATAATACCAAAGACTTTATTTTAATTAGGCCATCTTATGAGATAACTCTAACATTCTCCTACTAAGCTTATACAAATAATAAATATATATTTCAAAACATCCTTTAGATTATCATTTTGAAAACAATTCCATAAGTGCCCACATTTGAAAACATGGCTATTACCTTATTTACAATTCACCTTTGATGCCTAGGATAAAAGAACCTATCAATATAGGTCATGGTGGTTGTATATAATCAATAACATACTTCCTTCCATGCACCATAATATCAACAAATTCACTTAACTTAGCCTAAAATTTGAATACATATAATGTCCCACTTTAATGTCATACATACAAATTCTTCCATTTCAACCATATGTGTTAACAAATACCATTACAAAATGGAAGAGAACATAATCATCATCATGGTACAATGACCTCTAATGTATTGATAATACCATTTACTAATCTTATACAATAAGGCCCATGCTTCTTACATGTCCTCAAATGACCTTAGGTGCAAGGCTTTAGTTATGGGATCAATGACCATTTCAACACTATTAACAAAACTAATTGATACATGATGATTGTTTATCCTTTATTATCCATAAAGATACTTTATGTCAATGTGCTTAGTTGACTTACTATAATTGGACAAGAACACTACAGAGAAATTATCACACAAAGTCTCAAGGGTTTGGATATAGAATCCAAAATAATAAGTCCTTAGATAAATTTTTTCAACCATAACGTATATGAAGACGTCTCATGATAGTCAATAAATTCTGCTTCTATGGTAGAGGTGGCCGCTATATGTTATTTGGTACTGTTCCATGAAACAACTCTTTTAGCTAATAAGAACACATAACCTAAAGTTGACTTCCTATTGTCAAGACAATTTGTAAAATCTGCATTTACATAACCAATCACCTCAAGGTGATCAACTTTGCCATACGTGAGCTCAAAATCCTTAGACCCTTCAAGATATATCATCATTTTCTTTAAAACCTTTTAATGCACCATTCTTGGATTGATTTGGAACCTTGCTAACATTTCCAATGGAAAGTTGATATCAAAACGAGTGCAAACTTGAGCATACATCATGCTCCCAAGGGCAACAATATATGAAAAAACCTTCATTTCATACTTTTCTATCTCATTCACAGGGCCCTGATGTAGATCAAATTCATGACTGTCGACTCCACAAACGGGTTCCGGATCGGCACCTCAAAAGAAGGTGAAAGATAGAATAGGGGAAAAAGGGGAGTGAATTGGAAAACACTCGGAAAGCGGTAAAGAGTCCTCACCTCGGTCCCACACTCACATTGATCCCTGAACTTTCATCTCACGGCGTTGCTCGAGCACCGGAGATGGTTCGGGTCATGTGGGAGGAGAGTGAGGAGGAGATGAACTTAAAGCATAAATGAAAGAGGTGGTCACCAGGAGCCGCGGGCACTGCTTTATGGAATAAAAGATAAGATGAAGTTGAATTGACCGTGTGTACCTTAACTTGGGAGATTGGGATGTGAGTTCTTCCTTCTTCTTCTTCATCCAGCCGATGAAGAAGAGTCTAACCGATGCTAGCTTGATGTACCTGTGCAACTAGTAGACAAAGAAGAAAAGAAAACAAGTGAAGGGAGTATTAGAACTGAATGAAGTGTAGTAACTGTAAAAACAATAACACAAATGACAATTGGAAACAAACTCACCGGATTCGGGGTTAGCCCTAACCCCTTTTTTTTAGTTCTTTATGATGTATGAAATGATGCAAAACTGAATAAAAATGATGTTTAAATATGAACTAAATGCTTTGAATAAAGAGTTAGCAAAGAGAATATGAATGGTTAAAGACAACACAACCCAGGCAAAGTGGCAACCGGGTTGGACAGATTCAATGTAAACTGTGCGACACTGATGCAAAGATTGTAACGAACAACACCAATGTCAGAATAAAGTGATGTTTGTTTAAAAGTAAAGAGCACTCACCGAGGGTGATTTTATATGAAGACAAGTTTGCTTGAATCTTATAATAAGTAATCTGAATTTACCTGATAAGTCGGTTCTTGGACAATGAAGTTCTAGAAACTCCCAGCACAATGTCGATGTAGGACATGTTATGAGTACTATAGATATTTGAATTGAATGATTCTTGTTGTAAATAAAATATGACTCACATGGGAACAATTTATATGAAGTATGTATAGGCTGAATCCACCATTAAATGTACTTAAATTGACTGAGAAGACGATGGCTTAGAAGAGAAGACTTCAGATCTGTCTGTGCAGCGTCGGTGTTAAAGCATTGAAGCCATAACAAGTCGAGGGATCGCCAGAATTGATCTCCATTTGTTGGAGATGAAATATATCTTGATTAATCACACTTCTTATGAAGGAAGTCAGGTCGTAAAATGACCAGAAAGATCTGTAGAAGTCGATGATCATAAGTGCAGCACGTTGGAGCATAGACTAGCTTTTTTCTCACTTTGGGACGATCTCCGAGCACTGGGATGAAGAGAGAACAATTTGGGGAGGTTGTGATGAGCCAAGGGTGGCTGGAGGATGAGGATAAAAGTTCTTGAGGATGGGGATGCCCTTCTTAGGTCGTTCATATGAGTCTCCCTTTATAGGGGATAAAAAACATGTCAAAAAATAGCAAGTTTTGATACATCCAACCATAGGTTGGATTTCCTCTATTTAATGTTGCTAATTTTTATCTTGAGGCATATATAAACTTACCCAAATGATTGAGAGGGATTGGAAACTGTGGATCACCTTCCCCATGTTCAAAATATGTCTCCACTTGAAGAGGAAACAAATCTGGTCTAAAAATAGCAAGTTTTGATGTATAAAACAACAAGTTGGATTGCCATCATTAAATGATGCTAATTTCGACCATGAATTTTCCAGATACTATACCAAGTAATATGGAGGAGTAAAAAGGAAGGTAAGGTCACAAATTGGTCAGATATATGCTCAATGGGCTGGGCTTGCATGCAATTGGGCTTGATCGGTGCTGCATGCGGATAGAACTGCACGTCTGACTTCTAAAAGACACTGCAGACAAATGGTAAATCGGAATTGAATGCCATTTGTTGCATTGAAAAGAGGACTCATAGAGGAAGATTATTTATGTTAAAGATGAATTTATTATACGTTCACAGAATCCTATGAAAAATTTTAAAGTAGAGGATATGCTGGGAAAAGTATAATTTGGCGCACAACCAAGCGGCGCGACCTTGGTGCAAAGACCACCAAGAGCAACATGGAAGTTAGAATGAGATATAATTTGCGAAAAATGAATTTTATTAGAGATCAAAACCTCTTTTTAAGATTTCTAGTGAACTCCTTGGCTCATCCAAAAGGATTGTTCAACTTGATTTTGATGGTCTAAAAGAGATGTTGCCAATGGAATAAGAGTTTAAGCCCCAAATAAGGCCAAATTGGCGTGTCTACAATGACATTTAAAGATTAGCACCACACAAGATGAGTACCTAGACATCCCAAACCTTTCTATGACATTGGAAATATAAGCCTTATAAGACAAACTAAGCAACCCCTTAGACCTATCACATGAACCTCAATGCTTACAGCACATGATGCATTACCTATATCTTGCATAACAAAATGATCAGAAAGAAAACTTTTACTTTCATATAACAACCTTAAAATCATTAATAACAAACAATCTATTATCCACACATAGAACTAACATAGTGAACTTGCTTCCATTGACCTTTAGATATATACATTGATTAGCAATATTTTTTTGTAAATCTAAAGGACACAATGATACAATTAAATGCTAAGTACCATTATTGAGAAGCTTGTTTTAGTCTATATGTGGATTTTTTAATTTACATAGTAAATTTTCTTTCCCTTTCATTTCAAACCCTTCATGTTGCATCATGTATACCTCTTCTTCCAAATCTCCATTTAAGAAAACTATTCCAATAGCCATTTGATGTAATTGATAGAAATATATGTCCTATAAGCCAATCATATATGATATGGTTTTACATTTCTTATATTACCTTATTCATTATTAATGGCATTGTTTTCATTACTTGCACAATCTAGATGCATCTATCGTAATGAATTCCTACATTGCATGCAATGATGATTGAATCAAGATGAGATCATGATAATGATATTAATTATCTAGAAGCATGTGATTTAAAATGTTCCTAGTCATAGGATCCTTTAGTTGGGATATCAAGGATCTGATAAGATTAGTGTATATGATATCTTCTCATATGAAGAGGATGACTGATCTCATTAGTCAACAGTGTGGGGACACTAAGATACATGTACATGTTCTCATAAGAGAAATGAGTTCACTGAACTGACTAGTACAGAATCCCTAAATGGTATCTTATTGAACTATCGATCATGGGTATTCTATCATCACGGTTGCACGGTTGGATCTTTGACCTGCATCACCAAAGATACCTTGTCGGGCATACCATATACTTTAACTATTGACTTATGGATCACTTAATATTGTGGTCCTATATAATTAATAGATTGGGTATATAGGAAACCCGGTGGAAGCAATTAAGTAGATAATAAAGGATTGTTCACTCTTGGTAAGAGAGAGAGAGAATGTCTTATGGATAGTACTCTAAATCCTTGGCCAAGGTAGATAGGATAATTGAAAAAGAGTTTTTCAATTGATCCAATTACGAGTACAAGATTTCAAAGTGTCGGTATATTTAGGAGTTGACAGTCAATGCCGTACTCCTATCTGACTAGGACATTGAATGGATGAAGATTTATATCCATGTGGTAACCGATGATGGAAAGACTCTTTAGAGAGGAGTTCATCCCAGAAACCTTTTAAGATCATATGATGTGGCTTGTACCTTTTATAATCGGTTGGCCATTAAATCTACTATGAGATGATAGATTTAATTTAAAAGAAGTTGTTCTTTTAATTAAGCTTGAACCAAATGGGCTCTTGGGCCTAGAAGTTCACACACATAAGGACTAATCCGTAAGTTTGGGAGCTTGAGTTAATTTATAGAATAAGAAGGGGTTTTTATGAAAAACTTTGAGTTCTATAAATAATAGCGATGAGAGCACAAAACCTATCAAGACAAGGGAGCTCTCTGCGCCCTAGCCATCCTCCTCCATCTTCCACCCTATCAGCCATCATTCGATGGTGGAGTTCCGTTCGAGATGAGTGGTTGACATTGGCACGGAGGAGAACCCCACTTCGGAGGTGGTTCCTGTGGATACTACTATAGGCCGCATGCTTGAGAGGCTTTGAGAGTGTGAGAACACTTGATCTTCTCCTATCTATAGGGATTGTTTGAATCTTACAAAGGTACGTGTTCGAAATCATTTCGAATACTGATTTTGGCGACGTCGTTCGGCTCTGATCGAGATCAAGACATTGATATACAAGGAATCAGAATTGTTTCGCTATGCCAATCTGATTGGACCGATTCTTTACAATGGTATTAGAGCCAGGTTGAAGTCTTGTTAGGATCCAATATCGTTTCGACGTCATTTCATATATTTTTTGTTTTCTCGAATATGTACAAATGTCCATTTTGACAAAGCAACAATTAATCGTATGGGATATTTTTTGAATATTAGTTGCTTATGGATGAATCTCGTGACAAAGGGCTTTCCATTGCCACAAACCATTCGAATTTTAGACCACAGGAGAATCCAGTAGAGGGTTTGAAAGATGGAAATTTTGTTTTACGGAAATCACTGGTTCGATTTGGGGATTTCCTGAGATCTTTCATAGAAAAATTTGATGTCTTATAAATGATTTAAAAGATAAGTAATATGAGTACCAAGAGTTTTCCATTATTTTTTGGCTTTGAACGATGCCGTCGGAGGTTGATTGAGCATCTTTCTGGCGAGGAGAACCTCTAGGGTCGATGGCACTTCTTTTCTATTTTCCCATTGATTGGGATTTTTCATGAAAATAAAATAACATTTTTGGATTCCTTATTCAATTTAGAATCAATTTGCTGTTTTTTAAGATTTTTTTAAAAGCTGGAAAGTCTAGATTTAAGAAGGTCTTAAAAGCTCCTTTCGCGGTTACTGTTCATACAACTTATCGGGCGGGGAAGACGATTTGTTTAGACCCGATAGTTGGATCCAGCGCTGGTCAATGCAGCCACATGCAGTTTGACCGTGGGTGGCCTGGCGCACGCTGTGCGTGCATGTAAACATAATAAAATAAAATAAAATAAAAACTTTCCTCATTTAAATTATGTTGATTAGTGTGGGATATTAAGAATGACGCACGTAGCCTTCCGTTGTTATGGTCTCGATGAGTCAATCTTAGA
Organism: Cryptocoryne crispatula var. balansae; assembly: GCA_036172225.1. Classification (NCBI taxonomy): domain Eukaryota; kingdom Viridiplantae; phylum Streptophyta; class Magnoliopsida; order Alismatales; family Araceae; genus Cryptocoryne; species Cryptocoryne crispatula. The sequence continues at coordinate 28,926,220 of CM069922.1, forward strand.
TTGGGTGAGTTTATTGTGTTTCCCAAAAGACTCACTCAGCAAGGGATTGGTGATCGTGGCCAAGGCTTAAAGCCAAATCTTGGGGGTGGACCATTGGCATGGCCTTGTTGTGTTTCCCACAATGGCTATGTTGAGAATCCATGCTGCTAACATAACAAGAGGATTTGACCTAACTTAAGTATATGACTTGTGTTTCCCACAAGGTCATGACTCTAGAGGCTAAATGACTAAGAGTTGTAAGAGTTGAAACTGGCAAAAGTTGCCTACCTATTAAGTATGAGATGACTTGTTGTGTTTTTCACAAGGTTGTCACCATAAGGTTAATAGGGTCTTAGTCCCCACTAGGATATCAGTGTGTTATCCCATCTTTACATAATAAGGGTTATGCAAATTTGCCGAAATTAGTGGGAGCATAAATTAAGATAAAAGACCTTATCATAATTTTAATGAATGTCTGCAATGTATCTTATTTTGTTATATCTCCTTGTAGATATCGATGGCGACCCACTCGTTGCTTGGCATACTTGATGACAATAGGCTCACTGGTCCTAACTTCACTGATTGGCTTAGAAATTTGAGAATTTTTTTCACTGTTGAGCGTATAGCCTATGTGCATGAGAAGCCAGTCCTAGATAAACCATTTGATGATGTTGATTATGAGAACATTCATGATTAAATGAAGCATAAGGAGGATGCATCACTTGCCTAGTGCTACATGTTAGCCTCTATGAGCAATGAGTTACAGAGGAAACATGATAAGATGGATGCTAGATCCATCCTAGCCCACCTTGAGGAGCTATTTTGTGCACAAAGTATAATAGAGCGATATGGGATATCCATGAGTCTATTCAGGGCAAGGATGCATGAGGGAATATATGTGCAAACACATGTTCTTAAGATGATAGAGTGGGTGGAGAGGTTGACTGAGCTCGGGTTCTCGCTGAACAAGGAGCTAGCTATTGACCTTGTCCTCTAGTCTCTGCCATCTTCTTATTCCTAGTTCATCATGAGCTTTAACATGAACAAGCTACAATGGTCTCTTGCAGAGTTGCTTCACATGTTGAAGATTGCCAAGAGCACTATGAACAGTGGGAAACCTCCTTTACTATTTTTTGGTAAGACTAATAAGAAGAGAAGAGCTCATCAGATGGATAAGAAGGGCAAAGTATGTAAGGAATCAATACATGACAGTGGAAAAATTTTGATTTCATAAAACTATGATCTTTGCCTTGATCGATGCCCAACGAGTATAACTGGGAACCGAATATGAAGTAGAACGAGAATACCTCATGGTATTTATAAAATCCCTCACCATGGATGAAGAGAGGACATTCCTCCTTGCTGAAAATCGTTTAAGTGTCTAGTCTCTAGCAGTATCCACATGATCTGCTTCAATAGACAAGTTCTCCCTTCCTTCGGGCCTCCAGAAATCTTCCAGATCCAAACATGACCATGGGAGATCACCTTCTAGAGGAGAGTGGATAAAGAGAGGATGCTTGGGATGTGCTCCAGCCCTATAGCTTCTTAGGATTTGGTTTCATAAGCCATTTATATATAGAAGATGAAATTTTTCACAAAAATTCAAAACTTCTATAAAATTGAGTCCATGCCCTCATCTTATTGACCAGATCTATTGTGTGTGACCCACTAGGCCCAATAGTCAATTTGGTTGAAGCCTTAATTAATTTAAAAGAACAATTCTTTTAAATTAAATCAAAAATGTTATCCGATAACAATTTTTACAGCTTTTTGATCATAAAGGGTACAAGCCATATCCTATGATCCCAAATGACTTTGGGGAGTTAAATAACATCCATTGAGCCTTTCCATCATCAATTACCACACGGATTTAAATCTTTATTCATACAATGTCCCGGTCGGTCAGGGGTTCAGCACTGACTGTCAACCCCTAAATATTCCAACTCTATGGGATACTGTACTCAGATTTGGATCAATTGAAAAACTCCTTTTACAATAATCCTAAGTACCTTGGCCAAGGATTTAGAGTACTATCCCATAGGACATTCTCTCTCTCCTACCTAGAGTGAACGATCCCTTGTTGTCTACTTAATTATCTCCACTGGGTTTCTCTTGCACCCAATACATCAACTATACTGGACCATCAAGATGGTGATCCATAAGTCAATAATCAAAGTACAAGATACATCCGATAAGACATCTTTGGTGACTCAGGTCAAAGATCCAACCATGCTATTGAGATGTAAGAATAACTTGATAGACAGTTCGGTAAGATATCGATCAGGTTTTCCTAAATTGGTCAATTCAGTGAACTCATTCCACTAATGAGCACCTGTGTGTATCTCAATGTCCCCACACTGATGACAAATGAGATTGGTCATTCTCATCACATGAGAAGACATCACACACACTAGTCTATCCGAATTCTTGATGTCCCGTCTCAAGGATCCTATGACTAGGAACATTTAGATCATATACCTCTAGATGATTGATCTCATTATGATTCAATCATCATTGCATGTGATCGAGGACTTCATTATGATATACGCTTCTAATAAAAGCTAGTAACAAAGTTTTGCCTATTTAATTGAATGAGATATTCCTAGAAATGTTGAATCATATCATATATGATTGGCTTGTAGGGCATACATTTCTATCAAAGCAAAAGTCAATAAGTTGACCAAGAAGGAAAGGCCCTAGAAGGCAAAAGAGAAGCTTACAGAATCATCAAGTATTTTTGTCATTGATGTCAACTTGTCTTTTAGATCCACATCATGGGTATTAGATATTGGATGTGCATCTCATATCTGTAATGACTTGCAGATGTTGACAAGTTACAGAGAGCTTCATAAAGGAGAGGTGGACCTATGGATGGGAAATAGTGCAAAGGTTGCAGCATTAGCCATAGGAGAAGCCAACCTTAAGTTGCTTTCTGAAGACATATTAGTCTTATCTGAGTGTTATTATGTTCCTTCCATTGTTAAAAACATTATTACCATTTTATGCTTAAATAAATATGGATTTATTGTGAGTTTTGGAAATGATGTATGTTCTGTTATTCTAAATGTTATAGTGTTTACCAGTGGGAGATTAGCAAATGGTTTTTTCATATTAGATATGGAATCTCCCATTCTGTGTGTGGATACTTCTTATAAGAGGAGAAGGGTTGATATTGATCAAATCCTACTTTGACAACATAGGCTTGGTCGTATCAAGGAAGAAAGACTCAAAAAGCTCCATGAAGACAGATTCATTGAGGTGAATGATTTTGAATCATTGCCTACTTGTGAGTCTTGTCTCATGGGAAAAATAACCAACTCTCCATTTAGTGGACATAAAGAGAGAGCTAATGAGTTGTTGGAACTCATACATACTGATGTGTGTGGTCCTATGTCAACTCAAGCCAAAGGTGGATTCTTCTACTTCATTACATTCATTGATGATTTATCAAGGTATGGATATGTGTACTTGATGAAACACAAATCTAAAACTTTTGAGAAATTTCAAGAATTTAGAAATGAGGTTGAGAAACAACTAAGAAAGAGTATCAAAACTCTTCGATCTGATTGAGGAGGAGGATACTTAAGTACTAGTTTCACACAATATTTGAAAGACAATGGAATCTTATCTTAGTGGACACCTCCTTACACTCCTCAACTTAACAGTGTGGCTGAAAAGAGGAACCATACCTTGTTAGACATGGTACAGTTTATGACATCTTTTGTTAAATTGCCTTTATCTCTTTAAGGTTATGCACTTGAAACAACTGCTTATATCCTAAATAGAGTACCTTCCAAATCTGTTTTGACTACACCATATGAGATATGGAAAGTGATAAAGCCTCACCTTAAACATGTTAAGGTATGGGGTTGTCCAGCCCAAGTGAAAAGGCATAACCTTGATAAGTTGGAATCCAAGACTGAGAAGTGTAGGCTTGTGGGATAACCAAGGGAAACCCATGGATATTATTTATACCACCCTGACGAATAAAGGGTTTATGTTGCTAAATGGAGTGTATTTTTAGAGGAAGAGTACCTTCTTGATGGAAATAGTGGGAGCATAGTATAGCTAGAATAGGTTCCAGATCCACAGCCATAGGACACTTCTAAAAGGGTGCTTGAAAAGGTTGTCACACATGTCCCTCGTAGGTCTTCTCATTGTAGACACGCCAAATTTGCATAATTCAGAGCATAAAACTCATGTTTTATAGGGTAACATGTGTGATTGACCTTATAATGATTCCCGGTCTTTAAAAGTTGATTTGGAGCTTCGCCGAATGAAATCGGATGTTTTCCAAAGTTTTCCACACAAAGCCGTAATTTACGAGCGAAAGCCACACGTAAATCGTGTAAACACGGAAATTGGCTGAATGACCAATGCCTAATGATCATGCATTGAATTTTATGGTCATATTCACACTCCAAACAAGTTTTGTTGCATACCGTGCCTTTCCGGTTTGCCATCGGAGTCATTTTGACCAGTATCGGATCTTTTATTCACTGTCTTAACTTTAGGATAAAATTATGAAGTTTTGGAAGGTGTTATGTCTGATCCAATTCTATATAAAGCTTCTTAGGCCTGTTATCTTTCCATCGCAACAAACGGCGTCAAATTCCGAGTTCGGGGGTTTTTGCAATGGCTTCCGGAAGAAGGACGCGCAAAATAGTCCCATGCGCCCGGGTCCCTGGTCACATGTGCCCGGAACCCAGGGCACGTGCCCATACGCCCTACCCCTGAGGCACGTGACCTTGTGCCCTGACTTGAGGGCATATGCGCCCTATCCCTGAGGCACGAGGGAATCAGTTTTTCACCGGGACTCTACCACTGAACGGATCGAACTGGATAAGACCAAAATTTTTGAATGGATAGCATGCGCCCCCACTTGGAGGCACATGCGCCCTGCCTTGTGGGCACATGCGCCCTGGGGTAGGGCACATGCGCCCTGAGGTAGGGCACAAGGTCTCCTATTTTGTAGTGTTGATCGCGACAATTTTCTCCTATAAATAAACTCCAATTCCGGTCATTCTAAAGGCATGTGCACGACCCCCCAGGCATCTCAAGACGTCCAACCTCCCTCCTGCATTGATTTTATGATTTTTATAGAGATAATTTCGAGTTTTTAGAGAGAGAAAAGTCGGTTCAGGAGAGAGGAAGGCTGGTTTGCAGGTGATCTGCCAAGTCTTTCTTCTTCAGCCTCTACAGCAGCGTGTGGACATCTGCTGCCCAAGCTCTTTTCATCAAAATTCTTCCTCCCCAAGTATTATTCAGTTTTCGAATGACAGAACTTGATTCTGAGGTCGGGGCTGGTCGTGACGAGCACAGAAGAAAAGTCGCGGTGGCAGATCCTGGACTTCTGCTCGGCTTTTTCGACAACCCAGATTTGGCCATATCTCTCTATTCTATTCATAATCTTCCTGTTCTTTTTTCTATCTCTTTGTTTCATGATTATACATCCTCCTATAATTTTTTAACATTTTTTTGAAATATTTTTACTATGTTAATCCGAAAATAAAAAAGAGGAGTTAGAGATAACCCGAATCCGGTCAGTTTCTAGTCAGTTGTGTGTTTAATGTTATTTTCTTTACATATACTCCACTTTGTCTAGTTATAATTGTCTCTTTCACTTGTTTGTTTGTCTAGTTGCACAGAAGATCAAGCACCCACGTGTTGAGGACTCTTCTTCATCGGCCGGCCGAAGAAGGAGAAGCTTTGATCCATATTCTTCACGCTAGGGTACACACTGTCAATTTTATTTCATAAATCAGAACCCGAAGTTCCTGGAGACCACATGTCTTAATTTTATTTCTTCTCACCCTTCTCCCACATGACCCGAACCGTCTCTTTGGTGATCAAGCGACGCCAAGGGATGAAAGTTCGGGGATCAATGTGAGTGTGGGACCGAGGTGAGAGTTGCTTTCCGAGTTTTCTTCTTTTATTTCTCATCCCCTCTTGAGGTGACGATCTGGGTTCACGGACTTCCCTGAAAAGGAGAGGCCCCGTCGAATTTTCAGAGTCAACACTCATGTGCCTATTCAACTTGATAAATATGTGGGACATATCTTTGATAGAAGAAAGGAGGCACAATATAATAAAGATGATGATTCTAAAACTTATAAAGAAGCAATGTATGATGTTGATTCCAAGGAATGGAGATTGGCAATGAAATCCGAAATGGACTCCATATACTCCAATCGAGTTTGGAACTTGGTAGATCCACCTGAGGGCATTGTACCCATAGGGTGTAAATGGATCTATAAAAGGAAAATTGGAGTAGATGGGAAGGTGGAGACATTCAAGGTAAGACTGGTAGCTAAAGAATATCATCAAAGACAAGGTGTTGACTATGATGAAACCTTTTCACCAGTAGCTATGATTATGTCCATTAGGATATTGCTTGCCATTTCTACACACTATGACTATGAGATTTGGCAAATGGATGTTAAGATTGCATTCCTCAATGGTGATCTTGAGGAAAAGGTGTATATGATACAACCTCAGGGATATGAATTCCATGAACATCCAAATAAAGTGTACAGATTGTTGAAGTCTATTTGTAGACTGAAACAAGCATCTCGTAGTTGGAATAAAAGATTTGATGAGACTATCAAGTCTTATGACTTCGTTCAGAATGAAGATGAGCCATGTGTGTATAAGAAGACTAGTGGGAGTGCTATTGTCTTCTTGATCTTACATGTGGATAACATACTACTCATTGGGAACGATGTAGGAATGTTATTCTTAGTTAAAAACTGATTGTCTAAGAACTTCTCCATGAAGGATTTGGGTGATGCATCCTTTGTGTTAGGGGTAAAGATCTATAGAGATAGATCAAGGAGGATGCTCAGCTTGACCCAATCTATGTACATAGAAACCATTGTCGAAAGGTTTGGCATGGAAAACTCCAAAAGAGGTCTCTTGCCTATGAGACATGGAGTTACACTTTCAAAGGAGATGTCCCCTAAAACTCCTGAAGAAAGAGAGCACATGAGTAGGGTACCTTATGCCTCTGTCATATGGTCTATCATGTATGCTATGATATGTATACGGCCTGATGTGGCACATGCTTTAAGTGTTACAAGTAGATATCAGGCAGATCCAGGTGATAGTCACTAGATTGCAGTGAAATGCATCCTTAAGTACTTGAGAAGAACAAAGGATGTATTTCTAGTATTTGTAGGAGCTGAATTGGTACTTAGAGGTTACACAAACTTGAGTTTCCAGTTAGACAAAGATGATAGCAAGTTAACATCAGGGTATGTATTTACCCTGAATGGTGGTGCAGTGAGCTAAAAAAGTTCTAAGCACGTGACCACTACAGATTATACAACTAAAGTAGAATATATTGCTGCTACTGAAGCTACCAAAGAAGTTGTCTAGATGAAGAAGTTCATCTCAGACCTTGGAGTTGTTCCTTTTATCTCTGATCCAGTTCTATTATTTTCTGACAATAATGGAGCTATTGCGCAAGCAAAGGAGCTGAGGTCTCATCAAAAGTCAAAGTATATTCTACGGCATTATTAGTTGATTAGAGTGATAGTAGCTAGAAGAGATATAATTATAGATAGAGTATCTTCAGAAAATAACATTGCAGATCCACTAACTAAGGCTCTGACTTAATGTGTGTTTGAAGGTCACCTTGACCTGATGGGGATCAGACATGTGGGTGATTAGCTTTAGTGCAAGTGGGAGATTGACAGAAATGTATGCCCTACAAGTCAATCATATGTGATATGGTTTTACATTCTTATAGCATCTTATTTAGTATTAATGGCATTGTCTTCATTACTTGCACTATCTAGATGCGTCTATCATAATAAAGTCTTAGATTACATGCAATGATGATTGAATTAAGATGAGATCATGATAATGAGATCAATCATCTAGAAGCATGTGACCTAAAATGTTCTTAGTCGTAGGATTCTTGAGATGGGATATCAAAGATCCAATAAGACTAGTGTATATGATATCTTCTCATATGGTGAGGATGACTGATCTCATTAGTCATTAGTGTGGGGACACTGAGATACATGTACAGGTGCTCATTAGAGGAATGAGTTCACTGACCTGACCATTACAGAATCCCTAAATGGTATCTTACCGAATTGTTGATCAGGGTATTGTATCATCATGGTTGCATGGTTGGATCTTTGACTTGAGTCACCAAAGATGCCTTGTCAGGTTTATCATGTACTTTGTCTATTGATTTATGGATCACTTAGTATTGTGGTCTTATATAGTTAATAGATTGGGGATATGGGAAACCCAGTGGAGGCAATTGAGCAGACAATAGGGGATTGTCTACTCTCGGTAGGAGAGAGAGAATATCCTATGAATAGTACTCTAAATCTTTGACGAAGGTAGATAGTATAATTGGAAAAGGATTTTCCAATTGATCTAATTACAAGTACAAGATTCCAATGTGTCGGTATATTTAGGAGTTGATAGTCAATGCCGCACTCCTATCCGACCGAGACATTGAATGGATGAAGATTTATATCTATGTGGTAACCGATGATGGAAAGGCTCTTTGGAGAGGAGTTCATCCTCGAAGCCATTTGGAATCACAGGATGTGGATGGTCGGTAGGCCGTTAAATCTACTATGAAATAATAAATTTAATTTAAACAAAGTTGTTCTATTAATTAGGCCTCAACCAAATGGGCTCTTCGGCCTAGGAGGTCATACACATAAGGACTAATTCGTAAGTTTGAAAGCTTGGGTTAATTTATAGAATAAGGAGGGGTTTTTGTGAAAAAATTCAGTTCTATAAATAATAGCGATGAGAGCACAAACCCTATTGAGCCAAGGGAGCTCTTTACACCCCAGCCATCCTCTTTCGCTGTCTTCCACCCTAGCAGCCACTATTCGATGGTGGAGTTTCGTTCAGGATGAGTGGTCGGCGTTGGCGAGGAGGAAAACCCGACTTCGGAGGCAATTCATATGGATACGACTAGAGGCCACTCACTTGAGTGGAGAGTGTGAGAATATTCGATCTTCTCTGATTTATAGGGATTGTTTGAATCTCACAAAGGTACGTGTTCGAAATTGTTTAGAATACTAGTTTCGATGATGTCATTTGGTTCCGATCGAGACCAAGACATTGATATATGAAAAATTGGAATTTTTCCACTGCGCTAATTTGATTGGACCGATTCCTTACAGTAATTCTAAATCAAGTACAGCCACCAATGCCATTATAATCCTGAAAGAGTCCTTTCTAGTGACTAGGGAAAATGTCTCTCAATAATTAATGCCTCTATTTAAGTGAATCCCTTAACAACCATTCTGTCCTTATACCTTTCTACATTGCCTTGAGGATCACATTCAGTTTTAAATATCCATTTACAACCAACATGTTTACACCCTTTAGACAATGCAACAATAACCAAGACTTTATTTTTGTGCATGGATTTAATATCTTTTTTCATTGCATCAATCCGTAATTTAAATGTTTTACTTTTAATGTCATCATTAAATGAGAATAGATCATCATCATCATCACTGATATCATAATCATACTTTTGTACGTATACAATGAAGTCATCTAAAATAATTGGTCCTTAACTCTTTGAGACCTCCTTACTTTTAAATGTGGAATTACATTATCATCATGAATAATGATCGTTAATTGGTACATTCTCAAGGTTTTTTTCTTCAATGAGAATGACATTATGATTTGGTTTTAAATCTATCATGTCATGATTTACATGATTAGATCTAACATCCATAATAAGAGAAGGGGAGAAGAGATCTATAATTTTTCCAAACTCCACATCATATGGTGTTGAACTCCCACTAACCTCTCTATTCTCAATTTCTATAATTCTCATAGTGTGGGTTGATGATAAAATCTATACTTTTTAGACTATTTTGGATACCTCATGAAGAAACAACTAATTATTCAAGGGTCCAATTTATTTTCTTGTGAATTATACAATATGGCTTTGCTTGACAACCTTAAACATGCATATACCTCAAATTGGGTTTCCTACCTTCTCATAACTCAAATGGAGTTTTTTGAATTGCCTTACTAGGGACCCTATTAACTATATACATAGTACTGTCAAAGCCTCATGCCACAAATCCATGGGTAAAAATGTCTTGGTAATCGTACTACTCACTATGTCTATGAGAGTTGTAGACACGCCAAATTGGCCTGATTCGGAGTCCTAGACTCCTATTCCATTGGCGATATCCATTATTTGACTATTATATGATCTGGATTACCTCATGGAGATGAGCTAAGGACGTTGGTGGAGCCCCACGTGAGTTGGGAATGGACTGATGATTTCCGGAATAATGCCATAACCTTCAAGCGAGAGCCACGTGTGAAACGTGAAAACATGAAGCCTGCTTAATGACCAACCTTGAAAGGTTCATAATTGAAGGTCTTGGAAGTCCCGCATGTGTTATGTAATGTTCAGGGTTTTTAACAAGTCATTTCGGCAGTCGTCGATCTATATTAGCTTTCGTTATGGCTTTTCGATATATACTAACACAGCTATCCCGAACCATATGTTAGGCCTTTACGGTCATCATCGGGCCTTTTCAGGTTATCCAGGTTGATCCTAGCTGTATATTTTCATCAACCGGGGCTATACGGCCGTTTCGGTAGATTTGAGGGTTTTCCAGCTTTTCCGAGCTTTGGTTCACGTTTACCAGGTTAATCTCAGATTTTTTGATGATTTTAGGTTTTCCATCCATACCAGACTTGTTTGGTCATCATTTTAAGTCATCCAAAGTTGACTCGAGATTCCTCGACTGGAACCGTACCTCTGCCGCTATTTTTAGCTTTTTGAGAGAGGGTAAACAGGTAGAAAGCCCCGTGTGATTGTCTTGAGAGTCATTCTAGCTAGTTTATAGACTTGAGGAGCTGCCGTTTAATGCTCTCTTTCCAACGCAACAAACAGGAGCCGAATCGGATGTCCCGTTTGCAAGTTACGGTCAATGGAACACGTGCATAGGAGAGAGAGAGTGTACCGCGTGCCCGCCCCCCTTGAAATGGGAGGGCACGGTCACCATGCCCTCACACTGGGGGCACGCCTTGCGCACCCTCAGTCCGGGGACATGCCCTACACGCCGTCACTCCCATTGAAAGATGGGGGCACGGTTTGTTTTTGGAAACTAGAAATTATCCCGATTAGCACCTTTTAAATCGATTTTTAAAAAGTTTTCCTCGCTAATTATCATTTATTTTTACCATGCCCCCGGGTCAGGGGTGCATTCATCTTGTCAAGTCTGATTTTTAGCAATTTTTGGAAGGTTCCGGTGATTTTTAGCAATGAAACGCGTAACGCGTCCCCGTCCCCTTGAAACCGGAGGGCGCGCCCTGTGTGTCCTTAGGTGGAGGGCGTGCCCTCACCTTCTTTGAAAGCCGGGGGCGCGGTCGGCCAGTTTCCTCCGTTTACACCGGTTTTCCATCTCTATAAATTGAGGGCTATTCCCAATGAACCAAGGTTAACCACTCATGCTTTAGCTCGTCTTGAGGTCATCCAAGCTCCCTTCCGAGGCTGTCCTGACGTTCAAATATGAGCTGACATCGAGGGATCGATCCTGAAGTGAAGAAGAAGGCCCGATCCGTGCTCTCTACATCACCATACTTCATTGGCTTCTACAAAATCGGGGCTTCTTCTAAAAAAGTGGTCAACATAAGAGTTGCTTCCCTCCTCGTCCTTTTTCATCTTCAACCAATGGCGCTCGATTGCAACTTACTATCTGTCCATGGCGATTGCTGCACCAAGGGCGTATACCCAAGTTTTGTTTCTTATATCCGTTTACTTCCATATTTTCTACATGCCTGTATGGATGTATTCTGGAGAAGTTATAAACATAAGATCTCTTCCTCTCTAAGTTTTTCATCCATAGAAACAAACGACACTCGATTCCTACATAGTGACTGCCCGTGGTGAGCTCTGCACCAAAGTCATGCCAGATGGTGTCAACATGCCCCTAAACAAAGGGCACGCATACCACACTCTCACACCTAGGGCGCGCCCACCGCACCCTCAAACCCAGGGCATGTTTAGTCCAATGTGTTGTCCAGCCGTATTGGTGATATCTTCTCTATTTTAGCTCCGATTTGAGTCGTTCAAGTTTCTACATCTTCGTCATTCATCCAACATCATTTCAGCATCATTTTTATTTAGTTTTTTTTATCATCTCATATATCAAAAAAAATTAGAAAAAGGGGTTAGGTCTATCCCCGAATCCGGTGAGTCCAAACCTAATTGCCCTTTTATTCATCTTCTTTGTTATAGTTTACACTTCTCACAAGTTTAATCAAACCTTTCACTTATTTCATTATTCTAAGTTGCATAGGTTGATCAAGCTAGCACCAGTTGGACTCTCCCTCATCGACCGGCCGACGAGAAAGAAGGTTAACCCACATATCATCTCCTGCGCTAAGGTACACACGGTCAACTCATCTCTTGTTTCTATTTCATAAAGTGGAGCCTGTGGCTCCTAGCAACCATTTTTTCTCTTATTCATGTTCTAAGTTCATTTATTCCTCTCTCTCCTCCCACACGACACGAACATTCTTCAGTGCTCGAGCGACACCGTGAGATGAAACTTCGGGGACCAATGTGAGTGTGGGACCGAGGTGAGGATTTTACCACTTTTCAAGTGTTTTACGATTCACTCTCTTTTCTCTATTACATCATCACCTTTTCTTGAGGTGTTGATACAGAACCCATTTTCGGAGTTGACAACTTTTTGGCAACCATGGTGGGACAACCAATGTCTTCAACTATGCTAGCTTGATTCAACCGTGCAACTAGTTGTTTTCCGACTTAGTTACCACACGAACCGGCTTGTCCTTTACCTTTTACATGTCAATTTACCTTTAAACTTGTTGTTTTCTCTTCCTTTAAGATTGTCCCTCATGTGGACTTGACTTGCTTGTCTTTAATTTCAACTCGGTTCCCACGTGAACCACTCTTTTCTTCTTATAAACTGGTTCCCATGTGAACCACCTTTATTTTCATCTCGGTTCCCACGTGAACCAACTTATTTTCAGATCGGTCCCCACGTGGACCACCTCTTTACAACACCTTCAGATTGGCCCCACGTGACCCTCTTTCCATTTTGTCATCTTTTACACCGGTTCCCACATGAACCACCCTTTTCTAAACTGGTTCCCATGTGAACCAACCCACTTTCAGATTGGTCTCCATGTGGACCACCTCTTTACACCACTTTAGATTGGCCCCACGTGGCCCTTCTTCCCTTTTTCCAACCAAACAAACTGGTTTCCCCATGTACCACTCATTTTCCTTCAAAAATTGGTTCCCGAGTAAACCACCTACCTTTCCAAAACTCGACTCCCGCGTGAGCCACCTTATTTCCAAATCGGTCCCCGCGTGGACCATACCTTTTACCTACATTTCATATTTGTCCCTACTTGAACACTCCATCACAAGCCGATTCCCGCACGAACCACCTTTTTAGTTGCTAGTTGCTAGTTATTTTTTTACTTTATCATTGCTTGTCTTTCTTGCATACTCTTGCTTGATTTACTTAATAGCTTTCTTTCATTTTTATGCTTGTGCACATTGTTTGCTTCTTCTCCTCTTACCCTCCATTTTTACTTTTGCATTAGCTTTTTGCATCGGGTACCGGACTTGTTCTGATCCGTAGGGCATTTGAGGCGGGGGCTCTCTCTCCCAACACACCCTCACCCTCTAAACACCTTCTTGGTGGATTCTAACCTCTCTTCTAGGATATTCCTTCCTAGTTGATTTGGTTGTTTCCATCAAGGCCTCTGTAAGTCCCCATCCGTGGAGTATTTCTCTCCAAATGATTGAGCCGGTTGTACCACTTTCCCAAAACCCGAAGAACCCAAGTACCTACTCATGGTGATTGAGTGACAATATTAGGTCTTGAAGATTGAAGCAATAGGAACCATACCTACTTGAGTAAATAATTGTTAACAATTTATCTAATATAAGGTTTCAACCCAAAAATTGTCGGGTAGTCATTTTAAAAACTTATTTGCATAACTTGCTTGCCCACTAAAAAGTTAAAAACAAAAAAATTCCTTCTTTCAAACACCTAAAAAACAAAACAAAAAACCTTTAATTTTGTGTTCAACTTGTTTTCCAAAAAACCAAATTGAAACAAAAAAAATCCAAAAAAAACAAAGCATAACCAAATAAAAATTTTCTTTACATTTACACCTTTCACCTACTTTCTTTCAACCATCTTGTTAGGAAATTTGACAGGATGCCCATGATGCTAAGGTCTAGAAGACACGTCAGGATGTCGGACTACTATGGGTAAGAAGAGGAGTACGAGACGGGTCACTACGAGCTTCAGCAACCCATGGTCCAACTAGAGGGCCATGTTAATGCCATGATGGAACCTGAGGTCCAAGATTCCGCTCACCGATCTGCTTCACATAGTATAGAACAAGCACTCAAGGATTATCTATCTCTTCACCTTGATCCCGAGACCTTTGCAATCATCCAATCCACCACTAAGGGCAAGATGCTCGTCAAACAGATTGAGGGCGACCAAGCCCCCGTGCCACCTCGATCTGCAACTAGGCCTCTTATCATCTTCTCTCTTGGGCAACCCTACCGTGTCTCTACTAACCCAACCATAGAGCACCCATCAAATCCTATGCCGGTTCCTCCCTCCAACCCACCACTTCCATTTCCTTCTAACTATCCTAAAACTCATATGCCAACACCAGTGGCTCGGGAACTCAATCTCACTCAAGCTTTCATTGATAAGCTCAACCGAATGGATGAGCGTTTTGAAGAATTAAAGCACCATTTGGACTCCAAGATTACTCTTAAAATCTCAATCCCATCATTCCTAGTTATACACCTTCATTCTTCAGAGATACTAGTTTTTCAATGCTACAATGGGAGTAATCCTTTCACCCATCTGAAGGATTTCTTATATGAATCTGCCTTTTGGAAAAATGACCACAAAGCCCTTGCTTTTCTATTCTGTCAGTCATTGGCGGGATCCTCCCTTGAATGGTTTTACTCTATTGATTCTTTTGGGGTGACAGATTTCGATATTGTCAAGGCAAAGTTTCTGCAGAGGTATAAGGACCGGGTGGGGCCAGCCTACTTGATAACAGACTTAATTGTTGAAAAGATGAGGTCGGATGAAGATTTTGCCAGGTTTGCTAAATGGCAGAGGGGAATGGTTGACAAGCTAGTTGATACATCTCAAAGGGGGAGCAAGTGAGGATGCTCATTGGGAATACCATGCCTAACCTTCGCAACATCTTGATCATACACCGCCCAACAACCATGAGTGAGCTTTGTGATAGCGTACGTTACCTCCAAGCCCACTTCAAAGATGCATCCATGATCAATCCATTTGACTTCAAACCCTGTAACACTAGAAAGCCTACACCTGTAGGTCCCACCACCGAAGGGGTAGTCAATAATGAGAGTATCAATGCCATGGGAAACTAGGGTGGGTATCACCAAAGCCAATACCATAACCCACCACCCAACCAATAATACCGGCCAGCTCCTCAGCCAACTCCTCAACCCCAATAGCAACTTGCATACAACCGAGCACCACCACAACAACCCACCTACAACCGAGTGCCCAAGCAGCAAAATGCCTACAACCGAGCACCTCAGCAACAACCCATCTATAATGGACCACAACTACAACAACAAGCTTACAACCAAGTGCCACCACAGCCAACCAACCTAGGAGGGGGACCTAAGAGAGAGTACTATCCTCAACTGCCATTCCCCATTACCGATATCTTTAATGCATTGATGGTTGAACAGTAGTTGGAGCTTCCAAAGGAGAGAGAAGGATGGCCGATGAATGCTGACATGACAAAGTACTGCGCCTACCATCAGTATCCTAGGCATATAGTGGAAGTTTGCTTCCAATTAAAAGATTACATTCATGACCTCAATGATCAAGGGAATATTGACTAGGCACAGATGGGAGAATCCATACAAGCTATGAAGGCAAGGCAGAATCAACCACGGCGAAAACAACCTCAAGCACAGCAGTAGCCCGGCCTGGGCATTGTCCAAGATCCATTACCTGTACATGCACCTGTACAAGCACCGGCACCAGCACCGCCAAACTAGCGAGTCGGCCTCATCCACTCCACCATCAAGGAGTCAACCCACCACTCCTAGGGTTGGTAGGTTGAGGACCAAACCGCCTCCATGCCCGCCAGACCAACCCCACCTACAAATCAACCCATACTGTCCATACTGAGAGCTGCCCCCAACCCACAAACTACCCAAACACCACAAAGCCCAATCTCACCAACCCTACCCTCACCAGCTATTAGCCCTCCACAACACCTGTAGACACGCCAAATTTGCCCAATTCAGAGCATAAAACTCATGTTGTATAGGGTAACATATGTGATTGATCATAGAATGATGTCGGGTCCTTTTAAAGTTGATTTGGAGCTTTGCCGAATGAAATCGGATGTTTTCTAGAGTTTTGTGCATAAAGCCATAATTTTTGAGTGAAAGCCACACGTAAATCGTGTAAACACAGAAATTAGCTGAATGACCAATGCCTAATGATCATGCATTGAAAGATATGGTCAGATTCATGTGTAAGCACCCAAAATAGGATCCGTAGATCTCCCTTTTCTAGCCCCTATACTTGCTTTGGAGACTTGGTGGATGGGATGCTAGTGTTGTGGTCGCCAGGAGCCAAAGGCTCCAAAATATAATAGAAAGAAATAAAGAATAAAGAATAAAAATGACTATCGTGCCTTTGGAAGTGGAGAGATTTTTGGGTTCCGACTTCTCCTCTCTCGGCCGGCCGAAAGAAGAGAGCTTAGTGAGTCTTTCATCGATCCGATTGAAACTCCGCCTCAGCCGGATTTACCTACAAATGTCCATATGAAAACAAAGAAACAAGAGAAAAGATCATTAGTTCTAGTGAAAGTGTAGAATCATGCTCAAATTCAAACTTAAACATGAAAAAAAGAAGGAACTGACCGGATTGGGGCTAAATCCCAACCCCTATTTTTGATAGGTTTTTAAAGAGGTATGAAGATGCAAAGGTGTGGCTTAATGCATGCTAAATAACATGTTAATGAAAGTTAAAATGAAAGGGGGAGAGTAAAAGATCGACCGGAAAGGTAAATAAACTCGAAAAAATGCAAAATGGGATCTGCCCCTGCTAGTGCCCCATATATGGGGCTCTAGCTGCACCCTTTATGGGGCACATTGACCAAAGTCAAATCGCCCTATTTATGGGGCACTAGGGACTGGTTTCAGCAAATTTTCTTCCCTTCTTCGCGGCTTCGCCCCGGGGTGTAGGAAGACCTCCAAGATGAAACGGGAGTTCCTCCTTATAGCCAATGTGTAAATGTTGCAAATGGTAGGGTGTTTGGTCGTTGAATGTAAGAGGAATGGTGAGTAGAGGCTTTCAAAGTCGGAAGAAAACTATATTTCTGGGTGGTGGAAACTGCAGGTTTTTGGGGTTTTTGAAAGAGAGTTTTGAGGTGATTTGAGAGCTTAGGGAGTGTGCTGAGGACTTGGATTCGTGGTATTGGATGAGTTGGGTGGTTGGACGGAGCTGGAATCTCCTCCAAGCTTCAAATGAGGGCCTATTTATAGCCCAAAAGAGGGCACTTTGGTCAATTCCGAAAATCAGTTCCACGCGGCAAAGCGCCCTATATATGGGATGCTAGCATCATGAGCCATGTCAAATCGATAAGATGAGTCCCCGTGAGTGGTGAAATCGGCTGGTCGAGTCCATTTGACCAGGTACCAGTTGCCCTATAAGTAGGGCACCTGGTGCCCTATATTTAGGGCGCAAGGTACCCTATATACAGGGCACCTGGTGCCCTGTATGTAGGGCACTTTGACCCTGGTCAACGCCCTATCGATCTTCTTCGAAATGCGGCAAAAAACTTGATTTTTCCAGAAAACTCAGTTCTCTTGAAAGGATACTCAAATATTCTTTACGAAAATAAGAATTTAAGCTCTTCAACTAGACCAAAATTACGTGTCTACAGCTTGTCTCGCCTTGGCGTCGGCTTTGCAAGGAAGTGACATGAATGAAGCGTAGTCAATGTAGTGAAGCGTAGTGAGGCGTAGTGGAATGAAGTGGTAACGGACTAAAAAGGTGACGCCAAGGTGTAGATTTAGACACACCTTCATTATCCTAGTTGAGTGGAATAAAATGTTGCCGGACTCCGAGATCACCCTTTGTCTTATCGAAACCTTCCCTTTAGTTGATTGGTTAAGGAGAAGAACAGTACTGAAAGTAATAACTAAAATCCCACGTGGGAGAGAATTGTTACCGGCCAGGACCTGAACTACATGGTGTGCTGGACTCGGTAGAAATGCATTGAAAAGTAAATTGCGAAAAGTAAAGAGGAGATAGCCAATCAACCAAGGTTGGGTTCTTCAAATTCATAAGGTTTTACTCAACAATACTGGTTCAGTTCGACATGGAAAAACTTCTTGTTTCGATGAAATCATTGTTAAAACATGTTGGAAACTGATTCTCTGAAAAATAAAGACCTCCTCTAGGGGCAATAAAAGACCATCTTTAAAAGGGTTCACGATATGACTGGAAGGAGGTTATGGTAGGATTAGGAAGCAGGAAATGGTTGTGGTGGGATGATGCATGATGGTGTATGAAATGAAGCATGCTGGGTTTAAAGAAATACAAATAAGTATAAGAAAATAGTTGAAGATATATGTTGAACATAATGAGTCAGGACATCAACGAAGAAACTGTCGTCCCCTCAAAAATGGAGAAACCACTGGTATAATCTCAAGTCATCGATCCTAGGCTGTTTGTGAGAAGTCAAGGGTGGTTACCATCTTACACACATGACACTTCCCGATCCTAGAATCCAGACAACCTGACACTAGCAAAAGGTAAGGCAGAAATCTAGAAATGGAAGGAGTACCCTTACCCTATTCTCTTCTACTCGGTCCAAGATAGGGAGAGAAGATTAGAGAGGGGTAGTATCGAAAACACTCGCCACCCTAGTA
Source organism: Cryptocoryne crispatula var. balansae (assembly GCA_036172225.1). Taxonomy (NCBI): domain Eukaryota; kingdom Viridiplantae; phylum Streptophyta; class Magnoliopsida; order Alismatales; family Araceae; genus Cryptocoryne; species Cryptocoryne crispatula. The sequence goes on from CM069922.1 coordinate 28,945,172, forward strand.
GGAGGCCGTCTCAGAGGGTGCAAAAGGGTGCCAAAAGATAGGCAATGAACCCCTTAGGTTAGAAAAGAAAAATGATCGACTTGTCTGAATGAGTACATAGAATGATAGTCAAGGAAAAAGGCACTATAAGATGGGCAATGTCCCCACGGGTCAAAAACGTGCCTAAATATGTGCCACATAGAAAAGAGCAAAAAAATAGGAAAGACCCAAAAAGGCTGAACCCCAACGGGCAATTTGAGTGAGAGTAGAGAAATCCCTCTCAACTTCTCCAAACTCTATCAAGGACTTCCTCTATACTCTTCCTCCTTAAACCCCTTGGGTAGGGTAAATAGACCAAATCCAGGTGGAATCCAAACCGATCAAAGGAAGAAGGTTAGAAGGATTCTAGGTAGGGAACTTTATTTTTGCACATGGCATCTACCACTTAAGTCTTGACAAACCCCAAAGACCGATGAACTGTCTCAAATACCAGCATTTTTTCCACAAAAAAATAAATATTTCAAAAGAACCCAAAAAAATGAATATTTCAAAAACCCAAAAATATGAATATTTCAAAAACCTAAAAAATTGATTTTTTCAAAACCCCCCAAAAAAATGAATATTTCAAAAACCCAAAAAATGAATATTCCAAAAATCCAAAAAAATATTCCATATTTTAAAACTCCAAAAAAAAGTATTAAACATTTTGAAAATCCAAAAAGAATTCGTTTCAAAGAAAACCGAAAAAAATGCATTTTGTCTCAGTCATGATCATTGTCTTAGTTGCATCCATGTTTATTTAACTGTCATGCATATTTCCATTCCTACATTGCATATCCATTTTTGCTTTAATTACCTTGTTAAGAAGGCTCTTCCCTTTGACCTATGTCAAAGTTGACCATAATAGGCAAAGGGATGAGTCGTAGTGAAGATCTAATCCCTTTTTATCAAGTATTTCAGGGATTTCAATGTAGAAGGAGAAGATTCTCACCACGACAGGTAAGTTCTCTCAACCCTTACCCCATTTCATTCAAGTCATTTAGTTTATTCCACCTTGTTAAGAAGGCTCCTCCCTTTGACTTAAAATCAAGGAAAACGATATACATGCAAAGGAATGAGTCATGATGAAAATTTAATCATCTTTGATATGTGTTTTCAGGAGCTGAAGAGAAAAAAAAAGAGAAGGGCCATCATGCAATCTTTTAAGTCCAACGGGTGAATTGGTGAGATCGGTGTTCCAGAAGGAACATCATGCCAGCCCTGTGACAAAAAGAAAGGGAGTGCCACCCAAAATAGTATTATCATGGTGTTGATGAATCAGGTGGTCGATGCAAGTTGATAGACTATGCCTGAAGATTCACTCAGTTTCACATCAATCTCACATCATCATCATCATTCCATTTTGCACTTCACATCGCTCCTACCATTTGTCATTTAATTATGTTAGGTCCATTTAATATATATTATATTTACTGATGTTGAAGACCTTGAGGGTGAAGATGACCAGGCCCGAGATCCCCTTCAACAAAATCTACGACGACTTGATCATTTCTTCACACTCACGGATAAGCCAAAATTGAACATTGGAGGGACGATGGTTCCTAATCAGGTGTCTTGACCTCTAACAGACAATCTATATCTTTAACTATTTTCTACATAATTTTCTATGTTTTTATATTCACTCTCCTTTTCATTTTTTATCATTACCAATGCTATCCCACCATGTTTTACTTCTTTATGTTATTACATCATGTTTTAATCTTTCCTTTATGTTATCCAACCATGTTTTACTCTTTTATGTTATCCCACCATGTTTTATTCTTTTCTTTTTTTTATCCCATCATGTTTTATTCTTTCCTTTCTTTTATCCCACCGTGTCTTTTATTTTATCCCACCGTGTCATGTTTGTCATGCCATTGTTTCTTCTTTTCCATCATTCTATGTCAGTCCCACCATTATCTTTCAATCCCTGTATGGCTTGAGTTTGTTTTGTCATTTTCCTAAAACTCAGTTTTCTACTAGAGCATGATTCATAGTTTTCACGATACCCGAGCAATTTTGTTATGCTTGAACAAACCCTTTTAGAACTCGAGGTTATTCCACTTAGAATTAAACTGGGTATTTTGGTGAAACTTAAATGAACTTGAGATTCTAAATATGATGGATTGGTATTCTTTTTATTTTAAAATCAATTTCTCTTTTAAACTTTAGCCCATCACAGTACAAGAACACTGCAAAGTTCGAGTTGTTGGCTGATGATGAACCTATGAATTCGAGGACTCCTCACCGCGTTGAGGGTTGGATACATACTTTATCCTTTATTTTTCATCTCTAGTGCCGATGGCATGTCTTTTACCAATCAATTATATGAGATTTTGATAGAAAATGAAAGCGATTCAGAATACTCAGTGGGATTCATTTTGCTGGATCGGGTAGATAAGCATGTCTATATCTACAGCTTGATGCAACCTTTTCAGTCCATCACCATTCCATTTCACTACATTCATCTACGCTCACTTGCATTCCATTAAAGTTCACTCCGAATCACTCTGCTTCATTACATGCCATTCCCTTACAAAGCCGACATCAAGGCGAGGCAAGCTGTAGACACACCAAATTTGCCTGACTCGGAGCATAAAACTCATGTTTTATAGGGTAATATGTGTGATTAATCTTATAATAATGTCGGGTCCTTTTAAAGTTCATTTGGAGCTTCGCTTACGAAATCGGATGTTTTCCAAAGTTTTCCACACAAAGCCATAATTTCCAAGCGAAAGCCACACATAAATCGTGTAAACATGGAAATTGGCTGAATGATCAATGCCTAATAATCATGCATTGAAGGATATGGTCAGATTCACAATCTGGACAAGTTTTGTTGCATGTCGTGTCTTTCCAGTTGGCCGTCAGAGTCATTCTGACCAATATCGGATCTTCTGTTCACTGTCCTAACTTCCGGATAAAATTATTAAGTTTTTGAGGGTGTTATGGCTGATCCGTTGCTATAGAAAGCTTCTTCGGCCAGTTATCTTTCCAATGCAACAAACGGCGTCGAATTCCGAGTTCGGGAGTGTTTGCAATTGCTGTCGAAAGAAGGACATGCAAAAACAGTCTCATGTGCCCTGGTCCCTGGGCACATGTGCCCTAGACCTAGGGCACGTGGTCATGCACCCTAACCCTGAGGAACGTGGCCTTGTGCCCCCAATCGAGGGCACGAGATAACTAGTTTTCAACTGGAACTCTACCTCTGAACAGATTGGATCGATCTTTTTGACTGGATAAGACCATTTTTATAGGGTGGATGCCATGCACCCTCAAGTGGGGGCACATGCGCCCAGGACTAAGGCATGTGCGACCAGGACCAGGGGACAAGGTGCCCTATTTTTTAGCCAGGATCGCGATGGTCGTTTTCCTATAAATTGAGGCCAATTTCGGTCATTCCAAAGGGATGTGCATGACCCCCAGGCATCTCAAGACGTCCAAGCTCCCTCCTACATCCATTTTGTGATTTTTAGAGAGAGAATTTTGAGTTTTTAGAGAGAGAAAAGTCAGTTCAGGAGAGAGGAAGGCTGGTCTGCAGGTGATCTGTTAGATCTCTCTTCTTTGGCTTTTACACCAGCTAGTGAACGTCTTATGTCTGAGCTCTCAACATTAAAGTTCTTCCCCTCCAACTCTTCTTTAGTTTTCAATTGATGGCACATTATTCCAAGGTCAGGGTAGGTCGTGATGAGCTTAGAGGCAAAGTCGCGCCTGGCAGATCCTGGACTACTGCTCGGCTTTTTCGACAACCCAGATTTGGCCATATCGCTCTCTATTCTTATCATAATCTTTCTATTCTTTTCTCTATCTCTTTTTTTAGTAATTATCCATCCTCCTATAAATTTTTTACAATTTTTTTAAAATTTTTTTGTCTATTAATCCGAAAGTAAAAAAGAGGGGTTAAAGATAACCTGAATCCAGTCAGTTTCTAGTCAATTGTGTGTTTCATGTCATTTTCCTTACATATACTACACTTTGTCTAGTTCTAATGTTATTTTCACTTATTTGTTTGTCTAGTTGCATATAAAATCAAGCACCCACATGTTGAGTACTCTTCTTCATCAGCCAGCCGAAGAGGGAGAAGTTTTGACCCACACTCTTCACGTAAGGTACACACGGTCAATCTTATTTCATAAATCGGAACCCGTGGTTCCTAGAGACCACATGTCTTAATTTTCTACTTCTCATCCTCCTCCCACATGACCCGAACCATCTCTTTGGTGATCAAGTGACGCCAAGGGATGAAAGTTTGGGGATCAATGTGAGTGTGGGACCGAGGTGGGAGTTGCTTTCTATACTTTCTTCCTTTCCTTCTCATCCCCTTCCTAAGGTGATGATCCAGATTCATGGACTTCCCTGAAAAGGAGAGGTCCTGTCAAATTTTATGAGTCGACAATATGTTGGCACCAAAATTTTTTGCTTATAATGCTTGATACAGATTTCAGCAATGATGAAGCCAGTGCTGAAAATCTGACCCTGATTCAGGAAATTCAAGAATAGATGAGGAAAATAGGCTCTGTAAATGCCTTGGCATGGCTTGACATGCCACAAATGTCCAAGATAATGTGCTCATTGCATAGCCCCGGTTGAGAGCTTCGCAACGGTGCGCAAAACATGGAAAACGAACACCGGAAGGCCAAAATGACCATTTTGCCCCCGACACTTCGGGACAAGTTGGGACTCTAACACGGAATTCCAACTTTACCACATTGTCAAGGTTGGATAGATCTAGGCAACGCTCAAAACGGATCGAAAATTTGACCACCGGATGAAGAGATATCCAAGAAAGATCAAATCTGGACAAAAAGCTGTATGTTGTTGCACCAGGGCATAATGGTCCGATCAATGGTGACCACGTGTGGGAACCTCGGAAATATTTTGATACTTTGTTTTAAAAAAAGTGTTTAAAAGATTTGTTTTTTGAATGTTGAAATATTATACCCAAATTTTCTAGTAAAGTAGGTGATAAACCATAAAAATACTAGATAGTCCAGATGATATTCGAAGAGTATAGAACCGAGGTTTTGGTTCTGTAAAAATATTTTTGACCTCTCTCCATTAGATGGTGCAAATATCCGATGTTCATTTACATCGATCAAAGACTCGAACACCCTTGATTAACTGCCATAGCGATCTTGTTTGACGAGAATGTGCACATCCACAACATGTAAAGAACACAAAGGGCCCCGGCCTTTTAGGCCCGATGAGATTCAAACAAGTTTGATTATGTTTTGTTTGAAGTTGTTTTATGTTGATTCATGAATTGATTTTGATATAGTTTGAAATGTTGATTTCATATTTCCATTTGACTTGGATTTGAATGTTATTTGTTTTTAGTTTGTTTGAGTTGTGTGGTTTGTTTTACTTCAATTGGTTGAAGTTTATTTTATTTATTGTTTGAACTTGAAATATTTTAGATGTGTTGATCAATTCAACTTGTTTAAGTTTTAGTTGACATATGTTGAGTCATTTTTATGTGGTTTTCTCATGTCGGTCGGTGTTTTAATACCAATTCGGGTGTGTTCGGTATGTTTTAGATGTTTTGAAGTTTGGTTCAAATTGATTAAATTTGAACTTAAAATGGTTAATAAATCATATTTATATGTTTTAATATGTGTTTTAGATGCTTTAATGTGTTTTAAATGTGCTTTATTCAGTTGGTTGTAAATTATTTGATGTGCACTTGTTTAAGCATTTGAATTCCAATGGATTAAGTGTATTGAATCAATTTTTCCATATTGTATTAAATCTGATTTTTGTTGAATGTTAAAGCCTTAATGATTTGTTTTAACCATGTTTTAAGGTTTGTTTGAATGTATTTTCATATTTAATTAACTTCAAATTTGGTTAACTCTTGTTCGATTTGCATCACATCCGGTCTGTCAGGCTAGTGTCGATGCCCAATCACATGCAATCAACTCGGCACTTGAAATGTTCATGTTCAAAATATTCCATGTCAATGTACATCAGATGTGGTAGTTCATATGCCATGCTCAATGCTGTCAATGGTGTAAATGTGTGAATATCCTTCCCTTGGTGTAAAATCTACTTGATTAGGAAAATTTGGTAGCATGCCGCCTTATTTTTCAATCGGTATGGAATTTTACCCATCCTACAAGGCATAGTCATTTGACTTTCCAAGTAGTGGGAAGGGTCCATCTGTAGGGGAAGCATGTCCCATGCCTACGGTGGAGTGCCCAAGGTGGAGTGCCCACATGGTGGTGCTAACTCCTTATTTAATTTTGACATCTCACCCTTAGATTTAGTTAAATGTGATTTTTAATGTCCAAGGCCCAATAGGCTAGCTTCATCAGCACAATGGGCTGGTATTCATGTCTCATGGCCTGAGAAGGCCAGCTTCATATCATGTCAGCCCGGTTGGCCCAATCTTGAGCTTCATGGGCTCTGGAGGCCTATTTTGAGCTTCATGACCCAATGGGCCTGATTTGCACCTCCATGGCACGGTTGGCCTGATTTTCACTCCATTTTTGCACCTTGACATCTTTCTGTAGCAATGGGGTAGGTGAGCCTCAGAGGAGTTGGAATGGGTTGGCTAAGGTGCTGTTTAGGTGGGCTTTTGGTAGGACTGTATAAGGGGCAGGTTTAGGTGTGAACTAGTACTGGTTTAGGAATGCACAAAGGGCATGTGAATTGAAGGCCTGCCCGAGTAGTCTCGGCTTATCCGGCAGATTCCGAGAGTCTCAAAGCGTCGACTTTCATCCTATACTCTAAGGGGAAGGAGAACAAGACACATGGGGTTTCATTTAGGGGTAGCACAAGGGCATTTTGATATATAGAAATCAGGGCCACCCAGCTTAACTCTTGGCCCGTCTGGCAGATTCCAAGAAGCCCGGGCTGTCACCCCTCCTTCCACACATCAAAGAGAATGTTTGGTTTGTTTGGGGGGTGCTGTAGGAGCTGTATTGGTTGTGTTTCACATAGGGAAAACTAGGTGACCATCAAAGGGGCCTGACATGGGTGCTCACAGGGGGGCAGAACTTGGGCCAGCAAGGGGGCCTGTTTTGGATGCCATTCGGGGCCTGATTGGGGGAGGCAGGTGGTGCGTGTTCAAGTGACCATAAGTAGGGTAGAATAAGGCATGATATTGGAAGGTTTAGGGGCCGAAATGGAGGGCCAAAAGAGTACACAAAGAGGCTGGTTTAGAGGCTTGTTTTAAAACACAGCAAGGGGCTGTTTTTGTGATGGCAAAATGGAGGGTACCCTTGGGGCTAAAGGATGGCTTTCTGTAGACCAATGTGGAGGGGACTCAAAGGGGCTGAATGGGAATTACTCAGAGGTTATTTCACCGTAGAGAGTGGTAGATAAAAGAAGGGGTAGAGTATAATTATAGCGCTACATTGGAGCATTCTTCTCCTACTCACCATTTTTTCTTCTTTTCTTGCATTGCAGGTCATGTTGAAGATGGAAGGAATGTGTGCCCTTCTTCTCATTCTTCTTCTTTTTATCCTTGTACGGATGATGCTGGAAGAGGATGATGAAGGTCTTGTTGGTGTTGAAGACCTCACCAATGATGAAGAAGCCTGCTACACTTACTGAAGTTGGCACACCAACCATGTGGGCTGGTTGCACCTACTGCTGGCGCACCTGCTAGAGGAAGCCTTTTTCTTCCTCTTATTCTTCACTTGGCACACCCAAAATGGGTAGGAGAGTTTGATGACTTTATGCTGAAGACGTCTAAACAAGATGAGAAAGGGCTGGAGCAAGGTTGATGGTGAACCAAAGAGAGGAACGGGCTAGAGCAGAGCTGGCGCATAGGTGGGCTAAGCTAGCTTCGACTAAGGCCAGATGGGGGGCCTTTTATAAAACATTGGAGACCCATCTGAAGCTGAGGATGAGCCTGAGAGGTTGAGAGTTATAATTCCAAAATAGTTCTATTTTTACAAGACTTCTCATTGGGATAGACATCCAACCAAGGTGTGGTGTATGTAAGATGCAATCTGGCGCACCAGCTCCTACCTCTTAGGTGAGTGTGCGCACATGGCAGGTGGGAATGGGTTGAAGTTCCACCAAAGTATGCCCATATTATGGTTAAGATAAGCCTAGAATAATAAGGCTCAGATGGGATATGGATAAAGGTCAGTTGGGGAGAGTCCTAGTGTAAGAAGACTTTTCATCAACTATGTGTGTGTGAGGTGAGAAGCTGGCGCACCTGCCCCTACATTGTAGGGTGTTGGTACATCCAATCCTATATTTCAGGGTGTTGAATGTTCAATGAATATGGGAAAGAACAGGGTTCGGCCAGATGCAGCTTGGGTTAGCCCAATTTGGGTTAATTTTAACCTGGGTTTGATCGAAGTGGTTATAATCCGACGAATACAATAAATCCTGATCGGAATCAAATAAATACACATTGAATTAATCCCAAAAAATATGAAATTAGCTCTGATGACCATTGATCATGTGATCCATCAAGATGTGTGGCTGAGATCTGCCGAATTGCTCTGGATCTCTGATTTTACCAATTTCCCCGATCGGTGCGATCTCGGCTGTCGATAATGCCAAAAATTATAATTAAGTGCAATTACCTCCTACCATTGGCCAAATTTATTTTTCATGCATCAATATTCATGAGATCAACATTTTGGGCCATTAAAATTTAAATTTTTAGCCCATGGGTGCATCCGGGAGCTGATCAGACATTATGCCCCTGGTGCGACAACATACAACTTTCTGTCCAGATTTGATCTTTCTTGCATATCTCTTCATCTGGTGGTCAGATTTTCAATCCATTTCAAGTTTTGCCTAGCTCTATCCAACCTTGACAATGTGGTAAAGTTGGAATTTTATGTTAGAGTCCCAACTTGTCCCAAAGTGTTGGGGGCAAAACGGTTATTTCGGCCTTCCGATGTCCGTTTTCCATGTTTTGGGCACCGTTGCGAAGCTCTCAACTGGGGCTATGCAATGAGCACATTATCTTGGCCATTTGTAGCATGTAAAGCCATGCCAAGGCATTTCCAAAGCTTTTTTGCGTTATTTATTCTTGAATTTTCTGAATCTGGGTCAGATTTTTCGTGTCGACTTTGGCATTGCTGAAATCTGTATCAAGCAAGCTAAGCAGAAAAAATTTGATGCCAACACCACACCCTCCCATTTCAAAGGAGGCAGGGGCATGGTACTCTCTCTCTCCTGCGCGCGTGTTCTGCGGGCCGTAACTTGCAAACAGGATGTCCGATTTGGCTCCCATTTGTTGTGTCGGAAAGAAGGCCTTTAACTGCACCTCCTCAAGTCGGTAAACCATCCGGCATGATTCCCGAGATATTCACATGAGGCTTTCTACCGATTTACCCTCTCAAGAAAAGCCAAAAATTGTGGTGAAGATCCGAAAGAGCACGGTTCCGGTTGAGGAATCTCGGGTCAACTTGGGATGACTTAAAATGATGACCGAACAAGTCCGGTATGGTCAGAAAACCTGAAATCATTGAAAAATCTGAGATTAACCCGATAAATGTGAATCGAAGCTAGGAAAACATGGAAATAACCGGGAAACCCTAAAGTCGACCGAAACGGCCATATGGCCCAGATTGATGAAAATATTCAGCTAGGATAGACCCGGATGACCCGAAAAGACCCAATGATGATCGAAAATGCCTAACACGTGGTCCGGGATAGCCGTGTTAGTACAGATCAAAAAGCCATAACAAAAAGACTGTTATAGACTAACATCTATTGAAATGACTTGTTAGAAACCCCGAATGTCACGGAACACAGCGGGACTCTCGAGATGTTCAAGTATGGACCATGCAAGGTCGGTCATTGAGCAGGCTTCGTGTTTTCACGGTTCATGCATGGCTCCCGCTTGAAGGTTACGCCATTGTTTTGGAAATCATAGGTCCATTCCCAACTTACGAAGGGCTCCACCAACATCCTTAGCTCATCTCCACAACGTAATCTGGATCAGATAAAGGACAGATAATGGGTATCGCCCATGGAATAATAGTCTAGCGCTCTAAATCAGGTCAATTTGGCGTGTCTACAATGGTGTTGATAATGCCTCCAGAAATAGTTGCCTGGCAGATGATAAAAGGAATGGGCTATCAGCCAGGAAAGGGGTTGGGAAAGGAACTGCAGGGAGTTGTGCACCCCGTTGAAGCTGTACAAAGACCGAGGAGGCATGCGCTTGGCTATGCGCCCAGTTTCACTCCGAGGATGGTCTACTGACCAAAAAATGCCATGGGATTCCAAAGATTCTTTATCAAAGGGGAGACCATGATGATGGCCGAGGACGAACAAGAAGAACCAACCAAGAGGAGGAAGGCACAAGAGAAAGAAGAAGAAGTGGACAACCTGAGTACATCTTTGGCTTGGTTGTTCATGAAGACGAAAGAACAAGTCAAGGGCGAGTCCATCCCTAAACAACTCATCCACTCAAACTCACCTCCAATCAACATCCAGCGTGAGCCATATCCTACGGTCACGTATTTCAAAATCCTCACACTCTCCCTCCTAAACTCACTCGATGGGCTTTCTAGCTCGATTCCCACTTAGGGCTGAAATGGCCACCCAAGTTGATCACTGGGCCTAAGTGCCCATTCAAATTTTCTTACTCCATTGGGCTTCTATGCCCATTTCAATTCAACAACATTGGGCCCGCATGCCTACCAATCGGGCCCACATGCCCTTTAGATTTCTTTTCTAACTTTGGAACCACATGCCCACCACTTGGGCCCACGTGCCCCTTGGATCTTTTCACTAGCTTTGGGCCTATCTACCCATTTCTTGTCATTGTCGGGCCCACGAGCCCATTTTTCTTATGTTTGCTTATGCTTTTTGTTTCTACTCAAGCCCCACCAACTCATTCATGTCTTCTCATTGAAAACATCAAAAACACCTAAAAAAATGTCTTCTCACAAACTCAGTTTTTTGTTTAGGAGACATCTCTACTTATCTCAGAGGGTGCTCCAAACCAGGGACCCCTCTTCTCTGACTCACTGATCAATCTGCTTGATCCTTCACCCATTGTAGATACGGCTTTTCCAATTCTGTCTTCTTTAGGAGCAGTTAGGATAGGAAAGAAGAAAACATGAGGTAAGCGCGTTCCAAAGAGATATCTCCAGCAATTAGCTCAGAAGTGCAAGGAATGTGTAAGGCTGCCAAGTTTTTTAGAAAATACTATCCAGCTTGACGAAATCCAATATGAGGATGAATTCAATGTAGATCATACACTAGGAGTCTACGAGGTTTTCTTAGAAAAGGATCATGATTATGAGGAAGGAATTGAGGACTTTGTTGATGCGTATGCATCTGGACTTAAAAGGTTTGAAGAACCATCAGCCACGGTGGATGAACCGACAAAAGAATTAAATCTTAGAACACCGGAAGATCCTAAGACAATCCTCCTAAGTGCAAAACTCATTCCCACTAAGAAACAAAACTTAATTAAAATATTGGAAAAATATAAGGACACGTTCGCATGGACATACGAAGACATGTCGAGGTTAGACAACTCATTGGTTGAACATTGTCTAACTTTGAAACCTAGAGCTACCCCGATCAAACAAAAACTAAGGAGATTCTACCCTGATGTTGCACTTAAAATGAAAGAAGAGGTCAACAAGTTACATCAAGAAAGATTCGTTAAGGTCATCCTTTATCTACAATGGGTGGCAAACATAGTCCCTGTCATGAAGAATGATGAATGAGTTCGAATACGTATAGACTTCAGGGACTTGAACCGAGCGTGCCCTATAGATGACTTTCCTCTACCTTATATTGACCTGTTGGTTGATAACACTGCTGGATTCAAGATGCTGTCATTCATGGATGGCTATTTTGGGTATAATCAGATCCGGTTAGCCGAAGGGGACCAGGAGAAGACCTCGTTCACTACACCTTGGGGAACCTACTATTATGTCGTCATGCCCTTTGGACTGAAGAATGCTGGTGCTACGTATCAGAGGGCCATGATGGCGATCTTTCTCGACATGATACATACCCTTGTAGAGGTGTACGCAGATGACCTGGCCGTTAAGTCCAGAAGCTAAGATGATCATTCTGAAGTATTAAGAAGGGTCTTGCAAAGGGCTATGGAATATAAATTAAAAATGAACCCAAAGAAATGCACATTTGGAGTATCCTCAGGAAAATTTTTAGGGTACATAGTGAGTAAAAGGGGCATAGGGATCGACCCAAACAAGGCCAAAGTAATAATTGGTATGCCTCCTCTGAGAAATATAAAAGAACTCTAAGGATTAATTGGGAGACTACAGTTTGTTTACCGATTCATCTCACAACATTCCCCATGGTGTAAACCTTTCTATTAGTTGACCAAGACAGGGGCCAAGTTTAAATGGGATTCGATGTGCCAGGATGCATTTGATGGTTTGAAAAGATACCTGGCTAGTCCCCCTATTCTTAGACCACCAGTCCCTAGCAAGCCCTTAGTTTTATATATCTCAGTTTTGGAGAATTCTCTTGGGGCAATCCTTACACAAGTGGATGAAGAAGGGAAGGAGAGGGAAACATACTATTTGTTAAATATTTTTAATCCATGTGAGCAGAAGTATACTGTAGTGGAGAAGACCTATGCTGCACTAGTCTGGGTAGTTCAAAAGCTTAAACATTATTTCTTAGCTCATGAGGCCAATCTTATCACCTACATCAATCCCATCAAATTCCTCATTGAGAAAACTATTCTAACTGATTGGTTAGATCATTGGCAGAGTTTCCTTTCACAATTTGATATCACCTATGTCCCCCAGAAGGTGATTAAGGGCTATGCCATTACCGAACATCTAGCCCATCACCCTATACCCCTCTTTGACCCGATCCAGTTGGAGCTCCCGGATGACGAACTAATGTTGATCCGATCTTCCCATCTTTGGACATTATATTTTGATGGGGCTCTGAATTCACACGATAAGGGAATATGAACTATCCTTCTATCATACAAGGGTGTCATGATTCCACAGGCATTTCAGCTTGACTTCCTAACAACCAATAACATAGCTGAATACGAAGCCTTGTTGGCCAAGCTAGAGGCTGCTCATTTCTATGGTGCCATGGAATTGAGGGTGATAGATGATAGCCAACTAATCCTTCGCCAAGTCCATACCAAATACCAAGCTTCTCATACAAACCTCAAACCCTACCAAGAACTCACCTCTTGCTACATCAAACTCTTTTCCAAACTCACTTTTATCTATGTTCCTCGAGCTCAGAACATCCTTGCTGATGCCCTAGCCTCCTTAGCTTCATCTCTATTAGTCCCGCTAGGTAGACAGGTGCAGACTATCCATATCCGTAGAAGGTTGATATCAGCAATTCAGGATGGTCGATTTCTGAAGATCAAGAAGATATTTGGTAGAAAGGAATATCTAGAGCGGAAAGTGGATATTTCTCAACTTGAGTTGGAAGAATTAGATGTGGGTGAGAAGCCTTGGTTTGATGATATTGCAAGGTATTGTCAAGATTAGATGTATCCACCTAGATCCAATGCAAAAGAAAAGAAGGCCATCAAGAGAGTATCCCAGAGGTATACCATCCTAGGAGGGGTGCTCTACAAGAGGAGCTTGAGTGGAATCTTACTTAGATGCGTTGATGAAGAAGAAGCAGATTTGGTGCTTAAGGAAGCACATTCTGGGGTCTGTGGGGGCCATGTCAATCTCAAGCTCTTGCCAAGAAAATCATCAGGCAGGGGTACTATTGGCCAACCCTAGAAGAGGATTGCTCCATCTTTGTCTGGCACTGTCACTCTTGCCAACTCCATGCTAACATGATCCAGTCTCCAGCATCTTCCCTTCACCCAATTCATGCCCCATGGCCCTTTGCCATGTGGTCTTACGATATCATTGGCCCTCTAAGTGATCTTAACTCTAAACTCCACTCCAAATCGTTCATCCTGATGGCAACAGAGTACCTCACCAAGTGGGTAGAAGTAGAAGATTTCGTGGAGATCAAGGCATCAACACTGTGCTCCTTCATCAAATGCAAAATTATCACCAAGTTCGGGATCCCCAGTAACATCATCACCGACAACGGACCACAATTTCTCTCTCAAGATCTGCATGATCTTTACAACAGGTACCGCATTGTATTGCATCATTCATCTCTATACTACCAACATAGCAATGGTCAAGCAGAAGCCACCAACAAAACCTTGATTAAGATTATTAAGAAAACATGTATGTCTAGCATGTTCGCGGACTGGCAAGATAAGCTTGTAGATGCCCTATGGGGTTATCGTACTTCTGTGCGGACCCCCACTAGTCAAACCCCATATGCTCTCACATATGGGATGGAAGCGGTGGTCCCATATGAAGTACTCCTTCCATCACTCCGAGTTTAGCTCGATAGGGACATCCCAGTCGATGAGAGACGAGAATATCTCCTTGTACAACTTGAACTCGTAGATGAAAGAAGGTTGGCCACCTCCGAGCATGCCCGAACTTATCAGAATAGATTGAAAAGGTTTTATCAAAAGAGGGTGGTAGAGGGAAAGTTCGAAATCGGTGAGATGGTAGTCAAACACATATTCATTAAGACAGGTGGTCTCCGCTCCAAGTTACAACCTAACTGGGAAGCGCCGTTTATTATAACTGGAAAATATCCAAGCAATGCATATAAGCTAACTAACGCCGATGAAGAAAATTTGAACCATCCATGGAATGGCGTTGACCTCAAAAAAATATTTTCCTTTGAAAAAAATGGAGAATTTCTGGTATGATATTAAGTCATCGATCCTAGATTGTTCGCTAGAGGACAAGGGTAGACATCACCCTGCACACACAACATCTCGCGATCCCAGAATCCAGATAGTCCGACACTCGAGAGATTCAAGGTACAATCCTAAAAGCAGAAAGGAACCCTCGCCCAATTCTCTTATATTTCGGTCCAAGATAGTTGAAGGAAACTAGAGGATAGTATCGAAAATGCCCGCCGCCTTAGTAGGAGGCCATCTCATAGGGTGCAAAAGTGTGCCAAAAGATGGGCAATGAATCCCCCACAGGTTTAAACAAATATGGGCCTTTCCGAATAAGTACCCAAGAATCTAGAAAGTGAAAAGAAGGCACCAAAAGATGGGCAATGACCCCACAGGTCAAAGACTTGTCTGCCACATGTAGAAAAGATCCGAAGAGGCCGAACCCCAATGGGAAATTTGGACATGAGTAGAGAAATACTCCTCAACACCCCCAAATCCTAACAAAGACTTGCTCTATTATTCTTCCATCTTAGACTCCAAGGGAAGGGTAAACTATCCAAACCCAGGGGGAATCCAAACCGATCAAAAGAAGAGGGCAAGAAAGATTCTGGGTATGGAACCCATTTTCATGTGGTATTTGTCGCTTAAATCTTGATTAACACCTACAGACCAATGAATTGTCTTAATACTGGCACATTCTCCACAAAAATCTAATTTTTTTTAAATGTTTTCAAAAAATCCAAAAAAATAATGATTTTCAAAAATCTAAAAAAATGCATCATTTAACCTGGCATAACCTTGATTTTTGCCTTTTCTAGCATTTATGTTTATTTTTATGTCTTGCATGTTTCATTTCTGCATTGCATGTTTATTTTTATTATTACCCCGTTAAGAGGGCTCCTCCCTTTGACCTAAGTCAAAGTTGGCCATAGTAGGCAAAGGGATGAGTCATTTGTCGACTCTGAAAATTCGACGGGCCTTCTCCTTTTCAGAGAAGTTTGTGAACCTGGATCGTCACCTCAAGAGGAGATGAGAAAGAAAGGAAGAAAACATGGAAAGCAACTCTCACCTTGGTCCCACACTCATATTGATCCCCGAACTTTCATCCCTTGGCGTCGCTTGATCACCAAAGAGATGGTTCGGGTCATGTGGGAAGAGGATGAGAAGTATAAAATTAAGACATGTGGTTTCCAAGAACTGTGGGTTCCGATTTATGAAATAAAGATTGACCGTGTGTACCTTAGCGTGAAGAGTGCGGGTCAAAGCTTCTCCTTCTTCGGCCGTCCGATGAAGAAGAGTCATAAACGCGTGGGTGCTTAATTTTATATGCAACTAGACAAACAAACAAGTGAAAAGGACAATTAGAACTAAACAAAGTGGAGTATATGTAAGGAAAATGACAACACACAACTAAGTAGAAACTGATCGGATTCGGATTATCTCTAACCCTTCTTTTTTTATTTTCGAATTAACAAACTAAACATAATGAAAAAAAATGTAAAAAAATTATAAGAGTATAGAGAATCATGAAACAAAGAGATAGGAAAAATAACATAAAGATTCTGAAAAGAATAGAGAGAGATATGGCCAAATCTGGGTTGTCGAAAAAGTTGAGCAGTAGTCTAGGATCTGCCAGGCGCGACTTTGCTTCTGCAATCGTCATGACCAGCCCTGACATTGAAATCACATGCTGTCAATTGAAAACTTAAGAAGAATTGGAGGGGAAGAACTTTGATGTTGAGACTTGGGCAGAAGACGTCCACACGCTGCTGTAAAAGCTGAAGAAGAGAGACCTGGTAGATCACCTGCAGATCAGCCTTCCTCTCTTCTGAACCGACTTTTCTCTCTCTACAAACTTAAAATTCTCTCTTTAAAAATTACAAAATGGATGAATAAGGGATCTTGGACGTCTTGAGATACTCTGGGGGTCACGTACATGCCTCTGGAATGACGGGAATCGGAGTCTATATATAAGAGAATAGCCGGTCCGATCTTGGCTAAAAAATAGGTAACCTTGTGCCCTACCCAGGGCACATGTGCCTTTGTGCAGGGCGCATGCACCCCACTGAGGGGTGCATGTGCCTCCAAGTGGGGCCGCATCCTATCCACCCAAAAAATTCAGTCCGATCCGATCAAAAAATTTGATCTGATCCGGTATGAGGTAGAGTCCCGGTTAAAAACTGGTTCTCTCATGCCCTCGATCGGGGGCACAAGGCCACATGCCTCAGGGTTAGAGTGCATGTCCACGTGCCCTGGGTCTAGGGCACATGTGCCCAGGGACCAGGGCGCATGGGACTTTCTGCGTGTCTTTCTTCCGGAAGCCATTGCGGACACTCCCGAACTCACAATTCGATGCCGTTTGTTGTGTTTAAAAGATAATAGGCCAAAGAAGCTTCTATAGCATTATATCAGACATAACACCCTACAAAACTTCATAATTTTATCCATAATTTAGGATAGTAAATAAAAGATCCGATACTAGTCGAAATGATTCCGACGGCCAACCAGAAAGACACAATATGAAACAAAACTTGTTCGGAGTGTGAATATGACCATATCCTTCAATGCATGATCATTAGACATTGGTCATTTAGCCAATTTACGTGTTTACATGATTTACATGTGGCTTTTGCTCGAAAATTACAACTTTGTGCGGAAAACTTTGGAAAGCATTCAATTTCATTCGGCGAAGCTCCAAATGAACTTTAAAAGGCCCGGCATTATTATAAGATTAATCACACATGTTACCCTATAAAACATGAGTTTCATGCTTTGAATTAGGCGAATTTTCCGTGTCTACAGCTTGCCTCACCTTGATGTCGGCTTTGTAAGGAAATGGAATGTAATGAAGCGGAGTGATTCGGAGTGACCTGTAACAGAATGCAAGTGAGTGTAGATGAATGTAGCGGAATGGAATGGTGATGAACTGAAAAGGTGGCATCAAGGTGTAGATATAGACACGCTTATCTACCCGATCCAACAAAATGAATCTAGCTGAGTATTCTAGATCCTTTTCACATTCCATAAAAGCCTCATATAATTGATTGGTAAAAGACATGCCATTGGCATGAGAGATAAAAAATAAAGGATAAAGAATAAAGGATGTAGCCAACCCTTAGTGCGGTGAGGAGTCCTCGAGTTCGTAGGTTTATTGTCAGCTAGCAACCTGAACTTTGCGGTGTTCTTGTACTATGATGGGCTAAAGTTTAAAAGAGAAATTGATTTTAAAATGAAAAGAATACCAATTCATCATATTTGGAATCTCAAATTCATTTAAGTTTCACCAAAATACTCAGTTTAATTCTGAGTGGAATAACCTCAAATTCTAAAAGGGTTTGTTTAATCATAACAAAATTGTTTGGGTATCGTGAAAACCATGAATCATGCTCTGGCAGAAAACCTTATTAAACCAAAACGACAAAATAGACTTAAGCCATAGTGGGATTAAAAGATAATGATGGGACTAACATAGAATGATGGGAATGAAGAAAAAAATGGCATGAAAAACATGACACGGTGGGATAAAATAAAAGACACGATGGGATAAAAGAAAGGAAAGAATAAAACATGATAAGATAACATAAAAGAGTAAAACATGGTGGGATAGCATTGGTAATGATGAAGAATGAAAATGAGATGGATATGAAAACATAGAAAATTATGTAGAAAATAGTTGAAGATATAGATTGTCTATTGGAGGTCAAGACACCTGATTAGGAACCATCGTCCCTCCAATGTTCAATTTTGGCTTATCCATGAGTGTGAAGAAATGACCAAGCCGTCGTAGATTTTGTTGAAGGGGATCTCGGGCCCAGTCATCTTTACCCTCAAGGTCTTCAACATCAATGCATATAATATATATCAAATGAACCTAACATAACTAAATGACAAATGGTAGGAGTGATGTGAAGTGCAAAATGGAGTGCTGGTGATGATGTGAGATTGATGTGAAACTGAGTGAAGTCTTCAGGCATGGTTTTTCAACTTGCATCAACTACCTGATTCATCAACACCATGATAATACTTTACTAGGTGGTGCTCCCTTTCTTTACATCGCAGGGCTGGCATGACATTCCTTTCGGAACACCGATCTTACCAATTCACCTGTTGGACTTAAAAGGTTGCATGCACATTTCTGGTTAGTACCCAACAGACAAAATTGTCATATGAAGCATATTTTTCCTGAAATGATCAACTGAAGTTTTTCACTATTAGAACCATCAATTTGAGGTCAAAACAATGCTTTTGATGATAGTTCCTTTAGAAAAAATGTCATCTTCACCATCATGGACAATTTCTGATTTTTTGAGATTTTTCTAATTTTTTTGAAATGTTTTTGTCTATGTGCCCCCGATCGGGGGCACGTGCCCATGCGCCCTGGGGTGGGGCACCTGGCCATGTGCCCCTTGATGAGGGCACGTGCGCCCTGAGACCCTTCTCTTTCGCTTCTTCAGCTCCTGAAAACACTTAACAAAGATGATTAAATTTTCATCATAACTCATCCCTTTGCCTGTATATCGTTTGCCTTGATTTTAAGTCAAAGAGAGGAGCCTTCTTAACAACATGGAATAAAATAAATGACTTAAATGCAATGGAGGTAACGGTTGAGAGAACTTACTTGCCATGGTGTGAATCCTCTCCTCTCCAACATTGAAATGCCTGAAACACTTGACAAAAATGTGGATTAGATCTTCATCATGACTTATCTCTTTGCCTATTATGGTCAACTTTGACTTAGGTCAAAGGGAAGAGCCTTCTTAACAAGGTAATTAAAGCAAAAATGGACATACAATGTAAAAATGGAAATATGCATAACAGAAAAATAAACATGGATGCAACTGAGGCAATGATCAACTGGGCATTTTTTTGGATTTTCTTGAAAACAATCATTTTTTTGGATTTTCAAAATATTTTATTTTTTTGAAATTTTAAAATTTTCATTTTATTATTTTTGAAATACGCAAATTTTATTAGATTTTTAAAATATGTATTTTTTTAGATTTTTGAAATATTCATTTTTATGGAGAAAATGTTGGTATTTGAGACAGTTCATCGGTCTTTGGGGTTTGTCAAGACTCAAGTGGTAGATACTTTGTGAAAAATAAAGTTCCCTACATAGATTCCTTCTAACCTTCTTCCTTTGATCGGCTTGGATTCCACCTGGATTTGGTCGATTTACCCTACCAAACAGGTTTAAGGAGGAAGAGTATAGAGAAAGTCCTTGATAGGGTTTGGAGATGTTGAGAGGGATTTCTCTACTCTCACTCAAATTTCCCATTGGGGTTTGGCCTCTTTGGGTCTTTCCTATTTTTTTGCTCTTTTCTATGTGACACATATTTGTACAGGTTTTTTGACCCATGGGGACATTGCCCATCTTTTAGTGCCTTTTTCCTTGATTATCATTCTAGGTACTCATTCAGATGGGTCGATCATTTTTCTTTTCTAACCTAAGGGGTTCATTGCCCATCTTTTGGCACCCTTTTGCACCCTCCGAGATGGCCTCCTACTAGGGTGGCGAGTGTTTTCGATACTACCCCTCTCTAATCTTCTCTCTCTATCTTGGATAGGGTAGAAGAGAATAGGGTAAGGGTACTCCTTCCATTTCTAGATTTCTGCCTTACCTTTCACCAGTGTCAGGTTGTCTGGATTCTAGGATTGGGAAGTGTCGTGTGTGTAAGATGGTACCTACCCTTGACTTCTCACGAATAGCCTAGGATCGATGACTTGAGATTATACCAGTGGTTTCTCCATTTTTATAGAAAGTATTTTTTAAGATAAACTCCATTCCAAGGAGGATTCAATTTTTCTCCATCTGCATTAGTCAATTCATATGCATTGCCTGGATACTTTTTAGTGATTACAAAAGGCCCTTCCCAGTTAGGTTGCAATTTGGAGCGGGGACCCCCCACCTTAACGAATATGCATGACTACCATCTCATCGATTTCAAACTTTCTCTCAACCACCATCTTTTGATAAAACCTTTTAAGTCTATTTTGAAATCCGGGCATGCTCAGCGGCAGATAGCCTTCTTTCATCCAAGAGTTCAAGCTGTGCAAGGAGAGATTCTCGTCTCTCATCAACAGGAATATCCATGTCGGGCTGAACTCGGAGAGATGGAAGTAATACTTCATAGGGGACCACTGCTTCCATCCTATATGCCAAAGCATACGGGGTTTGTCCAGTGGGAGTCCTTACAGAAGTACGATAAGCCCATAGAGCATCTACAAGCTTATCAGGCCAGTCAGCAAACTTGCTATACTTACAAGATTTTTTGATGATTTTGATTAAGGTTTTGTTGGTGGCTTCTACTTGACCATTGCCTTGAGGATAGTATGGCGATGAATGATGCAATGAAATGCGTTACCTGTTGCAAACATCACACAGATCTTGAGAGAGAAATTGTGGCCCATTATCAGTGACGATGTCGCTGGGGATCCTGAACCTTGCAATGATGTTGCGCTTGATGAAAGAGCAGACTGTTGATGCTTTAATCTCTATGAATGCTTCCGCTTCAGCCCACTTTGTGAAGTACTCCATTGCTGTCAAAATGAATGATTTTGAGTGCATTTCGGAGTTGAGGTCACTCAAGGGGCCAATGATATCAAAAGCCCACATGGCGAAAGGCCATGCGGCATGAATTGGATGAAGGGAATATGTGGGAGAGTGAATCTTGTCGGCATGGAGTTGACATGAATGACAGTGCCAGACAAGGATGGAGCAGTCTTCTTCTAGAGTTGGCCAATAATACCCTTGTCGAATGATTTTCTTAGCAAGGGCTTATGCATTCACATGACCACCACAAACTCCCGAATGTGCTTCCTTTAGCACCAACTCGGCTTCTTCTTCATCAAGACACCTGAGTAAGATTCCAGTCAGGCTCCTCTTGTAGAGCACTCCTCCTAGGATTGTATACCTCTGGGATACTCTCCTAATTGCCTTCTTTTCCTTGGTGGTTGATCCAGGCGTATATGACTGATCTTGGCAATACCACGCAATCTTGTCATACCAAGGTCTCTCACCTTCTTCTAATTCTTCCAACTCAATTAAAAAGATTTCTTTTTTGTGTTCCAAGTATTCTATTCTATTGAACCTCTCCTTAACCTTTAGAAAACATCCATCCTCAATTGCTGGAATTGACCTCGCCCTATTTGTGGATAGTTCGCACTTGCCTTACTAGTGGGACAGATAAAGATAAAGCTAGTGAAGCTAAGGCATCGGTGAGGATATTCTGAGAATGGGGGACATGGGCAAAGGTGAGTTTGAAGAATAGCTTGGTGTAGTAGGTGGTGAGCTCCTGGTAGGTTTTGAGGTTTGGATGGGAAGTTCGGTATTTGGATAGGACTTGGCATAAGATCAATTAACTATCACCTATCACCCTCAGTTCGGTGGCACCATGGAAATGAGCAGCTTCAGCCCAGCCAACAAGGCATCATACTCAGCTATGTTGTTTGTTGCTGTAAAGTTGAGCTGAAAAGCCTGTGGAATGGTGACACCTTCAGGTGACAGAAGAACAATACATATCCCTCTACCATGAGAGTTCAGAGCCCTATCAAAATATAATGTCCAAAGATTGGAAGATCGAACCGACATTAGTTTCTCATTCGAGAACTCTGACTAGACTGGGTCAAAGATGGGTATGAGATGATGGGCAAGGTGTTCAGCAATAGCATATCCCTTGATTGCCTTCTGTGGGACATAAGTGATATCAAATTGGAACCAGAAGCTCTGCCATCGCCCTAACCGATCAATCAAAATTGTCTTTTCTAACAAAAACTTAATAAGATTGATACGCGCAATGAGCTTGACTTGGTGAGCAAGAAAATAATGCTTGAGTTTTTGAACCATCCAAACAAGAGTAGCACAGGTCTTTTCTACCACCGTGTACTTTAGCTTACAAACATCAAACATCTTGGACAAGTAGTAAGTAGCTCATTCTTTCCCTTCTTCATCAACTTGTGCAAGGACTTCCCTTGGAGAGTTCTCAGGAACCGAAATGTAGAGGACCAAGGGCTTGTCGGGAATTGGGGGTCTAAGTACAGGGGGACTTGCCAGGTATGCTTTTAACCTATGAAACTCTCCTTGGCACTTCGAATCCCATTTAAACTCAGGTCCCGCCTTGGTTAACTCATAGAAAGGTTTACACCTTTGGGAATGTTATGAGATAAATCGACAGACAAATTGTAGCCTCCCAATCATTCCTCAAAGCTCTTTCAAATTCTTTAGGGGTGGCATACCAATAATTGCTTTGGCCTTGTTTGGGTCGATCTCTATGCCCCTTTTGCTTACTATGAACCCTTGTAGCTTTCCTGATGAAACTCTAATTGTACACTTCTTAGGGTCTATTTTCAGCTTGTATTCTCTAGCTCGTTGCAAGAATTTCCTTAGTACTTCAGAATGATCTTCCTGACTCTTGGACTTGATAACCAAATCGTCCACATACACCTCTACAAGGGTCTGCATCATGTCATTAAAGATAGCCATCATAGCCCTATGATATGTAGCACCAGCATTTTTTAGCCCAAAGGGCATGACAACATAGCAATATGTTCCCCAAGGTGTAGTGAACGAGGTCTTCTCTTGGTCCTCCTCAGCTAACTGTATCTGATTGTATCCAGAATAGCCATCTATGAATGAAAGCATTTCAAATCTAGTTGTGTTATCAACCAAAACATTGATATGAGGTAAAGAGAAATCATCCTTAGGACATGCTCAGTTCAAGTCCCTGAAATCTATGCAAATCTGATCCCGTCCATCCTTCTTCATAATAGGGACTATGTTAGCCACCCATTGTGGATATAGGATGACTTTAATGATTTTTTCTTGGTGTAGTTTGTCGACCTCCTCTTTTATTTTGGGTGCAATATCAGGGTGGAATCTCCTGAGCTTTTGTTTAACCGAGGTAGTTCCAAGTTTCAAAGTTAATCTATGTTCAACCAATGCATTATCTAATCTCGGCATGTCTTGATATGTCCATGCGAACATGTCCTTGTATTCTTCCAAAACTTTGATCAAACATTGTTCTTCTGAGGGAGTGAGGTTTTCACTGATGAGGATAGTCATCCCTGTGGCTGATGGTTCCTTAAATCTTCTAAGTCCAAATGCATACGCATCAGCCAAGTCTTCGATTTCATCCTCAGATTCAAGATCCTTTCTTGATACCACCTCATATACTCCCAAAGTATGATCTATGTTAAGCTCATCCTCATATCAGATTTCATCTAGCTGGATGGTATTCTGTAAAAAGTTTGGCAGCTTTGCACACTCTATGCATTTCTGTGCCAATTGTTGCAGATACCTACTTGGAATTCGTTTACCTCTGACTTTCCAATTTCCTAACAAAACCTAACCTATTGAAGACAAAGATGGAAAGGTGGTATTTACAGTGGAGGGAGGATCAAGTAAATCTATCAATGATTTAGAAGAGAGGGATCCCTAATTGGAAGCACCCTCTGGGATGAGTAGAGATATCTCCTCGATGGAAATGTGAGTTTCAGAGAAGTCGTTCTTTTTTTGGGATTTTCAAGTAAGAAAATAGAATGAGTCAGAATGACTCGAGGTTTGCTAGAAACTGACGAAATCAATAGAGAGAAAAACTTAAGAATAAAGGGGAAAAAGGGGCTCGTGGGCCCAATGGTAATAGAAAATGGGCACATGGGCCCAAAAATGATGAAAAATGTGAACAAGTACGTGGACCCAATTTTGAAAATGGATGGCCATGTGAGCCCATGTTGGGAAAAGCCCTCAGTCCTGAAGCTGACAAGGGAAGTAAATGGGCAAGTAGGCCCAGTAAGAGTGGAAGGTTGAAAAGGGCACATGGGTCCAAAATGAGTTGTTAGTTTGGTGGAAGAGAGTGGGCTTGGAAGCCCATTCAATAGATCTAAAAACTATGGCACGAGGTTTAAACATGGGATTGTTATGCTCGAGCCTCATAGAATGGTTCTGACTTGGGTGGTATGCTCAACCAGATGATCCAAGATTGGTCTGTCCTTGAGTGGTTCCTAGTGCTCTTCCCCACTTGAGAACAAACGAGTCAAAGATAAGCATAGATCTTCTAAGTCTTCTTCTTCATCTAGAGCCTTTCTTCTCTTGACAACCATCATGGAACTCTTGTCATCTTTAGCCATCATCATGGTCTTCCCTTTGATAAAGAATGTATGGAGTCCCATGGCATATCCTAGCTGAAAGATTCTCCTTGGTATGGAATTCTCTTCGTATCCCAACCCCTGCCTATGTGACCTTTCCATAGATTGAATCGGCTGAGTGATCCCTTGAAGATCCTTTCCTAAACCTTTTCCAGGCTGATAGCCCAATTTCATCATTATCCACCATCCTAGTGTGTCCGGTAGAGAGGCGGTCATGCATCTAACTTTTGGTAATTCTCCCACTGAGATTTGGGGTTGTATTGATAGTCCTAAGGGTGAAGAAGAATTGCTCAGCTCATCCCTTACTGGCATGCTAGTCACCTTGACCACTTGTCCTTTAAAGGAAAACTTTATGCACTGATGGTTTGTTGAAGCCACAGCTCCTATGGCTTCTAGATAAGATCTCCCAAGTATAGCCTGAAAAGTTGGATCCAGTTCCAGTATATGGAAGTCAGTTGTGGCCACACATGGTCCAAGTTTAACCTCTAGTGTGACCACCCCACATGTAGACTTCTTGGAGTTATCGTAGGCCGTCACCATGGCACAAGATGGCTTGATTTATTGTTCAGAAATGCCGCACAACTGCAAAGTTTCTGGCGGCATAACATTGGTAGAAGCTCTAGTGTCAACCAAATAGGATTTCACTTCAATATTATAAATAACCACAGCCACATGCAAAGCATATCTTCTGACCTCTGGATCTGCAAGTGTTGGGTGCTCACTTCTAGGGGCTAACACTGTGGTGATCTTCTCAGGTAGAAGATCTCCATTCACCATGACCCTTTGCAAATACTGCTATAGAATCTCCTGGTGCACCTTTGATCTTTTGATCAACTCAAGTATAGAAATACAAGCCGGTGTCTTATCCAAATGCTTCAACAAATCATAGGTCGTGCCCGACAAAGATTCTTCCACTTGTTCTTCCTCCACTGGATCTTGCGGTTGAGTCCCTGCTTGGGGAAAGAGCCACTGGAACATCCTCCCACTCTGAAGCACCGGGGCTATTTGGCAGTCGGGTAGAGGTGATGGGTTAACTAGTGTGGGCTATGGTGGAATAGGTGGTGTAGGTGCAGGTATGCTAGGCAATGGGAATGGTAGTTCTGGGATGATTGGGTTAGTGGGTAGAGGGGTAGGATTTGGAGGGGATGGTAAAGGTGATACTGGTGGCCTGATAAGAAGAGGCCGGGGTGCAGGAGTGGTTGAGGAGTGGTTGATGAGTTTAATGAAGGTGTTGATAATGTGGTAGGTTGTGGGGTTGGTGGTATGTTAAGTTGGGGTTTTGGAGTGACAGAGCTCATAAGATGGGGGTTCAGGTTTGGTGGTGATTGTGGTGGTCGGATGAGCAAGGGCTGGTGTGTAGCAATGGTTGAGGGAGGTGTAGTCAAGGCGGGGGCTGGCCTAATGATGAGTCAGCGAGAAGAAGTGGCGGCCAGTGGTTGGGTTATTTAAGTAGGTGGTGGTTGTGGAGTAGAAGGTGCACAGATTATCTGTCTAGGAGGGTTCCTAGTAGGAGGCCTAGCTGGGTTGACTGGCATGGTTGCATTGTGGTTTTCTAGTTGCCAACCTTGAGCACTACTGGCATCTCCTTGGACAATGGAGTGTACTAGACCAATTCCTAGGTTTGGATGTGCTGGTGCCGGTGCTGGAGCAGGAGCATGTAATGGGAGCAGATTTTGAACAATCCCCACACCGAGTTGTTGTTGAGGTTGAGCCAGTGGACGCTGCCGCTGCTGCTATCTAGCCTTCATTACATGTATGCATTCTCCCATTTGAGCCCATTCAATGCTGCCTTGGTCATTTAGATCGTAGATGTAATCCTTGAATTGAAAACACACTTCAACAGTGTGACCAGGTACCGGTGGTAAGAATAGTATCGGGACATATCTGCATTTGTTGGCCAAAACTCTCTTTCCTTGGGCAATTCCAACTTTTTCTCTGCCATAAGTACATTGAAGATGTCAGTCAAGGAGTAAGGGAGTTGTTAGTAATTTTCTCTCCTAGGACCTCCCCTTCATGGTGCCTGATTGGGTGGTGGCGGTGCCCTATTGTAAATAGGTTGACGAGGTTACTGGGGTTGTGCTATTGGCTGAGGTGGTTGTTGTGATTGTCGTGGTTGTTGTGGTCTAACTTGTTGTTGAGGGGGGTGGTAGGAAAGGTTCTGTGGTGGGTTGTTGAACTGGTTTTGACAGCTCCCTCCCTGGTTCCCTACAATGTTTACAGCCTCCTTGTTGACAACTCCCTAAGTTGTAGGCCCAGCTGGTGTAGAGGGGGTCTTCCTGATGTTCTTAGGTTTGGGATCAAATGGATTTATCATGGTGGCATCTTTGAAGTGGGCTTGCAAGTATCAATCACTATCATATAGTTCATTCATGGTGGTAGGACGGTGCATAATCAAGACGTTCCTTAGAGATGGTGTGGTGTTCCTGATAAGCATCTTCACTTGTTCCCCTTCAGAAATAACATCTGTCAGTTTCTCTACCATTCCCCTCCAGCAATCAGCAAACTTTATGAAGTCCTATTCGGGCTTCATCTTCTCAGCAATCAAATCTGTAATAGAGCATGAGGTGCCACCCGGTCTCTATATCTTTGCAAAAATTTGGTCTTGACAATATCAAAGTCTCTTGCCTCAAAGGGGTCGAGCGTGTAGAACCATTCCAATGCAGACCCTTCTAGTAATCGGCAGAACAAGAAAGCAAGAACCCTACAATCATTTTTCCAGAATGAGGACTCGTAGAGAAAATCTTTTAGGTAGAGAAAAGGATTGCCAGTACCATTGTAGCGGCGATAAACTGGTAGTTCAGAAGGTGGCAGGTGAAGAACTGGCAAAGAAGGAATAGAGACCTCAGGAATTGACTTGGAGTCCAGGCGACATCTCAGCTCTTCATAATGTTCATTCATCTGGTTGAGCTAATCCATGATTGCCTGAGTGAGAGCAGGTTCTTGGTTTACTGGTAGGGGTATGTGGTTAGAGGTATGATTATGGAATTGAAGAGCATGACTCGGCAAATTCTCTGAAGATTGTCCCATGACTTGGTGGGCCAGGAGAGCAACATGGTTAAAATAAGGTGGCTGGACAAATGATGGTTGAACCATAGATGGTTGTGTAAGGAATCATCCATAAAAGTATGGTGTAGCGGAAGCGATGATTCGTATGGGTTCCTTTAGAAATCTGTCTCAATCGGAATCTAACGACGAAAACCAAAAACTGATCAAATCGGGTTCAAATATATCTGATAGGGATTCATATAATCCCATGGAGAGGAAGAAGATGAACTTATTAAGCTATTCAAACCGTTCAAGTGTCCGGTCTCCAGTAGAATCCACACTAACTTCATCCATAGTAGGTTCTCCCTTCACGCCGGCCTCGAGAACTCTTCTCGAACGGAGCTTCATTGACCATGGACACCTTCTAAAGAGAGGAGGAGGTAGGGAGGAGGATAGGGGCGTGGTTTTCACCCTTAACTTGATGGGATTTGGTTGAAACCATTAGTATTTATAGAGAATTTTTGAAACTTTTCATAAAAACACAAAATCTCCATAAATTACACCCTTGCCTATATACTTGTGGATAAGTCCTTTTGTGTGTGACCCACTAGGCCCAATAGCCTATTTGGTTGAGACCTAAATAAAATAGAACAATTCTATTTAATTTTATTAAATCTATTATCTGATAACAGATTAATCGGCCTACCGATCATGAAGGGTACAAGCCACATCCCATGATCCCAAATGGCAATGGGGATTATCTCATCTCCATTGAGCCTTTCCATCATCAGTTACCGCATGGATATAAACCCTCATCCATGTTGACTCTGAAAATTCGACGGGGCCTTCTCCTCTTCAAGGAAGTCTGTGAATCCAGATTGTCACCTCATGAGGGG
Organism: Cryptocoryne crispatula var. balansae; assembly: GCA_036172225.1. Lineage (NCBI taxonomy): Eukaryota > Viridiplantae > Streptophyta > Magnoliopsida > Alismatales > Araceae > Cryptocoryne > Cryptocoryne crispatula. The sequence continues at coordinate 28,973,873 of CM069922.1, forward strand.
ATGAGAAAGAATGGAAGAGAACACGGAAAGCAACTCTCACCTCGGTCCCACACTCACATTGATCCCCGAACTTTCATCCCTTGGTGCCGCTCGATCACCAAAGAGATGGTTCGGGTCATGTGGGAGGAGGGTGAGAATAAGAAAATTAAGACATGTAGTCTCCAGGAACCGCGGGTTCTGATTTATGAAATTAAAATGACCGTGTGTACCTTAGCGTGAAGAGTATGGGTTAAAGCTTCTCCTTCTTCGGCCGGCTGATGAAGAAGAGTCCTCAATGCATGGGTGCTTGATTTTCTGTGCAACTGGACAAACAAACAAGTAAAAAAGACAATTAGAACTAGACAAAGTGGAGTATATGTAGAGAAAATAACATGAAACACACAATTGACTAGAAACTGACCGGATTCGGGCTATCTCTAACCCCTCTTTTTTTTCGGATTAACAAACTAATAATAATGCAAAAAATGTAAAAAAATGATAGAAGGATGGATAATCACGATAAAAAGAGATAATAAAAAGAACAGAAAGATTCTGATAAGAATAGAGAGAGATATGGTCAAATCTGGGTTGTCGAAAATGCCGAGCAGCAGTCCAGGATCTGCCAGGCGCAACTTTGCTTCTGCACTTATCACGACCATCCCTGACCTTGGAATCAAGTTACGTCAATTTTAAACTGAAGAAGACTTGTAGAGGAAGAACTTTGATGAAGAGAGCTCTGGCAGGAGACACCCACACGCTTTTGTAGAGGCCGAAGAAGAGAGACCTAACAGATCACCTGCAGACCAGCGGTCCTCTCTCTTGAACCGACTTCTCTCTATAAAAACTCGAAATTCTCTCTCTAAAAATTAAAAAATGGATGCAGGAGGGAGTTTGAATGTCTTGATATGCCTGGGGGTCATGCACATGCCTTTGGAACAACCAGAATCAGAGTTTTTTATAGGAGAACGACAGGTCTTATCCGGGCTAAAATATAGGTGGATTGCGCCCTACCCTAGGGTGCATACACCCTGGTGCAGAGTGCATGCACCCCACCTTGGGGAACATGCACCCCCTAGAGGGGGCACATCTTATCCTTCCAACAGATTCAGTCGGATCCGGTTCGATCCGTTCAGCGGTAGAGTCCTAGTGAAAAACTGGTTCCCTCGTGCCTCAAGGGTAGGGCGCATGTGCCCTCAAGTTAGGGCACAAGGTCACGTGCCTTAGGGGTAGAGAGCATGGGCACGTGCCCTGGGTTCTGGGTGCATGTGACCAGGGACCCGGGCACGTGGGACTGTTTTGCGCGTCCTTTTTCCGGAAGCCATTGCGCATTGCGAACACTCCCGAACTCAGAATTCGAAGCCGTTTGTTACGTTGGAAAGATAACAGGCTGAGAAAGCTATCTATAGCATTGGATCAGCCATCACACCCTCCAAAACTTCAGAATGTTGTCCGGAAGTTAGGACAGTGAAGAGAAGATCCGATACTGGTAAAAATGACTCCGACGGCAAACCGGAAAGGCACGACATGCAACAAAACTTGTCCGAGGTGTGAATCTGACCATAAAATTCAATGCATGATCATTAGGCATTGGTCATTCAGTGAATTTCCGTGTTTACACGATTTACATGTGGCTTTTGCTCAAAAATTATGGCTTTTTCGGAAAACATCTGATTTCATTCGGCAAAGCTCCAAATCAACTTTAAAAGGACCCGGCATCATTATAAGATCAATCATACATGTTACCCTATAAAACATGTGTTTTATGCTCTGAATTAGGTGAATTTGGCGTGTCTACAATCCATCCAATGTCCTGGTAGGAAAGGAGTACGACATCAACTATCAACTCCTTAGTGTACTGACTCTATAGGATCCTGTACTCAGAATTAGATAAATTGAAAAACTCCTTTTCCAATCATCATATCTACCTGGCTAGGGATTTAGAGTACTATCCCATAGGACATTCACTCTCACATACCGAGAGTGGATGATCCCTTATTGTCCGCTCAATTGTCTCCATTGGGTATTCCTTGTACCCAATCCATAGCTATACTGGACCATCTAAACGGTGATCCATAAGATAGTGGTCAAAGCACAAGTTTCACCCAACAAGGCATCTTTAGCGACTCAGGTCAAAGGTCCAACCATGCAACCGTGATGATAGAAAACCCTGATAGACAATTCGGTAAGATACCATTCAGGGTTTCTAATTCGGTCAATTCAGTGAACTCAAACTCATTCAACTAATGAGCACCTATATGTGTATCTCAGTGTCTCCACACTAATGACCAATGAGATCGGTCGTCCTCATCACATGAGAAGATAACACATACACTAGTCTACCTGGATCCTTGATGTCCCGTCTCAAGTATCCTATGACTAGGAACATTTAGATCAGATACCACTAATTGATCAATCTCATTATCATGATCTCATTATGGTTTAATCATCATTGTATCTGATCAAGGACTTCATTATGATATTCACATCTAATAAGAGCTTTTAATGAAGAATTGCCTAATTAATTAAATAAGATATATCTAGAAATGTCAAATCATATCATATATGATTGGCTTGTAGGGCATACATTTCTATCAGGTTGAACTATAGATGGTTGTGCTAGTGATGGTTGTGCTAATGATGGTTGAATCACATATTGTTGAACAAAGGGTGATTGAATGAGTGGTGGTCGAACCATAGGACAAGAAGATGAGGCAACTTGGTTGGCTTCAGCCTGAACAGAAGCAATTTTTCCTTTCACCATGGATTGTATATAGGAGTAGGTTTCTAGGTCAGTATAGAGAGACAACTCCCTAAAGAATTGTTCAACATCACGGGGAGCGGATGGTTGAGGGACCTCTTGCGCTTCTAACTTAAACAATGGATTAACATGACCGTCTGATGGAATTGATTGGTGACCCATCTCGTGCTCTCGATGTTCAGCGTGTTCCGCCATTCCAACGTGCCTTCCAGACCTTAGTTTCATTGTCACCTTTAAACTTCAAGGAGAAGGTAAAACAAACAAGCTGGCAAAACAAACAAATTTTTTTTTTTGGTTTTTAGTATCTTGCAAAAAAATGCTAGAGTTTTGAATTTTTGTTTGACAAACAAGTGATGCAAAGACTTGAAAACAAGATTACGTAACGATTTTTTGATTAAACCTTAGGTTTATGGATTTATTAATAATTGTTCTCTCAACAAATGGGTTAGGATCCTAACTTCAATCTCCAATGACCTAGGTTTCACACAATCTCACCACGTGTAGGTAACATAGGATGCTTCGGGTTTTAGGGAGTGGTACAACCAACCCAATCGTGAAGAGGAATACTCCATGTATGAGGAATTATGGAGGCCTTGATGAAAACCAACCAAGTCAACTAGGAAGGAATATCCCAGAAGAGAGGTCAGAATCCACCAAGAGGGTGTTTTGGATGGGAGGGGTAAATGGGAGAGTGAGCTACCACCTCAAAAAAATGTAAAAGAAAGAGGTAGAGAGAAGGAGCAGAGAATGCAGTCAAGTAATAAAGCAAGTAATAAGCTAAACATAAACTTAAATAAACAAGTAATGACACAAGGAAAGTAACTAGAAACTAGACAAGCAACTAGAAACTAGAATGTAGACCTTGTTTCACATGGGAGCCAAATAGAGATAGTGAAAATTGATGAAAACAAGAGGGTTCAGATCTGATAGCCAAGAAAAAGGGTGGTCCACATGGGGACCGATGTAAGAACAAGCTGGCTCATGTGGGAACCGGGGTAACAAGTGAAGGTGGTTCACACGGGAACCGGTTTTAGGTAAAAAGGGTGGTTCACGCGGGAACCAGTTTGAATGATTGAAAGAAGGCCACGTGGGGACAATTAAAGGTTAATAAGGTTCTGATCCAAGTGGGGATATATCTGAAGGAAAGTGGTTTGGTTCACGTGAGAACCAAAGTAAAGAAAGAGATTGGTTCACGCGGGAACCAGTTTAAAAAGAAAAGGGTGGTTCACGCGGGAACCGCTTTAAATGGCAACAAGAAATAAAAGAGGGTCACACGGTGACCAATTTAAGGGTGGTAGCCTGCAGCAAAATATGGAAAAATCTGATTTGAATGACTAAAAATAAATGTTGGTTCACGTGGGAACCAGTTTGTAAAAGAGAGTTAGTTTGCGCGGGAACCGGTTTTAAAGCAAAGGTGGGTTCACGGAGGAACTGATTGAAATAAAATGAGGTGAAATCAAAAATTTTGAGATGGCATGAAATTAATAAAGGTGGAAAGAAGGAAAGGCTCAAGCGGGAACCGGTCTAGAACTAGAACTAGTTGCAAAGAAACACTAAGCACCCATGGTTGAAGACATTGCTTGTCCCACCGTGGAAGCCACAAAGCTGTCGACTTTGAAAATTCGACGGGTCCTCTCCTTTTCAGAGAAGTCCATGAACCTGGATTGTCACCTCAAGAGGGGATGAGAAAGAAAGGAAGTAAACACAGAAAGCAACTCTCACCCCTATCCCACACTCACATTAATCCCTGAACTTTCATCCCTTTGCGTCGCTCGATCACCAAAGAGATGGTTTGAGTAATGTGGGAGGAGAATGAGAACTATAAAATTAAGACATGTGGTCGCCAGAAATCGCGGGTTCCGATTTATGAAATAAAGATTGACCGTGTGTACCTTAGCATGAAGAGTGCGGGTCAAAGCTTCTCCTTCTTCGACCGGCCAACTAAGAAGAGTCATCAACGAGTGGGTGCTTGATTTTCTATGCAACTAGGCAAACAAACAAGTGAAAAGGACAATTAGAACTAAACAAAGTGGAGTATATGTAAGGAAAATGACATGAAACACACAACTAACTCTAACCCCTCTTTCTTTTATTTTCAGATTAATAGACTAAAAATAATGAAAAAATGTAAAAAAATTATAAGATGATGGATAATAACAAAAAAAAGAGATAGGAAGAAGAACAGAAATATTCTGAAAAGAATAGAAAGAGATATGGCCAAATCTAGGTTGTCGAAAAAGCCGAGCAGCAGTTCAGGATCTGCCAAGTGTGACTTTGCTTATGCACTCGTCACGACCAGCCCTGACCTTGGAATCAGGTGCCATCAATTGAAAACTGAAGAAGACTTATAGAGGAAGAACTTTGATGTTGAGAGCTCAGGCAGCAGACGTCCGCACGCTGCTGTAGAAGCTGAAGAAGAGAGACCTGGCAGTTCACCTGTAGATCAACCTTCCTCTCTCCTGAATCAACTTTTATCTCTCTAAAAACTCAAAATTCTCAAGGGAGCTTGCACGTCTTGCGATGCTCTGGGGGTCACGTACATGCCTCTGGAATGACCGGAATCGGAGTCTATATATAGGAGAGCAGCCGGTCCGATCTTGGCTAAAAAATAGGTCACCTTGAAAACTGGCTCCCTCGTGCCCTCAATCGGGGGCACAAGGCCACATGCCTCAGGGTTAATGTGCATGGTCATGTGCCCTTGGTCTAGGGCACATGTGCCTTGGGACCAGGGCGCATGGGACTGTTTCTGTGCTTCTTTTCTTTGGAAGCCATTGCGGACACTCCCGAACTCGGAATTCGACGCCGTTCATTGCATTGGAATGATAACAGACCAAAGAAGCTCTCTATAGCATTGGATTAGCCATAAAACCCTACAAAACTTCAGAATTTTATCCAGAATTTAGGATAGTAAATAGAAGATCCGATACTGGTCGAAATGACTCCGACCACCAACCGAAAAGACACGGTATGAAACAAAACTTGTCCGGAGTGTGAATCTGACCATATCCTTCATTGCATGATCATTAGACATTGGTCATATAGCCAATTTCCATGTTTATATGATTTACGTGTTGCTTTCGCTTGGAAATTATGGCTTTGTGCGGAAAACTTTGGAAAACATCCGATTTCATTCGGCGAAGCTCCAATTGAACTTTAAAAGGCCCATCATTATTCTAAGATTAATCACACATGTTACCCTATAAAACATGAGTTTCATGCTTTGAATTAGGAAAATTTGGTGTCTCTACATCGTTGTGAAGACCTGATCCTCTTTTATCAAGTGTTTCCAAGGACTTTAAAGTAAGAGGGGAAGGTTCTCTCAACGACAGGTAAGTACTCTCAATCATTTCATTTCGGTCATTTAGGTTATTTTTTTTTACACCTTGTTAAGAAGGCTCCTGTCTTTGACCTAAGTCTAGGCAGACAATAATAGGCAAAGAGATGAGCCATGGTGAAGATTTAATCCCCTTTTATCAAGTGTTTTAGGATTCTAAGATTAAGAAGGGAGTAACTCTTGCCATAGCAGGTAAGCTCTCTTAACTTTCACCTTACTTATTTTCAGTCATTTTGTTCATTCTACCTTGTTAATAAGACTACTCCCCTTGACATACAAACAAGGCAAGATGATAATAAGCTAGGGGGTAAGCCAAAGAGTAGATCTAACCCCTTTATTGAGTATTTCATAAAAGAAACATGAGTCAAGTGTAGACACGCCAATTTGGCCTTATTTAGAGCTTAAACCATTATTCCATTGGCAACATCTCTTTTAGACCATCAAAATCATGATGAACCACCCTTTTAGATGAGTCAAGGTGCTTATTGGAAATATAAGGATGATTTGCTAATTTCTAATCAAATCCGTGTTTGCCGAACAAGAGACTCTTGGTGGTGTGCTAGATTATGCTTTTCGCAGCATATCCTCTATTTGGAAATTTTTCACAGGATTATATAGATGTCTAATGAAAAAGTATTCAACATGAATAATCTTATTCTCTGAGGTATCTTTCCATTGAAACAGACGGCATTCAATTCTGATCTCCCATTTGTTTGCAGCGCCCTTTGGAAGTCAGATGCTCAGTTCTGTCCGCACGCAGCACCGGTCAAGCCCAATTGCATGCAAGCCCAGCCCATTGGGCACATATATCTGACCAATTCATGACCTTACCTTCATTTTTCCTCTTCGATATCACTTGTTATAGTATTTGGAAGCTTCATGGTTGAAATTCGTATCATCTAATGATGGCAATCCAACTTGTTGTCTTATACATCAAAACTTGCCATTTTTAAACTAGATTTGTTTCCTCTTCAAGTGGAGACATATTTTGAACATGGGGAAGGTGATCCATGGTTTCCAATCCTTCTCAATCATTTGGGTAAGTTTCTAGATGCATCAGGATGGAAATTAGCAACATTAAATGGAGGAAATCCAAGCTATGGTCGGATGTATCAAAACTTGCTATTTTTTGACCTGTTCTGATCCCCTATAAAGGGAGACTCATATGAACAACCTAAGAAGGGCATCCCCATCCTTCAGCACTCTTCTCCTCACCCTCCAGCCACCCTTGGCTCGTCCCAACCTCCCCAAATCGTCCTCTCTTCGTCCCGGTGCCCGAAGATCATCCCAAAGTGAAGAAGAAGCCGGTCTATGCTCCGACGTGATGCACTGCTGATCATCGACTTCTACAGATCTTTATAGTCATTTTCTGGCCAGACTTCCTTCAGAAGAAACAGATCCGAAGTCTTCTCTTCTAAGTCATCGTCTTCTCAATCTATTTCAGTACATTGAATGGTGGATTCAGCCTATACATCCTTCGTAGAAATTGTTCCCTGGTGAGTATTCTTTTATTTACAACAATAATTATTCAATTCAGATATCTGTGGTGCCCATAGCATATTCTACATCGACATTGTGCTGGGAGTTTCCAGAACTTCACTGTCCAAGATCTGTCTTATCAGGTAAATTAAGATGATTTATCATAAGATTCAAGCAAAGTTGTCTTAATATAAAACGACCCTCGGTGAGTCCTCTTTATTTAGAAACAAACGGCACTCGATTCTGACATTGGGGTCGTTCATAACATTTTATGCACCAAAGTCACACCAGAAGGGTGCAAAGCCACCCGAACCGGCCTTCTTCAACCAACTTGGCTTCAACTTAAGCCACACACTTCATAAGTCCTTATTAACTCATTTCATTAAGTTTATTTACTGTCTTAGAACATCTTTTACTTAGTTTTCATCATTTTACATAACCAAAAACATAAAAAAAGGGTTAGGGCTCGCACCAATCCGGTGAGTTCTATTCCAATTGCTTCTTTGTTTCATCTCCTCTCCTATAGTTTCTACACTTACCATAGTTCTAATCAGCTTCTTTCACTTGGTTTATTATTCTAGTTGCATAGGTTGATCAAGCTAGCATCGGTTGGACTCTTCTTCATCGGCCGGCCGAAGAAGAAGAAGGTTGAACCCGCACACACTTTCTCCCACGCTAAGGTACACATGGTCATATAACTTAATCTCTTGTTCAATTCCATAAAGCGGAGCCCGCGGCTCCTGGTGACCACCTTTTATATATGCTTTAAGTTCATCTCCTCCTCACTCTCCTCCCACATGACCCGAACCATCTCTGGTGCTCGAGCGACGCCGTGAGATGAAAGTTCGGGGATCAATGTGAGTGTGGGACCGAGGTGTGGACTCTTTACCGCTTTCAGAGTGTTTTCCAATTCACTCCCCCTTTTCCCCTATTCTATCTTTCACCTTCTCTTGAGGTGCCGATCTGGAACCCATTTCTGGAGTCGACATCAAGGAGGGGGGAAGATCTCACCAGCGGATCAAACAACACTAAAGCAAATAGATAAAGATCTGATTACACCATCAAGTGCTACAACAAGGAAAAAAAGTAGCTACAACATCAGAAAAGCTAAAGTTTGCTACATATATCAGTGACCACAGTCGCCTACTCCAGGAGATTGACCACGTGGAGGAGGCATGGAAGCCGTGTCCGCTAATGCCACTGCAGCCGCCTCGCTTAAAAGAAGTGGCCAAGAACATGGTGGTGCCACTCGTATGGCTCTGACTCTACTCCTATAGGTTTTGGCCGTGGTGGCCGCGCCCTCGATTTGGGGGCACATTCGGTCAAATTCTTTGAAAAATAACCAAAAATTCCATAAAATTCAAAAAAAATAAAAAAAATTGAAAAAAATTGTTAAATCAAATGTGTTCATATTTTATATTTATTGGGGTCAAGTGGACATCTTTTTCCATTCGGGACTAACATTTTGTTGAATGACAGGAATTGCTCACGGAAACGAATGAAAGGGCTTAGAAAATCCCCATAGCTTGCTGACTAACATATAAGTCGTTAGTCGTGCATTATTATTTTATGCATTGATGTTGAAGACCGTGACTACAAAGAAGACTTGACCTGAGATACCCTTTATCAAAATCCACGATGGTTGGGTCATCTTTCATACTACAAATAAGCCAAAATTGTGCAGTGAGGAACGATGGTTCCCGAATGGGTATCTTGACCTCATAGATAATCTATATCTTCAACTAATTGTTATACAAGTTTTGCTTTTGTTTTCTTGAGCCGAGCATTCATCATGTAGTATTAGTTGCATTGCAGTTTTCGTTGTAATTGCATACATCATTCATGATCTTCTACTTCTGTCCGGATATTTTTGAACCCTACCAAGGATATTCTTCCATTGTATACCCCGATCCTAATCTTTCTAATATCCCATTGTGTTTTCTTATCCCACCGTATTGTCTAATCCCACCATGTTTGTTAATCCCACCATGTTCGGTAATCACCTTGTGCCTCTAAATCTTTCATTTCTATCACCATTGTGGCCATCTAAAACATACCTGTAGACATGCAATTTTGGCCTAGTTGAAGAGCTTAAATTCTTGTTTTCATGAGTAATATTTGAGCAACCTTTCAAGGGAACCGAGTTTTACGGAAAAATCAAGTTCTTCGGCGCATTTCGAAGAAGATCAATATGCGTTGACCAGGGTCAAAGCGCCCTATATACAGGGCACCAGGCCCTGGCGCCCTATATACAGGGCACCAGGCGCCCTACTTATAGGGCACCTGCACCTGATCTGATTGATTGGACAGATTGATGGGACAGTTCTGCAGATAAAGTTGCCCTCTTCTTGCCTATAAAAGGACCCCCATTTGGAAGGTTTAGGAGACACCAAGGGCGTTCCCTCACCTCCTCTCATCTACCACTACACATCCCAAGCCTTGCAACCCCCCTCCATGCTCTCAAACCATCCCAAAACCATCTCCCAAAACCCAAAAAAATAATAGTTGCTTCTTGAATGGATATTCCAGCAGAATGAAGTTACCCTTTTTTGTGCTGTAGAAAGACCCCCATATAGAGGTTTTTGGACACCCCAAGTCTGTCTCCCACCTCATCTCATCCACCACTACGAATCTAAGCCTTCATAGCACCCTCTCAAGCCCTTAGATTATCCCAAAATTCTTCCACAAAAACCCAAAAACCTGCAGTTTCCTTCTTCAGAAATATGATTTTTCTCCAACTTTGAGGGCCTCTACACTCTATTTCTCTTACATATAGTGCCAAAACACTCTTCCATTAGCTTCACTTGAGTATTGGCTACTTGAAAAAGTCCTTTTTTCCGTCTTGGAGGTCTTCCTACACTCCGGGGCGACGCCGCGAAGAAGGGAAGAAAATCTGCTGAAGCCAGTCCCTGGTGCCCCGTATATAGGGCGCTTTGACTTTGGTCAACGCGCCCCATCAAGGGGACACCTGCAGCAGGCACCCCATATATGGGGCACTAGCAGGGGCAGACCTCGTTTTGCATTTTTTTTGAGTTTATTTACCTTTCCGGTCGATCTTTTACTCCCCCTTTTCATTTTAACCCTCATTAACATGTCATTTAGCATATATTGAGTCACTCATTTGCATTTTCATGCATATTTAAACCTTCTAAATGGGAGTTGGGATTTAGTCCCAATCCGGTCAGTTCCTTCCCTCTTGCACGTTTACATTCGAATTTGAGCATGATACTACACTTTCACTAGAACTAATGATCTTTTCACTTGTTTCTATGTTTTCATATGGACATTTGTAGGTAAATCCGGCCGAGGCAGAGCTTCAACTGGATCAAAGACGAAGGACTCACTAAGCTCTTTTCTTTCGGCCGGCCGAGAGAGGAGAAGTCGAAACCCAACAATCTCTCTACTTCAAAAGGTACGACGGTCATTTCTCTATTTCATTTCATTTCATTCTACCATATTTTGGAGCCTTTGGCTACTAGCGACCACAACCACTAACATCTCATCCACTAAGTCCCCAAAGCAAGCGTAGGGTCCAGAAGGGGGAGATCTACGGATATCCCGTTTCGGGTGCTTACACCTTTTGGTAACCACGGTGGGACTGACTTTGCTTTAGTGAGATCCTATTTTCTTTCCTAAAAATGTCCATTTGAAAAGCATGTTTACTTTCATTTCTATGTGAGTCATTTCCATTTCCTTACATTGTTGCTTGTTTACGTTGCTTACTACTTTCTTTGAAGTATCATCTACTTTTCTTCAAGTTTACTTGCCCTCCCTTTATCTTTTTAAAAGCATGGCAATCTGATTTTTAGCTTTGTTTATCATCTTATTTCAATTTAGTATCTTGAAGATCATCCTATTTCATGCCTTGACAAATATGCTTGCCTATTTCCTTCCATGTCATATTCCGTTCTAGTAAATTTGGTAAGCATTTCTAGTCAAGGTTAAGTGCTCCTTTCCATTTTAGTTTTTATTTTATATTATCTCATTGTCTTGTTTACTTGCTTCCTACAACATCTCATTAATCATTGTATGATTTTATTTTCTTCTTGCTTGCTCTTTATTCCTTGACATTTCACTCGCATTTAGTTTGCATTGGGGTTTCGGCTCCTTAGGTCATCCGAGAAGGGAGGCTCTCTCCTCCCAAAGCCCCACACACCCAAACACCCCTCTTGGTGGTTGCCAACTCCTCCTCCGGGGATTCCCTCTCGGAAGGACCAGGTAGCTTCCATCAAGACCTCCGTAAGTCCCCAGACGTGAAGGATTCCCTCTTCACTGATCGGGCTGGTTGTACCATTTTATCCCAAAACCCGGAGTACCTATTACCTATCGTTGTGAAAAGAGTGACAACCTTAGATTGCTCGGCGTTGTGAGAGCATAGGGTCCTACCCATTTATTTGAGTGGACAATATTTCTCTTAACAAGCCATTAATTTGAGGTTGAAACAAAAAAATTTTGCGTTAATCATTCCAAGTCTTTGTTATTACTTGTTTGCAAAAAAAAAACTAAAAATTAAACAAAAATATCAAAATCACCTAAAAAAGAACCAAAACAAAAATTTTGCTTGAGGTTAATTTGTTTGATAACTTGCTTGTCCGACAAAAAAAATAAAAACAAAAAGGGGGTCCAAAAATCAAAACCAAAAAATTCTTAAGCTTTTATTTGTCAACCTTCTTTTTCTATTTGTGTTTATGAATTTAAGGTCAGGTCGAGTTATCGGAATGGAGGATCAAGGATACGAGCAACTACAGTTGGAGTATGACCAATCTTATTTCTACCTTGATGCCGTATGTGCCGTCATTGAACCCGAAGTTCTCCCCGAACCTAGTCAAACTTCTCCTCGACCCAATCCAAATTCACTTTGGGAGGCATTTTCTCATGCTGACCCTACCCAAATTCAGGCTATCAAAGCTATCCTCAAGGGCAAGTCGCCCGCCGAACACATTCCTCCCAAAGGTGGTCTTCACATCTCTACCCCTCGGTCGGTAGCACATCAACCCAATGTGTCCACTCATGGCCATTCTTATACCGGGTTCATAGCCCCAATTTCTCCTCATCCAGTGGCTAATCTAGATCATCCCAATCCGAATGTCGTTGCTCCTTCTAGTCCACTAGTTCATTCCTCTAATCATCTCAACCCTACTCACCCTTTGGTGCATCCCCCAATGTACCCTTCTTATCAGGCCACTTCGGCCCATCAAATCCCAATTCCAGTGCACCAAGCACCCACTTCTCCTCCTCCTCTTAGGGAACCTTCTGTCGATCAGGCCATGATTAAAAAGATCAATCGCATGGATGAGCAGTATAGAGAGCTTAGACGATTGATCGACACAAAGGCAGCCCCTGAAATTTCTCTTCCTTCCCTCCCTACTTTTCATCTACCTCCCTCTGAGATGCCGGTATACCGTCGCTACAATGGAACCGGTAATCCATTCATTCACATCAAGGACTTTCTTTATGAGTCGGTAATGTGGCAAAATGATCCAAGGGCCCTTGCTTTTCTTTTCAGAAGATCATTAGAGGGATCAGCTTTAGAGTGGTTCTACTCGCTTGACTCTTTGAAGGCGAGTAACTTTGAAACTGTCAAAGCTAAATTCTTGCAGAGATATCAAGACAGGGTCGGACCAACATATTCCATCACTGACCTCATGGCCGAAAGAATGAGAAATGATGAAGATTTTACCAGATATGCTGATAGGTGGAGGTCCATGGCAGAAAAGCTTACTGATTCCATTTCAGAACCAGAGCAAGTGAAGATGATCATCACTAATGCCACTCCGGCCTTAAAGAATATGCTGGCCTTGCATCACCCCACCTCCATGAGTAAACTTTATGAGAAGGCACGGTACATTCAGACACAGCTTAGGGACTCACCTATCATGAACTTGTTTGATCCTAGACCCCGAGCTGTCAAGAAAACCACTTTTACCACAACCGGCCCAGTGACTGAGGGCATAGTGACAAACGAAAACCTTAACGTTGTAGGGAACCCACCTAAAAATTATCAACACCAGTTCAGGAACCCTCAACAAAATCAACCATTTAGAAACCCTTGTCAACCTCAACATCAACCTCAGTTCCAGCCTCGTCAACAACAAGCTCCGATCCCTCAGCGACAGCAAGCCCCAGTTCCCCAACCACCACGGCAACAACTGGCCAACTACAACCAAGCACCCCCTCTCATGGCCAACGAACCCCGAAAAGTCGGACCCAAGAGGAACCATTACCCGCCTTTGCCGTACTCTCTCGTGGACATCTTTAATGCACTCATGGCGGCAGGGCAAATTGCATTGTCAAGGGAGAAGTTGGAGTTGTAAGGAATCAATACATGACAGCGGAAAAATTTTGATTCCATAAAACCACGATCTTTGCCTTGATCGATGCCGAACGAGTAAAACCGGGATCCGAATATGAAGTAGAACGAGAGTACCTCATGGGATTTCTCAAATCCCTCACCATGGATGAAGAGAGGACGTTCCTCCTTTCTGAAAACCGTTCAAGTGTCCGGTCTCTAGCGGTATCCACACGATCTGCTTTAATAGACGAGTTCTCTCTTCCTTCGGGCCTCCAGAAACCTTCCAGATCCAAGCTTGACCATGGGAGATCGCCTTCTAGAGGAGAGAGGAGGGAGAGAGGAGGCTTGGGACGTGCTCCAGCCCTATGTCTTGTTAGGGTATGGCTTCATAAGCCATTTATATATAGAAGATGGAATTTTTCACAAAAAAACCAAAACTTCTATAAAATTGCGTCCATGCCCTCATCTTATTGACCAGATCTATTGTGTGTGACCCACTAGGCCCAATAGTCAATTTGGTTGAAGCCTTAATTAATTTAAAAGAACAATTCCTTTAAATTAAATCAAAATCGTTATCCGATAACAGTTTTTACGGCTTTCTGATCATAAAGGGTACAAGCCACATCCTATGATCCCAAATGACTTTGGGGAGTTAAATAACATCCATTGAGCCATTCCATCATCAATTATCACACGGATTTAAATCCTCGTTCATACAATGTCCCGGTCGGTCAGGGGTTCGGCACTGACTGTCAACCCCTAAATATTCCAACTCTATGAAATCTTGTACTCAGGAATGGATCAACTGGAAAACTCCTTTTCCAATTATCCTATCTACCTTGGCCAAGGATTTAGAGTACTATCCATAGGACATTCTCTCTCTCCTACCGAGAGTGAACGATCCCCTATTGTCCGCTCAATTGCCTCCACCAGGTTTCCCATATACCCAATCCATTAACTATATAGGACCACAGTACTAAGTGATCCATCAGTCAATAGTCAAAGTACATAGTACGCCTGGCAAGACATCTTTGGCGACTCAGGTCAAAGATCCAACCGTGCTATTGAGATGTAAGAATAACTCGATAGATAGTTCGGTAAGATACCGATCGAGTTTTCCTAAATTGGTCGATTCGGTGAACTCATTCCACCAATGAGCACCTGTATGTGTATCTCAGTGTCCCCACACTGATGACCAATGAGATCGGTCATTCTCATCATATGAGAAGACATCACACACACTAGTCTATCCGGATTCTTGATGTCCCGTCTCAAGGATCCTATGACTAGGAACATTTAGATCACATACCTCTAGATGATCGATCTCATTATCATGATCCCATCATGATTCAATCATCATTGCATGTGATCAAGGACTTCATTACGATATACGCTTCTAATAAAAGCTAGTAACGAAGTTTTGCCTATTTAATTGAATGAGATATTCCTAGAAATGTCGAATCATATCATATATGATTGGCTTGTAGGGCATACATTTCTATCAATCTCCCACTTGCACTAAAGCCAATCACCCATCTGGCTGATCTCTATCAGCTCAAGGTGAAGCTCAAACACTCTTTGAGTATCTCGCTTCATTAGTGGATCCGTAATGTTATTAACGGAAGATACTCTATCTTTAATTATATCTCTATCAATCGCATTCTCTCGATTCTATGGTATTGCCATAGAATTTTCAAACTCCTAATGAGACTTTGCTTCTACCCCATTGTTTTCTCAAAACAATATACTTTCAGAGAAAATTGGGACAATCCCATAAGCTAGATGAACAACTTCATCTACTCAGCTTCTCAAGCAATATACAGTCATTATGCAATCTACTTTAGATTAGTTGTAGAATTAGCAGTGTTCTCTTGTATGGAACTCTTCCAGCTCACTGCACCACCATTAGCTTGTCTTATTATCAGACTTATCTGATTAGAAGCTTGTGTTCATAAAACTACAAGACTTCAAGTCTTATCCTCCATATATTAGAAACATATCCATAGTGCTTCTCAAGTACTCAAGGATACATCTCTAAATTATCCTGTGACTCTCACAAGGAATTACTTGATGAATGCTCATAACACTTAGAGCATGAAGTCATGTGCGTAGCATCACAAATGTGATAGGACTCCTATTGCAAAAGCATAAGGGCTATACTAATGTGATCTCTTTATCTCTCAAGAAGTCTACAAAGACATCTCTTTAAAGAGATCAACTCCACACTTCATAGGTAAGAAACCTATCTTGGAGTTACCATGTCAAACTCTTTGACTATGGTTTCTATGCACATGAATTGGGTAAGGCCAAGAAACCTTTTAGATCTATCTCCATAGATCTTAAAACCCATATTAAGTTTGGAGGATCAATTGATAACTAGGCTCACTAATAATAACATACGTACTTCATTCTTAATGAGTAGTATATCATACATATATGATGTCAAGAAGATAATAGCACTCCCACTTATCTTATATGAAAACACAAGGCATATCTTCATTCTCAATGAAGTCATAAGATTTAATCTCATTAAATCTTATCTACCATCTATAGGAAGTTTTACTTGAGTCCATAAATGGACCTTATGCACACACTATTTGGATGTTTTGGAACTTGATTCCCAAAGGTTGTATCATATACACCTGTTTCTCAAAATAACATAGAGAAACACTATCTTAACATCCATTTGACATATCCTATAATCATAGTGTGTAACAATCAAATCCGAATGGATTAATTCCATGGCATAGGTAAAAGGTCTTATCGTAGTCAACTATTTGACATAAATGATATCCCTTTTAACTATCCTTACTTTGAAGGTCTCTACCTTCTGATATACTTCAATCTATTCTTTAGTGATCCATTTATACCCTATAGATATTAAATCCTTAGGTGGATCAATCAAATTCTGAACTTGATTAGAATAGATAGAGTTTATATCGGATTTTATTGTTTCTTCTCATTTTGAATCAATATCTCATATTGCTTCAATATAGATCTTAGGATCATTATCCTTTTATCTTATGTCTCATTTCTTCCATCAAAGATATGTCTCACATATCTCTTAGGTTGATTGGACATAAGAAAAGATCTATGATTTGCCCTTGTGTAAATATAAACTAGTACCTTAATAAAAGTGTCCATGGATTGTGGGACTGGAACACCTTCCATTTATGCCTTGCTCCCACTGTCTTTCTAAATGAGGGACTCTTCCTCTAGAAATATGGAGAGATGAGCAACTCATACCCTTCTCCCTATGGGAGGCATTAATATCCTTAAGTTTCCTTAGGATATCCCACAAGCCAACACTTTGTAGTCTTATATTCCAACTTGATAGGGTTATACTTCTTTACCAAGTCAGACATTCTGAAACCTTAACTTGCTTAAGGTCAAGCTTTAATCCCTTTCCATATCTAATATGGAATAATTGGAATAGACTTGAAAAGTACCAATTTAAGATCAAATGTCTATATTGAGTGCTAACCCCTAAACAGACAAAGAAGAATTTTGCAAAGGTTGTCAATGTCCATATTATGTCCTACACAATATGGCTTCTCATTTTAGCTGCTCAATTAAGCTAAAATGTATAAGAGGTGTCCATCAAAATTATATTATACTATCCTTCCTTTATGTGTGAATTATTACTTAAGTATCCCCTCTTTGATCACATCAAAGAGTTCTAATACTCTTTTCATTGATATTTCTTCTTCATTCTTAATCTCAAATAATTTCTCAAAGGTTTTGGATTTGTACTTCATAAAGTACATATGTCCATACCTAGAGAAGTCATCTTTGAAAATTAATGAAGTTGAAATATTGTCCTCTATCTTTAATAGATATGGGCTAACATGCATCTAGATGCATGAGTTATATAAACTCTTTAGCCCTCTCTCCATGTCTAACAAATGAAGAGTTGGTCATTTTGCTTAATAAGATAAGACTTACATATAGTTAATGATTCTAAATCATTTACCTATATGTTACTATCTGAATAGTACTCCTTAAGTCTTCTCTTATAAATATGACCATACTATTAAACAATAGATTGATCAATATCAATCTACTTCGCCTAATGAGGATTTTTCACACATATTATAAGAGCATACATATCTTATATAAATAAACTCTTTATTATGCTCCTACTGGTAAACACTTTACCGCTATCATTTTCATACCATAGAATAAATCTCCATTTATTCAACTAGGAAATGAAAACAATATTATTTTAGAAGGGTAATTAAGACAACTCTAGAAGGCTATAGAAAATTTGTATCTCCCACTAGTAATGATGCAACATTTTGTACCATTTCATATGTAGGTCAACAATCTTCTTTAAACCTTCATTTACTTGCTATTATCTACAACTCTTTGTAGATATATGATGCATATCTGGTATCTCATACTATTATATGCACCCCTAGTATCTTATACTAGAATACACATACATAGTATCTTATACTATCAAATGTGTATATAAGACAAGTAAATATAATGACATAGTTACATGAAGCTTCTCAAGCTCCACCTTTGCATTATGTGCAATACACTTTGCACTTCTTCTTCTACTTACCATCATCATGATAGTAGAGGAATGCTATGTCAAATTTGGGTTATAATATCTTGACTCACTTCTTTGACTTTTAACTATCACCATCTATCTCTATCTAATGATCTTACTTCTTTCTATTGGTCTTACCAATAAGAAGTATTCAAGATGTATTATTCTTCTTTGCCTTTAATTAGCTCATCACCATGAGCCATGATGGATATCAAATCCATCTATCCATGTTGCCACTACTAATTTTATTTGATAGAGGCTAACATCTGATATAAGGTAATTAATACATCTTTTCAATGAGATAAGATCTTATCTTCCCTCACTTCATTAGATAGTGTAGGAGATACTTACTTCTCAAGTAGGATAGTCAATAGGTCAACTATGAGAACTATTCTCTTAGTTCTAAACCGATATAAGAAGTGTGAGCCATTAAAATACTTAGCATCTAGCATGCTAGATTAATGGTGGTTTATAATATTCTACAACAGAGATATAATTTTATTAACATTACAGACATTCATTAAAATTAAGATATGGTCTTTCATCCTAATTTATACTCCCACTAACTTTCGACGAATTTGCATAACCCTCATTATGCAAAGACGGGATAGCATGATAACATCCTAGTGGGGACCAAGACCCTACTAACTTTATGGTGATGACCTTGTGGTAGCACAACAAATCATCCCATACTTAATAGGTAGGCAACTATTGCCAGTTGCAACTCTTGCAACTCTTAGTCATTTAGCCTCTAGAGTTATGATATTGTGGTAGCACAACAAACCATATACTCTAGTTAGGTCAAACCCGCTTGTTACGTTATGAGAATGGATTCTTCACACAGCCCTTGTGGTAGCACAACAAAGCCATGCAAATGGTCCACCCCAAAGTTCGGCTAATGCCTTGGTCATGATCTCCAATCCCTTGCTGAATAGGCCTTGTGGTAGCACAACAAACCCATCCAATCTAAGATTGGCTCATCAAGACCATAACAACGGAAGGCTACGTGAGTCATTCTTAATGTCTCACGTTTATCGACCTAATTAGAACGAGGAGGGATTTTATTTTAGTCTCATCAACATAGGTGCTACATATAAATATTTATATACCTTTGGAATATCATATATTTAAGGTATAAACTGTAGCACACACCACATATCAAATATGCATTAAAACATAGGTGATCATGGACTTAACCCTAAGCATACACCTAAGGCACCCCTATAGATGCAAATCCTTGCTTCAGAAGCTTGAGTTGGCATGCTCCCACTTCAGAAGGGTGCTTCTCCAAGTGGTCCCGCTCTCCATTCTATCACGAGCCGGCTTCTAACCATTACAAGCAGCTAAAGGGTACATAGACCCACAAATGTACAACTCATAATAAGAAACCTTGGTTTTAACCAAGGGGAGTACACAAATGGAGGGAGGTAGAATGTACAATCAGATTGTATAGAGAGAGAGGAGGCACACGCAGGCCCCATTTAATAGCATAACCAACTTAATTAACCAAGCAATCAAAAGCAAAGCATATTTAAGTCCATGATCACCTCCATACACACACCAACATTCATCACATGAACATAGAGCGCATACGTGATAATTATATGAGATATATAATATATACCATCATAAAATTATATACTGTAATTTTTAAATTCCAAATTTCATGCTTGTCGAATTTTCATAAAATAAATAACATGAAATGCACATATAAACAATTTACATGCTTAAGACAAGCAATATAAAATATTCAGATGATTCATGCTTTTCCAAAATTTATCAGAGCATTAAATTAATTTCCAAATCATAATTCTTCAAAATCACATTTTTCAGAATTTATTTGAACACTAATTTAATCAATAAAGATTTTAAAACAATTTTAAAATCATTTATAAAATGATTCTATGGAAACCAAAGTCCAAAACCATTTAACAAGTTCATAAACATTTTACAAACCTATTAAATAATTTCTCAGAACTTATATAATCATTAATTTCATTAATTTTGATCTTAAAACAATTTTAAAATCAAAATAGTAGAATTCAATGACAAAATAGTAAACTCTATTTAATAAGTCATTAAACACTTTAATAACTCATTAAATAAATTCTAAAATTTTTCAGAATTTTTCTGGAATTTTCTGGCAATTTTTCGGATCAAAAATGAATTTTAAACAATTTAAAAACTCATTTTTGAAAGAAATAAGGCTGGCGCAGTGCGCCGGCCAATGAGCGCCGGCCACGGCACCTCGGGCTCAACGTGGCTATGCCACGTACCCCGGCTTGCGCCGGAGGACTGTCGGCCGCGCGCCGCGCGCCGTTTGCCCGCGTGCGCCGCTGCGCGCCGCCGGGGCTAACGCGGCGCGGCCGCGTACCCCCCCGGGGTGCGCCCGCCCTACCGCCACGTACCCCCCCTCCGCGCGCTGCCCGGTCCGGATCCGATTCGGACTCCGTCTTCTTCGCCCGATAAGGGCTGGGCGGATTCCGGAAACCCTAGAAAATCGCCGACTTTCGGGCCTGATTTGGGGGGTCAAACGGTGTCAAAAAAAACCTTAAAAATATGCGTTGGAATCCTTGAACAATAAGGATTCTATCTATAGAAGTTTCATCTCATGAAAAATTCTATACAACGCGAAGTTTTAGCAGGAAGATGCCACGGCCGCAATTAAACCAAAACGCAAATCCCTCTCAAATCCGGCACCTCCAAGGGCCGTTGAGTGTCCAATAACTTATGGAAACTCTAGTAAAATTAATTTCCTATCTTCCTACGTCATTAGACAGGTATTTGAGTCCAAATAGGTAAGTTCATCAACTCCCCCAATTTCGGCCGGATTTTCGGATATGATCAACTTAGCAACTTTCCGAACTCATTCCGGACTCTCCGGAAGGCCAAAATTCATGAGGTTTGCGGCATTGGAAAAATCTCATCCACGAGAATCCAATGAATCTAACTACACACAGTTTCGTATCACATACAAACTGTGGTGATCAAATCAAAACAGCTCTGTATGCAGTTTCGGGAAAGCAAGAAATCACATGAAATCAAGCCAATTTCGATTCAACTTCGACCAAGGCTTCAACCGGGCACTGATACCACTGTAAGGAATCAATACATGACAGCGGAAAAATTTTGATTCCATAAAACCACGATCTTTGCCTTGATCGATGCCGAACGAGTAAAACCGGTATCCGAATATGAAGTAGAACGAGAGTACCTCATGGGATTTCTCAAATCCCTCACCATGGATGAAGAGAGGACGTTCCTCCTTTCTGAAAACCGTTCAAGTGTCCGGTCTCTAGCGGTATCCACACGATCTGCTTTAATAGACGAGTTCTCTCTTCCTTCGGGCCTCCAGAAACCTTCCAGATCCAAGCTTGACCATGGGAGATCGCCTTCTAGAGGAGAGAGGAGGGAGAGAGGAGGCTTGGGACGTGCTCCAGCCCTATGTCTTGTTAGGGTATGGCTTCATAAGCCATTTATATATAGAAGATGGAATTTTTCACAAAAAAACCAAAACTTCTATAAAATTGCGTCCATGCCCTCATCTTATTGACCAGATCTATTGTGTGTGACCCACTAGGCCCAATAGTCAATTTGGTTGAAGCCTTAATTAATTTAAAAGAACAATTCCTTTAAATTAAATCAAAATCGTTATCCGATAACAGTTTTTACGGCTTTCTGATCATAAAGGGTACAAGCCACATCCTATGATCCCAAATGACTTTGGGGAGTTAAATAACATCCATTGAGCCTTTCCATCATCAATTATCACACGGATTTAAATCCTCGTTCATACAATGTCCCGGTCGGTCAGGGGTTCGGCACTGACTGTCAACCCCTAAATATTCCAACTCTATGAAATCTTGTACTCAGGAATGGATCAACTGGAAAACTCCTTTTCCAATTATCCTATCTACCTTGGCCAAGGATTTAGAGTACTATCCATAGGACATTCTCTCTCTCCTACCGAGAGTGAACGATCCCCTATTGTCCGCTCAATTGCCTCCACCGGGTTTCCCATATACCCAATCCATTAACTATATAGGACCACGGTACTAAGTGATCCATCGATCAATAGTCAAAGTACATAGTACGCCTGGCAAGACATCTTTGGCGACTCAGGTCAAAGATCCAACCGTGCTATTGAGATGTAAGAATAACCTGATAGACAGTTCGGTAAGATACCGATCAGGTTTTCCTAAATTGGTCAGTTCAGTGAACTCATTCCACCAATGAGCACCTGTATGTGTATCTCAGTGTCCCCACACTGATGACCAATGAGATCGGTCATTCTCATCATATGAGAAGACATCACACACACTAGTCTATCCGGATTCTTGATGTCCCGTCTCAAGGATCCTATGACTAGGAACATTTAGATCACATACCTCTAGATGATCGATCTCATTATCATGATCCCATCATGATTCAATCATCATTGCATGTGATCAAGGACTTCATTACGATATACGCTTCTAATAAAAGCTAGTAACGAAGTTTTGCCTATTTAATTGAATGAGATATTCCTAGAAATGTCGAATCATATCATATATGATTGGCTTGTAGGGCATACATTTCTATCAGGAGTGGCCTTAAAATGCCAACACAGAGCGATATTGCTTGTTCCATAGATATCCTGGGCACACCGTGGAAAATTGTTTTTAGTTCAAAGACTATATCCACGATCTTAATGAGCAAGGCAGTATTGACTGGGACCAGATGGGGGAATACATCAGAACAGTGGAAAATCAACCTCAACGGCAGCATGCACCAACTCAGCAGCAACAACAACAGAACCCCGGCCTGGGGATTATTCAAAACCCTTTACCTCTACATGCACCCGCGCCTGGGAATCAACACGTTAATCCCATCATGATTTCTTCCGAGGAGTATCATGATTGGGGCCAGAATTGGCAAGTCGAGGGAGCCGCCTCCTCCATGCACATCAACTTACTTCACCCTCCTAACCGAATCGTCCACTCGATACCCCGAACAACTATGTCACATAATCCCATCACATTAAACAGAATGCCCATCATCCGAATGCCATCACAACCCATCATCACATCACCAACCACACAACTCCAATCGGGACGGACCCTAATCCGCCCGATTAATCCACTACAAACATCACCACCACTAGGACCCATCATCATTCCGCCCCGAGCAACTGTACCTTCACAACCTACCTACCCTACTACGCCTCAAACCACCATCATTACACCCATTGCAAGAGCTCCCATCATTCGACCTAACCCACCACCCACCACTACCACCCCAGCTATCGCTCCTCAACTTGCCACAGTACTCAGGAGTGGGCGCATGTTCCAAAGGGTCTTTCCCCAGGCCGGCCAATCAGGGTTGGCACCAGAAGCAGAAGAAGAACACATTGAAGAGCCGTTGCCTGGTACATCCTATGACTTGTTGAAACATCTTGATAAAACCCTGGCACGGATCTCTATCTTAGAGTTGATCAAAAGATCTAGAGTCCATCAAGAGGTTCTCCAACAGTACTTACAGCGAGTAATGGTAAACGAGAGCCTCCCCCGGAAAAAATCTCATTAGTTTTGGTCCCGAGAAGTGAGTACCCGGCCCTTACATTCACGAAGGAAGAGTTGGCCAACCCGGAAATAAGGAAATGTGCCTTGTGCATCACAGTACACATCAATGGCGTAGGCATTAAGTCATGTTTAGTCGATACTGGAGCATCCATTAATGTTCTGCCACCAGAAACATTACATCTTTGTGGATTCTCCGAGGAAGACATCCGGCCATCTCAAATAACAGTGACTGCATATGACAATTCAAAAAAGCCTGTCGATGGCATGATTACATTAAATGTGAAGCTTGGACCCCGAACAGTCACTGTTGACTTCCACATACTTGAGATGGATCCAACATACAAAGCTATTTTGGGACGACCCTATTTGGAAGCACTAGAGGCAGTCGCCTCCACCAATCACCAGTGTCTTAAATTCCTTCACAAGGGACAAGTGATTAAGGTGACGAGCATGCCCTTAGACCATCCATCTTCTCCACCACCACCCCTTGGGTTGCCAAACGAGCCAATTTTGACAATCTTGGATCTTCCAGAAATGAGTAGGCAACCCAAGCAAGTGTGGAGAAGGAAAAGAGAGGAAAATAAAACCATTGTATGGCATATAATGAAGATTTTGGGATACCAGGAGGGCCGAGGACTAGGCAAAGAACTGCAAGGCATAGCTGAGCCAATCAATCCAGTGAGGTTACAACTAAAAAGCAGGGTTGGGTATGATGGAACGACAGCGAATGGTCAGAATCTCAAAAGCAGATACTTTTCTGGATGCTTACAAAAGTTTTTTATCAAGAAAGAAACCATTCAACTGGCTTATGACAAGGAAGAACAAGAGATGGAGCAAGAGAAGAGAATAAGAACCAACGACCCTGAAGATGACTTATATCCAGAAATATCTCTTTTGTTTTCCACCGATGAAGAAGGGTCAAGCAATGAACCACTCTAGGCTGAACCACCTGTTGACCCACCTGAGGGTCATATTGCCAAACTGACTCGAGAAAAAGTCCAACAAACTCCACGAGGGCCTTCCATCATTACGTCATCTTTGGGGGCCGACGCCCCAACACACTGTGATGCTCTCCCCGGGCTTCTTGGCCCGATCCCTATTTCTAGGCCCTCAGGCCCAACTTATGGGTCCACGAACCCACTTGTTGCTTTTGGGCCACCGAGCCCCTCTACTAAATCTGGGCCTTTGTGCCCATTTTCTCCAACTCTTGGGCCATCGAGCCCCTCTACTAAATCAGGGCCTTTGTGCCCATTTTCTCCAACTCTTGGGCCACAGAGCCCCTCTACTAAATATGGGCCTTTGTGCCCATTTTATCCAACTCTTGAGCCATCGAGCCCCTTTACTAAATCTAGGCCTTTGTGACCATTTTCTCCAACTCTTGGGCCATTGAGCCCCTCTATTGAATCTTGGTCTTTGTGCCCATTTTATCCAACTCTTGGGCCATCGAGCCCCTCTACTAAATCTGGGACTTTGTGCCCATTTTCTCCAACTCTTGGGCCATTGAGCCCCTCTATTGAATCTGGGTCTTTGTGCCCATTTTCTCCAACTCTTGGGCCATCGAGCCCCTCTATTGAATCTAGGCCTTTGTGCCCATTTCCTCCAACTCTTGGGCCATCGAGCCCCTCTATTGAATCTGGGTCTTTGTGCCCATTTTCTCCAACTCTTGGGCCATCAAGCCCCTCTATTGAATCTGGGCCTTTGTGCCCATTTCTTCCAACTCTTAGGCCATCGAGCCCCTCCACTGAATCCGGGCCTCTGCGCCCATTTTCTCCAATTCTCGGGCCCTCGAGCCCATCTCCTAAACCCGGGCCCTTGAGCCCGCATCCTCCTCTTATTGGGTCCATGAACCCACCTTCTTCCATGATCATCCGGCCCTCTTGGCCCATCACCTCTTTCTGTCAACATTGGGCCCGAAAGCCCCCTTTATCAAACATTACTCGAAGTCTTCCCCTCTTTATCAATATCTTCGCCTACTCTGACTCCCGTAGTTGATCTCAACCCAAATCGGGCACCCGAAGCCCATTCTATCTTTATGTTTAGAACTCCCCAAAAAACAATGCCCTCTTCGAAACTCAAATTTCGATCGAGGAAACATCTCAACTTGCCTCGGAAGGGCATTCGACCCAAGGAGCCACCAGATCCTTAATTAACCTTTTTTGCCCTCCATCCTCTCCAATAAATTCCACTCCATCCACCTCCTCTTCCTCCTCTTATTTACCTCCTTATTTTTTAGGTTTAGTTTCCAATAAAAATAGGACAAAAAAACCAGAGGTAGGAGAGTTCCATAAAGATACCTGCATCGGTTAGATCATAAAAGCTTAAAATGTGCCAAGCTACCGGAGTATCTAGAAACTGCGATTCAGCTGGATGAAATTAGATATGAGGAGAAGGATAACATTGATCAAACTTTGGGGTTTCTTCCTCTCTCAATACGACATCACCTACATCCAACAGAAGGCAATCAAGGGCTATGCAATTGCTGAACATCTTGCCCATCATCCTATCCCAATCTTTGACCCAATCCAATCAGATTTTCCCGATGAAGAATTGTTGTCCATTCGATCTTCCAATCTATGGACTTTGTATTTCGATGGGGCATTAAACTCCCAGGGTAGAGGGATAGGGATTGTTCTTCTATCACCCGAAGGTGTCACCATTCCATAGGCTTTTCAGCTCCATTTTCCAGCAACAAACAATATAGCTGAGTATGAAGCCTTGTTGGCCAGACTGGAGGCCGCTCACTTATGTGATGTCACTAAGCTAAGGGTGATCGGTGATAGTCAATTGATTCTCCGCCAAGTGTTGGCCAAATACCATCCCGGGCTCAGACGATATCAAGAACGCACCACCTGTTACATCAAGCTATTCTCCAAACTCAAATTCATTCATGTCCCTCGTGCTCAAAATATTCTTGTCGATGCTCTCGCTTCCCTAGCATCTTCACTATCTGTCCCGCTAGGCAGACAAGTTAGGACGATCTATGTCCGCCGATGTACCATTCTGGCAGTAGAAGATGCACGATTCTTGAAGGTTAAAGAAGAGTTTGAAAGGAAAGAGTACATTGAGCAAAAGGAGGAAGTATCTTTGATTGAGTTGGAGGAATTAGAAGAGGGTGAGAAACCATGGTATCATGAGATTGCGAATTACTGTCAGAATCAGACATATCCACCGGGATCGACTGCCGAAGAGAAGAAAGCCATAAGAAGGGTCTCCCAGAGATACACCATTTTAGGTGGAGTACTTTACAAAAGGAGCTTGGCCGGTGTTCTGTTAAGATGCGTAGATGAAGAAGAGGCTGAATTGGTGCTTAAAGAAGCACACTCCGGAGTATGTGGAGGCCATGTAAATGCTCAAGCCCTCGCCAAGAAGATCATCAGGCAAGGGTATTATTGGCCTACTCTAGAAGAAGATTGCTCGATCTTTGTCCGGCACTGTCATCAATGTCAACTTCACGCCGACAAGATTCACTCTCCCTCATCTTCCCTTCACCCGATCCACGCCCCATGGCCTTTCGCTATGTGGGCTTTTGATGTTATCGGACCCCTCGGTGACCCAAACTCCACAAACAAAACCAAATTCTTCATCCTAACTGCAACGAAGTACTTCACCAAGTGGGCGGAAGCGGAAGCATACGTGGAAATCAAGGCATCAACAGTCTGCACCTTCATCAAGCGCAACATCATTGCTAGGTTCGGGATCCCAGGCGACATCATCACCAACAACGGACCACAGTTCATCTCCCAGGAGCTGCGCGACCTTTGCAACAGGTATTGCATCAGATTGCATCATTCATCTCCATATTATCCTCAAGGAAACGGTCAAGCAGAAGCCACCAATAAAACCCTGATAAAAATCATTAAGAAAACTTGTAAGTCTAGCAAGTTCGCAGACTGGCCAGATAAGTTTGTTGATGCTCTATGGGCCTACCGCACTTCTATTCGAACCCCAACGGGTCAGACCCCCTATGCCTTGGCATTTGGGATGGAGGCGGTAGTTCGATACGAAGTAATCATTCCTTCCCTCCGAGTCCAGATCGATCGAGATATCCCGATGGATGAACGCCGAGATTCTCTTCTCACGCAACTCGAACTCTTGGACGAAAGGAGACTAGCCACTGCCGAACATGCTAGATCTTACCAAAATAGACTTAAAAGATTTTATCAGAAGAGGGTGGTGGAGAGAAAATTTGAAATCGGTGAGATTGTGCTTAAAAGAATATTCGTTAAGCCGGGCGGTCCCCTCTCCAAACTTCAACCTAATTGGGAGGGTCCATATGTTATTTCGGTTGTTTATCCCGGTAATTCATATAAGCTAACTAATGCAGAAGGAGAAGAACTAGCTCATCCCTGGAATGGCGTATACCTCAAAAAATACTTTCCTTAAAAAACAAAAAAAACAAAAAATCTATAAAATCCAAAAGTGTGAAGAATGATGATAACATCTAATGCTTGCTTGTTCGGTGCACCAACTTGTCACTTAGGAAAATAAGGATAGGCATCATGCTGCACACACTACACGCCTAGGTTTCGAAGTCCGATGACTGGAAGTCAGAGAGAAAGCTAGGCAACACTTGGCAAAAGAAGGTCAACCCTGTCCCGTTCTCTTTTTATTTCGGTCCAGAATAGATGGAAGGGGTTAAAATGAGGAGTATCGAAAATGCCCATTGCCTTAGTTGGAAAATGCCTCTGAAGGTCTGACTTCTTATTAAAAGAAAAGATGCCAAAAGATGGGCAATGACCCCTCAGGTCAGCAAAAGAATAGACCTGTCTGAATGTGTACCAACAAAAGTCTAAAAGAAAAAGGCTCCAAAAGATGGGCAATGACCCCTCAGGTCAAAATCAAGCAAAATAAAAAAGAGACCTGTCTGAATGTGGGACATCAAAGAAAAGGGCTAGGAGGAAGGACCCGAGGATGACAAATCCCAAAAAGGCAGCACGGGCACCAGTAGAGAAACAAGTTCGACATCCCTGAATTCTACTAAGGACTTACCACCAATCATCTTCCTTCTTTAACATCAAAGGATAGGGTTGACCGACTTTCTTACACGTGATGCCTACTATTAACCCTTAGGTAACAATGAGAGGCACCTACGGCAAGCAAGGCAAAGGATGAGATGGTCGTGTCCTTCACACCGAACACACAAAAAAATACTTCAAAAACACCAAACAAAATCTATAAAGTCAAAAATCTTAAAAATTAAATATTCAAAACAACAAAAAATCATAAAAGTTCTCAAAACACCAAAAACATTATAAAACCATCAAAACCCAAACAAATCAAAAATTTCAAAACACCTAAAAATTTGCTTTCTAGACTGATTAGTTGTCTTTGCATTCATGTTTAATTTCAGTCTTGCATATTTTATTTTATACATACTTATGTTTTTCTGTTACCTTTACCTTGATAAGGCCTATGTCCCTTGACAAAAGATTAAGGCAACTTTGCCCTCTCCTTGCAAGGGACTAAGGCAAAATAAAGTTCTAATATCTTCTCTCAAGTGGATGCAGGAATAGGAGGAGGCATGCCAGCTTCATATCCCCAGACACTTAGAAAAAGCAAAAACAACAAACAAATCCAAAATTGAAAAACAAAAGTGGACTACCCCAACCCCTATTAGGACTTGCATTTAGTATTGCATCTATCAAAATAAATAATATTTGAGATGTTGAAGACCTCAAGTCTAGAGGGAGCTGAGCCTGAGAACCCCTTCAACAAAATCAGTGAAGGCTCAGTCATTCCCTAGGCTTGCGGATATGCCAAAGTCGAATATGCAGGGACGACGGTTTCTTTATAGATGTCCTGACCCATTATGTTCAACCTATATCTTCAACTATTTTCTCATACTTATTTGTATTTCTTTAAACCCAACATGCATCATTTCATACACCAACATTCATCATCCCACCATGACCATTACCCGCTTCCTAATCCTGCCATCACCTCCTTCCAGTCCTATTATGAACGTTTTATAAATGGTCCTTTATAGCTACAGAGAAGGTCTTGATTTTTCAGAGAATTGGTTTCCAACGGATTTTAACAATGATTTCATCAAAACAAGAAGTTTTTCCATGTCGAATTGAACCGGTATTGTTGAGTAAAACCTTATGAATTTGAAGAACCCAACCTTGGTTGATTGGCTGTCTCCTCTTTACTTTTCGCAATTTACTACATTTCTACCGAGTCCAGCACACCATGCAGTTCGGGTCCTGGCCAGTAACAATTCTCCCCCACGTGGGATTTTAGTTATTCACTATTCTTCTCTTTAACCAATCAACCGGACGGAAGGTTTCGATAAGACAAAGGGTAATCTCAGAGTCCGGTAAAGTTTTATTCCACTCTACTAGGCCAATGAGGGCGTGTCTAAATCTACACCTTGGCGTCACCTTTTCAGTCCATTACCACTTCATTCCGCTACGCCTCATTGCGCTTCGCTACATTCGCCTACGTTTCATTCGTGTCATTCCCCTACAAAGCTGACGCCAAGGCGAGGCAAGCTGTAGACACGCAATTTTGGCCTAGTTTAAGAGCTTAAATTCTTGTTTTTCATGAGTAATATTTGAGTAACCTTTCAAGGGAACCGAGTTTCACGGAAAAATAAAGTTTTTCGGCGCATTTCGAAGAAGATCAATATGCGTTAACCAGGGTCAAAGCGCCCTATATACAGGGCACCAGGCCCTGGCGCCCTATATACAGGGCACCAGGCGCCCTATATACAGGGCACCAGGCGCCCTATATACAGGGCACCAGGCGCCCTACGTATAGGGCACCTACACCTGATCTGACTGATTGAACAGATTGATGGGACAGTTCTGCAGATAAAGTTGCCCTCTTCTTGCCTATAAAAGGACCCCCATTTGGAAGGTTTAGGAGACACCAAGGGCGTCCCTCACCTCCTCTCATCCACCACTACACATCCCAAGCCTTGAAACCCCCTCCAAGCTCTCAAACCGTCCCAAAACCATCTCCCAAAACCCAAAAAAATCATAGTTGCTTCTTGAAGGGATATTCCAGCAGAATGAAGTTACCATCTTTTGTGCTGTAGAAAGGCCCCCATATGGAGGTTTTTGGACACCCCAAGTCTGTCTCCCACCTCATCTCATCCACCACTACGAATCTAAGCCTTCATAGAACCCTCTCAAGCCCTTAGATTATCCTAAAATCCTTCCCCAAAAACCCAAAAACCTGCAGTTTCCTTCTTCAGAAATATGATTTTTCTCCAACTTTGAGGGCCTCTACACTCTATTTCTCTTAAATATAGTGCCAAAACACTCTTCCATTAGCTTCACTTGAGTATTGGCTGCTTGAAAAAGTCCTTTTTCCGTCTTGGAGGTCTTCCTACACTCTGGGGCGACGCCGCGAAGAAGGGAAGAAAATATGCTGAAGCCAGTCCCTGGTGCCCCGTATATAGGGCGCTTTGACTTTGGTCAATGCGCCCCATCAAGGGGACACCTGCAGCAGGCGCCCCATATATGGGGCACTAGCAGGGGCAGACCCCGTTTTGCATTTTTTTGAGTTTATTTATCTTTCCGGTCGATCTTTTACTCCCCCCTTTCATTTTAACCCTCCTTAACATGTCATTTAGCATATATTGAGCCACTTATTTGCATTTTCATGCATATTTAAACCTTCTAAATGGGGGTTGGGATTTTGTCCCAATCCGGTCAGTTCCTTCCCTCTTGCACGTTTACATTCGAATTTGAGCATGATACTACACTTTCACTAGAACTAATGATCTTTTCACTTGTTTCTATGTTTTCATATGGACATTTGTAGGTAAATCCGGCCGAGGCGGAGCTTCAACTGGATCAAAGACGAAGGACTCACTAAGCTCTTTTCTTTCGGCCAGCCGAGAGAGGAGAAGTCGGAACCCAACAATCTCCCCACTTCCAAAGGTACGACGGTCATTTCTCTATTTCATTTCATTTCATTCTACCATATTTTGGAGCCTTTGGCTCCTGGCGACCACAACCACTAACATCTCATCCACCAAGTCCCCAAAGCAAGCGTAGGGGCCAGAAGGGGGAGATCTACGGATATCCCATTTCGGGTGCTTACAATACCGAACACACCCGAATCGGTATTAAAACACCAACCAATATAAGAATATCACATAAAAATGACTCAACACATGTCATTGAAACTTAGGCAAGTCAAACTGATCAACACATCTAAAATATCAAGTTCAAACAAAAAATAAAATAAACTTCAACTAATTAAAGTAAAACAAACCAAACAATCTCAAAACACTTAACATTCAAATCCAAGTCAAATGGAAATCTAAAATCAACATTCAACCACATCAAAATCCATTCTTAAATCAAACATAAATCAACTTCAAACCAAATCTAATCAAACTTGTTTGCATCTCATCGGGCCTAAAAGGCCAGGGCCCTTTGTGTTCTTTACATGTTGTGGATGTGCACACTCTCGTCAAACAAGATCGCTATGGCAGTTAATCAAGGGTGTTTGAGTGTTTGCTCGATGTAAATGAACATCGGATATTCACACCATCCGATGGAGAGAGGTCAAAAAATATTTTCACAGAACCCGAACCTCAGTTCTATACTCTTCTAATATCACCTAGACTATCTAGTAGTTTTTATGGTCTATCACCTATTTTACTTCAAAATTCAGGTACGCTATTTTCAACATTCAAAAACAAATCTTTTAAACACATTTCAAGAATCAAAATGATTCCCGAGGTTCTCACAGGGTATTATTGGCCAACCCTAGAAGAGGATTTCTCCATCTTTGTCTGGCACTATCATTCTTGCCAACTCCATGACGACAAGATCCACTCTCCCGTATCTTCCCTTCATCTGATTCATGCCCTTTGACCCTTTGCCATGTGGGCTTTCGATATCAATGGCCCTGTAAGTGATCTTAACTCTGAAATCCATTCCAACTCGTTCATCCTAACGGCAACAGAGTATTTCACCAAGTGGGCAAAAGCGGAAGCGTTCATGGAGATCAAGGCATCAATACTATGGTCCCTCATCAAACGCAACATCATCGACAGGTTCAGGATCCCCAGCGACATCATCACTGACAACGGACCACAATTTCTCTCTCAAGATCTATGTGATCTTTGCAACAGGTACCGCATTGCATTGCATCACTCGTCTCCATACTACCCGCAAGGCAATGGTCAAGAAGAAGCCACCAACAAAATCTTGATTAAAATTATTAAGAAAACCTATTAGTCAAGTAAGTTCACGGACATGCCAGATAAGCTTGTAGATGCCCTATGGGCTTATCGTACTTCTGTACGGACACCCCACTGGTCAAACCCCGTCTGCTCTCGCATATGGGATGGAAGTAGTGGTCCCGTATGAAGTACTCCTTGCATCACTTCAAGTTCAGCTCGATAGGGACATCCCTGTCGATGAGAGATGAGAATCTCTCCTTGCACAACTTAAACTCCTAGATGAAAGAAGGTTGGCCGCCTCCGAGCATGCCTTGACTTATCAGAACAAATTGAAAAGGTTTTATCAAAAGAGGGTGGTAGAGAGAAAATTTAAAATCGGTGAGATGGTAGTCAAACGCATATTCGTTAAGCCGGGTGGTCCCCGCTCCAAGTTGCAACCTAACTGGGATGGGCCTTTTGTTATAATAAAAAAATATCTAGACAATGCATATAAGCTAACCAATGTTGATAGAGAAAAATTGAATCATCCATGGAAAGGCGTTTACCTTAAAAAATATTTTCCTTGAAAAAATTTTGGAGAATTTCTGGTATGATATCAAGTCATCGATCCTAGAGTGTTCACTAGAGGACAAGGGTAGACATCACCCTACACACACAGCACCTCCCGATCCCAGAATCCAGATAGCCCAACACTCGAGGGAGGCAAGGCAGAACCCTGAAGGTGGAAAAGAACCCTTACCCTATTCTCTTATATTCAGTTCAAGATAGGTGAAAGAGATTAGAGGAGGATAGTATCAAAAATGCCCGCCGCCTTAGTAGGAGGCCGTCTCATAGGGTACAAAAGGGTGCCAAAAGATGGGCAATGAACCCCACAGGTTTAAACAAATATGGGTCTGTCTGAATGAGTACCCGAAAAAGTAGAAAATGAAAAGAATGCACCAAAAGATGGGCAATGAACCCACATGTCAAAGACTTGTCTAAGTGAGTGTCACATGTAGAAAAGACCAGAAGAGGCCGAACCCCAACGGGCAATTTGGGCATGAGTAGAGAAACCCTCTTCAACACTCCCAAATCCTATCAAAGACTTCCTCTATTATTCTTCTATCTTAAACTCCATGGGTAGGGTAAACTGTCCAAATTCAAGGGGAATCCAAACCGATCAAAAGAAGAGGGAAAGAAAGATTTTAGTTAGGGAACCTTATTTTCACATGGTGTTTACGGCTTGAATCTTAATTAACACTCAAAGAATGATGAATTGTCTCGATATCGGCACATTCTCCACAAAAATCCAAAAAATTTTGAATATTTTCGAAATCTCAAAAAAAATTGTTTTTTTTCAAAATCCCAATAAATTTTTTTGAATATTTAAAAAAATTACAAAAAATGGATGTTTTTAAAAAAATCCAAGAAATGATGATTTTCAAAAATCTAAAAAAATGCATCGTTTAACGTGGCATGACCTTGATTTTTGCCTTTGCTAGCATTCATGTTTATCTTTATGTCTTGCATGTTTCATTTATGCATTGCATGTTTATCTTTATTATCACCATGTTAAGAGGTCTCCTCCCTTTAACCTAAGTCAAAGTTGGCCATAGTAGGCAAAGGGATGAGTCATTGTGAAGATATGATCCTCTTTTATCAAGTGTTTTCAGGGACTTTAAAGTAAGAGGGGAAGGTTCTCTCAATGACAGGTAAGTTATCTTAACCATTTCATTTCGGTCATTTAGTTTATTTTTACACCTTGTTAAGAAGGCTCCTCTCTTTAAGCTAAGTCAAGGCAGACAACAATAGGCAAAGAGATGAGCCATGGTGAAGATTTAATCCCCTTTTATCAAGTGTTTCAGGATTCTGAGATCAAGAAGGGAGTGACTCTCACCATAACAGGTAAGCTCTCTTAACTTTTACCTTGTTTATTTTAGTCATTTTGTGCATTCTACCTGGTTAGTAAGGCTACCCACCTTGACATACAAACAAGCCAAGATGACAATAAGCAAGGGAGCAAGCCATAGAGCAGATCTAACCCTTTTATTGAGTATTGTTGCTACCCACCTTGCCAACAAGTAAGTTTCTTAACTTTACATCTATTGTCTTCTTTATTATTAACATTTACCATCTTTAAGAAGCTTATGCCCCTTGACAAACTTGCAAGGGGCTAAGCCGAAATGTGATACTAACTACCCTTTAGAGTGATGTCGAGCAGAAAAGAACAATGCAAGTGACTCTGAAAAAGAAAGATCTGGATACATCATGAAATGCTACAACAATGAATAAAAGTAGCTGCAACAACAAAGAAGAACTAAGCCTGCTACCGATATCAATGCCTATTGCTACCCTCTCCAAGGGAACGACCACGTGGAGGAAGCATGGTAACCATGTCTGCTAAAGCCACTGTAGCCGCCACGTTGTGGCGACACTTTGAAGAAATGTCCAAGAACGCAGATGCACCGCACTTATGTGACTTTGACTCTACCCCTGTTGGTGGTGGCCGCGTCCCCGGTTCAGGGGCGTATTCAGTTAAATTCTTTGAAATATCACCAAATATTCCAAAAAATAAAAATAGTTCAGAAAAAAATTGGAAATTTTTGTTAAATCAAATTTTTTTATGTTTTGTCTTTATTAAGGATAAGTGGACATCGTTGTCCATTTGGGTCTAACATTGTTTTGATGAAAGATAGGAGTTTCTCATGGAAATGGAAGAATCGACATGGGAAACCCCCATAAGTTGCTGGCTAGCATATATGTCATTAGTCGTGTATTATTATCTTATGCATTATTGTTGAAGATTGTGAGTGCGGAGAAGACTTGACCCGAGATCCCCTTCATCAAAATCTATGATAGTTGGGTCATCTTTCGTGCTCGCAGATAACCCAAAGTCGTGCTATGAGGGACAATGGTTCCCAAATGGGTATCTTGACCTCATAGACAATCTATATCTTCAACTATTTCTTAAGCAAGTCTTGTTTTGTTTTCTTGAGCCTAGCATGCATCATGTAGTATTAGTTGCAATGCATTTTTTTGTTATCATTGCATACATCCACTCATGATCTTTCACCTCTGTCAAGATATTTCTAAACCCTACCAGGAATGTTCTCCCATCGTTTACCCTGATTCCGATCTTTCTAATATCCCACCGTGTTTTCTAATCCCACCATGTTTTCTAATCCCACCATGTCTAGTAATCCCACCGTGTTCAATAATCACCTTGTGCCTCCAAATCTTTCATTTCTATTACCACTGTCCACTGTGGCCACTACAACACCCTTCTTGCTATTCATCCCACTGTGGCAGTCAATTCGTCCCACTAGGGGCCACATATTTGATCAGAACTTGCACTACCTTTTGTCGACTCCGAAAATTTGACGGGCCTTTCCTTTTCAGGGAAGTCCATGAATCCGGATCGTCACCTCAAGATGGGATGAGAAAGAAAGGAAGAAAGAATGGAAAGCAACTCTCACCTCGGTCCCACACTCACATTGATCCTCGAACTTTCATCCCTTGGCGTCGCTCGATCACCGAAGAGACAGTTCGGGTCATGTGGGAGGAGGGTGAGAATAAGGAATTTAAGACATTGTTGGCATCAAATTTTTACGCTTAGCTTGCTTGATACAAGTTTCAGCAATGCCAAAGCCGGTGCAGAAAATCTGACCCAGATTCAGAAAATTCATGAATAGATGATGTAAACAGGCTTTGGAAATGCCTTGGCATGGCCTTACATGCTACAAATGGCCAAGATAATGTGCTCATTACATAGCCCCGATCAAGAGCTTCGCAATGGTGCCCAAAACATGGAAAACGGACACCGGAAGGCCGAAATGACCATTTTGCCCCGACACTTTGGGACAAATTGGGACTCTAACGTGGAATTCCAACTTTACCACATTTTCAAGGTAAGATAGATCTAGGCAACGCTCGAAATGGATCGAAAATATGACCCCCGGATGAAGAGATATGCAAGAAAGAGCAAATCCGAAGGGAAAGCCGTATGTCGTCGCACCAGGGGCATAATGGTCCGATCAGCTCCGGATCGACCCATGGGCTTAAAATTTCAATTTTCATGACTCAAAACTTTGATATCATGAATATTTATGCATGAAAAATAAATTTGGCCAATGGGAGAAGGTAATTGCACTCAATTACAGTTTTCGGCATTATCGACGGCCGAGATCGCACCGATCGGAGAAACTAGCTAAATCAGGAGATCCGTTGCAATTCAAGTGACGTCAACCACACATCAGGATGGAGCATAAGATCAATGGCCATCAGGGCATGATCTGGAATTTTTTGAAGTCAATTTGGGATTTATTTAATTGGTTTTGGCCGGAATTAATGCTAGCCGTTGGATCTGGAGCACTCTGATTAAACCAGGGTTAAACCTAACCCAAGATGTGCTAACCCAACCTGTCATGGCCGAACCTACCATCCTCCCTCATCTTATGGGTGCGCAAACAGCCCTAGAAAGTAGGGGAGGGTGCGCAAGGCTTTCCCAACTCTCTCCATCTCTCTTTGGTTTATCTTTATCTCATCCTCAACCACCTCAACTTCCCATGGCTTATCCTTATCACCCTCAACCACTCCCTTGGTTTATCTTCATCCTAACTAATCCTACAACTAACCAAGCCTATCCTCATCCAAGCCCTGGCCGAACCATCCATCTTACCACATGTCAAGTGCGCACACCTCCTTGAAAGTAGGAGAATGTGTGCACCCTTCTCTCCCTCTCTTTCTAGTTGGCGCACAATCAGCTCAACAACCAACTATGGGTTATCCTTATCATCCTCAACCTCCCTTGAGTTATCCTTATCTTTCTTCAACAACTTCCAGCCTTATCTCCTCCTACAGATGGCGCCATCAACTCCTATATAAACCCCATGCTGGCCATATGGAAGGCAAGCTGATCACCCTACGGAAGCCCTGCCTCTCCTCTCTCTACCCTGCTCCAAGACAGCTTCTCCTTGCTTGGACGTCTTCATAAGCAAGTCAGAAACCTCTCCAGCCCCCTTGTGGTGTGCCAAGTGAAGAAGAAGAAGGAGAAAAGACCTCCCTCCAGCAGGTGCGCCAGCAGCAGCCCAACCGGTGGTGCACCGATTCCAACAGCAGGTGTTCCTTCTTGGAGCACCGATTCCGGCCCCATCTTCAGCAACAAAATAATAAGAATAATAAGGATATAAGTCCATCCATCTTCTCCTTCAATCTCCAACAAGAATTGTGCCAAAAAGGTGAGGGAAGATGTAGTACTTTCTAGTTCTTTTCCTCCCTCTTCTTTCTCTTCCCCTCGGCCTTCTCTATGGCCATTCAAGAAGCTCCAAAAACCCAGCCTTGTTGGTACCACTTAAAGCCCATGTTCAATCTCCTTATTTTGTTCCCACAAGACATCAAAAATCAGCCTCTTTGAGCCCCTCATTTTAGACCCCTTGCTGTCCTATTTCTGGCTCCTCATTGCCCATGTGCATCACCCTCTTTGATGTATGGAAGGAGGGGTGACATCCCAGGCCTCTTGGAATCCACCAGATGGGCCAAGAAGTTAAGCCAGGTGGCCCTATTTCCATTCATCAAATGCCTTTGCATAGCCCCTTGACTTCTCTATTTGGCCATCCAAATAGTCCAAGTTCTGCCCACCTGAGCAGCATCCAAAAATAAGCCCCCTTTCAGCCCATGTTTAGCCTATCAAAACACACCTTAATCAGGTCCTTGTGTGCCCCTTTGATGGCCCTCCAACATAGCACCTGAATGGCAAAAGAAGTCAGACCATTGGCAGCTCTCAAAACAGCACCAAAACAGGCCCCTCTTCAGCTCTCTACATGGAGGCTCGCATCACCTGCTGTTGCTACAAGAATAAACAAAAAATGGCAAAGGCATACAGGGTTTGAAGCTGGCCACTTTGGCCTTGAAGTGCTGCAAACAGGCCATGCTGGCCCTTGAAGAGAAAATCAGGCCGCCAGGGCCCAAGATGTTCAAGACCGGCCTTACCAGGCCGACATAGCTTGAAGACCAGTCCATTGTGCTGCTAGCCCATTGGACCTTGGACATTTAAAAAGCACACTTAACTAAATCTTAAGGCGAAATGCCAAAATTAAATAAGGAGTTAGCACCACCACGTGGGCACTCCCCCTTGGACGGCTCATCTGGCTTGCACCGAAACGCGGACCCAGACGTAGGCGCGGGCTGGCTCCCGTTGCAGACGATCCTTCCCACTACTTGGAAAGTCAAAAGACTATGCCATGTAGGATGGGTAAAAATTCCACACCGATCGGAAAATAAGGCGGCATGCTGCCAAAATTCTCCTGGTCAAGTGGGATTTTACACCAAGGGAAGGACTTTGACACTTCGACAAGCATTATTCATGGCATATGAACTGCCACATCTGATGTACACCAGCATGAACAGGAATATTCAATGAAAATTTCAAGTGCCGAGTTGATTGCATGTGACCGGGCATCGACACTAGCCTGACAGACCGGATGTGATGCAAACCGAACAAGAGTTAACCAAATCTGAAGTTAACTCAATTAAATCTGAAAATACATTCAAACCAACCTTAAAACATGCTTAAAATATATCATTAAAGCTTTAACATTCAACAAAAATCAGATTTAATACAATATGGAGGAATTGATTCAATACACTTAATCCATTGGAATTCAAATGCTTAAACAAGCGCACATGAAATAATTCACAACCAATTGAAAAGAACACATAAAGAAAACATTAATACATATGAAATTCATCTAAAAACATGTCAAATTTAGATCATTAACAATCTGAGGTTCAAGTTTAATCAATTTAAACCAAACTTCAAAACATTTAAAACATATTGAACGCACCCGAATTGGTATGAAAACACCAACCGACATGAGAAAATCACATGAAAATGACACAACACACGTCAATTAAACAAGTCAAAATTGATCAACACATCTAAAATTCAAAACTTAAAACAAAATAAAATAAACTTCAACCAATTGAAGTAAAACAAACCAAACAATTCAAACAAACTCAAAACAAATAACATTCAAATCCAAGTCAAATCAAAATATGAAATCAACATTTCAAACCACATCAAAATCCATTCTTAAATAAAACATAAATCAACTTCAAACAAATCTAATCAAACTTGTTTGCATCTCATCGGGCCTAAAAGGCCAGGGCCCTTTGTGTTCTTTATATGTTGTGGATGTGCACGCTCTCGTCAAACAAGAACGCTATGACAGTTAATCAAGGGTGTTTGAGTATTTGCTCGATGTAAATGAACATCGGATATTCGCACCATCCGATGGAGAGAGGTCAAAAATATTTTCACAAAACCTGAACCTTGGTTTTATACTCTTTAAATATCACCTGGACTACCTAGTACTTTTATGGTTTATCACCTACTTTACTAGAAGATTGGGATGTCGATATTTCAAAACATACAAAAACAAAAAAATCTTTTCTAAGAATCAAAATGATTCCCGAGGTTCCCACAGACATGTGGTCTCCAGGAACTGTGGGTTTCGATTTATGAAATAAAAGATGACCGTGTGTACCTTAGCGTGAAGAGTGTGAGTCAAAGCTTCTCCTTCTTCGGCCGGCCGATGAAGAAGAGTCCTCAACGCGTGGGTGCTTGATTTTCTGTGCACCTAGACAAACAAACAAGTGAAAAAGACAATTAGAACTAAATAAAGTGGAGTATATGTAAATAAAATAACATAAAACACACAATTGACTAGAAACTGACTGGATTCGGGTTATCTCTAACCCCTCTTTTTCTTATTTTTGTATTAATAGACTAAAACTAATGCAAAAAAATGTAAAAAAATTATAGGAGGATGGATAATCACTAAAAAAAGAGATAGGAAAAATAACAGAAAGACTATAAATAGAATAGAGAGAGATATGGCCAAATCTGGGTTCTCGAAAAAGCCGAGCAGTAGTCCAGGATCTGCAAGGCGCAACTTTGCTTCTGCACTTGTCACGACCATCCATGACCTCCGAATCAAGTGCCGTTGATTTCAAACTGAAGAATACTTGGAGAGGAAGAACTTTGATGTTCAAAGCTCAGGAAGCAGACGTCCACACGCTGCTGTAGAGGCCGAAGAAGAGTGACCTGGCAGATCACCTGCAGACCCGCCTTCCTCTCTCTTGAACTAACTTTTCTCTCTATAAAAACTCGAAATTATCTCTCTAAAAATCAAAAAATTGATGCAGGAGGGAGATTGGATGTCTTGAGATGCATGGGGGTCGTGAACATGCCTTTGAAACGACCAGAATCGGCCTCAATTTATAAAAGAACGATTGTCGCGATCAACACTACAAAATAGGGTACCTTGCGCCCTACCCCAGGGCGCATGTGCCCTGGTGCAGGGCGCATGCACCCCACTGAGGGGTGCATGTGCCTCTCAGTGAGGGCACATTCAATCCTTTCGAAAATTTTGGTCTGATCTGGTTGAAAAATTCGATCTGATCCATTAAGAGGTAGAGTCCCAGTGAAAAGCTGGTTCCCTCGTGCCCTCGATCGGGGACACAAGGCCATGTGCGTCAAGGGTAGGGAGCATGGGCACGTGCCCTAAGTCCTGGGTGCATGTGACTAGGGACCTAGGCGCATGGGACTATTTTTGCGCATCCTTCTTCCGGAAGCCATTGCGAACACTCCCGAACTCGGAATTCGACGCTGTTTGTTGCGTTGGGAAAATAACAGGCCGAAGAAGCTCTCTATAGCATTGTATCAGCCATAACACACTCCAAAAATTCAGAATTTTAACTGGAAGTTAGGACAGTTAACAGAAGATCTGATACTGGTCAAAATGACTCCGACGGCCAAATAGAAAGACACGGCATGAAACAAAAACTTGTCCAGAGTGTGAATTTGACAATAACCTTAAATGTATGATCATTAGACATTGGTCATTAAGACAATTTCTATGTTTACACAATTTACGTGTGGCTTTCACTCGGAAATTATGGCTTTTTGCGGAAAACTTTGGAAGACATCCGATTTCGTTCGGCGAAGCTCCAAATCAACTTTAAAAGACCCGGCATCATTATAAGGTTAATCACACATATTTACCTATAAAACATGAGTTTTATGCACTGAATTAGGTGAATTTGGCATGTCTACAACTTGCCTCGCCTTGATGTTGGCTTTGTAAGAGAATGACATGTAATGAAGCGGAGTGATTCGAAGTAAACTGTAATGGAATGCAAGTGAGCGTAGATGAATGTAGAGGAATGGAATGGTGATGGACTGAAAAGGTGGCATCAAAGTGTAGATATAGAAACACTTATCTACCCGATCCAGTAAAATGAATCTCACTAAGTATTCTGGATCACTTTCATGTTCCTTCAAAACCTCATATAATTGATTGGTAAAATACATGCCATTGGCACGAGAGATGAAAAATAAAGAATAAAGGAGGTAGGATGTAGCCATCCCTCAGCGCAGTAAAGAGTCCTCGAATTCATAGGTTCATCGTCAGCCAGCAACCCAAACTTTGCAGTGTTCTTGTACTGTGATGGGCTAAAGTTTAAAGAGAAGTTAATTTTAAAATGAAAAGAATACCAATCCATCATATTTGGAATCTCAAGTTCATTCAAGTTTCACCAAAATACTCAGTTTAATAATGAGTGGAATAATCTCAAATTCTAAAAGGGTTCATTTTAAGCATAACAAAATCGCTCGGGTATCGTGAAAACCATGAATCAAGCTTTGGCAAAAAACTGAGTATTCAGAAAATGACAAAACAAACTTAAGCATAGTGGGATTGAAAGATAATGGTGGGACTAACATAGAATGATGGGAAAGAAAAAATAATGGCATGACAATTGCCATGGTGGGATAAAATAAAAGACACGGTGGGATAAAATAAAGGAAAGAATAAAACATGATGGGATAACATGAAGGAGTAAAACATGGTGGGATAAAATAAAAGACAGACTTGGTAGGATAAAATAAAGAATGGACATGGTGGGATAAAATTGGTAATGATGAAGAATGAAAAAGAAGATGGATGTGAAAACATAGAAAATTATGTAGAAAATAGTTGAAGATAAATATTGTCTATTGGAGGTCAAGACACCCGATTAGGAACCATCGTCCCTCCAATGTTCAATTTTGGCTTATCCGTGAGTGTGAAGAAATGACCAAGCCGTCGTATATTTTGTTGAAGGGGATCTATGGCCCAGTCATCTTCACGCTCAAGGTCTTCAACATTAATGCATATAATACATATTAAATGAACCTAACATAACTAAATGACAAATGGTAGGAGTGATGTGAAGTGAAAAATGGAGTGCTAGTGATGATGTGAGATTGATGTGAACTTGCATCATCTGCCTGATTCATCAGCACCATGATAATACTT
Source organism: Cryptocoryne crispatula var. balansae (assembly GCA_036172225.1). Taxonomy (NCBI): domain Eukaryota; kingdom Viridiplantae; phylum Streptophyta; class Magnoliopsida; order Alismatales; family Araceae; genus Cryptocoryne; species Cryptocoryne crispatula. The sequence goes on from CM069922.1 coordinate 29,017,319, forward strand.
GACTGGGTGGCGCTCCCTTTCTTTTTGTCACAGGGTTGGCATGACATTCCTTCCGGAACACCGATCTCACCAATTCACCCGTTGGACTTAAAAGATTGCCTGATGGCCTCTGAAAACACTTATCAAAGATGATTAAATTTTCATCATGACTCATCCCTTTGCCTGCATATCGTTTGCCTTGATTTTGAGTCAAAGGGAGGAGCCTTCTTAACAAGGTAGAATAAAACAAATGACTAAAATGAAATGGGGTAAGGGTTAAGAGAACTTACCTACCATGGTGAGAATCCTTCCCTCTTACATTGAAATGCCTGAAACACTTAATAAAAGGGGATTAGATCTTCATCACGACTCATTCCTTTGACAATTACGGTCAACTTTGACTTAGGTCAAAGGGGAGAGCCTTCTTAACAAGGTAATTAAAAAAAAAGGATATGCAATGCAGGAATGGAAATATGCATGCCAGTCAAATAAACATGATTGCAACTAAGACAATGATCATGACTGAGCTAATAATGCATTTTTTTTGGGTTTTCTTAGAAATATTCATTTTTTAAGATTTTTTAAATATTCAACTTTTTTGGATTTTTGAAATATGCATTTTTTTAGATTTGTAAAATATTCATTTTTTTCTTTTTGAAATATTCATTTTTTTGGATTTTTGAAATATTCATCTTTTTTTGTGTGGAGAAAATGCTGGTATTTGAGATAGTTTATCGATCTTTGGTGTTTGTTAAGACTCAAGTGGTAGATACCATGTGCGAAATAAAGTTCCCTACCTAGAATCCTTCTAACCTTCTTCCTTTGATCGGCTTGGATTCCACCTGGATTTGGTCGGTTTACCCTACCCAAGTGGTTTAAGGAGGAAGAGTATAGAGGAAGTCCTTGATAGGGTTTGGAGATGTTGAGAGGGATTTCTCTACTCACTCGAATTACCCATTGGGGTTCAGCCTCTTTGGTTTTTTTTTTTTTTGCTCTTTTCTATGTGGCACATATTTGGACAGGTTATTTTGACCCGTGGGGACATTGCTCATCTTTTAGTGCCTTTTGCCTTGACTATCATTTTGGGTACTCATTCAGACAGGTTGATCATTTTTCTTTTTCTAACCTAAGGGGTTTATTGCCCATCTTTTGGCACCCTTTTGCACCCTCCGAGATGGCCTCCTACTAGGGTGCGAGTGTTTTCGATACTACCCCTCTCTAATCTTCTCTCCCTATCTTGGATCGAGTAGAAGAGAATAGGGTAAGGGTACTTCTTTCGTTTCTAGATTTCTGTCTTGCCTCTCGCAAGTGTCAAGTTGTCTGGATTCTAGGATCGAGAGGTGTTCTGTGTGTAGGATGGTACCTACCCTTGACTTCTCACGATCAGCCTAGGATCAATGACTTGAGATTATACCAGTGGTTTCTCCATTTTATGGAAAGTACTTTTTAAGGTAAACTCCATTCAAAGGATGATTCAATTTTTCTCTATCTACATTAGTCAAATCATATGCATTGCCTATATACTTTTCAGTGATTACAAAAGGCCCTTCCCAGTTAGGTTGCAATTTGGAGCGGGGACCCCCCGACTTAACGAATATTCTTTTAATAACCATCTCACCGATTTCGAATTTTCTCTCAACCACCCTCTTTTGATAAGACCTTCTAAGTCTGTTCTGATAAGTCTAGGCATGCTCGGCGGCGGCTAGCCTTCTTTCATCCAAGAGTTCAAGCTGTGCAAGGAGGGATTCTCGTCTCTCATCAACAGGAATATCCCTGTCGAGCTGAACTCGGAGAGATGGAAGTAATACTTCATAGGGGACCACTGCTTCCATCCCATATGCCAAAGCATATAGGGTTTGTCCAGTGGGAGTCCTTATAGAAGTACGATAAGCCCATAGAGTATTTACAAGTTTATCAGGCTAGTCAGCAAACTTATTAGACTTACAAGATTTCTTGATGATTTTGATTAAGGTTTTGTTGGTGGCTTCTGCTTGACCATTGCCTTGAGGATAGTATGGTGATGAATGATTCAATGAAATGCGATACATGTTGCAAAGATCACACAGATCTTGAGAGAGAAATTGTGGCCCATTATCAGTGACGATGTCGCTGGGGCTCCCGAACCTTGCCAGGATGTTGCACTTGATGAAGGAGAAGACCGTCGACACTTTAATCTCCACGAATGCTTCCGCTTCAGCCCACTTTGTGAAGTACTCCATTGCTGTCAGAATGAATGATTTTGAGCGCATTTCGGAGTTGTGGTCACTCATGGGGCCAATGATATCAAAAGCCCAAATGGTGAAAGGCCATGGGGCATGAATTGGATGAAGGGAAGATGCGGGAGAGTGAATCTTGTCGGCATGGAGTTGACATGAATGACAGTGCCGGACAAAGATGGAGCAGTCTTCTTCTAGAGTTGGCCAAAAATACCCTTGTCGGATTATTTTCTTAGCAAGGGCTTGGGCATTCACATGACCACCACAAACTCCAGAATGTGCTTCCTTCAGCACCAACTCGGCTTCTTCTTCATCAAGACACCTGAGTAAGATTCCACTTAGGCTTCTCTTATAGAGCACTCCTCATAGGATTGTATACTTCTGGGATACTTTTCTGATTGCCTTCTTTTCTTTGGTGGTTGATCCAAGAGGGTATGAATAATCTTGGTAATACCTCGCAATCTCGTCATACCAAGGTCTCTCACCTTCTTCTAATTCTTCCAACTCAATTAAGGAGATTTCTTCTTTATGTTCCAAGTATTCCTTTCTATTGAACCTCTCCTTAACCTTAAGAAAACGTCCATCCTCAATTGCTGGAATTGTCTGCTTATAGATGTGGAGAGTCCGCACTTGCCTGCCTAGCGGGACAGATAAAGATGAAGCTAGTGAAGCTAAGGCATCGGCGGGGATATTCTGAGAACAGGGGACTTGGACAAAAGTGAGTTTGAAGAATAGCTTGATGTAGCAGGTGGTGAGCTCCTGGTAGGGTTTGAGGTTTGTATGGGAAGTTCGGTACTTGGATAGGACCTGGCATAGAATCAATTGACTATCACCTATCACCCTCAATTCAGTGGCACCATGGAAATGAGCGGCCTCCAGCCCGGCCAGCAAGGCTTCATACTCAGCTATGTTGTTGGTTGCTGGAAAGTCATGCTGAAAAGCTTGTGGAATGGTGACACCTTCAGGTGACAGAAGGACAATACCTATCCCTCTACCATGAGAGTTCAGAGCCCCGCCAAAATATAATGTCCAAAGATTGGAAGATCGGACTGACATTAGTTCGTCATCCGCGAACTCCGACCGGACTGGTCAAAGACGGGTATGGGATGATGGACAAGGTGTTCAGCAATAACATAGCCCTTGATTGCCTTCTGTTGGACATAAGTGATATCAAATTGGGTTAAGAAATTCTGCCAATGCGCCCTAACTGATCAGTCAAGACTGTCTTCTCTAACATAAACTTAATGGGATTGATACGAGCAATGAGCTTGACTTGGTGAGCAAGAAAATAGTACTTGAGTTTCTGAACCACCCAAACAAGAGCAGTACAGGTCTTTTCTACCACAGTGTACTTTAGCTCACAAGCATCAAACATCTTAGACAAGTAGCAAGTAGCTCGTTCTTTCCCTTTTTCATCAACCTGTGCAAGGACTGCCCCAAGAGAGTTCTCAAGAACCAAAATGTAGAGGACCAAGGACTTGTCAAGAATTGGTGGTCTAAGTACAGGGGGCTTGCCAGATATGCTTTCAACCCATCCAACGCCTCCTGGCACTATAAATCCCATTTAAACTCAGCCCCCGCATTGGTTAACTCATAGAAAGGTTTACACCTTTGGGAATGTTGTGAGTTAAACCGGCAGACAAATTGTAGCCTCCCAATCAATCCTCGAAGCTCCTCCTTCATATTCCTCGGGGGAGGCATACCAATAATTGCTTTGTTCTTGTTTGGGTCAATCTCTATGCCCCTTTTGCTTACTATGAACCCTAGTAGCTTTCCTAATGAAACTCCAAATGTGCAATTCTTAGGGTTCATTTTTAGCTTGTATTCTCTAGCTCGTTGCAAAACTTTCCTTAGCACTTCATAATGATCTTCCCGACTCTTGGACTTGATAACCAAATTGTCCACATACACCTCTACAAGGGTGTGCATCATGTCATGAAACATAGTCATCATAGCCCTCTGATATGTAGCACCAGCATTCTTTAACCCAAAGGGCATGACAACATAGCAATATGTTCCTCAAGGTATAGTGAACGAGGTCTTCTCTTGGTTGTCCTCAGCTAACTGGATCTAATTGTATCCAGAATAGCCATCCATTAATGAAAGCATTTCAAATTCAGCTGTGTTATCCACCAAAACATTGATATGAGGTAAAGGAAAATCATCCTTTGGACACGCTCGGTTCAAGTCCCTGAAATCTATGCAAATCTGAACCTGTCCATCCTTCTTCATAACAGAGACTATGTTAGCCACCCATTGTGGATATAGAACAACTTTAATGAATTTTGCTTGGTGTAGTTTGTCGACCTCTTCTTTCATTTTGAGTGCAATATCAGAGTGGAATCTCTTGAGCTTTTGTTTAACTGGGGTAGTTCCAGGTTTCAAGGTTAATCTATGTTCAACCAATGCATTATCTAATCCCGGCATATCTTCATACGTCCATGCGAACGTGTCCTTATATTCTTCCAAAACTTTGATCAAATGTTGTTCTTGTGAGGGAGTGAGGTTTGCACAGATGAGGATAGTCTTAGGATCGTCCAGGGTTCCTAAATTCAGTTCTTTGGTTGGTTCATTCCCTGTGGCTGATGGTTCCTCAAATCTTCTAAGTCTAGATGCATATGCATCAGCCAAGTCCTCGATTTCATCCTCATATTCGGGATCCTTCTCGGATACCACCTCATATACTCCCAAAGTATGATCTATGTTATGCTCATCCTCATATCGGATTTTATCTAGCTGGATGGTATTCTCTAAAAAGTTTGGCAGCCTTGCACACTCTACGCATTTCGGTGCCAATTGTTGCAGATACCTATTTGGAACTCATTTACCTCTGACTTTCCTATTTTCTATCCTATCCTAACCTACTGAAGATAAAGCTAGAAAGGTGGTATTTATAGTGGAGGGAGGATCGAGTAAATCGATTAATGATTCAGAAGAGCGGGATCCCTAATTGGGAGCACCCTTTGGGAAGAGTAGAGACGTCTCCTCGATGGAAATGTGAGTTTCAGAGAAGACATTTTTTGGGATTTTCAAGTAAAAAGATGGAATGAGTCGGAATGACTCGAGGTTTGCTAGAAACTGACTGAATTATCAGAGAGAAAAACTTAAGAATAAAAGGGAAAAGGGGCTCGTGGGCCCAATGGTAACAGAAAGTGGACACATGGGTCCAAAACTGATGAAAAAAGTAAACGGTATGTAGACTCGATCTTAGAAATGGATGGGCATGTGAGCCCATGTTGGGAAAGCCCTCAGTCCAGAAGCTGACGAGGGAAGTAAGCAGTCCCAGTGAGAATAAAAGGTTTAAAAGGGCACGTGGGCCCAAAGTGGGTTGTTAGTTTGGTGGAAGAGAGTGGGCTTGGAAGCCCATCCAATAGATCTAAAAACAATAGCACGAGGTTTAAACATGGGATTGTTATGCTCAGGCCTCACGAAATGGTTCTGACTTGGGTAGTATGCTCAACCAGATGATCCAAGATTGGTCTGCCCTTGAGTGGTTCTTGGTGCTCTTCCCCACTTGAGAACAAACGAGTCAAAGATAAGCATAGATCTTCCAAGTCTTCTTCTTCATCTGGAGCCTTCCTTCTCTTGATAGCCATCATGGAACTCTTGTCATCTTCAACCATCATCATGGTCTCCCCTTTGATAAAGAATGTATGGAGTCCCATGGCATATCCTAGCTGGAAGACCCTCCTTGGGATGAAATCCTCTACGTATCCCAACCCCTGCCTGCGTGGCCTTTTCTCAATTTGAATCGGCTGAGTGATCTCTTGAAGATCCTTGCCTAAACCTTTTCCAGGTTGATAGCCCAATTTCATCATCATCCGCCATCCCACTGTGTTTGGTAGAGAGGTGGTTATGCATCTGACATCTGGTAATTCTCCCACTAAGATCTGGGGTTGTATTGACAGTCCTATGGGCAAAGAAGTATCATTCAGCATGTCCCTTACCGGCATGCTAGTCACCTTGACCACTTGTCCTTTAAAGGGAAACTTTATGCTATATGCACTGGTGGTTTTTTGAAGCCACAGCTCCTATTGTCTCCAAGTATAGCCTCCCAAGTATAGCCCGAAAAGTTGGATCCAATTCTAGAACATGAAAATCTATTGTGACCGTACATAGTCCAAGTTTAACTTCTAGAGTGACCACCGCATGTGTAGACTTCTTGGAGTTGTCGTAGGACATCACCATGGCACAGGATGGCTTGATTTCTTGTTCAGAAATGCCGCACAATTGCAAAGTTTCTGGCGGCATAACGTTGATAGACACTCTAGTGTCAACCAAACAGGATTTCACTTCAATATTACAAATACCCACAGCCACATGCAAAGCATATATCCTGACCTCTGGATCTGCTAATTTCTCCTGAGAGAAAGTGAGTATTGGGTGCTCACTTCTAGGGGCTAACACTGTAGTGACCTTCTCAGGTGGTGTAGACACGCTAATTTGGCCTTATTTGGGGCTTAAACATTTATTCCATTGGCAACATCTCTTTTAAACCATCAAAATCATGATGAACCACTCTTTTGGATGAGCCGAGGTGCTTATTGGAAATATGAGGATGATTTGCTAATTTCTAATAAATCCGTGTTTGCCGAACAAGAGACTCTTGGTGGTGTGCCAGATTATGCTTTTCCCAGCATATCCTCTATTTGGAAATTTTTCATAGGATTATATGGACATCTAATGAAAAAGTATTTAACATGAATAATCTTCTTATCTGAGGTATATTTCAATTTCAACAAACGGCATTCAATTTTGATCTCGCATTTGTCCTTATCGCTCTTTGGAAGTCAGATGCGCAGTTCTGTCCGCACGCAGCACCGATCAAGCCCAATTGCATGCAAGACGAGCCCATTGGGCACATATCTGACCAATTCACAACCTTACCTTCCTTTTTCCTCATCCATATTACTTGGTATAGTATTTGGAAGCTTCATGGTCAAAATTAGCATCATCAAATGATGGCAATCCAACTTGTTGTCTTATACATCAAAACTTGCTATTTTTAGACCAGATTTGTTTCCTCTTCAAGTGGAGACATATTTTGAGCATAGGGAAGGTGATCCACAGTTTCCAATCCCTCTTAATCATTTGGGTAAGTTTCTAGATGCCTCGGGATGAAAATTAGCAACATTAATTGAAGGAAATCTAACCTATGGTCGGATGTATCAAAACTTGCTATTTTTTGACGTGTTTTTCATCTCCTATAAAGGGAGACTCATATGAACGACCTAAGAAGGAAATCCCCATCCTCCAGCATCTTATCCTCACTATCCAGCCACCCTTGGCTTATCCCAACCTCCCCAAATCATCCTCTCTTCGTCCCGGTGCCCGGAGATCATCCCAAAGTGAAGAAGAAGCCGGTCTATGCTCCAACGTGCAGCACTTTTGATCATCGGTTTCTACAGATCTTTCTAGTAATTTTACTGCCTTACTTCCTTCATAAGAAGTGTGATTCATCAAGATATCTTTTATCTCCTACAAACAGAGATCAATTATGACATTCCCTCTACTTGTTACGGCTTCAACATCGGCTCTGCACAGACAGATTCAAAGTGTTCTCTTCTAAGTCATCATCTTCTCAGTCAATTTAAGTATATTTAATGGTAGATTCAGCCTATACATTCTTCATAGAAATTGTTCCCCGGTGAGTCCTCTTTTATTTACAACAATAATCATTCAATTCAGATATCTTTGGTGCCCATAGCATGTCCTACATGGACATTGTGCTGAGAGTTTTCAGAACTTCATTGTCCAAGATCTGGCTTATCAGGTAAATTCAGATTACTTATCATAATATTAAAGCAAACTCGTCTTCATATCAAACCACCCTTGATGAGTTATCTTCATTTTGAAACAAACAGCACTCAATTATGACATTGGTGCTATCTATTACGGTCTCTACATCAGAGTCACGCCAGTTTACATTGAATCTGTCCAACCCGGTTGCCACTTTGCCTAGGTTGTGTTATCTTTAATCGTCCATATTATCTTTGCTAATTCTTCATTCATATAATTTAATTTAAATTTAAGCATTATTTTATTCTGTTTTTTATCATTTCATATATCACAAAAAAGGGGTTAGGGCTAACCCCGAATCCGGTGAGCTTGTTTCCAGTTGTCGTTTATGTTTTTGTTTTTACAAGTTACTACACTTCACTTAGTTCTAATCCTTCTTCACTTGTTTTATTGTCTTATTATCTTCTAGTTGCACAAATACATCAAGGTAGCATCGGTTGGAGACTCTCCCTCATCGGCCGGCTGAAGAGGAAGAAGGTTGAACTCACACACTCTCTCCCACGCTAAGGTGCACACCGTCAACTTCTTTCTATTTTAAATACATAAAGCGGAGCCCCTGGCTCCTGGAGACCACTTCTTCTTTTATTCATGCTTTATGTAAATTCATTCATCACTCTCCTCCCACATGACCCAAACCGTCTCCGGTGCTCGAGCGACGCCGTGAGATGAAAGTTCGGGGATCAATGTGAGTGTGGGACCGAGGTGAGGACTTTTTACCGCTTTTCGAGTGTTTTCCGATTCACTCCCCCTTTTTCCCTATTCCATATTTCACCTTCTCTTGAGGTGCCGATCCAGAACCCGTTTCTGGAGTCAATAGGTGGGAGATCTTCACTCACCATGACCCTTTGCAAATACTGCTGTAGAATCTCCTGGTGCACCTTTGATCTTTTGATCAACTCAAGTATGGAAATATGGGCTGGTGTTTTATCCAAGTGTTTCAACAAATCATACGCCGTGCCTGGAAAGGGTTCTTCCACTTGTTCCTCCTCCACTGGATCCTGCGGTTGAGTACCGGATTGGGGAAAGAGCCACTGGAACATCCTCCCACTCCGAAGTACTGGGGCTATTTGGCGGTCGAGTAAAGGTGATGGGTTAACTGGGGTGGGAACAGGTGGTGTAGGTGCAGGTATTGTAGGTAATGGAATTGGTGGTTCTGGGATGATTGGGTTAGTGGGTAGAGGGGTAGGGTTTGGAGGTGGTAGTGATGGTGATACTGGTGGCCTGATAAGAAGAGGCCGGGGTGCAGGAGTGGTTGATGGGTTTAATGAAGGAGTAGGTTGTGGGGTTGGTGGTATGATAGGTTGGGGTTTTGGAGTGGCAGAGCTCATAGGCTGGGGGTTCAGGTTTGGTGGTGATTGTGGTGGTCAGATGAGCAAGGGCCGGTGTGTAGCAATGGTTGAAGGAGATGTAGTTAGGGAGGGGGCTAGCCTAATGATGAGTCAGAGAGAAGTGGCGGCCAGTGGTTGGGTTATTGAACTAGGTGGCGGTTGTGGAGTAGAAGATGCACGGATTATTCGTCTATGAGGGTTCCCAATAGGAGGCCTAGCTGGGTTGACCAGCATGGTTGCATTGTGGTTTTCTAGTTGCCAACCTTGAGCACGGTTAGCATCTCCCTAGACAAAGGAGTGTACTAGACCAATTCCTAGGTTTGGATGTGCTGGTGCCGGTGCTGGAGCGGCAGCATGTAATGAGAGCTGATTCTGAACAATCCCCAAGCTAGGTTGTTGTTGAGGTTGAGCCGGTGGACGCTGCTGCTGCTGCTGCCTAGCCTTCATTACCTATAAGCATTCCCCTATTTGGACCCAATTAATGCTACCTTGGTCATTCAGATCGTGGATGTAATCCTTGAATTGAAAACACACTTCAACAGTGTGACCAGGATACGGATGGTAAGCACAGTATCAGGACATATCTGCATTTGCTGGCCAACCCTCTCTTTCCTTGGGCAATTCCAACTGTTTTTCTGCCATAAGTACATTGAAGATGTCGGTCAAAGAGTAAGAGAGTTGTTGATAATTCTCTCTCCTAGGACCTCCCATTCGTGGTGACTGATTGGGTGGTGGCGGTGCCCTATTGTAAGTAGGTTGACGAGGTTGCTGGGATTGTGCTACTGGCTGAGGTGTGTCGACTCTGAAAATTCAACGGGGTCCTCTCCTTTCTAGGGAAGTCTGTGAATCCAGATCGTCACCTCAAGAGGGGATGAGAAAGAAAGAAAGAAAACTCGGAAAGCAACTCTCACCTCGGTCCCACACTCACATTGATCCCCGAACTTTCATCCCTTGGCGTCGCTCGATCACCAAAGAGATGGTTCGGGTCATGTGGGAGGAGAGTGAGAAGAAATAAATGTGGTTGCCAGGAACCACGGGTTCTGATTTATAGAATTAAAATTGACCATGTGTACCTTAGCGTGAAGAATGTGGGTTAAAGCTTCTTCTTCTACGGCCGGCCGATGAAGAAGAGTCCTCAACGTGTGGGTGCTTTATATTCTATGCAACTAGACAAACAAACAAGTGAAAGAGACTATTAGAACTAAACAAAGTGGAGTATATGTAAAGAGAATGACATGAAACACACAATTGACTAGAAACTGACCGGATTCGGGTTATCTCTAACCCATTTTTTTCTATTTTCGGATAAATAGACTAAAAATAATGAAAAAAATGTAAATAAAATTATAAGAGGATGTATAATCATGAAACAATGATATAGGAAAAAGAACAACAAGATTCTGAGTTGAATAGAGAAAGATATAGCCGAATCTGGGTTGTCGAAAAAGCCGAGCAGCAGTCCAGGATCTGCCAGGCGCGACTTTGCTTCTGCGCTCGTCACGACCATCCCCGACCTTGGAATCGAGTTCCGTCGATTGAAAACTGAAGAAGACTGGGAGAGTAAGAACTTTTATGAAGAGAGTTTGGACAGAAGACGTCCACACACTTTTGTAGAGGTAAAATAAGAGAGACCTGGAAAATCACCTGCAGAATAGCCTTCCTCTCTCTTGAACCGACTTTTCTCTCTCTAAAAACTTGAAATTATCTCTCTAAAAATCACAAAATGAATGCATGAGGCTTCTTGGACGTCTTGATATGCCTGGGGGGTCGTGATCATGCCCTTGAAATGACCGGAATCAGAGTTTATTTATAGGAGAAAACTGCCGCGAACAAGACTAAAAAATAGGGTTGAATGCGCCCTACCCCTGGGCGCAAGCGCCCTGGTGCCAGGCACATGCGCCCCACTGAGAGGCACATGTGCCCCCCAGTGAGGGCACATCTTATCTTTTCCGAAAAAATTTGTCTTATCTGTTCCGTCCGTTCAGTGGTAGAGTCTCGGTGAAAAATTGGTTCCCTCGTGCCTCCAGGGTGGGGCGCATGTGCCCTCAAGTGAGGGCACATGGCCACGTGCCTCACTGGTAGGGCGCATGGGCATGTGCCCTGGGTTCCGGGCGCATGTGATCAGGGACCCGGGCGCATGGGATTGTTTTTTTGCGTGTCCTTCTTTCGGAAGCCATTGCGAACACTCCCGAACTCGGAATTCGACGCCGTTTGTTGCGTTGGAAAGCTAACAGGACGAAGAAGCCCTATATAGCATTATATCATCCATCACACCCTCCAAAACTTCAGAATTTTTTCTGTAAGTTAGGGCAGTGAACAGAAGATCCGATAGTGGTCAGAATGACTTCGACGGCAAACCGGAAAGGCACGGAATGCAACAAAACTTGTCCGGAGTGTGAATATGACCATAACCTTCAATGCATGATCATTAGACATTGGTCATTCAGCCAATTTCTGTGTTTACACAATTTACGTGTGGCTTTCGCTCGGAAATTATGGCTTTTTGTGGAAACTTCGGAAAACATCCGATTTCGTTCGATGAAGCTCCAAATCAACTTAAAAAGACCCGGCATCATTATAAGATCAATTATACTTGTTACCCTATAAAACATGAGTTTTATGCTCTGAATTAGGCAAATTTGGCGTGTCTACAACTTGCCTCGCCTTGATGTCGGCTTTGTAAGGGAATGGCATGTAATGAAGCGGAGTGATTCGTAGTGAACTTGCGGATAGGCCAAAATCACGAGTTTTGGGGATGATGGTTCCTGATCGGTATCCTGACCCATTACCCCATGATCTATATCTTCAACTATCTTTCTTAATGCCCATTTTTATTTCTGTCTTTCACCCAGCATGCATCCGCATACATCATAGGCATTTGGTTATCATCGTTTTGGTTGTCTTTATGAAAAGTCGCCTTCTCTGACAAGGCAAACAAGTGTCTCTATCAGAATAAGAGATCATTCCACTCTGAGTTGAATCAAGTTCCAACAAAACCCGGATGGATTCTAAAGACTTAATCCCAGTTGATTGGAGGTTCTTTTGATTTTAAAATCAACTTCTGTTTCAGCCCTTCTTGGTACATGCACACCACAAAGCTGGGCCGCTAACCAAGATGAACTCACGAGCCGCGCTCGGAGGTTCCCCGCACGCAGGGAGCAGTCTTTTATTTTCCTCTCTCATGCCCACGGCACATCTCTCCTCCAATCAACCGTGGAAGCAGTCCAGAGGAAACAAAAAGGGAATTGCGGGTCTCGAAACGGCTCAATTCACCTGGTCAGGTCGTGAGTCGCATATCTAAATCTACACCTTGACGTCAGTTTTTCAGTCCGCCACCACTTCACTCCGCTTCACCTCACTATGGTCATTTCCGCTACACTCCGTGCCACTCCCTTGCAAAACTGACGTCAAGGCGAGGCAAGCTGTAGATACGCGAATTCGGCCGGATTATAGAGAGTACAATCTCATTCTTATAGATAACACTTGTATTTTCTCAATCAGAGAAGTCGGCTTGACATAAAAATGACCAAATTTTAGAAAATCTGGTAGAACAAACTTTTTAGTAGATGACAACTCGAATAAAGGATAGATAATATTGATAAAATTCTATCCTCCGAACTATTATAACATATATAAAAATGAGAGTGATGATGAATAGGAACCATATTAAGAACAACTTTTTAATGTGCTTATAATGTTTGATATAAATGATAAGGATGTACAACTTCAATAAACACAATTAATAAAAATAAAAATTTAAAACAACTAGATTGAGATAGAATCGGCTACATTAAGGTAGGTTGATCTGATCTTAATCTAGTTGTTTTCAATTTATATTTATTGGTTGAGTTTCTTAAAGTTATTCTTGGTTCTCTTTTGCTTCATCATCACTTTTATTTTTGGTTATGGTATAATGGTCATGAGTTGAAAAATTTACCAATATTGGGATAGAATTGGAGGATCCCAATCGTGATCTATTTCGAATTGGTGTGATTTGAGTCGTATCATGCCTAATGAATCTTAAAACTGTCCTTTAAGGCTAAGCACCACGATTGGGAACGGATTGGTTGGATCGAGATTGGATTATCATAATAAATTTTAAAACATCTTTTTAAGACCGGTATGAACCCCGATCGAGATCATATTGTCAAATGAAGAGAAGATCATGCCTAATAAGCATTAAAATAACCCATTAAAATGATCATAATGATTTTTTATTCTGTGGTAGATGAAGAAGTTTAGTAAGAGTCATCAAATATTTTAGGTTGCTACACCATCTTTGGCCCCAGATACAACATGAATGTCCAGTTGGTATAGGTTGGCTATAGGGATGAATGTTCAAACCACGTATCTTAGAGTTTACAATATGGTACATTGTAATTTATGAAAAAAAATTACATCACTCTTGTGACTAAGTAGAAAGAAATAATCTTCCAAGATCTTGAGGTAGACATACTATCTTAACTAAATGCAGCCTATTAATGATGGTTAATAAAAATTGCTAATCATTATCAATATGGTATTCATACAGCAACATTTTACCTTTCAGCAATCTACATATCTAAATACAAATATCTAAAATATATGAGAGAGATGTAGAGAAAACAAAGAAATCATTCTAAGAAATAACTTATATTTAATTTTTTATGGTTAATGTAATTGAATGGATGCCCATAGTATGCTTTGTGCTTTGTAGTTTGGGGTTACATGTGACTAAATAATAAATGTAGTTTGCAGTCTGTGGTGTATGATTTGTGATTTGGTTAGTTTATATGAATGTACATGTGAATTATATATATGAATGTAGTGATGGGATGTGTTTGTGGTTATATGAATGCACATGTGATATTATGAATGTATGATTAGATTGGATCATGAATGTACAAAAGATATCATGAATATATAGGCATTGGTATAATCTATGTAACAAACATAAATTTTTTTATTTTTAACAATATGTAAATTTATAAAATAAAAAAATATTCTCAACTGCTAAAACCATTGCTAATGATCGACTAGTGATAGCTTCAATTATCACAAAGAGATTCTAACTATGGCTTAGGTTGTCGCAATTTAGCATAGGCAAGTTGTCCTAGTAGAATAAAATGTTCCCCGAACCTTGGATGGGGCATTCCGAACATTTACTGGTGATAGCCTCAATAAAATCATCACCAATGCACAATAAAATGTCCCCAAATCATGAAATAGGGCATGTTGCACACTTACCAGCAACAACTCCAATGAAATCATCGCCAACAAGTTAGTGGTGACAACATGAAGTTGTTGCTACTAGAATGACCCCGACTAGGTATTCTCATGGCGGTTATAGTCGTTGCCACTAGATAATTTGCAATGGCTTAACTTGTTCCAATAAGTAATTGGAGAAAGTTAATTTGTAGTGATCCCGAATTGTTTAAGTGGCCACAACTCACATTAAGCTATCACTAATACTATTAGTACCAAAGTAATTTGTGACAAAATGGTGAAAGCTTTGTAGCCATCGCAACATGCCTGTTGCGATGGCTTTTCACTTTATGGTGACGGATTCACCATTTTTCTTGTAGTGGTAGATAAAACATGGTGGTAGTGATTTTTATGTGATGAAGTCTTTTATGCCCATTTGATTTGGTTTGAGTAATAATAAAAACATTTCTCAATTCTGATATAAATATTTCAGATGATATATAAAATATTAGTTTTTATTGCAATTCTCCTTAATTTGCTTATCTATCCGTTGGCTTTGAAATTAGAAGTTGTAAAGATGGTAAAACCGTAAAATGATCAAAATGTATAGAACCTGTTAATCCTCCACTATTTAAATCTGTTGTTCACCAAAGCACTGTTACGCTAGGGTACTTGACAAAATTATATCCCTTGATTCAATCTTGGGTAGAGATGATAACGTAACTTTTTATATGTTATGCATCTCATCTCCGCGGACGGCTGTACAACCACCATTCTTGATAATTCTTTTCATGCATAAGAAATTTTCTAATTTAAAAATTATACATACTGATTTTCAATATTGATTTTGGTTGCCAAACACTAATTCATAATTTTTAACGCTATCCTATTTGAAATTTGAAATTTTAAAATGCTAATGGGGTGTTTGGTTGCACGATAATGAAGATTTTTGTTTTAAATTTTTAAAAATTGTAAGAAAAATTGTTAAAAGAGGTGCACTACAAGAAAATAGGTTACTAGGGACGGCTTACAGCCGTCCCAAAAAACCAAAAAGCCGTCGCTAATAAATATTAGCGACGGCTTCAAAGCCGTCGCAAACGCGTCGCAAATAACGCCGTCGCCAATAATATTAGCGACGGCTATTGTTAAGCCGTCCCTAGTTCATTTATTGGCGACGGCTTATGAGCCGTCGCATAAGTTATTAGCAAAATGACCATTTATTGGAGACGGCTTAGACAGCCGTCGCCAATAAGATTACTAGCGACGGCTTAAGCCGTCGCAAACGATAAGGAGATTAGACGGCGGACGAAGTTATTTGGGACGGGTTAAGCCGTCTCAAATAATCTTATTGGCGACGGCTAATCAGCCGTCGCCAATAAATGTAGTTGCGACGGCGACGTAAGCCGTCGCAAATGGCAACCAGAAACCCATAACTCTACAATAGGACTCAGTACATCCTTCGGCACATTTCCTTGAAATGCCAAAGGAATAATTATTTGCATCATCACATGACAATCATGACTTTTTAAACCACTAATTGTTCGGACACTTAAATCTACACATCTACTAAAATTCGACGAATAACCATCCGGCACTCGAACATTCTTAATGAATTCAAGTATTCTAGACTTTTGATCGTTGCTAAGTTTATAAATTGCATCTGGAAACTTTGATGAACCCTCGTACGGATGTAACTCGGGACGAATATTTAAATCTACTAAATCTTTCCGTGAGTTCAAATTGTCCTTGTCAATTCCCGATAGGTTAAACATCTCTAATATATTGTCGCACACATTCTTCTCAATATGCATGACATCCAAATGGTGCCGAATGATAAGAGATGACCAATATGGGAGTTTCTCAAAAAATATACTCTTCTTCTTCCAATTTTTATTCTTTTGACAAATTTTTCCTTAAGTTCTCTAAATCTTTCTTAAACGGTTTTCCCGAACCTAATAGTGTCCATCTCCTTTTGTTGCCTCCATAGGTCATATCCCGTAAGTATCTTTGGTGCTCCCTTCACATCGTCGACCATCAAAAAGATGCTTATACCGGTTCTTTCTCCACCGATGTGCTACTCGGTAAGAATCGACGATGACCAAGGTAGCATTGTTTTCGACTATGGGTAAGTCGAATGGTATGTGTTTCTTCGTTACATATAGGACACGCCAATTTTCCTTTAGTACTCCATCCGTATAAATTTGCATATCCCGGAAAATCATTTATCGTACTAAAAAGTAGGACTTTCATTATGAAAATCTCTTTCTTTTTGGCGTCATAAGTCTTCAATCCAATCTCCCACAAATCTTTTAGCTCTTCCACCAATGGTTGTAAGAATACATCAATATCATTTCTAGGAGCTCTCGGACCGGGTATTAATAATGATATCATTGTGTATGTGGCTTTCATACACATCCACGGTGGTAAGTTGTACACCATTGTAACAACAGGCCACACACTATATTTTGAAGACATTTGACCAAATGGATTAAAGCCATACGAAGCCAATCCAATCCGAATGTTGCGTTCCTCTAACGCAAATTCTGGATAAAGTTCATCCACCCTTTTCCAAGCGGGAGAATCGGCAGGATGACGCATTTCACCTCTCAATTGATATGATCGTGATTGACTGTGCCATGTCATCCACTTAGCC
Source organism: Cryptocoryne crispatula var. balansae (assembly GCA_036172225.1). NCBI lineage: Eukaryota > Viridiplantae > Streptophyta > Magnoliopsida > Alismatales > Araceae > Cryptocoryne > Cryptocoryne crispatula. The sequence goes on from CM069922.1 coordinate 29,034,478, forward strand.
GTATTGGATGATATGAATAAACGCTGCAACCTAACTCCTAATGGAAAATAATGTAAAACTTTTTGTGCTATTTTTTTATTTTGATTTTTAGGATCATTTTTATATCTGGAGGTGTTACAATATGGACAAACATTTTTATCTTTATTCTCTTTCCAAAATAGAATACAATCATTTTTACATGCATGAATTTTCTCATAAGTAAGTCCCAATTCCTTAACTAATTTCTTAAGCTCATACCAATTATCGGGAACACATGCCCCATTAGGTAAGACTTCCTTAAATAAAGATAATATCATATCCATACATTTTCTAGTGAGACCATTAATGGACTTAAGTTGAATCAACTTTAATATAAATTTTAATTTAGATACATTTTTAACACCTTCATATAGAGGTGTTTCGAATCTTTTAATAATTTAGAATATTGAAAATTATCTTCATTGTGTTCTTCCTCATTATGTCGAATAGAAGATTCGTTATTTTGAATATCTTGTAACATTTCCATTACCTCATCATCTACATAATTATCTTGTGGTTCATTTAAAATTGAAATGTCCTCATTTATCATATTGACTTCAATTTCACCATGGCATATCCATTTTTGATAATTTAACCATATACCATTGCATATTAGGTGTTCTTTGACAACATTTCTTTTAAAAATAAATGTATTACAACATTTTTTACAAGGACACCGTATTAGATCGTTATGTTGTCCATGTCTAAATTGTATTCTAGAATCATGAAAAGAATAGTTTAAAAATTCTTCGATTCCTTCAATATATCTAGAATCTAATCTATTAGGAATATGCATCCATGATTTGTCTAAGTTACTCATCTTAATTTGTCAAAAGATTGAAATACAATGAAGAAATGTTAATTTAATAAATAAATCAATATATAACCGAACCTCCACCGAAAGAAGAAACTCTCAAGTGTATATCTCGATTGAAGTTTCCTGAAAAAGAGATAAAATGATCAAAATTAGACTTGTTGTTGAACAATAAATGTTTATACATACCAATTAAATATTTTTATCACAAACGAATAGTTAGACATGAAAACTAAGAATTCAGATTTGTTATATTAAGTTAAAATTAAACAAAAAATTATACAAAATCAATAGTTAGAAGGGTCTAGCCTTTCAAGGCCGCACCCTATGCCGACCAACTCCAAACTACTATTTATGATGAGTTATCCATGTTCAATCATGCCAATAAATTCAAATAATACATTATAGTCTTCTAATAATATTCTAAACATATTAGTTATGTAAAATAATTATTATTACGAAATTTTAGGGTTAAATATGATTTAATGCTACCAAGCTCTAAAAATATCAGTAAAATTAAAGGGAATTTATATGCAAAGGGGCATTACCCTTGTGTATTTCTCTCAAATGCATTATGAAATATTATTCTAAGGCTCATTCCATGATTAAATAAATTATGCACCTATCTACCTTTGTTCTATCTCCTAAATAATTAAAGTGATCAAGGTGCTACATAATTGGTTTGAGGAGGTCCTAACCTATTAATTTGTTAGGGCTATTTGGCACATATATGCTTTGTGATGTATATAAACAAAATTAAAAAAAATCGTTTGTTGAAGATGTATACCTCAAAGGAGGTTCGATTAACCCTAAGTAGGGTTTAAATCTAGCACAAAGGAGGTGGCGGCGGCGGCGGCGGCGGAGCCGGCGACACCCACGGCGGTGACGGAGGTAGCTCTCCCCTCAAGGTGCCCTACGCGGGGAGGGGGCAAGCCGGCGGCGGCGGCGACGACGGCGGCGGCGGCGCCGGCCACGGCGGCGGCGACCGGCGGCGGCGGCGACGGTCGGCGGCGGCGGCGACGGTTGAAGCGGCGGCGACCGGCGGCGGCGACAGGACCAGACGGTGAGAGAGAGAGAGAGAGAGAGCGCGGCGGGGGGAAGAAAGGAGGGCGTCGAGGGGTTTTTAACCCAAACTTATTGGAGGCGGCTTTTTTAGCCTTCGCCAATAACAGGATAAGGTACATTGGCGACGGCTTTTCGCCGTCGCCACGTGTCGACCGTTCAACGGTCACCATGGATTAGTGGCGACGGCTTAGGCCGTCGCCACTGATATTATTAGCGACGGCGTATTAAGCCGTCGCCAATTTTCCGAGGTAAAAAACCCGCACGGGGCGTTTTCTGGGTATTGCGACGGCTTAAGCCGTCGCCACTAATATTAGTAGCGACGGCGTAACAAGCCGTCGCCAGTTTTCCGAGAAAAAAAACCCGTACGGTCGTTTTCCTGGTATTGCGACGGCTTCGACCGTCGCAAAAACCATTATTTGCGACGGCTCAATTGAGCCGTCGCTATTTACCAAATATTAGCGACGGCGTTAGTTTAGCCGTCGCTTTTATCATTATTGGCGACGGTTTAAAAAAGCCGTCGCCAATAACCCGTCGCCAATGACCCAGTTTCCTGTAGTGGTGTTTGGTAACTATGACAATTTTATGTTATAAAAGTAATTTTTTTCTTAAACAAAAAAGAGGATCTCACCTCTCTCCTTTTTCTTGTGGTCCCCCACTTTGTTTGGCCATGTGCGGTAGTTACTCTTTTTTGTAATCACATCCCTCCAAACATGATAATTTTATGTCATGAGTTGATTGGCTTTTTATTTTAATATAATTTTTATCAAAAAAATGTACAAAAAATTATCATACAAGCAAATACCCCGTAAAGATGTTTAATACAGTTACGAAACGTGACCCTACGGCATCAGATTTAGAAGACTAATTAATATATTCATAAACAAATTCAGTTTAGACTTGGGGGGCGTAAAGATAGGCTCAGTCGTCTGCGAGTTAGCGCTAGTGCTTGTTTGATGGTACGGGAATAAGAGAAAAAGGTTGTGTCCGGTTGACAACAAGACATCTGACGAATGCGCGTTGATTTGTGCCTAACTTACAACTGGTAGAAGAGGAAGTCGTAAACGGGTGCCGTCGCGGTGCAGCGGCAACTCAAAACTTACGTCGTCACTGGGGGAGTATTCCGTGAAGGCTTCCTATAAATAGCCCTGCCCCCTCAGTTTTCCTACTCGCATCCAATCGACCAAATAATATTCTCCTCTTCTTTCCGGACATGGCGCGTCCCAATATTGCAGCGGTGGGTTTTCTCCTCCTGCTCTGCCTGGGTCTCTCCTCTGCCTCCAGGATGCTGGGATCATCTTCTGCCCAGGCCAGCGGTGGTGGAGGTGGAGGCGGGGGCGGCTCCAATGGAGGATCCGGCTCTGGTTACGGAAGTGGCTCCGGTTCAGCTTCTGCCTATAGTTCGGGTTATCCTTACGGAGGGGGAAGTGGCGCCAGTGCTAACGGAGGTGGAGGCGGCGGTGGCGGTGGACAAAGTGGCCCCGGTGGCAGTGGCTACGGCAGTGGATCCGGGTCGGGAAGTGGATCAGCTTCTGCTGGAAATTACTGGGGACCCTACCGTGGTGGCTCGGCATATGCAAGCGGACAAGGCGGGGGTGGCGGAGGATCGAATGGAGGATCCGGCCACGGTTCTGGAAGTGGCTCTGGCTCCGGTTCTGCATATGCCGGCGGCCACCCTTAGTGGGACTCTCATAACACCACCATGTATCCTGACTTGCAGCTTCACTGTTTGTATTCCTGGTGTCATATTACAATAAAAACGTAAGCCAGTTTCTAAATAAATAATTTTCTCATTTGAATTTGTTTGTTACCAGTGTCGAACTTTTTTAACTATATTTTATTTATCTACAAAAGTTGTCTCTGTGACCGTATAATATGACGAAGATGACTACAAGAAGCAAAAAATGTTTGACATATTTTGAACGAGATTAACTTTAATTTTGTTTTATCTATTTGTATTTATCTACTAAATTATTAAATGCTAGATTTTCAAAACAATTGTTACTTTTACTCACGTCTTGTCACTGTGTTGAAATATAAAATCAGGGTGTTTGGATACGTTTTTCCATCTCTTTTTACTTAACTTTTAAAAATAAAGAAGACAAAGTATTTGATTTATTCTTAGTAGATCTCTTTCTTTTTTAAAAGTGAAGAAAGGTACCGATAAAATTTCTACCTAAAATAAAATAAGGATCGAACTATTTTTTTTCAAAAGAGAACCGGCATCTCTGTCGACGCCCGTGTGTTTGTCTCCCACTCACGACTTCCCCGTATCCTATGCCTCTCTCTCTCCCTCCCCCGGCTCTCTCTCTCTCTCTCTCTCTCTCGCATACACCTCTTGTAGTGTCGCCTTCCTCTCGCAACAGGTGATTTCCATATTCCTCTCTCGCAACACCGTCTCCTGTTCACTAACTTTCCCCGTATCCCGCACCCGCATCTCTCTCTCTTTCTCTAACAGACACCTTGTGCCATCCCGTCTCGCAGGGATGAGTGGTAGATGACAAGAATCATCTGTGGCTGTGGACGACATCATCTCTGGCAGCAGACATACGGCCGAGCGGGTACCATGACTCCTTTACTCCATCTTCGATCATCGTCTATGCATTTTTAGTTGTTGTCCTAGCGTGGAGGACCTTGGGGAGTTCCAAGCGAGAGAAGGCCAGGTGGGGGTGGCGCTGTTCGGCAGCAGAGCAGAGGCCGGCAGTAGAGTAGAGGATGGGGGCATTGTACAGTAGAAGGGCAGATGGGAGGAGTGTTGTGATGGCCACATACTCATTCGATATGACTTTACTTTATGTTCTTGTTAGATACAAAAGATCAGCGGTTGATACGATAGTTCTTGATCATGTATTGTACTCAAGATTTTATCTACTTGAAGATAATGTATGTGTATTATATTTTTTATTTAATATGTCATAATTTATATTTTGTTACTCAAGAAAATATTATTTTGTGGATACTAGATATGCAAGCATGTTGAATTTTCTTGTACCATATAGATGAGTGAGATACTATCTAAAAGAGTTTGGTTTGAGTCATTGGCTCTAAGGGATTACAAAGAGCACTATAATTTGCGACATGCTTTTCTTAGAAATGTGATAGATCGAATGTTCGACGTTCTGAAAAAATATTTTCGAATATTTTTAAGGTCATTAAAGTTTCCCATTGAGATTCAAAGCAAGATTATTATAGTAATTTGTGCACTTCACAATTTCATACAAAATGTTCAATGTGGTAAAGATGAAACATGATTTAAAATTGAAAGAGATTGTGACAGAACAATAGATGAAAAGATTGTTCATAGAAGAAGAGACGAAATTCGACGTGAGGTACATCATATTGGTAAATCATCAAAACAACGCCGACTTGAAAAAGAGTTACGTAATAAAATAACATTTGAAATGTGAGAAGATTATGTTAGTAGATGAAGTTGATATATATAATTCATTATTCAGACATATTAGTTGACATCAAATAAATATAAATGTGATGAGATGCTTGCTTGTATTTGATATTTAATGTGTGTCATGCAATTTCTTTTGATTTTAAAATTATAGCCAAACACTACTCTATAAATTTTAAAAATTATAGCCAAACACTACTCTATAAATTTTAAAACATGTGATAGTTTTGCCAAACATAAAATAGTTTCTCTTCTTTAATTTTAAAAATAAAATTGAGACATCATGTGATCTTGATTTTAAAAATGAGATTGTATCAAAATTGAAAGAGCTACCAAACACCCTATTAAGCTTTCATATTAACACCCGTAGATATAGTTATATAATTATTTGGTTCATGCCACACAAGAATTCTTGTAATACGAAATTATCGTCACTTTGAGCTAAATATGATTGTTAGATCAAAAATTTTGTCCCTGCTATTTTAATAGATTGTTTGGATACAGTATTAGATATGACCGTCGATATTAGATTTGATAATAATATTGATACAAGTTAACAAGAGGTGTTTGAGTATCAATTTCAATTTTGAAATTGTTTTTAGGAGGACACCTAATCTCAATACAGGTTAACCACCTCCATGGAAATCGATATTTGTCCACCATAGAATCCTTGCAAGCTCTCTTCGGCCGACTTATTTCTTGACTCCTCTGCTGCCATTCTACTCCTCACTGTTGAGCCATCACACCCTTGCCCTTCTCTATGTCAATCTCTCTCTCGGTGGTAGGAAACTGGACCTCCATCGTAGTTAGTGACATGTCTAAGTACATGAGGAAAGCGCGTCGGAGAGACCAGTTGTGCATTGTTGTTCAAACTTCAGCGATAGGACCATCACCTGGTGAGACCTCTCCCTATTGCGGTCTTTTGTGTAGGATATCGATGGGATGACACGTTAATGTTTCATCAAGACATGGTTTGGTATCGGGATAAAATTGACGGAGATAAGGATAAATCAATCATTGTGATTAACCTTTTCCCTACTATGTTTAGTTTGAGTTAGAATAGGTTTAGAGGATAACTCTACCTTATGTTTGGTATGATCAAGATAAATTTGAGCATAACCTTCTTTGTTTATATTTTTATCTTTTTTCTTTTATATTGTCTTATTTTATTTTTGATAACATGTTCATAAAGATCTTCTTACCCAAGTTAATTACATAGTCATATAATAAATATAAATTATAATTTAAAATTATAAATAAAATACATTTAAAAATATAAATTTGAAGATAAAAATAAAGTGTCTATAATCCCAATTAATCATATACAACCTATAGCTTGATTAAAAAAGTTTTATATTTTTCAACAAAAAGATAATAGAACATGAAACAATTTAAATGACCAGTATTTTTTCCATAAAAGTGTGATATGTCATAATTAGATCCCAGTAATCGATACCCTACTTTTGAAAGGGGCATGCATTTCAAACATATTTCACATAAAAAGAAAATGAGTTCAAAAAAAACTTAAAGCCATATATGAACGCAATGATCTGTATGTCAACACAAAAAGAGTTGCATTTAATTTTTTTTAAATAAGCGAGAGCTGTGACATCTTAGTTACGCACTGACTTGAACTACAAAGTTTTCCAAAACTAACCGCACAAAACTCAATTTGGGAAAGCACCGGCTGGAGTTTCTTCAAAGACTTCAGTCCCCTCCACATCTTCTACAATAATAGCCTTGCTGCTTGGCTTCATGAGGAGGTTAGTAAACTCCTGAAATGGAGACTTGGAGAAACGGGTCTCCTTCCAGAATATAGGGGTGAGGACCCGCATGTATTCTTGAGAAATCAAAAGTGGCCTATATTGTAACGTTACCATTTTTTTAAAAAAATGATTAATAGATATTTATTATTATTATTTTACTCCCTATTTCTCTCTATTTATTTTTCCCTTCGGTTACCCTCTCCCCCCACCAAAGCCGTCTACCGTTTTTGTTCTCCCCCATGCCCTTAAATTTTCACCCATCTTGAACGCCGCCGTCGCCCCGCCCGTCGCGTGTTGCCTCCACTTTCCGCCACGTGTGTGCACGTCACCCCGCCGCCTTGGCTGCCACGCCAGCAGCTGGCCGCGCGACCACGTGCCTCGCCGCGTACGCACCCGCGGCATCGTCATGCCGCCTCGACCGCTGCACCCCGCTGACGCCGCTGTCAGCATTGACGGCTCCGCTGCCCGCCCTCGGCCACCGCCCCTCCCTGCCGCCTCAATCTGTGCGCGATCACGTCGTCGCGCGTCGCCACCTCCACCGTTCAGCGCCGCCGCCCCCGTTGACCCCCTTGTTGGTCGCCACTGCTGCGCGCGCCACGCGGCCATTGCCGCACCGCACTGCCGCCCGCGGCCGCCGCTCGCGCGCACGTGGCCCCTCGTGTGTCCGTCCCTGCCGAGCGCCACCCGCCGTCTCCCCATTGACCGCCCGCCGCCCACGCACGCCATGCGCCCACCAGCCGCCGTCCTGCGCCCAGCCGAACATCGCCCGCGTGTGCCGTGCGCCGCCGTGCGCCAACCCCCCTCCGCGGTACCCTCTTCCTCTCTCTCATATCGCCCCTCTCTCTTAACCCCTCAATATTATGTTTTCCCCTTCTTCCAATAGATTGTGGGACCATCCATCCGGCTCGATTTTTCGTCCCCGTCGTGACCACAACATTTTCGTCACCCGGTTTATTTTTATTGGAATTTCGTGCGCCGATCGTCGTCGTCATTAAGGTAGGCGTCTCGGCTATTCTTAGCACTCTTATATACTTGATTAAACTGTAAAAATTATGTTTAGATCACCATGATTAATAGATTGTAATTGGTGGGTTGTTTTTGATTTATTAGCATGATTAGCTAGAGTTTAGATTAGCTTGCTTAACCGTGCACGTTTAGAATAATTTAGTTGTTCATGTATATTAGTTATCATGATAGATTCTTATATGTTTAAACCTAGTTAGTTTAGCATGTTTGCATCGTGGTAAATCTTAAACATGTATATCCCGATTTGATAAAAAGCCGATGTAAGGTTTAGGCATAGTGATGTTAGAGTTTAGTTTATTTTCTTTTATGCAATAGATAGTTCTGTCTAAGTATGTGATTGATATGTTTAGCTTGTAGCTTGCATGATCCTATTTTGATGCATCTTATGATTGAATGACTCTAGTTTGTGCTAGATTGTGGTGTGGTATGCAAATATGTGGTGCATAGAACCATGGGTGTTCATCTATGTGTTTCATGTTTGGATTGCCAATTTCATATTCATGGTTACTGTCAGTAATTTATATGCTTGCATTGTGTGAAATGTGGTTAATGCAGTGAGCTGCATTGTGATGGAAATTTACTTCACCAGACTATGTTAGTGGCCCATGGGTAGCGGAGATTAGTTGAATCCGGAGCATCCTTCGATCCCGGATACCGCGATTTATCCTATGTACTCCCCTGCCTAGGGGTACTATGAGATTTAGTTACTATATGTTACTTCTTAGTATATGGTAAATCTGGTGCTAGTTTTGTGATGTGGCTACATTATTCAAAAGGAGCATGATATTTACTCATACAGGTGTTTAGTTGTGCATTTTGGCATAGATATTAGTGGTCTAGTTGTGTCTTTTGGTTTTATGTCAGGTATATGTGTTATGAGCATACCTAAAGTAGTCTAATGTGCAGGATATGTTAGTTTTAGTGCATATAGAGTCATGTTATCATATGGGGTAGTAGAAAGATATTGTAATCATTTAATTGAAGATATATAATTAGCTTAAATCCTATGTATTATAATCTTATTTTTAGGCTTAATATATTTAATATCAATAGAGAATTACTAATATAGTAGGGTAGTTCGGGTGTAAGACCTACTGAGCCTGTGGTGACTCACCCCTTCCGTCGTTAATATTTTCAGGATTGCAGGTTTAGCGTAGCAAAAGCGTAGTGGTGTTTTGAGAATCCGAGGATGTAGCGGATTAATCATTCAATGTTGGTATTTAATTTGTTTAGATAGATGTTTGATTGTTGTGTTAATAGGTTGTAATGTTTGGATTTGTGATCCGGGATTGTGAATTTTAGTCTTGTTTGGTTCCAAACAGATATTCTTCCCCGTTAGGTCGCCGGATTATCTTCTGATGTGCATGTTAAAAATCCGGGTCGTGACATATATGAAAAGGAAAATTTGAGTCACCACATCAGAAAACGCGATAAATTAATAGCATACACCAGATGCCTTGAAGATACAAAAAGAGGTAGGAAACACTATTATACAAGATCTTCCACCGTAAAAAGAACAATGGATAAAACCTTCAGAAAGATGCTCATCCTTTGCTAGCTGCTCATTTAATCTTGCATCACCAAGCCTCTGCATGATTCAGCACAAATCAGCAAAAAAGAGTTAACTCTTCTCTAAAACGAGCTGGTGTTTATTGTAACATTGAGCTGAATACCAAATAGCAGGAATATATGCAGCAAGACAAATAAACCAATTTTCTTGAGAATAAGTGCCGGACTCTAGATAATATGAACAATGAAATGAGTCCATATTTTATTCAACAAAACAAACATTATAAAGAATTTATTCACCTACAATAATAGCATGTAAAAATAAGAATAGCTTGTCATAATAAAAGCACATAAACAAGAATTATGAATGTAAAAGCATGTGAAAATAAGAAGAGCTTGTCATAATTAAATGTTCAAATGTCACCTGCACTAAGTGAAAACATCCGGATTATGATTCTACAGATGTCATTAAAAGCTTCAACTTTCATGACTATAATATTTGGTCTAGTTATTATCTTCTTACAACCGCTGGGAAAGATTACAAAGCATTTCCCTATGGATTCATGAGGGAACAGATAACACCCTTTCCCTATGAATACACCGAGGTAACAGAATAGCCTTTTCCATCCACCAGCAAAAGAAGAAGCTACAAAATAATTAGTAGTAGGCACCCTTGAACATGAAAGAACAACCCTACCACAGACATCAGAGTATATCAACAACCTGATGCCAAAACACGGTACTCATGTTCAGAGCAAATCTCAAAGCATTGGTATGAGTGAAAGAGGTGTACTGATTCACTCGTTGCCCATGTTCAAAGAGACAATCTTTCATAAGTCTAAATCTCATATTCCTTAGTCTTCCTCTGGAATAATACTAACCTCTTGGCCACTGTTGACCGACAACATGCAAAACCCAGTAACATATTAATTTTTGGTTAGATAGGATATGCTTCTAAGCAAATTAATTCATTGCTCACCATTGTGCCATTCACTTGAGTGATGATGCGATCCTTCTGTAATAATTCCATTTTTTAGAAATTTTACCTGGTTGTTTGTATTTGATTTCTTACATGATTTCATGTTAAGAACACCATATATAAAATGCCTCCTATACAATTAGTATTTGTTGGCACCTAAAAAATGTCATAGCACCAAAAATGACAAGTTTCAAATGAAATACATCGAAGAAAAACGAACAAACAAGTTTGATCTATTTTTCATTACATTTAGGGATAATGGGCCGAACAAGCCCAATAAGCCTTATTAGATCCGATGGACCAAATGTCGGCCCAATAATGATCGGACACCAGTAGAAGGTCCACTTGACTTCCAAATGAACAATGCCAGAGTCGGATCGGAAATCCGACCCATATTCAGAAAGTTATGGGGAAAACACTGAAAGCCAAATTTCAGGTGGCTTTATCGGGGGCATATTGGGCCCAAAAGACAAAACAAGTGAGTTCATGGGACTGTACCAGTCGAGACCTTCGCAACGGTACCCCAATTGTCAGAATCCGGCTTCGATAGGGCCCCGAACGGTAAAATGGTGTCTTTCACCCTTGTTAGGTTTGGACAATTCGGGACAGGCCCGGTAACATGTTGGCGCTTCACTGGGTCCGCCCAACCCCAACTTGAGCAACATTGAAGTCGGATTGGAAATCCAACTCATATCCATAAAGATATGGGCAAAATAGTGAAAGTGAACTTTTGGACAGTATTTGTGGGGGTTAATGGGCCCAAATGACCAAACAAGTGGGTCCACGATGTTGCCTCAGTCACAAGCTCCGCAACGGTACTTTGAATGTCGAAATCCGACTCTGGGCGGAAAGATGACCGTTTTGCCCCTATTGGGCCTAGACAGGTCCAAGCAAGCCCGTTAACAACCGACGCCCCAAGAATGTCCGCCTGACATCCAGAAGAGCAATGTTGAAGTCGGATCATCAATCCGATCTATATCTGGGAAGTTATGGACAAAATTCGAAAATTTGCGGAGCTCGCACGCATCATAGGACAAGGGCAAATCTGTCCAAACAATCTCTGGACAAGTTATTTTGAATGAAGACCAAAGTTCCGGTGAATATTTATTTAATTGTATTTTAGATACAATTTTCGGAATTTTTGAAGGTCCGAGATCGTACCGAGCGGAAATTCTATCAAATCGGTGATCTTCGGACCATTGGAGGGTCATTAACCGTAGATCTGATGGTACACAAAATCAACGGCTATCGGGATATCTTCCGGATTATTCCGGTTAATTTTGGGTTAATTTCAATAATTCTAACCCGGAATTAATGTCGGACGTCGGATCGAAGTCATCTTGATCGAGATTAGGTCGAAATTGACCTAAGAAGGCCAGCCACCAACGTCCCTTCTCGCCTGCCAACGTACAGCTCTCCCCATCTCTCTTTTAACTCCTACAATCTAGGAGATAATAATGAGGTAGGAGAAGATAAAGGAAGAAGAAATGCCATATTTATCTCCCCTTTCCCACGTTCGTGCAAGCGGGGGGATTTAAATAAAAAAAAAGAGGGAATCAAGGAGACAGCGTCAGCCTTCCGTCTCTCCCTCCTTATTTCCTCGTTTCATACGTGACCTGCCAACGGAGGGAAAAGGGAGAAAGATTAAAAAAAAAAAACAAGGAAGAAAAAGGGGAAGGCGGCAGCTATATCTCTGGGGCGCTCTCTGGCTCGCCAAAAGGCTGGCTCTCTGGCTCTCTGGCTCTCTGGCGCGGATCTCCTCCAAGGCAGCAACAGCCCTTGCGACAGGCAGCAGGCTTTGGCTCCCCCTTTCGTGGCTGTGCACCCGGCAACAGAAGACGTGAGGCCTCCCTCTTTCCTACGGCAACAGCCCTCTCTCTCTCTCCTCATCTTGCTGCAGCAGAAGACAAGCAAAAGGGAGATCCGTGGCAACAGAACAGTGGGGAGCAGTCAACAATTGCATCCTACGTCCAAAAAAAAAAGAGAGAAAACAAAGGTGAGATGTTCTTCTATTCATATAGTCCTTAGGAAGTCGCTCCTTTCCCTCCTCTTTCCCTCTCTTCCTCCCCTATTCTCCTGTCTCCAGTGCCCAGAAGCACCAACTCTTGCTAGCCGAGACTGTCAAACCCCCCCTCCACTGGGGTTGTTTTGGCAGGACCGTGGCACCCATTTTATGACTCCTCTCATCTCCTTCCCAGCACTCCTACGTGGACCACAGAACAGTTCCATTCAGTCCTTTTATTTCTGAGTGTGCAGCATCTAAACTCTGCAGCATCCCCCCCCGAATGGCTCGGTTCAGATGCGGTCCGTCTGCACAAACAGCCCCTCATTCAACCTTGCTAAGGGGATGAGAAGAGGGTCGACATTCGGACCCCTTGCCCACAGGATGGGTTGAGGAACCCCCCGAATGGGCTCCCGTTCTCTACCCCGTAGTGAGCTCTCATTTCGATCCAAAGAAAAATCACAAACCAGTCTCATGAACAGTCCACTTTCAACTCCTCAAAGCAGTCTCCCAAGTGGCCTGATTCAGGTCCTGAATCTGTATGACAGCAGCCCCTGAAATTGGCTTCTAATTTAGCCCATTTCGACCCGGTATAACACCCCAAAACAAGTGCTGGACCAGTCCCAAAACAGGTCCTAGACCGATGCAAAACAGGTGCCGAATCGATGTCAAAGCAGGTGCTGGTTCAGCTAGAAGGCAAGCTTCAGTACGGTGCTACAAATAGGCCCCTTGTGAGGACCGAGTTGGGGGCGACGGTCCGGCCCCCTTGGCTCGCAAGACGGGTCAAGGGCTGAAAGGGCGGCCCTCAATTCTGGTCCAAACGAGGTGCAACACAGGCCGCCAGGGCCCAAGGAGAAGAGAGTGGGCTAATTGGGCCAAGAAGACATGGAGCCGGCCTTATTGGGCCATGAGACATGCAGCTGGCCCATTGGGCCTTGTATCAAAAATGCATTTAAATAAATTTTGAAAGGCGAAAGCAAAATTAAATAAGGAGTTAACACCACATCGTGGGCACTCCACAATTGGGCGGCTAGTCCGGACCAGCTTCCGGTACGTTGACCCGGGCGTAGGCATGGGACACGCTCCCACTGCAGACGGACCCTTCCCACTATGTGGAAAACTCGAAAGACTCAACCATGTAGGACGGGTAAATTCCATTTATCGAGAATGGGCCGACATGCCGTTATAATGTCGAATTTTATTCTCGATATTATGGGAATTGCCTAAGGGAAGGACATGATCAAAGTTCAGATTTTATGCATCCAATGTGAACCGACATGATGTACCCCGACATGAGATGAAATGAAATGACATTCAAGTGCCGATGTGGACTATTGCAACCGGGCGTCGATGCTAGTCCAACGGACCGAATGAGATGCGAACCGAACATAAATAAAAAAGATAAAACAAATCTGAAAATACCTCAAAACAGGTCATTAAATCTGAAAAATGAAAGAAAAATCAGATTTCTAATAATCTGGAAAATTCTAATTAAAATCATTTAATTTAATAGAAACTCACTTCTTAATCAATTGAAAATTAAATAATCCACAACAATCAAGCAAATCACATTGAAAATACTTTAAAACACTAAAAATCAGTCAACAAAAAAAATCAGATAATTAACAATCTGAAATTTAAAAGTGATCAAATCAAATCAAAACTTCAAAACACTTAAAACACACCAAACATATTCAAACAGACACCAAAAGATCAACCGACATAAGAAAACAACAAAAATATCTTAAATCAAATTAAATAAGTCAAATTGCTTAAAACATCAAATTCCATTAAATTTCAAACTCAGACAAAAAAATAATTTCAACCAATTAAAATAAAAGCAACCAAAGCCAATTCAAACCGAAATCAAAATCAAACAATTCAAAATCAACATATAAAATCAAATCTGAAAATTCACAATTTACACAACATAAAACCAATCTCAAATCAAAAAAAATCAAAAATCAATTCCAAAACAAATAAAAATCAACATCCAACAAAGTTAAGACAACTTGTTCGTATCTTATCGGGTCCGAAAGGCTAGGCCCCTATTGAGTTATCTTTTGTTATGTGGATGTGCACGTTCTCTCAAACTAGTTTGCTATGGCGGTTAATCAAGGGCATTCGAGTAGTTGCTCAATGTAAGTTAACGTCGTATATTCGCACCATCCGACGGAGAGAGGTCAAATTAAATTTTCACAGAACCCGAACCTCGGTTCTATTAATTTTAAATGTATCGTCGGACTATTTAATGTATTATAGGCTACCACCTATTTTTCTATGTAGTCCAATAAAAAATCATTTTGAAAGTTAAATTAAAATGTCAAAACGAGGTTCTCACAAATTGGCACGCCCGGTGGGACCTCTCTTTCCCTTCATCTCTCTGCCATAGCAAACTAAGAAGGTGCATATCCACTGCCTTCTGGTAAACTCTCTACATCTAACGAAGCTTGTCTTGTTTTTTTCAGGTGAAATGACAACCAACTCCGGAGTCATCTTCTGTGAATCACTCTGGAGCCAAGCCGTCAGCACCGAGCCCGTCATGGTCTCCTTCGGCACATACCGGGGGTTCAAGTCAACTCCTCAACAGTTGAATGCACCGATGGCGGCCCCAACTGTCAAAGAGGCGAAGCAACCAGTGCCTCAGCAGGCGGCCCTTGCCGTCAACCAAATTTCAACTTGCCTTCGATCGACATCCTGGCAGACTAAACTCGAAAGGCCTCGATTCACTGTTTTGCCCCTCACCAACCGATTCACCGTTTTGGGGTAGTTAGACAAACATGGTCGGGTTAAGTCCAAACCCACCATTGCCGCACCGATCCAGGGGAAGAAATCCTCCGCACACCCGAAGAAATCTGGCCAACCAGTGGCCGTAATAGCTGAGAAGAGGGGGCAGCCCTCTTCTATGAATATTGAAGCCTCGAGCCGACCAATGGCTCCAAAAAGAGAAGTTGCCCGGGCAAGGGGCCAGCCCCTGGCCCGCAACTTACAATCGGGCCAACTAGCGGTCCCACCAATCAAGACCCGGCAGGAGGCGTCTGCCATGAAGAAAACTCTGACGCTCAGCCAAGCCGCTGACTCGTTGCTTCGGAGCCCAACACCGCCGATTGGAGGCAGGCTCCCCACCCAAGCGACACCTCTCCGAGAGCCCCGGACAGCGGACTCTCGTATCGACCGGGGGCAGGGAGCCAAACCCTCTGCCCCAGTCATGAAACAAATGTGGCGACCGAAGACAAACATTCCCTCAGCGGAACCTCTTCCTTCAATGCCCGATCCTCCACGGCCCTCGAATGTAGGCCCTGCCAGGTCGAAACCCCAACCTCGGCCCATGCAAGAGGTCGTCTGTGAATTGTTGCCTATGGCCATTCCAAATCGGCCTAAGGCTCGTTTTGCCCTGCCTCACCGACGTCAATTCTATCATTTTGACAATAGTATTGAAGCTATGGTTCCATGGGAGCTGCCTCGCGGAAGGAGTTCAGTCTTCAACCGACTGGTCTTCCCTGACAATGCTCCCAGGAGACAAGTGACACAGACGTCTGGTAGCGGGTCGCAAATATTCACCTGCTATACTGCGGGGACCAATCATCCTGAGGGCATCCCCGAGACATCCGAAGCCCGTCCCAGACCCTGGACTCGTAGTCAAGGCGACCGCCAACCTGTTGCTGCCACCGGATCTGCGTCGCACAATGATGGGGAGGAAGCCGTGCGAGAAGATAACAACATTCAGGAGGTCCCTCCTCTTAGTTTGACGTTGGAAGACCTTTGGCATGAGAACCAACGCCTTCGGGCCCTCCTTGCCAACGCAGGCTTGCTTCAATCTCCGCCGGTCCAAAACTCCGACGCTGTTGAAATCCCGGATGAGCCTCGTACCACTCAAGTCGAGCCACCTGCGGCAAACCAACCTCGGACTACTGCCTATCATCAACAGGCGCTGAGGATCTTGTCTGACGAGGACATTTTTGTTCAGCCTGGGTATCAACCACCCCCTCCGCCGCCGTAGGACTTTCTGGAGCCCACTCAACGGGCTGTAATAGAACAAATGATCTTTACACGGTTGGTTCAGCACGACGAGGGGTACAACATGGTGGGCCTCTACAATGTTCCCTTCCCACCACATCATCAATTCGTCAAATTACCCCCAGATGTCCAGAAGGTGCCGAAGTGCTCAAAATTTGATGGGCATGGTTCCCCACGAGAGCACTTGGCCATGTATTTCACTCACATGGGCGAGTTGGCACGTAGCGAGTCGTACTTACTCAAGTACTTCGCTACCACCTTGACCGGTACGGCTTTTGAGTGGTACTCCAAACTCAAGCCAAACTCTGTGGCCGACTGGGCAGACATGCAACACAAATTTATCGAAAGGTTCAGCTTCTCCGAGCGGCCACACACCTTGGTCGAGCTAACCACCATGTTCCAGGAGGGGAACGAATCAGCGGTCGATTATATTCGCCGTTGGAGAAATGCTTGTATGAAATGCGCCAATCCCCCGTCGAGCGAGGAAGCAGTCGCATTGTGTAAAAGGGGCCTACAGGCCGAAATACAAGAAAAGGTGTTGGGGACAAGGATCCACACCTTTGATGACCTGAATATCACCGTTGCTGACATAGAACATTTCTATGTCAAGAACCCTCTGATGACTACACCAAGGCTGAAGCAGATGAAGGACAAGCAGTCAACTTCCCGAGACATCAATGCAGTGGATATCTCTTCCTCCTCAAGAAATAACTACAACATTGGGGGCAAGAATGCCACCATGGCTCCCCCACGGAGGACAACAAATAATCCGACGTCAAAGCCCACATGGGAGGAACGTACAACAAAATCGTACTCCTTCACTCAAGACTATACGAGGAGGTTGTTCGACACATGCATAGAGAACAACCTGATCACTTTGCCGATGTGTCGGCGCCCTGAGGATGCTGCGTGGAGTCAAGAGCCGAACTTCTGCCCATACCACAGATTATTAGGGCATAGCATTGAAGATTGCTTCTATTTCAAGGACCTTGTTGAGACCATGATTCGAGATAAGGTTTTGGACTTGGGAAAACGGCTAGTACAACCTCCGCAACCGCATAACCTACCCCGACAACAAACCAACTTCACTGTCAATGTGATATACTATCAACCGGCTCCGCCCGCTATTGAGCAAGTTCGCGTGATTCTTGAGAGATTCTACGACAAGTGTGCGTACCTACAAGCTGATATCGCTGCCACCTTGGCTAGCGTCGTGGAGTTGCTAACAAGTGACATGACGTTAGACGAGGTTTGTCTAGCCCAAGCTGAAAATCTTGGGATATCCTTCTCTGACTCACGTCCACCTACTGGACAGATAGTCAAACAACCTAATGATCTTTGGGATAGTGCTAAAAAGTACAAGCTAGAGCCTGAAGCATCAACTGCACGCTCACTAGCAACACCTGCCAGGGCACCTCATGAGGAACAGCTGAGGAAAAATCGACAATACCAAGTCCACACGCGGCACTCTTTCCCACAGGCAATGACACAATTTCTCTATGAGAAAGTCGCGAGAGAAGGCTTAATGAAACCTCATCTTGAGATCGGACACCATGTCATGTCATTTCCCAAAGGCGGATGCGGGTATCATCGATCACACTTGCATAGCATTGAAAACTGCCGGCGCTAGGGGGCACTTGGAAGAACTGATTAGGAACGGAGTCCTGAACATAGGACGTTACCTTATTCAACCGCCGCAGCCCCATGTCAATAAGGGTCCGACTATCTCCTCTTACGTCATCCATGCCACGCCGGAAAATGGTGTACGAGAGGATCAATGGACCGGGGGCATTTTGCGTGAACCCGCTCACCCCCAGGATCCTTCCTTGTCCCAAAGGCTCCTTCACAAGCTAGTCCAAGCAAACATCAAACCATTTGACAAATGTGTAGAAGACACGACCAACATTGAACGAGGCAGGGGTGACAAGCTTGGTAGCACAACCCCATCCTCCGATGAACTTTTTGAAAAAGAAGATATCCTCTTTTGCAGTTCCGACATGGGCAATGACCCAGTTGCAACAACATCCTCTTCGCAGGCTCCTGTCGTCCTTGGTAAAGGCAACACGACTCAAGTAGGAGGAACAACACAACATAGCAAAGAGGAGGGTGAATGGTCTAACCTGACGATGGCGGACCTTTGGCAGGAAAATCAGCAGCTCAAAGCCATCCTAACCAACATTGGGCTATTATTGCCGCAATCAACTCAAGGGTCAAGAGCCCCTGAGATTTCCAGACCCCGTGTCGCTCAAACCGGGCCATTGCCGACGGCCCTACGACGACCAATCACCTATCAATGGTTAGCCCCGAGGGAGCCCTTAGAAGACAGGGCATGCATGGTTCCTCATGATCAACCACCAAGTCCATCATCTCAAATGTGTATGGAGCCCTCCCCGAGGGCTATAATTGAGCAGTCGATTGAGCTGAGGCTACCTCGACATGGTGAGAGATGCGACCTAGTAGGCCGCCCAAAGTCTGCTTGGCATCGCCAACAACAATGTCCTCGTGATGGTAATCCATCGATGATAATGTCTGAATCAAGGCTTGCGAAACGCAAACATCCGGTAGTCTGTGGTGATAACAAGGTCAACACCTTCCCATCAAGAAACAACAATGCTGGGGGCAAGAATGCCACCACGGCTCCCCCGCCAAAAATTCCTACAACAAGGCCCACGTTGGAGGAGCGTACAACGAGACCGTACTCCTTCCCACGGGAATGTACAAGAAAGTTATTTGACATATGCATGGAAGACAACCTGATCAGCCTACCGCGGATGAAACGTCCTAACGAGGCTGAAAGGATTGGGGAACCTAACTTCTGCCCCTACCATAGGGCGATAGGGCACCCGATTGAGGATTGCTTCCAGGTCAAGGACTTAGTTGAAGCTATGATTCACAACAAGATCATCGACATGGGAGAACACCTGGTGGCCCCTCCTCAAGTCCACTACAAAGATAAGCAGCTAGCTTCTCATGACATCAACACAATGGACATCTCCCCCTCTTCGAGGAATAGTAGTATCGGGGGCAAGAAAAATGTTCCAGTGCAACCCTTCAACACCCTAAGGCCGCGAGCCTCATGGAAGGAGCGCATGGCGAAACCATATTCATTCAGTCGGGAACACTCAAAGAAGTTATTCAACATCTGCATGAAGAATGATTTGATCAGCTTACCACCAAGGAAGCACCCCGACGACACCCGAAGAGGCGGAGAGGCTAACTTCTGTCTCTACCATAGAATGGAGGGACATGTTATTGAAGACTGTTACCGGTTCAAGGACGTCATCGAGTCTATGATCCATGATGAGATCCTTAACCTTGGAAACCAACTGGTAAGTCCGCCACAGCCTCACTATGAGATTCGACAACAAACTTACTTTCCTGACAACATGGTGCACCACCAACCACCACACCCTCACAGTAGCATGAGGCCAGCCGATTCATCCTAGGCCGTTCTTGCCACCCTGAAGATGGAGCACACATGGGGGCATAGGTCGGGGACAGTTTCAAGAGTTCTACATGTCGTCGGCCAAAAAAAAAAAGAGAAAGAAAAAGAAGGGCTAAAAATACAGATGCCCGACGGACTTGGCCGACCAAACATGGATAGCCAAGGGCAAAAATGTCAAAATATCCAGTCAAGTTGAAAACCTGAAAGGGCACCTTGAGCAAAATTGGATAACCCTGCTGTGTGAAAATCCCGCAATGGGACGCACAGGCAAAATCATAAAGGGGTCAGCCTGGGTGAAAACTCCGCAAAAGAGCAATCAGGTTGATAAAAAAAACAACAAAACAAAAAAATCAACAAGGGCGAGCCCCCAACCTGACAAGGTGGGCATGTTCATCCCCCTAATTTTATTAGGGAGGAGGTCCGAGTTGCCAATGACGAAACGGCTCCCGTAGGCGCATCTACCTTGTAGTAGAAATACGCCGGGGAGACCATACCTGAGGCGACGAGGAAGATCAACTCCCGCCTTTAAAATTTGAGGGGAGTCTCCTATTCCTCATCGGAAGGGACAAAGGGCAAAACCCCACTCTGCTATAACAAAACCTTGCCATCTCAGTCTTTTCGACCATGGCAATCATACTATCTTGACCCTTCCGGTCTTGATAGTCTCCAAATATTTT
Organism: Cryptocoryne crispatula var. balansae; assembly: GCA_036172225.1. Lineage (NCBI taxonomy): Eukaryota > Viridiplantae > Streptophyta > Magnoliopsida > Alismatales > Araceae > Cryptocoryne > Cryptocoryne crispatula. The sequence continues at coordinate 29,055,196 of CM069922.1, forward strand.
TGAACTATCCAGAGCCCCATTCTGGATGATTTTCAAACTCCTACCATCCTGATCACTCCGGTCTTGATGGTCTCCAAGAAAACATACTCTGTCAAACTGTCTATAGTCCCATTCTGGACACTTCTCAACAAAAAGACACATTCCACCATCTTGGCTATTCTGGCCTTGATAATCCTCAAAAAAAAAAGATTTTTCTCAAGTTATCCAAAAATCCCATTTTGGATAATTTTCAAACAAAATTCTCACCATCCTGGCCACTCCGGTCATAATGGTCCCTAAAACAAAAAAAAAACTCTCAAATTGCTCGGAACCCCGTTCTGGACGATTTGCAAAGCTCCCACCATCCTGGCTAGCCCAGCCTAAATGGTCAAAAAAAAAACTTCTTTCTCTTGGTATACAAGTTGAAACTCAAACTCGGCAAGGAACACACTTCATTTCTTTGTTATACGAGGTGAAAAGCAGACTCGACAAGGACAATTCCATTTCACTTCCTTGTCATACGAGGTGAAAAGCAGACTCGGCAAGGACAACACCATTCCACTCCCTTGTCATACGAGGTGAAAAGAAGACTCGGCAAGGACAGGACCATTTCATTCCCTTGTCATACGAGATGAAAAGCAGGCTCGGCAAGGACAACCTTATCCCACTCTCTTGTTATACGAGGTGAAAAGCAGACTTGGCAAGGATAATTCCATTCCACTCCCTTGTCACATGAGGTGAAAAGCAGACTCGGCAAGGATAGGACCATTTCATTCCCTTGTCATACGAGGTGAAAAGCAGACTCGGCAAGGACAATTCCGTTTCACTCCCTTGTCATACGAGGTGAAAAACAGACTCGGCAAGGACATGACCATTTCATTCCCTTGTCATACGAGATGAAAAGCAGGCTCGGCAAGGACAACTCCATTCCACTCTCTTGTCATACGAGATGAAAAACAGACTCGGCAAGGACAACACCGTTCCACTCCCTTGTCATACGAGGTGAAAAGCAGACTCGGCAAGGACAGGACCATTTCATTCCCTTGTCATACGAGATGAAAAGCAGGCTCGGCAAGGACAACCTTATCCCACTCCCTTGTCATACGAGGTAAAAAGCAGACTCGGCAAGGACAATTCCATTCCACTCCCTTGTCACACGAGGTGAAAAGCAGACTCGGCAAGGATAGGACCATTTCATTCCCTTGTCATACGAGGTGAAAAGCAGACTCGGCAAGGACAATTCCGTTCCACTCCCTTGCCATACCAGGTGAAAAACAGACTCGGCAAGGACAGGACCATTTCATTCCCTTGTCATACGAGATGAAAAGCAGGCTCGGCAAGGACATGACCATTTCATTCCCTTGTCATACGAGATGAAAAACAGACTCAAAAAGGACCACAACTTCATTCCCCTGTAAGATGAGATGAAAATTACACTTGGCAAGGGAACCCGATTCTCCACACAAAAAAAGAAGATGTCCGATAGGCTTCGCTGATTGTCCAATTAGTGACTGGTCAAGAGTAAAAATGTCGAAAAAAAAAGAAAAAGAAAGAAAAAGAAAAAGAAGTGGCTGAAAATGGAGATGCCCGACGGGCTTGGTTGATCACTCAAAAAGTGACCAACTAAGAGCAAAAATGTCAAAAGAAAACCTGGCTAGAGTGAAAATCTGAAAAGACACTCTAGGCAAAATCAGGTGACCCCGCTACATGAAAACCTCTCCGGGGGCATGTAGGCAAAGGATCGAGGGGGCTGGTTCGGGTGAAAATCTCGCAAGAGATGGTCGAATCAGTAAAAAAAAAGAACATATAGGGGCCCATCCAGAGGCGGGAATGCGGAAGACTATGCAGGAGCTGACATCATCAGATTTGCCAAACAGAAAGGTTGAAACCTATCACAAAGGGGACAGACAATCAAACAGAATCAATGTTGGTCATGTCTAAGGGCCCAAGCCCTTCTCAGTCCTAAAGAAGCTCATACAGTAAGGGCAGCACATCAAATGAATTGCTGAGGACAGAGAAGCTGAAGTAGGACGCCAACTTATAAGGGCAGTCCCTCCTCGACTACCCCAATCTTGGCGGTTCACAAAAAAAGAAGAAGAAAGAACTCCCCTCGTAACATCCAGGCCCCTCATTCTGGATTGCTCTCAAGAAAGAAAGAGAAAGCCAAGAGCTTCACTATCCTCATCGCTTTGGCTCGGATGGTCTACAAAAAAAAATCGGCTATCTAGACTTTACAAGTCACCATTGCGAAACTGCTAAAGGACCAAGTGGGCTCAAATCCCAACTCAAAGGTCACTGTCCCGGCGAAATTCCAAAGCAACAATTTCACCCTTTCGGCAAAAATCCCGAAGGCTTGAGTAGCCCAAGTTCCTACTCGAATGCTACTCCCCAGGCAAGGTGTTGAAACCAACCTTCTCCTTTGTGGCAAAATTCCTGAGGAACCCTGTAGGCAAAATTCCTACACACAACCTTCTCCTTTGTGGCAAAATACCCAAGGAACCCGGTAAGTTGAAATTCCTACACAGTATCTTCTTTAGTAAAAAAAAAGAAGGAGAAGAAAAAAAAAGGAAAGAGAAAAAAAAATCAAAACAAAAAAAAGGATAGAGAGAAAAGAAAGAACGAAAGACAAAAAAAAGGACAAAAAAAGAAGGCAAAAAAAAGAGAAAACAACAACAAACCCAAAAAGAGAACAAAGAATGGAGGAACATGTTGCAGCCATGAAGCTCATCAAAAATTCTTGTCCCACCAGCAAAGAGCAAACCAAATCTGGTCTGTGATAGGAACTATGGGCAAGACAACGAACCAAATGAAATTCAAAGAACATGTGTCTGAGGAGATAAATGGCCAAGCTCGAGATGATGAAGACTGGTCACCTCCAAGGGCCCAAGCCCTTCTTGATCCAAGGACATTCAAGTTGAGAAACAGGCTGGAATAGAGAAAGGGGAAAGCAGAGGGCCAACTGACACGGGCGGTCCCTTCTTGACTCCCGTCTCCAAGAAACCGCCCGTGGGGGGCATTTGTTGGCACCTAAAAAATGTCATAGCACCAAAAATGACAAGTTTCAAATGAAATACATCGAAGAAAAACGAACAGACAAGTTGGATCTATTTTTCATTACATTTAGGGATAATGGGCCGAACAAGCCCAATAAGCCTTATTAGATCCGACGGACCAAATGTCGGCCCAATAATGATCGGACACCAGCAGAAGGTCCACTTGACTTCCAAATGAACAATGCCAGAGTCGGATCGGAAATCCGACCCATATTCAGAAAGTTATGGGGAAAACACTGAAAGCCAAATTTCAGGTGGCTTTATCGGGGGCATATTGGGCCCAAAAGACAAAACAAGTGAGTTCATGGGACTGTACCAGTCGAGACCTTCGCAACGGTACCCCAATTGTCAGAATCCGGCTTCGATAGGGCCCCGAACGGTAAAATGGTGTCTTTCACCCTTGTTAGGTTTGGACAATTCGGGACAGGCCCGGTAACATGTTGGCGCTTCACTGGGTCCGCCCAACCCCAACTTGAGCAACATTGAAGTCGGATTGGAAATCCAACTCATATCCATAAAGATATGGGCAAAATAGTGAAAGTGAACTTTTGGACAGTATTTGTGGGGGTTAATGGGCCCAAATGACCAAACAAGTGGGTCCACGATGTTGCCTCAGTCACAAGCTCCGCAACGGTACTTTGAATGTCGGAATCCGACTTTGGGCGAAAAGATGACCGTTTTGCCCCTATTGGGCCTAGACAGGTCCAAGCAGGCCCGTTAACAACCGACGCCCCCAGAATGTCCGCCCGACATCCAGAAGAGCAATGTTGAAGTCGGATCATCAATCTGATCTATATCTAGGAAGTTATGTACAAAATTCGAAAATTTGCGGAGCTCGCACGCATCATAGGACAAGGGCAAATCTATCCAAACAATCTCTGGACAAGTTATTTTGAATGAAGACCAAAGTTCCGGTGCATATTTATTTAATTGTATTTTAGATACAATTTTCAGAATTTTTGAGGGGCCGAGATCGTACCGAGCGGAAATTCTATCAAATCGGTGATCTTCGGACCATTGGAGGGTCATTAACCGTAGATCTGATGGTACACAAAATCAACGGCTATCGGGATATCTTCCGGATTATTCCGGTTAATTTTGGGTTAATTTCAATAATTCTAACCCGAAATTAATGTCGGACGTCGGATCGAAGTCATCTTGATCGAGATTAGGTCGAAATTGACCTAAGAAGGCCAGCCACCAACGTCCCTTCTCTCCTGCCAACGTACAGCTCTCCCCATCTCTCTTTTAACTCCTACAATCTAGGAGATAATAATGAGGTAGGAGAAGATAAAGGAAGAAGAAATGCCATATTTATCTCCCCTTTCCCACGTTCGTGCAAGCGGGGGGATTTAAATAAAAAAAAAAGAGGGAATCAAGGAGACAGCGTCAGCCTTCCGTCTCTCCCTCCCTATTTCCTCGTTTCATACGTGACCTGCCAACGGAGGGAAAAGGGAGAAAGATTAAAAAAAAAAAGCAAGGAAGAAAAAGGGGAAGGCGGCAGCTATATCTCTGGGGCGTTCTCTGGCTCGCCAAAAGGCTGGCTCTCTGGCTCTCTGGCTCTCTGGCGCGGATCTCCTCCAAGGCAGCAACAGCCCTTGCGACAGGCAGCAGGCTTTGGCTCCCCCTTTCGTGGCTGTGCACCCGGCAACAGAAGACGTGAGGCCTCCCTCTTTCCTACGGCAACAGCCCTCTCTCTCTCTCCCCATCTTGCTGCAGCAGAAGACAAGCAAAAGGGAGATCCGTGGCAACAGAACAGTGGGGAGAAGTCAACAATTGCATCCTACGTCCAAAAAAAAAGAGAGAAAACAAAGGTGAGATGTTCTTCTATTCATATAGTCCTTAGGAAGTCGCTCCTTTCCCTCCTCTTTCCCTCTCTTCCTCCCCTATTCTCCTGTCTCCAGTACCCAGAAGCACCAACTCTTGCTAGCCGGGACTGTCAAACCCCCCCCCTCCACTGGGGTTGTTTTGGCAGGACCGTGGCACCCATTTTATGGCTCCTCTCATCTCCTTCCCAGCACTCCTACGTGGACCACAGAACAGTTCCATTCAGTCCTTTTATTTCTGAGTGTGCAGCATCCTTTTATTTCTGAGTGTGCAGCATCTAAACTCTGCAGCATCCCCCCCCCCCCGAATGGCTCGGTTCAGATGCGGTCCGTCTGCACAAACAGCCCCTCATTCAACCTTGCTAAGGGGATGAGAAGAGGGTCGACATTCGGACCCCTTGCCCACAGGATGGGTTGAGGAACCCCCCGAATGGGCTCCCGTTCTCTACCCCGTAGTGAGCTCTCATTTCGATCCAAAGAAAAATCACAAACCAGTCTCATGAACAGTCCACTTTCAACTCCCCAAAGCAGTCTCCCAAGTGGCCTGATTCAGGTCCTGAATCTGTATGACAGCAGCCCCTGAAATTGGCTTCTAATTTAGCCCATTTCGACCCGGTATAACACCCCAAAACAGGTGCTGGACCAGTCCCAAAACAGGTCCTAGACCGATGCAAAACAGGTGCCGAATCGATGTCAAAGCAGGTGCTGGTTCAGCTAGAAGGCAAGCTTCAGTACGATGCTACAAACAGGCCCTTGTGAGGACCGAGTTGGGGGCGACGGTCCGGCCCCCTTGGCTCGCAAGACGGGTCAAGGGCTGAAAGGGCGGCCCTCAATTCTGGTCCAAACGAGGTGCAACACAGGCCGCCAGGGCCCAAGGAGAAGAGAGTGGGCTAATTGGGCCAAGAAGACATGGAGCCGGCCTTATTGGGCCATGAGACATGCAGCTGGCCCATTGGGCCTTGTATCAAAAATGCATTTAAATAAATTTTGAAAGGCGAAAGCAAAATTAAATAAGGAGTTAGCACCACATCGTGGGCACTCCACAATTGGGCGGTTAGTCCGGACCAACTTCCGGTACGTTGACCCGGGCGTAGGCATGGGACACGCTCCCACTGCAGACGGACCCTTCCCACTATGTGGAAAAGTCGAAAGACTCAACCATGTAGGACGGGTAAATTCCATTTATCGAGAATGGGCCGACATGCCGTTGTAATGTCGAATTTTATTCTCGATATTATGGGAATTGCCTAAGGGAAGGACATGATCAAAGTTCAGATTTTATGCATCCAATGTGAACCGACATGATGTACCCCGACATGGGATGAAATGAAATGACATTCAAGTGCCGATGTGGACTATTGCAACCGGGCGTCGATGCTAGCCCAACGGACCGAATGAGATGCGGACCGAACATAAATAAAACAGATAAAACAAATCTGAAAATACCTCAAAACAGGTCATTAAATCTGAAAAATGAAAGAAAAATCAGATTTCTAATAATCTGGAAAATTCTAATTAAAATCATTTAATTTAATAGAAACTCACTTCTTAATCAATTGAAAATTAAATAATCCACAACAATCAAGCAAATCACATTGAAAATACTTTAAAACACTAAAAATCAGTCAACAAAAAAAAAATCAGATAATTAACAATCTGAAATTTAAAAGTGATCAAATCAAATCAAAACTTCAAAACACTTAAAACACACCGAACATATTCAAACAGACACCAAAAGATCAACCGACATAAGAAAACAACAAAAATATCTTAAATCAAATTAAATAAGTCAAATTGCTTAAAACATCAAATTCCATTAAATTTCAAACTCGACAAAAAAATAATTTCAACCAATTAAAATAAAAGCAACCAAAGCCAATTCAAACCGAAATCAAAATCAAACAATTCAAAATCAACATATAAAATCAAATCTGAAAATTCACAATTTACACAACATAAAACCAATCTCAAATCAAAAAAATCAAAAATCAATTCCAAAACAAATAAAAATCAACATCCAACAAAGTTAAGACAACTTGTTCGTATCTTATCGGGTCCGAAAGGCTAGGCCCCTATTGAGTTATCTTTTGTTATGTGGATGTGCACGTTCTCTCAAACTAGTTTGCTATGGCGGTTAATCAAGGGCATTCGAGTAGTTGCTCGATGTAAGTTAACGTCGGATATTCGCACCATCCGACGGAGAGAGGTCAAATTAAATTTTCACAGAACCCGAACCTCAGTTCTATTAATTTTAAATGTATCGTCGGACTATTTAATGTATTTATAGGCTACCACCTATTTTTCTTTGTAGTCCAATAAAAAATCATTTTGAAAGTTAAATTAAAATGTCAAAACGAGGTTCTCACAGTATTCCATAGGGGAAACCCGCACATAAAGACAAGCAAGAATCAAAAAAGAAGAAGAGCCATGCATGTTCAATCATTAAAAAACTGGCTGCTCACCCATGAAGAAAGGTGGTCTACTATCCATGTAGGTTCAACAGTCAGCTCAATGCCCCCTAATATAGTGGTTCTCTCTCTCTCTCTCTCTCTCACACACACACACACACACTTGTATTACATCTAGATAAAAAATAAAATAAGATAAATACATCCAATGAATAGGAAAATAGTTCATCAAAATAACTACAATTCAAAATAAAAGACAGTCAACCAAAATAGTACATAACAATTTAACATAAAAGACAATACACAAATGTAATCAAATAAAAGACGTAACAGTTCAACAAAAAATAATCACAAAGATTCAAAATAATACTCGTAATTCTCTTTCATCAACTACTTGAACACATATCTATGATTCAGTGAAGGAACTGACATTCTCATAAAAATATAAAAAATAACAATTTTAATATAACTGACAAATTACAATAGCAAATGGGTCAAGCCATTTGGTAAACTTTTTCATCTAGACTACTTTATAAGTAGTCAGCAACAATTGTAATTTGTAAAATCTACAATGTCTATAGCATAGAACTTTTCTAGCTCACTACATCACCTTCTAGGTAAATATGTACTCTAAAGTTATCTAACAGTCATATGGAACTAGAAACTTAAGTCTAACTCAAAACTTTCAGTCCTATCTTTCATATTAGAAATGCATCATTGGTACTTCTCAAGTACTTAAGGATATACTTCTCAACTATCTAGTGACTCTCATTTGAATTTGCCAGACGATTACTCATAACACTTAGAGCACAAATCACATCAGGCTATGTACATAGTATACATGATAGATCCTTTGACTAAGACATAAGAGACTATATTCATGTATTCCAACTATCTTTAAAAAGATTAAACTCCATATCTCATAGGCAAGACATCTATATAGGAGTTTTCATGTCAAATCTTTTGACTATGGTTTCTATGTACAACAAATGGGTCAAGCCAAGCATCCCTTTTAGATCTATCACCATAGACCTAAATTCTTAGAAAGCTTCACCCATAATAATTATGGAGGATATATTTTATAGCTAGGTTTCACGGATGATAACATACTGATATCATTCATAATGAGTAGTACGTAATCTATATAAAATGTTTAGAATACAATAGCACTCCCATTAGCATTCTTAAATACACAAGGTTCTTCTTCATTCCTAATGAAGTCATAAGATTCAATATTATCAAATCTTATATTCCAATGTTGAGAATGTTTTTTAGTCCATGAATAGACATTAACAACATGTACACTTTCTTCGGATGTTTTGAGACTTACATTTCTTAAGTTGTATCATATACAACAGAGGTTGTATCATATACACCTCCCCTTAAATTTCACCATTGAAGAAATATTTTCTTAACATCATAATTGACATATCTCTTAGTCATAGTGTGTACCAATAAAATATAAATGAATTGAATTATGGTAATGGTTAAAAGATGTCATCATAGTCAACTCCTTAACTTATATTATGCCTTTTCAATCATCCATGCCTTGAAGGTCTCACCTTCAAATTCACTCATATTTATCCTTTCCATTTACATTTACACCTAATGGGTACTCTACCCTAGGTGGATCTACCAAGTTCTGAACTTGGCTGAAATAGATGGATATTATTATAGGTTTTATTGTCTCCTCCTATTTTGATATCAATATCTAATGTTGCCCTTTCATAGGTCTTTGGATCAACATCCTCACTTTATTGTGCTTGTCTTCTTCCATCAAAGATATGTCTCACATAGATACAAAGTTGAATTAGCATAATTAAAGACCTATGATGTGTGTTATTATTAATCAGTAACTTAATAGAAGTGTCTTTGGGTTGTGGGTCTGGAACCCCTTCAAGAAATTCCTTGCTCCTATTGTTTTTCTCAAGGAGGAACTCTTTCTCTAAGAATATAGTAAGCTGAGCAACACATACATTTTATCTCATAAAGTGGTATATTTAAATATCCTTAAGTTTTCTTAGGATATCCCACAAGTCTACACTTCTATTTTATATTCTAATTATGATGAGTTATACATCTTTATCTTGGTCGGACATTCCGAAATCTTTACAAGTTTAAGATCAAACTTTAACTCCTTTTTTCATATCATATATGGAATAATCAGAATAATTATAGAAGGTGTCAATAAAGAGTGGTTATATTAAGTGCTTAGCCCTAAATAGACAAGAAAGATTTTTCAAATATTGTCTTTACATATGTCATGTCACACATAACACAATCACCCTTGTTTCTACTCCTCAAGTAAGCTAAGGGTTATAGGGAAATGTCCATTAAAACAAGGTTATCTTATCCTTCATATGATGTGTAAAATTAGTACTTGAGCACTTCACTCCTTGATCTAATCAAAAAGCTCTAATACTCTATCCATTTATTCTTTACTTCATTTTTAATCTTTAACAATTCCTCAAAGCCTCATAATTGTACTTCACAAGCACACATATTTATGCCTAGATAAATCATCTATTAAAGATGAAGTAAAAATATCCATCTTTAGCCTTAATAGACATAGACCAATACACATATAAATGTACGAGTTCTAATAACTCTTTGGTCCACTCTTCATTTGCAGTAAATGGAGAGTTAGTCATTTTTCAATGAGATAAGACTTATATTTGGTAAATGATTCAAAATCATTTGCCTTCATGTTTCCATCCATATAGAACTCCTTAAGTATTTTCTCATTGATATGATCATGTCTATATAAAGCTAAAGAAATAGATTGATCTATATCAATCCACTTCCTCCTAAGGGGAGCATTCACATATATCATGAGAGCTTCCATATCTCATATGAGTAAATTATTTACTAAGCTCTAACTAGCAAACATTTTGCGATTCATAATCTTAGAACAATTATCATTTCCATAACTCAAAATAAATCAATATTTATTTAAGGAGGAAATATCGATAATGTTCTTATAGAAGGATAAAACCAACAATCTTCAAGATAAGGACACCCCCAAAAGGTATTTAAAGATTTGTACCTTCTACTATCAATGATACAACTCTTGCATCATTTATATATGTAGGTTTATCTTTATACATCAAGCCTTCATTTACTTGTCATTATCAATGACTTTTGTTGATATAAGATGCATATCCAGTACCTCATAATAAGAGATGCATATATAACATCTTATTGAAGATTTGTACATCTAATATCTCATACAAGATATACACATCTAGTATCTAATACTATGATATACACAAATCGTATCTTATACTTGATGTGTATATGTGTATGACAAGTAATTCAATGACTAAGATGCTTAAAGCTTCTTAAGCTCTTCCTTTGCAATATATATTCAATATACTTTGAATCATTTCCACCAATCATCATCATGATAGTAGAAGAGCAATCCTATGTCTTATTTGAACTTAATATTCTTGACCAAATTCTTGACTTTTAACTATGCCTTCATTTTCTCATCTAATGATCTCACTTCTTTTCATTGGTCTTACCTTGTGGGAAACACAACAAGTCATATACTCTAATTAGGTTAAATCTGCTTGTTACGTTATAGGTATGGATTCTCAACATAGCCCTTGTGAGAAACACAACAAGGCCATGCCAATGGTCCACTCTAAGGTTCAACTTTAAGCATTGGCCATGATCACCAATCCCTTGCTGAGTGACCCTTATGAAAAACACAACAAACTCACCCAATCTAAGATTAGCTCATCAAGACCATAACAACGGAATGTTACATGGATTATTCTTAATGTTCCACACTTACAACCTAATTTAAACGAGGAGGGGTTTTTATTTTAGTCTCATCATAGTATGTGCTACATATATATGCATACCTTTGAATAGCATATATCTATGGTATCTAGCACACACACACACACATATCAAATATGCAAAATTTAAATAGATGATCATGGACTTTCATCTCATTAATGCATAATCGGAGCCAGATCGGTATGCATTAAAGGATTCAGCATCCTTTGCCAGTATTGACACGTCATCATGACTTGAAGAACTCTTCTCCTTGCATCCCACTCTCTCCTCCACCTCGATTAATCTTCTTGTCATTACAAGAACATTAAGGGTATGCGGACCCATAAATGTATATTAATCAAATAAGAAACCTAGTTCTTAATCAAGGGGAGTATATATTTTTTTTGAGGGAGGTAGAATATACAATCATAATAAATAAGAGAGAAGATTAGGCATGCAGACCCTAAATTAAATGCCAACATCAAATAAGCATCATCACATGACATATTTAGTCCATGATCATCCAAGTATTCACACATACATACCATCACATGAACATAGTTATATCATAAAAATATACATTATATGTTTTGAAATACTCAATTTCATGCTTGTCAAATTATTCATGAAGTAAACAACATGAAATAACCATATAAACAATTTTATATGATATGTATAAGTAATTCCAAACAATTTGAATAATACATGTATTCACTAAAATGTACAAAGTGCGAAATCAATGTCCTATTCATCATTTAGAAAAATCATATTTTACAGAATTAATTTAGACATTAATTTCACAAGTTAAGTCATTAAAATAATTTTAAAACCTTATCAATGAATGAATCTATGACAATGGGGCTCAAATTCACATAAAAGATCATCAAACACTTTAATAATCCATTATATGATATTCCAAAATTTTTCACATTTTTTTTGGATTTTTTTAAATTAAAACAATATTAAATCAAACAAAATTGGCGTTGGCGCATTGCGCTGCCCTACCTGCGCAGCTGGTGCGTTGGCACATAGCACCGTCCCCCGTGTGCGCGGTGGTTCAAATTTTTTTTTGTATGAACGAGTGCACGGCACGCCAACCGCATGCGGCATCCGCAGTCAAATTGCATGCAAAATGCATTGACCGGTGCCGCTAGATCTTGTTATCCGTCCTGATAGATCCCTTCTTCTCCACCCAATAAGGATGAATAGTAACCGTGGAAGAGAGCTTCAAAGCCTTCTTGAAACTGGACTTTCTAGCCTCTAAAAAAGTCCAAAAAATAGTAGGTTGATTGTAAAACGAACGAGAATTCCAAAATGTCATTTTATTTATATGAAAAAAATCCCAATCAATAGAAAAATAGAAAAGAAGCGCCGCCAACTCTAGAGATTCTCCTCGCCGAAAAAACTCCCAATCGACCTTTGACAATGCCGTTCAAAACCAAAGAACGATGGAAAGCTCTTAATCATATTACCTATCTTCTAAGTTAGACATAATATATCAAATGTCTCCATGGAAGATCTCAAGAAATCCTCAAATTGAACCGATGAATTTTGTAAAACGAAATCACCATCTTCCAAACCCTCTACCGAACTCTTCGGTGGTCCAAAATTCGAATGGTTTGTGGTATTGGAAAGCCCTTTGTCATGAGATTCATCAAAAATCAACCAATCTCCAAAATGTATTCCATATGATTTATGGTTATACCATTAATATGGATGTTTGTACAAATTCGGGAAAACACAAAATATATGAAATGATGTCGAAATGACGTCAGATTCGAATGAGACTTTAACCTGGCTCTGATACCATTGTAAGAAATCATTCCAATCATATTGGCATAGTGGAAAATTTTTTGTTCGTCGTATATCATTGTCTTGGTCTCGATCGGAACCAAACGCCATCACTAAAATTAGTATTCAAAACTATTTTGAACACATAATTTTATGGGATTTAAACAATTCTTATAGATTGAATAAGATCGAGCATTCTCATGCTCTCCAAGTCGCTCAAGCGTGGGGCCTCTAGTCATATCAACGTGAACCGCCTCCGAAGTCGAGTTCTCCTCCGCAATGGAGTCAACCACTCGTCCCGAATGGAATTCCACCATCGAATGGTGGCTGTTAGGGCTGGAAGATGGTGAAGGAGGGTGGTTGGGGTGTAGAGAGCTCCCTTGGCTTGATAAGGTTTGTGCTCTCATCACTAATATTTATAGAACTCCGAGTTTTTGACAAAAATCCCTTCTTATTCTATAAATTAACCCAAGCTCCCAAACTTATGGATTGGTTCTTATGTGTGAGACCTCCTTGGCCCAAGAGCCTATTTGGTTGAGGCCTAATTAAAAGAAGAACTTCTTTTAAATTAAACTTATTATCTCATAATAGATTTAACGGTCGAACGATCATAAAGGGTATAAGCCACATCCTATGATTCTAAATGGCTTTGGGGATAAACTCCTCTCCCAAGAGCCTTTCCATTATCAATTACCACACAGATATAAATTTTGTCCATCCAATGTCCCAGTCGGATAGGAGTACGACATTGACTGTAAACTCTTAAATATACCGACACTATGAAATCTTGTACTCGCAATCGGATCAATTGGAAAACCCTTTTTCAATTATCTTATCTACCTTGGCCAAGGATTTAAAGTACTATCCATAGGACATTCTCACTCTTCTACCGAGAGTGGATGATCTCTTATTGTCCGCTCAATTGTCTCCACCAGGTTTCCCATATACCCAATCCATTAACTATGTAGGACCACAATACTAAGTGATCCATGAGTCAATAGTCAAAGCACATGGTAAGCTCGATAAGACATGTTTAATGACTCAGGTCAAAGATCCAACCATGTAATCGTGATGATAGAATACCTTGATCGATAGTTCGGTAAGATACCATTCAGAGATTCTATACTGGTCAGTTAAGTGAACTCATTCCTCTAATGAGTACCTATACGTGTATCTCAATGTCTCTACACTGATGACCAATGAGATCGGTCATCCTCATCATATGAGAAGATATCATATACAATAGTCTTATCGAATCCTTGATGCCCTGTCTCAAAGATCCTATGACTATGAACAATTATATCACATGCTTCTAAGTGATTGATCTCCTTATCATGATCTCATCAATATTCAATTATCATTGCATGCAACCTAAGTCTTCATTATGATAGATGTATCTAAATAGTACAAGTAATGAAAAAATGCCATTAATATTGAATAATATATTACAAGAAATGTAAAATCATATCACATATGATTAGCTTGTAGGGCATATATTTCTATTAACCTTAACCTTACCAAGAAGTCGCTACTGACTGTTACTAGTAGGGGCTTTAGTGCTCCTATCCGACTATTGAATGGTCGATTGGAATTGGTGAAAGTTGTTGTCATCATTGTCCTTAATGCAACAATAGCAACGGCTCTATAGCAATCACCAATGTTGTCAGGATTCTTTAAAGGCCACAGCCTCCTTCCCCTACCCCTCTCTCTGCCTCCTCCCTCTCTCTCTCTCATGTAAGTTCCTCCCCTCCAACTATCATCACCGCCACCTACAGTGCCATCAGTCACCTCCTATGCCAATGTTTGCACTGCCAGCCATCCCCTTTGCCTCACCATTGCACCACCTAGGCTTACACTGCTTCTCCCAGCATCCCCCTCTACTTCACCACCTATGCCTCTAGAGCCTTCACCACTGCTCCTAGTGCCCCTCTACCTCGCTGCCAGTGCCGCCACCCCCGACACCCCCCTCTACCTCACCACTTGGGCTTGCACCACCAACCTCCTCCTACTCATTTAGGTACCTACTAACTCTAGCAAGTTAGTTTAGTAGTTTTTAAGTGCGATTTTTATGATTTCCATGTTTTATGGTTGTTTGTATAAGGATTCATCTTGTTTGGGTAATTTATTAGGTAATATCTTTAGTTTATGGGTGGCTGATTGAATGTGGTATTTGAAGTGTTATTTTTAACCAAACATGACAAAAAATATAATTTTAATTGGTTGTTTAATTGTTTGAATGTGGTATCAATTGGTAGTTTGTCTATTAAATTAACTTATATCTTAATTGATCAAATTAATTAAGACACAAACCAATAGAGGGTTTTAAATTTTCTAAATGTATTATAAAAATAATTATCAAAATAAACTGAATTAGATTGGGCCAAAACACTGTAATATTCCGGGTTTTTGTAATATTATTTAGATTATTATCGTAGTTCTTTAATTATTTACGTATTGTGCTTAAATTATTTTTAAGACGTTTACATAGATACGTAAGTGTTTTATTTATTTATATTATGTCTTATTAGTTTAGTAGATCATTTATAGTTGATATTAAATATTTATTTAGTCTTTTTAATATTCTCTCTCTCCCCAATTAAAGCTCTCTCTTATCCTAGTTATTTCACCCGCCGTTACCTCTTTTCGGTTTCTTCTCCCGCCGCCGTTTCCTTCTTTTTCTCCCCCTTCCTCCGAATGCTCTTTTCTTTGCCCAACGCCATCGCCGCTTTCTCTCTATCTTCTCTCCATCGCCGCCCTCGTCCGCCGCCGCACCCAACGCTGCCTCGCCGCAGCCACCCTCGCCGCGTGCCGCGGCCAGCCGGTCCCCGCCGCTCGCCACTCACCCTCGCGCCGCCTGCCGTCGCCTCGCCCTGCTGGCTGCACAACCCCGTCGGCTGCCCACGCGTGAGCGCGCACCGACGTTGCCCGCGCGAGCCCCGCGCCACCCCGCCGGTTGCCATCCACCCCGACCCACCGCTCGCCGCCCGCCGCGTGTGTGCCAGCGCGGCCTCGCGCTCTCCGCCATCCCCCCCCCTTCTGCAGCCGCGCAGCCGCCTCCCTTGGCGCTAACCCACGCAGCCGCGTGCGGATCTCCCTCCCTCCCCACGGATCTCTCTCTCTCTCTCTCTCTCTCTCTCTCTCTCTCTCTCTCTCTCCATCGCCCGCGCGTTGGTGTTGCCCCCCCCTCACCTTCGTGTGCCACCCGCGAGCAGCCGCCCTGCCGGCCGCAGCCCACCGGTCGCCGCCGCCCATGCCACGCCGCCACCCCTTGCTCTGCCGCCCACACGTGCACCATCGCCGCCTCGTCGCCTCCCTCCGCGAGGCTGCCATCCCCGCCAAGCCCGTCGACCCCCGCCGGCGTCGCGGCCTGCTGGCGCCCGCCCACCCCGTGGGCCCCTCCGCGGCTTCTGCCGCCCCCCCGCGAGTGCATCGCCCACCCCCACCTCGGTTGCAGCTCCTCCCCGCGCGGGTTGACCACCGCTGCGTCGACCAGCCGTGGCGCCGTCCCCGCTCGTGCGTCACCCGCCGGCGCCGCCAGCGCCGTTGACGCCACCCGCGCGACCGTCTCGCCCACGACCAGCCGCCGCCACCCGCGCGCCCAGCGCCGCCTCGCCGTCCACCCCGCCACGGCCAGCCGCGGCTTGTCTCGCCGCGCGCGGCGCCGTGCGCCCGCCGGCTGCTGTGTGCCCGCCGGTGCACCCGCCCCCCCTATCCGCCGCTGTAACCCCCCCTCTCTCTCCTATATTATTCTTCCCTCTCTCATATTATTCATTATATTATTTTCTCCTTAATCCTCTCTCTATTTCCCCTTGATCCGATAGCTTAACCCTCTCACTCTATATGTCTTTCCCAGCAGTTTTTAGAGGAGGAGATCTCATGTTTGGATGATTTGATTTGTGCACCGCATCGTCACGTTCAATATCCTTTTCGGTCGCCGGTTCCCGATTTCTCCAGCGTCGATTCCGGTAGGCATCCTTGACGTGGCTACTATCATTAAAAATTCATATTTAATTCTTCATGATCCATATAATTGACCTTCTAATTAAAGGGATGTGTGTAGTTATGTTTTTACGTAATTTATGACTTAGCAGGGGTTAATTAGATAGAGGTGTGTAGTATCATGTGATGATATGTGTTTATGTTTCTATGATGTAAATATGAGATCTTGCTTAGTTAGTAGTGTATTATTGTTCATTTTTAGCTAATCACCTGGTTTCATATTAGCTTGATTATATTATGTTAACCTTGTTAAATAATGGTGATAGGTTAACCAGATTAGACGATGTGGTGAGTAGTTTTTCCAGCACCTAGTTATATTCATGTTCAATCATGTTTAGTTAGTTATATGTTGATATCGTCTCATTTTGGTTCATTTCTAGCATGGTTGTCTAGCATGACAATAGCTGAGTATATGTTCATTTTATGTTCATTGATCTTGCATATTGGTGATCATGGCATGGCATGATCGAGGTGGATGCATGATGCATTGAAACTGTGAATGGAAAAACTGAGCTACACCAGACTAGTTAGTCGTGACTCGAGGGCGACGAGGGGTTAGAACCGTCTGGTGCATCCTTCGATCCCAGATCCCGCGGGCATCCTACGTGCCACCACTGCCTAGGTGCACTATGGGATTTCGATTAGTATATGGTATTTATATATGATAGATCTGGTGGTAGCTGGTTGAGATGGCAAGACGATGCATTCCTTGCTAATGGAAATCTGTGTACATGATATGTGCATCTATTAGAAGATAGGTGCATATGTGTGAATGTGGTTCTTGTTGGAGGATAGATGTATTTTGCATGGTATGGTATAGATGGTCTAGTGATGTATTTTATTTTGTCAAGTATCAGGTTATTTTGCAGGGTGTATGTATGGTGTCTCATTTGTAGTATATCATCATATGGAGCATATAGTAGGTGTCTATGCATATGTTCATACCATCTTTTTAGGTCATGTTATGATGCATATAGGTGCTGGTTGGTGTGATTATAGGTTTTGGTTGGTGGTGTAAAACACATGGATTAAGTCATATATCTAATATATTGGCTAGCCTATATTTACATATAATTGGTGTAGGTCTGGGTACCTATTTAATTATCATATAGGGCCTTTTGGCTATCCGATTTGGCGGATGATGGGGTGTCTACTGAGTCGTCGTACTCATCCCAATCCTCTTATCAATTTTCAGGTAATCAGGTTTGGCGCAACAGAAGCGTGGTGGATTGATTCCCAAGAAAGCAAATTGGATGATTCTTGTAATTTAGATGGTAATTAGATTTGTTTAGATTATAGCATAGCAATGTATTTAATTTGATTCTGTGGATGTATAAACTGGGACCTAGTTGTCTTCATTTTTCCCAAACCGATGTTTTTACGGGGTTAATTTTCCCCGGTCGCGTCGTCGGATTATCCCGCTGTGCAAGTTAAAAATCCGGGGCGTGACAGCTTGGTATCAGAGCATTAACTCGGCCTTAAGGTCTATGTTTGACCAGCCCGAGTTTATGATATCGGTTTGGATGAATTAGAGTCGATCATCTTGAATTATTGGACTTAGGCCTGAGTGACAATTAGAACTACACATTGAGGTTGGAATCTTCTATTGTTAGGTGACCTTAATATTTGATTGATATATTAGATAGATTAGAAGGAGATAGATGGAGATATCAGGTTGGTAGATTGATGGAAGTGTAGTTATAAAGATAGATAGATAGGTAGATAGATAGATAGAGTAGTTTGATATATAGTTAGATAGATAGATATGTTTAGAGGAAGTAGTATAGATTGATAAATAGAATGATAGTTTGATAGATAGAAAGATAGATAGATCGGTAGAGGTAGATAAGTTTAGAAAGAGTAGTAGATGGATAGATAGATTAGAATGAGAGGAATAGTTAGATAGATAGAATGATAGGTGTATCGTTGGATTGGAGTATGTGGACACCATCATCTTCTTCATTTCGGTAGGTTTTAATTAGAAATTTCGGGGTCGAAATTTTTTTTAAGGAGGGTAGAATGTAATATTCCGGGTTTTTGTAATATTACTTAGATTATTATCGTAGTTCTTTAATTATTTACGTATTGTGCTTAAATTATTTTTAAGACGTTTACATAGATACGTAAGTGTTTTATTTATTTATATTATGTCTTATTAGTTTAGTAGATCGTTTATAGTTGATATTAAATATTTATTTAGTCTTTTTAATATTCTCTCTCTCCCCAATTAAAGCTCTCTCTTATCCTAGTTATTTCACCCGCCGTTACCTCTTTTCGGTTTCTTCTCCCAGCGCCGTTTCCTTCTTTTTCTCCCCCTTCCTCCGAATGCTCTTTTTCTTTGCCCAACGCCATCGCCGCTTTCTCTCTATCTTCTCTCCATCGCCGCCCTCGTCCGCCAGCGCACCCAACGCCGCCTCGCCGCAGCCAGCCTCGCCGCGTGCCGCGGCCAGCCGGTCCCCGCCGCTCGCCACTCACCCTCGCGCCGCCTGCCGTCGCCTCGCCCTGCTGGCTGCACAACCCCGTCGGCTGCCCACGCGTGAGCACGCACCGACGTCGCCCGCGCGAGCCCCGCGCCACCCCCGCCGGTTGCCATCCACCCCGAGCTAGCGATCGCCGCCCGCCGCGTGTGTGCCGGCGCGGCCTCGCGCTCTCCGCCATCCCCCCCCCCTTCTCGCAGCCGCGCAGCCGCCTCCCTTGGCGCTAACCCACACAGCCGCGTGCGGATCTCCCTCCCTCCCCACGGATCTCTCTCTCTCTCTCTCTCTCTCTCTCTCTCTCTCCATCGCCCGCGCGTTGGTGTTGCCCCCCCCTCACCTTCGTGTGCCACCCGCGAGCAGCCGCCCTGCCGGCCGCAGCCCACCGGTCGCCGCCGCCCATGCCACGCCGCCACCCCTTGCTCTGCCGCCCACACGTGCACCGTCGCCGCCTCGTCGCCTCCCTCCGCGAGGCTGCCATCCCCGCCAAGCCTGTCGACCCCCCTGCTGTCGCGGCCTGCTGGCGCCCGCCCACCCCGTGGCCACCTCCGCGGCTTCTGCCGCCACCCCGCGAGTGCATCGCCCCCCCCACCTCGGTTGCAGCTCCTCCCCGTGCGGGTTGACCACCGCTGCGTCGACCAGCCGTGGCGCCGTCCCCGCCCGAGCGTCACCCGCCGGCGCCGCCAGCGCCGTTGACGCCACCCGCGCGACCGTCTCGCCCACGGCCAGCCGCCGCCACCCGCGCGCCCAGCGCCGCCTCGCCGTCCACCCCGCCACGGCCAGCCGCGGCTTGTCTCGCCGCGCGCGGCGCCGTGCGCCCGCCGGCTGCTGTGCGCCTGCCGGTGCACCCGCCCCCCCTATCCGCCGCTGTAACCCCCCCTCTCTCTCCTATATTATTCTTCCCTCTCTCATATTATTCATTATATTATTTTCTCCTTAATCCTCTCTCTATTTCCCCTTGATCCGATAGCTTAACCCTCTCACTCTATATGTCTTTCCCAGCAGTTTTTAGAGGAGGAGATCTCATGTTTGGATGATTTGATTTGTGCACCGCATCGTCACGTTCAATATCCTTTTCGGTCGCCGGTTCCCGATTTCTCCAGCGTCGATTCCGGTAGGCATCCTTGACGTGGCTACTATCATTAAAAATTCATATTTAATTCTTCATGATCCATATAATTGACCTTCTAATTAAAGGGATGTGTGTAGTTATGTTTTTACGTAATTTGTGACTTAGCAGGGGTTAATTAGATAGAGGTGCGTAGTATCATGTGATGATATGTGTTTATGTTTCTATGATGTAAATATGAGATCTTGCTTAGTTAGTAGTGTATTATTGTTCATTTTTAGCTAATCACCTGGTTTCATATTAGCTTGATTATATTATGTTAACCTTGTTAAATAATGGTGATAGGTTAACCGTATTAGACGATGTGGTGAGTAGTTTTTCCGGCACCTAGTTATATTCATGTTCAATCATGTTTAGTTAGTTATATGTTGATATCGTCTCATTTTGGTTCATTTCTAGCATGGTTGTCTAGCATGACAATAGCCGAGTATATGTTCATTTTATGTTCATTGATCTTGCATATTGGTGATCATGGCATGGCATGATCGAGGTGGATGCATGATGCATTGAAACTGTGAATGGAAAACTGAGCTACACCAGACTAGTTAGTCGTGACTCGAGGGCAGCGAGGGGTTAGAACCGTCTGGTGCATCCTTCGATCCCAGATCCCGCGGGCATCCTACGTGCCACCACTGCCTAGGTGCACTATGGGATTTCGATTAGTATATGGTATTTATATATGATAGATCTGGTGGTAGCTGGTTGAGATGGCAAGACGACGCATTCCTTGCTAATGGAAATCTGTGTATATGATATGTGCATCTATTAGAGGATAGGTGCATATGTGTGAATGTGGTTCTTGTTGGAGGATAGATGTATTTTGCATGGTATGGTATAGATGGTCTAGTGATGTATTTTATTTTGTCAAGTATCAGGTTATTTTGCAGGGTGTATGTATGGTGTCTCATTTGTAGTATATCAACATATGGAGCATATAGTAGGTGTCTATGCATATGTTCATACCATCTTTTTAGGTCATGTTATGATGCATATAGGTGCTGGTTGGTGTGATTATAGGTTTTGGTTGGTGGTGTAAAACACATGGATTAAGTCATATATCTAATATATTGGCTAGCCTATATTTACATATAATTGGTGTAGGTCTGGGTACCTATTTAATTATCATATAGGGCCTTTTGGCTATCCGATTTGGCAGATGATGGGGTGTCTACTGAGTCGTCGTACTCATCCCAATCCTCTTATCAATTTTCAGGTAATCAGGTTTGGCGCAACAGAAGCGTGGTGGATTGATTCCCAAGAAAGCAAATTGGATGATTCTTGTAATTTAGATGGTAATTAGATTTGTTTAGATTATAGCATAGCAATGTATTTAATTTGATTCTGTGGATGTATAAACTGGGACCTAGTTGTCTTCATTTTTCCCAAACCGATGTTTTTACGGGGTTAATTTTCCCCGGTCGCGTCGTCGGATTATCCCGCTGTGCAAGTTAAAAATCCGGGACGTGACAGAAACACAATCAGTTAGGCCAATCCAAACTAGTTTTTTGTTTAGATTGACTTAAATTATCCTAAAATTCTAAACCAACCATAAAAGCTGACCTTTTAGCTTTCGTTAAAAAGTCACCAATATTATTGGTGAGGGCTCATAAGCCATCACCAATGGGCATTAATGATAGCTTTTTGCTTGTTGGCGATGACTTCCAACCATCACCACTAAATTTTTTTCTTGTTCAGTATGGAAATGGCAACCATCAAGATTTCATTTTCTGCCTTCGATGGATGGGATGGCATCTTGGATTCCTAGTAGAGCATGCAGATGATAGCGATAGCTTCCAACCGTTGCCATTAAGCTTTTTTTCTTATTGTGTATGGAAATGGCAACCATCAAGAACCGAATTTTTGCCTTCAATGGATGGGATGGCATCTTGGATTACCAGTAGAGCATAGAGATGATAAAATATTGTTGGGCACTAGGGATGTCAGAGTGGGTTCTTTCTCTCTGTTGAAAGGCTCTACCAAGTCCTCGCATCAAAATAAGGTAAGAACAATAGCTGAGCTCATTGAAGAAACAAACATGGAAATGGATAGGCTTGGAGTTGATGGAATCAACAAGGATAGAGGGTTGGCAATGGCGGAGAAGCTATCCCCCAAGTGAAGAAAGTAGAAAAAGGATCAAGTGATGCCCGACGGTAACCATTTGCATTATGTGAGAATTTATAATTTTAATGCAAAATTTAGATTATAAATTAAACCAAACTAACTTATTTTGTTTATCGGTTTGGTTTGGTTTGAATGGCCTTAAAAATCAAATCAAATTGATTTATTCAGTTTATTGGTTTGGTTTAGCTCAAAAGGCCTTTGAAATTAACAATTTGGTTTTATTTGAAAGATCTTAGAAATCTTACCAAACTAGTTTACTAATTGACTCAATTTATCAATTTAGTTTGGTTTGAACGACCATAGAAATCAAACCAAATCGGTTTACTTAGTTTACCGGTTTGCTTTGATTTGAAAGACTTTAGAAAATACCGGTTTGATTTGATTTAAGGGGTCTTTGAAAACAACAAAACCCATTTTGCTGGTTTATTTGCTTTACATGTTAGGTTAGGTTTGAAGGGCATTAGAAATCAAACCAAACTTGCTTATTCAATTTAGTTGCTTGATTTGATTTGAAAGGACTTAAAAATATGAATCAATCTTGATTTCTCTCCACTTTTAAAATTTTTATGTTACATAATAATTGATAATTTCTATATTTCACCGACTTGTAGCAGCGTTAATTGGTAAAAATATGAAAGTTTATCATTCTTAAATCATAAACCTCAAAATAAAAAATGAAACTAAGTCCTAAAGTCCTAAACTAATAACAATCATATTCTTAAATTCAAACAATTACAATAGAAGCTATTAATTAACACGTTAGAACTACTTTGAATTTGGTTTGAAAAGTCTTAGAAATTTAACTAAACTAGTTTATTTAGTTTATTGATTTTGTTTGGTTCGAAAGGCCATTACTTAAAAAATATAATGATTTCTTTAATCAAAAATTTATAATAGTTTTTGCTTGTTAAATTTGTTAAAAAAGTATAGACCACACATGATTGTTAACACTATACTTATTTTAATGCAAGATTTATTCGTACAACTAAATTAACGACCAAAATAACAAACTAACAAATTTAATATTTTCAAATCATATTCATATAAATCAAAAACCAACTAAATTAACATATTAATAAAAATTTATGCTCAGATAAATCATAAATCTATAACATTCTTAAAAATTCAATGCCTTAAAAGTCTAAAATTTTAATAAAAAATGTGGAACCAAATTTCAATAAAAAATCTTAAATCACAATCAAACACCCTAAAATATCACAAATGTCTATCACATTATTTTAGTTTTTACATGTACTCTTACATCCTATTTAGTTCATTTGTATCATACATATGTTATATTTTATATTTTACCATAATTTATTTCAAATAAAATGATAAAAGTATGTTTAGACTACATCTACAAAGTGCACAAAGAAGCCGTTTTTATTACATAGTGTTTACAAAACAATGGTGCTAAAAAAAATAATAGTTTAAGCTTAATCTTCATGATAAGAAATTGATAAGATGATGCAAAATATAATAAAATAATGCTCAAAATCAATTTGTAAAAAAATTAAGTTACAGACGAGAAATATCAACATGTAGAGTTCATACCTAATTAGGAGTGTAATATCCTGAATTTTTTTTAAAAAAATCTAAAAGTCTCACCGCTCTGCGAACTGCCTTACCCTCCCTCCCTCATTTTATTTTTTTATTTTTCTTTTCTCTTCTTCCCCCCATCCTCCCTCTTCACCCTCCACGACCGCTCTCTCCTCCCTCGTGTGGCCACCGGGCACCGCACGACCGTCACCTTTTGATATTCTGATTAAATTTTGATAAAATTTAATGAGTTTAAAATTTGTTTTGGTATCTTATAAATTATCAAAATTAGAATTAGATATTCTGGTAACTTATCAGAATCGGGGATCGGGATTCGTGATTTAATTTTCGTTAATTTGATTTCGATAAAAAATAATTATATATAAATTAAATTAAATTAAATTAAGTTAAATTAAATAAATTATAAATATAATATATAAAATGATAAAATGATAAAAATAAAGTTTTAAGAAGATTATATCAAGTTTTAGTAATTATATGTAAATTATTAACTCATTTTTAAATAAAAATTTATATTTAATATGTATTTTGAAATTTATAAGATTCAGTTCCGATTTTGATAATGAAATTAGAATCAGATCTAAATCAGAACATAGCGATTATTAAATTATCGAAATCGAAATTGAAATCCCTTAACTCTTATTAGAATTGGATTTGGATTTGGGTGATTCCGCTACCTAATCTGACCTGTTTACTACCCTAAATAGAGGTGAAGAGTTTGAATTTAATCCAAGATGATATTGACTATACATGGTGGCATTTTATTGTACATGTGCAGGCACATTGCCATGTGTAACCTGATTTTGTGATGTTCTATACATAAGCATATAAAACCTCATTACAGAGGAGCGAAGATCTATCATTCTGAGATCTTGCGCTTTTCCTCTTCATCCTTCGTGTTCACTCTGTGTATCTCTCATCTAGTAATCTTTTGATTCTCTCCTTTGATCCCTCCCCGCGGTTGCTCACCTGCCCGCACACGTAGCTGCACCCCCTTCATGCGAGCTAGCCCACCTTTGACCTCGCCGCCCACTCACCGCCTCTCTCTCTCTCTCTCTCTCTCTCTCTCTCTCTCTCTCTCTCTCTCTCTCCCTTCTTTGTTTTCCCAAGCCTCCCACGAGCATTGCCATGTTCACCTTGCCCCCTATCCTCTCTTTTCCTCTCTCTTTCCTCCTGCCCTTGTGCCCATCTCAATCGCATGTCGCTACCAGTCTCTTGCCTTGCATCACCGCCTCCCCGTCGCCTCGACTTCGCTAGCATCTTCACCACATCTTTCTCTCCTCCTTCTTTGTAACATTTCGGAAAAAAAAATTATTTTTATGTAACGTCCGCCCCGCCCCCTCCCTCCTCTCTCGCTGGTTACGCCCGCCCACCCCTCTCTCCCTTATGCTCGCCTCCTCCTCTCTCGCCGATTTCGCCTCCGCCCTGATCTCCCCCTTTCTTGCTCTCTCTCACCGCTCCCCTGCGCCGATCTCCTCCTCCCGCCTGGACTCACCAGCCGTCGACGCATGCACACCTCCGCATCGCCATCGTCTTCCCGCACCAGTGCCAGTGTCAGTGCCTATGCGAGACCCACAGGCCACCCTCCCGCCGCGTTGATGCATCGCGCACCCGCGACTGCACGCCACAGTGGGGACCCCCCCCTTTTCCACTGCCCGGCCTGCGGCCTCTCGCCCCCCCTCCTCGGCACGTTGCCCCGCCAGCCGTGTAGCCCGGTCGACCCCCTCCACCGTTGCCGGCATTCCCCCCCCAGCCAGCCGCATCGCCGTCGCCGTCCTGCCGCAGCCGCCGCCGTGAGCCAACTTGCCGCCATTGATAGCCAGTGCCGGCGTCCCCTGTTCCAATTGGAACTGTCACCGAGAGGAACCTCCCTCGCCGCTGCTGCTGTCACCGGCCTGCCCTCTCCTTGCTACTGCCGCTATCGCCGGCGTCATCCCTACTATCTGCCCTCAGCTTCTGCCCCTCTGATGCCGCCGTCGAGCGCCAACCGTATCCTCTTTGCCCCCGCCCCTCGCAAGCGCCGCACACGCGTGCGTGCGCGGACGGGCCAATCCGCCGCCGCCTTTGATTCCCCCCTATCATCGAACTCTTTCTCTCCCTCTCCCTCTCTTCTGGTCGATCGCCGCCGCCCTCCTCCCTTCTTCTCTCGTCGCCGCCCACGCGCACGGTCGCGCCCCTATCCACCGGAAACCCGCCGCCGAGGCCTCCACGCTGCCATTTCTCTTTCTCTTCACCCTCGCCATCGCCTTTCGGCCACTGTCCAGCCACCGCCGCCAACGTGAGCCCCTCTGTCGCCGGAAGCCCCGCCGGCCTCCCTTGTTCCGGCTAGCACCGCGGCGAGACTCCCTCCCTCGCCGCCGTCGCCGTTGTCAGCCTCCACCCCCATCTCGTCGCCGTTCGTTGCTGCAGCCCCCTCCCCTCGTCGTTGTCGTCGTGGGTCAGCATCTCCCTCGCGAGCACTGCCACCCATTGCTGCAGCCTCCCCCCCTCATTGGCCATCGCCGTTGTCGCCGCCTCCATCGCAAGTGTCGCTGGCCGCTTCCCTCTCGCGAACGCGCAAGTGTGCGCACGCGCCCGGGCTGACTGCCGGCCCAGCCACCGGCCCAGTTTCCCTCGCCGCCTGGTCTGACCGCCCTGTTCAGCGGGTTCGAGCCGCCGGTTCAAGCTTTGGAATTTTTGTATTTGATTAATTCCAGAAATCAGAGTTAAAGCCAGGAAAATACCAGAAATTTTCAGAAAATCCAAAAAATTCACAGGAGCTTCCAGGTAGGTTTATCAAGCTTTTCTATGTATTTGACCCCATTTTGATTAGAAAATATGCATGATTTAACTTATGGACCTTGATTTGACTAGTTTAGACTTTTGACTCAAGATTAGTGATTTTTATCAAAATCCTTGAAATCAGAACCTTGAAAATGATATTTTGAATATTATGAAACATGTTTGGCATGATTCTGGATGGGTAGAAATATTTTTCATGAGATTTGACCATATGTTATTTATGTATATGATTACGTGCTAGAATGGACATAGAATTGAAATATAGCTAAGTGGAGGTTTGGAGAAATCATAAGTCATCAAATTTCACTTTTTGGAACATGTTTAAGTCATATTATGGCTGATTACATCAGAATTTAATTTGTTTAATTATGCCAAGCTTGATTTAAGTTAATTGTCTTGTATATGTAATTAAGTATGTCTAGTTCGGTTTGTCATTTCATGTATGTAAATCAAGTAAATTTTGGTTAGTTTGGTTTCATATTATGTAATATGTCATGCATGATATGATTATGTTCATATGGTTAGGTATGGTATATGTTTGATTCAGAATATGTCAACCAAGTCGGTTAGTACAAGTCTTGTCTAGTTATGGTAAAATATGTTTAATTTGATTTTAGATCATGGGCTATGCTATGCATAGTTAGTCATGTCAATTTGGTCATAATTAGTATGAGTTGTCATTGAGAACAAGTTTAATTATGTCGGGTCATCATATGTCTTGTCAAGTTCGTTGTGGATGTTATGTCTTGCATGAAGGGCTATGAAATTGGATAGTTATGTTATGTATGCATGGTATGGTCAAGTATGTCATGATTTAAAATTATGTTATGAACTCTTGATATGACGTGCTATGAAGGCTTCACCAGCCTATGTTAGTAAATTGCCCCGTGGGCAGCGGGTAACTTAGATGAATCCGGCCCTCCCACAGATCCCGGATTATCTGTAACGTGCGTTTTTTTTTTAAATAGGTTAAAGATATTTTAATTTAATTTTTTTTTAGAGTGTTTTATTGTTATTTAAATTTTTTCCCCCGTCGCCGTATTTCCCTCACGAAACCGCCGCCTCCTCCTTCCTTTCCTCCCCGAAAACCCCATCGCCCGTCGCCCGGTTCCCCCGCGAGCGTGCTCCGCCTCTTCCTCTTGCGTGCGACGCCCCGCCCCCCCCCTCTCTCTCTCGGCCGCTGTTTCTCTCTCCGCGAGCGCCCCGCGCGGCCAGCCGCCCTCACCCGCCCGCGGTGCCACCGTCGCCGGCGTCGCAGCGACGGCCGCTGCCTCGCGCCGCCCGGTCAACGCCGCCGCGCGACCGCCCCGCCCTCGCGCGACCGCCACGCCAGCCCCCGCGGCCCGCCCTCGCGCAGCAGCCGGCCGCCGCCGCGGTGCCGGTCGTCGCACCACCGGTCAACGTCGCCTCCGCGCGACTAGCCCCTCGCTCGGCCCACGCTGCGCCGCCGTGCGCCCTCCCGCCTCAGCGCGGCCGTGTGCCCCTCTGCCGTACGCCCGCCTTGGACCGCCGTGCGCCGCCCCCTATCCACCGCCGTGAGCACTCTCTCTCTCCTACCCTATCTCCCTCTTTCTTCTATACTTTGTCCATATCATATCATTATGCTCTTCAATTATTTTTTCTAAATTTTTCCCTTGATCCAACAGTTTATATTTTCTTGTGTATACTCTTTTTCCAGCAACCTAAGTGGTGTGATTTAACCCTTTTCGACCGGTTCAAGCGGTACTTTGCGTCGTCAACGTTCGATATCTTTTTCGGTCGCCAAATTCCGATTTCTCCAGCACGGTTTCCGGTAGGCACTCTTGACGTGTCTACTATCATTTAAATCACATACTTTAAAAATCTCCATGACTTGTAGTAATTGGCCTAATTTGATTAACCGGGTTGGTGTTAATTGTTGTAGTTAGATAGTGCTTTAATGATGCTATTTTCTCCTTGGTGCATATTGAGGATCATGATGGGATGTTATATATATGCCGTGTATAGCATGTTGATTGGTAGATCTTAGTCGATCATATCCCTTTTCAGTTAGTATATAATTAAGTTAATTCTTGTTACCTTTTTCAGATATTCTCCTTGTACAGGTGATGATAAGTTAACCATATTAGTTAATGTCTTTTACTAGTCATATTAAATCTGATTTTTGGGCTATGTTATGACCTTTTAACCAAGAGATAAATCTGATTGGGTGGTTACGATATGATTGGTTGAGTGTTTGATGTGGTATTCATGATAGTCTTAAGTTATGTTTGTCATTTCATGGTTCTAGTATCATAAGCATGTTATTTAGATATTGTTGTTCATATCAATTTCATTGATAGCATGTTAGTCATAGCATGATATGGTGTATGTCCTCTCTTGCATATTTCGGTTATGGCATGGCATAATTAGGTGGATGCATGATGCATTAATAAATGTAAATGGAACAACTACACCGAGACTAGTTAGTCGTGACCCGAGGGCGGCTGGAGGTTAGAAACGATCCGTGCATCCTTCGATCCCGGATACCGCGGTTTGTCCCCGTGCCACCACCGCCTAGGTGCACTATGGGATTTCGTTTAGCTATATGGTAATCGCTATATATGATAGATCCGGGTTGTAGTTTGTTGAGGTGGCAAGACGACGCTTTCCTTGCTAATAAGAAAAAGGTGTGGTGCTTACTAGAGGATAGGTGCATTTATTTTCATAGCATGGTATAGGTGTTCTTGTTTATTTCTTAGCATATCAAGTTGCATTGTGTGATGTAAATGTCTTGGTTTTTAGTTCATCCTTTTATGGAGCATATATACAAAGTGTCTATGCATATGTTCATACCCTCTTTTTAGGTCAAGTTATGGTTCATATAGGTGCTGGTCGTCGTGGGCATAGGGCTGGTTGGTGGTGTAAAATATGTGATTTAAGTCAATTGTTAATGTATTAACTAGTTTTACTTATATGTTTATAAAGGGTGCAGGTCTGGGTAATTATTTAAATATCATTCTAGGGCCTTTCGGCTATCCGATCCCGGCGGACGATGGATTGCCTACCGAGTCATTTTATATGACTCACCCCGTGGTTTAATTATTTCAACAGTCTTGAGGAGGAGGAGAATGTCGAAGCGGTCTTGGAAGACACGCCATTGGTGGAGACGGATTACACCGACCTTGGAGATGCTTGATTTTCGTGTTCTTGGTCTTTGAGATGATTGATTAGTTGTTATAACATTATTTTTCAGCACTTAATGAAGTCTCATTGAAGTTGTTTAGATTGTTTAAATTCTGGACCTTTAGTTATGTTGCGTTGTTAGTTTGATCTTGGAGTTGTGAACGGTTTAGTTTGTGATTTGATGTTGATCTCGATGTTGGATTAGTTTATGTTAAATTTGGTTATGTTCGGTGATTGTGTTTTTGTTACCAAACCTCCCTTTTTCCGGGTTTTATCCCGCTGTCATAATCCGGAGAAAAAAAAATCCGCTGCGTTTTCCGGGTCGTGACAGGAGTTGGTATCAGAGCCAAGGTTTGGTTAAGATAATAAAAACACAATCCTGGATTGTTTGGAATTTTAGGCTGTGAATTGTGGTTAAGTAATTTGTTAATTACTATTTGGATTGATGGTGTAGATCTTTTGGACTTATCAATTGTTATTTTGCCTATTCAGGAGATGGCTGGAAGGGGAAACAATCGTAGGAGGGGTAATGATGATCCCCAGGATGGTCCAGTGGGGGATAACAATTTGCGGTGGTTCTTCTAATTCAGTAAGACAAAATTGCCGGACAGCACCGAGATGGTAGTCATTGGGCCAATGCATTTCAGGGTTTTCTTCAGACCATGCAGGCACAGACACAGGCTCAGCAAGGCTTCAATGCCATGATTGCTCAGGGCATGGCACAGAATGCCCAGGCTCGGGTGGAACCACATCTGGGTGCCGTGATTGACATGTTTCGCAAGATGGATCCACCGGCATTCAAGGGAGAGATGGAGCCTATGATCGCCGATAGCCGGATTCGAGAAATAGAGAAGATCTTTACAAAGTGATTGAGTGCCCTCCGTGGGGATATGGTTAAGTTAGCAGCCTCACATGCCATGCTTGTCGGCGAATGGTGGGGGAGGCACTGCGCACCCAATTTGCAAAGGTGCTCGTGTGACCGAGATCACTTGGGAGGAGTTTGTCGTGGCCTTCAAAGACAAATACATCCCACCTCATGTTCGCCATGCAAAGAAGCAAGAATTTATGCAATTGGAGCAGGGAGTGATGACGTTGATGCGTATGAGAACAAGTTCGTGGGAGCTAGAGTCTTATGCCGCTTATATCCGCGAAGATGAAGCTGATCGAGCCGTAAAGTTTGTGCATGGGCTCGCAGGAGGCATTAGGGACCAGAATGATGTCCACCCCTTGGGCCACTTTGGCCTCGGCCTTATGAGGGCAAATTTTTGTCGGGTGGAAGGGGATCTTGGGCCTTATAGGCCACCAGCATCTTCTAGTAGAGCTCCAGCTCGGGACCAGCAACAGGGTATGGATCGCAAGAGAAAAATGCCAGATTTTTCAGGATCACAGCAACAGCAGTCTGGGATAATCAGGTCACCTTGTAGCCAGTGTGGAAATTTTCATCAAGGTCGACCATGTTTCAGAGGCAGAGGTGCATGCTTTGGTTGTGGCCAGCTTGGTCACCTAGTTTCACAAAGTTGTCCTTATCTTCCGCCGAGGGCAGCAGTTGTACAAAGCAGTGGTACCATTTTCGGGCCCCAGCCCCTCCTAGATTCCGTGCACGGTACTTCAAAGACACGGCGAGGCCCGGACCGGCTAGAGGCGGCTTACGTCGCCTAGAGCTCCGCGGAAGAAGAGTAACAACAGTCTCCACTCAGCAAAGGTGTTTGCCATGGAGCGCACGATCTTCCCCACGTGGCTACTACGACGTAGCAGGTACCTTACACGTTTCTCGGATTCCATGCACGTGTCTTATTTGATTCGGAGCTACCAATTCCTTTGTGTCGTTCTCGTTTGCTACATATTTATTTAAGTACCATGGTTTGTTAGTTGAGGAGTGTAGCCCTCTCGGGAGTGAGTGTTCCCTCCGGTCGAACTATAGAAGTTACTCATGTTATGCCCCATTGTGAGATAATCATATCGTGGAACACCTTACAGTGTAATTGTATGTTCTAGACATGGATGACTTTGATATCATTCTAGGGATGGATTGGTTAGAATCACACCATGCTGTTCTTGATTGTCATAGAAGGAAGGTTACTTTTCAGATCCCTGGTAGTCAGCTTTTTTCTTATAAATGCCCTGATTACACTAAGTCCAAGTTGTTGGTTTCTGCCTTGAAAATTTCAAAGTGGATGAGGTCTCAGTGTGAGATGTACTTAGCATGCATTACCAGGGTTAGTGATGTCAAGTAGCGTGAAAGAAGTTGGAGATGTGGGAGATAGTCCGTGATTTTGCGTATGTATTTCCGGAAGGAATTGCCTGGTTTGCCTCCTGTGAGGGATATAGATTTTTCTATTGACCTCATTCCAGGTGCTGCTCCCATATCGATTGCACCATACAGAATGGCACCGGCTGAGTTGAAAGAGTTGAAGCAGTAGTTGCAGGATCTACTTGATAGGGGTTTTATTCGCCCTAGTGTTTCTCCTTGGGGTGCCCCCCGTGCTTTTGTGAGGAAAAAGGATGGTTCATTACGGTTGTGTATTGATTATCGAAAGTTGAACCGTAACGATTAAGAATAAATATCCTTTGCCCCGTATTGATGATCTATTTGACCAGTTACAGGATGCCAGAATATTTTCAAAGATTGATTTGAGAACAGGATACCATCAGCTCAGGATTAAGAAGGAGGATATACCAAAGTCTGCATTCAGGACCCGATACGGTCACTACGAGTTCCTAGTTATGCCGTTTGGTCTTACCAACGCCCCTGCCGCATTTATGAGTCTGATGAATCAGATATTCAGGGAGTATTTGGACCAATTTGTTGTAGTTTTTATCGATGATATCTTGGTTTATTCTGCCAGCAAAGAGGAGCATTGCCAGCATCTTAGATTGGTTTTGCAGACACTTCGAGATCATGCATTGTATGCCAAGTTCGCAAGTGTGATTTTTGGCTTCGAGAGTATTAATTTTCTCGGGGCATGTCATATCTAGTGCAGGAGTACAAAGTTGATCCACCCAAGGTAGAAGCAAGTAAAATTGGGAACGGCCCACAACCCCCACGTAAGTAAGAAGTTTTCTTGGCCTTTGCCGGATATTATAGAAGATTTATCAAGGATTTGCATCTATTTCTCGCACCTTTGATCGCTTTAACCAAGAAAGGGAATTTTCTCGTGGACCGATGATTGTGAGAAGAGCTTTTTAGAGTTGAAGAAGAAGCTAACTACCGCACCGTCCTTATCCTACCATCCGGAACTCGGAGGATTTGTTGTGTATACCGATGCATCTAGGATTGGACTTGGTTGTGTTCTTATGCGTAATAGTCATGTTATTGCATATGCCTCTAGGCAATTAAAGTTGCATGAGAAGAACTATCCCACTCATGATTTGGAGATGGCAGCAGTTGTGCATGCACTCAAGGTATGGAGGCATTATCTTTATGGTGAACAATTTGAAGTATTTACTGACCATAAAAGTTTGCAGTATATCTTTTCCCAGAAGGATCTTAATCTGAGGCAGAGGAGGTGGGTAGAGTTTCTTAAAGATTATGATTTTAATCTTAGTTATCATCCAGGCAAAGCAAACAAGGTAGCTGATGCTCTTAGCAGGAAGAAGCTCTTGTCCATGCAGATGCATAGAGAATGGAGAGATATGGAAACTCTTACTGATTGTACACCAAGCTTAGCGGTTGATCGACCGACATCGTTCGGGGCCGCCTGTCTATTGGCTCGCTTTGGTTGACAAGGTGAAAGAAGCCCGAGAAAGACATTGTTGACATCGAGAATTTGCTTAAAAGGGCGGAATTTTCCAAGTATCCGAATGGGACGACCAGATCTCAAGGACCATTATGTGTAGCAGATGATATTAGCTTCGAGCGGCAAGGAGATTTTGGAAGAGGCACATAAATCACGAGCATGCTATTCATCCCGGTGCAACCAAAATGTATCATGATTTGAAGAGGGCACTTTTGGTGGGAAGGAATGAAGAAGGATGTGGCGAGTATGTGTCCAAGTGTTTGATATGCCAACAGTAAAAGCGTAACATAGGAGACCAGGTCCATTGCAACCTTTGGAGATTCCACAAGGAAGTGGGAACACATTACCATGGATTTTGTTACGTGTTTGCCTCGTACTGTGAAGCAATTTGATGCTCTTAGGGTTGTGGTGGATCAGCTAACTAAACCACCCCACTTCTTGCCGATCAAGGATGCTCAGCCGACCGCCAGTTTGGTAAGGTTATATTATGTTAGCATTGTTAAATATCATTGTGACCCTGTTTCCATTGTTTCAGATAGAGATCCCTGATTTACAAAGTAGCATGGAAGGGCTTACAAGATGCTTTGGGAACCCACTTAAATTCGTTCAAAGATATCATCCTCGCATACGATGGCCAATCCGAGAGAACCATTCGTACATTGGAGGATATGTTGAGAGCAGGAGCTTTGGAGTGGCAGAAAGTTGGGATTCGCAATTTCCTTGATAGAATTTGCTTACAATGTCAGCTATCACTCTAGCATCGGTATGGCACCATTTGAAGCTTTGTATGGTAGACCATGCGGATCGCCTATCCGTTGGGAAGAAGTGGGAGAACGGAGTTTGATTGGACCAGATTGGGTTCAAGATAGTAACGAGAAGATCCGTGTTATTCGGCAAAAAGCTACTTACGGCCCGTAGTCGCCGTAAGAGCTATGCCGACTTGAAAAGAAGAGATGTGCATTTGAGGAGGGTGATCATGTGTTCTTGAAGGTCTCTCCATCCAAGGGAGTTATTCGATTCGGTCACCGTGGAAAGTTGAATCCAAGATATATCGGACCGTTCCCATTGAGAAGCGGATTGGAGAAGTAGCATACCGGTTAGCTTTGCCGCCTCGCTATGTCGAGGGTGCATCCTCGTGTTCCATGTCTCCTTGTTGCGGAAATATGTATCGGATCCGACCCATATCATTAACTTTGCGGGAGATTGAGGTGCAGCCCAATTTGACTTTTGATGAGCACCCAGTTCGGATTACGGATCGGATGGTGAAGCAACTCAGGAACCGAGTGATTCCGATGGTGAAAGTCTTATGGAAGCATCATTCGACGAATGAATCGACTTGGGAAGTGGAGGAAGATACGAGACGGCACCATCCCTAATTGTTCGGTAAGCTTTCATTTAAATTTCGGGGTCGAAATTTTTTTTAAGAAGGGTAGATTGTAACGTGCGTTTTTTTTTTAAATAGGTTAAAGATATTTTAATTTAATTTTTTTTTTAGAGTGTTTTATTGTTATTTAAATTTTTTCCCCCGTCGCCGTATTTCCCTCACGAAACCGCCACCTCCTCCTTCCTTTCCTCCCCGAAAACCCTACTGCCTGTCGCTCTGGTTCCCTTCGCGAGCGTGCGCCGCCTCTTCCTCTTGCGTGCGACGCCTCGCCCCCCCCCTCTCTCTCTCGGCCGCTGTTTCTCTCTCCGCGGGCGCCCCGCGCGGCCAGCCGCCTCACCCGCCCGCGGTGCCACCGTCGCCGGCGTCGGCGGCGACGTCGCGTGCCTCGCGCCGCCCGGTCAACGCCAGCCCCCGCCCCCCCCGCCCTCGCGGCACCGCCACGCTGTCAGCCCCCGCGGCCCGCCCTCGCGCAGCAGCCGGTCGCCGCCGCGGTGCCAGGTCGTCGCACCACCGGTCAACGTCGCCTCCGCGCGACCAGCCCCTCGCTCAGCCCACGGCTGCGCCGCCGTGCGCCCTCCCGCCTCAGCCGCGGCCGTGTGCCCCTCTCGCCGTACGCCCGCCTTGGACCGCCGTGCGCCGCCCCTATCCACCGCCGTGAGCACTCTCTCTCTCCTACCCTATCCCCCTCTTTCTTCTATACTTTGTCCATATCATATCATTATGCTCTTCAATTATTTTTTCTAAATTTTTCCCTTGATCCAACGCTTATATTTTCTTGTGTATACTCTTTTTCCAAAGAACCTAAGTGGTGTGATTTAACCCTTTTCGACCGGTTCAAGCGGTACTTTGCGTCGTCAACGTTCGATATCTTTTTCGGTCGCCAAATTCCGATTTCTCCAGCACGGTTTCCGGTAGGCACTCTTGACGTGTCTACTATCATTTAAATCACATACTTTAAAAATCTCCATGACTTGTAGTAATTGGCCTAATTTGATTAACCGGGTTGGTGTTAATTGTTGTAGTTAGATAGTGCTTTAATGATGCTATTTTCTCCTTGGTGCATATCGAGGATCATGATGGCATGTTATATATATGCCGTGTATAGCATGTTGATTGGTAGATCTTAGTCGATCATATCCCTTTTCAGTTAGTATATAAATAAGTTAATTCTTGTTACCTTCTTCCGATATTCTCCTTGTACAGTGATGATAAGTTAACCATATTAGTTAATGTCTTTTACTAGTCATATTAAATCTGATTTTTTGGGCTATGTTATGACCTTTTAACCAAGAGATAAATCTGATTGGGTGGTTACGATATGATTGGTTGAGTGTTTGATGTGGTATTCATGATAGTCTTAAGTTATGTTTGTCATTTCATGGTTCTAGTATCATAAGCATGTTATTTAGATATTGTTGTTCATATCAATTGCATTGATAGCATGTTAGTCATAGCATGATATGGTGTATGTCCTCTCTTGCATATTTCGGTTATGGCATGGCATAATTAGGTGGATGCATGATGCATTAATAAATGTAAATGGAACAACTACACCAGACTAGTTAGTCGTGACCCGAGGGCAGCGGAGGTTAGAACAGTCCGGTGCATCCTTCGATCCCGGATACCGCGGTTTGTCCCTGTGCCACCACTGCCTAGGTGCACTATGGGATTTCGTTTAGCTATATGGTACTGCTATATATGATAGATCTGGTTGTAGTTTGTTGAGGTGGCAAGACGACGCTTTCCTTGCTAATAAGAAAAAGGTGTGGTGCTTACTAGAGGATAGGTGCATTTATTTTCATAGCATGGTATAGGTGTTCTTGTTTATTTCTTAGCATATTAAGTTGCATTGTGTGATGTAAATGTCTTGGTTTTAGTTCATCATTTTATGGAGCATATATACAGGTGTCTATGCATATGTTCATACCCTCTTTTTAGGTCAAGTTATGGTTCATATAGGTGCTGGTCGTCGTGGGCATAGGGCTGGTTGGTGGTGTAAAATATGTGATTTAAGTCAATTGTTAATGTATTAACTAGTTTTACTTATATGTTTATAAAGGGTGCAGGTCTGGGTGATTATTTAAATATCATTCTAGGGCCTTCTGGCTATCCGATCTGGCGGACGATGGATTGCCTACTGAGTCATTTTATATGACTCACCCCGTGGTTTAATTATTTCAACAGGTCTTGAGGAGGAGGAGAATGCTGAAGCGGTCTTGGAAGACACGCCATTGGTGGAGACGGATTACACCGACCTTGGAGATGCTTGATTTTCGTGTTCTTGGTCTTTGAGATGATTGATTAGTTGTTATAACATTATTTTTCAGCACTTAATGAAGTCTCATTGAAGTTGTTTAGATTGTTTAAATTCTGGACCTTTAGTTATGTTGCGTTGTTAGTTTGATCTTGGAGTTGTGAACGGTTTAGTTTGTGATTTGATGTTGATCTCGATGTTGGATTAGTTTATGTTAAATTTGGTTATGTTCGGTGATTGTGTTTTTGTTACCAAACCTCCCTTTTTCCGGGTTTTATCCCGCTGTCATAATCCGGAGAAAAAAAAAAAATCCGCTGCGTTTTCCGGGTCGTGACATTATCGCGGTTTTCCCTTAGTGTCACCACTGCCTAGGTGCACTTTGGGCTAGCTTATTATATGTTACTGCTATATATATTAGAGCTGGTGAAAGTATTTTTACATGTGAAGCAAGACGACCAATTCCTTGCTCTTTGGCTATGTGTTTTGGAAAGAATATGAAATATGTTACTTGTGTGTCATGTATGGATGTTAAACCATGTCATGTTAGAAAAATCAGATTTGTCTGTTTTAATTTGGTCATGTTAAGTTAAGTTTTGAGGTCATTTAGATGATATTTGTTTAGCTTGTATGGTCTTGTGTGCATTGGTCTAGAATTGAGTAGCATTGGCATAATCTTTTTCCTTAAAAGATAATCATGATTTGGTTATGAGTTATGGATAAATATAGAAGACATGTTATTATCATTTGTATTACATCTCAATCTAGATATGTTATCTATCATTGCTTGATTATATGTTACTTATCCGATTGGCAAGAAAAGGGTGTAAATCCTACGGAGTCTCCGGACTCACCCCGTTGTGGGTTAAATTTTTCAGCAGGTTTTGAAGATTTAGAAGCTTGAAGATGAAGTTCAGGTGAAACCAAAGGAAATCAGAGTCATTTGCACTTGGAGATTATTGGTATTCTCTACTTAGGTAGATGGTCTTGGTTGCTTTTGAGCAAGAGTGTGTTAGACTTAGTAGTATGGTTCTATTCTCTTGTTTTGATGGATCTTATGAATATAATTGTTTAAGTTTGGGTTATGGAATTTAAGTATTTGGTTTCATCCCACTGTCACGACGTTGTGTATTTTCGCTGCAAATTTGTGTTTATGTTAATTAAATTCTGAGTCATGACAGAAGTGGTATCAGAGCATTAACCCGGCCGGAAGGTCTATCTTGACCTGCCCGGGTGTTTGATATTGATTTGGGTGAATTAAGATTTGATACTTGGATTATCTATTTGAATAAATTAGATCTGATTTTAGACTTTGAAGATTACATTATTGGATGTCTAGATTGGATAATTGATTGTATATGCTTATGAGGATCAATTTTCAGATTTTGGTAAATCTTGAAGCTTCAGTTTATGACAATAGGAGAAGATTTTCAATTTGGGTCAATTTGATTTTTATATTAGATGATGATTTAATATGTAGAGATTTAAATAAGATGATCAATCAATGTATGATAATCAACTTTTAGATTTGGTTGATCTTGAAGTTCAGATTGATAGAAATCAATTTATCAATTAAGGCAAGATTTTATTGTCATTGGTGTAGAGAATTTTAGTGTTTAATAGTTGATGGATATCATATGGTTTAGTATCTTTATGAGATGAAGTTCAAATTTTGTGTAACTGATGAATTGTATTGATTAAATGAATATGATTAAGCTCATGATGATATGATTTTTATTTAAGTATAGATAGAGAGCTAGATAGATTGGTAGATTTTTTATATTGTGAAATAAAGTGGATTTTATAATGGTTTTATAGGATGATCTTCATGAGAATAATTGAATTATTGATGTAAGTTAATTGGGATATATTTATGATAAGAGGATATATCATGTATTATTAGAAGGAATGAGATCAGTCAATCATAGAATTGAGGATGAAATATCTAGAATATCATGTATTGATGGTTGTTTAAGTGGTGCTTTGCTTAGATATTTATAGGATACCACAATCTAGTTTATATTATGACCATAGTATCTAGAATCTTAGTTATTATTTGCCGATCTAGAATCTGAGTAATTTCTCTACCAATCAATATCCTTGTCTAAGGACTTGAAATCTTTGATCCTTGAATTTCCAAATCATAGGAAGTATATAGGCTCTAGGTGATTCAGCTTGATAATTATGAGTTAAATTTGTATCATGGACAATTTTGTTAGATATAGATTTGTTAAGACTTTGATTTGATTCGTATTAAGATTATTATTTAAGTTGTTCAAAGTATTTGAGAATTGTGATTTAACTTCTATTGAGAAAGAAATTAGAGATTATGATATACTTATTGAGGTTTAAGGGAATTGGATGTCTTTGGCACTAGATTGTGACTCTTTAAGCAAGGGAATAATTTGGTTATTATTTAAGATAATCTAATGATCATTTTCTACACTCCAAGTTATAAGAGAGTGAATGTTGGTGATTATTTGACAGTAATGGTGCCGTTGTAAAAAAAAATGAATGATGAATTATTAAAAATGAATATGAAATATGTTACTTGTGTGTCATGTATGGATGTTAAACCGTGTCATGTTAGAAAAATCAGATTTGTTTGTTTTAATTTGGTCATGTTAAGTTAAGTTTTGAGGTTATTTAGATGATATTTGTTTAGCTTGTATGGTCTTGTGTGCATTGGTCTAGAATTGAGTAGCATTGGCATAATCTTTTTCCTTAAAAGATAATCATGATTTGGTTATGGGTTATGGATAAATATAGAAGACATGTTATTATCATTTGTATTACATCTCAATCTAGATATGTTATCTATCATTGCTTGATTATATGTTACTTATCTGATTGGCAAGAAAAGGGTGTAAATCCTACGGAGTCTCCGGACTCACCCCGTTGTGGGTTAAATTTTTCAGCAGGTTTTGAAGAGATTTAGAAGCTTGAAGATGAAGTTCAGGTGAAACCAAAGGAAATCAGAGTCATTTGCACTTGGAGATTATTGGTATTCTCTACTTAGGTAGATGGTCTTGGTTGCTTTTGAGCAAGAGTGTGTTAGACTTAGTAGTATGGTTCTATTCTCTTGTTTTGATGGATCTTATGAATATAATTGTTTAAGTTTGGGTTATGGAATTTAAGTATTAGGTTTCATCCCATTGTCATGACGTTGTGTATTTTCGCTGCAAATTTGTGTTTATGTTATTTAAATTCCGGGTCGTGACATTCTTGCCATCCCACCATTGCCAGTCACGTGATGCATTACTGTTAGCCTCCTTACGTGCCCGTACAATGTCCATCGCCTTGCCGCGTCCAACCTTCTATCATGTATGCCAGCACCAGCCCCCGTTGTCGTGCATCTACATCCAGCTGCTGCCGCGGGCTTCATGTTAGCCAATGCCTGGCCCTACACACTGCTCGCAATCATTGCTATCTCATGCCGTCTGTGCCAATGTCGCCTCCTTCGACATGTGCCATCACCTTTGTACAGTCCATCCTTCCTTCCAACACCATTCAAGTAGGTATTACGAGTGTGTCTAATATCATTAAATTTAATATCTAAAATTTACTGACAACTTATATATCTTGATCTAAATATATTGGTGAATATTGAATTTGATGATTGTTCATAGTCAGACATTTTATTAAATTTGGTAGATACATACTTCATAGTTACTAATTTTGTTAAATCAATTGATTCTAATAGGTCCTAATTGTCGGTGCTATAAAATTTAAATTACATAGTTTGTGATCTTGATATGCCATTGTATCATAACGCGATTGGGTCTATGATAATATTTTTGGTTGCATGTTATTTAAAATAGTTAGAGTTTTATATTAATTAGAAAATATCTTTTCTTATAAATTTCATTAATATTTCATATTGCTGATCACTTAATTGGTGTACATGTTTGATGTTAGCATATTTCATGTATGTATGGGTAAAATAGTATTTGCATAATTAGTATGTGGTTAAGTTATGTCAAGCATATGTGTATTTTTTTGTAGATGGTTAAATGTATTAGTTATGCATATATTCTTATTAATGGTAATATTTGCGTAGTAATTGTCATGGCATGGCATAAATGTATGTGTGCATGTGTGCATTAAATGAAATGATGGACTAAGTTACATTAGACTAGTTAGTCATGACTCGTGGATAGCAGGGATTAGAACAGTCCGGTGCATCCTTCGATCTCAAATACCGCAATTTGTCCTAAGTACGACCACTATCTAGGAGCCCTAGGGGACTTCATTTTACTATATGATACTACTATATATGATAGATCTGGTAGTAGCAAGTCAAGATTGCAGGATGACACATTCCTTACAAATACAAAAAAGACATGATATTATACTAAAAGATATGTGCATTTATTGCTTGATTAGTGCATATGGTCATTTGATGTGCATTTGGTTGTCATAATCAAGTTGGGTTTCATAATTTGCATCTTGGTCTTATTTATTTAGTGATTTATCATATAGGTCTTAAAGTAAATGTTCATGCATATAGTATTTCTTCAGGATTGGGTCCTTTTTATTTTAGATAGCCATAGGTGTCTTGGTCGATGTGAAATTTAAGGATTGTTTAGTGATTTAAAATATGAGAGTAAGTAGATTAATTATTATATGAATTAGTTTTAAATTATGTACAATGGATGTAAGTTTAGATATTTATTAATTATTATTTAGGTCTTTTACTATCCGATTTGGTAGATGATGTGATGTCTACTGAATTATCATACTCATTCCAATCTTTTAACATTTTTAAGGTAGTCAGGTTTAGCGTGGCAGAAATATAATGGTTTGGACTGTGAGAAGTCTATAGAAAGATTAATGTATACTTTTAAATGAAATGTTTGTATTGCATCATGGCATGATTTATTTTTGGTAGAATATTTTGCGATGTCTGATAAAATTATTTGAATTATGAATTGGAACCTAACTTTGTCTTCAAATTTTTCAAATCGATGTATTTGAGGGGTTAATTTCCCCGATCGTGTTGCCAAATTTAATTCGCTGTGCTTGTTGAGAAATCCGGGGCATGACAAGGAGGAAAACCGGGACCGTGGTGGCTAGCACAGTGGTGATGGCAATAGTGACCACTAGTGGGGGTGATGACAAAGGTTGGCAACATTTGGTGGCATGTGAGCAAGAGTGAGAGTGAGAGTTTACAAGAGAGATTGAGGGTGGGGAAAGGGGGCTCTCTAAGTGTATTATAAAAAAGGATTATTGGTGATCACTGAAATGTAATATTCCTGATTTTCATAGCATTATATAAGTTATTATCGTAGTGTTTTTAATTATTTTCACAGTATGCTTAAATTATTTTTAAGACGTTTATATAGATACGTAAATATTTTTATTTATTTATACTGTATCTTATTAGCTTCATAGATTGTTATATTTTATTTATATTATGTCTTATTAGTTTAGTGGATTCTTATATTTTATTTATAATAAATATTATTATTTTATTTTAACTCTTCTCCGGTATTTGAGACTCCTAAGAATAGCATAATTATTATTTTCTTTATTTCTTAAGAGTTCTCCCCATCCATCCCTTTTTCTCTCAACGTCCCTTGTATCTCTCTCTCTATACGTAAGCCTTACCCTATTTTGAGGGTGTTGTTCATATTAAAAAAAAATATATTTTATTATGTTTACTATAGTAACCGTTCCCCCCCCCTCTTCTTCGCACTTCTTTCTTTCTCTCTCTTCTCCCGATCGACCGCCGCACCCTCTCTCTCTCTCTCTCTGCATCGCGGCCAACACCCTCCCGCCCTTGCGCTGTGCTCGCGGCCCGCAGCGGACGCCGCCTCGCCGTCCCTCCTCCGTGCGCGGCTCTCCCTCCCTCCCCTGGATCTCTCTCTCTCTCTCTCTCTCTCTCTTCGTCGCCCACGGAAGCCGTCCAGCCCTCTCGACCTCGTCTCTCTCTCCATCGCGCCTCGCCGTCGCCTCCACCTCGTCCCACGCCTGCATCAGCCGCCTCCGCGAGCACGCCGCCGCCCGCGAGCGCCGCGCGCGCCATTGCCACCCCCGCCGCCCACGCGTGCCTTCCCGCCCCGCGCCCGCGAAGCCCACCGTCCGCCGTCCGCCGCGCCACGCGGCCACCGCGGCCAGCGCGGCGTCCGTGCGCCTCCCCCTGGCCGCCGTGCGCCCGCCGGTGCACCCCCCTATCCAGCGCGGTAATACCCTCTCTCCTATCTTCTCTCTCTCATATTATCTTGGTATAATCCCCATTATTTTCCCTCTCCATTGATCCGATGGCATAACCCCCCCCCCACCATTTTAATTGTATTTTCCAGCAGCTTTGGAGAAGGGAGAACCCCGTCTTGTTTGAGTGATTTGATTTGTGCGCTGCGTTATCGACGTCCGGTATCGTTTCCGACTGCCGATCCCCGTCTTTTCCTGCGCCGATCCGGTAGGCATCCTTGACGTGGCTACTATTATTAAAAATTCATATTTAATTCTTCATGATCCATATAATTGACCTTTAATTAAAGGGATGTGTGTAGTTATGTTTTTGCGTAATTTGTGAGTTAGCAGGGGTAATTAGATAGAGGTGCGTAGTATCATGTGATATATGTTTATGTCTCTATTTTGTGAATATGAGATCATGCTTAGTTAATAGTATAATATGCTTTCTTTTAGCTTGTCATCCTGTTACTTTTTATCATATTTAGATTATGTTAATCTTGCTAAGTAAATTGTGATAGGTTATCAAGATTAGTTAGTGTGGTGATTAATCTTCCAGCATCTAGTTACATTCATTATTTAATCATGTTTAGTTAGTTATATGTGATGTCGTCTCATTTTGGTTCATTTCTAGCATGGTTGTCTAGCATGGCAATAGCTGAGTATATGTTCATTTTTATGTTCATTGATCCTTGCATATTGGT
Source organism: Cryptocoryne crispatula var. balansae (assembly GCA_036172225.1). NCBI lineage: Eukaryota > Viridiplantae > Streptophyta > Magnoliopsida > Alismatales > Araceae > Cryptocoryne > Cryptocoryne crispatula. The sequence continues at coordinate 29,099,518 of CM069922.1, forward strand.
GATCATGGCATGGCATGATTGAGGTGGATGCTTGATGCATTGAAACTGTGAATGGAAAATTGAGCTACACCAGACTAGTTAGTCGTGACTCGAGGGCAGCGAGGGGTTAGAACCGTCTGGTGCATCCTTCGATCCCAGATCCCGCGGGCATCCTACGTGCCACCACTGCCTAGGTGCACTATGGGATTTCGATTAGTATATGGTATTTATATATGATAGATCTGGTGGTAGCTGGTTGAGATGGCAAGACGACGCATTCCTTGCTAATGGAAATCTATGTATATGATATGTGCATCTATTAGAGGATAGGTGCATATGTGTGAATGTGGTTCTTGTTGGAGGATAGATGTATTTTGCATGGTATGGTATAGATGGTCTAGTGATGTATTTTATTTTGTCAAGTATCAGGTTATTTTGCAGGGTGTATGTATGGTGTCTCATTTGTAGTATATCATCATATGGAGCATATAGTAGGTGTCTATGCATATGTTCATACCATCTTTTTAGGTCATGTTATGATGCATATAGGTGCTGGTTGGTGTGATTATAGGCTTTGGTTGGTGGTGTAAAACACATGGATTAAGTCTTATATCTAATGTATTGACTAGCCTATATTTACATATAATTGGTGTAGGTCTGGGTACCTATTTAATTATCATATAGGGCCTTTTGGCTATCCGATTTGGCGGATGATGGGGTGTCTACTGAGTCGTCGTACTCATCCCAATCCTCTTATCAATTTTCAGGTAATCAGGTTTGGCGCAACAGAAGCGTGGTGGATTGATTCCCAAGAAAGTAAATTGGATGATTCTTGTAATTTAGATGGTAATTAGATTTGTTTAGATTATAGCATAGCAATGTATTTAATTTGATTTTGTGGATGTATAAACTGGGACCTAGTTGTCTTCATTTTTCCCAAACCGAAGTTTTTACGGGGTTAATTTTCCCCGGTCGCGTCGTCGGATTATCCCGCTGTGCAAGTTAAAAATCCGGGGCGTGACAGCTTGGTATCAGAGCATTAACTCGGCCTTAAGGTCTATTTTGACTAGCCGGAGTTTATGATATTGGTTTGGATGAATTAGAGTCGATCATCTTGAATTATTGGACTTAGGCCTGAGTGACAATTTGAACTACACATTGAGGTTGGAATCTTCTATTGTTAGGTGACCTTAATATTAGATTGATATGTTAGATAGATTAGAAGTAGATAGATGGAGATATCAGGTAGGTTGATTGATGGAAGAATGATGAGATAGGTGGATAAATAAAAGCTAAGTTGATTGTTGGAAGTGTAGTTATAAAGATAGATAAATAGGTAGATAGATAGATAGAGTAGTTTGATATATAGTTAGATAGATAGATATGTTTAGAGGAAGTAGTATAGATTGATAGATAGCATGATAATTTGATTGATAGATAGAGAAGAATAGATAGATAGTTTGATAAGATTGATAGCTAGAATGATAGTTTGATAGATAGAAAGTTAGATAGATAGATCGGTAGAGGTAGATATGTTTAGAAAGAGTAGTAGATGGATAGGTAGATTAGAATGAGAGGAATAGTTAGATAGATAGAATGATAGGTATATCGTTGGATTGGAGTATGTAGACACCATCATCTTCTTCATTTCGGTAAGTTCTAATTAGAAATTTCGGGGTCGAAATTTATTTTAAGGAGGGTAGAATGTAATATTCCTGATTTTCATAGCATTATATAAGTTATTATCGTAGTGTTTTTAATTATTTTCACAGTATGCTTAAATTATTTTTAAGACGTTTATATAGATACGTAAATATTTTTATTTATTTATACTGTATCTTATTAGCTTCATAGATTGTTATATTTTATTTATATTATGTCTTATTAGTTTAGTGGATTCTTATATTTTATTTATAATAAATATTATTATTTTATTTTAACTCTTCTCCGGTATTTGAGACTCCTAAGAATAGCATAATTATTATTTTCTTTATTTCTTAAGAGTTCTCCCCATCCATCCCTTTTTCTCTCAACGTCCCTTGTATCTCTCTCTCTATACGTAAGCCTTACCCTATTTTGAGGGTGTTGTTCATATTAAAAAAAATATATATTTTATTATGTTTACTATTGTAACCGTTCCCCCCCCCTCTTCTTCGCACTTCTTTCTTTCTCTCTCTTCTCCCGATCGACCGCCGCACCCTCTCTCTCTCTCTCTCTGCATCGCGGCCAACACCCTCCCGCCCTTGCGCTGTGCTCGCGGCCCGCAGCGGACGCCGCCTCGCCGTCCCTCCTCCGTGCGCGGCTCTCCCTCCCTCCCCTGGATCTCTCTCTCTCTCTCTCTCTTCGTCGCCCACGGAAGCCGTCCAGCCCTCTCGACCTCGTCTCTCTCTCCATCGCGCCTCGCCGTCGCCTCCACCTCGTCCCACGCCTGCATCAGCCGCCTCCGCGAGCACGCCGCCGCCCGCGAGCGCCGCGCGCGCCATTGCCACCCCCGCCGCCCACGCGTGCCTTCCCGCCCCGCGCCCGCGAAGCCCACCGTCCGCCGTCCGCCGCGCCACGCGGCCACCGCGGCCAGCGCCGCCGCCGTGCGCCGGCGCGGCGTCCGTGCGCCCCCGTGCCGGCCGTGCGCCCCCCTGGCCGCCGTGCGCCCGCCGGTGCACCCCCCTATCCAGCGCGGTAATACCCTCTCTCCTATCTTCTCTCTCTCTTATTATCTTGGTATAATCCCCATTATTTTCCCTCTCCATTGATCCGATGGCATAACCCCCCCCCACCATTTTAATTGTATTTTCCAGCAGCTTTGGAGAAGGGAGAACCCCGTCTTGTTTGAGTGATTTGATTTGTGCGCTGCGTTATCGACGTCCGGTATCGTTTCCGACTGCCGATCCCCGTCTTTTCCTGCGCCGATCCGGTAGGCATCCTTGACGTGGCTACTATTATTAAAAATTCATATTTAATTCTTCATGATCCATATAATTGACCTTTAATTAAAGGGATGTGTGTAGTTATGTTTTTGCGTAATTTGTGAGTTAGCAGGGGTAATTAGATAGAGGTGCGTAGTATCATGTGATATATGTTTATGTCTCTATTTTGTGAATATGAGATCATGCTTAGTTAATAGTATAATATGCTTTCTTTTAGCTTGTCATCCTGTTACTTTTTATCATATTTAGATTATGTTAATCTTGCTAAGTAAATTGTGATAGGTTATCAAGATTAGTTAGTGTGGTGATTAATCTTCCAAAGATCTAGTTACATTCATTATTTAATCATGTTTAGTTAGTTATATGTGATGTCGTCTCATTTTGGTTCATTTCTAGCATGGTTGTCTAGCATGGCAATAGCTGAGTATATGTTCATTTTTATGTTCATTGATCCTTGCATATTGGTGATCATGGCATGGCATGATTGAGGTGGATGCTTGATGCATTGAAACTGTGAATGGAAAATTGAGCTACACCAGACTAGTTAGTCGTGACTCGAGGGCAGCGAGGGGTTAGAACCGTCTGGTGCATCCTTCGATCCCAGATCCCGCGGGCATCCTACGTGCCACCACTGCCTAGGTGCACTATGGGATTTCGATTAGTATATGGTATTTATATATGATAGATCTGGTGGTAGCTGGTTGAGATGGCAAGACGACGCATTCCTTGCTAATGGAAATCTATGTATATGATATGTGCATCTATTAGAGGATAGGTGCATATGTGTGAATGTGGTTCTTGTTGGAGGATAGATGTATTTTGCATGGTATGGCATAGATGGTCTAGTGATGTATTTTATTTTGTCAAGTATCAGGTTATTTTGCAGGGTGTATGCATGGTGTCTCATTTGTAGTATATCATCATATGGAGCATATAGTAGGTGTCTATGCATATGTTCATACCATCTTTTTAGGTCATGTTATGATGCATATAGGTGCTGGTTGGTGTGATTATAGGCTTTGGTTGGTGGTGTAAAACACATGGATTAAGTCTTATATCTAATGTATTGACTAGCCTATATTTACATATAATTGGTGTAGGTCTGGGTACCTATTTAATTATCATATAGGGCCTTTTGGCTATCCGATTTGGCGGATGATGGGGTGTCTACTGAGTCGTCGTACTCATCCCAATCCTCTTATCAATTTTCAGGTAATCAGGTTTGGCGCAACAGAAGCGTGGTGGATTGATTCCCAAGAAAGTAAATTGGATGATTCTTGTAATTTAGATGGTAATTAGATTTGTTTAAATTATAGCATAGCAATGTATTTAATTTGATTTTGTGGATGTATAAACTGGGACCTAGTTGTCTTCAATTTTCCCAAACCGAAGTTTTTACGGGGTTAATTTTCTCCGGTCGCGTCGTCGGATTATCCCGCTGTGCAAGTTAAAAATCCGGGGCGTGACATGAAATGTCACCGTGAATGGTGCATTTATGTTAAGTGGTGGCAATTGCAGTTGTTGCCATTGACTTTTGACTATTCAATAATATGCTCAAACTAAAATTTTGAACATTCATATCTTACTTCGACAATAACTTAACTTGTCGCCAGTATCATATCCTACCGATATCTTCCTTACATCATTGTCACTAAATGAACACATCATATATGATTGGGTATACGATGTACAAATAGTCGTTGTCGAACCAAACTTATTTTAAGTAGAGATGTAAATTAAATTATTACTTGTTTACGTATGAATGGACATTTGATGATTGTGATTGTAATGAGTAATATATTTAACTTAGATGTGTATTTTAATAAATTTAATTTAATTAAAATAATAGGTTTTTTGTGGCAATCATTACTAGCATTAGTAGTATTTATATTTGTTGTTAATAACATATTCGGTGACTCAATATTATTTATTTGCTTTTACAGCATTCAATTAAATACTACTATATATAATTAATAGAAAATAAAATTTATATTATTTATATTTTTAATAGTGAATCTAACTGTGATTATAATTTATTTTTTATAATAGTTATTTTAATTGCTCCTATTATTATCTATAGCATCCAAAGTAAGTATCATCAATTCGTTTTTTTACTAATATGATGAAAAAATCTGAGATTTTAATGTGTATATAGTGACAATTAAAATTGCTACTAAATATTAATTTAATAGCATTATAAAGAATTAGCTACTATAGACTTTTAGGGATGGCTTCTATAGTAACCAAAGTTGGTATAATTGTTAGTTTATTTTAATAAAAATCTAAAATTTTTAATAGTAAATATAAAAGTGTTAAAAGCCAATTTTATGGTAGTGTTCTAGTTTAGATATTTCAAAATTTGTCTAATTCCGCCAACTGGTGGTTCCCTGGGATGGGCACTAGTGTCCTAGGTCGAGGCACATCTAAAATGTGCATACAAGCTCCGCAACAAATTGACAAATTTCAATTTTTATTTCTTTCTTTTGGATGAATTTTTGATTGATATCCATATAACACAAGTTTTAGAATTGATAATTAGGCTAGATTAGTGTGTCCACAATGACAATAATTTAGAAGTGAAACTAAGTCTCGGATGCATCCACATTTAACATAATTATTTTATTTCAAAGTCACATATTTAAAAATAAGATTTATTTTTTAGCTTTTAAAGAATAGATTATGTTTGTTTAACTTTGTAAGAGATAAAAATGATAAAGTTGGGGACCATATAGTTAAGACGATCTTAGCACATAATTAATATAATTATACAACTGTAATACACGGAACAATAGACCATAACTTAACAAGTGTAATGAGATATGTGACCACCATGACCAATTAAACAGGTCAAGAATAACTGTGCTCAAGATGAGAATGAACTCTTGTCACCCACCACAAGTCAAAATCAAACTAGAGGTGCAAATGGACCACAAGTAGCTCAAATCTCGATTGGATAAAATCGAGGCTCCTTTTGTTTATCATGTTAAATGAACAAGCTTTCAACAAAACATGTAGCTCGATTCATTAAATGAATGGAGCTTGAACAGACTCTTAGTCAACATAATAATGAGGTGTTTGGTTGCACAATAATTTTTTATACATTTTCATGATAAAAGGTTACGTTACACAAAATATGAAGTAACCAATGACAAAAAATTATCATGTTTGGAAAGATGTGATAACAAAAAAGTAACTACAATATATAACCAAACAAAGTGGGAAATCATAAGATAAAAAAAGAGGTGAGACCCTTGTTTTTTGTCTAAGAAGAAAATAATTTTACAAACATAAAATTTTCATGGTTGCCGAACATCTCTTTTAAAAGGTTTTATTTCAAAAACATAAATTTGTAGAAAAAAATCAAATTATCGTGCAACCAAACACCCTACATGTTCACGAGTGATTAAATTAAAAATACTTGATAACTATTTATTTTAAAATATAAAAAAATAATAAAAAATATATTATTGATTAAATATGAAAAGATAGGTCAAAATAAATTTTATTTTAAGTTTAAATTTAGGCTAGGTTTTATAAATGAGTTGAACTTGAAGTTTCACAAATGAGTTTAGATTGATTTTAAATTTTATGAATAAGTTCATACCAAGTTTGAACTTGAATGTGAACTGAATTTGTCTCTAGCTGCTATTTGACCTTGAACTCAATCTTGGATTCATTAAGTAACAACTCAAATTTGAATAGGGGTTGAGTATTTGCGGAAGATGTAGAACTCAAATTCAAACTCTTGTAAAATAAAATGAGACGAACTTGAATATTATACTACTCAACTGAACTGGCTCGTTCGCAACTTGACTGCAAACTAGGACAATAGAGGATGGGTATAGATAACGATGAGCTAGTATAATCGATTGAGACATTTCCCAAATTTAAAAAAATATAGATATTATTACATTTTTTAAAGCTTTAAATGAGTATCTTCCTATTCCGATAAATAATATTTGTTAAACTATCAGACAATATCAAATATTAAAATTAGAAAGGGCCTTAGAACTCTAGCACATGATTATGTGACAAATGTTCAATGGATTAAAATTTAACTGTAAAGTTTCCTGTAGGTGAAAACTATAAATTTTGATGAACTAAAAATTATTGTTGGGATATAATTTGCCGACAAAATGTTTGAACCTTCAGTCTAGTAAAATGCTATACACTAACCAGCAACACATACGAAGAAGATTATAACAAGTTTTTCTAATGTCTACTAAATAATTCAAAGTAATAGCAAAATTAGGTGGTGTTTTATGAGGTTATATGGGCAGAAAATATTTTTTCCAAAATATATTAAAGACATTTTGCATCTTCCTTCTTCTCTGTTGGAAGACGTGATTTAGTACCAAATTCTGATTTAGCAGCCAAAGAAAGAGAATAACACGCAGGCACCAGATAGATAACAAATTAACTACTGCATTTATTTTGTAATTGGCTTACATTCTTTATTACGAATGGAGGGAGTTAATAGTTAAAGTGAAGAGGAAGAGATATGGTGATAAAAGGTAGGTGCAAGCCACCATATAGAAATTACAGCGCAGTGAGAGTGAACTAAGGATGGCCTGCAGATGCAGATCCGGAGCCGGAGCCAGATCCTGACCCAGATCCTGAGCCACCAACACCGCCCCCGCCGCCGCCGCCGCCACCGCTTCCACGTGCGCTAACACTGCCCCCGTTACCATACCAAGGACCGTATGCAGAAGCGGAACCAGAGCCTGAGCCACTTCCGGAACCGTAGCCGGATCCACCATTAGATCCTCCGCCACCACCACCACCCGCACCTTGTCCGCTTGCAGTTGCGGAACCACCACCATAGGGTCCCCGGTGTTTTCTGGCGAAAGCTGATCCACTCCCCCACCCTGACCCGCTGCCGTAGCCACTACCGCCGGGGCCACCTTGTCCACCTCCACCACCACCTCCACCTCCGGTAGCACTAGCGCCGCTTCTCCCTCCGTAAGGATAACCCGAACTGTAGGCAGAAGCGGAACCCGATCCACTCCCGTAACCAGAGCCAGATCCTCCATTAGCTCCTCCGCCACCACCGCCACCACCACCTTGTCCACTTGCCGTAACAGAGCCACCGCCGTAGTTTCCAGCTGAAGCCGATCCACTCCCCCATCCTGACCCACTGCCGTAGCCACTACCGCCGCCTTGTCCTCCACCGCCACTGCCACCTCCACCTCCACTGGCACTGACTTCACTTCTCCCTCCACCGCCAGAATTATAGGCAGAGGCAGAACCGGAGCCACTTCCGTAACCAGAGCCGGATCCTCCGTTGGAGCCGCCCCCACCTCCACCTCCACCACCGCTGGCCTCGGCGGAGGATGCCAAGATCCTGGAAGCAGAGGTCAGTCCGAGGCAGAGGAGGAGGAGGAAGCCCACGGCTAAACACTTGGGACGCGCCATGTCTGGACTCGGAGGAAGAAGCTTGTTAGGATATGTATGACTGGGAAAACGTGAGCGGCAGCATTATTTATAGGGGACTGATCCATGCAGCAATGCGGACGGAGGCGGGAGGCCTGATTAATTTCACTACCAGCCCCACGATGGCGCTGTCAGTGACGACTTCCTCTCCTGCCTAACTCTTGACTGATCACCAAGTCGAAGCTGGGCGTGAAGTAACGCGTTTTCCCTTTGTCAACGAAATTGTTCCAAAACGCGACCTTTCTCTTCGTTCCCACGAACAACTATGCTCGCCGCAAGCACCAGCGGAAGACGGTCAGCACCCGACGCCGAAAGCAATTTTTAAACCAAGGTATCGTATATACCTACGTGGTTTTATATATTGGTTCCATCCGTACTTTTATATATTTACCAATATAAAATTAATCAAAAGTTATAAATATATTTGTCTTTTCTAATCTATTCCAACAGTAATTTGTTATGTTAAATTCTCTCTAGATATATTAATATCTTATGGCCCAGGAAAATTTAATCATATATATATATATTTAAGAATTACATCCCTTTGAATTTTACATGCCAAACTGCATACACGTAAATCGAAAAATTTTATATTTTGCTGTGAACTGTTTGTTATTGATCTTTGATTACAACAACATGATCTTTTGGGTCATTTATAATATTATATGTTTGCAAACACGAGAACACTTTATAATAGTGCATAGCTATAAAACATCATTTTAAGAAGCCATTAACTACCTAGCTTGCTGCAACATCGATTGATAATCCTTAATGTTTTGCTAGATTGACCAAAAAGAGTTGTACAAGTTATAAAGCAGGCAATTAATTATGGAAAGCCAGATGAACACAGATCGATAGTGAAAGAAGGGGCTGACGTAATAATTAGGGGCGGCAATTGGGCGGGCTGACCCGCGGGTCTTCGGGCCGGGCCAAATGTGGACCTGATATCGGGCCATCGACTTGGGCCCGCGGGCTTACAGCGGGTTCTGTTCGGGTCAAGCGCGGGCCGACGTCGCCAGTTCGCCTAGGGCGTGGGTGAGCGCCGAGCGGCCGCCAGTCTCCTTCTCCTCCCCCTCTTTGTCCATTGATTTCCGGCTGTAGCTGCAGAGCTCGAGGTCGGTCGGCCACAGAAGAGGAGCCGGACCTGACGCTGCGGCTCTGAGTGGTTCTTGCGCAGCTTCCTCCTCTTTCACGTTGCGCACGTCCTCGGCCGGGGGCAGCTTCCTTAGTGCCTTCGCCGTCGTCGCATCGACCTCAACTGGAGGTAGCTTTCTCTTCTCCCGGTGGATGTATGCCAGTAAAGGGCTGAAGCTTGAAGGTGGTGCCTTCCCAAAATACGTTTGTCTCCCTCCTCGTAACCTTATCCTCTGTATTTAGAACAACTTTGGTTTCTGCTGGAGAGCAATCTGTACGTGTTTTTCTGGCTCGAAGAGGCATAGCCATGTCACTTATATCTATCTCATCGCTGTATAATAGAGATTGTGGGTTCAGCTTGCTCGTAGTTCGCACTTGTCGTCTCCGGGGTTGATGATGGACAAAATTATATTCAAGTTGCGCACGTCCTCGGCCGGGGGCAGCTTCTGTTCTCCCGCTTCCAGGTGAATTTGCATGTACAATATAGTTTACCGTCACATAGTGCATGTAAAAGCTAATTTATACAAGATTACAAGCCATCTCTTTTTTCTTAATTAAAACAGGCTTGCTGCAGATTGGCACAGCCGAGTACTATGAGGCTCTGTTTGGTGATGATGGTAGTTGAAAGCCACTCTTGAATTTTGACTCGTGCAACAATCATTTTGTCTCTGAGGCAGACTCCCTGATAGAGCCTAGTTTAGAAAGGGAAGTGTGGTTTGCAATCCAGACAATGGATTTGTTCAAGGAACCATGTCCAGACAGGTTTTTACGTAGGATTTTATCAACAAGTGTTGGAAAATCATCCAAGACAACTTTATGACAATGATGGAAGAGATAGAGAGGAAACCTCTACAAATTAAATTGCTTAATTAATGCACCTTAGTCTTATTACCCAGGAAGGATTGTGTCTCGGATATTAAAGACTTGAGACCCATTAGACTTTTTAACTGTTGTTTCAAATTTTTTACCATTGTTCTTTTAATAGATTGAATAAATTTATGGCCAAGCTGGTTGGGGAGTTTTAATCTGCATTCATCAAGGGTAGGCGCATACTGGATAATTTTATGACTGCTTTTAAATGTATTCATGATCAAAAGTATAGAAAGGAAAAGTGTTTGTTGTTGAATCTCGATTTTAAAAAGGCGTATGACAGGGTGAATTGGAACTATTTGAACAAAGTTATGCAACTTATGAGGTTCTATGGTGTTGGTGTATTCATATTGCTATGTTTTATGTGATCTTAAATTTTCAGACCATTCAAATATTTTGATTTGGTAGAAATTTAATTTTTGTATCATATTTATATTTTTATTCTGAATTTTATACATTTTTATATTAGAAAAGATCGGGTCGGGCCGGGCCGGGCCGGGCCAAATTTAAATTTTATGCGGGCCGGGCCGGGCCGGGCCAGAAATACAATGCGGGCCGGGTCGGGCCGGCCCGTTCTATTTTGAACTGGGCCTGTATTGGGCCGACTTCGGGCAATACAAATCAATAAAGATTTTAAAACAATTTTAAAATCATTTATAAAATGATTCTATGGCAACCAAAGTCCAAAACTATTTAACAGGTTCATAAACATTTTACAAACCTATTAAATAATTTCTCAGAACTTATATAATCATTAATTTCATTAATTTTGATCTTAAAACAATTTCAAAATCAAAATAATAGAATTCAATGACAAAATAGTAAAACTCTATTTAATATGTCATTAAACACTTTAATAACTCATTAAATAAATTTTACAATTTTTCAGAATTTTTCAGGAATTTTCTGGCAATTTTTCGGATCAAAAATGAATTTTAAACAATTTTAAAATCATTTTCGAATTAATTTACAGGCGGCGCATTGCGCCGGCCAGTCGGCGCCGGCCACGTACCCCCGCGGCTTGCGCCGAAGGGCCGGCGCCCGCCCGCCGTGCGCCCGAGTGCGCCGCTGCGCGCCCCCGTCGCCAACGCGGGGCGGCCGCGTACCCCGTCCGGGGCGGTTGTCCTTCCGCCACGTACCCCCTTTCGCGGTTGAGTCCGGATCCAATCCGGACTCATCTCCTCCGCCCGATAAGGGCGGGGCGACACTGTAGCACCCGAAAACCCTAGAAAAATGCCGACTTCCCGGCCTTATTTGGGGAGACAAACAGAGTCCCAAAAATCTGAAAAAATATGCGTTAGAATCCTTAAACAATAAGGAATCTATTTATGGAAGTTTAATCTCATGAAAAATTCTATCCAACGCGCAGTTTCAGGAGGAAGTTGCCACAGCCGCAATTAAACCAAACCGCAAATACCTCTCAAATCCGGCACTCCAAGGGCCGTTGAGTGTCCAATAAATTATGGAAACTCTAGTAAACTTAATTTTCTATCTTCCTACGTCATTAGACAGAGGTATTTGAGTCCAAATACGTAAGTTCATCAACTCCCCTAATTTCGGCCGGATTTTCGGATATGATCATCTAAGCAACTTTCCGAACTCATTCCTGACTCTCCGGATGGCCAAAATTCATGAAGTTTTCGGCATTGGAAAGATCTCATCCACGAGAATCCAATGAATCTAACCACACACAGTTTAGTATCTCATAAAAACTGTGGTGATCAAATCAAAACAGCTCTGTATACAGTTTCGGGAAAGTAAGAAATCACATAAAATCAAGCCAATTTCGATTCAACTTCGACCAAGGCTTCAACCGGGCTCTGATACCACTGTAAGAAATCAATATATGACAGTGGAAAAAATTTCATTCCATAAAACCATGATCTTTGCCTTGATCGATGCCGAACAAGTAAAACCGGGAACCTGAAGAGAGGACATTCCTCCTTGCTGAAAACTGTTCAAGTGTAAGTAGAACGAGAGTACCTCATGGGATTTCTCCAATCCCTCACCATGGATGAAGAGAGGACATTCCTCCTTGCTGAAAACCGTTCAAGTGTCCGGTCTCTAGCGGTATCCACACGATCTGCTTCAATAGACGAGTTCTCTCTTCCTTCGGGCCTCTAGAAACCTCCCAGATCCAAGCTTGACCATGGGAGATCGCCTTCTAGAGGAGAGAGGAGGGAGAGAGGAGGCTTGGGACATGCTCCAGCCCTATGGCTTGTTAGGGTTTGGCTTCATAAGCCATTTATATATAGAAGATGGAATTTTTCACAAAAACCCAAAACTTCTATAAAATTCCATCCATGCCCTCATCTTATTGACCAGATCTATTGTGTGTGACCCACTAGGCCCAATAGTCAATTTGGTTGAAGCCTTAATTAATTTAAAAGAACAATTCCTTTAAATTAAATCGAAACCGTTATCCGATAACAGTTTTTACGGCTTTCTGATCATAAAGGGTACAAGCCACATCCTATGATCCCAAATGACTTTAGGGAGATAAATAACATCCATTGAGCCTTTCCATCATCAATTACCACACGGATTTAAATCCTCATTCATACAATGTCCCGGTCGGTCAGGGGTTGGGCACTGACTGTCAACCCCTAAGTATTCCGACACTATGAAATCTTGTTCTCAGGAATGGATCAACTGGAAAACTCCTTTTCCAATTATCCTATCTACCTTGGCCAAGGATTTAGAGTACTATCCATAGGACATTCTCTCTCTCCTACCGAGAATGAACGATCCCCTATTGTCCGCTCAATTGCCTCCATCGGGTTTCCCATATACCCAATCCATTAACTATATAGAACCACAATACTAATTGATCCATCAGTCAATAGTCAAAGTACATAGTATGCCTGGCAAGACATCTTTGGCGACTCAGGTCAAAGATCCAACCGTGCTATTGAGATGTAAGAATAACCTGATAGACAGTTCGGTAAGATACTGATCAGGTTTTCCTAAATTGGTCAGTTCAGTGAACTCATTCCACTAATGAGCACCTGTGTGTGTATCTCAGTGTCCCCACACTGATGACCAATGAGATCGGTCATTCTCATCATATGATAAGACATCACACACACTAGTCTATCCGGATTCTTGATGTCCTGTCTCAAGGATCCTATGACTAGGAATATTTAGATCACATACCTCTAGATGATCGATCTCATTATCATGATCTCATCATGATTCAATCATCATTGCATGTGATTAAGGACTTCATTACGATATACGCTTCTAATAAAAGCTAGTAACGAAGTTTTGCCTATTTAATTGAATGAGATATTCCTAGAAATGTCGAATCATATCATATATGATTGGCTTGTAGGGCATACATTTCTATCAAAAACATCATTGAGAAAATTGAGTAAGGACCACGGAGATGTGGGATTCCACGTCCGTCACACCCATTCTGCCAACCCCGCAGGACAGACTTTATTGGGAGACAAAACTTTGAGAATAAGGCATTTTTGCCATCTTTGACCATCAGGCACTCCAGAATCTTCAATACAAACTGGATCCCTCTGAGCAGATGGAGTAAGCGGCTGCTGAAACTGGGTTGAAATAGCTTCATCGTCCATCGAGGAAAACTCCATCTACCACAGCCAAGATACTGACTCGAAAAGGAATAGGTGTAGTATCTCTATTCACAACCCTCATAGAAAGAAGAAACCCTAAGCTCAGAGAAAACCTAAAAGAACCAAAGGTGTAAAGGAACTAGTTGACCTAAGATGAGAATAAAGGGCAACAAGGAACATCAAGAAAAACCCTAGCGAATCCCCAAGTTTTCGAGATGAGCAGAAGCACCCATCGCAGACTTCCTACCACCCAGCACCCAGCCAACGAGTGGATGGCAGCGAGTGGACGGCAACGAGTTATATATAATACTGTATTTGTTTATACATTTCATTAATTTCTCTTAAAAACTTTCCAAATAAGTTTATTTTTATAAGAAAAGACACATAAATATTGTATTATATATAACTTAAAATAAAATATTTAATCTAATTTGGGTTATTCGATTTAGCGGTTCGGTTTGGTTTGAAGGGCTCTATAAACCAAACCAAACCGTTCTGTAGTTCAAACCGAACTGAACCGAACCAAACTCCTAGTTTGGTTTGATTTTTCGGGTTGAACCAAATAGTGAACAGCCCTAACCACAATTCTTTGTATGGACCGAACATAGCAAATGTTGCAAGAGAAGAGAAAAGACAACTCTTATAATACATTTAGGTGCACAATATTTTTTTTTACTTTTTCAAACTTAAAAATTATATTAAATTTAAATTTAAATATGTCAATAACATAAAATTGTCAGGTTTAGTGTAATATCCTAAGAATTACATAGGGAATTAATTAATATGTAGTCACCATAAGAAAAGGTGTCATTGGAGACGGCTTAACAACCACGACTTTAAAAAGTTATCTCCAATAACTTTATTCACAATGACTTAAGTCATTTCCGATAAAACTGTAGACACATACACAATTATGGATGACAACTCAAAGGAGCAATCCTTGTTATGTTTACTCACGAAGGCTTAAGCTGTCATATTAACAATGAAATCTTTCAGACCCCAGTTGACGGGGTGAGTGTTAATAGCGAAGGTTTTAACCATTGCTATGTCGACTCCGAAAACGGGTTCCGGATCGGCACCTCAAGATAAGAAGGTGAAAGATAGAATTGGGAAAAAGAGAGTGAATTAAAAACACTCGGAAAGCAGTAAAAGGTCCTCACCTCGGTCTCACACTCACATTGATCCCCGAACTTTCATCTCACGGCGTCGCTCGAGCACCGGAGATGGTTCGGGTCATGTGGGAGGAGAGTGAGGAGGAGATGAAATTAAAGCATGAGAAATGTGGTCGCCAGGAGCCACGGGCTCCGATTTATAGGATGTAAATTAAGAAGTTGAGTTGAATTGACCGTGTACCTTAGCGTGGGAGATCGGGATATGGGTTCAACCTTCTTCTTCTTCCGCCGGCCGATGAAGAAGAGTCTCCAATCAATGCTAGCTTGATAGACCTGTGCAACTAGAACAATAAACCAAGTGAAAGAAAATGATTAGAACTACGAGAAGTGTAGCAACTGTAGAGAGAATATGAGAAAGAAGCAATTGGAATCGAACTCACCGGATTGGGGTGAGCCTTAACCCCCTTTTTTGTATTTTTTGATTATGTGAAAATGATGCAAATAAACTTAAATATGCTTTAAAACAGTAAATGAACTGCGTTAAATGAGTTGAGAAAGCTTATGGAATGGATCGGCTTGAGTTGATGCCGAGTTGGTTGAGAAAAGGCCGGTTCGGGTAGCTTTGCACCCTTCTGGCGCGACTACGGTGCAGAGGATGCTACGGACGACCTAGATGTCAGAATCAAGTTCCGTTTGTTGGAGTAGACGGAGAACTCATAGAGGAAGAGTTCCTATGTTGATGACTTCTCCGAAATCCTCCTGTATAAGTCAGTAAAAATTCTGAAAGTTGGCGGATATCCAAAACAGAACCTGGATGCGCGCCCTCAGTGTAGCAATCGCCACGAACAAACGGCAAGTCGGAATGGAGTGCTGTCAGTTGGGGACGAAAGAGGACGAAGAGAGAAACAATTTGTATGTTGAAGACTTTTGCAGAAGATGTAATACCTTGCTGTTTTAAAAAAAAAAAAAAATTTAATTTTCGTAACAGCCCCCCCCCTTTTCCCTCCCCGTCCCGGATTTCTCCCCGCCGCCCCCGCGGTAACGCCGGCCCCCTCCCCCGGATGCGTCGCGCCTTCCCCCCCTTCCCGATTATGCAGCCCCCCCGGCTTGATCGATCCCTCTCTCTCTCTCTCGTGCTGTCTCCCCGCCGCGAACCCTCCTCCTCCGCCGCCATTGCCGTCGCCGGTCGCGAGTACCACCGCTGCTGGAAGCGAGAGCCGCCGGACCTCCTCCTCGCCGTCGCCGCCTCCGGCCCTCACCTCGTCGCCGTCTCCTCCCTCCAGCACCTCCCTTGCCGGCGAGAGCATCGCCGTCCAGCCCTTCCCGCGCCGCCGTCGTCCTCGCCGCCGGACGCCAGCACCGCCGTCGACCTCCCCGTTCCGGCGGGACCCGCCGCGGGAGAGCTTCCCGCCGCCGCCGTCGCCGGCCGTCGCCTCCCTCCCGCCATCACCGTCGTGACCAGAACCTCCCCCACCCTCCGCCGTCGCCGTCGAGCGCCGCCGGCCACTCCGCCGTCGCGAGCGCCACCCCCGCCGTCGCGAGCGCCGCCGCGAGCCGCCGCCGCCTCCGCCGCTGCCGCCGCCCGCGAGCCGTCGCCGTGAACCGCCGGTCCAGCCGCCGGTCCAGCCGCGGTTCAGCGCCTCCGAACCGGCCCCGGTTCAGCCGGTCGAACCGGCCCGGTTCAGCCGGTCCAGGAATTCCGAATTTTCGGATTTATTAAATCCAGGTTTTGAAAAAGGCCAAGAAAAATAGCAGAAAAATTCAGAAAAATCAGGAAAATTCACAGAATATTACTGGTAGGTTTCTCAAGCTCATCTATGTATTTGATCCTATTTTGATTGGAAAATATGCATGTTTTAACTTATGGACCTAGATTTGACTAGTTTAGACTTTTTGAACCATGATTAGTGAATTTCTCAAAAATACTTGAAACCAGAACTTTGAAAACGATATTTTGAATATTGTGGAACAGTTTTGGCATGATTCTGGATGGGTAGAACTATTTTTCATGAGATGTGACCATTTGTTATTCATGTATATATTTATGTGCTAGAATGGACCTAGAATATAAAGATAATTATGTGGAGTTTTGGAAAAATCAAAAGTCATCAAATTTCACTTTTGGAACCTGTTTAGGTCAGATTATGAGTGTTAACATCAGAAGTTAGCTTGTTTTGATTATGCCAAAATTGGGTTTGATTAATTGTCTTGTGTATGTAATTATGCATGTCTAGATTTGGTTTGTTATTGCATGTGCATAGATCATGTAAAAATTAGTTGGTTTGGTTCCAGATTGTGTAATATGTCTTGCATGATATGGCTAGGTTCATGTTATCAAGTTTGATATGAGTTTTGATTAGGATATGTTAATCATGTCGGTTAGTGCAAGTCTTGTCTAGTTTATGATAAAGACAATTTGTTTTGCATGAATGACATTAGCATGAGATATTTATGTCTTGTGTACATGGTATGCAGGTGTGTCATGATCTGAAAATTTATTATGAATTTCTTGTACCACATGTTATGAGGCTTCACCAGCCTATTCTAGTCAAATTGCCCGTGGGCACGGTATCTTAGATAAAATCCGGCCCTCCCACGGATCCCGGATTACCGCGGTTTTTCCCTTGGTGTCACCACTGCCTAGGTGCACTTTTGGGCTAGCTTAGTATATGTTATTGCTATATAAATTAGAGCTGGTGAAAGTGATCTGGATATGTGATGTGAAAAGGCAAGACGACCAATTCCTTGCCATATGACTATGAGTCTAGAAAGAACATGAAATTATGCTCATTGCATGTTATGTTTAGATGTTAAAGCATGATAAGTTAGAAAATTTCAGATATGTCTCATGTTAGATTGGTCATGTTAAGTTAAGTATGAAGGTCATTTAGTTGATTTTTGTTTAGTCTTATGGTCTTGTATGCATTGGTCTAGAATTGATTGGTTTTGGCATAACCTTTCCTTTAAAGATAATTATGTTTGGTTATGGGTTGTGAGATTAATATAGAAGACACTCTATACTTTTGTATTACATCTCAAATTATATATGTTACATATCACTTTGCTTGTTTATATGTTAATTACCCGATTGATGGGTGAAGGGTGTAAATCCCTACGGAGTCTCCTGGACTCACCCCGTTGTGGGTTAATATTTTTCGGCGAGGTTTTGAAGATCGGGAGATTGGCTTGGAGGCTCAGCGCGAGGCCGTGGAAGAACCAGGAATCTCCCGGAGCCGGACTCGGAGTGATATATATTTTATTTTTCATCAGGTTGCTTGTTTTGGACTCTTAGGTTGTTGTGTTCTTAAACAATCTAGTGGATTTGATTTATAGTTGGAGCATATGAACAGACTTGGTTCGGAAGTTAGTTGTGTTAAATGTTTAAGTTCTTGGTTGGAGTTGGACTATATGAAGTTGGCTTGATTTCTTTAAGTTATTGACTCCAGGTTTTGGAAATCTTGTGGAAATTTATAGACTCGATCGTGTGTGTTGGTTTCACATGCTTGTATGGGTTATGAAATCCGAATGATGGATTTCTCCCACTGTCACGACGTTGTGATTTCCGCTGCGTAGTCGTGGTTTTATGTTGTTTATTTTCCGGGTCGTGACAGGAGTTGGTATCGGAAGCATAACCCGATTTGGAAGGTCTAGTTTGGACTCGCCCCGGGTTGATAATGTTGGTTGAAGAGACAAGCATGATTAAGTTTTATTAAATTGGAGTATATGTTTTAGATTGGAAGTTATGATTTAATTTTTGGCTATGTGTATGATTGAAGGAATACTCAAGTCTTTTTATTTCTGTGAATAGGATGGCATCTCGTGGTAACCCTCGGAGAAGAGATAATGGGAACCTACAGGATGTTCCAGTGCGTGAGGGAAACCCTCAAGATGCTGGGAATCAAGCACCAGCCCAGAATGAGGGGCAAGCACCTGGCACAGGAAATCTATTAGAAGCTATTCAGGGTCTATTCCAGACTGTGCAGGCTCAGGTTCAGGCTCAGCAGGGCTTGAATGCTGCTATGGCTCAGGGTTTGATGCAGCAGGCTAATGCCAGGGCAGATCACCCACCTATTGGAATGGTGGAACATTTCGAGCGTCCGAGTCCACCATCTTTTGCGGGGGATAGGGATCCACCTCGGCAGAACTCGGATCGAGAGATAGAAAAGATTTTCAAGGTGATGCGGTGTCCTCCGAGAGGATATGGTCGGGCTTGCTACCCATGTACTCCATTTGACCGCCGGAGCTTGGTGGGAATGCATTTCGGACTCATTTTGTTGGAGTCCCGAGAGGAGGAAATCACTTGGGAGGAGTTTATCATGCTATTCGGGGAGAAGTACATTCCATTACATGTTCGTCATGCCAAGAAGCGGGGAGTTTTTACGGCTTGAGCGAGGGTACCATGTCGGTCATGGAGTATGAGAGCAAGTTCATAGAACTAGAAGCTTATGCACCACATATATGTGAGAATGAGGCAGAAGAGCTAGGAAATTCATTGATGGGCTCGTAGGGTGGTATTCGTGGCGGACTCGTTGCGTAGTCGGCCCACGATGGGAGCGACAGGCGGCTTGTAGAGTGGAGAAGGACCTTGGACCCTTCGAGCACCAGGTCGGAACGAGGGCACCATCCGGGGACCCAGCCTCGGCGGTCCCTTGACAGGAAGAGGAAGGTGCCAGGGATCACCAGCTCGAGACCCCCACCCAGGCAGAGAGGATGTGAGTTCTGGGAAGAACCATGCTAGCAGTGAGTGTCGCCGCAGGTCAGGAGCATGTTTTGGTTGTGGGCAGTTTGGGCACCGTGTTGCTGATTGCCCTCTTTCCAGGCAGAGGCGTGAGGCTACTCCAGCTATGTCATCTCGACCATCTCAGACTCATTCTAGTGTTCCGACTCGTAGTGCAGCGACCCGAGGTGAGGCGGGCACCGGTTCGAGAGGCGGAGACTTCATCTTTCGGGGCCCCACCTCGGCGGCGGTCTCGCGGTGCCCGAGGCTAGGGTTTTTGCTATGGAGCGCGGGGACCTCTCCCGGGACTCTCACGTACGGCGAAGGTACTCTTCGAGTCGCTGGACTTTATGCTCGTATTTTGTTTGATTCAGAGCTACCGATTCGTTCATATCATTTCATTTTTGCATTCTTGTTTAAGAACCTGTGATTATCTTGTGGAAGAGTGTGAACCTATGGGAGTTAGTGTTCCATCGGGGCGAGGCTATGGAGGTATCTTATTTTATACCCCATTGTGAGATTGAGATCAATGGGAACTTTTAGCCGGATTGTATGTGCTAGACATGGAGGACTTTGATATTATTTTGGGGATGGACTGTTAGAGCACCATCATGCTATACTTGATTGCCATAGGAAGAAGGTTATATTTCGATTCCCGGTAGAAATATCTTCTCTATAGATGTCCTTCTTATAAGAAGTCCAAGATGTTAATCTCGCCATGAAGACAGACAAGGATGATGGAAAATCAATGTGATGTCTATCTTGCATGTGTATCCATAGATGATGAGGCGGGAGTTATGAAATCAGGATGAGGTTGATGTTGTATGTGAGTATCCGGATGTGTTCCCGAGGACTTACCTCGGTTACCACCCAGCCGGGGACATTGATTTTGCTATAGATCTTGTTCCTGGATCAGCCCCCATTTCTATTGCTCCATATAGAATGGCACTGCGCAATGAGAGAGCTCAGCAGCTAGAAGAGCTTCCGGACAAAGGGTTTATTCGCCCTAGTGTGTCACCTTGGGGTGCACTTTGTCTTATTTGTCGGGAAGAAGGATGGGTCTTTGAGACTTTGTATTGATTATAGAAAGTTGAACCGGATCACTATAAAGAACAAGTACCTTTGCACCGCGTATTGATGATTTATTTGACCGAGTTGCAGAATGCCAAGGTGTTTTCCAAGATTGACTTGGAGATCGTGGTACCATCAGCTGAGGATCAAGAATGAAGATATATCTAAGACAGCTTTACGTACTCGACATGGTCACTATGAATTCTTGGTGATGGCTTTTGGTGTCACTAAGGCTCCTGCCGCTTTCATGAGCTTGATGAACCAGATTTTCAGGGAGTATTTGGATTGCTTTGTAGTAGTCTTCATTGATGATATTTTGATTTACTCTTCTAGCCAGGAAGAACATTGCCAACATCTAAGGATTGTGTTGCAAACTTTGAGAGATCACTTGCTTTATGCCAAATTTAGTAAGTGTGCATTCTGGCTGGAGAGTGTGAATTTCTTGGGCCATTTCAGATAGAGAAGAAGATTGGAGAAGTTGCTTATAGATTGTCTCTACCACCTGCTATGTCCAGAGTGCACCCGGTCTTTCATGTATCATTGCTTAGAAAGTATGTTTCAGATCCTACTCATGTCATTGATTTCTCTGAGGTTGAGGTGCAGCCCAATTTAAGTTTTGAAGAGAGGCCTATTCGGATCATCGATCGCATGGTGAAGCAGCTTAGAAAGAAGACTATTCCGATGGTCAAGGTGTTATGGAAGCATCACACATCTGAGGAGTCTACTTGGGAGATCGAGGAGGATATCAAGCGGTCTCACCCCCATCTTTTTGGTAAGTAAATTTAAATTTCGAGGACGAAATTTTTTAAGGGTGAAGAATGTAATACCTGCTCGTTTTAAAAAAAAAAAAAAAATTTTAATTTTCGTAACAGCCCCCCCCCCTTTCCCTCCCCGTCCCGGATTTCTCGCCGCCGCCCCCGCGGTAACGCCGGCCACCTCCCCCGGATGCGTCGCGCCTTCCCCCCCTTCCCGATTATGCAGCCCCCCGGCTTGATCGATCCCTCTCTCTCTCTCTCGTCTTGTCTCCCCGCCGCGAACCCTCCTCCTCCGCCGCCATTGCCGTCGCCGGTCGCGAGTACCACCGCTGCGGAAGCGAGAGCCGCCGGCCCTCCTCCTCGCCGTCGCCGCCTCCGGCCCTCACCTCGTCGCCGTCTCCTCCCTCCAGCACCTCCCTTGCCGGCGAGAGCATCGCCGTCCAGCCCTTCCCGCGCCGCCGTCGTCCTCGCCGCCGGACGCCGGCCGCCGTCGACCTCCCCTGTCCCGGCTGGCACCGCCGCGGGAGAGCTTCCCGCCGCCGCCGCCGCCGGCCCTCGCCTCCCTCCCGCCCTCCCCGTCGTGACCAGAACCTCCCCCACCCTCCGCCGTCGCCGTCGAGCGCCGCCGGCCACTCCGCCGTCGCGAGCGCCACCCCCGCCGTCGCGAGCGCCGCCGCGAGCCGCCGCCGCCTCCGCCGCTGCCGCCGCCCGCGAGCCGTCGCCGTGACCCGCCGGTCCAGCCGCCGGTCCAGCCGCGGTTCAGCGCCTCCGAACCGGCCCCGGTTCAGCCCGTCGAACCGGCCCGGTTCAGCCGGTCCGGGAATTCCGAATTTTCGGATTTATTAAATCCAGGTTTTGAAAAAGGCCAAGAAAAATAGCAGAAAAATTCAGAAAAATCAGGAAAATTCACAGAATATTACTGGTAGGTTTCTCAAGCTCATCTATGTATTTGATCCTATTTTGATTGGAAAATATGCATGTTTTAACTTATGGACCTAGATTTGACTAGTTTAGACTTTTGAACCATGATTAGTGAATTTCTCAAAAATACTTGAAACCAGAACTTTGAAAACGATATTTTGAATATTGTGGAACAGTTTTGGCATGATTCTGGATGGGTAGAACTATTTTTCATGAGATGTGACCATTTGTTATTCATGTATATATTTATGTGCTAGAATGGACCTAGAATATAAAGATAATTATGTGGAGTTTTGGAAAAATCAAAAGTCATCAAATTTCACTTTTGGAACCTGTTTAGGTCAGATTATGAGTGTTAACATCAGAAGTTAGCTTGTTTTGATTATGCCAAAATTGGGTTTGATTAATTGTCTTGTGTATGTAATTATGCATGTCTAGATTTGGTTTGTTATTGCATGTGCATAGATCATGTAAAAATTAGTTGGTTTGGTTCCAGATTGTGTAATATGTCTTGCATGATATGGCTAGGTTCATGTTATCAAGTTTGATATGAGTTTTGATTAGGATATGTTAATCATGCTCGGTTAGTGCAAGTCTTGTCTAGTTTATGATAAAGACAATTTGTTTTGCATGAATGACATTAGCATGAGATATTTATGTCTTGTGTACATGGTATGCAGGTGTGTCATGATCTGAAAATTTATTATGAATTTCTTGTACCACATGTTATGAGGCTTCACCAAATTCTTATTCTAGTCAAATTGCCCGTGGGCGTAGGTATCTTAGATAAATCCGGCCCTCCTACGTATCCCGGATTACCGCGGTTTTCCCTTGGTGTCACCACGCCTAGGTGCACTTTGGGCTAGCTTAGTATATGTTATTGCTATATAAATTAGAGTCATGAAAGTGATCTGGATATGTGATGTGAAAAGGCAAGACGACCAATTCCTTGCCATATGACTATGAGTCTAGAAAGAACATGAAATTATGCTCATTGCATGTTATGTTTAGATGTTAAAGCATGATAAGTTAGAAAATTTCAGATATGTCTCATGTTAGATTGGTCATGTTAAGTTAAGTATGAAGGTCATTTAGTTGATTTTTGTTTAGTCTTATGGTCTTGTATGCATTGGTCTAGAATTGATTGGTTTTTGGATAACCTTTCCTTTAAAGATAATTATGTTTGGTTATGGGTTGTGAGATTAATATAGAAGACACTCTATACTTTTGTATTACATCTCAAATTATATATGTTACATATCACTGCTTGTTTATATGTTAATTACCCGATTGATGGGTGAAGGGTGTAAATCCTACGGAGTCTCCGGACTCACCCCGTTGTGGGTTAATATTTTTCAGCAGGTTTTGAAGATCAGGAGATTGGCTTGGAGGCTCAAGCAGAGGCCGTGGAAGAACCGAATCTCCCTGGAGCTGGACTTGGAGTGATATATATTTTATTTTTCATCGGTTGCTTGTTTTGGACTCTTAGGTTGTTGTGTTCTTAAACAATCTAGTGGATTTGATTTATAGTTGGAGCATATGAACGGACTTGGTTCGGAAGTTAGTTGTGTTAAATGTTTAAGTTCTTGGTTGGAGTTGGACTATATGAAGTTGGCTTGATTTCTTTAAGTTATTGACTCCAGGTTTTGGAAATCTTGTGGAAATTTATAGACTCGATCGTGTGTGTTGGTTTCACATGCTTGTATGGGTTATGAAATCCGAATGATGGATTTCTCCCACTGTCACGACGTTGTGATTTCCGCTGCGTAGTCGTGGTTTTATGTTGTTTATTTTCCGGGTCGTGACAGAAGAAGCCTCGGATTTTCTCCAGAAGTCGATGAAGATGGTTGATGAAGAACACCCGGATCGAGCCTTCTCCTTCACCTCGGGATCGATTTCTTGACTTCGGATCGCCTTTGGACGTCGGGACGGCTTTGGAGAAGAGCTTGGACGACCTTGGGACGAGCTAGGCACCGGGGTTTAACCTTGGGTCGTTGAGAATGGCCCTCAATTTATAGGGGAAGGGAGACGGTGCAAAATTTAGAAATTGGACAGACCGCGCCCCCGCGTTTCAAAGGAGACATGGGTGCGCAGGGCGCGCCCTCAAACCAAGGGCGCGCAGGGCGCGCCCCCAGTTCGGGGGCGCGGTCTGCGCACCCCCCTGTTTCAAAGGGGGCGGGGGCGCGTTACACGTCTCACTACTAAAAATCGACGGAAACTTCCGAAAATTGCTAAAAATCGACTTGACATACGTAACGCGCCCCCGAACCGGGGGCGCGGTACAAATGATCGAAAATCCTCCGCGGAAACCTTCCAAAAATCCGGTTTAGAAGGTGCTAATCGGGGTAATTTGCGATTTAAATAAACCGACCGCGCCCCTGCTTTTCAAAGGAACCGGGGGCGCGCAGGGCGCGCCCCCATTTTGAGGGCGCGCAGGGCGCACCCTCCCCGGGTTGAGGGCGCGCAGGGCGCGCCCTCCCCTTTCAAGCGGAGCGGGGGCGCGGTACACTCTCTCTCCTGCGCGCGTGTTCCGCGAGCCGTATCTTGCAAACCGGATGTCCGATTCGGCTCCCGTTTGTCGCGTTGGAAAGAGGGCCTTCAACCGCACCTCCTCAAGTTGGTAAACCAGCCACATGACTCCTGAGATGTTCGTACGGGGCTTTCTACCGGTTTACCCTCTCGCGGAAAGCCGAAACCCGGGGCGAAGATCCGAAAGAGCACGGTTCCGGTCGAGAAATCTCGGGTCAACTTGGGATGACTTGAAATGATGACCGAACAAGTCCGGTACGATCGGACAATCCGAAGTCATCGAAAAATCTGAGATTAACCCGGTATACGTGAATCGAAAGTCGTAAAAGTCGCGAAACCCTAAAATTGACCGAACCGGCCTTATAGCCCCGGTTGATAAAATATACGGCTAGAATCGACCCGGATGGCCTGAAAAGACCCAGTGATGACTGGAAAGGCCTAACATGTGGTCCGGGATAGCCGTGTCAGCACAGATCGAAAAAGCCATAACAAAAGCCGTCATTAACCGACGCCTACCGAAATGACTTCTCGGAAACCCTGAATGTTACGGAACACATGCGGGACTCCCGAGACCTTCAATTATGGACCATTCAAGGTCGGTCATCGAGCAGGCTTCGTGTTTTTACAGTTCACGTGCGGCTCTCGCTTGAAGGTTACGGCAATATTCCGGAAATCATTGGTCCATTCTCACCTAACAAGGGGGGCTCCACCACTGTCCTTAGCTCATCTCCACAAGGTGGTCCGGATCAGATAACGGTCAAATAAAGGATATCGCCTATGAAATAAGAGTCTAGGGCTCCGAATCAAGCCAATTTGGCGTGTTTACAGCTTGCCTCGCCTTGATGTCGGCTTTGCAAGGGAATGGCATGTAGCGGAGCGGAGTGAAACGTAGAGAAAGCATAGCGAAACGAGATGGATCGTAGTGGAATGTAGTGGAGTGAAATGGCGATGGACTGAAAAGGTGGCATCAAGGTGTAGATATAGACACGCTTAACGACCAGATTCGGCAAGACGAATCTCTTCAAGTCTCCTGGTTAACCGCCATGTTTCATCAAGTCTTTTTATGTTCGATTGGTAAGAGATGTGCCATTGGCACGAGAGAAGAATAGCCAACCCCCAACGCGGTGGGGAGTCCCCGAAACATGGGTTCGTAGGTTCATCATCAGCCGGTAACCCGATCTTTGCGGTGTTCTTGTACTGTGACAGGCTAAAATTTAAAGAGATTTGTTTTGAAAAAGTAAAAGAATACCAATCGAGCACATTTGGGCTCTCTGATTCATTTAAGTCTTTCAAGAGACAAGATTCAATTCGGAATGGAATGATCTCAGATTCTGAAAGGCAAATGTTTAAGCATAGACCGTGAAGATATTGACGGTGCAAGTTCTGACCAAATAGGAGGCCCTTGGCGGGATGAATTGGTTGCAATGGTGGGATAAATAGCAAAGAAGTTGCAATGGCCACCGTGGTGAAAAGAAATGAAAGATTTAAGGGCACAAAGTGATTACCGAACACGGTGGGATTAATAGACACGGTGGGATATTAGAAAGTTTGGTGGGACCAGAAAATATGGTGAGATTAGAAAACATGGTGGGATTAGAAAACATGATGTGATTAGAAAACACGGTGGGATTTAGAATGATCTAGAGAGTGAGAAGGTGAAGTTTAGGAAATGATGTATGCAATGACAAAACAAAATGTAATGCAATTAATGCTACATGATGCATGTTGGGCTCAAGAAAAAAAATAAAACTTGTATAACAAATAGTTGAAGATATAGATTGTCTATGAGGTCAAGATACCCATTCGGGAACTATCGTCCCTCACAGCACAACTTTGGCTTATCCGTGAGCACAAAGAATGACCTGACCATCGTGGATTTTGATGAAGGGGATCTCGGGCCTGGTCTTCTTTGCATTCACGGTCTTCAACATCAATGCATAAAATAAATAGTAATGCACCTAATATATGCTAAGAAAGGAAATGATGATGGTGAGTTTGCGGTGTGATGACATGCATTCTCACAAAAAGTTTATGCGTCCTAGTGAGGACACAGAGCAAAAGCTTCTCGGCAAAGTTGAGGCCGAGGTAATGATGACACCTCCTCTTGAGAATCCTCAAGGGAGGGAAGTGGCGAGCATCGCCTGCAAAATGTTTCTCGGCAAAATTAAGGCCGAGGTTATGGTGACACCTCCTCCTAAGAATCCTCAGGGGAGGGAAGTGGCGAGCATCGCCTTATTGAAATCTTGAAAATGCTCCTCGACGAAGTTGAGGTCGAGGTCATGGTGGCACCTCCTCCTAAGAATCCTTGGGGAGGGAAGTGGCGAGCTTCGCCTTGTTGTGAATTTCTCCTCATTTGTTCTTCGTGCCTGAAACACTTAGAAGGAAGAGATTAGAACAACAATCCGGCTTATCCCCCTTGCAAGTTGTAGTATGCATTGACCTTTGTCAAGGGGTGTAAAGTTTTTCTTGTGCCTGAAACACTTAAAAGGAAGAGATTAGAACAACAATGCGGCTTATCCCCCTTGCAAGTTGCAGTATGCCTTGACCTTTGTCATGGGGTATAGCCTTCTTAGGAGTGTAAAAATCAAGTAGCAAATATGCAATGAAGAATTTGAAACATGAGAGATTGAAAGTAAATATGAATGTAAAGACGAAAATCCAAACCAAGCATGTTGAATTTTTTTTTTTTTAAATTTAGTTGGAATTTGAAAAGAAGTTTTGTTAAAAGATTAAAATTTTTTGGTATTTTGAAGATATTCAGTTTTTTGAGTTTTTTAAAATATTTAATTTTTTTGGAGTTTTTTGAAAATATTCAACTTTTTTTGAGACCTTTTTTGAAAATATTTTTTTGGGTAGAGAAAAAAATCAGTATTAACACAATTTCTCATCACTTGATTGTTTTTCTAGGTTCGTTGGTAGACACCATGTGCAAAATGGGGTTCCTTGCCTAGAATCTTTCCGACCTTCAACCTTTGATCGGCTAGAGTTTAGCTTTGATTTGGTTGGTTCACCCACACCTTGGGGGTAAGAATGAAGAATTGAGGGAAGTCCTTGATAGGCTTTGGAGATGTCGAGAGGGATTTCTCTACTCACACCCAATTGCCCGTTGGGGTTCGGCCTCTTCGGGTCTTTTCTTCTTTATCGACAAACCTATTTTTGTGGCACACATTCGGACAGGTGCTTTGTCCTATGGGGTCATTGCCCATCTTTTGGTGCCTTTTTTCATTTTCTACATTTTGGGTACTCATTCTGACAGGCCCATATTTGTTTAAACTTGTGGGGATCATTGCCCATCTTTTGGCACCCTTTTTTTTATGAAGTTGGACCTTTAGAGACGGCCTCCTACTAGGGCGGCGGATGCTTTCGATACTCTCCCCCTCTGATCCCCTTCACCTATCTTGGACCGAATATAAGAGAGTAGGGTAAGGGTTTTCCTTCAATCTCTAAGCTTTGCCTAGCTTCTCTCGGGTGTCAAGTCATCCAGATTCTGGGATCGGGATGTGTTGTGTGTGTAGAATGGTATCTACCCTCGACTCCTAGAGAAAAAACCACATGTGGACTCAAGTCATACTGGTAGTTCTCTCCATTTTTGAGGTAGATTACATTCCAGAGGTGAATCAATTGAAAACATGCCTTGCATTGTAAAGAATTTATTAGGATAAGATAAAAAGTAGTTATCATAAATCAAAACTTTCTCTCAAGTAAGATTGTCATGTGAAATTCAAAATCATTTAAAAAAAATTGCCTTGTGGATGACATAATGATTATGAATGCAATTTCATGTAATACCTGAGAGAAGGAGAAGTTCATTGTTGATGACGGCTTTGCTTGTGCTTGCCTTGCCTTACCTACCATGCCTTGCCTTGCCTTGCCCATCTGCTTCCACTTTTGATATGCTTTATATCACATTGGATTCAAGTTTCAAAGTCATATGATGAAGTGAAAGATGTGAAGGATATGATTTAACATGGCAAAACTAGGATTGATGATGTAGAACGCAAAGATTGGGGTATCACCTAGGAAATTTCTCTACCTTGATTTTTTGTTGAAAGTAAAACTTGGAAAAAGAAAGAGAATTCAAAAAGGACAAAAACATGCTTGGAAACAAAAGTGAGTTAAAATGGGCTCTTGGGCCCGTGAGTTGAAAGTGGGCTTGAAGGCCCAGGAGTAGTCGGAATCAGGGGGCACGTGGGCCCAAGATTTGAATGTGGGCTAGAGAGGCCGGTTGATGTTGATGGGCATGAGGGCCCGATTGGAGGTTGAGCCCGAGGGACCCAATGAAAAGAGTGGGCACATGGACCCGATTTAAATGGTTGGGAGCAAGATTGTGATTTGTGATGGGCTCGCTGGTGCCATTGAAGCGTATGGGTGCGCAAACCCGAATTCGAATAAGTGGGGGCACGGGAGCCCGATTTTGAAGAAGTATGGGCACGTGGGCCCGATAGTGAAGAAATGAGGGCATACACGCCTGAAGTTGATGTGTGGGCATGTGTGCCCGAGTTTGTTGGAAGGTGGGCACGTGGGCCCGATTTAGAAGAAATTTGGGCACATGGGCCCGGTTGTAGAAAAACATGGGCAAGTGAGCTCGATTGAGGTGAATTGTGGGCACATGGGCCCAATTTAGAAAAATTAAAGGCACATGGGCCCGATTGGGGAGAATTATGGGCATGTGGGCCCGATGGAAGGAAAGGAATATGTAGGCCCAATTGGGGAAAAGGGACATATGGGCCCAGTGGAAGGAAAGGGGCATGCAAGCACGATTGATTAAAAGGGGCACGTGGGCCCGGTTGAAGAAAAGGGGCATAAGAGCCCGGTTGATTAAAAGGGGCACATGGGCCCGATTGGATAAAGGGGGCACATGGGCCCAGTTGGATAAAGGGGGCACATGGGCCCGGATGATGGAAAGGGGCACATGGGCCCAGTTGATGAAAAGGTGCATAAGAGCCCGAAAATGGGGCATAAGGGCTAGATTGAGTGGGATCGGGTGTGGGCCATGGCCCTAAGATTGACAGATTTTGGACCCATGGGCCTGATTGATGGTTGTAAGAAGGATAAAGAAAGGGCAGTGGCCCTAAGATTGAGGAATTGTGGGCCCATGGGCCCGATCGTTGATTTGGAGAAGAATAAAGAAAGGGTCGTGGCCCTAAGATTGATTGATCGTGGGCCCATGGGCCAGATTGTTGATTAGGAGAAGAATGGGGTAAGGGTTGTGGCTCTAAGATTGATGCTAAGGAATTTACCAGCCTAGCTGGAGGAGGTCCTAGTATCCCCTTGCTAAGGTCTGCATTTTCCATCTGTAGGTTTATAGATTCCTTTCCCATTTCACTGACCAATTCGGTCTCCTTACTTCCCAGTTCAGGGGTCAATTCAATCTGACCATCTTCATTGATCAATTCCAATGATGGTAACAGTTGATCAATGCCTAACAAATCCTTGCCTAGTTCATCATTGGATTGACAATCAACTAAGTTTATGATTCCTTCATCTAAGCTCCCTATAGCAGGCTTCTCCTCAGGATGTTCTATGGAAGAGGGCATGCCTAGTCTAGGAGATTCCAAAAAGGTAGAAGGGTTTGGTTCTACCTCCCCTACTAGCTGACTTTGATCTTAAGATATAGCAACGACATGATGAGAAGCTGATTCTTCTACCATGGCAGGAGCACAAATGGTTGGAATTATTAATTCTTCTGCCAGGGCAGGAGCTTGAAGGGTCGAAGTGTCTGAATCATCTACTATGGCAGGAGCATGAATGATCGGAGTGGCTAGTTCCTCTACCATGGCAGGAGCATGAAGGGTTAAAGTGAATAAATCATCTACTATAGTAGGAGTAGGGATGATCAGATTAATTGGTTCTTCTGCCAGGGTAGGAGCATGAATGATAGGAGTGACTAGTTCCTCTACCATGGCAGGAGCAACAGACGAAACAAGTGGTTTGATTGACTGAGGGGGAACCCTATGTTGAGGGATTGATTGAAGTGGTGCTGGCATAGAAGTCAGTTCAGGCTGAAGAGCTATTAATGTAATTAATTGAGGAGTCATGGCTTGGATGGTTGGCTGAGGAGTTGTTGGTGGAATAGGCTGAGAAGCCAAGGGTCGGATGATTGGTCGAGGGGTTGTTGGTGGAATAGGTTGAGGAGCCAAGGGCCGGATGATTGGCCGTGGGGTTGTTGGTGAAATAGGCTGAGAAGCCAAGGGCCGGATGATTGGTCGAGGGGTTGTTGGTGGAATAGGTTGAGAAGCCAAGGGCCGGATGATTGGCCGAGGGGTTGTTGGTGAAATAGGCTGAGAATTTGATTTTGATAGTGAGGTGTTGGCACAATTGACATGAGGAGCTTGATTGTGCACAATTGATTGTGCCGTTGACACCGGTTGCATGTCCGGCTGAGATTGGAGCATGAGTGGCCTAATCAATTGGCGTCGAGGAATCGGCCGATGAAGATGATCAGGATGGGATTGGGGAGGACTCCTAGGTTGGTTCATTGCCTAAATAGTTTATCTTTTTGAATCTAAGGCCATTCCATTCTGAATCAAAACACATTTCTTATAAAACTTAAACGAATCTAAGAGCCTGAATATGCTCGATTGGTATTCTTTTATTTTGCAAAGAAACAACTCCCTTTTTAAACTTTTAGCCCATCACAGTATAGGAACACCGCAAAGATCGGGTTGCTGGTTGATGATGAACCTACGAATGCATGATTTAGAGACTCCCCACCGCATTGGGAGTTGGCTACTCTTCTCTCGTTCCCATGGAACATCTTTTACCTATTGAATGTAAGAAGGCTTGACGAAATGTGGCAGTAATCCAAGGAACATGAAGAGATTCTCTTTGTCGAATTTGGTCATTGAGCGTGTCTATATCTACAACTTGATGCCACCTTTTCAGTCCATCACCATTTCTCTCCATTGCACTCCACTACAATTCATTTCGCTTCGCTACATTCCTCTACATTTCACTTTGCTTCACTACATATCATTCCCTTGCAAAACTGACATCAAGGCGAGGCAAGCTATAGACATGCTAATTTGGCCTTATTTGGGGCTTAAACCCTTATTCAATTGGCAACATCTCTTTTATACCATTAAAATCATGTTTTGAACAAGCCAAGGAACTTACTAGAAATCTGAGGGCAAGCTATGGATCTCTAATCAAATACTTGTTTTTCGAACAATAGCCCATTCTAACTTACATGTTTCTCTTGATGGTCTTTGCACCAAGGTCGCGCCACTTGGTTGTGTGCCAGATTATACTTTTCTCAGCATCTCCTATACTTGAAAATTTTTCACAAGATTTTGTGAACGTCTACTGAAGAAGTCTTCAACGTGAATAATCTTCCTCTCTAGTTCTTTTTTCAGTGCAACAAATGGCATTTAATTCCGATCTCTCATTTGTCTGTAGTGCCCTTTAGAAGTCAGACGTGCAATGTTGTCCACATGCACCCCTGATCAAGCCCAATTTCATGCAAGCCAAGCCCATTGGGCACATCTTTGACCAATTCACGACCTTACCTTCTTTTCTTCTCCTCCATATCACTTGGTAAAGTATCTGGAAACTTCATGGTCAAAATTAACATCATCAAATGATGGAAATCCAACTTGTTGTATTGTATATCAAAACTTGACATTTTTAGACCAGATTTGTTTCCTCTTCAAGTGGAGACATATTTTGAACATGGGGAAAGTGATCCACGGTTTTAAATCCCTCTAAATCCGTTAGGTAAGTTTCTAGAAGCCTTATGATAAAAATTAGTGGCATTAAATGGAGAAAATTCATCCTATGCTCGGATGTATCAAAACTTGCTGTGTTTTGACATGTTTCTCATCCCTTATAAAAGGAGACTCATAAACAACCTGAAAGGGCATCCCCATCCTCTAACACTCTTCTTCTCATCTTTTAGCCACCCTAGGCTCATCCCAACCTCCCCAAATCGTTCTCTCTTGGTCCCGGTGTACGGAGATCATCCCGAAGTAAACCAATTCTTTGTAATTTGTTCTATTATTATTGAATTCCTACCAAGTTACAATTTTTCCCAACTCTTATCGCATCTCCTCCTTTTCTTTTTAGTGTTTTATTTCGATTGTTTCCCATCTCATATTTCTCACACACCTACTTTAGGACTTCCTCTCCAAGTCCAACCTAACAGTCTAAGTTGGATTTAGATAGAAATACTGATTTCTCTTTGTCAACAACAAACTACCTTTGCTCTTGTTTCCACACATTCGGATGATCAACAAGCACTCCGCCAACTAGACTTGGCACCTGCTTAATTAAAATTCAAAGTGCGTACATAATTTTATATATATTATATTAATTTTTTTTGTATGTATATATGTATATATATTTGTTTTTAATGTATCCAGACGGTTTGTTATACTTTAATCTTTATAAATCGATAATATGTCCTTGGGAAATTAAATAATGCTTTAAAGAATTACTTGCTTATTCAATTTTGAAGATCTTAATTTATATTTGACTGAGCTCTTTGTGAATATCACCGCACATCTTCCTGTGGGGCCTTCCGCGAAAGTTGTTAGTTAACTTGCATGAACATGTCCTTTTATGTCATCGGCCACAATTGTCTACGAGAAAAAAAGTGGAGCAAACACTATTTTATCAGGGCATCAACTTGCTACCATGAATTATTTTAATTTTTTCAGTAGTTGTGAGAATATTAGCTACTATATTATAGTATACTATTTAATAACACCATCTATTTACAATGTCTACGTTTATTAAATACCTATGCTTATTGTATCAAGGCATGATTTCTAATATATATGTTGCTTTGTATGATTAGTATACTGCATATATATATTCTAAATTGATATAAAAGTATGCTTACATTTACCACTACAAAAAATAGGTTATTGGGGATGGCTTAAAGTTGTCCCAAAAAACCCAAAAGTCATCGCAAAATTGTACTAGTGATGGCTCACAAGCTGTCGCAAATGCTTCGTAAAAAACACTGTCGCCAATATTATTAGTGATGGCTATTTGTAGGCAGTCACAAGTAAGCTTACTTGCGATGGCTTTTAAGCCGTCACATTAAAGTTTAATAAGATGGGTTTAAACTTACCAGGGATAGCTTACGAAGCCATCGCCAAATGGTAAAGAGAAACCTCGCGAGGGGTTTTATGGATTTTATTTTCTGATTTTGCGACGGCTTTAAACTTTATTTGTGACAGCTTTAGCTGTCCCATATAAGCTTATTGGCGACGGCTTCATTCAACCGTCGCCAATAAGTTTTTTTTTAAAAAAAATAATTGGATTGGCCAGATTGGATTGATTCTTGGATCGAATTAGGAGGACCGATCATTCCCGATAACTTCAAGAAAGACCTAGAATCAGATCGACCAATATGAAAATTAATTTGTATTAACCAATTCAGTGCCAAATTGCTCAATTTAAACCTGGAACGGGAATCGAATTGGGGATTTTATTCGTTTTGGCCAATTCGGTGCCGGATTACCCAATTCAAACCCGAAATGGCCATCGGATTGGGGATTTTATTATTTTCAGCCAGTCCGGTGCCGGATTACCCAATTCAAACCCGGAACGGCCATCGGATTAGGGATTTTATTATTTTCGGCCAATCCGGTGCCGGATTGCCCAATTCAAGCTCTGTTTGCCGAATTGCTGAATTAGGATATTTTTACCCAATCCAATGCCAGATTGGCTAAGTCAAAGCTAGAAAGAGATCTAATTGGGCTATCCGGCATCGGTTTGAAATTTTTTATCTTTTTGGCCAATCCAATGCTAGATTAGCCAATTCAAACCCAGAATAGGCATCAATTGGGAAATTCGGCATTGGCTTGGGAATTTTGATCTTTTTGACCAATCCGACACCGAATTAACCATTTCAAACCCGGACCGGATTTGGATTGGCCAATCCGGCATCGTATTGGGGATTTGGAGATTTTCTTCACAATCCAATGTTGGGTTGGCAAATTCAAATCAGGAAGACGATTGAATACATTTAAATATCATATCAAGTACACATCTTTTTTTACAATCACATACCAAATTCAAAGGAACAATCCACATTCACATACAAAATTCAAATTCACATTCATACTCCAAATTGTTTTGATACATACAAACATTGACATCCAAGGAGAGTAGAAAATACA
Source organism: Cryptocoryne crispatula var. balansae (assembly GCA_036172225.1). Lineage (NCBI taxonomy): Eukaryota > Viridiplantae > Streptophyta > Magnoliopsida > Alismatales > Araceae > Cryptocoryne > Cryptocoryne crispatula. Next base: position 29,134,677 of record CM069922.1, read on the forward strand.
TACATATATATATATATCTATTTGTCGTCTTTATCTTCATGTTCATCTTCACTCTCCTCGCCATCCTCATAGTCCTCGTTGTCGTCATCATTTATGTCATCTGTTTGTTGAGGCGAAGGTTGCCCCGATGTGGATGGCACAACAGAAGCTAGGAACCTTTGAGTCAATCCTTCTATAATCCGATTGAGGTGATTGACATTTGCTTAGAATGATTTTTGTTGATATCCAATTATTGTTTCAATGAAATAATTTGTTCTTTATAACGTTAATTGATTTCTCCTTGACTTGCCACTTGAGCTCTAAGATCCTGAACTTCTTGAGTCGAGCTAAAGCACCTCCACTTGACTCACTATACCAAATGTGGCGAGTTTCACCTCGCCCACCACATTCGGATCCGTCTTGGTCGATATCTACTGAATACGGATACAAAAGCTTCCTCCACGGTGAGTGGAGGCTGTGATACCCAGCATCCGAGGATTCAAATGCTGGGGGATTCATCAATCCTTGCATATTATTCCATATAAATAATATGATAAAAAGTAAAATTAAAATGTTGAATTGTAAATTATAAAGAAAAAAACATTTTGGCAACCAATCATTACCATTAAAAGACAATTTTGGTCATTATCTCAAATGACTGCTCCATCAAGCTACTCATACGTTTAACTCATTTGGAATACCTACGGACGAGTTGAAGGACGACCTTTTCGTACCTATCCAAAAAAATTTTAAAAAAATTAAAGAATTTGGAAATAAGGATTAACTAATATGAAAATTTAGGTTGTTACTACTTACAAAATCTCTTTCTTACTGGTGTATGTTTGTTCTTCCTCTTTTGTACGGCATTGTAAATTGTTGCCTATTACTGGCATTCTTTTCACTCAGCGCCTACATATAATATTTGTGCATCGGATTGTGGATTTTGCTCAAAGGTAAAATGTTGCTGCATCAATATAAGAATGATTAAAAAGTTCAAAAAAATTTAAACAAGATGAAGCTACTTAAATTTTACCTCTAAATCACAGAATATGGCATCCTTTTTCTCCTACGGTAGAGCAATGTAATTATTCTTTCACAAATCACAATGAACACTGTTCATAACTCCTAAGTAGGTGGTAAACTCCTGCCCGTGTGCTCCAACACCAGATCCTCCTACTATATCAATGTTGTATTACTCATCAGGCCCAAGTGTTCGCACACTGATAGCCTTTGCTGTACATCTCCCACGTCTAACTGATGTAGTTACTTAAGTATAAATTAAAAATTACAATTAGACAACGAATATTTTTAAGGAAAATTTTTACTTGTATATATTCAAATAGATACCTGAAGCATACGAAGATGGACTACTACCAATTGTAGGAGACATCGTCGGAACCCAGTGAGAACAAGCCTGAGATGGACTAGGCTCACGGGGTGCCTCCTAAACTGGGTCAGAAGCAATACCCCTAGAGGTGGAAGGTCGATTCCTAGATGCCTGAGATCGATCCCATAATCCACCGCCCGCTCTCAGATGGTGTAGCCGTCTAAGATGTCCTCCGACTCTTGCTGAAAATGTTCTTCATCTGTCACATAAAAATATTAGGCTATGGGTTGAGTTTAATCAACTTGGGATTTTTATCTTTCTGGCCAATCTGATGACAGATTTCCCAAACTCGGAACGGGCGTCGAATTTCATCTTTTTGGTCAATCCGATGCTAGATTGCCCAATCCAAACCCGAAACGGGTGTCGAATTGGGCAATCCGGCTTTGGATTGTGGAATTTCATCTTTTTTGCCAATCCAATGCCGGATTGTCCAATCCAAACTCGGAATGCATATTGGATTGGGCAATCCGACTTCAGATTGTAGAATATGCTATCCATGTCTAAATTGTATTAGATCGCTATGTTGACTATGTATAAATTGTTTTCTAAAATGATGAAAAGAATAGTCTAAAAACTCTTTGATCTCTTGAATATATCTAGAATTTAATCTATTAGGAATATGCATCCACGATTTGTCTAAGTTACTCATCTTATTCTAATAAATGATTTAAGTACAACAAAGAAATAATAATTTAATAAAGAAATCAATATATAACCGAACCTCCACCGAAAGAAGAAACTCTCGAGTGAATATCTCGATTGAAGTTTTCTGAAAAAGAGATAAAATGACCAATATTAGACTTAATGTTGAAGAAATATTTATACATGCCAGTTAAACAATTAAAGTCACTTAGTTTATACGTTACTAAGTAATCCAAAGTAACTTAGTAATTATTTGTTCCTAGTTATTAACCCATGTTATATATTACTGACAATCTGAACTCTCTTAGTAATCTCTTGTATATGGTTAATAACTAATAGTTATATATTACTTAACCCATCCAACCAAACTACTTAATCTCTCTCTCTCTCTCTCTCTCTCTCTCTCTCTCTCTCTCTCACACACACACACACACACACACACACATATACATGTGAGACAAAATTTTACATTAGTAATCCTCAAACTTTTTATTTTCAACAAATATGTAAATCTTGGTAACATATTTAAGTTAAAATTTATACTAACTAGTTAAAGTTATTTAGCTAGCTATCACTTTGATTTGAAAACTCATTGAAACCAAATGAAGATGGCACTTGTTTTGATTTAATATAACAATCAGAACTTTTATTCTTTATTGATGACCTCTTTGATGTCGTTTGATTTGACTTAAGATATCACTTAATTTTTATTTACTACATGTTAATCGGTTAGACATTCAAATCACAAGAATATAATAATAAAATCTAGAAAAAACACTTAATTTAAGTGATAACTATATTTGTATTTTTAAAGATGAATAATTAAGATGTATTTCATTGAGTCCAATTCAAACACTATATTTGTATTTTTAAAGATGAATAACTATATTTGCATTTAATTTAAGTGATAACTATATTTGTGGTGAATGAGAGATATTAGAGATCAAATTAATGACTCCAAATATTTCATTGAGTCAAATCAAACACTATATTTTTATTTTTAAAGATGAATAACTATATTTGTATTTAATTTAAGTGATAACTATATTTGTGGTCAATGAGAGATATTACAGATCAAATTAAAGACTCCAACTATTTCATTGAGTAAAATCAAACACCATCTTGATAAAATATCTAAAATTTTAATTTTATATTTATTTTATCTTGTGAAACACAACTTCAGTTTTTCACCTCCAAAAAAATAGACTAAATCGTATAAATTTAAGTGGTTTACGAAAAAACTAATATTATATGTAGTCGTTTTACCAAAAATTTAATGTATAAACTTTGATCAATTCATATAATCAATTCATAGATTTGACATGAATTAAACCAAAAAATAGGAGATTTTTTTTGTTATAAAATTAAGAACTAGTCTAATCTATTAAGCCAAAAAACAATGTATATAACAAGTCTAGTCTATTAATGAAAATAAGACACTAAATCTAACCATATCTATTCTATATGCCTTGTGCCATATACACTACGCCAAATTCGTCCTTTACCTATGCGAGAAAAACGTAGGTAAAGCTTATTTTCCCGTAGGTATTTCAATTTACCTACGGGACCACCCGTAGGAAGTCGCGTCGGGCTAGGACATGTCGATATATATTTTACCTACGGTATGTCCCGTAGGTATAGTACATGTACTATACCTACGATTCAACAACACCCATAGGTATAGTCCCTATGTATACCTACGGTATATATACCCGTTGGTAAAACATGATTACCTGTTTAGCAAGCGTAGGTCAAGAAAATTGATACAAACATGCATACCTACGGTTCCTCACGTAGGTAATAGTAGCGATAAAAAATTAGCATTTTACATTTACCTACGGCCAGAGACCGTAGGTATTCATACAAGTTGTTCAACCAATCGTATACACATTGTTCCACAGCCACACTTATCCATACACATCATTACATACCATGTTCCATTCAATCACATTGTTTCATTCATACAAGATGTTCCATGTTCCATACAAGTATTCATACAATATTGGTCCACCTCTTCACACTTTTCCATATAGCATGTTTCATACAAGTTTCATTCATACTTCCATTGAATCACATTGTTTCATACATGAATCCTGTTGCATACAACCTGTTTCATACATTGGATGACCTATTCCATACATCCATTCAACCTATTCCATACAACCTGTTTCATACATGTATCCTGTTGCATACAACCTATTCCATACATCCATTCATATTTCATCTCTTGACACATTGTTCCATACAACCTATTTCATTACACATTGTTCCATTCAAATCTCAAATTTCAAATTAAATTTATCAAAAACAGATTTACACATACGAACTAGTCAACATGAAGTTAAATTCAACATGATCTCTTTTTATGTTTCCTACTCCTTCCACAGAAAGGAGACATCTCTGGCATTAACACCTATGTGAGAGGCTAATTAATTATATCTTTACCTTATCAAAGGGCTCTGAAGTTCATACTTTTTAATTTCATATAGATCAATTATTCATTTTAATTTGCTTGAACCCCCATGTGGAAGCTAGGCTTCATTTGTTTTGTTCAACTCATATTAGATATAAGAATTCATGGTAAGAGACCTACCAACCTGTTTATGATAAAAATCTCATTTTTCTGGCGCAAGAATATATTTGAGAGTAAAATACCAGACAACTTAATTCCCCATCTAAATTTTTACTTGCCACCAAACTTATATATTATACTAGATTGGAACTTGCTTTAATTAGCAGCATTTGTCAAGGGCGGTTTGGCACCAGATTATTTATGGAATAAGTTTGATTTATCTGCTAAATCTTAGAGATAAATAAATTTATTTCCTAAATTATGAGGATATATAAATAGGTTAAGTTTATATCCAAATCAATCTTATACCAAATTGCCCCCAAGAGATAAGTTGGGCTGTGTTCGGTGGCTTAATTTATAAGGAGGGATTTCTTTTATAAATCTCTAAAAATTAAAAGAAATAGCTAGACACACATAAAATAAAAGAAAAAAACCTCGCCTGAACATGAGTTTGTGAGTTTATCTCCAAGTCAATCTTGTACCAAATTGACCACAAGGCTGGGAAAGCTGGAAGGAATCTGGATGGATGCTCAGAGCACTAGAACAAAAGGGGGATCCATGAATTCTGACCCAGCAGTAGCCCAGAAGAGGATGGGAAAGATGGCCACTGGTCCAGAATATCTGACCCAGCAGTCGCCCAGAATAGGCATGGATTTGCACCTATGTTGTGGATTCAGGAATTATGACCCAGCAGTAGCCCAGAAGAGGCATAGATCTGCACGTAAGTTTTGGATCCTGGACTTGTAGCACATAAGCTACAAAAAAGACCCAGAACAACCTGCACCCAGCGGTACCTCAGAAGAGGCATGGATCTGCAAAATTATATGGTCTACAAGAAAAGATTTAAACCTGCCTCTTATTTGACTCCTTCTCATGTGTAAAATGTGATAAAAGTAGAGACCATTACTAAGGATGCGAATTTAAAATGGTATATAACCAATCCAAAAAAACACACAGAATTGGGACTTACATGATTAAAATTTATACATTCTTGAAAAAAACAAGCACCAACCAGCATACATCGTAATTACATATTACATTGAGCTTCTAAGTTAAAAATAAAGAAGTCTAAGACAACATTGGAGTAACACGATTACACATGTATGATACACCGAAGTGAGATGAAACAAGTGTTTTCAGTTTTCAAACACAACCAACATACATCAGAAATGTTTAAAATTTGAAATGTCCTTCGTGGATGCACAAGTAAGCAATATTGGTTGAAGATAACCTTTGTGGATGCTAATGTAATCAATCTTGGTGGAAGATAACCTGCAATGGCCATAAAAATTAAAAAAAAAAGTGAGCAACATGAAAATTTGTGTGATGTATTTTCAATTGTATGAATGACTTACATAATCTCTCCACCAGATTATATGACTTCCAATGGCATCCTGCATCTTCTTCCTATGATTGTCCTTCACAAACAGAGGGGCATTCGGGTTTGTGACAATGAGAACTGAGACCTCATAAAAAACTTCCCCAAGACATCTATCAGTTGCCTTAAAAATTGAGTAAGCACATAAAAATAAAGGGATGCAAGGTAGATTATGTTGTTAGTTGGAACACAAGGGGACATTTGGTAACTTTATATGTTATATATCTAATAAGTGGGATACAAAGAAAAATATAACATATTATTGCTAAAGATATAGTGAACATGTGTCCGAATGCAAACAAGAAGATGTATTGTCAGATATATGGAAAAAATGCAACTACAAACAAAATCATTAAAGAAAACATGAAAATTCTAACAAGAGGATGAATGATTGACAAAATATAGTCAGAAATTTATGGCATAAGTGTTACCTCATTTTCGAAGTGACAAGAGGGTAATCGAATCAATGGACTCCGTATAATAGCACCGAAAGTAACTGTAAAGAAACTGTAAAGCCTTAAGACACGTTGAGAAACAAAAGAAACAAGGATATAGAGCTGAAAAAAAATCAGAATACAGTTACCAGGCGGTAACATAAAAATTAGGAGCTCGGTGCCAAAATGTCTACCCAACAACACATTAACATAAAAAATATCCCAGAATAACGGGAAATGAAATATGTTTTGTCAAGAGAACCAACTTGTAAACATGAATGCATAGGGCAAACAAGTAAAATACTTGTTTTAAACAACTATCATGCTGATCATCATCTCCTGTCGAACGACATCAGACCAGACAGATAATTAAATAGGAATCCATAAAAAATCCTTACAAGTAAAACCCCTAAGTTTATGTATGGCCTTTTCATGTTTTGGTACGTGTCAATTTGATAAGTGAAATAGGCCAGTAGTCTAACACAACAGTCATTCTACCGGACGTGGTGTATATTTTGGTCCTTCACTCAACTAAGCCAAAATAAGTGGGACGGTAACGAGTTACGCTGAGTTCAATAATGAGTTAATAATAAAATATCAATACTATTTTAACCATTTATATTATAAGAACAATAAGTGTCGGTGAACCTGATATATATTAAACTGTTGTTGACATTTCATTAACCTAATATTGAACTCAGTGTGACCGAGTCACGGTTCATCCTTTATCCGTGACGATTCATTAAAATGTTGCCCAACTGTCACCAAAGTCTATCTAAACTTGGGGTTAATTATGGTCATTTTTCATCCGAGATCGACACTCTTCTCTGCACCCTCCTCCGGACTCTCTCTAGATGTATGTATTGTATAGTATAGATACTCCTCTGTGTGTGTGTGTGTCATGTGTGTGTGTTCCTTGACGACAACAACTCGCAGCGTCTCGTCGAAGTCATCAGCAGACTTCCGCCGTCGGTCGATGGACATAACATACTTCGAATTACAACTTGTAAAACCCTAAATCGTAGGTCGTAGGTCGCTCGGACGAGCTGAGATATATGGAACCCAAAATCGATCGAAATAAAGGAAAGGTGCGAAACACTTACAAGTAGGTCGTAGGTCGCTCGGACGATTGCTTCAAGCGACGACAGCTCCCCTTACGGTCCACTAGTCGACCGCCCCGCCTGGAAGTGCCGAAGATGAACTGCCTGGAAGCACCGACGATAGAGAGCGGGAACAGCAGAGGATGGAGAGCGGGAATCGCCGTCGATGCAATGCCTGGAAACGTCGTCGATGGACCGCCTGGAAGCGTCGAGTGGAGAGCTAGAAATCGCCGATGATGGACTGAGGAAGCCAGCGTCGGGGGCTGTGCGAGGAGACGATGGTCGGTCGATCGTGCGGGCGTTCGAGTATTAGGTAAAATGCTCGGATCGATCTCATCCGTCCGCATATTTCAAATGGACGGATTAGATTCATTGATCACTTATAATGTTTACCTACAGGATGTCTTGCGTAGGTAATCCGTAGGTGTTGATACATTTACCTACGAGCAACTAATTGGTAGGTATACTATGTCGGTAAATGATACATATACCTACCAAATTCTCACCTACGCGATGGGTTCACGTAGGTAAAGGACGAATTTGACGTAGTGATAGGAAAAAATTTGAACAAAAATCCAGAACGTTCGTTGAAGATGCGTACCTCAAAGGAGGTTTGATTAACTCTAACTACGGTTTAAACCTGGCACAGAGGAAGCAACGGCAGTAGTGGCGGTAGAGCCAGCAGCACCCACGGCGGCAGTGGAGGCAACTTTTGCCCTTCATAGTGGCCTATATGGGGAGGGGGGAGAGGCAGTGCCTACGGCTTGCTGGCGGCGGTGGCAACTACAGCGGCGACAGCACTGGCCATGGCGGCGACGATGGTAGAAGCGGTGGCGATGGTGGCAACGGTGCCGACAGCGGGTGGGGAGCTGTCGACGGTGAGAGAGAGAGAGAGAGAGAGAGAGAGAGAGAGAGGGGGTATCGACAGCGAGCACAGCGGGGGAAGGGGAAAGGAGGGGACCAAGGGCTTTTTAACACCAAATTATTGGCGAAAGCTCTTTAGGCTGTCACCAATAATATGATAAGTCACATTGGCAACGGCTTCGCAAACCGTCGCTAGTAATCCAAAAATAAGCCTTGTGGATTTTGATTTTATGGATTTTGCGATGGCTTCGACCATCGCCAACAGTATTTTTTGCGACAGCTAACTTTAGCCATCGTTATATACCGTTTATTAGCGACAACTTCAAACCAGCTGTCGCTTTAAATATTATTGGCGACGGCTTAACAAAGTCGTCACCAATAAACTTCTCTCCCATCGTGTACATAACAAAAACATCTACGCCTGATGACCATAGCATTGTAAAAGTTTAATATAACTAAGTGTTGTAGATAAATGAATGTTATATTAATTTAAGTATATATTTGGTACACTTCATATATACTTAAGACTGCATATACATAGTTAATATTTAAATTGCTACCTTATTACGTAAATCATGTAAATTTACATGAGAATATATATTTATTGATAGGTACCTAATTGAAACATATAATTAATAAGATAAAAAAATTATATTCTTTTTATAATAAAATTTGTCCAAGATGGTCGCTACAAATAAAGATTGTTGACAATCTTACCAAGCCGTGACAATTAACGATCACCTAGTGATAGCTTCTTTTTGGTAGTGTCCAATAGGGGTGCTCAAGATTTGGTTTGATTTAGTTTTTGAATATTTTTTCAGGTCAAATAAAATCAAATTGAACCAAATTAATTCGGTTTGGTTTAGTTTAATCCTGTTCAAACCACATTTTATTAAAATATAGTAGAAATGTCAATTTATAATTTTATTTTTTATTTTAAATGATATTCTATTAAAGTTTAGTGTATATGTTTATACAATTAATTAATTTTATCTTAAAATCTCTTGAAAAAAACTTATTTTTATAAGAAAGATACATAAGCATTATATTACATATACTTAAAATAAAGTAATAAATCTAATTAGAGTTATTCATTTTATTGATTTGATTTAGTTTTAAGAGTCTTTGAAACCAAATCAAATCGATCAGTAGTTCAAACCAAACCAAACCAAGCTAAACTACTAGTTTGGTTTGATTTTTTTGGTTGAACCAAATAGTGAACAACCCTAGTGCCCAATAATCTTTTTATGGGGCAACTTACCATAGCCATCCCTAATAACCCTGATCTCTTTAAGGTATATAATTGATGGGTGTTCTATTCTAAATAGTAAGTGCTGAATTTTAAAAATGAAAAAATGTAAACTTATTATATAGTATAATTAACTGTTCAACAATATTTGTTTGCTGTCATTGATTTCATCTTTCTTTTTTAATAAATTTGAGTGTTTTAATGGATGGTCGGAGAGGATTTATTTCAAAACTTTTTTCTATAGAGGGACACATTTGTCACGAGGTTGAATTTTGTATAAGAGCAACTTGCGAGGAACAAAGTTATTATTATTTTACAAAAGAGATAATGGGTTAACAATGGGCGTTGCCGGATGTCTTTCTGTGGATTGAGGTGGAAATGGATGGGGTAAGCGCAGAAGAACAGCCATCCGAGAACTGTTCTAACAACGCCACAATATACGTCAATATTTAGCAAACCATTGTCATGGTAAATAGTAATCATATTCTTTTGAAATTGCTTCTAATTTGAAGCATAAACTAATGAGTAATGATATGACTTGTAATTTATTTTGTTTCTCCGCAGGATCCAGCCCATTCAACCGGCCTGGTCAACATCACCGTTTGTTAGTGGAATACTACCTGTAATTTCGGTATTGTAACCGGCCATTGTTCATGTGGAAACAAGGGCGTACCTTATCTTGACTTTTGAGTGGTCTGACTTCTCGGGTCTGCTCTTACTTGTATGAGCAGCTTATCACCGCCGACGCTGCAAGATATTGACATGCAGAACTGGGTAAGAGAAGAAAAGAAACTGAGCCTTATGGGGTGTTTGGTTGCATGACAATTTTTTGTACACTTTCATGATAAAAAATTATATTAAAATAAAAAGTAAACCAACTCATGACATAAAATTATCATGTTTGGAGGGATGTGATTACAGAAAAGAGTAATCACTGCACATGACCAAATAAAGTGGGGGACCACAAGAAAAAAGAAAGAGGTGAGACCCTCTTTTTTTGTTTAAGAAGAAAATCACTTTCAAAACATAAAATTGTCATGGTTGTCAAGCACCTCTTTTAACAAGTTTTCTTACAATTTTTAAAAATTAAAATAAAAACCTCAATTATCATGCAACCAAACACCCCATTAGCCAAGAGAAGAGAAAGCCACATTCGAAATTGGATGACATCTCCAGCTTGCAATGACAGGAAGTCAAAAACGTGTTGCAGTTTGTTGGTAACGTGTCCCTCGTGACAAGAAGTCAATTTTTTGGGTGTATTCTATATCATTTAGATAATTTTTAGATGCACATTCGACAAATAAAAAATCTTCTTCTAACGTTTATATATATCCGCTAGTTTCAACTTCACGACAGGCCATGTGTACATCTATGTTTCGGAAAGATCTTAAAATTTCATTCAATCTTAATCTTCACTTAATAATATTTAAATTTTGTATTTTTTCTGGCTAACAAAACCCGTTTCGTTCATTTCTACGTGACTCCATCTCTTAAACCAAGATTTTTGTCAAGCTAGTTTAATAAGAAGAGGAACACATAAAATGTCACGACCCGGATTTTTAACATGCACAGCGGAAGATAATCCGGCGACGTAACGGGAAAGGATATCGGTCTGCAGCCAAATAATACCAAAATTCACAATCCAATTCATAATTCCAAACTTCACAACATAATATCACCATAAACAAACACCTATCTAGACAAATTAAATACCGACATTGAATGAGAAATCCACTAGCTCCTCGAATTCCACAACACCACTACGCTTCTGCTGCGCTAAACCTGCACTCCTGAAAATATTAACAACGGAAGGGGTGAGTCACAACAGACTCAGTAGGACTTACACCCGAACTACCCCATTATAATAATGATTCTAGTGGTATACTATACATATTAAGCCTAAAAATCAGATTATAATACATAGGGTTTAAACTAATCATATATCTTTAATTAATTGATTACAAAGTCATTCAACTACCCCATATGATAACTAGACTCTATATGCATTAAAAACCATCACAACCTGCTCATTAGACTACTCTAGGTATGCTCACCATATACACAACCTGACATAAAACCAAAGACACATCTATAACACTACCATCTATGCCAACATACACAACTACACACCTGTCTGAGTAAATATCATGCTCCATCTGATAAATGTAGTCACATCACAAAACTAGCACCAGATTTACCATATAGTAGGAAGTAACATATAGTAACTAAATCCCATAGTACCCCTAGGCAGGGGAGTACTTAGGATGAACCGCGGTATCTGGGATCGAAGGATGCTCCAGATTCAACTAATCTCCGCTGCCTACGGGACACTAATTTAGTCTGGTGAAGTACATTTCCATCACAATGCAGCTCACTGCACTAACCACATTCCACACCATGCAAGCATTTAATTAACTCAGACAATAAACACATGAACATTTAATTGGCAATCAAACATGAAATACATAGATGAACACCCATGGTTCTATGCACCACATATTTGCATACCATACCACAGTCTATCACAAACTGATGCATATAAATAAGATCATGCTATATACAACCTAACCATGACAATTACATACTTAAACAGAACTACCTATCACATAAAAGACAACAAACTTAATTCTAACAACATTATGCCTAAACCTTACATCGGCTTTTTAACAAATCGGGATATATATATGATTAGAGTTAATCGCGATGCAAACACACTAAACTAGCTAAATTCAGACATACACAACCTATCATGATGTCTAACATACCTGAATAACTAAATTAATCTAAACATGTATGGATTAAATAAAATAATCTAATTTTATCTAAACATGCTAATAAATCCAAAACAGCCCATTAATTACAATCTTCTAACCCTGGTGATCTAAACATGCATTTTACAATTTAATCAAGTATATTAGAGTGCTAAGAATAGCCGAGACGCCTACCTTAATGGCAATGGCGAAAGGCGCACGGAATTCCAACGGAGTCGATCCGGGTGAAGAATATGCCGTGGTCACGACGGCGATGAAAAACCGAACCGAACGATATCTTGATAATATACTGAAAAAGAGACAATATAATAACATAGAAGAAATAGAGAAGAATATTGAATGAAATAATAGAGAGAATAGAAGAGAGAGAAAGAGATATGCGAATAGGGGGGATAGATAGGAGAGAGATATGAGAGAGGAGAGAGAGGCCGCGGAGGGAGGGTCGCGGGTTGGCGCACCGGGGGCGCGCACGGGCGCACACGCGGGCGTACGCGCGGGGAGGCCGGGCGGTGGTCGCAGTCGCGGGAGGGCGGCCGGAGGAGGACGCCGGCGGCATCGCGGGCGGCGGTGTGCGGCGACCGGCGGAGGCTGGCGGCGGGGCTAGGCGCGCACGGCCGCGGCGGTGCTGCGGTTGCTCACGGCGGACGGCGACGGCGGAGGTTGCAGGTGGGGCGGCGCCGCGGGCGGCGACGTCGAGTGGAGCTGGGCGGAGGGTGCAGGGTGGCAGGAAGGCGACGACGGTGCAAGGAGGGTTGGCCGGCGGCGTCGACGGCGGAGGGTGGCGCAGGGCGGCTGGGCTTGATGCCGGCAACGGCGCTGCGGTGGTGGGCGGTGCGTGGCCGGCGTTGGTGGGAGGCAGGCGTTGGGCGAGCGGCCGGACGGCGGGGCTGGCGAGGTGGCCGGCGCCGGTGCGGTGGCCGGGTGGCGCCGGCGGGCTGGCGGCCGGCAGCTGCGGGGTGGTGGCAACCGCGGGGGTTGCGAGCGCGGCAGCGCGCGGGAAGGTGTGGCCGGCGGAGGGCGCGAGCGGCAGCCGGTTGGCGGCGTGGAGGGAGGCGGTGCAGGTGGGTGGCGCCGGCGGCGATGTCGCGCGGTGGCCGACGGCGCTGCGCGCGCTCGCGCGGAGGAAGGCAGCACCGAGGCGGGGGCTCAAGCGATGGCGGCGGCATCGCGGGAGAGGAGGAGAAGAAGAAAGGAGGGCGGGGGCTGCTGGGTGCGCTCGCGGGAGAGAAGAGGGAGGCGAGGGTGCGGGGCTGCACACGCGGAGAAGGGAAGAAGAGGAAGGAAGGAGGGCGGGCGGCGTCCGGGCTGCTGTGCGCGCAGGAAGAGAAGAAGAAGGAAGAGGAAGGTGGGGTGCGGGAGAGAAAATAGGTATATAGAGAGGGAGGGAGAGTTTGACTGGGTCTGGGGGAGAGGAGAGATAGAGTTTGATTAGGAGGGGGAAGCGGCGGTGAGGATTATCCAGAGGGAGAGAAAAAATGGTAAGGATAAAGGAGGAAGTAGATTAATATAGTTAAAACTCATAATAAATATAATAACTCTTTTTTCTTTTTCTTTTTTACATAACCGGGGTATTACATAAAACATAAGGTTAAATCTAATATTCATCTTGTTCCAAATACACAAAAGCGTATCTTTTGAAATATATATATGACATATATACAATTTTAGAAGACTTCAGCAGTTTAGATGCCACAAACACTGAAGTGAACGAAAAAATAGGTGAATCTTAAATGTCTAAATTATAATAAGTCAAACGATAAGGGTCAAAACGGTAAATATATTGTATCACACATCACCTTTCCATATATCACGTGACACAATTTTTTTCTATAACTAAACACTACATATGACTATTTGAATGAACATAAATTTAATATTTATTAAATAGTCATCACTTATGTATATGCATCAAGTCACTCAAATGTACACGTAGAACAAACTTAATATATTCCTTCTTTCAATATATACTTAATCTAATTTTCCTAGGATCTTTTAAGCCTACTTTTTAAGAATTTCTTTAATTTTGGGTTCATTTTATTGCGATTTAAATATCAGTCTATTAATTTTATTGGTTTAGGGATTATTTGAATGTGTTTTGGATATTAATAGAATGACATGACTAGGGTTTACACACGCATGCTAAATTACAAAAAATAGGTTTTCACCTAGTTCGAATAAGGTTTCTTAATTTTAATTTTTAGAGTTTATTTGAATGTGATTTTTGACTTAATATGTTAATTTTGTTGATTTAGGATTTATATGAATATGATTTGAATGTCATTTTAATATTTGTTAATCTTGTTTTGAAATGTTTAATTTGTTAAAACTTGTATAAATGTTATTTAATTTTTATTAAATATATTTTATGGCGTCCAATTGATTTTTATTTTAGTTTAGGACTTGGTGTTATTTACTTTGGTGTTTATAGTTTAAATATTTTAAAATTTAATATTTTATGTTTGGGATATTTTTTAAGTATTAAATGTTACTATTTTAGAAATTATAGAAATTATCAATTATTACATAATCTATAATTTTTAAAGTGGAGAGGGATAAAGGTTGGCTCATAATTTTTAGGACTTTCAAACCAATACAAACCGATAAGATTGCTAATGAGGTGTTTGGTTACATGATAATTTTTTGTACACTTTCATGATAAAAAATTATATTAAAATAAAAAGTGAACCAACTCATGACATAAAATTATCATGTTTGGAGGGATGTGATTACAAAAAAGAGTAACTACCACACATGACCAAACAAAGTGGGAGACCACAAGAAAAAAGAAAGAGGTGAGACCCTCTTTTTTTGTTTAAGAAGAAAATCACTTTTAAAACATAAAATTGTCATGGTTACCAAACACCTCTTTTAACAAGTTTTCTTACAATTTTTAAAAATTAAAACAAAAACCTTCACTATCATGCAACCAAACACCCCATAAGGCCTTTCAAACCAAAGAAACTATAAACCGAATAAACTAGTTTCGCATAATTTCTGAAGTCTTTAAAACCAAACCAAACTTGTTGGTACAAAAGGCATTGAAAAACCGATTCAGTTAATTTATATGCCATTTGCAACCCAACCAAATGAAACCCACTATTCTAAACCCTTTCTAACCAAATCAAACCAGTAACTTCTAAGCCCTTTCAAATGAAAACAAAGCACTTTATTTGATTTATTAGTCCTTTCAAACCAACTAGTTTGGTTTGGTTTCTCTACTGTTTTAAACGATTTGATTTGGTTTATGAGCACTTTCAAGTCAAACCAAAGCTAGTAAATTGAATGAACTTGTTTGAAAGGGCTTTTAAGGTCTTTCTAATGAAACCAAATGGTGGTCTAATTTCTAAGTCTATATTCGGTACACTTCATATACACTTAGGACTGCATATACCCTATTATATAGTTAATATTTAAATTGCTACCTTATTACGTACGTAAATCATGTATATTTACATGAGAATATATTTATTGATAAGTACCTAATTGAAACATAGATAATTAATGAGATAAGAAAATTATATTCTTTTTTATAATAAGGTCAGTTTAAGATGGTCACTACACATAAAGCTTGGTGACAATCTTACAAGTCATGACAATTAATGATCGCTGGTTGTTGGTACTGTACAATAATTTTGTTATGCGGCAACTTTCTTAGCCATCCCTAATAGCCCTAATCTCTTTATAGTATAATTGATGGGTGTTCTCGATACTGATTCTAAATATTACAAGGTAAGTTTTAAAAACGAAATATATTTAAACTTATTATGTAGTATAATTAATTATACAACAATATTTGTTTGTTGTCATTGATTTCATCTTTTTTTAATAAATACGGGTGTTTTAATGGATGGTTAAAGAGGATTTAATTCAAAACCTTTTCTTTAGAGGGACGCATTTATCATGAGGTTGAATTTTGTATATATAAGAGCAACTTGCAAAGAACAAAGTTGTTATAATTTTGCAAAAGAGATAATGGGTTAACAATGGGCAATTCTGGCCATAAACATCACACGTCAACCGTTGTTATTGAAAGCCCGATGAGTTTGTGATCGGGCATTGCCGGATGCTTTCTGTGGATTGAGGAGGAAATGGGATGGGGTTAAGCGCAGAAGAACAGCCATCCAAGAACTGTTCTAACAATGCCACAACGTATGTCAATCTTTAGCATACCTTTGTCATGGTGAATAGTGATTATATTCTTTGGAAATTGCTTCTAGCTCGAAGCACAAACTAATGATATGACTTGTTTTGTATTTTCTCCGCCGGATCCAGCCCATTCAACCGGCCTGGTCAGCATCACCGTGAGTGAACTACTAACTGTAATTTCGCTATTGTTTATACCTATCAAGCAAGCAGAATTTTCTAGCACGTCCTATAACCAGCCGTTGTTCAAGTGGAAGCAAGGGCGCACCTTATCTTGACTTTTGAGTGGTCTGACTTTTCAGATCTTGTCTTGTATGAACGACTTATTACCGCCCACGCTGCAAGATATTGACATGCGGAACTGGGTAAGAGAAGAGAAGAAACTGAGCCTTAGCCAAGAGAAGAGAAAGCCACCTTCGAAGTTGGATGAGATCTCCAGCTTGCAATGACAGGAAGTCAAAAACGTGTTGCAGTTTGTTGGAAACGGTGTCCCTCGTGACAAGAAGTCAAATCTTTTGGGTATTCTAAACCATCTAGATAATCTTTAGTTGCAAATTCGACAAATAAGAAATCTACTTCTAACATATATATATCCACTTCATTCAAACTCACGACAGGCCATGTGTACATATATGTTTCGGAACGATTTTAAAATTTCATTCAATCTTAATCTTCACTTAATAGTATTTAAATTGTCTTTTTTTCTGGCTAACAAAGCTAGTTTCGTCCATTTCTACGTAACTCCATCTCTTAAACCAAGATTTTTGTCAAGCTAGTTCTATAAGAAGTGGAACACATAAAATATTAGGTTAAATCCAATATTCATCTGGTTCCAAATACACCAAACCTTATCTTTTGAAATATATATTTATATATGGCATATATACAATTTTAGAAGACTTCAGCAGAGTAGATGCCACAAACATTGAAGTGAACGAGAAAAAAGATGTTTCCACGATAAAATAAAAAATCAACGTACTATCTTTAGTAGATGAAACTTAAATGTTTAAATTATAATAAGTCAAATGATAAGAGTTATAACGGTAAATATATTGTATCACATATGGCCTTTCATATATCATGTGCCATAATTTGTTCGGTAACTAAACACTACATATGGTTATTTGAATGAACATAAATTTAATATTTATTTAATGGTCATCACTTATTCGCATGCATGATGTTCGTCACTAAAATGTGGATATATATAAAACAAACTTAATATAATAATAATAATAAATCATTTATATAACCAAATAAGTTTTTGACTAAATTGCAAAATGTTGATTGTGAGTGGTGACAACTATAACTATCGCCACTTACATTTATGGGGTGTTTGGTTGCATGATAATTGAGGTTTTTATTTTAATTTTTAAAAATTGTAAGAAAACTTGTTAAAAGAGGTGTTTGACAACCATGACAATTTTATATTTTGAAAGTGATTTTCTTCTTAAACAAAAAAAGAGGGTCTCACCTCTTTCTTTTTTCTTTTGGTCCCCCACTTTATTTGGTCATGTGCGGTGGTTACTCCTTTTTATAATCACATCTCTCCAAACATGATAATTTTATGTCATGAGTTGGTTCACTTTTTATTTTAATACAATTTTTTATCATGAAAATGTACAAAAAATTATTATGCAACCAAACACCCAATTAGGTATCAATGATGACAGCTGAGCAATTGTTGCCAATGTCTTTCTGCATTTTTAACCTACACACCCATCTTATTTCTCTGCTTTCTCCATCTCTCACGAAAAGCTCCCCCCCGCTACAACTACCATATTGTCGCCAATGTTCGATGCACTCTCTCTCTCTCTCTCTCTCTCTCTCTCTCGCCAACACTCAGTAGCCACCTAAGGCCCATACCATCAGTTGCCACTATCGCCACCGCCATCGCTGTTGGGTGTCATCATTGTTCACACACCAAATTTCTCCTTCTTTCGATATATACTTATCCTAATTCTCCTAGGATTTTTTAGGCCTACTTTTTAAGTATTTCTTTAATTTTAACTTAATATGGTAATTTTGTTGGTTTAGGATTTATATGAATATGATTTTAATGTCATTTTAATATTTGTTAATCTTGTTTTGTAATGTCTAGTTTGTTAAAACTTGTATAAATGTTAATTATTTTTTATTAAATATATTTTTGTAGCATCTAATTGATTTTTATTTTAGTTTAGGACTGGGTTTTATTTACTTTGTTTTTTATGATTTAAAAATTTTAAACTTTAATATTTTAAGTATGTGATATTTTTCTTTTTAAGTATTAAAAGTTATTAATTTTTAAATTATAGAAATTATCAATTATTACATAATCTAGAATTTTTAAAGTGGAGAGGGATAAAGGTTGGCTCATAATTTTTAGGACTTTCAAACCAATACAAATAGATAAGATTTCCAAGGCCTTTCAAACCAAAGAAATCTTAAACCGAATAAACTAGTTTGGTATACTTTCTAAAATCTTTAAAACCAAACCAAAAACTTGTTGGTATATAAGGCCTTGAAAAACCGGTTCAGTTTATTTGTATGTTGTTTAAACCCAACCAAGTGAAACCCACAACACTAAACCTTTTCAAACCAAGCCAGACTTCTAGTTTCTAAGCCCTTTCAAACCAAATTAAAACATTTCACTTGATTTGTTAGTCTTTTCAAACCAATTGGTTTGGTTTGATTTCTTTGCCCTTTCAAATGATTTGGTTTGGCTTTTGAGCCCTTTCAAGCCAAACCAAGCTAGTAAATTGAATGAACATTTTTAAAAGGGCTTCTAAGCTCTTTCAAACCAAACCAAATAGTGGTCTGATTTCTAAGGCCTTTCAAAATAAACCAAAATAATAACTAGTTTGGTTTTATTTCAAAGCCCATTCAACCTAAATCAAATTAGTAAACTGAAACAAAGAAGTATTGTGATTTCTATGGCCTTTCAAACTAAACTAATCAAGTATTTATCTGATCACATTTCTCTTCTTCTTCTTTGGAAGTTTCAAATGAGATCACTGTTCATAACTTACTTCATCTATGGGAGGATTGGTTAGATTTAATATTACTTTTTTTGTAATTCATTGTTGCTTTCAAACATTATATTTCTGTTTTCCTATTTTTTTGTAATTTTTATTTAAACATTTTCTTCTATCTACATTTCATTCTCTATCGGACCAAATGAGTAGGTTAGATAAAACTTGGATAGATATTCCTAACTAATTATATCTTAGGTATTTTCAAGAGATAGTAGAATTCTTAGACTCTACTTTTCATAAATATAGGACTCAATTTAAACATGAATAACATAATGATTTAATCTAGTATGCTTATAAAAATTACTTTATAGGGTGTTTGGTAGCATTTTTAAGTTTAAGACAATCTCATTTTTGAAATCAAGATTACTTGACTTCTCAATTTTGTTTTTAAAATCAAAATAGTCCAACTATTTTGTGTTTGGCAAAACTGACACATTTTTTAAAAATTAGACAATAGTGTTTGGTTACAACTTTAAAATCAAAAGAGTACACATCAATACGACGCAATATCTCATATCCTTCATATTGTATATAATGTCAAGTAACATGGATGAATAATGAACCTTACACATCAATTTCATTTTTAATTTTAAAATTAAAAAACACAAGTAAAATGTGTTTGGCAAAACTATCATTATTTTCAAATTTTATACAGTGGTGTTTGACAATGATTTTAAAATCAAATTTTTTATTAAGCATGTTATACATATTTAAAGAGATGTGATAACAGAAAGAAGAGTGAAAGTGTGAATAACCACTAAATAAAAAATAGACTTTTACTCTTTTTTGTAAAAAAAGAAAATATTTTTAAAAATATAAAATTGTAATTGTTGTTCACTCGTTTTAGTGCATTGTTATTTTGTAATGACCCTAGCGTACATGGATGCACACTTGTATATTTTAGACGGACAGATTAAACAGTACATATTTATGGATGAATTAACTAACTATGTAAATTATCATAAAATTAACAATAGCTTCCGCAAATCACTATCAATGGACCCGAGAGAGAAAGATATATCGGATATCAAAGTCCAGGATCCCAGGATCTGTAGCGCTGCCCTTTGGATTTATTCCAACGATGATGACTAAAAAATTTCTATGTACTATATAGCAGCGTTCGCATCGGGTTGGACGTGGGCAGCGGCTTCGTGTCTATCCCAAAAACAAAATAGGTCAGTACTTTTTGAATCTAGAAGAGCTGCAAGAGAAGAAGTACAGTACTTTTAAAAAAAGTAAGAACTTGAAAAATGTAACCAAACACTTGATCTCTTTTATTTTTAAAATTTATGTTAAAAAAGGGGAAAATCATAACCAAACACCTCATTAGCATCTTCATTTTAAAAAGATATGTTGTGAGAAAACACTTAATATGTGATGGCATATGGTTAGATTATTGCACTTATATATTCCATGGTAAAATCAAACTTAATTTTATTAACAAGGAAGACACATAGTTAAGGGAACCATAAGATGAAAATATACATGATGAATTGACGAAATTTTTTCAAGATAATCAAAATAATCAATCTTCCATCCAATATAATAAGGATGAACCAAATAAAAAAACTCTAAAATATTTTAAGTTGCCAAAAGATGTAGAAACACTTTTCTATGAATGTTGCAAAAATGTATCCTAATTAAAATTTATTCTAAAGTTGATTCAACTAAAGTTGATAAATCGTACTACTAGAAAATATATAGATACAATATTAAAACAAATCTTACCTGATAATTCAAGAGTTCCTTAAAATTGGTATGAACTTAAAAAAATTGTGATAGACTTAGGACTTAAATATGAGAAAATTGACAAATGATTGCATTCACTTTTGAAAAGATAATAAAAATAATAAAGATACAATTACTTACCCACAATCAGATAATCCTATATGTAAAATTGATTATAAAAATAAGCGTAAAAATGTAGCATAATAAGTTAAGAGGTAGGTTGTGACATTTATTTATACCAACCAATACAACTAAGTGGATGACATGACATAGCTGGTCATCATCAGGGTAATTAATCGGTAAAATATGTTATCCTGTCAATTTTTCCACTTGGAAAAGAGTAGATGAAATATTTCAAGATTTCATGTCAAAGGACCATAACATTCAGCTTGGGTTAGCTTCAGATGGTTTTAATCCTTTTGATAACATGTTCTCAATGTATAGTGTGGTGCATGCTCTTATAATGAAGTATAAGTTATCACTATGGATGTGTTCGGAAGTCTCATACACAATGATATCATTATTAATACATGATCCAAGAGCTCTCAGAAATGACATTGATGAATTCATAGATTCATTGGTGGAAGAGTTAAAGGATTTAAGAGAGATCAGATTGGAGACATATAATGCTTTAAACAAAAAGAATAATTTTCTAGGATACACAAATTTAACTAGTTAGAGTACTAAAAAGAGATTAACATGTCTGATTTGTAATAAATAAGCAAATTCTATTCGACTTGCTCATAGTTGAAAACAATGCTATTTAGGACATTGTAGGTTCCTACCATCACATAGATGGAGAATGAGCCAATACAAGCATCTATTTGATGGTTGACAATGTGAGAGAAGAACCCCAAAAACCTTTTTAGGATATGTTATAAGAGGACTACAATAGGAGATGGATGTCATTAGATTTGAGAAATCGTTTAAGAAAGATATAGAGATTTTGAGGTAGAATTACTTATGAATAGAGCTTAGATGAAAAGAAAATATTTTTTGAACAAGTACCTGATTGGACATCTCTTATTATTTGTCATCATTTGGATGTCAAGTGCATTGAAAAGAATGTGATTGATAACATACTAGATATGCCTAACACATCAAAAAAATATAAATATAATCTCAACTAAAGAAATTATTAGTAAATATAAAAATTTATCTAGAATTATATCCACACAAAGGTTCGTTATAATTTCCATATATTTTTACAGGCATAGCAGTGAACAAAAAACCTGGATACTTGATTTTACTAAAAATATTTGAGTACCAAATGGTTTTTCCAAAATTTGAGCAAGTGTGTAGAAGTAACCAGTATAACAAATAGTGGATTAAGAAGTCATGATTGTCATGATGTCCTACTTCAGAGAATTTATTTATTTGTTATTTCAAGACATCATATCGAAGGGTGTTATTAGTCCCATAGTAGAGTTGTGCTACTATTTTAAGATCATTTAAGCTAAAGTGTTGGATAGTACCTCTTCAGAAAATGATAGTAAGATTACAATAACATTATGTAAATTATAACAACTTTTCCATTAATCATTTTTTTAATGTTATGATTCACCTATTTGTGCATTTGTTATATGAGGCAAGAATGTCTAAACTAGTTCAATACCGATAGATGTACTCAACTAAAAGATATTTAAGGAGTCTTAAAGATCATGTGGATAACAAGGTGAGGGTTACAAGTTCAATTGCCTAGACTTACTTGATTGAGGAATGTACTAAGTTTATTTCTACATATATGCGAGATGCGAACAAACATTGTAGGGATCGAAATTATGATGATGGTCTATATTAAGATAGTACTGAGGATTGTTCAATGTTTAAAGTAATTGGTCGTCCATTAAAATGCATACATGTGCCTAGAATTTTGACAAAAATAAAAAAATATTTAACTTATAAAAATGTCTTGAATCAAATCAATGATATACACTATTTTTGTCAAGAGCATAATGATGCACTTTATAATGGAATAAGAATAGAACAAATTTTTTTAATATAGTTCAGATCATACGTTCAAGAGTTAAGAAACATCGGCTCTTCTAAATACACAAATGAGCTTGAGATTTTAGAGTTTGGTTCCTCAAGAGTTGGATCATTGTTATCTAAATATATTTACAAGGAATTCAGATTTTGTATGGTAGATCTAGATTTTACCAAATTAACTCAAGTGTGTGGTGTCATAGTGAATGTCGAACTTCAATCAGATTGTGACAGATATTATAGACCAATATTAGATTACTTGAAATATCATTTAATAGAAAAATTTTAAGATTAATAATTATAGTTTTATATCTTTTAATACACATAAAATTATGAAACAATGAACTATTTGCACTTACAAATCAAGTGAAACAAGTTTTCTATGTAGATGACTACTAGAATAATGGACGGAAAATATCAATAAAATCCCATCGTCCTATGTGTTATAACATATCTAAAAATGAGTGTGATGATGAATTAGAATCATATCAAGAACAGTTTGTTAACATACTGATGATGTATGGTATAAATAATGAAGACGTCCAACTTCAAAAAACTTAATAAATACAAATAGAAATTAAAAACAACTAGATTGGGATCAAATCAGTCAGATCAAGGTAGGTTGACCTGATCCTAATCTAGTTACTTTAAGTTTATGTATATTGGATGATTTTCTAAAAGTTGTTCTGGATATGCTTCTACAACATCATCACTTTTATTTTCCATTATGATATAATGGTTATGAAATGAGGATGTTACCAGTGTTAGGATACAAATTGGATGATCCAAACTGGGGGCTAGAAGGCATGAAGGGAAAGTGGGGATAGGTCAATCCGAACCCCAATTAAGATCATATTGGATGAATTGGGCCTAGATCATGGCTAATGAATTTTAAAACAACCCCTTAAGACTGATTTAAACCCCAATCATGAGATCGTAAACACTAGATCGGGGCCAAATCATGTCTATTGAACTTTAAAATAGCTCTTTAAGATTGATTTGAACTAGATAGGCATATCCAAACCTAATTAGGATCAAATCGGTGTGATCGCGATTAGATCATGCCTACTGAACCTTAAGACATCACCTTAAGGTCGTTCTTAGCGAAATAGGCTGATCCAAAGCATGATCTTAGCTAGATCATACCTAATGAACTTTAAAATAGCCCCATAAGGTCTATCTAAGCCTTGATTAAGATCAAATTAGCTAGATCAGCATTGGATCATGAACAATGAACTTTAAAACAACCCCTAAGGCCGATATGTACCAAATAGGCTGATCCAAAACCATATTGTGATCAGATTCGTACAATCAAAGCTGGATCATGCCTACTAATCCTTAAAATATTTCCTTAAGCCAATCCAAACCAGATAGGCAGATACAAATCCCAAATGTGATATGGTTTGGATAGGTGTGATCCAAGCCGTTTCATCCCTAATGAGTAATAAAACTACCCCTTAAGGCCAATCTACAAAATGATCGAGATTGGGATCAGCTTGATCAAGGATGGATCAACGTATTAAACATTAAAACATCTCCTTAAGGATGGAACAAACCTCGATCAAGATCAGATTGGTTAGATCATAATGATTTTTTATTGTGTGGCAGATGAAGTTTAGTAAGAGTTGGTAAACATTTTTGGTCACTACACTATCTAAGGGACACTTATGTGGATCCATTGATCAAGCTACTTCTTCTTAGGCTAAGAGACATCTACCTCAATCTACACTTACCACACTTATTATCTCCCAACACGTTTATTCTCAACCTACTCTAGAGACTCCTAGATTCGTAGGTTGTCTAGATTCTATTGCATCAAGCATATATTTTATCAAATAGTTAAAAAATGGTTAGGTAGGTATCACTATCAATTCATTTGGGATTCTTTTAGAAAAATTTAATTACATCTATCAGACATGGGATAGGGCCACTCAAAGCATATATTGTGAGAACATTAGGCCCCGTATAGACCATGAATGTCTAGTTGGTAAGATATTGGCTGTATGGATGCACGTTCAAGAATTTATCAGGTATCTTTGATTTTGCAACATTTATAATGGTTGAAGTATTTAATAAATTAAAATAATATTTATTATAATTATTATGAGATTAATTATATTTATTAGGTGCCATTCTCTCTCTCTCAACCTTTCCATTTTCTAATCTCTCTTCCTACCGTTTTACTCCTTCATTCCGAAACCCTAATCTCCCTCATGACCATCTCCCTCTTTCCTCTCCTACATCAGCCAGTTATTTCCCTCCGCAGCATCTTTTTTATCCTCTGCATCATCACCTCCGCCCTTTGCCATCCCCACCTATGTCATGCGCCGCTCGCGGCCTTTGGCCCGTTGACCAGGCCACCCTACCTCCGCACAAGTGCGTGCGCGGCAGCCGCCACTGTCATTCGCCCGCGACCGCTGCACATCGTCGCCTCCTGTGCAGCCACGGCCCCACATGTTGACCCGCGCCATGCCCTATCAGCTGCGGCGTCCCGCGCGCTTCGCCTGCCTCGGCCGCCACACGTCGCCGCACACCGCTGACCCACCCCTCCTCGCTAACCTACGCAACCGTGAGGTCACTGGTGCCGCCCGCCACCCAGCCACACCTTCCGCGGCAGTGCCACCCCCCTTTGTTGACCGCGCCTCTGCTTCACCGTGTGTCTCCCACCGTCTCGACCGCGTGCCCGCCACCCATCCGCCGCTAGCAATCAGCCGCCCGCCCGCCGCAGTCGCAGCGCCTCCGCCTCGCCGTCTTCGCCCGCCCACCTCCTAGCCACCCTCGCGCCGTCGTCGTCGTGCGCCTATGTACCTGTGCACGAGCCCCCACCCGCGACTGTAACGCCGCCGCCTACTGCGTGGCCACCCGCAGCCTCGCCGTGTCTCCTCGCCGCCTCAACCGCCGCCCCCTCCGTGTGCCACGGCCCCGGCTGCCTGGTGCACCGCCTTGCGGCCCCCCATCTACTGGTATAGCCCCCTCTCCCTCTCTCTCTCTCTCTCCTATCGTTCTCTCTCTCTCTTCTATCCGATCACTCTATTCTCTATTTCTTCTATTTTATTCTATTATCTCTTTTCCAATAGATTATCAAAGATATCGTCCGGATTGATTTTTCTTCACCATCGTGACTGCGGCATACTCATCATCCAGATTGATTTTCTTAGAATTTCGTGCGCCGATCGTCGTCACCATTAAGGTAGGCATCTCGACTATTCTTAGCACTCTTATATGATCGATTAAATCGTAAAAACATGTTTAGATGACCATGGTTAGTATGATATAATTAGTGGGTTATCTCTGACATATTGGCATGTTTAGATAGAGTTAGATTAGCTTGTTTAACCATACATGTTTAGGTGATTTAATTATCCATGTATGTTAATCAGTATGTTAGGTTTTCTTATGATTGAGCCCAATTAGCTTAGCGTGTTTGCATTGCGGTGATCTTTAATATATATATATATATATATATTTGATTTGTTAATAAGCCGATGTGAGGAGTTAAGCATTATGATCATATCATTTAGTTTTGTATCATATAGATTGTGGTTAGTAGAGACTATCAATGCATGCAATAGGTAGTAGTGTCTGTCAAAGCATGTGATTGATATGTTTAGTTTGTACCTTGCATGATCTTACATCAGATGCATCTAGGGTTAGATTGTTCTAGATGTGTTAAACTATGATGTGTTATGTAAATATGTGGTGCATAGAGCCATGAGTGCCCTATGTATTTCATGTTTGGATTGCCGATTGTATATTGTTCATGGTTATTTGTCTGAGTTATTTATATGCTTGCATTGTGTGAGATGTGGTTAAAGCAATGAGCTGCATTGTGATGGAAGTTTACTTCACCAGACAATGTTAGTGGCCCATGGACAGTGGAGATTAGTTGAATCCGAAGCATCCTTCGATCCTGGATACCACAGTTTATCTTAAGTACGCCCATGCCTAGGTGTACTACGGGATTTAGTTACTATATGTTACTTCCTACTATATGGTAAATCTGGTGCTAGTTTTGTGACATGACTACATTGTCCAAATGGAGCATGATATCTACTCAGACAAGTGTTTAGTTGTGCATTTTGGCATATGTATTAGTGGTCTAGTGGAGTATTTTGTATTATGATAGGTGTATGTGTTATGAGCATACCTAGAGTAGTTAAATGTCCAGGATGTGTTGGTTTTAGTGCATATAGTCATATTATCATATGGGGTAGTAGAAAAAACATTGTAATCATTTAATTGAAGATATATAATTAGCTTGAACCCTATGTACTATAATCTGAATTTTTAGGTTTAATATATATTTAATATCAATAGAAATCATTATTATAGTAGGGTAGTTTGGGTGTAAGTCCTACTGAGTTTGTGGTGACTCACCCCTTCCGTTGTTGATATTTTCAAGATTGCAGGTTTAGCGTAGCAGAAGCGTAGTGGTGTTCTGAGAATTCGAGGAGCTAGTGATTATTTATTCAATGTAAGTATTTAATTTGTTTAGATAGATGTTTGTTTGTTGTGTTAATGGGTTGTAAAGTTTGGAATTGTGATGTTGGATTGTGATTTTAGTCTT
Organism: Cryptocoryne crispatula var. balansae; assembly: GCA_036172225.1. Classification (NCBI taxonomy): domain Eukaryota; kingdom Viridiplantae; phylum Streptophyta; class Magnoliopsida; order Alismatales; family Araceae; genus Cryptocoryne; species Cryptocoryne crispatula. The sequence continues at coordinate 29,162,494 of CM069922.1, forward strand.
ATTTGGTTCTAAACCAATATTCTTCTCCCTATGTCGACGGATTATCTTCCACTGTGCATGTTAAAAATCCGAGTCGTGACAACATTGCACATTGTAATTTAAGGTAAAAAATTGCATCACTCTTGCAGTTGACAATAATGAAACAATCTTCCAAGATCTTGAGTCTTTACCAAATGCATTCTACTAATGATTGTTAATAAAAAAATTGCTAATCGTTATCAACATGGCTTTCATGTAGCAATATTTTACCTTTGAGTCTGCATCTATAAAAACAAATATCTTAAACATATGGGAGATTTAGTAAAAAAATTATTTGAAAAAACTAATAACCTATATTCAATTTTTATCATATTGTTGTCTATTAAAACTAATAAATTTTATGTGTCTAGTATTTTACAGAACAATCTATTGAGGAGATATGATAATGTGCCACCACAATGTGATCTCGATCAATGGTATCAGATGTATGACATATGGTTGAGAGATGATAATAAGGTAAAAAAATTTTAAGCATGATATTTATAAATTATTAATATCTTATTACTTTGTTTGAGAAATGATGAATATTCATCAATTATAACGAGAACTTATATGCATTACCATCAATTTTTAATTTCATGTTGATATGAGTTAACATGTATTCTTACAATTTTTAAATGATGCAAACATATACATAAAGAAGGATGTCCTCATACACATCCAAAGATGTTCTAGATGACATATACTCATGAAGAGGCCGATGGGTCCATTTTCTTGAGTAATGAAGAGAGTTGTCAAGATGATGGTAAGTGTACTAATTTGTTTACCTAAATTGTCCAATATTAGTTACTAAATGTTAATTTTTTATGAAAACATGACATCAGATGTGGGGGTGTGAGAACAAGCTCTGAACACCTAATATAGTGTAAACATTGGAGGTGAATGCCAATACCTCCACGATTATGATAGTCCATGGCTTGGTAGATAAGTTGGAGAAACAATCCAATGACATAGAAAAGCAAATTATCCATATTGAGAAACAAAAGTATGGTGATTGATTCTATCATGTAACAGATATTTGGCCAACAAAAGAGTTTTATGAAAACAATTGAATATCTAACTCAACAATTTTTAGCCACAACTGACCAAATACTCCCCTCCCCCACTAGTTGATCCATTGAGGTCAATGTCACCTCTGAAATAGAGTGAGACATATGGAACATATGAGGATGAGGTTGAGGTGGGGGATCTTTTGGAGAAAATGAGTGATATATAGTATTCTATCTCTACTTTTTTGACATAACTTTTAAATTTCTTCTATGTATATGCGATGTTGTTTGTGATTTGTGGTTAATTTAATTGAATGGATGTCCATAATAAGCCTTGTACTTTGTAGTTTGTGGTTACGTATGATTGCATAATGAATGTAGTTTTGTGTTTTGTAGTATATGATTTGTGATATGGTTTGTGGTTTATATGAATGTACATGTGAATTATGTATATGAACGTAGTACGTGGTTCATGGTTATATGAATGCACATGTGATATTGTGAAAGTACATGTGAATGAATGGCTGAATTGAATCATGAATGTAAAGGTGATATCATGAATATGTAGATGCTAGTATAATCTATGTAACAAACACAAATTTTCTTATTTTTAACAATACGTAATTTTTTTGAATAAAGAATTATTATCAACTGCTAAAACCCTCTCTAATGATGGACAAGTGATGGCTTCAGTCATCACAAAGATATTCTAACGATGGCTTAAGCCGTCGCAATTTAGTAGAGGTAAGTCATATGTGTAGAATAAAATGTTCCCCGAACCACAAACCGGGGATTCTGCACACTTACTGGCCTTCGCTCCAATAAAATCATTTCCAATGCAAAATAAAACACCCCTTAATCATGAACTAGGACATTCTACATTTTGCACACGTATTAGCAAGATTTCCAATGAAGTCGTCACTAGCAAGTTAGTGATGATGGTTATAGTTGTCAACACTAGCTAACTGACGATGACTTGAGCCATTCTGATAAGTAATTGGAAACAACTTTGTAGTCATCCTGAATTGGTTAAGTGGCCATAGCTCATATTAAGCTATCACTAATACTATAGGCAACAGTAATTTGTGACAACATGGCCATAGTTTTGTAGCCATCGCAATAAACCTGTTGTGATGGCTTTTGGCTTTATGGTGACGACACTACAAGAAATTAAAGTTTTTATAGCAATCTTTTTACAGCAACTCAAAATGTTGCTGTAAAAAATTTACGTAAAATAGCAACTTCCATCGGTTGCTACAAAAAGATATTTATTGTAGCAAACACAAATCTTGTCATAAATAATATAATACTACACAAATAATTGTAAGAAAACTTGTTAAAAGAGGTGTTTGACAACCATGACAATTTTATGTTTTGAAAGTGATTTTCTTCTTAAACAAAAAAGAGGGTCTCACCTCTTTCTTTTTTCTTGTGGTCCCCCACTTTATTTGGTCATGTGCGGTGGTTACTCTTTTTTGTAATCACATCCCTCCAAACATGATAATTTTATGTCATGAGTTGGTTTAATTTTTATTTTAATACAATTTTTTATCATGAAAGTGTACAAAAAATTATCATGCAACCAAACACCCCATTAGTATTTATAGAGAATTATGGAATTTTTCATAAAAATCCAAAATCTCTATAAATTATGCCCTTGCCCATGTACTTGTGGATAAGTCCTTTTGTGTGTGATCCACTAGGCCCAATAGCCTATTTGTTTGAGGCCTAAATAAAATAGAACAATTCTATTTAATTTAATTAAATCCGTTATCCGATAACAGATTAATCGGCGTACCGATCATGAAGGGTATAAGCCACATCCCATGATCCCAAATGGCTATGGGGATAATCTCATCTCCATTGAGCCTTTCCATCATCAGTTACCACATGGATATAAACCCTCATCCATCCAATGTCCCGGTCGGAAAGGAGTACGGCATCGACTGTCAACTCCTTAGTGTACCGACTTTATAGGATCATGTACTCGGAACTGGATCAATTGAAAAAACTCCTTTTCCAATTATCCTAACTACCCTGGCCAGGTATTTAGAGTACTATCCCATAGGACATTCACTCTCACTTACCGAGAGTGGACGATCCCTTGTTGTCCGCTCAATTGCCTCTATCGAATTTTTCTTGTACCCGATCCATCGCTATATAGGACCATCTAAATTGTGATCCATAAGTCAATGGTCAAAGCACAAGTTCCACCCAACAAGGCATCTTTGGCGACTCAGGTCAAAGGTCCAACCATGCAACCGTGATGATAGAAAACCCTGATAGACAGTTCGGTAAGATACCATTCAGGGTTTCTAATTCGGTCAGTTTAGTGAACTCATTCAACTAATGAGCACCTGTATGTGTATCTCAGTGTCTCCACACTAATGACCAATGTGATCGGTCGTCCTCATCACATGAGAAAACATCACATACACTAGTCTATCCGGATCCTTGATGTCCCGTCTCAAGTATCCTATGACTAGAAACATTTAGATCAAATACCTCTAGATGATCAATCTCATTATCATGATCTCATCATGATTTAATCATCATTGTATTTGATCAAGTACTTCATTATGATATTCGCTTCTAATAAGAGCTTATAATGAAGATTTGCCTAATTAATTGAATGAGATATTTCTAGAAATGTCGAATCATATCATATATGATTGGCTTGTAAGGCATATATTTCTATCAATACCCCCACCAGAGTGCTTGCCTTTTGTAAGAAAGAACATACGTATGCATCTCTTATGGTTCTTTTGGTGGAGATTTTGTGCCCACCATTCCTCCCAAAATCTGAAAAAAAACTCGTGTCTATACGAAATTCGAGAAGATTTTTTGACGTAGATTCTATATATATGTATGTATATATACGTATGTGTGTATCTCTCTCCAATTTTCAAATCAATGCATGCAAATCCATTGTATTTGGCTGAGATTACATATATGCTTCTTTTCCCCTATGCATTCTGAAGCACATAATATTCAATTGAAACCTTCATCTGTCATGGTTAGCACATTCAAAAGATCTATCCGATTGGCTGCATTGCATATGAACTTTGTAATTGTTTGGTTTTGACTCATTTCATCATGGTTGCCAGCTAAAATAGTCATGTCACAGAGAAATGAGTCTGGTCCCATTAGGCCTTGCCACATAAGGGAAGCTTACAGGAGGCTGAAGCTTGAAGGGAAGGTACCAAAGAGATAAGTGGCCACGTTCTTCCGGTAGTCTGCTTCTACAAGGGTGACATGGAACCGTACAAACTCTGAGCAGGAGACTGAAGGCCTATAGTATTTATTCGCCAAACTCAAGGGCTTGTATTCTCTGCATCTCGTTCTCTGCTACAGGGCAAAGCTACCTGTGGGCATGTATACCTAGCTTCTTTTTATTGTACTTGCCAATTTCATGTATCTTGGACGTTAGGTGCTTATATGGAAGGATCATTGAATTTCAACTTTCTTCTGTATCCTTTTAAGTGTTAATGACCTGACTAAGTACATTATATTATATTCTTATGACATTCTCTTGACCTTCGTGAAAGTGTTATGTAAAACTAATATTTTATTATGTTGTCAAATGTATTCTAAATAAAATTTTAGAATAATTGTAAATTAGTTATAAATTTTATTTTACTACAACATCATATATGTAGTTAAAAACTTTTTAGTACAACTGTGATTTAGCAGTAAAAAAGATTTTGCTGCAACATCAAATACGTAGCAAATATAATTTTGGTGTAATTTTTAATTAGTAGTAAAAATGATGTTTTACCGCAACATTGTAATTAAATACCTTTTAGTGCAACTATGATTTAGCAGTAAATATGATTTTACTAGAACATCGAATACGTAGCAATAAAATTTTGGTGCAACTTTTAATTAGTAGTAAAAATGATTTTATTGCAACATCAAATATGCCGTGAATATATTTTTGTTGCAACTTTACATTTGTCATAATAATGATAGTTCATTGCAAAATTGTGTTTGCTACAAATATTATTTTTTATAGCAAAATATATTTGCTGCAACTAAAAATATATTATGAGAGAACTTTGTACCGTGCTGCAAAAATATTTTTTGCTATAAAAATAATTTACTATAATATTATAAATTTTTGTTACATAATTATTTGTAATTATTTGCGGTAAATACTATGTTTTCTAGTAGTGGACTTCACCGTTTCCTTTGTAGTGGTTGGTAAAAACATGGCGACAGTGTTTTTATATGATAAAGTCTTTAATGCCCGTTTGATTTAGTTTGAGTAATAATAATAAAAGTATCTCAATTCTAATATAGATATTTTAGATTATATAGAAAATAACAGTTTGTATTGCATTTCTCCTTAATTTGCTATCCATCCGTTTGGTTTGAAATCAGAAGTTTTAAAGATGGCAAAACCGTAAAATGAACAAAATGTATAGAACTTGTTAATCTTTCACTATTTAAATCTGTTGTCCACCAAAGCACTGTTACGTTGAGGTACTTGAATTTTTTTTCCCTTGATTCAATCTTGGGCAGAGATGACAACGTTTCTCTTTATATGTTAATGCCCTGTTTGGTTAGAGTATTACAAATGATATTGTATTAATATTGATATTGATATTTTTTGAAATTGAAATATCAGTATCAAGATTGACGGTATCAAATTTTTTAAGTGTTTGGTAAAATTATATCAATATTACAATTGATATTAGATGAGACTTTCCTCACTCCGGCGTTGCGGCGGAGAGAGAGAGGGGGGGACTCCAGCTTGTCTTCGCTGGAACTTCAACTTTCTCTCCCCTTGATTGGTTCTCGGCACCTCCGCCGCCGCTCTTCTCCGGTGAAGTTGGCCGATCTGGAGAGCTAGGGTCCGGATGCGCTCGAGCTCCCCTTCGGCAATGTCAGAATCTGCAGGGGGAGGGGACTCCGGCGACGGGTCGCGAATCCCAGCCCCGGCCCCCAGCTGCGCGATGCCGCCGCGTCTCCTCCTTGCCGGCCTCCAGCCAGTCGCCGTTGCCGGAGATCTGTGTGGGCTGCAGATCGGTTCCCCGCCGGGAACAAGCGAGCACATATATTTAGCGGAGGAGCACATGTTGCCGTCCTGCTTGCTTGCGGCCCGCGCCGCACCCTACGGCAGTGATCGCACCGTCTCCGCAGCTGCGGGGGGACGCCGGAGGGGACGATCACACGGGATGAGGAGCATCGGGGGGACGCCGGAGGGGATGACCGCGCGGCATGAGGAACGTAATATTGATTTTAATACAAGTCTTCACATGTATTGTTTATGATAAATTTTTAACTATTAATCTTAAAATTAATATTGTCATCCAAACATCTATCGATGCAAAGTATTAATATCAGTTTTGAAATTGATATCAATACAGGTGCTTGATACCGTAAACAAACATGCCGGAAGACATCAATCTCATCTCCGCTGACGGTTGTACAACCACCATTCTTGATAAAATTTTTCATGCGTAAGAAATTTTCTAATTCAAAATATATATATATCTATAGTGAGTTTCAATATTGATTTTGAATGGCAAACATTAATTCATAATTTTTATCGCTATCTATTTGAAAATCGAAGATGCTACAGATGTTTAATACAGTTACGGAACATGGCCCAACTGCATAAGATTTAGAAGACTAATTAATATATTCATAAACAAATTCAGTTTAAACTTGGAGGACGTAAAAATAGACTCAGTCGTCTGCAGGGGCCTGCGAGTTCGAGCTAGTGCTTGTTTGATGGTATGGGAATAAGAGAAAAAGGTTGTGTCCAGTTGACAGCAAGGAATCGGACGAATGCGCGTTGATTTGTGCCCAACTTTTACAACTGCTAGAAGAGGAAGTCGTAAACAGGGGCCGTCGCGGCGCAGCCGTAACTTCAAGTCTTGCGTCGTCACTCGGGGAGTACTGAGTGAAAGTTTCCTATAAATAGCCCTGCCGCCTCTGTTTTCCTACTCGCATCCAATCGACCAAATAATATTCTCCTCTTTCTTTCCGGACATGGCGCGTCCCAATATTGCGGCGCTGGGTTTTCTCCTCCTGCTCTGCTTAGGTCTCTCCTCTGCTTCCAGGATCCTCCTGCAATCATCTTCCGCCGAGGCCAGTGGTGGTGGAGGTGGCAGCGGGGGCGGCTCTAACGGAGGATCCGGCTCTGGTTACGGAAGTGGCTCCGGTTCAGCTTCTGCCTATAGCTCGGGTTATCCTTACGGAGGGGGAAGTGGCGCCAGTGCTAACGGAGGTGGAGGTGGCGGTGGCGGTGGACAAAGTGGCCCCGGCGGCAGTGGCTACGGCAGTGGATCCGGGTCCGGAAGTGGATCAGCTTCGGCCGGAAACTACTGGGGACCCTACCGTGGTGGCTCTGCATATGCAAGCGGACAAGGCGGGGGTGGCGGGGGTGGCGGAGGATGGAATGGAGGCTCCGGCTCCGGTTCTGGAAGTGGCTCCGGCTCCGGTTCTGCGTATGCCGGTGGCCATCCTTAGTCGACTCTCTTGACCCCACGCTTACTCGTAACAGCACCATGTATCACGGCTTGCAGCTTCACTTCCTTTATTCCTCTGGCCATATACAATAAAAATGTAAGCCCGTTTCTAAATAAATGATTTTCTTATTTGAATTTGTTTGACAGCAGTACTGTTGAACTTGTTTACCTATCTTTCCTTTGCCTTTAAAAGTTGTCTTTGTGACCGGTATAATCTGATGAAGATGACTACGAGATGCAGAAAAAATGTTTAACATATTTTTAAAAAGATAAATTTTAATCTTGTTTTATCTATTAGTATTTATCTATTAAATTATTAAATGCCAGATTTTCAAAACATTTGTTAATCTTGCTCACGTCTTGCCACTGTGTTTACATATAAATTCAATTAAGCTTTAATATTAACACCCGTTTATATAGTTCTATAATTATTTGGTTCACACCAAACATGAATTCTTGTAATACCAAATGAGTGTTGCCTGGAGCTAAATACGATTGTTAGATCAAAACTTATGTTCCTACTATTTTAAGAGGTTGTTTGGATACATTATTAGATATGACTGTCGATGTCAAATTTGAAATTGATATTGTTACAAGTCAGCAAGTGTTGCTTGAGTATCAATTTCAAGTTTGAAATTGTTTTCAAGAGGGCAACCGAATTTCAGTACAGGTCAATCAGCTCTATGAAAAATCGATATTTGTCCTCCATCGAATCCTTGCAAGCTCTCTTTGGCTGACTTTTCTCTCGACTCCTTTGCTATCGATTTGCTATTCGCGGTTGAGCCATCACATCCTCATCCTTCTCTATGTCAATCTCTCTCTTAGTGGTAGGAAATCGAACCAACATCGTAGTCACCGACATGTCTAAGTACATGACGAAAGTGTGTCTGAGAGGCCAATAGTGCATTATTGTTCAAACTTTGGCGACAAGACCATCCCTTGGTGAGACCCCTCCTTGCTACGGCCTTTTGTGTAGGATATCGTTGGGATGGCACATCAATGCATCGCTAAGAGCTTCACCGGTACTTTAGGCGAAAGCTTAGACAAAATCCAGTGGTGCTTGGAGTTAGGCATGGCTTGTACTTGCATTACGACATCAAAGCTGGCCAGACTCTTTGGCTGTCCTATAGTTAATGTTGGCATCAAGGAAGGGGTCACCATTCCTAGAATCATATGCATGAAAGAGTTCTTCCTTCTAAATTGTATGCTTGCAAATTTACAAGGGCATCTTCACTACATAGCCTATGATTTTGATGTCACTAGTCAGATCACTATAGGAAAAGGTGTTATCGGGGATAGCTTAGTGATGACGGCTTCCAAAAGTTGTCTCTAGTAATGTTAGTCGCAATGGCTTAGGCCGTCCCCAACAAAACCGTCATCACATGCTACGTTACTACCGACTACTCAAAAGAGCCATTGCAAGTGACCTTAGTTGTGGCAGCTTAATTCGTCGCATTAGCGGTTAAAATTGCTAGTTCACCTTAACCTTACTAAGCCATCGCTACTGACTATTACTAGTAACCGCTTTACTGCTCTCATCCGACTGTTGAATGTTCTATTGGATTTGGTGAAGGCTAACGTTGCCATTGTCCTTAAATGTACTATTGGCAACAACTTTGTATTTGTCACCAATGTTGTCAAGATTTTTTAAAACGCGCAACCCCCTTCTCTCTCTCTCTCTCTCTCTCTCTCTCTCTCTCTCTCTCTCTCTCTCTCTCCTCTTTCTCTCTCTCTTGTGAGCTCCTCCCCTCCAACTATCATCACTGCCACCTGCATCACTGCCATCCTCCTCTAATGCAGACACTTGCACTGTGCACCATCCCCATCTGCCTTGCCACTATGGCCCTAACATCCCCCTCTACCTTGTCGCCTATGCCTCCAAGGCTTGCACCACTGCTCTCGGTACACCCCTTTGCCTTGCTATGAGCGCCGCCGCCCTAGATGCCCCCTCTGCCTCACCAACTACACCGCCTGGGCATGTGGCACCCACCACCTCCTCCTCATTTAGGTACCTACAAACTGTAGCAAGTTAGTTTAGGAGTTTCTAAGTATGACTTTTATGATTTTTCATGTTTTATAGTTGTTTGTATAGAGATTTATCTTGTTTGGGTAATTTATCATGTAATTTCTTCAATTTATGGGTGTCTGGTTGAATGTGATATTTGAAGTATTATTTTTAACAAAACATGACAAAAATATAATTTTAATTGGTTGTTTAATGGTTTGAATGTGGTATCAATTGTAGTTGTCTATTAAATTAACCTATATCTTAATAAAGGGTTTTTAGATTTTCTAAATGCATTACCATAATAAGCATCAAAATAAACAAGATTATATTTGGCCAAAACATGGTCAATTAGGCCAATACAAACTATTTTTTGGTTTAGATTGACTTAAATGGTCATAAAATTTTGAGCCAACCATAAAAATTGACCTATCAGCCATTGCTAAAAACTTATTGGCGAAGGGCTGATAAGCCATCGCCAATGGGCATTAGCAACGACTTTTTGCTTGTCGTTAAATTTTTTTTCTTGTTGTGGATGGAAATGGCAACCATTAAGAATTGGTTTTCTACCTTCAATGGACGGGATGGTAGATGGCATCTTGGATTCCTAATCGGCCATGGAGATGAAAAAATTTTGTTGGGCACTAGAGATGTCGGAGTGGGTTCTACCTCTCCATTCAAAGGCTCTACCAAGTTCTCGTGTAGGAATAAGGTAAGAATCGTAGCTGAGCTCATCACAAAAACAAACATGGAAATGGATAGGCATAGAGTTGATTCAATTGACAAGGATAGAGGGTTGGTGATGGTGGAGAAGGTATCCCCTGGGTGAAGAAGGGTGAAAAATGATCAAGCGATGCCTGACACTAACAATTTGCATTATGTGAGAATTTATAATTTTAATACAAAATTTGGATTTTAAACAAAACCAAACCAACTTATTATGTTTACCAGTTTGGTTTGAACAACCTTAAAAATCAAGCCAAATTAATTTTTTCAGTTTATTGGTTTGTTTTCATTTGAAAGGCCTTTAGGAATAACATTTTGGTTTGACTTGAAAGGTTTTAGAAATCTTACCAAATCGGTTCACTAATTAACTCAATTTATTAGTTTAGTTTGATTTGAGTGACCTTAGAAATCAATCCAAATTGGTTTACTCGGTTTACCAGTTTGCTTTGATTTGAAAGACTTTAGAAAATACCGGCTTGGTTTGATTGGAAGGGCTTTAGAAATCAAACAAAACACATTTTGCTAGTTCATTTGGTTTACAAGTTAGGTTTGGTTTTAAAGGCAATAGAAATTAAACCAAACTAGTTTATTTCGTTTACTTGTTTAGTTTGATTGGAAATTAAAGGACTTGAAAAATATGATCAATTTTTATCTATCTCCACTTTTACAATTTTTAAATCATATAATAATTGAAACTTTCTATAATTTACCAATTGGTAGCTTTAATTGATTAAAATATATTTTTTTCATTCTTAAATCACAAACCTCAAAATAAAAAAAGAAACTCAGTCCTAAACTAATAACAATCATATTCTTAAATTCAAACAATTACAATAGAAGTTATCAACACGTTAGAAAGAATATGGATTTGGTTTGAAATTTCTTAGAAATTTAACCAAACTAGCTTATTTAGTTTACTAATTTTGTTTAGTTCGAAAGGCTTTGGAAATTGTACCAATATTCCAATTTATTTGGTTTTTTCAATTTTTTTGATTCAAAAGGCCTTGGAAATCAAACCCATTTATAGATTTATCATTGTTTTTGTTTTCACCACGTCATCAGGTAATTTGAAACAAAAACCATTACTTAAAAATTATAATAATTTCTTAATAAAAAATTGATAGGAGTTTTTGCTTGTTAAATTTGTAAAAAAAATGTAGACCACACATGATTATTGACACTATGCTTTTTATGCAAGATTTATTCTTACAACTAAATCAAACAACCAAAATAACAAACTAACAAATTTAATATTTTCAAATCATATTCATATAAACCCAAAACCAACGAAATTAACATATTAATAAAAATTGATGCTCAAATAAATCCTAAACCTACGACATTCTTAAAATTTCAATGCCCTAAAAGTCTAAAATTTTAAAATTTTAATAAAAAAGTGGATCCAAATTTCAATAAAAATTCTCAAATCACAATCAAACACCCCAAAAAATCACAAATGTGTTTGACATTATTTTAGTTTTTACATGTACTCTTACATCCTAATTAGTTCATTTTTGTCATAAATATGTTATTTTTTATATTTTACAATAATTTTATCTCAAATAAAATGATAAAAGTATGTTTAGACTACATCTACATAGTGATCAAAGAAGCCATTTTTATTACATAGTGCTTACAAAACAATTTTGCTAAAAAATAATAGTTTAAGTTTAATCTTTGTGATAAAAATTTGATAAGATGATGCAAAATGTAATGAGATAATGCACAAAATCAATTTGTACAAAAAAATCAAGTTAGAAATGATAAATATCAACATCTAGGTTTCATTCCTAGTTAAGATGTCACGACCCGGAAAAACGCAGCGGAAAATTATTATTATTTTTCTCCAGATTATGACAGCGGGATAAAACCCAGAAATAAGGAGGTTTGGTAACAAAAACACAATCACTTGATACAATCAAAATTAACATAACTTGTCCAACATCACACCCATCAACCAAAAAGCAAAACTAGATCAACATGTTACCACCTACTAAACCGTTCACAACTCCATGATCAAACAAAACAACATAACATAATTAAAGGTCCCAAATTAAACAATCTAAACAACTCCAATGAGACATCATAAAGTGCTGAAAAAATAAAAGTTATAACAACTAAGCAACCATCTCAAAGACCGAGGACACGAATATCAAGCGTCTCCAAGGTCGGTGTAATCCTGCTCCACCAATGGCGTCTCATCCAAGTCCGCTTCAGTATTCTCCTCCTCCTCAAGACCTATTTAAATAATTAAACCACGGGGTGAGTCATATAAAATGACTCAGTAGGCACTCCATCATCCCACTAATCAGATATCCAAAAGGCCCTAGAATGATATTTAAATAAATACCCAGACCTGCACCCTTTGTAAGCATATAAGTAAAACTACTCAATACATTAACAATTGACTTAAATCATATCTTTTACACCACCAACCAGCCCTATGTCCACGACGACCAGCACCTATATGAACCATAACTTGACCTAAAAAGAGGGTATGAACGTATGCATAGACACCTGTATATATGCTCTATAAAATGATGAACTAAAACCAAGACATTTACATCATACAATGCAACTTAATATGCTAAAAAATAAACAAGTAAAATGCATTACTTGAACACCTATATCATGCTATGAAATAAATGCACCTATCCTCTAGTAAGCACCACATCTTTTTCTTATTAGCAAGGAAAGCGTCGTCTTGCCACCTCAACAAACTACAACCAGATCTATCATATATAGCAGTACCATATAGCTAAACGAAATCCCATAGTGCACCTAGGCAGTGGTGGCACAGGGACAAACCGCAGTATCTCGGATCGAAGGATGCACCGGATCGTTCTAACCTCCGCTGCCCTCGGGTCACGACTAACTAGTCTGGTGTAGTTGTTCCATTTACATTCGTTAATGCATCATGCATCCACCTAAATTATGCCATGCCATAACCAAAATATGCAAGAGATGACATACACCATATCATGCTATGACCAACATGCTACCTATGCAATTGTTATGAACAACAACATCTAAATAACCTGTTTATGATACTAGAACCATGAAATGACAAGCATAACTGAAGACTAACATGATACCACATCAAACACTCAACCGAACATATGGTAACCACCCAATCAGATTTAACTCTTGGTTAAAAGGTCATAACCTAACCAAAAAAAATCAGATTTAATATTACTAGGAAAGGCATTAACTAATAAGGTTGACATAACACCACCTATACAAGAAGAGTAGTTTTAAAAAAAAGTAACAAGGACTATTTTAAATATATACTAACTGAAAAGGGATATGATCGACTAAGATCTACCAATCAACCTGTTATAAACGACATATATAACCTTATATCATGATCCTTAATTATGCACAAAGGAGGAAGTACTATCTAACCACAACAAGTAACACCAACCCGGTTAAAAAAATAGGCCAATTACTACAAGTCATGGAGATTTTTAAAGTAAATGATTTAAATGGTAGTAGACACGTCAAGAGTGCCTACCGGAAACCGTGCTGGAGAAAACGGAATTTGGCTACCGAAAAAGATATCGAATGTTGACAACGCGATGCACCGCTTGAACCGATCGAAAAGGGTTAATTCTCACCACTTAGGTTGCTGGTAAAAGAGTATACACAAGAAAAATAATCTGTTGTATCAAGGGAAAAATTTAGAAAAATAATAGAAGAGAAGAATATCATGATATGGGCAAATAGATAGAAGAGAGAGGATGATAGGATAGGAGAGAGAAGAGCTTACGGCGGCTGATAGGGGGGGCGGCGCACGGCGGGTCCAAGGCGGGCGTACGGCAGCCGGGAGGGGGCGCATGGCGGCGCTGAGGCGGGAGGCCGCGGCACTGACTGCGCCGAGGGCGGGGCGGCCGCGCGAGGGCGTTGACCGGGGGCGGCGCTGCTGGCCACGCGGGCGGCGGTGACTGGCCGCGTGGCGTTGACAGGGGGTGCCGCGCGTGCGCGCGCGGACGAGGGCAAAGAGAGAGACGAGGTGCGGACGTCGACGCCGACGTCCGTGAGGGCAGTGCTCGGCGGAGATGCTCGCAGAGAGAGAGAAAAAAGCGGCGACGGAGGGAGGGAGGAACGAGGCGGCCGAACGCCGCTGCTCGCGAAGGCGGAGACGGTTTTGCGAGGGGAAGACGACGACGATCAAACTAGGGTACGGAGAGGGGGGAAAATTTGGTAAAAATAGAGGATAAATGGGAAAGGGTTTAAATAACAATAAAACACTCATATAAATTAATTTAAAATATCTTTAACCTGTATATAAAAAAAAATGAACGCTACATAAGAGGAGATCTGGTACCATGGTGGCTATGACAATGGTGATGGTGATGGCAGCTGGTGATGGAGGTGATGGTGAAGGCTGGCGACATTTGGTGGCATGTGAGCATGAGAGAGAGAGAGAGTTCACAAGAGAGATTGAGGGTGGGGAAAGTGGGTTCTCAAGAGTATTAAAAAGAAGGATTATTGGTGATTACTAAAACATCATCTTGAATGGTACATTTATGTTAAGTGGCGACAACAGTTGTTACCACTGACTTTTGAATATTGAACAGTCGACTTTCAACAAGTGGTGATGGTCTAAGTCATCACTAGTATATGTTACAAGTGAAGGATTGTTTAGCTTGTCACCCGTAGCCATGTAAATATGACCGAACTAAAGTTCGGACAGTTATATCCTACTTTGACAATAACATAACCTGTCGCCAGTATCATATACGAATGATAGTTTCTTTCCGTCAGTAACTAAGTGGACATGTGCTATATAGACTGGATATATGTTGAAGAAATAGTCGTTGTCAAAGAAACCTTATTGTACGTAAAGATGCAAATTAAATTATTACTTGTATACGTATGAATGAATATTTGATGATTGTGATTGTAATGAGTAATATACTAATTTAAATATGTATTTTAACAAATTTAATTTAATTAACAAGAAAATAATCTTTTGTGGCAATCATTACTAGCATTAGTAGTATTTATATTTGTTGTTAATAACATATTCTGTGACTCAAAATTAGTTTTATTTGTTTTTATAGTATTCAATCAAATACTACTATACATAATTAATAGAAAATAAAATTAACATTATTTGTATCTTTAATAGTTAATCTAATTGTAATAATAATTTATTCTTTATAATAGTTATTTTAATTGTTTCTAATATTATCTAGAGCATCCAAAGTAAGCATCATCAATACCTTTTTACTAATTTGACTAGAAAATATGGGATTTTAATGTGTATATAGAGACAATTAAAATTGCTACTGAATATTAATTTAATAGTATTATAAAAAAATTAGCTATTATAAACTTTTAGCGATGACATCTATAGTAACTAATGTTTGTATGATTGTTAGTTTATTTTAATAAAAAACGATATTTTTAATAGTAAATATAATAGTTGTTAAAAGCCAATTTTGTGATAGTGTTCTAGGCTGGAAATTTCAAAATTCATCGAATTCTGCCAACTGATGGTGCCCTGCGATGTGCACTAGTGCCCTAGGTCAAGACACTTCTAAGATGTGCATACAAGATCCGCAACCAATTGACAAAATTCAGCTTTTGCTTCGTTCATATAGATGAATTCCTGAATGATATCGGTGAAACACAACTTTTAGAATTTATAATTAGGACAAATTCATATGTCTACGATGACAATAATTTAGAAGTGAAACCAAGTAATGGATGCATCCACATTTACCATAATTATTTTGTTTCAAGGTCACAAATTAAAAAATAAGATTTCAATGTTAGCTTTAAAATAATAGATTTATGTTTGTTTATTTTGTAAGAGATAATAAAAATAAAGTTGGAAAACGTATATAGTTAAGACGATCTTAGAAAATAATTAATAAATTATATAACTATAATACACATGAACAATAGACCGTAACACAACAAGTGGAATGAGATATGTGACAACCATGACCAATTAAACAGGTCCAGAACACTGGTGCTTAAGATGTGAACAATCGCCTATCACCCGCCACAGGTCAAAAACAAACTAGAGGTGCAAACGGACAAGTAGCTCAAATCTCGGTTGGATAAAATTGAGACTCTTATTGTTTATCATGTTAAATGAACAAGTTTTCAACAAAGCATGAAACTCGATTTACTAAATAAGTGGAGCTTGAACAAACTCCTAGTCAACACAACAATAAGGTGTTTTGTTGCACACTAATTTTTTGTACACTTTTATAAAAAAAAGTTGTATTAAAATAAAATATGAAGTAACCAGTGACAAAAAATTATCATGTTGGAGAGATGTGATAACAAAAAAGGTGTAGCTACCATGTATAAACAAACAAAGTGGGGGACCACAAGATAAATGAAAAAGAGGTGAGATCCTCTTTTATTGTCGAAGAAGGAAATAAGTTTGGAAACATAAAATTGTCATGGTTGCCAAACATCACTTTTAACAAGTTTTATTTCAAAAACATAAAATTGTAACAAAAACTCAAATTATCATGCAACCACACACCCCATAAGCTCATGAGTGACTAAATTAAAATTACTTAATAACTATTTTTTGTAAAAAATATAAAAATTAATAAATATATGTTATTGATTAAAGATGAGAAAATAAGTCAGACTTAATTTTGATTTAAGTTTAAACTTAGACTAGGTTTCATAAATGAGTTGAACTTAAAGTTTTACAAATTAGTTTAGATTGACTTTAAATTTCATGAATGAGTTCATATTAAGTTTGAACTTAAATGTGAACTAAATTTGAGTCCAGCTACTATTTGAGCTTGAACGCGAGCTTGGATCCATTAAGTAACAAGTCGAACTTGAATAGGGGTTGAGTATACGTGGAAAAGGTAGAACTCAAATTCAAAATATTGTAAAATAAAATGAGCCGAGCTTGAATATTACAATACTCCACTTAACTTAGCTCGTTCGAAGCCTGACTGCAAACTAAGACAGTAGAGGATGGGTATAGATAACAACGAGCTAGTATAATCGATTGCGATATTTACCAAATTTCTGAAGATATAGATATTATTATATTTTTTAAAATTTTAAATGAATCTCTCTCTATTCCGATAAAAAATATTTGTTAAACTATCAGACAATATCAAAATTTAAAATCATAAGGGGCGTTAGAACTCTAGCACATGATTACGTGACAAATGTTAAATAGATTAAGTTTTAACGGTAAAGTTTCCCGTGGGTAAAAACTATAAATTTTGATGAACCAAAATAATATTATTGGGATATAATTTGTTAACAAAATGTTTGAACTTTCAGTCTAGTAGAATGCTATACACTTAACCAGCAACACATACGAGGAAGGTTACAAGAAGTTTTTCGGGTGTCTACTAAATATTTCAAAATGATAACAGAATTAGGTGGTGTTTTATGAGATTATATGCGCAGAAAATATTTTTCCAAAATATATCAGGGACTTTTTTTGCATCTTCTCTATATGATGAGGCGCCATTGTCTGGACTCAAAGGAGGAAGAAGGTTGTTAGGATATGTATGACTGGGAAAACGTGAGGGGCAGCATTATTTATAGGGTTCTGGTCCATGCAAGCAGTGCGGACCGAGACCAGATTTCACTGGCAGCCACGCCAAATGGCAGTCAATGACGACTTACTCTGCCGACTAACTCGATCGATCACCACTTTGAAGTTGGGCATAAAGTAACGTGCTTTCCCCTTTGTCAACGAGATCGTACCAAAATGACTCTTTCCCTTGTTTCCCCGAACAACTTTGCTCGCCGCGAGCACCAGAAGAGACTGTTGATGCCCGACGCAGTAAGCAAATTTTTAAACGAATTTTGTTAGAAATAACACAGTTTATTCTAAAAGTTATAAAACTAACGAGTCAATTTTTTTTTTTCAAATCTTACAACCAAGGTCGAAGTAGCAAACTGCTACTTTAGGGCTTGTTTGGCACCATAAAACTTTTTAAATCAAGTTTATCCCCAAGTTATCCTGATACCAAACAGCCTTTTAGATCCTGTTTGATACGGGGATAACCTAGGATAGACCTGGTTTATCCCCAATCCCCTGTTTAGTGCACACTTAAAAATGAGTTTAATCTGGATTAACTTAATACAAGTTATCCTCAAAATTAGGGATAAGTGTGGAGATAACTCATCCTCTTATTACTCAGGTTAAATTGATCCCGAAATAATGTTTCGGGGATACGACGCCCCGAGCTCCCCCACTCTCTTCCGATCGAGCTCCACCGCTGCGGCGATCTGATTCGTGCCTCCCTCTCTTTCTTCCCCTTCGACGCCGTCATCGTCGCCTCCATGTGTAGTCGGAAGGCAGCTTGTTCTTCGCGCTGGAGCTTCGTCCGGAGGGGCAGGTGCTGGGAGCTCCATCCAGAGGGGAGGGGGCGGGGAGCACGCGGCTCTGTCCGCGGGGGGCAAGGGGGGTGAGGAGCTCCGGTTGGGTGGGCGACCCCTTGCTTCCTGTTTCGTAGGATTATATTATCCATGTGAGACAAGATCATCAACAAAGTCTCATGACCTGAGGGTGGTCAGATTCTAGATGGACGTAGTCGGCGGCGCCACGTAGTAGAGCGCGACGAGGACGATGAACATCAGCACTGTCGTCGAAGAACCCCAAGCTTCCGGCTCCAATTAAGCTGCTTCCGGGCGGCTCTCTTTGCTCTGCTTGCTCTGCTCCTTGGGCCCCTCCGCCGAGATATAAAGAGGGAGGGCCGGGAAGGAGGCCGACGAAGGCAGCTGGAATCCGGCGGATCAAAATGGGGGAATTGGAGAGCGCCGGACAGGTGTTCAACCTTGGGCCCCTCCGCCATGGCATATTTTATGTATGCATATTTTTCTTGATTCCACAGATATCTGGTGTGGTGTATAGAGACCCAGAGTAGAGTTCATTCGGTTGTGTTTATGTCACACTGTAGAATCTGAAGATCATGAAACTTCTTACTGTTCTTGCTAATTTAATTTCCACCTCGATCATCAAGGATGATCTGTTTGGTTAAGGTATTGTAATTAATACAACCGATTTTCAAATAATATGGTACAGAACACACTTGCCTAATAAATTATATTATTTATATTTTCAAATTTATATTTTAAGTATATTTTTATTTTTATTTTCGAATTATATTTTAAATTTATTATATAAATATGTAAGTTGGTTAAGATGTTTATGAATATATTATGAGTAATAAAATAAGATAATATAAAAAAGATAAAAATATAAAAATCTAAGAATATCTTCAAATTTATTGTTAACATACCAAACATAGGATAAGATTATCCCTAAACTTATCCTAAATTAAACCAAACGTAATGGGGATAGGGTTAATCACGAAGATTGGTTTATCCCTATCCCTATCAATTTTATCCCGATACCAAACGACGTCTTAAGGTTTGTTTGGCACCAAAATTTTTTGGGGATAAACCAAATTTATCCTTGTACTAAACGTAGCCCCAGGGTGCAGTGCAAAAGTCAGACAAACAGAGTCCGACATTTTTTTAAAATTCTATATTTAACTATTGTATCTTTTTACCGATTTGATTATCAAAGTTGGAGAAATTTTCCTCAACTTTAAAGTGGCAGAACGTGTCTCGGACTATAAAGCTGTTTTTACGGCAGCCGAACCACCCCCCTCTTACCTTGGCTGCATTTATGTGTAGATCTATTTATTATCTATTTAGATGTTGTAGAGATAGATTTATATATAGATTGATAGGTTGGATACTAAATTTATTCTCTATTTTTTATTTAAGTAGTTGTACATATTTTGTTATTATAGGTTGGTAAAATAGGAGGTAATTTTGGTCATTATAGAAATAAATTTACATATAGCTAGATTGATTAAGTCCTTGTAAAAATAGGTTTACATGTATATATATATTTATATTGATCCATTTATTTTGCCTTTTAGATAGTTGTAGATATAGATGATTAATTTCTTTAAAAATTAGTTGCAAAATCTTTTATATGATTAGTATCAGACCTGTTAAATGATTAGTATTAACTGATTTGAATCGGATTGGTAAACAATTTCAGTTTGACTAATCTTAACATAAGATAGTTTATATACAGATTATTGGCTTTGACTTGATTGATTTTATTCAATTAGTATCAGACATGAATACTAATTATTGGCGACTAATCTTAACATAAGATAGTTTATATACAGATTATTGGCGACTCTGGGCTGTAAGTAGCTTTTGCCGAATAACCTGGATCTTCTCGTTACTATCTTGAACCCAATCTGGTCCAATCAAACTCCGTTCTCCCACTTCTTCCTAACAGATAGGTGATCTGCATGGTCTACCATATAAAGCCTCGAAAGGTGCCATACCGATGCTAGAGTGGTAATTGTTGTTGTAAGCAAATTCTATCAAAGGCAACTGCGAATCCCAACTTTCCTGCCACTCCAAAGCTCCTGCTCTCAACATATCCTCCAATGTCTGAATGGTTCTCTCAGATTGGCCATTGGTCTGAGGATGATATGCTGAACTGAATTTAAGCTGGGTTCCCAAAGCATCTTGTAAACCCTTCCATACTCTGCCTGTAAATCTGGGATCTCTATCTGAAAAAATGGAAATAGGGACACCATGATATTTAACAACACTATCAAAATATAACCTTACCAAACTGTCGGTCGGTTGGGCTTCCTTGATCAGCAAAAAGTGGGCTGATTTAGTTAGCCGATCCACCACGACCCAAATAGCATCAAATTGCTTCTTGGTACGAGGCAAACCTGTAACAAAATCCATAGTAATGTGCTCCCACTTCCACTGTGGAATCTCCAAAGATTGCAATGGACCTACTGGTCTCCTATGTTCTGCTTTTACCTGTTGGCATATCAAACACTTGGACACATACTCTGCCACATCCTTCTTCATTCCTTCCCACCAAAACTGCCTCTTCAAATCATGATACATCTTGGTTGCACCAGGATGAATAGCATACTGTGATTTGTGTGCCTCTTCCAAAATCTCCTGCCTCAAGCTAATATTATCTGCCACACATAATCTTCCTTGATATCTGATAGTCTCATCTGGATACTTGGAAACCTCAGCCCTTTTAAGCAAATTCTGGATGTCAACAATGTCCTTCTGAGCTTCTTTCACCTTGTCAACCAATACTGAGCCAATAGACAACTGCCCCAAGAATGATGTCAATCGATCAACTGCTAAGCTTGGTGTACAATCAGTAAGAGTTTTCATATCTCTCCATTCTCTATGCATCTGCATAGACAAGAGCTTCTTCCTTCTAAGAGCATCAGCTACCTTATTTGCTTTGCCTGGATGATAACTAAGATTAAAATCATAATCTTTAAGAAACTCCACCCACCTCCTCTGCCTCAGATTAAGATCCTTCTGGGAAAAGATATACTGCAAACTTTTATGGTCAGTAAAAACTTCAAACTGTTCACCATAAAGATAATGCCTCCATACCTTGAGTGCATTCACAACTGCTGCCATCTCCAAATCATGAGTGGGATAGTTCTTCTCATGCAACTTTAATTGCCTAGAGGCATATGCAATAACATGACCATTACGCATAAGAACACAACCAAGTCCAATCCTAGATGCATCGGTATACACAACAAATCCCCCGAGTTCCGGATGGTAGGATAAGGACCGGTGCGATAGTTAGCCTCTTCTTCAACTCTAAAAGCTCTTCTCACAATCATCGGTCCACAGAAAACTCCCTTTCTTGGTTAATGCAGTCAAAGGTGCAGAGATAGATGCAAAACCCTCAATAAATCTCCTGTAATATCCAGCAAGGCCAAGAAAACTTCTCACCTCTGTGGGAGTTGTGGGCCGTTCCCAACTTTGCACTGCTTCTACCTTGGCTGGATCAACCTGTACTCCTGCACTAGATATGACATGCCCCAGAAAGTTAATACTCACAAGTCAAAAATCACACTTACTGAACTTGGCATACAATTCGTGATCTCGAAGTGTCTGCAAAACCAATCTAAGATGTTGACAATGCTCCTCTTTGCTGGCAGAATAAATCAAGATATCATCGATAAAAACTACAACAAACTGGTCCAAATACTCCCTGAATATCTGATTCATCAGACTCATAAATGCGGCAGGGGCGTTGGTAAGACCAAACGGCATAACTAGGAACTCGTAGTGACCGTATCGGGTCCTGAATGCAGACTTTGGTATATCCTCCTTCTTAATCCTAAGTTGATGGTATCCTGTTCTCAAATCAATCTTTGAAAAGATTCTGGCATCCTGTAACTGGTCAAATAGATCATCAATACAGGGCAAAGGATATTTATTCTTAATTGTTACCTGGTTCAACTTTCGATAATCAATACACAACCGTAATGAACCATCCTTCTTCCTCACAAAAAGCACAGGGGCACCCCAAGGAGAAACACTGGGGCGAATAAAACCCTTATCAAGTAGATCCTGCAACTGCTGCTTCAACTCTTTCAACTTAGCCGGTGCCATCCTGTATGGTGCAATCGATATGGGAGCAGCACCTGGAATGAGGTCAATAGAAAAATCTATATCCCTCACAGGAGGCAAACTAGGCAATTCATCTGGAAATACATCAGCAAAGTCACAGACAATCTCCACATCTCCAACTTCCCTCTTGCTATCAGAATCACTAACCCTGGTAATGCATGCTAAGTACATCTCACACTGAGATCTCATCCATTTTGAAACTTTCAATGCAGAAACTAATAATTTGGACTTAGTGTAATCAGGACACTTATAAGACAAATGCTGACTACCAGGGATCTGAAATGTAACTTTCCTTCTATGACAATCAAGAACAGCATGATGTGATTCTAACCAGTCCATCCCTAGAATGATATCAAAGTCATCCATGTCTAGAACATATAATTCTGCCTGTAAGGTGTTCCCTGATATGATTATCTCACAATGAGGCATAACATGAGTAACTTCTATTGTTCGACCAGAGGGAACACTCACTCCCAGAGGGCTACACTTCTCAACTAACAAACCATGGTACTTAAATAAATATGTAGCAAAGCAGAATGATACAAAGGAATTGGTAGCTCCAGAATCAAATAAAACACGTGCATGGAATCCAGAAACGTGTAAGGTACCTTCTGTCGTAGTAGCCACGTGGGGAAGATCTGTGCGCTCCATGGCAAACACCTTTGCCTGAGTGGGACGCTGCTGCTGCTGCTGTGGAGCTCTGGGTGCTGTAAACTGCCTCTTCACTGGTCCAGGCCTCTGCTGTGGTGCTGAAGTCTGCGCTTGGAATCTGGGAGGGGTTGGGGCCCGAAATGGTACCACTGCTGCTGCTGCCTGCCTCGGCGGAAGATAAGGACACTGTGAAACTAGGTGACCAAACTGGCCACAACCAAAGCATGCACCTCTGCCTCTGAAACACGGTCGACCCTGATGAAAATTTCCACACTGGCTACAAGGTGACCTGATTATCCCAGACTGCTGCTGCTGTGATCCTGAAAAATCTGGCATTTTTCTCTTGCGATCCATACCCTGTTGCTGGTCCCGAGCTGGAGCTCTGCTAGAAGATGCTGGCGGCCTATAGGGCCCAAGATCCCTTTCCACCCGACAAGCTGCTTCATAAGCTGAGGCCAAAGTGGCCCAAGGGGTGGACATCAATCTGGTCCTAATGCCTCCTCTGAGCCCATCTACAAACTTTCTGGCCCGATCAGCTTCATCTTTGCAAATATATGTTGTATAAGACTCTAGCTCCACGAACTTGTTCTCATACTGCATCACTGTCATCACTCCTTGCTCCAACTGCATGAACTCTTGCTTCTTTGCATGGCGAACATGGGGTGGGATGTATTTGTCTTTAAAGGCCCTGACAAACTCCTCCCAAGTAATCTCAGTCACACGAGCACCTGCAAATTGTGTTCGTAGGGTTGCCTCCCACCACATTGTTGCTGACAACTGTAGCATGTGAGCTGCTAACTTAACCATATCCCCTGGAGGGCACTCAATCACTGTGAAAATCTTCTCTATTTCTCGAATACAGCTCTCAGCGATCATAGGCTCCATCTCTCCCTTGAATGCAGGTGGATCCATCTTGCGAAACATGTCAATCACGGCACTCAGATGTGGTTCAACACGAGCCTGGGCATTTTGTGCCATGCCCTGAGCAATCATGGCATTGAAGCCTTGCTGAGCCTGTGTCTGTGCCTGCATGGTCTGAAGAAAACCCTGAAATGCATTGGCCCAATTACCTCCATCTGGTGCCTGTCTAGCACCTGCAGCCTGCCCTGAATTAGAAGAATCCTGCAAATTATTATCCACCACTGGAACATCCTGGGGATCATCACTACCCCTCCTACGGTTGTTTCCCCTTCCAGCCATCTCCTGAATAGGCAAAATATCAATTGATAAGTCCAAAAGATCTACATCATCCATCCAAATAATAATTAGCAATTTGTTTAACCTCAATTCACAACCTAAAATCCAAACAATTCAAAAGATTGTGTTTTATTATCTTAACCAAACCTTGGCTCTGATACCAACTCCTGTCACGACCCGGAAAAACGCAGCGGAATTTTTTTTTTCTCTGGATTATGACAGCGGGATAAAACCCAGAAATAAGGAGGTTTGGTAACAAAAACACAATCACTTGATACAATCAAAATTAACATAACTTGTCCAACATCACACCCATCAACCAAAAAGCAAAACTAGATCAACATGTTACCACCTACTAAACCGTTCACAACTCCATGATCAAACAAAACAACATAACATAATTAAAGGTCCCAAATTAAACAATCTAAACAACTCCAATGAGACATCATAAAGTGCTGAAAAAATAAAAGTTATAACAACTAAACAACCATCTCAAAGACCGAGGACACGAATATCAAGCGTCTCCAAGGTCGGTGTAATCCTGCTCCACCAATGGCGTCTCATCCAAGTCCGCTTCAGTATTCTCCTCCTCCTCAAGACCTGTTTAAATAATTAAACCACGGGGTGAGTCATATAAAATGACTCAGTAGGCACTCCATCATCCGCCCGATCAGATAGCCAAAATGCCCTAGAATGATATTTAAATAAATACCCAAACCTGCACCCTTTGTAAGCATATAAGTAAAACTAGTCAATACATTAACAATTAACTTAAATCATATCTTTTACACCACCAACCAGCCCTATGTCCATGACGACCAGCACCTATATGAACCATAACTTGACCTAAAAAGAGGGTATGAACGTATGCATAGACACCTGTATATATGCTCCATAAAATGATGAACTAAAACCAGGACATTTACATCACACAATGCAACTTAATATGCAAAGAAATAAACAAGTAAAATGCATTACTTGAACACCTATATCATGCTATGAAATAAATGCACCTATCCTCTAGTAAGCACCACATCTTTTTCTTATTAGCAAGGAAAGCGTCCTCTTGCCACCTCAACAAACTACAACCAGATCTATCATATATAGCAGTACCATATAGCTAAACGAAATCCCATAGTGCACCTAGACAGTGGTGGCACAGGGACAAACCGCGGTATCCGGGATCGAAGGATGCACCGGACTGTTCTAACCTCCGCTGCCCTCGGGTCACGACTAACTAGTCTGGTGTAGTTGTTCCATTTACATTCGTTAATGCATCATGCATCCACCTAAATTATGCCATGCCATAACCAAAATATGCAAGAGATGACATACACCATATCATGCTATAACCAACATGCTACCTATGCACTTGTTATGAACAACAACATCTAAATAACCTGTTTATGACACTAGAACCATGAAATGACAAGCATAACTGAAGACTAACATGATACCACATCAAACACTCAACCGAACATATGGTAACCACCCAATCAGATTTAACTCTTGGTTAAATGGTCATAACCTAACCAAAAAAAATCAGATTTAATATTACAAGGAAAGGCATTAACTAATAAGGTTGACATAACACCACCTATACAAGAAGAGTAGTTTTAAAAAAAAGTAACAAGGACTATTTTAAATATATACTAACTGAAAAGGGATATGATCGACTAAGATCTACCAATCAACCTGTTATAAACGACATATATAACCTTATATCATGATCCTTAATTATGCACAAAGGAGGAAGTACTATCTAACCACAACAAGTAACACCAACCCGGTTAATAAAATAGGCCAATTACTACAAGTCATGGAGATTTTTAAAGTAAATGATTTAAATGGTAGTAGACACGTCAAGAGTGCCTACCGGAAACCGTGCTGGAGAAAACGGAATTTGGCGACCGAAAAAGATATCGAATGTTGACAACGCGATGCACCGCTTGAACCGATCGAAAATGGTTAATTCTCACCACTTAGGTTGCTGGAAAAAGAGTATACACAAGAAAAATAATCTGTTGTATCAAGGGAAAAATTTAGAAAAATAATAGAAGAGAAGAATATCATGATATGGGCAAATAGATAGAAGAGAGAGGATGATAGGATAGGAGAGAGAAGAGCTTACGGCGGCTGAATGGGGGGGCGGCGCACGGCGGGTCCAAGGCGGGCGTACGGCAGCCGGGAGGGGGCGCATGGCGGCGCTGAGGCGGGAGGCCGCGGCGCTGACTGCGCCGAGGGCGGGGCGGCCGCGCGAGTGCATTGACCGGGGGCGGCGCTGCTGGCCACGCGGGCGGCGGTGACTGGCCGCGTGGCGTTGACAGGGGGTGCCGCGCGTGCGCGCGCGGACGAGGGCAAAGAGAGAGACGAGGTGCGGACGTCGACACCGACGTCCGTGAGGGCGGTGCTCGGCGAAGATGCTCGCAGAGAGAGAGAAAAAAGCGGAGACGGAGGGAGGGAGGAACGAGGCGGCCGAACGCCGCTGCTCGCGAAGGCGGAGACGGTTTCGCGAGGGGAAGACGACGATGATCAAACTAGGGTACGGAGAGGGGGGGAAATTTGGTAAAAATGGAGGATAAATGGGGAAGGGTTTAAATAACAATAAAACGCTCATATAAATTAATTTAAAATATCTTTAACCCGTATTTAAAAAAAAACGAACGCTACATAAGAGGAGATCTGGTACCATGGTGGCTATGACAATGGTGATGGTGATGGCAGCTGGCAATGGAGGTGATGGTGAAGGCTGGCGACATTTGGTGGCATGTGAGCATGACAGAGAGAGAGAGTTCACAAGAGAGATTGAGGGTGGGGAAAGTGGGCTCTCAAGAGTATTAAAAAGAAGGATTATTGGTGATTACTAAAACATCATCTTGAATGGTACATCTATGTTAAGTGGCGACAACAGTTGTTACCACTGACTTTTGAATATTGAACAGTCGACTTTCAACAAGTGGTGATGGTCTAAGTCATCACTAGTATATGTTACAAGTGAAGGATTGTTTAGCTTGTCACCCGTAGCCATGTAAATATGACCGAACTAAAGTTCGGACATTTATATCCTACTTTGACAATAACATAACCTGTCGCCAGTATCATATCCGAATGATAGTTTCTTTCCGTCAGTAACTAAGTGGACATGTGTTATATGGACTGGATATATGTTGAAGAAATAGTCGTTGTCAAAGAAAACTTATTGTACGTAAAGATGCAAATTAAATTATTACTTGTATACGTATGAATGAATATTTGATGATTGTGATTGTAATGAGTAATATACTAATTTAAATATGTATTTTAACAAATTTAATTTAATTAACAAGAAAATAATCTTTTGTGGCAATCATTACTAACATTAGTAGTATTTATATTTGTTGTTAATAACATATTCTGTGACTCAAAATTAGTTTTATTTGTTTTTATAGTATTCAATCAAATACTACTATACATAATTAATAGAAAATAAAATTAACATTATTTGTATCTTTAATAGTTAATCTAATTGTAATGATAATTTATTCTTTATAATAGTTATTTTAATTGTTTCTAATATTATCTAGGGCATCCAAAGTAAGCATCATCAATACCTTTTTACTAATTTGACTAGAAAATATGGGATTTTAATGTGTATATAGAGACAATTAAAATTGCTACTGAATATTAATTTAATAGTATTATAAAAAAATTAGCTATTATAAACTTTTAGCGATGACATCTATAGTAACTAATGTTTGTATGATTGTTAGTTTATTTTAATAAAAAACGATATTTTTAATAGTAAATATAATAGTTGTTAAAAGCCAATTTTGTGATAGTGTTCTAGGCTGGAAATTTCAAAATTCATCGAATTCTGCCAACTGATGGTGCCCTGCGATGTGCACTAGTGCCCTAGGTCAAGACACTTCTAAGATGTGCATACAAGATCCGCAACCAATTGACAAAATTCAGCTTTTGCTTCGTTCATATAGATGAATTCCTGAATGATATCGGTGAAACACAACTTTTAGAATTTATAATTAGGACAAATTCATATGTCTACGATGACAATAATTTAGAAGTGAAACCAAGTAATGGATGCATCCACATTTACCATAATTATTTTGTTTCAAGGTCACAAATTAAAAAATAAGATTTCAATGTTAGCTTTAAAATAATAGATTTATGTTTGTTTATTTTGTAAGAGATAATAAAAATAAAGTTGGAAAACGTATATAGTTAAGACGATCTTAGAAAATAATTAATAAAATTATATAACTGTAATACACATGAACAATAGACCGTAACACAACAAGTGGAATGAGATATGTGACAACCATGACCAATTAAACAGGTCCAGAACACTGGTGCTTAAGATGTGAACAATCGCCTATCACCCGCCACAGGTCAAAAACAAACTAGAGGTGCAAACGGACAAGTAGCTCAAATCTCGGTTGGATAAAATTGAGACTCTTATTGTTTATCATGTTAAATGAACAAGTTTTCAACAAAACATGAAACTCGATTTACTAAATAAGTGGAGCTTGAACAAACTCCTAGTCAACACAACAATAAGGTGTTTTGTTGCACGCTAATTTTTTGTACACTTTTATAATAAAAAATTGTATTAAAATAAAATATGAAGTAACCGGTGACAAAAAATTATCATGCTGGAGAGATGTGATAACAAAAAAGGTGTAGCTACCATGTATAAACAAACAAAGTGGGGGACCACAAAATAAATGAAAAAGAGGTGAAACCCTCTTTTATTGTCTAAGAAGGAAATAAGTTTGGAAACATAAAATTGTCATGGTTGCCAAACATCACTTTTAACAAGTTTTATTTCAAAAACATAAAATTGTAATAAAAACTCAAATTATCATGCAACCACACACCCCATAAGCTCATGAGTGACTAAATTAAAATTACTTGATAACTATTTTTTTTAAAAAATATAAAAATTAATAAATATATGTTATTGATTAAAGATGAGAAAATAAGTCAGACTTAATTTTGATTTAAGTTTAAACTTAGACTAGGTTTCATAAATGAGTTGAACTTAAAGTTTTACAAATTAGTTTAGATTGACTTTAAATTTCATGAATGAGTTCATATTAAGTTTGAACTTAAATGTGAACTAAATTTGAGTCCAGCTACTATTTGAGCTTGAACGCGAGCTTGGATCCATTAAGTAACAAGTCGAACTTGAATAGGGGTTGAGTATACGTGGAAAAGGTAGAACTCAAATTCAAAATATTGTAAAATAAAATGAGCCGAGCTTGAATATTACAATACTCCACTTAACTTAGCTCGTTCGAAGCCTGACTGCAAACTAAGACAGTAGAGGATGGGTATAAATAACAACGAGCTAGTATAATCGATTGCGATATTTACCAAATTTCTGAAGATATAGATATTATTATATTTTTTAAAATTTTAAATGAATCTCTCTCTATTCCGATAAAAAATATTTGTTAAACTATCGGACAATATCAAATTTTAAAATCATAAGGGGCGTTAGAACTCTAGCACATGATTACGTGACAAATGTTAAATAGATTAAGTTTTAACGGTAAAGTTTCCCGTGGGTAAAAACTATAAATTTTGATGAACCAAAATAATATTATTGGGATATAATTTGTTAACAAAATGTTTGAACTTTCAGTCTAGTAGAATGCTATACACTTAACCAGCAACACATACGAGGAAGGTTAAAACAAGTTTTTCGGGTGTCTACTAAATATTTCAAAATGATAACAGAATTAGGTGGTGTTTTATGAGATTATATGCGCAGAAAATATTTTTCCAAAATGTATCAGGGACTTTTTTTGCATCTTCTCTATATGATGAGGCGCCATTGTCTGGACTCAAAGGAGGAAGAAGGTTGTTAGGATATGTATGACTGGGAAAACGTGAGGGGCAGCATTATTTTATAGGGTTCTGGTCCTTGCAAGCAGTGCGGACCGAGACCAGATTTCACTGGCAGCCACGCCAAATGGCAGTCAATGACGACTTACTCTGCCGACTAACTCGATCGATCACCACTTTGAAGTTGGGCATAAAGTAACGTGCTTTCCCCTTTGTCAACGAGATCGTACCAAAATGACTCTTTCCCTTGTTTCCCCCGAACAACTTTGCTCGCCGCGAGCACCAGAAGAGACTGTTGATGCCCGACGCAGTAAGCAAATTTTTAAACGAATTTTGTTAGAAATAACACAGTTTATTCTAAAAGTTATAAAACTAACGAGTCAATTTTTTTTTTCAAATCTTACAACCAAGGTCGAAGTAGCAAACTGCTACTTTAGGGCTTGTTTGGCACCATAAAACTTTTTAAATCAAGTTTATCCCCAAGTTATCCTGATACCAAACAGCCTTTTAGATCCTGTTTGATACGGGGATAACCTAGGATAGACCTGGTTTATCCCCAATCCCCTGTTTAGTGCACACTTAAAAATGAGTTTAATCTGGATTAACTTAATACAAGTTATCCTCAAAATTAGGGATAAGTGTGGAGATAACTCATCCTCTTATTACTCAGGTTAAATTGATCCCGAAATAATGTTTCGGGGATAGGACGCCCCGTGCTCCCCCACTCTCTTCCGACCGAGCTCCACCGCTGCGGCGATCTGATTCGTGCCTCCCTCTCTTTCTTCCCCTTCGACGCCGTCATCGTCGCCTCCATGTGTAGTCGGAAGGCAGCTTGTTCCTCGCGCTGGAGCTTCGTCCGGAGGGGCAGGCGCTGGGAGCTCCATCCAGAGGGGAGGGGGCGGGGAGCACGCGGCTCTGTCCGCGGGGGGCAAGGGGGGTGAGGAGCTCCGGTTGGGTGGGCGACCCCTTGCTTCCTGTTTCGTAGGATTATATTATCCATGTGAGACAAGATCATCAACAAAGTCTCATGACCTGAGGGTGGTCAGATTCCGGATGGACGTAGTCGGCGGCACCACGTAGTAGAGCGCGACGAGGACGATGAACATCAGCACTGTCGTCGAAGAACCCCAAGCTTCCGGCTCCAATTAAGCTGCTTCCGGGCGGCTCTCTTTGCTCTGCTTGCTCTGCTCCTTGGGCCCCTCCGCCGGGATATAAAGAGGGAGGGCCGGGAAGAAGGCCGACGGAGGCAGCTGGAATCCGGCGGATAAAAATGGGGGAATTGGAGAGCGCCGGACAGGTGTTCAACCTTGGGCCCCTCTGCCATGGCATATTTTATGTATGCATTTTTTTCTTGATTCCACAGATATCTGGTGTGGTGTATAGAGACCCAGAGTAGAGTTCATTCGGTTGTGTTTATGTCACACTGTAGAATCTGAAGATCATGAAACTTCTTACTGTTCTTGCTAATTTAATTTCCACCTCGATCATCAAGGATGATCTGTTTGGTTAGAGTATTGTAATTAATACAACCGATTTTCAAATAATATGGTACAGAACACACTTGCCTAATAAATTATATTATTTATATTTTTAAATCTATATTTTAAGCATATTTTTATTTATATTTTTGAATTATATTTTAAATTTATTATATAAATATGTAAGTTGGTTAATATGTTTATGAATATATTATGAGTAATAAAATAAGATAATATAAAAAATAAAGATAAAAATATAAAAATCTAAGATTATCTTCAAATTTATTGTTAACATACCAAACATAGGATAAGATTATCCCTAAACTTATCCTAAATTAAACCAAACGTAATGGGGGTAAGGTTAATCACGAAGATTGGTTTATCCCTATCCCTATCAATTTTATCCCTATCGATTGGTTTATCCCTATCCCTATCCCTATACCAAACGACGTCTTAGGCCATGTTTGGTATCGGCATAAGGTGGGATAAACCGGTTTATCCTCAATCCTTCGTTTGGTACACAGATAAATTTCAATTTAATCTAGGTTAACTTAATCCGGTCTATCCCTAAAGCTGGGGTTAAAATCAAGTTTAAGTCATCCCCCCTGATCGGTGGGATAAGAGAGGATACGACCCTCTCAACCCTCTCGCAGCCGCTCTCATGGTGGACGATCTCGCGGTGGCGGCTCTCGCGGCAGACAACCTCGCGACACGAGCTCGCGGCAGACGCGCTCGCACCGGACGAGCTCGCGGCAAATGAGCTCGCGGCAGTCGACCATCGGACAAGATCGGCATTTGCTCACAGGCCTTCCCGTGGGTTCCATCGGCGAGCTCGGCATCCATGGCAACGCTCGTTGCTCGCAAGGGGAGAGAGCTGCAGCGCTACACCGCCGACGGCCACCGTCTCGTCGTCGGGTTCGTCCCCTCCCTCGATCGCTTCCAGCCCGCCGAGATAGATCTGGATCCATGTTCCGGCGGCGGATTCACCGGAATCGGACTGGGTCCCCATCCAGGATCCCTAGATTGCGGTGGAGGGGTTCAAACAAGGGGCCAACCATCGGACAAGCTCGCAGCCCTCGACTCTATCGCAGCGGACGATCTCACGGCGATCGACCATCGCGGGGTTCC
Organism: Cryptocoryne crispatula var. balansae; assembly: GCA_036172225.1. Lineage (NCBI taxonomy): Eukaryota > Viridiplantae > Streptophyta > Magnoliopsida > Alismatales > Araceae > Cryptocoryne > Cryptocoryne crispatula. The sequence goes on from CM069922.1 coordinate 29,195,498, forward strand.
GCCGGAGCTTCCCGACGAGGAGTTGTGTCGCATAACGATCTCGATGAGGTGAATCTCTCATCGAAATCTCTTCCTTCTCCTCCACCACCATCTCCCGCGCCCTTGTTTGGCAAGATCCGGAAAGGGGTTGTCCCTCCTGTTCACGCATTGCGATGCCCAAATCACTGGTGGCCAGCGGAATTATAGTTATGTGCTTCTCGTCGACTGGTTGGTTACCCGGATCGAACACGGCAGGTTGAGGGTAGACAGGGGAGCCTCTGCGACTCTGGCACAGTGGCATGGCAGGGGCGCGCCCATTTCATTTCCTCCCTCCTTTGTGCCATCCTGCTTTGTGCCGTCCTGCGGCAACACAGCCAGAACGGAGAGCCAGCAGCTGGGGTTCTTCCCCCGGCACCCTTGTCGACTTCCCCCATTCTATCTCTCCCCTTCTTTTTTATACATAGCTGTGGGGTTGCGGCATGCGCTCGTCTCTGCTACGAGGCTGCAGAGTGGATCAAGCTAGATGCAGTTCATAAGAAATATAATTCATAATGTTTGAATTATATATTAGATGATTGTTGTTTATTAGGTTCACGATAAGTTTAAATAGTTAGTGACGTTTATTACTTGTATTATATATTTAAAATTTATCAATATTTTTATTTAAAATTTATCTCTATTATGTGTTTAATTATATTTTAAGTTTATTATATGATTATGCAAGTTATTACGAAAGTATATATATAAAAATATATGTTTATCCTCAAATTAATTTTTTGTCATGCCAAACATAGAATAAGGTTATCCTCTAAATCTATCATAACTCAAACCAAACATAATAAGAATAGGGATAGTCACAAGGAATGACTTATCCCTATCCTCTTTATTTCTATCCCGATACCAAACGTAGCCTTAAGGTTTGTTTGGCACCAAAATTTTTTGGGGATAAACCAAATTTATCCTTGTACCAAACGTAGCCCCAGGTGCAGTGCAAAAGTCAGACAAACAGAGTCCGACATTTTTTTAAAATTCTATATTTAACTATTGTATCTTTTTACCGATTTGATTATCAAAGTTGGAGAAATTTTCCTCAACTTTAAAGTGGCAGAACGTGTCTCGGACTATAAAGCTGTTTTTACGGCAGCTGAACCACCCCCCTCTTACCTTGGCTGCATTTATGTGTAGATCTATTTATTATCTATTTAGATGTTGTAGAGATATATTTATATATAGATTGATAGGTTGGATACTAAATTTATTCTCTATTTTTTATTTAAGTAGTTGTACATATTTTGTTATTATAGGTTGGTAAAATAAGAGGTAATTTTGGTCATTAAAGAAATAAATTTACATATAACTAGATTGATTAAGTCCTTGTAAAAATAGGTTTACATGTATATATATATATATATTTATATTGATCCATTTATGTTGCCTTTTAGATAGTTGTAGATATAGATGATTAATTTCTTTAAAAATTAGTTGCAAAATCTTTTATATGATTAGTATCAGACCTGTTAAATGATTAGTATTAATTGATTTGAATCGGATTGGTGAACAATTTCAGTTTGACTAATCTTAACATAAGATAGTTTATATACAGATTATTGGCTTTGACTTGATTGATTTTATTCAATCAGTATCAGACATGAATAGATGAAATTTATGAGATTTTTGAATGATTAGTAAGTTAATTTTTTCAGGATAACCACTCACAATTGGTTACAAATATGCCATTGGGGGATCAAGATGATAGGATTAATGTCCTAGCATATCATACGCATGACCCTGAATGAAGTTCAAGTCTATACACATAATCCATCAATGATGACCCAATTATTGTCACAATATATAAATGTCGAAGTTGGATCAAGTTTTACAATGAGAAGTCATTCTCAAAGTGAAATAGCTTTGAATGAATATGTTGAGTTGGAATATGTATATGACGACTTGCAAGTGACATAACAACCGAGATGCTTGATAGTATCTCATTAGTTGATGAATTTCAGAAGAGTGAAAACATAAGCTAGGTAAACAATGCAGATGACAATAATGACTTTGTTGACGATGACTAAAGTGATGTTGAAGAAGAAAAAAGAGCAATGATAGTTAGAAGTGAAGAGGAAAATATCGATGAAATTGTAGAAAGAGATATCTTTATATGTAAAGAAAACCTTATGCATGCAGTTGCTATGTGATCATTAAAGCACAATATACAATATCGAACAGATAGATCAACAAAATCTCTTTCCTGACATTAATATGTCAAGCAAACGAACAAGGGTGTGCATGTAAATTGCATGCTTCAATTAGCAAATGAGTTAGTGACTTATGGAAAATTTTAATGTTTTTTGAAAATCATACATGTTCTACATCAATGCATAATACAGGCAACAAACAATTGACTTCCACCACAATTTCCCATTTAATTATGCCAATTGTTCAATCTTTTTTAAACATAATGCCAAAAGATATCATGGATATGGTGCAACTCAAGTACTTAACAAGACTATCATACCACAAAGTTTAGAATGCTCAATGGAAAGTTTTTAAGCGACTATTTGGAGACTAGGAAACTTAGTTGTTAAGGTACATGGAAGCTATAAAGTTGAGTATGCCAGGGACAATTTCTAAATATTTAGGTGAGACTAATAGTTCAAATTTGTTATTTTTCTACTCGAGTTTCTCACCGTGCATAGTATGGTATTTTTGTAGGCTAGTTACCAGTGTTGATGGTACAAATGACAATGAATGGTTGTTCTCATCACTATAAGAAATCGTCGCTTTACCTATGAAAACATTGCTCATAGGTAAGAATTAGTAAGCAAATGTTACATTCACCTACTCGCTATACCTACTGATTTGATCATTTGTAGGTAAAGCTATCAATACCTACGAAGTGTCTACAGATTCACCTCTGTAGGTAAATACATTGTTACAAAAATGTGTAATCTCATTCAATAAAATAAAATGATGGCTATTAATATTATTAATAATCTATTATTTATTAATATTAATAAAAGTATAAAATAATAAATAAATATAAAAATATATAATATATAATAAAAAGAGTAATATAATAATAATACAAATATTTTAATATTAATATGAATATAAATAATATATTAATATTAATAAAATTATTTAAATAATAATTAAGTATAATATTAAATATATACAAATACAATAATATAAAAAAAATTATTTAGTGATAATTTAACATTACTTTATAATATGTAATGTAATAATTATACTTAAATTTAAAATGTAATAATATATAATTTAATATTTTCCATAATTAAAATAAATTATTAATATTAATATAAATTTAATATTTTAAATAAATATGTAATTACAAAGAATATTTTACAAATTTATGTATATATATTTTATTCTTATATACTCAATATTTTAATATTTATCAAATCCATATTAAATAAATATTTTAAATAATAAAATAACTTAACCCCAAAATTTTCATCAAACCCCATTCCGCCTTCGTAACCCCCTCCCAATCGACTTGCACCCGCCTTCAACTCTCCCTCCAGACAGCACCACCCTCTACACAGCACCACCTTCGAACCCTCGACAGCTTCGCCCTCTACAGCACCCTCCTCTATGCTTCTCCTCCTCTACAGCATCGCCTTCGTGTCTCCCTCCCGACAGCACCGCCCTCCAAACCCTTGACAGCAGCGCCCTCTACAGCACCCTCCTCCTTGCTTCTCCTCCTCTACAACACTGCCTTCGTGTCTCCCTCCCGACAACACTGCGCTCTATAGCACTGCCTTCGTGTCTCCCTCCCGACAACACCGCGCTCTATAGCACCGCCTTCGTGTCTCCCTCCCGACAGCACCACCTTCTTGTCTCCCTCTCTACAATACTGCCCTTGAAACCCATGATAGCATCGCCCTCTACAGCACCGCCCTCCAAACCCTCGATAGCATCGCCCTCCAAACCCTCGACACCACCGCCCTTTGTGCTTCTCCTCTGCGCAAACCACTTCGAACCCTCCCGACCGGCGTATCCCCTCTGTGTTGCTCGAACCCTCCTCTGCGCTTCTTCTCTGTGCAAACCACTGCGAACCCTCCCGACCAATGTATCCCCTGTGTTGCTCGAACCCTCCTCTGTGCTTCTCCTCCGCGCAAACCACTGCGAACCCTCCCGATTGACATATCCCCTCTGTGTTTTTCGAACCCTCCTTTGTGCTTCTCCTCGACACAAACAACTTCGAACCCTCAACATTGCCTCCTCCCTTCTCGGTTGCATATTCAACTATCGGCATTGCCTCCTCTGTGCCCTAGGCCGGCCCATAGTTGGTTCTTCTGCGGATGGAGGAAGCTGTCAGTGACGGTAGAGGAGTTGATCTTTTCCATGGGTTCTTGAAAAAGATATGCCCATCATATGATATTGTCAAAATAATTATCCTCTTACTATCTTTTCGTTTAACTATATTACTAACATATTTGCATTCTGATGTATCAAGTGATAGGTGGGATTAGGAATCACTGTTTGAAGATTGAAGAAAATGAGGTAACACATTTATACATCAGATTTTATTCCATGAGTTTGTGATTGATTCATCTTCTCTTATGTCGGCTATGCTTTATCTTTTGTCTTGTCATTGTCTTTTATAGTTGTCTTTCCCTATGGAGCGATTTGTTTTTGTTTTCTTTTCCTCTTGGTAGTCTATTTTCAACAATTTGTTATCAAGTAATGTGTACTTAGTTTCTAATTCTATTAGGTCATTCCTTTGTCATTCTTTAGACGTCTTGTACATGATTTTCAACTATTAGATATTTTTATGTGCAACAATTATTCTTCTAGGTTCTTGCTATCATTCTATCTTCATTTTTATTTGCCACCGGACCAAAGTCAGCCTTTAGTTATAATTGCTTTGTTCCCAAACTGATTACTAATCTTTTATGTGATGACATGAGCAAAAATCAGACCTACCTATGGATCATGTGACATGTACAATTCTTAAGTGTGACACTTTTGTACCAAATTGTAATTAATTTTCATCTTTTGTTTTGTAGTTATATGGATTGGAGCTAGATGGATTTGCCAAAAAATGTGATGGGTTACTATAATGGTGTTGACAACTTTATAAAATTTGCATATGCAAATATACCATCGAGTCATAACATAACATTAGAAGTCCATATGTGAATTGCATATGTATGAATAAATGTGAGAAGGATGTTATTAGACAACACCTTTATAACGATGGTGTTATAAAAGACAAATTTTTGGAAATTTTATGGCGAAGAAACAAGTCATGAAAACCTCCAAGAGAGTTGGGTCGATTCAAACATGCATCAGATGTTAGATGATGTCTTTCTTGCATTTACTGATGAAACAACACATGATAAAGATTCTAAGATATTTTTTGACATGCTGAACGATGTTAACCAACCTGTTTATCTCGGATGCAAAAATTTTAGCAAACTTTCATTTCTCATTAGGTTGATTAATATTAAAAGTATGAGTGGTATGAGTAATAAAAATTTTGATATTCTGTTGAAGCTGTTGATTGAGGTGCTCCCAGATGGGTCATCATTACCATCATCCTTTTATGAGATCAGGAAAATACTTGACCAGCTAGGGTATGGTTATAAAAAGATACATGCATGTCCAAACAATTGTATCTTATTTTGGAAAGAGCATGATATGTCTGAATATTGTCCAAAATGTGGAGAATCCCGATGGAAGTCATATAAGTCAAGTAGTGTAGTAAAAAATAAAAGAGTACCTCAAAAGGTTCTTCGTCATTTTCCACTCATTCCACGTTTAAAGAGACTCTTCACATGCTCTAAAACATCAGTGAGTATGAGATGGCATGAAGAGGAACATGAAGAAGATGGTATCCAAAGACATTCAGCTGATTCGGCTTGTTGGAAACAACTAGATGCCATTGATGATTTTGGGTTAGAATGTCAGAATGTACGACTTGGACTGGCGAGTGATAGGTTCAACCCTTATGGAAACATGAATGTCACTCATAGCACATGGCCAGTGTTAGTTGTTCCTTATAACTTACCACCTTGAGAGTGCATGAAGAGTACAAATATTTTGCTTTGCCTTCTAATTTCTTGTATGAAAGGTCCTGGTAAATAAATTGATGTCTTTTTGCAACCACTCATAGAGGAACTTGAGATTCTCTGGTACGGTGTAGATACATATGATGCAGCTAAATGTGGGCAATTCCATCTTTGTGCAGCGTTATTATGGACTATTAACGATTTTTCAGCATATGCATACATATCAGGTTGGAGTACAAAAGGTCGATTGGCTTGTCCTACTTGTAATAAGAATACCTCTTCAAGTTGGATAGAATGTAGTGGAAAATTTTGTTACATGGGTCATCGGAGATGGCTAGCAAACCAACATAAGTTTCAAAAATGAGTAAACAATTTGATGGTCATGAAGAATGGGGTGACAAGCCTTTGATGTTATCTAGACTTGAAACAATACAACAACTAGATGATTTTAATTCACACATTGCAAAATGTCTTGAAAATAAGAAAGTTAAAAGGAAAAGAAAAAGTAAGGAAGATGAGAAAAAGTATCTAGGGTGAAGGAAAATGAGTATTTTCTTCAGATTACCATATTGGAAATCTTTATTGTTTCGCCACAATTTAGATTTGATGCACATTGAGAAGAATGTATGTGAGAGTATAGTAGACACCCTTCTCTTGATTGAAGGGAAGAATAAAGATAGGCTGAAAGCTCATCAAGACTTATAAAAGATGTGCATTTGAGAATATCTTCACCCACAAGAAGTTGGGCCAGGTAGGATAGTGCTACCACCTGCCCAATTCACATGTAGTAAGAAAGAGAAGGAAACTATCTTCAAGTTATTTCGATCTATTAAGGTTTCTGATGGCTACTCCTCAAATATTACAAAGCGATTTGTCAATAAAGATAAGAAGTTATGGGGGTTTAAGACTCATGACTACCATGTCATTATGCAATAATTACTTCCAATTGCTGTTAGAGCAATTCCAGACAAAAATATTTCTTCATCACTAAGTGACATTTGTCAGTTTTTCTTAAACATTTGTTCAAAAGTTGCTTCTGCTGAAGACTTCTACCAACAAGGCTTAGATGTTCAAGGACATTATGCCATCTCGAGATGATATTTTCTCCAAGTTTCTTTGATATAATGGTTCTTTTGATCATTCATTTAGCATATGAGGCTATGATTGTTGGACCAGTTTAGTATAGATGGATGTACCCATTTGAGAGGTATTACTTTCACTTATACATTTAATTTTCTTGATTGATTTAAATCAATGTTTATTGCTACTAACTCTTCAGGTACCTAGCTAAATTAAAATCTTATGTGAGGAATCAAACATACCTTGAAGGGTCAATTGCCGAAGGATATGTTATGTCTGAAACAATGATATTTGCATCCCGATATTTAAACGATGATGTGGAGACATGGTTAAATAGACCACGACGACAAGTGGAATATCGTCCAAAGGTGGTAGAGGAAGGATGAGAAATTTTCATGGAGACTTGTCGTCCATGTGGAGCATCTAAGAACAAAGACTACAAAGAAATGATTTTTTGCAAGTACATAACTATATCATATTCAATTGTACAGCTTTGAACCAGTACACCAAGTAAGTTTAAATTTAATTTTTTAATTTTAGATTATAACAAACATATATGAACATGCAAACTAATCATCTTCAATTTAGGGATCATGTCACTGAACTTAGAGAGATGTACCCTGAGTTGAATGAAAGCGAGGTTGAGCCCTCCTATTTTCAAAGAAGCAGGGGCGCGTTACGCATTTCATTACTAAAAATCACCAGAACCTTCCAAAATTTGCTAAAAATCGAACTTGATAAGATGAATGCACCCCCGACTCGGGGGCTCTATCAAAATAAACAATAATTAGCGAGGGAAACTTTCCAAAATCTGATTTAGAAGGCTCTAATTAGGGTAATTTTTGGTTTCCAAAAATGGATTGCGCCCCCGCATTTCAAAGGAAGCAGGGGCGCGCCCCCGGACTGAGGGTGCGCAGGCCCAGGGTGAGGGCGCGGTGACCACTCCCTCCCATTTCAAAGGGGGCGGGGGCACGGTACACTCTTTCTCCTGCATGTGCGTTCTGCAAACGGGATGTCCGATTCGGCTCCCATTTGTTGCGTTAGAAAGAGGGCCTTCAACCGCACCTCCTCAAGTCGATAAACCAGCCAGCATGACTCTTGAGACGTTTGCACTGAGCTTTCTACCGGTTTACCCTCTTGCGGAAAGCCAAAAATTGCGGCGGAGATCCGAAAGGGCACGGTTCCAGTCGAGAAATCTCGGGTCAACTCGGGATGACTTAAAATGTTGACCAAACAAGTCCAGTACGGTCGAAAAACCTGAAATCATCGAAAAATCTGAGGTTAACTTGGTAGACGTGAACCAAAGCTTGGTAAAGTTGGGAAACCCTAAAATCGACCGAAACGGCCGTGTGGCTCTGATTGATGAAAATATTCAGCTAAGATTGACCCGGATGACCCAAAAAGACCTAGTGATGATCGGTCAGGCCTAACACGTGGTCTGGGATAGCAGTCTCAGTACAGATCGAAAAGCCATAATGAAAAAGCTGTTATAGACCAACGCCTACCAAAATGACTTGTCAAAAACCCCGAATGTCATGGAACACACGTATGACTCCTGAAACGTTCAAGTTTGGACCATTCAAGGTCAGTCATCGAGCAGGCTTCATGTTTTCATGGTTCACGCACGGCTCTCACTAGAAGATTACAGCATTATTCCGAAAATCATTGGTCCATTCCCAACCCACAAGGGGCTCCACCAACGTCCTTAGCTCATCTTCACGTGGTAATCCGAATCCTATAACGGTCAAATAAAGGATGTCGCCAATGGAATAGGAGTCTAGGGCTCCAAATCAGGCCAATTTGGCATGTCTACATTCTCAAGGAGGAATTTGATGGGATTGATGTGGGTGATAAGATTGACCTCATGAGCTAAGAAATAGTGTTTAAGCTTCTAAACTACCCAGACTAGCGTAGCATAGGTCTTATCTACTACAGTATACTTCTAATCACATAGATCAAAAATATTTGACAAATAGTAAGTTGCCCTCTCTTTCCCTTCTTCATCCACTTGTGCAAGGACTATCCCAAAAGAATTCTCTAAAACCGAGATATATAAAACTAAGGACTTGCCAGGGACTGGTGGTCTAAGCACATGGGGACTAGCCAGGTATCTTTTCAAACTATCAAATGTCTCCTAGCACTTCGAATCCCATTTAAACTCACCCTCTGCCTTGGTCAACTCATAGAAAGGTTTACACCTTTGGGAATGTTGTGAGATGAACCGGTGGACAAATTGTAGTCTCCCGATTAATCCTCAAAGTTCTTTCATATTTCTCAGAGGAGGCATACCAATGATTGCTTTAGACTTGTTTGGGTTTATCTATATGCCACTTTTACTCACTATGAACCCCAACAATTTTTCTGAGGATACTCTGAATGTGCATTTCTTTGGGTTCATTTTTAATTTATATTCCCTAGCCCTCTGTAAGACCCTTCTTAGCACTTCAGGATGATCTTCTCGACTTTTGGACTTAATGATCAGGTTGTCAACGTACACCTCTACAAGGGTATGCAACATGTCATAAAAAATAGCCATCTGGGCCCTCTGATATGTAGCACCAGCATTCTTCAATCCAAAGGGCATGATGACATAGCAGTAGGTTTCCCAAGGTGTGAGAATGAGGTCTTCTCTTGTTCCTCTTCGGCTTACCAGATCTAAATATACCTGAAATAGCCATCCATGAATGACAGCATTTCTAATCCAACAGTGTTATCAACCAACACATCAATACGAGGTAAAGGAAAGTCATCTTTAAGACACACTCAGTTTAAGTCCTTGAAGTCTATGCAGATCTGAACCCGTCCATCCTTCTTCATGACAAGGACTATGTTTGCCACCCATTGCACATAAAGGACGACCTTAATGAATCTTGCTTGATGTAACTTGTCGACCTGTTCTTTCATTTTAAGTGCAACATCAGGGTATCTTCTTATTTTTTGTTTGACCGGGGTAGCTCCAGGTTTCAAAGTTAGACGATGTTCAAGCAACGAGTTGTCTAACCCCGACATGTCTTTGTATGTCTATGCGAATGTGTCCTTATATTCTTCCAAAATTTTAATTAAGCTCTGTTCCTCAGTGGGAGTGAGGTTTGCACTTAGGAGGATTGTCTTAGGATCTTCCGGTGTTTCGAGATTTAATTCTTTTGTCGGTTTATCCACCGTAGCTGATGGTTCTTCAAACCTTTTAAGTCCAGATGCATACACATCAGCCAAGTCCTCAATTCCTTTCTCGAAATCAGGATCCTTATCTAATAAAACTTTGTAGACTCCCAGTGTATGATTTACATTGAATTCATCCTCATATCGGATTTCGTCAATATGGATAGCATTTTTCAAAACACATGGTAGCTTTGCACATTGCTTGCACTTCTGAGCTGATTGCTGGAGATATCTCTTTGGAACGCGCTTACCTCATGTTTTTTTCTTTCCTATCCTAACTACTCCTAAAGAAGACAAAATTGGAAAAGCAATATCTACAGTGGGTGAAGGATCGAGCATATTGATCAGTAAGTCGGAGAAGAGGGGTCCTTGGTTGGGAGCACCTTCTGAGATAAGTAGAGACGTCTCTTCAATGGAAAACTGAGTTTGTGAGAAGACATTTTTTTGGGTGTTTTTGATGTTTTTAATAAGAAGACATGAATGAGCCGGTGGGGCTTGAGTAGAAACAAAAAGCTTAAGCAAACATAAGAAAAATGGGCTCGTGGGCCCAACAATGACAAGAAATGGGCAGATAGGCCCAAAGCTAGTAAAAAGATCCAAGGGGCATGTGGGCCCAAGTGGTGTGCACATGGGCCCAAAGCTGGAAAAGAAATTTAAAGGGCACGTGGGCCTGATTGGTGGGCATGCGGGCCCAATGTTGTTGAATTAAAATGGGCATAGAAGCCTAGTGGAGTAATAAAATTCGAATAGGCTCTCAGGCCCAGTGATCAGTTTGGGTGGCCATTGTGACCCAGAACTGAGAATTGGGCTAGAAAGCCAATCGAGCGAGTTTAGGAGGGAGAGCGTGAGGATTTTGAAGTACATGACCGTAGGATATGGCTCACGCGGGATATTGATTGGAGGTGAGTGTAGGCACCCGGATGAGCCAGTGGTTTAATTAAAAGTGTGTGTAGGTGTATATGTGTGTGGTCGCCAGGAGCCGAAGGCTCCAAAATGTGATTAAATATAAAGTAAATAGAATGAAAAACAAACTTGACCGTCGTATCTTTGTGAATGGGAAAGGGGGGGGGGAGATTGTTAGGTTCTAACTTCTCCTCTCTCGGCCGGCCGAAGAAGGAGAGTTTGAGTGAGCTCTTTCACTTCCGATCGGGTTGAAGCTTCACCTCGTTCGGGTTTACCTAAGAATGTCCTGCATAGAAACATAAAAAAAGCAAGTGAAGGTCATTAGCTCTTGCGTGAGTATAGTATCATGCTTGGTATAGACTCTGAATCATGCAAAAGGGGATGAACTAACCAGATTGGGACGGAATCCCAACCCCTATTTTTGGTAGGTTTTTAAATATATATGAAGTGCAAAATGATCTAATGCATGCCAAATAAAATGATGAAAAGTTCTAAGATGAAAACGGAAGACAAAAACTCTATCAGACGGGCGATCGGACTCCGAAAACCATAAAACTGGCTTCTACCCTTGCTGGTGCCCTATATATACGACACTGGCTGCAGGTGCCCTACTTATAGGGTGCGTTGACCAAGGTCAAAGCGCCCTGTGTATGGGGCACTAAGTCGGGCTCGAGCAGATTTTCTTCCCCTCTTCGCGATGTTGCTCCGGAGTGCTGCGCGGCTTCTGGGATGAAGTAGGGGCTCCTCCTTGTAGACAATATGCAAATGAAGCTAGTGGTGGGTGGTTTGGATACTGGATAAAAGAGGAGAGACGGATAGAGGCTCTCAAAGTGGAGAAAAAACCATATTTCTAGATGACAGAATCGTAGGTTTTTGGGGTTTTTGGTGGGTGATCTTGGATAGGTTTGAAGGCTTATGGGAGTTGTAGATGGCTTAGAAACGTGGTATTGGATGAACTCTAGGGTGGTACGGAGTTGGAACCCCCTCCCAGCTCTAAATCGGGGTCTATTTATAGCCCAAAAGAGGGTACTTTGGCCATTTCCGAAAAGAAGTTCCACATGGAAAAGCGCCCTATATATAGGGCGCCAGCATTATGAGACATGTCAAATCGATAAGATGAGTCACTGTGAGGGGTCAAATCGACTGGTCAAGTCGATTTGATTTGGCGCCAGGCGCCCTATGTATAGGGCACCTGGTGCCCTGTTTATAGGGCGCCTAGTGCCCTATAAATATGGCGCCAAGTGCCTTATATATAGGGCGCCAGGTGCCCTATATACAGGGTGCTAGGTGCCCAATATACAGGGTGTTTTGGCCCGGTCGATCGTTCTATCGATCCTCTTCGGAATGTGCCGAAAAACCTGATTCTTCTAGAAAACACGGTTCCCTTCAAATATTCTTCATGAAAACAAGAATTTAAGTTCTCCAACTAGGCCAAAATTGCGTGTCTACAGTGAGCTTGAATAGGCGTTAGCTTTGTAGGGGAATGACATGAATGTAGCGTAGGCGAACGTAATGAGATGGAGCGGAATGAAGTGGTAATGGACTGAAAAGGTGACACCAAGGTGTAGATTTAAACATGCCCTCATTGGCTTGGTTGAGCGGAATGAAACTTTACCGGATTCCAAGGTTCCCTTTTGTCTTATCGGAACCTTCCCTTTGGTTGATTGGGTTAGAAGAATAGCACTAAAAGTAACTAAAATCCAACGTGGGGGAATTGTTACCGGCCAGGACCCGAACTACATGGTGTGCTGGACTCGGTAAAAAGTAAATTGTGAAAAGTAAAGAGAAAACAGGTAATCAACCATGGTTGGGTTCTTCAAATTCATCGGGTTTACTCAAAAATACCAGTGTAGTTTGGAATGGAATAACTTATTGTCTTGATGAAATCATCATTAAAACACAGTTAAAATCGGATCTTCTGGGCAGACCAAAGCCCCCTCTAAGAGCTATAGAAAGACTGTAAGGGTAGGGTTGGCATGAATGACGAGTATGATGATGCATGAGGTGATGCGTAACGATGCATGATGCATGCTGGGTTTAAAGAAATGCAAATAAGTATAAGAAAATAGTTGAAAATATAGGTCAAACGTAATGGGTCAGGACATCCGTGAAGACACCGTCATCCCCGTTTATTTGACTTTAGCTTATCCACGGGCCTAAAAGGTGGCTGAATCCTTCATCGATTTTGTTGAAGGGGTTCTCAGACTCAGCCCTTTTAGACCCAAGGTCTTCAACGATACATATGCGAGACTATTCTAGATGAATGGCCCATGTAAGGCTCCAGGTGCCTTGTTTATAGGGCACCTAGTGCCCTATTTGTAGGGCGCCTGGTGCCCTATTTGTAGGGTGCCAGGTGCCCTAATTATAGGGCGCCAGGTGCCCTATTTATAGGGCGCCAGGCACCTTATAAGTGGGGCACCTGCGTGGAATTTGTTCTTGCTCCTTCCCGAGGTAGCTTTTGGGGTCTATAAGAGGAGGGACCCCCCTTCTTCTCCCCTACACCAGCTACAGTGCTCTCCTTCTTTCGTTGTTCTGATGGCTTCCTCCTCCTCCCGTCCGACTTGTCCAATTGAGATGAAGAGTTTTTCCGTGGTCCCGTGCCATATCCGGAACCCAGTGTCCATGGAAGTGGTAGTGACCTTATTAGGCACCCCTTTTGTTTTGTTTCGAAGCTCTCTTTTCTGATCACGTGGTTATTCTGCAGGACCTTCCAAACTTCCCCGGCGCTCGTCGCTATGGACAGGTGTTGTGGATAGCTCGACTGATGGCCACCATCAACATCCATGTGTAGTCTATTCTGAGCGGGTGGGGCTTTTCCGTCATTCTGGTCCATGCCAACCATCTTCTCAAATATTTCTGGGACTTCTCTCTTGCAGGTGCACTTCTTGAGATGTGGCATCCCGACACACACACCTTTGTTTTTGACACCTTTGAGTGTACCATCCTCTTAGAAGAGGTGGAACTATTCCTGGGGCTTCGTGCTATGCCTGGTTATGGTTAGGGCATGTTTATTCCTATTGGACCGGTTACCGGTTTAGACTTCCTTTGCGGCTTTATGACCACTGGAGAGGATCGATCCATTATGGTAGGTGGGCATATTTACACCGAGGCACTGACAGATTGGTCCATTGGCGTAATTTAGGGTGCTGGTGACAATGAAGCTTTGCTGTTGCCTGGTGCCAAAGGTGTTGCTGCCTACCTTGCCTCTGTACTTCTCTACTCATGTGAGGATGGGTGGCTTGATCCCACTTGCCTTCCTTGCATTCAAGGCATCTGATCCAATGAGCGCATAGCCCACTCGGCGATGGGCTATCTCTATGTTATGTTGTAGGTTGTGCGGCTGAGCTATCACGACTCGAGTCTGAGCAGATCTTTCATCTCCGCCTCGACCATTCCTCGGAGCTTCTTCGATTGGAGGCAGAGCATCGATAGATGATGATGCAGGCAATCCTATCTCGATCTCAGAGCCATTCTCACCATTCCAACTCCCGCGGGACTACACTGAGAGGACCTACTCACTCTGGTTCTTCTCAGACTAGTAGTCACAGGAGGAGAGGTGAGGAGAGACATGCCATGCCACCTCCGGGTGATCAGGCTCCAGTGGAAGGAGGCGACGATTTATGATGTGCCGACCCCTTCCTTGTTCATGATGTACCTTTCTTTTATATAGTGATGTTTTCTTCCCTTCTTGGCTCCCTGCATTTACTTAGAAGGTGATTAGAATATTATTTAGGCTTAGTCCCTTGCGAGAAGAGGGAAAAACTGCCTTGATCTTTTGTCAAGGGACATGGGCCTTATCAAGGTAAAATAACAGGAAAATATAAGTATACACAAAAGGAAATATGCAAGACTGAAATTAAACATGAATGCAAAGGCAACTAGTCAGTTAGAAAGCAAATTTTTAGGTGTTTTGAAATTTTTGATTTGTTTGGGTTTTGATGGTTATAATGTTTTTGCTGTTTTCGGAACTTTTATGATTTTTTGGTGTTTTGAATATTTACATTTTAAGAATTTTGATTTTATGAATTTGTTTGGTGTTTTTGAAGTATTCGATTTTTTTTTTGGTTTGGTGTGAAAGGAACAACCATCTCATCCTTTGCCTTGCTTGCCACAGGTGCCCCTCATCGTTACCTAAGGGTTAAGAGTAGACATCACGTGTAAGAAAGTGCCTAGTCCGAGACCTTCTGACCTTCCACCTTTGATAGGCTATTGCTTTTATTGGATCCAGTTGGTCAACCTTGCTCGCAAGGTTAAAGAGGGAAGAGGATTGATGGTAAGTCCTTAATAGGATTCAAGGGTGTCGAATTTGTTTTTCTACTAGTGCCCACGTTGCCCATTTGGGATTTGACATCCTCGGGTCCTTCTTTTTAGCCCTTTTCTTTGATGGCCCACATTCAGATAGGTCCTTTTTATTTTGCTTGATTTGACCTGAGGGGTTCATTGCCCATCTTTTAGAGCCTTTTTCTTTTTGGGCTTTTGTTGGTACACATTTGTATAGGTCTATTCTTTTGCCAACCTGAGGGGTCATTGCCCATCTTTTGGTACCTTTTCTTCTTCTTTAAGAAGTCAGACCTTTATATGCATCTTCCTACTAAGGCAATGGGCACTTTTGATACTTCTCATTCTAACCCCTTCCATCTATTCTGGACCGAAATAAGAAGAGAATAGGACAAGGTTGACCTTCTTTTGCCAAGTGTTGCCTAGCTTTCTCCCTGACTTCCAGTCATCAGATTCCAAAACCTAGGTGTATAGTGTGTGCAGTATGATGCCTATCCTTATTTCCCTAAGTGATAAGTTGAGGCACTGAACAAGCAAGCGTTAGATGTTATCATCATTCTTTACACCTTCAGATTTTAAGATTTTTCTATTTTTTATGATCTTTGTTTTAAGAGAAATATTTTTTCAGGCATACACCATTCCAGGGATGAGCTAGTTCTTCTCCTTCTACATTAGTCAGCTTATATGAATTATCGGGATAAATAGCCGAAATTACATACAGACCATCCCAATTAGGTTGAAATTTGGAGTGGGGACCGCCAGGCTTAATGAATATTCTTTTAAGCACAACCTCACCGATTTCAAATTTTCTCTCCACCACCCTCTTCTGATAAAATCTTTTAAGTCTATTCTGATAAGATCTAGCATGTTCGGCAGCGGCCAGCCTCCTTTCGTCCAAGAGTTCGAGTTACGTGAGAAGGGAATCTCAGTGTTCATCCATTGGGATGTCTCGATCGATTTGGATTCGGAGGGAGGGAACAAGTACTTCATATGGGACTATCGCCTCCATCCCAAATGCCAGGGCATAGGGAGTTTGACCCGTTGGGGTTTGAATAGAAGTGCGGTAGGCCCAAAGAGCATCAACTAACTTATCCGGCCAGTCTGCGAACTTGCTAGACTTACAAGTCTTCTTAATGATTTTTATCAGCGTTTTATTGGTGTCTTCTGCTTGACCATTGCCTTGAGAATAATATGGAGGTGAATGATGCAATCTGATGCATTACCTGTTGCAAAGGTCATGCAGCTCCCAGGAGATGAATTGTGCTCCATTGTCGGTGATGATGTCGCCTGGGATCCCGAACCTGGAAATGATGTTGCGTTTGATGAAGGTGAAGACTGTTGATGCCTTGATTTCCATGTATGCTTCCACTTCCGCCCACTTGGTGAAGTACTCTGTTGCCGTTAGGATGAAGGATTTGGTTTTGTTTGTGGAGTTTGGGTCACCAAGGGGTCCGATAACATCAAAAGCCCACATAGCAAAGGGCCATTGGGCATGAATCGGGTGAAGGGAAGACACGGGAGAATGAATCTAGTTCGCGTGGAGTTGACATTGATGACAATGCCGGACAATACCCTTGCCTAATACTTCTTGCATTTACATGGCCTCCACATGTAAATCTTCTTCCAGAGTAGGCTAATAATACCCTTGCCTAATACTTCTTGCATTTACATGGCCTCCACATACTCTGGAATGTGCTTCTTTAAGCACCAATTTAGCCTCTTCTTCATCTACGCATCTTAATAGAATGCCAGCCAGGCTCCTTTTATAAAGCACTCCACCTAAAATGGTGTATCTCTTGGAGATTCTTCTTATGGCTTTCTTCTCTTCGGTAGTTGATCCTGGTTGGTATTGTAGACACGCCAAATTCGCCCCTAATTCAGAGCATAAAACTCATGTTTTATAGGGTAACATGTGTGATTGACCTTAGAATAATGCCGGGTCTTTAAAAATTGATTTGGAGCTTCGCTGAACGAAATCGGATGTTTTCCAAAGTTTTCAGCAAAAAGCCGTAATTTCCAAGCGAAAGCCACACGTAAATCGTGTAAACACGGAAATTGGCTGAATGACCAATGCCTAATGATCATGCATTTATGTTTATGGTCATATTCACACCCGGACAAGTTTTGTTGCATACCGTGCCTTTCCGGTTTGCCGTCGGAGTCATTTTGACCTGTATCGGATCTTCTGTTCACTACCCTAACTTCCGGATAAAATTCTGAAGTTTTGTAGGGTGTGATGGCTGATCCGATGATATAGAAAGCTTCTTCGGCCTGTTATCTTTCCAACGCAACAAACGGCATCGAATTCCGAGTTCGGGAGTGTTCGCAATGGCTTCCGGAAGAAGGACGCGCGAAACAGTCCCATGCGCCCGAGGGCACGTGCCCATGCGCCCGGGACCCAGGGCACGTGCCCATGCGCCCTACCAGTGAGGCACGTGACCTTGTGCCCTCACTTGAGGGCACATGCGCCCTACCCTGGAGGCACGAGGGACCCAGTTTTTCACCGGGACTCTACCACTGAACCGCCGATCGGATAAGGCCTCTTTTCTCGGGATTTGTGCCCATGCGCCCCTCAGTGGGGCGCATGCGCCCTGCACCAGGGCGCTTGCGCCCAGGGGTGGGGCGCAAGGCCCCTATTTTTTAGCCTTGATAACGCTGTCCGTTCTCCTATAAATTAACTCCGATTCTGGTCGTTCCAAGGGCATGAGCACGACCCCCCAGGCATCTCAAGACGTCCAACCACCCTCCTGCATTGATTTTGTGATTTTTAGAGAGAGAATTTCGAGTTTTTAGAGAGAGAAAAGTTAGTTCAAGAGAGAGGAAGGCTGTTCTCCAGGTGATCAGCTAGGTCTCTCTTCTTCGGCCTCTACAGAAGTATGTGGACGTCTTCTGCCCGAGCTCTCTTCATCAAAGTTCTTCCTATCCAAGTCTTCTTGAGTTTTCAAATGACGGCACTTGATTCCTAGGTCGAGTCTGGTTGTGACGAGCGCAGAAGCAAAGTCGCGCCTGGCAGATCCTGGACTGCTGCTCGGCTTTTTCGACAACACAGATTTGGCTATATCTTCCTCTATTAAACTCAGAATCTTGCTGTTTTTTTTCCTATCTCTTTGTTTCGTGATTCTCCATCCTCCTATAATTGTTTTAATTTTTTTTATTACTTTTACTCTATTTATACTAAAATAAACAAAAGAGGGGTTAGAGATAACCCGAATCCGGTCAGTTTCTAGTCAATTGTGTGTTTTATGTTATTCTCTTTACATATACTCCACTTTGTCTAGTTCTAATTTTATATTTCACTTGTTTATTTGTCTAGTTGCACAGAATATCAAGCACCCACCGCGTTGAGGACTCTTCTTCATCGGCCGGCCGAAGAAGGAGAAGCTTTAACCCACACTCTTCACGCTAAGGTACACATGGTGTTCTTTCAATTTAATTTCATAAATCGGAACCCTTGGTTCATGGTGACCACGTTTATTTCTTCTCACCTTCCTCCCACATGACCCGAACCGTCTCTTTGGTGATCGAGCAACGCCAAGGGATGAAAGTTCGGGGATCAATGTGAGTGTGGGATCGAGGTGAGATTTGCTTTCCGAGCTTTATTCCTTTCTTTCTCATCCCCTCTTGAGGTGACGATCTGGGTTCACGGACTTCCCTGAAAAGGAGAGGACCCCGTAGAATTTTCAGATTCGACAATTTTTTGTGGCGACCACGGTGGGACAAGCAATGTCTTCAACCGTGGGTGCTTAGTGTTTTGTTTGCAACTAGTTCTAGTTCTAGACCGGTTCCCACGTGAGCCTTTCCTTCCTTCCACCTCTCTTAAACTTCATTGTAGACACGCAATTTTGGCCTAGTTGGAGAGCTTAAATTCTTGTTTTCATGAAGTATATTTGAGTAACCTTTCAAGAGAACCGAGTTTTCCGAAAAAATTAAGGTTTTTGGCACATTTCAAGGAGGGCAAAACCCTGTGTATAAGGGCACCTGGCGCCCTACTTATAGGGCACCAGGCGCCCTATAAATAGGGCACCAGGCGCCCTGTTTATAGGGCACCAGGCGCCCTGTATACAGGGCGCCTGGATCCAAATTAAATTGATTTGACAGGCCGATTTGACCCCCCGCAGTGACTTGTCTTGTCGACTTGACATATCTCATGATGCTGGCGCCCCATATATAGGGCGCTATGCCACATGGCACTGCTTTTCGGAAATGACCAAAGTGCCCTCTTTTGGGCTATAAATAGACCCCCATTTGAGACCAAAAAGAGGTTCCAACTCCGTGCCACCCTAGAGCTCATCCAACACTACGATTCTAAGCCACATTCACCCTCCAAAAGCCTCCAAATCGATCCAAAATCCTCCACCAAAAACCCTAAAACCTTCTGTTTCTGTCACCCAGAAATATGATTTTCCTCCAACTTTGAGAGCTTCTACCCGTCTCCCCTCTTATATCCAGCACCCAAACCCTCTTCCATGGGCTTCATTTGAGTATTGTCTACAAGGAGGAGTCCCTACTTCGTCCCGGAAGCCTCCCAGCACTCCGGAGTGGCGCCGCGAAGAGGAGAAGAAAATCTGTTCGGACAAGACTTAGTGCCCCGTATACAGGGCGCTTTGACTTGGTCAACGCGCCCCATAAAGGGGGCACCTGCTCCTGGCGCCCTATATACAGGGCACCAGGAAGGACAGAAGCTTGTTTTGTTATTTTTGGATTCCGATCGTCCGTTTAATCGAGTTTTTGTCTCCCTTTTTCGCTTTTGCATTGATCATCATGTTATTTAGCATGTCTTAGAGCATTTTTGCATTTCATATATGTTTAAAACCTACCAAAAATAGGGGTTGGGATCTCGTCCCAATCCGGTTAGTCTCTTCCCATTTGCATGTTTGAATCTAAATTCGAGCACGATACTATGCTTTCGTTAGAACTAATAAAACCTTCACTTGTCTCCTTGTTTTCTTATGGACATTCTTAGGTAGATCCGATCGAGGCGGAGCTTCAACCGGATTGAAGGCAAAGGATTCACTAAGCTCTCTTCTTTCGGCCGGCCGAGAGAGGAGAAGTCGGAACTCAACAATCTCCCCGCTTCTGAAGGTACGACGGTCATCTTTCTATTTCACTTTCTTTCATCCCACCATATTTTGGAGCCTTTGGTTCTTGGCGACCACACCTACATAAAACACAACCACCCACCGACACGCACCGAGGCGGGCGTAAGGGTTCCGGGAGGGGGAGATCTGCGGATGTCCCGTTCCGGGTGCTTACACCTTTTGGCGACCACGGTGGGACCGACTTTGCTTTAGTAAAATCCCACTTTATCTTCTAAGAATGTCCATCTGAAAATCATGTTTACTTTCATTTCCATGTGAGTCATTTCCATTTCCTTACATTGTTGCTTGTTTACGTTGCTTACTTTTCTTCGAAGCATCATCCTGTTTCTTCCAAGTTTACTTGCTCTCCGTTTATCTTTTTAAAGCATATCCATCTGATTTCCAACTTTGATAATCAACTTATTTCGCCTTAGTATTTTAGATATCATCTTCTTTGCTAAGTCTAGTTCTCCTTTAACAAATCTTTCAAAGCATGCTTAGTTAAATTAGTTCTTTCTTCCATCCTAGCTTAATTTCATATCATTGTCATGTTCACTTGCTTCCTACAACATCTCATTAATCATTGTATGCTTTTATTTTCTTCTTGGTTGCTTCTTATTCCTTGAAATTTCACTTGCATTTAGTTTGCATCGGAGCTTCGGGTCCGCTCGTCTCCTTAGGACATCCGAGAAGGGAGGCTCTCTCCTCCCAAAGCCTCACACATCCAAACACCCCTCTTGGTGGTTGCCAACTCCTCCTCCGGGGATTCCCTCTCGGAAGGACCGGGTAGCTTCCATCAAGACCTCCGTAAGTCCCCAGACGTGAAGGATTCCCTCTTCACTGATCGGGCTGGTTGTACCACTTTATCCCAAAACCCGGAGTACCTATTACCCATCGTTGTGAAAAGAGTGACAACCTTAGATTGCTCGGTGTTGTGAGAGCATAGGGTCCTACCCATTTATTTGAGTGGACAATATTTCTCTTAACAAGCCATTAATTTGAGGTTGAAACAAAAAAATTGCGTTAATCATTCCAAGTCTTTGCTATTACTTGTTTGCAAACAAAAACTAAAAATTAAACAAAAATCCCAAAATCACCTAAAAAAGAACCAAAACAAAAAATTTGCTTGAGGTTAATTTGCTTGACAACTTTCTTGTCCAAACAAAAGAAAATCAAAACAAAAGAGGTCAAAAATCAAAAACCAAAAAAAAATCCTTGAACTTTTATTTGCCAACCTTCTTTTTCTGTCGTGTTTATGAATTTGAGGTCAGGTCGAGTTATCGGAATGGCGGATCAAAGATGCGAGCAACTACAATTGGAATACGACCAGTCTTATTTCTACCCTGATGCCGTGTGTGCCGTCAATGAACCTGAAGTTCTCCCTGAACCTAGTCAAACTTCTCCTCGACCCAATCCAAATTCACTTTGGGAGGCATTCTCTCATGCCGACCCTACCCAACTCCAGGCTATCAAAGCCATCCTCAAGGGCAAGTCCTCCACCGACCACATTCCTCCCGAAGGTGGCCTTCATATCTCTACCCCTCGGTCAGTGGCACACCAACCCAATGTGCCCACTCATGGCCATTCCCATATCGGGCTCATGGCCCTACTTTCTCCTCATCCGGTGGCTAATCTAGATCATCCCATTCCAAATGTTGTTGTTCCTTCTAGACCACCAGTTTATTCCTCTAATCATCTCAACCCTACTCACCCTTTGGTGCATCCCCCAATGTACCCTTCTTATCCGGCCACTTCGGCCCATCAAATCCCAATTCCGGTGCACCAAGCACCCATTTCTCCTCCTCCTCTTAGGGAACCTTCTGTCGATCAGACCATGATTAACAAGATCAATCGCATGGATGAGCAGTATAGAGAGCTTAGACGTTTGATCGACACAAAGGCAGCCCCTGAAATTTCTCTTCCTTCCCTCCCTACTTTTCATCTACCTCCCTCTAAGATGCCGGTATACCATCGCTCCAATGGAACCGGTAATCCCTTCATTCACATCAAAGACTTTCTTTACGAGTCGGTAATGTGGCAAAATGATCCAAGGGCCCTTGCTTTTCTTTTCAGAAGATCATTAGAGGGTTCAGCTTTAGAGTGGTTCTACTCGCTTGACTCTTTGGAGGCGAGTAACTTTGAAACTGTCAAAGCTAAATTTTTGCAGAGATATCAAGATAGGGTCGGACCAACATATTCCATCACTGACCTCTTGGCTGAAAAAATGAGAAATGATGAAAATTTTACCAGATATGCTGATAGGTGGAGGTCCATGGCAGAAAAGCTTGCGATTCCATTTCGCAGCCGGAGCAAGTAAAGATGATCATCACCAATGCCACTCCGGCCTTAAAGAATATGCTGGCTTTGCATCACCCCACCTCCATGAGTGAACTTTATGAGAGGGCACGGTATATTCAGACACAGCTTAGGGACTCACCTATCATGAACTTGTTTGATCCTAGACCCCGAGCTGTTAAGAAAACCACTTTTACCACAACCGGCCCAAAGGATCGAGGGCGTAGTGACAAACGAAAACCTTAACGTTGAAGGGAACCCCCCTATAAATAATCAACACCAGCTCAGGAACCCTCAACAAAATCAACCACTTAGAAACCCTTGTCAACCTCAACCTCAGTTCCAGCCCCGTCACCAACAAGCCCCGCGCCCTCAGCGCCCGCAAGCCCCAGTTCCCCAACCAACGCGGCAACAACTGGCCAACTACAACCAAGCACCCCCTCCCATGGCCTATGAACCCCGAAAGGTTGGGCCCAAGAGGAACGATTACCCGCCTTTTCCGTACTCTCTCATGGACATATTTAATGCACTCATGGCGGCAGGGCAAATTGCATTGCCAAGAGAGAAGTTGGAGTGGCCTCAAAATGCCAACACAGAGCGATACTGCTTGTTCCATAGATATCCTGGGCACACCATGGAAAATTGTTTTTAGTTCAAAGACTATATCCACGATCTTAATGAGCAAGGCAGTATTGACTGGGACCAAATGGGGGAATACATCAGAACAGTGAAAAATCAACCTCAACGGCAGCATGTACCAGCTCAGCAACAACAACAACAGAACCCCGGCCTGGGGATTATCCAAAACCCTTTACCTCTACATGTACCCGTGCCTGGGAATCAACACGTTAATCCCATCTTGGTCTCTTCCGAGGAGTATCATGATCGGGGCCAGAATTGGCAAGTCGAGGGAGCCACCTCCGCCATGCATGTCAACCGAACCGTCCATTCTATACCCCAAGCTACATCAGCCAACCCCATTACTCCCAACCGGCCACCCATCATCCGAGCACCATCACGGCCCATCATAACACCACCAAACACACAACTCCAATCGGGACGGACCCTAATCCGCCCGATTAATCCACTACAAACATCACTTCCACTAGGACCCATCATCATCCCGCCCCGAGCAACTGTACCTTCACAACCTACCTACCCTACTATGCCTCAAACCACCATCATTACACCCATCGCAAGAGCTCCCATCATTCGACCTAACCCACCACCCACCACTACCAACTGTAAGCACCCGGAACGGGACATCCGCGGATCTCCCCCCCCGGAACCCCCTTACGCCCGGCCTCGATGTTCGTCGGTGGGTGGGTGGTGTGTTTTGTGTGTGGTCGCCAGGAACCAAAGGCTCCAAAGTATGATGGGATGAAAGAAAATGAAATAGAAAGATGACCGTCGTACCTCCGGAAGCGGGGAGATTGTTGAGTTCCGACTTCTCCTCTCTCGGCCGGCCGAAAGAAGAGAGCTTAGTGAATCCCTTGCCTTCAATCCGGTTGAAGCTCCGCCTCGATCGGATCTACCTAAGAATGTCCATAAGAAAACATGTAGACAAGTGAAGGTTTCATTAGTTCTAACGAAAGCATAGCATCGAGCTCGAATTTAGATTCAAACATGCAAATGGGAAAAGACTAACCGGATTGGGATGAAATCCCAACCCCTATTTTTGGTAGGTTTTAAACGTATATGAAATGCAAAGATGCTCTAAGACGTGCTAAATAACTTGATGATCGATGCAAAAGCGAAAAAGGGAGACAAAACTCGATTAAACGGACGATCGGAATCTAAAAATAACGAAAACAAGCTTCTGTCCTTCCTGGTGCCCTGTATATAGGGCGCCAGGAGAAGGTGCCCCCTTTATAGGGCGCGTTGACTAAGTCAAAGCGCCCTGTATACGGGGCACTAAGTCTGGCCCGAACATATTTTCTTCTCCTCTTCGCGGCGTAGCTCCGGAGTGCTGGGAGGCTTCCAGGACGAAGTAGGGGCTCCTCCTTGTAGACAATACTCAAATGAAGCCCATGGAAGAGGGTTTGGGTGCTGGATATAAGAGGAGAGACGGGTAGAAGCTCTCAAAGTTGGAGAAAAATCATATTTCTGGGTGACAGAAACAGAGGGTTTTGGGGTTTTTGGTGGAAGATTTTGGATCGGTTTGGAGGCTTTTGGAGGGTGAATGTGGCTTGGAATCGTAGTGTTGGATGATCTCTAGGGTGGCACGGAGTTGGAACCTCCTCCAAGTTCCAAATGGGGCTCTATTTATAGCCCAAAAGAGGGCACTTTGGCCATTTTCGAAAAACAGTGCCATGTGGCATAGCGACCTGTATATGGGGCGCTAGCATCATGAGATATGTCAGATCGACAAGACAAGTCACTGCGGGGGGTCAAATCAGCCTGTCAAATCGATCGGATTTGGTTCCAGGCGCCCTGTTTATAGGGCGCCTGGTGCCCTATATACAGGGCGCCAGGTGCCCTGTATACAGGGCGCCTGGTGCCCTATAAATAGGGCGCCAGGTGCCCTATATATAGGGCGCCCGGTGCCCTATAAACGGGCGCCGTGTGCCCTATTCTTGGGGCATTTGGCTGGTCTGGTCGCTTGATGGACCCACTTTCGGAATGTGCCAAAACTCGATCTGTCCTAAACCACGATGTGCTTTAAATATTCCTTATGAAAACAAGAATTTGAACTCTCCAACTGGGCCAAAATTGCGTGTCTACAGCTTGCCTCGCCTTGGCGTTGGCTTTGTAGGGGAGTGACATGAATGAAGTGTAGGTGAATGTAGCGAAGTGTAATGAGGCGTAACGAAATGAAGTGGTAATGGACTGAAAAGGTGACGACAAGGTGTAGATTTAGACACGCCCTCATTGGCCTAGTTGAGTAAAACAAAACTTTACCGGACTCCGAGATCGCCCTTTGTCTTATCGAAACCCTTCCTCTTGTTGATTGGTTAAGTAAACAACTAAAATCCCGCGTGGGGAGAACTGTACCCGGCCAGGACCCGAACTGCATGGTGTGCTGGACTCGGCAGAAATGCAGTGAATTGCGAAAAGTAAAGAGAAAAAGGCCAATCATCCAAGGTTGGGTTCTTCAAATTCATTGGGTTTTACTCAAGAATACTGGTTCGCCTTGACATGGAAAAACTTCTTGTTTCGATGAAACCATTAAAATTGGATCTTCCGGATAGATCAAAAACCTTCTCGAGGAGCCATAGAAAGATGGTGATGGAAAAGATAATGCATGATGTATGCTGTATGATAATGCATGATGTATGCTGCATGATGTATGCTGAGTTTAAAGAAATAGAAATAAACATAAGAAAATAGTTGAAGATATAGGTCAAACATAACGGGTTAGGACATCCGTGAAGATACCGTCGTCCCCGTTCATTTGACTTTGGCTTAACCGCGGGTCTAAAAGGCGACTGAATCCTTCATCGATTTTGTTGGAGGGGTTCTCTGACTCAGCCCTTTTAGACTCGAGGTCTTCAACGATATACATGCGAGATATATGATAATACATGCAAAATTCTGGGCTCCAGGCGCCCTGCTTATAGGGCTCCAGGCGCCCTATTTATGGGGCACCAGGTGCCCCATTTATAGGGCGCCAGGCGCCCTACTTATAGGGCGCCAGGCGCCCTAAAGTGGGGCACCTGCGCGGATTTCAATTCTGCTCCTTCCCGAGGCAGTTTTGGCTTCTATAAGAAGGGGGGTCCCCCCTTCTTCTCCTCCACACTAGCTACAGTGCCTCTTGCCCCTCCCTTTGCTTCGATGGCTTCTTCCTCCTCCCGCCCGATCGGTTCAAATGAGATGAAAAGTTTTTCTGAAGTGCCGTGTCATATTCGGAATCGGGTGTCCATGGGAGTGGTAGTGTCTTTATTAGGCACCCTTCTTCGTTCTGTCTCAAAACCCTTTCTAATTGCGCGGTTATTTTGCAGGACCTTCCGAATTTTCCCGGGGCTCGCCGATACGGCCAGGTGCTATGGATAGCCCGCTTAATGGCTGCTATCAACATTCATGTGCGGACCATTCTTAGCGGGTGGGGTTTCAACGGCATCCTCGTTCACGCCAACCACCTCCTATGGGATTTTTCTTTGGCGGGTGCGCTTCTCGAGATGTGGCATCCCGATACACACACTTTTGTTTTTGACTCTTTCGAATGTACCGTTCTCTTGGAGGAGGTAGAGCTGTTCCTGGGGCTTCGTGCCATGCCTGGGTACGGCCAGGCCATGTTTATCCCTGTCGGACCGGTCACCGGTTTAGACTTCCTCCGCGGCTTTATGACCACCGGAGAGGCTCGATCCATTATGGTAGGCGGCCGTATTTACACCGAAGCACTGGCGGATTGGTCCATTGGCGTGATTCAAGGCGCCGGTGATAATGAGGACCTTCTGCTGCCCGGTGCCAAAGGCGTCGCCGCTTGCCTTGCCTCAGTGCTCCTATACCCGTGTGAGGACGGGTGGCTTGATCCTACCGCCTTCCTTGCATTCGGGGCATTTGGTCCAATGAGTGCATAGCCCACTCGGTGCCGGGCTACCTTTATGACGGCCCGGACTTCGCTAGCGTCGGCGGTGCCTATGTTTGGCAGCATTCTCTTGTTCGTGTGCTGGGTTGACTGGCACTTTAAGTTTGACGTGTGCTTCGGACCGGCCACAGCTTCCCGGCTTTTTGCTCGGAGCCCCCTCCAGCCTCTCACCAACCGCCTTTGCATGGAATATAAGGTTCAGAACAAGTGCTCCTCAGTGAAGACCCGCGCTGACTGGCGTTTGTATTTTTCGGCGATGAACAGCAGCGGCTTTGTCTGTCCCACAGAGGCGGTTATGCGCTAGAATGTTCGTGCCTCTCCCACCCCCGGGGTGGATCTCCGGCTGATTACCGGTACCTCCTTCATTATATATAATCCTCACCGATGTCCTCTTCAGTTGGGCCAACCGCGGCTCAAGGTTCCTCGTCTCTCTCACATCTCGTCTGTCAAGGATCGTCAGACGGGCACGGCGGCAGATGTTGAGGAGTGCCAGAGCATCCTTGCGATCTGGGGAATATGCAAGAGCTTTTCGCCAAGTGCTTATATGGACGAAGACGAGGTCTGGAAGAGCCGGTACGTGGCGAAGCTGAGGAAGCTGCGCGGTGGTTAACCTGTGTCTCTGCCCTTTGATTGTATCCAGTTGTAGTTTGCTTTTGTTGTGTCCAGATGTATTTTGTTTGCTTTCGTTATGTCTAGGACTTTGATCAATGTAGGTGTAGGATTTGCTCGATGTAGTTTCTTTTCAGTTGTCCTAGTCCTTGGAGGATGTCTCCCGGATCACGGGTCTTCGTGTTCACGGTCGTGCCGTCACCGGCAAGACCTATCGCGATTACTCGGCCATGGTCCGGGATTTTCTGGGTCATCCGGTCCCACACTGCCCCGGCGGACTGCGCGTTATGAAGCGCACAGCTGTCGGGAACCTGCTTGGTCTGGGCAACGCCAGTGTGGGTAAGGATGACGTAGTGGCGGTTGTGCTCGACGAGTTGACGAAACGCGTCGAGCGCTCCCTGGTTGGTGAGGAGGGCACTGTTGAGGCCGACCAGGATCTCCGCCGGTTCCTTCTCTTCTTCCTCACCCGTCTTCTTCTAGCCTCGAATACGGACAAGGTGCACTAGCGGTTCCTCCCTTTTCTTGCCGACCTGTCGAAGGTTGGTGAGTATGCGTGGGGTGCCGCTATGCTGGCCCATCTGTTCTCCTCGCTGGCGATGGAGAGCGGTCCGGTTTCAGTAGCCGGCTTTACTCCATTCCTTCAGGTATGCCTTGTTCTTTTGTTTACTATCAATTCTGCCTTGTCTTTTTTTTGTGACTAACTGAGCTTTTATTTGACAGGTATGGAGTTACTATTACATCCCCCTGGGTCGTGCTCTGCTGAAGGATGACCCCGAGTACCCTCTTATCGGTAGCTGGGTTGCTACACGATCTCGCTTCCTCCCATCCTTACCAGGTGGAGAACCCGAGGAGGCAATGCTTCCGTTTTCCTCATCACGAGGTATTCTCGTTACTTTTCTCCTTCTTAACTCTTGGTTCTTCTTGTTTATTGCTCTGCCTTGCTTTTTCAGGTGGTATGGCAACCTTTTTCAGATCTTCATTTGGATCAGCAGCCGTGGGTTTTGGAGGGTCGTCCGGCTTTTGGCCGTGACACCTTCTTGATCTACCTGAACGAGATGGAGCCACTTTGGGTGCGTCTCACGATGCGCTCATTGGGGCTTCACCAGGAGTGGGTGGATCTTCCACCTTACCCACACCTGGGTCGTTCTACTCGCGGCCTGATCCAGGAGATTGACTGGAAGAAGGAAGGCCGGTTGTCGTCCGGATCTGGAAGAGGGGTGGCACCCCAGTGACTTCCAGTGCCTCTGATAGTGATGACTATCTGCATCGCTATGTGGCGACATTCGCCCACCTTTTCACCGAGGGTGGAGAGGTACGCACTTGTTGTTTTCACCACTGTTCTTCCTTTGCTTTGATGTCTAACTGTATGTTGCTTTCAGAGCATTCAGGCGGAGTCGTCTCGTTTGAGGGCGGGGACGGCATCTTTGGAGGCTGAGTTGGAGCGACAGGTATTTTCTGTACTTTGCACCTTTCCATTGTTGGTTAACTGACCTTTCTTTCTTCGACGTCGCTACCGGGGTTCCCGCCGGCAGGTAACACTCTTTATTTTTCCTTAATTCCATGAATGAATGTTGTTGACTGTCTCCTCTATTTCCTTTCAGATCTCTCGGCTCCGCGAGCGCGTGGCCGAACTGGAGTTGGGTTCCCATCCGGCTGCCCCTGAGCCGACAGCTTTTGATGAGCCTCCCTTCGAGCCGTTTGACTTTGGTCAGCCTACGGGTCCCGTGATACCCTCCCACCCTTTGCCGGTCGCCCCTCCTCCCTTCATCCCTGCCGATCCCGGAAGCAGTTCTACTGAGACGGGCTTCCTCCTTGAGGTGATTACTGCTTTTACTTATATTGTCTTCTTTCTTCATTTGCCTTGCTAATCTTTTCTTTTCTTGCGTATTGCCCACCGAAGGAACGGGTGGAGGCCCTTACTACTGAGGTGAATCTCCTTGACTTTTTCTTACTCTGCTTTGCTCGACTCTAACATTTTCCTTTTGTAGAACAAGGATCTTTGGGCGAGGATTTCTGATCTTCCGGTAGGGGGTGCTCCGCCTCCTACTGGTGATCCCTTGGGTTTTCAGCCGCCTTCTACCGATGATCCCTTGGGTTTTCAAGACAAGGTACATAATTTTCTGCTCTGCTTGTTATCATTTTCTTTCCTTGCTGACATTTTCCCGGTAGGTGATGGAGCTACAGAGGGAGCTCGGGCTCGAGCCCCTCGTAGGCATTCCGGATCCTGGTTCCTCTACTTCCGAGGTGCGATGTTTTTATTATGATTTTAAACTGGAAATGCTTGGACTGACGTCTCCTTTGGTTTCCACAGACTGCTCAGAGGATAGAGGAGCTGACACGGGAGGTACATGTCTGATTCTTTTTCCTCAAGCTGCTTTTCTGTAACTGATGTATCTCTTTGTCATCTCGTAGGTCGGGAGACTGGAGACTCGCGTGGTCGAGTTGTCACGGCCAGAGTCTGAGCAGATCCTCCTTCTTCGTCTTGAGCACTCCAGAGAGCTCCACCGGGTGGAGGCTGAGCATCGTCAGTTGATGATGCAGGCGTTGCAGTCTCGGAGCCACTCCCACCGCTCCGATTCTCGAGGGACCACACTGAGGGGACCTGCCCGCTCAGGTTCCTCTCAGTCCAGCAGTCGTAGGAGGCGGGATGAGGAGAGACTTGCCATGCCACATCCGGATGATCAGGCACCAGCAGAGGGAGGCGGCGATTTGTGATGTGCCGACCCCCTCCTATCTTCGATGTACTTTGTTTTTCCATAGTGATGGTTGTTGACTTCTTTTCCTGACTCCCTGCTTTTACTCGAAGGGTGATTAGAAATTTATTCAGGCTTAGTCCCTTGCAAGAAAAGGGCGAAATTGCCTTGATCTTTTGTCAAGGGACATAGGCCTTATCAAGGTAAAATAACGAAAAACATAAGTGTGCATAGAAAGGAAACATGCAAGACCGAAATTAAACATGAATGCAAAGGCAACTAGCAAAGCAAATTTTTAGGTGTTTTGGGATTTTTGATTTGTTTGAGTTTTGATGGTTTTATAATTTTTTGTGTTTCGGGATTTTTGATTTGTTTGGGGTTTTGAATATTCTCTCCTTTTTTAGAATTTTGATTTTTAAGATTCGTTTGGTATTTTCCAAAGTATTTGATTTTTTTTTTTGTTGGTGTGAGGGACACGATCATTTCATCCTTTGCCCTGCTTGCCATAGGTGCTTCTCATTGTTACCTAAGGGTTAAGAGTAGGCATCACGTGTAAGGAAGTGTCTAGCTTGAGCTCTCCTGACCTTTTGCCCTTGATAGGCTATGGTTCTTCTTGGGTCTAGTCGGTCAACCTTACCCGCAAGGTTAAGGAGGGAAGAGGACTGATGGTAAGTCCTTACTAAGATTCGGGGGTGTCGAACTTGTTTCTCTACTAATACCCACATTGCCCGTTTGGGTTTTGACCTCTTCGGGTGCTTCCTTCTAGTCCACTTTCTTTGATGGCCCACATTCGAAGTGTCTTTCTTCTTTTTTGCTTGATTTTTGACCTGAGGGGTTATTGCCCATCTTTTGGAGCCCTTTTCTTTTGGACTTTTGTTGGTACACATTCGAACAGTCTATTCTTTTGCCGACTCCGAGGGGTCATTGCCCATCTTTTGGCACCTTTCCTTCTAATAAAAAGGTCAGACCTTCGGAGGCATTTTCCAACTAAGGCAATGGGCATTTTCGATACTCCTCATTCTAACCCCTTTCATCTATTCTGGACCGAAACAAGAAGAGAATGGGATTAGGTTGACCTTCCTTTGCCAAGCGTTGCCTAGCTTTCTCTCTGACTTGTGATCATCGGATCTCAAAGCTAGGTGTGTAGTGTGTGCAGTATGATGCCTATCTTTATTTCCCTAAGTGACAAGTTGATGCTCCGGGTAAGTAAGCGTTGGATGCTATCATTATACTTCACACCTTTGGATTTTATAGATTTTTTGTGATTTTTGTTCTAAGGGAAATATTTTTTGAGGTAGACACCATTCCGGGGATGAGCTAGCTCTTCTCCTTCGCATTAGTCAGCTTATATGAATTACCGGGATAAATGACCGAAATAACATAAGGACCCTCCCAATTTGGTTGAAGTTTGGAGCGGGGACCGCCCGGCTTAACAAATATTCTTTTAAGCACAACCTCACCGACTTCAAATTTTCTCTCCACCACCCTCTTCTGATAAAATCTTTTAAGTCTATTTTGGTAAGATCTAGCATGTTCGGCAGCGGCCAGCCTCCTCTCATCCAAGAGTTCGAGTTGCGTGAGAAGAGAATCTCGACGTTCATCCATTGGGATATCTCGATCGATCCGGACTCGGAGAGAAGGAATGATTACTTCGTATGGAACTACCGCCTCCATCCCAAATGCCAAGGCATAGGGGGTCCGACCCGTTGGGGTTCGAATAGAAGTGCGGTAGGCCCATAGAGCATCAACTAACTTATCCGGCCGCCGCGAACTTGCTAGACTTACAAGTCTTCTTAATGATTTTTATCAGGGTTTTATTGGTGGCTTCTGCTTGCCGTTGCCTTGAGGATAATATGGAGATGAATGATGCAATTTGATGCAATACCTGTTGCAAAGGTCGCGTAGCTCCTGAGAGATGAATTGCGGTCCATTGTCGGTGATGATGTCGCCTGGGATCCCGAACCTGGCAATGATGTTGCGCTTGATGAAGGTGCAGACTGTTGATGCCTTGATCTCCGCATCCATTTGGTGAAGTACTCCGTTGCAGTTAGGATGAATGATTTGGTTTTGTTTGTGGAGTTTGGGTCACCGAGAGGTCCGATAACATCAAAAGCCCACATAGCGAAAGGCCATGGGGCGTGGATCGGATGAAGGGAAGATGCGGGAGAGTGAATCTTGTCGGCGTGGAGTTGACATTGATGACAGTGCCGGACAAAGATCGAGCAATCTTCTTCCAGAGTAGGCCAATAATACCCTTGCCTAATGATCTTCTTGGCGAGGGCTTGAGCATTTACATGGCCTCCGCATACTCCGGAGTGTGCTTCTCTGAGTACCAATTCAGCTTCCTCTTCATCTACGCATCTTAACAGAACACCGGCCAAGCTCCTTTTGTAAAGCATCCCGCCTAAGATGGTGTATCTCTCGGGAGACTCTCCTTATGGCTCTCTTCTCTTCGGCAGTTGATCCTGGCGGGTATGTCTGATCCTGACAGTAATTCGCAATCTCATGATACCATGGTTTTTCACCCTCTTCTAGTTCTCCCAACTCGACTAAAGATACTTCCTCCTTTTGCTCAATGTACTCTTTCCTTTCAAACTTCTCCTTAACCTTCAAGAACCGTGCATCTTCTACTGCCGGAATGGTACGTCGGCGAACATAGATCGTCCTAACTTGTCTGCCTAGCGGGACAGATAGTGAAGATGCCAGAGAGGCAAGAGCGTCGGCGAGAATATTTTGAGCACGAGGGACATGAATGAATTCGAGTTTGGAGAATAGCTTGATGTAGCAAGTGGTGAGTTCTTGGTATGGTTTGAGCCCAGGATGAGATGTGCGATATTTGGCCAGTACCTGGAGAAGTATCAACTGACTATCACCGATTACCCTTAGTTTAGTGACACCATAGAAGTGAGCGGCCTCCAGTCCGGCCAACAAGGCTTCATACTCAGCTATATTGTTTGTTGCTGGAAAATGGAGCTAAAAAGCCTGTGGAATGGTGACACCTTCGGGAGATAGAAGAACAATCCCTATCCCTCTACCCTGGGAGTTTAATGCCCCGTCAAAATATAGAGTCCACAGATTAGAAGATTGAATGGACATCAATTCTTCATCGGGAAAATCTGATGGATAGGGTCAAAGGTTGGGATAGGATGATGGGCAAGGTGCTCGGCAATTGCATAGCCCTTGATTGCCTTCGTTGGGTGTAGGTGATGTCAAATTGGGAGAGGAAACTCGCCCGGCGTGCCAAACGATCAGTCAGGACAGATTTTTCAAGGAGAAATTTGATGGGGTTCATGCGAGCAATGAGATTAACCTCGTGAGCCAAAAAGTAATGTTTGAGCTTCTGGACCACCCAAACCAGGGCGGCACAGGTTTTCTCCATGGTTGTATACTTTTGTTCACAAGGATCAAAGATTTTGGACAGATTGTATGCCGCTCGCTCTTTCCCTTCTTCATCTTCTTGTGCCAACACTGCTCCCAAGGATCCCTCCAAGACTGAGATGTATAAGATCATGGGTTTGCCGGGAACCGGAGGTTTGAGCACAGGTGGGCTTGACAAATATTTCTTCAAACCATTGAATGCCTCTTGACACCTCGAATCCCATCTGAATTCGGCCTTTGCCTTGGTTAACTCATAGAAAGGTTTGCACCTTTGGGAGTGCTGTGAGATAAACCGGCGAACGAACTGTTACTTGCCAATCAACCCTCTCAGCTCTTTTAGGTTCTTTGGTGGAGGCATGTCAATAATAGCTTTGGCCTTGTTGGGATCGATTTCGATGCCTCTTTTGCTGACAATGAACCCAAGTAACTTTCCAGACGATACTCCAAACACACATTTCTTGGGGTTCATCTTGAGCTTATATTCCCTGGCTCGTTGCAAAACCCTCTTCAATACCTCAGCATCCTCCTTTTGGGTTCGAGATTTGACCACTAAATCATCCACGTACACCTCTACAAATTTATGCATCATATCATGAAATATTGCTACCATGGCCCTTTGATAAGTTGCTCCGGCATTCTTTAATCCGAAGGGCATGACAACGTAACAATAAGTTCCCCAAGGTGTAGTGAATGAGGTCTTCTCTTGATCCTCTTCGCTAACCGGATTTGATTATACCCCGAGTATCCATCCATGAATGATAGGGTTTCGTATCCACCGTGTTGTCAACAAGAACATCGATATGAGGAAGGGGGAAATCATCTTTTGGACACGCTCGGTTTAAGTCCCCGAAGTCAATGCAAATTCGAATCTTTCCATCCTTTTTCATGACCGGGACTATATTTGCCACCCATTGTGGATAGAGGACGACTCTAATGAATTTTGCTTGGTGCAACTTATCGACCTCTTCCTTCATCTTTAATGCCACGTACGGGTGGAATCTTCTTAACCTTTGCTTGACCGGGGTAGCCTCGGGTTTTAAAGTCGGTCGATGTTCTACCAATGATTTATCTAACCCCGGCATATCCTCGTATGTCCAAGCGAACGTGTCTTTGTATTCTTGCAATACCCCCATTAGATTCTCGTTCTTCTAAAGGGGCGAGGTTGGCATTGATGAGGATATTCTTAGGATCTTCCGGTGTTCCAAGATTAAGTTCCTTAGTCGGTTCATCCACCGTGGCTGATGGTTCTTCGAATCTTCTTAAACCGGATGCATAGGCATCAGCCAAATCCTCCTCTTCATCCTCGGTGTCAGGATCCTTTTCGATACAACCTCGTAGACCCCCAAAGTTGGATCAACATTGTTTCTCTCCTCATATCGAATTTCTCCTATCCGGATTGCATCCTCTAAATATTCCGGTAGCTTGGCGCATTTTAAGCTTTTCGAGCTAATCGATGCGAGATATCTCCCTGGAACTCTTCTACCTCTCGATTTTTGTTTTGCTTTTGCTGTAAACTAAACCTAAAGAAGAAGAAGGTAAATAAGGAGGTGAGGAGGAGGTGGATGGAGTGGAATTTATTGATGAAGGGCAAAGGAGATCGATCAGAGATCGGGTGGCCTCCTGATTCGGGTTGTCCTTCGGAGCGAGTTGGGATGTTTCTTCGAGCGAGATTTGGTTTGAGAAAAGGACGTTTTTTTTTGATCTTTTTGAGAAGTACTAAACATAAATACAGTGGGGGTTTGGTTGGTTGTTGTTTCCGACGGGGGTTGAGATATTGATAGAGAGGGGAACGAATCAAGCAAAGACAGTAAAGAGGGCATCCGTCTTTGCTATCTGGAACTGACAATGGATTTGTCGGGAATGAGTCTGCTAGATCCGAGGAGATGACACTTGTTGAATGCGCTGGATTCTGTCTGTTAGAAGGCTCGTTCCAGAACGATTCATCACTTGACCCTTCTTCAGCAAATAACCATGATACGTCAATATGTGTCTCATCCCCTAGGTCGCCCACCTTCTTCCTCTTCACTTGTTCTTGTGGTTCCTGCTCTTCAATCATTTGTATTGTTTCTCTTTTATCAAAGAACTTGCCCAGACATCCTTGGAAGTATTTTTGGCCGTTTTTCCGGCCATTATCACGTGTCCCATCATACCCTACCCCATTCCTTGATGTCGTCTTCCCTACCTGAATGGGTTCTGTGATACCTTGCACTTCTTTCCCCAGTCCTCGGCCTTCTTGATATCCCAGACTCTCCATCATACGCCACCCAAGGGTTTTGGCGTTATCTTTCTTCTTTCTCCAAACTTGCCTAGACTGTCTTTTATCCCTTGGTAGATCAAGGATTCTAAATACTGGTTGATTCGGCAAGCCAGGGGGGAGAGTAACCAAGCAATCCACGGGCATACTCACTACTTTGACAACTTGTCCCTTGAAGGGAAATTTGATGCACTGATGATTGGTTGAAGCTACGGCCTCTAATGCTTCCGGGTAAGGCCTTCCCGGGATGGCTTTGTAAGTTGGATCCATATCCAAAACATGGAAGTCGACGGTAACAACCCGGGGTCCGAGTTTGACTTCAAGTGTGACCATGCCATGGGCGGGCCTCTTGGAATTATCGTATCGTCACGGTGATTTGCGATGGCCGAATATCTTCTTCTCGGGATTCCACACAACCGTAGTGTTTCGGTGGCAAGACATTAATAGATGCACCGGTGTCAACTAGACAAGACTCAATATACGTTCGTTGATACTGATAGTGATACATAGTGCATATTTTCTTGTTTCTGGTTCGGCCAATTCTTCATTAGTGAAAATGAGAGCAGGATGTTCACTTCTTGGGGTTAAAACTGATGTAATCTTTTCTGGGGGGAGAGTTTCATTGACCATCACTCTTTGCAGATATTGTTGAAGTACTTCTTGATGAGCTTTGGACCTTTTAATTAGCTCTAATGGAAATTCGCGCGGGGGTTTTATCCAGTGCTTGACAAATCATAAGATGTTCCTGGTACTGGCTCTTCCGGGTGTTCTTCTTCCTGTGGTCGTCCTGGTTGACCGGCCTGGGGAAAAATTCTTTGGAACATACGCCCGCTTCTAAGCACCGTGGCGAGCTGGGGAGTTATGGTTGGTGTAGTGGAGATAGACGGAGGGTTAGGTCGGATGATAGGAGGCCTAGGCAGGGGTGTAGTGATGATGGTCCGAGTTGTAGGGATATGGGTGGATTGTGGTGGCATGGTTGCACGAGGTGGTACAATGATGGGTCCTAGTGGCGGTGGTATTTGTGGGGGCTCGACTGGGCGGATCAAGGTCCTACCCGGTTGGAGTTGTATGGCTGGTGGTGTTATGGTTGGTTGTGGTGGCGTGCGGATAATCGGCGGTTGGCTTCTTCGGCGGGGATAACTCGGGGTATGGAGTGAACGGTTCGGTTAACGTGGTTTGGAGGGTTGGTGTTTCTGAAGGAAGCAGGTCCCTCTATTTGCCAATTTTGACCTCTATCGCGGGGTTCATCAGTGGAGGTTAAGATAGGGTTAACCCTCTGGTTTTCTGGTGCTGTTGCCGGTGCGTGCGCGGGTAGCGGGTTCTGAATAATTCCCAGGCCGGGTTCCTGTTGTTGTTGTCGAGCTGGTGCCTACTGCTGCTGCTGGGGTTGGTTTTTCACTGCCTTGATGTATTCGCCCATTTGGCCCCAGTCAATGCTTCCTTGCTCGTGGAGGTCATGGATGTAATCTTTAAACTGAAAGCAGTTCTCCACTGTATGCCCTGGGAATCTGTGGTGCAAGCGCATGCTTGTCCGTGTTGGCATTCTCGCGGCCACTCCAACTTTTCTCTCGGCAATGAGATCTCCCCTTCCGCCATAAGAGCGTTAAAAATATCTACGAGGGAGTATGGTAATGGCGGGTAATGATTTCTCCTAGGCCCTACTCTTCGTGGTACATAGGTGCCGGGGGGAGGTGCCTGGTTGTAGGTGGTCGGCTAGCGGGGAGGTTGAGGTGCAAAGGTCTGTACGGCCAACTGCCGGGGTTGCTGGGGGACTGGTGTCTGTATTGGTTGTTGGGGGTATTGGTTCGGCGCTTGGTGGCGGAAAGGTTGGGGGTGGATCTGGGGGCGAGGGGCCGGTTGGATTTGGCGTGGGTTCCTATGCTGGGGATTCCTGTATTGCCGTTGGTGGTTGATGGGCGGGTTCCCTAGGATATTGACGTGTTCGTTGGTTACCACGCCTTCGGTCACGGGCCCGAAGTGGTGGTGGTTGTTTTTTTGGTGACTCGGGGCCTAGGGTCGAAAAGGTTCATAATGGGAGAGTCTCGGAGCCGTGTTTGGATATACCGTGCTCTCTCATAGAGTTCGCTCATCGTGGCGGGGTGATGTAATGCCAATACATTTTTTAAAGCGGGAGTGGCGTTGGTGATGATCATCTTAACTTGTTCCGATTCGGACGGTGCATTTGTCAATCTTTACGCCATTGCTCTCCACCTATCGCATACCCGATAAAATCTTCATCATTCTTCATCCTTTCAGCCATGAGGTCGGTGATGGAATAAGTTGGTCCGACCCTATCTTGATATCTTTGCAAAAATTTGGCCTTGACGACTTCAAAGTTACTTGCATCCGAAGGGTCAAGTGAGTAAAACCATTCTAAAGCCGAGCCCTCCAATGATCTTCGGAAAAGAAAAGCCAGGGCCCTCGGATCGTTCTGCCACATTACTGACTCATAGAGAAAGTCTTTAACATGAATGAAGGGATTACCGGTTCCGTTGTAGTGACGGTATATCGGCATCTCAGAGGGAGGTAGATGAAAAGTAGGGAGAAAAGGAAGAGAAATTTCGGGGGCTGCCTTGGCGTCGATCAAACGTGAGAGGTCTCTAAATTGCTCGTCCATGCGATTGATTTTATTGATCATAGCCGGATCGACGAAGGTTCCCCAAGAGGAGGAGGAGGAGCGGGTGCTTGGTGCACCGGGATCGGGATTTGGTGGGCCGAAGTGACCGGATGAGAAGGGTAGATTGGGGGATGTACCAAAGGGGGAGTAGGGTTGAGATGATTAGAAGAATAAACTGGTGGTCTAGAAGGGACGACCACATTCGTATGGGGGTGATCTAGATTAGCCACCGGATGAG
Organism: Cryptocoryne crispatula var. balansae; assembly: GCA_036172225.1. NCBI lineage: Eukaryota > Viridiplantae > Streptophyta > Magnoliopsida > Alismatales > Araceae > Cryptocoryne > Cryptocoryne crispatula. Next base: position 29,234,628 of record CM069922.1, read on the forward strand.
GTGAAATTGGGGCTAGGAGCCCGGTATGGGAATGGCCATGAGTGGGCACATTGGGTTGGTGTGCCACTGACCGAGGAGTAGAGATATGAAGGCCACATTCGGTAGGAATGTGGTCGGTGGGGACTTGCCCTTGAGAATGGCTTTGATAGCCTGGAGTTGGGTAGGGTCGGCATGAGAGAATGCCTCCCAAAGTGAATTTGGATTGGGTCGAGGAGAAGTTTGACTAGGTTCAGGGAGAACTTCGGGTTCGTTGACGGCACATACGGCATCAGGGTAGAAGTAAGACTGGTCGTATTCCAATTGCAGTTGCTCGCATCTTTGATCCGCCATTCCGATAACTCGACCTGACCTCAAGTTCATAAACACGATAGAAAAGGAAGGTTGGCAAATAAAAGTTCAAGAATTTTTTGGTTTTGATTTTTGACCTCTTTTGTTTTGATTTTCTTTTGTTTGGACAAGCAAGTTGTCAAGCAAATTAACCTCAAGTAAATTTTTTTGTTTTGGTTCTTTTCAGGTGATTTTGGGATTTTTGTTTAGTTTTCGGTTTTTGTTTGCAAACAAGTAATAGCAAAGACTTGGAATGATTAACGCAATTTTTTTTGTTTCAATCTCAAATTAATGGCTTGTTAAGAGAAATATTGTCCACTCAAATAAATGGGTAGGACCCTATGCTCTCACAACACCGAGCAATCTAAGGTTGTCACTCTTTTCACAACGATGGGTAATAGGTATTCCGGGTTTTGGGATAAAGTGGTACAACCAGCCCGATCAGTGAAGAGGGAATCCTTCACGTCTGGGGACTTATGGAGGCCTTGATGGAAGCTACCCGGTCCTTCCAAGAGGGAATCCCCGGAGGAGGAGTTGGCAACCACCAAGAGGGGTGTTTGGATGTGTGGGGCTTTGGGAGGAGAGAGCCTCCCTTCTCGGATGTCCTAAGGAGACGGGCGGACCCGAAGCTCCGATGCAAACTAAATGCAAGTGAAATTTCAAGGAATAAGAAGCAACCAAGAAGAAAATAAAAGCATACAATGATTAATGAGATGTTTGTAGGAAGCAAGTGAAAAAGGCAATGATATAAAATTAAGCTAGGATGGAAGAAAGAACTAATTTAACTAAGCATGCTTTGAAAGATTTAAAGGAGAACTAGACTTAGCAAATAAGATGATATCTAAAATACTAAGGTGAAATAAGTTGATTATCAAAGCTGGAAATCAGATGGATATGCTTTTTAAAAGATAAACGGAGAGCAAGTAAACCTGGAAGAGACAAGATGATGCTTCGAAGAAAAGTAAGCAACGTAAACAAGCAACAATGTAAGGAAATGGAAATGACTCACATGGAAATGAAAGTAAACATGATTTTCAGATGGACATTCTTAGGAAAATAAAGTGGGATTTCACTAAAGCAAAGTTGGTCCCACCGTGGTCGCCAAAAGGTGTAAGCACCCGGAACGGGACATCCGCGGATCTCCCCCCCGGAACCCCCTTACGCCCGGCCTTGGTGTTCGTCGGTGGGTGGGTGGTGTGTTTTGTGTGTGGTCGCCAGGAACCAAAGGCTCCAAAGTATGATGGGATGAAAGAAAATGAAATAGAAAGATGACCGTCGTACCTCCGGAAGCGGGGAGATTGTTGAGTTCCGACTTCTCCTCTCTCGGCCGGCCGAAAGAAGAGAGCTTAGTGAATCCCTTGCCTTCAATCCGGTTGAAGCTCCGCCTCGATCGGATCTACCTAAGAATGTCCATAAGAAAACATGTAGACAAGTGAAGGTTTCATTAGTTCTAACGAAAGCATAGCATCGAGCTCGAATTTAGATTCAAACATGCAAATGGGAAAAGACTAACCGGATTGGGACGAAATCCCAACCCCTATTTTTGGTAGGTTTTAAACGTATATTAAATGCAAAGATGCTCTAAGACGTGCTAAATAACTTGATGATCGATGCAAAAGCGAAAAAGGGAGACAAAACTCGATTAAACGGACGATCGGAATCTAAAAATAACGAAAACAAGCTTCTGTCCTTCCGGTGCCCTGTATATAGGGCGCCGGGAGAAGGTGCCCCTTTATAGGGCGCGTTGACTAAGTCAAAGCGCCCGTATACGGGGCACTAAGTCTGGCCCGAACAGATTTTCTTCTCCTCTTCGCGGCGCTGCTCCGGAGTGCTGGGAGGCTTCCGGGACGAAGTAGGGGCTCCTCCCTGTAGACAATACTCAAATGAAGCCCATGGAAGAGGGTTTGGGTGCTGGATATAAGAGGAGAGACGGGTAGAAGCTCTCAGAGGTGGAGAAAAATCATATTTCGGGTGACGAAACGAGAGGGTTTTGGGGTTTTTGGTGGAAGATTTTGGATCGGTTTGGAGGCTTTTGGAGGGTGAATGTGGCTTGGAATCGTAGTGTTGGATGATCTCTAGGGTGGCACGGAGTTGGAACCTCCTCCAAGTTCCAAATGGGGCTCTATTTATAGCCCAAAAGAGGGCACTTTGGCCATTTTCGAAAAACAGTGCCATGTGGCATAGCGCCCTGTATATGGGGCGCTAGCATCATGAGATATGTCAGATCGACAAGACAAGTCACTGCGGGGGGTCAAATCAGCCTGTCAAATCGATCGGATTTGGTTCCAGGCGCCCTGTTTATAGGGCGCCTGGTGCCCTATATACAGGGCGCCAGGTGCCCTGTTTATAGGGCGCCTGGTGCCCTATAAATAGGGCGCCAGGTGCCCTATAAATAGGGCGCCAGGTGCCCTATATATAGGGCACCTGGTGCCCTATAAACAGGGCGCCAGGTGCCCTATTCTTGGGGCATTTGGCTGGTCTGGTCGCTTGATGGACCCACTTTCGGAATGTGCCAAAACTCGATCTGTCCGGAAAACACGATGTGCTTTAAATATTCCTTATGAAAACAAGAATTTGAACTCTCCAACTGGGCCAAAATTGCGTGTCTACACCAACCCAGCCATAGCTCCTCAACTTGCCACAGTACTCAGAAGTGGGCGCATGTTCCAAAGGGTATTTCCCCAGGCCGGCCAATCAGGGTTGGCACCAGAAGCAGAAGAAGAACACATTGAAGAGCCGTTGCCTGGGACATCCTATGACTTATTGAAGCATCTTGATAAAACCCCAGAACGGATCTCTATCTTAGAGTTGATCAAAAGATCCAAAGTCCATCAAGAGGTTCTCCAACAGTACTTACAGCGAGTAATGGTAAACGAGAGCCTCCCCCCAGAAAAAATCTCATCAGTTCTGGTCCCGAGAAGTGAGTATCCGGCCCTTATATTCACAAAGGAAGAGTTGGCCGACTCAGAAATAAGGAAATGTGCCTTGTGCATCACAGTCCACATCAATGGCGTAGGCATCAAGTCATGTTTAATCGATACTGGAGCATCCATTAATGTTCTGCCACCAGAAACATTACATCTTTGTGGATTCTCCGAGGAAGACATCCGGCCATCTCAAATAACAAGGATCGCATATGACAATTCAAAAAAGCCTGCCGATGGCATGATTACATTAAATGTAAAGCTTGGACCTCGAACAGTCACTGTTAACTTTCACATACTTGAGATGGATCCAACCTACAAAGCTATTCTGGGATGACCCTATTTGGAAGCACTAGAGGCAGTCGCCTCCACCAATCACCAGTGTCTTAAATTCCCTCACAAAGGACAAGTGATTAAGGTGACTAGCATGCCCCTAGATCATCCATCTTCTCCACCACCACCCCTTGGGTTGCCAAATGAGCCAATTTTGACAATCTTGGATCTTCCAGAAATGAGTAGGCAACCCAAGCAAGTGTGGAGAAGAAAAAGAGAGGAAAATGAAACCATTAGATGGCATATAATGAAAAGTTTGGGATATCGAGAAGGCCGAGGACTAGGCAAAGAACTGCAAGGCATAGCTGAGCCAATCAATATAATGAGGTTACAACCAAAGAGCGGGGTTGGATATGATGGAACGACAGCGAATGGTCAGAATCTCAGAAGCAAATACTTTTCAGGATGCTTACAAAAGTTTTTCATCAAGAAAGAAACCATTCAACTGGCTGAGAACAAGGAAGAACAAGAGATGGAGCAAGACAAAAGAAGAAGAACTAACGACCCTGGAGATGACTTGTATTCAGAAATATCTCTTTTGTTTTCCACCAATGAGGAAGGGTCAAACAATGAACCACTCCAGGCTGAACCACCCGTTGACCCACCTAAGGGTCATATTGCCAAACCGACTCGAGAAAAACGAGGGCCTTCCCTCATTATGTCATCTTTTGGGGCCGATGCCCCAATTCACCGTGATGCTCTCCCCGGGCTTCTTGGCCCAATCCCTATTTCTAGGCCCTCAGGCCCAACTTATGGGTCCATGAACCCACTTGTTGCTTTTGGGCCACCGAGCCCCTCTACTAAATCTGGGCCTTTGTGCCCATTTTCTCCAACTCTTGGGCCACCGAGCCCCTCTACTAAATCTGGGCCTTTGTGCCCATTTCTTCCAACTTTTGGGCCATCAAGCCCCTCTACTAAATCTGGGCCTTTGTGCCCATTTCCTCCAACTTTTGGGCCATCGAGCCCCTCTATTGAATCTGGGCCTTTGTGCCCATTTTCTCCAACTCTTGGGCCATCGAGCCCCTCTATTGAATCTGGGCCTTTGTGCCCATTTTCTCCAACTCTTGGGCCACCGAGCCCCTCTACTAAATCCGGGCCTTTGTGCCCATTTTCTCCAATTCTCGGGCCCTCGAGCCCATCTCCTAAACCTGGGCCTTTGATCCCGCATTCTCCTCTTATTGGGTCCATGAACCCACCTTTTTCCATGAACATCCGGCCTACTGGCCCATCACCTCTTTCTGTCAACATTGGGCCCGAAAGCCCCCTCTATCAAACATTGCTCGAAGTCTTCCCCTTTTTATCAATATCTTCGCCTACTATGGCTCCCGTAGTTGATCTCAACCCAAATCGGGCACCTGAAGCCCATTCTATCTTTATGTTTGCTTCCCAAAAAGCAACGTCCTCCTCGAAACTCAAATTTCAATCAAGAAAACATCTCAACTTGCCTCGGAAAGGCATTCGACCCAAGAAGCCACCAGATCCTTGATTGACCTTCTTTGCCCTCCATCCTCTCCAATAAATTCTACTCCATCCTCCTCCTCTTCCTCCTCTTATTTACCTTCTTCTTCTTTAGGTTTAGTTTCCAATAAAAATAGGACAAAAAATTAGAGGTAGGAGAGTTCCAGAAAGATACCTGCATCAGTTAGCTCAAAAAGCTTAGAACACCATCTTACGTGGAGTACTTTACAAAAGGAGCTTGGCCGGTGTTCTATTAAGATGTGTAGACGGAGAAGAGGCTGAATTGGTGCTTAAAGAAGAGCACTCTGGAGTATGTGGAGGCCATGTAAATGCTCAAGCCGTCGCCAAGAAGATCATCAGGCAAGGGTATTATTGGCCTACTCTGGAAGAAGATTGCTCGATCTTTGTCCGGCATTGTCATCAATGTCAACTCCACGCCGACAAGATTCACTCTCCCGCATCTTCCCTTCATCCGATCCACGCCCCATGGCCCTTCGCTATGTGGGCTTTTGATGTTATCGGACCCCTCGGTGACCCAAACTCCATAAACAAAACCAAATCCTTCATCCTAACTGCAATGGAGTACTTCACCAAGTGGGCGGAAGCGGAAGCATATGTGGAGATCAAGGCATCAACAGTCTGCACCTTCATCAAGCGCAACATCATTGCCAGGTTCGGAATCCCAGGCGACATCATCACCGACAATGGACCACAATTCATCTCTCAGGAGCTGCGTAACCTTTGCAACAGGTATTGCATCAGATTGCATCATTCATCTCCATATTATCCTCAAGGCAACGGTCAGACAGAAGCCACCAATAAAACCCTGATAAAAATCATTAAGAAGACTTGTAAGTCTAGCAAGTTCGGAGTCTGGCCAGATAAGTTAATTGATGCTCTATGGGCCTACCGCACTTCTATTCGAACCCCAACGGGTCAGACCCCCTATGCCTTGGCATTTGGGATGGAGGCGGTAGTTCCATATGAAGTAATCATTCCTTCCCTCCGAGTCTAAATCGATCGAGATATCCCAATGGATGAACGTCGAGATTCTCTTCTCGCGCAACTCGAACTCTTGGACGAAAGGAGGCTGGCCGCTGCCGAACATGCTAGATCTTACCAAAATAGGCTTAAAAGATTTTATCAGAAGAGGGTGGTGGAGAGAAAATTTGAAGTCGGTGAGGTTGTGCTTAAAAGAATATTTGTTAAGCCGGGCGGTCCCCGCTCCAAACTTCAACCTAATTGGGAGGGTCCATATGTAATTTCGGTTGTTTATCCCGGTAATTCATATAAGCTGACTAATGCAGAAGGAGAAGAACTAGCTCATCCCTGGAATGGTGTATACCTCAAAAAATATTTCCCTTAGAACAAAAATCACCAAAAAAATCTATAAAATCCAAAGGTATGAAGTATAATGACCAACATCTAACGCTTGCTTTCTCGGTGCACCAACTTGTCACTTAGGGAAATAAAAATTGGCATCATACTGCACACACTACACGTCTAGTCTTGAGATCTGATGATCGGAAGTCAGAGAGAAAGCTAGGCAACGCTTGGCAAAAGAAGGTCGACCCTAACCTATTCTCTTCTTGTTTCGGCCCTGAGTGGATGAAAGGGGTTAGAATGAGGAGTATCGAAAGTGCCCGTTGCCTTAGTAGGAGGATGCCTCTGAAGGTCTGACTTATTAAAAGAAAAAAGTACCAAAAGATGGGCAATGACCCCTCAGGTTGGCAAAAGAATAGACCTGTCTGAATGTGTACCGACAATAGCCCAAAAGAAAAAGGCTCCAAAAGATGGGCAATGACCCCTCAGGTCAAAATCAAGCAAAAAAGAAGAAAGACCTGTCTGAATGTGGGCCATCAAAGAAAATGGGCTAGAAGGAAGGACCCGAAGAGGTCAAAACCTGAACGGGCAATGTGGGTATTAGTAGAGAAACGAGTTCGACATCCCTGAATTCTACTAAGGACTTACCACCAATCATCTTCCTTCTTTAACCTCAAAGGATAGGGTTGACCGACTAGGTCCAAGAAGAGCCATAGCCTATCGAAGGCGGAAGGTCAGAAGATTCCGAACAAGGCACTTTCTTGCACATGATGCCTACTCTTAACCTTTAGGTAACAATGAGAGGCACCTATGGCAAGCAAGGCAACAGATGAGATGGTCGTTTCCCTCACACCGAACACAAAAAAATCGAATACTTCAAAAACACCAAAAATCTTAAAAATTAAATATTCAAAACACCAAAAAATCGTAAAAGTTCCAAAACACCAAAAACATTATAAAACCATCAAAACCCAAACAAATCAGAAATCCCAAAACACCTAAAATTTGCTTCTTAAATTGGCTAGCTGCCTTTGCATTCATGTTTAATTTCAGTCTTGCATACTTTCTTTTGTGCATACTTATGTTTTTCTGTTATCTTTACCTTGATAAGGCCGATGTCCCTTGACAAAAGATCAAGGCAACTTTGCCCTCTTCTTGCAAGGGACTAAGCCAAAATAAAGTTCTAACCTCTTCTCTCAAGTGGATGCAGGAATAGGAGAAGGCATACCAACTTCATATCCCCAGGCACTTCGAGGAGGCAAAAAAACAACAAAAAAATCAAAAATTGGAAAAAACAAAAGTGGACTACCCCGACCCCTATTAGGACTTGCATTTAGTATTGCATCTATCAAAATAAATAATATTTAAGATGTTGAAGACCTCAAGTCTAGAGGAGGCTGAGCCTGAGAACCCCTTCAACAAAATCAGTGAGGGCTCAGTCGTTCCCTAGGCTTGCGGATAGGCCAAAGTTGAATATGCGGGGACGGCAGTTTCTTCATAGATGTCCTGACTCGTTATGTTCAACCTATATCTTCAACTATTTTCTTATACTTGTTTGTATTTCTTTAAACCAAGCATGCATCATTTCATACATGCATCATCCCACCACAACCATTTCCTGCTTCCTTCCAGTCCCATCATGAACCTTTTTAAAGATGGTCTTTTATAGCCCCTAGAGGAGGTCTTGTTTTTCCGAAAAATCGGCTTTCAATATGTTTCAACAATGATTTCATCGAAACAAGAAGTTTTTCCATGTCAAACTGAACCGGTATTTCTGAGTAAACCTCATGAATTTAAAGAACCCAACCTTTGTTGATTGGCTGTCTCCTCTTTACTTTTCGCAATTTACTTTTCAATGCATTTCTACCGAGTCCAGCACACCATGCAGTTCGGGTCCTGGCCGGTAACAATTCTCCCTCACGTGGGATTTTAGTTATTTACTTTCAGTACTATTCTTCACTTTAACCAATCAACCAGAGGGAAGATTTCGATAAGACAAAGGGTAATCTCGGAGTCCGGTAAAGTTTTATTCCACTCAACTAGGCCAATGAGGGCGTGTCTAAATCTACACCATGGCGTCACCTTTTCAGTCCATTACCACTTCATTATGCTACGCCTCATTACGCTTCGCTACATTCGCCTACGCTTCATTCGTGTCACTCCCCTACAAAGCCGACGCCAAGGCGAGGCAAGCTGTAGACACGCAATTTTGGCCTAGTTGGAGAGCTTAAATTCTTGTTTTCATGAAGTATATTTGAGTAACCTTTCAAGAGAACCGAGTTTTCCGGAAAAATTAAGGTTTTTGGCACATTTCAAGGAGGGAAAAACCCTGTGTATAAGGGCACCTGGCGCCCTACTTATAGGGCACCAGGCGCCCTATAAATAGGGCACCAGGCGCCCTGTTTATAGGGCACCAGGCGCCCTATAAACAGGGCACCTGGCGCCCTGTATACAGGGCACCAGGCGCCCTGTATACAGGGCGCCTGGATCCAAATTAAATTGATTTGACAGGCCGATTTGACCCCCCGCAGTGACTTGTCTTGTCGACTTGACATATCTCATGATGCTGGCGCCCCATATATAGGGCGCTATGCCACATGGCACTGCTTTTCGGAAATGACCAAAGTGTCATCTTTTGGGCTATAAATAGACCCCCATTTGAGACCAAAAGGAGGTTCCAACTATGTGCCACCCTAGAGCTCATCCAACACTACGATTCTAAGCCACATTCACCCTCCAAAAGCCTCTAAATCGATCCAAAATCCTCCACCAAAAACCCTAAAACCTTCTGTTTCTGTCACCCAGAAATATGATTTTCCTCCAACTTTGAGAGCTTCTACCCGTCTCCCCTCTTATATCCAGCACCCAAACCCTCTTCCATGGGCTTCATTTGAGTATTGTCTACAAGGAGGAGTCCCTACTTCGTCCCGGAAGCCTCCCAGCACTCCGGAGCGGCGCCGTGAAGAGGAGAAGAAAATTTGTTCGGACAAGACTTAGTGCCCCATATACAGGGCGCTTTGACTTGGTCAACACGCCCCATAAAGGGGGCACCTGCTCCTGGCGCCCTATATACAAGGCACCAGGAAGGACAGAAGCTTGTTTTGTTATTTTTGGATTCCGATCGTCCGTTTAATCGAGTTTTTGTCTCACTTTTTTGCTTTTGCATTGATCATCATGTTATTTAGCATGTCTTAGAGCATTTTTGCATTTCATATATGTTTAAAACCTACCAAAAATAGGGGTTGGGATCTCATCCCAATCCGGTTAGTCTCTTCCCATTTGCATGTTTGAATCTAAATTCGAGCACGATACTATGCTTTCGTTAGAACTAATAAAACCTTCACTTGTCTCCTTGTTTTCTTATGGACATTCTTAGGTAGATCCGATCGAGGCAGAGCTTCAACCGGATTAAAGGCAAAGGATTCACTAAGCTCTCTTCTTTCGGCCGGCCGAGAGAGGAGAAGTCGGAACTCAACAATCTCCCCGCTTCTGAAGGTACGACGGTCATCTTTCTATTTCACTTTCTTTCATCCCACCATATTTTGGAGCCTTTGGTTCCTGGCGACCACACCTACATAAAACACAACCACCCACCGACACGCACCGAGGCGGGCGTAAGGGTTCCGGGAGGGGGAGATCCGCGGATGTCCCGTTCCGGGTGCTTACATTCATGCCATCTCAAAATTTCTGATTTCACCCATCTTTCATCAGATCTGAAGTTCCAAGTACGCCATTTAATTTCTGTCATTTTATTTAAACCGGTTCCCACGTGAACCACCCTTTTCCTTTTTAAAACGGTTCCCACGTGAACCAATCTCTTTCTTTACTTCGGTTCCCACGTGAACCAAACCCCTTTTTTTCAGATCTATCCAACTTGGATCAGATCTTTATTCACCTTTAATTGGCCCCACATGGCCCTCTTTTGACCATTCAAACCGGTTCCCACGTGAACCACCCTTTTTTACCCAAAACCGGTTCCCACGTGAACCACCTTTACTTCTTACCCCAGTTCCCACATCGGTCCCCACGTGGACCACCCTTTTGCTTGGCTATCAGATCTGAACCCTCTTCTTTCCATCACTTTTCACTATCTTCATTTGGCTCACATATGAAACAAGGTCTGGATTCTAGTTTCTAGTTGCTTGTCTAGTTTCTAATTGCTTGTCTTGTGTCATTGCTTGTTTATTTAAGTTTATGTTTTGCTCATTACTTGCTTTATTACTTGATTGCATTCTCTTCTCCTTCTCTCTACCTCATTTTACACTTTTTTGAGGCGGGATCTCACTCTCCCATTTACCCCTCCCATTCAAAACACCCTCTTGGTGGATTCTGACCTCTCTTCTGGGATATTCCTTCCTAGTTGACTTGGTTGGCTTTCATCAAGGCCTCCGTAATTCCTCATACGTGGAGTATTCCTCTTCACGATCGGGTTGGTTGTACAACTCCCCAAAACCTGAAGCATCCTATGTTACCTACACGTGGTGAGATTGTGTGAAACCTAGGCCATTGGAGATTGGAGTTAGGATCCTAACCCATTTGTTGAGAGAACAATTCTTAACAAAATTCATAAACCTAAGGTTTAATAAAAATCATTGCGTAATCTTGCTTTCAAGTCTTTGCATCACTTGCTTGTCATACAAAAATTCAAACCTCTAACTTTTTGCAAAATACTAAAAAAACCAAGAAAAAAGAAAGTTCTTTGTTTGCTTTGTCAACTTGTTTGTTTTACTTTCTCCTCTAAGTTCAATGCAACTAAGGTCTGGAAGACACGTTGGAATGGCGGAACAAGCTGAACATCGAGAGCATGAGATGGGTCACCAACCAAATCCGTCAGATGGTTGTGTTAATCCATTATTTGAGTCAGAAGCGCAAGAGGTCCCTCAACCATCTGCTCCTCGTGATGTTGAACAACTCTTTAGGGAGTTGTCTCTCTATACTGACCCAGAAACCTATGCCCGCATACAATCCATGGTGAAGGGCAAAATTGCTTCAGATCAGGCTGAAACCAATCAAGTTGCCTTATCTTCTCGTCCTCTGGTTCGACCACCACTCATTCAATCACCGTTTGTTCAACCTCCTGTTGTTCAACAATCTATGAATCAACCATCGCTAGCACAACCATATGTAGTTCAACCCTCTATAGTTCAACCATCTGTGGTCCAACCCTCATTTGTTCAACCATCTTATTTCAACCATGTTGCTCCCCCAATCCACCAAGCCATGGGACAATCTTCAAGTCATGCTCCTCAATTCCAGAACCATGTCTCTAACCACATACCCCCACCAGTAAACCAAGAACCTGCTCTCACCCAAGCAATCATGGATCAGCTCACCCAGATGAATGAACGTTATGAAGAGCTGAGATGTCGCCTGGACTCCAAGTCTGTACCTGAGATTTCCATTCCTTCTCTGCTAGTCCTACACCTGCCACCTTCTGAGCTACCAGTTTATCGCCGCTATGATGGTACTGACAATCCTTTTCTTCATCTTAAATATTTTCTCTATGAATCCTCATTCTGGAAAGATGATCGTAGGGTTCTTGACTTATTATTCCGTCGATCACTAGAAGGGTCTGCATTGGAATGGTTCTACTCACTCGACTCCTTTGAGGCTGGAGGCTTCGATATTGTGAAGACAAAATTCTTGCAGAGATACAGAGACTGGGTGGCACCAGCATGCTCCATTACAGACTTGATTGCTGAGAAGATAAAGCTCGAAGAGGACTTCATAAAGTTTGCTGATCGCTGGAGGGGAATGGCAGAGAAACTGACAAATGTGATTTCTGAAGGGGAATAAGTGAAGATGATTATTGGCAACACTACACCTGCCTTGAGGAATGTCTTGATCATGCACCGTCCTACCACCATGAAAGAACTTTATGACAGTGCCCGATACTTGCAAGCCCACTTCAAGGATGCCACCATGATAAACCCTTTTGATCCTAAACCTAGAAACCTCAGGAAAACCCCCTCTACACCAGTTGGGCCTACAATCGAGGGAGTGGTTAACAACGAAGCTATAAACAATGTGGGGAACCAGGGAGAGAACCGTCAAAACCAGTACAGAAACCCACCACAAAACTTTTCTTATTACCCCCATCAACAACAGGTTAGGCCACCACAACCACGACAACCACAACAACTCCCGCAACTAGTAGCACAACCCCAACAACCTCGTCAACCTACCTACAATAGGGCACCACCACCACCCAATCAGGCACCACTAAGGGGAGGTCCTAGGAGAGAGAACTACCAACAACTCCCTTACTCCTTGACCGACATCTTCATTGTACTCATGACAGAAAAATAGTTGGAATTGCCCAAGGAAAGAGAGGTTTGGCCAACAAATGTAGATATGTCCCGATACTGTGCTTACCACCGGTGTCCTGGTCACACTGTAGAGGTGTGCTTTCAATTCAAGGATTACATCCACGATCTGAATGACCAAGGCAACATTGATTGGGTCCAAATGGGGGAATGCATACAAGCTATGAAGGCTAGGCAGCAGCAGCGGCAGCGTCCACCAACTCAACCTCAACAACAACCTGGCTTGGGGATTGTCCATAATCCATTCCCATTACATGCTCCCACTCCAGCACCGGGACCAGCACATCCAAACCCAGGAATTGGTCTAGTACACTCCATTGTCCAGGGAGATGCCAGTCGTGCTCAAGGTTGGCAACTAGAAAACCAAAATGCAACCATGCCTATCAACTCAGCTAGGCCTCCTGTTAGGAACCCTCCTAGACAGATAATCCGTGCACCTGCTACTCTACAGCCACCACCTAGTTCAATAACCCAACCACTGGCTGCCACTTCTTCTCGCCGACCCATCATTAGGCCATTCCCCTCTCTAACTACACCTCCTTCAACCATTGCTACACACCGACCCTTGCTCATCCGACCACCACAATCACCACCAAACCTGAACCCCAAGCCTACGAGCTCTACCACTCCAAAACCCCAACCTGTCATACCACCAACACCACAACCAATCCCACAACCTACACCTTCATTAAACTCATCAACCACTTCTGCACCCCGGCCTCTTCTTATTAGGCCACCGGTATCACTATCATTACCACCTCCAAATCCTACCCCTCTACCAACTAACCCCATCATCCCAGAACCATCGATCCCATTACCCATCATACATGCACCTACACCACCTGTTCCACCACAACCCACCCCAGTTAACCTGTCACCTCTACCCGACCGCCAAATAGCCCCGGTGCTTCGGAGTGGGAGGATGTTCAGTGACTCTTTCCCCAAGCTAGTACTCAACCGCATGATCAAGTGGAGGAGGAACAAGTAGAAGAACCATTGCCTGGCACAACCTATGATCTGTTAAAGCATTTAGATAAAACACCGGCCCATATTTCCATACTTGAGTTGATCAAAAGATCAAAGGTGCACCAGGAGATTCTACAACAGTACTTGCAAAGGGTCATGGTGAATGAAGATCTCCCACCTGAGAAGATCACTACAATGTTAGCCCCTAGAAGTGAGCACCCAACACTCACTTTCTCTCAGGAGGAATTAGCAGATCTAGAATTTAGGAGATATGCTTTGCATGTGGTTGTGATTATTTGTAATATTGAAGTAAAATCATGTTTGGTTGATACTGGAGCTTCTATCAACGTTATGCCGCCAGAAACTTTGCAGTTGTGTGGCATTTCTGAGCAAGAAATCAAGCCATCCTGTGCCATGGTGATGGCCTACGACAATTCCAAGAAGTCTGCACGCGGGGTGGTCACTCTAGAAGTCAAACTTGGACCATGTACAGTCACAACAGATTTTCATGTTCTAGAATTGGATCCAATTTTTCGGGCTATACTTGGGAGGCCGTACTTGGAGGAAATAGGAGCTGTGGCTTCAACAAACCACCAGGGCATAAAGTTTCCCTTTAAAGGATAGGTGGTCAAGGTGACTAGCATGCCTACAAGGGACGAGCTGAACGATGCTTCTTTACCCCTAGGTCTGTCAATACAACCCCAGATCTCAGTGGGAGAATTGCCCGAAGTCAGATGCATGACCGCCTCTCTACCAGACACACTGGGATGGCGGATGATGATGAAACTAGGCTATCAGCCTGGAAGAGATTTAGGCAAGGACCTTCAAGGAATCACTCACCCAATTGAAACTGTGAAAAGGCTATGCATGCAAGGGTTGGGATATGAAGAGGATTCCATCCCAAGGAGGATCTTCCAGCCAGGATATGCCATGGGACTCCACACCTTCTTTATCAAAGGGGAGACCATGATGATGGCTGAAGACGACAAGAGTTCCATGATGACTGTCAAGAGAAGGAAAGCTCCAGATGAAGAAGAAGAAGACTTGGAAGACTTGTGCTTATCTTTAACTCGTTTGTTCTCAAGTGGGGAAGAGTATCAAGAACCACCCAAGGGCTGACCAATATTGGGTCATCTAGTTAACCATGTTACCCAAGTCAAAACCATTCCACGAGGCCCAAATACAATAATCCCATGCTTGAACCTCATACCTTTATTTCTAGATCTTTTGGATGGGCTTCAGAGCCCACTTACTGACTTTGGGCCCATGTGCCCTCTTCAACCTTCCACTTTTATTGGGCCTGCTTGCCCATTTACTTCCCTCATCAACTTCAGAACTGAGGGCTTTTCTCAACATGGGCTCACATGCCCATTTATTTCTATGATCGGGTCCACGTACCCATTTACTTTTTTAATCAGTTTTGGACCCATGTGTCCACTTTCTGTTACCATTGGGCCCACGAGCCCCTTTTCCCCCTTTATTCTTAAGTTTTTCTCTCTATTAATTTAGTCATCTTCTAGCAAGCCTCGAGTCACTCAGGCTCATTCTATCTTTTTACTTGAGAATCCCAAAAAAAAATGTCTTCTCTGAAACTCACATTTCCATCAAGGAGACGTCTCTACTCATCCCAGAGGGTACTCCCAATTAGGGATTCCCCTTTTCTGAATCATTGATCGATTTACTCGATCCCCCCTTCACTGTAAATACCACCTTTCCAGTTTTATCTTCAGTAGAACTCTTCCTCGGCGAATGATCTTCGACTTGCTTCCATTCCCCGTGAGAGTTCATCTATTTAAGAAACATTTAAGTATTTAACTACTTATTTATCCTTTAAAATAGAAGAATGAACAACGTTTATGAGTAACACCTCCCATACCTTCGTACTCTTCATCTCCAAAAATATCCGGCCTCTCTTGTCCGGTCCCATAAATGTGTACGGAACGTCTCCCTGGTTGTTGCAATTCTTCTCGGACAGTCTCCTTATGCCGTTTGCCAGTTCCCTTCGTTTGCTCCATCGCTTGTAGGGGCCTACGAAATTGAGCTCTGACCTCCGGCGAAGTCCGTGTGCAAGGAAGAACGTTTCCCTTCATGCCTGCAAGATGAAATTTTAAACGATAAATACCACCGAATATTACTTTGTCGCAATATTTACATTGCACTTTTCTCTCCGCCATGGAGATCAAATTGCAATGCAACCAAGCCGGATCACTCCGGGTTGCGCTGGTAGTTTGGGTTGTTTGGCTTGGAGAAGACATTTCTGTAATTAAATAATTACTTAAGTAAGTAATAAATTATTTAAAGAGTTAATGACGTTAATTAGTGACTACTAACGTAAGTATACTTTTAATTATGTAAAAGTAATGCTCAACTATTTATATGATCAAGTAAGTAATTAACTATACCTTCGAACTAATGATGTATTAAGTAACTACTAAACTAAATATCTAACTAATCTTCTAGCTAACTAACTATGTAAGTAAGCAAATAAGTATTAAAAAAAAGAAACTACTTAACTAACTAATCAATGAAACAAAAGTTAAATAAATGAACTAAATGAACTAATGAAATGCATGATGAAATAATTAAGTAAATGAGGAACAAAATGAGAGCAATGAGAGCAATGAGAGCAAAAATTAGAGATTTAGAGTGAGAGTGGGGGGGTGGGAGTAAGGGGAGCCCCTTGGGGGCTTTAAATAGCCCCCAAGGGGCTGAATGGGGGGGCTGCGCCCCCCCATGACCGTTGGCAACGGTCAAATGACCGTTGCCAACGGTCTGGCAATGGTCATGTGACCGTTGCCAGCCGGGTCGCGCGACCCGGCCGGGTCGCGCGACCCGGTCGGCTGGGTCGCGCGACTCGCGCGACCCGGCCACGACCCCGCGACCCGGCTGGGGGAGTCGGCCCGACCGGGTCGCGACCAGGCCGGTCGGGGCTAAACCCGACCGGGTCGGGGCCGGGTCGCGACCCGGCATACCATGGCACAAACAAATCAAGCTAGCATGGTTAAAGACATTGGTTGTCCCACCGTGGTCACCATAAACCTGTTGACTCCGAAAATGGGTTTGTCATCTTATGGATCTGCACCTCAAGAAAGGGGATGAGAGAGAAGGAAGAAAATGTAGAAAACAGTCTCACCTACTCGGTCCCACATTCACATTGATCCCCGAACTTTCATCTCCTAACGTTGCTTGAGCACCGGAGAGATGGTTCGAGTCATGTGGGAGGAGAGTGAGGATTGAATAAAAGAATTTAATGCATAAAATATTAAAGAATGTGGTTGCCAGGAGCCATGGGTTCCGATTTAAATGAAATAAGAGAAAGATTTGACTGTGTTTACCTTAGCACGAGAGCTTGTTGTCAGGGTTCAACCTTCTTTCTCATCGGCCACCAATGAGAGAGAGTTTCCAACCGAAGCTAGCTTGATAAACCTGTGCAACTAGAACAACAAACCAAGTGAAATAAACCGATTAGAACTATGGGAAGTGTAGAAACTATAATAATTAAGATGATAAAAGGAGCAATCGGAGTTAAACTCACCGGATTGGGGCGAGCCCTAACCCCTTTTTTGTATTTTTGATTATAGAAAATGGTGCAAACTAACTGAAAAATGTCCTAACAAGTAAATAAATTGAAGAAAGAAAGACTTATGGAGTGAAAAGGCTTGATTTGAAACGGAGATGAGTGAAAATGGTCGGTTCAGGTGGTTTTGCACCCTTATGGCACGACTTTGGTGTAGAAGCTAGTACGGACGGCCTTGATGTCATAATCTAGTGTTGTTTATTGCGACAGACACAAAACTTGGAGAAGAAGAGATGTACGGTTGGTGACTTCTCCATAAAACGTTTGTCATGACCTGCAAAATTTGTGGAAGTGGACAGATATAGATGACAGAACCTACTTGTGCGCCCTCGATGAAGTGATCACCACGGACAAACACTATGTCAGAATCGAGTACTGTCTATTTCAAATGAAGGAGGATGAGAAAGGAAGAACTCTTCTGTTGACTACTTTTATAGAAGACACCTCTAGAATTCTACAAAAGACGATGAATTCTGTTGATTGGACCTCCTTCCTCGCCTTGGGATTGATCTCTCAACGTCGGCTTGGATTCAGACGTTGGGACGGCCTTAGAAGAGAGCTTGGATGAACTCTGAATGAGCTAGGATGTTGGGGCTAACCTCATTTCATTGAGAATGACCCTCAATTTATAGAAGAAGGAAGACCGGTGTAAAATATGGAAAGAAGCTGACCGCACCCTCGGGTTGAGGACGCGTAGGCTGCACCCTCAGGTTGAGGGCACGGTCAGCACGCCCCTAGTTCGGGGGCGTGTTCAGCACGTTACTTCTAAAAATCATTAAAAAATTATGGAAAACTGCTAAAAAATACTTGACACAATGAACACTCCCCCCGACCCGGGGGTGCGGTCAAAATAAGAGTTTTAAGAGGAAAAAACTACCCAAAAATTGGTTTGTAAAGCCCAAATCGGGGTAATTTCTAGTTTCTAGAATTGAACGCGCCCTTAGATTGGAGGTGCACAGACAGTGCCCTCAGTTTGAGGGTGCGCAGGCCGTGTTCTCATTGTGAGGGCACGATACACTCTCTCTTCTATGCGTGTGTATTCCACGAGCTGTAACTTGCAAACGAGACGTCCAATTCGACTCTTGTTTGTTGCGTTGGAAAGAGGGCTCTCAACTGCAACTCCTCAAGTTGGTAAACCAGTTGACACACATCCTGAGACTTCTATATGGAGCTGTAACTTTTCGGTTTATCCTCCCGGTGGTGCCGAAGGCCCGGACGGTGATCCGAAACTCAGAAAGGTGACGACAACGCAGAAAACCTCGAAATGACCCAGAAAGTCGATGGCAACCTATACAACTCGAGTTGATAATTATAAATGATAGGAAGAACCCAAAAAACTTGGTAAGGTGCTCATAAGAGCTGGGGATGAATCGAAATACTCGGAATGACCGGAAAAGCTAGTGGCAACCCGTATAACACTGGTTGGCAACAGGAAACAACAGGAGGATCCGAAAAACTCGAAAAGATACCTGAAAGAGCCGGGGATGAGACAAAATACTCAGAATGACTAAAAAAGCTGGCAACAACCTGTACAACTCGGGTTGACGGCTGAAAATGCCAGAAGGATCCTGGAAAACTCAGAGAGATGTTTGAAAAAAATGGGGACAACCCAGAATACTCAGAATGACTAGGAAAGCCGGCAACAATTCGTAAAACTTGGGTTGATGATCAAAAATGATGGGACAAATCCGGTATGCTCTATGCCACCTCATTATTGATCGGAATGACCTAACGGCAACCGAGCCTAACGGTAAGCAAAAAATGTACGATGACTTGACGAAAGGACATGACATAATGGTCCTCACTCAGCACACCCAAATTCGACCAGGGATCAACAACTCATCTTCAGATTTCTAGTAAGCTCCTTGACTCGTCTAAAAGAATGATTCAACTTGATTTTGATGGTCTAAAAGAGATGTTGCCAATGGAATAAGGATTTAAGCTCCAAATAAGGCCAAATTGGCATGCCTACAGGGAGGTGTTGCATGTGTAGGATGATGCCCACCCTTGACTTCTAGCGAACATCCTTAGATCGATGACTTAGAACTATACCAGTGGTTTCTCCATTTATGAAAAAAATACTTTTTAAGGTAAACTCTGTTCCAAGGATGACTCAAATTTTCTCTATCTACAATTGTCAATTCAAATGCATTGCTTGAATATTATTTAGTGATTACAAAAGGCGCCTCCTACTTAGGTTGCAGTTTGGAATGGGGACCCCCCGACTTAACAAAAATTCTTTTAACAACCATTTCATCAATCTTTAATTTTCTTTAAACCACCCTCTTTTGATAAAACCTTTTATGTCTATTCTGGTAAGTCCGACCATGCTCAGCGGTAGCTAGCCTTCTTTCATCCAAAAGTTCAAATTGTGCAAGGAGAGATTCTCATCTCTCATCAATAGAAATATCCCTGCCAAGCTGAACTCAGAGAGATGGAAGTAATACCTCATAAGGGACCACTGCTTCCATTCCATATGCTAAAGCATACGAGGTTTGTCCAGTGGGAGTCCTTAAAAAAGTATAATAAGCCCATAGAGCACCTAAAAGCTTATCAGTTCAGTCAGGAAACTTGCTAGACTTACATGATTTCTTGATGATTTTGATTAAGGTTTTATTGATGGCTTTCGCTTGACCATTGCCTTGAGGATAGTATGGTGATGAATGATGCAATGAAATGCAACACCTATTGCAAAGATCACACAGACCTTGAGAGAGAAAATGCGGACCATTATCAGTGATGATGTCATTGGGGATCCCCAGCTTTGCATTGATGTTGCACTTGATGAAGGAGCAAATTGTTGACGCTTCAATCTCCACAAATGCTTCTGCTTTAGCCCACTTTGTGAAGTACTTTGTTTCCATCAGAATGAATGATTTTGTGTACATTTCAGAGTTGAGGTCACTCAAGGGACCAATGATATCAAAAGACCACATGGCAAAATGCCATGGGGCATGGATTGGATGAAGGGAAGATTCTAGAGAATGAATCTTGTCGACATGGAGTTGACATGGATGACAGTGCCAGACAAAGATAGATCAATCTTCTTTTAGAGTTGGCCAATAATAACCATGTCATATGATTTTCTTAACAAAGGCTTAAGCATTCACATGGCTGCCACAAACTATAGAATGTGCTTCCTTTAGTACCAACTCAGTTTCTTCTTCATCAAGACATCAAAGTAAAATTTCACTTAGGCCCCTCTTGTAGAGCACTCCTCCTTGGATTGTGTACCTTTGGGATACTCTCCTGATTGCCTTCTTTTCCTTGGTAGTTGATCCAGGAAGATATGGCTGATCTTGGCAATACCTCGCAATTTCATCATACCAAGGTCTCTTACCTTCTTCCAATTCTTCCAACTCAATTAAAATGATTTCTTCTTTGTGTTACAAGTATTCTTTTCTGTTAAATCTCTTCTTAACCTTTAGAAAATGTCCATTCTCAATTGTCAAAATTGACTTCGTACAGACATGAATAGTCTACACCTGCCTACCTAGTTGGGCAAATAAAGATAAAGCTAGTGAGGCTAAGGCATTGACGAGGACATTTTGAGCATGGGGGACACACCACACCCTTGTAGAGGTGTATGTGGATAATTTGGCTATCAAGTCCTTTGGGTTAAAGATTGCTGGTGCCACATATCAGAGAGCTATGATGGCTATCATTCACGACATGATGCACACCCTTGTAGAGGTGTATGTGGATGATTTGGTTATCAAGTCCAAGAGTCGGGAAGATCATTCTGAAGTGCTAAGGAAAGTTTTGCAACGAGCTAAAGAATACAAGCTGAAAATGAACCCTAGAGAAGTGTACATTTGGAGTTTCATCAGGAAAACTACTAGAGTTCATAGTAAGCAAAAGGGGCATAAAGATTGACCCAAACAAGGCTAAGACAATCATTAGTATGCCTCCCTCGAAGAATATGAAAGAACTTTGAGGATTGATTGGGAGGCTACAATTTGTCCGCCGGTTTATCTCACAACATTCCCAAAGGTGTAAACCTTTCTATGAGTTAACCAAGGCGGGGGCCGAGTTTAAATGGGATTCTAAGTGCTAGGAGGCATTCAATGGGTTGAAAACATACATGGAAAGTCCCCCTGTACCTAGACAACCAATTCCCGACAAGCCCTTGGTCATCTACATTTCGATTCTTGAGAACTCTCTTGGGGTAGTCCTTACACAAGTTGATGAAGAACGGAAAGAGCGAGCTACTTACTGTCGACTCCATAAACGAGTTCCGGATCGGCACCTCAAGAGAAGGTAAAAGATAGAATAGGGGAATAAGGGAGTTAATCGAAAAACACTTGGAAAGTGGTCAAGAGTCCTCACCTTGGTCCCACACTCACATTGATCCCTGAACTTTCATCTCACGGTGTCGCTCGAGCACCGAAGACGGTTCAGGTCATGTGGGAGGAGAGTGAGGAGGAGATGAACTTACAACATGAATAAAAAAGGTGGTCTCTAGGAGCTGTGGGCTCCGCTTTATGGAATGTAAATTAAGAGGTGAGTTGATTTGACCGTGTGTACCTTAGCGTGGGAGATTGGGATGTGGGTTCAACCTTTTTCTTCTTCGGCCGGCCAATGAAGAAGAGTCCAACCGATGCTAGCTTGATCAACATGTGCAACTAGAACAATAAACCAAGTGAAGAGTTTGATTAGACTTATGAGAAGTGTAAAAACTATAGAAGAGGAGATGAAACAAAGAAGCAATTGGAATAGAACTCACCGGATTGGGGTGAGCCCTAACCCCTTTTTTGTGTTTTTTTAATTATGTGAAAATGATGAAAATTAAGTAAAAGATGTTCTAAGATAGTAAATAAACTGAATGGAATGAGTTAAGAGGGACTTATGAAGTGTGTGGCTTAAGTTGAAGCTAGGTTGGTTGAAGAAGGCTGGTTCGGGTAGCTTTGCACCCTTCTGGCATGACTTTGGCGCAGAAAATGTTATGGATGACCCCAATGTCAGAATCGAGTGATGTTTCTTTATATGGATGGAGAACTTGGAAAGGAAGATATATTTTGTTGATGACTTCTCTGGAATCTATCTGTAGAAGCCAGTAAAAATTCTGAAAGTGGATGGATGTGTAAAAAAGAACCTGGATGCGCGCCCTCAGTGCAGCAATTGTTACAAACAGACGGCAAGTCAGAATTGAGTGCCGTCAGTTGAAAATGAAAGAGAACGAAGAGTGGAAAAACTTTTATGTTGAAGAATTTTGCATAAGAAGTTCCATATTTTCTTCAGAAGCTAATGAAGTTGGTTGATGCAGAACGCACGGATCGGGCTTCTCCTTCGCCTCGGGATCGATCTCTCGACGTCGGATCGGCTTTGGACGTCGGGACAGTCTTGGGAGAGAGCTTGGACAACCTCAGGACAAGTTAGGCATGGGGGATTAACCTTGGGATATTGAGAATGGCCCTCAATTTATAGAGAATGGAAACTGGTGCAAAATATGGAAATGGGACCGACCGCGCCCCCGCCTTTCAAAGGAGGCGAGGGCGTGCAGGGCGTGCCCTCACCTTGGGGACACGGTATGCACGCCCCCAGTTTCAAAGAAACCAGGGGCACGTTACACGTCTTATTGCTAAAATTCACTGGAATCTTCCGGAAATTGCTAAAAATTGACTTGACAAATGTAACGTGCCCCCGAACCGGGGGCGAGGTCAATATAAACGAAAATCAGCGATGGAAACCTTCCAGAAAACTGGTTTAGAAGGTGCTAATTGGAGTTATTTCTGGTTTCTAAAAATGTACCATGCCCCCGCGTTTCAAAGGAAGCGGGGGCATGCAGGGCGTGCCCCCAGTTTGAGGGCGCGCAGGGTGCGCCCTCCCCTTTCAAAAGGAGCGGGAGCGCGGTAAACTCTCTCTCCTGTGCGCGTGTTCCGCGAGCCGTAACTTGCAAACGGGATGTCTGATTTGGCTCCCGTTTATTGCGTTGGAAAGAGAGCCTTCAACCGCACCTCCTCAAGTTAGTAAACCAGCCGGAATGACTCTCGAGACGTTCACACGGGGCATTCTACCGGTTTACCCTTTCTCGAAAAGTCGAAAACCACGGCGAAGATCTGGAAGGGCACGGTTCCGGTCGAGGAATCTCGGGCCAACTCAGGATGACTTAAAATGATGACCTAACAAGTCTGGTATAGTCAAAAAGCACGAAATCATTGAAAAATATGAAATTTACCCGGTAAACGTGAACCGAAACTCGGAAAATAAAACCCTAAAATCGACCGAAACGGCCGTATGGCCCCAGTTGATGAAATATATGGCTAGGATCGACCTGGATGACTTGAAAAGATCTGGTAATGACCGGAAAGACCTTATGCGTGGTCCAAGATAGCCATGTCATTACAGATTGAAAAAGCCATAACGAAAGCCATCATTGACCGACGACTACCGAAATGACTTCTTGGAAACCCTAAATATTACAAAACACATGAGGGACTCCCGAGATGTTCAAGTATAGAACATTCAAGGTCGGTCATCGAGTAGGCTTCGTGTTTTTACGGTTCACGCGCGGCTCTCGCTTGAAGGTTATGGCATCATTCCAGAAATCATCGGTCCATTCTCAACTTACAAGGGGCTCCATCAACGTCCTTAGCTCATCTCCACGAGGTAATCCGGATCAGATAATGGTCAAATAAAAGATATTGCCTATGGAATAGGAGTCTGGGGCTCCGAATCAGGCCAATTTGGCGTGTCTACACTTACTACTTGTCCAAGATGTTTGATGCTTGTGAGCTGAAGTACACTGTGGTAGAAAAGACCTGTGCTACTCTTGTTTGGGTGCTTCAGAAACTCAAGCACTATTTTCTTGCTCACCAAGTCAAGCTCATTGCCCATATCAATCCCATTAAGTTTTTGTTATAGAAGGCTGTCTTGACTAATCGGTTAGGGCGATGGCAGAGCTTCTTGTCTCAATTTGATATCACTTATGTCCCATAGAAGGCAATCAAGGGCTATGCTATTGCTTAACACCTTGCCCATCATCCCATGCCCGTCTTTGACCCAGTCCAGTTGGAGTTCCTGAATGACGAACTAATGTTAGTTCGATCTTCCAATCTTTGGACATTATATTTTGATGGGGCTCTGAACTCTCATAGTAGAGGGATAGGTATTATCCTTATGTTACCTGAAGGTGTCACCATTCCACAGGCTTTTCAGCTCAACTTTCTAGCAACCTACAACATAGTTAAGTATGTAGCCTTGCTAGCCGGGCTGGAGGCTGCTCATTTACATGGTGCCACCGAACTGAGGGTGATAGCTGATAGTCAATTGATCCTACGCCAAGTCCTATCCAAATAGCGAACTTCCCATCCAAACCTCAAACCCTACCAAGAGCTCACCACCTTCTACATCAAGCTATTCTTCAAACTCACTTTTGTCCATGTCCCATGTTCTCATAATATCCTCGCTGATGCCTTAGCTTCATTAGCTTCATCTTTATCTGTCCCGCTAGGCAGGCAAGTGCGGACTATCCACATCTATAGGAGGTCAATTCCAGCAATTGTGGATGGACGTTTTCTGAAGGTTAAGGAGAGGTTCAACAAAGAGGAATACTTGAAATACAAAGAAGAAATCTCCTAATTGAGTTGAAAGAATTAGAAGAAAGTGAAAGACCTTAGTATAACGAGATTACAAGGTATTGCCAAGATTAGTCATATCCGCCTAGATCAACTACCAAGGAAAAAAAGGCAATTAGAAGAGTATCCCAGAGGTATAAAATCTTAGAAGGAGTGCTCTATAAAAGAAGCCTAAGTGGAATCTTACTCAGGTGACTTGATGAAGAAGAAGCCGAGTTGGTGCTAAAGGAAGCACATTCTGGAGTTTGTGGTGGTCATGTGAATGCCCAAGCCCTTGCTAAGAAAATCATCCGACAAGGGTATTATTGGCCAACTCTAGAAGAAGACTGCTCCATCTTTGTATGGCACTATCATTCATGTCAACTCCATGCCGACAAGATTCACTCTCCCGCATCTTCCCTTCGTCCAATTCATGTCTCGTGGCCTTTCGCCATGTGGGCTTTTAATATCATTGGCCCTTTGAGTGACCTCAACTCCGAAATGTGCTCAAACTCATTCACACTGATGGCAACGGAGTACTTCACAAAGTGGGCTGAAGCAGAAGCGTTCGTGGAGATTAAAGCGTCAACAATATGATCCTTCATCAAGCGCAACATCCTGGCAAGGTTCGGGATCCCTAGCGACATCATCACTGATAATGGGCCACAATTTCTCTCTCAAGATCTGTGTGATCTTTGCAACAGGTATCGCATTTCATTGCATCATTCATCACCATACTATCCTCAAGACATTTGTCAAGCAGAAGCTACCAACAAAACCTTAATCAAGATCATCAAAAAATCTTGTAAGTCTAGCAAGTTTGCCGATTGGCCTGATAAGCTTGTAGATGCTCTATGGGCTTATCATACTTCTATAAGGACTCCCACTGGACAAACCCCATATGCTTTGGCATATAGGATGGAATTAGTGGTCCCCTACGAAGTATTACTTCCATCTCTTCGAGTTCAACTTGATAAGGATATTCCTGTTGATGAGAGATGAGAATCTCTCCTTACACAGCTTGAACTCTTGGATGAAAGAAGGCTAGCCGCCACCGAGCATGCCCAGACTTATCAGAACAGACTGAGAAGGTTTTATCAAAAGAGGGTGGTCGAGAGAAAATTCAAGATTGGTGAGATGGTCATTAAAAGAAATTTCGTTAAGCCAGGGGGTCCCCGCTACAAATTGCAACCTAATTGGGAAGGGCCTTTTGTAATCACTGAAAAGTATCCAGGCAATGCATATGAATTGACTAATGCAGATGGATAAAGGTTGAATCATCCTTGGAATGGAGTTTACCTTAAAGAGTATTTTCCATAAAAATGAAGAAACCACTGGTATAATTTCAAGTCATCGATCCTAGGTTGTTCGTGAGAGGTCAAGGGTAGGTACCATCCTACACACACAACACCTCCCGATCCTAGAATCTAGACAACCCGACACTTGCGAAAGGAAAGGCATAAATCTAGAAATGGAAGGAGTACCTCGACCCTATTCTATTCTACTCGGTCTGAGATAGGGAGAGAAGATTAGAGAGGGATAGTATCGAAAACACTCGCCACCCTAGTAGGAGGCCATCTCGGAGGGTGCAAAAGGGTGCCAAAAGATGGGCAATCAACCTCTCAGGTTAGAAAAAAAAAAGAAAAATGATCAACCTGTCTGAATGAGTACCCAGAATGATAGTCAAGGCAAAAGGTACTAAAAGATGGGCAATGTCCCCACTGGTCAAAAAACCTATCTAAATATGTGCCACATAGAAAAGAGCAAAACATGGGAAAGACCCAAAGAGGCCGAACCCCAATGGGCAATTTGAGTGAGAGTAGAGAAATCCCTCTCAACATCTCCAAACCCTATCAAGGACTTCCTTTATACCCTTCCTCTTTAAACCCCATGGGTAGGGTAAACTGACCAAATCCAGGTGGAATCCAAGCCGATCAAAGGAAGAAGGTTAGAAGGATTCTAGGTAGGGAACTTTATTTTGTACATGGTATCTACCACTTGAGTCTTGACAAACTTCAAAGACCGATGAACTGTCTCAAATACCAGCATTTTTTCCATAAAAAGTGAATATTTCAAAAATCCAAAGAAATGCATATTTCAAAAATCTAAAAAAATGCATATTTTAAAAATACAAAAAAAATTACACATTTCAAAAATCGAAAAAAAAACTGAATTTTTTAAAAGTCTAAAAAAATTGAATATTTTGAAAATACAAAAAAATGTATTATTTTTTAATTTAGTCATGATCATTGCCTTAGTTGCACCTGTAGACACGCCAAATTGGCTTGATTCGGAGCCCTAGACTCTTATTCCATAGGCAATATCTTTTATTTGACCATTATCTGATTCGGATTACCTCGTGGACATGAGCTAAGGACATGGGTGGAGCCCCTCGCAAGTTGAGAATGGACCAATGATTTCCGGAATATTGCCGTAACCTTCAAGCGAGAGCCGCACGTGAACTATAAAAACATGAAGTCTGCTCGATGAACGACCTTGAATGGTCCATAATTGAAGGTCTCGGGAGTCCCGCATGTGTTCCATAACATTCAGGGTTTCCAAGAAGTCATTTCGATAGGCGTCGGTCAATGACGACTTTCGTTACGGCTTTTTCAATCTATGCTGGCACGGCTATCCCGGACCATGCGTTAGGCCTTTTCGGTCATCACCGGGTCTTTTCGGGTCATCCGGGTCGATTCTAGCCAAATATTTTCATCAATCATGGCCATACGCCTGGTTCGGTCAATTTTAGGGTTTCACGGCTTTTACGGCTTTTGATTCACGTTTACCGGGTTAATCTCAGATTTTTCGATGACATCGAGTTTTTTGATCGTACTGGACTTGTTCGGTCATCATTTTAAGTCATCCCAAGTTGACCCGAGATTTCTCGACCAGAACCGTGCTCTTTCAGATCTTCGCCCCGGGTTTTGGCTTTCCACGAGAGGGTAAACCGGTAGAAAGCCCCGTGCAAATGTCTCGGGAGTCATGCCTGTCGGTTTACCAACTTTAAGAGGTGCGTTTGAAGGCCCTCTTTCCAACGCAACAAACGGGAGCCGAATCGGACATCCCGTTTGCAAGATACGGCTCGCGGAACACGTGCATAGGAGAGAGTGTACCGCGCCCCCGCTCCCTTTAAAACAGGAGGGTGCGCCCTGCGCGCCCTCAAACCGGGGGAGCGTCCTGCGCACCCCCGGTTCCTTTGAAAAGCGGGGGCATGGTCAGTTTCTATAAATCAGAAATTTCCTCGATTAGCACTTTCTAAACTGGATTTTTGGAAGGTTTCCGGCGTCGATTTTTGATTATTTGTACTGCGTCCCCAGTTCGGGGGCACGTTACGTATGTCAAGTCAATTTTTAGCAATTTCCGAAAGTTTCCATCGATTTTTAGCAGTGAGACGCGTAACACGCCCCCGCTCCCTTTGAAATAGGGGAGCGTGCAGACTGCGCCCCCGAACTGGGGGCGCGCCCTGCGCGCCCTTGGTTTGAGGGCGCACTCTGCGCGCCCTCGTCCCCTTTAAAAAGCGGGAGCGCGGTCGGTCCAATTTCCAAATTTTGCACTGGCTTCCTTCCCCTATAAATTGAGGGCCATTCTCAATGACCCAAGGTTAATCCCCCGTGCCTAGGTTATCCAGAGGTCGTCCAAACTCTTCTCCAAAGCCATCCTGATGTCCAAAGGCGATCCGAAGTCAAGAGATCGATCCCGAGGTGAAGGAGAAGGCTCGATCCGGGTGTTCTGCATCAGCCAACTTCATCGACTTCTTCAGAAATTTTGAGACTCTTTCTGTGAAAGTCTTCAACATAGAAGATGTTCATCTCTTCGTCCTATTTCATCTCCAACTGACGTCACTCAATTCCTACTTGTCGTTTGTTCGTGGCGATTGCTACACTGAGGGCGCGCATCTAGGTTCTTTTTTATATATCCGCCCACTTTCAGAATTTTTAATGACTTCAAAAAGAGGATTTCGGAGAAGTCATCAACATAGGAACTCTTCCTATCTGAGTTCTCTGTCTACTCCAACAAACGGCACTCGATTCTGACATTGGGGTCGCCCGTAGTATCCTCTGCAACAAAGTCACGCCAGAAGGGTGCAAAGGCTACCCGAACCGGCCTTCTTCAACCAACTCGGCTTCAACTCAAGCCGATTCATTCCATAAGCTTTCTCAACTCTCTTAACTCAGTTAATTTATTATTTTAAGGCATATTTTAGTTTATTTGCGTCATTTTTACATATCCAATAATACAAAAATAGGGGTTAGGACTTGCCCCAATCCGGTGAGTTCGATTCCAATTGCTTCTTTCTCATATTCTCTCTACAGTTGCTACACTTCCCATAGTTCTAATCATTTTCTTTCACTTGGTTTATTGTTCTAGTTGCATAGGTTTATCAAGCTAGCATCGGTTGGAGACTCTTCTTCATCGGCCGGCCAAGGAAGAAGAAGGTTGAACCCATATCCCGATCTCCCGCGCTAAGGTACACGGTCAAATCAACTCATCTCTTGTTTTTATTCTATAAAGTAGAGCCCGCGGCTCCTGGCGACCACATATTTCATGTTTTAATTTCATCTCCTCCTCACTCTCCTCCCACATGACCCGAACCATCTCCGGTGCTCGAGCGATGCCGTGAGATGAAAGTTCGGGGATCAATGTGAGTGTGGGATCGAGGTGAGGACATTTTACCACTTTCCGAGTGTTTTCAATTCACTCCCCCCTTTTTTCCCCCTCTTCTATCTTTCACACTCTTATCTTGAGGTGCCGATCCGGAACCCGTTTTCGGAGTCGACAGCTTTTTGGCGACCACGGTGGGACAACCAATGTCTTCAACCGTGCTAGCTTGATTCAACCATGCAACTAGTTGTTTTCCAACTTGGTTCCCGCGTGAACCGGCTTGTCTTTTATCTTCCATGTCAATTTACCTTTAAACTTTCTATTTACTCTTTCTTTAAGATTGTCCCCCATGTGGACTTAATTTGCTTGTTTTTCATTTCAACCCGGTTCCCGCGTGAACCACTTTTCTTATAAACCGGTTCCCGCGTGTACCACCTTTCTTTTCCAACTCGGTTCCCGCGTGAACCAACTTATTTTCAGATTGGTCCCCGCGTGGACCACCTCTTTACAACACCTTTAGACTGGCCCCACGTGGCCCTCCTTCTATTTTGTCAACTCTTACATCGGTTCCCGCGTGAACCACCTCTTTCTTCATTAAAACCGGTTCCCACGTGAACCAAACCCTTTTATAAACCGGTTTTCGCATGAACCAACTCACCTTCATATCGGTCCCCGCGTGGACCACCCCTTTGCACCAATTAGATTGGCCCCACGTGGCCCTCCCTTCCTTTCTCCAATCAAACAAACCGGTTCCCGCCTGAACCACCCCTTTTCCTTCAAAAAAAAAATAGTTCCCGCATGAACCACCTACCTTTCCAAAACTCGGCTCCCGCGTGAGCCACTTTATTTTCAAATCGGTCCCCGCGTGGACCATCCTTTTACCTTTACTTTAGATTTGTCCCCAATTGGACACTCCAACACAAGCTGGTTCCCGCGCGAACCACCTTTTAGTTGCTAGTTGCTAGTTACTTGCTTACTTTATCATTGCTTGTCTTGTTTGCATTCACTTGCTTGGTTTATTTAATAGCTTTCATTCATGTTTGCATATTATTTCTTCTTTTTATCCTACCCTCCATTTTTCATTTTTGCATTAGCTTTTTCATCGGTACCGGACTTGCTCCGATCCGTAGGGCATTCGAGGCGGGGGCTCTCTCTCCCAACACACCCTCACCCTCCAAACACCTTCTTGGTAGATTCTAACCTCTCTTCTACGATATTCCTTTCTAGTTTATTTGGTTGTTTCCATCAAGACCTCCGTAAGTCCCCATCCGTGGAGTATTCCTCTCCGCACGATTGGGTCGGTTGTACCACTTCCCAAAACCCGAAGAACCCAAGTACCTACTCGTGGTGATTGAGTGATAACCTTAGGTCTTGAAGATTGAAGCAATAGGAATCATACCTACTTGAGTGAACAATTGCTAACAATCTATCTAATCTAAGGTTTTAACCCAAAAATTGTCGAGTAGTCATTTTAAAACCTTGTTTGCATAACTTGCTTGCTCACAACAATTGAAAACAACCAAAAAATTCTTCTTCTTTCAAAACACCTAAAAAAATCCCTTTTAACTTTTGTGTTCAACTTGCTTGCCAAACAACCAAAGTGAAACCAAATCAAATCAAACAAACAATCATAACCAAACAAAAGTCTCTTTGCATTTACACATTTCATTTGCTTTCTTTCAACCATTTTGTAAGAAAATTTGACAGGATGCCCATGACACTAAGGTCCGGAAGACACGTCGGGATGTCGGACTACTACGGCCAAGAAGAGGAGTATGAGACGGGTCACTACGAGCTTCAGCAACCCATGGTCCAACCAGATGGCCATGTTAATGCCATGATGGAACCTGAGGTCCAAGATCCCACTCACCGATCCACCTCACATAGTATAGAACAAGCTCTCAAGGATCTATCTCTTCACCTTGATCCCGAGACCTTTGTAATTATCCAATCTGCCACTAAGGGCAAGATGCCCTCCAATCAAGCTCCAATCGAGGGAAATCAAGCTCCCTCACCACCCCAATCGGCAGTCAGGCCCCTAATCATTTCTTCTCCTGGGCAACCTTGCCGTGTCTCCACTCACCCCATTGTGGGGCATTCACATAACACTATTCCAGTTCATGTTTCCAACCTACCTCTTCCAACTCAGTCACCTAAACACTTTGATCCCGTGGCTCAAGAATCCAGCCTCACCCAGGCATTAATGAACAAACTCAACCAGATGGATGAGCGCTTTGAAGAAATGAGGCACCGCCTCGATTCTAAAGCCATCCCTGAAATCTCTGTCCCATCCTTCCCAGTTCTACACCTTCCTCCTTCAGAGATACCAGTCTTCCAACGTTACAATGGGACTGGTAATCCTTTCAACCATCTAAAGAGCTTTCTCTATGACTTCGCATTCTGGAAAAATGACTGCAAAGCCCTTGCCTTCCTATTCCGTCGGTCATTGGAAGGATCCACCCTGGACTGGTTCTATTCTCTTGATTCCATTGAGGCGGCATATTTCGACATCGTCAAGGCAAAGTTTCTACATAGGTACAAGGATCGGGTGGGGTCAGCCTGCTCGATAACTGATTTAATTGCCGAAAAGATGAGGTCGGATGAGGACTTTGCCAGATTTGCTGATCGATGGAGGGGAATGGCTGAGAGGCTAGTGGATACCACCTCAGAGGGAGAGCAGGTGAGGATGCTCATATGGAACACCACGCCCAACCTTCGCAACCTCCTGATCATGCACCGCCCAACAACCATGAGTGAGTTGTGTGATAGCGCCCGCTACCTCCAAGCCCACTTTAAGGACGCATCAATGATTAACCCATTTGACACCAAGCCCCGTAACACTAGAAAGCCTACACCTATAGGACCCACCACCAAAGGAGTAGTAAACAATGAGAGCATCAATGCCATGGGTACCAAGGTGGGTATCGCCAAAGCCAATACCGTAACCCACCACCCAACCAACAATACCGCCCAGCTCCTTGTAGACACGCCAAATTGGCCTAATTCGGAGCCCCAGACTCTTATTCCATAGGCGATATCTTTTATTTGACCGTTATCTGATCCGGACTACCTCGTGGAGATGAGCTAAGGACATTGGTGGAGCCCCCCTTGTTAGTTGAGAATGGACCAATGATTTCCAGAATATTGCCGTAACCTTCAAGCGAGAGCCGCATGGGAACTGTAAAAACACGAAGCCTGCTCGATGACCGACCATGAATGGTCCATAATTGAAGGTCTCGGGAGTCCCGCATATGTTCAGTAACATTCAGGGTTTCCGAGAAGTCATTTCGGTAGGCGTCGGTCGATGACGGCTTTCGTTACGGCTTTTTCGATCTGTGCTGACACGGCTATCCTGGACCACATGTTAGGCCTTTCCGGTCATCACCGGGTCTTTTTAGGTCATCCGGGTCGATTCTAGCCGAATATTTTCATCAACCGGGGCCATACATCCGGTTCGGTCAATTTTAGGGTTTCGCGGCTTTTACAGCTTTCGATTCACGTTTACCGGGTTTATCTCAAATTTTTCGATGATTTCGGGTTTTCCGGTCGTACCGTACTTGTTCGGTCGTCATTTTAAGTCATCCCGAGCTGACCCGAGATTTATCGACCGGAACCGTGCTATTTCGGATCTTCGCCCCGGGTTTCGGCTTTCCGCGAGAGGGTAAACTGGTAGAAAACCCCGTGCGAACATATCGGGAGTCATACTGGCTGGTTTACCGACTTGAGGAGGTGCGGTTGAAGGCCCTCTTTCCAACGCGACAAACGGGAGCCGAATCGGACATCCCGTTTGCAAAATACGGCTCGCGGAACACGCGCACAGGAGAGAGAGTGTACCGCGCCCCCGCTCCGCTTGAAAGTGAAGGGCGCGCCCTGCGCGCCCTCAACCTGGGGGCGCGCTCTGAGCACCCTCAAACTGGGGGCGCGCCCTGCGCGCCCCCGGTCCCTTTGAAAGGCGGGGGCGCGGTCGGTTTCCGAAAATCGGAAATTGCCCCGATTAGCACCTTCTAAACCGGGTTTTTGGGAGGATTTGGCGGAGGATTTTCACTTATTTGTACCGCGCCCCCGGTTCGGGGGCGCGTTACGTATGTCAAGTCGATTTTTAGCAATTTCCGGAAGTTTCCATCGATTTTTAGCAGTGAGACGCGTAACGCGCCCCCGGTCCCTTTGAAACAGGGGGGCGCGCAGACCGCACCCCCGAACTGGGGGCGCGCCCTGAGCGCCCTTGGTTTGAGGGCGCGCCCTGCGCGCCCTCCTCTCCTTTGAAACGCGGGGGCGCGTTAGGTCCAGTTTCTAAATTTTGCACTGTCTCCCTTCCCCTATAAATTGAGAGCCATTCTCAGCGACCCAAGGTTAATCCCTGGTGCCTAGCTCATCCAGAGGTCATCCAAGCTCTTCTCCAAAGCCATCCCGACGTCCAAAGGCGATCCGAAGTCAAGAAGTCGATCCCGAGGTGAAGGAGAAGGCTCGATCCGGGCGTTCTGCACCAACCATCTTCATCGACTTCTGAAGAAAATCCGGGGATCCTTCTGCAAAAGTCTTCAACATAGAAGATGTTCATATCTGCGTCCTCTTTCATCTCCAACTGACGGCACTCAATTCCGACTTGCCGTTCGTTCGTGGCAATTGCTACACCCAGGGCGCGCATCCAGGTTCTGTTTTCCACATCCGCTCCTTTTCATAATTTTTACTGACTTCTACAGGAGGATGTCTGAGAAGTCATCAACATAGGAATTCTTCCACTCTGAGTTTTATGTCTACTCCAACAAACAGCACTCGATTCTGACATCGGGGTCGTCCGTAACATCCTCTGCACTAAAGTCGCGCCAGAAGGGTACCAAGCTACCCGAACCGGTTGTCTTCAACCAACTCGGCTTCAACTCAAGCCAAATCATTCTATAAGCTTTCTCAACTCCATTAACTCTGTTTATTTAATGTTTTAAAGCATATTTTAGTTCATTTACATCATTTTTACATAATCAAAAACACAAAAAAAGGGGTTAAGGCTCACCCCGAAGCCGGTGAGTCCAATTCCAATTGCTTCTTTCTTATCTTCTTACTACAGTTACTACACTTCTCACAAGTCTAACCAAACTCTTCACTTGGTTTATTGTTCTAGTTGCATAGGTTGATCAAGCTAGCATTGGATTGGAGACTCTTCTTCATCGGCCGGCCGAAGAAGAAGAAGGTTGAACTCACATCCCTTTCTCCCACGCTAAGGTAAACACGGTCAACTTCTTTCTATTTTCAATACATAAAGCGGAGCCCGCGGCTCCTGGCGACCACCTTTCATTCATGTTTTAATCTCCTCCTCACTCTCCTCCCACATGACCCGAACCGTCTCCGGTGCTCGAGCGACGCCGTGAGATGAAAGTTCGGGGATCAATGTGACTGTGGGACCGAGGTGAGGATCTTTTACAGCTTTCCGAGTGTTTCTCGATTCACTCCCCTTTCCCCAATTCCATCTTTCACCTTCTCTTGAGGTGCCGATCCAGAACCCATTTCTGGAGTCGACAGCTTTTTGGCGACCACGGTGGGACAACCAATGTCTTCAACCGTGCTAGCTTGATTGATCCGTGCAACTAGTTGTTTTCCGACTTGGTTCCCGCGTGAACCGGATTGTCCTTTACCCTTTTCCATGTCAATTTACCTTTAAAAACTTGCTGATTACTCTTCCTTTAAGATTGTCCCCCATGTGGACTTGATTTCTTTTCTTTAATTTCAGCCCGGTTCCCGCGTGAACCACTTTTCTTCTTATAAACTGGTTCCCGTGTGAACCACCTTTCTTTTCCAACTCGGTTCCCGCGTGAACCAACTTACTTTCAGATCGGTCCCCGCGTGGACCACCCATTTGCAGCACCTTTATATTGGCCCCACGTGGCTCTCTTTTTATTTTGTCAACTCTTACACCGGTTCCCGCGTGAACCACCCTTTTCTTCACAAAAACCAGTTCCCGCGTGAACCACCCCTTTTCCTTCAAAAACCGGTTCCCGCGTGAACCACCTTTCTTTTCCAACTCGGTTCCCGCATGAACCAACTTACCTTCAGATCGGTCCCCGCGTGGACCACCCCTTTGCACCAATTAGATTGGCCCCATGTGCCCCCCCCCCCTTTCCTTTTTTAATGAAACAAACCGGTTCCCGCGTGAACCACCCCTTTTCCTTCAAAAACCGGTTCCCACGTGAACCACCTACCTTTTCAAAACTCGGCTCCCGCGTGAGCCACTTTATTTTCAATTTGGTCCCCGCGTGGACCATCCTTTTACCTTTACTTCAGATTTGTCCCCACTTGGACACTCCATCACAAGCCGGTTCCCGCGTGAACCTCCTTTTAGTTGCTAGTTGCTAGTTATTTGTTTTACTTTATCATTACATGTCTTGCTTGCATTCACTTGTTTGATTTATTTAATAGCTTTCATTCATGTTTGCATATTGATTGCTTCTTCTCCTTCTACCCTCCATTTTTCATTTTTGCATTAGCTTTGCATCGGGTACCGGACTTGTTCCGATCCGTAGGGCATTCGAGG
Organism: Cryptocoryne crispatula var. balansae; assembly: GCA_036172225.1. Lineage (NCBI taxonomy): Eukaryota > Viridiplantae > Streptophyta > Magnoliopsida > Alismatales > Araceae > Cryptocoryne > Cryptocoryne crispatula. Next base: position 29,270,546 of record CM069922.1, read on the forward strand.
CGGGGGCTCTCTCTCCCAACACACCCTCACCCTCCAAACACCTTCTTGGTGGATTCTTACCTCTCTTCTAGGATATTCCTTCCTAGTTGATTTGGTGGTTTCCATCAAGACCTCCGTAAGTCCCCATCCGTGGAGTATTCCTCTCCGCACGATTGGGCCGGTTGTACCACTTTCCCAAAACCCGAAGAACCCAAGTACCTACTCGTGGTGAATGAGTGATAACCTTAGGTCTTGAAGATTGAAGCAATAGGAATCATACCCAATTTGAGTGAACAATTGCTAACAATCTATCTAATCTAAGGTTTCAACCCAATAATTGTCGAGTAGTCATTTTAAAACCTTGTTTGCATAACTTGCTTGCTCACAACAATTGAAAAGAAAAAAATTCTCTTTCAAAACACCTAAAAAAAATCCCTTTAATTTTTATGTTCAACTTGCTTGCCAAACAACCAAATTGAAACCAAATCAAATCAAACAAACAACCATAACCAAACAAAAACTCTCTTTGCATTTACACCCTTCATTTGCTTTCTTTCAACCATTTTGTAAGGAAATTTGAAAGGATGCCCACTCTAAGGTCCAGAAGACACGTCGGGATGTCGGACTACTGCGGCCAAGAAGAGGAGTACGAGATGGGTCACTACGAGCTTCAGCAACCCATGGTCCAACCAGATGGCCATGTTGATGCCGTGATGGAACCTGAGGACCAAGATCCTGCTCACCGATCCACTTCACATATTATAGAACAAGCTCTCAAGGATCTATCTCTTCACCTTGATCCCGAAGCCTTTGCAATTATCCAATATGCCACTAAGGGCAAGATGCCCACCAATCAAGCTCCGATCGAGGGAAATCAAGCCCCCTCACCACCCCAACCGGCAGTCAGGCCCTTAATCATCTCTTCTCCTGGGCAACCTTGCCGTGTCTCTACTCACCCCGTTGTGGGGCATTCACACAATTCTACACCAGTTCCTGTTTCCAACCCACCTCTTCCAACCCAATCAAGTAAACACTTTGCTCCCGCGGCTCAGGAATCCAGCCTCACCCAGGTGTTAATGAACAAAATCAACCAGATGGATGAGCGCTTCGAAGAGATGAGGCACCACCTCGATTCTAAAGCCATCCCTGAAATCTCTGTCCCATCCTTCCCGCTCTACACCTTCCTCCTTCGCAGATACCGCCTTCCAACGTTACAATGGGACTGGTAATCCTTTCAACCATCTAAAAAGCTTTCTCTATGACTCCTCATTCTGGAAAAATGACCGCAAAGCCCTTGCCTTCCTATTCCGTCGGTCATTGGATGGAGCCGCCCTTGACTGGTTCTATTCTCTTGATTCCATTGAGGCGGCGGATTTCGACATTGTCAAGACGAAGTTTCTACAGAGGTACAAGGATAGGGTGGGGCCAGCCTGCTCAATGACTGACTTAATTGCTGAAAAGATGAGGCCGGATGAGGACTTTGCTAGATTTGCTGATCGGTGGAGGGGAATGGCTAAGAGGCTTGTGGATACCATCTCAGAGGGGGAGCAGGTGAGGATGCTCATTGGGAACACCACGCCTAACCTTCGCAACCTTCTGATCATGCATCGTCCAACAACCATGAGTGAGTTGTGTGATAGCGCCCGCTACCTCCAAGCCCACTTTAAGGATGCATCCATGATCAACCCGTTCGACACCAAGCCCCGTAATACTAGAAAGCCTACACCCGTAGGACCCACCACCGAAGGGGTAGTAAATAATGAGAGCATCAATGCCATGGGTAACCAAGGTGGGTACCGTCAAAGCCAATACCGTAACCCACCACCCAATCAACAATACCGCCCAGCCCCTCAACCAGCTCCTCAGTCACAGCAGCAACTTGCATACAACCGAGCACCACCACAGCAACCCGCATACAACCGAGTGCCCCAGCAACCAAATGCCTACAACCGAGCACCTCAACAACAACATGTCTACAACCGACCACCACCACAATAGCAAGCTTACAACCTAGTGCCACCACCAGCCAACCGACCTAGGAGGGGGGGACCCAAGAGAGAGTATTACCCTCAACTGCCATTCCCCCTCGTCGATATTTTCAATGCATTGATGGCTGAACAGCAGCTAGAGCTTCCAAAGGAGAGAGAAGGATGGCCAGCAAATGTTGACATGACAAAATACTGCGCTTACCATCGGTATCCTGGGCACACGGTGGATGTCTGTTTCCAGTTTAAAGATTACATTCATGACCTCAACGATCAGGGGAACATTGACTGGGCACAGATGGGAGAGTCTATACAAGCCATGAAGGCACGGCAGAATCAACCTCGGCGACAGCAAGCACCACAGCAGCCCAGCCTGGGCATAGTCTAAGATCCGCTCCCGGTACATACACCCGTACAAGCACCGGCACCAGCACCACCGAACCAACGACTTGGCCTCGTCCACTCCGCCACTAAGGAGTCAACCCACCATTCCCAGGGTTGGCAGGTCGAGGATCAAATCACCTCCATGCCCGCCATACCAACCCCACCTACAAACCACACCATACTCTCCATACCGAGAGCTGCCCCCAGCCCACAAACTATCCAAACACCACTACCCTTACCAACCATTAACCCTCCACGACGCTTAATCATTAGACCGCCACCAGCCTCCCAACCAGCACCCCAACCTAACCCACCAACCACCATTAATCCTCCACGGCATCTAATCATTAGACCGCCACCAACACCCCGTACATCACCTAACCTACCGATCCACCGCCACCCCACGACCCCTCATCATTAGACCATCGCCACCAACACCCCAACCATCACCCAACATACCGGCCTCCACCAATCCACGACCCCTCATTATCCGATCCTCACCACCCCTACCTACCATGGGCTCCTCAACCTACCAACCAACCCTACCATCACTATCATCACCACTTCCCCCTACCACGCTGGCGCCGGTACTTCGTAGCGGGAGGATGTTCCAAAGGGTCTTCCCCCAGGTCGGGATACAACCACAGGAACAGGCAGAAGAGGAGGTGGTAGAAGAACCGTTGCCCGGCACGGCATATGACCTATTGAAGCACTTGGACAAAATGCCGGCACGGATTTCAATTCTGGAGCTGATAAAGAGGTCAAAGAACCATCAGGACATCCTACAACAATATCTACAGCGGGTCATGGTCAATGAGGACCTCCCGCCTGAGAAGATCATTGTTGTCCTGACCCCGAGGAGTGAACATCCGGCACTCACCTTTACACAGGAGGAGTTGGCACGGACAGAGATCAGAAAGTACGCCTTGCGCGTCGCAGTAGTCATCCGAGGCGTGGAGATCAAGTCCTGCTTGATTGACACCAGAGCATCCATAAATGTCATGCCGCCAGAAACATTGCAACTTTGCGGCATCTCCGATGAAGAAATTGAGCCTTCTGCCGTCACGGTGACCGCATATGACAACTCCCGGAAGCCGGCACGAGGGGTGGTTACATTGAAAGTAGGGCTCGGGCCGTGTGCTGTCACCGCCGAGTTTCACGTTCTAGAATTAGACCCTACATTCAAAGCTATCTTGGGACGCCCGTACCTTGAGGCAATAGGAGCTGTTGCCTCCACTAATCATCAGTGTCTGAAGTTCCCATACAAGGGCCAGGTGATCAAAGTAACCAACATCCCCATTCTGAATGATGTGGATGACCCCTCTTCTGCACTACCAATATCAAAATCTGTCCAGCCGTTGGTTTCCACTACAGAGCTACCTGAGGTCATGGTATTGACGACGCCTCCAGATTCAGTTGCATGGCGTATGATGAAAGGGATGGGCTATCAGCCAGGAAAGGGGCTGGGAAATGAGCTGCAGGGGGTTGTGCACCCCATTGAAGCCGTACAAAGACCAAAGAAACACGGGCTTGGCTATGAGCCTAGTTTCACTCCGCGGATGGTCTATCGGCCAAAAAATGCCATGGGACTCCAAAAATTCTTTATCAAAGGGGAGACCATGATGATGGCCGGGGACAAAGAAGAAGAACCAGTCAAGAGGAAGAAGGCACCAGAGCCAGAGGAGGAGGTGGACAACCTGAGTTCATCTTTGGCTCGGTTGTTCATAGAGGAGGAAGAACCAGTCGAGGGCAAGTCCATCTCTAAACAACTTGTCCACTCGAACCCACCTCCAAACAACATCCCGCGTGAGCCGTATCCTACGGTCACGTATTTCAAAATCCTCACTCTATCCCTCTTGAATTCACAAGATGGGCTATCTAGCCCAATTCCCACTTCTGGGCCAAAATGGCCACCCGAACTGATCATTGGGCCTGAGAGCCCATTCAAATCTTCTTACTCCACTGGGCTTCTATGCCCATTCCAATCCAACAAACTTGGGCCCGCGTGCCCACCAGTCGGGCCCACGTGCCCTTTAGATTTATTTTCTTGCTGTGGGCCCGCGTGCCCACCATTTGGGCCCACGTGCCCCTAAGATCTTTTCACCAGCTTTGGGCCTATCTGCCCATTTCTTGTCATCATCGGGCCCGCGAGCCCATTTTTCTTCCATTTACTTAAGCTTTCTATTTCTTCTCGAGCCCCATCGGCTCATTCTCTTTTTATTATTGAAAATACCCAAAATACCCAAAAAAAAACGTCCTCTCACAAACTCAGTTTTCCATTGAGGAGACGTCTCTACTTGTCTCGGAGGGTGCTCCCAACCAGGGACCCCTCTTCTCCAACTCACTGATCGATCTGCTCGATCCTTCACCCATTGTTAATACCACCTTTTCAATTCCGTCTTCTTTAGGAGTAGTTTGGGTAGGAAAGAATAAAATTCGAAGTAAACGTGTGCCGGAAAGATATCTCCAACAAATAGCTCAAAAATGCAAGGAATGTGCAAGGCTACCAAGATTTTTGGAAAATGCTATCCAGCTTAATGAAATCCAATATGAGGATGAATTCAATGTAGATCATACACTGGGAGTTTACGAGGTCTTATCAGAAAAAGATCCTGATTTCGAGGATGGAATTGAGGACTTGGCTGATGCGTATGCATCTGGACTTAAAAGATTTGAAGAACCATTAGCCACGGTGGATGAACCGACAAGAGAACTGAATCTCGGAACACCGGAAGATCCCAAGACAATCATCCTAAGCGCAAACCTCACTCCCACTGAGGAACAGAGTTTAATTAAAATTTTGAAAGAATATAAGGACACGTTCGCATGGACATACGAAGACATGCCGGGGTTAGACAACTCGTTAGTTGAACATCGTCTAACTTTGAAACCTGGAGTTACCCCGGTCAAGCAAAAATTAAGGAGATTCCACCCTGATGTTGCACTTAAGATGAAAGAAGAGGTCGACAAGTTACATCAAGCAAGATTCATTAAGGTCGTCCTTTATCCGCAATGGGTGGCAAACATAGTCTCTGTCATGAAGAAGGATGGCCGAGTTCGGATCTGTATAGACTTCAGGGACTTGAACCGAGCGTTTCCTAAAGATGACTTTCCTCTACCTCATATTGACGTACTGGTTGATAACACTGCTGGATTCGAAATGTTGTCATTCATGGATGGCTATTCTGGATATAATCAAATCCGGTTGGCCGAAGACGACCAGGAGAAGACCTCGTTCACCACACCTTGGGGAACCTATCGCTATGTCGTCATGCCCTTTGGATCGAAGAATGCCGGTGCTACCTATCGAGGGCAATGATGGCTATCTTCCATGACATGATGCATACCCTTGTAGAGGTGTACGTGGACGACCTGGTCGTTAAGTCCAAAAGCCGAGAAGATCACCCGGAAGTGTTAAGAAAGGTCTTGCAAAGGGCTAGGGAATATAAATTGAAAATGAACCCAAAGAAATGCACGTTTGGAGTATCCTCAGGAAAACTGTTGGGGTTCATAGTGAGCAAAAGGGGCATAGAGATCGACCCAAACAAGGCCAAGGCAATCATTGGTATGCCTCCTCCGAGAAATATGAAAGAACTTCGAGGATTAATCGGGAGGCTACGGTTGTCCGCCGGTTCATCTCACAACACTCCCAAAGGTGTAAACCTTTCTATGAGTTGACCAAGGCGGGGGCCGAGTTCAAATGGGATTCGAAGTGCCAGGATGCATTCGATGGTTTGAAAAGATACCTGGCTAGTCCCCCTGTGCTTAGACCACCAGTCCCTGGCAAGCCCTTAGTTTTATATATCTCGGTTTTGGAGAATTCTCTTGGGGCAGTCCTTGCACAAGTTGATGAAGAAGAGAAAGAGAGGGCAACTTACTATTTGTCAAAGATCTTTGATCCATGTGAGCAGAAGTATACTGTAGGGAGAAGACCTGTGCTGCACTAGTTTGGGTAGTTCAGAAGCTTAAACACTATTTCTTAGCTCATGAGGTCAACCTTATTGCCCGCATCAATCCCATCAAATTCCTTCTGGAGAAAACTGTTCTAACTGATCGGTTAGGTCGTTGGCAGAGCTTCCTCTCCCAGTTTGATATCACCTATGTCCCCCAGAAGGCGATTAAGGGCTATGCCATTGTCGAACATCTAGCCCATCACCCTATACCCCTCTTTGACCCGGTCCAATCGGAGCTCCCGGATGACGAACTAATGTTGATCCGATCTTCCCACCTTTGGATGTTATATTTTGACGGGGCTCTGAATTCACACGGTAAGGGAATAGGAATCGTCCTTCTATCACCCGAGGGTGTCACCATTCCACAGGCATTTCAGCTTGACTTCCCAGCAACCAACAATATAGCTGAATATGAAGCCTTGCTGGCCGGGCTGGAGGCCGCTTATTTCTATGGTGCCACGGAATTAAGGGTGATAGGTGATAGCCAACTAATTCTTCGCCAAGTCCTAACCAAATACCGAACTTCTCATCCAAACCTCAAACCTTACCAAGAACTCACCTCTTGCTACATCAAGCTTTTTTCCAAACTCACTTTTGTCCATGTTCCTCGAGCTCAGAACATCCTTGCTGATGCCCTAGCCTCCTTAGCTTCATCCCTATCAGTCCCGCTAGGTAGACAGGTGCGGACTATTCATGTCCGTAGAAGGTCGATGCCAGCAATTAAGGATGGGCGATTTCTGAAAGTTAAGGAGAGATTTGGCAGGAAGGAGTATCTAGAGCAGAAAGAGGAGATTTCGCTAATCGAGTTGGAAGAGTTAGATGAGGGTGAGAGGTCTTGGTTTGATGAGATTGCAAGGGGTTGTCAAGATCAGACATATCCACCTGGATTAAATGCAAAAGAAAAGAAGGCCATCAGGAGAGTATCCCAGAGGTATACCATCCTAGGAGGGGTGCTCTACAAGAGGAGCCTAAGCGGAATTTTATTGAGATGCGTTGATGAAGAAGAGGCAGAATTGGTGCTTAAGGAAGCACATTCCGGGGTCTGTGGGGGCCATGTCAATGCTCAAGCTCTTGCCAAGAAAATCATCAGGCAGGGGTATTATTGGCCAACCCTAGAAGAGGATTGCTCCATCTTTGTCCGGCACTGTCATTCTTGCCAACTCCATGCCGACAAGATCCATTCTCCCGCATCTTCCCTTCATCCGATTCATGCCCCATGGCCCTTCGCCATGTGGGCTTTCGATATCATTGGCCCTCTAAGTGATCTTAACTCTGAAATCTGTTCCAAATCATTCATCCTGACGGCAACAGAGTACTTCACCAAGTGGGCAGAAGCGGAAGCATTCGTAGAGATCAAGACATCAACACTATGCTCCTTCATCAAACGCAACATCATCGCCAGGTTCGGGATACCTAGCGACATCGTCACCGACAACAGACCACAATTTCTCTCTCAAGATCTGCGTGATCTTTGCAACAGGTACCGCATTACATTGCATCATTCATCTCCTTATTACCCGCAAGGCAATGGTCAAGCAGAAGCCACCAACAAAACTTTGATTAAAATCATCAAGAAAACCTGTAAGTATAGCAAGTTTGCGGACTGGCCAGATAAGCTTGTAGTTGCCCTATGGGCTTATCGTACTTCTGTACGGACCCCCACTTGTCAAACCCCGTATGCTCTCGCATATGGGATGGAAGTGGTGGTCCCGTACGAAGTACTCCTTTCATCACTCCGAGTTCAACTCGATAGGGACATCCCTGTCGATGAGAGACGAGAATCTCTCCTTGCACAACTAGAACTCCTAGATGAAAGAAGGTTGGCTGCCTCCGAGCATGCCCGGACTTATCAGAACCGATTGAAAAGGTTTTATCAAAAGAGGGTGGTAGAGAGAAAGTTCGAAATCGGTGAGATGGTAGTAAAACGCATATTCGTTAAGCCGGGTGGTCCCCGCTCTAAGTTGCAACCTAACTGGGAAGGGCCTTTTGTTATAACTAAAAAATATCCAGGCAATGCATATGAGCTAACCAACGCCGATGGAGAAAAATTGAACCATCCATGGAACGGCGTTTACCTCAAAAAATATTTTCCTTAGAAGAGAAAATGGAGAATTTCTGGTGTGATATTAAGTCATCAATCCAAGAGTGTTAGCTAGAAGTCAAGGGTAGACATCACCTTGCACACACAACACCTCCCGATCCCAGAATCTAGAAAGCCCAACACTCAAGAGAGGCAAGGCAGAACCCTGAAGGCGGAAAGGAAACCTTACCCTATTCTCTTCTGTTCGGTCCAAAATAGGTGAAGGGGACTAGAGGAGGATAGTATCGAAAATGCCCGCCGCCTTAGTAGGAGGCCGTCTCATAGGGTGCAAAAGGGTGCCAAAAGATGGGCAATGAACCCCACAGGTTTAAACAAATATGGGCCTGTCTGAATGAGTACCCGAAAGAATAGAAAAGGAAAAGAAGGCACCAAAAGATGGGCAATGACCCCATGGGTCAAAGACTTGTCTAAATAAGTGCCATATGTAAAAAAGACCCGAAGAGGCCGAACCCCAACGGGCAATTTGGGCATGAGTAGAGAAACCCTCCTCAACACCCCCAAATCCTATCAAAGACTTCCCTTATTATTCTTCCCCTAGGGTAGGGTAAACTGTCCAAACTCAGGGGGAATCCAAACCGATCAAGAGAAGAGGGCAAGAAAGATTCTGGGTATGGAACCTTATTTTCACGTGGTGTTTATCACTTAAATCTTGATTAACACTCAAAGATCGATGAATTGTTTCAATACTGGCACATTCTCCACAAAAATCTAAAAAAAAATCAAATATTTTCAAAAAAAAAACAAATATTTTCAAAAAATTCAAAAAAAAAAATTAAATATTTTCAAAACAAAAAAAACAAAAACAAAAAAAAAAGTTGAATATCTTCAAAAATAAAAAAAATTGAATACTTTCCAAAAATCTAAAAAAATGCATCATCTAACTTGGCATAACCTTGATTTTTGCCTTTGCTAGCATTCATGTTTATCTTTATGTCTTGCATGTTTCATTTCCGCATTGCATATTTATCTTCATTATCACCCCATTAAGAGGGCTCCTCCCTTTTGACCTAAGTCAAAGTTGGCCATAATAAGGCAAAGGGATGAGTCGTTGTGAAGATCTAATCCTCTTTTATCAAGTGTTTTCAGGGACTTTAAAATAAGAGGAGAAGGTTCTCTCAACGACAGGTAAGTTCTCTTAACCATTTCATTTCGGTCATTTAGGTTATTACACCTTGTTAAGAAGGCTCCTCTCTTTGACCTAAGTCAAGGTAGACAACAATAGGCAAAGGGATGAGCCATGGTGAAGATTTAATACCCTTTTATCAAGTGTTTCAGGATGCTAAGATCAAGAAGGGTGTGACTCTCACCATAGCAGGTAAGCTTTCTTAACCCTTATCTTATTCATTTTCAGTCATTTTGTTCATATTACCTTGTTAATAAGGCTACCCCCCTTGACATATAAGCAAGGCAAGACAACAATAGGCAAGGGGGTAAGCCATAGAGCATATTTAACCCTTCTATTAAGTATTTCAGGAAAGAAACACAAGTCAAGGAGGGGTGAGAATCTCGCCAATAGGTCAAACAACACTAAAGCAAGAAGTGCTATAACAAGGAAGAAAAGCAGCTACAACACTAGAAGAAGATTAAGCCTGCTACAGATATCAGTGTCTGATTGCCACTGACTCCAGGAGAATGACCACATGGAAAAGGCATGGAAACCATACCTCCGCAACCGCCTCGTTCCGGTGATGCTCCAAAGGAGTGGCCAAGAAAATACTCGCAGAAATGGAAGAATCAACATGGGAAACCCCCATAACATGCCGACTAGCATATATGTCGCTAGTCGTGTGTTATTAACTTATACATTATTTGTTGGAGACCATGAGCACGGAGAAGACTTGACCCGAGATCCCCTTCATCAAAATCTACGACGGTCGGGTCATCTCTAATGCTCACGGATAAGCCAAAGTTGTGCTGTGAGGGACGATAGTTCCCGAGTGGGTATCTTGACCTCATAGACAATCTATATCTTCAACTATTTGTTATAGAAGTTTTGTTTTGTTTTCTTGAGCCCAACATGCATCATGTAGCATTAATTGCATTACATTTTGTTTTATCATTAAATACAGCATTTCCCAAACTTCACCTTCTCACTCTCTCGATCATTCTAAATCCCACCGTGTTTTCTAATCCTATCGTGTTCTCTAATCCCATCATGATCTCTAGTCCCACCAACCTCTCTAATATCCCACCGTGTCTATTAATCCCACCGTGTTCGGTAACCACTTTGTGCCCTGAAATCTTTTCACCACTGTGGCCATTGCAACTTCTTTGCTATTCATCCCACCATGGCAGCTAATTCATCCCGCCAAGGGCCTTCTATTTTGATCAGAACTTGCACCGTCATTATCTTCACGGTCTATGCTTAAACATTTGCCTTTCGGAATCTGAGATCATTCCATTCCAAATCAAATCTTGTCTCTTGGAAGACTTAAATGAATCTAAGAGCCTGAATGTGCTTGATTGGTATTCTTTTACTTTTTCAAACAAATCTCTTTTTTAATTTTAGCCTATCACAGTACAGGAACACCGCAAAGATCAGGTTACCGGCTGATGATGAACCTACGAACCCATGTTTCGGGGACTCCCCACCGCGTTGGGGGTTGGCCATTCTTCTCTCGTGCTAATGGCACATCTCCTACCAATCGAACATAGGAAGACTTTATGAAACATGGCAGTTAACCAGGAGACTTGAGGAGATTCGTCTTGCCGAATCTGGTCGTTAAGCGTGTCTATATCTACACCTTGATGCCACCTTTTCAGTCCATCGCCATTTCGCTCCACTACATTCCACTACGATTCATCTCGCTTCGCTATGCTTTCTCTACATTTCACTTCGCTCCGCTACATGCCATTCCCTTGCAAAGCCGACATCAAGGCGAGGCAAGCTGTAGACACGCCAAATTGGCTTGATTCGGAGCCCCAGACTCTTATTCCATAGGCGATATCTTTTATTTGACCGTTATATGATCCGGACTACCTCATGGAGATGAGCTAAGGACATTGGTGGAGCCCCCCTTGTTAGTTGAGAATGGACCAATGATTTCTGGAATATTGCCGTAACCTTCAAGCGAGAGCCGCATGTGAACTGTAAAAACACGAAGCCTGCTCGATGACTGACCATGAATGGTCCATAATTGAAGGTCTCGGGAGTCCCACATATGTTCAGTAACATTCAGGGTTTCCGAGAAGTCATTTCGGTAGGCGTCGGTCGATGACGGCTTTCGTTACGGCTTTTTCGATCTGTGCTGACACGGCTATCCCGAACCACATGTTAGGCCTTTCCGGTCATCACCGGGTCTTTTCGGGTCATCCGGGTCGATTCTAGCCGAATATTTTCATCAACCGGGGCCATACATCCGGTTCGGTCAATTTTAGGGTTTCGCGGCTTTTACGGCTTTCGATTCACGTTTACCGGGTTTATCTCAAATTTTTCGATGATTTCGGGTATTCCGGTCGTACCGGACTTGTTCGGTTGTCATTTTAAGTCATCCCGAGTTGACCCGAGATTTATCGACCGGAACCGTGCTATTTTGGATCTTCGCCCCGGGTTTCGGCTTTTCGCGAGAGGGTAAACCGGTAGAAAACCCCGTGCGAACATATCGGGAGTCATACCGGCTGGTTTACCAACTTGAGGAGGTGCGGTTGAAGGCCCTCTTTCCAACGCGACAAATGGGAGCCGAATCGGACATCCCGTTTGCAAAATATGGCTCGCGGAACACGCGCGCAGGAGAGAGAGTGTACCGCGCCCCCGCTCCGCTTGAAAGTGAAGGGCGCGCCCTGCGCGCCCTCAACCTGGGGGCGTGCTCTGAGCGCCCTCAAACTGGGGGCGCGCCCTGCGCGCCCCCGGTCCCTTTGAAAGGCGGGGGCGTGGTCGGTTTCGGAAAATTGGAAATTGCCCCGATTAGCACCTTCTAAACTGGATTTGGCGGAGGATTTGGCGGAGGATTTTCACTTATTTGTACAGCGCCCCCGGTTCGGGGGCGCGTTACGTATGTCAAGTCGATTTTTAGCAATTTCCGGAAGTTTCCGTCGATTTTTAGCAGTGAGACGCGTAACGCGCCCCCGGTCCCTTTGAAATAGGTGGGCGCGCAGACCGCGCCCCCGAACTGGGGGAGCGCCCTGAGCGCCCTTGGTTTGAGGGCGCGCCCTGCGCGCCCTCCTCTCCTTTGAAACGCGGGGGCGCGTTAGGTCAAGTTTCTAAATTTTGCACCGTCTCCCTTCCCCTATAAATTGAGAGCCATTCTCAGCAACCCAAGGTTAATCCCCGGTGCCTAGCTCGTCCAGAGGTCGTCCAAGCTCTTCTCCAAAGCTGTCCCGACGTCCAAAGGCGATCCGAAGTCAAGAAGTCGATCCCGAGGTGAAGGAGAAGGCTCGATCCGGGTGTTCTGCACCAACCATATTCATCGACTTCTGAAGAAAATCCGGGGATCCTTCTGCGAAAGTCTTCAACATAGAACATGTTCATCTCTTCGTCCTCTTTCATCTCCAACTGACGGCACTCAATTCCGACTTGCCGTTCGTTCGTGGCAATTGCTACACCCAGGGCGCGCATCCAGGTTCTGTTTTCCACATCCTCCCCCTTTCATAATTTTTACTGACTTCTACAGGAGGATTTCGGAGAAGTCATCAACATAGGAATTCTTCCTCTCTGAGGTTTCTGTCTAGTCCAACAAACGGCACTCGATTCTGACATCGGGGTCGTCCGTAACATCCTCTGCACCAAAGTCGCGCCAGAAGGGTACCAAGCTACCCGAACCGGCTGTCTTCAACCAACTCAGCTTCAACTCAAGCCAAATCATTCTATAAGATTTCTCAACTCCATTAACTCTGTTTATTTAATTTTTTAAAGCATATTTTAGTTCATTTACATCATTTTTACATAATCAAAAACACAAAAAAGGGTTAAGGCTCACCCCGAAGCCGGTGAGTCCAATTCCAATTGCTTCTTTCTTATCTTCTTACTACAGTTACTACACTTCTCACAAGTCTAACCAAACTCTTCACTTGGTTTATTGTTCTAGTTGCACAGGTTGATCAAGCTAGCATTGGATTGGAGACTCTTCTTCATCGGCCGGCCGAAGAAGAAGAAGGTTGAACTCACATCCCTTTCTCCCACGCTAAGGTAAACACGGTCAACTTCTTTCTATTTTCAATACATAAAGCGGAGCCCGCGGCTCCTGGCGACCACCTTTCATTCATGTTTTAATCTCCTCCTCACTCTCCTCCCACATGACCCGAACCGTCTCCGGTGCTTGAGCGACGCCGTGAGATGAAAGTTCGGGGATCAATGTGAGTGTGGGACCGAGGTGAGGATCTTTTACAACTTTCCGAGTGTTTCTCGATTCACTCCCCTTTCCCCAATTCCATCTTTCACCTTCTCTTGAGGTGCCGATCCAGAACCCGTTTCTGGAGTCGACACTCCTCAACCAGCTCCTCAGCCCCAACAGCAACTTGCATACAACCGAGCACCACCACAGCAACCCACCTACAACCGAGCACCCCAGCAACCAAATGCCTACAACCGAGTGCCTCAACAAAAACATGTCTACAACCGACCACAACCACAACAACAAGCTTACAACCAAGTGCCACCACCAGCCAACCGACCTAGGAGGGGGGACCCAAGAGAGAATACTATCCTCAACTGCCATTCCTCCTCACCGATATCTTTAATTCATTGATGGCTGAACAGCAGTTAGAACTTCCAAAGGAGAGAGAAGGATGGCCGGCGAATGTTGACATGACAAAATACTGCGCCTACCATCAGTATCCCGGGCACACAATGGATGTATGTTTCCAGTTTAAAGATTACATTCATGACCTCAACGATCAGGGGAACATTGACTGGGCACAAATGGGGGAGTCTATACAAGCCATGAAGGCACGGCAGAATCAACCTCGACGACAGCAAGCACCACAGCAGCCCAGCCTGGGCATAGTCCAAGATCCGCTCCCGGTACATACACCCGTACAAGCACCGGCACCAGCACCACCGAACCAACGACTTGGCCTCGTCCACTCCGCCACTAAGGAGTCAACCCACCATTCCCAGGGTTGGCAGGTCGAGGATCAAATCACCTCCATGCTCACCATACCAACCCCACCTACAAACCGCACCATACTCTCCATACCAAGAGTATCCCCCAGCCCACAAACTCTCCAAACACCACTACCCTCAACAACCATTAACCCTCTACGGCGCTTAATCATTAGACCGCCACCAGCCTCCCAACCAGCACCCCAACCATCACCCCAACCTAATCCACCAACCACCATTAATCATCTGCGGCGTCTAATCATTAGACCGCCACCAACACCCCTGACATCACCTAACCTACCAGTCACTGCCACCCCACGACCCCTCATCATTAGACCATCACCACCAACACCCCATCCATCACCCAACATACCCGCCTCCACCACTCCACGACCCCTCATCATTAGACCATCACCACCAACACCCCAACCATCACCCAACATACCGGCCTCCACCAATCCATGACCCCTCATCATTCGATCCTCACCACCCCTACCTACCACAGGCTCCTCAACATACCAACCAACCCTACCATCACCATCATCACCACTTCCCCCTACCACGCTGGCGCCAGTACTTCGTAGCGGGAGGATGTTCCAAAGGGTCTTCCCCCAGGTCGGGATACAACCACAGGAGCAAGTAGAAGAGGAGGTAGTGGAAGAACTGTTGCCCGGCACGGCATATGACCTATTAAAGCATCTGGACAAAATGCCGGCACGGATTTCAATTCTGGAGCTGATAAAGAGGTCGAAGAACCATCAGGACATTCTACAACAATACTTGCAGCGGGTCATGGTCAATGAGGACCTCCTACCCGAGAAGATCATTACTGTCCTGACCCCGAGGAGTGAACATCCGGCACTCACATTTACACAGGAGGATTTGGCACGGCCAGAGATCAGAAAGTATGCCTTGCGTGTCGCAGTAGTCATCCGAGGTGTGGAGATCAAGTCCTTCTTGATTGACACCAGAGCATCCATAAATGTCATGCCGCCAGAAACATTGCAACTTTGCTGCATCTCCAATGAAGAAATCAAGCCTTCTGCCGTCACGGTGACCGCATATGACAACTCCCGGAAGCCGGCACGAGGGGTGGTTACGTTGGAAGTAGGGCTCGGGCCGTGTGCTATCACCGCCGAGTTTCACGTTCTAGAATTGGACCCTACATTCAAAGCTATCTTGGGACGCCCGTACCTTGAGGCAATAGGAGCTGTTGCCTCCACTAATCATCAGTGTCTGAAGTTCTCATACAAGGGCCAGGTGATTAAAGTAACCAACATCCCCATTCTGAATGACGTGGATGACTCCTCTTCTGCACTGCCAATATCAAAATTTGTCCAACCATTGGTTTCCACTACAGAGCTGCGCGAGGTCATGATGTTAACAACGCCTCCAGACACAGTTGCATGGCGGATGATGAAAAGGATGGGCTATCAGCTAGGAAAGGGGTTGGGAAAGGAACTGTAGGGAGTTGTGCACCCCATTAAAGCCGTACAAAGACCAAAGAGACACGGGCTTGGCTATGAGCCCAGTTTCACTCCGCGGATGGTCTACCGGCCAAAAAATGCCATGGGACTCCAAAAATTCTTTATCAAATGGGAGACCATGATGATGGCCGGGGACGAAGAAGAAGAACCAGTCAAGAGGAAGAAGGCACCAGAGCAAGAGGAGGAGGTGGACAACCTGAGTTCATCTTTGGCTCGGTTGTTCACAGAGGAGGAAGAACCAGTCGAGGGCAAGTCCATCTCTAAACAATTTGTCCACTCGAACCCACCTCCAAATAACATCCCGCGTGAGTTGTATCCTACGGTCTCGTATTTCAAAATCCTCACTCTATCCCTCTTGGATTCACTTGATGGGCTATCTAGCCCAATTCCCACTTCTGGGCCAAAATGGCCACCTGAACTGATCACTGGGCCTGAGAGCCCATTCAAATCTTCTTACTCCACTGGGCTTCCATTCCAATCCAACAACCTTGGGCCCGCGTGCCCACCAGCTGGGCCCACGTACCCTTTAGATTTATTTTCTTGCTTTGGGCCTGCGTGCCCACCATTCGGGCCCACGTACCCCTTAGATCTTTTCACTAGCTTTGGGCCTATCTGCCCATTTCTTGTCATCATCGGGCCCGCGAGCCCATTTTTCTCCCATTTGCTTAAGCTTTCTATTTCTGCTCGAGCCCCATCGGCTCATTCTCTTTTTGTTATTGAAAATACCCAAAATACCCAAAAAAATGTCCTCTCGCAAACTCAGTTTTCCATTGAGGAGACGTCTCTACTTGTCTCGGAGGGTGCTCCCAACTAGGGACCCCTCTTCTCCAACTCACTGATCGATCTGCTCGATCCTTCACCCACTGTAGATACCACCTTTTCAATTCCGTCTTCTTTAGGAGTAGTTAGGGTAGAAAATAAAAACATTCGAGGTAAACGTGTGCCAGAGAGATATCTCCAACAATTAGCTCAAAAATGTAAGGAATGTGCAAGGCTGCCAAGGTTTTTGGAAAATGCTAACCAGCTTAATGAAATCCAATATGAGGATGAATTCAATGTAGATCATACACTGGGAGTTTACGAGGTCTTATCAGAAAAAGATCCTGATTTCGAGGATGGAATTGAGGACTTGGTTGATGCGTATGCATCTGGACTTAAAAGATTTGAAGAACCATCAGCCACGGTCGATGAACAGACAAAAGAACTGAATCTTGGAACACCGGAAGATCCCAAGACAATCCTCCTAAGTGCAAACCTCACTCCCACTGAGGAACAGAGTTTAATTAAAATTTTGGAAGAATATAAGGACACGTTCGCATGGACATACGAAGACATGCCGGGGTTAGACAACTCGTTAGTTGAACAATGTCTAACTTTGAAACAAGGAGTTACCCCGGTCAAACAAAAATTAAGGAGATTCCACCCTGATGTTGCACTTAAGATGAAAAAAGAGGTCGACAAGTTACATCAAGCAAGATTCATTAAGGTCGTCATTTGTCCACAAAGGGTGGCAAACATAGTCCCTGTCATGAAGAAAGATGGTAGAGTTCGGATCTGTATAGACTTCAGGGACTTGAACTGAGCGTGTCCTAAAGATGACTTTCCTCTACCTCATATTGATGTACTGGTTGATAACACTGCTGGATTCGAGATGCTATCATTCATGGATGGCTATTCCGGTTATAATCAAATCCGGTTGGCTGAAGAGGACCAGGAGAAGACCTCGTTCACTACACCTTGGGGAACCTACTGCTATGTCGTCATGCCCTTTGGACTGAAGAATGCTAGTGCTACCTATCAGAGGGCCATGATGTCTATCTTCCACGACATGATGCATACCCTTGTAGAGGTGTACGTGGATGACCTGGTCGTTAAGTCCAAAAGCCGAGAAGATCACCTGGAAGTGTTAAGAAAGGTATTGCAAAGGGCTAGGGAATATAAATTGAAAATGAACCCAAAGAAATGCACGTTCGGAGTGTCCTCAGGAAAATTGTTGGGGTTCATAGTGAGAAAAAGGGGCATAGAGATCGACCCAAACAAGGCCAAGGCAATCATTGGTATGCCTCCTCCAAGAAATATGAAAGAACTTCGAGGATTAATCGGGAGGCTACAGATTGTCAGCCGGTTCATCTCACAACACTCCCAAAGGTGTAAACCTTTCTATGAGTTGACCAAGGCGGGGGCCGAGTTCAACTTGGATTCAAAGTGCCAGGATGCATTCGATGGTTTTAAAAGATACCTGGCTAGTCCCCCTGTGCTTAGACCACCATTCCCTGGAAAGCCCTTAGTTTTGTATATCTCAGTTTTGGAGAATTCTCTTGGGGCAGTTCTTGCACAAGTGAATGAAGAAGAGAAAGAGAGGGCAACTTACTATTTGTCAAAGATCTTTGATCCATGCTAGCAGAAGTATACTGTAGTGGAGAAGACATGTGCTGCACTAGTTTGGGTAGTTCAGAAGCTTAAACACTATTTCTTAGCTCATGAGGTCAACCTTATTGCCCGCATCAATCCCATCAAATTCCTTCTGGAGAAAACTGTTCTAACTGATCGGTTAGGTCGTTGGCAGAGCTTCCTTTCCCAGTTTGATATCACCTATGTCCCCCAGAAGGCGATTAAGGGCTATGCCATTGCCGAACATCTAGCCCATCATCCTATACCCCTCTTTGACCCGGTCCAATCGGAGCTCCCGGATGACGAACTAATGTTGATCCTATTTTCCCACCTTTGGACATTATATTTTGACAGGGCTCTGAATTCACACGGTAAGGGAATAGGAATCGTCCTTCTATCACCCGAGGGTGTCACCATTCCACAGGCATTTCTGCTTGACTTCCCAGCAACCAACAATATAGCTGAATACAAAGCATTGCTGGCCGGGCTGGAGGCCGCTCATTTCTATGGTGCCATGGAATTAAGGGTGATAGGTGATAGCCAACTATTTCTTTGCCAAGTCCTAACCGAATACCGAACTTCTCATCCGAACCTCAAACCTTACCAAGAACTCACCTCTTGCTACATCAAACTCTTTTCCAAACTCACTTTTGTCCATGTTCCTCGAGCTCAGTACATCCTTGCTGATGCCCTAGCCTCCTTAGCTTCATCTCTATCAGTCCCGCTAGGTAGACAGGTGCGGACTATCCATGTCCGTAGGAGGTCGATACCGGTGATTAAGGATGGTCGATTTCTAAAAGTCAAAGAGAGATTTGGCAGGAAGTACTATTTGGAGCAGAAAGAGGAAGTTTCTCTAATCGAGTTGGAAAAGTTAGATGAGGGTAAGAGGCCTTGGTTTGATGAGATCTCAAGGTATTGCCAAGATCAGACATATCCACCTGGATCAAATGCAAAAGGAAAGAAGGCCATCAGGAGAGTATCCCAGAGGTATACCATCCTAGGATGGGTGCTCTACAAGAGGAGCCTTAGCGGAATTTTATTGAGATGCGTTGATGAAGAAGAGGTAGAATTGGTGCTTAAGGAAGCACATTCTGGGGTCTGTGGGGGCCATGTCAATGCTCAAGCTCTTGCCAAGAAAATCATCAGGCAGGGGTATTATTGGCCAACCCTAGAAGAGGATTGCTCCATCTTTGTCCGGCACTGTCATTCTTGCCAACTTCATGCCGACAAGATCCATTCTCCCGCATCTTCCCTTCATCCGATTCATGCCCTATGGCCCTTCGCCATGTGGGCTTTCGATATCATTGGCCCTCTAAGTGATCTTAACTCTGAAATCCGTTCCAAATCGTTCATCCTGACGGCAACATAGTACTTCACCAAGTGGGCAGAAGTGGAAGCGTTCGTGGAGATCAAGGCATCAACTCTGTGCTCCTTCATCAAACGCAACATCATCGCCAGGTTCAAGATACCCAACGACATTATCACCGACAACGGACCATAATTTCTCTCTCAAGATCTGCGTGATCTTTGCAACAGGTACCACATTGCATTGCATCATTCATCTCCTTATTACCCGCAAGGCAACGATCAAGCAGAAGCCACCAACAAAACTTTGATTAAAATCATTAAGAAAACTTGTAAGACTAGCAAGTTCGTAGACTGGCCAGATAAGCTTGTAGATGCCCTATGGACTTACCGTACTTCTGTACTAACCCCCACTGGTGAAACCCCGTACGCTCTCGCATATGGGATGGAGGCGGTGGTCCCATACGAAGTACTCCTTCCATCACTCTGAGTTCAACTCGATAGGGACATCCCCGTCGATGAGAGGCGAGAATCTCTCCTTGCACAACTTGAACTCCTAGATGAAAGAAGGTTGGCCGCCTCCGAGCATGCCCGGACTTATCAGAACAGATTGAAAAGGTTTTATCAAAAGAGGGTGGTAGAGAGAAAGTTCGAAATCGGTGAGATGGTAGTCAAACGTATATTCGTTAAGCCAAGTGGTCCCCGCTCCAAGTTGCAACCTAACTGGGAAGGGCCTTTTGTTATAACTGAAAAATATCCAGGCAATGCATATGAGCTAACCAACGCCGATGGAGAAAAATTGAACCATCCATGGAACGGCGTTTACCTCAAAAAATATTTTCCTTAGGAGAGAAAATGGAGAATTTCTGGTGTGATATTAAGTCATCAATCCAAGAGTGTTAGCTAGAAGTCAAGGGTAGGCATCACCCTGCACACACAACACCTCCCGATCCCAGAATCTAGATAGCCCAACACTCGAGAGAAGCAAGGCAGAACCCTGAAGGCGGAAAGGAAACCTTACCCTATTCTCTTCTATTCGGTCCAAGATAGGTGAAGGGGTGAACCCCACAGGTTTAAACAAATATGGGCATGTCTGAATGAGTACCCGAAAGAATAGAAAATGAAGAAAAGGCACCAAAAGATGGGCAATGACCCCACAGGTCAAAGACTTGTCTAAATACGTGCCACATGTAGAAAAGACCCGAAGAGGCCGAACCCCAATGGGCAAATTGGGCATGAGTAGAGAAACCCTCCTCGACATCCCCAAATCCTATCAAAGACTTACTCTATTATTCTTCCATCTTAAAACCCTAGGGTAGGGTAAACTATCTAAACTCAGGGGCAATCCAAACCGATCAAGAGAAGAGGGCAAGACAGATTCTGGGTAGGGAACCTTATTCACACGTGGTGCTTATTGCTTGAATCTTGATCAACACTCAAAGATCGATGAATGGTCTCAATACCGGCACATTCTCCACAAAAATCCCCAAAAAATGAATATTTTCAAAAAATCAAAAAAATAAAATATTTTCAAAAATTCAAAAAAAAATTGAATATTTTCAAAAATCCAAAAAAAAGTTGAATATCTTCAAAAATAAAAAATGAATATTTTCTAAAAAAAATGCATCATTTAGCTTGGCATAACCTTGATTTTTGCCTTTGCTAGCATTTATGTTTATTTTTATGTCTTGCATGTTTCATTTCTGCATCACATATTTATCTTGATTATCACCCCATTAAGAGGGCTCCTCCCTTTGACCTAAGTCAATGTTGGCCATAATAGGCAAAGGGATGAGTCGTTGTGAAGATCTAATCCTCTTTTATCAAGTGTTTTCAGGGACTTTAAAATAATAGGAGAAGGTTCTCTCAACGACAGGTAAGTTCTCTTAAACATTTCATTATGATCATTTAGGTTATTACACCTTGTTAAGAGGCTCCTCTCTTTGACCTAAGTCAAGGCAGACAACAATAGGCAAAGAGATAAGCCATGGTGAAGATTTAATCCCCTTCATTAAGTGTTTCAGGATTCTGAGATCAGGAAGGGAGTGACTCTCACCATAGCAGGTAAGCTCTCTTAACTTTTACCTTGTTTGTCATTTTGTGCATTCTACCTGGTTAATAAGGCTACCCCCCTTGACATGAAAGCAAGGCAAGATGACAATAGGCAAGAGGGTAAGCCATAGAACATATTTAACCCTTCTATTAAGTATTTCATAAAAGAAACACAAGTCAAGGAGGGGTGAGAATCTCGCCAACAGATCAAACAAACACTGAAGCAAACAGGTGAAGATCTGATTACGCCATTAAGTGCTACAACAAAGAAGAAAAGCAGCTACAACATCAGAAAAGCTAAGCCTGCTACAGAAATCAGTGCCTGCTGCTACCCTCTCCAGGAGAATGACCACGTGGAGGAGGCATGGTAGCCGTGTCCGCCAAAGCTGCTGCGGCCGCCTCATTGCGGCGACGCTCTGAAGAAGTGGCCAGGAACGCAGAAGCACCATGCTCATGGCTCTGGCTATGGCCACTCTGCCACTGCTGGCTCCGCCCGTGGTGACCCCGACTACGAGCGGCGCCGCCACTCCGATGGGAGCTGCTCTGATGGGTGCAACTCTAGCTCGGTTGTGGAGGGATGCCTTGGCGGTAAACCTGCAATGTCGCCTCTGCTGCCGACAAACGAACTTGCCCCTGCAGGTGCATCTGCTCCAGAGATCGCATGGCCTGGCTATGCTGGCGCTCCATCTCGCGCATGGCTCTGTTGTGCTGAAGGTGGAGATCCGAGACAATCATCTGGAAATGAAGATCGGCTGGGGCAGACCGCAATGCCTCCACCTCAGACTCCAAGGACTGGATACAGGAGGACAAGCTACTCTGAAGCTCGACAACCTGGAAGAAGAGGAAGAATATGAACCAAGAAAAATCAACAACTAGAAAAGACAACAATGAAAGATACCTCTGCCTCCTTGGTCATCAGGGCCTCTCTCGCCTCACTAAGACGCTGGCGGAGCTCAGCCACCTCTTCCCTCGACAGAGAAGGAGGTGAACCCTCAGCATGAGCCTTCCACTGTGAACAGAAGAAAAACACATCAGAGCAAGGCAATCATATGTCGAGGATACAAATGAAGGTCAAAGGCAGTGTCTACCTCAGTCTCCAGCATGCCACGAAGAGTGGCCACCTCCTGCCGAAGTTCAACAATCTCCAGTTGTTGGCGTAGCAGTAGAGACCGAGCCTCCTAAAATGGCATGAAGGTCAGAAGAGAACAACAACACAGAATTAAAGGAAAGTGAGAAGCATTTACCTAACCCTCTGGAACAAACAACTGGCCATACGCCTCCGCGTATCGGCGAAGGTAGTCTCGGCTATCCTCTGCCCAGCCAATAACTACCTCTCCGCCTTCATACCACAAAGTGATCGAGACGTGGTACCTCTCCACCAAGTCCACAGGGAGGAAAAGGCGCCTGGGATGAGCACCAACTAGGAAAAGAGGAGGAGGAGGCTCCAACCAGTCCTACTCCAGACTGAGGGCACGTGCCGAGAACCGAAGCCACAGTGGCGCCAGCTCATTGACGCACAGAAGATGAAGATCGCGGCCGAAGACACGACCAGCGTGGGCAATCCAGGGCTGGAGATGGTTATCGATCATGAGATATGGCCTCCAACACACCTGTGGGAAGCAAAATCATGATTATTATTTCAATAGGAGAATATCTATACACAAAATTAAAAGACATACCTCAGTGTGTGGGAGGCGGAGAATCTGTGTACGAATCGAAGCCAGCTGGTTGCGATGGCCCCTAGTAGGGCAGAGGGGCTCCCAACAAGCCATCAGGGAGAGGAGGTCGGGGTAGGACTGTTGTGCCCGACCCAGGGGAAAGTAGAGGTAGCTCCAGACCTGTAAAAGGCACAACTCGTCAGAGCAAAGCAGAGCAATACAAGTGTACAAGAAAAGGAAAGCTGCTAAAAGTCACCTGGAGAAAAGAAGAGAAGTCGGCAACCGAAACAGAACCCGCCTCAGGCTGGAGGCCACAGAACAAATGGGCGAGCATCGCTGCCCCCACGCGTACGTGCCAACCTACTCCAGGTCAGCAAGCAAAGGGAGGAACTGCAGATGGATGCGGTCCATCTTCGAGCCTAACAAGTGGCGCCCAAAGAAGAAGAGGAGGAAACGGCACAAGTCTACGTCCGCCTCCAAGGAGCCAGGTAATCTGGTAAATGCCGCTGCAGCCTGGCCGACCATGCGGCAGAAAAAGCTGTCCTGGCTCTCGCCACGAACACGCTCGGCATCAACCAAGCCTACCATCTCACCAGCCTCTAGTATGGCGATGGTGCGTAGGCCATCCTTCGGGTCGAACTCGGGCTCATAAGCGAAGAGGGCCCGGAACTCCCGTGAATAGTCAGAAGAGGTGGCACACACCACCGGCCTACCGTAAACACGAAGACCGGTGATGCGTGCAACATCCTCTAAGGAGGGCACCATGTGCCCCCATGGGAACATAAACACAAAGGAGTCTGGATCCCAAGACTCGCGGAGGGCCTGCACCAGTGGTAGGTCCTCCCAAAAAGGAGTCACCCAGAGGATGGGCCCAAACCCCATCTCCTCTAACCGAACCTACTGGAAGTCCGGTAGGCAGCATGCACCAGGCCCCACGAGATCTGGGATTTTATCTGGGCCTGCAATAGATTCATTTCATTAGTTCACTCAATTTTTATTGCCAAAATGCAAAGGAGCTAATCATTAAGTGCAGGAAAAGAAAACGTACCTCTCGGACTGCCGGAAGCTCGGGCTTCTCGGAATCGGAGTCATGGCGGCAAACACATCACGGCATCTGTGCCAAAAGGGAAGTTGACATCAAACATTGTTACATACATTTTTTATTTATTTCATTCATAAAAAAAAATCATCATCAGCCGAACGCGTCCTCCCCTCCTTTGGAGAGGGAGAGCGCGCCCTCCATTTGAGGGCGCGCTGAGCGCGCCCTCATAATAGGGGCACGCTCTGCGCGCCCCTGCCCAGTGAGGAGAGAGAGGGCGCGCAGACCGTGCCCTCCCCAAATCGGGGGCGCGGTCTTTCCGCCCCCGGTCTGAGGGCGCGCTCAACATTTTGCGTTGACCAGACCCTCTCAACTGCTCGATCCTTATTTACCTGACCCTCTTGAACCAAATCGAAGAGCATAACCTGATCTACATTTTTTATAATAGGGATACTAACCTTTGATGGCGTTTCAGACTCTGGATCTGAGTTGGAACTCTGGAACTTCTGGCGTGAGGAGAGATGGTGTACAGGTGGAAATGGGATACTCTTACCCCCAGGAGGTATTTATAGAGAGTAAAAATGTGAAAATGGGAGAAATTTGAAAATATCACCCAAGGTTCACAAAATCGAGCTGATCGCAATGCCACCAAAAAAATTCCGATCTGATGCACGGTTTGCTCAAAATAATTTTGTGAATAAAAATTCTCTTTAAATTCTCACCAAAAATCCCTCTTTTCACATAATTTTGAATGTCTCAATTCCTAAATTAGCTAGACATATTCATTTTTTTTATCATCACTAGCTAACATTTTTCAGGGGTCAGGAGAAAATTCTATACATTTATTAGTCAGAAATGGCTGAAAATGTATTTTTCAGGAGCAAAATTGATAAAAATGGTGAAAATTTCAGAAAGCACCAAGCTGTTCAGAAAATCAAGCCGATCAAGGAGTCACCGAAAGAAAATTCATCAGGCTCACGATTTGCTCTGAAAAATTACCTAAAGAAAAAAGGCATGTTAAAACCTTTCAAAAATATCTTGTTTCATATTAAAAAATATTCAAGGTGTTGAAAATTAACAAGGCATATTCATCATAATTGTCAACATCTATCTTGCATTTTTATGAAACAAGGTAAATTTCTATTGAATTTTCACTCAAACTTGCTATAAACAATTCATTATTTATTCAAAATAAAAACAACATGGCTGACAAGTTAAAGCAGGAAAAGACGACTCTCAGGCAAGTAGAAGCTTCAACGCGGAGATGTAGCGGCGCTTCCGGTTAGGGTCCTCCTAAATCAGGAGGCCTGGGCGGCACACCCGACTCGTCTCCCACAAGGCAATGGCTGAGATCGCCTCCTCCTCGTCATCCGCTGAGCCAAGCTGCCTGCCCTTGATAGGTAGCAAGTGGGATAGCTTGGGCAACTCGTACCAAGGCAAGCCGATCTGAGAGTGGCAACGGTGAGCATTGTACAACACGAAGGCCGAACCCGTAACCAGGCGGAGATCAACGCCGGGCACAAAGCACACCTGGAAGTCCTTCTGCATCAGGGCAGCAGAAGAGTGCAAGAAGCTAGAACGGTTCATGGAGGCAAAATGAGCACGCCAGTCCGGCCTCTTCTTCACTGATGCACACCTGTTGGCGACTCTCTCGCCGAAGCCAAGTGCATCGGCATATTGGAACAAGGGGCTACGGCGGAAGAGCTGCGACCTGGTGGCCACCTCACCGGCTGGATCAAACTTAAAGTGAAGATCGGCCCAGCAAGCCAGTAGAAGCGCACTGCCGAAAAGAGGACGGCCCACGCAAGCTGCGGACAGTCCGCAGTACAAGAAGCCCAGAACTGAAGGCCCCAACTGTGCACCGCTCCAGATGCCGCGGATGCACGAAAGTTGATCAACCTCCACGAAACCATCCTCCGCAGGAAACAAGAACACCACGGCAAGGCAAGCCGCGAAACCCTTTGCACCGTGCAGAATCCAGTCATCGTCCAGACCAGGAGCCGTCAGAAGAGAGATTGTCCAAGCCGCCAACTTGGGAACACTGATTCGCTTGCCGGCTAACAAGGTGCTAATCTGTCGAGCCTCGACAAAATCCTGCAAGAATTCCAAGCAAGAGAGGGGTCCTGAAGGGATGAACATACCTTCAGTCTCTCCCTTCTTAGTCCCACACACATATTGATCCCCGAACTTTCATCTCTCGATGTCGCTCGATCACTAAAGAGACGGTTTGGGTCATGTGGGAAGAGGATGAAAAAAAAGAGCTTAAGACATGATGTGGTCACTAGAAACCATGGGTTCCGCTTTATGTAATGAAAATAAGAAAATGACCGTGTGTACCTTAGCAGGAAGAGTGCGGGTTAAAAACTTCTCCTTCTTCGGCCGGCCGATGAAGAAGAGTTCTCAACTCATGGATGCTTGGTTTCCTGTAAAACTAGACAATAAAACAAATGAAAAGACAATTATAACTAAACAAAGTGAAATCTATGTAAATAAAAAAACATGAAACAAACAATTGAAATAAAACTGACCATATTTGGGTTATCTCTAACCCCTCTTTTTTAATTTTGAATTAATCGACTAAACTAATACAAAAAATGTAAAAAAGTAATAGAAGGATGGACAAGAATAAAATAAAAAAGATAGGAAGAAGAACAGATCAATTATGAGTTCGTTTGAAGAAGATGTGGCCAAATCCGGGTTGTTGAAAAAGCCAAATAGCAACCAGGATCTACCAGGCGCGACTTTGCTTCAGAGCTCGCCACGACCAGCACCGACCTCGAAATTGCATGCTGTCAGTTGAAAATGAAAGAAGACTAAGAGAGGAAGAATTTACTTTAAATAGCTTATGCATAAGACATACACAAGCTTTTTTAGAAGCCAAATAAAAGAGACCTAGCTGAACATGTGCGGAACGATCTTCCTCTTTCCTGAATCAAATTTTCTCTCTCTAAAAACTCAAAATTTTCTGTCTAAAAATCACCAAAATAATGCAGGAGAGAGCTTGGATGTCTTGAGAAGCTTGGGAGGTCGTGAAAAACTCTTTGTAATAACTAGAGGTTGGTTGAATTTATAGGAGAACAACTGGCGCGATCAAGCCTAACAAATAGGGTTAATGTGCCCTGGTCCTAGGCGCATGCTCCATCCTTTGGGGATGCATCCCATCCGGTGGAAGATTTCGGTCTGATCCAATCAAAAATTTTGATATCATCTGGTCGGAGGTAGAATCCCGATCGAAAACTAGTACCCATGTGCCCTTGATTGGGGGCATATGGGAACGTGCCCCCAGTGGGGGCACATTGGAATGTGTCCCCGAATGGGGGCGCATTGTACTATTTTTGTGTGCTTGTGTTCCAGAAGCTCCTAAGCTCAAAATTTGATGTCGTTTGTTACGTTCAAGGAATGTTTTTGAATGATACATCTACCACTAAACCCTCCAAAACTTCGGAATTTTATCTAGAAGTTTGGATAGTGAATGGAAGATTCGACACTAATTGAAATAATTCTGACGGCCAACTGATAAGACACAGCATGAAAAAAAACATGTCTGGAACAAGAATCTGACCATAACCCTTAATACATGATCATTAGGCTTTGGTCATCCGACCAATTTTTATGTTTATGCAATTTACGCATGGCTTTCGCTCGAAAATTATGGCTTTGTTCGAAAAACTCTTGAAAACATCCGATTTCAAGCGACAAAGTTCCAAATCACCATTAAAATACATGGCATAATTTTTGGATCAATCATGCATGTTACCCTATAAAACATGAATTTTGTGCTCTAAATTAGGCAAATTTGGCGTGTCTACAATGAGGTCGATAATGGTCTACCTTGGATTGACTCGATCACTATACCTTTGCAAAAATTTAGGCCTAAGAAGGTTAAAATCACCTAAGTCAAAAAAAGTCAAGTGAATAAAACCATTCTAAGGCCACCTCTCCTAAGGATCACCTCAATAAAAGGTCGAGAGCCCTTGAATCATCTTGCCATGTGGTAGACTTATAAGGGAAGTTCTTCAAATAAATAAACAAATTACCCGATCCATTGTAGTGGTAGAAGATTAGCATATCCAAAGTGAGAAGATTAATGGTAGGAAGAGGGAGACAGGAGATATCAGTTATCACTCAAGAATTGTGAGCTTCCAAAGTTTATCATCCATTTGACAGATTTTGTCAAGCATAGATTGGTTAACTGAAGGTTTTGGCATAGGAGGAATTGGTATCTGGGGAGTCAAAGGAGGGTCGGTTGTGGTGGCCAAAGGAATAGGATATGCTAGTTGGCACACCGCTTAAGAGAAAGGTGAGAAGTATTGGAAAAGACAAATATGGATCATGGTTTTGCACAACCATGGGATGTGGAGATGGGGGCATGGGTCCAGTATCATAATGACTGAGTGGCATAGTGTCGAGTTGATGAGCCATCAATCGGGGAGTGAAGATATGCCATCTTTAGGGGAAGAATGACCAATAGGGGATTTCCCTAGGATGTTGCCTTTGATCCTTAAAACCTGATTCGGAATGGCATGCAAGGTGAGTGCCTCCAAGATAAAATTAATATAGTAAGGGTTGAGAAGGTGGAGTGGGATTGACTTCGAGTTGGGCCTCCTAGCTGTTGATGTTAAAAACCTGATTGAAGGTGGCCTCAATGTGGGCTGGTGCTTTGACTACCTCGTATTGTTCTTGACAATAGTAATCATCTTGATAGTTGGTCATCCTGATGATGCACCTAGATCTCAAGTTCATTAACATGTTGACCAACGGAAAGGAGTTGGAAAAAAAAGACTATTTTTAAGGTTTTGGTTAATATAACTTTAAACAATGTTTTCTTTTTTTAAGAGAGACATTTTTTAAATTTTTTCATTTATTTTGATTGTAGTAGACATGAAAGTTTTGAAACCAACAAACAACAAATTATTTTTTTTGTGTTTTATATTTTTTGGCTGATATAAAATTTTTGTTTTGAATTTTTGTAAGCAAGTAAGTTGTAACAAAGACTTGGAAATGATTAACAAAAATTTATTTTGGTTTTTCCATAGTATTAGATTGATTGATTTTTAAGAATATTGTCTACTCAAAATTATGTGTGACTCTATTGCTCTTAAAGTGATCTAAGGTTAACACTCTCGTAGCATTGGGAAATGGGTGGATTAGGATTTGGGATGAATGTCTAATAGCCAGATTGGTGGAAAAGAATACTCCACATTTGGGGACTTACAAAGGCCATGAAAAAAGTAAGCCTAGACAATTGAGACAGAATCCTTCAAAATAGAGGACATCAATCTTCAAGAATGGTGTTTTGGATGTGTGTGGCTTTGTGAAGAATTGAGCTCCCCTTATCAGATTACTTATGAGCTGAGCAAGCTTGAAACTCATTATAATCTAATGCAAGTAGAATGATTCAAGGAAGAAGCAAGCAAGTATTACATTAAAACAACAAGAAAGAACAAACGTTATGAAAAAATATAATGATGATGATAGCAACAAGAAAATCAATAAGATAAATGAAAAACAATGGGAAACTAAACATGCGATGAAAGAAAATTGAGCTAGCAGATTTTGTGAAATGATGCATCCACTACAAATGATGCATTATAGACGTGTCCACTCTATGGACATGTCCTTCAACATGATAGAAAAGGGAAGGCCCATTATGGGGCAAGGAAAAGAAGTGTGTCCATATGGAACAAGGAGAATAAGGTCCGTTGGGGACAACAAAGGAGTCCACATGGGACAAAGGGATTGCAAAAAAGTAAGTCCCCTTTAAAAACAAGAGATGGTCCACTATGGGATGGATAACATGTCTGTTAGGCTAGGTGTGTTATGGAAGAATCTAGTGAGAGGACATGTCTTGAGATTGAAATGAAATTTACATGAGATGGAACGGGTAGTCAACTTGGGACAATTAGGGGTGTTTAATAGGAGAAAATGAGCAAAGGTTTGTTAGGGAATAGGATGAAAAGGGTCCGCTTGGGATAATCAGAGAAATAGTTTGCTAGGGGAAATTTTGAAAAAATGGTCAGCTATGGAATGAATGAAGTTCAGTTGAATGGGTTATAGATGATGCACCAAGGTCATGGACGTATCTTAAAATAGAAACTACGATTAAAAGAAATGAAGCTCAAAAGAACAATGCTAATCTCTCTATGGTTGCCACAAATGTTGACTCAGACTTTCACAGGTGATGGGACATTGATCAGTTTGTGCAAAGGTAAGTTATCGCTAGAAATCGGACCTGTTTTGAGATGTGTGTGTGAGAAAGAGAAACCTAAATACAAAATGCTTTAGAAATAAAATAAATAACAAATTAAACTTATATGCATGCATATAAGAAGGGAGAGATTTTAATAGGTTCACAACTTCTTCTTTGCCAGCCAACTGGAGAAGGAGAGTTCCTTCAAACTTCTTTTCTTCAATACATCTACTCTTTAGCTATGTCTTGGATAACATGTATGTAGCCCGAATGTGTTATGGTTGCAGTTTTTGAAAAAGCAAGAGAGGATGATGCAATAAGAACTAACAGGTGTAAGTATGAATAGATGAAATGAATATTAAAACAAATTAAGAGTGTTGAACTAGATTGAGGGTATTATCCTAATCTCTTTTTTTTTTTTTTTGATGTATGTATGCCATGAAAATTCTATGCTAAACTATAAATAATGACTAAAAGATGCTTAAATGAAAACGAAACTCTTGGAAGGTACTACCTATGAGGGAAATGACTCCTTCTCACCATTATATTCTGGGGAATCATCCTATAAAACTTGATGCCGTGAAAGTGACGATTCCTATATGTTCACATTGATCTTGTCTCAATCAGATTCAAACAGCAAAAGCTAAAAATCGATCAAAATTGTTTGAATATACTTGATAGGGATTCATCTAATCCCTTGGAGAAGAAATAGAAAATTTTCTTAAGCTCTTCAAACCGTTCAAATGTCTGGTATCTACTGGTATCCACACAAACTTCATCTAGCACCATCACACATGGACATCTTTCAGAGAAAGGACATAATGAGAAGGCTAAGGTCGTGGTTCTCACCCTTGGCATGCTAGGGTTTGAATTAATGATATTTATAAGAAAATTGAACTTTTTATAACAATCTAAATTCTCTATTAAATATGCCCTTGCTTTCTACCTATTGATAAGTCCTTATTTGTATAACCCACTGGGCCCAATAGCCTATTTCGTTGAGGTTTAATTAAAATATAATAATTTAATTTAATTTAATTTGATATATTATCTAATAATAAATTAATTGGCCTGCTAATCATAAAAGGTACAAGTGACATTTCATGATTCCAAATGACTATAGGAATAATCTTATCATCATTAAAGCTTTTCGACATCAGTTACTACATGGCTATAAACCATTCATTGTCCCACTTAGAAAGGAGTAGGGCATAGAAACTTCTTTATATACAGACTCTATAGAATCTTGTATTTGGAATTGGATCAATAGGAAAACACTTTTTAATTATTATTTCTATTTTAGCCAAAGATTTAGAGTACTATCTCATAGGACATTCACCCTTACTTATTGAGAGTGGACGATCTCTTATTATCTACTTAATTGTCTCCATCGGGTTTCCCTTGTACCCAATCTATTATTATACTAGATCATCTAAACAATGATCCATAAGTTAATGGTCAAAGAACAAATTTCACCTAACAAAGTATCTTAGTGACTTAGGTCAAAAGTCCAACTGTGCAATCGTGATGATAGATAATCCTGATTAACAGTTCAGTAAGATATCATTTAGGGTTTCTAATTCAGTCAATTCAATGAACTCATTCAACTAATTAGCTCATGTATATGTATTTCAATGCCTCCACACTATTGACTAATGAAATAAATCATTCTCATCACATGAGAAGACATCACATACACTAATCTATTTAGATTCTTAATGTCCCACTGAAGAATTTTATGACTAAGAATATTTAGATCACGTATCTCTAGATGATTGACTATATTAATATGATTTCATCATGATTTAATCATTATTGCATATGATAAAAGACTTCATTATGATATTCGCATCTAATAAGAGTTAGATATAAAGTTTTGTCTAATTAATTAAATAAGATATTTTTAAAAATGTTGAATCATATCAAATATAATTTATTTATAGGGCATACATTTCTATCATGAATGAGATAGGAGGATCTTGGCTTGAAAAGGGAAATTGCCTTTAGTGAGAGATAAAAATGGACAGAGGATTCTCTAAGGATGTGCTAGAGATTCTTGCTTCAAGACATCGAAATTACCCAGCCAATGATCTAAAATTCATCCACCAATTTGCTTTTCGTAGGGAATGGAGGACCACCAGGTTAGTTAATGACTCCCATTGATTGCATTTCAAGATGCATCTACATCGTCTGGATGCTACTAAGGCATCCTCCCTTACAAACATGTATATTAAAAGTTTTAAATTTTCATTATGAGCACATGAGTAATTAGTGGCATATGTCCCACTGTTGATCTTGCACATCCGGGCTAACAGGACTCATCAAATTGATGATAGTGCATGGGCCATTAAGTGGCACATTTGACCCGTTGAAGATAGTAGACCTTTCCTCAAAAGTGACAAATTTGGGATCCACGAATCCAAATATAGTAGACCTTTCCTCAGAAAAGATGCATCTGGCTAATTAGACACAACATTTTAAGGTCACCATTAATTTCTCAAAAATGGTGGTTAATGAGATATTCAACTTTCAATTCATTTTCTATAAGAAAGACATGTTCAGTTGACTGGACATGTCCCTCCGAAAGAAAGGTTTGACCACTTCCTCTAAATGGGATGCATTTTGTTTGACAAAGCGTGTCTCTTCTATGGTACATATGCAATCTGCAAGTGGCAAAATCAGAATACCCAGAGTTCCCACCACATAGATGCATATAAGAAAAGGATGCACACATCCATTCAAACCAAACGCGTTATCAATTTCTTTGAATGTGTCAAAGATTTGATCTTGATGACTTTAGGTGGTGTAGACATGTAAAATTGACCTAATACAAAGTATGAAACTCGTATTCTGTAAAATGATACATTGGAATAAACCATTTTGAATCATGATTGATCTTTTCTTAGACTTAGAGTCTTGTCAAGCAAAGTCAAATGTTTTCAAAAGATTTCCAATTGTTGCCATACCATTTGAGTGAGAGCCACACGTCCGTATAAAAAATTGGCTTGATGGCTGACATATAATTTTTTCTAAAGGTTTTGGTTACACCGAGAGCATCATTGATCAGGGCACATCTTTTCAATTGTTGCTAGGATTATTCTGGATATCATCCAGTCATGATTGTTTCATCTTGTGGCTTGACAATCAACATTCTGAAGCTTTTAGAGAGAAGGTCAAGTCCTTTTCATCCTTGGCAAGCCTTTCCTAACATTAGTATACCATTTCAGAGCTTTCCTAGAGCTTTTATAATGGTTTTTACAAAAACAAACCCACGTGCCCCCTTTGAGGGTGAATGGCCATGCACCCTAGGTTGGGTGCACATGGTCATGTGCCCCTTATTGGGGGTGCATACACCCCTATATTTTGACTTTGATTCAGCTTATTGATTTCCACCTGAACCATGCTTAATTTGATTTATTGCCTAAAATTCATGTGCCCCGAGTGGGGGACACAATTACCCTCCTAGGAGGGTGAATGGATTCTTCCGTTTTGGCAACCGAATCAAATTTCCAAATTTTGAAAGATTTTTGGTCTATTTTCCACTCGTCCTAGGGGAGGGCGCATGCACCCCCAAGCTAGGATGCAAGGCACTTAAAACTTTCTATTATTTACTGGTTAAATCATGGTTCAATTTTGAATTTTTTTTACTATATCCCATGAGTCCCTAGGGGAGGGTGCATGAGCACTCCCAAGGGGCACATGGGACTAACTTTCCCATTT
This sequence comes from Cryptocoryne crispatula var. balansae, assembly GCA_036172225.1. Lineage (NCBI taxonomy): Eukaryota > Viridiplantae > Streptophyta > Magnoliopsida > Alismatales > Araceae > Cryptocoryne > Cryptocoryne crispatula. The sequence continues at coordinate 29,304,830 of CM069922.1, forward strand.
TTGCATCTTCTCTTCTCCCTATAAATTGGGATAACCTCAATATATCCCAGAGGTTGAAAAATCATCTCCTAGGCTTCCAAGCACGTTCACCTAGTCCATCATTGAGCTTTGGTGATTTTTAAAGGGGAAAATCAGGGTGTTTAGTGATAGAGAGGTCAGTTCATGCTCATCTGGTTGGTTTTTCTTCTTCAATCTCTACGTAAGAATGGAAGTGCATGCTGCCAGATCTTTCTAAAAAAAAATTAGTTCTTCCTCTTTCCATCCTCTTTCATTTTCAACATACGGAGCTCAATTTTGACTTCTGTGCTAATCATGGCAAGCTCAGAAGCAAAGTCATTGGCCTTGAGTTTCATCAATTCTTCATCAAATGGACTCAAATTTGATTCCTTTTTCTTGTAGTCTCATACTTTAGTCATCCTTCATCATAGTTTTTACATTTTTACATTGTTTCTGCATCATTTTTAATTTAAGAAAAAAATCAAAAAAAGGGTTAGGGATAACCTCAAAACTGGTCAATTCTACATTGATTCTCATTTTTTATGTCATCCTTTTTTACATTTACTACACTCAACTTAGTTCTAATATTTTTTTACATGTTTTATCATTTTTGAGTTGCATAGGTATCATCAAGCACTCACAAGTTAGAGACTTTTTTTTATTGGCTGGCCAAAGAATGAGAAGCTAGAACTCGTATCTACTTTCTTGCTAAGGTACACAAATATAGTTAATTTTGTATGTAATTTAATTATTGCATAATAGGAGCCCACAGCTCGTGGTGACCACACACTTTCATTTCCTTTAGTTTGTCATCATTTATTTCACATTTTCCCTCCCACGTGACATAAACCATCTCTTCAACATCCATGTGATGTCAAAACCTAAATGTTCGGGGATCAAAGTGAGTGTGGGTGGTGAAGAGCTTACGTTTTCACATTTAAGGTGATGATTCGAACACAACCTCATTTTCAGAGTCTATAGGTGTGCGATGATTGAAATCTAATGGTGAGTTCTCAAGTATCGCACTATAAAACAAGAGTTTTGTCCTCCACAATTAGAAAATATCATTGTGTCTATAACTTTACCGGACTAACAATCAATTTATTTCTTGATTTTCCACCCTATGTTGCCTGTGTAGGCTTTTTCTGGGGCTATTCAATGAAGAAAAGTGTGCCTAGTTCTAGGATTCCTGAGGGATAGGAGGGGTCAGCTAAAAGTTAGATGTGGGGATCATCTTCAACATGGATTTTAAATTCCTCCACTAGCTATTCCTATTCATGATTGGTTTGCTCCAATGTTGATATTGATATGACATGATGATGGATAGAAGGGACTGGTTCTAGTATAGGGATAGGTGTACACAACTAGTTATGGAGATTAGTGAGGAACCATATGTTGTTCAATCGGTTGGGGATACATTAGTTGAGCAACCATGTAAGAGAGATGAATTGGATGTGGGCAAACATGAAACTGATTGATCTGTTGAGGGACAACCCTATGTTATTGCAGATTCTTATGTCAATACCAACAATTTCATATAGGGGTTCCTACAACATTGGCATCCTCATTCTCATTAGGGGCTTCATATCATGAATCAAATAAATCCATTATTGGTGAATCCTTGAGTTGATTTTGGATATATCTCACCTTTCATATAAATCATGCATGGTTTTAAGATAATGCAAGGCCAAACATTTCTCAAGGCTAGTACATCATTGGAAACAATCATCCAGACTTGTTCCAACTCTTAGATTGTATCTCTAAATTTATCGACCATTGATCTCCATCTATCATCATATTGTATGAAATCTTCATCATCCTTCATTTCTTTAACCATTAAATTAGTAACTGAGTAGGCTGGGTCAACATGGTTTCTATACTACTATAAAAAGTTTGCCTTGACCACATCAAAATTAATCACCTCTATTGGGTCGAGTGAATAGAGCCATTATAATGCCGACACATCTAATGATCGCCTTCAGAAGAAAGTGAGGGTCTTCTAAACATGTTGCTATAATGATGATTCATATAAAAGGTCTTTAAAATTATTGAATGGTTTGTCTATACCATCACAACGATGAAAGATCGACATCTCTGAGGGAGAGAGATGAAGGGTAAGAAGGAAGGGAATAGTGACTTTAGGTACTGCTTGGAAATTTAGCAAGCATTTGAGCTCTTTATATTGATCTTCAGCTTGATTGAGCTTGTCTAGTAGGGCCTGGTTGGTTGAGAGTTCTTGAACGATCGAAGAAGGTTTCATTAAAAGGTATGTAGAAGGCACATGAATAGGTAAGAGGTAAGCTAGTGTGGTGAAGTGAGTAGGATCCCGCTATGAACAAATTGTAGGCCAAGCAAAAAGAGTATAACTATAAACGTGTTTTTGAGGGCTAAGAGGAACTAGAATGGGTTGAGTCTGAGCTATGTGAGCTTGTCCTTGAATATGAAAGAGAGAGGGAGACAATGGATGCATAGGCTAGAGGCCATGATGGACCAACATGGCTCAAAATCAAGCTAATTGGGCTTGCCCCCAAATGAGAATGAGGGAAAATAAGTACAGTATGCCTGATGTAAGAATGATCAACTAGGAGTGCATCAGTTTGACGAGCAATGTATCATGGAGTGAAAATGGGCTAATCATGTTTGGCAGAAGGTTAGTCGATAGAAAATTTGATCCTTATGAGGGCATAGATGGCCTGGAGCTGATCTGGACTGTCATGGGAGGGTAGGGATCTCGTGATAGAATTAAGATTGGTCATTGAACATTGCATGGATCCATTGGTGGTGTGTTCACAGTTGATCGTACTCCTCGAACATGCCAACTTTGTCTCCGATGGTTGCTCAGTGTAGTGGCTTGCCATGTTGATGGCTCTTCCTGACCTGAGTGCCACAAGCATGCTATTTTCCAATGTGAGCATGAATGTTTTTTATTGTTAATTTGGGTGTTTTCAATTTTTTGTTGTTTTTGATTTTTGTTGACAAACAAGTGATACACAATCTCCTAACTGATTAGGTAATGACTTTGTTCAAGCCTTAGATTAATGGGTTTTTAAAATTGTTTACTCAACATGTGTAGAATAGGTTCCTATTGCTTCAATTGTCATAGACCTAAGGTTGTCACAAACTCACTATGTGTTGGGTTACTTAGGTAGTGCAGGTTTTAGGATAATGGTACAACCTGCCTGAGCGATGATAAGGAATACTTTATGCCTGAGGACTTATGGAAGTCTTGGCAAAAACAAACTTGGTCAACCGAAGAGGAAGCCCCTAGAAGAGAGGTCTATAATCACCAAGATTGTGTGTAGGAGGTGAAGGCATATTGAAAGAGTGTGCCCCCATCTTAGATGCCCTATGGGTGAGACAAGTCTAGTTCCCAATGCAATTCTAATGCAAATTCTGAAATGACAAAGAAACGGAAAAAAACAACCTATCTAAACATGAATGACATGATGGAATACACAATTATTAACATCAAACATGTAGATAAGACAATAACCAAAAATGATGAAAGAAACAAGTAAAATAAAAAATGTTTCACGTGGGAATGACTAGAAAGTGCTAAAAGAAAATTGGTTCACGTGAGGACTGATTTGAAAGTGAACAAAAAAGATGATCTGATTGATTTGAAAGTGAACTAAAAGGATGGTCCACACAAGGACCAATCTAGAAATAGGTAGTTCACATGGGAACCAAATGGAAAAGGAAGGTGGTTCACGTGGGAACCAATTTTGGAAAAAAAGAGGTGATTCATGTGAGAACTAGTTGAAAAATGACAAAGAAAGAAAGAGGTCCATGGTGATTCATAAGGGAACTAATTGAAAAAAGAAAGTGGTTCATGTAGGATTTGAAAGAAATGGGTTGTTCATATGAAAATTGATGAGAAAATGACAAAAATAGAAAGAGGTCCATGCATATGGTGGTTGGTTCACATAGAAACTGGGTCTAAAAGGGAAAATGGCTTATGCAAGAACCAATTTCAATAAGGCAAGGGTGGTTCACGAGGGAACCAAATAAAAAATGACAAATAAATAAAAGGGGTCCATGCAGGGATCGATATGAAAACATTGTCAAAAGAGAGTGGTTCATGTGAGAAAAAAAACTAAAAACTGCAAGAGAAAGGATGCTTTGTGCAGGAACCACATTGAAACTGAAACTAGTTGCGTGGAAACATAAAACAAATTGATTCAAGAACATTAGTTGCCCCACCATGGTCACCAAAGTTGTCAACCCTATACTTGAGATGACCTCACCTCACCCTCCCACACTCACCATGGTCCCCGAACTTTTTGGCCCTCAACATCACTTGGACACCGAATAGATAGTTCGGGTTGTGTAAGGGGAGGAAAGAAAGAAAAGAGAAAGATGAGGAAAAAAAGATGGAAAGAGATCAAAATGTAAAAGATAACGTACTTTCTAAGAGCTGGGCTCTAAAAGTAAATAAAAATGAAACATGAAGTTTTGAGTAGTGACAATGTGTATCTTGACTTGGGGAGATTTGTGTGGGGTCAAACTTCTCCCTCTTTGGTCGACTGGGGAAGAAAAGTCCTTTTTTAATTTGCTTTCATTTTTGTGCAACTCAAAGACAACAAATCAATGAACAAGACAATTGGAACTAAACAATATGTAGTAAATGCAAAGAATATGACATGAAAGAAAAAAAATGAACTAAATTAGGGTTAGCCCTAACCTCTCTTTTTTTAGTTTTCAGAATATGATGTATTGCAAAAAGCAAGTAAAAATAAAAGTAAAAATGTTGCTAAATAATTAAAAATGAAGCTTAAGGTGATAGAAATCAAATCATATCAAAGATGGTGAAGAAGACAGTGTTTTGGAATAGGGTGTGATCAGACAGTGGCATGCTAGTTGTACCCTAGTTGTGGGGGTGTGCTAGATGCGCCCTAGGCTGCAACTAGAAGAGGGGTGTGCTAGTCATGCCCATGATCTAGGGAAGTGCTAGACTACACTAGCTTGACTTTGTTGGAATGAGCTACAAACAAATAGGAGGTCCGATTTGACTCTCATTTGTTTCATATGAAAGAAGAGTTGCCAACAAAGCATTTCTTTTCAAGTAAGTTTTTTGACATGTACTCCAAGACTAATGTAGAAAACAAAGAAGTGTAATAATGATGAAAAGCACATACCAAGCCTCCTTTCATCTTCTTTGAGCATAATCACTTAATGGGGAATGTGGGAGGACGTGAGAAGAAGGTTTGAAAGAGTTTTGGAAAGCACATATCAGGCCTCCTTTCTTCTTTCTTGAGCATAATCACTTAATGGGGAATGTGGGAGGACATAAGAAGAAGGTTTGAAAGAGTTTGGACATTTATTTTGACATTGTATAGGATCTGGTAACCCTAATTCATTTAAGAACCTTTGAATTTATAGAAGATGGCAAGATGGTGCAAAATAGGGTAGTTAGTGACTATGCCCCCAGGCGGGGGCATGGTGGTAGCGCCCCCACCTTGAGGGCTTGCAGGGTGCATCCCTAAGACGGGCCATTAGGATGCACCCCCACTGTGGGGGCACACTAGTCACCTGATTGCTTTCTTTGTAGTTGTCTAAATCTTGACTTTCTCAATTTGATTAAACTAAAACTAGCATGCCCCGGAATTGGGGGCACATTCCACATATAAAAAAACTTACAAAAAATTAATTTTGGAAAACTCAAATCTCATAAGGAGTTGACAAAAATCAGGTTTGATTGCTTCTTCCCCCCACAATGTAGGCATGCCCTCAGTGCCCCCACTTGGGGTGTGCCTAGTGCATCCCTACTTTGGGGGTGTGGCTAGAGTGGCCCCTAATAGGAAGTGCTCCATGGTGGGGTTGCACCATGAGCACCCCCACTATGGGGGCACGACCAAAGCACCCCCACTATGGGGGCACAGTTGCGGTCTTAAGCCATTCAAACTTGAAAGACAAGACAGTGATTGGAAAGACTCGGTGGCAAGTGGAACGACCCAACATGGCCTTGAATAAATTTGACATGCTTTTAAATCTAGAAAAACCCACCATCATTTCTAAAAAATAGATCTTTACGTATTGGTCATTGAGCCAATTTCATGCATTTGTGGTTGACATGTGGGTCTCGCTTAGTGGGTTCATTCTAGTTTAAAAAGCTTATGGCTTGATCTAGAGATGGTGCAGTGAAACCTTAGGCCATACAAACTTGAACCCAACCCTAGAAATGAAGCCCTTAAGATTCATGATCAAGTAGGTTTTTCACATTGATGTTTCTCACAGAAGAAACTAGTTTTGCTTGGAAAGTTTCAGGTTGACTCAAAAATCCTTGTTTCATTCAAACATGATTCTTAAAGTGTTCGGTTCAATCCAACATAATTCAAAAATTTCATGGCTTAACTTGAAGAACCCTTAGTTCATGTCAGAAGTAACCCCGCATGATTCTAAGTGATGTGATCTTATGTATCTCGTCTCGCATAGAACTAGAGCTTCAAGCTCTTAAATTAGGTTGATTTTGAATTTCTATACCCGTAAGTTGGAGCTATGTTTGGGAAGAGTTCTCGAGCTCGATGTAAAAGAGAACTTGTCGTTGGAGAAAGTTTGTGTAGATATTGTAAGGAATCATTACATGACAGTGGAAAAATTTTGATTCCTTAAAACCATGATCTTATCCTTGGTCGATGCTGAACGAGTAAAATCGAGAATCAAATATGAAGTAGAATGAGAGTACCTCATGGGATTTCTAAAATCCCTCACCATGGATGAAGAGAGGGCATTTCTCCTTGCCGAAAATCGTTCAAGTGTACGGCCTCTAGCGGTATCCACACAATCTGCTTCAATAGACGAGTTCTTCCTTCCTTTGGGCCTCCAAAAGCCTTTCAGATCCAAACTTGACCATGAGAGATCACCTTCTATAGGAGAGAGGAGGGAGAGAGAATGTTTGGGATGTGCTCCAGCCCTATAGTTTGTTAGGGTTTGGCTTCATAAGCCATTTATATATAGAAGATGAAATTTTTTTACAAAAATCTAAAAATTTTATAAAATTACATTCATGCCCTCATCTTATTGATCAGATCTAATGTGTGTGACCCACTAGGCTCAATAGTCAATTTGCTTGAAGCCTTAATTAATTTAAAAGAATAATTCTTTTAAATTAAATCAAAACTATTATCTGATAATAGTTTTTACGACTTTCTGATCATAAAGGGTACAAGCCACATTCTATGATCCCAAATGACTTTGGGGAGTTAAATAACATCCATTGAGCCTTTCCATTATCAATTACCACTCGGATTTAAATTCTCGTTCATACAATGTCCTAGTCGGTTAAGGGTCCAGCACTGACTGTCAACCCCTAAATATTCCTACTCTATGGGATCCTGTACTCAGGTTTGGATCAATTAGAAAACTCATTTTCCAATTATCCTAAGTACCTTGGCCAACAATTTAGAGTACTAACTCATAGGCCATTCTCTCTCCTACCGAGAGTGAACGATTCCTTGTTATCCGCTCAATTGCCTCCACTGGGTTTCTCTTGCATCCAATACATCAACTATAATGGACCATCAAGATGGTAATCCATAAGTCAATAATAAAAATACAATATATATTCGGTAAGACATTTTTGGCGACTTAGGTCAAAAATCCAACTATGTTATTGAGATGTAAGAATAACCTGATAAACAGTTCAGTAAGATACTGATCAGGTTTTCCTAAATTGGTCAGTTCAGTGAACTCATTCTACTAATGAGCACCTATGTATGTATCTTAGTGTCCCCACACTGATGACCAATGAGATCGGTCATTCTCATCACATGAGAAGACATCACACACACTGGTCTATCCGGATTCTTGATGTCCCGTCTCAAGGATCCTATGACTAGGAACATTTAGATCACATACCTCTAGATGATCTATCTCATTATCATGATCTCATCATGATTCAATCATCATTGCATGTGATAAAGGACTTCATTATGATATACACTTCTAATAAAAGCTAGTAACGATGTTTTCCTATTTAATTGAATGAGATATCTCTAGAAATGTTGAATCATATCATATATGATTGACTTGTAGAGTATACATTTCTATCAGATACTACTAGAGGCCATGTACTTAGGCGGCTTAGGGAGCATGGAAACACTCTTTCTTCTCCAGCATTGAGGTATTGGTTGAATCTCACGAAGTTAATTTCAATTTGGTTCAAATATATTTCTTAGTAACGCCATTTGATTTGGATTGAGACTATGGCCATAAAATCCAAGGAATCGAACATTTTGGCTTTAATAGCTTGATTCCTTATAATTTTATCATTATCTAACATACATTTCACATAACCATATGCATAACAATGTATTTGCACTATTTATACCTTATAACGCAATATGAATAATATTATAGAAAATGGCAATAGGAGATATTTAACTAGTAATGCTACCATCACTAATGTGTTAGGCTTGTTGGACAAAATTATTAAGAAACAATCTATAAGTCAATAATCAAAGCATAGTATACATCCACTAGGCTCTCTTGTTTATGTAATAACCCTTTTGTTATCACTAAACAATGAACTAGATAAAGATGGATGGAATATTTTCTTGATTTAAGATTTATCTTCTTCATATATATAGCTTTCTTAATTACTTTAAACTCTTTCAAGTTATGCATCACTATTCAAGGAAAATGTGTATCATGATGATGAACTGTTCTCATATTTGTCAAACTAAAAGTCTATGTCTGTGAGCCCTTGAAGCTTCAAGTCCTTTCTCTATATACTAAATATATATATCATTCGTCAATCTCAAATACTTAAGAATGTATTTCACAACAATCTACTTATTCTCACCCACATTAGCTTGATATGTGTTCATTACACTTGACCATATGTTGTATCAGGCATTAACACAGCATAGCACACATGGTAGATTCATTAAGTAGCAAAATGTATGCTATCCCTTAAAGAGTTTTGAAAGATAATATTATAGGCAAGAGACCTCTTTAGAAATTTTCATGTCTAGCAACTAAGTCAAGCCAAATATTCCATTGGGCTTTTCCCTATAGATCATAATCTCTAAAACACAAGATGTTTTCTAAAAATTATTCTTAAGATATTCATTGATAGCTAATCTTTCACTACTGATAATATGTCTATATTATTTTCAACAAGTAATATGTCATCCATGTGTAGTACAAAAAGGGCGATAGCAGTCTTACTACTATACACACATAGGGTTCATCTTTTTTTAAATTTCAATTTATGAATAGAACTTAACAAGACACTTTTATTTTGATATCTTGGGATTCAAACCATATTGTAATATTATATACTATTTTTTCTCAAGTTACCTTTAAGAAAGATAACCTTAACACCTGTTTTACATACAATACATTGTATGCAATACTAAAAAGTCAAATCCACATGAATTTAACTTTGACAACAAATAAAAGTCTCACCATAATCAATTCTTTACATTCAATTGTATTGTTATGTCACCAACATTATCTTGAAGATATAAAACTTCACATAATCTAAAATTTTGTACCAACATTCTATTTACATTTGAATGATCTGATTATCTCATGAGAATTTACCAAGTTCCCAACATAATTAGAGTTATAGAGATAATTATTGTAAATAAATTTCTTATAAGGAATCACTCTATGGTAGCATAAAATTTTAATTCTTTGAATATTATGGTCATTCTTTCAACCGGAACCAAACGATGAAAACCAAAAACCAAATTTAATATGATCGAATATACCTTTGTAGGATTCTATCAATTATACAATATCGAAGAAGAATAATATTTGGCACTCCATGCTCTTTAAGTAGCCCCAGCACATGACCTCTAGGTTCTTCTGTGCTTAGGACCTTCCAACTCATCCTAGACTAAACTCTACTATGAATAAGTGTGCTCTAGAGAGAGAGAGAGAGAGAGAGAGAAGTTGGCTACAAACTTGTCTTTTTTAGCTTGATAGGGTTTAGCCAAAGCTACTTATATTTATAAAAATTATAATTTTTTATAAAAACTTTTAAATTTTTATAAATTATACCCATTCTCCCATACTTACAAATCAATCCTTATATGTGTGACCTAATAGTCAATTTAGTTAAAACCTAATTCATAAAACAACCAATTTTGAATTAAATCTCTTATTTAATAACTGACTTAGTAGCTCTTAAATCCTAAATGCTACAAGTAACATCTTATGGTCCCAAATAACTTTGGAGATGATCTTATCTTTATTAAGTCTCTTTATCATTAGTTACTACACGGATACAAATTCTCCTTCATCTAATGGTCCAGTCAAATAAGGATATGGTATGAGTCAATAGTCAAAACACAAAGTATGCTTGGCAAAACATCTTTGGCAACTCATGTCAAAAATTCAACTATATAACTATGATGATATAAAATTCAAATAGACAGTTAGGTAATCATTCAAGATTTTTAAGTTGGTCAGTTTAATAAAATTAGTTTTTTATTAAGCATATGTATGTGTGTGTCATTGTCTCCATATTATTGACTAATGAGATTAGTTATCCTTTTCTTATGAGAAGACCTCTATTTGAATTTTTAATGTCCTATCTCAAGGACTTTTATGACTAGGAATATTTAAATCACATATCTTTAAATGATTGATCTTATTGTTCTAATCTCATCATGATTCAATCATCATTGTATGTTATGAAGAAGTTTATTACCATATGCGCATCTAAGTAATGAAGTTATGCCATTTATATTAAATGAGATATTTTAAGTAGTATTGAATCATATCAAATATAATTAGATATTTTAAGTTATTTCTATCATTCCTTACATACGTCTTTATATATTTTTATGTCAATATTTATTACACATCACCTCTTCCATCAAAGATATATCTCACATATCTATCATACTAAATAGACACATAAAGAACTATGAAGTCTCTATTTATTATTCTCAATTAGTGCACATTGACAAAAGCACCCTTGATATGTGAGACTAGAACTTCTTCCAGTTTTGTCTTTCTTTAACCATTTTCTTTAAAAGGAACTCTTCCTCTAGGTACAAACACACTACATAATATGGATTCCTTGGTCACTCGGGTGGTAGAAGTAATATCTATAAGTTTTTTTAAGATATTTTATAAACTTACATTTCAATATCATGAACTTCAACTTTATAGAAGTTTTCTTTTTATATGAGTGAATATCCCTTAATCTTCACATGCCTAAAGAATGCATGAGTATGGAATGCTCTCTGGAAATATATATGATAATGCCAAGTGTATAAGTTTATGAAAACATAGACAACCGTCATCATTCTAACAGAGGTTCTATGATGGGTGTTAAGAAAGAAGAAGGTGCCTAATAGATTCATTAACATTATCAGTGACATGTACCAGGGTGCAACTATCCAAGTTTCTTCCAAATGAGGGGTGTCAAGAAAATTTATAGTGTCAATCGAGCTACACCAAGAATTTGCTCTAAGTACATATCTTTTTGTCCTAGTCATAGATGAAATAACTAATGATATACAAGATAATTTATCTTAGTGTATGACATTTGTAAATAATATTATTCTTATTGACGAGACTCGAAAAAATATTAATAGAAAACTTGAACGATGGAGTACCATGTTACAAGTTAAGGGGTTCAAAATTAACTAGGCAAAGATAGAATTTATGAACTTCAGATTCAGTGAAACCCAGGTGTTGAAGAAGCCAAAGTAACCTTGAACTAAAAGGTCCTCACACCATGTACCTATTTCAAATATTTGGGTTCAATTTTATATATAGACGTAGAATGTGACAAAAATGTTAACCATAAGATTAAAGTGAATTGGTGAAATGAAGATAAGCGATAAACATTGTATGCAACCGTAAAATCTCCCTAAAATTGAAAAAAAAATTGTATTGCACAGATACAAGTCCCTAGTGTAATTAACTAAGAAAAAAATATACTATCAAACTAAATGTTGTTAAAATGCGGATGCTAAGGTGGAATGTAACCACACATGGATAGATAGAAACACTTACCATTAAGCCAATTCTCACTAACAAACACTTATCATTCACTATTAAATAGGAACTATAATTTAAAACATACAATAACTCAATATTTATTCAAGAAGTAAAAGCAATATTCTTTGTAGTAGAATAAAATTTGAATTTGTCGGGGCTAAAAAAGCCTCCAAAAGCATTTTGAGATTTACATCTGTCACGAACAAAATTACACCATTTGCCCTATTTGGCAACTTTCTACTTATCAAGAAGTATAAATCAAAAGAATCTTCTCATATCAAAGAATCTTCAAGATATTTAGAAACCCTACTTAAGAATATCCAATCTCTTATCTTATCTATGGTGTAATTCCTGATGAACACAACAGTAGAGAATAAAAAATAAGATAATTACATGTTATCTATCTATAAAATCTCAACTCAATTATAATTACTCTAAGTCAGATTATATTGAGAATACGGCTGCATTGATTTCCTTTAACAACATTCGCTTTTAGGGACTGTGAATCCTATGTATCACAATTTTTCTATGTGCCCAAAATAAGGCTTGCATCCATCTTTTCATTATGCCTTTAAACATATTACGCTAAGCAAGAGCAACATATTTTTCCTTAGAAAAGCAACATATTACTTATATTTCCGATATGTGAGAATCTATCTTATCCTATTTCTACAGATAATTCATAAGGAAGCAGCTTAACAAGACGTAGGGTATTTTTCAGTTGTTCTACAACAATATAGTTTTGCAAGGAAAGCTTTTATCACGCAACCAAACACCGTATTGCTAATATACGACACGGTAATGAGAAGGCCACAATAACACTTCGTACGCTTGCAGCCAAGTCAGGCCTATCAGTCGTTTCCCTAGTAATCTTTATGCCAAAACATAGAAAGGTCCACCGCATGCCGAGAACTTTCACTGTGCTACGAAGTGGTTCTTGCAAAGGGCATCAAGACACGCTAGCCAAATAATATTAGACGGAAACATAGCAAGATCATGCAGAAGGTACTGCATGGTCAACGTCCGACACCAATAAAGTAACATAAATTAGAGATCGCATGAATCTTGTAAATTCCGGCGCCTATTGAAATGCTTGGGCCTCAGTCGACAAAATTCGTTATCGTCCGAATCAAAGTAAACAGCACACATGTATCTGTTTGTAGAATAAAAATATGAAGCATGTAAAATTAACGATTAAGCATAATAAAGTAATAATATAATATTTTTTCTCGACTCCAGAGCGCATTACACCCTACGGGGATTGCCTTGGTGCACAGAGGCCTCTTAAGATTTTAGTTAAAATATGATAAGGTGCTATGCACATCTCAAGTGAAAATCCTTCTTAGAGTCCTTGCAACTGCTCTAGACACTAATTTCTTTGTCAACACTGACGGCATACCCAATAGTTGCTGTTGACTTTCTGGAGGGAGCTGCCAGAACAATATCAAATGATTCACACCCCAAAAAAACAATTAAATAAAAAAGATCTAGCAAGCACAAATAGGCAAAGCAACTAAAAAGTATAATCTAATCTACAATATAAAATAATTAGACATGGTGGATGCCGTAAGTAAATCAGGATAAGATGGAAACTAGTGTTTCGGGCACATAAAAGATGCTTATGTCATCCACGTTCCTGCATCAACTAGATCATTTGCCTTCCTTTTTGACAATGCTCTTGGCACAGAACAAAAGTTGATTCTTGGGTAACAATGTGATTCTTCAGAGACGTTAACATATAATCAGGTTAAAAAAATGACAGCAGTTATCTTCAGGAAACCCAACTTTTACGTAGTAACAGCAGGAAGCATGGTCCCTCTAAAATATTACATTATCACTTATCATGAATGCTAAAAAATTTAAATTATATAGCTCTTACCATAATTCCGAACTGGTGCAGCAAAAGATTATAGGCATGTTTCTCCGTTAACATAACTCCCCTTTTCTGGTTTCAACTAATATGAGAGTTAGGAAAAATTCACCTGGTCATACATCATTATAGAATGAGATGTGCTACCATTAACAATGGTATCCTCTGCAACCACAAAGCCAAGCTGCTTGAACAACATAGTTCTTTCATAAGAGGCATAGAGAGGAGTTGCACCTAGAAATTTCAAGAAAAAGAAAGAAAAAAAGCCCCCCGTTCCTAAACTTTGACCATTGAAAAAAAAACCATCATGAACCGCCATGAACAGCCAAGAACAGCAATGACACTGCCTTCTAACTGATCCTTGTCTTATGAATAAGACATGGCATAGGTCTAATGATGTGGCTATGGCTAAATGGAGATGCTGTAGAGCCAATAGGACCTGTCACCTCAGGTCAGGAGAGAATCAACAGCTGAGAACGAAAGAGGTGGAGGGCAGCAGCTGTGGGCATTGCTCACACTTCATGCCCTGTTTGGTTAGAGTTTCATTTTTGGTACTATATCAATATTGATATTAATATTTTCAAATGTTGGAGTATCAATATCAAAAGTAATACAAGTTGACACTTTTATTACATAATATGTCTTGTTTGCACTACAAATTTTAAAATTGATACAATTAACCAAACACTTCTTAATGGTTCCTATCAATATTAATTTTAAAATTGATAGTGATAGAAGTACCTAATAGTGTTACCAAACAGGGCATCAGGTAGCAGGGGGAGCATCTTTGCCCCTCGTCAAAGTCCCCACTGGCTGCGGAAGGCTGCTCCCAAGTTCGGGCTGCAGCTGAAAAACCTGAACAGGGACTGCTCAAGGTGCTTGGATGCTGCAGCTGATGGAGAAGGCTGATTGGAGCTGGAGCATGAGAAGGAAACTCATGCTGCGGCTGATGGAGAAAGGTGGGAGAGGGCTGCAATGGGAGCTTTTAAAGCCTCTCCAGCTGGCTGTCCAGTAAAAAAGCCTAGGGATTCTCCAACATCTGCTGTGCTAATGGGTATTCCAAGAACTATGCTTGGATCTGGTGCATAAGAAGGAACCTCTTGTTGCTGCCGATGAAGAAAGGAAAGAGAGGGCAGAAATGGGAGGCTTTAAAGCCCCCTCAGCTGGCCGTCCAGTGAGGAAGCCTTGGGGTTTTGAGACATCTGCAGTGCTGGTGGGATAGTTCCAAGGACACCCCGCCGGGGGCACTTCCCTCCTCCCTCTCTCCCGTCTAGCTGATGGATAGAAAACAAAGAACAGTTATTGGAACCCACCTATTAAAAATATAGAAGATGAAGGAAAAGGGGCTAGTGTAACGTTAGGAGTATTTATTAGATTAAATAATATTTATTATAATTAATATAAGATTAATTATATCTAATGAGTGTTACTCTTAAATATAAGCGTACATAGAGGCATTTAACAAACACCATATACCCTAGTAAATTTTTAACCACGTTTAAAACTTTTGAGGTATCATGTGGGTTCAAGGAAATAAATTTGGAACTCTCCTCAATGAACTTTGATTGAGTCGATGTTAATTATATCGGTTGAATACCGTAAATTAACCATCATAGCAATGCATCGTATGAAGCTATTCATTCACATTGAGATATCCTAGTCAAACTAAAATAAACATTCAACTTGGGTAAAAAAGGACCAAGAAGACAACCCCATGCCCTTTTATTTGTAATTTGTTTTTTGTTTAAATAAGTTAAGAAATTTGTATGGCTTATTGGTTCATTTGTAGTTATGTTTTTTTCATTCAATCTTTTCTGGTTTTCTCAATTTGGCCTTTATTTTCTGTTTGACTGTTTTGTTGCCTTTTCTTATATTCCGTGCCATCCATGTTTTCTTTATGGTTTATTCTTCATATGTTGTTTATTGGCCTCCTTATATGTTATTATTATTTCTCATTCATTTATTCTTTATTTTCATTTTGTTTTTTGTTTGTGGACCTGGTTGTTGATTCCTTTTCTGTTCATTCATTATTTCTGTTTACATTACTGACCTGCTTAATTATTATCATTGTTTTTAATTATTTAATTTTTTGTACAGCAGGTATATTGTTTTATCTGTTTTATTATTTATTGATCCACTTTTCTTTGCTTTTTTACTTATTCATTTATTAAGTATTTATTGACTTTTTTATTTTTTTATTATGTGTTTATTACCATTATCTGTTTTTCTCCATATGTTGGTAATGTTTTGCTTAGTAACCAGCCTACATTTTTATTCATAAAATTTTATTTATCTGTTTGATATTTAATTATCTATTAACTATTTCACCATTTAATTATGTAATTCCTGTTTTGTTTTAAATTGTTATTTATTGTTTAATTATTTTAAATTATTTTAAATTAATTATTAATTAATTTCCCTTTTGTTGTTATGGACAGGAACACCGAAATCATACTAAAATGACATTCATAAAAACATAAAATAAAGAATTTTAGTTACATTCTATAGAAAATTTAATATGTAGCATAAATGAGTCATAGTCCTCATTAAAATGCCAACAAAAATAATTCATAGGTAGAAAAAGGATGCATTTTGATATGTTAACGGTCATTTTGCCCTTTAACATCAGCCTCATGACATCATATGGATGAGAAATTTGAATAATATATATGGTCATGCACTTTTTACGTAATAAAATATGTTTATTGTCATGACATAAAATATAGAATTGTAGTCACATTCTATGGAAAATTGAATACATGAATGAGGTGGCATAAATGAGTCATAATCCTCAATAAAATGCCATATAATAATTATGTATTTTGATATGTTACAGATCATTTGGCCCTTGTGAAAACTTGTTTTTTAACACCATCGTTAAAATAGCATAATATTATTCATGTATTTAAAAATTCATTTCATTATCATTCATTTAGGAAGGGCACTTGCATTATCCTTGGCAAACATACTATTATGAAAACATATGATATCTCGTAAGACTATTAGCCAAAATATATGAATAAAAATATAAACATATCAAGGTTTTGGATTCATTAAAAATGTCTTTGGACATCTCTCCGTCGAAAGGTGTGAATTTCAGAAGTAAATTACATCAATACCCTTGAATACCCTTGATTAACCATTAATTGCAATTCATAACAATGAAAACATACATCCACAAAGTATAAACACAAGTGGAAGCTATAACCTCATAAACTCAATGGAATACAAACTTAATGTATTGAGTTTGGTTTGAGTTTCATTTAGGTTTCAATGAGGATGCATTTTTAAGATTATATGCCTAAGTGGATTCTTGACATATTTGATGTAAATTTTACTCTTTAATTCAAGATCTTAACATTAAGACAGGTTTTGAATTATTAGAGTTAAATTGGATCCAAGGTCAAAAGGGACATGAGTCGAATCAAGTTTCATCAAGGAATTATGTTTTGATCACAATATCTCCATTTTTATCCAAGCCTTGACATCTTGACTTGGCGAAATCATAATTTTTATGGCATCTGATTAAAACATTGTTCATCATCGTTTTACTTTTATCATGTTTTAAGCCATGATATTAAGTATATTAGACTTAGGATTCATTGTGAATTCACTTAAATTCTTAGCATTAGACATGGAATTATTTTCAGGTCTGGTTTCTGGCATCTGATGGGAGCATATTCATTACATTTTTTTTTAAGTTTTGGCATTGAGCATTTTAGACTTACGAGCTTATCATATCCAAAATCAGCATGAGGCTCAGATGGCACTCTTTCCATTTGACATCATGAATTCCATTTCATGATTCGAAATTATCACATACATCCTCTCCACATTAGGCATTCAAAAGGGCATTTAATCAAGGATTGAGATTAGAGATATGAAATCATCAGACCCTCGTGCCTTTGAGCATCTTTCGATCTGAAACTACAATTTCCAATTCTGATTCTATCCAATACGAACATCTAATTATGTTTTTCATCAATTCATCATATCTGGACACATTTGATTTAAGAATTACCCTCTTACCCTCTTATGCATCTCGGATCCTCAAATTAAGATGGTGGCAGAATATGATATGCATATCTTCTGATTTGTAGTAATAGGGAGTCCTATAACATGGTCTGAAGTCTGAACATTCAAATCTGCAAAATACCATCATCAGATTCACATGATCCTCAACTTGATCCAGATCTAGTCCTTGGGTATTTCTGATTGCCATTCATCAGATCTGGACATGATTAGACAAGATATATTTCGCATATGGTCCTAAATGCACATCCAAATCTTCACATCTCTTAGGGCATAGATTCTAGGCATGTTAATAAGAGACTTAGAAATCGATCTTGGGATTCATTCCATTGATCAAGCTTAAAGCATCATACAATCAGATTTCATACACTAAGTCATGATTTGAGAATCCTAATCATGTGTCAACTTCATATTCTCGAGGATCCATAGCCATGGATTGCAACATCACTCGATCTGGATTGGGATCAGCCAAATCTCAAATAGGATTGGTCATGGCCAATTCGATCCCATCCCCCCAAACAACTGATCCGACTAGAAGTTTCTACCGGATCAACCGATCCTCTAGGATCAAATTGCGAATCGGTTGGATTCACCGGAAACAGGTAAGTTCCGGAATCAGGTAGATCCAAGAGCTGATTTTGGACCTATCTCCCCCATATTAAGGGGGATATTGGACTGATTGTCCCCCCCTCCAGATTCCAGCTCACCCCCCACCTCAACCCTCCCTCATCCTAGGGCACCCCTTGGTGATCCCCCCTAAGAGGTAAAAGTCCCCCCTCCTCCTACACTGTAGTCATTAGATAGGGTGGCTGATCACAGCCACCCCCCCTCCCGAACAATTAATCCGGCTAGAAGTTTCAGTCGGATCGACCAATCCTCCAAGATCAAATCACGAATCGGTCGGATTCGTTGAAAACCGGCAAGTTCTGGAATCGAGTTGATCCAGGACTTGATTCCAAACCAATCTCCCCCAGATAAGGGGATATCGGACTGATTGTCCCCCACCCCCACTCCCATATTCCAGCTCCCCCCTCAACTGTCCCTCATCTTAGAGCTCCCCTCTGGCGATCTGAAGATTTCTCCAGTGATCCCCCCTAAGAGGTAAAACTTCCCCCCCTCCCCCCTCCTCCTGCACTGTAGTCACCTTTGAAGGGGCGGCTGATCATAGCTACCCCTTTGAGAGTGGTTTCCTCTCCCCCGAAGGAGTGAGAGTAAGACACCCTTTCAGGGGTGACATGTATTGCCCTCACCCTTGAAGAGGGGACTGATTGTGCATAGTCACCTCTTCTGGGTGAATGTAAAATAAATAGTTTTGTTTTCTAATGTTGATTACAAATTTTAAATTATTGTGTTTGTATGTAGATAAAATATTGGACGAGGAGTATGTCATTGCACATCGCAATATTGGATGGTAGCATGGGTATTTACTAAATGTTAAGAACAAGATGGTGAAATGTAAATGGTGTTAGAAAGACATGAATGAAGATGTATATTATCTTAAGCAACATATAGTCGGGGAGGGTGGATTGTAAAGAAATGTGATAAAGTCTTAGAGAAGAAATGAAAGGATATTTAACTTGGAGAACGTTACAAAGGAAAGATAGAATTGGAAAAAGACAAGATCTTCATGATGAGTTGTTTTGATGGAGAGACACCGATCTCATATCCTAGAATAGTAAGAAATGTAGGCTTATGTCCAGATTGAATCATCATCTTTAGATGATGAAGAGAAGGCTCGGGTGAAGAGAGCCATGAATGCTTGTAGGACTTAGGCACGCGAGGATGAGAAAAGAAGATGTGGGGTAGGAGATTCGAGTGCCACTGCTAGATTCTCTGATGTGGGGGATGACACTTACCCTGTCCGACATACAAATTTCCATCGATCACATTTAGTTCAGTCAATGGGAGACACTGCCATGTATAGGTAGAGTGATAGAGACCAGAAGTCGATAAACCATGCCTTAAAAGGAGTTAAGACTAGAACAAGAGCTGCCAAGAAAACAATCAAGCACATTGCGAAATTCTTTTAATGTCAAATATATGAAAATGTTAAGTTTTATTAAGTGTATACTTAAAATATTTTTGAAATAAATGTTGACAGCGATGTATTTATTTTGGTTTATGTAGGTGTTACAACATATACAGTCACCAATCCTTATTTTCAAACAATGATAGATGCCATTCGTGAGACTGGGTTAGGATTGAAGGCCCCCACCTCTAACTACATATACAAAGGTGTGTTGGATGAGGAGGTTCATGAGTTGAGATCTTAAATAGATGGATTGAAATCCATTTGGAAGAAGAGAGAGTGCATTGTAATGTGTGATGGGTGGATATGAATCATAAGAAGATCACTTATAAACTTCCTTGTGTATTGTTCTAAGGGCACCACATTCTTGAAATCTATTAATACATCGAAGCAAGTGAAAATTGTAAATTATTTACTTTGTATGATGAATATTGTGGTAGAGGAGATTAGATAGAAGAATATTGTGTAGTATATTACTAACAATGAAGTATCGTATAAGGCTACCAGAAAGGAATTTATGGATGCTAAATCACAATTGTTTTGGGTGTCCTGTGCTACACACTATTGATTTAATGCTAGAAGACATTGGGATATATCCATTTGTGAGAACATTGGTGAGTTAAAGAGAACTGATCACAACCTTCATTTATGGGCACCCCAGACTAATACATATTGTGAGGGAACATGCTGATGATCGTGATCTAATTCTAATTCGACTAGATTTGACTATATTTACTATACATTTCATTACATTAGAGAGCCTCAATAGGTATAAAAATGATTTAAAAAGGTTCATCCTCTCTACAACCTATCACGAGTACATAGATGCATACAAAAACATAATTCACCAATATGAAGTTCAATTGAAGATGGAGTCCCTAATTGAGAATAATAGGTGGTGGGAAAAACTGCAGTACTACTTGTTTATCATAGAACCCCTGGTATAGGTTGTTAGATTGGTGGACTCAAATGATAAAATTAAATGGGATACTTGTATAATGCTATAGACAAGGCAAAGTTGATTAAAGAGAAGCATTATAGAGGTTATAAGAAGTGGTGGAAGGTGATAGACAACAAATGAGACAAGACACTTCACCACGATATTCATATTGCAAGTATGAATTTAATTGTTGCCTTTTAGTTCATTTTTATAGTAATGTGTTAATGTCTTAAATTATAGATTATGTTACAAGATATTTCTTCAACCCAAGAATATAGTATAGTGGACAAGTGTGCAATGATGTTGAGGAACTCTTAAGCACCTTATCTGTGATAAAGCGCTTGTCTAAGACTCCAAAAGACAGAACAAGCATTGAGATTGAAATGAATAATTTTTGCTTATTTAATAAGAATTGAACTTAATTATAAACAATAAACTTAACTATATTGCTTATTGTATTTTAGATGACTTCATAGAAGCATGGAATTAAAGTATAGAGATCCAGATCTTCTATATTCATATGATAAAGTTTCGCCTTATACGCGTAAGCTATTATGTATTTAGATCCCTATAAACATTGTTATAAGAACATTACACAAATACTAATTTGTACACTATTGAATGGTGGATACAAGTGAGCAACAATAGTAGATAGAATACACTAGGAGCTGTAACAGTTAGAGTGCTGAGTCAAAGTGCTAGTTCAAGTCAATGTGGGAGGAATTAGAGCCTCTTTATTCTCATACACATGAAAAGAAGAAACATACTAAAGAATGAGAGATTAAAAAAGTTAGTTTTCAGCCACTACAACATGAGGTTGACAATCAAAAATATCAAAAAAAAAGACAGAAGATATCCAAGGATAGGTTTGCTAAATTTACATGAGGATTGTACCCACAAAGAGGTCAAGCCAATCAAGACTTGTCATAAAATGGTGTTGACTTGGAATATCTTTTTCAAGAAGAACATCCACTTGTAGTATGGATGCAAGACAATGACGTTAAGGTAGAGTCAGAGTTTGACCCGAATGATAGATCATAGGTTGAAGGTGAGCATGATAGTGTCCTTAGTGAAGATGAAGAAATACAATAAGGACAATAAACCCAAGTTTCACACACAACTCCAATTCCTTATCCACCCCATAGTATAACTGCTCCATAGCCATATCCAACTCTAGTCATAGTGCCAACTTGAGTACCAGGTGCAGGGCCTACCACCAAGAAAAATGGTGGCTTGTTTAAGGCCTTAAACTAAGCTTGCTAACCATCATGCCAAAATACTCAAGAACAAGAAAGTTTGAAGAGAAGAAAGCTAACTACTAAACACCGCATCTCCTTGATACATAAACTACTCAAACACCTTCATCAAATGATGATGAGAAAGAATTTATTCCACTCACACAACAACAAAGTGAAGGTGGAGATGGAGGTGAAAGTCAAGGTGAGGGTGGTTCAATTAGTAGTGCACGAAAGAGTGAAGTAGGTCCATATAATTTAACTGATAGGAGACATTTAAGTGGAAGGAGAAGAGCAACTGCAGCGGATGTTAGAATAAGATGAATCACTTTAATGAGTACACAACATAATATCTAGATCCTACTTCAAACTTAAAGGTTTGTAAACCACCCTCTCCTCTAGCTCCAACTGAGGGAGGAGTCTATAATTTTATCCATATGGCCCAGTTATTAGATTATAGTTATGAGCAAATCATAAGTGATTAGAGTCAGTGGAGAATCCAAGAAAATAAAAAGCATAACAAAATTCATGAGGGACAATTTCGTAGTTGGTGGTGATTGAAAGGTATATCATCTTCTTTATTTAATAGAATCCATAGCGGTGTTAGTTTGTAACATTATATCTATTTCTCTTAAAATCTATAATAATTACATGAAAATGTGATAGATAGCATAATTTATTTTTTAAAAAAAATTTAAAATTTTCCCCATAATTTTAGATTTTTTTATGATTTTTTATTTTTTATTTAAAATGGAAAAAAAATAAAAGAGGACTGATCAAGACCAATTCTGGATCAATCTTTGTTCCGGTGGATCAGTTGGGATTAGAATGATTCGAAACAATCTGGATTGGATCAGCACCTACCGATCTTGGCTTTGATTCCAATCTTACAATCCTTGTCCATAGCATTTGTTCACAACATGTGAGTCTAATTCAAATCTAAAATTAATATGTATGATATAAAGTCTAAGCTTCCCAAGCATCTTGCTCTCAAATCTGGCCAAGCTAGCAAACATCCATCATGACCTTCATCTAGCTTTGAAACTAACATCAAGTTTTAATCACATCGGTCCTTGATCTAAACATCATCAATTTTCAGATTAGTCCAAGGGATTGACTTGAACATGTAGATTTCGGATATGCACTTGTTTTATCGAGTTTCATTCATCATTGTTGCATTCAGATTTGAGAAATTGTGTTACTCTTCATTTGTTTGCATTCCATCTAGGTTTTTGAGGTGTTTCCATAGATTCCCTATCCATAAACAAAAGGTATATTGACAACATATTGTCATTCATAAACAGGGAGCACATGTACTATAGATGCATCAAAAAGGCATACAAGTCATTTAATATCATCCTTAGCCTCATGACATGGTATGGGTGAAAATAGGATAACATATATGGTCACGCACCTTTTTACATAATAACACCCATTTATTTCTCATCATTGAAATATTTAGAACATATATGCTAGGATATGAACTAATTTCAACATCCTAGCATGGTTCATTATATGTCTTTAACTTTTTGACATAACGAGTCTTGTCTTTGAGGCTCAACCCTGACTGGTTCTATTGTACACTATTCAATCTTGCCCTTAGAGGATGCTATGCTTCCGTGCCTTAGGCACTTCTTCTCTTTCTCTTCAAGGATTCTTCCTAGTGCCCTAGGCACTGCTCTCTTGGAGGGGGCCTTCAACTTGAGCAAGAGCTTCTCTATCACTTTTGTGTCAAGTCTTCTTCATACTGGAAAAGGAGTCCCAGTGGGCCATTTATAGAGTTGGATGGATGTGATGGCCACAAGAGGCCAAGCCCCACTTCTTCCTTTTTATGAGTGAGTATGCGCAAGCTGAAACCACTCTATTTCCTTTTCTTAACGTTTTCAAGTGGGAGGGGCTTGCCTTAACTTTTCCCGTCTTTCCTCCTTTGATTAGGCATGAGAGACAGAGAGAAAGAGAGGGAGAGGTGTGAAAGATGGTGGGCACCACTGCCAATCAATCCCTATTTTCAATAATTTACTACATAATTTTTGTGAGCTTCATGGGATAGGACCCATCATAACTGCAGCCCCTCCCCTCCCCCCTATTTTTAGGCATAATTATCCTTTATTTTTTATAAAATTAGAAGTTAAGAGTCCATCATGACAATCCTTTCCTTTTTCTCCTGTTGGGTGGGAGTGGGGGTAGCTTTTAGGACTCTCCAACCAACTCCAGCTGATGGTAGAGGATCCTAAGGACTCTCCCACTAATTGGGCTAGTTGAGAGAGCCTAAGAAAGCTCCTGCGTAGTCTCTTCAATCTATCTTTTCTATCAGTTGCAACAGGAAAGTAGGGGCCCTTTGAGCAATCCATCTTCTTTCCCTTTCTCCATTGGCCCAAGAATAAGAGGACTTCTGCAGGGGATTCAACCCTCTTCTTCCCCCATTGGTCAGCAGCAGGAGAGGAGTGAGTTCACTCATCGTAGCCCATCTCATCCTTCTCCTCCTCTTCCTCCTTTCTCCATAGGCTTCCATCAAACGAAAAGGGGCTTCAGCAAGGGTTTTAACCCTTCTTTCCTCCATCAGCCAGCATGGAGAGATCAGAATGAAGAGGCCCCTTTGCATAGCCAGATTCTTCCCCTTCCTCCTCCATTGACTACCAGTAGATGTACAAGCTTCAGCAAGAAGTTTAACCCCTTCTTCCTCCGTTGGCCACCCTCTTCGACAGAAACATATCCCCTTTAATCAAGCCTTAGGCCATTCAAGGGTTTTTGCAAAAATTTAGTAGAGATTTAACCGCTTTTTGTATCGAACAGCTGCCCATAACAGAGGTTTATCCCCTTTTACACAAGTAGAAGGCCATTCAAAGGGTGCAATAGAGATTTGATCCCTTTTCCTCCATCGGCCACCCCCTTCAGCAAGGATTTATCCCCTTGACACAGACCTACGGAATTTAAAAGAGTGGAATCTCCAATAGGAAATTAACTGCTTATTCTCCATCAGCCAGGAGCTCCACCAGGAGTTTGACCCTCTTTCTGCAGGCCTAAGGCCACTAGGTAAGCTTCACAAGGTTTTCATCAAGGGTTTAACCCCTTTTCCTCCATTAGCCAGGAGCTCCAGTAGGGAATTCCTCTTGTGGCACAATCTCAAGGCCATCCACAAGGCTTCAGCAGAACTGGATAACACAAGGACCAACCACAGCCAAATAAACTTTTAGAATCTCAAATTAATAAGACCCAAAAACAGTTGAAATCAATGATCGTTATATCAAAATCAGTACCCGGATCAGTGGGTGCTGATCCCAGCCGATGCTCCATGAGGAATCCTGATCTAGAAAATAAAAAAAATTTGATTATAATCTCGATTCTTGTCTGATTCTGCCCGATTCTTTTTATAAAAAGTATAAAAAAATCGAATGTCAAATTTTGATTTCGGCCGATTGCACCAAGATTTTATCTCAGATCATCCCTCTAGGTGAAAATCAGATTGTCATAGGTTGATCTGATCCATGAATCGGCTGATCCCGATCCGAATCGGCCAATTCTGCAACCTATGATTGTAATAGGGTTGATTCCCCCTCCCAATACTAGGCCAGTAAATTGGGCTTTTGTGAGGGCTGAAATCTAACCCTAATTAAGCCACTCATGAGCCATTCAATACTTCTGAAAAAAGATCCACAAACTGGGCCTTCGAAGAGCTGTAAGGCAAGCCACCAATGGGTCTGTAAACAGCCTGTGAATCCGTCTTTGACTGCACTAAAATGTGGCCTCAATTGGGAAGCTGGCAGGCCTGATAATTGCACCACAAATCAGTCTTGACAGAGTCCAAACTAGGCACTAATTGAACTGCTAGTGTGCCTAAAAATTGGCAACAATTCAGTCCTTGTCTGGGCTGAATGCCCCAAGTGTGCTAGTAGGCCTAGAGTTGGGACCACAAATTAATCCCAAAGTGGGCTGGAAGAGGGCCATCCATTCAGCACATCAATGTCTAAAAAGCCAAGTTTTGAAAGCATAAACATGCTGTCATCCACAACCAAGGATCGCGGAATCGGAATCGGAATCGGAATCGGTGGGTACCGATTCGATCCGGATCGGATCGGATCGGACCGATTCCGACCGATTCAATGGAAGAAAATCGATCCAGAATCGGTAAAAAAAAAGCAAAAAAAAAAAAAACGATCCGATTCCGATTCCGATCCGATTCCGGACCGATTCCGGCCGATTCCGGCCGATTCGGACCGATTCGGACCGATCCGACTGGAATAGCAAAAAATGAAAAAAACGATCCGATTCCGATTCCGATTCCGATTCCGGACCGATTCCGGCCGATTCCGGACCGATTCCGACCGATTCCGCGGAATTCATGCCGGAATCGGTCCTTCCGCATGGAATCCACCGATCCGATTCCGGAATCGGTCGGAATCGGTCCGATTCCACCGATTCCGTAAACAATGTCCACAACCAATTTCAGAGCATATTCAGGCTATCAAAGAGCCAGACCATGTGCTCCGTAATGGGCTGGTAATGGGCTTGGATAAGGGCTGAAATTGGAGTATGATTGTAAATACCATATTAAGACTGAAACATGGACCATCCATTCCGCACATTGATGTCTAAAGAAGAGCCAAGTTTTGAAGGCACAATCATGCTATCATCCATGACCAATTTCATGGCATGTTCTGGCTCTCAAGAGCCAGACCATGTGCTCCTTAATTAATGAGCTGGTAATAGGCTTGGATAAGGGATGAAATTAGAATATGATTGAAAATACTGTATTAAGATTGAAAACTGGTCTGTAAATCAGCCCATTTAGACCCATATAAAGATATGCTTAGCTAGCCTAGACTAAACATAGTATGGTATAGGGCCAAATTTAGAGCCTATTTAAACCCTCCATAGATCCATAGATCAACTCCTGCCCCTCAATGGGCCTGTGGATTGGGCCTTTGAAAAAGCCAAAATTGGGGTGAAATTGAACCATTGATAGTCCATTTAGTAAATCAACAATGTAGGCCTTAGGATAACATTCAGAGAGGCTGAACATAGAGCATAATTGGGACTTTAATTGGCAGGTGAATAAGGCCCAATTGGTGAGCCATAAACCCAGCCCATTGACTTCAAAAAACAGCCATGATATGTTGTCATGAATGATTGGGTTCAGGTAATTCTTAACTGCTTGAGGATACAACCCATATACCTATCTAATAAAAACCAGCCTTGGCATAAATCAGTCCAGGACAGCCTTAACCAAGATGACATGTAAAGTGCTTGATTTTCTTATATATTTTTGGGTATGCAAAAATACAGGGTTAATGATGCGGGACGGGACTGGGGGTCCCATGTTTTCAAATAATCCAGATGATATCACCCAGCAGATAAAGTGCCAAACAGAAAAATAACAGGAACCAGCAATCTGATATGAACCAGCAAGTAACAGACCCGAAATGAACAGTTTTCCAACAATACAGCAGGCCAGCAGTTTAAACCGAACAGAATATACAGATTATCATCATGACAGTGTCAACCAGAACAGGGAGGTTATATCAATAGCACAGTCCTCTTAAAAATGATAATCATAACAACAATCAGGACAGCAGTTGAAAAGAGGGACGTGGCTCAGATTATGATCATCACAGCCATAATTGGAATCAGTGAAACCAGTATTTCAGTAAGTGTAATTCAGGAGTCCTCCCAATGAATAGAACCGGCAACTAATTAAAGCTACCAGGGAACTATTTACCTGGTTCCATCATCATTTTCCATATTCAGAAATGTAGGCAAGATCTGAGAGAATGCCAATTACTGTAGGCTCCAATCAATCAAAGTATGTGTAGAAAATCAGTCCCATATTCAGACGGAAATCAAATTATATCCACAGAAACAACCACAGCTAGAATCAAGATGACTGGAGAGGACCAGTCCAGAATACCGAAAATCCAAACAGGTTTAAAACAGTAACAACCAGCTCAGAAGATGTATCTGTCCATCTCAAGTAGTATCAATAGGAGCATCAACTTGATAATTGGAGCCATTTCAATCTTATCGGAATAACCAAGATAGGAGATATGCTAATAGGGCTTCAGAGAGCCAAACCGAACCCATAGCCACAGCAACTCATAGGAAGGAGAATAGTTGGGAAGGTCGGATATCACCTGATCCTTATGAAGTAAGGCATTCCGCAAACCTTCTTGGAGTGGGAGGGACCGTTCCAACTAGAGGAATCCGCAATGGTATCCATAGTGCTCGGAGGAGTAGCACTGACCTTTCGGAACAGGGACCATCTCTGGGAGGACCAAGATTAATCACCGTTAGCAGCAACAGAGGGGCGCGGAGCTAATGGAGCAGTGACCGTCTCCGGGAGGACCATTAACAATCATCGATAGCAGCAATAGATGGACACGGAGTTGAAGAAACTCCAGTAGCACAATCGGGATGGGAGGAGGAACCGATCGAGTGAAGAAAGATCTCCACAGGAGCTCGTCGGAACAACCACCGGAAGAAAGGGATCTAGCTGATCCGAGGGAGGTGACGACCGTAGAAAGCTCAATCGCCGACCGGACTGAAGAAACTCTGCTAGAGGAGGACGAGGGGAAGAGGTTTGTCTTCAGTCGCTTGCCGATATCACCGCGGGAGGAGGCGGATCGAAGAGGAGACCCATCGCTAGGGTTACGCCATCGCGAGGGGGAGGAAGAAGCGCCGAATAGCCATCGGGGAGAGAGAAAGACCCATCGCGGGGTTTAAGTGAGGGGAGGGGCAAAACCGGAAAAAACACATTTCATTATATCTCAACCATCATACTGTATCGTATACATGGGCCCCTATTTATAGGGTTAAAATGCAGAAAAAGTCCGTAAATGAAAAGAAATTGGAAAATGCTCAAACAAATCAACTAAAAATCCTAAAAAATTAGGAAAATACCTAAATGGACCCATTATTGACCTAAAAATCAAAATTACATGAGATTTGAAAATCAATAATCGTTTCTGGCATCCCAATTCAATTAATAACATGAATCGGTTCTTATGTCCCGATTCGGTTCCCATCAGTTAACTGTAAGGATAGCATTCTCATAGAACATCCATACCTCAGGAATGACAGAAAGGATGGGTACAAAATCTTGAGCTGATGCCAGTTGATAAAGAATGACCAAAGTTTCTTCATTATCCACTTTTCTCTTGCTTTCCTCATTTCCATATCTTACACGCTGTAAATTATAAAATACAGGCATGACCATTAATTTGAATTTCGCTCCAAAGTTAAGGCAACTAGATGTTTCTAAAATTGATTTACATCAATTGGCATATTTAACCGAACACAAAACAGAAAAACTCATTCAGTAAAATAAAAAACAATGTGAAACAAACAATACTTTTCTAGAAGACAACCATGAAAATGATTACATTATGAAAGAAAATGAGAGCCAGTATAAAAAGGTAATAAAACACCCAGTGGCCGGCAGTAGCCATCCTGCTTGACAAAAAGATGCAATAATCAAAGAACTACTTAACCCCAGAATTACTTGAAGAGAACCATCTGGTTTTTATGTTGCTTGAAAGTTTGACAGCTTCCTTCCTTCCAGGCACACATAATACAGATTAATTAGTCACAATGCACGTAACTCCCAGCTTAAGGCTTCTTTCTGCATTGTATGTCTATTCAGTGAAAGGAACCTTCAAACGGAATCATGTGATATCGCAAAGCAAAAAGCACAAGCACCAAAGTTACACTTCATATAGTGAAAATCAGCAGTATTTAGTAGACTCATTCTCATCCAAGATGCTTGTCCTTCCAGCAAACAAGACCTGATTTTACCACCTTCCAGCTACCATTGAGATCCAGCAAAACTGGCAACTGCAAGATATGTTCCTTTCTTTCTTTTTTCAGTCATTCATGTATCTGATACTTTTGCTAGCTTATTCTTTTCTTTTCTAATGTTTGATTCATTTTTGTGGATCAGCCAGGTCCCCTCAGAATCAAGTCAGGCTTCTCCAGGCTAGGACTGTCCCTGTAATTATTGGTTTACATCTACTAGCTAGCACCATATACACGATTTTCGAACTGTCAAGATACATCTTAGTTATCGAAGATTCCTAACTTGTTAGATAGTCTTATTAAGTTTGCCTTACATATTTTCAATTTTATAATGGAATCCATACAAATATTCATCTATATATTATTGTTTGATAAAATTTTATAACTTAATATTTGTATGACTATATATGTACAATTGACCCAAAATGTCATCAATCTCCTATCCATATTGTTCAAGTTGATGCTTTAGTTTAACATAAGATCTCTTGTACGTCTCATGTTTAAAATAGTTCACCCTCTATGTATTATGCTTTTAATTATCTTATAACTTATTTTGAGGTTTAATATGAATTTCATTGTCCTTTTTGAAGAGATTACATGGCATTTTACACTTGAACATGAACATTGATTGGTATTTTTGAGATCCAATGTCTTGAGATTTTTTTGAGATCTCTTTTGTTCAATCTCTATGAGATAAATATAGATGCAAAATAATAATCCTCGAGTAAGACAAACCCTACATAAATGAAATCTGAGATCTGATCTCCCGAGATTTTTTCAAGAATCTCATGAAATCTCTTTTCTTTTACCTTTCCGAGATGAAGCCGAGATCCAAGACGTTAATCTTTGGTTGTTGCCACCCCGCCTCCTCTAGAGTCTCGTGGCCTCATGGGCCTCTCACATATCTACAAAAAGGGGTGACAATGCTGTAGGGGTGTACAACCAGGAGCAAGGATCGCAGAATCGGAATCGGTCGGAATCGGCCGATTCCTGGGAAGGGAATTGATCTAGGAATCGGCCTGGATCAATTCTTTTTTGTTTTTTTTCATCAAAAAAATCATAAAAAATTCCTAAAAATAGGAAATGATTTAGAAAGAATTCTAAACATAAGATTAGCATGCATCCAAATAAAATAATTACTAATGAACATGAAATTAGGTTAAGTACATATTCAGATGCAAAAACTAACTAATTGATACAGCAAGAAAATATAAAAAAACTAGGAATCGGCTTGGATGAAATTTTTTTTGTTTTTATCATAAAAAAAATCATAAAAAATTCCTAAAAATAGGAAATGATTTAGAAAGAATTCTAAACATAAAATTAGCATGCATCTAAATAAAATAATTACTAATGAACATGAAATGAGGTTAAGTACATATTCAGATGCAAAAACTAATTAATTGATACAGCATGAAAATATAAAAAATAGAAATATGCATGATATCAATCTAATACCAATATCTATAATATGGATATTAGCCTTCCTCCTCTTCTTGCTGTTGTCGATGCTCCTGAGTTGTGCCTAGTCTTCTATATTGTCTGGGACCATATCCAAATGAAAATAATACCGATGCCATGTTATCAAAGTCGTAGGCATCGGACTGTAAGACGACAGGGACATAGGCAAACTCAGGTGGAACTAGTGGTGGTGGTGGAGGAATCCACTGCTGTTGAACCTCATCAAATGCTAGATATTGTGACTCTATAAAATGATGTTGTGATGTCTACTCATTCAACGTGTAATACAGCTTTAGCCGCCGTGAATCAGGTGACTGAGTTGCTGATGGCTGCATCGCTAGTATGCACTCCTTGTCATCATCAACTGAGGAGTGAGAAGGAGCCTGCGTGCTGTCATCTGAGCTCACAGGACGCCCGATCTCCAGCTTCTTTATCTTCTCCTCTTCAACTATCTTTGAAGTTTCACCATAACCTAAAGATTTTTTTAGCTTTGCAAATCCACCCATTTTTTGTGCATTCACTTTTGTTTTCGTTTTCCCTAAACTATGAATGGACTGGGTAGCGGCAGCTGGGGCAGGAGCTGGGGTTAAAGCTGAAGGTGATTGCTCCATAACTGCTAGGGCAGAAGAAGGCCCTACCTGAGCCTAAGAAGTAGGTGGAGCTGAAGCTGAAGCTGGAGCATCCTCCTCGACTTCAACACCATCCAACTCTCTTTTAACCCATGCACGGTCATCGAGATCAAACTCAGCTGGATGATCCCTGGCTACCCTCTCCTATATCCAGGAGGCAAGTGCATGCTCCTCCTAGAATATCTGATTCATGTCCACCTCCTCAGGTGGTGGTGTGGCATAAGTATGCCTCTGCTCGTATGGACCACCTACGAACCGGGCAAATCGCTCCTCACTGATCTTCTATCGATCCTTGATATTCTTGATGTGCAGCCTCATATTGTAATGACAGAAGACCAGCTTCTCCAGCCAGTTTAAGGTTAACATGTTCCTTTTTTATGTGTATTAGGTTGAATGTACTCCAGTTCTTCTCACAATAAGAGAAACTAGTGCTTTGGCTGAGTATCCTGATACCAATGGCAGCAAGTGGATTCCAAATCCACTCCTGGTGTTCACCTAAACCCACCACTCAGTTGCAAAAAAAAAGAAAAGAAAAGGTAAACAAACAGCCCATCATCTTCAATAACTTATAAGAAAAGAAAATAAAATTTTCATCATAAATAACTATACCAGGTGACACTTTGTCGCACAAATATCTTAAATCAACATCTGAGTATACGCCGACCCTCATCTTATATTTCAGCATCTGAAAAAATTTTAAAATGAGATCATTAGTTGTCTAATAATTAGCTACTCCAAAGTATTGAATAAACTCCAACTTATTTCTATATCAGCCTCTATCCTGTCCTGCTGAGATCGGTAAAGATGCTGAATAACAACTAGTGTATCCCGTATCACCACATCGTCGTTCACCATTTGCCCTCCATATTGGATGCGGGGGTTCAAAAAATAACCTACAAGAATTTAATAAATAACATTATGATTAAGATAATTATTGACTAAACTTAAAGTAAGCAAGCACGAATAATTTTTGAACCTACTAACCTGCAGCATGAACATCGTGATGCAAAGTCTTGTCCTATCGGTCATCTATGATCTTCCACCACTTTTTGTAACCTCTGGGATTCTTCTCTTTTATTTTCAATTTTGCCCGGTCCATGGTATCATATAGCGTGCCCATCTGGTTCTTGTGATCTGAGTCTACCAACCTCAAGACAACTATTAGTGGCTCAATCATTGCTATGTATTAGGCAATCCTCTCCCAAAATCTCTTGTCAGTGATCTACTTCTTAAACATGACAAGAATTTCTAGCTGATCTTGCTTATTGTATGGTCCACCATATAATTATAATATTCCTTGAACTACGTGAACCTAACCAATGCATGTCTGTGCCGATGTAAACTCTCCAGTGTAATGAAGTTCGTGGCGAAACGTATAAGACCGGGTTTGATAAGATCGTGCCCCCCTGTGTGTGAACTCATAATATGTAGCAGACGAGGATGCAAATAAATAAATGACGTGATCGTCTGCGCCTGCCTGACAAGGGTGGATACACTCTCCTCCTTGCCTAATATGAGATCAATAGAATGTGCCGCACAAGGCACCCAGAACATGTGCTGCCTCTTCTCCATCAACTTTTTTTTAGCCGTATTATATGAAGGTTCGTTGTCAATGAGAACCTGAACCACATTATCCTCCCCAATCTGCTCCACCACCGCATCCATCAAAGAAAAAAATGAAGTTAACATTTTTAATCTTCCTAGAAGCATCCACCGACTTCAAGAACGTGGTCCCCTCAGAACAATACACCAAGAAGTTTATCATACTTCTCTTGGTGATACATGTCCACCCGTCACACATAATCATGCAACCCCTCTCCTTCCACACCAATCTAAACCCATTCATCCACTCCCTTAACTCATGCACCTCCTCATCCAGCCCAGCGCCATATATATGCCTGCTGCTTGGGGCTTGCAGACGTGGTCCAGTCTCACCCACGGCATCCACCATCGTCTGGAACTAGGGGCTGGTGGTTGCATGTGCTGGGATGCCTACATTAAGTTAAAAAAAATTAGATCAAGCAAAAATTAAGCTTAAGTAAATAAAATACACATAAATGTCATTTTAAAAGTGATACCTGCATGCAAAACCCACTTTACAATGTGGCGAACGACTCTCTTTGCAACCGTTCATATTGTCTTCACCCATTTCATAGCTTGTTTGATCCCCATCTGCCCAGCACTCTGTTTCCTAAATAAATACTTATCACTTGGCGTAAACCGAGTACTGGCAGAATGGTGATGTGGCTCCTATCTCCATCCCTCAGTCTCCCGGTCCCAGGTAGGGCAAGCCGATGCTGATCGGCCAAGAGTTGGGTCAGCTCTAGACCCTGACCCTCCTGCTCCCCTCCTCCTGTCCTCCTCCGCAACAGATGCACGCTTGAATTTTAGGGAGTGGTTCCCTATTAAACAGTTTGATGCCCTCTGGGTACATGATTTGCCCCCAGTCAGAAAGACAGTTCAGGAGACAAGAGAGCTTCTTTCTACACTCTCCTTGATGACTTTTGGTCGATTCGGATACCAACCGGTCTTCTTCTTCAGGAAGTGGTTCCTGGCAGAGTCGTCCTTGCATAATGGGCCTGTGATGGACCCATTGAGACAACAGGGTAGCCAGGAGATTTGTTCTCCGCCTTAACTTGTCAGACTCGTGCTGAGTCCATCTTGGTCCTTTTAAAGGCCGAGGAGTTCTTCCTCGCCCGGAGAGTAGTAGTGACATGGGACCCGATAACGGATCTATCTTCATTGGTTCTCTCCAACGGGGCAAACCTGTTGGAAAGTGGTGGTGTGATGTCCCTCACAAAGTTGGCATTGTGCGCTTGAAATGCCCAATAGTGACTTTTGGTCAATGTGGAAACCGATCAGTCTTCATCTTCAGGAAATGATTCCTTAGCCAAGGTGTCATCACAAAATAGACCTTTAGATCTGTGTAGTAGCCAAACGGGCATGGGATTTGTTTCTTGCCATGAGCAGTTGGACCAATGATAAACCATCCTTTTTTTTTAATGTCGAGGAGTTCTTCCTTGTTCGACGTGCCATGTTGGCATATGACCAGATAACGGGTTTGACTTCATCAACCCCTTTTATGGGGTGAACATGTTGCAAGGTTGGCCTTGCAGGCTTCAACTTTGGTTGGGCCCTTTTTGATTATGCATGGACAACCGACACTTGGTCGACAGTTGCAGGCACCGATGTCGGCACCACGCCCACCTTGGTAAGGATGGGGAGCATGGGCTCCATTGCCTTAGTGGTGGTGATGAATGCTTCATAAGGACTCAAGGTTGAACACAGTTGAACCATTTCCTTTCCTTAAATTGCCTGTGTGAATACAGTTGAACCATTTCCTTTGTTGGTTGGACACCTTTAGGCTGAGAAGGGCTTGGGCCCTCTTTGCTCTTTCTGTTGAAAGCCTTCTATACGTCAGGCTCCTTACTTTTGCCCGCCATTTCAGTGCTCCCAGTCAGATATCTCTTCGGGTCCGGTCAGAACTTCTTTCTCTTTCTTTCCTTGTTTTGTTTTGTTCTGTTTTGTTTTGTTGTTTTTGTTGTTTTGTTGTTTTTGTTGTTTACTGATCCGACCGCCCTTTTCGGGTTTTCACTAGGACCAGCCCCCTTTGCTTTTTGCCTACATGCCTCAAAAGAGGTTTTCATGTAGCAGGGTTACCCAATTTTGCCTAGAGCGTCTTTTCAGGTTTTCACTCTAGCCAGGTTTTCTTTTGACATTCTTACCCTCAACCGATGGCCGAGTCCGTCGGGCATCTCCATTTTTAGCCCCCCCCCTTTTTTTCCAGGGAATTAAGGCTCC
Source organism: Cryptocoryne crispatula var. balansae (assembly GCA_036172225.1). NCBI lineage: Eukaryota > Viridiplantae > Streptophyta > Magnoliopsida > Alismatales > Araceae > Cryptocoryne > Cryptocoryne crispatula. The sequence goes on from CM069922.1 coordinate 29,340,579, forward strand.
CCCTGAGCCATGAAGTTACTTTGGGGCGGTGAGGAATTGAGGCTTCCCCTGGGCCATTGAATTTTGGGTGGTGAGGAATTTAGGCTTCCCCTGGGCCATAGGTTTTGGTGGCTTTGTGCCGGTGGAACCCGTAGACTTGTGAGTATGAAGAAGTCACACTCAGTCTATAGGGTATGGATGTTGTATTAGACTTACGGGCTTGTGGTGTTATGATTGCCATTTGACCCATAGACTTGTGAACCCGAAGAAGTTACATTCAGTCCATAGGGTATGACATTGAGGTGGCTTTGTGCTGTAGAAATCTGTGGGACATTTGAGTATGAAGTGATCACACTCGGCCCACAGAGTTAATGCTTGGGATGGCTTGATGCCAAGAGGATATGATGGCTTGTAGGATATATGAGCATGAAGAAGTCATACTCGGTCCATGGAGTGTAAGTTTGGGATGGCTTGCTGCCAAGAAACCCATAAGACATGAGTATGGAGAGGCCACACTCAGTCTTGTTGGGCAAAGTATATGGCTTCATGCCTGAAAAGATATGGTGGTTTGATACCAAAATGATTTGTTGGACATATGAGCGTGAAGAAGTCACACTCGGTCCATATAAGCATTAGGGTATCAATTTTGGGGCGGCTTTGTGCCATTAGAACTCGTAGACTTGTGAGTATGAAGAGATCACACTCGGTCTATGGAGTATAAAATATTGGGTGGCTTGATGCCAAAAGGACCTGTAGGACATGTGAGCGTGAAAAAATCACACTCGGCCTGCCAGAGAGAATTTGGTGACTTGATGTCAAAGAGGACCCGTAGGACATATGAACATGGAGAAGTCATACTCGGCCTATTGGGTATGAGTTTGATGGCTTAATGCCAAGATGAACCCGTAGGATATATGAGCACGAGGAAGTCATACTCGACCTATTGGGTATGAATTTTGTGGCTTGACGCCAAGATATTGCGGCTTGATGCCAAGATGGATCCATAGGACATGTGAGTGTGAAGAAATCACACTCGGCCTCTTGGGTATGGATTTGTGGCTTGATGCCAAAAAGAGATGGTGGCTTGATGCCGAAGGAATATGTTGGCTTGATGCCAAGAGAAGATGGTTTGTGATGGCTTAATGCCAAATGTGTTGTGGTGGCTTGATGCCAAAAAGTGAGATGATGGCTTGATGCCAGTTTGGTTATGGTGGCTTAATGCCAGAAAATAGGGTGTTGTGGCTTGATGCCAAAAGGAGTTGACAACTTGATGTTGTGACGGGATATTATGGCTTCATGCCAAAATGATTTGGTGGCTTGATGCCGAAAAGGGTGTTATGGCTTAATGCCAAAATGATTTGGTGGCTTGATGCCGAAAAGGGTGTTGTGATATGGAATGACTCCATACCGAATGTGATGGCTTGATGCCGAAAGATACAGCTTAATGTCAAAGCAGTATCATGGCTTGATGCCAAAAGGACATGACGGCTTGATGCCGAATGTAGTGGCTTGGTGCCAAAAGAGGTATGATGGCTTGGTGCCAAAAGAATGTTGTGGCTTAATGCCATGAGGATATCGTCGGCTTGATGCCAAATAGGTATGAGTGTGAGGATGGCTTGATGCCAAAAGAATGTGGAGGATTGATGCTGAAAGGGTATAAATATGGGATGGCTTGATGCCATCGAATTTGAAGACTTATGAATGCGAAAGAGTCGCACTTGATCCAAAAATGAAATATGGGATGGCTTGCCGCCGCTTGTAGAGTTGTGGGACATGCAAGTATGGAATGATCATACTTGGCCCATGAAATATGAATTTAGGGTAAAACCCAAGCTTAAAGGCTCAAGGCTCAAATGTTGCCGGTGGGATTTGGGACATGAGAATGGTTACATGTCCGGCCTTGGTGGCATAGGACCCAAACAACATTTAGACCAAAAGGCCATGGTGGTATGGGATTTACGAAAACCATATAGACCGAGAGGGTCATACTGGTATAGAATTTGACAATCATGTAGACCTTGCTGGTCATGATGACGTAAGGACTTGGGGACCATGTAGACCAGAAGGGCCATGATGGTATGGAGATTTGAAAACCATATAAACCTGAGAGGCCATGATGGTATAAATGTTTGAAAACCATATAGACCTGGAGGGCTATGATGGTATGAATTTATGAAAATCATGTAGACCTGGCTGGTCATGATGGTATGAAAATGTTTGAAGCCATATGGACATGCAAGTCATGATGGCATGAAATTTGATATGTTTAGAGAAGAGGTGAGTCTCCTCTTTTTTGAACTTTGAATTTCCAGAGTTTCTCACTCTTTTTTTTTCCAAACTAACTTGACTGCCTTTTGAAAGGTTTTCACCCAAGCTAGTCCCCTCTTTTCTTTTGCCTGTATGCCCTTTTACAGGGTTTTCATACAGCAGGGTGATCCATTTTTGCCTGGGGTGCCCTCATCGGGTCATCACCTCAGCTGGATTTTTCCTTGACATATTTTTGCCCTTGGCCAATCAATGATGTGACTAACCAAGTCCGTCGAGGTATTTCATTTTCTTTCTTTCTTTATTTTTTCTTCTTTTTTTTTCTTTCTTTTTTTTCACAAGGGAATTCAGGCCTCCCTCAAGCCATATGAACTTTGGTCATAATCCACCTAGTCATTATTCCACCATCAATGTGGATGCTTTGACGGGTAGGTGGAGAGAGTGGCACAAGGTGAACACCTCAAGCTCTTGACCTCCTCATGCACTTTCTCTGATTGTTGAAATTTGAGGCTCGACAAGCACAAACGAACATGTTGCCTTGTGTCCTCAGTATATTTTGTCTACTTTGAGGTGGTACTGGTGAGGGCAAACTGACCTCATGCTAACCTCCTTAGAGACTTCCTTTTCTCGTCCAACGAACAGTTGCCTGAGACTGCATGTCCAGCTCAGTTTAGAGATTTCTTCCCTTCTGAGAGTTGCTAGTGTCAATTTGAGAATTTATTTCTCTCATTGCTTGAGTTGGGAGTATCTCCTCCATTCAGCCTGTGTTTCTTTTTTTTTGAAATCCCATTGGAGTTCACACAGGGGAGCTGTGTAGGGCTGGTCATAGGAATATTGGGGGTCTTCGGGATGGCTTGTGTGTGGGCATAGACATGTCACAGCCATTAGCATGAGTTGGGATTTAGGCATGTCAGAGGCCATGGAGACTGTTTCTTTTGTGGTATGTGAGAGTATGTGACAAGGATTCCGGAATCGGAATCGGAATCGGAATCGGTTGGGACCGATTCTGATTCCGATACCCAGAATCGGCCGGAATCGGCCGATTCCTGGGAAGGGAATCGATTCCGGAATCGGTCGGAATCGGTTTTTTTTTTGGATTTTTTTTTCGTCAAAAAAATTCAAAAAATTCATAAAAAATTCTAAAAAAATAGGAAATGAGTTAGAAAAATTTTAAAAAATCACCAATGCATGATATCCACAAAACCACATCATACAAATACTAATGAACACCAATTGAAGACTTGAAGACTTGAAGACTTGAAAGTTAAGTACATATTCCAATTCCATTTATTCAAATATCAAAGAGTTGATACATCATCAAAAAAAAAATTACATCATATCAATCTACTACCAATATCTAGGATAAAGATGTGGGTCGTCCTCCTCTCCCTGCTGCTCGTGACGCTCCTCCCTCGTGCTCAGTCTTGAATACTGTCCGGGACCATATCCATATGAAAATAATGCCGATGCCATGCCATCAAGGTCGTATGGATCGGACTGCGGGACGACCGGGACGTAAGCAGAGGATGGTGGAGCTGGTGGTGTAATCCACTGCTGGTCAACCTGGCCAAATGCTGGATATTGTGGCTCCATAATATAAGACTGCGGTGTCTGCTCATCCAGCGTGTAATACGGCTTTGGAAACCGTGAATCGGGTGACTCGGTGCTGCCGATGGGCCGCGTCGGCGGTATACACTCCTCGTCATCATCACCCGAGGAGCGAGAAGGAGCACAACGTCTTGTCATCCGGGCCGACAGACGCCCGACCTCTAACTTCCTTCTCTTTACCTCTTCGACCATCTACGAACTACCGTAAAGTCCGAACCCAAAGTTTTTTTCAACTTTGCAAATCCTCCCATTCTCCGTACAGTCACCTTTGTTTTCGTTCTCCCCGGACTGCGAATGGGCTGGGTAGCGGCTGGGACTGGAGCTGGAGCTGGGGCTAAAGCTGCAGGTGGCTGCCCCATAGCTGCTGGCAGGGCGAAGAAGGCCCGCCCGAGTCCGAGAAGTAGATGGAGGTGGAGGCCGAGCATCCTCCTCGGCTTCAACACCATCCAACTCTCCTTCGCCCGTACGCGGTCATCGGGATCAAACTCGGTGCGTGATCCCCGGCTTCCTCTCCTCTATCCGGGAGGCAAGTGCATGCTCCTCCTGGAAAATCTGGTCCATGTCCAGCTCCTCGGGTGGTGGTGTGGCGGAGGAATGCCTCTGCTCGTACGGGCCACCTGCGAACCATGCAAATCGCTCCTCGCCGATCTTCTCGCCGATCCTCGATGTTCTTTATGTGCGGCCTCGTGTTATAATGACGAAGACCAGCTTCTCCAGCCGGTCTGAGGTCAACCTGTTCCTCTTTTTGGTATGTATCAGGTTGAATGTACTCCAGTTCCTCTCACAGTGGGAGGAACTGGTGCTCTGGCTTAGAATCCTGATACCAATGGCCGCAAGTGGATTCCATCCACTCCTGGTGTTCACTTGAACCCACCACTCAGCTGCAAGAAAAACACAAGAAGAGAAAAGGAAAACAATTAGCCCATCATCAAGAATAACTTGTATGAAAAGAAAAGAAATTGCTCATCAAACTATTACTATACCAGGTGACACTTTGTCAATCGAATATTTCAGTCGACATCCGAGTATACACCGACCCTCATCTTGTACTTCTGCATCTGAAACATTTAAATAAAAAAATTAGTTGCCTGGTAATGCTAGTCCAAGGTATTTAATGAACTCTAACTTACTTCTATCTCAGCCTCTATCCTGTCCTGCTGAGATCGGCACAGCCGCTGGATAACTGCAAGTGTACCCCGCATCACCTCGTTGTCGTTCACCACCTCTCCTCCATATTGGATGCGGGGGTTCAAAAAGTATCCCGCAAGATTTTATTAGTTAACACCGCGCATATAAGATAATTATACATCAAAAATAATTTTAGAACCAAGTTACCTCGGCATGGACATCGTGGTGCAAGGTCTTGTCCCATCGGTCATCAATGATTTTCCACCACTTTTTGTAACCTCTCGGGATTTTTTTCCTTAATTTTCAGCTTTGCCCGGTCCATAAGATCATACGGTGTGCCCATCTCGGTCCCCGTCATCCGAGTCTACCAACCTCAAGACAACTACCATTGGCTCGATGATTGCCAAATAGTAGGCAATCCTCTCCCAAAACCTCTTGTCGGTGATCCGCTTCTCGGACCCGACAAGAATCTCCAATCGCTCTTTTTGTCGTACGGGTTGTCCACCATATAGTTGTAATACTCCTCGATCGCGTGAACCTAACCAATGCATGTCCGTGCCGGTGTAAACTCTCCGTATGATGAAGTTCGTGGGCAAATCGTGTCGGACCGGGCCCGACAAGATCGTGCCCTCCCGCGCGAGATCTCATGATATGTAGGAGGCGGGGATGCGAATAAATAAAAGATGTGATGGTCCGCGCCGCCCGACAAGTGTAGATACACCCTCCTCCTCGCCTATATCCTCTAAAATGAGATCTATGGAATGTGCCGCACAGGCACCCGTAAGATGTGCTTCCTCTTCTCCATCAACTTCCTCCCACCGCCTTATATGATGGTTCGTTGTCGGTGACAACCCGAACCACATTCTCCTCCCCCATCTCCTCCACCACTCCATCCATCGTAGAAAAAATGAAGTCGGCATTTTTAATCTTCCTGAAGCATCTACCGACTTCAAGAATGTAGTCCCCTCAGAACAGTACACCAAGAAGTTTATCATACTCCTCTTGGTGATACCTGTCCACCCATCGCACATGATTGCAACCCCTCTCCTTCCACACCAACTTGAACCCGTCCATCCACTCCCTCAACTCCCGGACCTCCTCATCCAGGGCCGGCGCCGTATACGTGTCTGCTGCCGGGGCTTGCGAGCCGGTCCGGCCTCACCCACGGCATCCACCATCGTCCGGAAGTAGGGGCCGGTGGCCGTACGTGTCGGGATGCCTACATCAAGTTAAAAAAATTGGGATCGGGGTAAAATTAAGTTTTAGTAAATAAAACGAGCATAATGTCAATTTTAATTTAAAAAGTGATACTGCGTACGTAAAAACCATTTGACAATGTGGCGAACGGCTCTCTTTGCAGCCGTTCCTGTAGCCTTCACCCCTTTCATTGCTTGCTTTATCCCCATCTGCCCAGCACTTTGTTTCCTAATTAAAAACTCGTCACTCGGTGTAAATCGAGTGCTGGTAGAATTGGAACGGGGGTACGGCTCTGTCTCTGGGGTCGGGCTCTCGGTCCCGGCCGAGGTCGGGCGAGCCGATGCCGATCGGCCCAAAGCCGGGTCAACTACGGACCCGGACCCTCCTGCTCCCCTCCTCTTGTCCTCCTCCTCGACATCGCACGCTTGCCGCGTGCCCAAGACGTCTCGGCTCGGAGTCCGTGGACTCGTCCTCGCTCTCGGCTCCGCCGAGCCGCCGCCTTCCCCTTGCCTTTCCCTTTGGAGGTAGGCGAATCGCGGTCCCTCCTCCTCTCGAGTAGCTCGTCCCGCAACTCCTCCCTCTCGCTCGATCCGAACGGCCCGTTGAGAGGCTCTACACTGTCGTGTATCCTCTCGTCTCCTCACTCTTCTCCCTGGGCACCTTGTCACATTTCTTTACATTCCCTTTGTTCGGCAATATGTTGTTTCGGTAGGAACACCCCCCGTTCATCTCCTTCCCGCACCACTTGCACCGCACCCTCTTCCCGACTAGGTCTACCATATGCCCGTGTTCCCAACCCACGTCGGAAGCACGTCTTGGTCTTGCGCCACCTTGATCGGCCATTGCTTGTATCTGCAAAAATTGTAAACAATGCACTAAAAATGATTAGATAACATAAAAAATGATTTAGACGCTGTTCGGGAAGCGGACAACCCAAGTAACACACCATTCGGTATGTTTAAAGGGTTACGTAGTTGCGGAAATCGTCGCAAATTAACGTACGGGATATCCGGAATTTTTCCCGTGCAAAATGAACTTAAACGGATAGTTTAAAACTTGGACGGACTTATTCGGTCGGAAATCACAACGTTTAACGACGCTCGGACTCGTCGGAAACGCGTAAGAATGGACGTACGAAGTTTTCGGCGAAGAAATCTTACCAAAAATGGGTCAAAGATCGAAGAAGACGTTGATTCAAGGCGGATCGGAGCTTGGATCGGCGGAATCGGCCGAAGGAATCGCTTGGAATCGCTGGAATCGCCGGAATCGCCCGGGGAATCGGCGAAATCGCCGGAATCGGTCTTGAATCGCTCCGGATCGACGGATCGCTGCTGAATCGCTCGGATCGACGCCTGGATCGCCGGATCGATGCCGGAATCGGTGAGGGATCGCCGCGGAATCGCCGGAGACGAGCCCTACCGCCGCGGGATCGAAGGAATCCAGAATCGAACCGGGAATCGAACCGGGGCCGGTTCAACCGGTCTTCCATCGGAATCGGTCGGATCGACCGATTCCACAACGAATCGGTCGGAATCGGATCGATTCCGACCGATTCCAGTCGATTCATACCGATTCCACGGAATTATTCCCGGAATCGGTCCTTCCGCCAGGAATCGGATCGGAATCCACCGATCCGATTCCGGAATCGGTCGGAATCGGTCCGATTCCACCGATTCCGTAATCTATGGTATGTGAGCAACTATTTTGGGCACATCTGGGGGTAGGTTGATGGCCTACTTTGGGATTGAATTGAAGAGTTGTGGAGGGCTGTCCTATGGACTCTTCATTCCCCAAGCAAAGGGATAGAAGAAGATCCAGCCCTTGGCTCTCTCTTTTTGGGAGATTGGTTTGAGTATTCTTTGTGACTTGGAAGTTGGAGTTTCCAAGATCATTTGAAAGTGGGCCAATCTTGATCAGATGAAACCCGTTCCTTTTTTTTCAGTGCTGTTTGAGGTTAGCCCTGTTGTCACAACGGGGCTTAAGGACCTGTCCTTGGCCTTGCACGACCTTCTCAGACCATTTGTCAAATCCCTTGACATCAATGAACATTTTGGACTGGATATTGCTTCCTTGCCAAAGCAAGACTTAATCGGGCTGCAAACGGCTCAATTTGTGACGGGTGTCAAGCTTCTTCCCTGTCCGAGCTTTATGCTTTGCATTGGATTGATGGTTGACCCTGGCATGTTGACATGTAGGGATAGATTTCTTTGTTTGCCAACAAGCATAATTAGGTCGAGTCGTTGACTAGCAAGACTGATTTGAAAAGTCAAGTTGAGAGTTGGTCTCCCACTTGAATTGCAGCATCGGGGCCGTTGATCGGCTTGATCCGCTAGGATGGAGGGCTGCTCCCTCACCCAGATAATGGGAGTGACTTCATGTAGTTTTCTGTTGAGACAATGATTTCTTCCTTGTCTCCCTTTGTAGTTAGTGCAGATTGGCAATTTTTCTGGGGCTTCACTGGTAGAGGTTGGTCCTCTTGCCCCCTGCTACCCTTTTTAGGTGGAGAGTTCGCCCTCACACCTGCTTAATATGACATGGTCTAGGGGCTTGCCCCCGGCTAGATGAGTAGTTCCCAGAATCAATAAACTACCTGTTTCTTTGATGTATAATGGGCCGAGAATTGCCTTCTCTCCCGAGCAGAATCTTATCAGGTGATGTCATATAGGCATCATTCAGTGAGGGCGCAAGATTTGTTCCGAGCCCAATTGACATATGACAGTTGCATCCATTCACCAGATAGCGGATTGATTCTTCACCTGCAAGCAAGAATTAGAGGACTGGACCATTGGTTGGTCATATTAGTTGAGAGACATGGCGAAAGGCTGATCTCTCTATAGCATCATAGGTCGTTGATCGACTGGTTCCTTCTAACTGAAGAATGTAGGGTTGATCCCTTGCTTCACTGAAAGCCATGTTTTCGACCATTGATTGGCCAGATTTATTGAGGTATGGAGGATTGCTTCCTTGGTGGCCAGAGGACCGGTCACTTTTGGTTGAATGCATTCCTTTTGTATGCAAAGGATTTCTTCCTTACTCTTTACCAGTATGACGGGCATCCGGTTGATCCATAGCCTGAGCTGTACTGGGGTGACCTAGAGGCTTACTCCCGGTCAGATGGATGACATTGTGGGTTGACCAGCAAACCAACCAATATCTGGTGTATACCGAGTGACGGATTGATTCCGAACCCGAGCATGGAAAAGGCACCACATCTAGGCCATCTCTTATGTGGTCATTGGATTTGTTCCAGGACCAAGGAATACTTTGAAGTTGCACCGATAACCGGGCAACATTCTTGCAATCTGGCGAGCATAGGATTGATTCCTAGCCCGTCGAGTTGTCTAGTTGGACAGAACCGTTGATCAGTTATCCTTCTTGAACTAATGAGTCGAGGGTTAATCCCTCACTTGGAAGATAATGTCCAGGGATGAAACCGTTGATCGGTTACCCTGGTTGAAGTCATGGGTCAAGGGCTGGTCCCTTACCCGAGAAATAGCATGTCTAGCCGTTGATCGGCTAGATTTGTTGATTTTCTGACAAGAGGGCTGATTCCTCTCTCCATTAATAGTTGAGACCACTGATTGGTCAGAAATAAATTGACGGGTGAAAGATTTCTTCTTTCCCCGTGCAGATGCAGCAATGTTGGCAAAAGGCTGTGCAACATCCTTATTATTTTTTCATCCAATCGGGCCAGAGTGGCGAAATGATTGGCTAAATGTCGTACGGTGAGCTTCAAGTTTTGATCTGGTCATCGGATTTGTTCCAAGACCAAAGAATATTTTGGAGTTGCACCGATAATCGGGCAGCATTTTTCAATTGGTGAGCCTAGGATTGATTCCTAGCCCATCAAGCAACATTGGGGGATAGGACTGTTGATTGGTCATCCTTGTTGAACTGACAAGCCGAAGGTTGACCCCTCACTTGAAGGTAGCATGTGGGGATGGATCCGTTGATCGGTTACCCCTGTTTGAATTATGGGCCGAGGGTTGCTCCCTCACCCGAGCCATATCTTGGTGGGCTGTTGCTCAGCCGGAATTGTTGATTTTTTAAGAAAAGAGGTCTGCTCCCTCTCTCCAGTAATAATTCGGGACCACTGATTGGTCAGGTTCTTGACAGGCGAAAGATTTCTTCTTTCCCCGTGTGGGCCTTGCAGCAGTGTTGGTGGAAGGCTGGGAAGAAACCTTGTCCTTTTTGTCCAACCTGAGGGAAAGCATCAACTAACCACGCCTTTGGTCGGCATGACTTGTTAGGGTGTCGAGCTGAAGATTGACCCTCCGCCTGACCAATATCATCATGGACCGTTGATCGGTCTGTCATCCTTGGACTGAGGAGAAGAGGGCTGCCCCCTCACCTTGGTGGTAGTGGTTCATTTTGACTTGTTGTCGACTTAGTATAGCATGTATAAATGAGCATCTTACCCCCCGAGTAGAGTGCGATGATGCCCTGCATATGCAAGTTTTAATGTGAGCATCGAATTTATTCCTAGCCCAAGAGATATCTTGGATCTGTGCCACTAACTGAACAGCTTGGGCCATGAGACAAGTGTGAGATTAGTTCCGAACTTGAAGAGGAGTATGAGAAGCCTGAATTGCTGGTCAATCAAGCTTGGTTGAGAATTGAGATTGTGGGTTGAGGGCTGGTCCCTCACCCAAACAGCAACATGCTGGGCCATTGCTTGGCCCAAGTTGTCAATTTTCAGATTAGAGGGTTGATCCCTCATATAACTTTGATGCTGTTTGTCAGCTGGGCAGCCACAATGCATAGTATCTCAGGACTGAGCCCATGATTGATAGCCCTCGGCATTTCAAGAGCAGAAGATTGACTCCCCTACTTGGTTAACCAGCCATAAAGACTTCATGTCATGGAGCGAGGATTGATTCCCCATGGAAATGGCATTCATGTGGCATACGCCGCTATCAGGTTCCCCATTGCATGTTGTGGATGAAGGCCACTAATGGCAGCATTGTGGATTGAGGGTTGTTCCCTCCTTAAAGCGGTTTTGGCATGGGCCATTAACCAAGCACTATGGTAACCCCCTGGATTTGAGGGTTAATCCCTCCTTAGAACAACTTTGGCATATGCCGTTGACTAGGCAGCCATGCTTTGATGACTTTGTTTCCTTGGGCGTAGGATTTGTTCCTTACCCAATTAGCATTTCTTGGGACCAAACCAATATTTGATTGGCCAAGTGTGTTTTTTTGTTTTTGTTTTTGAAACATAGGATTGATTCCTTGCCCTTTGAATATGTTGAGCCTCTGGTAGGCTAGCCATGACAGTTTCAGGAGTTGAGAGTTGGTTTCTTCTTGACATGTTGCTTGGCATGGCCATTGCTTGACCAGATATGACTTTTAGGCGAAGGATTTGTTCCTTGCCCCCATTTGATTGGTGAAGTTCATCCGGATTTAGAGATTTATTCCTGGCCGAATGACGACATCACCAGTTTGAGTTTGAGAGATTTCTCTGCCAGTTGGCCAGCAATGGTAATCTCACGAGTTGGGAATGTCTTTGGCATGGCCATTGCTTGACCAGATATGACTTTTGGGTGAAGGATTTGTTCCTTGCCCCCATTTGGTTGATAGAGTTCATTTGGTCTTAGGGATTTGTTCCCTGCTGAATGATATTGTTGCCAGCTTGAGTCCGAGAGCTTTCTTTGTCGGTTGGCTAGCAGCCCCTTTTTTTTTGTGGTCAACCCTCTCTTGTTGTAGTTTCCCCGGTGCCATGCACTTGTTAGAGATGGAGGAATTGGACTTTGTCTTGTCATTGTCCTCCCATTACCTTGGTCGGTTATGAAAGACCGACCCTGGTATATAGTTGATGGGTCGTGAGACGGCATGTTTGGTGCCTCTTTGACTTCTTTGGGGGTTGGTGGTGACAGAATACATGACCATCTGCCCCCAGAGTTGTTTGTTGCGGAGCTTCTTTGGTAAGCTCTTTGGAAAAAAGGATCAAGTTGTTTGACCCTTGAAATGTTCTCGGTGCTGGATGAACTCCGAGAGCGCGGCTTCTTGATATGTTTGCAACATCAGGATGAAGTCTTCATGGCGGGATCATTGGACCCCACCGGGTCTCATCCTTTGACATTTTCCGCCACCTCCTCGCACAAAAAGGAAAGAAGCATGTGTTAGATATATATGAAATTTGGGATGTATGTCTTCTTGAATTGCTATGACGGAAAGATGAAGGGAAGGAGATGTCCCACCGAGCGTGCCATTTGAGGTAACCTCAAAAATCTCAAAAAAAGATTTTATTCTTTTGTTTTGGAAATTCATCTTCCTTTTGGATTTGAATTAGATTAGACCTTAGCATTGACTTCTTAGGAAAATAGGTGGTATTCCATAAAAGTACTAACTAGGGTCAAAATTATATATTGAGATTGTTAGGTTCTTTGAAAATTTGTTTTGACCTCTCCCCGTCGGATGGTGCGAAGATCCGACGTTAATTACATCGAGATAACTCGAATACCCTTGATTATCGTCATAGCAATCCATTGAAGTAGAAGACATGCATCCGCAAAATAAACATTCACACATAGGAGAAAACAACCCCATGAATTTGATGGAAGACAAGCACTTAATTTGTTCTGAGTTTGATTTGAATTGCATTTTTTGATTTAAGTTGAATTGAATTGATTTGAATTTTTGGTTTGATTAATTTGAATTTGGTTTGATTTGGAATGTTTTGATTTGTATTTGAGTTGATTTGATTTATTTTAAATTTAAGTTTCATTTAAATTGGTTGAAATTTGGATTTTAGTGTGTGAGTTTTAATTTGATTTGAATTTGATTTAATTTGAGTTGATTAATTGATTTAAGTTTGTTTGGAATGAATCTGTTTGGAATTTAAATTTTGGCTTGTTTGATCAATTTGAATTTGTTAATAAGTTTTAACTTAATTTGTGTTGAATCTGATGGGTTTTAATTTGGGGCAAGTGTTCGGTGGATTGTTTTCAGGTTTGTGTTTGATTTGAGTTGAAATTATTTGGGTGATTTAAATCTGTTGATTAGGATTGGTTTGCAAGTTCAATTTGATTTGGTTTGAATTGAATTTATTTCATTTGAAGTTATTTGAAATTATTTAGTTGAAATTGAACTGAATCTGGTGCTTGACAAATTGTTTAAATTTGGAGTTTTGTTTGACAGACCCGTTATCAAGTTTGGTTTAATGTTCTGTTTTGAGATTTATTTGGATTTGTTTTATGACTTGGTTCAGATTCCGGGTTTTTACAAGTTGGCTTGGATTCCAGATTTTTATCTTCGGATGTGACATTCAGATTTTAAAACCTGCATGTTTCAATTTCATATTCAGAGGTTTTCAGATGACAGCTTCTGGACTTTTTAGGTTCTGATTTCAAATTTTACAATTTTCTGGATTTGCAGAAGTTCAGATTCCCTTTAATTTCAGATTTCAGCTTGTAAATTTCAGTTTTCTTTTTCTGTATGTTTCAGATTCCGGATGTGATGTTCAGATTTAGATTTCAGATTCTACACCCTCAAATCCCAGAGTTTTATGGAGTTCAAATCTGATATGTTTCAAAAAGGATTTTCAGATTCTGAATATTCCCATTTTCAGATTTGAAGTTTTCAGATTTACACGTTTGTGCACATTCGCAGATTTTAGTCTTCAAATTTCATATTTACATAAGTTTCAGATTTCTGTTTTCAGATTTTTTTTTTGTTGTCTTGCCTCCCAAAACTTCATGAAGCGGTTTTCTCCTTGTAACATAAATCCGTAAAATTTTTTGCTTTCTCAATACGAGACATGATTAACAACTTGACCAAAAAACTTGGTCCTTTTGAGTCCTTGATGAACAGGAATCTGTTTGATGAGATGGAAAATACCCGGTCTTTGATAGACTTATGGGCATCCCCCACTGTTTTGATGAGATGGAAAATACCCGGTCTTTGATAGACTTATGGGTTCCGGCGAGGTTAACTATCTCCGGAGGGTGCTCTGGCGGCGACAGCGGCTTCCTCAAGGATCTCCGGCGGCCACAGCGGCTTCCTCAAGGATCTTCGGCGACTGTGGCTGCTGCAAGAGGGGCGTCCAGCGATCACAGCAGCCGGAACCAGTGCTTCCGGCGACCACGACGCTTGTTGGAGGTGTTTCCGGCTACAGGGCTAGCTCCAGGAGGAATTCCGGTTCGCTCCCTTTTTTTCTTCCCATTTTGCTCTCTCTCGGGCGGGGCCCTCTTGCGCTATCGGGAGAGTCTCGAGCCTTCTCTCTTGCTCTCTTTCCGGTTTTGCTCTCCGCCCCTCTCTCCGACGAGGAGGCTGGGTCTTCTTATAGGCTTGGCGCTGTCCTGCCTCCACCGGGAACCTCCCAAAATTGGGGTTGCGGCTCCGAGAAGGACTCGGAGCAATCCCGTAGCCTACGGGATCGACCCCCTTCCCTTCTTATCCTCAACTACCTCCTTACGACATCTTCTTGCCGTTGCTAGCCTTGGCTCCGGGATAGAGTCCGATGGGGAGTCGATTTCCTTCCCCACTCCGACACTTTATTATTATTATTTTTAACTCCTTTTGAATGGGCCAGTCAGAAGAGATGGGCGTGAATGGGCCGGCTTTAGCTACCTCCGTGGATGGCTAGTTTTATTGGGCCATGTCCGCCAGCTCCCTCTCCTCTTTTTTTCTTTTTGACGTAAGGACTCTTACTTCCACTTTTTGTATGACAAATTTGTGTGCCAACAATTATCCGAGGGAGTCATGAGTATAATCGTCATGTATATTTGTATCATACTATATACTCAACTAGAATGACATGGGAGCATACATAAATTATATAGAAAATGTAGATTATGTAAAATTGAAACAAAATAAATGAAAATTTTTAATATCATGTTACTTATTGTTTCAAATTCTTTAAATTTTTTTGATATTTTTGTCATTTTGCTATCATTTTTGAATTTCTCAAAAAAATAATAAAAAGTATGTTGCGACCCCTACCCATTCTTCCTTACTTGAAGCACCTAATCATATCTTGAATCATCCGGGATCTGCTGGGATCAGACAGAAAGATATTAAAAGTCTGATTCTCATATGCATCGATTGATTATGTCAACCAAGTCCATGGAGATATCACTTGTTACCCCTATACCCCTTGTACCAGTTTGCATGGATGAGCTATTGGCTGACCACTTCCCCATTTTTCCCTCTCCATTTCACATAGTGCATGATGGGAACCGGTATGGTCCAGATCGACTGTTTGTTTGGAGACAGCGTCTTTCAGTTCTTAAGAAAACGATGTAGTTATTTCTTTTATGTTTTAATATTATATTTTTATTTTTATGCATTTTATTTGAGTATTTAGAGTCCTTTGAGTCCTTATATTTATTTTAGTCCTGTAGAGGACATATATGTCATTAGAGTCTTGAGGGGTCCATCTTGTAATGTCCAGCTCTATTTAAAAAGCACAAATCTAATGAAAGAGAGATGGATGTTTTGAAAGAAAAGGAGAAGACTCCTCCTGTTTTTCCACCTTCCCCCCCTCCGACGTCGGTGTCGTTCCTCCACCTCCGGGTGCTCCCGGTTCTGCCCTCCCCCTCCCGGTGTTCCTTCCCACCTCCGGAGCTAGGTCCGGTTCCCCTTTCCCTGTCTCGTTCAAATTTATGACCTCCGTCGACACCTCCGTCGAGATCTTGCCCTAGACTCATCCGGACCTCCCCCACAATGTCCCCCTCACCCCTGCTCTTCCCCTTCCTCTGTTGAAAGCACCTTCGCGACCCCCCCCCATGCTGGATGCCCTATGACAGACCCCCAACTTCAGTCCCGTCCGCACCGCGAGACCCTAAACCACCCCTCCCGCGCTGTGCGCCCCCCCCCCCCCCACCCTCTCCCACAGGTCCTATGGGCCCCTTACGGAGCCTCCCGAACCCCCTCCCTTCTATTGAGCCGCCGCAAGCCCGGATTCCCCATCCCCGCTTCCGTCAATTGTCGAAGACCCCAAACTTCCCCCATTCCGGCAGACCTAGCCGACGACGACGAAGGAGGAGAGAAAAGAAAGAATAGGCGGCGCCGTCGGAGCCTCCGGCCGCCGCTGCTGAGGCCTCCCCTCCGTTCCTGGCCACAGTGGCCGCCGGACTTGCCGCGCTCGAGGACGAAGACACCCCTCCCCCCCTTTCAGCCATCGCGAGCCCCAGGGCGCAGCCACGAATCCCCGCGGGTTCCCTACGTCGGCCGGCCGAGCGCGAAGGTGCCACGAGCCCCCCCCCCTAGGCCGGTTGCGCAGCGCGACCTCAGGCGGCCGCGTACCCCGCGCCAACCCGCCCCCGCGTGCGGCCGAGCAAGCACAACCAGGCGGTCCGGTCCAAGCCGGCCCTCTCACCCGCCGGTTCGACCCGCCGAGCCGGTTCGGCCGCGGTTCAGTCCATACCGCCAGTTCACGCCTGGTTCAGCGCGTTCCCAGGCCGGTTCAACCCTCTCGGAGCCGGTTCAAGCCGGTTCAAGGCCGGTTCAGTGGGTTTTGACCCGGTTCAGACCTGTTTGACCCCAGTTTAGGCATTTTAAGACCGGTTCAGAGTCGTTTTGGACCGGTTCAGCACGTTTGGGCCCGGTTCAGCGGCCGTGGGGACCGGTTCAGTGGATTTCAGGCCTGGTTCAGGAGTTTCCAGCCCAGTTGGAAGTGGTTCAGCACCTTTCGGACCGGTTCGGCTTGGCTTCGGTCCGGTTCAGCACCCGTCAGCCCCGTTTGGGCAGTTTTCAGCTCGGTATTTGCCCGGACGCCCGCCGGGATGGTGGCACCTCCTTTTCTGTCCCGCATCAATGTATCTCTTGATGGGGCATGTCCATATCTGGCATGGCCGCATAGGAGATTGTCATATCTGGCATAAAAGATTGTCATACAAAGCCACCATTTAGTGTCTATAGAATGAATGCAACAGAAGAATATCGATTGATGGATACATCAATTGATTGTGCGCAAAGTTGTTGGAAGTGGCTTTTTGCTTTTATTAGGAAGGATACCATTGCTTGGCAGTGTGATTGATGACAAATAGGGTGAGTGATTAAGGACACTTGTTGAGCATACAGAAGAATCAGTTTTGGGCTTCATTTTTTATAATTGACAAAATTAGGATGACTTTGACATTATATTTTCATATTATGCTCCCAAGAATGCCAAGGAGTGAACTTCTTGCAAGTTTCTCAAAGTATCCTCTCAAAGAATGGCAGAATCAAATCAGCATGATCTACAAAATTTATGGGATATTAAACTTACTACAAATGAACTCTCATTCTTTTGAAGCCTTGACAACAGCAACAGAAGACGATGCAAAGTTCTCAAGTTTCCAATGTCTTCATCACCCATCAATGATGAATAAGAGGGAACAAAAAGCTGTAGTCTTGAAGCAGCAGCTTGTGTGAAAGACTCCAATGAAGCAAGGCCCAGTGCATCAATTCCCTACATTTTCAAATAATACAAGTGAAAAACAGATGATTAAATAGCCCTGAAATAGTTCTGAGATGATTCAAGTAACAATTTCTACTTCTATGATAGAAGGTGTTATTCTAAAAAAGTGAGAAAATAAATCCCTTTGAGAGGAAAATTTCAATCACAGTTCTGGCAGAACACTACTTATCTCCAGGCTAATTTTACCTTTACAATGATGCAGACACAATGCGGGGATATGTTATTATGTGGAGCAATACTTGAATACATACCTTAACGATCTCTTCAATAATTATTTCCCGGAGAAATGTTCCCTGTAAAACATACACAATCAATATCACACAATAATACAAAACACAACCATTTGAAATACCTTCTCTGAAAGTGTGAAAGATAACAATTGCTTGATAGCCAGCCTGGAATTGATATTTTCCTCCTTCCCTCTCACCAGTGTTTGTTCTGTCTTTGCACGAAGTGACTGGTATGAACATGTGAAGTTAGTACTTTGGATGTTCAAGTAGCTGAAAAACTCTGCAAGATTATGCTAAATCAAGAATGTGGGATAGTTCAACTAGAAACTGCAATATTATGATGAATTAAAGTTACAGGATAGTTACATTCATGGAATGCAGGGTCGTGACCCAGGTTGCGACCCCGCCCCGACCCGGTCGGTTTTGGGGCCGACTGACCCGGTCCCGACCCCAAGACCCCGACCCCATAATTAATATTTTATTATTATTTTTTGAGGCCAAACCGACCCGGTCCTGACTCCCAACCCCACCTTCCTTGGTTATATTAGAAACTTGAGAGAGCAAACAAGGTGGAGAGCCACAAAGAGTTGCACATACTGTTGAGTTTTTGGAGAGACCAGCAAGTGGCATTTCAACTATATAACTCTAAAGACACAATCCCTGTTAATGTAATGCGGAGCAAAAGTAAAACAATATATAGTACCAAAATAAAGTTATATCTAGTAAAGGACAAAAATGCCATCTTGATCAACCAATGTTATTACGCTTCCTTCAAGCTTCGACCACAATCCACAATTCATTATGTGGAGTCCTCTGGTAAAGAAATCTACAAGTTGCGGTCCAGTATGAATATTACAGCCAACTAAATCCCTCACTAGTTAGCATGTGTCCATTTATGTGCAAGTCAACCACAATGTAACCAAAATCTTGCAATTGTAAATAAAGTGCATGCTTTGCGAACTTACAAAATTCTCATGAGAATCTGTCTCACATTGCTCACAAGATCTAAGACAACCAAAAGACAGCTGAGAGGGGCCCTATGAACCATTCAGATGCCTGCAACCCATTGGAACCAGCCCAAAACTGCTGAGCGGACCAGCCACACAATTTAAGAGATTAAAAACCCGGTTCAAGGTTTTCAAGGTCATGATTCACCCCTAGATAGGTCAGGGCCAGTCCTGATCAGAATCAGGATTGAACTGCCAACTTGGCTGATCCAACAAAAATCTGATTCAGGATCAGCCTGGATCGGTTCTTCCAAAATGTGAAAAAGAAGAAAAAACTGAAAACCAAGGTCACACAGGTCTCAAGGCCGATCCCCATGAGATCCACAGGGAAATAAGTGAAGGCCTTGTGTAACAGGAGAGAAATACAGTTATATAAGATAAGAACCAACAAACACAATAAGATCAGGATATGCTATCTAAAGTTAGTGGATAACTCGGGTCTCTACAACAGGAGCCTCCAACATACGTTAGCAGATCTTATCATCTTCCCTACAATGGGACACAGAAGGGTGCATGGGCGACAGTGTCACTGCCCCTCCAATGCCTCCCAGAACTGGTATTGGCACCAATCTGTTCAAAATCAGCCAATCATATTGGTAGAAAAATGTCCCAGGATCACACCCCCCCCCAACCCCCAGGGACAAGATTAGCACCTGCCAACCCCAAAAAGGAATTGGCCATCCAACCATGAACTGATTCTTGGCTCACACCCTCAGAATCACAGACCAGCAGATCCAAATCATCCTACTTGATCTCCTGAAGCCTGGTGAAAGGTTACAGATGTCCAGGTGCACTGACCACTATATGTACATGGTGCCATGAAAACATCATCTTCAACAGGTCAGATCTCACCATCTCATCATTTCTCCTCTTCAGATGTCTGCTTCAATGATCAAGTAATGTTTGATTTTCTAATAATGCAGTTGATCTACCGTGTCTAAGTTTGTTTCCCATTTTTATCCTAAGAATGCTCAATGTGCCTTTCCTCTTTTGTGGTTCTTCTGTTTGTTTATAACAAACGAGATTATTTTCAAACCAGAAGGTAGAAAATTCATTAAAAACAAAGAGGAAATGAGCAATGAGTTACATTATTGAAGAAACTAAAAAGAAAGAAACATAGGAAAGAGAAGAGCTCCATTGAGAAAAAAAAGATTAGAAGACAACCTAGAGGTAAACAGAAGAAATGAAGAGAGACAAAACCTTAGACTTAATATTCAGGACAAAAATAGGCCTACAGATGACAAGACACCACAACAATATGACACCCTAACATCAAGCTAGAAAAGATGCGTTATCCTTACGAATCTTCAGAACTTGAGAGTTGAGATGTATCTTCATGGCTCCACTCCCCCCACTACAGCTCATTCTACCCCCAGCATAAGTGCCTTTAGTTGAAATTTGCCACCCTACTCTCTGAATCCCTCATTGGATCTTCCTATTTATTGATCTTAATGTAAATCAAGCTGTTCCCACTCCTATGTTTGATACTAGTTTTACTTGGCATCCATTTGCAAAGATAGCCAACATAGTGACTATCATATTGCTTAGTCCTTCATTTAGATACTTTTAATCCCACCACCCAACAAAATGTGCTTGCTCATATTCAATGGAAGGCTACAATGGACAAGGAAATGCCTATGCTTTATATCTCATGGCGAGTGGGAACTAGTTACCCTGCCTAAAGGTGTTAATCTGGCTTCATGAAATGGGTCTTCACATTTAAGTATCATCCAGATGGGAATATTGACAACTACAAAGCTTGCTTAGTTCAAAAGGATCCCAAGACTTGTATCATTGATTATGTTAAGACCTTTTCCCCATTGCTCTGAACACCTCAATGTGTTTTCTCTTCTCCTATGTCCAAGAATGATTTCTTATGAATATACTAACATGTTTTCAAACTACCAAGAATGAAAATCAAATAAACTTAATATTCAATTTAACAAAGTGCAGAAATTACAGTTTAAGAAGAAAAGCAATTTTGAAACTCGGACTGAAAATACTACAGAACATAAGAAAACTAGACAAAATAATTGAAAGATATTTCTGCTTCCTGGTCAATCACTTCCAAGATGAAGTCCATTTTTATTCCATAAAAATAAATCTAATATGGCAGGCCAACTCTGGTGCGAGCAAGGTTCACAGAATCTGCTGATCCAGATCAGAATAGGCAGATTCCAGAATCAGATCTGTTGGGGGGGTGACGGGACTCCAATCCAAGAAAGCATCCCCCTTTGAATTGGTCAATTCTCACCCAACTCGCAACTGAACAGACCTGAATTGACTGATTCGGTGCAGATTCCACCAGAATCGGGCCGGCAGGGGGAAAGCAGCTGCCAGGTGTATTGGGGGAGAAGACTATTGTATTGGATCCAGTCACTTCCAAGGGGTATTAGGTCAAACCCAATATCCCCTCTTCTTTATTAGAGATATCAGGTCTACCCTAAGGGACTGGATCAGTTCCGGTGCTGAACTGACCTTATCAGAGTCTGTTGGTGCTTGAATCAAAGGAACCTTCCTTTGTAAAAATGTTTTTTCATACTTTTCTGTTTTTAGAAGAGCTGATTCCACATTGGGTTTTCTTCCTCAGAATCAGCCTATTCTACTGATCTGATCTGGATCAGATAGGAATTGATACTAGCAGATCCAAACCCTGATTCTGGTTCCGACTTGGATGCAAGATACCTTCTACAAGTTGGCAATTCAGTAGAGAAATTTAACATGGAAAATTTACCTCGGTTATCAAGGATTCTAGACGATCAATCCTGAATGTGCCATCCTAATGAGACAAAAAATAAGCTCAGAGTAAAAATTATCTGTGCATAAAGAAAACATGCTCTACAAGCTACATTCAATGAAGGCAAGATAGGCATACACTGTAAAGCAGTGTCCGCAATGTCGATTGAAGTTTTGGTGAGCTATTGGTGAGCACTTTTCTGGCAATCCAAGGGTATGAACTACTCAAAACCTTGTACTCTGGATTAAAGCCAATCGCAATACCCTCCAAAACAGCAAGGCTGATAAAATAAAAAACACAAGTCAAACAAATTGTGTTCCTGAAGTATAAATAGACAATGGTTTGTGTTCTACATCCCATCCCAAGAAAAAGAACAGAGGTTCCCATCAGAAAAAACATTGCCTACCACTCCAATTAAGTTGAAGTCAGAGTTCAAAGCATTGTGAATACCTTCTAATGACAAGAGAGAAGTAGGAGGGTATTTGAAATTTAAACCTGTACCTGAAGTTTCAAAAGTAGGCATAAAACAAATGTTAATACCAGGAAAAAAACAAGTAATTCCATTACCAAAACCAACCCTTTTGCAGCCCTAGTAGCTATGATCAACCTAATGCATCAGAAATATAGAACTAGCTGGAAAAAAATACGAGATTGAAGAAAAAGTGCAGACATAGTGCGCCCAAGATTTCCAGATAGATCTCCAAAGCTAATGTTTCGAACCCCTTTGTTAACAGCATCTTGGAAGACACCTGCAAATAAATAAAAAAGAGAGTAACAATTAATAAGAATTTAAAAAATCTTCAACATTAGGCTCCTACACTTCGATTCACTCAAATAACACATTCTACAAGTTACAGGAGTGTAGTTTATTAGAACACTGTAGACCCCTTCAAGATCTGAAGCTTGATAAGAACCTGTCAAAGCCTTTGTCACTTCATCCTTTTGTGCAGTTGGAGGTAGAAGCCTGTAAAAAAAATAAAGCATGGCCCTTCTAAAAGTTCTGACAGTGTTAACTCACATTTTCTAGGACTTCACAATCTACATTTCAAGATGAATCTGGCCTTCATTTGATATGAATGGTCTGATATGATAGAATTTGGATGCACTTAATAAAAATGAACAAAAAATTGCCACCTTAATAAATCTAAAGGCCAAGAATGAATTCTCACTGATACATTCATTTCCGATAGACATTCTTTAGTTAAGCTCTCAGGAGTCCACAAGTACCTCTGACTAAGAGTATTTGTGTTTGTAAATTTGCACAAATCATTACCCTAGAGTGACGAAGTCCTTTGCAAGTGCATCAAAATCACGATTAACAAGATGAAGGCAAGCTTCGACAAACCCATCTCGAAGATCTTGTCTAAATTCACCCATCATTCCAAAATCTGGAAAAGTAATAATGTGGTTCATTGATATTTGGGAACAAACAAAATGGTTAAAAATAAAATAAACTGGGATAAGCCACTGCTAAAATGACTATTCAATAGGTAAAAAAGGATTTCATATGTAAGTTTAAGATGAATAAGGATGGGAAAGGATAACACCCAAGTAAGCCAATTTCCCATCACTTGTTTGAAGAAGATTTCCAGGATGAGGATCTGCATGATAAAATCCATAATCCAGAAGCTGAGAAAGCGAGCAATACACTCCAACCTGTAAAATGATTGCAAGGTACATTACACATTGACTAACATACAAGCAGGAGTTTTTTTAGGCTAGCATCCATTGTATGAAAACCTATAAATCAAGTGGGTGGGTTATGGCAGTACAGATGGACATTGGGCCAACATATATTTCAACAAAGTATAGGTCAAAACTAAATTTAAACCTCAACCAAGTAAAGATCCTTCACTTCAGACAACTTTTGCCCCTGCATGAGCACGAAAAGATATGAGAAAAGCTAGACAGTACAATAAATCATCCACAATAAAAGCATATTCCTAAAATCAGGAGATGATAAGCAAGCATACTTCTATCCATTCCATGACAAGGACACGATGGCTAGTTCTCTCCATGTACATTTTTGGTACAATAACATCTTGTCGGTTCCCATAAAGCTTCCTATTAATGTTGGTTGAAACCAGAAAGAGCTTATGTCAAGTATAAGATATAAGAAACATATGCTTTGCAGAAACAGAAGTCAGTGCTTATCTAAAATACATGAATGCCAGAATGTAGCTCAAGGGTACAAAATCATGACTAGCATTTACCAGAAAGAAAGTATCTAATGAATGTGAAGCGGTTATCAGATCAACCAAGTGTAGTTTAACACAAAAAACTGTTTTAACACATGTTAACTTTAGTGGACACCAGGGTTGCTTGCATTGGATGTGCTTGCATACTGAATATTTCTCTTTGTGAATAAGTTGAAAACAAAAAGATCCTTGGCGTCTATTGAGGCTGAGGTGGACATATTAGGCAGCTATATGAACCTCGCATTGCCAATCATCTCTTTACCTTCTCTTGGAAGAGTGACATAATTGGCAAGTCACTTAGGAATGCACCAAGGCTGTGGTGCCTTTCAGTTACAAAGGTGCAAGAACACCATACCTGCCAAAGTCTAGGGAGATTGGAGAGAATAGATCTCAGAGAGATATCAAAAAAGTCTAGGGAGATTGGATCTCAGTATGTTAGTGTAAAATGATATAATGATCTCTTCAAAATAGGATATGAGACTTGAGAACCAAGACTATACAAGTTAACGAAAGAAATGAAGACCTTCGTTATCCGAGGCGTGAGGCACTAGAGGTGAGCAACCTAGTGCCTCACCTTAGGCGCTTGGGGCGGGCGCCCTAGGTGCCCGAGGTATTTTACATTATTTAATTATTTTAATTTAAAATATACATATATCTAATATAAATAGTTAAAATAAATCTAAAAAAGTGCTTGTAATGTTGAAATAAATGCATCATTTTAATAACTATATACTGTAGCCATCAACAAATAATGTTATACCAATAAAAAAGGTCAATAACAAACTTAACATCATAACAACTAACAAGAGTAGAGTACAAATCAAGCATAACATAATATAACAACTTAATAAGAGTAGAAATCAATAAGAAAAGAAGACAAATATCAAAATTAAATTAAGAAATGGATCATGTTGGACTAGATTTGTTTGACTTGGATGGGCGAGACGTTTTGAGGCGAGGCAAGGAGTTTTGCCAATGCCTCTCCAGCCTTAACTGCCTAGGTGGTTGAGGCAAACGTCTCTGATAACGATGATCAAGGCATATATAAAAAGAACAATTATTGTCATTGGGAGAAAAAGTAATAGGTTCCAACATGGATCTAGGCTCTCTTGAGCAAAATCTAGAAAAGAGATCTCCAAAAAAATGAGAGATTGTGTGACAATATAAAATATCAATAGTTTCAAGTCTTTATACATCTTAAATGTCCCATCTCTTGCACATCTAGCACCATTTATTGCTTCACTTCTCAAAATCTTATAATGCCCATAAATTCATTATTATTACATTTGAACAATCTTTTATATCAATTTCTCTTATTTTTCATCATTTTTTAAATAAACTCATTCCACCACCGTATCTCATTTACAGGTAGGTCATTTTGACTCTTTAAGTACTTTTTTAACAATCCTCCTAACCTTTATATATATACCTGACTTCAACCATTATCTTAAAAAGGTTCATTCTTAAATATTTGTTTTTTTATCTACTTTTAATTTTCACTGTTTTATTTTTAAGAGAAATCTTTTTTAAAAGCTACTAACGTATGTTAGATTGTTAAAGCCTCACGACCAATTATTTGACAATCCTTGTAAAGAACATGATTAGTCTTTCTTGTAAGGCTAAAGATGATTTGGCTTTTATTTTTGTCCATTTTTAAATATTATTAAATGATATCCTATTTTAATAAAATAGGTATTTCCATAAAAATCAAAGATATTTTTTCATCTTCACTAAAATTTTTGAAACTCTACCATGGTTGGTCTAAAGTTTGGATGAAAAGGAAAGAGAGTTGCAGTGATAGTTAACGTAAAACTATAATCACATCTGATGATATGATTTCAAATAATACAAATGTTGAAAATTTATCTATTTACAATGCATTGCACTAGAGCCTACGAGTAATAAAAAATATAGCAAGGGCGATGATGTTCCCCCCGTGTGATGCACCACATAAACACTCTAATATGTTGTTAAAAAAGATAGAATTCTTGTATCAAGAACGTGCGTGAATAAAAAAGTGAATTCATAGTGATGAGCAAAATAAAAGTTTTAAAATAAACTTAAAAACAAATAGACATTATTATATAAAAAAGTTTAAAAATTTTGAAAGAATGATAAGAATATGTACATTGGACTATTAGGTCCCTTACAGAAGATTTATAGAGCTTGTTGATAGTAGGAAGAAAACAAAGATTAATATTACTTGCATTGAAGAAACCAAAAATATAAGGAAGAAAAAGTAGATAATACAAATTATAAACTATGATATAAAAAAGAATAGAAATAAATATGGGATAGGTATCATTACTAATAAAACATAGAAAGATGCAGTAGTGCTAGTGAAAAGAGTACAAGATAACATAATTATGACAAAAATAATTATAGAAAAAAGAGATATTTAATGTAGTCAGTGTATAAACTCCAATTGGATTAAGATACGACATTAAAGAAAAGTTTTGAGAAGATATGAATGATTTTATATAGAGTATACCAAGTGAAGAGAATATATTTATTGGAGAAGAAATGAATGGACATGTTAGAAAATATATGCCATAGATATGAGAAAGTTCCTAGAGATTTTGGATATCAAAATTTAAATGAATAGAGAAAAAATATCTGAGATTTTGCTAAGACATATGATCTTATACTAACAAAAAATCATTTTATTAGAGAAGAATCTCACTTAATAACATTTAAAGTGAACAAAATAAATGTCAAATCAATTTCATTCTTACAAGAAAGACTAATTATGCTTTTTACAAGATTTGTAAATGGTTTCTAGTGAACATTTAACAAGTCAACATATGTTAGAGGTTTAAAATGTTGACATCAAGAGACAAATAAACTTATTTTAAAAAATCACCTAAAATAAAATAGTGGGAATCAAAAGAAATGAAACAACAAAAAATTAAAAATAAATTTCTTGGAATATTAGATCGCTTGCTGGAAAACTTTTAGGCCGGCCAGGGGGCTGTTGGTGACCTGTTTGGGTTGCTTTGGCCTTGGCCAAACGAGGGATGCGCAAGAACTATTAAAGGGTCCGGCTGAGGGGCTGTTGGCACGATGGCAGGAGGGCTTTGAGCAGGCCCAAAAGGGATAGTATGGGGTGCTGGAAGGGGGTTGTTGGCACCTAAAATTCTATCAACGGATATTTGATATAACATCAAGATGGAAGAGGATTTTCAAAAAGGAAAAAGAAAGGAGGGAGGAGATCTAATTAAAATCTAGCATATATGCTCGAGGCTAGTCATGTATTAGAGAAGATATACCCCTCCCAGACCCATACATAATCGAATATGATAAGAAGAGAGGCTGAAAGCCCAACCGGATTAGGCACATGGCAGAAATAAAAAGAAGAACCTTATGTGCACTCTTAGGCACCATGAGATGAGAGGATGGAAGAGGGTAAAGTGAAGCTATAGGGAATAAGAATACTTAATACCCTATACCCTACCATCGGTATATGAATCTAAGAAGGAATCAAGCACATATATCTAAGGCCGGATGTGCATAATTGGAGGTGAGTACACAAGGGGGAAAGGAGGCCGAGAATGACATGCATCCTATACCCTTGAATTCTTATACAAATTAAAGGGGTCCAGGTATCCAGGAGCTGATAGGCTCCTGTTCTAAAGGAAAAGGAATGGTAATAGCCTCGAACAATGATGGCATATGAAGAGGCTAGGTCCTTGCATATAGATCAAGAGAAAAAATAAGGAAGTGAATGTGTTGTTGCAGTAGGGGACAATTAATATGCTGCCGACAGAAGATAGAAAGAGAGAGCTGGATCCATAAGCATATCTGTGGTACAAGATAAAAGGATGATCATGTGCGAACGGTAACAGCTAAATAGAGGGGAGGATGAAGTATAGATGAAGGAATAAAAGAAGAAGGAAGAGGGGCGGTAATGACACAATAGGAGCTGATGAGCTCCTGTTCAAAAAACAAAAAAAAACAAAGGCCCCTCCAAAAAATTGGATAAAGGCCTAACCGAGCATGTGAAGAAGCCGGACCCTCAATGCATTTAGATATGCATATGCTTGCAGGACATAGCGATAGGCAGTCAGCAGGAAATAAAAGAGAAGACTGAAATAATACTTACCCAAGGATCTGGGTGACAGATAGGCTCCCTCGGTCCAGCACTAAGAAGAAGAAGAGGGCGCCGGAAGACCTCCAATGTCTGAAAACCAGTGACCTCCTTAGCAAGAGCAGGCTGCTGCAGCACCTATGGAGAGGGAAGGGTGCGGCAGGATGAGGAAGGGAGCCAGCTAAAGACAGGCCCGCGGGTGGAAGAGTTTGTCTCCAGCCGGGAGTCCAAACAGAACCTGCAAAGAAAGAGGGAGAGAGGGCAATCCGCGGAAGAACAGATTGGAGAATTCAAATGGGATTAATTAAAGGGCCAATCTAGCGGCTAAGATTGATAGTTAATATGTCAATTGGATCCTAATATTCATGGATCCTCAGCGCACAGCACAGATGGTCCTACCGGATCCTTAATAGGATAATATCCAATGGATCCAGCATGATGGGATATCTGATAGATTATCCATGGGCAAGGTTAATTACCGGGTGTCAAGGCCTTCCCGGATCCTTAATAGGATTAATATCCAATAAGAGGATCAATGGTTTGGATTAAATGGAACATCCATCAATCGGATGAACCATATACTCAACACAATCCATCTAATAGAGGGACAGGATGGAAGGATATATGTTCAAAGGCCGGGATTGAATGTTGAATAAGTCAAATGGATTATAATCCTCATGGATCTTCAACGGTACAGCACTATGGATTAACCGGATCCTTAATGGGATTAATATCCAATAAGAAGATGGAAGGCTATGATTGAATGAAGCACCTGTCGACCAGAAAAAGCCCATCAAATGGAGGGCTGGGATGTGATAAAAGATGTCTCATTGGATGCCCCTCGCGGGAGAGAATATAGGAGGTGGGACTGCCACCTGTCCCCTCATGATCTCCCAAGGAGACCTGCTCCGGAAGTGATGCATATCATGCACCACATTCCCCCCACTTCCGGACATGCACCCATGACCTTCCCCTACTACCGGAGCAAGGGGGATTTCATGTCCTATAAAAGGCTATCCCGCGGCCTGTGGAAAGGGGAGAGACAGGAAAAGGAGAGGAGAGTATCTGCCAAAGTAATCTTAGCTAGAAGGAGGGCATTAGTCCTATCCAGCTGCATCGCCGAAGCACCAAGAAGGAGAAGCAATTGGAGGTCCTGCGGTTACTTTGCAGAGGATCAAGAGGAAAATTCAAAGGTTACAAGGTGAGAAATCATAGTCATTCCCTCATCCATCCTTCTCCAAACACCATGCCCATCAATTGACCAATTACTATCACCTTATCCGTCCCCCTCCAAACACCATGTCCTTTGACTGCTCAATACCCATAGTCCCTTGCTAATATTGGCAAATACCACCTTATTTGGGCCAGATATTCCTGGATATGTTATTAGAATCCCACGGGTCCTGTGATTGTCAACCACGGGCCTGAAATTTACCCTCATTGTCCCATACATTTCAATAATCTAAACCAAGAGGTCAGGTCTATAGGAAGCCTTCATCTCCCGGACATCAAGGGAATGGCTAAGGACCAGAGTCTTGGATGGATTCATTTGGTTATAATAATACCAAGTTGATGACTATCTTCCCGGATATATATGTCATATCCGGACATACTATTTGACCCCCATAATTGAGTCCATTTTTGTCTTCCCTCGGGTACAGTTCTGTAACACCATATATGAAGCCTGTCTTTATACATACATGGACAGGTTTGACCCCCTTCTTGACCCCCTCTTCTGAGCCTCCCTCGGCCTTGGAATTCTGCAAGCCAAGTCCTCAGAGCCTTGTCATTCCGACAGAAGTTGAAGGATATTTTTATGTCACCAAGGTAGAGAGGGGTTATACCCGGCCTCTTTGGAACCCACATGATAGACCAAAGACCCCCCCGGGTAGCCCTGACAGAGCAGTGGATATGAAGAGAGAATGGCCAGCCGGGCCTTGAAGATTCTATGATGGCTGAGCACAAAAAGTGCACAAGTTATGGATGAATTATCTACTGATCATGAAATCAGGAGGCCGAGAGTGCCTATGGACAAATTCATACCTACAGCAGGACATGATTGTGGCCTAATGTTGGGCCTAGTTCAATGCATATGCCCCGGTTAGGACTGAAATTATGTATACAGTCCTTTGGTCCATCTTATAATAGAGAAGGCCAATAGTGGGGCAGACCTCTATGAGATGAGTAACAGCTTTCATGTATAGAAATCTGTACTCCCAAAAGGGATGAGATGACCTCGACATGATAAATTTGTGGTCATATTTAAACTCTACCATATCAGAATATGTTCTGCAATGTACGACATGAATAAGGCACATGTATTGATATTCATATGATGATGATCAAGGACCATTGCATATACTATGTAATATAGAATCCAAGTTACCAGAATCTGATTGGAAAGCTAAGTCCGAAAATAAGAGGACAAAGAGAGCATATGGGCACATTGTGAATTTGATTCCAGAACCTAAACATCTAGGTTCTAGTTTACCTATTATAACTAAGGTTCAGTACTATGATTACTAACCTAAACAAAAACATAGAATCTCAAGGATGAGAAGAATCAAGCTGCCATGCTTAATTCAGATCCGAGCACAGTCTGATCAGACCTCATATTCTGCAAAAAGCTCATCTGAGGAGTCTCCCAAGCTAGTAATATCCGTTATTAAGGCCTGATTTGGGACAGGTCTTATAAATTTAAGACTCCGGAGCATGTTAGTGCTAAATCTATCATAACAGTGTATGACCTATTGTGCATACATCAACATATACAAATGAGGGCTTTCAAAAGTAAAACATTTATTTAGGGACTGCAAGAAGTTAAATCCCAGTAAATAAGGCAATCATCTAGGCTTCATAAAAATGAATGGTTGCAGGTCAAAGAGAAGGAGGGGAGTCATGGGACTCACCCTCAAAACAGACTTTCAAATCTGACCCCCCCCCAGGGCATCTTGGGCTTTGGAGTTCCAGCTTTAGCAATAGGGTGTAAGAATCCCCACCCCGGAAGCTTATATTTTTGACCTTGACAATATGGGCCTCCCGGCCAAAGGCCACCTGGTCTATCAAAGAAGATGTTCAGCTGTCCTTAGATCTGAACATAAGCAGATCATTGAGAAGGCCAAAATGAGTATCCCATGGTATGTATACAGGTCTTACATGGCAGAATTATGGGCCGAGCTTGGGTGGTTCAGGAGATAGGCATTTCAGGCTTATACAAGCCTTATTTTACATAGTGTTTCAGGTCTTATTTAGGCAGATCCTAATACATAGTTCAGTGCCGGATAGTGACCAGTCTAAGGTCAGTTTCAGGGTCAATCCTGGGTCCGAATCCTAGCAGTTAAGTGTTCAAGTCCAGGCTATTGAACACAATTGTATAAATCCCAAGCTAGTTGAGATCATCATAACCCATATACAAGCAGGACCTAACTTCGATAGAATCCTAGGTCTGAGAGGTGGACAGAGGGTATCCCGGTTTTGAATCTATGTACAAATGAACCTTATAACATCTACAAGATGAATAGAACACTTATTAAGAATAGATATTAAAGCATGGTTTAACATAGAACCATAACCATCCCATGACCAATATCAGGGGCAGGGATAGACCCGAATCCAGGTGGTATTTGGAAGTCGATTGCTCAGATTCAGATTGGTAATTATGTCAAGTATATGGTTACATAAATCCCAAATCAAGCAGGATTTTCATCCTTGATTATCTAAGATGATAGCCTAGGTCCAGAATTTACACATAAACAGGGCCTAGCTTAAATAGAACTCTGATGAGCCTCTCGGTCATATGAAGGGAAGGTTCCAGATAGCCTTGGATCTGAGTATAGTCGGACCATTGAGGGGTTGTGGTGGAGGCTAAGGTAAATATTCCATAGCCTATATAAAGATCTTATATGATAGATTTATAACCGAGCTCAGGTGGCTCAGGTGACAGATGCCTCAGGTTTATACTAGCCTTGCTTTATATAGTATTTCAGGCTTCATCCGAAGTAGAGCTAGTACTTGTCATTAGACAGATTTTAATACATGGTTTGATGCAGACTTTTGACCATTCTAGGGTCAAATATCAGGGTCTACTATGGGTAGAAAGCCTAGTGATATTCAGACGCCAAATGTTCAGGTGCAGATTATCCACCTCCAGATTTTAGATGTTAGACAAGCAGGAAGTCCGGGTGTTAAGTCTAAGGGGGGAATGATTTATGAATCTAAACTCAAAACTCAGAATCCGAATGATGATTTTTGATAAATCCTAAGTCGGGTATGTCCAGATTTAGGAAAAGGAAATATAGGGGACAGATTTGGGATTAAGTCCCGGCAACATTTAGGAGCTAATTGCTTATGTCGAATATATGACAAACCGGAACTTTCATCCATCAACACCTAAGACAATAGCAAGAGCCCATAACCTATATATGGACCTTTTGAAAAGATAAGTTCGGAGCAATTTCTACGATGATTAATAAATCTTACACCCGGGACATCCTGGAAATATATCTCTTTAGGACCGGTACTCTAAGTATGCCTTTGGCCGAGCCGGATGGGGATAAGCATATAAGGTGTTTGGATTAAGGACTTCTAAGTCCTAGATTTCGGTCATGACCATGAGCAATCTAAATCAGATTGTACCATGTCTAATGATAAGGCACATATGCCATTTCACCAAGTCCAAGATTTTAAGACTTGGAATTTGAGGGTGTCCAACTACCTAAGCCTAGGATATCCTCTAGAACCTCATGGTCGGATAAACATGAGAGAAGACCATGGTCTATTTTCCGAAACCAAGCATATACATTCTAATCAAGTTTATATATATTTTTATTTGGATTCTCCAAAATTTATGAGAAATGTTACATCTTGTTAAGTCAAGGTATAAAGACTTAAACAAAATTATGTTTTCATCTATTGGTCTAAGATGATAGACTTAGATGAATACACCTAAGTCTAATGAAAAGAGACTTAGACCATAAAATGGTATATATGGACAGATTTCATTTCGTTCGATATGTAAGAACTTGTATGAAATCGACATAGAATTTGATATGAATATGCTCAGATCTAGATTAGCTTTAATAATTCAACATATGTCTTAATATAAGATATTAAGTTGAGAAGCTAGTCTCATACAAGGTATAGTTGGAATCCTTACCCATACTCCATAAAGCATAAATCAAAGAGCTAAGTCAAGCTCAGATACTAAGTTTTTGCATTCCTATTTGACTTTATATAGTCATTATGCGTTGAACTTAAATACTAAGTTTGCATTCCATTGATTTTACGGGTTATAATTCCCATGGGATTGTGTTTGTGGATGAATGTTTTCTTTCATGTACGAGTTGCTACGACAGTTAATCAAGGGTGTTCGAGAATCTCGATGTAATTAACATCGAAAATTTGCAACTTCCGATGGAGAGAGGTCCAAAGACAAACTTTATGAACCCTAACCTCGACATACATATTTTATATGTATACCACATATTTTGGCTAATATTTTCTATGAAATATCATATACTTTCATAGTAGCCAAAGATAAGATAACGAGAGTTCATTTCCCAAATGAATGGAAGTTAAATGAATTTTCAAACTATGCCATACAATACCGCATATTTTTATACATAATTGATTCGAGGTTTCACAGGGGTTCAACTGAGGGCCTGGTTAGGGGACTGAAACAAGGCCGAAAAGGGGGCTGCACATGGGCTCTTGTGACCTGTTTATGGTCCGATTGGGGGATGTTGACACGATGGCAGGAGGAAGGGATAGAGAAAAGAAAGGATGGAAGAAAAGGAGAAAGAGAAGGGAAATGGAAGGGTTACATGGCTAAAGTATGATCCTCACTTTTCTTCTTCTTTCTTCCTCCTTCTCCCTCCTTGGACCAGTTGAAGAAGATGGGAGCCAGCAGCTGCGGCAGCTGCTCCTCTCTCTCTTCCTTGGATTGCTAAACCTGGACCAGCCTTGAGGTGTTCTTTTTATAAGGCCTGTAAGTAGGAGGCTAGCATGCAGAATGACTTAGCATTGAAATAAACTGGCTGGCCAATCGTGACAGCTGGAAATTAGGTTATGAAATTAACCAAATTCTCATCAAGATGCTCCCAATACAAAGGTGGAAATTAAGTATTGTCCGGAATTACTTAAATACATTAAATGTTACCAAATATTATTTCTAATGTGCTCTAATCAGCTCACATAGCATGTCACATCAAGATCTATAGTGGAGAGCATCCAATTTGCATCAAAACTACGATATATGTGATTTTATCCGCTAGTGAAATTTCAGCCCTTGATTAGTGCAAAAATTGCACTAAAAGTGCAATTAAATCAATTTTCCACCATTTCATAGTCTTGCTTGTAAAATGGATCCCAACCCATTAATAAGAATCCAAAACTTAAATTCTTTCACAACCGTGACCCGTGGATTACAGGATCAATGGCCAAGATGATACAACACATCTAAAAGGGTTTCTAAGAAGCTTAAAATTTGACAAAAATGAAATTTTGTCATACAGGTCCATTTTTTAGCCTATGTTACTCGATAATTAAAATATTTGTTGAATTGGGCCTCTGGGCCTATCCTCAGGTCATCTTGACCAATTTACCCCTGACATGGCTGGGCTTCAGAGAAACACAAAATTTGATATTTTCATCATATCTTGCCAAATATTGTCTAGATTCTGATCCAATACTGACTCTCGTTAGCACTAAGACAAATGGATGATACAACACCATCTTTTGTTATTGGGTTGAACCATAGTTGTCAAGGCGACAAGGCGCCCAAGGCGCTCGACGGCTCTTTTACAGCTTAGGCGACAAGGCGCCCGCCTAGGCGTTGCCTAGGCGATAAGGCGGAGTATGAAGAGGGATAAAAAATGTAAGTCTCACATGTCATAACATTATATAACAGTTCAAAAAAATGCTAAAAATGTAATAACATTAAGTCAAACAATATTATAATCAAGCACTATAAACTCACTATAAACTGTACACTATCCACACATTAATAATAAAAAGAGATTAAGTTAACAAGTCGATCAAAACAACCACGCTTTATGTTTACGTTCGAACTTGAAACTTGTTAGATATTGAATAAATAAAGTGTAAACAATGATTAAAGTGAGCTTAATACATGTTAGAAGGTTAAACTTGAAGGATGGAATGAGAAAAGATTCATAGAACAATCAAAAAAATCAAACTCTACAAACTAGGTTTACCGGTCGCGAAGGTGAAAGAAGATGATATCTTCTGTAAGATGAGAAGATCAATAGAGGAGGAGGTGGAAGAAGCGTTGGAGCCTCCTTCCAAGGCAACTGGCTGTGGCGGCGAGGAGGTTCGGCGTCCGCGGCGGCGAGGAGCTCCGGCGAGGTGCGCTGCGACCTGAACTTCCGTCGCGAAGAGCTCTATCGGGGCGGGTCTTCTGTGCGGGCCGCGGGTGGGCGGTTCGACTTAAGTCCAGTCGAACCGGCCCGGCTTACCTATTAAGAAGAACCGGGATTAAAATTTTGAACCGGCGGCGGTTCAAATGGCCGGTTCAAATGAGCACCTTCCGCGCCCAGGCGAACGCCAAGGCGGGTCTTCAAGCGCCTTGAGCGCCTCAGCGGCCAAGGCGGCCGCTTTTTCTCCCATTCGCAAGGCGAATTGTTCAGGCGGCCCCTCCTTTGCGCCTTTACGCCTAGGCGCCGCCTAAGCGCCGCCTAGGCGTACGCCTTGACAACTATGGGTTGAACCTTATTTGTTTAGGTTTATAGTTGTCAAGGCAGGCGTCTAGGCGCCGCCTAGACACCAAGGCGGCTTTTGGGGAGCCCAAAAAGACTTCCAAGGTGTCTGCCTAGGTGCCCAGCAACGCACCCTATGTATTTTTACATGATTAAAAAAATAATTTTAGGAGATTTTTCCGCCTTGATACCCCCCCACAAGGGACACTTACTTAATGATAGTTTGAACATATTAATATATTTCACTATGACTTGTACTATCATACATATTTAAGATTTATGATTATAAACATATATTATATATTTAAAATTTATAAAATTCTCTTTTAGCTCTCTCTTCTCTCTCTCGCTCTTACACTTAATTTATCAAGATTAACTCCTTATCCAAAAATAAATATCCACACTTTCATAACTACATATATAAAATCACATTTATATGTATGTACATGTATATATACACTCAAGTATAACTTATAAATATAATTATATTTTTGTATATATGTTTGTATGTTTGCATAAATATATATAGTATTAATATATAATTATATATATGATTTTATATATTCATATATATATGTATATACATACATATACATCTAATAATACTGTCTTGACTGCCTAGGCGATGCCTAAGCGGCCGCCTTATCACCTAAGTGGAATTGATACCCTCAACGTCTTGGGCGTCTTGTCGCCTTGACAACTATGTTTAGGCCTAATAAGAACCGAAAGTGAAATTTTGACACCAAGGTCCATGTCCCAGCATTTATGATTCTATCCATAAGACCTCTACCGGTACTAACATATAGGCCTACTTTGCTGACCTTTTAAGCCCAAGAAGTCTCAAAGAGGGCTTTCGGAAAACATAAAATTAGATATTTTGAACATAACTTGCCATGTATGGATTGTATTTTAGATTCAATTATGGCATTCATCAATATTGAGCTCACCGGATCATATTCCGCTATCATTTTGTTGTCCGGGCCAACTTCCAACTAATCAGGCTCAATAAGACTTATTGGGCCTACCCAACCCACTATGCATAAATAAGGAACAAATGGGGGCTCTCCTTTTTATTGCTTTTATCATTGAAAATGAAACTTTTTATAAAGCTGCAAGAAAGAAGTTAATTGAGGCTAAACCACACTTGTTTTAAATGTCCTATAATGTACATTCTTTTAATTTGATATTGGAGGGCACTAGGAAGGAGGCATCTATCAAAGTCTTGGTGAGCCAAGGATAATTAATTACATCATTCGTATATAGGCATCTTAAGTTCCTGTTTATCATGAGAGAACATACTAATGATTGTGATCTAGTGCGACCTGATCCAACAAGATTTGCCATGCATTTTCTTGCATTGGAAAGTTTGGTGAAACATCAACATAATTTTAGTGATTCATACTTTCATCAGCATACATCGATTACATGGATGATCTTCAAGGCAAAATGGACCAATTTGATATATTGATAAAGATGGAGCACATTATTAGGAACAACATGTGGTTGGAAAGAGTATAATATTACTTGTCTATGATAGAAGCCCCTAGTACATATGTTGATATTCGTGGATTTAAATGACAAAAATCAGATAGGATACTTAAATGATGCAATGGACAAAGGCAAGTTGAAAATCAAAGAGAAACATCTAAAAGGTTACAAGAAATGGTAAATAAGAATAGATAGCATATGCGATAAACACTCCATCGTGACATTCATGCTATAGGCATTTGTTTTTCTCTTATATTTCATACATTTGATGCTAGAATGTTTGAAAAATATCATTAATGGTTGTCTTCTCTTTTTCTAGGATATTTCTTATACTCAAGGATGCAATATAACGGACAAGTATTCAATGACTCAAAACTTATACAAGACACGTTGTCAGTGATACAATAATTAGCTAGAACTTTGCAGGACAAAACAGAAATTGAAATTGAAGTGATTGTTTACTAACATATAAGTAATTGAGTTTTGAAGATCAATAAATAAATTTATATTTCATATTGTATTCCAGATGACATCATATAAACATATAATTGAAGTCTACGAAGATCCTATTATACGATATTTCATATGACAAAATTTCTTCCGATCTTCCGATATGGTTGATAACATTTGAGTTATGTTAATTGCTTTTTTAATATCATTACACACTGAGTTTCCAATTTGTCTTTCTTGTAACTAAGTGATAGATTTAAGTTACCAATAGAAGTAGATGGAATCCACTCACCGTTATTACTGTACCAGTGTTGAGTCTAAGTACTTCATCACATGATACACAAAAAAAGAACAAGTTGAAGAGTAAGAGATCAAACAAACTAGTGTTCTGTCATTACAACATACAACTAAGAATAAAGAGCATTAAGAACCATAAAAGAATTTCTGAGGAAAGAGCAGAGACACAATACAGTTGGTCAGGGCATATCGCAAGAGGATGTTGGCCTAGAATGCCTCTTTCAAGAAGAACATCTACTTTCAACATGGATGGAGGACAAGGATGTCTAACTAGCTCTAGAGTTTGACTCAAATGATCGAGCATGGGCCGAAATAAAACTCGATAGTGTAGTAGGTGAAGATGAAGATAAACAAATGTAAGAACAAGGATATAGCTAGGTTCTTTGTATAGCACTAGTCCAATATGATCCATCAAACACCACAACTCCAGAGCCTCTAGCCACAGCTCTAAGTCTTTCTACTGTCTAGAAGAGTACACAGACAAAAGAAAGATTTGGATAATTCAAATCCTTGAAAGTGTACCAACATAATATTGGATAGGGTATTCAAAAAGAGAAAGCAGGCAAGTGGAAGAAACTAGATATAGCCGAAGGAAGAGTTCATTCCACCAACACAAAAGCAAAATCAAGGTGGTTCACGTGGAGATGGAGGAAGAGGAGGTGGTGGTTCAAGATACATCAATGCACATCCAAGTAGAGCAAGACCTGATAATTTGGATCACCACCATCATTCAAGTGAAAAAAGTCAACATTGGAATCAGATAGGTGTCTTTGATGAGAATGTGATGGCACATTATCTGAAGCCAAGGATTGCAAGATCAGAATCAGAGTCAGAATCGGTTTGTACCAATCCAATCCGAATCGTATTGGATCGATCCGATCAATTGGGAAAAAACCAATCAAGAATTGGTAAAAAAATATCCTACTTCCAATCCAATCTGATCTTGGGCGATCTTGGTCGATATGGCCAAACTAGCAAAAAAAATCGATCTGATTCTGATCTAATCCCAACCGATCTAGCCGATCCTAGTCAATTCTACCGAAACTTATTTCCGAATCGGTCCTTCAGCTGAGAATCAGATCGATAATGGCTGATCCGATTTGGGAATCAGCCGATCCCAATCTGGATCGACCGATTCCGTAATCTATGTCTAAAACCCACATCAGGCTTTAAGCCATGTTATTCATCATCACTACCAACATCAAACAATGTGTATGATTTTACTCAGATGGTCGGGTCACTAATTTTATATAAATACGGGTCAATCATGGCTAACCATTCTTAGTAAAGAATTCACAAAAATCAAGATAATGAAGATTTTGAGAGCCAATATCATAGATAGTGGCAATGGGAAGGTAACATTTCTTTTCATATGACTTGTATAATGTTCTATATTTATT
Organism: Cryptocoryne crispatula var. balansae; assembly: GCA_036172225.1. NCBI lineage: Eukaryota > Viridiplantae > Streptophyta > Magnoliopsida > Alismatales > Araceae > Cryptocoryne > Cryptocoryne crispatula. Next base: position 29,379,768 of record CM069922.1, read on the forward strand.
GAAATTCATATCAGTGTTGATTTGTATCCGCATGTCGTAATATGCCTCATAGAAAGTGATAGTCAAATAAATGTGTGTTACATGTTCCTTTTAAATTTTTAAATTTTTTAAATTTTTTCTTGGTGCTCTTATATTTTTATATGTATCATGATTTTTTTGAAAAAAATAAAAAAAATCCCAGACAGACCGATTCTTGATCAAGAATCCTCCTGGAAAATTGATTCAGATTGATATGACCTAATATGCATCTGTTTGGCATGATAGATTATAATCCGGCTTTCTTTAGACTACACCACAACATTCATTGTTTCAATTCTATCTTCAAGAAAGTTTTCATTTCCCTTGTACAAGGATCATGGAATGTCATCTCACTCACAAGATTCTCAATCAAGTGGGTCCTGCGAGAACTGGATCACAGTCCGATCATTGGCACCAACTATGGCCAAGCAGAGCCACTGTGGTAGCTCTGCCAACCCAGTGCTACTGAATTGGACTGGAATCTCACAAATATACCTATGTAAATCTAATTCAAGATCTAATTTCTTGAGATTTTTTTTCAAAATCTCACGAGAACCCTTCTATTTCACCCTTCCGAGACAAAGACAAGATTTGATATAAAATCCATGCGTAGGATACACATGGGGAATCTTAGGAGGATAAAATTTTACACATAGGGCCCTCCAAATATATAGTTGTCTTGACCTTCGACAAAATCTGACTAATCCAAAACATGCGACATTTATGACTTTGCATTGATAACAAGAATAAATATATAAGTTATGTAAATAACAAAAATATATAGATAAAATCATGAAACCTGATAAAATATTCAGAATGCATTATGGTTGTCCTTACCTATCGGCAGCAACAACATTAAGTGTTCTCATATGCGACGTGATGGGGACAAATTTTAGGTAATTTTAGGTCTTTTATATTTTAGTCCATCTTAGTCATGTTTGTAAATATTTATTTGACAGCATCTATTTTTTTAATATGCCACCTCTTCTATAAAAAGGCAACTTCATGAAATCGACCAAAGACAAAGAATTGAAGGAAATTTTGAAACACCATGTGAGAGCTTCGGCCTGTCTCCTCCTTCCACCCTAGTCGACAAGGCCGTCTTCCCTCCCTCTCCTCCGACAGTGAGACCAACCGTTTATCCTTCACCTATGGGGAAGAGCCTGGCTATGTTTCCCCTTACCCCCGATGGTGGTCGGCTCCCCTTTCCCTTCCTTTTCGTCATCTCCAACCTTTCCTCGTTTACACTGGTAGATCAGCTACGTCTCAACACAGATCCAAAGGTTCCACAACGGCGTCTTCTTCCACAAATCTGAACAGCTACAAAATGGTGGACAAAACTGGCATCCCACTAATGAAGCCCCTTAATGTCAACAAGCGACTACGGCAACCCCTTCACCAAATGACAGTGTCCACTGTTCCAATTGACATCCTCTTCCTTGGCTCTGTCGAACAGGGAACAAGGAGACGGGGAACGGGGAACAAGAATATAGGGAAGGAGTTGATGGTGATGACATCTGGAGGATCCCGTTGGGTCCCCTTCCTCCCGCCGTGGCTCCACCCGTCGAGACCGGCCACAGCCTCCTTCGTGCAAAGACAATGCCAGATCGCGAGAAAACCGCCGCTACCCTGTTCCACCCACCCTACCGTTGACTCTGCCTACTACTTACTCCCCTGCTCTGCCTACGTGCAACGACCGTTCGGACAGCGGCAACAAGAAGACACAACAAGGACACAGACGCACTTTACGTGCCATCAAGCGTAGTTGCATAAGGCCACGAACCCCATGCACCTAGTCAGTTTGAGGCCACCTTCCCCAATGAGGTATGCGGAGCCCCCAGGTGCGGCCACAAACCCCCCCCCCTCCCCCGGGGGGGCTTCTCCTTGGGCGGTCACGATCCCCACCGGGATCACTCGCGCAGTCACGTCTGACCACCTGAGCGGGTTCGCCCACCGCCAGCTCGCAGCCAGCCCAGTCCACAGTCTAGACCCAGCCACAAACCCGGTTCAATTGGGTTCAGACCCAGTTCAGTCTATTTTGAGCCGTTTCGGGGCCGATTCAGCCAAGTTCGGCACGTTCGAAGGCTGGTTCGGATCCATTTTGGCTAGTTTAAGCCTGGTCCGCTTAAATTTGAGTCTATTAAGTCCATTTCTAATCGATTTGTCTTGCATCACGAGGCCATGTTGCCATCCCATTACTCCTCCCTCATTAGGACATTTCTATCTCTTTCTCATATCTGCAAGAAGCCATCTGCCAGGAGTTGTGGGAGATTAATATTTGATTTTTCATAAGAGTCCTTTGCCCATTAGCCAGTGATTTTTTTAAGAAAAAGAAAAATTATTTTTCCATCACAAGGATGCTTGATGCGGGACGAGGAGGAATGGACCGCCGATGTGACGCTGCAAGAGGTGTTAGGTGGCTCAGAAGACCTAAAAATGCATGAAATAAGTAAAACCAGACTTAAACAAGTCAAAATGGGCCCCAAAAGATGTCGAACCAGGACCGAACCGCTTAAAACGGGCCTAAACCGGCCACAAAAGCTGCTGAACCGGCCTGAACCAGTCCGAAATGGCCTGAACCGGTTGGCCTAAGGCATGAACCGGCTTCTGGACCATTAAACTGGCCCTGAACCAGCGTGAAGTGGCGGTCGAACCCGGTTTGGGCACTAAACCGGCGGCTTGGCCCGTTGGCGGGCGAACCGTCACCGGGCCAGCCGGCGAAGACAAACCGGCGCCGGCTCGACCGGCACCACTTAACGCAGTGGGGGTCGTGGCCGCCCGTGGGTGGCCGCGGGGGCAGGAGACGCAGCCAGCACCACTTGACGCCACGTACCCCCGATTGGGGGGAGGGGGGGTTCTCGCCTCCAACCTCGCGGGGCCGAGGGTTCCCGCGAGCTTCATCCGCGGCGGCCGCAACGTGCGGGAGGCGGAGGAGGACGGGGCCGCCATATGCAGCGGAGCGCCTCACGAAGAGGAAGGGGGAGCTGGTGGGGCTCTATCGCCGCCGTCGACGCCAAAAGTACAGGGGGGGGAGCCGGAGAGCTCCAGTGGCTGTCGGGAGCTCCGAATGGAAAGAAGGACCGACGGGAGCCTGTGGGAGCCGAGGTCGTCGCCGGCCTCGCAGGTGCCGATGCCTCCGCACGGATGAAGAGCGGGAGGGGTCGTCGGGTTGGGAAGTTGTTGTCGCCGGAGTGGAGGGAGGCTGCTGGAGCCCTAGCGGGGCCATGCGCACAGACGAGGCCGCAGACACAGATCTTCTCCCTCTTCCTTCTTCTCCGTCTGATAGGGTTCCGAGATGGGACTTCCAGCACCGAGATGGTTGGTGGAGGTACCCCGGGGATCGCCGGATGTGGGGGTGGAAGGGCGGACGACGTCATCGGAGATGCCGAAACTGACAGAGACGAAGGTGAACGATGTCGATAGGGTTCCAACTTGAACCGGTGAAGGGGGGAAAGGCAAAAAATGACTCGGAGGCCGATAGACGGAGGAGGAGGAGAAGGCACCCACTCCAGAAGGTCGCGAAGGAGACCGGTCCCCACCGGAGGTGGAGCTAGATGACCTCCATCGAGGAGGGGCTGAAGGGAAAAGGGGCAGCGCCCCCAGCACGAGGGACCAGCCCTTTAGGGTTCCAAAAATTTCACTAAGACTCTCATTCCAACAATGAGCTCTCTCTTAAATAGAGGAGTTATGTTTACAAAGAGACCCTAAGGATGACTATTTACATACATGGACGACAAAATAAAAAGACAAGGACTCAAAAGACTTCAAATAATTAGAAATATGTACAAATAGACGTAAATACAAATAAACCCCAAAATGGACCGGACCGGGTCCCCATCATTCTCCACAACCAGGAGAAAACTCGTCCTCGAGTTTTGATTTGTCTTCAAACGTTGCCGTCACGTTCCACCAAGCGCCACACTCATCGGAAGCATCCCAGGAGTCGGCTCATGAGAATGGGTTGATCACAGGCTCTGATACCATTTTGATGTGGGACGAGAAGGAACAGACCATCGACGTGACGCCGCAGGAGGTGTTAGGTGGCTCAAAAGACCTAAAAATGCAGGAAATAGGCAAAATCGAACTTAAACCGGTCAAAATGGGTCCCAAAACATGTCGAACCAGGCCCGAACCGCTCAAAACGGGCCTAAATCGGCCCCAAAAGCTACTGAACCGGCCTGAACCAATCTGAAATAGCCTGAACTAGTCGGTTTAAGGCCTGAACTAGCTTCTTGACCATTGAACCGGCCCTGAACCAGAGGTCGAACCCAGTTTGGGCGCTAAACCGGCGTCTTGGCCCGTTGGGGGGTAAACCGTCCCCGGGCCGGCCGGCAAAGACGAACCGGCGCCGGCCGAGCCGGTGCCACTTAACGCGGCGGGTAGGGGTGCAAACGAGCCGAGCCGAGCCGAGTAGTATGGTGTTCAAGCTCGGCTCGTTTATTTTACACGAGTTTGAATTCGAGCTCGAGTTTTAGCGAGTATGTGGAATCCTTGTTCAAGCTTGGTTCATTTATTAATCGAGCCAAGTCGAGCTCGAACTCGAGTAGTAGTTAGACTAAAATTCAATTCACATTCAAGCTTAAACTATATACAAACTCGTTTATAAAACTCAAAATTAATGAAAAGTCATCTGTGAAACTCTATATTTAGCTCATTTATGAAACTCAATCTAAGTTTAAACTCAAATTTTAAATTATTTAATATATTTAAGTGATAATATATAATTATTAATACTTATAATTTAAGTTTTAAAAATAAATATATAATATAATATTTAATCGAGTTACTCGCGAGCTTATCGAGCCGAGCAGGAGTCTATTCAAGCTCGACTCGTTTAATGAGTCGAGCTTTATTTTGTGTTCAAGCTTGTTCATTTAACATAATAAACGAGCCGAGTCGAGTTTTTATCGAGTCGAGCTTCGAGCTACTTGTCGAGTGTATTGGTTCGTTTGCACCCCTAGCGGCGGGGGTCGTGGCCGCCCGCGGGGGCAGGAGACGCGGCCGCGCCACTTGATGCCGCGTACCCCCGATTGGGGGGGGTGGGGTCTCGCCTCCAACCTTGCGGGGGCGAGGGTTCCCGCGAGTTTCGTCCACGGCGGCCGCAGCGTGCGGGAGGCGGAGGAGGGCGGGGCTGCCCGACACAACGGAGCACCTCGCGAAGGGGAAAGGGGAGCCGGTGGGGCTCCATCGCCGTCGCTGACACCGGCAATGTAGGGGGGAAGCCGGAGAGCTCCTGTGGCTGCCGGGAGCTCCGAGCGGAAAGAAGGATCGACGGGAGCCTACGGGAGCCGAGGTCATCGCCGGCCTCGCAGGCGCCGACGCCTCTGCACGGATGAAGAGCAGGAGGGGTCGTCGGGTTGGAAAGTTGCTGTCGCCGGAGTGGAGGGAGGCTGCCGGAGCCCTAACAGGGCCGTGTGCACGGACGAGGCCGCGGATGCGGATCTTCTCCCTCTTCCTTCTTTGTCTGATAGGGGTCCGAGAGGGGACTTCCAGCACCGGGATGGTTGGTGGAGGTACTTCGGGGATCGCCGGAGGTCATGGATTGCAGAATCGGCCGATCCGGATCAGGATCGGCCGATTCTTGGATCGGATCGGACCCCCTCCGATCCGATTCCCGGCGGAACTACCAATCCGGATCGGTGTTTGTAGGTGGAATCGGTGCTGGAATCGACCGATTCGGTCGATTCTGGATCGATTCTGTCGATTCCCTCGCCGAAATTGACCCACAGGCTGCCGCGGCGGCCATCCCGCCACGCCAGCCCTCTTCCCTGCCCTATCGGGCAGGGAAGATGACCTTACCGGGTCCGATGGACCCGGTAAGGCTAGGATCCGGCCATTTTAAGTGTATCAGGTCCCAGGGACCCGATACGCAAACCGGTAGGGTATAAACCCTAACGGTTGAGGATCCGGATCCTGGCCTTACTGGGTCCGATGGACCCGGTAAGGTCATCTTACCCGCCCGATAGGGCGGGGAAGACGTCAGGGCAGCAAGCTGCCACCGTGGTGGCGATTTCGGGCCACTTTTGGGCCCGAAATCGCCCCAACATGGGGTAGATCTACCTCATTATTTAGTTAATTTTTTGGTGTTTTAGGGTTTTTTAAATGGTCGATCCGGATCAATTTTCCTTCCGACAAATCGGCCTGGATCGGACCGATCCGATCCGATCCGATCCGGATCGAATCGGTCCCCACCGATCCAGGGACCGATTCCGATCTCGCGATCCTTGCCGGAAGTGGGGGTGGAAGGGTGGAGGAGGCCGATGTAGTCGGATACGCCAAAACTAACGGAGACAGAGGTGAACGATGTCGATAGGGTTCCAACTCGAACCGGTGAAGGGGGGAAAGGGAAAGAATGACTCGGAGGCCGATAGACGGAGGAGGAGGAAAAGGCACCCCACGCTAGAAGGTCGCGAAGGAGACCGGTCCTCACCGGAGGTGGAGCTGGACGATCTCCATCAAGGAGGGGGTGAAGGGGAAAGGGGCAGTGCCCCCAGCACAAGAGACCAGCCCTTTAGAGTTCTAAAAGTTCCACTAAGACTCATTCCAACAATGAGCTCGCTCTTAAATAGAGGAGCTATGTTTACAAAGAGACCCTAAAGATGACTATTTACATACATGGACGACAAAATAAAAAGACAAGGACTCAAAACACTTCAAATAATTACAAATATGTCCAAATAGATGTAAATACAAATAAACCCCAAAATGGACCAGACCGGGTCCCCATCAATGCTGCAGTCCTCTAGCAGACCTAGTTTTCGCCATCTTCTGCAATCTTTTGCCATGAGAAAATTATCCATTGTCACATGATGGAACACCTTTGTTGAAGGTTCCTTATTACCTAGCCTCTGCAGCAGCACGAAAGTCCCATAATCGAGGAACCACCCTCAAACCATCTACCAACGTAACATGGACTTAATTTTCATCCAGAAACATAAGTAGACAAGCTGTTTGAACTTCTGATACACAGCAACCTTTTTGGGGATCATTATTTCCATTGTAACCTTGCTTTTTTCAGTCGTGCATAGAATGTATGCTTAATCTTAAGATTCATCTCTATGCCTATTTTCAGACTTTTTAGACATTATCATGACAAACTGATTGGGCATCCAATGGTTCTGCCCACACCTTTGACAGTAAGGTATTCTGTCTTTAAACCTTTGAAATAGATTATGAATCTTTAAGCTCATTTATCCCATCCCCAGAAAAAAAAACAGAAATGTTCTACTTTTGTCCAGTTTTTGATAGTTTGCTAAACATCCAAAGTATAGAAAAATTAAATTTGTATGTCGCCTGTCACTGGTTATGGAGCTTAGGGTTTATATGTCAAAATCTTGATTAGATCATATAAAACAAGATAGACTAGATAGTTAAGGCTAGCCAAACCTACTTTGCCGGTGATGAAAAGAGGCTGGATGAAATTAAGTAGTTAAAACACAAAACCAGCTTCCAAGATCTACTTTTCCTTGAAATAATTGTTACCTGGTGAAAGCATACAAGTGATAAAAATATGCATACAAAATTTTCTAAGAATCTATTTAAAAGATGAAAACCTGAATTTGAGTCCATTCCTCGCTTCTTCCCTGTAATCCATCTCCTGCATTCAATGTGATTCACCTGTATTCAATGTGAAGCTCTAAGATTGCACCCCAAGAGTTTGCAGGATGAAATAATTATTCTAGTTTTGTACATGAGATATGTAACTGTAAAAAGAAAACATAACCTTGGATAGGCAAGGGGCTTAACAGCTTAATAGAACATAAACTGAAGCTATATTGCATGCACATACAAAAAAGTCATTGAAATATGAATGTTGTTGAAGGTTGAAATAATTATTTTAATTTGCAGCATGATATAAGTGAACAGGAAATGGAAGGTTAGAAATGCACGAGTTAATACTTAAGACAGAACAAAAACTGGACATTTAGCATGCCATACATACAAAAAAGCAACAAAAGTACAATTAAGCAAATAAATACATGACCAGATAATTAGTTCACCGACCAAAATAAGAACTTTCCATTAAGCTTATTTGTGAATGCGGTGGTTCAATGCCTCTCCATCAACAAAGCGCAAACTAATGCTTCTGCTGAACAGATTTCAATCAAGGAATTTGGGTGGCAATCAGCCACTGGATCATCCAGGGCCAAACACAATTTGAATTGGAAACTGATTGGCCGATCCTGGTCCCACCCGCTCCATATCAGCCATGAGCACGTGACTTGACCGGACATGGGTGAGTTTTGGTCCAAGTTGGCACAAGACAGGCAGGAATGAACATGCTAGAAGCGACCCGGCTGATCTCAGCCGGGCCAGCTGGTTCAACCAAATCTGCCTTGGTCCAAGCTAGATCAACTGAAAATCCCAGTCCAGGATTGGCCATTTGGCCGATTGGTGAGGACACTCGCGCACGCGTCCGGTTCGATCCAGCCTATGTTTACCGACGGTGTCGACTTCCGGTCACATCTTTATGGATAGACGATGATTGAGCATATTATTTTATTATTATTTTTTTTTTATTAACTCACGCTTATTTTGAATATTTTGAGATTCATTTTGAGAGTGGGCTGGGTATATTTACGCATGCACATGATTGTTGATATGATATACACACAGTGTCTGGGTATATGGAGATATAGTTGGGATTTTGGGTTTAATTGTTATTTTGCTTGGGGCCTGTATAAAGGCTTCCCCTATGTAAATATTCTGGCATGATGAAATGAAACGAAATGAGATGATTCCTCCCCGACTGTTCCCCCTTCTCCTAGGTCATGCCCGCCGCCGCGGCTATGTCCCTCACCTCCCGTAGAGACGGGTTCGATTCTCCTTTTATCGCTCACAGTCCGCAGGTCGCCTTCACCTCCCGTAGAGACGGGTTCGATTCTCCTTCTACCGCTCACAGTCCGCAGGTCCGCAACGCAACAGGTCCCGAAACAGTGCAGACCGCCTCCGTCGAACCGCGCGGTGATTTCCACTAGTGCTACAGTATCCCATTGTTCACAGCGCATTCGCGGCGCATCCGCCACCTGAGTCCCCTGCATCATGTATCCTCGCGCAGCCGCCCGACGAACCCCCCCGGGATTCCTGCCCATTCCGCTGGCGCGGCGGCGGCTACAGCTCCCGCGTCTTCCCCGTCCAGCATCGGAATCAGCCGCACGGTTCAGCAGACTCCTTCTGCTCTGCCTTGTGCTAGAGCTCCCGCTTCTCCCTCATCTGATCGGCCGCACAATCCCGCGCAGCCCCTCTCGGCAGACTTCTGTTTCGAGCCATAGTCCCGCGCAGCAGTCCGGTGAGGTTCTACTAGCGCCACATCCTCGTCGGACCAATGCCTTGTGGTGACATGGGTAGTCGACCTCCCTAGCAACGGGAGCGCAGGTGTGTCCCTGCTTAGTTATCGTTGCTTGCTCATTTATTATGCACATGTTTGCCGTGTCGATTATGTGAGATATGCATGGCGCCGATTAATCCTTACGCTGCCAGGTTACTTGTGATTATGGGAGTTTTGCCTAACTCGGTTAAATTAGATCATTTTCATCGAGAGTCGAATATCCTAGCTCGGTAACATCCATACGTCGTTGGCCCTCCCACTTTGAGGGATCGATCTTCGGGCGCGTTTCTACTTGTATGTAGTCGTTAATTAGGTTATACTACACTTGTTTAGCATATTGGTATATACGCATTGCTGTTTATTGCTAGTTTCGGTTTGGCGCCGGTCGGTCCCGCATCACCGATCCAGGTCAATCTGGCAAAATGCAAGATGATCCTGGCAGAAGCTAAGATGGTATAGGCCTCCCTCTTTAAGGGACCGCTGGTGCCAGTCCTGATGCAGATCATCTGATCCCGGAAACCATGTGTGCAATAGAAGAGTCAAAAGTGATTCCTCATATTGAATCACATCTCATGTCGGTTGGTCGCCCAACATCCTTTGTAACCACAACCAGACTCTATGACTCAGTTTTAGAAGTTCCATTAATTTTTAGGGAAAGGTGTGTGAAACCACGTTTTCTCATAAGAAACAAAAAAAAAACATAAAAATATACTTGTTCGAAAATTAATTTTGTTTCTATGCATTTGAGAGAGAAACTTTCATTATGCTCGCTAACATATACTACTATGAAAAACATATGGTATCTTATTTAACTCTTTTAATTCATGTTGTGAAATTAGACACAATTCGAATTATTAGAGTTCAATAATTGTTTGTTAAATATATGTTTCAGATTTAATTCATGTTGGAGTTATGATCCTTACCTTATTTCAATTCCATTTTTATCTAATTCTTGACATTTTAGACCTAATGAAATCAAATTTTTAATGACATCTTATTGGAATCAGGTTTTTATCTAAATCTTTTAGCTATGTGCATTAGACTTAAGACTTGTTTTTCAAATGGACAAGGACCAATAATGACATACATCTCAATGGAATATCCAAGCCCAAGAGACTCAGGAGGAACAACAGGATGAAGACAAATTTCATAAACATTAGTGAATAAAAAAGTATCAAATTATATTTTATGTCAATGAATTTCAATTTATCTTGTTAATTATTATATATGTTTAGTGAAAGTATTTTGCAATGTTACAGAACAAAAACATGTGTTAACTGTTAAGTGAAAGTACCTTATAATATTATGGAATGAAATCATGTTAAATGCTACATTTTATTTTTTAAAATTTTTTGAGTGAATTTTCTATTTTTCTAAAAGTTTTACTAATATTTATAGTTTTTTATGCAAAAGAAAAACAATTCGGACTGATTCTAAATTGGGTTTTCTTCCTTAAAATTGGTTGGATCGATCCAATTCAAATCAGATCGGTCCCCACCAATTCCGATTCCGATCCCTACAGCCTTGCTTGTTGGCCATCGTGGGGGGAGTGGAGAGAGAGGGTCGATTAAAGATTTGATCCGGGCATACGATTGTGGCATGAGGATCACAAGCTCCTCATGACCTAGCATCTCATCAAGCCTCATATCTTACAGCTCATATTAATCCGCACTTGAGTAGGATCCATTACCATTAAGGATCCAATAAACTAAGATCCATAACTTAAGTGGCAAGCACATCCTGACCATCCATCTCGGATTATCATTTAAAATAAGAACACATATTGGCCATTGGATCTATGCACCATTATCTCATCATCTTGATGGCCAATTCGCTGGCCCATATTCAATCTTAGCCCCAACGTATTATAAATGCCCAAATGACCATGATATAAGTCAGAATTGAGCTCTGATCAGACCTGATTTCATGCATTTCCATAATCCATCCATATATAAAGATAAATTGCATCATGGTCAAGGTGGAATTGTGGTTGGGAGATATTTGATAAACCTCAACTATTGGATCATAAGATCTTGATATCAATAGCCAAGAGAATTCAGCTTATCCTTGTGCGAAAAAATATAGAAATATCTTTATTGGTCAGATCATTCTCTTATCGGTATTTTATGTGTTCCAATATCATTTTGGCTCACCCATATTGGTTCCCTGATTATCATTTATCCATTGAGCACCCTATCTAAAAAGTTTCTAAAGAAGCTTGAATTTTGATTTTTTATGAATAACCCATCAAATATTGATCGGATTTCCAATCTGATTCTGACTTCCATTAACATACTCAAACAGACTATATGCCATCATCATTTGTTTTTCAGCTTGGTCTCGGTCATTCGGGCCAAATAAGCACCAAAATTGGAACTTTGCCATTTTGGTCTATTTTCTAACATCTGCGACCAGATAATAAAAATATTTGTTAATCTAAGCATCTGGGCCTATTCTTGAATCATCTTGACCACTTTACCCCTGACATGACTAGACTTCAGAGAAGCTCAAATTTTGATATGTTGCATATATCTTGCAAAATGCTGACCAAATTTTTTGACTAAGCAAGTTTTCCACACACGCTGACACTCCTGAATCACATAAGATCACCGACTTGTTACAAGGACAACTGGACAAGCCTAGACCTCTCAAACCCAATAAGACCAGAAAATGACATCTTTCATCATTTGGGCCCACTCTTACTTTTTAAACATGACATTACGATATCTGTTGTAATTGACTTTCAACCCCTTTTCTGAACATTTCTACCCTAATAAATATAAAGTATGTCGATTTTACTATCAAGTTTGGAGAAGAACAAATTTTGATCTTTTGCAAATATCTGGCCATATATTGGTCAAATTTACCAACTAAGTTGGGATTCCATTAATAATAACTCATCAGGACCATATGGCATCATCATTTTGCTATTAGACCTAATCTTAGATATTTAGGCCCGATAAGCATCGAAAATGAGATTTTACTATCTGGACCCACCTTCTAGCACTTGTGACCCGATAATTTTGGCACTTATTAGATGCGTCATCATGGACCCTATTTTCTGACATTTTGACCTAATAAACATGAAATATGGCGATTTCGAGATCTACACCCATTTTCTAACATCTTTGGCCCAATAAGCCAACTTGGCTTATTTTATGTCATTTAGGGCCTAATAAATATCGGGGACTTTCTATTTATAACCTGGTGTATCTCCTGGCATCAAGGATCACAAGATCGGGATCGGTGGGTATCGAACCGGGCCGGATTGAATCAGTCCAATCCTAATTGATTTAATGGGACAAAACAAATCTAGAATCGGTAAAAAAACACCGATCCTGATTTCAATTTCAATTTGATTCGGACCTATCTCAGCCGAATCGGCCAGAATAGAAAAAGTAAAAAATCCAATCCGATTATGATTTGAATCCGATCCAATCCCGACAGATCTAGCCAATCCCAATCGATTCTGCCAGAACTTTTTTTCTGAATCAATCCTTCGGCCAAGAATTAGATCGGCAATGGCCAATCCAATTCAAGAATCGGCCAATTCTAATCCGAATCAGCCGATTCAGCAATCTATGTTTGGCATTCTTTGCCCAATAAATATAAAAAATAGCAATTATGCCACTTGGGCCGTTTTGGGCCTAATAAACATAAAACATGGAATTCGTCATTTTGGGCCTCCTCACTGACATATGTGGGTAGGTAAGTATAACACTCGATATTGACCCTCTACATCAATCATATTAGGCCCATTTGGGTATCTTGGGCCCAATAAGTCCCAAATCTAAGAGACTCATCCTTCACGACCACTTTTTGACATATACATTTCTCCGAAGAGCAAAACTTGCATAATTCTTACTTTGAGCCTCATTCTAACACATTGGGCCAGCTTAGGCTTATTGGGCCTAGATATCAGGTCCACTTCATTTCATTCCCCTCATTCTTATTTTAACAAACCCTCAACTTTATGAAAAGCTAGACATGTCCTACATTGGTATCTATACATAACCCGGACCCAATAAAATTGAAAATTTTTGGTGCTAACTTTCCATCATCTCCCTAAATGACTCGAAGCAAAGTTATGACATGGTGTCATGCATAACCCTCCTTGATCAAGTAAAAATTTATCCCCAAAAAACTAAGGATCGGTACATGGAGTTTGTCCATGTGTCCATCCGAAATTGATACATCTTGAGACTTGCCTAGAGTCCAACCAATATTACAAGAAAACCTAAACAAGCCTCTTAAACTTTTTTTTAATTGCATCATTTAAGAGGTAGTTTCATGTAATATAGGCATATAAGCCTATAATCATGTCTCTATGTCATCTTGGGCCCAGTTGGCCTATCTTCTTGTCATCTTCAAGCTCAATGGGCTATCATAGCTTCATCTTGAGCCTGGTGGGCCTGTTTTGTTTCATTTTGGCCCGAATGGCCCATCATCTTCATCTTGATCATAAGCTTTATTTTCACCTCCTTTTAACATGCCCTACCTTGCACTGCCGCCATTTTTGCTTGATTTCCGACCTATATGGTTCCTTTGCCACTTGCTGCCATGTATATAGGCCGTAAGGGGGAATCGGAGCAGATTTATAACAAGGAGAGGGCAGGCCAAAAAAGAGATTAATAGGCATGATTCCAGGTGGTCCAATGTCCTTAAGTTAAATCATTTAAACATTCAAGGAGGCCGGATCCTATCTGATTACTACAGATATACTACAGATCTAAGTGTAAAGGACCGGACGTGAGGTGCAAAGGGGCTGTCATATGGCTATGGAGAATGGGCTAGAAAGTAACTCTAATGCATGACAATAGGGAACTGTTATGTAATCTTTGTACAGGTCTAACAGTAGGTATAGGACACCATACCATCATGCAACATAGGTTGGATGAGGGTCAACATATATGGGTTTATGTCAACAACCATGGACTGCACATAGACCGAGGTCTGGGCATGGAAAGAGAGCCTAACAGGGGACGGTTTAAACTGTCATATGACCTTGATTGAGGTCAGACAGATCATAGCTTTGTGATTGGCAATGTAAAAAGGGTTGTATGGCAACCATATAGTCATGAAAGGTGGCCGGATAGAGCTATGGTTAACTGAACATGGGGACTAATCTGTTTGCATAGACAGTAGGCCAAAAAAGTGAGTCTATGCATGTGGAGTTTGAGCCATCAGTGTCATGGGCAGGTGCATGAGCCATATTGGTATTTTCCTCTCCTCAGCTCCTTCTCTTCAACAGGTGGGTATATTAACATGGACAGCAATCTGATCAGACAACAGGAGCATGAGTAAGATCCGCAATACCTTCGTCAACAGCATCTTGACGGTACCCTTTGCATCACCATGAGGACGGGGCATCGGCCTCGACAGGAGCATCAATATCCGGCAGTGGTAGCAGCAGGGGGAGCCACATCCGACAGCAGGAAGGGCAGGGAAACCCGTCGACCCCTCCTTCTTCCATAGGTACATGAGCAGCTTCATCTCCACACGGCTTTGACAGGAGCAGCAGGAGCACCTGTCGGCCTCTTCTTCTTCCTCTTCTTCTATCGACACAGCAAGTGGGGCAGGAAGGGTGAAGAAAGAAGGTGGTGGCTAGGAGATCCGCAGAAAAACTCCCACCTGTTCTGCCATCTTCCAACCTCAGAATACTTAGAGGACTGGTTTTATAGTCCATCGATGAAAGAAGAAGTCCCGAAGGAACTTCCCTTTGCTAGTGAGCAAAAGCAGGAAGTGGGGGAGGAAGTCCCGGTCATGCTTGCATCGTGGGGCATCTCCCTTCTTTGTAGGGAGCTGTGGTGGCTTCCTTTGACCTCTCCTCTACCAGATAGCAGCATCGGCTGGAATCATGAAATCCTATGGTGATGTGGGATGAGGACGGAGTTGCAGCCATCTAATTGTGTCAAACTGACTCCGCAAGACCAGCTGAGGTCAGTCAAATCGCAACCCAAGTGGACCCACTGAGCTGAAGACCACCAATGGAAGCCGGAACTCACTGAACCGAGCCTAAAATGGGCTGAACCAGTCAAATGGGCATTGAATTGGCCCCAAATCACACTGAACCATGTCGAATCAGGCAGGAAACTGCTGAACCAGGCTGATAATCCACCAAACCGGGTCCTCAAGTGATGCGGGACGGAATCGACTAAATTGAATCTAAATGCTAAAATGAAATTAACACGTTGAAGACCAATTAGATGTGCTCATATTTATTCATCCAGCGCCTCCGGGTTGGGATACGAGTTCGGCTGCAGGGGGGGCTCCAGTGAGTGCCTGAATGGTAAATTGGGAGGTCTTGGAGGTAGTCGCCCGCAACATGGCAGCTGGGAGGCCGACTGTGCACGAGGGCATCGCGGGGAGTTGGTGAGGGAATTGGCATGCTTCCACGGAAACTTCTGGAGGTCCCATGTGCGGAAGGGGCTGGCATTCTGGAGGACCTGCACATGTGAAACAGATCACGATCAAACCGGCGGGTTGCGTGGTGGCTGAGGCAATGCCTGCAATTTCACTAGAACAAGACATGGCAATGGGTGACGTGGCTGTAGTGCACCGTTGGATCCCAGTCACAATGTGGCAGCATCCCATTGTGCCCTCATGCATGAAGAAGTTTCTAGATGACGTGCAAGGAGATGCTAGGCCTTCGCAAGGATGGTGCAATCACGGAGACAGTGCGATCACGGAGCAACCGGAGAGAAACCAGCGTGCAACGCTAGCATCAAGGGAGGGGGAGACCATCGCGCTCCCGTGAGTGCCCGCGAATGCGAATGGAGACAAGGAGGGCTTCTGGCCGGGGTTTGCTATGGCATCTCCATGGTGGCCCAAGTGCACGGAAGCTTGAAGGGGGGCCAGGGAGGTGCTGAGAATCGTGGAAGAACGACGCCGCAACTGGTTGTGGTTCCACTGCGACTCTGGTTGGCTTCACAGGCTCTGCTATGGAGGAAGAACACTGTCGACATCTGAAGAAGTGTCCACTGAACAGCCACCCGGAAGTGCCCTTCCGAGACACCTATTGACGATAAGATGTTGAAGCCATAGGCTTCACACCATATCTAAAACGGTGCGGAATAGATCGAGAATCACTGATCTGGAATCTTCTAAGACTCTGGCCGACGAAGATGGTTGACGAGACACACGCTGTTGTAATCTTCAGAACAGGATCTAGCCATGAAGGAAAACGCAACTTCAAAGAGCTTCACCAATAGAGTAGATTCAGGGATCACAGGCTCTGTCCGCCAGCACCGTTCTATTCGTAGGAAGACAATGATGGCGAAGAGGCTAAACAGCACGCCGTCGATATCGTCAAGGACTGGTGAAGGGGAAAGGAGAAGAATGGCGCAGAGGCCAGAGGGTTCAAGGAAGGAGAGAAATGGCCTGCGGCCTGAAGGTGGAAGGGGAAGGCCTTCTCGGCCAAACAGGAGGTAGACGAAAGAGGAAGAGGGGCCGAAGCCCTTGCACGGGAGAACCAACATGGAAACTCTTGAAATTTTCGCTATATATTTCATGTTTTGATGGGAGCTCATCCTCTTATATCAAGGATTTGCTGATTACAGAAAAGATAAGTAAGAAAATATTTGCAGGTATATCCTTTTCATGATCAAAATAAAACAACTAAAGCTCCCTAAAAACAAATTAACAAACAAACCTATTTACAAACTTTAAACCAAAACTAAAATTTATTTAAGAATAGGAAATCTCCTAATTTTTGTCCCCATCACCAAGCCGCTGAACCGGCCCCAAAATCCCTGAGCCAGGCCCAATCAGCCAAGAACCAGATCTGGAAACCCTGAACCAGCCCTGAAGCGAGCTTAAAACCCCTGAACCGGGGTTAAACTGAATGAACCAGCTCCTAGAGGGCGCAATAGACATGGGATTTATTCCTTACATTTTTTCTCGCTTCTTCTCTCCCTTTTTGCAGAACAGCAGGTGGCAGCACCTTTCTTTCCTTTATCTTCTGTTCTTTCTCCCTCTCAAGCCTTGCACAATAGTCGAAACAGGTGTGCAGTATTTTCTATCTTTTTCCTTCCCTCTCCATTCTTTCTACAGCCTTTAAGACTCCAGGGTTGAAACCTTTTGTATAAAGGGGGTTGGGGGTGGTTTTATAAGAAGGGCTCTGCAACAGGATATGGGCTGTTCTTATCCTCTCCAACAAAGGATAAGAAGGGCTCTGCAACAGGATATGGGCTGATTTCCAGCTTTTCAGAATTTTACCTCCAAATATTTTGTCACATTTTAGGTCATGGGACCCACCCCCAACTGTTCCAGTGTAAACATATATGTCCATGAGCATATTAGTAATTATTATTTTTAGATATATATTTTTCCTATTTTATTGATTTCTTTTTGAAAAATAAAAAACTAGAACATTACAAAAAATACGTTTTCAAAGTCCAAAAAATATAAGATTTCCATAAAAATTCTAATAGGTGATGATAATAATTGTAGTCATAATTATATGATATATAATTAATTATTTTGACTTTTTAAAAAAATCATATTTTTCCATAAATTATAGAAATTGATTTTCTATAAAAAAATTCAAAAATATTTTTCATGACTTTGTCCATGAATTTTCGTGATAACAGTTCAAATTTATCACAACTAATCAATTCTTTGAAATGTATCATCAATTTTTGAATTTTGAGAGGATAATTTCAGTTTACACCCCCCCTATTCCAAGTAGGATTGAAATTTGAATATTATTGAATTAGGATTGGAATTTGAGTTTGAATCCATGTAGGATTGGAATTTGAATTTGAACCCAAGTAGGATTTGGATTTTGAATCCACATAGGTTAAGGATTGGGTTTCCAATCCTATTAAGATATAAAATTGATTCCTACTAGAATTGGAATTGGAACCCCAGTAGGATATCAATCCTAGTGGGATTAGGATCTGAATCTTTAGGATTTAGATCCTAATTGGTCTGAGATTTAAGTTCTAGTTAAGTTCTTTCCCTTTGGAAGAATAGGGCCACACCTCTATTTTTGGAGAAGTACGATAGAAAATTGATGGGCCATGGCTCGATGCCCTCTCCCCACCTTGACACTTGTTTGGATAAAGGAAAAGTTTGGTGTCAACACATACCTATTTTAAATGGAAGATGATTAAGGTTCGGGCGTTGTGGTGTCCTCATAGATTACGGAATCGGTGGAATCGGACCGATTCCGACCGATTCCGGAATCGGATCGGTGGATTCCGATCCGATTCCTGGCGAAAGGACCGATTCCGGGAATAATTCCGCGGAATCGGTATGAATCGACTGGAATCGGTCGGAATCGATCCGATTCCGACCGATTCGTTGTGGAATCGGTCGATCCGACCGATTCCGATGGAAGACCGGTTGAACCGGCCCCGGTTCGATTCCCGGTTCGATTCTGGACCGGGAATCGACCGCCGCGGTCGATTCCTTCGATCCCGCGGCGGTAGGGCTCGTCTCCGGCGATCCCTCAGCGATTCCGGCATCGATCCGGCGATCCAGGCGTCGATCCGAGCGATTCAGGCAGCGATCCGTCGATCCGGGAGCGATTCAGCACCGATTCCGGCGATTTCAGCGATTCCCTGAGCGATTCCGGCGATTCCAGCGATTCCAAGCGGTTCCTTCTGCCGATCCCGCCGATCCAAGCTCCGTTCCGCCTTGAATCAACGTCTTCTTCGATCTTTGACCGCTTTGGTAAGATTTCTTCGCCGAAAACTTCGTACGTCCATTCTTACGCGTTTCCGACGAGTCCGAGCGTCGTTAAACGTTGTGATTTCCGACCGAATAAGTCCGTCCAAGTTTTAAACTATCCGTTTAAGTTCATTTTGCACGGGAAAAATTCCGGATATCCCATACGTTAATTTGCGACGATTTCCGGCAAGTACGTAACCCTTTAAACATACCGAATGGTGTGTTACTTGGGTTGTCTGCTTCCCGAACAGCGTCTAAATCATTTTTTATGTTATCTAATCATTTTTAGAGCATTGTTTACAATTTTTGCAGATACAAGCAATGGCCGATCAAGGTGGCGCAGCACCAGCACGTGCTTTCGACGTGGGTTGGGAACACGGGCATATGGTAGACCTAGTCAGGAAGAGGGTGCAGTGCAAGTGGTGCGGGAAGGAGATGAACGGGGGGGTGTTCCGGCTGGAACAACACAATGCCGGAACAGGTGGGAACGTAAAGAAAAGTGACAAGGTGCCCAGGGAGAAGAGTGAGGAGACGAGAGGATACATGACGGGTAGAGCCTCTCAACGGGCCGTTCGGATCGAGCGAGAGGGAGGAGTTGCAGGACGAGCTACTCGAGAGGAGGAGGGACCGCGATTTGCCTACCTCCAAAGGGAAAGGCAAGGGGAAGGCAGCAGCTCAGCCGGAGCCAGAGAGCGAGGACGAGTCCACGGACTCCGAGCTGAGACGTGCTAGGCACGCTAGCAAGCGTGCAGTTGCTGAGGAGGAGGACAAGAGGAGGGGAGCAGGAGGGTCTGGGTCCAGAGTTGACCCAGCTTTGGGCCGATCAGCATCGGCTCGCCCGACCTCGGGCTGGGACCGAGAGCCTGACCCCAGGAGACAGGAGCCATACCGCCGTTCCACCCTACCGGCACTCGATTTACACCGAGTGACGAGTTTTTATTTAGGAAACAAAGTGCCGGGCGTATGGGGATAAAGTAGGCAATGAAAGGGGTGAAGGCTACAGGAACGGCTGCAAAGAGAGCCGTTCGCCACATTGTCAAATGGTTTTTACATGCAGGTATCACTTTTTAAATTAAAATTGACATTATGCCTGTTTTATTTACTAAAACTTAATTTTACCCTGATCCCAATTTTTTTAACTTGATGTAGGCATCCCAGCACATGCAGCCACCAGCCCCTACTTCCAGACGATGGTGGATGCCGTGGGTGAGGCTGGACCGGGTTTGCAAGCCCCGGGCAGCAAACACATATACGGCGCTGGCCTGGATGAGGAGGTCCAGGAGTTGAGGGAGTGGATGGACGGGTTCAAGTTGGTGTGGAAGGAGAGGGGTTGCACAATCATGTGCGATGGGTGGACAGGTATCACCAAGAGGGGTTGCACAATCATGCCGACTTCATTTTTTCTCTGATGGATGGAGTGGTGGAGGAGATGGGGGAGGAGAATGTGGTTCAGGTTGTCACTGACAACGAACCATCATATAAGGCGGCTGGGAGGAAGTTGATGGAGAAGAGGAAGCACATCTTCTGGGTGCCCTGTGCAGCACATTCCATAGATCTCATTTTAGAGGATATAGGCAAGGAGGAGGGTGTATCTACACTTGTCAGGCAGGCGCAGACCATCACATCTTTTATTTATTCGCATCCCCGCCTCCTACATATCATGAGATCTCACACAGGAGGGCACGATCTTGTCAGGCCCGGTCCGACACGATTTGCCACGAACTTCATTGCGCTGGAGAGTTTACACCGGCACAGACATGCATTGGTTAGGTTCACACAGTCTGAGGAGTATTACAACTATATGGTGGACAACCTGCATGACAAAAAAGAGTAGTTGGAGATTCTTGTCAGGTTTGAGAAGCAGATCACTGACAAGAGGTTTTGGGAGAGGATTGCCTACTACTTGGCAATCATTGAGCCACTGGTAGTTGTCTCGAGGTTGGTAGACTCGGATGACGGGGACCGGATGGGCACACCGTATGATGCTATGGACCGGGCAAAGCTGAAAATTAAGGAAAAAAATCCCGCAGGTTACAAAAAGTGGTGGAAAATCATTGATGACCGATGGGACAAGACCTTGCACCACGATGTCCACGTATGCAGTAACTTGGTTCTAAAATTATTTTTGATGTATAATTATCTTATATGCACGGTGTTAACTAATAAAATCTTGCAGATACTTTTTGAACCCCCGCATCCAATATGGAGGACGGGTGGTGAACGACAACGAGGTGATGCGGGGTACACTTGCGGTTATCCGGCCGTGCCGATCTCGACGGGACAGATAGAGGCCGAGATAGAAGTAAGTTAGAGTTCATTAAATACCTTGGACTAGCATTACCCGAGCAACTAATTTTTTTATTTAAATGTTTCGGATGCGTGTACAAGATGAGGGTCGGTGTATACTCGGATGTCGACTTAAATATTCAGTTGACAAAGTGTCACCTGGTATAGTAATAGTTTGATGAGCAATTTCTTTTCTTTTCATACAAGTTATTCTTGATGATGGGCTAATTGTTTTCCTTTTCTCTTCTTGTGTTTTTCTTGCGGTGAGTGGTGGGTTCGGTGAACACCAGAGTGGATGGAATCCACTTGCGGCCATTGGTATCGGGATTCGAGCCGAGCACCGGTTCCTCCCACCGCGAGAGGAACCGGAGTACATTCAACCCGATACATACCAAAAGCGAGGAACAAAGTTGACCTCGGACCGGGCCGGAGAAGCCGGTCTTCTCGTCATTATAACGAGGCCGCGCATAAAGAACATCGAGGATCGGCGAGAAGATCGGCGAGGAGCGATTTGCACGGTTCGCAGTGGCCCGTACGGGCGAGAGGCATTCCTCCGCCACACCACCACCCGAGGAGGTGGACGTGGACCGCATTTTCCGGGAGGAGCATGCACTTGCCTCCCGGATAGAGGAGAGGAAGCCGGGGATCACACACGGTGAGTTTGATCCCGATGACCGTGCGTACGGCGAAGGAGAGTTGGATGGTGTTGAAGCCGAGGAGGATGCTCGGCTCCACCTCCATCTACTTTTCGGACTCGGGCGGGGCCTTCTTCGCCCCGCGGCTATGGGGCGGCCACTGCCGGCCCGGCCCGGCTCCGGCTCCGGCTCCGGTCCCGGCGGCCGCTACCGGCCCATTCGCGGTCCGGGAGAACGAAAACAAAGGTGACTGCACGGAGAATGGGAGGATTTGCAAAGTTGAAAAAAACTTTGGGTTCCGGACTTTCTGGTAGTTCAGAGACGGCTGAAGAGGTAAAGAGAAGGAAGTTAGAGGTCAGGCGTCCTGTCAGCCCAGATGACGATAGCGCAGGCTCCTTCTCACTCCTCAGGTGATGATGACGAGGAGTGTATACCAGCGACGCAGCCATCAGCAGCAGCTGAGTCACCTGATTCACGGTTTCCAAAGCCGTATTACACGCTGGATGAGCAGACACCGCAATCTTATATTATGGAGCCACAGTATGCAGCCTTTCGCCAGGTTCAGCAGCTGTGGATTACACCACCACCTCCACCATCCTCTGCTTACGTCCCGGTCGTCCCGCAGTCTGATCCATGCGACCTTGACGGCATGCCATCGGCATTATTTTCATACGGATATGGTCCGGACGGTATTCAAGACCGAGCACGAGGGAGGAGCGTCACGAGCAACGGGGAGAGGAGGACGACCCAAATCTTTATCCTAGATATTGGTAGTAGATTGATATGATGTAATTTTTTTTATGATGATGTATCAACTCTTTGATATTTGAATAAATGGAATTGGAATATGTACTTAACTTTCAAGTCTTCAAGTTTTCAATTGGTGTTCATTAGTATTTGTATGATGTGGTTTTGTGGATATCATGCATTGGTGATTTTTTAAAATTTTTCTAACTCATTTCCTATTTTTTTAGAATTTTTTCTGAATTTTTTGAATTTTTTTGACGAAAAAAAAAATCCAAAAAAAAAACCGATTCCGACCGATTCCGGAATCGATTCCCTTCCCAGGAATCGGCCGATTCCGGCCGATTCTGGGAATCGGAATCGGAATCGGTCCCAACCGATTCCGATTCCGATTCCGATTCCGGAATCCTTGGGTGTCCTTGCCAGTGGCAGAGAAGCTACTAGATCCCTCCTGTTGGTGGATGCAATTTGCACACACTTTTCAAGATGCTGATTGATGACATTTGGTTCAGAGGAGGATGAAGGAATGCTTGATCATGTGGGAAGAGTCCCCAATTATCATTCTTGATGTGGTGCACTTCAAAGATGATGTAGGGTGGTGCTGTTTTATAGGAGGTTGAGCTCCCAGCTGATGAGATGTGTTGTAATGGTAAAGAAGGTGACCGGTCATGAAAGGCTGTTTGGTGCCAGATCATAGACTTATCTTTCCATAACCTGACCCAGGAATTTTTGCTACTATGTATTAGTAGACATACCCAGTTTAGTTTTTCTAAACTGTGCTGATGAGTAGCTTGAATTTAACTATAATGCAGCTTTGGCTGTGTTTGCTCCACTGTAGTCTTTATGGAACTTTTAACTGAGTTTACAGTGGTTCATGTCGATTCTGCTGGTACAGGGCAGTTTTTTTCAATCCATCCGTAGCCTCTGTCTAAAACAAGGTCACAAAACTGTAAAACATTCCAACAGTTGGGAACGGAAGATGCTGTGAAGGTCAGTCCTTTAAATGGAATCTTATCCAAATGGCAATATTGATGCTGCATTTCCTGGCAAGTAAGGTGAATTGTTACTTCTGAGGGGAAGTATTCAAGGATGACACATTGGAGCCAAGAAGTTAAGAAGAAAGTGCTTTATTAAAGGAGTGTCTTACTACCTTACTAAATGCAGCTGAGGGGACCGCCTAGTGTATTGGCTTTGGTGATTGCTCCAGCTCTTGCTAGCCGCCCTCAACCCCCCTTCCCCAAAAGAAAAGAATAAAATAAATAAATAAAAAGAAAAGACCTATTGTGCCTAAGAACTTGACTGAGGCACCCTAGGGAGACCACCCTCTCTTGCCTTCAACACCATAGGCATGACTTGTGAAAATGGTTAGGAGTTTTTTAAATAAGGATAAATGGGGCTAACCGTAGCATGCAAGCCAACTCACTCTGATTTTCCATTGGAATTTGACAAGGATAGTTCGATTCCAAACCGAATCGGTCAATCCAGGCCATAGTTGTCAAGGCGCCTGCCTAGGTGGCAAGGCACTTTTCCAACAGCGTCTTGTTAAGGCGCCTTGTCTGGGGCCAAAAAGGCGCCCAGACAAGATGCCCTGGGTATTTTTACATGATTAAAAATATAATTTTGAAAGATTTTGCCTCCTTGATACCCCTCACAAGGGACACTTATTTAATAATAGTTTGAACATATTAATATATTTCACTATCACTTATACTAACATACATATTTAAGATTTATGATTATAAACATATATTATATACTTAATTAAGTTCTTTTTCAGCTCTTTCTTCCCTCTCTCTATCTCACTTAATTTATCAAGATTAACTCCTTATCTAAAAATAAATACCCACACTTTCATAATTACATATATAAGATCACTTATACTAGTACATACATTTTTATTTTGGGAGGCTTTGCCCCCTTGACAACCCCCCACAAGGGGTGTTGCCCCCTTGACCCCCGCGACCAGACCGCACAGGTCGATCCGCAGCTACTCTGCGCTCCCCCTGTTTAATAATATTATAACAATATTTCACTATCACTTATACTATCGCACATATATATATTTTATAATCATAAATGTGTTATATACTTAAAATTTATAGAAATCTATTTAACACTTCTCTTTCACACACACATCATATTTACTTATATACATAGATAAAACACTCATATTCATTTATAACATAAAAAATATAATTATATTTATGCTTATTTTTATGTATAATGACCCCCCAACCCAACCTTCCTTAAATACTGCCTTGACCACCTAGGTGACGCCTAAGCGGTCGCCTTGTCGTCTAGGTGGAATTGGTCCCCTTCAGCGTCTTGGGCGCCTTGTCGCCTTGACAAGTATGATCCAGGAAATCGCTACAGAGAAAAAAACCATGAATCACACCAAAATGGAGTTCACTTCAACAAATCAAGTCAAGATCAGGAGTTAGCTGCTTGAATTAGTCAATTCTGGCGGCTCCTCACTGGAATCAGCTACCACAGTGTCTCTACCCCACCCAACATACTAGGGCCATGGAACTTGGTATACAAGGATCTGGCAATATCAAGCCCCATAGACCATGAAATGCAATCTCTCAAAAATCTCTCGAGATCTCCCGAAAATCTCTCTCTTTGTCTCTGAAAAACAAAACACCGATACAAAACCTATATAAATATTTATTATCTTTTATTTTTACCATATGTCGATATCTCCAACTTAAAAGTTCTATACTAACGTAAATTGCCTATATTATTCATATTATCTCTCATTCTTTTTCTATCATTGATTCAATTATAAGACTATTATTGCATCTATCTAAAGTCTTATCTAGGTGTTGTTGACTTAGTTTTACTTTATTGTATAAATTAATAATTTTATATGATTATATATGCAATAGTGATTCAAACTGCGACAAGATCTCTCAATTTTTAAGAACATCTCTTCACTTAATATTGCTCTAGAAAAAACCTAGAACCATGCTAGAACCTATTGATGTATTTCCTATTAACAATGATCATCCTTCGTATATTTATCTTGATTTCTCCTATCAAAGGGTCTAGTCTCGGTCCTCAAGTCTCATGTCCTCCTTTTGAAGAAATTATTATGCCATTTTACACTCATATGGAACCGGTCCTCAAGTCTCATGTCCTCTTTTTGAAGAAATTATTATGCCATTTTACACTCATATGGAACTCGAGTCTCTTAAGATTTTTCAAGATTTCTCCGAGATCTCTCCTCTTCAATCATCTCGAGATGAAACTGAGATGCAAGATAGCATACCTTGCCACAGACCTAATATGGCTAGAAAGTCATAGAATCTTGTGCATATTAGGTGGTCCTTGAGATCCGAGGGCAGGGAAGATGCCATGGCAGTGCAGTGCAGCGTAGCCACACCTTCAGTTCGTCCCCATTTCGACACCAATTATGGCCCAAAAAGGGCTAGAACAGACAGGAATCTGATTTAGATGCTGATTTTGTGACTTTTTTGATTTTTTGGTGTCTTGAAGAATTGATTCTGCCTCAGAAATTGCCCAGTTGAATCAGGTGATTGAGATTTGATTAAGATTGAGATTAGAATCGGCACCTGTCGATCCGGTGGCCGATTCTGATTCCGCCTTCCTAGGAAAGAGACTTCCCCTTTGGCTTTTGTTTCTTCTTTCAATCACTTGAATGTATAGTAAAAATGGTAACCGTTGTGCAACTCCATTTCCATGGAAACTAAGAAGCACTTTGTAACTTCTTGAAGAACTTCCAGAGCAACATTTGTCTATGTCTGGGATATGCTAAAAAGGGTTGTGATGGGAATTAAAGAAGGAAGTCTTGATTGTTTAACCACTTTATTTTTTTTCTAGAGTGGCTTAAAAAACTCTGTTAGCCAAGCGCATTTGCTTAAGTAATTTTTTACATATACAACTGAACCTAAAATACATATAGGACAAGTAAAAGCAATGAAGAGTGAAAAGTATTTCAAACTTCGCTATGACTTATATTAACAAATACTCATTTTATTAAAAGAGAATCTTATTTAATAACATTTAAAAATAGACAAATAAAAGTGAAATTGACTTCCTTCTCACAAGAAAGTCTAACTATGCTCTTTCTAAGCATTGTAAAGTTATTCCAAATAAAACTTTACCAAAACAACATAAGTTAGTGCTTCTAGATGCTAAGATCAAAAGGCAAACAAATGCATTTGAAATAAAAATTCTTTTAAAAATAAAATTGTAGAAATTAAAAGAGATAAAACAACAAACATTTAAGAATGAACTTCGTATGATAAATGAGTAGAAGTAAAACATAAATATTAATGCTGTGGATGAACATAGCTACGAAGATTAGAGAGAATGTTAAAAAAGTATTTGGAGAGTCTAAAGGGCACGGTCCACCTAAAAAAAACTTGGAGATAAAATGAAAAGGTAAAAAAGGACATTAAGAATAAGAGAGATTGATAAAAAATTGTCAAAATGTGAAAACAACATAACATATAAAAGATACAAGATAACAAAAAGGAAAAACAAAAAAGACTATTAGACGAGTAAGAGATGAAACATTTAAATTAATGCATTAAAAACTTGAAAATAAAGAAGATAAAAAAAGATATATAAAAATTAGTAAGGATGAAAGAAAAAGTTTCAAAATATAAAAAGTATAAATCAAAGATGATGATATTAATGAAAAGTAAAAAATTTACCTTAATACTCTTTTTTAATAACAACTTTGGTAAACACATAAGACAGATATTGTAATAAAGTAAATTTTAAATTACATTAAAAAAATAAAATTTTCAATAGTTAAAGAAGCGTTAAAGATGGTGAAAACAAATAAGTCATGTGGTCCAAATAACATCCCCATTGAAGTATAAAAATGTTTAGAAGACTTAAGGGTGGATTGGTCAACTCGCCTTTTTAGCAAAATCTTACTCTAAGAAAATAATGAATGCATGGAGAAAGAGTATCATCATGCACAATTTTTTAAAAAAAAATGAGATACAAGATTGTGCAAATTATAGAGGGATCAAACTCATGAGTCATAATACAAAATTATAAGAAAGAGTTATTGAGCAACCATTATAAAATTGTAACAATATTTCAAAATTCCAATTTGGATTAATGCCGGGTAGATCTACGATTGAAGCTATTTTCTTATTAGAGGTTTGATAAAAAAAAATTTATATGTAATGTTTATTAACTTGAAATGATAGTGTTCCAAGAGAAGTTTTATGGTGAGTAATGGAGCGAAAGATGGTGTTTGTTATTTGTTAAATATATATACATATATATACAAGCAATAAAACATATGTATGATGAAACAACCATAAGAGTCTGCACAATTGGAAAAGAAACTAGATATTTTCCTATTTCAATTAGCTTACAACAAGGCTCCACAGCAAGTCCAAACCTTTTTGTATTAGTTATGCATAAATTAACGATTACTATAAAAGATGATACATTTTGGTATATGATATTTGCATATGATATTATATTAATAGATGAGACTCAAGAAATAGTAAATGGAAAGTTAAAACTGTTGAAAAAAATTTTAGAGACCGGTGGTTTCAAAATAAATTGAACTAAAACAAAATACATGCATTGTAAAATTAATAAAAACCAAAGAAAACATTGTGAGGGAGTTAGTTTGGATGGAGTGACATTTGTCTCAAAAAATTCAGTTCAGGTATTTTGGATCAAGTATTCATAAAGATTGAGAATGTGATGAAGATGTTAACCATAGAATTAAAGCAAACTAGATGAAGTGAAGGATACCTATGGGCATTTTATATAATCGTAAGATTCCACTACAATTGAAAAGAAAATGTTATTGTACAATTATTAGATCTACAATGTTGTATGATAGTGAATGTTAGACAATAAAATAAAATCATACTTCTAAAATAAATGTTGTTGAAATGAGGATGTCAAGATAGAGGAGTGGTCATACTAGATTAGAAAGAATAAAGAATGAATATATTAGTAGTATCAATTGTAAACAAATTGAAAAATGAGAGATTGAGATGGTTTTTGCATATTAAACGTAGACCTAAAGAGGCTCCAGTTAGAAAAGTAAAAAATATTAAACTAACATAACCAAAAAAAGATGTGACAAACCCGAGTTAATTTGGAGAAGGGTAACTCAAAATGATTTAAATGATTTAAATATATTTCATGGCATAACTCAAAATCGAAGTGAGTGGAGAAAGAGAATCCATATAGCCAACCACAAATGAATTAGAACAAAGGCCCGGGTTGAGTTTGGTTGGACAAGTAGAGTCCCTCAGCAGTGCCGCAATGGACACACCCTCCCACTAACGGACATGGATCCCAAGTTTGATCCCAGGGCTCTCAGCCTTTGTGGCCTCTCCGGCGAGCGTTGTGGCAGTGACCAAAAAAAAGTTAGGCAAGTAAAAGATGATATTTTAAGATATTCAACTGAAAGAATAAAATACATATAGGCCAAGTAGAAGATAACTTTATAAACTAACAGCATACCCGAAAAAGACTTGATGCCCATTCATCAACGACAGCCTGCAAGTGTAAGCATTCAGCATTAGTTACCTAGAATTTGATAATATATATGACCATTATTTTAAATGCAATAAAAATATGCCCAATTTTTCCGTTAGGTCCAGAGCTATGCAGATCCAGAAAATGAACAAAGAATTTTATTATTACCTGAAGATCAGTATTCAGTTTGCCAGCTTTCCTGACTAACCCAGCAAGAAATCTTAGAATAAAAATATCAAGTGAGATAGCTGCTTGCACTCCAGGCCTCTGAACTTTTACAGCAACAAGTTTTCCGCTAGGTATAATCCTTGCTTGGTATACCTTGACAGAAAATTAAACATTTAGTTATGGAGAAGAGAAAACAAAAAAGATGAGAAAATGATAGCTATTGCATTCAAAGAAATTGAGAGAACCTGCCCAAGGGATGCTGCAGCAATAGGCTCTGGAGATATTTCTGAAAAAAGCATATCTATTGCTAATCCAAGCTCTTCTTCTATCATATCAAATGCAACTTCCGTTGAAAAAGGTGCTATACGATCTTGCAACAATGAGAGCTCCTCCAAATATGAGGGTGCGATAACATCCTTGACATATTGAAAACAACCAATACAGAACATTAGATTTTTATAGTTTCTCAATAGTCAAAAAGGGTAAAAGAGTTTATTAGTTTCATTACTTGATCTCTCCCCACAGGAAACAATTAGTGTTAGTTAGATCATCTGGAAGGAGCAAAAAGAAAAAAACCTTGGAAGGTCACTTCCAAATAAGAAATAGGAAAGAGGCAATGGCAAATTGACCAGAGAATGAGGATCAGAGAAAATGCAGATTCATGATCTTATATGCCAGAAGCAGTTGTCTCCCAAGGAGGATAGGAAGTGTGGGAGGATAACATGGAACCGAGTAGGTATTCTAGCCTCTTTTTGTGCAAAGTGTGCCAAGGTTCAGTTCAGATGTTATTTTTCTGAATTCAATTGACATAGTGCCATTTTGTGCAGATAACAGTATGTTAATGATCACATGCATACATGACTCAATAACCCTAAGGGGTTGGCTCAGGCGGATCTCAGATTTTCCAGGCCTGATCCAATCAAGACAGATCAGATCAGCTGATTCACCCAATCATGGTGGTCAGCCTGATCCTTGATCTGCCTGATTTAAAAAACTACAAAAAATAATAAATTTAAAAAAGTAGTGGTGGTGCAGAGCAGCCGCCCTCCATGCTGCACTTTCCAGCCACAACAATTCAGGGCATCTACCCCAACCCTATATAATGAGATCACCCTGAGATCTCATCTCTCCTACCGCCCCAAGGAGAGGTCAAGAAAGCAAGAAAACACTTCTTGGTATAAAAAACAACTAAATCTAACTTAGATTAGTTTTTAAGAAGCATATGTCATCAATTTGATAGATTCTATGCAAAGCATAATACATAGAATATTTTGCCAAATAAACCTATATACTTCTCGATCAACTGTACCAAAATTATGCAGCTGCAAGAATTTCTCTTAGAAATTGTGCTTTTCTGAAATAATTTTGAAATCAATATTCACTCCATTTTCCCATAGTTGTCAAGGCACACACCTTGGGCCTAGGCGGCAAGGCACGTTTCAAGGGGAGCCTTGCCAAGGCACCGTATGGGGGACCCAAAAGGCGCCCAAGGTCTCATTTGTGACTAAAGAAAATTCTTTTGAGAGGTGATTCATGGGCACCCATTTAATGATAATGTAAACATATTTCACTATCACTTAATATTATATATGGTTAAGATTTGTGATTACAAGTATATGTGTACTTAAAACTTATAAAGCTCTCTCTTAACCCTTTTTTTCTCACTTGAAATGAGCTCTTTCCCATAAAATATAACCAATACATATGTAATCACAAAAATAAAATGATATATACATGTATGCATGTATAAAAACACATACTCAATTATACCATACAAATATAATTATATTTATGTATATATGTTTGTATGTATACATTATATGTATACACACACATATATGTTTAATGCTACCATCTTGACGATGTAGGCGACGCTTAAGTGACCACCTTGTCACCTAAGTGGATTTAACACCCTTTAACACCTTGTGTGCCTTGTCGTCTTGACAACTTAACATTTTCCTCTTTCTGAGTGCTAAGAATTAGGCCCACGTTTTTACTCAAAGTTTAAAAAGGCAATGTTCTGTGGATGCCTACTACAAACTGCTGGGTCAATAATGCCAAAAGAAATAACAGAACCATGGATCACCTTGTCATGAAAATCTGTGGATTCAAAAATAAGGTTTCAATATTGAGATACTATCATGGCAGATAACCTATCCATAAATGTCAACTACAAAGCGAAACAAAGGCTATTTATCAACAAGTGATAAAGATTAAGAGAGTAACCTAACAGTTTATCTTATTTCCCAATGTAGTAAAAGATTAAAGGATAGTACCACAAATAATCCACTATTTTTTTCACTTTGTTGATAATTTTAAAAGCAGAAGAGGTAAAGATGTGTATGCCTCCATAGTTGACTATGTTAACTATTCCTTACTTTTCAACATGAAAAACCAGATTGGATCGGATCAGCCTGGATCAGCCGATTGACTAGATCTAGGCCCAACCAGTTAGACACTACGTCAGATTGGGCAGGGTCTGGCTAGTCATTGGGGGCACATCAAGTGCCCTCAAGGCCACTTGAGGGCTCTATATAAGGTACTCGAGGACCTTAAACCCCTTACCCCTCTTTTCTCTCAATTATCCAACTCACTCATTCTAAATTACATTTCTCTAAACTCTCTCTAAGCTCTCAAGTGTGAAGTGCTCTGTCACTCTTCCAATTCTCAATGTTCTCAAATCAATTTATTTTAGACTTATTTTGTTGCTAACACTTTTAGTTATTCTTTTTACTTGTCGTAATGTTAGTTTTTCAAAAATGTGAACAAACAATGGTGACACCCAAACAACATGCTCAAGCCAAAGTGAACCCGCATGGAACTGTAGCCTTTTGATTGGCACGCAGTAAAGAAAACTACAATGAAAATATTGAAACATGATCATGTCCAGCAAAATATCACGGTTGAAGCATCATATTACTGGGAAGGAAAGGCAATGTTGCTCTATGCAACAAGGCTCCTTCTGAGGTAAAAGATCAATTCCATACTTAAAACTTTCAAAACAAAGCATGATCATAACTTCACATCATAAGAAAACTATAAGAGGAGATATCTTGTCCCCGTGGTCATGGAGTACATGTTTATGACACTGGACAAAACCAAATTGTTAGAAATAGTAGAGAATATATCATGATTGGGATGCATATTTATGATTGGGATGCATATTTATCATCTTCCCAAGACTCTTAGGGACCTATATCTTGATGCAAGACAAAAGGCTAAAACAAGAATATAATGCCAAAACTGAATAAACTAGACCGGATTTGATTGAATGAGGTTCGAACCATTCTAAAACAAATTGCATTGGTAAAAAACCAATATGAACCAGCATTGAACAGGTATAAAACCAGATGTGAACTGGCTAGAATGATTAAACTAGTTGAACCCGAAGTGAATCGATTGATTCCGGTGATGCAGGCATTTAAAATGAATCAAATGGTCTGGAGCTTGACCCATCAGACCTAATGTTGAGGCCACATGGCTAAAGCAAGGCAGGTGTGGAGCTTTGTGCAGCTTGACGGACCACAGGATTGGGAAAGTCTAACTATTAACGCAGGCTCCATTGCATTGCATACACATGGGCGACTGAGATGAAAAGACAAACGCATGACAAAAAAAGGTGAAGAAAAGAAGAAATCAGCATTATTCCTTCATATGATTTCTCCGTGAAGAAAAAGCGACAACTTCAGCTTGCAGAGGCAGTGGTGACGGGTCTGATGAAGCTCTAGGAAAGGATGAGCAGCATAGGAAAGAATAGAGGGCAAATCATGATGTTCAACAGGCATTGGAGGGCTCAGTCAGGTTACTTGTATGGGAATAGCGAGCTGTAGAGAGTTGTAGCATTGGAGAAGAAGATGGCTGTGATTCATGGAAGGTATTGGGAGGGGAAGATGACAAAGCAGAAAAACAAAGAAGACAATTGATGAGAGCAAGAAAAGCCGAAGGGAGTAAAGAAGATAATGACAAAGAAAAGGAGCCATATAGGGGATCAACTGAAGGTCTTGGCAGAATTTGATGGGGTTTGGATATGGTCCAGAGAGGCAACGGCTTCGATGGATTTGTGAGGCAATGTTGATGTGTTTGGCTCCGGCACCAACAAACAACATTTGAATTCACCAAGGCACACGATGAAGAAAATTGACACAGATTTGAGCATCGTCATTAGGAAGGTAGAGATGAACAAGAGTCTGACACAGAAGTGGCAGCAGAAAAGTCCCGTGGAGGACTGTCAAGCGGAGAAGAAGAAGACAGAGCAAGTGAAGCTGAACCAGTGAAGGTGAAGGGAGATGAACGGTGTGGAGGCAGAGGGTGAGGAGTTGGTGGACAGGGAGCACTGGCCAGAAGGTAGATCCAGAAAGCCTCTGTGTGAACCTCATTTTTACGCGTCTGTTCTTTAGAAAGAAAGACATTTGTCGCTACCCCGGACCTTTTTAGGAAAATAGGTGATATCCTAAAAGTACTAGGTAGTCCAGTGATAGTTTAAAAGTAATAGAACCGAGGTTCGCGTTCTTTGAAAATTTCATTTTGACCCTTCTCCGCCGGATGGTGCAAGCATCCGGCGTTAGCTTACATCGAGCAACGGCTCAAACGTCTTTGATTAACCGTCGCGGAAACCTATGTTTGGAGACATGCACATCCACAAAATAAAATGAAGAAATCAAAAGGGCAGCGGCCTTTTGGGTCTGGTGAGATGCAAACCGATTTGTTTGGATTTGTTTTATTTGTTAGTTGGTTGACTTTTGGACTGACTTGAAAGTCGGTTTTCTTGATTTTTGGGTTTTAAATCAATTTGTTTGATTGATTTGTTTGTTGTTTATTTTGGTTTCGGTTTGGCTTTTTGGTTTGTGATTTTTGAATTTGTTTGATTCAATTTATTTTGGTTTTAATTTTGATGTATTTGAAGTGTTTTAAGCATGTTTGGATTTTCATTTAGTTGGTTTTCTGAATTTTCAAATTGCTGATTTTTTTAGGTTGATTTTGATCCATGTTGGGTGTTTGGAATGTTGTTTGTTTGGTTCCTTTTGAAAAGGTTGATCTTTGTCATTTATTTAAATGAGGTTTGGTGGATTTTAAGTGAATTTTCAGATTGCTAAAACCAGATTTTGAAGTTGATTAGAATCTGTTTTGATAGATTGCTTAAATCTAATTTTTTTATGTTGACAGATTTAATTGAAATATGATTTCTTTGTTTTGACAGATTTTGATTGAAATCTGATTTTTGGTGTTTGGTGTGGTTCAAAATCTGATTTTTGGTTCGATATGTTTCAAAACTAGTTCACTCCTTTGCTGAAGATTGGTTGTTGGGTTAAATCGATGTGAGATCAAGTTTGAATTTCTGGTTTCTTTTAATTCTGATTTTTTTTTGTTTTGACTTTCAGATTTTGTTTAGTTCTGTTTTTTTGTTTTGAATTTTCAGATTTAGTCTTCTGTTTTGATTTTATTTTTTTAGTTTGGCGGTTTGCATCGCCTCCGACCCATCGGGCTACCATTGGGTGCCCGGTTCATGCATCTCAATGTTGACATCAAAGCTTCATTTCATTGGAAGATGAAGTACAATGGAGTACATCGATGTATGATATGATTGATTCTTCCCCCACCTTAGGTTCTTCACCGGTTTGGAAAATTTTGGCATTATGACGACATGTCGGCCATTTTCCAACTTAGTGAAATTTACCCACCCAATAAGGCTAGCCAATGGCTTAGCCAAAATTGGGGGAAGGATCATCGGCTACGGGAGCATGCCCACGCCGACGTCCGGATCGACATCCCAGGACGTACCCGGGGGAGCTGTCCAAAAGGCACCTTAGTTTATTTTCTGCATTTCGCATTTCTGTTTTCATTATTTGTTTTTTTTTTGGTCAAGGCCGCTTGAGCCAGTTCTGAGCTCCATCGGCGTTCAAAGCCGGCCTTTGATCTTCTTGGGCCGGAAGGGCCTGCTGGAACTGCCTTTGCTTCCATCTGAAAATGGCAGGTTCTGTACTCCGGCTGAGTGTTGCAGTCTTGCCCATTTTGAAACTCCATGGATTGCCATCCTCCCGGTAGGCCACAAGGGGGCTGCGATGGGGACATTACACATTTTTTGGGAGTAAACAGGACCTGTTTGAAGGCCTGTCCTTTCGAGCCGCTAAGGGGCTGATCGACTTGGGTTTAGGTGGGCCGAAACGGACCTGCAAGATTGCTTCGGGCCAGAAGAGCCTGCTGGACTTGTGCGCCTCCGTCTGTCTTGATGGTAGGGTAAGGACCTGCCGCGGACAAACGATAGGTCCGTGGTACAGATTCCGAAAGGGTTCGGGACATCGCCCCTACCCACCATTGCTAGAAATGGCAGATTCTGCACTTCTTGTTGTATGCCGCAGCGCTGTCCATCCTTCAGGAGCTCCACGGATTGTTGTCCTCCTCCAAGAAGACCACAAAGGGGGTTGTTATGGGGACATTACACATTTTTTTTGGAGTACACAGAACCTGTTTGAAGGCCTGTCCCGTCAAGTCACTAAGGGGCTGATCGACTTGGGTTTAGGTAGACTGAAATGAGCCTGCTCTAAGGTCGGAAGAGCTCTGAAGTGGGACCTAGCGAGGTCTATACATGGGTGGGTCCGATTGGACCACAGTGAGGACTGAGCAGAGGGAGAGAGAGAGACCTAGGGGGTGCCCTTAGAGGGCTACATATTTGTAGAACGTTGACCCACCTGTTCTTCTCCTTCTCCTCCTCCTCCTTCTCTTCTTCTGGCCGCGGACAGGGACCTGCAACAGGGGGCGCACAAAGGGACAGCAGACAGCAGGCTGCAAAGGGGGGCAGCAGGAGCTTCAGCAGGCTGTTGGCGTCCTCTTCCTATCCTTCTTCCTCCTGGCAGCAGGTGGCAGGAGCAGCAGCAGGCAGAGGGGCAGCAGCAGTTGCTTGGCAGTAGGATGCACGCGGCAGTTTGGCAACCTCCCGGCGTCTGAAGCCAACTCTCCAGATGCTGGTGCGCCCTCCTTGTTTTATAGGAGATGGGGGGATATGAAAGGGCAGGCCAGGTGGTGTACGTACATGGCTGTTGGCCTCCCCCTTGGGGGTTACTCCATTTATTTCAATTTATTGACCTGCTGTCCCTTGACCTTTCCCCTTCACAAAACTGTTCAAATCGATGGGGAGACAGGTGGCTGGCGTGGCTGGGCTGCTGAGGTGGCAGAATAGCCAGTGTAGCACGTTCACACCAGGACTGTTCAGATCTATCCCTGATGTGGGCCTGCAGGTGGGCCAGCGGGTGGGCGTGCAGGTGGCCGCGGCCCAGTCCCCCTCCTCTGTTGTGGGCTGTGCGCAGGGCTCTTCCATGGGCCAGAACTTGCCAAATTATGGGCTGGCCGACCAGAACACATATTGGGGTGCCCAATTGGGCCTGATTTGACTCAATTATGGGCTATCCACCCTACGCTTAAGTCCATTTCTTCTTTGGCCCAATTGTCTGTTTTTTTAAAAAAAATATTGATGCCAACAGCCTCTCAACGGATCAAGGAGATAAGGGGATACCAGGTACCAAGGTCCTCTATGGATGCACTGCCAAAGACTTCCCCAAAATTCCTTCTATTCCATTCTTCTCGGGAATTACATGAGGGCTCTTTATATAAAGCCACAGCGAATGACAAGTAAACCCAAACAAAAGAATACTTACAGATATATCCTTAAAGACTGAAACACAAAATAAACTTAAATAAATTCCCATCACGTCCAATATCCCATACTTTACCAAATTACTAAAATCATACATATTGGTTCCATCCCTAGAACCCCAGTACCCGTAGTTTGCTGGATCAAAATTGGCACTTGGATCTGTGGGTACCAATCCGATCTGGATCGGACCGGATCAGCTGATTCCAATTGATTTTCTTTGAGCAAAACTGATCTAGAATTGGTCCGGAACAGTTCTTAAAAACCCTAAAAAATCTTAAAAACTTCAAAAAAATGAAAAGCAAATCACATAAATAGGGCATAAGCATTTTTGGGGCTAATTTCAGCCCCAAAAGGGAGCCATATTGGCTTGTGCCCCATTACCAGGTCCATCGGGACCCAATAACGGGCCTTGACACTAGATCTGGTGAAGATATCAGGTCTCAATATCACCGTAAGAAGTCACCGGATCTAGTGTTAAGTTCCCTTACCAGGTCCCGATGAAACTGGTACGGGGGTCTTCCCTGCCCGATAGAGGAGAAGACAACTGCAGCAGCTAGGCCGCCACAGCTGCACGATGGCAGCAGAGGGGCCAATTCCATAATCAGTCCAAAATCAGCTGATTCAACTGATTTATGCCTCAATTCGACCGATTTCAGTTGATTCAGACAGAAAATAGGGTTGGATCGATTCTCCTGGCCAAAATTGGATCAAAACGGCCTGATCTGATCCTAGAATTGACCAATTCCGATCTAATCTGGCCGATGCTACAATCCATGCCATGTACCCTTTGAAGTCATCTTCCATAGGCTCAAGCTACAGCTTGCCAAGATGAAGGATATTACATAGGTTCTAAGAAAATTATGCAAGTGATGATTATAATGGGCATATACTTTTATACAACTTCAGATACTCAAACACAATGACCTAGGCCAAGTATGTATATGTTGTAGAAGAGGTTCAAGTGTAACATTTGAATGGTATTTTGATTCGAACGATGACGCATATTTTTTTAATTTTCTTTCTTTGGCATATTTTTATTTTTGAAGCTTTTTTGAACTTCGGATCTTAACCAGGTCCAAATTGGACCCTCAACCAACCTGGTCAATCAGGGGCTGGCCGATCCAATCTCGATCCCCAAGATTTTCCTTCTTGCTTTTCACTTTTCATTTTTTATAAGATCCTTAGAAATAAACCGAGCATTAGATTTTAAAAGAGTAAAGTCTAAAGTGAAAAGGGTTTTAGGCTACACAAAAGAAACATATACGTCATGAGTTTAGTGAGGGATAGAGGCACAAAGATGAGCCATTAACTTGGAATGCATGGCATTGCGCAAAAGCACCCACTTTAAATATCCTGTTCAGAAAGATGGAGGATGCAAGGAAGAGGGTAGTAGTAGGGGTAGTAGCAGGAGCAAAAGATATTCAAAATGGAGTCTGACCGTGAGAGTCTTGCATGACCAATCTGATAGAAACTAGAAGAAAATTTTGCCGTACAGCATTAATATGTCATGTTGTAACAGTAGAGTGTCAGATCACAAAGAATGCTTCTAGATGAACGTCAAAAACAATGATTAGATGAAATTCGTGATGAACATACCAAAGGAACTATAGAAGTAGCTACTGAGTGGCTTTGCATGTATTATGTAAACCTAGAGAAGTCCAATAAAAAAGTAGATACATTAGGATAGGGCCTGAAAAGAAAAAGCAGTAATACATCATGATTATCTTAATTCTTAAACTGTTATAAAGAGGTAATCAAAAAAATTGGGTATAGTTAAATGCAAATATTTGAGATTATAGTTTCTCATGAAAATCATATGTAATATCCTCCACATGCCCTGGCGAATCAGAAGGATTGTATGTCTCGAAATCATGATGAGAAACTAGTTCTAGATATTGATATAATGAGAAGCCATCAAAAAAGTCTTGAATCGTCATCTTTTGGCTCTTACTAGAATATTGCGTCAATGTCAAATC
Organism: Cryptocoryne crispatula var. balansae; assembly: GCA_036172225.1. Lineage (NCBI taxonomy): Eukaryota > Viridiplantae > Streptophyta > Magnoliopsida > Alismatales > Araceae > Cryptocoryne > Cryptocoryne crispatula. Next base: position 29,418,738 of record CM069922.1, read on the forward strand.
ATCTATATTTCCCCCACTAGTTCATACATTAGTAGAAGAGTCACCACCTCCACCTAGCTACATGGCTGGTATAAACTCTTGCTCATCATCGTTATTTGAGGAGTGTAAGGGTGGTTACATACTGTCTGTTAGACTCATAGGATCTCACCTAATATCCATCTTTCGTTTCTTGGCTTCTCATACTATACCATGTGATGAACTCCTAAACCCCATGCTTTTCTTCAACAGTGCAAATTGTTCGATTTTCTTGCTCATGTTTCTGTCTCTTACTTTGTTGGAGTGGAATTTGATTATATAGCTGGGGGTGGAGGTGGGGATGAAGCTTCCGCTAGGGTTGGAGACACATGTAGGGCTGCTAGGACAGAAAATAAAACTGTTGCAGTTGAGTAGTGGTAATTCCATCTTCCATGCCCTCAACCACAACATCTAGTTCTCTTTTTGCCCATACACAATACTCATGATCAAATTAAAGTGGCTCGTCCCTCGCTATCTTCCCGTTATCCAAGAAGCAAGTGAGTACTCCTCTTGAAAACTGTAGTCAATGTCAACCTCTTCAAGAGGTTCTTGTGTTTTATGTCTCTCTTCATACCTTCACCTCCAAATCGTGCAAATCTCTTCTCTGACAACTTCTGACAGTCTTTAACAATCTTTATGCATAGTCTCATGTTATAATAACAAAAACCAACTTCTCCAACCTATCAGATGTTAGTCTATTCCTCTTATTGGTGTGTATGAGATTGAGTGTACTCCAGTTTCTCTCACAATAGGAGAAATTGGTGCTCTTGATCAAAATATTGATTGCACCAAATACAAGTGGATTCCAATCACTTCTTGGCTTTACCTGAACCCACCACTCAACCGAAAACACAGAACAAGTGAAAAATGATTAGACTTTAAGGTGAGGACTTGTATAACATATTAATATGAAATCTTATATTATTACTAACTATACTAGGAGAAACTTTGTTAAAAGAGTATCTCAGATCTGGATCTGGATCTTAGTGTACACTAACTCTTATCCTACAGTGTTCTACCTGAAAATTAATAAATATGAAAAGATTAACATTCAAAAATAAATATTAAAATATTTACAAATAATTAAGAATCACTTACCTCCAGCTTAGCTTTTTCTCCATCTTACTGAGATCTGATCAAGTGTTGTATCACTGATAAAGAACCCCGTAAGACGTCATTGTCATTGGACACTTGTCCACTATATTGGATGCAGGGGTTTAAGAAATATCCTACAATTATTCAACCAAATATCAATGTCACATATAATACTTAAATTAAAACACAAGCACAAGCACACTAAAATAATTGTTGCATGTACATCATGATATAATGTCTTATCCCATCTGGCATCAATTATTTTCTTTTATTTTCTAAAGCCTTTGGGAATCTTCCCCTTGATTCTCAGTTTTGCACAGTCAATTGCATCTTAAAGAGCCCCCATTTGATTTTCATTATCTGAGTCAATTAATCTCAAAACAACTACCAATAACTCAATAATTGACAAATAGTAGGAAATGTTCTCCCAAAATCTCTCATCCATGATAAAATTCTCCATCTTGCATAAAATTTCCAATTGATCCTCTTTGTTGTGCAGATGTAATTATAGTACACTTCGGCATTTACGAACCTAACCAATGCATGTCTATGTAGCTTGATCAATTATTACTCAAGTAAATTCCTATTTTTATTTAAAAATAATAATGAGTATATACAATCATATAATGCCAACTAAATATACAAAATAAGTTAAAATTGAATTCAACTTGAATTTAGAATTAAATCAAGACTCGTAATTAAACAAGTTCACATTCTAGGATGTAAACAACTTTAGATCGACTTCAAGCTTTACAAAAACAAGTTTATATTGAGTTTGAAAATGAGTTTAGAACAAAGTTGAGTCAAGCTCATATTTAATCTCGAGCTTGCACTCAGCTAAATTAAATAATTAGCTAAATTTGAGCTCAATAATGATAAATGAGACGATTGTGTAACATTTCGAAAATAAAATAAAATAAAATAGATTTTGTTTTTTCTGTAATGCCCACCCCGCCCCGCCCTCTCTCTCTCTCGCCGGTTACCCGCCGCCGTCCCCGCCATAACCCCCCCCCCCCCCGCCAAGCCCGCCCCCCCCCCACCCCACTCGCCGGTTACGCGCGTCTCCCCCTCGGACTCTCGCTCCCGTCTCCCTCCCAGCTACGAAATCCCCCCTCCTGCCGGTCGCGATCATCGTTGCCGCCGTGTCCCTCGAACTACCGGAACCCAGCTGTCCCACACCCCCCCCCCCATCATTGCCGCCATCGCCCGTTATTTGAATCACAAACGGTACAAAAAATGGTGGAAGATCATAGATAACAAATATGATAAGATTTTGCATCATGATGTACATACTACACATTAGTGAAAGTTGTATTAATAACTCGGAGTCAATAAATAATTAGGAACACCAATTATATTGTATTTATCATTTTTCAGATGCAGCACTATAAGATGAGGGTTGGGGTATACTCAGATGTTGGTCTGAGAAATCCTTGTGACAGAGTTTCTCTTGATATGTTTATTTAAGATCATGTTTTTATTATCTTCTTTTATAACTTCATTAATTGCGTAGAGAAGGCTGATTGTTTGCTATTTTTTTGCAGTAGAATGGTGAATGCAAGTCAATGTCAGGAGTAGATGGAATCCACTAGCTGTAGTTGCTATTAGGATATTGAGCCAGAGCACTAGTTTCTCTCATTGTAAGAGGAATTGAAGTACATTCATACTGATACACACAAAAAGGAGGAATAGATTGACATCAGATAGGCTAGATAAAGTTGACTTCTGCTATTATAACATGAGGTTGCGCATAAAGAACATCAAAAACCGACAAAAGATCTCAAATAAGAGATTTGCATGGTATGCAGGTGGTCCATATGAGCACAGACACCACTTGAGAAAGTTGACATGGACCAAATCTTTCAAGAGGAGCACTCACTTGCTTCTTGGATAAAGCAGAGGGTAGCCAAAGATCATCTAGTTGAGTTTGATCTTGATGATTGTGCATAGGCAGAATGAGAATTAGATGACGTTGAGGCTGAAGATGTTCCACTTACTCCTCAAGCTCAGGCAGATCCATCTTTTACTCCAGCAACCGTATAATAGCCACCTCTGGCCTTAGCCCCATATCAAGCCCCAGCCCCAACTACGCATCCCATTCACAGTCTAGAGAGAACAAAAAAAGTCACATTAAGAAAAATGGAACAATTTACACAGCTGAAAAAATTTGTGGGTAGTGAGTCATCACATGACATAGCAGAAGAAGCGAAGAGAAAGAACTTAGGCTGCGTTTGGGAACTTCATCGAAGTGCTTCTTTTAGAAGCACCTTCTATGAGAAAGTGCTTCAATCAGAAGTGCTTTTGTTTGACAGAAGTAAAAGCAGTTTGGTATCAATTTCTTATCATACAAGAGAAGTACTTCTGATTGACAACGCCGACGTCTCTGCCGCCGACGTCTCCTCCCCATTCCGGCGCCTCCAACGTCGACAACGCCAACGGCACCCAGCAACTGCGGCAGCCCGTCATCATCTATACGCACTCGCCCAAGATCATCCACACCAAGGCGCGTGACTTCATGGCCCTGGTGCAGAAGCTCACCGGCCTCTCCCACCCCGACGACGAGCAGACGCCGTCGGCGCACCCTCCCCCGGCGGCGAACCGGCGAGATCCGACGCCCAGCTGCCGCGCCGCGGACCACGGACCGCCCGTCGTCGCAGCCCTCCGAGATCGCAGGGGGTGCACGCGGGCGCACACCGACGCCCCCGGCCGCATCGCCGCCGCCGGTCTTCGACCCCTCGCCGCCGCATCCGCTCCTACCGGCATCCCTCTCTTCGCCCCGAACGGCTCCGACGCCCCGTCACCGTTCGCTCGCCTGCTCGCATTACCACGGCTACGGCGCCGCCGCAACCTTCGCCCTCCGGGACCCGCCGGGAAGCTCCATCTCACCGTCGAGCTCCTCCGCACGCAACCCCCTCCCCCGGCCTTCGCGCGCAACCTCCCCCGAGCTCCCTCCGCGACCCCCCTCCCCCGAGCTCCCTCCGCGCACGCAACCCCCCTCCCCCGGCCCCCTTCCCCTCCCCCGGCCTTCTCGCGCGCAACCCCCCCCGAGCTCCCTCCGCACGCAACCCCCCTCCCCCGGCCCCCTTCCCCTCCCCGGCCTTCTCGCGCGCAACCACCCCCCCCGAGCTCCCTTCGCGCGCAACCCCCCTCCCCCGAGCTCCCTCCCCCGCAACCCCCCGGCCCCCTTCCCTCGGCGCTCCCTCGCTAGCGCCTTCGCGCGCAACCCCTCCCTCCCCCCGACCTCCCTCCGCACCCTCCGCGATAACCACACGGCGGATCATCCGCCGCCAGCACCGACCACACGGGCACGCCGACCACCACGAGGACACCCACCGACCACGGCGGTTCGCGCGGCGGCGGCCGGCCGATTGGCCGGCGACGGCGTCGCCACGGCAACCGCGGGGCGAGCGCGGCGGCCGCGTGACATGGCGGCAGCCGCGGGAGGCCGGCGGCGGCGACGCGCACGGGCGCGCGGGGAGGCGGCGGGCGGGGGGCCGCCGGCGGGACGTCTCCTCTTCGCGGACGGCGGACGGCGGCGGGGGGCTGCCGGCGGGGTTGCGGAGGGCACTCGCGGAGGTCGTGGCAGGACTCAGGGGGCTCGCGGAAGACAGCCACCGGCGGGATGTATCCTCTTCGCGGACGGCGGACGGCGGCGGGGGGCCGCCGGCGGGACGTCTCCTCTTCGCGGACGGCGGACGGCGGCGGGGGGCTGCCGGCGGGGGGCTGCCGGCGGGGTTGCGGAGGGCACTCGCGGGGGGCGTGGCAGGGTTCAGGGGCTCGCGGAAGACGGCCGCCGGTGGGGTTGCCGGCGGGGTTGCGGAGGGCACTCGCGGGGGTCGTTGGGAGGTGGATGTCGGGAGGAGAATTTTTGGAGTCGGAAGGAGAAAAAAACTCCTTCTTCCTTCTGCCTTCCGCAAAGAGGAGAAGTGGATATTAACAAATTCCCAAACATCATGTTTAACAAAAGGAGGACTTTTCAAAGAAGGAGAAGTAAAAAAAAAGTGCTTCTAACGAGTTCCCAAACAGACCCTTAGATATCAAGCGACATCATATCAACCTAGATGACAGCACATAGGCTCCTTCACACTCCTCAGTTGATTACTAGGAGTGCATACCAGCCATCTAGCCAAGAAGATGAGGGGGAGATGTACGTGGAGCATATGTAGGTGCAACAGCTCCAGACTCATCTACTTTATGGTAGCCAAAGCCATATTTCTATGATGAACAACAACCACAGTATTATGCAGAGCCAAATTCTCTAGTTTTGAGTGAGCTCCAACAGCCGTGGATTCCACCAATTGAGCCTACTTACGTGCCACAGTCCGATGTCTATGACTTCACTAACATGGCGGATGCATTCGTTTTATATGAATATGCGCCCGAATTGACAAGAAGACAAGGGACAACTCGGTCGTGGCAGGAGGAGAATGAAGGCTAATATCATAGATATTAGAAAACATGAGTCATGAAATGTATATTTTTCTGGTTTTTAAAAAAGAAAAAAGATTTTGGATTGGCTGGAATCGATGTTCCTTCCCAAGAATCGGCCCATTTCGGCCGATACAATTCGATTCAAATCGGAATCGATCATGGTATCGGTGGCAATCCAATTCGAATCGATCTAAATCAAACCAATTCCTAGGAATAGAAATCGATCCAAAATCAAGATTTATTAAAAAAATTAAAATGTCCAATCTCGATTCTGATTTTGAACAATTATGGCCGATTCAGTTTGATTCAAGCCAATTCTAGTCGATTCGGAGTGAATTTTTTTCAAGAAAAATTAGGATTCTGATTCTGATTTCGATCTAATTCGACCGATTCGAACCGAATCTAACGGAATTCAAGTCAGAATCGATCCTTCAAGCAGGAATCGGATCGAGATCAACCGATTCGATTCAACCGAATATGCAATCCCTACTCCCACCCAATATCATGCGTTACCACTACGGGAACCTCGCCTTCGCCATACTCAGTGATTAGTTGTAACTTCAAGCAATGAAAATTTAATTAAAAAATTAAACAACCAAGTTAATGAATAAAATAACTAAATTAAACAAGACTAATGTGCTTTTAAGGGGTGGTCAAGAAGATAAAGGGGTTGTTTGGCAATTTAGGGAGTCAACAGAAACCGAATAACAGCTGTTTGGGTTGTTTAGGGAGTCAATAGAAACCGAAGAGCCCCCCTAAGGAGTTGTTCGGAAGTTCGTAAAACCAAATAGCTCCTTAAAGGAGTTGTTCGGTCTTACGGCATAGTACGGGAGGAGGTAAGGGACCCTAAACACATTTTTAGGGGGCTCTAAGGAAAGAAAACTCACAATGAACTTGAAACGATAGATCGTCAAAAAAGAATTACAGTCGAAGACATCACATGTCATTGGAATTGCAATCAAAATCATTGTCAGAATCACTAGATTACCCACAGAATCTTTGGATCACCCACATATCGCTTGGATCACCCACAGAATGGCCTGGATCGCTGCCAGAAATGCCTACTCGCTGCTAAAAATTGGGAATCCTAGGTGTATGCAAGCTTGAATCAACCCTCCCTTTGGGGCCGAATCGATATCGGGCTTGAAATCGATCTGCCATTAGAACTTGAGTTGTCTCGACAAAATCGGTTGAATCAACCCATTCAGGGTTAGAATAAGTAGAATATGATCGATACAGGTCGATTCAACCAATTCCTCAAGAATTCCATTCTGAATCGGTCCTTCCGGCCAAAATTAAAATTAGACCCCGACTGATCCAATTCAAGAATCGGTCGATTCCAATCTGATCTGGCGGATTTCATAATCAATGAGCCAGAACCAGCAGATTTCAAGCTAGGATCAACTGGCATAGGCTTAAAATTAGCAAGGACACTATACCAGCCAAGGTAGCTCTTAACATGAAGAAATGAAATTGACCATGGCCAATTCCATCAAACATTAACATAGTAATACTCTCATTTGAATAGAAAAAAACAATATAGTTGAGTACAAATAGGCGTTGTTGTGTTGAATTGGATCCTTAAAGATAACCTGAGAACAGGACAAGTTACCTTGCTACAAGAAAGAATTTTAAGTCTACTGTTTTTGGCTGTTTAGAGTGTCGGTTACCACCAACAGTTGAGAACCAAATGTTTTGTTAAGTAAAACAACCTTTATTTCCACCCTTTTCGCACAAGCAATGCACTTCAAAAACTTTGTCGTCAATAAACACTTTAATAAACAAATAATTTTCAGTCATCTAAAATCATCTAGCAAGTACTGCAAATAAGTAAAGATTCACAGTGAAAGGTTCAGGAATTATTAGTAAATATCATAAACAAATAGTATTTTTATACTGAATAACTATACAAAATGATGGTGACGACAAAAATGTAATGGTTGATGATGTCAATGATGATGACAACGGCAAGAACAATGATGATAAACATGTAAAGAACCTAATGCCGTGTATAGAATATAAATAATGATAATATGAAAACAAAAGAAAGTAACTTGTGAGAGCAATTGAAGATTCACAAAATAAAATTCTATTGTGAATGAAACCTTAAGTCAAGTGAAAGTTAAATATTAGCATTAAAGTAGATTGTATGAGATGTGAAATTCTGTCCAATAATAATAGCAATTAGCAAGTGCCTAGGCACAGCCACACATGTACCTAGCTCATTCAAGGGAGTTTCTTCTAAGATATACAGAAGGTATCAGGTTTACGTGGCTTACCGGGCGAGATGAGACAGCTTGAGCAATTTTGACGAATGCCTGTCAAAGAGAAATATGATATTTGTAACCAGTACAAATATAGCTAAACAATGACCCTAAATTGACAAGAATCATGCATTTATCCTATTCATAACGTTGCAGGACCAAACCAGTTGCATTGCAAAGTTTAAAAAAACAAACATAAATACAAATGTCAAAAAGAAATATGATATTTGCAACCAGTACAGGGCTAAAACAATGACCCCAAATTGACATCAATGTATTTATCCCATTCATGACGTTGCAGGACCAGACCAGTTGCATTGCAAAGTAAAAAAACCAAACATAAATACATGCCACCCATTTTATAACTTGTTACATGAAATCAAATTTGAATATGTCATGGCAGAAGTTCACATCAAGGGATAATAGATGAAAGTCAGCAAGACTGCAGTCACTAAACCAACGTTATTGTCAAAACTGTGGCAAAATGCATCCAACTAAGAGGGTATTTGTGTCTCATTCAACTTTTCAACCATTTTTATCTCTTAAATTTTTATAACAAAAATCAGAGAGAAGAAGATGATGTTTGACAAGTGCAATCCGATTTTTAAGAGAGCAACCTTATCTGCTATTTTTTCCTCCGATAGGAAGAGATAATTCTTTTTCCTCAGAGAGAGAGTAGGGCTGCAAATGGGTTAGAGTCTGATTATCTATTTCCAATTTCTAATAAGGGTTGACAGATTTTGATTCCAATAAAATTGGAACCACAGCATTCTAATTTCAGTCTGGTTCATATTCCATTATAAAAAACAAAATAATTCAATAATTTTCAAAATATATAATATACCATTTTTTATTAAAAACAACAAATGAATCTCATTTTACTATTAGTTTTTTAATATAATATATTTTATTTTTAATTTCAATTTTTTAGCTTTTATGTATAAAAATTTTAAAAAGTATATATTTCTTGTTTATTATAATATTAATTTATACATATCATGAGTTTTTTATCTAAATCAAATAAACGGTTACAGAATTGACTATTTCCTATTCTGATTCTAACCAGCTATCAAAATATCCGTTCAGATTTTGATACCTTATAGGATACGAAATTTGCTCTGCACCCATTAATTTTTATCGGAATCAAATCAAAATATCAGAATCTTGGATTACATTTGCACCCCTAAGAAAGATGCATCATAGCAGCAGGATGCTGGTGGTAGAGACAGAGGTGAGTATTGTAGAAGATGATCATGCATCTACCCTAGACAAAATATGGACGTGTGGATATTCTAGCTTTATTTGGTAGCCCAACAAGGGCACATGGCAGGAGCTATGGAGGACTTAAATAAGCTCTAAAAATATCTATACCGCAGCATGTTTATGCTTGCTGGACAAGGTTTTGAATGGCTTTAAATGGGCTAATCTACGACCCTTCTTCCATATCATGGCATATAAAAAAGACAAACAAGTAAAACTTGGCCTGAACTAGGCTTGAGCATAGTTCGCATAATCAGCCAATTCTTGTATCAGATCGGCATAGGCCGATCAGTGCCGATCTAATCCACCACCAGAAACACCGATCCAAGATTGAATCAGGGAGGAATCAACCTAGATCATAAGAATTGGCCATCGATCGGCAGATTCTCTAAGATTAGATCGAGAATCAACCAACCTAGATCGAGAATCGGCCGATCCAAGTCGATTTTATGGGAATTGATGAGTTACGGAATCAGACCCGTAACTTATGAAATCGAGTTTGCTTCTTGACATGATTCCGATCTGATTTCTCCCAAACAGGAGAAATCAGCGATCTCTCTCCCCTTCCAGATTCTCCTCCCCTCCCCACCAATGGTCCCCTTTGACAAGGTCAAGAAACCCCCTCTAAATGTATAGTTTTCGTTTCTTTTCCCCTCTCCTCTTTTATCCCTCTCCCCCTAAATGTCTTCTTTAGTGAGGATCCCCCTAGGGGCCTATTGGCCTTAGAACTTAAGGAGGTGGGAAATTTCAATCTGCTTCGAGGTAGATTCCCCCTCTCCCCCCCCCTAATAGCCACCTCCCTTCAGGCAAGGATCGTAAGATCAAGATTAGAATAGGGACCAGTGAGTACTGATCCGATCCGGATCGATCCGATCCCAATCTATACTTAGGAATAAAAATCGTTCCAGAATCGATCAGAATCAGTTATTTTTTTCAATAAAAAATTTCATAAAAATCATAAAAAATTCAAAATAATACATAAAAATAAAAAAAATAAAAAATTTGCTATGATGTTAAAAAAGAATAATATTATACAAATGAAATGTCTTATGTAGTGGTTAATGGCTATTTCTATTATCACACAAGTAACAATTTAACATTCATTCTAGGGAAAATTACCACCAGGTCCATTTAAGAAAATCGGTTTACCAAAAACTCCGTTGACCACATTTCGTTACTGTTTAGTCCGTTGACACTGAATTTCATTATCATCCAGTCCATTACTTCATCCCGTAATTTTAAAATCCCACTTTTACCCCCCCCCCAGCCGCGAAGCCCTCCCGCGAACTCCAGCCGCAGCCGCCGCGAAGACCGGCCCTGAAGGCCGCCGCGAAGGCCAGCCACCGCGAAGCCCTCCCGCGAACTCCTCCCGCGAACTCCAGCCGCAGCCGCCGCGAAGACCAGCCCTGAAGGCTGCCGCGAAGGCCAGCCGCCGCGAAGCCCTCCGCCGCCACGAAGACCAGCCGCCGCGAAGCCCTCCGCCGCCGCGAAGCCCTCCGCCGCCGCGAAGAAAAGTGTGCAAGGGGGCAAAAATGACATTTCAAATCCAAATTGGAGTGGGTGTGATGCTATTTTGAAAAAACGGACCTAATGGAAAGGTGTTTTTGAAAATGGACCCAGTGGTAAGTGGTTTCCGTAAAACGGACCTAGTGTGCATTTACACTTCATTCTATTAAACAAAAGAGATGGAACAAGTAGATTTCAAAATTAAGTGATAGGTTGAAAAGATGATATAAGTACAACTTAAACATTACTGAAAATATACCTTCTCACCACCATAAAAGAAACTGTCCATCATAGTCTTTGTCATGCTCTCAGGCTCAATCTTGTAGGGGAGGAGTGATCAATCCACGGACTTTGTTGAATGAGTTGGCTAATCATCGGGGCATGACAACATAAAAATAATGAGTTGACCATGTAGTTAAAATCATATACATTGTCTACTCCAAATTTAGGCACTAGAGGTGATGGGGGAGAAGAAAGCTCGCAATATGAATGAAGTTTTGGGTTTTGTCCTTCAGCACACTCAACAAAAAAGTCCATCTCATCCATCAAATATTGTGATGTTGCACCTCTCACACCTGAACATCCTAAATCCCCCACATCTTATTGTGTGTGGAATAAATTCTTTTTCATCATCATCATCTAAAGAATGTGCCTAGGTACTATCATCATCCACAATCAAGTGTCTTCGTTTGATGCTCAGCTTCTTCCTCTTCATTGTTTCTCAATTTTTTGTACCCATACCAGTATTGCACTCTGTCAATTGTAGTGCTCTCTTAAATGACTTCAAGCTACCAATAAGTGTTGCCTTTTTAGTGTTAGGCCATGCATGTCTGCTACGAGTTGGAGTGGCTAGAGTTGTGACTGAAACTGTACTTTGTGGAATTATAGCTTGCTGTGGAACTGGAGTTGTGGCCGGAGCTATGCAAGGAACCTAAGTTTCTTGTCCTTCTTTCATCTGCTCATCCTCATCAATGACGCTGTCAAGCTCGCCTTCGGCCCAAGATCTATCATTCGAGTTGAACTCCGGCTCTCCCTCAACATCCTTCTCATCCAACCATACATCAAACGGTGTTCTTCTTGGAAGCAGTATTCAAAATCCAAATCCGATTATTGTCCCTGATTGGTTTCAGCTTCAACTCTTTCTTGATATAAACCACCTATAAATCAAGCAAATCTCTCCTCAAATGTCACCTGCCTATCCTTGATATTTTAGTTCTCAATCTTATGTTATAATGGCAAAAAACTAATTTCTCTAATCTTTTCATCTTCAACCAATTACTTCTCTCTTAGTGTATGAGGTTAAATGTGCTCCAATTTCTTTCACATTGAGAATAGCTAGTACTCTAACTAAGTACCCTAACTGCAATGGCTGTCAGTAGATTCCACCTACTCCTATTGTTCACTTAGATCCACCATTTAGCTGTAAAAAGACAAATATCACGTAATTAATAAGACTGGTAAACTTATAGCTAAAAATGTTAAACATACAAGATATGTACAACATCTTACTAGGAGAAGCTTTGTCATGTGAATAGATAAGATCTAGATCTTCATACACCCCAAGTTAATACTTGTATGATGTCATCTAAAATACATAATAAAATGTAGTTAAGTTTATTGCTCATATTCAGTGTAACGGTGTCTAATAATAATAAAAATAAGTAACAACTACTAACTTCAATCTCAACCTCTATTCAATGTTTTGCAATCTTGGTTAAACATTTGATCACTGACATTGTGTCTGACAAAACTTCTGCATAATTGCAACTTGGCCACCATATTGTATCATTGGGTTAAATAAATATAAATATCTTATTAGAAAAGATTCCGCTCCAAGCATTACTAAAGACTTAAAATTATACACGCAACATGAATATCATGGTGAAATGTCATGTCTCATCTAGTGTTTACAATCTTCCATCATTTTTGTAGTCCCTCGGATACTTCTCTTTGATCCTTATCTTGGCCTTGTCTATGGCATAATACAAATATCCCATTTAAATTTTGGCATTGAAGTCAACCAATCTCAACACTCGTTCTCTATGATTGATAGGTGGTATTGCACCTTTTACCACCACTTGTTCTTCTTAATAAGACTCTTCATCTTCAAGAAAGTCTCATACTAGTCAATTGTGGCTTGTGCTATATCCATATACTCCCTAATAAGCTATGGAAACTATAAACCTCTTCAAATCAATTTTGTATCCATAGGAGCTCTCCAACGAAATGAACTGTGTAGTAAATCTGGTTGGACCAAGTTGAATTAGATTACAACCATCAATGTGTTCTCTTATGATGGAGAGCAACCTAGGGTGCCCATAAATGAAAGATGTAATACGTTGTCCTTGACTCATCAAGAACCTCACATTTTCCTCTTTCCCGATGTCTTCCAACATTAAGTCAATTAAGTGCGCAACACATTACACCCAAAATAAATGACTTCTCGCCTCTATTAATTTCTTGCTTGCAGCCTTACATGAAGCCTCATTGTCAGTAACAAATTATACAATGTTCTCCTCCCCAATCTCCTGTATAATATTGTTCATCAGATCAAACAAGTAATCCACGTTCCTCACTAGCTCGATATATCGATCAACTTCAAGAAGATAGCGTACAAAACAATACACAAGGAAGTTAATAAGAGACTTCTTTGTAATTCTTATCCAACCATCGTACATCACAGTGCAACCTCTTTCCTTCTAAATAGATTTGACCTTGTGGATAGATAAATTTAAGATAATATGAAAGAAAAATGGTTTCACTGTCATGTTTAACGGATGGATAGGAATCACGAAGAGATCAATGATAAATTTTCTTATTACTATTTTGAGAATACCAAATTCTTGAAGAGTATAGAAGCATCTAAACAATTAAAAATAGAGTATTTATTTGATATTATGAATGATGTTGTCGAAGAAATGGGTGAAGACAACATTGTGCAATTTGTCACTGACAATGAAGTTTTTAATTAAGCTATAAGAAAGAAAATGATGAAAGTCAGACCACGCTTGTTTTGAGTGTCCTATACTGAACACTCCATAAACTTAATATTGAAGGACATTGGGAAGAAACCATCTGTCAGATCCGTGGCAAGTCTAGGAGAATTAGTTACATCTTTCATAAATAAGCATCCTAGACTCCTGCACATCATGATAGAACATGTTGATGATAGTGATATAGTGCGACAAAGTCTCATGAGATTTGCCACGCATTTCATCGTGTTAGAAAGCCTGTTGGGACATTGATATGACTTGAAGAGATTCATACTTTCATCAGTATACATCGATTACATGACTAACCTACAAGACAGAATGGACCAATTTGAAATCCTAGCAATGATTGAACATACTATTGAGTACAATAGATGGTAAGAAAGAATGTAATATTACTTATCCATTATAGGACCCCTAGCATATCTGTCGAGATTGATGGATTCTAATAACAAAACTCAAATGAGGTACTTGCATGATGCAATGGACAAAACGAATATGAAAATCAAAGAGAAATATTCAAAAGGTTATAAGAAATGATAAAAGATAATAGATAACAAATTGAATAAGACACTTCACCACGATATTCATACAGCAGGTATTTGTGTTTATCTTATATTTCATAATTTTCATTATAATAATGTGTTAGTGCTATTAATGATTGTCATCCACTTTTGTCAAAATATTACTTGACCAAAGATACAATATGGCAAACAAGTATTTAATGATGCAAAAGTTATACAAGGCACATTGTCAGTGAGATAACGTTTCTATAGAACTGCGTAAAACAAAACAGAAGCGAAGATTGAAATGAGTTGTTGCTTACTTATTTTCAGATGACATCATGTAAACATCGAATTTGAGTCTACAAAGATTCATATCTACGGTATTTATATGACAAAATTTCACCTATTATGTTTGATAACATTTGGTATATGTTAAATATTTTTATAACAAAGATTACACACTTACTATATTGTTTGTCTTTTTTACAGCTGAATGATAGATCCAAGTGAACAATAGAAGTGGATAGAATCCACTCGTCACTATTGCAGTCTCTGTTAGTAGAGGCAGTCACCTCAACCACTTAGGCGGTGATGCGAGGTGAGGCGGTCCAAGCACCTAAAGCATCCACCTTGGGTGCTTTCAACGCCTCCATTGCCTCAGACCTGGCTAACCGAATCCAGTAAGAACTAGATATTCTAACTTAACTCCCCCATCCACCGGTTCTGTTTTCCCACCTGACAGAAGCCCCAAGCCTCCCAGCATCTGAAGGTCCCGCACCATATGCTGCTATTGTTGATGCCACTACCGTCCACAGCTAATGCCATTGTCCACCTCCTCCTGTGCCTTCTGATGTCTGTGCAACAAAACAACCAAAGATTTATTTTTTTCTTCACATCCTCTATATCCCTTTATTTCTAAACATGTGCACATGTTATTAGTGTCCATTTGAAGTTGTCCAAAGCTTTATTTCACCATACATTGACAACCTATTTGATGTTCTTCTTATGTAAGTCCGACTGAGTATTAAAAGTTAGTTTTTTATTTTTATAACATCATGGCTTACTTCTATTTAGGTATTTTGCATTGAAAATTAGATTTTGATCAGTTCGTAGTCTGATCAACCGATCTTAATAGTGCGTTTTTTACTTCTTCAATTTATTTTTTGTTTATTCTAAACATGTTCTTAGAATTCGTTTTATAGGAACCGGAAATTGTCATTCTTTCGATGCAAGTCTAGGTCATAAAGCAGTAGAGATGAGAGATGGTTGATTTTTTTATTCTTTTAACCACGTGTATATCTAGTTAAGTGTTTATTTTATTTTAACATCTTGTCTTGTTTTTGTATTTTTTTATATTATATTTATTCATTTTAAGTTGTATTTTACCATGTCTCAAGCACATGAAGACCGATCAGGGATCAAGGACAAGTTTTAATACTTAACGTGTTCTTGTGCCCATGACTATAAGTGAAACCTCAGGTTCTATAGCAAGAGCTCCTCTTAAATCCAAGGATGTTAGATGAAATATGAGGTTTTAGTGGATCCACCAAACTGTGATCATGTGAGGTGTTACTTCTACCAAAAAAAGTGTAAAAGAGGCATTTATCGTTTGAAACAGCACATTGCAAACTTCAGAACAAATGTGACTACTTGCAAAAAACACAATCGTTAAGGCTAAATAGGCAATAAAGCGGGAGTTAAAAAGGCAATGACCATTAGAAAAATGGAAGGGGGGACAACCTCCTAGGTAGAAGTATATGGAGACATCTTCACATGATGTCTCACAAAATAAAAATGATTTGTTACACCAATTTCAATCTCGACGGATGAAACGACCAATGGACCAATTTTGCACACCTAATCATAAGGAATCTAAAGAAAAAATGGTAAAATACAAAAAAATATTTGAAAGTAGAAAGAGAACGATGTATTCAATACATCGTCAGATGGATGTACCAAGTGGCCATTTCTTTCAATAGTGTCTGTCTTAATAGCTTTCAAACAATGTTAAAGGCAACTAGTCAATTTGGTCTGAGTTTGAAATGACCTAACTATCATGAAATCAGAGAAACACTTTTATCTAATGAGATTGAGATCACCCAGTAGTTGGTGGAGAAAGAGAAAGGCAGTTGAGTCAGAATTGGCTAGTTGATGGTGAAAACCTAGCAATAGGATCCATATATGAAGCCATGGATTGTGTCAAAGAAGGAATAAAAAATATATTGCATGATAAAATAGACAAATATGGTCCAATTCAAGATATCATTGACAGAAGATAGGATTTTCAGCTATATTGTCCCCTGCTTGCTACGGAGTATTATTTAAATCTCCAATTTCACTATGTTAATCTCGACATTGAAAGTGATAGTGAAATTAAGGAGGGTTGTATTATTGTATTAAGAACTTGGTGTCTTTGCACGAGGGCCAAGAAAAGATTTTTAAACAATTGGCCATGTATAAAGAGGCATAAAGCATGTTTGGTAGGGATATAGTTATTCGGCTACGGAAGACATCAACTCTGGATATGATGATTTGTTATTAATTGTTATACTTGTATTCACGATTCCAGTGTAGTCTTCCTGTGCCATTTAAACTTAAGAAACATTTTCTTTTGTAGCAAATTGGTGGGTAGATTGGGGAAGCACGACTCACCAACTATTAAAGTTAGCAATATGCAACTGGAGCACATTTGAAAAGGTAATATTCCTTGCTAATTCCAAAAACTTTGAACTAATCGTGTATAAGTAGTTTTATAAATACAACGATGCATGTATTTTTATTTGTTTTGTAGATTCATACAAAAAAAGGAATAGACTTGAACAAAAAAACTTTGAATGATTTGGTATTCGTCCAATACAACCAAAGGCCTAGGGAAGGCATCTAAGGTTGGAGAAATCGAATTTAGACACAATATTCTTAGATGACATTGATGAGTCAAGTGAGTGAATTACAAATGAGAACGAAAACCTTGTCCACGAAGGTGAATAGTTGACATAGAGAGATGAAAATGTCACAAGAATGGATGAAGAGTGTGGTCCCTATACAAGGTCGTATTTTAAACACGTCTTAGTTAAATTTGTTGAGTTCGGTTATCTTTGTTCTAATTTCTAGGTTGTAACATATTTGCATCAATTTCTATGTCTTTTGATAAAAGAATTAGTATTTTTAATGAAGATTTAGATGATACCAGTCATGATGATCAGGAGACTCCCACATATCTTGATTTTGATAGTGATTGATATTTGTATGTTTGGAATTCAACTTACTTTATTAGTTATGCTATGATTAATTGTCACTCTTCTTAGTTTATGGTATTAATATTAGTCATTTTTTTCTTAGAATTTTGTTATTGAAGTGGAAGAAGTTCATATCCAAATCAGATGGATTTTTTTTTTGTACGTGACAAAAAATTATTCAAAACCCGCTTCAGACTTTGGAGCCATGTTAGCCACTCACATCTCTAGCTCCAACATCAGATAGTGTGTATGATTTTAATCAAATGGCCAAATCATTATTTTTGTATTGATCCGAGTCAATCGTAACTAACCAGTCTCAATGAAACATTTACAGGAATCAAGAGAAGAAAGACTATGAAGGCCAATTTCAAAGGTGGTAGTGATGTAAAATATTACTTTTGTTGCATATAAATTATACCATTTTATCTCTTTATCATAATGAATATCGATGTTATTTTATATCTATTTGTCTTAATATATCTAATAGAGTGATAGCTACATGAAAGTGTGTTAAATGTTACTTTTATATTTTTAAAAAAAATTACTAGCTCTCATGTTTTTTACAAAATTTATCATGATTTTTTTGAAATTTTTTTAAAATAAAAAATACAGATCCAGACAAATTCTAGATCCAGATTTCTCTTAAAGAATTGGTCCAAATCGGATCCACACTAGCCAATCTAGCTCTCAATTCCGATCACACAATCTTTGGTCATCACGATTCAGTCCATTCAGGTTCACACTCGGTTTTCTTCTATTCTGGCTGGTATAGTCAACACCATATAGTCCCGGATTGGTATAGTCAACACCATATGGTTCAGTCAGCTCCAGCTAGACAACACACAGAATTGCGTGCCACGGTAGGTTCCACTGCCGCATCCCACATCACCCCCTCTAAGAGAGAAGATAAAGGCACAATGAAAAATCCTCTAAAAGGAAAAGAAAATAAAACAAAATCAAGCCTCATAGGCAAGACTCTTAAGCTGAAATTTTATTTTATATTATAACTTCATGTTAGAATGTTGAACGCAGTTCATATCCTACTATATGCATGCTCTGAATATGTCAATGATGAGAAAGTAAAGAAGATTAACATGTCGTAGCTGCATACCCAATACATCTTAATTATCTCATCCACAACCACGTCATCAGATTAAGAACATGACATTTAATGATCAAAGAACCTCCACTATGTCAAATTATATCCTTTTCATGCCAATGATATTTTCAGAAGTTATTTAATGGAGATTATGGCTCATTTATGCCACATGATCCATTCATACTATATTTAGTAGAATCTAAATGAAATTTTATTTTTCTATGTGCTTATATGTCATCGAATGGTGAAGTACGTCCCCTCATGGCCTTAAGAACCTAAGCAAAAAACTAACCAATTAATTAATACTTAATAATTAATTAAAATAAGCAAAAATATACTAATAAAAGATTAATTATGACTGAATGAATAATAATTAAATCAACAATTAAAATTATTAAATAATAACTAAAAATCAGATAAATATATAATTAATAAAACATGTAGCTTAGTAAAAACTGTCCAGATAAATACATAAGAACCAGATAATTACATAACAAACAAATAACAACAATAAGAATGCAAACAAACAACAAATCAGTTAGGAAAATGATAAACAAATAAATAAACAGTAAAATAATAATGAGATAACAAATGAATTTGAAATCAACCAATCAGCAAATAAACAATTGAAATAAGTGAACAGTGGCCCAATAAAACAGAAATCAGAAAATAAGTAAGGAGGCCAAAGCAACAAAAAGATAACAAACAAACATACAAAAATGAAGGGCAGACAAACAGAAACAAAACAAAATAAATAAATAAATTGATAAAAGTAAGAAATAAACCATAAATGAACAAAAAACAAAGAATAAATGGACGTAAATAATATAACAATAAAAATGAAGAATCAAACTAACACATAATCGGATAATCCGATAATAAATTATCAAATGGCAATAGAACAAAAACCTTCAAATAGATCAATAAATCTGAAATGGATCCACACATTCCAAACAGTGTTGTCAAGGCATACACCTAAGCATGAAGGCACTGTGATGGTCCTGCCTGGACTGTTCGCCTTGCGGATGGGAGAAAAGGTGCCCACCTTGTGTGCTTAGACGCACAAGGCCGGCAATCGTCACCTTGGCGCTCGCCCAAGCAGCCCGTTCACTGCGAACTGCCAGCCCACTTCTTCTCATCAGCCGGTTCTTTCACTTATTTCTCTCTCGGTGCTCACCCGGCCCCCCTGCACAATCGCGCCCGACAGAGCCCGCACGGATTGTTGCTGCCTCCCAACACCGATGCGACCACCAAAACTCCCCACCGTCGTAGTCAATCACTCCGGTGGCTTTTGGAGGAAGCTTTGATGCCTCTCCACAGTTGTTCTCCTCCTCCTCCACTGATCTTCTCATTTCAAAGAAAGTATCCTCTCTTTCACCTCCGTGACCAGTAAACCTAGTTTGTAGAGTTTGATTTTTTTTATTCTTCTATCCATCTTTCCACCTTCCTTCTTTCAAATTAAACCATCTAAAGTTTATTAGGCACACTTTAATAATTTTTTCACTTTGTATATTTCAATATCAAACAAGGTTCAAGTTCGAACATGGATGTGCCGATGTTTTGATCGATTTGTTCACTCTTTTTTTAATGTCTATGTCCGAAAATGTACAGTTTATATTACTTGATTAAAATATTGCTTGACTTCATGGTGCAATTCATTTAATTTATTCATTTGATTATATGATAGTGCATATTTTTATTAGATTGATGGAAGGGCTATCTGGTGCTAATAGTAACAATAGAATGGAGTCATCTGGGACAGAAGAAAAGAAAAGAACAAAGTCCAATGATCCCGGATGGAAAAATGCACATTGGCCATCAGAAAATGATAAAAACCGTGTCAAGTGTGATCTATGTGGATTGGTGACAAGCAGCAGAATAAAGAGATAAAAGGAACACGTGATAGAAAGATATAGTGATGTTAAGCAATGTCAAAAAGCCACAAAGGATATTGTTGAAGAAATGTTAGCATGGATGAGTAAACATAAGAAGAGAAAGATAACTATTTCCATAACTAAGATTGATGAGGCCAAGGAAAATGAAGGTGAAGACGTAGATGACGAGGAGATAGAGGCAATTTCCAAATCAAGGGTTATTTCTACAACAAAGAAAAAGATGTTAGATACTTCAAAACATATCAAAGCTGAAGGTAAAGGTCCAATGTATATGTTTGCAAGGATGTCCATGAAACAATTTATTGATGCTAGACAAAGTTGCCAAAGTAGACAAGATACTTTGGGGAGCAAATTCAAGAAAGAAGAGAAGGAGAACTTTGAGGAATCTGTGGCAACATGGTTCTATAAAGTTTAAATGCCTTTTAATGTTGCTAAATTAAGAAGTTTTGAAATTATGTTTGAGAATATAGAGCATCTATGACCTGGTTGCAAATCTCCTAACTATCATCAATTACGAGTCCCCCTCCTCAAAAGAATGGTGAAACGCACAGGTTAAATGCTTGAAGAATACAAAAGGCATTGGAAAATATATGGTTGCACTATTATGTGTGACAGGTGGACTGACAAAAAACAAAATTGATCATTTTTTAGTAAATTGTCCAAAGGGGACATTTTATAGAGTCGATTGATGTTTTAGATAAGAAAGAGGATGTTATCCTTTTATACCAACTTTTAGACAACATGATTGAGAAAGTTGATGAGATGAATGTTGTTCAAATAGTTACAGATAATGCATCATATAATATTGTTGCTGGGAGGTTGTTGATGGACTAAAGAAAGAACTTATTTTGGACACCTTGTCCAGCTCATTGTGTTGATCTTATGTTAGAGGACATCAGAAAATTAAAAACCTATGCACCATTCATTTCGAATGTTAGGAAGTTGACCACTTATATCTATAATCATACTCGATTGCTAGACTTTATAAAAAAAGAGATAAAAGGCGAGGAGCTTGATAGACATAAAGTCACCCGATTTGTTACTACCTTTCTCACCTTAGAGAGGTTGTTTGATGATGTTGCTAGAAAAGGTATGTGAAAGTTATTTTCATCCGATGCTTAGCACAGAAATGTATGGGAAAGACAAATGCAGGGAAGAATGTATCTTCAATTGTTTTTCAAGTTAAATTTTGGCACGGAGTTAAGAAAATACTCAGAGGATGTCAACCAAGGATTGTCGTTTTGGATCTCGGCTTTGTCTCGGAAGGGTGAAAGAGAAGAGATCTCGCCAAATTCTCTAGAAAATCTCGAGAGATCGGATCTCGGATTTCATTTGCGTAGGGTATGCTACGTAATAATATAAATTTGAAAACACAAGAAAAAAACTTTAAAATAAACCGACAGATAGGTTTCTACGGAGCTTACGGTCTGATTGGACCCATTTTAGGTCACATTGACACTGTATTCCAGCGGGGAAGACGCTCATAACGGTACGAGCGGGATCCGGTCACCTAAGTGACTGGATCCCGCTTTCAAGAAATATCGGGTCAAGAGGACCCGATATCTCAATTAAGTGACCGGATCCCTCTTTTAGGAATTATCGGGTCAAAAGGACCCGATATCTCTAAGATCCGGTCACTCGGATCCCACTCATACCGGGTCCTCTAGACCTACGAGTGTCTTCCCCGCCCGATAGGGCGGGGAAGAGCCGCAGCGGCGGCTCCACCGTCTCTTGGCCGTTGTCGGCCCTTGGACTTCCGAAACAGCCTATTTCGACTGTTTTGGATCTCGCAAGGCCGCCGAGACCAAGATTCTCACGAGATTTCGCGAGAATCTCGCAAGATGGCAAACCATGATGTCAACCACTTTTACAGGTCTTGAGGTTGGTAGATGGAGATGAAAACCCAGCTATGAGATATATTTATGATGTCATGGAGTGTGCAAGACAAAAGATCATTGAAAATTTTGGTTCAAAAATAGTTAAGTATGGTCCAATCTTGAAAATTATGGACCGACACCGTAGATGGAAAGTTCAAATACAACAATCTCTACATGCAGCTGGTTATTTCTTAAATCCAAAATTTTATTTCAAGGCAAGATCTAAAGGTATGTATGGTGTTGCAAAATTTAAGAAGGCCTTTTATACATGTGTTGAGAGATTGTTGCCAGATCCGAAAATGCAAGATAAGACAGGAGAACAAGTTTTAATGTACTTAGATTAAAGATGAATGTTTGACAATCATTTTACTACAAGATCACGTCATAAAAAGTTTCTATGTAAATATATTTTCGAGACTTTGAGTATATCAATTGTTCATGTCAAATTTAGTTATCTTGAACTATGGTTTTTATTGATAAAGTGAAATGGTGGATGCAATTGGTAGAGACACTGGAACTGAAAATTTTTGCAATGAAGATTTTAAGACTGTTGTTGTTCATCCGGTTGTGAACGCAATTAGAGTATATTTGAGCACATAGGTATTCTTGGTTCTTTATAATTGTTATGGTTAAATATCATACCACCTAACATGTATTTAATCTATCTATATAGATTCATTCTAAGAAGAGGAATCGGTTGGAGCACAAGCAGTTGAATGATTTTATGTATGTCTAATATAATAAACGTCTCTATGAAAAATTAAAAGATATGAAAAATCATCTAGAGAGATATGACCATATATGTTTGCAAAATCTAGATTGGGGTTGTGAGTGGATACCTAAAGATACCTCAAACATGGTTTATGAAGGTGATAAAATTTTACTTTTTTATGCAATCATCACCACTTCTTTGTTAATTATTTACCTTCTTTAAATTTAATTTAAAGATGACCTTCCTCCAAAAAATGAAAGTGTTGATCTGACATGAAAAGACATGGATATTACATTGAGAGCTTCAGAAGATAGAGCTATACAAGTAAGTATGTCACAACCCTTGAGAGATAACGAAGGGAGTGATAGTGAGGAAGAATTTCTTGAAGAGGATGGATATGCAAATGATGATGATGATGATGATGATGATGCAGCAACGTGGGTAATAGATGGAGGAAATGATGATGGTGATGACAACAATGAGGAGAACATCGAAATAGACACCAATCTTAAGAAATCCATAATTGGATTTAAAATTTATGACTTTGGTTACATTGTGTTGTGTAATTTAAATGTTTGTCATGTTGAGACATTTAGGATTTTCATGTACTTTGTTTACAAATTTTCTTTGTTGTACCTTCTTTAATTGTGATTTTAATTTTACTCGATAGTAGTTGAGGATAGGTTGTGACAATATAAATTGGTATTTGTCTATTTGGTATTTGTATTTGCATGTGTTATGAAAAGTGGTATGCAATTTTTTAGAGAATGAATAAAGGCAACATGGTTCAAAAAGTATGTATCATTCCATTCAGTAAGTCAATTTACTTTATATTGTTGACTTGTTCTCTTAAATTTATATTTATTTTTTGTACATGTTATTTTGTTAAAGTTCTTCATAGAAATTTTACTCTTAAAGTCTTAATACATGTCAATTTTATTACAGTTTTTAGCATTGTTTAGAACTGTTATATAATGTTTATAACATGTGAGACTTACATTCCATATCCCACTTCATACTCCACCTTATCACCTAGGCAATACCTAGGCGGACGCCTTGTCGCCTAAGCTGTAAAATGCCCTTTGAGCACCTTGTACACCTTGTCACCTTGAAAACTACGATTCCAAGATAAACACCAAATAAGAATGAAACAAAACCTTGCAATAACCAAATAAACCAAACAGAATTAAGTCAGTCCACGATAAAATATTAAATAAGTTCAAAATTCAAAAAAATTCATTACTCAAAAAAGAAGAAAAACCGACCACCCCCCCCTAAGGACGCCTCCTTACCCCCACAAGCCACCTCCCACAGGTCCCATTGGCCCCTCACGGAGCCTCCCAAACCCCCCCTTCCACTGTCGCCCGTCCCCCCTGCTGCCGGTTACCCCCTTCCGTTCCGGAAGACGCGACGAAGGCGAAGACGGAGAGGAAAGAAGAAGAAGGAGACGGAGGTGACAACGTAGGCGGACGAGCCCCTCTGGCCTTCCCCTCCCCTCCGACGACGGCAACGGCGGCGCCCGGCGCCGCTTCCAGCGCCTCCGCCTCCCGCCCAACGCGGCCGCTGCAGACAACGCCCGCGGGAGCCCTCGCCCGCGCGACGCGTCGAAGACGACCCCCACCCCCGACGGGGGTATGCGGCGCCGAACCGCGCGGCCACGACACCCTTGCCGCGAGCAAGCCCCGCACAGCCACGACCCCCACCGGGGTTAAGTCGCTCGCACGAGCGAGCCGCGCGAGCGACAATCGGCCGATTCGCTACGGCCGGCTCGCGTCTACACGGTCCACAGACCAGACCAGGCCAATGCCGGTTCAGTCGGGTTCGAGCCCGGTTCACGCCGGTTCAGACCGGTTCAAGACCGGTTCAGGCAGGTTCAAGCCCCAGAGGCCCGTTCACCCCTTAAACCGGCCAGTTCACTCTATTTTGGGCCGGTTCAGGGCCGGTTTAGTGGGTTTTGACCCGGTTCAGGCCTGTTTGACCCCGGTTCAGGCGTTTAAGGCCGGTTCAGCGCCGTTTTGGACCGGTTCAGCACTTGTGGGCCCGGTTCAGTGGCCATGGGGACCGGTTCGGTGGATTTCAGGCCCGGTTCAGCTGTTTCCAGCCCGGTTCGACGCGGTTCAGCGCTATCTGGGGTCGGTTCAGCGCCCTTTCGGACCGGTTCAGTTTGGTTCGGTACGATTCAGCGCCTGTCAGCCCCGTTTGGGCAGCCCTCAGCTCGGTACAGCCTCCTCGGGACCGCCAACGCCCACGGGAATGGCGGCACCTCCTCTTCTGTCCCGCATCAGTTTGGCATCAGAGCCGGCACCGACTTGTTTCCACGAGTCGGGAACCTTACATTGCGCAAAACATCGCCACTTCAGTTTTGACATCACATTACCGTTGGAGGTGCACACCATGGCATTTCTGTCCAGCTCTTCATGCAGCATCATCTCGTAATCTCTTTTCGAGTTGATCGCTCCAGATTATCAGGTGGTCGAGAATGGTCGAGCTTATATCCGGTTTGCTCGTATTGTCAGAGGCCAACTTAGATCATGGACAGTGCGGTATGTAGAAGATGCCAGGTGCGAGATAGTTCCCTACGGGCACTGTCTCATCTTGGGTTATGAGTGGTTAGCTGATCGGCAGGCAGATTTGGACACACTCGCTCGAGAGTTTACCTTGCGGCCCAAGGAGTACAGAGCACTGAGAGAGCCGATCTGCATTGGCAACACTTGTGCCCAGTGGCCTGTGCTTGAGGAGCAGTCTGACACGCTTATCGAGGTAGTTTATGAGGCCAGTCCAGAGCTTGCCGCAGAGTATGAGCAACAGTGCACCATAGATGCCGAGGCAGACAGAGCCATCGAGGTTGAGCTGAGTGAGCAGCTTAAAGAGTTACTGCTTGAGCTGACGACAGAGCAGCGACACCTTGTCGAGGCTGAGACCAATCGAGCCATCCTGACCGAGTTGACAGCGCAGGTTATGGAGTTACTGATAGAGCTGACCACCGAGGCTGTGCCAGAGGATCCGCGCATAGTTGACTCCACAGAGTACCCAGACCTAAAACTTGACAGCACTTACGACACCGTCTGGGTCACCTTCTGCGGTAACCTTGGAGCTTCCCGGTCCCACTTTGTTCTCGCCCGGGTTGCACTACCGCCATCCTTAGTTTCAGTAGTGACCGTGTTGATCATACGGCACTACAAAACTCGAGGACGAGTTTTTCGCAACCAGGGGAGAATGATGGGGACCGGTACGGACCGGATCATCCATTTGTTCGGAGATAGCGCCTTCCGAATCCTCAGGAAATGACGAAGTTATTTCTTTTATTTCGTAGTGTTAGAATTTTATTTTTATGTATTTTTATTTGAGTATTTAAAGTCCTTTGAGTCCTTTTTATTTTTAGTCCTTTAGAGAACATATATGCAATTAAGGTTTTTAGGAGTCCATCTTGTAATGTCCAGCTCTATTTAAAGAGCACAAACCTAATGAAGGAGAGAGATGGATGTTTTGAAGAAACGAAGAAGCTCCTCCCGTTTTCCCCCTTTTCCCCTCCGACGTCGACGTCGTTCCCCCACCTCCGAGTGCTCCCGGTTCTCCCCTCCCCTTCCCGGTGTTCCTCCTCACCTCTGGAGCCAGGTCCGGTGCCTCTTCTTCCCCTATTTCGTCCTGTTTCCGACCTACGTAGACGCCTCCATCGACACTGCCCTAGGTCCGTCCGGACCTCCCACCTCAACCCCTCACCTCCCCTCGACCCTAACAACAGCCCCTCATTCCCCAAGGACCCCCTTCCCCGCTGGAATCCCCTGCGACAGACCCCCCCCCTTCCGATTCCGTCCGCACCCGCGGGGACACCGCGCGAGCCCTAAACCGACCACCCACCCCCCCGCGGACGCCTCCCTACCCCCACAAGCCAAACCCCCCCCCTTCCACTGTCGCCCGTCCCCCCTGCTGCCGGTTACCCCCTTCCGTTCCGGAAGACGCGACGAAGGCGAAGACGGAGAGGAAAGAAGAAGGAGACGGAGGCAACGACGTAGGCGGACGAGCCCCTCTGGCCTTCCCCTCCCCTCCGACGACGGCAACGGCGGCGCCGGCACCGCTTCCAGCGCCTCCGCCTCCCGCCCGACGCGGCCGCTACGACCGCGCGGCCACGACACCCTCGCCACGAGCGAGCCCCGCACAGCCACGACCCCCACCTGGGTTAAGTCGCTCGCGCGAGCGAGCCGCGCGGGCGACGATCGGCCGGTTCGCTGCGGCCGGCTCGCGTCTACGCGGTCCACGGACCAGACCGGGCCAAGGCCGGTTCAGCTGGGTTCGAGACCGGTTCAGACCGGTTCAAGACCGGTTCAAGCCGGTTCAGGCCCCCAGAGGCCCGTTCACCCCTTAAACCGGCCGGTTCACTCTATTTTGGGCCGGTTCAGGCCGGTTCAGGGCCGGTTTAGTGGGTTTTGACCCGGTTCAGGCCTGTTTGACCCCGGTTCAGGCGTTTAAGGCCGGTTCAGCGCCGTTTTGGACCGGTTCAGCACTTGTGGGCCCGGTTCAGTGGCCATGGGGACCGGTTCGGTGGATTTCAGGCCCGGTTCAGCTGTTTCCAGCCCGGTTCGACGCGGTTCAGCGCTATCCGGGGTCGGTTCAGCGCCCTTTCAGACCGGTTCAGTTTGGTTCGGTACGATTCAGCGCCTGTCAGCCCCATTTGGGCAGCCCTCAGCTCGGTACAGCCTCCTCGGGCCCGTCGGGCATGGCGGCACCTCCTCTTCTGTCCCGCATCAAATCGATATGAAAAGGTAAAAATAGGCCTCATAAAGGCCCATAATCTGCCCACTAAGGGGGTATCATGATTCTCATCTACGGCCTGACCTCAACTCCTTGCAAGGGTGCTAAGATTCACATCATCAGCCCATTAAAGGTCCCATTACAAGGCTCCAAATATCAAGAAGACGGGGCTATTAAGAGGCCCATTATCAGCCTACATTTGGGCTGAATCCAGGTCCATCAAAACTCTTCAATAGAGTCAATTGGCAGCCAATCTTTGGGGCCTGTTAAAAAGTCAATGAAGGCCTATCCTCGGCCCATTTGAAAGGGGCTATTTAGGTCAGTCCTTGGCCTTTTTATATGGGGGCTTTGAGACCCACTTACAGTCCCTTTTAAGGCCTGTTAAGAATTTCAACCGGGGCCAGCATCACAGTCTTTTACAGTCAATTCAAGGCCCATTTAGAGCAAGCCCCCAGCCCACTTAATGGTTATCTTTAGGTCCAACTTTACAGCCCATACAAGGGCAAGTAGGGGTGGGCACAAAACGGTTCAAACTTCAAACCGAGAAACCAAACCGAACCAGCCTATTCGGTTCGGTTCGGTTTGGTTCAGTTTGGACCCCCTTTCGGTTTGGTTCGGTTTGGAAAATCTCCAAACCGATTTAAACCAAACCAAACCATTTAAACCGATTTAATCAAAAAATATATAAAAATTTATTATAGTATTAATAAAAATGATGTTTTTATCAATTTTATAATAAAATAATATTTATTTTCATTATTTTTAACATAAAAATTAGTATATATATGTAAAAATAATTAATTTAAATTTTTTTATATATTTTTGGTTTAAACGGAACCAAACCGAACCAAACCAAATTGATTCGGTTTGGTTTGGTTCGGTTTGGGAGGGTGATTTGGTTTGGTTCCGTTTGGAAAAAAATTAGTCCAAACCAGACCAAACCGAATCGTGCCCACCCCTAAGGGCAAGCCCCAAGGCCCTTTTAAACCTATTTTCAACCCACCTCAAGGTAGGTTTTCAGTCAGTTCATAAGGCCCATTCTCAGACGAACGACGAGAGATATTATGATGTCCAGCAAAAGGGTAAAAGTTTATGGGCTTATCTTTAATTTCATACAACATCAATTAACCAATTTTAATGAGATTATTGTCACCCCATCAAAAATATATACACATGCATGTACATGTATACATACTTGTGCAGTCGATCAGATGGAGATAAAGACAACGCAAGTCTGTAAGGCCTTGTTAGAGAGAGAATTCTACATTGTGCCTTGGTAGCCTTGCATTCATTGCGAAATCGGCTGGACCTAATCGGGATCAGCTGATTTTTAGATCAGATCAGTCGGTCTGGATGCGATTTTGGCCTGGAGGACCAATCCAAACAGGATTCCCAATAGAAACGGTTTAGATTGTTTCCCGACCAACTCTACCGGAGAACATAACTCCCGCAGATCTCCAAAAATCTGAGCCAATTCGGATCCGATTTCAATATGATATCACCCCAATAAGAGTGATATCAACATGGAAACCTTGATCCCCCAAATCCTCCTGATTCTCCTCCAGCTCTGGTGATTCTGGAGATTCCAGTGATCCCCCCATGATTTGGAGTGATTCTCTGACGATCCAACCGGCAATCCCCCTTTTAAGATTTGGATCCCTCTGGAACCCTCTGGTGAAGTCGCAGCCTCCCCTTAATAGTCCACTTAAGGATTTCTTCCCCCACCCCTTCCCCAGACCCCATGCTGCCCTCCTCCCCCCCCCTCTCCGGACCCCTGTCTACCCCCCTCCTCCCACCCTTAAACTGTCACCCAAGGGTGACGGTGTGGGCTGTCAACATTGATGTCCCCCTCCATAAAAAGTCACCATCACCCGATGGTGATAGTGTGGGCTGACAGTGCCAGCAGCCGCCTTAAGGGGTTTATCCCCCCAGACCACCTATTAACCAGTTAACAGGTAATTTTGTGATTAACGACTACTAAATCGCTTTAATATGTTAATGTTACAGAGTTTACAACAATAGCCAACTCAAAACATAGTGTTGAAGCATGTACTCCCCATAATATCGAGTAGGAACACAGCACTTTGGTAGATGCGAAAAAGAAAAGAGTACAATATAAGTGGTGTGGAAAAAAAATAAATGGTGAAATATTCTGTTTGACATAATATATAGGTTGAATGAGTGAAAATGTAAAGAAATGTGACAAGGTGCACAAGAAAAGTAGTGAAGCTATGAGGGTCTTCCTCATAGAAAAATTATCATAGAGAATTTCAGATTGAATGGCGAGAAGGCTTACACTCGGAGCTTCTAAGAATAAGACATACAAAGTCGAGTCAAAAAAAGCTAAGGGAAAGGACGAGCTAAAGTTAAGACATCCATATCTTCTGATGAACAAAATATAGGGTTAAGAAGAGACTAACAAGCAATCACATCAAGAAAATGAAGAGAAGAGGAAAGGAACAAGAGACCTTAGAGCTACAAAATTGGGCATTTTTATGCATCATAATCGACTTGGCCCATTGAGGATCCCAGATCAACAGAGATGACATTTTGTCGATCTGCGTCAACAAGACCCTAAATGATTATTTGCCTAGGAGACAAAATAGTACTCAAAGAATAGTTAAACATGCATTTAAAGAGGTGAAGGTTAAAACTTCAACTACAAAGCGAGCAATCAAACATCTCTGCAGATAGTTTTTACATGTAGGTAGCAATCTTAAATTGGTCATCTAACTCATCTCAAGCATATGTATTATGTTCAATTCTTGATTTCAAAAATAACATATTTTCTCATGTTAACTTAATCTAGACGTTCCAATACATGCTACACTAGGCCATACTTCCAGACCACGGTTGATGCGATTGAGGAGGCTAGATCAGAATTACATGTCCCAACTAGTAGATATATTTACGATGTCGGACTAGATAAAGACGTTAATAAACTAAAATTCTAGATAGACAGATTTAAATTTGTTTGGAAAGAGAGACGATATATAGTGATCTATGATAAGTACACAATACACAATAACCTTCCTTCGCACAATCTTTTTAAAGTTTATTGATGTTTTGGGCAAATAACGAATACAAGTCTATCTTTTCACTAATAGATACCAATGTAGAAAAGATTGGAGATGGCAACATTGTACAGTTTATCACAAATGAGCCCTCCTACAAGGCAGTAAGGAAGTCGATGGATAGGAGACCACATCTGCTCTAGCCCATGTTTACTCCACATCATAATAGATCATACTAAACGGCACGATCTTATTAGACCTGAACCAACTAGATTTGTCGCACACTTTATTGCATTGGTGTTCTTGCACTAAGATAGGCATGCCACTGGCTTGGTTCAAAAATTGGCATGAGAACATCATGTATATAACTGACTTCCAATTAAAATTTCATGCACAAATAGAGCATTTGATCATGGACAAGCATTTCTTTAAGAAAAATCAATACTATTTATCCATCATTGAACCATTTATACAATTGTTTAGATTAGTATATTCAAATGAAAGAAAGCAGATAAGATACCTTTATGATGCCATAGACAAAACAAATTGAAAATAAAAATGGAATATCATAAAATTTATAAAAAATTATAGAAAATCATTGACAAAAGATTGGACCAAGGATCGCGGGATCGGGATCGGATCCTGGATCGGTGGGGTCCGATCCGATCCGGATCGGATCGGATCGGACCGATCCAGGCCGATTCTCTTGGAGCCAGACCGATCCAGAATCGGTCTGGATCGGTTTTTTTTTTTTTTTTGCTCTTTGAAAAAATATGGAAAAATCGCCAAAAAATCAATAAAAATACATAGGACTCAGACAAAATGTGAAAAAAATATAGGGAACACTCATTCATATAAAAAATTAACGAATAATCATATAAAACACATATCATATCCAATCACACAATAGAACAATCATACATCAAATAAGATACATATTTTTACCAAACAAACAATCATACGCAACTCCACAAATTGTACACCACATATTCTTCTTACCACTCATATTACATTGCGTGAAATAAACAAAGAAATACATTATACATATGCCATCACCACCAACTATGGTAATGTCCGGAGTAGGATGGATCTGGATCTGGATCTCTGTCCTGGTCATTCTGATTTTCTGCAAATCTCCATTGATTAGGGTCGGTCATAATTGGCCCGTATCCATAAGAAAATAAAGACTGGGCCATGTCGGTAAACTCATAAACTCCATGATCAGTCGGAGGTGGAGGTAGAAAAGATGGTGGAGGTGGATAGCCAGGCTCACTGTCTGAGGCAGACTCTGGATAGGAAGATGCAAACTCGTCAAAAACATTCAACCTCGTCCAGCGTCCGCTGCCCCTGCCACTCGAACACGAGTGTCTTTTATCACTCAAATCATCCGGACTCGCTCCACTCGTCCGAGCACTACTAGTAGAGCCACCCTCACCTGCACCTGAGGCTGAGGCGCCGCCTCCACCTATGCTGCCGCCACCCCCACCTCCACCTCCACCCCCCTACGCTGTTGTTGTGTGGGTGGCACAAATTCTTCTTCATCCTCATCTGATGAAGGTGGCTGAGTGGTCTCGGTGTCAAGGAGATGATGTCGCCGTTTGATACTTATCTTCTTCCTCTTCAATGTAGGATCTCCTTGACTTGCTTGCTGTGAAGGTAAGCATACTTTATTTAAAGCCCTAAATAATCCACCATTCTTCTTAGTGGTGGTGGTGGTAGAAGGACCCGCAACTGGAATCCGAGCAGGAGCTATAGCGGCCGGGGGCGGAGCTGGATGT
Source organism: Cryptocoryne crispatula var. balansae (assembly GCA_036172225.1). Classification (NCBI taxonomy): domain Eukaryota; kingdom Viridiplantae; phylum Streptophyta; class Magnoliopsida; order Alismatales; family Araceae; genus Cryptocoryne; species Cryptocoryne crispatula. Next base: position 29,451,165 of record CM069922.1, read on the forward strand.
CTCTCTGGAGAAGCTGTAGTCCGGGGTGGATCAGGAAGTGGAGCTGTGCACGGGACTTGACTTTCTTCAACTTCCTGCATGTCTTCATCCTCACCAACAACCCTGTCAAGCTCTCCTTCGGCCCACGATCCGTCGTTCGGGTCGAACTCGGCTCTCCGTCGGCATCCTTGTCTTCCACCCACGCCGCAAGTGGATGTTCTTCTTGGAATAGATATTCCAAGTCCACATCCGCCCGGGACAAGCCCCGAGTAGCTTGGGCCTTGTGCTCTTTCTTGGTACAATCCACCCGCAACCGTGCAAATCTCTCGCTCCGATGTCTTCTCGCCTATCTTTCGATATTCTCGATCCTCAGCCTCATGTTGTAATGACAGTAGACAAGCTTCTCCAATCTTTCTGTCTTCAACCTATTTCTCCTCTTCGTATGAATAAGGTTGAAGGTGCTCCAATTTCTCTCGCACTGGGATGACAATGTACTCTGACTTAGCACCCGAATTGCAACGGCTGCGAGTGGACTCCATCCAGTTCTGTTTGTCACCATAATCCACCTAAAGAAGACAATTACATGCATCAGTAACGTTATGTAAAAATAAATCAAGTAACTAAAGAGTCATTAATTCGGGTAAGCATATTACTAGGGGGGACCCTATCATGTGAGTATTGCAAATCTGGATCCCCGTACACCCCAATCTTGTGCTCGTATGAAGTCATCCGAAAACACAAACTAAAACAGCTTATCTTCTCTTCGAGATAAAGTTAAAAGTTTAATTAATATGAAACGTATTACTTACTTCAACCTCGCCGCACGTTCGTCTTCTTGGGTCTTACATAGTCGTTTAACTACGTATAGTGTGCCCGATAATACTTCACCATCATTACATACTTGGCCACCATACCGTATCCTTGGGTTCAAGAAGTACCTCGTAACAACGTTATTACTCCATTAGTTTAAAGACAAGTAGGGGTAATACACAAACTATAACTTGTAAGCATGACCATATTACCCTATTAAATTATACCTGCACCATGAATGTCGTAGTGTAGGGTTTTGTCCCATTTGTTGTCAATCACCTTCCACCACTTTTTGTAACCCTTGGGATGCTTCTCTTTAATTTTCAACTTAGCCTTATCCATAGCATCATACAGTACCCCATCCGATTTTTGTCATTTGAATCCACCAACCTAAGTACCGCACCAAAGGTTCTATGACGTACAAATAGTGCTGCACCTTCTCCCACCACTTGTTATCTTCTATCAGCTGCTCCATCTTTAGCAGTATCTCATACTGATCCAAGGAGCTCCTGTATGTATCCATGTACTCCTGATAAGCAGTGGAGAGAATGAACTTTTTTAAACTAGCCTTGTACCTGTATAGGCTCTCTAATGCAATAAAATGAGTGGCAAATCTTGTGGGACCCGGTCTGATCAAATCATGACCATCAGTGTGCCGCCTCATGATATGTAAAAGTCATGGATGGCCATAGATAAATGAGGTGATAAGTTGTCCTTGGTTGACCAAGGACTTGATATTAGCATCCCTACCAATATCTTCTAACATCAGATCAATAGAATGTGCCGCACAGGGCACCCAAAACAGGTGAGGTCGAGCCTCCATGAGCTTCTTTCATGCAGCCTTATATGAGGCCTCATTGTCTGTGACAAACTGCACAATGTTGGTCTCTCCTATCTCATCCACCACATTGTTCATCAAGTCAAATAGGTAATCTGCATTTTTCACCTGGCCTGATGCATCAACCGACTTCAGAAATACGGTGCCCTCAGAACAATACACAAGGAAGTTTATAAGTGACCTCCTTGTGATTCCAGTCCATCCATCGCACATTACAGTGCACCCCCTCTCCTTCCAGATGGTTTTGAATCCATCTATCCATGAGGTCAACTCATCGACCTCCTCATCCAACCCTGTTTCATATATCTACTTTGATGTAGGGGCTATCAACCCCGGCCCGGCGTCACCAATCACATCAACCATAGTCTGGAAATATGGATCGGTGGCCGTACGTGCCGGGACACCTACAAATTCAAAAACAAGATAAGGGAAAAGAGAGGGTTGTTAATAATAACTAACCTACTAAGAAATTCATATCGACAAGCAACTGCTAACCACAACTAAAACAACTCTTTACCTCGCATGTAGAAAGAACTTGACCATATGCTTAAGGGCTTTCTTTCGTCGCCCCCGCCGATGCCTTCACCCCTTTAAATGCTTGTCTTATACCCTCTCGACCTCTCGCCACTCTCCCTATACATGGCGTTGTCTCCGTCGGCATCGGTCGAACGTAATGTGTCCTCCGAATTTCGGGCTCTCGAACAGGCGTGTCCCCGCCCCCACATCGGATCGTCTGTAAGCCGAACCTCCTCGCTCCTCGTCTTCGTTCCTCATCCTCACGGGCCCGAGCCCTACTCTCACGAACGGCTCTCCTAACTCCGGGCATCCTCTTCATCTTCTGAAGATGATGAATCAACTTGGACCCTATCATGTGCTGGTTCTTTTTCTTTCTTACTCTTTCCAGCCATAAGATCGGTGTCTCTCCGACCTAGCAACTCGTTGTGTAGCTCTTGTCTCTGACCAATTCTCACCTCCTTCTGGGATGCTCTTCCGCTATATAACCCCTCATCTCCTCCCTCGGCTCGGCCCGGTACTTTATCACACTTCTTAACATTGCCACCCGTCCCGCTATATGTTGCTTGAGCCGCTACACACCTCCATTCATCTCTTTTCGGCACCACTCGCATCTAACTCTCTTCTTCTCTCAATCAAGGAGATGGCCATGTTGCCATCCAATGTCACGAAATTCTACGGCACCGGCGCCATGCTCCTCATCCCACATCTTATCCACGACACATAGAACCATACACAATATTAAAGCCAATTAAATCTACCCCCATCGGGGTGAAATAATCCCCCCCAATGGGGGGATTTTATACCAGCCCCCCCCCCCCACCTGGGGGGCACCGTAAAATAAATACCCCTTCGGGGTGACAACACCCCCGAAGGGTGCTAATCACCCCTTCGGGGTGCAATTCCACCCCCATCGGGGTGAAATAATCCCCCCCCCCCAACGGGGGGATTTTATACCAGCCCCCCCCCACCTGGGGGGGCATCAGAAAAAATACCCCTTCGGGGGTGATCGTTCAACACCCCCGAAGAGGTGCTAATCACCCCTTCGGGGTGCAATTCCACCCCGTTGGGGGTGAAATAATCCCCCCCAACGGGGATCCCACGCCGCAGTCGCGGCCGGCCAGGCCAAGGCCCGGGGGAGATCGAAACCCCCCCCTTACAAACCTTGTGTACTTTAGGGTGGATCGCCCCTCCCCAAGGTTGGATCGCCCTCGAATAGGCCGGATCGCCCTCCAACAGCGGATCGCCGGCGGGGAAGCCCTAGATCTCCCAAGGCGCCGGGGAAGGAGAAGAAGCGAGAAGGGGCAAGTGGGGGAGAATCGGTCCGGATCGACCCCAAATAGGGGGTGATCGGACCTTAAAACAGGACCGGATCGATCCCGGAATCGGTTCGATTCCGGGTCTTCCGGTTTTCCGGCGAATCGGTCCAGATCGACCGATTTTGGGATCGATCCGGTTGGATCGGTCCGAGATCAACCGATCCTATCGATTCCGGCCGATCCAGCCAGGACTCCCGGCTGGATCGCTAATTCCAACTGGAATCGGATCGGTAGGTACCGATCTGATCCAAGAATCGGTCGATCCCGATCCGGATCGACTGATTCTGCAATCCATGGATTGGACAAGACATTACACCATGACATGTATGCAACAGGTAATTTTTTATTCTTTAATTTAATCATTGGTTATTTCATACCAGCATGTTCTTATATGATACGGAATGAATGTGAAATATTTTTTAAACTTACAGATATAATATAGTGGACAAGTGTGCAATGATTATGAAATGTTGCGAGATACATTATCCGTGATATAGTAGCTTTCAAAAAATCAGTAAGATAGAATAGAAGCTCAGTTGAAAGTAAGTGCCATAGCCTTCAATTATATGTATTTGTTTATCAAATGTTATTGTGTTATACATAATGAGCACTAAAGATTTGTGCACTCTCAATTTTCAAATGTGGTAATAATGCATTTATCGTAAATGTATGTGCAAATTAGCTCTGACTTTATGATAAATGTCAATTAACTTTGAAATCAATAACGCATTTATCTATTGTTCTTCTTTGTAATTGAGTGGTGGGTTCAGGTGAATACAAAAGGTGGGTATAATCTACTTACTGCAACTTTAATTTGCATACCGAGGCATAGCGCAAGTTTTTACCAATGTAAGAGAAATTAGAGTACATTTAGCATAATTTATACTAAGAGATGGAATAGGTTGCATCTGATAAATTAAAGAAACTTGAGTTTTGCCTTTACAATAAGTGGTAAAGAATCAAAAACATCAAAAACCATCAGAGAATAACAGAAGAAAGATTCTCAAAATTTGTAGGTCAACCATACCAAGAACAAGATAAAGCAACATCTATTGCACGTCAAAGAGTGGGTGAAGACATTGATGTAAAATATTTTTTTCTAAGAAGCGCACCCACTTGCTACGTGGATGGATGAAAAGGTGAATAGAGCACCTCCAGAGTATGATTAGGAAGATCGTACATAAACTGAAAAAAACTAGACGATATTCAACTTAAAGAAAAACACATGCAAAATGCAATCTCTGCTACTCCACTACTCCAGCTAGCTCCATCTCCATCATCATAAACAATCGATTAAAGGACAAAGACTATGGCAAGCAAATTTGGACACTTCAACCAATTGAAGAAGGTCTATCGGTGTGGCATTGGAATTAAGTGTTCTTCTTCACAAGTAGAAGTAGAAATAGCAAAGAAAAAAAAGTTAAAAATCAAACAAAGTGTCCAATCAACCCAATAGATAGTACACAAGTACTCTCCTCAAATGACAGAGTTCATTCCACCAACTCAACAGTAACAAGTGAGAGGTTCAGGTGAAGGTGAAGGCAAAAAAGCTCCTAATATTGCACATACTAGTGGAAAGGTAGTCAATGATTTATGTCAATGCGAACATTAAAGTGAACAAAGTCAGTGTTGGACACAATTGGGTTCCTTGACAAATACACGCACATAGCTATCCATAACCCCCAGAAGCAGAGTACGTCAAGCCACATATTCCAAATACCTATCCAGCAACTGTAGGACAAGCACCAGACAACCCATATGATTTTAACGAGATGACCCAATCTTTATTTGGATATGAAAATTGGCTTATTATGACTTATCCAACAATGACTTTCAGAAGGCACAAATGAAGTCTTATGACCAATATCATAGATATTAGAAATATATAGTATGAATTATATTAAACATCATCTGTCCGTGTTTTTATGGTTGAATGTTGGATAATGATTGTTCTATATGTCTATTGATTCTTTATCATATTTTAATAATTTTCTTGTTTTTTCTTATTTTTATATTTTTTTGAATTAAAATTTTTTGGCTGATCCAGATCAATTTTTCTCTCAAAAAAATAGTCAAGATCGCCAATTCGATCCCAATCCAGATTGAATCGATACCCACCGATAAGGTACTAATTCCAGTCCGATTATCATTGTAGCCTTGGGCTTCTTCTCTATTAGAAAGAAGAGAGGGAAGAGGGTACCTAAGCAAGGTCCTCTGAGATCTGAGAAAGGGAGTATGATGCCAACAAAGAAAGAAGAAGAAGACTCGTGCGAGGGGTCTTCCTACTACCAAAAAAGAAGAGGAAATACTATTTTTGATACATACATACGCATCATTGTACATAGAGAGAAACAATCTCATCCACACTTCAGAAATACCGTCCAAATTTTCCAAATATACATAAACAGCCATGCACACTTAAATGTGTCAAGATGTTATTTATACATTATACCTAATAGAGCAATGCATATTAAATATGCTTACAAACTCTAATATATTATATCAATGAAAATCAATTCCACACTAAGGTCATGTTAGCGAGGCAGCTGGCTTTTTCATGCCTTCTCATATACTATGTACTAGGATGCAATTCACATTTAAATTGAAATGAAATAAAAATTCTCTCGTAATATGTTGTTGTAGCGACATTAGTACCCATAATTCTTTAATGAGATAAATAAAAAGATAAATAAATCACAAAAATATTTTAAATAAAACATATTATATTTAATTCAAATGCAACAAAGTCCAAACTAAACAACAACTTAAACATTAATATATTAAAAAATAATCAAATCAAAATAATTTAATAAAATAATACATAAAATAGATTACAAAAGATAACAAAACTAGTAAGTTTGAATATAATTTAACCGTCAAATCAAGTAAATAACGACAATGATAATAGTAAACTTTAAATCATAATAAAACACATAAGACAACACCAATATCAACTTCAAAAAACATAAAATAATAATAAATCAAATAAAACATTAAAATTTCAGAATAAATGCCAAAAAGATAAAAAGCACTAAAAATTTTCAAAAAACTTAAAATACTTAAATTAAATAAATGATATAAACTCTAATAAACCAAATAAACATCTAAAAACTTTTCAAATTAAGTGTTCAAACATCAAGTCATAAATAGACTGGTTAGGATTTCAAAAGAGATCAAATAAATAAATGCTTTAAAAATATGATAATTCAAATAAAATCTACAAAATTCAAATCAACAGCAAAAAAGTTGTGACGAACAAAATCTCACATGAGGAACTCCAAACCTAAAACAAATGTATCTATAACTCCAATCCATAGAAACATGCCAGCTAGTTTCTCATGTTTTGTGTAGATCGACTTCACTTGACAAGTTGCATTAGCAGTTAATCAAGAATATTTGAATAGTTATTATATGTAATTAATACTAAAATATTACACAATCGGTGGAGAGAGGTCAAATAAAAATTATTTCAAATAACCTAATAAATAGTCACAATCATAACAATGTGATATGAATCCGTTAAGTTATACCGGTAATGCCTATGCCAATACTTTGAAGATTCTGGAACTCAAGTTGAGAGTTTCAATACATACGTATCATCAAGGTAGGTGGGGTCGGGGGTCGAGAGCAGGTCAGTTTGGCCCAAACCGACCCGGGTCGGCCGGGGTCGAGACCTGGGTCGGATCAAAGTTGGTTGGAGTCGTAGAAAAAAATAATAAAATAATTATTTTCAGACATTTACCAAGTCGGGGTCTCGACGTCAAGACCTAGTCGGTCAGCCCAAAAACCGATCGGGTCGGGTCCGAGTCGCAACCCCGCATTCCATGCATATCACATCAAATTATCTATATTCTAATGGTTTACCATCTATTTTCCAAAACTGCTAACCATAACAAAAATATTCATACATTACTTAAAAAAGGGTTTCAACATCATCCAAGCATAAGTATAAACATTTGTTAATTACCTATACTTACATATGCTCTCACCATGGATTCGGGAATCGGAATCGGAATCGGATTCCGATTCCAGGAATCGGCCGGAATCGGCCGATTCCTGGGAAGGGAATCGATTCCGGATCGGTCCGGAATCGGTTTTTTTTTTTTTTGATTTTTTTTTCGTCAAAAAAATTCAAAAAATTCAGAAAAAATTCTAAAAAAATAGGAAATGAGTTAGAAACATTTTAAAAAATAACCAATGCATGATATCCACAAGACCACATCATACAAATACTAATGAACACCAATTGAAGACTTGAAGACTTGAAGTTAAGTACATATTCCAATTCCATTGATTCAAATATCAAAGAGTTGATACATCATCAAAAAAAAAATTACATCATATCAATCTACTACCAATATCTAGGATAAAGATGCGGCTCCTCCTCCTCTCCCTGCTGCTCCTGACCCTCCTCCCTCCTCCTCAGTCTTGCATACTGTCCGGTACCATATCCAGATGAAACTAATGCCGATGCCATGCCATCAAGGTCGTATGGATCGGACTGTGGGACGACGAGGACGTAAGCAGAGGATGGTGGAGCTGGTGGTGTAATCCACTGCTGGTCAACCTGGCCAAATGCTGGATACTGTGGCTCCATAATATAAGAATGCGGTGTCTGCTCATCCAGCGTGTAATACGGTTTTGGAAACCGTGAATCAGGTGACTCAGCTGCTGCTGATGGCTGCGTCGCTGGTATACACTCCTCGTCATCATCACCTGAGAAGTGAGAAGGAGCCTGCGTGCCGTCATCTAGGCCGACAGACGCCCGACCTCTAACTTCCTTCTCTTTACCTCTTCGACCATCTCTCGAACTACCGTAAAGTCCGAACCCAAAGTTTTTTTCAACTTTGCAAATCCTCCCATTCTCTGTGCAGTCACCTTTGCTTTCGTTCTTCCCGGACTGCGAATGGGCTGGGTAGCGGCCGCCGGGACCCGAGCCGGAGCCGGAACCTGGGCTAAAGCCGCAGTGGTCGCTCCATAGCCGCCGGCGAAGAAGGCCCCCGCCCGAGCTCGCGAAGTAGATGGAGGTGGAGGTGGAGCCGGAGCATGCTCCTCGGCTTCACCACCATCCCACTCTCCTTCTGCCCATGCCCGGTCATCGGGATCAAACTCAGCTGCATGCTCCCTGGCTTCCCTCTCCTCTATCCAGGAGGCAAGTGCTTGCCCCTCCTGGAAAATCTGGTACATGTCCACCGCCTCGGGTGGTGGTGTGGCGGAGGAATGCCTCTGCCCGTGCGGGCCGCCTGCGGACCGTGCAAATCGCTCCTCGCCGATCTTCTCGCCGATCCTCGATGTTCTTTATGCGCGGCCTCACGTTATAATGACGAAGACCGCCTTCTCCACCGGTCCGAGGTCAACTTGTTCCTCCTTTTGGTATGTATCGTGTTGAATGTACTCAGCTCCTCTCGCGGTGGGAGGAACTGGTGCTCTGGCTCAGTATCCTGATACCAATGGCCGCAAGTGGATTCCATCCACTCCTGGTGTTCACCTGAACCCACCACTCAGCTGCAAGAAAAACACAAGAAGAGAAAAGAAAAACAATTAGCCCATCATCAAGAATAACTTGTATGAAAAGAAAAGAAATTGTTCATCAAACTATTACTATACCAGGTGACACTTTGCCAACTGAATATTTCAGGTTAGCATCTAAGTATACACCGACCCTCATCTTGTACTTCTGCATCTGAAACATTTAAATACAAAAATTAGTTGCCTGGTAATGCTAGTACAAGGTATTTAATGAACTCTAACTTACTTCTATCTCAGCCTCTATCCTGTCCTGCTGAGATCGGCACAGCCGCTGGATAACTGCAAGTGTACCCCGCATCACCTCGTTGTCGTTCACCACCTGTCCACCATATTGGATGCGGGGGTTCAAAAATATCCCGCAAGATTTTATTAGTTAACACCGTGCATATAAAACAATTATACAAAGAAGAATAACTTTTTTAACCAAGTAAGTTACCTGCAACGTGGATATCGTGGTGCAATGTCTTGTCCCATCGGTCATCAATGATCTTCCACCACTTTTTGTAACCTCTGGGATTTTTTTCTTTAATTTTCAGCTTTGCCCGGTCCATAGCATCATACAGTGTGCCCATCTGGTCCCTGTCATCTGAGTCTACCAACCTCAAGACAACTACCAGTGGCTCAATGATTGCCAAGTAGTAGGCAATCCTCTCCCAAAACCTCTTGTCAGTGATCTGCTTCTCAGACCTGACAAGAATCTCCAACTGCTCTTTTTTGTCATGCAGGTTGCCCACCATATAGTTGTAATACTCCTCGGACTGTGTGCACCTAACCAATGCATGCCTGTGCCGCTGTAAACTCTCCAGCTCAATGAAGTTCGAGGCAAATCCGGTCGGACCGGGCCTAACAAGAGCGTGCCCTCCCCGCGCGAGATCTCGTGATATGTAGGAGGCGGGGATGCGAATAAATAAAAGATGTGATCGTCCGCGCCGCTGACAAGTGTAGATACACCCTCCTCCTTGCCTATATCCTCTAAAATGAGATCTATGGAATGTCGCCGCACAGGCACCCGTAAGATGTGCTTCCTCTTCTCCATCAACTTCCTACCCGGCCGCCTTATATGATGGTTCGTTGTCGGTGACAACTCGAACCACATTTTCATCCCCGATCTCCTCCACCACCCCATCCATCGTAGAAAAGATGAAGTCGGCATTTTTTATCTTCCCGTAAGCATCTACCGACTTCAAGAATGTAGTCCCTCGAACAAGACACCAAGAAGTTTATAATACTCCTCTTGGTGATACCGTCCACCCATCGCACACGATTGTGCAACCCCTCTCCTTCCACACCAACTTGAACCCGTCCATCCACTCCCTCAACTCCCGGACCTCCTCGTCAGGGCCGGCGCCGTATATGTGTGTCCGTCGCCCGGGGCTTGCAGAACCCGGTCCGGCCCTCACCCACGGCATCCACCATCGTCCGGAAATAGGGCCGGTGGCCGTACGTGCCGGGATGCCTACATCAAGTTAAAAAAAATGGGATCGTGGTAAAATTAAGTTTTAGTAAATAAAACAGCATAATGTCAATTTTAATTTAAAAAGTGATACGTACGTGTAAAAACCATTTCGACAATGTGGCGAACGGCTCTCTTTGCGGCCGTTCGTAGCCTTCACCCCTTTCATTGCCTGTTTATCCCCATCCGCCCAAAGACTCGTTTCCTAAATAAAAACTCGTCACTCGGTGTAAATCGAGTGCTGGTAGAAGTGGAACGGCGGTATGGCTCCTGTCTCCTGGGGTCAGGCTCTCGGTCCCAGCCCGAGGTCGGGCAAGCCGATGCTGATCGGCCCAAAGTTGGGTCAACTACGGACCCGGACCCTCCCCGCTCCCCTCCTCCCCGTCCTCCTCCTCGCCCGATGCACGCTTGCTGGCGTGCCTAGCACGTCTCGGCTCGGAGTCCGTGGACTCGTCCCCGCTCTCCGGCTCCGCCGAGCCGCCGCCGCCTTCCCCTTGCCTTTCCCTTTCGAGGTAGGCAAATCGCGGTCCCTCCTCCTCTCGAGTAGCTCGTCCCGCAACTCCTCCCTCTCGCTCGATCCGAACAGCCCGTCGAGAGGCTCTACCCGTCGTGTATCCTCTCATCTCCTCACCCTTCTCCCCGGGCACCTTGTCACATTTCTTTACATTCCCACCGTTCCGCAATATGTTGTTTCGCCCGGAACACCCCCCCGTTCATCTCCTTCCCGCACCACTTGCACTGTACCCTCTTCCTGACTAGGTCTACCATATGCCCGTGTTCCCAACCCACGTCGGAAGCACGTGCTGGTGCTACGTCACCTTGATCGGCCATTGCTTAAATCTACAAAAATTGTAAACAATGCACTAAAGATGATTAGATAACATACAAATTGTTTTAGACGTTGTTCGGGTAGCAGACAACCCAAGAACAATTCACCGAGTTTAACTCTACTCGGAGTCGTCGGAAACGTGTAAAAATAGGCGTACGGGATATCCGGAATTTTCCCCGTGCAAAATGGACATATCCGGATAGTTCAAAACTTAAACGAACTTGTTCGGACAGAAATCGTAAAGTTTAACGACACTCAAAATCGTCGGAAACGCGTAAGAATGGACGTACGAAATTTTGGCGAAGAAATCTTACCAAAAACCTTACAAAGATCGAAGCTGAGGTTGATTTGATGCTGATCCGAGCTTGAATCGGCGGAATCCTTTGAAGAACGACCTTAGAATCGCCTGAATCGCCCCTGGAATCGCCGGAATCGGTGGAATCGGGCCGGAATCGACCCTGGATCGACGGAATCGGTGGAATCGGGCGGTGGATCGACGGAATCGACGCCGGAATCGCCGGAATCACGCCGGAATCGCGCCGGAATCGCCTGCGCTTCCTCCTTCCGCCGCGGGATCGACGGAACCGGGAATCGAACCGGGGCCGGGTCAACCCGGCCTTCCGAAGAATCGGTCGGATCGACCGATTCCACATGGAATCGGTCGGAATCGGATCAATTCCGACCTATTCCAGGCGATTCAGACCGATTCCGCGGGATTCTTCCCGGAATCGGTCCTTCCGCCAGGAATCAGATCGGAATCCACCGATCCGATTCCGGAATCGGTCGGAATCGGACCGATTCCGCCGATTCTGCAATCTATGGCTCTCACTGGACATCTACAAATCAATGATCATAAAATTAGATTTGGAACCAGATCAACTAATGCCAATTTCAATTCCAATCTATGTAATCAGATGCAAGAGGCGACCGAAGCGAGGGCAAGGATGGTAGGATCGGAATCGGCCACCAGATCGGTGGGTACCGATCCGATCCGGATCGAATTGGATCGGTCCGATTCTGAGCGATCCGCCAGAAGAAACAATGATCTGGAATCGTTCCGGATCAATCCTTCAAAAAGGGGTAAAACCGTGAAAAAAATACCAAAATAACACACTAGATCGGATTCCGATCCTATCTAGAGCATTTTGGGGGTGAAATTGGACTGAAATCGCCCCCAAAATGGTGCCCCGCAGGTCCGCCGCGGCACCATTTCTGGCCATTTCCGGCCGATTCCGGCACAGAATCACCGGAATTGTTCCGGAATCAACTGATTCGAACGATTCCAGCCCCGATTCTATCCAAAAACACCGATTCCGATGGATGTTTTATCCGGATCAGTGATTCCGTCGAGAATCGGATCGGCCATGGCCGATCCATTCTAAGAATTAGCCGATCCCAATCCAGATCGGCCGATTCTGCAATCCTTGGGCGAGGGAGACCTCGCCAATCTCAAACACCCAAGACGACATTTTTTTAATTATTATACATTATTCATTCATTTAAAAGTTATGTAAAAATGAAATAAGAGCAAGAAATGTTTCCAGAAATACTAGAAATATATGTAAAAAAAATATGAAATACTTCTAAAAAAGTAAGAAAAATTCTAAAATATAAAAAATACAATTAAAACAACAGTGAATATATCTAAAAATGCAAACAATACGTCTAAAAACAAAAAATACATCAAAAAATACAGAAAAGACATACCTTTTTTAACCAAATTTTGAAACAACAATTGAAGTAGATTAATCTGTCAAGTGACAACAATCGAACAATAATTCTAAAACAAGCATGAGGTACAATAATAGCAAGAAGTTCGAAACAACATTAAAAATTATAGTAGAACAATATCCACGTCTATAAATACACAAAACAAAACATGCCTCAATGAATCATCAATCTAAATCAAAATCATCATTAACATGTATTTCCTCATCCGAATATAAGGTATCTTCAACAACAGCTAGCCTCTTCCCTTTCTCAAGTCTTTGCCATTTAGAGATCATAGCTCTGGTAGATGGACCTTCCTCTTCTTCAATGCCAGCTGCTAACTCAACATCCCTCTATGTGAGTTCCTCTCCATCATGCACAAGATTCTCATCATCCTTAGTAATCCACTCATCAGCCTCATCGATATCATCCAAAGAAATAGAATCATGATTGAACTTCTCCAACCTAAAATGTCGATCTCAAAGTTTTTGTTTATATTAGATGTAAATAAGATCATTTAGCCCTTTTTGTTCAAACACATTTCTTTTCTTTGTGTGCATCTATAATAAACATTTAAAATTTTAAATATGACTCATAAATAATATAACTTTAAATTTTTAATTTGAAAACTTCTAAAAAAATTAATACTATTATATATGTTCAAAGGTACGATGCACTACAAGTGAGGATCAATATACAAGGGCCAATCTTTACAATTGAGAAACCTTACTCCCCTAATCTTTCCACAATTTCACTACAAGAAAAAGAAAACCTAATCAAATTAAAAAACACATGAAAAGTCAAATGTAGAAATAAAAACAAGAACGTAAACCTAGAATGGATGTTTTTCTTTATCCGATGGTCACATCTTTGCCAAAGAGTCCCTCGGCATCTCTATATGTATTGAACTACTTCGTAATCAAATCCTATTCATCCAGAGTTTCAATCAGCTTTTCAATGCAATCATACAATCCTTGTTTTACTTCCCCAGCACTCTCAATGTCAGGGTTCAACTAGTAGAATTGGGGCTTAACATAATACCCTATTACGTGTAATGGACAATGAAGTTGATTGTTCCTATTTCCTATCAACAATGTCTCAAATGGGACTATATTTTTCCAACTTCTCATGCAAAGCACTCTTAATGCCTTCCTTTGCACAATCCATGGCTTCATAGATGTAGCCCATAGCTAGTCTCTCACCACCAACTAGGTGTAAGACAAGCACAAGAGGCTTGAAAATAGATAGAGTATAAGCCACACCTCTCCAAAAAGTAGTTATTAAAATAATCTCACATGACTTATTTCCCTCAGTTTGCTTAGCACATCTATTGTTAGAAGCACTCCAATCCATGGTTTGTAAGATTGGCTGATCCGAATTACAATCGGCCCATTCTCAAATCGGATCAACCATGGCTAATACGAATCTTACCCGAACTACCGATTCAGCCTGAACTTCCAGCTAGATCAGTTGAAATCAATAGGATTGGTCCCAAATCGGATCAAGAATCAGTCAATCCAGACCAATTTGCCAGAATCAAAAAACATCCAGAATTAGGACGATCAAGGACCCAATTCTGGACCAATCTCCCCCACCCCCTAAGGCTCCCTTCCAACAATTCCTTATTACCCCTCTGGCAATCCTTGCATTCCCTAGTGATCCACTCCTCAAAGAGGTAATTTTCCCTCCCCCTCCCCAATCCCCCATTCCCCCTTTCCTAATCCCCCCCTTCCCCCACCCCTTGGGGGGCTCTCCTGAAGGCAAAGGTCACCCGGGGGTGACCTGCAATCAACTAGTCACCCTCGAAGGGGTGGCTTTTAAGAGGCACCCCGAAGTATGCACCCCTTCAAGGTGCTTTCCTCACCCACGAAGGAATGACTGAGCAGTGAGCACAGGTCACCCCATCGGGGGTAACTTGTAGTTAGTAGTCACCCTCAAAGGAGTGCCTTAGTGGCTGATCACAGCCACCCTTTCGGGGGGGGGAGGTTCTCTAATTTTCTCACTCCCGAAGTATGATTTTCATGTTGTTTACTCTTTTTAATGTATTTTCTGTGGATGCAACTAAAATATCAAACGAGGAGCAAAGTTAAGGTGTCGTTGCACATTGCAACATGGGATGGCAACATGGCCATTTACTAGATGTTGCGAATAAAAGAGTGAGATGTAAGTGGTGTTAGAAAGACATGCATGGAAGTGTATACCATCTCAAGTAACATATAGCCGGTATGGGTGGTAATTTAAAGAAGTGTGATGAGGTCTTGACTGAGCTTAAAGAAGAAATAAAAGCATATTTAACTGGGAGAATATCAAAAAGAGATGTTAGAATCAGGCAAAGACATGATTTTCATGATAAGTTGTTAGGACAGAGAGACAACAATCTCATGTCAGAAAAGGATAAGAATAGAAAAGAACAAGCATATGTCCAAGTTAATTCATCATCTTCAAATAATGAAGAGGAGGCAGAAATGAGAAGAGCTAAGCATACTAGTAGGGTTCAGGCTACAAAGGATGAGGAAAGAAGAAGGGGAGTAGGAGATTCGGGTGCAACTGTTCAATGATCAGATGAAGAAAGTGTTTACGGCACAGGCCCGAGAAAATGAGTTTTGTCGATCGTAGTCAGTTCGGCCGATGGACACCGCCATGTATAGGCAAAGTGACAAGAGGTAGAGAACTATCAAACATGCACTTAGGTGAGTGAATGCTACTATAAAGGCTGCAAAGAAAGCAATTAAGCATATATAAGAAATAGTTTCTACCTACAAGTATATAAATGTTGAGTTTTTTAAAATGTCTTTTATGTTTTTCAAATAAACATTAAGAAGTGATCATTTTACTTCGTGTAGGTCTCCCAACACATGCAGTGAGTAGTCCATATTTCCAAACAATGACAGATGTCATTGCTAAGGCTGGACTAGGGTTCAACGTCCCCACATCCAAATACATTTACGATAAAGGATAGGATACAAATGTTGATGAGATGACTTGATAGATAAATGGAATCAAATCTATTTGGAATGAAAGAGGTTGCACTGTAATGTGCAATGCTTGAACGGGAATCACAAAGAAGCTCCTTATCAACTTCCTTGTGTATTATTCAGAAGGCACTATCTTTTTGAAATTAATCGATGCATCGGGCCAAGTGAAGAATGCAAATTACTTGTTTGGTCTGATAAACAGTGTTATACAGGAGATTGGGGAGGAGAACATTATATAATTTGTCACTAAAAATGAAGTTTCATACAAAACTGTAGGCAAGAAACTAATGAAGACGAGAAGACATTTGTTTTAGGTGTAAGGTCCTTGGTGAGTCAAAGATAACTTATTACATTTTTCATTTATGGGCACCTCGGGTTATTCTCCATCATGAGAGAACACACTTATAGTCGTGATCTGATTCTACCCTATCCGACCAAATTTGCTACACAATTCATTTCCTTGGAGAGCCTCTATAGACACAGAAATGCTTTCAAAAGTTTTATAGCCTTTACAACCTATCAGGACTACATGGATACAAAATCAAAGAAGTTTTGGCTAAAGAAATGTGACAAAAACAGAAGGTTTATTCAACCATAGGCCTCTACCAAAATAAAGAAAAATATTCAAATGCTGATAGTAGATGGAATCACATGCAAAGGGGCTGAATATATTGGTCTTCGTGCTTGAGTTTTATAGAAACCTCTTCAAAGAGGATAACTAATGAAGCCCATTTCTTAGTTTCATTGTGCAAAAGAAGTTAGGCAAGAGGAAGCCAACTTACTAGTTTGTAAGGTCATAAAACAGGAGGTGCTTACTGCTTACTGCTTACCATTATTAAGGATATAAATCCTTACAAAGCTCCAGGTCCGGATGGTTTCTTTGCTGGATGCTACAACCACTGTTGGAATATTATTGAATTTGAGAATGGCCTAAGAAGTATCTATCAGATATTGAAATTCAACTACACTAATATTGTTGCCAAAAAAGAAGAATGTAGAAGACATCACAAATCTGAGGCCCGTCAATTTGTTGAATTGTAGTTACAAAATTGTTACCAAAGGTCTTGCAAACAAACTCAGCAGATATATCGATAAACTAACAAATTATTTCCAGCTTGATTCATTATGTACAATTCATAGCTACTTATGAATGCTTACACAACAAGAGACTTAGACACAGAGTGTATCCTCCTAAAGTTGGATTTTGCAAAAGCCTATGATAGGGTAAAGATGGAATTGCCTTGTTAGAGTCTTGAAACTTATGGGTTTTAACACCCAATGGATCAATTTGATCAAGCTCTATATTTCTACTGCAAAGTTTTCAGTTGACATAAATGGGAATGGCTTTGATTTCTTTGTTTCATCGAGAGGCTTAAGACAAAGAGATCCCATATCTCTACTGTTTGTCCTTATTGGTCAGGCTTTTAGTATCATTTGGCAGAAGGTAGAACATGCTCACTTGATTCAAGACATTGAAGTAGGGGCTGAAAGGGAACGGATTTCACACCCCCAATTTGCTGATGACACACTGCTTTTCTCCTCTAGAAGGTTGGACAAATGTATCCATTTATGAATTATGCTTTTCTTGTTCCAAGCTGTGACTGAAAATCAACAAAGAGAAATGTGAATTGATCAGCTTCAACATAGATGAGGAGTACACAGATGTTTTACAAAGTACTTTTAATATTCCATGGTCCTTACAAATCAAGTTCTTAGGTTTGTTCAACAAAGGAACAAAGACTATGAACTGGCAATGTGTGGTGCACAAGATGAAACGTAAATTACAATGATGGAAAAACAGAATGTTATCTGAAGGGGCTAGATAGATTCTTTCAAAATCTGTGTTACAAAGTATTCCATTATATTTTTTTCTTTATGATTAAAGTTCCTAAAAGCATCTATAATAATCTTAAGAGTATTAGGGTCAAGTTCTTCTAGCAAGACACCAATGTTAGAAGGGGTCTCTATCTAATCAGGTGAGACGAGAACAACAAAAGCAGGGGATGTGGGTCTTGCATCTTTGGAGACCATCAACATCGCTCTCTTATCCAAATGGCTTTAGAAGTTGAATAACAATAGAGGAGCTCTATGAACAAAAATTGTTTGTTCAAAATATGGCATTGGCGGTAATAGGTCATGGATTAGAGACTTCAGGAATAAATGAAGAGTTCTGAACATTCGGTCAGGCATTGTTTGTAGTTGGGAGTTCCTTAATTCCTTTACTACTATTGAGGTAGGGAATGGTAGGAGAATTCTTTTCTGAGATAATCATCAGATGGAGCATTCCCCCCTTGCCAATATGTTTCCCAATTTTTATAGGTTCAACCATAATCAACAAGCTAGGGTGTGTGGCAATGACAACAAAACAAAGTGAAGCCTTAACTTTTAGAAGAGATCTCAAAGATGAGAAAGTATGTGAGTTCTTTAAGTTGATGTTGCTCCTTGATGACCGTAGGTGTATTGATAGCCAGAAAGATAAACTTATTTGGTTCCCATGTAATAAAGCTATATTCACTGTAAAGTTTGCCTTGTATAGAATTTCATTGAGAAGCGAGGACGTTTCATTGTATCATTCAGTTTGGGGGTCCCGTGCCCATCAAAATAAAAATATACATATAGAATATTGGTAAGCAAAGACTTCCATCAGGTGTCATATTAGCAAGATCTTCCCAACTATCTCCACCATTTGCGTTTTTTGAGGGACAAGGGAAGAAAACTTGAATCACATTTTCCTCAATTGTTGTATCATCAACTCACTTTAGACAACTTTGCTTAGGAGCTGGAAGATTCGGTGGATAGATCCAGACAACATTCCAGACCTATTGCAACGTTGGCCGAGTTTGAATCATTGGGCTTCAGATCTTAAGCCGTGGAGTCTTGTTCTACCTGCTCTGGGCTATTTAACGCACAAAGAAAGAACAGTTTTTTATATTTTTATAAGAATCCTAAATTGATCCTCCACTTGATGGAATTCCATGTGAAGGACTGGTCGTTTGTTCACTCAGGAAACAGTTTGGATGGGGCCACTTTTGGGGAGGAACTTTTACAATTCAAAACTTTCTTTGTATAATTTTGATGCTTATCTATCATCTCGGTAGTTAAGTGTTTTCTACTTTCTGTTGTACTACTTTCTTACTAATAATCTAATTTAGCTTATGCCTTTTCAAAAAAAAAAACCGAAGTTAAGATTCAAAAGAGGCCTCCAATGAGCATCCACTACAAACAACTTGTAATAATCAACTGCAGCAGCACCTATTTGTTTTATTACCTACAACATGCATGCCTTCCACCACCATAGGGTGAAGAGAATTCATTCTTGTACACACGTTTGTATATGAAGAAGATCGATGTTTGAGCTCAGCTCTTTAACATTGTTTCCATTTAATCTCCTCTCACGGACCCCATTCACCATATTCAAATTTGGCTTTTTCCATTTTACTCTCCGCAACAAAAATATTACCTTTATCATTGAAAATGTCAAAGGCTTAAACTTTGTCCAGTAAAGCCTGCTTCACTCTAGCTGCCTCTCCAAATGTACAAGCACTCCACCTTTTTAAAGACTGCGTCCCCATGCTTCCGCAATCAAGAATTCAATGAACCATGAAAGAATGTCTAAAGTATAATAATTTTACTTATTATAATGAAAGAAAATACATTGCAGAATCCATGAACTGACAAGAATTTCCATGATTTGGTTATCTCCGTATCGATTGAGATAATAACAATAGTGCCAACAAATATAAAAAACAAAACTAATTGAAATTATTCACGGCTTGTTTAATCAAAAGCTTTAATGGAGCAGTAAAGCACTAGATCTTGAAGTCAGACATTGGAAGAATTCAGCAGATAATTTCAAAGTACATGACCTAGAAAGTATAAAACATAAAAAAAGTATGAAAAATACCGGGCCAAGTTCCAACAATATCATTCTCAGCTCTGATGCTCTTGTCTGCAAGTCGAAAATGAAGAAATGTTTATGCTTAATCAAGGATTTCCAAGTAGGAATTAGCCACATTAGCCAATCCAAGGAAAGAAAAGCTGATCCCAATCCAAGATGGGCCAATACTACAAACCATGTGCTTAATCGAAAGAAAGATGAGTTCATATCATTAAAAAGGTGCAAAAGAATATCAGCATACTGAGAACCAAGAAAAAAAATAAACAGAGAACCATGTCTCAATTCAGAGAGAATGCTTGTTGATTGTATTGTATCGGATTAAACAGCTAGCAACGTGCTAGGCACTTTACTTTCCTAAGAGAACACAATTTATTAGTATGGCACAATAGCAAATTTTATCCTCATAATTATTATTAACTTTTGACAATACAAGGATAATTATCAACGTATAAGAGACATTGCAGCATGTCAAAACCTTGCCCACAGAAATAATAATTAGCACAAGACAAGTAGTAGATCGAGATTCAAGATCACTTTCCCAATATTACTTATAAAATTTTATGCATGCCAATTGTAATATATTTTGTTTTAATGCAAATAGATCAAAAACAATAGATTTATTTAGTGAGTTCAAATATCTGTTCTACTTCATTATGGTTTGCATAATCAGCCAATAACGGCCCTTGCCGATCTGAAATAGGCTCGAAGGACCAAACCAGAGCAGATTCCCAAAAGAAACAACCTGGATTGGCCGATCCAAATGGATGAGAATTGAAATCGGCCGATCCAATCAATCCCTTGGGACCTAGAAGAGAGAAATCAGGCAATCCCCCTTTGTTACCCTGATTCTCCTCCCCCCCCATGGTTTGCAAAATCAGCCGATCCAAATCGAAATCAACCAATTCATGGGTCGGATCAGGCCTTGTTCATCCGATCCATGGCCTAGACAACTGATCCAAAAAAATTTCCAACGGAAAGGACTTGGATCATGAGAATCTGCCAATTTTCCATAATCGGATCAAGAATTGGCTAATTCTCCAGAAGTCCTTAAGTTATGGATCTTCCCGTCCAATTCTCCCAGTTAAAGGGAGAATCGGTCCCGATTTTCACCCTCACCCCGATTCTCCTCCCCTTCCCCTCAGATGGTCCCCTTCGACGTCTCCTCCAACGAAGGCTTCCATCCCCCTTTTGAGATATGTTTTCTCCCCTCCCCTAATCTCCCTCCCCCTAAAAATCACAATGAAGGTGAAGATGCCCCCCATGCACTAGCAACCCCCCACCTACGATCCTCATCTGGGGATACCCCCCCCAAGGAGTATGAAAGATTTCCACCCAAGGGGGAATCAGTCACCCCTTCACGGTGGTGACTGTAGGGGTAGGAGTTCTCCCACCCCTAAACAGTCACTTAAGAGGGTGACTACACAATTGGAGGGGGATGAGGGAGAGTCGGGAGGAAAAAGACCCACTAAACAGTAACCCAAAGGGGAGACTGCACAATCAGACAGGGTGAAGGGGGTGAGGGGGAGCCAAGAAGGGAAGGAGTCCCACCGTAAAATAGGTGACAGTCACCTGAATTGTCACCCGAAGGGGTGACTGCATAATCAAAGGGAGTGAGAGGGAGCTTGGAGCGGTGAGACTATGGGAGGACTCTAATTGTCAAATATATTTTTTGTATTCTGATATAATCTATTTATGTGTAGAAAAAATGTCGGATGAAAACCAATGTGCCACTGCACATCGTGACATTGGACGACAACGTAGGCATATGTTAGATGGGGACAATAAAAAAGTTAAATGTAAATAGTGTAAAAAGAAACATGAAGAAATGTGACAAGGTATCGGCGAAGCTCAAAGAAGAAATGAGGACATGCTTAATTGATTGAATATCACAATAGGAGATTCTAATTGAGTAAAGACAAGAATTGCACAATGAGTTACTCGGGTGGCGAGACATAAATCTCATATAAGGAAGTAAGAAAGAAAAGTCGATCACGTAGGTTGAGGTGTATTCATCCAGTTCCAATTATAAAAAGACACAAATGGGAAGAAAAGAAGGGCTTCGGTCTAGGAAGAAGAGGAGAGGAGAAGGGGGTAGAATGATCTTCAGTTAAACATTCAGATGTAGAACCTAACACTCACGTTACATCTTAGGTGGGCTAAGAGTGAGTTCCATCAATCACAATTAATTCAACCGCTGACGAACACTATTGTGTCTAGGCAAAGTGACCAAGAGCAAAGAGTTATCAAGCAAGTCTTCAAACCAATTGAGACTTCAATGGAGGCTGCAAAGAAGACAATGAAACATACAAGGAAGGAATAGTCGGGGTCGGCCCCGGGTCGGTCGACCCCAAAATCGACCCGGGTCGGGTCGGGGTCGGGTCGGGGTCGGGAAAAAAATAATAAAAAATTCATTTTAAAATAATAACCGGGTCGGGGGGTCGGTTGGCTCAAAAAGCGACCGGGTCGGGCGACCCGGCCGACCGGGTCGCCGACCCGACGAACCATGGAAACATATATGTAAAAGGTTTTAACATGTAGGCATATACAATGATTCGCCTATTTTGAATGTCCCTTTTATATTATTAAAATTTGAAACAAATATTAACAATATTATCTTATGTTAACTTTATATAAGTTTTCCAGTATATGCAGCCAAAAGTCCATATTTTCAAACACAAGTAGATGCTATCACTGAGGCTAGACTGGATTTAAAAATCTCACATTCAAAAGGCATCTATTAGGGTAGGTTAGATGATGAGGTCGCTAAGTTTACCTCGTCGATAGATGAGCTCAAAGCAACATAAAAGGAGAAGGGTTGTCTTGTGATGTGCGATGGATAGACAGAGATAATATTAACAATATTATCTTATGTTAACTTTATATAAGTTTTCCAGTATATGCAGCCAAAAGTCCATATTTTCAAACACAAGTAGATGCTATCACTGAGGCTAGACTGGATTTAAAAATCTCACATTCAAAAGGCATCTATTAGGGTAGGTTAGATGATGAGGTCGCTAAGTTTACCTCGTCGATAGATGAGCTCAAAGCAATATAAAAGGAGAAGGGTTGTCTTGTGATGTGCGATGGATAGACAGAGATAATAAAGAGATCGATGATCAACTTTCTCATCTACTATTATGAGAGTACCACATTTTTTAAATTGGTTGATGTATTTAGACAAATAAAGAATGCAGAGTACTTTTTTGGTCTCATAATGATGTTGTCAAGGAAATATGTAAAGAACACTATTCAGTTTGTCACTGACAAAGAAACTTCTTATAAAACTACAGGGAAGAAGTTGATGAAGGCAAAACCGCACTTATTTTGAGTGCCATGTGCTGCACATTCCATCGACTCAAGGATTTTTGAATCAGAATTGGTCACCGAATCAATGGGGACCGATCCGATTCGAATAAGAACGAATCGGTCAAAATCGGACCGATTCTCGGAAGAGAAATTGATTCTGAATCGATCTAAATAGGTTTTATTTTATTCAAAAAAATCATAAAATCAGGAAAAATTATGAAACACTCTAAAACATTATTAAAAATATAAATTTACTACCTAATGTTTTAATACCACAAGAATGATAACACACTAACATTACAACATGTCTTTCTTAATCAAACATAAGCTGATACAAATGATAAGAATGATAACATACTAACATTACAACATATGTTTCTTAATCAAACATAAGATGATACAAATGATATATCTTTCACCAAATTTTGTGAAATTGACTATCATCCTTGTGTTCTTCTTGCTCTCGAATATTCCATGGATTGTTGTCCCTCATTATTGAACCATATCCATATAAAAATATAAACTCGGCCATCCGTGTGAAGCCATAAGTGGTCATACTCTGACTCTGAATCGATGAGTGCATAGCACAACTTGAAGTTCTCAGGAGAAGCAAGTTATGGATAATATGATGTCGCGTGGTCAAAGAATCTTTGCTTTCAGCACTAATTTCTCCTACTAGAATGTTGTTTGGACCCTAAATTAGATACACTTGCACCACTGATACGTAAACTAGAAGAAGGATCACCACTATCTCCTCCTCCATCATTGGTACATGTAGATATAAGCTAGGTGGGTGGTACAAACTCAAAGTCAGAGGAGGCTTATGTACTATCTCGTGAATTAAAAAGACCTCGGTTAATGTCCAACTTTCTCTTTTTAAGTTCTTCATCTAACTAGGATGAAGTGTCACACCCTAAGTGACACTGATATACCTTCTTCAATGTTGCAACAATCTATGTGCCATTTTCTTTGTTTTTGTGAGAGTAGGTTGTGCAGCTAAGGCTAGGGATGAGGAGGGGCTCAAGATACCATTGAGGCTAAAGTAGGAGTAATATACGTTGAGTAGTAGGAACAACCTCCTTCATAGGTTCAACCTGAGCACCATCAAACTCCCATTCAGCCCATGCACAGTCATATAGGTCAAGCTCTGGTGGTACCCTCCCTTCCCTCTCCTCCACCCAAGCAACAAGCGGGTGTTCCTCCTAGATTATGTAGTCCACATCCACCTCCTCGGGTGTCTAGGACCCTGTCGCAACAATATGCACACAGCAATGAAAGTTAATGGATTCCATTCACTTCTTGCACTCACTTGCACCTACTATTCAGGTATAAAAAAATAAAAATAATAATAGAAGATTATTAGTGTAGTCAAGTAAGAAAATTCTTAACAATAAATTATTACAAGTTAGATATATATACTAGAAGAAACACTATCACAAGATTATCTCTTATCTAGATCTAAATACATTCCGACCCTCATTATGTGATTGCATTTTAAAAATGATAAATGTTACAAAGTTAGTATTTTCTTTTTAAAAATAAGTTCAATGTTCATTATTCACTTACATCTAACTTAGACTCTATCCTTGTTGAGTCTTTGATAGTTTTTTAATGACTGATAATGTACCTCTTAGGACCTCATAGTCATTGCTCACATTTCCTCCATTCAAGACATGATATAAGAAAAGAACAAACATTTAACAATGACCCAACATTTAAATTAAAGAGAACGATATACCTACTGCATTTATATCATGGTGCAATGTTATGTCCCATTTATCATCCACAATTTTTCACCACTTTTTGTAACATTTGAGATTCTTCTCCTTAATCTTCGTCTTTGCCATATTCATGACATCATAGAGGTTACCCATCTAGTTCTTGTCATCTAAATCCACTAACATCAACACATTTATTTAGTAACTCAATGATAGACAAACAATATTAGATCCTCTCTCTAAAACACTTGTCCATAATCAACCTCTTTATTTGTGCCAAGATCTCTAGCTGATCATCCTATTATGTAAATCAGCCATATACATTATATTCCTACGACCAGTGCATGTATGTGCATATCTGAACACTCTAAGATAATGAAATTTATAGCAAATCCTATAAGCCCAAGCCTAATGAGATCGTGTCTCTCTGTATATTGTCTCATTATATGGAGCAAACGAAAATGTAAATAAATAAAAGATGTAATAAGTTGAACATGGTTGACAAGTGCAGACACCGATAACTCCTTACCAAATATCCTCCAACATAAGATCTATAAAATGTGCAGCATAAAGAACTCAAAAAAGATGATGTCACTTCTCCATCAATTTTTTCCCGCAGCCTTCTAAGATAACTCATTATCAGTCACAATCTGAATCACATTATCCACCCATATTTCATACACCATGGCGTCCATCAAAAATATATATATAGTTAGCATTTTTTATTTAACCAGATGCATCTACTGTCTTTAATAAAGTGGTCTCTCTAAACAGTAAATCGAGAAATTAATTATGGATTGCTCTATAATCTCAGTCCATCTATCGCACATAATTGTGCACCCCCTATTATTCCACATAAACTTGAAGCCCTCTATCTAAGACTTTGATGTGATCTAAAAAATCTCTTTTTGGAGTTTTAAAATTTTATTTTCCATTTCGAATTGATTTTTGATTTGATTTGACCTTAGCATTGACTTCTTAAGAAAATAGGCGATATTCTATAAAAGTATTAGCTAGGGACCATGATATGTGTAAAATTATAATTTGAGGTTGTTAGGTTCTTTGAAAATTGATTCTAACCTCACCCCGTAGGATGGTGCGAAGATCCGACGTTAATTACATCGAGAATACTCGAATACTCTTGATTGTCTGTCATAGCAACTCATGAAATAGAAGACATGCATCCACAAAAATAAACATTCACACACATAGGAAAACAACCCCATGAACTTTAATGGAATGCAAGTACTTAATTTGTTTCTTAAGTTTGGTTTGAATTGAATTGGTTTGATTAAATTTAATTTGTTTGAATTGATTTGAATTTTGATTTGTTTGATTAGTTTGGATTTATTTTATTAAGTTTGACTCGGATTTGATTTGGAAAGTTTGATTTGTATGTGAGTTGATTTGATTTAGTTTGAATTTGAGTTTGTTTAAATTGGTTGAAATTTGGATTTGGTTTATTTTAAGAAGTTGGGTTTTGCTTATGGGTTGTTATTTTATTCGTTAGGTTAAAATTGACTTGCATGTGTTGAACAGATTGGTTTACAGGTTTAATTTGATTTGGTTTAAATCGAAATTATTTAGTTAGAATCCATTTGAATTTGCTTAGTTAAAATTGAATTGAATTTGGTGCTTAACAGATTGTTTAAACTTGGAGTTTGTTTGACAGATCTCTTATCAAGTTTGGTTTAATTAAGATTGATTCACAATCTATTTTGAGATTTGTTTGGATTTGTGATTGGTTTTATGACTTTGTTCAGATTCTGTTTATGGATTTAATTAAGTTTGTAATTGGTTTAAGAGTGTGTTGATTGATTGTATGAAGACTCAGGTTTCAGATTTTTGGGTTTTTGATACCTGCTTTTTTTAAATTTAGTGAGTTGAAACTTGTTGATCTTTCTGATTTGAGAGTTTGATTGGAATTTTCAGATCTTTCTTTGAAACTTTCAGATTCCTGGATTTAAACCTAGATTTTGCGAAGCTTTGATTTAAAACCACTTGGGATTGACTTTCCAAATTTGATGTAATTATTTCAGATGACGGCATTTTTCTAATTTGATGGCCTCGGGCTCATCGGATCAAAATTGTGTTTTTTTTTAGTTCTTATTTTCCAATTGGTGTTTTCAGATTAAGAATTTATTCAGATCTACTCCACCCCCTGATATCTGAAATTTAGTCTCTGGGACATACGCCTCAACATGATGATCTCATATTTTGGTGGAAATGTGTTGATTTTCTGCAAAATGTCAAATTGTTCGACAGCTGCTGATTTTCTGGGCTTGTTCTGACCTGATTTTTTAGTTGACATTTAAATATGTATTCTTTGGATTGAGCTTGGTTTGGGGTTTATCGGTTGGGCAGAGACTTGTTTTGAGATTTGTTTAGTTCTACTTTGAAGTCTGATTTAAGTTGATTAAGGCATGATTTGGTTCAGATTTGATTTGTTCGAGAATGTCCTCCTTTTTTTTTGTGAACCTTACAGATTTCAGATTTACATATTTCCAATGTGTTCGAGTTTTTTTTTTTTGAGGTTTGATTGATTTGAAAGAAAATTTGATTGGAGGGTTTTTATTAGAGTTGAATTGGGTTTGTTTTGAACTTAACGTGATTTTAGATGTGGTGTATGATTCCAGCTTAATTGAAATTAGTTAACGACTTTTGATTGTTAAGGCTGCAGATCCTGGACTTTTTTTATTCTTTTGTTGTCTAGCATTCCAAAAATTCCATGTGGCTATCTCCTCCTTGTAACATCAATCTATGCACCGAATATGAACTTTTCACTTGCTCTCTCAATATGAGACATGATTTACAACTTGACCAGAAATCCGATCTCTTGAGTCCTTGATGAATTTGTCAATTCATAGGCAGCATGTACCCGGTCTCGATAGACTTATGGGCATCCCCCACTGTTTTTTATGATTTCATTAGCATACGATCGGCATGACGGCATATTGATTATGCTCGAACCTTGCATAGCTTAATGAAGATGGTAAGATATTGGGATCTTTTATAAACCTTTATGTGTCTACCTTAAGGACGTAGGGGCGAATGGTTAGTCAACCCCCCAACTAGTCCGAATTTTGATTTCCTTTAGGTTAAGTCGAGACGTAGGGGCAGATAGTTAGCCGACCCTCCAACTAGTACCGATTGTTTGATTAAAAAGATAGATTTTTATTTAATTCAAATTGATTGTTTGATTTACGATTTTTTTATCTTAAAGGAGCACTATTCACCAGGGGGGCTATTGGGCCTCCGTTCTTCCACGGCCCATCACCGTTCCGCGCAGAGGTCGCCCTCACGGGCTCACCCAGCCGTGCACGACCTTTTCTCTATGTTTTTTTTTCATCTCATTTTTCAGTGGGCCCCACGGTATTTTCCACCGTGGACTAAAGTTGGGGGGATATTATTCCCCCCCCCCATAGTGTTCCTCCCCTACGGCTTTCTCCTTCGGCCACCACCCGGACGCGGCGGAAGACGGTGACAGCGACAGTGAAGGGATTTGGAGGAGATCTTGCGGGCACAGCCAGAGGAGGCAGAGGCCCTTCCCAACGATGCCAGAGGAAGCTTCAGGTCCTGGCGACGTTGCTTGGAGGAGGGATAGGGTCCAACGACATGAGCTGAAGGAGAAGATTGCTCCGGTAGTGCTGCTTGAAGAAGGTGAACCCACCTTGAGGGGGAGACGGCTTCGTCAGCACGATCGAAAGAGAAGAATGACGCAACCAGAGCAGGGAACCCCCTCCGACGGCACCTGTTAAAGGAGACAAGAGACTTGGTGTCGCGGTAATTCCTCTACGACGCCTCCCACTCAATATCGCTCCCTTCCGATTTTTTTTCTCCACCCTTTGACTTGGTGGCCTTGGTGCTATCTTTATAGGCTTCCACCCTTCCCTCTTTGCATCAGGAAACTTACCGAAGAGGGTGATCCGGTTCCGAGACAGACTCAGAGGAATCCCAAGATATTCGGGATGGATTTTCCTCTTTATCGTTGAGCCTATCCTTTGGGAGATTTCCTTTCCTTACGGGACTTCTTTCCTTTGAGGAGTTTGGCTTGTAATGGGATACGAATGAAGGTTGATTATGCTACCGGAGCCTTTCTCCTTCTAGTTTCCTTCCCTTTTCACCCTTCCTTTCCTCTCCGGTGGATTCTCCTCCTCCCGTGGAAGGCTGGCAAGGCTTTGGTCAAATTATACTTTGACCCCATGTCTAATAGTGTTGTTGATCAGGTTTAGCCATAGACATGAGATAAGAATGGGTCATTAAAATGGGGTTTGATTATTGTAAAACTTAGGTGCCAACAAATGCCCCTCACGGGCAATTCCTCAGAGACGCGAGACGCCAAGGAATTGCCCGTGCAAAAATTTAGTTATAGCTTCTTCCTTTCTTCAATCGCTGCTTATACGGACTGAAAATTGTGGAATTACCTGTGTATGGCTTCCTTTCTGTCACTTGCTTGCTGCTATATGACTTAAAATTTTGAATTTTTCAAGCAAATATAGTCGTGTCATTCCTTTTCTATCATTTGCTTGCTGCTTGACTGGAAATTCTTGAATTGTTTGTGTAAACATAGTTGCATCATTTCTCTCTATCACTGCTTGTTGCTCCATGATTGAGAATTGCTTGCCAGGGATATATTTGAACTATCTTCTTTTGTGCCATGTTGCTGCTTATTGCCATTTGTTTGCATTGTCTTACTGTAAACAGGCAACTGCATTATGTTCAAGAAAGTAGTTTCTCGTGCTCGTGCTTCTCGGTGTGGTGCCGATGCTAAGAGTATCCCGAGCAAGAGGTTTCATGAATAGAAGAGGATACCCTTGGAACTTCATGTATGTCTGCACGAGGCAAACTATTCCAAGCCAAACCTAGGCCTCGAAGGTTGTTCAGGCACACTGTACTCTTTGCATAGACAATGATTGTGCAATATAATGTCATTCATTTCCTGTCAAGGTTGCTCATGTATATTGTACTCTTTTATATGTGATTGTATAATAAGATGTTGTTCTTCCCAACTTCCTTATGTTGCATGCTTCTCTTTTGTGATGTTCTTGCTTTTGTCCTCAATTTAATCAATCAAATTTGCTAGGTTTATTATTCGTCACACTGCCTTGCTTTGTCTTGGTGTTGGGATAGGCTGCTCTTTTGTGTTGTTCTTTTGTTGGTTGTGCATCTTCGGGGCTGAGAAGGACTTTGGCCCTCTTGCTGGCTTCTAGATGTGACAGCTCATGAGGGAGTTCTTTCTTTTGTTTGCTCTTTCAGTTCAATGTATTCTACACACCAAGCTTGCCTGCCATTCCGGTGCTTCTGAGGGAGCTCAACTGCAAATCATCCTTTGATGAGTTTGTGTAGGACTCCCAGTTAGGTGACTCTCAGGGTCTGGTCAAAACTTCTCTTTCTTTCTGTTTCTCTTTGTTTTGTTGTTGTTTTTGTTATTTTGCTTGTTTTTGTGTTTTTTTTACTGATCCAATTGCCCCTTTCGGGTTTTCACCCGAACCAGCCCCCTTTGCTTTTCGCCTGCATGCCTCAGTTGAGGTTTTCATGTAGCAGGGTTACCCAATTTTACCTAAAGCGCCTTTTCAGGTTTTTACTATAGCTAGGTTTTCTTGACATTTTTACCCTCAACCAATCAATGAGATGAGATCGACTAAATTCGTCGAGCATCTCCATTTTTAGCCAACCCTCTTTTTTCCCTTTTTTTCATCTCTCTTTTTTTTTACAGGGAATTAAGGCCCCTCTCGATCCATGAAGGTGCTGCTATTGTTGTTTTTTAGGTGGTGAGAAATTAAAGCTTCCCCTGGGCCATAAATTTTTTGGGTGGTGAGGAATTAAGACTTCCCCTGGGCCATAGAATTTCGGACGATGAGAAATTTAGGCTTCCCTAGGCCATAGCTTTTAGTGGCTTTATGCCAGTGGACCCATAGACTTGTGAGTATGAAGAAGTTACACTTGGTCCATAGGGTATGGAGTTTGAGTACATGAACGTTGTATTGGGTTATGGGATGTGCTTTGAGGTGGCATAATGCCTCTTGGCCTGTAGACTTATGAATGCAGAGAGGCCGCATTCGGTCCATAGGGTATAACATTGGGGTGGCTTTGTGCCGTGGGAATCTTTGGGACATTTGAGTATGAAGTGATCCCACTCGACCCATAGGGTTCAAGTTTGGGATGACTTGATGCCGAAAGAACCCGTGAGACACGCGAGTATGGAAAGATCACCCTCAGTCTCATGGGTATGAGAATGGTGGTTTGATGCCAAAAGAATATGATGGCTTAATGCCGAAAAGACTTGTAGGACATATGAGCAAGATGAAGTCATACTCGGCCCATTAAATGTAAGTTTAGGATAGCTTGATGCCGTAAGAAACCCATAAGACATGTAAGTATAGAAAGGCCACACTCGGTCTTGTTGGACAAAATATGATGGTTTCATGCCGAAAGGATATGGTGGTTTGATAGCAAAATGATTTGTTGGACATATGAGCGTGAAGAAGTCACACCTGGTTCATATAAGCATTAGGGTATCAATTTTGGGGTGGCTTTGTGCCGTACAGACTTGTGAGCATGAAGAGATTACATTCGGTATATGGAGTATAAAATATGGGATAGCTTGATGCCAACAGGACCTGTAGGACATGTGAGCGTGAAGAAAATCACATTCGGCCTGTCAGGTAGAATTTGTGACTTGATGTCAAAGAGGACCCGTAGGACATATGAGCATGAAGAAGTCATGCTCAGCCTATTAGGTATGAGTTTGATGGCTTAATACCAAGATGAACCCGTAGAACATATGAGCACGAGGAAGTCATACTCAGCCTATTGGGTATGAGTTTTGTGGCTTAATGCCAAGATATTGTGGCTTGATACCACGATGGACCCATAGGACATGTGAGCATGAAGAAGTCACACTTGGGCTCTTGGGTATGAATTTGTGGCTTGATGCCAAAAGGAATGGTGGCTTAATGCCGAAGGAACATGTTGGCCTGATGCCAAAAGAATATGATGTGATGACTTAATACCGAATGTGTTGTGGTGGCTTGATGCCAAAAAAATGATGACTTGATGCCAGTTTGGTTATGGTGGCTTAATGCCATAAAATAAGGTGTTGTGGCTTGATGCCAAGAGGAGATAATAGCTTGATGCCATGACGGGGTACTGTGGCTTCATGCCAAAATGATTTGGTGGCTTGATGCCGAAAAGGGTGTTGTGGCTTGATGTCGAAGAGTGAGATGATGGTTTGATGCCATGAGGATGTGGCATGGAATGGTTTAATGTCGAATGTGGTGGCTTGATGCCGAAATGGTATAAGTGTGGAATGGCTTGATTCCATTGAATTTGAAGACTTACGAAGGCGAAGGAGTCACACTCGGTCTAAAAAACTGAAATATGGGATGGCTTGCTGCCATTTTTAGAGTTGTGGGACATGCGACTATGAAATGATCATGTTCAGCCCGTAAAGTATGAATTTAAGGTAAAACTCAAGCTTAAAGGCTCAAGGCTCGAATGTTACCAGTGGGACTTGGGACAAAGGAATGGTTTTATGCTTGGTCTTGGTGGCATATTATCCAAACAACATATAGACCAAAAAGGCCATGAAGGTGAGATTTAAGAACCATATAGACCGAAAGGGCCATAATGGTATAAGACTTGATGAAGGCCATATAGACCAGGAGGGTCATATTGGTATAGAATTTTGACAACCATGTGGACCTTGGTGGTCATGATGGTGTAGGGATTTGGGGACCATGTAGACTTGAAGGGTCACGATGATATGGAGATTTGAAAACCATATAGGCCTGAAGGGCCTTGGTGGTGTGTGTTTGAAAACCATATAGATCTGAAAGACCATAATGGTATGAATTTATCGGAAGCCATATGGACATGAGAGTTAAAATGGCATGTGATTTTTGAAACCATACGGATCCTGAGGT
Source organism: Cryptocoryne crispatula var. balansae (assembly GCA_036172225.1). Taxonomy (NCBI): domain Eukaryota; kingdom Viridiplantae; phylum Streptophyta; class Magnoliopsida; order Alismatales; family Araceae; genus Cryptocoryne; species Cryptocoryne crispatula. The sequence goes on from CM069922.1 coordinate 29,483,967, forward strand.
TCATAATGGTGTGACAGGTTGAAGGCTATATAGGCCAAGAGGGCCATAATAGCATTTGACTCGGTGGCCTTGGTGCTATCTTTATAGGCTTCCGCCTTTCCCTCTTTGCATCAAGAAACTTACCGAAGAGGGGGGTCCGGTTCCGAGACAGACTCGGAGGAATCCCAAATATTCGGGATGGATTTTCCTCTTTATCAGTGAGCCTATCCTTTAGAAGATTTCCTTTCCTTACGGGACTCCCTTCCTTTGAGGAGTTTGGCTTGTAATGGGATCCGATTGAAGGTTGATTATGCTGTCGGAGCCTTTCTCCTTCCGATTTCCTTCCCTTTTCACCCTTCCTTTTCTCTCCAATGGATTCTCCTCCTCCCGTGGAAGGCTGGCAAGGCTTTGGTCAAATTATACTTTGACTCCATGTCAGATAGTGCTGTTGATCAGGTTTAGCCGTAGACATGAGATAAGAATGGGTCATTAAAATGGGGTTTGATTATTGTAAAACTTAAGTGCCAACAGACTTCAACTCCTGCACCTTCTCTTCAAGGCCAACTCCATATATATATATATTAATTGTTTGGGACATAGTCCTAGTCCGGCTTTGGCTATGGCATCCACTATGGTCTGAACATATAGACTTATGGATAATTGTGCAGGGATACTTACATTAAGATAGATGAAGAAAATTGTTAATCATCTAATAAATAAGTACTTGAACAAAAGACTTTCACATTTTTAATATTCTTACCGGAATGTAAAGAACTTGACAATATGTTTGATTGCTTTGTTAGCAGGCGTGCATGTTGCATTGATGCCCTTGAATGCTTACTTTACTGTTATGTTGGGGTCAAGTAGAGTGTGAATGCCAGAATGGAACATCCTCGGTGCCTGAGTCTCCTACTCTCCTCTTCCTCTCTTCCTCCTCCCTATATCATGCTTGCTAGCATGTCTCGCTCTCCTCAACTCAAAGTCTGTGGACAAGTTGCCCTCATCCTCGAGATCAGTTGTAGCCCTTCTAATCCCCTTTTCTTTCTGGGTCGGCAAACGGTTATTTTTCTCCTCAGGAGCTCGTCGTACAACTCATCCCTCTATTCAATCTAGATTTCCCTCTGTTAGATTCTTCTTGTTATGTAAGCCCTCACAGCTTTGTTGCTCTTCATAGGCACTTTGTCATATTTTTTTACATTGTCACCCACCCCACCTATGTGTTGTTTCAATTAAAACACTCCTCTATTCATTTGCTTCTCACGCCACTTGCACTACACTATACTTTTCCATGTCCACCATGTGATTGTGCTCCCACCCAATGTTATAGAAAATCGGTGCATCAAAGACTCCTTACTCCTCCATTTAAGCTCTTTGTTCTGCAACATTAATAACTTAAAATTATTAAATGAAGTATTAAATAAATCAAGAAAGATAATTGGGAAGGGAGTTAGAATGAACAGCCCCCTTAAGAGGTTGTTCGGTGTAGATAGCCCCCAATGGGGCTATTCTGCTATGACAGCACCCAAGGTAGGGGGGACCGGAACAACCCTTTATGGGGCGGTTCCAATTGATTCCATACCAAACTCTTTAGTGGGAGAAAATTGGTGAAAGAATCCTTATTGGACCAAACTATGTGCAAGATAGTAATGAGAAGATCCAAATTATTAGGCAAAAATTACTTACAACTCAGAGTTGTCTGAAGAGTTATGTAGATTTAAATGGCAAGACATTCAGTTTGAAGAAGGTGATCATGTATTATTAAAAGTTTCACATACCAAGTAAGTTATCAAATTTGGCCATCGTTGTAAATTGAACTCAAGTTATATTGGACCTTTTCAAATTAAAAAGAGGATTGATGAAGTTACTTATACATTGGCTCTACCACCAGCTATGTCTAGAGTTCATCCAACATTTCACGTATCATTGCTAAAAAAGTATGTGTCAAATCCCACTCATATTATTGATTTCTTAAAGGTCGAGTTGCACCCAAACTTAAGCTTTGATGAGAGGCCTCTTCGGATTATCGATCGCATATAGTCAAAAAAATATTAAGCTATGAAATTTTATCAAACAATAATGTTTAGATGAATATTTGGATGGATTCCATAATAAAATTGGCAATATAAGAAAGAAACTTAACAAGATCATCTAACAAGTTAGGGATAATAATAGGCGGAGAAGATCAAGGTATCACAAGTACTACATAGATATTCTCGTTTCGGCAATCTCGTTTCTCGGATGCACAGAAGAAAAGAGATTCTCGGGAGATCTCGAGAGATTCTCGGGAGATTGCATTCCATGGTGTTGAGCTGAAACCGAACTTTGATTAATGATTTTGAAGAACATTTAGGGATTCATTACAGTTTTCTTACACTTACCATAGAGCTATAGAAATGTCAGATCCATGGATCTGCCTACAGTGTCTGATTAGAAGATGATGATGACCACTAAATATCTAGATCCAAGGTAGCTTCCTTACAGTTGTTGGACTGGATTGAGTCCCCTATCAGGGAATGATTGTAATATGGTCACCTGATTCCTAGGCTGTGATGACAATTTTCTGAGCCTCCTTCATAGTGGAAGTTCATTGTTGGAGATCAAGAAGTTGCCGACAAAACCAAGCTAGTGCAGACTGTTGGTTATCTGTCAACCTGAAGATAAGCATTCCCCTAATTGAGAGTGTAGACATTTTACCCCCCTGTGAGGTGTGGGTCATCAATTGCTTGTACTTATTTGGTAAATCATTGTAGTTAAAGGGGAATACTTATCTCTCAGCTGAAGACTGTCTTCCCCACACCCCGGTGTGGAGGTATTTTCTGTCTCCTCTTCCTTGAATGGTTTTAATACTGTTTTCCTATTATCTAATTCGGAATGCCATGCCTGGTGCGAATTAGGTCCTAGCTTTATCTTTCATTGCTGTTGGTAAATGCGAGAACATTAGAGTGAACCTAATCAAGATAACTACAATCTGTTGCGTTAGCTGTTAGAACCGATTTTCGAAATCTATTAAGATTTTCAAAACTGGTGGTTCTCCCTCATTCTTCTTCCTCCATTCTAATTCATTAAAAGAGAAAGCAACAATAGTGAAAAATTTCTTAATTAGAACACTCTAAAATTGAAAGACCTAGAACTAATTTGTGGGAGTCAGAATTTTAGCTTGTGGGTTGTTAGCCTCGATTTCTGTTTCGTCAATTCTGTTCCCCATCAGAATGTCAATTACCTTTGACCTCAATGATGAACTTAAATTTTTTTTCCTTGCATATGGTGGATTAAAAAGAATACAAAAAGTAGATAGAATCCTCTTACGATAATTGTAATTCAAATACTGAATCAAAGCACAAGTTATTAACGATGTAAAAAGAACTAGAGTACATTTAGCCTAATTCATAGTGAAAGAATGAATAAACAAATATCTGATAGATTAGAGAAGCTTGTGTTTTGTTATTACAACATGGGGTTGAGAATTAAAACCTTCGTAGAATTGCATATGAGCGATTATCAAGATTTGTAAGTGGATCATACCAATAATGAGCTTAAGCAACATAATCTGCACGTCAAGGAGTGAGTGAAGACATTGACATAGACTATCTTTTCCAAGAGCACCCACTTAATGCAAAATGGAGAAGACAGGTAAAGCATTTTCAAAGTTCGACCATGAGGATAGTAGATGGGCTAAAGAGAAATTAGATGACGTTCAATCAGAATATGAAGACATGTAAGAGGAAGTCTCTACTACTCCAACTCTAGCCCCAACTCCATCATCACAAAAAACCACTCGGAAGACAAAGGTCATGGCAAGCAAATTGGGCCAATTCAAGCAATTAAAGAAGGTCTACATGTGTGGAATGGGGCTTGGGGGTTCTTCTCACAAGTAGAAAAAGCAAAAACAGTAAAGAAAAACAAGTTGAAAATCAAACGAAGCCCTATTAGTCTAATAGATAGTGCACAAGCACCTTCCTAAGAGTACATTCCACCTACTCAATAGCAACATATAGCTCAGGTGGAGATGGCGGTGGAGGAAGAGGAGAATCTTCTAACAGTGCAAGGAATGTGGTGCAGCAGTTGATGATTTGCACAAATACCAACATTCAAATAGACAGAGTCAACGTTGAACACAATTCAGTTTCTTTGACTTACTACACGACATATAGCTATCTAGAACCCCCAAAACTAGAGTACTTCGAGCCACATACTTTAAATACTCACCTAGCACCAGACAGCCTGTGTGAATTCACCAATATGACACAATCTTTATTTGGATATGGATACAGGCCAGACATGACTTATCAACAACAATGGCCTTCAAATGGGATAGATATAGATAACGAGAAGTCTCATCATGACCAATATCATAAATATTGGTAACATATGGCATGATTTGTTTTAAACAACATTTTGTGTGTTCATGTGATTAAATGTTAAATAACAATTTTTTTCTACATGTCTACTAATTTTTCATGATTTTTTCATTTTTTATGATTTTTTAATCTAAACAAATTTGTTTAATCCAGATAGGTTTTCCTCCTAGAGAATTAGTTGGGATCGCTAATCCGATACCATCCAGATCATACCAATACCCACATATCCAGGTACCAATTCTAATCTAGCAATCACTGGGTGGGCAATTGGAGTTAGTCCTTGTTAATGAGGCAAGCATGTCAAATATCTCTGGGAGTTGTACAGACGGAGCTTCAAAGGCCAACAATGTCACTTCTGTTTCATATGTTGAGGGTGGTTCTTCGGGTCAATGATGGGTAGAGGAGTCTGAGGAATTGTAGTGCATCTCCAATGAGGCTATTCTAGCTATTGGGATCTCGTGGGCTTTAGCTTCTTGGGCCGAGAACGGATGGTGAAGAGGTTTCATGATAACCTACGAGAGTACCTATTTTGTCCAAATAGAGTACCTTGGCAAAAAGCTTCACCAACCGAGAGTGGAGAGATGAACTTTATTTGGAACAATGACGTTTTTTCGGAAGGCATAAGGAGGAATTGGGAAGGAAAGGGTATTGTTATTTATCCATGATTAGTGTGATTATTTGGAACAATAGAGATATCATAGGTAATAAAAAAATCAAGGAGACTCGAAATATTGTAACTATGTACAAACCTTATGTGTTTCTAGTGCGGGAAACAAAGAAAGCTTTGACAAGGTTCAGGATATTGAGCATATGAAGTGTGGTGTACTTTCAAGTTTCTCTAATGTGCAGCCATGAGGAGAGGCGAAGGTATGGTAGATATGTGGGATGAGAACAAGTTCTTCGTGGATGAGGTCTCAAAGGAAAAACATATACAAGTGCTTAAGTTCTCATTTACAGACATGGATAGGCAAGGTTTCTTGTGTAGTGTGTATGGCCCTGTTAGTGATGCAGATAAAAATTTTGTTTTCACTGATCTAAAGAGTGTTATTGACAAATGTACGATTTTGCGTGGTGTGTACGTGGAGATTTCATTGTCTTGAAGCCTCGGGAGATAATTGGGCACAATATGTAGACGTAGAAAATATATTTGTTCAATGATTGGGTCAATGATTGTGGCATGATCGATGTTTCCAACGTCGGCATTCATTTTGCGTGGTCCTAGATACAAATCTAAATTGAATAGATTTTTTATCTCCCCTTGTTGGGCAGAATATTTTGGCATACCCAAGAATTTCTATATTCCATGGGTCATTTCAGACCACTATGATATTCCCATTAAATGCGGCAGTTCTTTATAGACATGGCTAAAATATTTAGGTTTAAGCTTTCTTGGTGCCAGGAGCCTAGCTTTAAGGATCTGATCAAGGGTTGCTGAAAATAAGAGGTGTTGTCTCCGACTTTAGGAACTTGGAGATGTGTGTAAGTTTACAAGAATCAAGATTCACCTCAGAAAATAGTCTAGTATCAAATTCAATTTTTCCTCCAAAACTAGGGTTGATTGGATCACCAAGATTGGTTGTTTTGAATAGTTGAATGATAGTTAACGCATGGATGACAGTCAGCCGAAAGAGTGGATCAAAATGAGAAAGGATTACGAGGAATGGCGTGTTGAAGAGAAAATCAAATGGAAGTAGAGATCTCAAGAGATTTGGCTAAAGGAAGATGATAGGAACACCAAGTATTTCCACATACAGACTTCTCTAAGAAAGAAAAAGAAAAACAAACCTAGGTTGACAGTTGACAGTTCGAACTACACAAGAGGATAATAGTTGGAGCCTTTTTCTTAACTTTCATATACAAAAGGTACTTGATGAAGTCAAAACAGAGTCTCTAGTTGATACAATCTACGAGGAAGAGGTTCTTTATGCTATCAAAGGATAGATTCTTACAAAGCACTGGCCTGATGGTTTCTCAACACATTTATATTCCCACTGCTAGGATATCATTAAGGATGAAAATAGGTGATATTATTTAAAAATTCTAAAATTTATTCTTTGAAGTTAGCATCGACCATTTTGAAAATAAATGACATTTCATAAAAGTACCAACTACTAACTAATTTAAGTGATATGTATAAAGTATATATTGAGGTCATTAACTTCTTTGAAAATTTATTTTTGACCTCTCTCCAACGAATAATGTGAAGATCCAATGTTAATTATATTGAGCAACAACTCGAACACTCTTGATTAACCATCATAGCTATTGAAACCTCGCTTTTCTCTTATCAGAATTCCCTTTTTTAGAAAATTCTTTTTACTTTAGGCTAGCATTGACTACTATGAAAATTATGTGGTATTCATAGGAGTATTAGCTAATTTGATGTGGTATTATTTTATATGAACACCAATGGTTCCACAGATTTGCTAAGTGCCGACATGGGTATCACTCATCACTTAGATGATATTTGACCTCTCTCCACCGGACTTGTGATATTCCGGTGTTAATTACATCGAGCGAACACTCGAACACCCATGATTGACCATCACAGCAACATATTGAACAGAAGTCATTCATCCACATAAACACAAAGCTGGAAGACATATCCCCATGGCCTTATGAGATGGAATTTGGTTGAACTTACTTCAAACTTTTAAGTATGGGTTCATTGATTTTCTTTTTTTGATTTAAGATTTGGTTTGATTTGTTTTGTTTTTGGTCATTTGTTGACTTAGACAATTTTGAGTTGATCTCTTTTTCATTTGTTTGTTAGAATCAATTTATGTTTTTTTTAGTGTGTATGTTAGCATTTTTTGCTTGATTTACGTAAATTTATTATTATTATTAAAATTTATTCTTAATAATATTTGTTACTTTAATTTTTCATGGTTGATTTTAATCCAACATAACTTGTTTTTTTAGTCATTGGTTGGCATTTTTATGCATTATTTAATGACATAATTTTGGTTGGATTATGTCAACATTTTATTAACATTTTAATCATTTATTTGATTTGGATTTTATTATGTACATTTAATTATTTAAGTAGCATTATCCATTTGGCTTGATTTAATTTTTTATGGTTAAGTCGGATTCAATCTTAACATGTTTTTAACCATTTGTGGTCATTTTTTATGTATGATTTTATGGCATGAATTTGATTTGATTATGATGGCATTTTTGTTAATAAATAAGTAATTATTTGATTTGATTTAATCAAATTTAATTATTTGATTAAGTTTGGAAATTATTTAAATGATTTATTTAGCTTATTCTATCTTTTGGAGTCCATGGGTATTTGATGTCGCATATTGAAGTAAAACAACATATCAGTCGAACTTGAATTTTATTTCATGTCGATCTGAGTACATAGAAGTACAACAAATAAGGGGCATTCAAGCCTTTGCTCTCAATACATGTCATAACTTGTGTTCGGTTTGACCAGGCATTTCGGTTTACTGACTTGAGTTTTCTATTTGAATTCCGGTTCGGTTTGACCGGCATTTCGGCTTTACCTGATTGGGTTTTCTATTTTTATCCAAAATAGCAAACTATTTTGGGCCCCTTTTCATGGAAAGGTAGCGCAAAACCACTTAATTTCGACAACATTTTGGCTAGACCGAAGTTGGGTTGGCTTTTTTTTCTATCCAAAATAGTTCACTATTTTGGGCCACTTTTATGGAAAGGTTGCACAAAACCAGTCCCTTTTTATGGAAAGGTAGCACAAAACCAAGGTATTTCTTACCTTCTGAGAAGTGAGAATCTAGAGCTTCTCTCTCTTCTCAACTATCTCTTTCTTACCAATGCCCAACCCCCTGTACGTACAGCATGCCAAGACCATTTATAAAGGATTTTCAAAGGTATTTTGGTCCCAAAAAGTCACCCCACTAAGTCCATTTTCGTGGGAGTGGGGGTGACTGGAATGGGGTGTTTTTTTTTATTTTTCGGTGAGGGGGGGGAGGTAAGTTCACCCCCCAGTTGACAGACCCGGTCGCTGACCGGGTCTCTGCCGCGGCCGCCCTCGCGTGGGCGCACGCATGGGCCACGACCGCCCACTCGGGCGGTCGTTTTTCTTTCTTTTTTTTTTGAAAATCTCCCCCGGTCAACTAGGAAGAGCCCAGTTTGACCAAGGTTTCGCGCAGCAACGGCAGCTGCTACGCGATGCCGCACGCCCGCGCGGTGCACCGGCCCACGCGGTCGGTCGCGCCCGCATGGGTGCTCTCTTTTCCCCCTTTTTTTCTTCTTTTTTTTTCTTTTTTCTGACATCAGTCGCAAACCGCCGCCCCGTCAAGGGCTTCTCTCTCTCCTCTCGCTTCAGCTCTCTCTCCCGACGGCTCTGTACGCGTGCAGGAGACCTCCCGACTACGATAGGCTTCACGGCAGACGCTCCTGCTGGGCTCGTCTCGCTGCAGCGAAGGCACCGGCGACGATGGCAGCGGGAGACGGCGATTGCGGCGTCGTCCCCTCCTTCTCCTCCTCGCTTCCTTTTCAACGCGATCGCGCAAGGGCTTCAGACGACGGGAGTTCACGGCGGTGGCTTCAGGCAGCTTTCCTCCAGCAGCTTCTTCTTCTCCTCTATTCGTCGACAGTCCTGCGTGCAGCAAACCTACCGGCGGAAGGTTTCTAGATTCGGGAACAATAGCCCCAAAGTTTCAACAATGGGACTTACATATTCTCCACACCACAAAGATTCAACAACGGGACTTACATATTTTCTTCACTTTTAGTCCCATAGACTTTCACAATTATTATTTTCTTTTAAAGGTGGTGTTAACCACTACTCATTGATTGTTGAAAGTCAAGATAGAGAGAGAGAGAGAGATTACATTAGGTCATAGCCGAGGATGTACTTTCTTAATGATCCTTACAACATCAATCTTTTCAAATTATAAAATTTCCCTTTGAAATCTCTCTATTCAGTGCAGGCCACGAGTCTGCATAAGTCAAGTCCTTCACATTGTAGACCATTTGTAGTAGAATAACCGCCAAATTGCAAAATGACTCCTCAAAAAGTCTTATGTTCCTAGATTTCTAAATAGCCTAAAGTAACACCGAAAAGGTAAGTTCCACAACATCTCAATCCTTCTGTAGTGGTTTCGGTTGTTCCATGACAAAAAAAAGGTAATCACATCTTGATGTGGTAACCATGCCAAGTTCCAACTTCTAAAGAGTGTACATTATAGTGTATGGATGACCCCACAATTCAATAACAAGTGGTCCACTTCTACAATTTTCATACCAAAAAAATTGTACCTCGAGGACTCTCATAGTAGCCAAGGCGACAAGACATCCAAGATGTTCAAAGGATCTTTTACAGCTTAGGCGACAAGGCATTGAAGGTGCTCAAAGGGTCTAAGAAGGCGGCTATAAGTTATCTTGAACCAATTCATTAGTTCAACAATTCGACCAGTTGGTCCAAGCAGTCAGGCAACTACAAGGCTCTAAGGCAGAGTTTTTTTTTAACTAACACACTTTATTTTTTATTTTTAAAACTAACACATTAAAAATTTAAATTGTAAATCTAACACACTTTGGCCAAAGTTGAGTTTCTAAAACTTGACTTTGACCAAAATTGAGTTTTAAAAAACTCGACTTCAAATAACACCGACAAAAAGAACGTAACGGTGTAGTTATATGAAAGTCGAGTTTTTAAAACTCAACTTTCAATAATGAACAAGTCTTGACCAAAGTGTGTTAGATTTACAAATAAAATTTCAGTGTGTTAGTTTTAAAATTTTAAAAAAAAGTGTGTTAGTTAAAAAAACTCCTAAGGCAGATGCCTTTTTGACTGGCCACTGAGCGCTCGGCCTACGCAGTCCGGAAAAACTGCCTTTGCACCTAGGCACCCATCTTGTCAACTATGAGGACTCTAAAGAAAAGATTTTCTACAAGTGAGCTCTAGTTGGCAGTTGTCATCTGCGAATTTTCCGTAGAAAGGTATGTATCTTCCATGGAAGAAGAGATGTCCACACCACCTTCCACCAATCTATCTCAAGCCCACCAAAATTCAACTTCAAGCAAGCTGACATAACTGAAAAAACTGATGCTTTCCAAGGATCCAAACTAGTTTATCTGGCTCCTCCTTGCAAGTAACGTTTTACAATGCCTCCATCAGCCTTAACAGGGCTTCAAATTTCTCATACTTTAAGTTCCGCCTGAAGGAGAAGTTTCATTTTTCCAACTGTGCTTCTATGTCCCATAAGGCCCCTCTACCTTTTCATCCTTGTTACAAGCAATGTCAAAAAGCCTGGGGAATTGGTCTGCTGAAGTGAATTGTAATTATGTAAATGCCCTCAATGAAAAAGCTTAATTAATTAACTAACCTTGTTTGACCTAACTACAAGCCGATTCCATCAATATCTGGGTTATTACAGTTTTTCATTTGATTGTTCAATGGATACAGATACTATATTCAGTGTTAATTAAGATGCCCTGATTGGAGCTTCACTTTGAAGGCAATGTGGTCATAACATAGAGAAAGACTACCATCCACTTCTGTGATGATCCATTAATAGTCGAATCTCTGAGGACTGATCTATTCAGCATGCAGTTTAGCTAGATATTCAAGAGAAATTGTGTCCTAACCCTTTGTAGAAAGTATAAAAAGTTTTAAAAAGTTGAAGTAAATTTTTTTTGATTTTTTGTATTAGTAAGTTTTATTATGTAGGTTAAACATAGTGAAAGATCTAAATGTGGTGATAGGAGGTAAATGACACAGCTCAAATCTGTGCCAGATCTCGCCTGTCAGACATGTAGAAAGAAGATTCTAATCACTGCGTATTGTGGTTCAACAAATCACGGAAATATGTGAATTGTGATTTCCATCGTTATAGCATGCTGCACCAGTATTACTTCCCTTATTATGACAATGGATGTTTTTATTGAATCAATGCACTATTCTGGCAAAGGTACACAACAAACAATCCCAGTCTTCCATCTTATAAAGCATCTATTCTGCTCCCTTGCTTCCTGTCCACATTCACCTGACCATACAGTAGGTTTCAATTTAGTGCACTATCAGGACCTTATTGTGACTCTGTCTTGCACGCGCAACTTTGCTGGTGTGTCCTTAATCTTAAATTCTGACCAGCCAACACCTTCAGAGAAGCTAAGAATTACTCTTTCCTGATTGCTATGTCAATAACGATGACAAAGATGATGCAGGATGTCTACAGCATGATATGAAAAAAAAATATTAGCAGCAAGTTCTGGACAATTTATCCTATCTGCATGACATCAAATAATATAGCAACTCTATCATGATGAAGTGTTCATAGATCATAATTGCCCGCTCATATTATTCCTCAATCCATGCCATCTAAGGGCCAGTATACATCGCAGGTGAACAAAACAGTTCCTACGAGTTAATAACTGTGTAGGGAGTTTTTCCAAATTTTGACTAGGTTAGAGAGAATGATAAAAATCACAAAATAAAATTCCAGCATCTTCCAAACGCAGCCATGATGAGAAGACTACAACGTGTACGACAAACATAGTTGTGGTGCAAAAGCAGGATAGATAAAACGGATGAAATTACACGAAGCCCGATCAGCAATACCCACGACACCAAATACATTACCGTTTCCGGATTAAGAATGATCGAAGGTGCCGCGAGTGGCAAAAGAACGAAAGAAAACGTTTCACAACCTTTCAAGAAAGTCTTACTTGCACACGTTCATTAGAGAGATTAGTTAGCAGGGTCTATCCAGAAAATACTCCTCCGTTTCCAACCACACGCCCACGTACAAGCATCAACAACCATTACCGGAATGCACCATATCCTCGGAAAACGTTTACGCACGTACAAAACCAAACAGCTCACCTTGAACATCTCATCGGAACGTTCGAGAAGTCCGTCGACGTAGCGGAGAGCGAACCACCTCCCAAAGGTAGAACCAATCTGGATCAACCGCCGAAGGACGAGGAGGGGCTTCCTCCTGTAGATGGAAGCGATTGCCTGCAGGTCGTATACCTCCAACAAGTCCGCCTCCGACCTCCCCCCCAAAAAGAGGTACCCGGAGTATTTCGTGAAAGCATCCACATCCCCACCGCCAATCCCGCCATTGTAAGAGGAAGAGGCAGAAGAAGCTGCATCCAAGGCTGTGGCCCCCAGGGTTGCCCGCCGCTTTTGGCGACGCCGTATAGAGCGAGGGAGATCGGTATCCCATCGCCGCGGGGCGGAGCAAGGAGAAGAGGAGAAGGAGGCTCTGAACTTTGTCGGAAATGTGGCAGAGGATGTAGAAGAGAGAAGGAGCTGGAGAGGCATTGGAGCAGCCGAGCAGCAGGGTAGGGTAGCAAGCTCCTCTCTCGCAGGCAAAAGTATTTGGCGGGGAATATTATGGGTCGACCCAAGACTTAAATTTTTTTTCCCAAAATTCGTGATCGAAAAACATTATTTAGCAGACCTCGACACGTGGCTCGTCGGTCTCCAGTAGATGGTTCACGATAATATACCAGTGGAGAGGGATAATCATCCGCGTGAAATTGACAAAAAGAATTGTTCGTAATTTGTAAATTATTAAACAGAGTTTCAATTTATAAAGGTCCATTTGATTGTACGTAAAAAAAATAATGAAAATATTTTACGTATAATTTATTTTTTATAAAAAAAAATTATAAATATCATATTTGGTATGTTTAAAATAATTTTATTAAAAATATTTTTAAATATTTAATTTTAAAAAAAATAATTTTATATTATTTTACATTTTACATCTCATGTTGACACATTCCACGTCAGGGCACATGAGGCTGTGGTCAAAGACTCACAAGCATGGGCCCTTTGATCTAATCGCACGTAAAACATAAAAAAAGAGAATCCGTATGCAAATGCTCCACTAGTGGGGCACTAAGGTAGTGCCCCCTTTGGTGGGGCGCCATGGTTAGTGTCCCCTTGGTGGGGTGTCAGGAACAATTTTGGCAGACTATCAAAGCTTTTTCCTCACTTCACCTCAGGCTTGTAGGTGATATTTGTTGTGTCGACATAATTCCTTAGGATAGTCTTAACACCAAAGAATACATGAGAAGAGAAAATTTAGCATTGGAAGAGTGGAAATTTGATTAAGGAACCTCCACTATTGAGAGAAAACTATGGTTAGAAAATGAAAATGGTTCCTTCTCTTAATCTTTTGGAGAGGTTCTCCATGGGATGTGGGGCCTTAGAGTCTTCTTGGGGTGTATGGACAAATTGTGGTGACAAGGATGAAGGAGGAATCTAAAAGAGAACCCTTAAAATGTTGGATGATAGTGTCTTTTTTATAACCACAAAGATGGGAAAATTAAGAAAAGATAAAACTATCATTCATACCAAGGGGTGCTTTGACTTAAATGGTGTAATTAATACTTGACCATGCCTTTGACCTACACCATTCCGAAGGTCAAATATGCCATAAAATAGTCGAAGAGAAAAGTGCCCCACCAATAGGGCGCCAGGTGCCTTGTTACTAGAGTGCCAAGTTCCCCATTAACCGAGCACCTAGTGCCCTGTTAAGGGGGGGTGCCAGGGGAGGTTTTGACTTTGTCGAGAATGCGCAAAAAATTGGATTTCGAGAAAACTTGATTTCTTCGATGGGATACTTAAATATACTTTGTAAATTAAGAGTTTTTAACTCTCCAACTAAGCCAAAATTGCATGTTTACAAAGGTATTCTTTTAATTAAGCCTCAACCAAAATGACTCTTAGACCCAATAGTTCATGTAATACCCCAGTTATATAATATAAATAAAAAATAGTTAATAAATATTTAATATTATTTTATTACTACCTCTCCCCTATTTATATCCTCTTCCCCCCCTACCTCCCCGTACGCTTTCCCCTCCGGCGCCGCTTTTCTCCCCCTGAAAACCCTAATTTTCTCCCCTCCTCCAGCCTTTTTCTTCTTCCCCACGTGCGCGCCTCTGCCCAGCCGCCGCCGCGCGTCCTCCTCCACGAACCCCGCCGTCGCCACGTGCGCTCGCCGCGGTGATGCCGACCGCCGCCCGCGTGCGCGCGCACCCGCCCGCCGCGCGCGCCGTCGCCGGACCTCGTACGCCTCGAGCCGCCGTCACCACGTGCCCGGTCGCGCATCGTCGCCTCGGCCCCGCGGACACCGTCGCCGCCTCGGCCCCCGCGCTCGCCGCGCACGCCCTCGCCTCGGCCGCGCAGCCCCGTTTGACCGCCGCCTCTCGCCACGTGGACCGCCCGCCGTCGACGCCACCCGGCCGCACACGCCCGTGCGCCCGCCCGCGCCGGCCGAACGCCGTCGCGCAGCCCTGTGCGCCGCCGTGCGCCGCGCCCTCCGCGCGGTACTCTCCTTCCTCTCTCCTATCGCCCTCTCTCCTATTATCCTCTATCAAACTCCCTAGTTCATTATTCTTCTTCTACCGGCAATTTTGAAACCACCTACCCGGTTCGGTTTTTCGTCGCCGACGCAACCGCGGCAGTCTCGTCGCCAAATTCAATTTCCATGGAACTCCGTGCGCCGTTCGTTGTCGCCGTCAAGGTAGGCGTCTCGGTTATTCTTAGCACTCTAATATATTTGATTAAACCTTAAGAATCATGTTTAGATCACCAGGGTTAGGAGATTGTATTTAATGGGCTGTTTTGGATTTATTAGCATGTTTAGTTAGAGTTAGATTAATTTGTCTAGATTGTGCATGCTTAGATTTATTTGGTTATTCATGTATGTTAGATATCATGATAGGTTGTGTATGTCTAAATTTAGCTAGTTTAGTATGTTTGCATCGTGATGAACCTTAATCATGTATATTCCGATTTGATAAAAAACCGATGTAAGGTTTAGGCATAATGTTGTTAGAATTTAGTTTGTTTCCTTTTATGTGATAGGTAGTTCTGTTTAAGCATGTAATTGTCATGGTTAGGCTGTATATTGCATGATCTTATTTATATGCATTAGCTTGTGTTAAATTGTGGTATGGTATGCAAATATGTGGTGCATAGAACCATGGGTGTTCATCTATGTATTTCATGTTTGGATTGCCAATTTAATGTTCATGTTTACTGTCTGAGTTAATTATATGCTTGCATGGTGTGGAATGTGGTTAGTGCAGTGAGCTGCATTGTGATGGAAATATATTTCACCAGACTATGGTTCAGTCCTGTGGGCAGCAGATGAATTAGAACAATCTGGAGCATCCTTCGATCCCAGATACCGCGGTTTATCCTAAGTACTCCCCTTCCTATGGGGTACTATGGGATTTAGTTACTATATGTTACTTCCTACTATATGGTAAATCTGGTGCTAGTTTTGTGATGTGACTACATTTATCAGATGGAGCATGATATTTACTCAGACAGGTGTTTAGTTGTGTATGTTGGCATAGATGGTAGTGTTATAGATGTGTCATTGGTTTTATGTCAGGTTGTGTATATTGTGAGCATACCTAGAGTAGTCTAATGTGTAGGTTATATTGGTTTTAATGCATATAGAGTCCTGTTATCATATGGGGTAGTTGAATGACTTTGTAATAACTTAATTGAAGATATATAATTAGTTAAATCCTATGTATTAAATCTGATTTTTAGGCTTATTATTCTATTATACCATTAGAAATCACTATTATAGTGGGGTAGTTCTGGTGTAAGTCCTACTGAGTCTGTGGTGACTCACCCCTTCCGTTGTTAATATTTTCAGGATTGCAGGTTTAGCGCAGCAGAAGCGTAGTGGTGTTTTGGAATTCGAGGAGCTAGTGGTGTATTCATTCAATGTTGGTATTTAATTTGTTTAGATAGGTGTTTGTTTATGGTAATATTATGTTGTAAAGTTTGAAATTATTTATTTGGATTGAGATTTTAGTCTTATTTGGCTCCAGACCGATATCCTTCCCCGTTACGTCGCCGGATTATCTTCCGCTGTGCATGTTAAAAATCCGGGTCGTGACAGTTCACACACATTAGGATTGATTCAGAGTATAAGGATGTAGAAATAATTTATATAAATTGAAAAGTTTTTGTGCTAAAACTCTAAGTTCTATAAGTTGTAGCGAAGTGAGCACAAACTATATTAAGTCAATGGTGCAAATTTTATGGCCATCCTTCTCCTGCTCTCTATCCCACCCTAGAGGTTGCCAGTATATGGTGGTGGAGGGGAATAGGTCTATAGTGGTTGTTTGTGTGGATATTACTAGAGATACTTGAACAGCTCAGAGAATGTAGAAACTCTATATTTTTTCCAATATTAAGAGATTACTTGAATCCTGCTAAGATATATTCGAATACGTTAGAATTCGGTTCATAGTTATGCCGTTTAGTTCCTATCGAGACGACTTTGCAATCCACATGGAATTGAATATTTTTGCTACTTTAGAATGATTCCTTACAATGTGTACTTGATTTAGATTTAACTTGATTCTCCTTGGAGTTACATGATTTGTGATCTTCTTCTTATATTATCATGTGTTTGTGCAATTTTACGATAGTTATTGACATTTGATAATTGATGATGTCCATAAGTAGACATGGTTGTGATGAGTCGATGAGTTTATTTAGTCATACTCAACTTATATCAATCATTTAATGTTTCTCAAGTAATCAAATTATGATATCAAAGGCATAGTGGATGGGATTTGAAAGAGATAGTTGAAGAGTTGACTAGTATTTTAGAATATTTTTTGATTTTTTTAAAATTGTAAACTTTTGGGCATGTTATAATATGTTAAAAATATTTAATTATCGATTTGGTATTCTTTTCTCTATTCTCAAATTGATATACTTTTGAGAAGTTATTTTCAACCACATGTGTCCACCACATGTATTTTGTTCGAACCGTTACATACCATATGATGACAAATTTTTAAGATATACATGTTGACTTGGGCCAAAGAGCAACTAATTGAACAAGCATATGATCTTAATTGAAATCCCAGTTTAAACGGGTGTGATTTCAGTAAGTGATAGAGTGTTTGTGACCTTAAAAATAGTGTCACACGCATTGTGTTTTATCGATATCTTTGTTTAACCCAACATTTGTTTGCCCATAAAATAGTAGTCAAGCGAAAACCACTTTCACTAACCCCCTAAAACCCTAATTTTGGCATCACGCCCATCAAATGCCAATAGGGAAGACACGGCGGGAGGAGTTATGAGTGGTGATGGGCAAGGTCGGCCTAAGCTTGCAAGTCAAGTTAGCTTACAGGTCGCACGTTTTGGCCTGCACGTCATAAACGAGTCATCAATCGGGTCGATGTGGGCTAAAATGGGTCAAGTCTCAAGTTTCATAATATAATTTAATTAAAAATATTATTTACACTTCATAAAAATATATATATGTTAAGTTATTATCATTTAATAATATTATTTTTAATAATTAAATTTACTATAATTAATAATATATTTATGTGTTAGAAAATATGGGTTGGGCTTAGTTGGGTTAAGTTAAGTTAATATTTTTTACAAATCGGGCTAAGTTGACCTAATATAATTTGGATCAGGTCTTAATTAAGTATGACACAAGTTTAGCTAGGTCAACCCATTGACACCGCCGGCCGGCTGCGGGCCAGTTGGCATCCCACCTTGCCCCGTGGGTGAGTGGGCAGGGATCGAAGGGCCGCAAAGCCCACCTTCCCCTAAGGGGAAGGGCCAGGTGGGGATCGAGCGGGGGCTCCATCCCCCGTCGCGTGCAGCGCAGCACGCTGCCCGGCCGTTCGACCGTCCTGACTAAAAAAAAAACTCATTGACACCCCTACTACCCAACGAGTTGTTAGACTCGATCTTAATTAGGCTTGATGCAAGTTTAGCCAGGCCAACTCATTGACACCCCCACTACCCAACGAGTTGCACCCGGTCTTAATTAGGCTTGATGCAAGTTTAGCTAAGCCAACCCATTGACACCCCTACTATCCAACGAGTTGCTATCTCTCTCTCTCTCTCTCTCTCTCTCTTAATTTTATAGTCATGATGTTCAAAATGAAAAATCATATGATAATATTTTACAGCAAACCAAACATAGAATAACATTTTCAAAAAAAATATTTTCAAGTGTACGAACTAAAATATTTGGATTTGGTTTTTCATGAAAAGCTAAATTATTAAAAATATTTTCATTAATTTTTTTTAGCGTACAATGAAACGGCTAAGTTTGTTACATCTTAATTTTTCCAAAAGGTGACAATTATAAAACCCAACTAAATTGCCTATATCTTTCTTTGTTAGCCAAAAGCCTCCAAGGGACACTTCAACCAGTCAAATGATTTAAGGTCCATAGTTTGGTTTGGTCTAATTTTGAAGTTTTTTTTTTCAAAACAATCCAAACCAAACATCTCATCAGTCAAACCAACCAAACTTAATTAAATTAGTTTGGTCTAGTTTGATTCAGTTTAAATCACATTTTATAAAAATATAATATATAAATGTTGATATATAGTTTATTTAAGTTGATTTAAAGTATATTTTATTAAAATACAAGATATATTCATATATATATATGATTATCTTTAGCTTAAGAACTTTTAAAATAATTGTTTTTAAGTAGAAAAGTTACACTATTGATAAGCTGGCATGTTTATTTAATTCAATTTAGGCTATTTGATTTACCCATTTTACTTGATCATGGGGTTTTAGAAATCAAATCAAAACAATAGTTTGTTCAAATCAAACCAAACCAAACTAGTAATGTCAAATGAAATCAACGAAATTAGTTAGTTTGATTTGATTTTTCCCATTGAACTTAACCATGAACACTTGTCTAAGGTGTCATTTGTTAGAGCCGAAGAGATGTCTATGCTCTAATTTGGTCAAAGTTTAGATATTCTTGATTGTTTATTAAAAGATTCAAAGACAACTCTAATTTAATGTTTATTGTCCAAAAAACCTCTTAATTGTTAAGATGGCAAAAGTAGCCTTTTTATGTTTAGTTGTTACGACTATTGCCCTCTTATTGAAGTGCTCATGCTGCAGGCGGGTGGAGAATTTGAGATATCCGATATGATCTTCCAACAACTTAAAAAATATTTTTATGTTTTTATTTCATTCTATATTATTTTATTAGGAAAATAGATATATTTTATTTATAAAAAATAAATATATCAAAACTAGTAATATATTAAACCAATACCTTTAATTATTCAAATGTTTTAAGGATTAGCTACGGTTATCTTTAAAAGTGTAGATTATATTTTTATTAAGATGTTAATTTTGAATTTTTTACCAAACATATTTTAAAAAATATTATACATTTTTTTTGAACAGGAAAGAAAGATATAACTATTAACCCTGCAAGTCATTACAAAGATCGACAGAAACTAAAAATGGAAGAGGTCGAGGAAACATATCCTCAACCCCAGAAGACAAAGACCATTTAGCTAAAGAGTGCGCTACATAATTACAAGACCTGGGAGCAAAAACCACAGACAAGTAAGAGTTCTATTTAAGGACAGAAGTACATTGAGAAATAATATGTTGAGACCTCCACAGCGTCGGACCCGTTCCAGCAATGGCCTCAACAACCACCTTTGCATCACTCACGATTATGGCTTGAGTCGTAGAAGAGGATGCCCATGAACAAGCTTGTAGAATTGCCTTGGCTTCCAAGACTTGTGGATGTTCCAGAGGAAGAAGTCTAGTTTGCCAAAACACCACAAGACCCTTATCATTCCTGACAATCAGTCCAATAGCACCTACATGATCGGATACAGCGGCATCCACATTAATCTTTAGATAATTAATGGGAGGTGGAGACCAAATAGGTCATTGTTCACACGAATTACTCATACTCAAATTAAAACATAAATTTACAATATCCATTGCTTGTTGAAGGATGGTATGAGGGCTATCCAGCTTGAACTCGAAAATGGCTTTGCATCTAGATTTCCATATATGCCAGATAATAGAGAACGCTAGAATCCCCAACCAGTGAAAATACTGTTCCTTAGACAAAATCCAATCAAACCAGGAGTTAAACAAGTATATAATAGAAGAAGAGCAGTCAAAATTACTGCCAATTGGTGACATTAACCAAATAGCTTTAGCTCTAGGACAGTGAAAACAAAGATGATCCATGGACTCAACACCTGCATAACAAACTTGACAGGTAGGACATATGTGAGAGCAACGTTTGTGAACTGCTAAATTTGTGGGTAAGTTGCCAGATAGGATTTTCCATAAACACATAAGTATCTTGTGAGATAAGAATCTACCCACTTTCGGATGCCATAACTTCTTCCAAATGACACGATTGGATGGTCCAGGTGGAATATTAGCTTCATATAAAAACCGATAAGCTGATTTTACTATAAAGTTACTATCCTGCCTAAAAGGCCAAACTAAAACATCTTTGTCCAAGTACGAATGAATTGGGGTAAGAAAAATACGCTGGACAGAAATTTGGTCAAACCAGGTAGAAATAAGTTGGTGATTCCAAGGGCCATTAATTATAAGATCACTAACCTGACCCTGGAGAAAAACTCCCTGAATTTTCGGTTGTAGTGGCCCTCGACTATCCTGAAGCCACTGATGCTGCCAAATGAGAATATCCTTGCCATCCTTTACTTTCCAGACCCCAGCTTTAGCTAAGATAGGATGGGCAAGGAGAATAAAATGCGAAGTTGGAGAATCCGTCTGCCTGAAATGAACCTTCCAAATATCAGAATTCCTTAGATATCTATGAGTAAGGAGCCTCACCCATAAGAAATCAGTCTTATGCAGAAAATTCCAAAGCAAGCGTAGACCCATAACTCTGTTAAGAATAGTAAGATCTTTAATGCCTAAACCCCCAAATTATTTAGGTTGTTGAATAAGTTTCCAACTAGAAAAATGAATATGTTTCTTACTTGAGGAATTATGAGCCCACTAAAAGTTTCTCTGAATCTGATCCAGTTTGTTTAAGAAATGCACCGGCAGTTTAGAGATTGACATAGCATAAAGAGGCATATGGGCTATAATTGAAGTGATTAAGGTTGTCCTACCACCCGTTGAAAGAAGGTTAGCTTTCCATCCAGCCATTTTCCCCTGACAAACAGAAAGTAAGTTATGTAAATAAGGAGCTTTCCCTCCCTTAGGGTCCCATAGAATGCCTAGGTAAAGATCATGTTTGGATGCTAATTGAAAACCTGTGAGAGCGCAAATACTTGCACAAATATCAGGTGGCACATTCCGACTAAAACAGATCTTTGACTTATAAAAATTAACAGCTTGGCCTGATATAGATTCATATACCTGAAGAAGTTGAAGTAGATTTGTGATCTCAATTGTATTAGCTTTCCCGCATATGATTAAGTCATCAGCAAACATCAAGTGTGTAATAATAGGTCCTCCTCTGGCAAGACAGACACCTGAAATCAGACCATCTTGAGCAGCCCGAGATAGCATTGCTGATAAAATTTCTGAACATAGTATAAATAAATAAGGAGACATAGGGCACCCCTGATGGATGCCTCTAGAAGGAAGGATCTTGTCTGAATAATGTCCATTCAGATTAAGAGAATAAGACACTGATCGAGTACAACTCATAATCAGAGTAATAAGATGTTCTGTGAACCTAAACTTGCCCAAAACAGACTCAAGGAATTCCCAATAAAGCCTATCATAGGCCTTATGAATATCTAATTTAACCATAAAGGATCCCACCTTACCCTACATCCATCTGAAGGTATTCCGGATCTCCTGGACTATGATGACATTATCAATTCCCTGCCTTCCGGGCACAAAAGCTAATTGCAGTTGGGATACTAACCTTGGTAATAGGGGCTTAAGCCTGGTTGCTAAACTCTTTGTTAGAATTTTGAATAGCACATTGCACAAACTAATTGGTCTAAAATGCTCTGGTAATATAGCTCTCTCCTTCTTAGGAATGAGAGTGATAACAGTTGCATTCAAAGAGTGAGGCATTGAACCCGATTCAAACAAGTGCTTGATAAAAGAGTGGATATCATGCTACAGTAAAGACCAATAATGCTGGAAGAATAAAGGGAGAAAACCATCTATGCCAGGAGACTTATCTGGTTTCATAGAGAAAATTGCTTGATGAACTTCTTCCAAAGATGGTGAAATTAGCAAGGAGTCAGCTTGAACCTGTGTAATCTGTGGTATCTGCAAAGACTGGAAAAGCTCAGGCGGAAGTGTGGAGGAATCTCCAGCAAAGAGCTGTTGAAAATATGCAGTGAAAATAGTAGTTATATCTTGCAAATCTGTTGACCAACACCCATCAGATCTATAAACTCCAGATATCCTATTCCACCTTCTTCGATTGTTGACTTTAGTAAAGAAAAACTTAGTATTTTTATCCCCCAACATATGCCAGTAAACCTTGGCCCTTTGTCTCCAATAAATATTATCCAATTCTTCTAGCCATTGTAAGTATTGCTCAAGCTGAGATTCTTCCTTAATCCATTGATGAGACATGGGTAAATGTTGCAACTGGAATAATTTATTCTTTGTAGACAGAATTTGAGCTTTAAGACTACCAAAGGCTGACTTCCTCCAACGGGACATGGCAGACCTCAAAGCCACCATCTTGGCTTCATAATTCTGAAGCAGTGATGAAGATTTTTGCCAAGAAGTGTTGACTAGTTCATGAAAAGAGTGAACTCTTAGCCAAGTGGCTTCCATTTTAAAACTATAATATTTAGGTCTACCGGGTGGAGAAGTGTTGAGATACAGAGGTGTATGATCACCATGACAACAAGGAAGAGTATGAAGTTGTACATTTGGATACAAGTGAAACCAGGAATCCAAAGCTAAACATCTATCCAGTTTTTCTCTAATATTGAAGAGAAAAGATCTTCTATTGTTCCAGGTAAAAAAAAGGCCATCATTCCACACTTCTAACAAATTATTCATATGAATAAATTGCTCAAAGTGTTGCATATGAGAAGGAATAGGAGTAGCACCCCCTTGCTTTTCCTCCGAGAATCGAATACAATTCCAATCCCCAATTAAGCAAATAGGTAAACCTAATTCCTTGATAGATTTGGATATCTTGTTCCACATACAGAGTCTATCAACATCTAGATTAGGGGCATAGACAGCTACTAAAAACCAACTAGAATTTCTGTCCGGGTCAGAGATAATGCTACCAATCCAAGAAGATTCAGCAAACAGAACTTGGAGTTGGATAGAATTATCCCACCACAGCCACAAACCACCACTCCTATTAATAGATGGGACGACAAAGAAATTCCCAATGTCCCTCTTTTGGAAAAATTCATGACTGACAGATAAAGAACATTTGGTCTCAAATAGAAAAAAAAACATGTGGTTGAACTAAACGAGCTAAACGATCTACGTGTCGAATTGTCGGGTGCCCGTCCCCCCCCCGACAATTCCAAGCCAGCAGCTTCATTTGGACGGTGGCAGCTGTGATGGGCTAGCTGCCGTAACCCCTTTCTCTAAGTTGCTAAGGCTCAAATATTCCACCTTGATTGTAAAGAAGCCGTCATCTTGCCTTTGCAAGGTATTCTCAACAGCCTGATTAAAAGATTTCCACTTGCATTTGTTCCTGATAGAAATGTATGCCCTACAAGCCAAACATATATGATATGATTTGACATTTCTAGATATATCTTATTCAATTAATTAGGCAAATCTTCATTATAAGCTCTTATTAGATGCGAATATCATAATGAAGTCCTTGATCAAATACAATGATGATTAAATCATGATGAGATCATGATAATGAGATTGATCATCTAGAGGTATTTGATCTAAATGTTCCTAGTCATAGGATACTTGAGACGGGACATCAAGGATCCGGATAGACTAGTGTATGTGATGTCTTCTCATGTGATGAGGACGACCGATCTCATTGGTCATTAGTGTGGAGACACTGAGATACACATACAGGTGCTCATTAGTTGAATGAGTTCACTGAACTGACCGAATTAGAAACCCTGAATGGTATCTTACCGAACTGTCTATCAGGGTTTTCTGTCATCACGGTTGCATGGTTAGACCTTTGACCTGAGTCGCCAAAGATGCCTTGTTGGGTAGAACTTGTGCTTTGACCATTGACTTATGGATCACAATTTAGATGGTCCTATATAGCGATGGATCGGGTACAAGAAAAATCCGATGGAGGCAATTGAGCGGACAACAAGGGATCGTCCACTCTCGGTAAGTGAGAGTGAATGTCCTATGGGATAGTACTCTAAATCCCTGGCTAGGGTAGATAGGATAATTTGAAAAAGGAGTTTTCCAATTGATCCAATTTCGAGTACATGATCCTACAGAGTCGGTACACTAAGGAGTTGACAGTCGATGCCGTACTCCTTTCCGACCGGGACATTGGATGGATGGGGGTTTATATCCATGCGGTAACTGATGATGGAAAAGCTCTATGGAGATGAGATTATCCCCATAACCATTTGGGATCATGGGATGTGGCTTGTACCCTTCATGATCGGTAGGCCGATTAATCTGTTATCGGATAACGGATTTAATTAAAATTAAATATAATTATTCTATTTTATTTAGGCCTCAACCAAATAGGTTATTGGGCCTAGTGGGTCACACACAAAAGGACTTATCCACAAGTACAGGGGCAAGGGCGTAATTTATAGAGATTTTGGGTTTTTATGAAAAATTCCATAATTCTCTATAAATACCAATGGTTTCAGCCAAACCCCATCAAGCCAAGGGTGAAAACCACGTCCCAAGCCTCCTCCCTACCTCCTCCTCTCTTTAGAAGGAGTCCATGGTCGATGGAGCTCCGTTCGGGAAGAGTTCTCGAGGACGGCACGAAGGGAGAACCTGCTGTGGATGAAGTTCGTGTGGATACTGCTGGAGACCGGACACTTGAACGGTTTGAAGAGCTTGAGAAGCTCATCTCCTTACTCTCCATGGGATTATATGAATCCCTATCAGGTATATTCGAACCCGATTTGATCGGTTTTCGGTTTTCATTGTTCGGTTCTGATTGAGACGGATTCTAAAGAAACCCATAGGAATCGTCGCTTTCGCTGCACCAAAACTTATATGGACGATTCCTTACAGTTCCTAAGGCTAGACTTCTTCATCGATGCTCTAACAGGGGAAATACTGGACTTAACCAATACATTTTCCTTCTCTCTATTAGGAACCAAAGAAATAGGGATTGGAGTGGACTGGGAATTAACCAAACTGCTTGGAACTTGATTAACATTAGAAATATGAGCAGAACTGAAAGCGTTAATACCCGGAGTGGTAAGAGAAGCATTGACTTCAGATCCAGCCGTAAAGTGCACATTATATGAATAAGAATACGCTTCATGAGTACTATTAAGAAAATTACTCAGAGTAGAAGGGGGTACCATATCCTGCTTCGACATACCCAATATAGCCAGACAACTACAAGTTGGCATGACTGAAGTCCCGGAATGCTCACCTGTAGGTTCCACGGGAAAATTGCCAAACAACTGGTTGCAAGGAGGTCGCCTACCACCATTAGCCTATCTGCCTGTTGTTGATAACCATTCCCCATGTTGAAAATCTAATTGTGATTTCATAAATACATGGACGTCCCGCGGAAGACTTGGCTTTATTAAAGAGGTAAGATGAGCTAGCTGTCCACAGTCACTATGTACATGTCCTAATCTTCCACAGAAAAAATAGAACCTGAATATACGCTCGTAAGCAATCTCAAAAGATTTAACAGAATCGTCAGGAAGAACAACAATGACCTCTGAAGGAAGGGGTTCCAGCACATTCATTCGAACTTTAATCCGAGCAAAAAGGCTCCAAGACGCAGAAATTTCAAGAGGAGGGTCCCAAGGTATACCTATTTGAGACGCAATCCTCATGACAAGCTCCTTAGATAATAGCTCTTGAGGTAAATCATATATTCGGACACAAAGGTCTCCTGCAATAAGAGAGTACTCCGAAGGTGCAGTGAAGGGTCTAGCCCTTTCTATAAGAAGGAGGTCGTTATTAAAGAACCACGGAGCTCGTCTGCAAGTTTTGTCTACTTCTTCTTCAAACTGAAAAACTAATAGGAAAGCACCATTTGGAAAATCTAGCAACGACCAAGGAGGAAGAGGGTTCCACATCTTACGTACCCACTCCTTCAAGCCAGCCGGCCGAGTTTTAGATGATGAGAGAACTTTAAGAATAAGACTTCGCTTCCATTTGAGATCCTCCGAAATAGGCGACTTAGCAACCCGAACTGGGGTTTGAGAAGGAGACGGAGTCAGGAGCTTCTTGAACTGCAAAAGAATGCTATCTTCTTCCGTAGACGAAGACTCCATGGCAACCCGCGAACACCCGGAGTGAAGAACAACACGCACCTCTTCGACTACCGCTCACTAGCAAAAGACTCGAAGCAACCGAAACCAAAACCCCCTGAGAAATCAGGAAGTCTCCAGAAGAAACAAGAAGATGGAAGAAATAGGTCTTAAATAAAGGATATCGGAGATTGCAAAAAAAAAAAAACAAAGGGAGAAAAAAGTAAAAGGGGAAACACAGGGAAGACACCGGATACACAACAACAAGCCAAAAAAGCAAAATAGACGACAAAATCTAAGGCTAAACAAAGATAGAACAAGAAGAAAATATGGATATAATCAAGAGGACAAACATAGGTAGGATGATAAACCCCAGTTTTATTGACACTTTTTTAAATGTTTTATAAAATAAGATACGAATTCATCTTAACAAGATGTTAATTTTAAATAAATATTATTTAAATTAAATTTTTGTACACAGCTTTTGGTACAGGTCATACTCATTCGACTTCATGAATGTTTATTATATGTCCTATTATCACGTGAATGATCTTAAGACTTTATTTGAAACTTTTCTAATTAGGCGTTGATTTTGTCAAACAAAAATTATTATCCGTATCTCAATCAAATTTGGCACTTTTTTTTACCACCAATTAAAACGTTAAAGATAAAATTAACAATTTCAAATATTTAGATTAAGTCAAAATAAATGTCACCTTACTTATGCGGTCAAAAAAAAGGTGCACTAATATCCGAAGATTAATATATATCTTATTGATAATCGGTAAGAGCGAAGTACAATTGCAAAGGGCAGCCCGCTTAGGTGCGCTCCTCTTGTTATGCAGAAGTAGGGTGGGCCCCGGGCGGCGGCCAGCAAGTGGGAACGGGGAGACTGCAAAGGTTGATGACATGTAGTCCCACCTTGGTGTTCAGTAAATTCATGACGTTAGAGTTGGTTTTATACTGGCAGAGACAGCCCCGCTGCGCCTTCAGCTCGCCGCAGCATGGCCGCGTTGCCCGGCCCGGCGTCAACACCGCGTACAGGCAGGCGATCCGCAGCCGGGTGGAATCGCAGCCATACGCCTCCGTCTCCCCGGGTACAAACAGAAGCAGAAGCATCACGACGAGCGAGCACCCGAGGACGAACGCAGACGAGCAAGCCATTGTCGAAAACTCAGAAATCTCCCCCCCCCGGCGTTGATTCGGCTGTTCTTCTCGTTCGGGTAGCGGAAGAGTCGGCTGCCGGGGGTATTTATAACATGTTTCTCTATTATGGATTCGGATTCTCTTTTAATGCATGACGTGGATTTGCTACCGTATCGAGGACAAGTGGCGTAGAAGGGATGTACATCCTTCGTTGGTTGTTTGGAGTTAATATTCGCCCCCCCCCCACCTTTTCATCCAAATGCCTACTTAATAAAATATATATATTCGCGAGAGTCTCTCCGATATAAATATAATTTGGATAGAAATTGTAACGAAAATTCTTTTTGTTTCTCTTTCAAATAACATGCATGTTTTCTAGAAAACTCAACCGAACATAGGGTGCGTTTGTTTGTCCGTAAAACTAGGCTCACCAATGCGGTTTTTCGAAATGAATCATGAAAATTATATTTAGTTTCACTTAAAATTTAAGTCAACCAAAAAGTTCATCAGTTGACCATCCATTAATTTTCTGGATTTTGGCATATGCTGCACACTCCTTATTCTTTTAAACGAAGTAAAAAATATGTTGTGTCAAATAAATAGTATTAAAAACTAAACATTAAAATCTCAAGTTTTGATTTCATTATTTTAAAAATGTATTTAAATTTTATTTTAAAAATATTTATTTTATCTTGTGCATCAAGATATAATTAGAAGTAAACAAGTTTTTATATAAAATTCGTAAAATTATATATCTGTCTCCAACATGTTTTCATCGAAGGTTTATGCAAAATAGCCAGATAATTTATAAAAGTTTTCTCGGAAAATAATCTACATGTAACTAAATGACAGCTCATGTTTTCCACTTTCTTGGAAAGGATATTAGGTGTAAGATATTTTGCCTGATATAGTTTGGTTGCATGTAAAATTACAGTCATCAGAAAAGTATTCTTATTAACCGTCATAAATACAATTTCAAAAGTAATAACAATTAAAATGTTTAATATTTTTATAAAATAATATTTAAGATATTAAATTAATTTTTTATTTAGCCATTGTAAGATCAAAATAATAAATACAATAAAATAATATTATAATGTTTTAATAAGTAATTAAATTTTGGTCAAAATTAGAGTATTATATTTAACCCAATCCTAATTTGAATTGGAAGGCATTAAATAATATTTAAAAATAATACTAATTAATATAAAGATAATTTAAATATTTAATTGATAATCATTTTAATCCTAATTTTATTCCGGTTTTAATTAATGAAACCAAAAACTCTCTCGCTCTCTCATTTTAAGAAGAAACGACCCCATCCAAATATAGTTTGATTAGAGTTTCAAATACTTATAAAAATTAGATTTAATTAATCTATTCAATTACCCTTAATCTTTCTCTGCCTCCGCTTGTCCATGTCTGCACAGCGCCCAGCACTACGTAGTCACCCTACTAGAAATGTTGGCATTTCTGTGAATAATAATACCAAAAACTCATAACATTATAATAAATTATTTTTT
The DNA here is from genome assembly GCA_036172225.1 of Cryptocoryne crispatula var. balansae. Lineage (NCBI taxonomy): Eukaryota > Viridiplantae > Streptophyta > Magnoliopsida > Alismatales > Araceae > Cryptocoryne > Cryptocoryne crispatula. The sequence continues at coordinate 29,513,101 of CM069922.1, forward strand.
ATATCAACAAATAATTTAACAGTAACAAATATATTTTGCTATAAAATAATATTTGGTGCATGCATAATTTTGTAGTAAAAAATCATTATTATGACAATCTTAAAGATACAGTAAAAATATATTTACAGTATAATTGATGCTGTAGTAAAATCATTTTTATTACTACTTAAAAATTGTGCTAAAAATTATTTATTATGTATTTGATATTATAGTAAAATTATTTTTACAACTAAAATGTAAAGTTGCACTAGACAATTTTTGACTACATATTTAAAATTGCAGTAAAATATAATTTTTGTTGCTAATTTAAAATTGTGTCAAAAAATCATTCACTACGTATTTTATACTGTAGTAAACTAATTTTTATAACTAATTTAAAATTATGTTAATAATTTAGGTTAATTGCACGCTAGGTCTATTTTAAACCAAGCACTTTATCACTAGGTTTGTTTCCAAAAACACTTTACCACTAGGTTCATTTTTTCAAAATATAATCACACTTGCTCCATTTTTCAATGAAAATATCTTTTCATACCCTTTCATTTTAAACAAAGTACCTAGTATTTCCTCTTAATATTAAATTTCATAAAATTCCAAATTTAATGATTATCTAAAATCTCCAATTTTATTTTCAACTTTTAGACCTATTTTATAAAATTTATCTGATTTATTAAAACATGTTAAATACTCACTTTAAAATTTAAATATGATATAAATTATTAAATATCATGTTATTTATTACATCATGTTAATTAATTTAACTTATAAAAATATTATTATGGTTAAGATAATAAGTTACCACATCTTATATGTATATCAAAAATTAAATTTGATATAAAATATTAATTTATTTAATACATCAAGTTAAGTATATTTTATTTTAACTACATGATATTATTTTATTTAGAGTAAAAATATTATAATTAAAATTTTATTTATTGAATTATATTTATTACAATTTTTACCACAAAATATTAAGAATAATCTATTTAATATTTCAAGTTAATTATACAAATGTTTTAACAATAATGTACTATTATATTTTAAATGAAAAAGTATTATGATTAAATTTCCATTGACAATATGTTATTTGGTTGTGTTTTGAGGGTAAAATAAAGATTTGCCATGGTCATTGGAGTGGGTGGTAAGTGAAATGGGAGTCAACGAATTAAATGGTATGAAAATTTGGTCAATGAAGCTTTTGATAAATCTATTTTGTTAAATGGAGTGGGTGATAATTCTCTCGAAAACTTATTTAGAACACATTTGAATAACATAATACAAGATTATTTTTATATGACACTCTCCGAATTTGACATCGCAAGGGACTTGTCACACTGGAGAAACTCATCGACTATGTGATCTTCTAGATGGTCAATGGTAACATAAAATATGAATAGACACTGTAGTCCCACGAGAATGTATTTCACTTTTGTTGCAGATTAATTACCCATGCTTTTGTGTTCGACATGAATTGTTTTAGACATGTGATTGAGATTTTTTTCTTGTTTCATATTTTGTGTTAGACATCTAACTAATTGTCACCGACTCAAAAACACATTTTATTACAAACAAGTAAATCATTTTTTCTATTTCATATTTTATTTAGGAATGTAACTAAGAAGTTTTGTTGTGATTTTAGGAATACCTGACGACAATCCAAACTCCATTGCATTGCAGAAGACAAGAACAAGGAAGATTTGCCGGATAGGAATCGCCCGTCTCCTTTAGATGATACTCTGATTTCCTCTCTCTATTGAGCCTGTATGGTGCAACCATATGGGGGAGTCACAACCCTGCCTGTGCTTATATAAAGAGGAAAGACCAGTCTGAGTTTGACTAGGATTAGGATCATGTGCCTAATAGGAGATTAAGCCCAATAAGCAACGTTCCATCTTATAAACCTAATAGTGTGCTAAGTCGAGCCTAATAACAAGTGGATCACTTAAATAAATATCAAGTAAACCCAATATTCTCTCACTTAATTTATCTTGTTCCTTATACATCAAATCTTCTATTTAAACTATACATATAATACTAATGTATATAATTTTTAAAATGACTCTAGAAGATTTGACATCACGGGCACAGACTTGAAACAAGAAAATTGGTATGTGCGTGCGATAAAACAGAAAATCAGCACACTGTCTCTATTAAATGAAACCCAAATTATTCAAGTTATAGTAAGTCAAATGACAAGGGTCACGGCGGTAAATACATTCAGTCACACACCACCTTCCATATACCATGTGCCACCAACTTTCCCATAACCGAACACTGTATATGGTTGTCCGAATAAATGTATACGTAATGTTTATTTATTGGTTCCCACTTTAAGTTACATTTTGCATACATAAAGTTCATTACTGAAGTGTCAAATGGAACATATAGAATATAACAACAATGAAGAACCAATCACACAACTATATAAGTGTCAAAATGAATCACAACATATCAAGAGAACTGACAAGATCTATCTGAATCACATGATAATAAAGATGCTAGCCAGTAGTCCATTAGTGAGTGGATCTGCTACCATGAGACCTGTCTCAATATGTTCAATAGACACTTAATTGATTCCTCACTAAATCTTTAAGATAAAAATACTTTATGCATAAGGTTCTATCACTCTTAGACACTTTATTGTTCTCAGAGAAGAAAATTGTAGTGGAATAGTCATTGTAAATCCTTATAAGCCTCAACAGATTAAAAAAAGGTAGATAAACGACCAAATTCTATAACCGAATAGCCTGTGCATTAGCCTCATAACATACATTGAATCCCGCCGCCATGGTGGAAGTAACCGTAAAATATAACCAAAAGTAAACTTTCGAATATTAAGCAACTACTATAATCTGTATCGGCATATGTAACTATCTCCAACTGATATGACCTCCTATATGTGAGCATAAAATTTACTGTACCTTTAAGATATCCATAACCCTAAAGGTCATAGTTGGAACACCGTAGCATACTGAATTATTATCTTTTACAATAGGTACCTTATCAAGTGCGCAAAACTGTAAATGAAAATTTTCTAGAATCTTTAAAATGTAAAATTTCTAAGAAAGACCTAAGGAGCTTAATGGCCTAACCCTGGTGTTCTCTAAGCCCAAGATATATTTGGCTACACCTAAATCTTCCATCTTAAAAATTCTTAAACATATAAACCTTAATTTTATGTAATAAACAAAGATTACCACTAACAAGTAATATGTCATCCATATGCAAAAACAAGATAAAATTTACTCTCGCTGACCTTTAGATATGAAAACTTATGAAAAATGTTCTATTTAAACTTAAAAAACAAAAAATATCTCATTAAACTTGAGATATCACTGTCGAAAGATTTGCTTAAGTCAATAAATAATTTTTTTTAACTTACGTATTATATGTTATCTCTATTCAACATAAAATTTTTTAGATTGATTTGATTTGATTTAAATTAAATTTTTTAATTTTAAATTTGATTTGAGAAATAACCCTGACCGCCGCGCATCGGCGATTATCTTGATCGCAACCGCGATCACACGTGCACACGGCGTGGTCCCGCAGCCCTCCCGGCCGAGCGGCCTGCCCAGCGTCCGCGCGGGCAACTGTAGCCCATCTGCTGACTCGGTTTGCCAAACTACGGTCCAACAGCCTTGCCGTTTCCACTTACAAGTTGCGCACGGCCCAGTTGCTACAATGGCCGAGATGGCTACTTGGAGAGAATAAAATATTACATAATGAAATGTATAGAAAAAGATTTAAAAAATTCTCAAAAATCTAGCTGTATGCCCGAAGTTTGTTTTGCGATTAAAAAGTATCCACCATGGTAAACAAATGATATTTGACTTAATTAGGCGTTCAATTATATTGATTTTTTTAATGAATATGAATTCATTGGACCATGATAAGGCTATGATCAAATAAATTATGTTTTATAAAATTATTTTACTTAAATATATAATTTTTTTAATATTTGAGAGCATGGAAGTTCTACCATAATCACATAATTATATTTCAATTTGAAAACACTTAAATTACAGAAAAGTTAAGGTGCCGTAAAATTATTAATAAATTTAATAAGTTCATAACTAAATCAAATGAACAATCAAATTTATATATTATGATTAAACTTAGATTTGCATGATTGAATTATATTAAGTACACCTTATGAAAAGTACGACACTTCGGAAAAATTAGTCGTTCATTATAAAACTAGCTACTTAATTTGTCTTCTCTCATGATATTATAAACTTGCAGGCATATTGTATTAGAGTATATGTTTCATGTAGAAAAGTGCTATGCATTTGGTACATTTAATCATATTCTTAATTAATGGGCATAAGTGTCGTTGCACATATTGTAACGGTGTCTTAAATTAGAGTATCCTTGTGCATGATGTTGTTAAGATTAAAAGAGTGAGTACATAGCGCTTTTGAATGTGAATGCAAAATAGTACTTCACTAAACTACATTCAGTGTGCTTGTTGATATTGAAAAATTTAGAATAGTTTAAAAAACATCTGTTGATCTTGGATAGTGCAGTAGATTCTAACTACACCACTATCTGGATACATTATAAGATTTCCCTTAGTTGTATAATGTATATTTGATCTAGTGTAAATTTTGTTATTATGTGCACAGATTACATATTTTGTGAAAGTGATCTATTGTGATTGTGTTGAGAATAACTTAGAATATGCATAGATACAGAGATAGACATTCCATATAATTCATAAAAGTATTAAAATGTATCATAATTTTGTGTCAAATCAATCAAAGTTCAAGTATTCTTGTAGATGAAGTATAGCAATAAGATGTTACTTAGGTCCTAAACAACAGTCATTGCATGATCTAATAATAGTTTATTTAATAAGAAAGTACAATAAGAATTAAGTCCTAAAAAGATAAGTTATTGGAACTACTTTCATAAAATATATGTAAGGTGATAATAAGATAATATGATATGAGAGAATGGAATAACGTCATTATTACATGATTATCTATACATATCATGTGAAGGTATGAATTTTATAGATCATATAACACTACAAAAAACACGATTATTGGCGATGGCTTTTGGCCGTCGTCAATAATTAATGGCGACGGTTGGTAAGTCGTCACTATCTCGTCGCAAATAAGACCGTCACCAATATTATCAATGATGGCTATTTTTGATGTCATTGCTAATAAATTCATAGGCGACAGCTTTAAGTCATCACCGAGAAGTTTAATGGCAACAGCTTAATGCCATCGCCAGAAACATTATTAGGGATGGCTATGACCTGTCGCCGGTAATTTTATTGGCAATGACTTAATCTGTCACCAATAAACTTATAAGCGACAGCTTAACTGAAGCCATCGTTAAAGCAGACATTTTAACACCACTAGGACTCTGCGAGTGTAAAAATGATTGCTTTGGTGATAACTAAGCCATTGCTAATAACCCTTATAAGCGACGACTTAGCTAAAGCCGTCACCAAAGCAGAGATTTTATCACCCGCATAGCCTTGTTATGAACACAATTCTTAAACACATTTACATACACATTCTAATCAACACATTCCACAATACATATATATACCAAACCACAAATCACATATATGATATCATTTACAATATATTTTGGATATAAAAAATACAAAATAGATTATAGAAGCAGAAGAGTACAATGTCAATCATCATCCTCAAAAGATCCTTCCTCATCATCGTCCTCACCTCCATCATCATCTTGATGAGATTGTATTGGAGGATGTCTCATTGTAGATGGTATATTGAATGTTGGGAGTCTTTGACTAGTATTATCGTATATTTGGCTTAAGCATTGGACAATTTCTTGGAATGATCTTTGTTAATCGTCCAACTATTGCCTTAAAGAAGAAATCTTAAATCGACATTCAATGATCTGAGCTTGCTTTTTCACTTGATATCTAAGCTCTCAAACCTCTTGAGTAGTGGAGGAAGAAGCACCTCCACTAGACCCCCCATCAAATGTTGCGAGTTTGACCTCGCCCACTGCATCGGATCCATCCTGATCTATCTCTGCCGAAGATGGATACAATAGCCTCCTCTAGAGTGAGTGGTTGTGATACCCCAACATCTAATTCTTCTAATGCTAGGGGATTTATCATTTGATGCATATTTGCCTACAATAAAAATTTGTGTTAAATTATATAAATTTTAAATGAAAAAAATTAGACAAGTCAAATTGGTATCGACATATACCATCATTTGATGACTCTGGTCATTATCCCAAATGATCACTCCATCCATTTCCTCATGTGCTTGAGTCATCTGGAATACCTCAGGATGAGTAGGGTGATGTCCTCCTTTTCGTACCTATTCAAAGAAAATAAGAATATTAGAATGCATGAAAACTCAATGAACTGATAAAAATAATAATATTTGATACTTATAAATTCTCTCCCTAACTCATGTATGTTCATTCTTCCTCTTCTATATGACATAGTTAATTTTCTCCTATTCTCTAAATTTCTTTCACTCAATGGCTACAAATGTATGAAGAAAGATTTCATTAATATTCGTCAACATTATTAAAGTGAATTAAAACATATACATAAAAATTTGATTTACCCTTGTTTCATCTCGAACCCATAAATTACACATGTAATGCCATTGTTCCTCATTGCATTGTAGAGAAACCTTAACGAGAGTTTCCTCTGTAAGGAATCGTCCTACAAAATTTAGTGCAGTAGAAACAATGATTCCTATGGGTTCATTTATAACTTGTCTTAATCGGAACTAAACGACAAAAACTAAAAACTGATCAAAACAAGTTTAAATATACTTGATAGGGATTCATCTAATCCTATGGAGAAGAAGAAGAATACCTTCCTAAGCTCTTCAAACTGTTCAAATGTTCTATCTCCTGCGATATCCACATGAACTTCATCCACAACAAGTTCTCCCTTTGTGCCGACCTCGAGAACTCTTCCCGAACAAAGCTCCATCACCCATAGACGCCTTCAAGAGAAATAAGAAGATAGGGAGGGGGCTAAGGACGTGATTTTCACTCTTGGCTTGATAGGATTTGGTTGAAACCATTGGAATTTATAAAAAATTTGACATTTTTATAAATACCCAACATCTTCATAAATTATGCCTTTGTCCCCATACTTATAGATAAGTCCTTGTGTATGTTCCCCATTAGGTCTAATAACCTGTTTGGTTGAAGCCTAAATAAAATAGAACAATTCTATTTAATTAAATTAAATCTATTATTCGATAACAGATTAATTGACCTACCGATCAAAAGGAAACAAACCACATCCTATGATCCCAAATGACTATGGGGATAATCTTATCTCTATTGAGCCTTTCCATTATCAATTACCACATCGATATAAACGGTCGTCCATTCAATATCCCGGACAGAAAGAAGTACGGCATCGACTATCAACTCCTTAATAAAACTGACTCTATAGGACCCTGTACTCAGAATAGGATCAATTGCAATACTCCTTTTCCAATTATCCTATCTACCCTAACTAGGGATTTAGGGTATTATCCCATAGGACATTCACTCTTACTTATCGAGAGTGGACGATCTCTTATTGTTCACTCAATTGCCTCCATCAGGTTTTCCTTGTACATAATCTATCACTATATTGGACCATCTAAACGATGTTCCATAAATCAATGGTCAATGCACAAGTTCTACTCAACAAAGCATATTCAGCGACTCAGGTCAAAGTCCAATCATACAACTATGATGATAGAAAACCCGATTAATAATTTGGTGATATACTATTTAGGGTTTCTAATTCGATCAGCTCAGTGAACTCATTCGACTAATGAGTACTGGTATGTGTATCTCAATGTCTCCACACTAATGACCAATGAAATTGGTCATTATCATCATATGAGAAAACATCACATACACTAGTCTATTTGGATTCTTGATGTTCCATTTCAAGAATCCTATGACTATGAACATTTAGATCACATACCTTTAAATTATTGATCTCATTATCATAATCTCGTCATGATTCAATCATCATTGTATATAATCAAAGACTTCATTATGATGTATGCATATAATAGGAGTTAATAATAAAGATTTGCTTAATTAATTGAATGAGATATTTTTAGAAATGTTGAATCATATCATATATGATTGGCTTGTAGGACATATATTTTTATCAGTTTAATCATCCTAAAGGACATCAACGGTAGCGGCGATAGTAGCGGAGGCAATGGTGGCGGCATGAGGAAGTGGCACACAGTCGAGCAAGAGAAATGATCGAGTGGGGGAGGGGATGGAGGAGGAGATGGGGGGTTAGTAACCAATTATATGGCCAATTTATTGGTGACGGTTGGTAAGCCTTCACCAATAGTGCAATAAGTTACATTGGCGACAACTTCACCTGTCATCAATAAATCTCAACTGTTCAACTTATTGGCAAGGGGTGGTAAGTCATCACCAATGTTGTCGACCGTTGAATAGTCAAATTTGATTTTTCACAATGGCAGAGACCATCGCTAGTGTACTTTTTTGTGATGTCTATTAAGGTCATCGCCAGTTTACCAGATGTTTACGACGGCTTCCAAACAACCATCATCGATAATGGTATTAACGAAGGCTTTTAAGGCCATTGCCAATAATCCATCATCAATACTCTCATTTCTTGTAGTGTACATTGTAAGTTCTCTATCTATCTGATAGACAATAAAAAGGACTAATGCCTACTAAATCATATGTTTCTTCTCTAGTTGTTTTAAAAATTTTCAAGTATTCTAGTGAATGTAGTAAATCATAGTAACTTGAAATTCAAAAATTAAATTTATAAGTTAGCTAGTATTATAAATTGGTATTTGGGATATACTTGACTCCACTGTAATATTTGATGACCCATTAAGTATTATCTTTTTTATTTTCAAATTGATATATTTTGAGAGGTTATTTTCATTCTTTATGTTGTCCGATGTGGTAAATGCATGTATACCAATGGCATGAGTGGTATCAAGTAGGGGTGGGCACAAAACAGTTCAAACTGAGAAACCAAACCGAACCAGCCCATTATGTTCGGTTTGGACTCCCTTTCGGTATGGTTCGGTTTGGAAAATCTCCAAACCGATTTAAACAAACCAAACCATTTAAACTAATTTAAGAAAAAAAATAAAAAATATTATAGTATTAATAAAAATGATACTTTTATAATAAAATAATATTTATTTTCACTATTTTAACTTAAAAATTAGTATATATATGTAAAAATAATTAATTTAAATATTTTTTTATTTATTTTCAGTTTAAACCGAACCAAACCGAAACAATTCGGTTTGGTTTGGTTCGATTTTTAGAGGGTGATTCGGTTTGGTTCGATTTGGAAAAAAATGGTCCAAATTGGACCAAACCGAACCATGCCCATCCCTAGTATCAAGGCAATAATCTAGCTTGAAGTTCAACAGTGAGCTATCTTGGTTTGCCATGTCTATTTGGATGAATCAAAAATTTATAATTAAATATCATGGATTCTTAGGCTTATAATACCAACTTTGATTACATATATAGTCAGAGATATTAATTTGGAGACCACTTTCATATTATTTGATTAGATTAGATAATCGATAGGTGTATTTGTCTCGCTGGATGAGGGACCAATTTTAAAACCTTAGCATATTTTATAGCTTTTACCATAGTTGTCAAGATGCCTACCTAAGCACAACCCTAGAAGCTTTTTTTTCCTACGTCTGGTTAGGACACTTTTTGGGAAGACTGACTAGGTGTCTAAGGTGCATGGGCAAAGTGCCTCAAGTCTATCTGTGATTCATGGGTGTCTATTTATGATAGTGTAGACATATTAATATATTTTACTTTCTCTTGCAATACCATATATGTTTAAGATTTGTAATTAAATATATGTTATATTTTCAAAATTTATAAATGTTTCTTTTTAACTTTCTCTCTCACTATATTATCAAAATTAATTGGTTTTTTTGAAGAATATACATTTACTCATACATAAATAAATAAATAAAATTATATTTATATGTATGAACACATAAACATATACATTCAATTATACCATACAAATATAATTACATTTATGTGTATACATATTTGTATGTATACATAAAAATGTATGTAATACTAACATCTGATTATTTTATACGACTATGTATATGTATACATATATGTATATATAAACATCTAATGTTACTATGTTGACCGTCTAGGTGACGCATGCTATTTTGTCACCTAGGTGGAATTGACATTCTTAAACTCTTTGTGGTGTGTAGACATGCCTATTTGGCCTGATTCGGAGCCCCATACTCCTATTCCATGGGCGATATCTTTTATTTAACCATTATCTGATCTGGATCACCTTGCGGAGATGAGCTAAGGATGTTGGTGGAGACCCCCGTAAGTTGGGAATGGACCGATGATTTCTGAATTAATGTCATAACTTTTAAGCGAGAGCCACGCATTAATCATGAAAATACAAAGTCTTCTCAATGACCAACCTTGAATGGTTCATAATTGAAGGTCTTGGGAGTCCCCCATGTGTTCCGTAACATTTGGGATTTCCGACAAGTCATTTCGGTAGGCGTTGGTTTATAACGACTTTTCATTATGACTTTTCGATCTGTGTTGACACAGCTATCCCGGACCATGTGTTAGGCCTTTCTGGTCATCACCGAGCCTTTTCATGTCATCTGGGTTGATCTTAGCCATACATTGTCATCATTTGGGGCCACACGGCCATTTCGGTTGATTTTAGGGTTTCCCAGTTATTCTCGGTTTTCCTGAGGATCGTCTCATGTTTACCAGGTTAATCTTGGTTTTTTTCAATGATTTTAAGTTTTTCAATCATATTGGACTTGTTCGGTTATCATTTTTAGTCATCCCGAGTTGACCCGAGATTCCTCGACCGAAACTGTGCCTTTTTAGATTACCATCTCGATTTTTGGCTTTCTGCGGAAGGGTAAACCGGTACTCAAAGCCCCATGCAAATGTCTCGGGAGTCATGCTAGCTGGTTTACTGACTTGAGGAGATGCAGTTGAAGGTCCTCTTTCCAACGCAACAAATGGGAGCCGAATTGGACGTCCCATTTGCAAGTTACGGCTCACGGAACACACGCGTAGGAGAGAGTGTACTACACCCTTGCCCCCCTTGAAAAGGGAGGGCGCGGTCACCGCTCCCTTAGACCGAAGGCGTGGTTTGCGTGCCCCCGGTCTGAGAGCATGGTTGATTTTGGAAATCAAAAACCATCTCGGCTTGAACTTTCTAAACTGGATTTTGAAAAGTTTTCTCCGCTTAAAATCAGTTATTTTTACCGCGCCCCCGAGTCGCACCGCACCCTCAGACTGAGGGCGCGGTCATCATGCCCCCGGTTTGAGGGCGTGGTTGGTTTCACAGACCAGAAACCATCCCGGTTTGAACTTTCTAAACTGGATTTTGGAAAGTTTCTCCCACTTAAAATCAATTATTTTTACTGCACCCTTGAGTCGGGGGCACGTTCGTTGTGTCAAGTCATTTTTTAGTAATTTTCCAGAAGTTTCAGTGAAGTTATATAAATAATGTGCTGAACGTGCCCCCGATGTGGGGGCACGCTGACTGTGCCCTCAGGGTGAGGGCGCGGCTTGTGCGCCTAGGGGTGCAATCGAGCCGAGCCGAGCCGAGTATGGCTCTGTTCGAGCTTGGCTCGATCGTTTATTTAGTTGTTCGAACTCGGCTCGATACTCGTCGAGCTTTAAAAAACCTTGTTCGAACTCGGCTCGCTTTAAGCTCGACGAGCTCGAGCTCGGCTTGTCGAGCCGCTCGTTTATGTAAACGAGCTAATGTAGCTCGAACTCGAATAAAACTATACTCGAACTCGAATAAAAATCATTTCCAAACTCGTTTTCGAACTCGAAATCAAGCTCGTTTACATAAAACTCGAGTTTAAGCTCAAACTCGATTTCAAAAATATTTTAAAACATGCTAAAACACCTAGTAAAATTTAAAAAAATTATATACCAGAATTTTAAAATGACAAACACAACTCGTTAAACATCATTCTCAAAATATAATACAAAATAAACATTCAAATCTGAATTTAAACATTCAGAGTCCCAAACATAAAATCCAACGTACTTAAAGCATCTAAAAATCTGAAGAACATCAATCATCAAAGATTTTAACGTATTCTTTAAAAATACATAACATCAAGCACATGAAATTAAACATGAAAAGCACTATCTTCTCCCATTTTTGAATCAGCCTTTGCCCCATCCTTAAATCAACCTACAAAATAATTTAAGATGTATAAGAACATGAAGAGTCAATTAAAAAAATATGACATAAGAAAGAAAGGATTTCTTCTTACAGTTACAACAAAGATAATGTAGAATAACACTTCATAGAAGACCAATCTCTTTAATCTCTTCTGTGGTTTGAAAAAAAAACAAATCATGAAAACTATATAAAAAGTAGTAGACTACACTCATTGTAAGTAAGAATCATTACCTTTGCCCTTCTTTTGATTCCATAAAAGTTACAGAACCAATCTTCTCCACACATTAAAACTTGAATTGTGTCTACTCCTAAAGTACAACGATACGCGTCAATCACTCTTCCACCAACACTAAATGTGGCTTCAGATGCAACTGTTGTTATGGGGATCACCAACACATCACATGCCATCTTTGACAAAATTCTAAACTTCAAATTGTTAGCTTTCCACCATTCTAATGCATCAAATTGCCCACTTTATCCTTCTTCACAAATGAAAACACCTTCTTGCAAATAAACTTCAAGCTCAGATTTCATGTTCTCAATTGTATCAACATTTATGATATAATTATCGAACTTTTTTCTTCCACTTAGACACCTTCCTCTCCCAAAACTAGAAGTGCTACCAGAAGTGTTACTCACAACAATATCAGAGCCACCTTCTGCACCTTTATCAACATTGGCACTTGTATAAGCTTCGACATATTCTTTATACATCATGGATAGATTTTCATGCACAGAAGAAATATGTCTAAAAGCTACATCCTCGGGATATATAGAGCGGAAAAAGAATTCAATCAACTTCATTTTATTCCTTGGATCCAAGACAGCAACAATGGATATCAACAAGTTGCATTCACCCCAATATTTGTCAAAATTTACTTTCATCCTTTGTGCCATGTCTTGTATAAAATCACTTCCATACACACTTTTTTCATCTAGCAACTCTTTGATACTCACTAACTCAGGAAGAAACAAGTTTGATGTTGGATATTCAGTACCTATTTTTAGTGTCAATAATAAGGAAGAAACAAATTAGAAAACTACATTAAAAGATTCATAATCAATTGTGCAAAATATAAATAGGTTTACCTGAAATTATGTTAGTGACTTCATTGAACACTGCTAGAAAAGAATATACTTCCTCAACTCTATCCCAATCTTCTTCAGAAGGTAAGTAAGTATAAACTTGATCTCTTTCTTGATATCGTGGAAATACATTTCTGAATTCTAAAGCACAAGATAACATGTTGTATGTTGCATTCCATCTTGTACAACAATCTAAAATTAACCTTTTTGATGGAAGCTGTAATTGTTTGGCAATTTCACTAAATATGGTCAAGCGTTGTGTAGAAGCAGAAATATGCTTGACACTATCTCTAACATTTCCAATCACATTTTGAATTTCAGCAAGCCCATCTTGTACTAAAATATTTAAAATATGAGCACAACAACGTACATGAAATAAAGCTCCGTTGCAAATCAACTTTCTTTGAAATTTAATGCTATCTTTCAACATCCGTACAGCTGTATCATTATAAGATGCATTATCCACGGTGATAGTTGCCAACTTCTTCTCAATACCCCATTCTTCTAAACATTTATAAAGAGCATCATGAATGGCTACACCGGAATGAGGAGGAGGTACAATAACAAAATTTATCACTCTCTTTTGTAATTTCAAATTGTTTACAAAATGACAAGTTATAACCATGTATTGCACCTTTTGACCGGATTTCCACAAATCAGTAGTGATACTAACACTATTCACAGCTCTAAGCATGAGTTGCAATCTTTTTTTTCTCAATATCATAACTTGAAACACAATCATTCTTTACCATAGTTCTACTGATCTTCTCAAAAAAAGAGGATTTGCGTGTTTCATCAAGACATTAAATAGATCATATTCAACAAAATTAAAAGGCAACTCATGCACCATGATCATATGAGAAAGAACTTCTCTAATCTTAGCATGATCATATTTCCATGTATGGGTCCTTTGAATAGCACTTGCACTTTCAGAATTATTAGGAATAGAGTGCTCTAAGCCAATATGCTTTTGCCCTTTAGTTAATTGATGTCGTGGACAAGAATCCAAATGTCTTTTATATTGGGTAGTAGTGCCGGTTGCACTCTTCCTGAGTTTGGTTTTGCAAAAATTACATTGCACTTTTTCACTTCCATCAAGAAGTTTTATAAGAGAAAAATTTTGCCAAACATCCGAAGTCTTCTTTCTTTTTCTCTTTGTATAAGGGTTAGTCTCTTCAACATCCTTATCGACATCCACAACGTCCACATTTGTCTCATTTACAGCTTGCCCACTTTGTTCCATAAGTGTATTTGATGAAGATGCAACACTAGATGGCACAAGTTCTAAAGATGCAATGTTGTTTTCTTGGTGCTCTTCTTGTAAAATGTTATCAGACATACCTTGACATAAAAAAATAAAATGATGACTAATAAAGTAATAACTTAACAATTTGAGATCTTTAAACACCAATACGGTATACCAAATTAGAAGATGTCTGTGATGCCAATCTGATGCCTATGATGCCTGAACTAAAAAATAGAAGAAAAGCAAAATTAAGGACACACATGGAAACGTTTAATCGAATCCTCCAACAGAATCCGAATACACATGGAAACCATATTAACGACAGGGTAAATGACGAAGGTAAAAGAAGGTAAAAAAACTAAAAAGCTAAACAACATCGAGACATGGGTTTACTGCGTCTAATTTGAGCATCGGGGAGGGAATCAGTGGGCACTTGGTACCTCGATGGGGACAGAAATGAGCGCTTCTGCTTGGATGCTTCTCAGATAATGTGAGAGATAGAGAAATGCCAACCGTCAACTGGGCAACGGAGTTCCAAAGACCGAGCTCGCCAACTGCCAGATGCAGATGCGAGCGCTGCGGACCTGCGGTCCCATGAGTCCGTGAGAGTCTCTGTGTGTGTGTGTGTGTGAGAGAGAGAGAGAGAGAGAGAGAGAGAGAATATGCAGACCGAGCTGGAGGTGCTGGAGAAGCCGGAGGCGCCGGACAATTGCGGCCGTCGATCGCCGGAGGGATGCGGCCGTCCAGGGCTTGTTGCGGGCCTACACTTCCGGATGGGGATGTGCGCTTCGGGAGAGAGGGAGAAGATGAAGACGTGGAGAAGCCGGAGCCTGGAGGCGCCAGGCAGTTGCAGCCGTCGATCGCCGGAGGGAGGATGCGGGCCTGCGCTTCCGGAGGGAGGATGCGTCTAGGGCTTGTTGCGGGCCTACGCTTCCGGACGGGATGTGCGCTTCGGGAGAGAGAGTTGAGAGAGGTGAATGGGATGGGTAATGGGTTGGCCCGGACAGTATAGAACATTGAATGGAATGTGCGCTTTTGTTTAATATTCAATGGATGGTCCAGATTTCATCAACATTTAGGACAGCGAATGTAGGGTTGATAATTATTACATTATTTGAATTTTAAATTAATCATTGAAACATCAAAAATTTATTAGGTTAAATATATAAGAAATATATTTTTTAAATAACATTTACGTATAACTTGATTATTTAATCGAATAATTAACAAGTACTTAAACGAATATTTAATCGAGTAATTAATCGAACTGTTCGCGAACTTATCGAGTCGAGTAGGTCTCTGTTCATACTCGGCTCGTTTATAAGTCGAGCTTTTTTTTGTTCAAACTCGTTTATTTATCTTAATGAACAATCCGAGTCGAGCTTTTAACGAGTCGAGTATCGAACTACTTGTCGAGCGTATTGGTTCGCTTGCACCCCTATATGCGCCCTCATCCCGAGGGCGCAGTCGGCTAATTTCCTTGTTTTGCACCGGTTTCCATCCTCTATAAATACCGGGCTATTCCCAATGACCCGGGGTGACGACCCATGCTCTAGCTCATCTTGAGGTTGTCCAAGCTCCCTCCCGAGGCCATCCTGACGTTCAACTCTGTGTTGACGTTGAGGGATTGATCCCAGGAGTGAAGAAGAAGGCTCGATTCGTGCGCTCTACATCACCGAACTTCATCGGCTTATACAGAAAATTTGGGGCTTTTTATGCAAAAGTGGTCAACATAAGAATTGTTCTTCTCTTTGTCCTATTTCATTTTCAACTAGAGGCACTCAATTCTGACTTTCTATCTGTCCATGGCGATTATTGCACTGAGGGCATATATCTAGGTTCTATTTTTTATATCCGTTCACTTCCAGATTTTATACAGGCCTGTACAGATGGATTCCGGAGAAGTCATCAACGTGAGATCTTTTATTCTATGAGTTATACATGCATAGAAACAAATGTAACTTGATTTTGACATCGGGGTCATCTGAAGAATTCTTTTCACTAAAGTCACACCAGAAGGGTGCAAGGCTACCCGAACCAGCTAGTTTCATTCATCTCGGCTTCATCTCAAGCCGTTTCATCCCATAAGTTTCTCTTAACTCAGTCCATTTACTTGTTAGAACATATTTTACTTAGTTTGCATAATTTTACATAACCAAAAATAAAAAAAAAGTGGTTAGGGCTCACCCCAATCCGGTGAGTTCGATTCCGATTGCTTCTTTCATTTATCTTCTTCTTTCAGTTTCTACACTTCTCCCAAGTGTAATCAAACCCTTCACTTTTTTTATTGTTCTATGTTGCACATATTGATCAAGCTGGCATCGGTTGGACTCTTCCTCGTCGGCCAGCCGACGAGGAAGAAGGTTTAACCCACACATCATCTCCTGCGCTAAGGTACACGGTCATCTCAATCTTGTCTTCTATTCCATAAAGTGGAGCTTGCGGCTCCTGGCGACCACTTTGTTGGCATCAAATTTTTCCGCTTAGCTTGCTTGATACAGATTTCAGCAATGCCGAAGCCAGTGTAGAAAATCTGACCTAGATTCGGAAAATTCAAGAATAGATTATGCAAATAGGCTTTGGAAATGCCTTGGCATGGTTTTACATGCTACAAATGGCCAATATAATGTGCTCATTGTACAGTCCCGATCGAGAGCTTTGCAACGGTGCCCAAAACATGGAAAATGGACACTGGAAGGCCGAAATGACTATTTTGCCCCCGACACTTTGGGACAAGTTGTGACTCTAACATGGAATTCCAACTTTACCACATTTTTAAGGTTGTATAGAGCTAGGCAATGCTCAAAATAGATCAAAATCTGACCACCGGATGAAGAGATATGTAGGAAAGATCAAATCTGGACAGAAAGTCGTATGTCATCGCACCAGGGGCATAATGGTCCGATCAACTCCTGGATCGACCCATGGGTTGAAAATTTCAATTTGCATGGACCAAAAAATTTATCTCATGAATATTGATACATGAAAAATAAATTTGGCCAATGGGAGGAGGTAATTGCATTCAATTACGGTTTCTGACATTATCGACGACCGAGATCGCACCGATCAAAGAAATCGGTAAAATCTGAGATCCAGAGCAATTTGGGAGATCTCAGCCACACATCTTGGTATATCACATGATCAATGGTCATCATAGCTCACTCCATATTTTTTGGGATTAATTCAAGGTGTATTTAATTGATTTTGGTCAGGATTTATTGTATCCGTCGGATCGGGAGCACTTCGATCAAACCCGGGTTAAAATTTACCCGAATTGGGCTAACCCAGGCTATATATGGCCGAACCCAGATCTTTACCACCTTCATTGAACGTTCAATTCCCTGAAATATAGGATTGGGTGCGCGAACACCTTACGATGTAGGGGCAGGTGCACCAGCTCCTCATCTCACACACACATGGCTAATGAAAAGTCTTATTGCACTAGGACTGTCCCCAACTGACCTTTATCCATATCCCATCTGAGCCTTATCATCCAAGTCTTATTTTAACCATCAGATGGGCATGCTTTTGTCGAACTTCAACCCATTCCCACCTGCCATGTGCGCACACTCACCTAAAAGGTAGGAGCTAGTGCGCCAGATTGCATCTTACATACACCACACCTTGGTTAGATGTCTAGCCCAATTAAAAGTCTAGTAAAAATATAAATCTTTAAGAATTAGGACTCTCAACCTCTCAGCCTCGTCCTCAGCTTCAGATGGGTCTCCAACCTTCTATAAAAAGGCCTCCCATCTAGCCTTGGTCGAAGCTATCTCAGCCCACCTGTGCGCCAGCTCTGCTCCAGCCCATTTCTCTTTTTGGTGCGCCCTCTACCCTGCTCCAAGCCTTCCTCATCTTGCTTGGACGTCTTCAACATCAAGACAGAAAGCTCTCCTTCCCATTTTGGGTGTGCCAAGTGAATAAGAATAAGAAGAAAAAGGCTTCCTTCAGCAGGTGCGCCAGTAGTAGGTGCAACCAGTCCACCTGATTGGTGTGCCAACTTCAGCAAGTGCAACAAGCTCTCTTCATCCCTTTGCTCCATCCATCAACATCAGCAAGGATAAGACCCCCATTTTATCATCCAACAACAAGAGAATAAGTGTTTGGTGGCACCTTCAGCCCATCATCTTCAACACCACATGCAGTGCAAGAGAGAAGAAAAAATCGGTGTGTAGGAGAAGCGTGCTCTGATGTAGTCCTTTAATTCTACTCTTCCTCTTCTCTTCTCTACCCATATCAATGGTGTAATACCCTCTGAGTAATTCCCATTCATCCCCTTTGAGTGCCCTCCACTTTGGTCTACATAAAGCCATCCTTTAGCCCCAAGGGTACCCTCTATTTGGCCATTACAAAAACAGCCCCTTGCTGTCCCTTAAAACAGGCCTATGAACCAGCCCCTTTGTGCACCCTTTTGGCCCTCCATTTCAGCTCCTAAACCTTCCACTATCATGCCCTGTTCAACTCCACTTATGGTCACTTTAACATGCACCTCCTGCCTCCCCCAATCAGGCCCCGAATGGCTTCCAAAACAGGCCCCATTGCTGGCCCAAGTTCTACCCCCCTTGTGAGCACCCGTGTCAGGCCCCTTTGATGGTCACCTAGTTTGCCCTATGTGAAACACACCCAATAGAGCTCCTACAACACCCCCAAAAAAACCAAACATCCTCTTTGATGTGTGGAAGGAGGGGTGACAGCCCGGGCCTCTTGGAATCCACCGGACGGCCAAGAGTTAAGTCGGGCGGCCCTGATTTCTATATATTAAAATGCCTTTGTGCTACCCCTAAATCAAACCCCATGTGTCTTGTTCTCCTTCCCCTTAGAGTATAGGGTGAAGGTTGACGCTTTGAGACTCTCGGAATCCTCCGGACGGGCCGAGACTACTCGGGCGGGCCTTCAATTTTCATGCCCTTTGTGCATCCCGAAACCGGTCATAGTTCACACCTAAACCTACCCCTTGTGTAGTCCTACCAAAAGCCCACCGAAACAGCACCTTAGCCAACCCATTCCAGCCCCTCTGAGGCTCACCCACCCCGCTGCTACAGCAAGATATCAAGGTGCAAAAATGGAGTGCAAATCAGGCCAACCGGGCCATGGAGGTGCAAATCAGGCCCATTGGGTCATGAAGCTCAAAACAGGCAGCCAGGGCCCATGAAGCTCAACATTGGGCCAACTGGGCTGACATGATATGAAGCCAGCCTTCTCAAGTCATGAGATATGAAGACTAGCACATTGTGCTGATGAAGCTGGCCTATTGGGCCTTGGACATTAAAAATCACATTTAATTAAATCTGAGGGTGAGATGCCAAAATTAAATAAGGAGTTAGCACCACCACGTGGGTGCTCCACCTTGGGAAGCTAGCCCGGACACATTTCCGGCATGTTGACCCGAGCGTAGGCATGAGACACGCTTCCCACTATAGACGGACCCTTCCCACTACTTGGAAAGTCAAATGACTATGCCTTGTAAGACGGGTAAAATTCCACACCGATTGAAAAATAAGTGGCATGCTGCCAAAATTTTCTCAATCAAGTGGATTTTACACCAAGGGAATGACATTCACACATTTGCACCATTGACAGCATTAAACATGGCATATAAACTTCCACATCTGATATACATTGACATGGAATATTTTAAACATGAACATTTCAAGTGCCAAGTTGATTGCATGTGACTGAGCATCGACACAAGCCCGACAAACTGGATGTGATGCAAACCAAATAAGAGTTAACCAAATCTGAAGTTAACTTAATTAAATCTAAAAATACATTCAAACCAACCTTAAAACATGCTTAAAATAAATCATTAAAGCTTTAATATTCAACAAAAATCAGATCTAACACAATCTGAAAGAATTGATTCATTGCATTTATACCATTGTAGTTCAATTTCCTAAATAAGTGCAAATCAAGTAATTCACAGCCAATTGAAAAGGACACATAAAGAAAACATTAATGCATATGAAATTCATCTTAAAACATGTCAAATTCAGATCATTAACAATTTGAAGTTCAAGTTTATTCAATTTAAACCCAACTTCAAAACATTTAAAACATATCGAACGCACCCGAAGCGGTATTAAAACACCAACTCATATAAGAAAATCACATGAAAATGACTCAACACATGTCAATTAAACTTAAACAAGTCAAAATTGATCAACACATCTAAAATATCAAGTTCAAACAAAAATAAAATAAACTTCAACCAATTGAAGTAAAATAAACTAGTTCAAAACAAATATCATTCAAATCCTAGTGAAATCAAAATATAAAATCAATATTTCAAACCACATCAAAATCCATTCATAAATAAAACATAAATCAACTCCAAACAAAATCTAATCAAACTTATTTGCATCTCATTGGGCTTGAAAGGCCCGACCCTTTGTGTTCATTATACGTTGTGGATGTGCACGCTCTCGTCAAACAAGATCGCTATGGCAGTTAATCAAGGGTGTTTGAGTGTTTGCTCGATGTAAATGAACATCGGATATTCTCACCATCCGATGGAGAGAGGTCAAAATTTTTTTCACAGCGGTTCTATACTCTTTTAATCTCACCTGGACTATCTAGTATTTTTATGGTCTATCACCTACTTTACTAGAAAATTCGGATGTCGATATTTCAAAACATACAAAAATAAAAAATCTTTTCTAATAATAAAAATGATTCCCGAGGTTCCCACAAATTGGCACGCCCGGTGGGACCTCTCTTTCCCTTCATCTCTCTGCCATAGCAATTTGAAAGGGTGCACATCCACTACCTCTTAGAAACACTCTAATCAAGTCAACCTTTTTACAGGTTCAATGGTGGCGTGTGAATGAGTCATTTACTTGAATGCTTATGTCGACAATGTAGCGTTAGCTCAATCATGTTGGTGATCAACTTCAGCAAATTTGCAAAGATCGTGTTACTCCTGGACTGGCTCGGCACCGTCTTGGAGTCACCACATGCTGTTGAGGACATAGGAATGCTACACCTCACGTGCTACTCCATACTGCATCTCAGAAGCTTGGCCTAGACACTACCAAGTTGCTCCCAGAAAATGTCATATTGTCTCTCCCATGTGAGACTTTTATGGTGAATCAGATCACCACCGGATCTGGGACCGCGCCTGCACCCACAGTCACAGTACCTACTCGACTTGCTTCCCAGGTACCTATGTCTACCACAACATCTGTGCTTGCACCCACTGCTGTGTTGACATCTACTACAACACCCCTCAGCTTGAGCAAGAATAGGAGTGAGTGAGGATCCCGCTGGCACCTCAACGTCGGCGACAAGCATTTCCCATGGGACCACACCCACCTAGCATTGGCTATCAAGACTGCTTCTGAGCTTATGAGAGAGAAGCACAAACAACAGTAGCCCATCATCCTGCCACTTGTCGACCAGTTCTCCACTCTAGACTGGTTAGACTACAACAATGGGGCCCTTGTTGTGCCCAATGCTAGTGCACCAAATGCAAGGGGGAAGTATAGACCTTCTACCTGCCCGAAGAAGTCCAACCAACTAGTGGCCAGAAATGCCATGGAGAGGGGGCGGCTCTCTCTTCTAAAATCAGAAGACCCGAGCCGACCAACAACTCCAAAAATGACAATCCAGGTGAGGGATCAGCCCTTAGCCTGCCATACTTTATTCGATCGAGCAGTGGTCCTAGATGACAAGACCCCGTAGGTGCCACCACTTGCTAAATTTTTTTATGTGAATGGTTGGTTAACCAACGTCCCTTCCAATATTCTACTTAGACAATTGGGGGCAGCCTCTCCATCAGATTTGCCCTTCTTCTAGCTAGCCGATTAGTGGTTCAGCCTAAGAGGGCTTGACAACAACCGCTTGCCTTAAAAAAAAGATAGAGAGATATCAGTAGTCATCCATGACACTGAATTACCTTGGCACTCAATTCTGCCAGCTAGGGGCAAGCCCCCATATGAGCTAATGCTATAGAGAGGGGGGAACAATCCTCTCCTCTGAGTTTTGAAAAGCAGGGGGCTGGGCAGCAGTTCCAAAAATGGCAGTGCGGGGAAAGAACCATCCCTAAGCCTGCCTTCCCTCGTTTGACCAATCAGCGATCCGAGATTGAGTGACAACCTTAGGTCTTGAAGATTGAAGCAATAGGAACCATACCTACTTGAGTGAACAATTGTTGACAATCTATGTAATCTAAGGTTTTAACCCAAAAATTGTTGAGTAGTCATTTTAAGAACTTGTTTGCAAAACTTGCTTTATCACCGTAATTGAAAACAACTCAAAAAAATTCTTCTTTCAAAACACCTAAGAAAACAAAACAAAAATCCCTTTAATTTTTGTGTTCAACTTGCTTGCCAAACAATAAAATTAAAACCAAACCAAATCAAACAAAACAAAAATGTAACAACCAAAAATTCTCTTTTCATTTACACCTTTCACTTGTTTTCTTTCAACCATCTTGTTGGAAAATTTGACAGGATGCCCATGATGTTAAGGTTTGGAAGACATGTTGGGATGTCGGACTACTACGAGAAAGAAGAGTACAAGATGGGTCACTGTGAGCTTCAACAACCTATGGTCCAACCATAGAGTCGTGTTAATGCTATAATGGAGCCCGAAGTTCAAGATCCTGATCACCGGTCTACCTCACATAGTATAGAACAAGCTCTCAAGAATCTATCTCTTCACCTTGATCCCGAGACCTTTGCAATCATCTAAGCTGCCACCAAGGGGCAAGATGCCCATCAACCAAATTGAGGGAGATCAAGCCCCCTCACCACCCTAATCGGAAGTTAGGCCCCTCATCATTTCCTCTCCTGGGCAACCCTGTCACGTCTCTACTCACCCTGTTGTGGGGCATTCACATAATTCCATACCAGTTCCTACTTCCAATATAAGGGGAAGGTCATTAAAGTTCCCATACAAGGGGTAGGTCATTAAAGTATCCAACATCTCCATTCTGAATGTCGTGGATGATCTCTCTTCTGTATTACCGATAGTAGAATCTGTCCAGCCGCTGGTTTCAACTACAAAGCTACCCAGAATCATGGTCGTGACAACTTTGCCTCTAGATACAGTTGCTTGGCGAATGATGAAAGGAATGTGTTATCAACCAGGAAAAGGGTTGGGTAGGAGCTGCAGGGGGTTGTACACCCCCATCAAAGCCGTACAAAGACTAAAGAGGCAGGGGCTCGTCTATGAGCCTTGCCTTGTTCCAAGGATGGTCTACCTGCCAAAACATGCCATGTGACTCCAAAAATTCTTCATCAGAGGGGAGACCATGATGATGGCCGGAGATGAAGAAGAAGAACCCACCAAGAGGAGGAAGGCACCAAAACATGAAAAAGAAGTGGACAACCTGAGTTCATCTCTGGCTTGGTTGTTCATGGAAAAGGAAGAACTAGTCAAGGGTGAGTCCATCTCTAAACAACTGGTCCATTCAAGCTTACCTCTAATCAACATCCTGCGTGAGTCGTATCCTACGATCACGTATTTCAAAGTCCTCATGCTCTCCCTCCTAAATTCGCTCGATGGGCTTTTTCCCAACTCTAGGCCAACTTGGCCACCCAAATTGAATACTAGTCCTGAGAGCCCATTCAAATTTTCTTACTCCTCTAGGCTTCTATGCCCGTTTCAATTCAACAACAGTGGGCCCATGTGCTCACCAATTGGGCCCACGTGCCCTTTAGATTTATTCCTTAGTATTGGGCCCGCGTGCCCACCAATTGGGCCCACGTGCCCCTTAGATTTCTTTCTTAGCTTTGGGCCCATGCACCCATTTCTCGTTATTGTGGGGCCCGCGAGCCCATTTTTCTTATGTTTGCTTAAGCTTTTTGTTTCCACTCCAGCCCCACCGGCTCATTCATGTCTTCTTATTGAAAACACCAAAAACACCAAAAAAAACGTCTTCTCACAAACTCACTTTTCTATTGAGGAGACATCTCTACTTGTCTCAGAGGGTGCTCCCAACCAGGGACCTCTCTTCTCCAAATCACTGATTGATCTGCTCGATCCTTCACATTGTAGATACCACCTTTTCAATTTCATCTTTTTTAGGAGTAGTTAGGTTAGGAACAAAGAAAATCCAAGGTAAATGAGTTCCAGAGAGGTATCTCCAGCAACTAGCTCTGAAATGCAAGGAATGTGTAAGGCTGCCGAGTTTTTTAGAAAATGCTATCCATCTTGACAAAATCTAATATGAGAATGAATTCATTGTAGATCATACACTAGGAGTCTACGTGGTTTTATCAGAAAAGGATCCTGATTTTGAGAAAGGAATTGAGGACTTGGCTGATGCGTATGCATCTGAATTTAAAAGGTTTGAAGAACCATTAGCCACGGTGGATGAGCCAACAAAAGAATTAAATCTTGGAACACTGAAAGATCCTAAGACAATCCTCCTAAGTGCAAACCTCACTCCCATTGAGGAATAGAGCCTAAATTAAAATCTTGAAAGAATATAAGGACACGTTCGCATGGACATACGAAGATATGCTGGGGTTAGACAACTCATTGGTTGAGTACCGTTTAACTTTTAAACTTGGAGCTACCTCGATCAAACAAAAATTAAGGAGATTCCACCTCGATGTTGCATTTAAATGAAAGAAGAGGTCAACAAGTTACATCAATCAAGTTTCATTAAGGTTGTCCCTTATCCGCAATGGGTGGCAAACATAGTCCCTATCATTAAGTCCAAAAGCCGAGAAGACCATCCTAAAGTGCTAAGAAGGGTCTTACAAAGGGTTAGAGAATATAAATTGAAGATGAACCCAAAGAAATGTAATTTGGAGTATCTTCAGGGAAATTGTTGGGGTTCATGGTGAGCAAAAGGGGCATAGAGATCGACCGAGACAAGGCCAAAGCAATCATTGGTATGCCTCCTCTGAAAAATATGAAATAAATTCGAGGATTAATCGGGAGACTACAATTTTTCCGCCAATTCATTTCACAACACTCCCAAAGGTGTAAACCTTTGTATAAGTTGACCAAGGTGGGGGTTGAGTTTAAATGGGATTCGAAGTGCCAGGATGCATTCGATGGTTTGAAAAGATACCTGGCTAGTACCCTTGTGCTTAGACCACTAGTCCTTGGCAAGCCCTTAGTTTTATACATCTTAGTTTTGTAAAATTCTCTTGGGGCAGTCCTTGCACAAGTGGATGAAGAAGAGAAAGAGAGGGCAACCTATTATTTGTCAAAGAATTTTGATCCATGTGAGCAGAAGTATACTGTAGTGGAGAAGACCTGTGTTGCACTAGTCTGGGTAGTTCAGAAGCTTAAACACTATTTCTTAGCTCATGAGGTCAATCTTATCGCCCGCATGAATCCAATAAAATTCCTCTTTACGAAAACTGTTATAACTGATCGGTTAGGTCGTTGGTAGAGTTTCCTTTCACAATTTGATATGCGATTAAGGGCTATGCCATTGCCGAACATCTAGCCCATCATCCTATACCTCTCTTTGACCCAGTCCAGTCGGAGCTCCTGGATGACGAACTAATGTTGATCCGATCTTCCCACCTTTAGACATTATATTTTGACAGGGCCTTGAATTCACACGGTAAGGGAATAGAAATCATCCTTTTGTCACCCAAGGATGTCACCATTCTACAAGCATTTTAGTTCAACTTCCTAGCAACCAATAACATAGCTGAATACGAAGTCTTGCTGGCTGGGCTGGAGGCCGCTCATTTCTATGGTGCCATGGAATTGAGGGTGATAGGTGATAGCCAACTAATCCTTCGCCAAGTCCTAACCAAATACCAAACTTTTCATCCAAATCTTAAACCCTACCAATAAGTCACCTCTTGCTACATCAAACTCTTTTCTTAGCTCACTTTTGTCCATGTTCCTCGAGCTCAGAATATTCTTGTTGATGCCTTAGCCTCCTTAGCTTCATCTCTATAAGTCCTGCTAGGTAGACAGGTGCGGACTATCCATATCCGTAGAAGGTTGATGCTGGCGATTTAGGATGGTCGATTTTTGAAGAATAAGGAGAGATATGATAGGAAGGAATAACTAGAGCAGAAAGAGAAGATTTCTCTAATCGAGTTGGAAGAGTTAGATGAGGGTGAGAAGCCTTGGTTTGATGAGATCACAAGGTATTGTCAAGATAGGTCATATCCACCTGGATCAAATGCAAAAGAAAAGAAGGCCATCAGGAGAGTATCCCATAGGTATACCATCTTAGGAGGGGTGCTCTATAAGAGGAGCCTAAGTAAAATCTTGCTTAGATGCGTTGATGAAGAAGAAGCAGAGTTGGTACTTAAGGAAGCACATTCTGGGGTCTGTGGGGGCCATGTCAATGCTCAAGCTCTTGCCAAGAAAATCAGGCAAGGGTATTATTGGCCAACCCAAGAAGAGGATTGCTGCATCTTTGTCCAGCACTATCATTCTTGCCAACTCCATGCCGACAAAATACATTCTTCTGCATCTTCCCTTCATCTGATTCATGCTCTATGGCCCTTCGCCATGTAGGCTTTCGATATCATTGGCGCTCTAAGTGATCTCAACTCTGAAATTCACTCCAAATCATTCATCCTGATGGCAACTTAGTACCTTACCAAGTGGGTAGAAGCGGAAGCGTTCGTGAAGATCAAAGCATCAACATTGTGCTCTTTCATCAAATGCAACATCATTGCCATGTACGGGATCCCCAGCGACATCATCACCGACAACAAACCATAATTTCTCTCTCAAGATTTGCGTGATCTTTGCAATAGGTACCACATTGCATTGCATCATTCATCTCCATACTACCCACAAGGCAATGGTCAAACAGAAGTTACTAACAAAACCCTAATCAAAATTATTAAGAAAACCTGTAAGTCTAGCAAGTTCATGGATTGGCAAGATAAGCTTATAGATGCCCTATGGGCTTATCGTACTTCTATGCAGACCCCCACTGGTCAAACCTCGTATGCTCTCGCATATGGGATGGAAGCGATGGTCCCGTACAAAGTACTCCTTCCATCACTCTGAGTTCAGCTCGATAGGGACATCCCTGTCAATGAGAGATGAGTATCTCTCCTTGCACAACTTAAACTCCTAGATGAATGAAAGTTGGCCACCTCCGAGCATGCCTGAACTTATCAGAACAGATTGAAAAGGTTTTATCAAAAGAGGGTGGTAGAGAGAAAGTTTGAAATCTGTGAGATGGTAGTTAAACGCATATTCATTAAGCCGGGTGGTATCCGCTCAAAGTTGCAACCTAACTGGTAAGGACCTTTTGTTATCATTGAAAAATATCTAGGTAATGCATATGAGCTAACCAACGCTGATGGTGAAAATTTGAATCATTCATGAAACGATGTTTACTTCAAAAAATATTTTCCTTAAAGAAAAAAATAGAGAATATTTGGTATGATTATAAGTCATCGATCCCAGAGTGCTCGCTAGAGGACAAGGGTAGACATCACTCTGCACACACAACATGTCCCGATCCCAAAATCTAGATAGCCTGACACTCGTGAAAGGCAAGGCAGAACCCTGAAGGTGGAAAATAACCCTTACCCTATTCTCTTCTATTGAGTCCAAGATAAGGTGAAGGAGATTAGAAGAGGATAGTATCAAAAATGCCCGCATCCTTAGTAGGAGGCCATCTCATAGGGTGCAAAAGGGTGCCAAAAGATAGGCAATGAACCCTACAGGTTTAAACAAATATGGGCATGTCTGAATGAGTACCCAATAATTTAGAAAATGAAAATAAGGCACCAAAAGATTGGCAATGACCTCACATGTCAAAGACTTGTCTAAGTAAGTGCCACATATAGAAAAGACCCGAAGAGGCTGAACCCCAACTGTAGACACGCCAAATTGGCTTGATTCGGAGCCCTAGACCCTTATTCCATAGGCGATATCCTTTATTTGACCGTTATCTGATCCAGACTACCTCATGGAGATGAGCTAAGGACAGTGGTGGAGCCCCCCTTGTTAGTTGAGAATGAACCAATGATTTCCGGAATATTGCCGTAACCTTCAAGCGAGAGCCGCACGTGAACTGTAAAAACACGAAGCCTGCTCGATGACCGACCTTCAATGGTCCATAATTAAAGGTCTCGGGAGTCCCGCATGTGTTCCGTAACATTCAGGGTTTCCGAGAAGTCATTTCGGTTGGCGTCGGTCAATGACGGCATTTGTTATGGCTTTTTTGATCTGTGCTGACACGGCTATCCTGGACCATGTATTAGGCTTTTCGGGTCATCACCGGGTCTTTTCGGGTCATCCGGGTCGATTCTAGCCGAATATTTTCATCAACCAGGGCCATACATCCGGTTCGGTCAATTTTAGGGTTTCGCGGCTTTTACGGCTTTCGATTCACGTTTATCGGGTTAATCTCAGATTTTTCGATGACTTCAGATTGTCCGATCATACCGTACTTGTTCGGTCATCATTTTAAGTCATCCCAAGTTGACCCGAGATTTCTCGATCGGAACCATGCTCTTTCGGATCTTCGCCCCGGGTTTCGGCTTTCCGTGAGAGGGTAAACCGGTAGAAAGCCCCGTGCGAACATATCGAGAGTCATTCCAGCTGGTTTATTGATTTGAGGAGGTGCGGTTGAAGGCCCTCTTTCCAACGTGACAAACGGGAGCCAAATCGGACATCCCGTTTGCAAGATACGGCTCGTGGAGGCTTCGTGTTTTTACAATTCACGTGCGGCTCTCGCTTGAAGGTTACGGCAATATTCCGGAAATCATTGGTTCATTCTCAACTAACAAGGGGGGCTCCACCACTGTCCTTAGCTCATCTCCACGAGGTAGTCCGGATCAGATAACGATCAAATAAAGGATATCGCCTATGGAATAAGGGTCTAGGGCTCCAAATCAAGCCAATTTGGCGTGTCTACAGCTTGCCTCGCCTTGATGTCGGCTTTGCAAGGGAATGGCATGTAGCGGAGCGGAGTGAAACGTAGAGAAAGTGTAGCGAAACGAGATGGATCGTAGTGGAATGTAGTGGAGTGAAATGGCGATGGACTGAAAAGGTGGCATCAAGGTGTAGATATAGACACGCTTAACGACCAGATTCGGCAAGTCGAAATTCTTCAAGTCTCGTGGTTAACCGCCATGTTTCATCAAGTCTTCCTATGTTCGATGGGTAAGAGATGTGCCATTGGCACGAGAGAAGAATAGCCAACCCCCAACGCGGTGGGGAGTCCCCGAAACATGGGTTCGTAGGTTCATCATCAGACGGTAACCCGATCTTTGCGGTGTTCCTGTACTGTGATGGGCTAAAAAAAGAGATTTGTTTTGAAAAAGTAAAAGAATACCAATCGATCACATTCAGGCTCTCAGATTGATTTAAGTCTTCCAAGAGACAAGATTTGATTCGGAATGGAATGATCTCAGATTCCGTAAGGCAAATGTTTAAGCATAGACCGTGAAGATAGTGACGGTGCAAGTTCTGATTGAATAGAAGGCCCTTGGCAGGACGAATTGGCTGCTATGGTGGGATGAGTAGCAAAGAAGTTGAAATGGCCACAGTGGGGATGGAGGATTTGGGGGTATATAAGGTGATTACCGAACACGGTGGGATTAACAGACACAGTGGGATATTAGAAAGGTTGGTGGGACTAGAAAACACGGTGGGATTAGAAAACACAGTGGGATTCAGAATGATTGGAAAAGGTTTAAAAGGTTTAAAGATTAGGCTGAGAAATGATGTATGCAATGACAAAATAAAATGCAATGCAATTAATGCTACATGATGCATGTTGGGCTCAAGAAAAAAAAACAAAACTTGTATAACAAATAGTTGAAGATATAGATTGTCTATGAGGTCAAGATACCCATTCGGGAACTATCGTCCCTCACAGCACAACTTTGGCTTATCCGTGAGCATTAGAGATGACTCGACCGTCGTAAATTTTGATGAAGGGGATCTCGGGTCAAGTCTTCTCCGTGCTCATGGTCTTCAACAAATAATGTATAAGATAATAACACACGACTAGCGACATATATGCTAGTCGGCAAGTTATGGGGGTTTCCCATGTCCATTCTTCCATTTACGTGAACAATTCCTATTGACGAGATTTCTCCCTCCTTGACTCGTGTTTCTTTCCTGAAATACTTAATAAAGGGGTTAGATCTGCTCTATGGCTTACCCCCTTGCCTATTGTTGTCATGCCTTGCTTATATGTCAAGGGGGGTAACCTTATTAACAAGGTAATATGAACAAAATGACTGAAAATGAATAAGATAAGGGTTAAGAAAGCTTACCTGCTATGGTGAGAGTCACACCCTTCTTGATCTTAGCATCCTGAAACACTTGATAAAAGGGGATTAAATCTTCACCATGGTTCATCTCTTTGCCTATTGCTGTCTGCCTTGACTTAGGTCAAAGAGAGGAGCCTTCTTAACAAGGTGTAATAACCTAAATGACAGAAATGAAATGGTTAAGAGAACTTACCTGCCGTTGAGAGAACCTTCTACTCTTATTTTAAAGTCCCTGAAAACACTTGATAAAAGAGGATTAGATCTTCACAACGACTCATCCCTTTGCCTATTATGGCCAACTTTGACTTAGGTCAAAGGGAGGAGCCCTCTTAATGGGGTGATAGTGAAGGTAAATATGCAGTGCGGAAATGAAACATGCAAGACATAAAGATAAACATGAATGCTAGCAAAGGCAAAAATCAAGGTTATGCCAAGTTAGATGATGCATTTTTTTTAGATTTTTAAAAAGTATTCAATTTTTTTATTTTTTTAAGATATTCAATTTTTGTTTTTCGGATTTTTTTTGAAAATATTCAATTTTTTTTGGATTTTTGAAAATATTTGATTTTTT
Organism: Cryptocoryne crispatula var. balansae; assembly: GCA_036172225.1. Classification (NCBI taxonomy): domain Eukaryota; kingdom Viridiplantae; phylum Streptophyta; class Magnoliopsida; order Alismatales; family Araceae; genus Cryptocoryne; species Cryptocoryne crispatula. Next base: position 29,544,414 of record CM069922.1, read on the forward strand.
TGGATTTTTTGAAAATATTCATTTTTTTTATTTTTGTGGAGAATGTGCCAGTATTGAAACAATTCATCGATCTTTGAGTGTTAATCAAGATTTAAGTGATAAACACCATGTGAAAATAAGGTTCCATACCCAGAATCTTTCTTGCCTTCTTCTCTTGATCGGTTTGGATTCCCCCTGAGTTTGGACAGTTTACCCTACCCTAGGGGTTTTAAGATGGAAGAATAATAGAGGAAGTCTTTGATAGGATTTGGGGGTGTTGAGGAGGGTTTTTCTACTCATGCCCAAATTGCCCGTTGGGGTTCGGCCTCTTCGGGTCTTTTCTACATGTAGCACTTATTTAGACAAGTCTTTGACCTGTGGGGTCATTGCCCATCTTTTGGTGCCTTCTCTTCATTTTCTATTCTTTCAGGTACTCATTCAGACAGGCCCATATTTGTTTAAACCTGTGGGGTTCATTGCCCATCTTTTGGCACCCTTTTGCACCCTATGAGACGGCCTCCTACTAAGGTGGCGGGCATTTTCGATACTATCCTCCTCTAGTCCCCTTCACCTATCTTGGACCGAATAGAAGAGAATAGGGTAATGTTTCCTTTCCGCCTTCAGGGTTCTGCCTTGCCTCTCTTGAGTGTTGGGCTATCTAGATTCTGGGATCGGGAGGTGTTGTGTGTGCAAGGTGATGTCTACCCTTGACTTCTAGCTAACACCCTTGGATCGATGACTTAATATCATACCAGAAATTCTCCATTTTTTTTTCTTCTAAGGAAAATATTTTTTGAGGTAAACGCCGTTCCATGGATGGTTCAATTTTTCTCCATCGGCGTTGGTTAGCTCATATGCATTGCCTGGATATTTTTCGGTTATAACAAAAGGCCCTTCCCGCTAGGTTGCAACTTGGAGCGGGGACCACCCGGCTTAACGAATATACGTTTAACTACCATCTCACCGATTTCAAACTTTCTCTCTACCACCCTCTTTTGATAAAACCTTTTCAGTCGGTTCTGATAAGTCTGGGCATGCTCGGAGGCAGTCAACCTTCTTTCATCTAGGAGTTCAAGTTGTGCAAGGAGAGATTCTCGTCTCTCATCGACAGGGATGTCCCTATCGAGTTGAACTCGGAGTGATGGAAGGAGTACTTCGTATGGGACCACCGCTTCCATCCCATATGCGAGAGCATACGGGGTTTGACCGGTGGGGGTCCGTACGTAAGTACGATAAGCCCATAGGGCATCTACAAGCTTATCCGGCCGGTCTGCGAACTTGCTAGACTTACGAGTTTTCTTGATGATTTTAATCAAAGTTTTGTTGGTGGCTTCGCTTGACCATTGCCTTGCGGGTAATAAGGAGATGAATGATGCAATGCAATGCGGTACTGTTGCAAAGATCATGCGGATCTTGAGAGAGAAATTGCGGTCCGTTGTCGGTGATAATGTCGCCGGGTATCCCGAACTCGGCGATGATGTTGCGTTTGATGAAGGAGCACGGTGTTGATGCCTTGATCTCCACGAACGCTTCCGCTTCTGCCCACTTGGTGAAGTACTCTGTTGCCGTCAGGATGAATGATTTGGAACGGATTTCAGAGTTAAGATCACTTAGAGGGCCAATGATATCGAAAGCCCACATGGCGAAGGGCCATGGGGCATGAATCGGATGAAGGGAAGATGCGGGAGAATGGATCTTGTCGGCATGGAGTTGGCAAGAATGACAGTGCCGGACAAAGATGGAGCAATCCTCTTCCAGGGTTGGCCAATAATACCCCTGCATGATGATTTTCTTGGCAAGGGTTTGAGCATTGACATGGCCCCCACAAACCCCAGAATATGCTTCCTTAAGCACCAATTCTGCCTCTTCTTCATCAACGCATCTCAATAAAATTCCGCTCAGGCTCCTCTTGTAGAGCACCCCTCCTAGGATGGTATACCTCTGGGATACTCTCCTGATGGCCTTCTTTTCTTTTGCATTTGATCCAGGTGGATATGTCTGATCTTGACAATACCTTGCAATCTCATCAAACCAAGGCCTCTCACCCTCATCTAACTCTTCCAACTCGATTAGTGAAATCTCCTCTTTCTGCTCTAGATATTCCTTCCTGCCAAATCTCTCCTTGATCTTCAGAAATCGCCCATCTTTAATCGCTGGCATCGACCTCCTACGGACATGAATAGTCCGCACCTGTCTACCAAGCGGGACTGATAGAGATGAAGCTAAGGAGGCTAGGGCATCAGCAAGGATGTTCTGAGCTCGAGGAACGTGGACAAAAGTGAGTTTGGAAAAGAGCTTGATGTAGCAAGAGGTGAGTTCTTGGTAAGGTTTGAGGTTTGGATGAGAAGTTCGGTATTTGGTTAGGACTTGGAGAAGAATTAGTTGGATATCACCTATCACCCTCAATTCCGTGGCACCATAGAAATGAGCAGCCTCCAGCCCGGCCAGCAAGGCTTCATATTCAGCTATATTGTTGGTTGCTGGGAAGTCAAGTTGAAATAACTGTGGAATGGTGACACCCTCGGGTGATAGAAGGACAATTCCTATTCCCTTACCGTGTGAATTCAGAGCCCCGTCAAAATATAATGTCCAAAGGTGGGAAGATCGGATCAACATTAGTTCGTCATCCGGGAGCTCCGATTGGACCGGGTCAAAGAGGGGTATAGGGTGATGGGCTAGATGTTCGGCAATGGCATAGCCCTTAATCACCTTCTGGGGGACATAGGTGATATGAAACTGGGAGAGGAAGCTCTGCCAACGACCTAACCGATCAGTTAGAACAGTTTTCTCCAGAAGGAATTTGATGGGATTGATGCGGGCAATGAGATTGACCTCATGAGCTAAGAAATAGTGTTTAAGCTTCTGAACTACCCAGACTAGTGCAGCACAGGTCTTTTCCACTACAGTATACTTCTGCTCGCATGGATCAAAGATCTTTGATAAGTAATAAGTTGCCCTCTCTTTCCCTTCTTCATCAACTTGTGCAAGCACTGCCCCAAGAGAATTCTCCAAAACTGAGATATACAAAACTAAGGGCTTGCCAGGGACTGGTGGTCTAAGCATAGGGGGACTAGCCAGGTATCTTTTCAAACCGTCGAATGCATCCTGGCACTTCGAATCCCATTTGAACTCGGCCCCCGCCTTGGTCAACTCATAGAAAGGTTTACACCTTTGGGAGTGTTGTGAGATGAACCGGCGGACAAACTGTAGCCTCCCGATTAATCCTCGAAGTTCTTTCATATTTCTCGGAGGAGGCATACCAATGATTGCCTTGGCCTTGTTTGGGTCGATCTCTATGCCTCTTTTGCTCACTATGAACCCCAACAGTTTTCCTGAGGATACTCCAAACGTGCATTTCTTTGGGTTCATCTTCAATTTATATTCCCTAGCCCTTTGCAAGACCTTTCTTAACCAGGGCCATACATCCGGTTCGGTCAATTTTAGGGTTTCGCGGCTTTTACGGCTTTCGATTCACGTTTATCGGGTTAATCTCAGATTTTTCGATGACTTCAGATTGTCCGATCATACCGTACTTGTTCGGTCATCATTTTAAGTCATCCCAAGTTGACCCGAGATTTCTCGATCGGAACCGTGCTCTTTCGGATCTTCGCCCCGGGTTTCGGCTTTCCGCGAGAGGGTAAACCGGTAGAAAGCCCCGTGTGAACATATCGAGAGTCATTCCAGCTGGTTTACCGATTTGAGGAGGTGAGGTTGAAGGCCCTCTTTCCAACGTGACAAACGGGAGCCAAATCGGACATCCCGTTTGCAAGATACGGCTCGTGGAACACACGCGCAGGAGAGAGAGTGTACTGCGCCCCCGCTCCCTTTGAAAGAGGAGAGCGCGCCCTGCGCGCCCTCAACTCGGGGGCGCGCCCTGCGCGCCCCCGGTTCCTTCGAAAGGTGGGGGCGCGGTCAGTTTCTTTAAATCGCAAATTACGCCGATTAGCACCTTCTAAACCGGATTTTTGGAAGGTTTCCGCGGAGGATTTTCGATCATTTGTACCGCGCCCCCGGTTCGGGGGCGCGTTACGTATGTCAAGTCGATTTTTAGCAATTTCCGGAAGTTTCCGTCGATTTTTAGCAGTGAGACGCGTAACGCGCCCCCGCTTCCTTTGAAACAAGGGGGCACGCAGACCGCGCCCCCGAACTGGGGGCGCGCCCTGAGTGCCCTTGGTTTGAGGGCGCACCCTGCGCGCCCTCGTCTACTTTGAAATGCGGGGGCGCGGTCGGTCCAGTTTCTAAATTTTGCACCGGCTTCCTTCCCCTATAAATTGAGGGCCATTCTCAGCGACCCAAGGTTAATCCCCGGTTCCTAGCTCGTCCCAAGTTCTTCCAAGCTCTTCTCCAAAGGCGTCCCGACGTCCAAAGGCGATCTGAAGTCAAGAAATCGATCCCAAGGTGAAGGAGAAGGCTCGATCTGGGTGTTCTTCATCAACCATCTTCATCGACTTCTTCAGAAAATCCGAGGCTTCTGCTGCAAAAGTCTTCAACATACAAATTGTTCCTCTCTTCGTCCTCTTTCGTCTCCAACTGACGGCACTCCATTCCGACTTGCCGTTTGTTTATGGCGGTTGCTACACTGAGGGCGCACATCCAGGTTCTGTTTTTGATATCCGCCCACTTTCCGAATTTTTACTGACTTATACAGGAGGATTTCGGAGAAGTCATCAACATAGGAACTCTTCCTCTCTGAGTCCTCCGTCTACTCCAACAAACGGAACTTGATTCTGACATCGGGGTCGTCCGAAACATCCTATACACCGAAGTCGCGCCAGAAGGGTGCAAAGCTACCCGAACCGGCCTTTTCTCAACCAACTCGGCTTCAACTTAAGCCGATCCATTCCATAAGCTTTCTCAACTCATTTAAATCAGTTAATTTACTGTTTTAAAGCATATTTAAGTTTATTTGCATCATTTTTACATAATCAAAATTACAAAAAAAGGGGTTAAGGCTCACCCCAATCCGGTGAGTTCGATTCCGATTGCTTCTCTCTCATCTTCTTACTACAGTTACTACACCTCCCATAGTTCTAATTATTTTCTTCACTTGGTTTAATTTTCTAGTTGCACAGGTTGAACAATCTAGCATTGATTGGAGACTCTTCTTCCTCGGCTGGCCGAAGAAGAAGAAGGTTGAACCCATATCCCGATCTCCCACGCTAAGGTACACGGTCAATTCAACTCAACTTCTTTTATTTGTCAATTCCATAAAGCGGAGCCCGCGGCTCCTGGCGACCACATTTTTCATGCTTTAATTTCATCTCCTTCTCACTCTCCTCCCACATGACCCGAACCATCTCCGGTGCTCGAGCGACGCCGTGAGATGAAAGTTCGGGGATCAATGTGAGTGTGGGACCGAGGTGAGGAGTCTTTACCTCTTTCTGAGTGTTTTCCGATACACTCCCCTTTTTCCCATATTCCATCTTCCTTATTTTATTGAGGTGCCGATCCGGAACCCGTTTTCGGAGTCGACAGCTTTTTGGCAACCACGGTGGGACAACCAATGTCTTCAACTGTGCTAGCTTTATTCAACCGTGCAACTAGTTGTTTTCCAACTTGGTTCCCGCGTGAACTGGCTTGTCTTTTATCTTCCATGTCTATTTACCTTTAAACTTGCTATTTACTCTTTCTTTAAGATTATCCCCCATGTGGACTTAATTTGCTTGTCTTTCATTTCAACCCGGTTCCTGCGTGAATCACTTTTCTTCTTATAAACTGGTTCCCGCGTGAACCACCTTTCTTTTCCAACTCGGTTCCCGCGTGAACCAACTTATCTTCAGATCGGTCCCCGCGTGGACCACCTCTTTACAGCACCTTTAGATTGGCCCCACGTGGCCCTCCTTCTATTTTGTCAACTCTTATGCCGGTTCCCGCGTGAACCACCCCTTTCTTCATTAAAACCGGTTCCCGCGTGAACCAAACCCTTTTCTAAACCGGTTCCCGCGTGAACCAACTCACTTTCAGATCGGTCCCTGCGTGGACCACCCCTTTGCACCAATTAGATTGGCCCCACGTGGCCCTCCTTTCCTTTTTCCAATCAAACAAACCGGTTCCCGCGTGAACCACCCATTTTTCCTTCGAAAAACCGGTTCCCGCGTGAACCACCTACTTTTCCAAAACTCGGCTCCCGCGTGAGTCACTTTATTTTCAATTCGGTCCCCGCGTGGACCATCCTTTTACCTTTACTTCAGATTTGTCCCCAATTGGACACTCCAACACAAGCCGGTTCCCGCGCGAACCACCTTTTAATTACTAGTTTCTAGTTACTTGTTTTACTTTCTCATTGCTTATCTTGTTTGCATTCACTTGCTCGGTTTATTTAATAGCTTTCATTCATGTTTGCATATTTATTGCTTCTTCTTCTCCTACCCTCCATTTTTCATTTTTGCATTAGCTTTTGCATCGGGTACCGGACTTGCTCCGATCCGTAGGGCATTCGAGGCGGGGGCTCTCTCTCCCAACACACCCTCACCCTCCAAACACCTTCTTGGTGGATTCTAACCTCTCTTCTGGGATATTCCTTCCTAGTTGATTTGGTGGTTTCCATCAAGACCTCCGTAAGTCCCCATCCGTGGAGTATTCCTCTCCTCACGATTGGGCCGGTTGTACCACTTCTCAAAACCCGAAGAACCCAAGTACCTACTCGTGGTGATTGAGTGATAACCTTAGGTCTTGAAGATTGAAGCAATAGGAACCATACCCACTTGAGTGAACAATTGTTAACAATCTATCTAATCTAAGGTTTCAACCCAAAAATTGTCGAGTAGTCATTTTTAAAAAAACCTTGTTTGCATAACTTGCTTGCTCACAACAATTGAAAACAACCAAAAAATTCTTCTTCTTTCTAAAAAAAAATAAAAAAAATTCCCTTTTAACTTTTATGTTCAACTTGCTTGCCAAACAACCAAATTGAAACCAAATCAAATCAAACAAACAACCATAATCAAACAAAAACTCTCTTTGCATTTACACCCTTCATTTGCTTTCTTTCAACCATTTTGTAAGGAAATTTGACAGGATGCCCACTCTAAGGTCCGGAAGACACGTCGGGATGTCGGACTACTACGGCCAAGAAGAGGAGTACGAGACGGGTCACTATGAGCTTCAGCAACCCGTGGTCCAACCGTAGGGCCATGTCAACGCCGTCGGGGAGCCGTAAATTCAAAATCCTACTCATCAACCTGCATCACTTAGCGTGGAGCAACTCCTCCAGGGTCTATCTCTTCATCTAGACCCCGAATCTTTTTCACTTGTGCAATCCTTGACAAAGGGCAAGATGCCCGCCACTCAAGATCCGGTCGAGGGAAATCAAGCCCCCTCACCACCTCAATCAGCAGTCAGGCCCCAAATCATCTCTTCTCCTGGGCAACCCTGCCATGTCTCCACTCACCCTATTATGGGGCATTCACATAATTACGTTCCAATTCCCGTTTCCAACCGCCTCTTCCACCTCAACCCCCTAAACACTTTCCTCCCGTGGCTCAGGAAACTAGCCTCACCCAGCCATAAATGAACAAACTCAACCAGATGGATGAGCGCTTCGAAAAGATGAGGCATCGCCTCAATTCTAAAGCCATCCCTGAAATCTCTGTCCCATCCTTCCCAGTTCTACACCTTCCTCCTTCAGAGATACCAGTCTTCCAACATTACAACGGGACTGGTAATCCTTTCAACCATCTAAAAAGCTTTCTCTATGACTCCGCATTCTGGAAAAATGACCGCAAAGCCCTTGCCTTCCTATTTCTTCGGTCATTGGAGGGATCCGCCCTGGACTGGTCCTATTCTCTTGATTCCATTGAGGCGGCAGATTTCGACATCGTCAAGGCAAAGTTTCTATAGAGGTACAAGGATCGGGTGGGGCCAGCCTACTCGATAACTGATTTGATTGCCGAAAAGATGTGGCCGGATGAAGACTTTGCCAGATTTGCTGATCGGTGGAGGGGAATGGCTGAGAGGCTAGTAGATACCATCTCAGAAGGGGAGCAGGTGAGGATGCTCATAGGGAACACCACGCCCAATCTTTGCAACCTCCTGATCATGCACCGCCCAACAACCATGAGTGAGTTGTGTGATAGCGCCCACTACCTCCAAGCCCACTTTAAGGATGCATCCATGGTCAACCCGTTCGACACCAAGCCCCGTAACACTAGAAAGCCTACACCTGTAGGACCCACCACCGAAGGGGTAGTAAACAATGAGAGCATCAATGCCATGGGTAACCAGGGTGGGTATCGCCAAAGCCAATACCGTAACCCACCACCCAATCAACAATACCGCCCAGCTCCTCAACCAGCTCCTCAGCCCCAGCAGCAACTTGCATACAACCGAGCACCACCACAACAACCCACCTACAACCGGGCGCCCCAGCAACCAAATGCCTACAACCGAGCGCCCCAGCCACCAAATGCCTACAACCAAGCGCCTCAACAACAACATGTCTACAACCGACCCCAACCACAACAACAAGCCTACAACCAAGTGCCACCACCAGCCAACCGACTTAGGAGGGGGGACCCAAGAGAGAATACTATCCTCAACTGCCATTCCCCCTCACCGATATCTTTAATGCATTGATGGCTGAACAGCAGTTGGAACTTCCAAAGGAGAGAGAAGGATGGCCGGCCAATGTTGACACAACCAAGTACTGCTCTTATCATTGATATCCTGGGCACACGGTGGATGTTTGTTTCCAGTTTAAAGATTACATTCATGACCTTAACGATCAGGGGAACATCGACTGGGGACAGATGGGGGAGTCTATTCAAGCAATGAAGGCACGTCAGAATCAACCACGGTGACAACAAGTACAACAGCAGCCCGGCCTGGGCATAGTCCAAGATCCGCTCCCAGTACATGCACCCATACAAGCACCGGCACCAGCACCACAAAACCAACGGCTCGGCCTCGTCCACTCAGCCATCGAGGAGTCAACCCACCATTCCCAGGGTTGGCAGGTCGAGGATCAAATCACCTCCATGCCCGCCATACCAACCCCACCTACAAACCGCACCATACTCTCCATACCGAGAGCTGCCCCCAGCCCACAAACTATCCAAACACCACTACCCTCACCTACCATTAACCCTCCACGACGCTTAATCATTAGACCGCCACCAGCCTCCCAACTAGCACCGCAACCATCACCTAACCTACCAACCACCATTATTCCTCCTCGTCATCTTATCATTAAACCGTCACCAACACCCCGGACATCACCTAACCTACCGATCACCGCCACCCCACGACCCCTCATCATTAGACCATCACCACCAACACCCCAACCATCACCCAACATACCGGCCTCCACCAATCCACGACCCCTCATCATCCGATCCTCACCACCCCTACCTACCATGGGCTCCTCAACCTACCAACCAACCCTACCATCACTATCATCACCACTTCCCCCTACCACGCTGGCGCCGGTACTTCGTAGCGGGAGGATGTTCCAAAGGGTCTTCCCCCGAGGTCGGGATACAACCACAGAACGGGCGTAAGAGGAGGTGGTAGAAGAACCATTGCCCGGCACGGCATATGACCTATTGAAGCACTTGGACAAAATGCCGGCACGGATTTCAATTCTGGATCTAATAAAGAGGTCAAAGAACCATCAGGACATCCTACAACAATATTTGCAGCGGGTCATGGTCAATGAGGACCTCCCGCCTGAGAAGATCATTACTGTCCTGACCCTGAGGAGTGAACATCCGACACTCACCTTTACACAATAGGAGTTGGCACGGCCAGAGATCAGAAAGTACGCCTTGCGCGTTGCTGTAGTCATCCGAGGCGTGGAGATCAAGTCCTGCTTGATTGACACTGGAGCATCCATAAATGTCATGCCGCCAGAAACATTGCAACTTTGCGGCATCTCCGATGAAGAAATCGAGCCTTCTGCTGTCACGGTGACCGCATATAACAACTCCCGGAAGCTGGCACGAGGGGTGGTTACATTGAAAGTAGGGCTCGGGCCGTGTGCTGTCACCGCCGAGTTTCACGTTCTAGAATTGGACCCTACATTCAAAGCTATCTTGGGACGCCCGTACCTTGAGGCAATAGGAGCTGTTGCCTCCACTAATCATCAGTGTCTGAAGTTCCCATACAAGGGCCAGGTGATCAAAGTAACCAACATCCCCATTCTAAATGACGTGGATGACCCCTCTTCTGCACTACCAATATCAAAATCTGTCCAGCCGTTGGTTTCAACTACAGAGCTACCTGAGGTCATGGTATTGACGACGCCTCCAGATTCAGTTGCGTGGCGGATGATGAAAGGGATGGGCTATCAGCCAGGAAAGGGGTTGGGAAAGGAACTGCAGGGGGTCGTGCACCCCATTGAAGCCGTACAAAGACAAAAAAGACATGGGCTTGGCTATGAGCCCAGTTTCACTCCGCGGAGACCAGGCCAAAAAATGCCATGGGACTCCAAAAATTCTTTATCAAAGGGGAGACCATGATGATGGCCGGGGACAAAGAAGAAGAACAAGTCAAGAGGAAGAAGGCACCAGAGCAAGAGGAGGAGGTGGACAACCTGAGTTCATCTTTGGCTCGGTTGTTCATAGAGGAGGAAGAACCAGTCAAGGGCAAGTCCATCTCTAAACAACTTGTCCACTCGAACCCACCTCCAAACAACATCCCGCGTGAGCCGTATCCTACGGTCACGTATTTCAAAATCCTCACTCTATCCCTCTTGGATTCGCTTGATGGGCTATCTAGCCCAATTCCCACTTCTGGGCCAAAATGGCCACCTGAACTGATCAATGGGCCTGAGAGCCCATTCAAATCTTCTTACTCCACTGGGCTTCTATGCCCATTCCAATCCAACAACCTTGGGCCCACGTGCCCACCAGTCGGGCCCACGTTCCCTTTAGATTTATTTTCTTGCTTTGGGCCCGCGTGCCCACCATTTGGGCCCACGTGCCCCTTAGATCTTTTCACCAGCTTTGGGCCTATCTGCCCATTTCTTGTCATCATCGGGCCCGCGAGCCCATTTTTCTTCCATTTACTTAAGCTTTTTATTTCTGCTCGAGCCCCATCGGCTCATTCTCTTTTTATTATTGAAAATACCCAAAATACCCAAAAAAAACGTCCTCTCACAAACTCAGTTTTCCATTGAGGAGACGTCTCTACTTGTCTCGAAGGGTGCTCCCAACCAGGGACCTCTCTTCTCCAACTCACTGATCGATCTGCTCGATCCTTCACCCATTGTTAATACCACCTTTTCAATTCCGTCTTCTTTAGGAGTAGTTAGGGTAGGAAAGAAGAAAATTCGAGGTAAACGTGTGCCAGAAAGATATCTCCAACAAATAGCTCAAAAATGTAAGGAATGTGCGAGGCTGCCAAGTTTTTTGGAAAATGCTATCCAGCTTAATAAAATCCAATATGAGGATGAATTCAATGTAGATCATACACTGGGAGTTTACGAGGTCTTATCAGAAAAAGATCCTGATTTCGAAGAAGGAATTGAGGATTTGGCTAATGCGTATGCATCTGGACTTAAAAGGTTTGAAGAACCATTAGCCACGGTGGATGAACCAACAAAAGAATTGAATCTCGGAACACTGGAAGATCCCAAGACAATCCTCCTAAGCGCAAACCTCACTCTCACTGAGGAATAGAGTTTAATTAAAATTTTGTAAGAATATAAGGACACATTCGCATGGACATACGAGGACATGCCGGGGTTAGACAACTCGTTAGTTGAACATCGTCTAACTTTGAAACCTGGAGTTACCCCGGTCAAACAAAAATTAAGGAGATTGGCGGGTGATGGTGCACTTAAGATGAAAGAAGAGGTCGACAAGTTACATCAAGCAAGATTCATTAAGGTCGTCCTTTATCCGCAATGGGTGGCAAACATAGTCCCTGTCATGAAGAAGGATGGCCGAGTTCAGATCTATATAGACTTCAGGGATTTGAACCGAGCGTGTCCTAAAGATGACTTTCCTCTACCTCATATTGACATACTAGTTGATAACACTGCTGGATTCGAGATGTTGTCATTCATGGATGGCTATTCTGGATATAATCAAATCCGGTTGGCCGAAGAGGACCAGGAGAAGACCTCGTTCACCACACCTTGGGGATCCTACTGCTATGTCGTCATGCCCTTTGGACTGAAGAATGCCGGTGCTACCTATCAGAGGGCAATGATGGCTATCTTTTATGACATGATGCATACCCTTGTAGAGGTGTACGTGGATGACCTGGTCGTTAAGAGGGAAGTGTTAAGAAAAGTCTTGCAAAGGGCTAGGGAATATAAATTGAAGATGAACTCGAAGAAATGCACGTTTGGAGTATCCTCAGGAAAACTGTTGGGGTACATAGTGAGAAAAATGGGCATAGAGATCGACCCAAACAAGGCCAAGGCAATCATTGGTATGCCTCCTCCGAGAAATATGAAAGAACTTCGAGGATTAATCGGAAGGCTATAGTTTGTCCGCCGGTTCATCTCACAACACTCCCAAAGGTGTAAACCTTTCTATGAGTTGACCAAGGCGGGGGCCGAGTTCAAATGGGATTCGAAGTGCCAGGATGCATTCGATGGTTTGAAAAGATACCTGGCTAGTCCCCCTGTGCTTAGACCACCAGTCCCTGGCAAGCCCTTAGTTTTGTATATCTCGGTTTTGGAGAATTCTCTTGGGGTAGTGCTTGCACAAGTTGATGAAGAAGGGAAAGAGAGGGCAACTTATTACTTATCAAAGATCTTTGATCCATGCGAGCAAAAGTATACTGTAGTGGAAAAGACCTGTGCTGCACTAGTCTGGGTAGTTCAGAAGCTTAAACACTATTTCTTAGCTCATGAGGTCAATCTCATTGCCCGCATCAATCCCATCAAATTCCTTCTGGAGAAAACTGTTCTAACTGATCGGTTAGGTCGTTGGCAGAGCTTCCTCTCCCAGTTTGATATCACCTATGTCCCCCAAAAGGCGATTAAGGGCTATGCCATTGCCGAACATCTAGCCCATCACCCTATACCCCTCTTTGACCCGGTCCAATCGGAGCTCCCGGATGACGAACTAATGTTGATCCGATCTTCCCACCTTTGGACATTATATTTTGATGGGGCTCTGAATTCACACGGTAAGGGAATAGGAATTGTCCTTCTATCACCCGAGGGTGTCACCATTCCACAGTTATTTCAGCTTGACTTCCCAGCAACCAACAATATAGCTGAATATGAAGCCTTGCTGGCCGGGCTGGAGGCTTCTCATTTCTATGGTGCCACGGAATTGAGGGTGATAGGTGATATCCAACTAATTCTTCTCCAAGTCCTAACCAAATACCGAACTTCTCATCCAAACCTCAAACCTTACCAAGAACTCACCTCTTGTTACATCAAGCTCTTTTCCAAACTCACTTTTGTCCACGTTCCTCGAGCTCAGAACATCCTTGCTGATGCCCTAGCCTCCTTAGCTTCATCTCTATCAGTCCCGCTTGGTAGACAGGTGTGGACTATTCATGTCTGTAGGAGGTCGATGCCAGCGATTAAAGATGGGCGATTTCTGAAGATCAAGGAGAGATTTGGCAGGAAGGAATATCTAGAGCAGAAAGAGGAGATTTCACTAATCGAGTTGGAAGAGTTAGATGAGGGTGAGAGGCCTTGGTTTGATGAGATCGCAAGGTATTGTCAAGATCGACATATCCACCGGATCAAATGTAAAAGAAAAGTAGGCCATCAGGAGAGTATCCCAGAGGTATACCATCCTAGGAGGGGTGCTCTACAAGAGGAGCCTGAGCGGAATTTTATTGAGATGCGTTGATGAAGAAGAGGCAGAATTGGTGCTTAAGGAAGCATATTCCGGGGTTTGTGGGGGCCATGTCAATGCTCAAACCCTTGCCAAGAAAATCATCAGGCAGGGGTATTATTGGCCAACCCTGGAAGAGGATTGCTCCATCTTTGTCCGGCACTGTCATTCTTGCCAACTCCATGCCGACAAGATCCATTCTCCCGCATCTTCCCTTCATCCGATTCATGCCCCATGGCCCTTCGCCATGTGGGCTTTCGATATCATTGGCCCTCTAAGTGATCTTAACTCTGAAATCCGTTCCAAATCATTCATCCTGACGGCAACAGAGTACTTCACCAAGTGGGCAGAAGCGGAAGCGTTCGTGGAGATCAAGGCATCAACACTGTGCTCCTTCATCAAACGCAACATCATCGCCAGGTTCGGGATACCCAGAGACATTATCACCGACAACGGACCGCAATTTCTCTCTCAAGATCTGCATGATCTTTGCAACAGGTACCGCATTGCATTGCATCATTCATCTCCTTATTACCCGCAAGGCAATGGTCAAGCAGAAGTCACCAACAAAACTTTGATTAAAATCATCAAGAAAACCTGTAAGTCTAGCAAGTTCGCAGACCGGCCGGATAAGCTTGTAGATGCCCTATGGGCTTATCGTACTTCCGTACGGACCCCCATCGGTCAAACCCCGTATGCTCTCGCATATGGGATGGAAGCGGTGGTCCCATACGAAGTACTCCTTCCATCACTCCGAGTTCAACTCGATAGGGACATCCCTGTCGATGAGAGACGAGAATCTCTCCTTGCACAACTTGAACTCCTAGATGAAAGAAGGTTGACTGCCTCCGAGCATGCCCAGACTTATCAGAACCGATTGAAAAGGTTTTATCAAAAGAGGGTGGTAGAGAGAAAGTTTGAAATAGGTGAGATGGTAGTTAAATGTATATTCGTTAAGCCGGGTGGTCCCCGCTCCAAGTTGCAACCTAACTGGGAAGGGCCTTTTGTTATAACTGAAAAATATCCAGGCAATGCATATGAGCTAACCAACGCCGATGGAGAAAAATTGAACCATCCATGGAACGGCGTTTACCTCAAAAAATATTTTCCTTAGAAGAAAAAAAAATGGAGAATTTCTGGTATGATATTAAGTCATCGATCCAAGGGTGTTAGCTAGAAGTCAAGGGTAGACATCACCTTGCACACACAACACCTCCCGATCCCAGAATCTAGATAGCCCAACACTCAAGAGAGGCAAGGCATAACCCTGAAGGCGGAAAGGAAACATTACCCTATTCTCTTCTATTCGGTCCAAGATAGGTGAAGGGGACTAGAGGAGGATAGTATCGAAAATGCCCGCCACCTTAGTAGGAGGCCGTCTCATAGGGTGCAAAAGGGTGCCAAAAGATGGGCAATGAACCCCACGGGTTTAAACAAATATGGGCCTGTCTGAATGAGTACCTGAAAGAATAGAAAATGAAGAGAAGGCACCAAAAGATGGGCAATGACCCCACAGGTCAAAGACTTGTCTAAATAAGTGCTACATGTAGAAAAGACCCGAAGAGGCCGAACCCCAACAGGCAATTTGGGCATGAGTAGAAAAACCCTCCTCAACACCCCCAAATCCTATCAAAGACTTCCTCTATTATTCTTCCATCTTAAAACCCCTAGGGTAGGGTAAACTGTCCAAACTCAGGGGGAATCCAAACCGATCAAGAGAAGAGGGCAAGAAAGATTCTGGGTATGGAACCTTATTTTCACATGGTGTTTATCACTTAAATCTTGATTAACACTCAAAGATCGATGAATTATTTCAATACTGGCACATTCTCCACAAAAATAAAAAAATGAATATTTTCAAAAAATCCAAAAAAAATTGAATATTTTCAAAAAAAAATCCGAAAAACAAAAATTGAATATCTTAAAAAAATAAAAAAATTGAATACTTTTTAAAAATCTAAAAAAAATGCATCATCTAACTTGGCATAACCTTGATTTTTGCCTTTGCTAGCATTCATGTTTATCTTTATGTCTTGCATGTTTCATTTCCGCTAGTCGTGTGTTATTATCTTATACATTATTTGTTGAAGACCATGAGCACGGAGAAGACTTGACCCGAGATCCCCTTCATCAAAATTTACGACGGTCGAGTCATCTCTAATGCTCACGGATAAGCCAAAGTTGTGCTGTGAGGGACGATAGTTCCCGAATGGGTATCTTGACCTCATAGACAATCTATATCTTCAACTATTTGTTATACAAGTTTTGTTTTTTTTTTTCTTGAGCCCAACATGCATCATGTAGCATTAATTGCATTGCATTTTATTTTGTCATTGCATACATCATTTCTCAGCCTAATCTTTAAACCTTTTAAACCTTTTCCAATCATTCTGAATCCCACTGTGTTTTCTAATCCCACCGTGTTTTCTAGTCCCACCAACCTTTCTAATATCCCACTGTGTCTGTTAATCCCACCGTGTTCGGTAATCACCTTATATACCCCCAAATCCTACATCCCCACTGTGGCCATTTCAACTTCTTTGCTACTCATCCCACCATAGCAGCCAATTCGTCCTGCCAAGGGCCTTCTATTCAATCAGAACTTGCACCGTCACTATCTTCACGGTCTATGCTTAAACATTTGCCTTACGGAATCTGAGATCATTCCATTCCGAATCAAATCTTGTCTCTTGGAAGACTTAAATGAATCTGAGAGCCTGAATGTGATCGATTGGTATTCTTTTACTTTTTCAAAACAAATCTCTTTTTTTAGCCCATCACAGTACAGGAACACCGCAAAGATCGGGTTACCGTCTGATGATGAACCTACGAACCCATGTTTCGGGGACTCCCCACCGCGTTGGGGGTTGGCTATTCTTCTCTCGTGCCAATGGCACATCTCTTACCCATTGAACATAGGAAGACTTGATGAAACATGGCGGTTAACCAGGAGACTTGAAGAATTTCGACTTGCCGAATCTGGTCGTTAAGCGTGTCTATATCTACACCTTGATGCCACCTTTTCAGTCCATCGCCATTTCACTCCACTACATTCCACTACGATCCATCTCGTTTCGCTACACTTTCTCTACGTTTCACTCCGCTCCGCTACATGCCATTCCCTTGCAAAGCCGACATCAAGGCGAGGCAAGCTGTAGACACGCCAAATTGGCTTGATTCGGAGCCCTAGACCCTTATTCCATAGGCGATATCCTTTATTTGACCGTTATCTGATCTGGACTACCTCGTGGAGATGAGCTAAGGACAGTGGTGGAGCCCCCCTTGTTAGTTGAGAATGAACCAATGATTTCCGGAATATTGCCGTAACCTTCAAGCGAGAGCCGCACGTGAACTGTAAAAACACGAAGCCTGCTCGATGACCGACCGTCAATGGTTCATAATTAAAGGTCTCGGGAGTCCCGCATGTGTTCCGTAACATTCAGGGTTTCCGAGAAGTCATTTCGGTTGGCGTCGGTCAGTGACGGCATTCGTTACGGCTTTTTTGATCTGTGCTGACACGGCTATCCCGGACCATGTATTAGGCTTTTCGGGTCATCACCGGGTCTTTTCGGGTCATCCGGGTCAATTCTAGCCGAATATTTTCATCAACCAGGGCCATACATCCGGTTTGGTCAATTTTAGGGTTTCGCGGCTTTTACGACTTTCGATTCACGTTTATCGGGTTAATCTCAGATTTTTCGATGACTTCGGATTGTCCGATCGTACCGTACTTGTTCGGTCATCATTTTAAGTCATCCCAAGTTGACCCGAGATTTCTCGATCGGAACCGTGCTCTTTCGGATCTTCACCCCGGGTTTCGGCTTTCCGCGAGAGGGTAAACCGGTAGAAAGCCCCGTGCAAACATATCGAGAGTCATTCCCGCTGGTTTACAGATTTGAGAAGGTGCGGTTGAAGGCCCTCTTTCCAACGTGACAAACGGGAGCCAAATCGGACATCCCGTTTGCAAGATACGGCTCGTGGGACACACGCGCAGGAGAGAGAGTGTACTGCGCCCCCTCTCCCTTTGAAAGAGGAGGGCGCGCCCTGCGCGCCCTCAACCCGGGGGCGCGCCCTGCGTGCCCTCAAACTAGGGGCGCGCCCTGCGCGCCCCCGGTTCCTTTGAAAGGTGGGGGCGCGGTCAGTTTCTTTAAATCGCAAATTACCTCGATTAGCACCTTCTAAACCGGATTTTTGGAAGGTTTCCGCGGAGGATTTTCGATCATTTGTACCGCGCCCCGGGTTCGGGGGCGCGTTACGTATGTCAAGTCGATTTTTAGCAATTTCTGGAAGTTTCCGTCTATTTTTAGCAGTGAGACGCGTGACGCGCCCCCGCTTCCTTTGAAACAGGGGGGCACGCAGACCGTGCCCCCGAACTGGGGGCGCGCCCTGAGCGTCCTTGGTTTGAGGGCGCGCCCTGCGCACCCTCGTCTACTTTGAAATGCGGGGGCGCGGTCGGTCCAGTTTCTAAATTTTGCACCGGCTTCCTTCCCCTATAAATTGAGGGCCATTCTCAGCGACCCAAGGTTAATCCCCAGTGCCTAGCTCGTCCCAAGTTCGTCCAAGCTCTTTTCCAAAGCCGTCCCGACGTCCAAAGGCGATCCGAAGTTAAGAAATCGATCCCGAGGTGAAGGAGAAGGCTCGATCCGGGTGTTCTTCATCAACCATCTTCATCGACTTCTTCAGAAAATCCGAGTCTTCTTCTGCAAAAGTCTTCAACATACAAATTGTTCCTCTCTTCGTCCTCTTTCGTCTCCAACTGACGGCACTCCATTACGACTTGCCGTTTGTTCGTGGCGGTTGCTACACTGAGGGCGCGCATCCAGGTTCTGTTTTTGATATCCTCCCACTTTCAGAATTTTTACTGACTTATAAAGGAGGATTTCGGAGAAGTCATCAACATAGGAACTCTTCCTCTCCAAGTCCTTCGTCTACTCCAACAAACGTAACTTGATTCTGACATCGGGGTCGTCCGTAACATCCTCTACACTGATGTCGCGCCAGAAGGGTGCAAAGCTACCCGAACCGGCCTTTTCTCAACCAACTCGGCTTCAACTCAAGCCGATCCATTCCATAAGCTTTCTCAACTCATTTAACTCAGTTCATTTACTGTTTTAAAGCATATTTCAGTTTATTTACATCATTTTTACATAATCAAAAATACAAAAAAAGGGTTAAGGCTCACCCCAATCCGGTGAGTTCGATTCCGATTGCTTCTCTCTCATCTTCTTACTACAGTTACTACACCTCCCATAGTTCTAATTATTTTCTTCACTTGGTTTATTTTTCTAGTTGCACAGGTTGAACAAGCTAGCATTGATTGGAGACTCTTCTTCCTCGGCCGGCCGAAGAAGAAGAAGGTTGAACCCATATCCCGATCTCCCACGCTAAGGTACACGGTCAATTCAACTCAACTTCTTTTATTTGTCAATTCCATAAAGCGGAGCCCGCGGCTCCTGGCGACCACATTTTTCATGCTTTAATTTCATCTCCTTCTCACTCTCCTCCCACATGACCCGAACCATCTCCGGTGCTCGAGCGACGCCGTGAGATGAAAGTTCGGGGATCAATATGAGTGTGGGACCGAGGTGAGGAGTCTTTACCTCTTTCCGAGTGTTTTCCGATACACTCCCCTTTTTCCCATATTCCATCTTTCTTTTATCTTGAGGTGCCGATCCGGAACCCGTTTTCGGAGTCGACACCAACGGGCAATTTGGGCATAAGTATAGAAACCCTCCTCAACACCCCCAAATCCTATCAAAGACTTCTTATATTATTCTTCCATCTTAAACCCCTAGGATAGGGTAAACTGTCCAAACCCGGGGGAATTCAAACCGATCAAAAGAAAAGGACAAGAAAGATTCTGGGTAGGGAACCTTATTTCCACGTAGTGTTTACCGCTTGAATCTTGATTAACACTTAAGGACCGATGAATTATCTTAATACCAAAACATTCTCTACAAAATCTAAAAAAAGTAAATATTTTCAAAAAAAATCTAAAAAATGATGAATATTTTAGAAATCTAAAAAATTGAATATTTTTAAAAAAATGAAAGAAAAATGTATGTTTTCAAAAATCTAAATTTTTTTGAATATCTTCAAAAATCTAAAAAAAATGCATCATTTAACTTGGCGTAACCTTGATTTTTTTTGCCTTTGCTAGCATTCATGTTTATTTTTATGTATTACATATTTCATTTCTGCATTGCATATTTATCTTTATTATCACCCTGTTAAGAGGACTCCTCCCTTTGACCAAGTCAAAGTTGGCCATAGTAGGCAAAGGGATAAGTCGTTGTGAAGATCTGATGCTCTTTTATCAAGTGTTTTTAGGGACTTTAAAGTAAGAGGAGAAGGTTCTCTCAACGACAGGTAAGTTCTCTTAACCATTTCATTTTGGTCATTTAGTTCATTTTTACACCTTGTTAAGAAGGCTCCTCTCTTTGGCCTAAGTCAAGGCAGGCAGCAATAGGCAGAGATATGAGCCATGGTAAAGATTTCATCTCCTTTATTAAGTGTTTCAGGATTCTAAGATCAAGATGGGAGTAGCTCTCGCCATAGCAGGTAAGCTCTCTTAACTTTTACATTATTTATTTTGTTAGTCATTTTGTGCATTCTACCTTGTTAATAAGGCTACCCCCCTTGACATATAAGCAAGGCAAGACGACAATAAGCAAGGGGGTATGCCGTGGCACAGATCTAACCCATTTACTGAGCATTTCAGAAAAGAAACACGAGTCAAGGAGGGGGAAGTCTCACCAACAAGTTAGTTTTTTAACCTTACATCTACTATCTTATTATTGTCATTTACCATCTTTAAAATGGCTTCTGCCCCTTGACAAATGTGATATTAACAACCCTTTTGAGTGATGTCAAGTAGGAAAAACTAGTGTAAATGATTATGGAACAAAAGAAGGTCTAAGTACATCATCAAATGCTACAACAATAAAGAAAATCAGATATACAGCAACAAAGGAGAACTAAGCCCACTACAGAAATCAATGCCTGTTGCTACCTTCTCCAGGGGAACGACCACGGGGAGGAGGCATGGTAGCCATGTCTGCTAAAGTTGCCGCAGCCGCCTCGTTGCGACGACGCTCTGAAGAAGTGGCCAATAATGCAGAAGCACCGCGCTCATGGCTCTGGCTCTGGTCACTCTGCCCCTGCTGGCTCTGGCCGTGGTGATTCCATCTACGAGGGGCGCCACCACTCCAGTGTGTACCACTCCGATGGGAGCTACTCTGGTGGGTATGACTCTGGCTCGGCTATGGAGGGACGCCCTAGTGGTAAACCTATAGTGTCACCTCTTCCATCGCTAAACAAACCTGCGACTGTAGGTGCAACTACTGCAAGTACTAGATGGCCTGGGTATACTGGCGCTCCATCTCACGCATGGCTCTCTCGTACTGAAGACGGAGATCCAAGACGATCATCTGGAAATGAAGATTGGTCGGGGTAGATCGCCATGTCTCCACCTCGGCCTCCAAAGACTGTATGCGAGAGGACGAAGTACTCTGAAGCTCGGCAACTTGGAAGAATGAGAAAGAGCATAAGGCAAGAGGATCAACAATCAAAAAGAAGAATCAGTTAATGATACCTCTACCTCCTTGGCCGCCAGGGTTTCCTTTGCCTCGCTTAGACGATGGCGAAGCTCAGCCACTTCTTCCCTCGACAGAGAAGGAGGTGAACCCTCGGCACGGGCTTTCTGCTACAAGTAGAAAAGAGAACACGTCAAAGCAAGGCAAGCAGTATAATGAGAATGAAAGTCAAGATTAATTCTTTACCTTAGTTTCCAGAGTGGTGCGAAGAGAAGCCACCTCCTTTCGAAGACTAACTATCTCCAGCCTTTGGCACAGCAATAAAGCCTGGGCTTCCTGAAATGTCATAGAGGTCAAAAGAAGCAACAATGTAGAAATACATTAAAGGCAAAAAAAGGAAGCATCCATCGGGTACGAACAGATGTCCGTAGGCCTCCTCGTAATGGCGAAGGTAGTCTAGGCTATCCTCTGCCCAGCCAATAACTACCTTGCCGCCCTCGTACCACAATGCAATGGAGGTCTGGTACTTCTCCACCCAGTCCACTGGAAGGATTAGATGCCTAGGGTGGGCTCCGACTAGCAGAATATGGGGAGGAGGCTCTAACCAGTGCTGCCCCAAGCCTAGGGAGTGCCCAAGAAGTAGATCCATAGAGGTGCCAGCTTGTTGACACACAGGAGATGAATATCCCAACCAAAGACACGGCCTGAATCAGCAATCCAAGGTTGAAGGTGGTCATCGGTCATGAGATATGGCCTCCAACACACCTGCAGGAAATAAAATCATGATTATCAATTCAGCGATAGAAGATTAATGCATTAATTAAATATACCTTAGTGTGTGGGAAGTGAAACATCTGTGCCCGGATAGATGCCAGCTAGCTCCGGTGGCCCTCGGAAGGGTGGATAGGCTCCCAACGAGCCATCAAGAAGAGAAAACCTGGGGAAGACTACTGTGCTGGACCCAAGGGGAAGTAAAGATAGCTCCACACCTACAAAAGGCATGACTTTTCAAGCAACATGTACAAGAACAGAGCACAGCATACAAGGTTCTCATAGGCGAAGAGGGCAATGGTGTGTAGACCCTCCTCCGGGTCAAACTCGTTCTCATAGGCAAACTCTCGAGAATAGTCTTACCACCGGCCTAGTGTCAACACGGAGACCGATGATGTGTGCAACATCCTCTAGGGACGGCACCATGTGCCCCTAAGGGAAAAGAGAAACAAAGGAGTCTGGGTCCCATGACTTGTCGAGGACCTGCACTAGGGGTAGATCCTCCCAAAAAGGGGTCAATCGGAGGAGGGGTCTATGGGAACCTCGGGAATCTTTTCTTTTGTTTTAAAAAAAATGTTTAAAATATTTGTTTTTGAATGTTGAAATATTGTTCCCAAATTTTTTAGTAAAGTAGGTGATAAACCATAAAAATACTAGATAATCCAGGTGATATTAGAAGAGTATAGAACTGAGGTTCAGGTTCTGTGAAAATATATTTTTTGACCTCTCTCCATCGGATAGTGCGAATATCCGATGTTCATTTACATCGAGTAAACACTCGAACACCCTTGATTAACTGCCATAGCGATCTTCTTGGATGAGAGCTTGCACATCCACAACGTATAAAGAACACAAAGGGCCCTGGCCTTTCAGACCCGATGAGATACAAACAAGTTTGATTAGATTTGGTTTGAAGTTGACTTATGTTGATTTTGATGTGGTTTGAAATGTTAATCTCATATTTCAATTTGACTTGTTTAAGTTTAGTTGACATGTGTTGAGTTATTTTCAGGTGTTTTTCTAATATTGGTTTGTTTTTTAGTACCGATTCGGGTGTGTTCGGTATGTTTTAGATGTTTTGAAGTTTGGCTAAAATTGATTAAACTTGAACTTCAGATTGTTAATGAATATGATTTACATATTTTAAGATGTGTTTTATATGCTTTAATATGTTTTAAATGTGCTTTATTCAGTTGGTTGTAAATTATTTGATGTGCACTTGTTTAAGCATTTGAATTCCAATGGATTAAGTGTATTGAATCAATTTTTCCAAATTGTATTAAATGATTTTTGTTGAATGTTAAAGCTTTAACGATCTATTTTAAGCTTGTTTTAAGGTTGGTTTGAATGTATTTTCAGATATGATTAAGTTAATTTCATATTTGGTTAACTCTTGTTTGATTTGCATCACATCCGGTCTGTCAGGCTAGTGTTGATACCAAGTCACATGCGATCAACTCGGCACTTGAAATGTTCATGTTCAAAATATTCCATGTCAATGTACATCAGATGTGGCAGTTTATATGCCATGTTTAATGCTATCAATGGTGCAAATGTGTGAATATCCTTCCCTTGGTGTAAAATCCACTTGATTGGGAAAATATTGGCAGCATGCCGCCTTATTTTACAATCAGTGTGGAATTTTACTTGTCCTACAAGGCATAGTCATTTGACTTCCAAGTAGTGGGAAGGGTCTGTTTGCAGTGGGAAACGTGTCCCATGCCTACGCCCGGGTCAACATACCGGATACGTGTCCAGGCTAGCTGCCCAAGGTGGAGCGCCAACGTGGTGGTGCTAACTCCTTATTTAATTTTGGCATCTCACCCTCACATTTAGTTAAATGTGATTTTTAATGTCCAAGGCGCAATAGGCCAGCTTCATTAGCACAATGGGCTGGTCTTCATGTCTCATGGCCTGAGAAGGCCAGCTTCATATCATGTCGGCCCGGTTGGCCCAATCTTAAGCTTCATGGGCCTTGGTGGTCTGCTTTGAACTTCATGACCCAATGGGCCTGATTTGCACTTCCATGGCCTGGTTGGCCTGATTTGCACTCCATTTTTGCACCTTGACATCTTGCTGTAGTAGTGGAGTAGGTGAGACTCAAAGGGGCTGGAATGGGTTGGCTAAGGTGCTGTTTAGGTGGGCTTTTGGTAGGACTGCACAAGGGGCAGGTTTAGGTGTGAGCTAGGACTGGTTTTGGAATGCACAAAGGGCATGAGAATTGAAGGTCCGCCCGAGTAGTCTCGGCCCGTTCAGCGGATTCTGAGAGTCTCAAAGTGTCGACCTTCACCCTATACTCTAAGGGGAAGGAGAACAAGACACATGCGGTTTGATTTAGGGGTAGCACAAGGGCATTTTGATATGTAGAAATCAGGGCCACCCGGCTTAACTCTTGGCCTGTCTGGCGGATTTCAAGAGACCTGGGCTTTCACCCCTCCTTACACACATTGAAGAGGATGTTTGGTTTGTTTGGGGGTTCTGTAAAATCTGTCTTGGGTGTGTTGCATGTTGGGCAAACTTGGTGACCATCAAAGGGGCCTAACATGGGTGCTCACAAGGGGGCAGAACTTGGGCCAACAAGTGGGCCTGTTTTGCATGCCATTCAGGGCCTGATTGGGAGAGGCAGGAG
Organism: Cryptocoryne crispatula var. balansae; assembly: GCA_036172225.1. Taxonomy (NCBI): domain Eukaryota; kingdom Viridiplantae; phylum Streptophyta; class Magnoliopsida; order Alismatales; family Araceae; genus Cryptocoryne; species Cryptocoryne crispatula. The sequence goes on from CM069922.1 coordinate 29,569,076, forward strand.
GTGTATGTTCAGGTGACCATCAATGGGGTCGAACGAAGCATGATAGTGGGAGGTTTAGGGGCCGACATGGTGGGCCAAAAGGGTGCACAAAAGGCTGGTTCGGAGGCCTATTTTATTTTTGGAGACAGTAAGGGGCTATTTTTGTGATGGCCAAATGAAGGGTTTCCTTGGGGCTAAAGGATGGCTTTCTGTAGACCAACGTGGAAGGCACTAAAAGGGGATGAATGAGAATTACTCAGAGGGTGTACCACCATAGAGAGGGGTATAGAAGAGAAGGGGAAGAGTAGAATTAAAGGACTACATCGGAGCACGCATCTCCAACTCACAGTTTTTTCTTCTTTCTTGCACTGTAGGTGGTGTTGAAGATGATGGGCTGAAGGTGCCACCAAACCCCTATTATCTTGCTGTTGGATGAGAAAAGGAGGTCTTCTCCTTGCTTATGTTGATGGATGGAGCAAAGGGATGAAGAGAGCTTGCTGTACTTGCTGAAGTTGGCACACCAATCAGGTGGGCTGGTTGCACCTGCTGCTGGCGCACCCGCTGGAGGAAGCCTTTTTCTTATTCTTCTTCTTCACTTGGCACACCCAAAATGGGTAGGAGAGCTTGCTGACTTGATGCTGAAGACGTCCAAGAAAGATGAGGAAGGGCTGGAGCAACGTTGATGGTGCACCACAGAGAAAAATGGGCTGGAGCAGAGCTGGCACACAGGTGGGCTAAGCTAGCTTCGACCAAGGCCAGATGGGGGGCCTTTTTATAGGGGATTGGAGACCCATATAAAGCTGAGGAAGAGACTGAGAGGTTTAGAGTCATAATTTTAAAAGAGTTCTATTTTTACTAGACTTATCATTGGAATAGACATCCAACCAAGGTGTGGTGTATGTAAGATGCAATTTGGCACACCAGCTCCTACCTTTTAGGTGAGTGTGTGCACATGGCAGGTGGGAATGGGTTGAAGTTTGACCAAAGCATGCCCATATAATGGTTAAGATAAGCCTTGGATGATAAGGCTCAGATGGGATATGGATAAAGGTCAGTTGGGGAGAGTCCTAGTGCAAGAAGACTTCTCATCAGCCTTGTATGTGTGAGGTGAGAAGCTGGCGCACCTACCCCTACATTGTAGGGTGTTGGCACACCCAATCCTATATTTCAGGGCATTTAATGTTCAATGAATGTGGGAAAGAGCTGGGTTCAGCCAGATGCAACTTGGGTTAGCCCAATTTGGGTTAATTTTAACCCAGGTTTTAGCGAAGTGCTCCTGATTTGACAGATACAATAAATTATGACTAGAATCAATTAATTACACCTTAAATTAATCCCCAAAAAATATGAAATGAGATATGATGACCATTGATCATGTTATCCATCAATATGTGTGGGTGAGATCTCCCAAATTGCTCTGGACCTCTGATTTTTTCCGATTTCGCTGATCGGTGCGATCTCGGCCGTCGATTATGCCAGAAACTATAATTATTTGCATTTACCTCCTCCCACTGGCCAAATTTATTTTTCATGCATAAATATTCATGAGATCAAAGTTTTGGTCCATTAAAATTGGAATTTTTAGCGCATGGGTCCATCCGGGAGCTGATCCGACCATTATGCCTCTGGTGCGACAACATACGACTTTCTGTCCGGATTTGATCTTTCTTGCATATCTCTTCATCTGTTGGTCATATTTTTGATCCGTTTTAAGAATTTCCTAGCTCTATCCAACCTTGACAATGTGGTAAAGTTGGAATTCCATGTTAGAGTCCCAACTTGTCCCAAAGTGTTGGGGCAAAATGGTCATTTCGGCTTTCCGGTGTCCGTTTTTCCATGTTTTGGGCACCGTTGCGAAGATCTCGACCGGGGCTATGAAATGAGCACATTATATTGGCCATTTGTGGCATGTCAAGCCATGTCAAGGCATTTACAGAGCTTTTTTGCCTCATCTATTTGTGAATTTCCTGAATCAGGGTCAGATTTTCAGCACTGGCTTCAGCATTGCTGAAATCTGTATCAATCGTGCTAAGCAGAAAATTTTGGTTCCAACAAATGCCCCCCACAGGTAGTTTCTTGGAGATGAGAGTCGAGAAGGGACTGCTCGTGGTAGTTGGCCTCCAGTATTTCTTCAGCTCTGTCCTTGGCAATCTATCCACTACTTCTGCTACATGAGCTTCTTCAAGACTGAGAAGGGCTTGGGCCCTTGTACATGACCAGCTTTAACCTTTTTCTATTTGGTTGCCTATCCTCTATTAAATAAGTACATTTGATGGTGTCAATTCCTGCATGCTTCCCAACATACAAGCTTTCTGAATGAGCCACTCCTTTGTTCTCTTTTTTACTGATCCGACTATCTCTCGCGAGATTTTCACCAAGACTAGCCCCCTTGATGTTTTGCCTACATGCCTTTGAAGAGGTTTTCATGTAGTGGGGTCACCTAATTTGGCCTAGTGTGCCCTTTCAAGTTTTCACTCTAGCCAAGCTTCTTCTTGACATTTTTGCTCTTGAGCGGTCATTTTTTGGGTGATCAGCCAAGCCTGTCAGGCAACTCTTTTTTTAGCTCCCCTTTTTTGTTTGTTTTTTTGTAGGGAATTGAGGCTTCCCTCAAGCCATATATTGAAAGGTAGATCAAACCAAGTGTGGATTCAAACTGTAGGTGAGTTGGGGCCCTAAGGATGAGTTTTGAATTTCGAGGACATTTGTGGTCCTATGGTGGGGATTCTAGGGAGTATTTGTAGTCCTAAGAAGAGTTTTGATTCCATAGGTGCTGTTGTGGCCACAAGGAAGAGTTTTATGCTAAAAGGAGCTGTTGTGGTCCTAAGGACAGAACCAAAGAAATTGTAGTGGCTGTAAGGATACGTTTGATATCCAAAGGAGCTGTAGTGGTTCTAAGATAGCTTTTCAAGTCCGAAGGAACTGTTATGGCCCTAAGGACATATCCAAATGAGTTGTAATGGCCCTAGGGATAAGTTTTGTGTCCAAAGGAGCTGTTATGGCCCTAAGGACATATCCAAATGAGTTGTAATGGCCCTAGGGATAAGTTTTGTGTCCAAAGGAGCTGTTGTGGCCCTAGGGACAAATCCAAGGAGCTGTGGAGGTCCTAAGGATAAATTTAATGCCCAAAGGAGCTGTTATGGCCTTGAGAATAAGTTATATGTCCAAAGGAGCTATTGTGGCCCTAAGGACAAATTTAAGGAGCTGTGGTGGCCCTAAGGATAAATTTAATGCCCAAAGGAGCTGTTATGGCCCTGAGGATAAGTTTTGTGTCCAAAGGAGCTGTTGTGGACCTAAGGACAAATCCAAAGGAACTGTAGCGGCTCTAAGGATAATTTGATGTCCAAAGGAGCTGTTGTGGCCCTAAGGACAAATCCAAAGAAACTGTAGCGGCTCTAAGGATAATTTGATGTCCAAAAGAGCTGTTGTGACCCTAGGGATGAATCCAAAGGAGCATTAGTGAACCTAAGGATAATTTGGTGTCCGAAGGAGCTGTTTGTGGCCCTAGGGACAAATCCAAAAGGAACTGTAGTGGCTCTAAGGATAACTCGATGTCCCAAGGAATTGTTGTGGCCCTAGGGACGAATCTAAAGGAGCTTTAGTGGCCCTAAGGATAAGTTTTGTGTCCAAAGGAGCTGTTGTTGCCCTAAGGACAAATCCAAAGGAGCTATAGTGGCCTTAAGGATATTTTTGATGTCCGAAGGAGTTGTTATGGTTCTAGGGACGAATATAAAGGAGCTGTAGTGACCCTAAGGATAAGTTTCATTGCCAAATATGATCCAAAATGACACTCCATAAGATGAGAAGCTTTTCCATTGGACCACCAATGCTGGAGTAGCCAAGGTGGTGTGGGTTTGGAAATTGCCCAAAATGAGGTTCCAGACAACTTTGAGAATATTTTTTTGTAGATCATCAAGACTGGAGTGGTCAAGATAACATAGAGGTTTTGTGAACCAAAAGGACTTGAGTGGTCAAGATGGTACAAGTTTGGATGACCTTTCAAACTGTGCATACTGGGAGGATCATGATGCACTAAAATTTTTTGTGAGCCATGGGGATTGGCTAACAAAGGCCAAGGATGTTTTTTTATTTTTTATTTTTTGTAGACCATCAGGATCAGAGTGATCAGGATGCCTGGCCTACCATGATCAGCAGAAGACCTGAGGTGGCAGAATGCGTAAGAAGAAAGTAGGGTTGTCAAAGCCAAAAGAAGGGCTGAAGTGGCAAGGATGTATGACATCGGAATAGGATGTTACCCTTTGTCTCCTCCAAGGTGGAGTGTATAAAAATCCCTCAAATTTTATAGGTTGGATGTGGTCTTCATCGTCACCTCAAGTAAGGTCTCCCCAACATACTTCTACTGCAAGGTAGATGGGCCTATGAGAGCCTTTTCGTCATCGGCAACTCGAACATTCTCCCTTATAAAATTAGGGGAATGAACCCACTCACCTTGTTAGGTTAAGAGCTTGTCCTATATTGATTTTGTTTGTTTGTTTGTTTGTTTTTAAATCAACCTGATTGCTCCTTTGTGGAGTTTTCACCCAGGCTAACCCCTTTTTAATTTTGCCTGTGTGTCCCAATGCAGGATTTTCACACAACAGGGTAATCCAATTTTGCTCAAGGCTTCTTTGTAGGTTTTCACCTTGACTGGATTATTTTGACATTTTTACCTTTAGTCGATCATTGTGTTTAACCAACTAAGTCCATCGGGCATCTCCATTTTAGCCCATTTTATCTTATTTTTTTTGAAACAATGTGTTCTATTGACTGGTCCTTGGTTGTCGATGTTGTACCGTGCTCATATTGGCATTGTTTGGCCACTTGACTCTGTGGTGGAGTTGAGGAGGGACCACTAGTAGGTATCCCATGTCGATGACCTCATTGTGAATCATGGCTTCAACTAAGTCTTTGACTTGAAAGCAATCCTCAATAGGGTGCCCTATGGCCCTATGATAGGGGTAATAGTTGGGTTCCTGGGTCCTTCTAGCCTCATTGGGATGTCTCATCAGAGGCAGGCGAATCAAATTGTTTTCCATGCACATGTCAAACAGTTTTCTTGTGCATTCTTGCGGGAAAGAGTACCTCTTCAATGCACGCTCTTCCCATGTGGGTCTTGTCGAAGGAGTCTTTGGCAGGGGAGCCATGGTGGCATTCTTTCCCCCAGTGTTGTTTCTCCTTGATGAGGAGGCATTGACAATGTTACCCCCACGGGCTGCTGGTTGCTTGCTTTTTGCATGCCTTGACTGAAACCTTCCCCTCGGTGGGTCACTAACACAAGGATGTTGTTGCCGGTGACACAAGGCAGACTGAGGGTGACTTACTACATTGTGTCTCTTCTCATGTTGAGATAGCCTCAAGTCGATCAACTGCTCAATCATAGCTATCTTAAAGAGATCGAAGCTTATATTTCTTGGCTCACTGTAAAACCCTTTTTAACACCTCAACATGCTAATCTCGGATCCGCGATTTGACCACCAGGTGATCCACATACACCTCCACAAATTTATGCATCATGTCATGAAATATTGCCACCATGGCCCTTTGATAAGTTGCTCCGGCATTCTTTAATCCAAACGGCATGACGACGTAGCAATAAGGTTCCCAAGGTGTAGTGAATGAGGTCTTCTCTTGATCTTCTTCTGCTAACCGGATTTGATTATACCTTGAATATCCATCCATGAATGATAGGGTTTCATATCCAGCTGTGTTATCAACAAGAACATCGATGTGAGGAAGGGGGAAATCATCTTTTGGACACTCTCGGTTTAAGTCCCTGAAGTCAATGCAAATTCAAACCTTTCCATACTTTTTCATGACCGGGACTATATTTGCCACCCATTGTGGATAGAGGATGACTCTAATGAATTTTTCTTGGTGTAGCTTATCGACCTCTTCCTTCATCTTCAGAGCTATATCTGGGTGGAATCTCCTCAATTTTTGCTTGATTAGGGTAGTTTCAGGTTTCAAAGTTAATCGATGTTCTACCAATGACTTGTCTAACCCCGACATATCTTCCTATGTCCAAGTAAACATGTCCTTATATTCCTGTAATACCCCTATTAGGCCTTGCTCTTCTGAAGGAGTGAGGTTGGCACTGATGAGGATATTCTTAGGATCTTCCGGTGTTCCAAGATTAAGTTCCTTAGTCGGTTCATCTACCTGGTTGACGGCTCTTCAAACCTCTTTAATTCGGATGTGTAAGCGTCAGCCAAATCCTCTTTTTCATCCTCAGTATCAGGATCCTTTTCTGACACAACCTCAGACCCTTAAAGTTCGATCAATGTTGTTCTTGTCCTCATATCGGATTTCATCCAATTGGATTTCATTTTCTAGATATTCTGGTTGCCTGGTACATTCTAAGCTTTTCTGAGCTAACTGATGCAGGTATCTTTTTGGAACTCTCCTACCTCTGATTTTTGTCCTATTTTTATTGGAACTAAACCTAAAGAAGAAGAAGGTAAATAAGGGGAGGAAGAGGAGGTGGAGGGAGTGGAATTTATTAGAGCAGATGGAGGGCAAAAAAGGTCAATCAAGGATCTAGTGGCTCCTTGGGGTGAATGCCCTTCCGAGGCAAGTTGAGATGTTTCCTCGATCGAAATTTGAGTTTCAAGGAGGACATTTTTTTTGACAAGTGCTAAACATAAAGATAGAATGGGCTTCAGGTGCCCGATTCGGGATGAGATCAACTGCAGGAGATGAAGTAGGCGGAGATATTGATAAAGAGGGGCAGACTTTGAGCAATATTTGATATAGGGGGCTTCCGGGCCCAATGTTGACAGAAAGAGGTGATGGGCCAATAGGCTGGATGATCATGGAAGAAGGTGGGTTCATAGACCCAATAAGAGGAGGATGCGGGCTCGAGGGCCCGGGTTTAGGAAATGGGCTTGAGGGCCCAAGAGTTGGAGAAAATGGGCACAAAGGTCCGGATTTAGTAGAGGGGATCGATGGCCCAAGAGTAACAAGTGGGTACGCAGACCCATAAGTTTGGCCTGGGGACCCAGAAATAGGGATCGGGCCAAGAAGCCCAGGGAGGGCATCATAGTAGGTTGGGGTATGGGCCCCAAAAGAGGAGATAATGATGGAAGGCCCTCTTGGAGTTGGTTGGACTTTTTCTTGAGTCGATTTGGTGATATGACCCTCGGGTGGGTCAACAGGTGGTTCATCTTGGAGCAGTTCTTTGCTTGACCCTGGTTCATCAGTGGAAAACAAAAGAGATATTTCGGGATATAAGTCATCTTTAGGGTCGTCAGTTCTTCTTCTCTTGTCTTGTCTTAGCTCTTGCTCTTCCTTGTTCTCAGCCAATTGAATGGTCTCTTTCTTGATGAAATACTTTTATAAGCATCTAGAAAAGTATTTGCTTTTGAGATTCTGACCATTGGCAGTTGTTCCGTCATACCCAACCCCTCTTTTTGGTTGTAACCTCACTGGATTGATTGGCTCAGCTATGCCTTGCAGTTCTTTGCCTAGTCCTTGGCCTTCTTGGTATCCCAAACTCTTCATTATATGCCACCCAATAGTTTCATTTTTCTCTCTTTTCCTTCTCCACACTTGCCTGGGCAACCCGAGGGGTGGTGGTAGAGATGATGGATGGTCTAAGGGCATGCTTGTCACCTTAATCACTTGTCCCTTGTAAGGGAATTTAAGACACTGGTGCTTGGTGGAGGCAACTATCTCTAGTGCTTCCAAATAGGGTCATCCTAGAATAGCTTTGTAAGTTGGATCCATCTCTAGTATGTGAAAGTCGACAGTGACTATCCGAGGCCCGAGCTTGACATACAACGTAATCATGCCATCAGTGGACTTCTTTGAATTATCATATGCGGTCACTGTTATTTGAGATGGCTGGACGTCCTCCTCTGAAATTTCACAAATATGTAATGTTTCTGGTGGCAGAACGTTAATGGAGGCTCCGGTATCAACCAAACATGACATAATGCCAACTCCTTATTTTGTATTGTAATGCATAGGGCACATTTACTTATTTCTGGGTCGGCCAATTCTTCCTTTGTGAATGTGAGAGCCAGGTACTCACTTCTCGGGACCAGAAATGATGAGATTTTTTCTGGGGGGAGGCTCTTGTTCACCATCACCCGCTGTAAGTATTGTTGGAGAACCTCTTGATGGACTCTAGATCTTTTGATCAACTCTAGGATAGAGATCCGTGCTGTGGTTTTATCAAGATGTTTTAACAAGTCATAGGATGTCCTAGGCAATGGCTCTTCCATGTGTTCTTCTTCTGCTTCTAATACAAACTTTGATTAACCGGCCTGGGGAAAGACCCTTTGGAACATGCACCCACTCCTGAGTACTGTGGCAAGTTGAGGAGCTATAGTTGGGGTGGTAGTGGTGGGTGGTGGGTTAGGTCGAAAGATAGGAGATCTTGGGATGGGTGTAATGATGGTGGTTTGATACATGTTAGGGTAGGTAGGTTGTGAAGGTACAGTTGCTCAGGGCGGGATGATGATGGGTCCCAATGGTAGTGATGATTGCGGTGGATTAACCGAGCGGATTAGGGTCCATCCTGATTGGAGTTGTATGGCTAGTGGTGTTATGATGGATCGTGATGGCGTTCGGATGATGGGTGTTCTATTTAATGTGATGGGATTAGGTGACATAGTTGTTCGGGGTATAGAGTGGATGGTTCGGTTAGGAGGGTGAGGTAAGTTGATGTGCATGGCAGAGGTGGCTCATTTGACTTGCCAATTCTGGCCCCAATCATGATACTCCTCGGAAGAGATCAAGATGGGATTAATGTCTTGATTCCCAAGTGCGGGTGCATGTGGAGGTAAAGGGTTTTGGATAATCCCCAAGCCAGGGTTCTGTTGTTGTTGCTGAGCTGGTGCGTGCTACCATTGAGGTTGATTTTTCACTGTTCTGATGTATTCCCTCATCTGGTCCTAGTTAATACTGCCTTGCTCATTAAGGTCATGAATGTAGTCTTTGAACTGAAAATAATTTTCCACGGTGTGCCCAGGATATCTGTAAAATAGGCAATATCGCTCTGTGTTGGCATTTTTAGGCCACTCCAACTTTTCCTTTGGCAATGCAATTTGCCCTACCGCCATGAGTTCATTAAAGATGTCCATGAGAGAGTACGACAAAGGCAGGTAATGGTTCCTCTTGGGTCCAACCTTTCGGGGTTCATAGGCCATGAGATGGGGTGCTTAGTTGTAGTTGGCTAGTTGTTGTCGTTGTGGTTGGGGAACTGCGGCTTGTATGGCTGGTTGTCGTGGTCGCTGAGGGATTGGAGCCTATTGCTGACAGAGCTTAAATTGAGGTTGAGGGTGAGGCTAAGGTTGACGAGGGTCTCTAAATGGTTGATTTTGTTGAGGGTTCTTGAACTGGTGTTGACAATTGCTAGGTTGGTTCCCTACAACGTTGAGGTTTTCGTTGGTCACTATGCCCTCAGTCCTTGGGCTGGTTGTGATAAAAGTGGTTTTCTTGACAGCTCGGGGTCTAGGATCAAACAAGTTCATGATAGGTGAGTCCATAAGCTGTGTCTGAATGTACTGTGCCCTCTCATGGAGGTAGGATGATGCAAAGACAACATATTCTTTAAGGCCGGAGTGGCATTGGTGATGATCATCTTCACTTGCTCCATTTCTGAAATGAAATCAGTAAGGCTCTCTACCATTGATCTCCATCTATCAGCATATTTGATAAAATCCTCATCATTTCTCATTCTTTCAGCCATGAGGTCGGTGATGGAATATGTTGGTCCAACCCTATCTTGGTATCTCTGCAAGAATTTAGCTTTGATAGTTTCAAAGTTACTCACCTCCGAAGAGTCAAGCGAGTAGAACCACTCTAAAGCTGAACCCTCTAATGATCTTCTGAAAAGAAAAGCAAGGGCCCTTGAATCATTTTGCCACATTATTGACTCATAAAGAAAGTCCTTGATATGAATGAAGGGATTACCGGTCCCGTTGTAACGGCGGTATACCGGCATCTCAGAGGGAGGTAGATGAAAAGTAGGGAGGGAAGGAAGAGAAAATTTAGGGGTTGCCTTTGTGTCAATTTGACGTCTATACTCTCTATACTGTTCATCCATGCGATTGATTTTGTTAATCATAGCTAGATCAACAGAAGGTTCCCCAAGAGGAGGAGGAGGAGTGGGTGCTTAGTGCACCAGAATTGGGATTGGATGGGCTGAAGTGGCCAGATAAGAAGGGTACATTGGGAGATTCACCAAAGGTTGAGTATGGTTGAGATGATTAGAAGAATAAACTGGTGGCCTAGAAGGAACAACAACATTCGGATTGAGATGATCTAGATTAGCCACCGGATGAGGAGAAGTTGGGGCTACGAGCCCGGTATAAGAATGGTTATGAATGGGCACATTGGGTTGACGTGCCACTGACCGAGAGATAGAGATGTGGAGACCACCTTCAAGAGGAATGTGGTCAGCGGGCGACTTGCCCTTGAGGATGGCTTTGATAGACCGAAGTTGGGTAGGGTCGACATGAGAGAATGCCTCCCAAAGTGACTTTGGATTGGGTTGAGGAGAAGTTTGACTAGGTCCGGGGAGAACCTTGGGTTCATTAATAGCACATACGGCATCAGGGTAGAAATAAGACTAGTCATACTCCAACTGCAGCTGCTCGTATCTTTGATCTGCCATTCCGATAACTCATCCTGACCTTAAATTCATAAACACAACAGGAAAATAAGGTTGACAAATAAAAACTCAAGGATTTCTTTTTTTGTTTTTGTTTTGATTTTTGACCCTTTTTTGTTTTGATTTTCTTTTGCCGGACAAGCAAGTTATCAAGCAAATTAACCTCAAGTAAATTTTTTGTTTTGTGTTTTTAGGTGATTTTAGAAAAAAAAAATTGCAAACAAGTAATAGCAAAGACTTGGAATGATTAACACAATTTTTTGTGTTTCAACCTTAAATTAGTAGCTTGTTTAGGAGAAATATTGTCCACTCAAATAAATGGGTAGGATCCTATGCTCTCACAACGCCGAGCAATCTAAGGTTGTCACTTTCCTCACTGCGATAGGTAATAGGTACTCCAGGTTTTGGGATAAAATGGTACAACCAGCCCGATCAGTGAAGAGGGAATCCCTCATGTCTGGGGACTTACGGAGGCCTTGATGGAAGCTACCCAGTCCTTCTGAGAAGGAATCCTTGGAGGAGGAGTTGGCAACCACCAAGAGGGGTGTTTGGATGTGTGGGCTTTGGGAGGAGATAGCCTCCCTTCTCGGATGACCTAAGGAGTCGAAACCCCAATGCAAACTAATTGCGAGTGAAATGTCAAGGAATTAAGGAGCAAGCAAAAAGAAAATAAAAACATACAATGATTAATGAGATGTTGTAGGAAGCAAGTAAACAAGACAATGATATGAAATCAAACTAAGATGCAAGAAAGCATTAATTTAATTAAGCATGCTTTGAAAGATTCACTAAAGGAAAGCTAGGCTTAGAAGGAAATAGACAAGTATACTTAACAAGGGACGAAAGAAGATGATATCTAAAATGCTAAGGTGAAATAAGTTGATAATCAAAGCTAGAAATCAGATCGTTATGCTTTTAAAAGGACCAACGAATGGAAAGTAAATCGGAAGAAACAAGATGATGCTTCAAGGAAATAAACAAGCATGTAAGCAAGCAAATAGAAATGCAAGAAAATGGAAATGGCTTAAATGATAACTAGAGTGAAAATAAGCATGTTTTCAAGTGGACATTCTTAGGGAAGAAGAGAAGAACTCACTAAAGCAAAGTCGGTCCCACCGTGGTCACCAAAAGGTGTAAGCACCCGAAATGGGATCTGTAGATCTCCTTTTCCGGCCCTTATGCTTTCTTTGGAGACTTGGTGGATGGGATGTTAGTATTTGTGGTCGCCAGAGCCAAAGGGTCCAAAATATAGTAGAATGAAAAGAAATGAAAGGGAGAATAAAAATGACCGTCGTACCTTTGGAATGGGGAGATTGTTAGGTTCCGATTTCTTCTCTCTCAGCTGGCCGAAGGAAGAGAGCTTAGTGAGTCCTTTGTCTTAATTTCGGTTGAAGCTCCGCCTCAGCCGGATTTACCTAAAAATGTCCATAAGAAAACATAGAAACAAGTGAAAAGATCATTAGTTCTAGTGAAAGCGTAGAATCATGCTCAAATTCGAACTTAAACATGAAAAAGGAAAGGAACTGACCGGATTGGGACTAAATCCCAACCCCTACTTTTGATAGATTTTTAAAGAGGAATGAAGATGCAAAGATGTATCCTGATGCATACTAAATGACATGTTAATGAAAGTTAAAATGAAAGGGGGGAGCATAGGATCAAATGAGAGGGTAAAAGAAACTTAAAAAATGAAAAACGGGGTCTACCCTTGCTAGTGCCCTATATATGGGGCGCCAGTTGCAGGTGTCCCCTTTATGGGGCGCATTGACCAAGCTCAAAGCACCCTATTTGTGAGGCACTAGGGATTGGTTCCGGCAGATTTTCTTCCCTCCTTCACGGTGTCGCCCCAGAGTCTAGGAAGACCTCTAAGATGGAAGAAGAACTTCTTCAAGCAGCCAATACTCAAGTGAAGCTAATGGAAGAGTGTTTTAGCACTAGATGTAAAAGAAATAGAGTGTAGAGGCCCTCAAATTTAGAGAAAAACCATATTTTTGAAGATGAAAACTGTGGGTTTTCGGGTTTTTGGTGAAAGATTTCGGGATGGTTTAAGGGCTTGAGGAGAGGTTGTGAAGCTTTGAGAATGTAGTGGTGGATAATGAGTGAGGGATGGACTTGGAACCTCCTAAACCTCCAGATGGGGGTCTTTCTACAGCCCAAAAGATGGTAACTTCTTTCTGCTATACTATTCCTTCAAAAAGCAACTATGGTCTTTTTGGGTTTTAAGAGAGGGTTTTGGGACGATTTCATAACTTGGAGAGGGGTTGTAAGGCTTTGGGAGTGTTGTGGTTGTATGAGAGGGTTTGAGGGCACTCTTGGTGTGTCCTAAACCTTCCAAATGGGGTCCTTTTATAGCCAAGAAGAGGGCAACTTTATTTGCAGAACTGCCCCATCAAACTGTCCAGTCAGTCAGACCAGGTGCAGGTGCTTTACCAGTGGGGTGCCTGGCACCCTATAAACAGGGTGCCTTGCTGCCCTATAAACAGGGCACTGGGCTCCCTGTTTATAGGGCGCTTTGACTTGGTCAAAGTGCCCCATTAAGGGGGTACTAGGCCTAGTTTGGTCGAAACGTGCAGGGAAGTTCCGATTTTTCCAAAAACTTGGTTTCCTTGAAAGAATACTCAAATATACTTCATGAAAACAAGAATTTAGGCTCTCCAACTAGACCAAAGTTGCGTGTCTACACACCTGTCTGAGAAGTGTTGCCTTCATCAAAGACGATAGGAGCATGTGAAAAGGATGGTGCTACAATAGGGTTATGCCCAATATTTGAGCCACAGAAGATGATATCTTCCTCTTCGGAAAGCTCATTGGAGATTGGGGTTGTGTTGCTATATTCACCACCCTCATCTTGTTGTACGCTGGTCATGTCTTTTGCAGGTTTGACCTGTGCCTGGATGTTTTCTTAGATCAGTTCTTAAATAAGCTTTCGAAATCAGGAAGAATCTAGGGGGCAAGTGGACTCATGTGAAGTGCCCTTAGTTTGTTGATCCTCATGTACATTGTCCTCCAGCATGGCATGGATGACATAAGAGAAGCTCGTGTGAGGGTGCGGTGATTGAAAATGCACCGTGTTAACGGTGAAGTCTATTTGCTGCTGAGCTTGATAGTGAGACTGTGGCGGGCTCACTAGTTGTATTCCAAGGTTAAGGATCTCATTATTGATCAGAGACTCGATGACATCCTTGAATTGGTAGCAGTCTTCAATGACATGCCCGACCATCCTATGAAAAAGATAGAAGTTAAGCTCCCCAATTCTTTGAGCATCATCGAGATGCTTCATTTGTGGTAAACTGATCAAATCATTCTTCATACAGATGTCAAACAGCTTCTTTGAGTATTCCCGTCTAAAGGAATATGGCTTGGCCATGCGTTCTTCCCATGAGGCTCGTGGCCTCAAACTGTTGACGGTCTTTAGAAGAGGCTTTGTAACATTTTTCTTTTTGCCCCCAGGGCCATTATTCCTTGAGGAGGAAGAGGTGTCCACCATGTTGACATTTTGGGAAGCTGACTACTTGTCTTTCATCAGGCTTAGCTTTGGTGTAGCCATCAAAGGGTTGTTGACATAGAAGTGTTCTATGTCAGCAATGATAATGTTTAAGTCTTCAAATGTCTGGATTCTTGTCCCAAGCACCTTCTCCTGGATTTCGGCTCGTAGGCCCCTTTTGCATAGAGTGATTGCCTCCTAGTTCAAAGGGAGATTGGCACATTTCATGCATATATTTCTCCAGCAACGAATGTAGTCGACCGCCGATTCATTCCATTCTTAGAACATAGTGGTTAACTTGACCAGAGTGTGCGGCCATTCAGAGAAGCTGAACCTCTCAAGGAATTTTTTTTTGCATATCAGGCCAGTCGATAACTGACCCGAGCTTTAAGTTGGAATACCACTCAAAGGCTGTGCCTGTCAGAGTGGTGGCGAAGTACTTAAGCAAGTATGATTCATAGTGTTTTAGTTCACCCAAATGTGTGTAGTAAGGAATCAAGTGCTCCCTGGGGGACCCATGCCCGTTGTCGACTCCAAAAACGGGTTCCGGATCAGCACCTCAAGAGAAGGGTGATGATGTAATAGAAAGATGGGATAGGGGAAAAAGAGGAGTGAATCGGAAAACACTCCTAAAGCGGTAAAAAGTCCTCACCTCGGTCCCACACTCACATTGATCCCCGAACTTTCGCCTCACGATGTCACTCGAGCATTGGAGATGGTTCAGGTCATGTGGGAGGAGAGGGAGGAATAAATGACTTAATGCATAAGAAGATTGAAGAAGTGGTCGCCAGGAGCCGCGGGCTCCACTTTATGGAATGTAAATCAAGAGATGAGTTGACTGTGTGTACCTTAGCGTGAGAGAAAGTGTGTGCGGGTTCAACCTTCTCATTTTTCGGCCGGCCGATGAAGAAGAGTCCAATCGATGCTAGCTTGATCAACCTGTGCAACTAGAACAATAAACCGAGTGAAATAAACCGATTAGAACTATGAGAAGTGTGAAACTATAGGAGAGGAGATGAAACAAAGAAGCAATTGGAATAGAACTCACCGGATTAGGGCGAGCCCTAACCTTTTTTTTGTATTTTTGGTTATGTAAAAATGATTCAAACTAAGCAAAATATGCTCTAACAATTAAATGAACTAAGTTAAGAGAAACTTATAGAATGAAACGGCTTGAGTTGAATCCGAGATGAGTGAAACAAGCCGGTTCGGGTAGCTTTGCACCCTTCTGGCGTGACTTTGGTGCAGAGAATGCTACGGACGACTCCAATGTCAAAATCAAGCGTTGTTTGTTTAAATGGATGGAGAACTCGGAGAGGAAGAGATATTCTGTTGATGAATTCTCCGGAATCTGTCTGTAGAATCCTGTAAAAATTCTGAAAGTTGACGGATGTAGAAAACAAAACCTGGATGCGCGCCCACAGTGCAGCAATTGCCACGAACAAACGGCAAGTCGGAATCGAGTTCGTCAGTTTCAGATGAAAGAGAATGAAGAGAGGAACAACTCCTCTATCGAAGAATTTTGCAGCAGGAGTCCCGGATTTTCTACATAAGCTGATGAGGTCGGTTGATGCAGAACGCACAAATCGGGCTTCTCCTTCGCCTTGGGATCGATCTCTCGACATCAGATCGACTTTGAACATCGGGACAGCCTTAGGAGAGATCTTGGACGACCTCAGTACGAGCTAGGCACGAGGGATTAACCTTGGGTCATTGAGAATGAACCTCAATTTATAGAGGATAGAAACCGGTGCAAAATATGGAAACTGGACCGACTGTGCCCCCGCCTTTCAAAGGAGGCGAGGGCCCCCCCTCAAACCAGGGGCGCGCAGGACGTGCCCTCAACCCGGGGGCGCGGTCTGTGTGCCCCCTGTTTCAAAGGAAGCGGGGGCGTGTTACGCATCTCACTGCTAAAAATCGACGGAATCTTCCAGAAATTGCTAAACAATCGACTTGACAAATGTAACGCACCCCCGAACCTTGGGCGTGGTACAAATAATTGAAAATCATCGATGGTAACCTTCCAAAAATCCAGTTTAGAAGGTGTAAATCGGGGTAATTTTCGATTTTATAAAATTGACCGTGCCCCCCGTTTCAAAGGAAGTGGGGGTGTGTAGGGCGCGCCCCCAGGTTGAGGGCGCGCCGCGCCCTCCTCTTTCAAGGGGAGCGGGGGCACGGTACACTCTCTCTCCTGTGCACGTGTTCCGCGAGCCGTAACTTACAAACGGGATGTCCAATTCGGCTCCCGTTTGTTGCGTTGGAAAGAGGGTCTTCAACCACACCTCCTCAAGTCGGTAAACCAGCCTACATGACACCCTAGATGTTTGCACGGAGTTTTCTACCGGTTTACTCTTTCGCAAAAAGTCGAAAACCGCAGCGGAGATCCGAAAAGACACGGTTCCAGTCGAAGAATCTCGGGATGACTTAAAATGATAACCGAACAAGTCCGGTATGGTTGGAAAACTTGAAATCATCGAACAATCTGAGATTAACCCGGTAAACATGAACCGAAACTCGGAAAAGCCGTAAAACCCTAAAATCGACCGAAATGGTCGTATGGCCATGATTGATGAAAATATTTGGCTAATATTGACCCGGATGACCTAAAAAGACCTGGTGATGACCGGAAAGGCATAACGTGTGGTCCGAGATAGCCGTGTCAGTACAGATCGAAAAGCCATAACGAAGAAACCGTTATAGACTAACGCCTACCAAAGTGACTTGTCGGAAACCCCAAATGTCACGGAACACATGCGGGACTCCCGAGATGTTCAAGTATGGACCATTCAAGGTAGGTCATCGAGCAGGCTTCGTGTTTTTACGGTTTACGCGCAGCTCTCGCTTGAAGGTTACAACATCATTTCGAAATTCGTCGGTCCATTCTCAACTTGTGTGGGGCTCCACCAGCATCCTTAGCTCATCTCCATGAGATAATCTGAATCAGGTAATGGTCAAATAAGAATATTTCCTATGAAATAAGAGTCTGGGGCTCCAATTCAAGCCAATTTAGCGTGTCTACACCCGTCAAACTTGGAACACTTGGGCACCTTGGAGATGTCAGAGGGAAGTTTGACATATTGGTGGTGTAGCGGGAATGGAACCTGGTAAATGTAAGGAATCGTCCATAAAAGTTTGGTGCAGCGGAAACGACGATTCCTATGGGTTCCTTTAGAATCCGTCTCAATCAGAACCGAACGACGAAAACCGAAAACCGAAAACCGATCAAATCGGGTTCGAATATACCTGATAGGGATTCATATAATCCCATGGAGAGGAAGGAGATGAGCTTCTCAAGCTCTTCAAACCATTCAAGCGTCCGGTCTCCAGCAATATCCACACGAACTTCATCCACAGCAGGTTCTCCTTCCCGAACGGAGCTCCATCGACCATGGACACCTTCTAGAGAGAGGAGGAGGTAGGGAGGAGGCTAGGGACGTGGTTTTCACCCTTGGCTTGATTGGGTTTGGCTAAAACCATTAGTATTTATAGAGAATTATGGAATTTTTCATAAAAACCCAAAATCTCTATAAATTACACCCTTGCCCCTGTACTTGTGGATAAGTCCTTTTGTGTGTGACCCACTAGGCCCAATAGCCTATTTGGTTGAGGCCTAAATAAAATAGAACAATTCTATTTAATTTAATTAAATCCGTTATCCGATAACAGATTAATCGGCCTACCGATCATGAAGGGTACAAGCCACATCCCATGATCCCAAATGGCTATGGGGATAATCTCATCTCCATTGAGCCTTTCCATCATCAGTTACCACATGGATATAAACCCTCATCTATCCAATGTCCCGGTCGGAAAGGAATACGGCATCGACTGTCAACTCCTTAGTGTACCGACTCTATAGGATCCTGTACTCAGAATTGGATCAATTGAAAAACTCATTTTCCAATTATCTTATCTACCCTGGCCAGGGATTTAGAGTACTATCACATAGGACATTCACTCTCACTTACCGAGAGTGGACGATCCCTTGTTGTCCGCTCAATTACCTCCATCGGATTTTCCTTGTACCCGATCCATCGCTATATAGGACCATATAAATTGTGATCCATAAGTCAATGGTCAAAGCACAAGTTCCACCCAACAAGGCATCTTTGGCGACTCAGGTCAAAGATCCAACCATGCAACTGTGATGATAGAAGACCCTGATAGACAGTTCGGTAAGATACCATTCAGGGTTTCTAATTCGGTCAGTTCAGTGAACTCATTCAACTAATGAGCACCTGTATGTGTATCTCAGTGTCTCCACACTAATGACCAATGAGATCGGTCGTCCTCATCACATGAGAAGACATCACATACACTAGTCTATCCGGATCCTTGATGTCCCATCTCAAGTATCCTATGACTAAGAACATTTAGATCAAATACCTCTAGATGATCAATCTCATTATCATGATCTCATCATGATTTAATCATCATTGTATTTGATCAAGGACTTCATTATGATATTCGCTTCTAATAAGAGCTTATAATGAAGATTTGCCTAATTAATTGAATAAGATATTTCTAGAAATGTCGAATCATATCATATATGATTGGCTTGTAGGGCATACATTTCTATCAATCTCCCACTTGCACTAAAGCCAATCACCATCTGATTGATTTGTATCAGCTCAAGGTGAAGCTCAAACACTCTTTGAGTAACTGCTTCAGTTAGTGGATCTGCAATGTTATTAACGGTAGATACTTTATCTTTAATTATATCTCTATAAGTTGCAATCTCTCTGATTGTATGGTATCGCCACAGAAGTTCTAAACTTCTGATGAGACATTGGTTCTACTCCATTGTTTTCTCAAAACAATGATACACTTTCAGAGAAAATTTAGACAATCCCATATCAAATATGTAGATGAAAAACTTCATCTAGACTACTTCTCAAGTAGTGTGCAACCACTATGTAAATTTTTTTACATATGTTGTAGAACTTACAATGTTCTATCACATAGAACTCTTTCAACTCACAGCACCACCATAATTCTGACTTAATATCAAACTTATTTGATTATAAGCTTGTGTTTGTAAAACTACAAGACTTCAAGTCTTATCCTCCAGTGTATAGAGATACATTCTCAGTGCTTCTCAAGTACCAAATGATATATCTCTAAACTATCCAGTGACTCACCTGCATCTTCTTGATGAATGCTCATAACACTTAGAGAATTAATCACATCATGTACGTAGCATCATATAAATAATAGACCCTATGACAAAGGCATAAGGGCTCTATTTATGTGATCTCTTTATCTTTCAAGAAGTCTATAAAGACAACACTTTACAGAGATCAACTCCACACCACATAGGTAAGAAACCTATCTTGGAGTTTATCATGTCAAACCCTTTGACTATGATGACTACGTACATTAATCGGGCATTGATTTTAGATCTATCTCCATAGATCTCAAAACCCAAATTGTGTTTGGAGGATCAATTTGATAGCTAGGTTCACTTATGATAACACACCTACTTCATTCTTAATGAGTAGTATGTCATCAACATAAAATGTCAAGAAAGTAACAGCACTCCCACTTATCTTGTTGAATACACAAGGCTCCTCTTCGTTCTTAATGAAGTCATAAGATTTAATCTCATTAAACCTTATATATGATCTATGGGAAATTTTACTTCAGTCCATAAATGAACTTATTACACACTCTTCTTGGATGTTATTGGGACTTGATTCCCTATAGTTGTATCATATACACCTATTCCTCAAAATACTTTAAAGGAACACTATCTTAACATCCAATTAGCTTATCTCATAATCATAGAGTGTTACAATCAAAATCCGAATGGATTAATCCATGGAATAGGTAAAAGATCTCATCATAGTCAACCATTTGACTTCAATGATATCCTTTTCAACTATTCTCACCTTTGAAGATATCTACCTTCTAATCCACTCCAATCTATTCTTTAGTGATCCATTTATTCCTTATGGATACTATATCCTTAGGTGGATCTATCAAGTTCTAAACTTGATTAGAATAGATAAAGTTTATATTGGATTTTATTGTCTCTTCCCATTAATGAATCAATATCTCATATTGGTTCTATATAGATCCTAGGATCAATATCCTTATTATCTTATGTCTCATTTCATCTATCAGAGATACGTCTCACATATCTCTTAGGTAGAATGGACATAAGTAAAGACCTATGATTTGTCCTTGTGTAATTATTAACTAGCACCTTAATAGAAGTGTTATTGGGTTGTGGGACTGGAACATCTTCCATATATACCTTGCTCCCACTATCTTTCTTAAGAAGGAACTTTTCCTTTAGAAATATAGTGAGTCGAGCAACACATACCCTTATACATAAGGGTCGTATATTTAATATCCAAAAGTTTCCTTAGGATATTCCACAAGCCAACACTTCATAGTCTTATATTCCAACTTGTTAGAGTTATACTTCTTCACCAGGTCGGACATTCCGAAACCTTAACTTGCTTAAGGTCAAGTTTTAACCCCTTTTCCATATCCTATATGGAATAATCAGAACAGACTTAGAAGGTACCAATTAAGATCAAGTGGTTATAATGAGTACTTATCCAAAATTAGACAAAGAGAAAATTTGCAAAGCTCGTCATTGTTCATATTATGTCTTACATAATATGACTTCTCATTTTAGCTACTCAATTAAGCTAAAATGTGTAAAGAGGTGTCCATTAGAATTCTATTATCCTTCAATTATATGTGAATTATGTACTTAGTATTCCTCTCTTTGATCTCATCAAAGAGTTCTAATACCTGTTCCATCAGTATCTCTACTTCATTCTTAATCTCAGATAATTTCTCAAAGGTCTTAGATTTGTACTTCATAAAGTACATGTATCCATACTTAGAGACATCATCTTTGAAATAATGAAGTAGAAATATTCTTCTTTAGCCTTACTAGATATGGGCTAACATACATCTAAATGTACGAGTTCTAATAACTCATTAACCCATTATCCATGTCTATATAAAGCTAAAGTGTAGATTGACCTAAATCAACCCATTTCCTCTTAAAAAGAATATTCACACATAACATGAGAGCTAACATATCAAATATGATTAAACAATTCATTAAGCTCCCACTGGCAAACACTTTGCCATTCAATCTATTAGAACATCTATCAATTCCATAACTTAGAATGAATCAACATTTATTCAAGTAGGAAATCATATAATGTTCTTGTAGAAGGATATAATTAATTATTAAGACATCTCCATAAGGCTATTAAAGAATTTCACCTCCCACTAATAATGATACAACTTTTGCACCATTTCATATGTAGGTCAACATCTTCTTTATTAAGTCTTCATTTACTTGTCATCATCTACAACTCCTTGTAGATATAAGATGCATATCTGGTATCTCATACCATCATATGCATCCATAGTATCTAATATTATGATATACACATATAGTATCTAATACTATTAAGTGTATATTTAAAACAAGTAAGTGCCAATGACTTGGATACATGAAGCTTCTCAAGCTCCACCTTTGCATTATATACAAAACACTTTGTACTTTCTCTTCCACTTATCATCATCATGACAGTGCAAGAATTATGTCTTATTCTGGCTTTATTATCTTGACCACCTTCTTTTACTATTAACTCTCTCCTATTTTTATCTAATGATTTTACTTCTTACTATTGGTTTCACCAACAAGAAGTAATAAAGATGTATTGTTGATCTAAGTTGCCCTTTAGTTAGCTCATCAATATGAGCCATGATGGATCTCATATCCATCTATCCATGTTGTCTCTATAATTATGTCTCATAGAGACTAACATCTAGTTTAAGGCAAACAATGCATCTTGTCTATGAGATAAGATCTTATCTTTCTTTCATATCACTAGATAATTTAGGAGACACCTACTTCTCAAGTAGAGTAGTTAATTGGTAAACTATGAGAACGATTCTCTTAGTTCTAAACCAGTCTAAGAAGTGTGAGCCATTAAGCTATATGGCATCTAATATGCCATACTAATGGTGGTTTATTATCGTATTCTACAACAGAGATATAATTTTATCAATATAACATTGCAAACATTCATTAAAATTAAGATATGGTCTTTGATCCTAATTTATGCTCTCACTAATTTTCGACGAATTTGCATAACCCTCATTATGCAAAGACGGGATATCACGATGAAATCCTAGTGGGGACTAAGACCCTATTAACTTTATGGTGATGACCTTGTGGTAGCACAACAAATCACCCCATACTTAATAGGTAGGCAACTATTGCCAGTTGCAACTTTTGCAACTCTTAGTCATTTAGCCTCTAGAGTTATGACCTTGTGGTTGCACAACAAGCCATATACTCTAGTTAGGTCAAACCCGCTTGTTACGTTATGATAATGGATTCTTCACACAACCCTTGTGGTAGCACAACAAAGCCATGCAAATGGTCCACCCCAAGATTCGGCAAATGCCTTAGCCATGATCACCAATCCCTTGCTGAATGAGTCTTGTGGTAGCACAACAAACCCATCCAATCTAAGATTGGCTCATCAAGACCATAACAACGGAAGGTTACATGAGTCATTCTTAATGTCACACGTTTATCAACCTAATTATGACAAGGAGGAATTTTATTTTAGTCTCATCAATAATATGTGCTAAGTATATATAATACCTTTGGAATATCATATATCTAAGGTATAACCTGTAGCACACATCCACATATCAAATATGCACAAAATCAGGTGATCATGGACTTAACCCTAAGTATGCACCAAAGGCACCCCTATAGGTGAAAATCCTTGCTTCAAATGCTTGAGTTGGTATGCTCCCACTTCAGAAGGGTGCTTCTCCAAGTGGTCCCGCTCTCCAACCTTCAATGAACCGGCTTCTAACTCTTACAAGTGGCTTAAGGGTATGCAGACCCCACAAATGTACATAACTCAATAAGAAACCTTGGTTTTAACCAAGGGGAGTACATTAATGGAGGGAGGTAGAATGTACAATCAGATTGTATAGAGAGAGAGGAGGCACACGCAGGCCCCATTTAATAACATAACCAACATAATTAAAAATAATCACAAGCCAAGCACAATTAAGTCCATGATCACCTCCATACACACTAACATTTATCACATGAACATAGAGCGCATACGTGATAATTATATGAGATATATCATATATATCAGCATAAAATTATATAATTTATTTTGAAATTCTCAATTTCATGCATGTCGAATTTTTCATGAAATAAATAACATGAAAATAACATGACAATAACATATAAACAATTTATATGAAATGAACATACAAAACTAAACTATTTAGAACATTCATGCATTCCCAATACTGTGCAAGGTCAAAAATTAATGTCCCAATTTATATTATGTAAAATATCATTTTATAGAATTAATTAAGACACTAATAATTTAAGTTAAACCTTTAAAACAATTTTAAAGTTTAACCATGAGTGAATCTATGTAAATAGAACTAAACATCATCTAACATGTCATTAAACACTTTAAAACATGTTAAATAATAATATAAATTTTTTCAGAATTTCTCTGAAATTTTATGGCAATTTTTAGGATTTTCTATGATTTTAAACACTTTAAAACATTTGAAAAAGAACTGGCGCATTGCGCCGCGCATGGCGGCGCACTGCGCCCGTCCGGCGTGCGCCGCATTGCGCCGTGGGCGCTAGCGCATTGCGCCGCCGCCGTCGCCGCGGCGTCTGCGCCAACGGTGCGCCGGCGCGGTGCGCGCGCGGTCGCGCGCGCCAGCCCCGGTCAAACCAGGTTTGACCCGGATCCGGATCCGGTTCCGGGTCCGATTCGGACCCTTCTTCTCCGCCCGATAAGATGGCGGCCGGTGCACTGTTCATCCAGAGCAGAGTATTCAATTAAAGCAGGTCCTTATCTCTCTATACCGGACTCCAAAAAATCTGGAAAAATATGCGTTGGAATCCTTATCGAATAAGGAATCCAAAACAGTCGGCCTCATATCCAGGAGAAATCCCAATCGACCGAAAAATGAGGAGGAAGAGGCGGAGGTCACCCAGATTCCGTAGCAGAAGTCTCTATTTTGCAACGAGGATAACTCCTTATCCAGGAAGCCAAATATTCTCCAAAAATACAATTTAGAATAATAATCATATGAAGTTTACAAATATGTATATATACATTCATATAAAAATTCTCTATCAACGGGAAATCCGGAAGAAACAAGTCGGCGCCGCCAGACTCCGCAGAACCCTAGTTCGTCGGAAAACTCAAAAATTCTCTTCCTCCGCCGTCTTTAAAAGATGTATATCAAAGGGAAAGGTTAGGTAATCATATTACCCATCTTATAAACCTTTTACAAGTCTCAATTTCTTCTATGGACGGAGATTTCACAAAATCCCCAAATCCGGGTGTCGGTTCGGGCATGACAGAAACACCAACTTTTGAGGCTTCTCCCGAACACTACAGATATCCAAACTTCAAAAGGTTTGCGGAGTTGGAAATAACTATATCACGAGATTCTACCGGAGCTAACCAATATTATATCTTAGTCATACACAGAATATGGCAGCCTCGTCAAAACATATGTTTGCACAGATTCGGTAACACATAAATAACATAAAATAATGTCGATTTGACGTTGGTTTCGACCGAGACTTGAACCGGGCTTTGATACCACTGTACGGAATCGTTCATAAAAGTTTGGTACAGCGGAAGCGACGATTCCTATGGGTTCCTTTAGAATCCATCTCAATCAGAACCGAACGATGAAAACCGAAAACCGATCAAATCGGGTTCGAATATACCTGATAGGGATTCATATAATCCCATGGAGAGGAAGGATATGAGCTTATCAAGCTCTTCAAACCTTTCAAGCGTACGGTCTCCAGCAGTATCCACACGAACTTCATTCACAGCAGGTTCTCCCTTCGCACCGGCCTCGAGAACTCTTCCCGAACGGAGCTCCATCGACCATGGACACCTTATAGAGAGAGGAGGAGGTAGGGAGGAGGCTAGGGACGTGGTTTTCACCCTTGACTTGATTGGTTTTGCTTGAAACCATTAGTATTTATAGAGAATTATGGAATTTTTCATAAAAACCCAAAATCTCTATAAATTACGCCCTTGCCCCTGTACTTGTGGATAAGTACTTTTGTGTGTGACCCACTAGGCCCAATAGCCTATTTGGTTGAGACCTAAATAAAATAGAACAATTCTATTTAATTTAATTAAATTCGTTATCCGATAACAGATTAATCGGCCTACCGATCATGAAGGGTACAAGCCACATCCCATGATCCCAAATGGCTATGGGGATAATATCATCTCCATTGAGCCTTTCCATCATCAGTTACCACATGGATATAAACCCTCATCTATCCAATGTCCCGGTCGGAAAGGAGTACGGCATCGACTGTCAACTCCTTAGTGTACTGACTCTATAGGATCCTGTACTCGGAATTGGATCAATTGGAAATCTCCTTTTCCAATTATCTTATCTACCCTGGCCAGGGATTTAGAGTACTATCCCATAGGACATTCACTCTCACTTACCGAGAGTGGACGATCCCTTGTTGTCCGCTCAATTACCTCCATCGAATTTTCCTTGTACCCGATCCATCGCTATATAGGACCATCTAAATTGTGATCCATAAGTCAATAGTAAAAGCACAAGTTCCACCCAACAAGGCATCTTTGGCGACTTAGGTCAAAGATCCAACCATGCAACCGTGATGATAGAAGACCCTGATAGACAGTTCGGTAAGATACCATTCAGGGTTTCTAATTCGGTCAGTTCAGTGAACTCATTCAACTAATGAGCACCTGTATGTGTATCTCACTGTCTCCACACTAATGACCAATGAGATAGGTCATCCTCATCACATGAGAAGACATCACATACACTAGTCTATTCGGATCCTTGATGTCCCGTCTCAAGTATCCTATGACTATGAACATTTAGATCAAATACCTCTAGATGATCAATCTCATTATCATGATCTCATCATGATTTAATCATCATTGTATTTGATCAAGGACTTCATTATGATATTCGCTTCTAATAAGAGCTTATAATGAAGATTTGCCTAATTAATTGAATAAGATATTTCTAGAAATGTCGAATCATATCATATATGATTGGCTTGTAGGGCATACATTTCTATCAGTAAAGGCCCACCACACTATGTTCATCATTCTGTTGTGCAAGCCGCTTAGAAATCATTTGATCTATCACAGCCCGTTGAGTGGGCTCCAAGGGATCTTGCAGTGGAGGAGGCACTAGTGCATGATACTGATGTGCAATGAAGACCTCATCATCAATGTATGGCCTTGAGGTTGGCTGCATAGGAGTAGCAGGACCAGGCTGTACTACATGTGGTAGCTCTCCTTAGGCAACATAGGGCTCATCTGAAACCTCAGCAGCACCTGATGCTTGTGCCGATTCAGAATGAAGCAAATTAGCATTGACGAGGAGGGCCTGGAGCTGTTGATTCTCACGCCAAAGGTATTCTATTGTCAAGGTTGGAGGCATGGCCTCACTCCCCTCATTCTGCATGGTATCCTTGTTGTTGTGATGGTTTGTTGAATTGGTAACAGTAGCAAGCTGTTGACCAGCTTTGCTATGCGTCATGTGCCCAGATGAGCTACAGTCCAAGAGCCTTCTAGTATGTCTTCAGGGTGACTAGCTCCCGAAGTGCAACATGTGAAAGCCAACCTTTGGGGGGGTCTTCAGGGGGCGTCTTCAGGAAACATTAGCTGAAGAAGCACCAACCCTCTTCTACAGGGTAGGTCCCGTAGGGTGGTGGATGCATGGCTATCATTGAAATGATGATATTGTCATCGATGGGACAGAGCAAACTGAGCCTTCAGCATAACAGAGGTGGCCTTAGTGTGCCAAAACTTTGGGATCGGGACAGAGCATCTAAATCCTTGTCCCCGGTCAGCAGGAGAGTCCATTGTCCAAGGCTCTCGGTGGGAAGAAGCTTGAACGGGGAACATGCCCCCAATAGGTGGAGCTGGTCGCTGAAATAAGAAGTCAATAGTAGGGTTGACTGCTGGAGTCTTCACTACAGTAGGAAGCTGCTGCTGGGTCTTCTTGGGTTGGACCATTGATCGGTCAGTTGGGTGTGCCAAAAACATCATGGGGAGTTTGCCCCGATCGGTTGGGCAAAGAACTGAAATGGTTGGTCGGCAAACAGACCATTTCAGGCAAGAGAGTGGTCCAGAAGGGATAAACATACTTTCAGTTTCCCCCTTTTTAGTCTGAGGAAGGCCAAGAAGGAGCTCCGCATCCTCAAGAAGAACCGTGCACTCGAAGCTGCTGAATACGAATGTGTGAGTGTCAGGGTGCCACAACTCAACGAGAGCTCCCATCAAGCCGAAATCAAGGGAGTAGCTTGAATACTGCTTGATGTGGATCAAGAGCCCAGTCAAGCCCCAATCCCAAAGAGTCACTTTGACTGACAAACTGAGGACGCCAAGCAAGCCGGTAAGCCAAGGAGGAGAGCAATACCGGTGAGGTCTCGAGAAATTTGGGTAATCCTACACCCAAACAGGAGGTAAGAGAGAATTCCTTAAGAAAAAGAAGAGAAAAAGTGGTTGAAAGCTAAAATTGGCACCGATTCTAGCCTTCAAATGACCCAGGACACTCGAAATACCCTGAACCGAGCCAACATGCTATTTCTTCAAACAACATGCTATTTCTTCAAAGGAGGAGCCATCCAAGGTGTTGGTAAGACGTTCTAGTCATCCTATGAGATGTTTATATAGGAGAAATTGATCTCGGTTTGAACCAAATTTGGATCCGGTTGAATTAGGAAACTGGGACCGAATGCACCCTTGAGGTGGGGGCGCGTAGGCCGCGCCCCCGGTTCAAGGGTGCATTCGGTCAAATTCTTTGAAAATTCACCAAAAATTCCAGAAAAATCATAAAAATTCATAAAAATTTGGAAAATTTTTGTTAAATTAAATTTGTTCATGTTTTATTTTTATTGAGTTCGAGTGGACATCTTTGTCCATTCAGGACTAACATTTTGATGAATGACAAGAATTGCTCACGGAAACAGAAGAATGGACATGGGAAACCCCCATAGCTTGTCAACTAGCATATAAGCCATTAGTTGTGTATTATTATTTTATGCATTATTGTTGATGACCGTGAATGCAGAGAAGGCTTGACCCGAGATCCCTTTCACCAAAATCGACGATGGTCGGCTCATCTTTCGTGCTCACGGATAAGCCAAAAGTTGCAATGTGAGGGACGATGGTTCCCGAATGAGTATCTTGACCTCGTAGACAATTTATATTTTCAACTAATTGTTAAACAAGTCTTGTTTTTTTTTTCTTGAGCCCAGCATGCATCATGTAGTATTAGTTGATTTGCATTTTTTGTTATCATTGCATACATCCATTCATGATCTTCTACTTCTGTCAGGATATCTCTGAACCTTACGAGGGATATTCTCCCATCATATACTCTGATTTTGATCTTTCTAATATCCCACCGTGTTTGATAATCCCACCGTGTCTATTAATCCCACTGTGTTCGGTAATCACCTTGTGCCTCCAAATCTTTCATTTCTATCCCCACTGTGGCTACCGCAACACCCTTCTTGCTATTCATCCTACCATGGCAGTCAATTCATCCTTCCAAGGGCCTTCTATTTGATCAAAACTTGCATTGACATTATCTTCACGGTTTGTACTTCAACATTTGCCTTTTGGAATTCGGAATCATTCCATTCCGAATTGAATCTTGTCTCTTGGAAGACTTAAATGAATATGAGAGCCTGAATGTGCTCAATTGGTATTCTTTTACTTTTTCAAAACAAATCTCTTTTTAAATTTTAGCTCATCACAGTACAAGAACACTGCAAAGATTGGGTTACCGGATGATGATGCACCTACGAATCCATGTTTCGGGGACTCCCCACCACATTGGGGGTTGGCTATTCTTTTCTTGTGCCTGTGGCACATTTCTTACCAATAGAACATAGGAAGACTTGATGAAACATGGCGGTTATCCAGAACACTTGAGGAGATTTGCTTTATTGAATCTGGTCGTTGAGCGTGTCTATATCTACACCTTGATGTCACCTTTTCAGTCCATCACCATTTTGCTCCACTACATTCCACTACGATCCATCTCACTTCATTACGTTTTCTTTACGTTTCACTTCTCTTCGCTACATACCATTCCGTTGCAAAGCCAACATCAAGGTGAGGCAAGTTGTAGACACGTCAATTTGACCTGATTCGAAGCCCTAGACTCCTCTTCCATGGGCGATATCCTTTATTTGACCATTATTTGATCCATATCACCTTGTGGAAATGAGCTAAGGACATTGGTGGAGACCCGTGTAAGTTGGGAATGGACTGATGATTTACGAAGTAATGTCATAACCTTCAAGCGAGAGCCACACGTTAATCATGAAAATACGAAGCTTGCTCATGACACGGTTATCCCAGACCACGTGTTAGGCCTTTCTGGTCATCACCAGGCTTTTTGGGTTGTTCTGGTCAATCTTAGCCATACATTGTCATCATTCGGGGCCAGACAACCATTTTAGTCGATTTTAGGGTTTCCTAGTTATTCCCAGTTTTCCCGAGGATCGTCTCATGTTTACCAGGTTAATCTTGATTTTTTCGATGATTTTAAGTTCTAAGATCATACTGGACTTGTTCGGTTATCATTTTAAGTCATCCCGAGTTGACCCGAGATTCCTTAACCGAAACCGTGCCTTTCCGGATTACTGTCTTAGTTTTGGGCTTTCTGCCGGAGGGTAAATCGGTAGTCAAAGCCCTGTGTGAACATCTCAGGAGTTATGTCGGCTAGTTTACCAATTTTAAGAGATGCGATTGAAGGCCCTCTTTCCAATGCAACAAACGGGAGCCGAATCGGACATCCCGTTTGCAAGTTACGGCTCGCAGAACACGCACGTAAGAGAGAGAGTTTACCGCATCCTTGCCCCTGTGCCCTCACTGTGAGGGCACGCCCTTAGACTAAGGGTGCGGTCAGCGTGCCCCCGGTCTGAGGGCGTAGTCGATTTCGAAAACCGGAAACCACCCCAGTTTTAACTTTTTAAACTAGATTTTAGAAAGTTTGAACTTTCATTGTGTCAAGTCATTTTTTAGTAATTTTCTAGAAGTTTCGGTGAAATTTTAGAAATAACACGCCGAACGTGCCCCAGATGTGGGGACGTGCGGACCGCGCCCTCAGGTTGAGGGCGCGGCCTGAGCGCCCTCATCCCGAGGGCGCGGTGGGCCAATTTCCATGATTTGCACTAGTTTCCATCCTCTATAAATATCGAGCTATTCCTAACAACATGGGGTGACCACCCATGCCTTAGCTCATCCTGAGGTTGTCCAAGCTCCCTCCCGAGGCCATGCTGATGTTCAAATCCGTGCCGACATTGAGGGATCGATCCCGGGAGTGAAGAATAAGGCCTGATCCGTGCACTCTACATCACCAAATTTCATCAGCTTCTACATAAAATTTTGGATTTCTTCTGTAAAAGTGGTCAGCAGAAGAATTGTTCTGACTTTTCGTCTGTCCGTGGTGATTGCTGCACCGATGGCGTACATACAGATTCTATTTCCTATATCTGTTCACTTACAGATTTTCTATAGGCCTGTACGGACGTATTCCGGAGTAGTCATCAACGGGAGATCTCTTTCCCTATGAGTTCTCCATCCATAGAAACAAACGGCACTCGATTCTGATGTCGGGGTCATCCGTAGAATTTTTTGCACCAAAGTCGCACCAGAAGGGTGCTAGGCTACCCGAACCAGCTAGTTTCATTCATCTCGGCTTCAACTCAAGCCATTCTGTCCCATAAGTTTCTCTTAACTCAGTCCATTTACTTGTTAGAACATATTTTACTTAGTTTGCATTATTTTACATAACCAAAAATACAAAAAAGGGGTTAGGTCTTGCCCCAATCCGGTGAGTTTGATTCCGATTGCTTCTTTCTTTTATCTTCCTCTTTTAGCATCTACACTTCTCACAAGTCTAATCAAACCCTTCACTTATTTTATTGTTCTAAGTTGCTCAGATTGATTAAGCTAGCATCGGTTGGACTCTCCCTCATCGGCCGGCCGACGAGGAAGAAGGTTTAACCGACACATCGTCTCCTATGCTAAGGTACACACTATCATCTCAATCTTATCTTCTATTCCATAAAGAGGAGCCTGTGGCTCCCAGTGACCACTTCTTCTCTTATTCATGTTATAAGTCATTCTATTCCTCACTCTCCTCCCACATGACCCGAACCGTCTCCGGTGCTCGAGCGATGCCGTGAGATGAAAGTTCGGGGATCAATATGAGTGGATCAATGTAAGTGTGGGACCGTGGTGAAGATTTTACCGCTTTTCGAGTGTTTTTCAATTCACTCCCTTTCCCCTATTCTCTCATCACCTTTTCTTGAGGTGTCGATCCGAAACTCATTTTTGGAGTCGACATGGTGCAATGTCGCTGTGACAACTATGGCTTGGGTAAAAGATGATTGAGGTGTTGAAAAAAATGTTGAGCACAGATAGATTGATATATAGTTAGATTAGATAAATAGATTGGTAGATCAAGAGATAAATAAGATATATAGATATAGAAATGGACAGGAATAGAATGTTAAGGATAGATAAAAAATTTACTAATTTCAAGAATGAAAATTGTTTTAAGGAGTAAAAAATGTAATATTTGATAATTAAAAAATAATAAAAATGATATATTATTTTATTATTTTTGACATCCATTAATATATATTAATATATTAATATATTAATAGATGTCAAAAATAATAAAATAATATATTAATAGATATGAAAATTTTAATTAAAATTTAATTATTAGACTTGACTCAATCTAAATTAGAATTAGAATACACTATATAAGATTTAAGTAATTATGATAACAATCAAAACATAAATTGAATTTTTAATTGATAAACAACTTAATCCTACTTTGTTCAAAGAAACTGACGAATTGGTAACTTGAATCGAACCAAATCGATTTCAGTTCAAACGGTTGTATTTTTGTTTTATTGAACTGAATCAAAGTAATATTTTTTATCAATTTGGTTCGATTCAGCATCTTCCCAAATCGAATCAGTCTGATAAACTAGTTGACTCAGTTTAACCCACTTTATTCATACAACTATTCATGATCGGTTCAAAGTTCAATGGAACTAATTTAATTTGATTTGATTTAATTTTATAAAAAATATGTCAAAACTGAACCTCACTAAATCATTTATACCCCCACTGTCTACCATGTCTGGATGCCCAATTACTCACCTCTGACACCCTATTCTTCATCGATGAACAGATCTTCGACACCCCAATCTTCCTTTGTTGCCTCCCCCATTGGCACCCCTCTTTGCTCATTGTCTTAGTGCCATCTCCACCACTATGTTCTATCGCCTCGCCGTTGCTCCCATATGCTATCGTGCCATGCTTAGCACAGAATTGGAGTTCATGAATTTCAAATCTGTGTAAGTGTAAACATGACATCAAGTATTGGATTGATAAATGTAAGCAACACATATCTTATATCATTCATCAATATGTCAGTGTATAAATTTTTGCTTCTAATTTATGGATAGCATATATGACTTGTTGATATGTTTATCATTTTATAGATGTTTCATTCAAATGATATTCTAATTCCAGTAGCCATGGATTCTACAAACTCTGATCCTAATAATTCAAGTCAAGCAAATGTGGGAACATCAAGGATGAGTTTAAAATGAAAAATAGTAAAAAAGAGAACTGATGTTTGGGAACTTTTCTTCTTACTTGAGAAAGATGAACATGGTCAAGAGAAATGTAAGTGTAACTATTGTGGATTCATTTACAATTGTGATCCTCGGGTATGTGGCACTAGCACTCTTTGAACACATTTAACTTTGAGATGTAAGAAGTATGCTCTTAGCAAGGCAAATTCACTTGTTCACGGTCAATCTCAACTTCTTTTCCACTCTTCAACAAATGATAATGAGAGAAATGAAAATGCAACAACAACTCTTACGCATTGGAAATTTGATCAAGACCTTATTAGAAAAGCTTTAACCAAGATGATTATCATTGTTGAGCTCCCTTTAAAATATGTTGAAGCTGAAAAGTTCAAGAAATTTGTTAATGTTCCCAACCTCGATTTCTTATTTTTTAAGGATCACAATGGCTAGAGATTGTTATGCATTATTTGTGGAAAAGAGACAAAAAGTAAAGAATTTCTTAGCTTCAACTTGTAATAGAGTTTGTCTTACTACTGATACTTGTACTTCTCTGTAAAGAATTAACTACATGTGTTTGATTGCTCATTTCATTGATGATGGTTGAAAATTGAACAAAAGAATTCTTATTTTTTGTCAAATTTCTAGTCATAAAAGTGACATAATTGGAAATGCTATTGAAAAGTGTTTGAATTCTTAGAAAATTGTGGATGTTATGACAATAACTATTGATAATGCATCTTCAAATGACACTGCAATTGCATATTTGTAAAGAAGAATCAATAATTGGGAAGAATGTGCTTTAAAAGGTGACTGTCTTCATGTTAGGTGTGTTGCACATATTATGAATTTGGTTGTGAATGATGGTTTTAAACTTGCTAATGACTTAATTGCTTATGTGAGCAATTCAATAGGATATGTGAGGCAATCTTCAGCTTGTTTACAAAAGCTTAAAGCTTGTGCTGATGAAGAAGAAATACAATGTAAAAGTTTGTTATGTTTAGATGTTCCAACTAGGTGGAACTCTACTTATCTTATGCTTGATGTAGCACAAAAATTTCAAGGAGCCTTTGAGAGATTTGAGGATCAAGATCCTTTCTTCTACATTGAGCTTTCAAAAGGCGAAGGCTTGGGAGTACCTCAGGATGCAGATTAGACAAAAGTAAGAAGTTTAACAAGATTGCTAGAGAGCTTTTATATTTTAACTCTGAGAGTTTTAGGCTCAATTTATGTAAATTCTAACTCATATTTTCATAAAATAAGTGGTGGTGTTTGTTTTTAAAAGAATGGTGTGCAAGTGACAATGTTGGGTTCTATGATATGGCTATTAAAATAAAGCAAAAATGTGACAAATATTAGGGCAATCCAGAAAAGTTGAATGTGATGATATTTCTCACAGTTGTACTTGATCCTTGGTATAAATTTGAGTTCATAGAGTTTAGCCTTTCACAAATGTTTGAATGTAATAAAGCATTGCTTATGAAAAATATATTGAAAACAACTATCAATGCTTTGTTTGATAAATACAATAATGCAAACCCAAACTTAAGTGGCCAAGTGAGATCACTTGAGGCTTTACAAGTTGGAGGTTCTACTTCAAGCCCAAATGTTCAAGATTCCAAACAATTGGCACAAAAGATGAAAACTCATATGAAGTGTATATTCAAGCTACAACATGCGAAAAAGGAAAGTGGATATTCAAAATAAAAATTAGATAAATATTTATATGAAGATATAGAAGAAGATGATGAATCATTTGATATTTTAGGTTGGCATAAAATTAATTGATCAATATTTCCTATTCTTTCACTAGTAGCATATGATGTTTTGGCCATTCCTATTTCTATTGTTGCATCAGACTAGGCATTTAGCACCAGCAGACGTGCGCTTGATTCATTTAGGAGTTCATTATCTCTAAAATTGTGGAGGCATTTATTTGCACTCAAGATTGGTTTAGAGCATCAAATGAGTCATTACTTGTTGAAGAGCATTTATACGAGATTGAGCAAGTAGACAAAGGTAAAATGTTTTATGTTTTTATTTTTTATATGATAATTTTTTAAAAAAATTGATGACTTATTGTGTTGTTTTTGTTAATATAAAATTTACAAGTTTCATATTGGCCCTAAATGTGATTGATATTTGATATGATGAAGGGTGCATAGAGTAAGGTTTGTCATATATACTGATTTTATTTCTACATATTGGCAAAGATAATACCTTATTTTATTTTTTAAGATGAATAGGTTTTTGGACTTTGGTGGTGACATCTGACATGGCATGGTTCATGAAGTCTTTTGTGAAAGACTAGTGCAATTGTTATGCAATAGAGAAACATGATGTAGTTTTTGTTGTTTCTTTATTATAGAGGATATTTGTGAAAGACTAGTGCAATTGTTATGCAATAGAGAAACATGATGTAGTTTTTGTTGTTTCTTTATTATAGAGGATATTTGTAAAAAATATGTTCTAAATTTATGTTTTAATTTGTGTTGTCTGTTATTATGGACAATTGGATATTATGTATGCCTTTAGTTTTTTTGTAGATATGAATGACTTATAGATCTCTATGACTTAGTTTGATAGTTATTAGAGAAAATTTTTGTTGTTGTTGTTTTTGCCTCACACTTGATTGGTTTCTTGTTGGTGAAGTTGTTTGACCAATTTGTTCTATCATTTGGTTATGACCTATTGTATGTTGTCTTGGCTCTCTTCTAGAGCTTGACTCTAAACATTGAATGGTTTATAAGTGATATAGAATGGGTCCATTGAGAAAATGTCAAATATTATGAAATTCTTAATTTCTAGTGGTTCTCTAAACATTGAACATGCTATACAATCTGACAGCTTCAATTTTTTGGGCTTTTTGTTTTGGTTCTCTATTTTTATCAGATTGAAAAGCATTTTTATATATTTACTTCATTTAGGCATAAATTAGGTCTCCCCATCCACATTTAGGCAAAAGCCCACATAAAGGCCCAACCTGAAGACCAAACCGAATTAGCTTGGTTTGAAAATTTTTTGGTTTGATTTGGTTTGGTTTGTATTCTATATTTGGTATGATTTAAGTCGAAAAAAATATGTATAAACTAAACCAAACTAAACCATAAACAACCCTACTCATCACCACCCCTTCTCTCCTTGTTCCCCCTTCCTTTGACAGAGGAGTTTGCTGCCACCATGGTTGACCAGTGCAGCCGTCGTCACCCCCTCGCCAGCAACCATCGATATCCTACCTCACCTCCCCACTCTAGTGACAATGCAATCCCCCCCACTTTCGGCTCCGCCCCCTCGCCATGTTCTATGAACGCCGTCATTGTGCCATTATCTCTAACCTTCATCTCAAGGCATCATCGACACCCGTTCATGGCTATCAGATTTTGCTAGTCTTGGCCACCACTTTGTGTCGTAGACGCCATTGACTAGCGCCACTTGCTGCCCAACACTACTGTCTGACACCTCTAAAGTCCCATTGCCATCGGCCAACGTGATTAGTGATAGAAATGTATGCCCTACAAGTCAATCATATATGATATGATTTGACATTTCTAAGAATATTTCTTTCAATTAAATAGGCAAAACTTCATTACTAGCTTTTTATTAGAAGCGTATGTCGTAATTAAGTTCTTTATCAGATGCAATGATGATTGAATCATGATAAAATCATGATAATGAGATCGATCATTGAGAGGTATATTCTAAAAGTTCCTAGTCATAGGATCCTTAAGATGGTACATCAAGGATCTGGATAGACTGGTGTGTGACATCTTTTCATATGATGAGGATGACTGATCTCATTGGTCATTAGTGTGGAGATAATGAGATACACACATAGGTGCTCATTAGTGGAATAAGTTCACTGTACTGATCAATTTAGGAAAACCTGATCAGTATCTTACCGAATTGTCTATCAAGTTATCCTTATATCACAATAGCACGATTAGATCTTTGACCTGAGTCGCTAAAGTTGTCTTACCGAATATATCTTGTACTTTGATTATTGACTTATGTATCACCATCTTGATGATCTAGTATAGTCGATGGATTGGGTGCAAGAGAAACCCGATGGAGACAATTGAGCGGACAACAAGGGATCGTTCACTCTCGGTAGGAAAGAGAGAATGTCCTATGGGATAGTACTCTAAATCCTTGGCCAAGGTACTTAGGATAATTGGAAAAAGAGTTTTCCAATTGATCCGAACCTGAGTACAGGATCCCATAGAGTTTGAATATTTAGGGGTTGACAGTCGGTGCTAGATCCCTGACCGACCAGGACATTCTATGAATGAAGATTTAAATCTATGTGATAATTGATGATGGAAAGGCTCAATGTATGTTATTTAACTCCCCAAAGTCATTTGTGATTATAGGATGTGGTTTATACCCTTTATGATCGGAATGACGTTAAGACTGTTCTTTTATATTAATGAAGGCTTCATCCAAATTGACTATTGGGCCTAGTGGGTCACACACATTAGATTTGGTCAACAAGATGAGGGCATGGACATAATTTTATAAAAGTTTTGGGTTTTTGTGAAAAATCTCAACTTCTATAAATAAATAGCTTATAAAACCAAACCCTATAAGCCATAGGGCTAGAACACGTCCCAAGAAGCCTCTCTCCCTCCTCTTCCCTCTATAAGGTGATTTCACATGGTCAAACTTGGATCTGGAAGGCTTCTAGAGGCTTGAAGGAAGGGAGAACACGTCTAATGAAGCAGATCGTGTGGATACCACTAGAGACCAAACACTTAAACGATTTTCAACAAGGAAGAATATCCTCTTTTCATCCATGGTGAGGTATTTTGGAAATCCCATGAGGTACTTAAGTTCTACTTCATATTCATTTTCTGATTTTGCTAGTTCGGTATTGACCAAGGCAAAGAACATGATTTTAGGGAATCAAAATTTTTCTACTATCATGTATTGATTCCTTACAGTGGTATTAGAGCCACGTTGAAGCCTGGGTGGAAGATGAATTGAAATTGGCATGATTTCTTGTGATTTCTTGCTTTCCCGAAACTATGTATAGAGCAATTTTGATTTAATCACCACAGTTTGTATAAGATACCAAACTGTGTGTGCTTAATTTCAATTGATTCTCGTGGATGAAATCTTTTTAATGCCTCAAACTTCATGAATTTTGGTAATCCGGAGAGTCCGGTAGGAGTTCAAAAAAATGATAAGATCACCATGTCTGAAAATTCGACCGAAATTAGGGGAGTTAATAAACTTACCTATTTGGAAACAAATACCTCTATCAAATGGCGTGGGAATATAAAAAATTAAGTTTCCTAGAGTTTTCATAAGTTATTGGACACTTAATGGCCCTTGGAGATGTCGGATTTGAAAGGTGTTTAAGGTTAGGGTTAATTGCGGTTGTGGCAACTTCCTTAGATAACTGCATGTTGAATAGAATTTATCATGAGATGAAACTTATTCTAGTAGATTTCTTATTCTTCCAAGATTCCAACATGTATTTTTATGGATTTGTTGGACTCTGTTTACCTTCCCAAAATTGTCCCATAATATCAGGTTTCGGTTAGGGTTTCCCTGCTACACTACGACACTTCCCCTCGCTATCGAGCGGAGGAAGAGACTAAACCAGACCCGCTATCGGGCACCCAGGCGGATCCGGGGTCCTTAAACCCTGGTCAACTCTAGGTTTCACTGGGAGTTCGCATGCGGCACCACACTCTTACAGGCAGGCGCACGCCGACACAATGCACCGGAGATGGAGGGTGGTCAGGCAGTGCTTTGCGTCCGACAATATATAAAAATATATATTATTCTAAAATGTTTAAAATCATATAAAATATGAAAAAATGTCACAAAATTCTATAAAAATTTTGAAAAATTTTAGAATTTATTTAATGAGTTAATAAAGTGCTTAATGGCTTATTAAATAAAGTTTTACTATTTTGTCTTTGAATTTTATTATTTTGATTTTAAATTATTTTAAAATCAAAATTAATAAAATCAATGGCTATATAAGTTATGGTAAATTATTTAATAGGTTTCTAAAATGTTTATGAACCTATTAGAATTTATTTATCATTTTCTAAAATGATTTTAAAATTGTTTTCAAATATTTATTAGTTAAATTAGTGTCCAAATTAATTTTGAAAAATGTGATTTTGTAGAGTTATAATTTGGACATTAATTTAATGATCTAAGAAATTTTGGAAAAGCATGAATCATCTGAATTATTTGATATTGCTTGCCTTATGATTATAAATTGTTTACATGTATATGTCATGTTTTTTATTTTTATGAAAAATTAGACAAGCATAAAATTTAAAATTTTAAAAATTATAGCATATAATTTTTTGATGGTATATATGATATATCTCATATAATTATCACGTATGCACTTTGTAATCATGTGATGAGTGTTAGTGTGTGTATGAAGGTGATCTTGGACTTAAATATGTTTTGCTTGGGGCCTCCTCTCTCTCTATACAAGATAATTGTACATTCTACCTCCCCTATTTAAGTACTCCCCTTGGTTAAAACCAAGATTTCTTATGATGATTTATACATTTGTGGGTTTATGTATTCTTAAGCTGCTTGTAATAGTTCGAAGTCGGTTCATGGAAGAATGAAGAGCGGGATCACTTGGAGAAGCACCCTTCTTAAGTGGAAACATGCCAACTCAAGCTTCTAAAGTAAATAATTACACCTATAGGGATGCCTTTGGTGTATGCTTAGGGTTAAGTCCATGATCACCTATGTTTTAATACATATCTGATATGTGGTTATGTGCTACAGGTTATACCTTAAATATATAATATTTTAAAGGTATATTAATATTTATATGTAGCACCTATATTAATAAGACTAAAATAAAATCCCTCCTCATTATAATTAGGTTGATAAACGTGAGACATTAAGAATGACTTACGTAGCCTTCCATTGTTATGGTCTTGATGAGCCAATCTTAGATTGGATGGGTTTGCTGTGCTACCACAATGCCCATTCAACAAGGGATTAGAGATCATGGCTAAGACATTAGCCGAACTTTGGGGTGGACCATTTGCATGACTTTGTTGTGCTACCACAAGGGTTGTGTATAGAATCCATTTTCATAATGTAATAAGCGGGTTTCACCTAACTAGAGTATATGGTTTGTTGTGCTACCACAAGATCATAACTCTAGAAGCTAAATGACTAAGAGTTGTAAGAGTTGCAACTGGTAATAGTTGCCTACCTATTAAGTATTGGATGATTTGTTGTGCTACCATAAGGTCATCACTACAAAGTTAGTAGAGTCTTGGTCCACTTTAGGATGTTATCGTGATATCCCATGTTTGCATAATGAGGGTTATGCAAATTCGTCGAAAATTAGTGAGTATAAATTAAGATGAAAGTCCATATCTTAATTTTAATGAATATCTGTAACATTGATATAATTATATCTCAGTTGTAGAATATAATGAACCACCATTAGCCTAGCATGCTAGATGCTACGTAGTTTAATGGCTCACACTTCTTATATCGGTTATGTAGATTCGTCAAAAATTAGTGGGAGTATAAAATAGGATGAAAGACCATATATTAATTTTAATGAATATTTGTAACGTTGATATAATTATATCTCAGTTGTAGAATATAATAAACCACCATTAGTCTAGCATGATAAATGCTAAGTAGTTTAATGGCTCACATTTCTTACATCGGTTTAGAACTAAGAGAATTATTTTCATAGTTGATCTATTAACTATCCTACTTGAGAAGTAGATATCTCCTACACTATCTAATGATGTGAGAGAAGATAAGATCTTATCTCATAATATTGAAAAGTATTTATTACCTTATATCAAATGTTAGCCTCTATGAGATAAAAATAGTAGTGGCAACATGAATAGATGAATACGATATCCATCATGGCTTATGGTGATGAGCTAATTAAAGGTAAAATAAAATAGTATTTCTTAAATACTTCTTATTGGTGAGACCAACAGAAAGAAGTAAAATCATTATATATAAATAGAAAAGATAGTTAAAAGTCAAAGAAGTAAGTCATGATATTAAAACCCAAATTAGACATAGCATTCTTATACTATCATGATGATGGTAAGTAGAAGATGTAGTGCAAAGTGCATTGCATATAATGCAAAGGTGGAACTTGAGTAACTTCATGTATTTAAGTCATTAATATTTGCTTGTCTTAAATACACATTCGATAGTATAAGATACTATATGTGTGTATTATAGTATAAAATACTAGGAATGCATATAATAGTATGAGATACCATATACGCATTATATAACTACAATGAGTTGTAGATATAACAAGTAAATGAAGGTTTAAAGAAGAATGTTGACCTAGATATGAAATAGTACAAAATGTTGCATCATTACAAGTGGGAGATACAAATTTTATATAGCCTTCTAGAGTTGTCTTAATTATCCTTTCAAAAGAATATTATTTTTATTTCCTAGTTGAATAAATGGTGATTTATTCTACGGTATGAAAATGATAATTGTTCTATAATAACTGGTAAAGTGTTTATTAGTGGAAGCTTAATAAAAAGTGTATTCATATCTGATATGTATACTCTTATAATATGTGTGATTTTTAAGGAATCGTCCATTAAAATTTGGTGCAGCGGAAGCGACGATTCCTATGGGTTCCTTTAAAATCTATATCAATCGGAACCGAACGACGAAAAATTGAAAACCGATCAAATCGGGTTCGAATATACCTGATAGGGATTCATATAATCCCATGGAGATGAAGGAGATGAGCTTCTCAAGCTCTTCAAACCGTTCAAGTGTCCGGTCTCTAGCAGTATCCACACGAACTTCATTCACAACAAGTTCTCCCTTCGCGCTGGTCTCGAGAACTCTTCCCGAGTGAAGCTCCATCGCCTATGGACGCCTTATAGAGAAAGAAAGAGGTAGGGAGGAAGCTAGGGACGTGGTTTTCACCCTTGTCTTGATGGGGTTTGGCTGAAACTATTAGTATTTATAAAGAATTTTAGAATTTTTTATAAAAACCTAAAATCTCCATAAATTACGCCCTTGCACCTGTACTTGCGGATAACTCCTTTTGTGTGTGACCCACTAGGCCCAATAGCCTATTTGGTTGAGGACTAAATAAAATAGAACAATTCTATTTAATTTAATTAAATTGTTATCCAATAATATATTAATCGGCCTACTGATCATGAAGGGTACATGCCACTTCCCATGATCCCAAATGGCTATGGGAATAATCTCATCTCCATTGAGCTTTTCCATCATCATTTACTGCATGGATATAAACCCTCATCCATCCTGATAGAAATGTATGCCCTACAAGACAATCATATATGATATGATTCGACATTTCTAGGAATATCTCATTCAATTAAATAGGCAAAACTTCGTTACTAGCTTTTATTAGAAGTGTATATCGTAATGAAGTCCTTAATCACATGCAATGATGATTGAATCATGATGAGATCATGATAATGAGATCGATCATCTAGAGGTATGTGATCTAAATGTTCCTAGTCATAGGATCCTTGAGACAGGACATCAAGAATCCGGATAGACTAGTGTGTGTGATGTCTTCTCATATGATAAAAATGACCGATCTCATTGGTCATCAGTGTGGGGACACTTAGATACACACACAGGTGCTCATTAGTGAAATGAGTTCATTGAACTGACCAATTTAGGAAAACTTGATCGGTATCTTACCGAACTGTCTATCAGGTTATTCTTACATCTCAATAGCACGGTTGGATCTTTGACCTGAGTCGCCAAAGATGTCTTGCCAGGTGTACTATGTACTTTGACTATTGATTGATGGATCACTTAGTATTGTGGTCATATATAGTTAATGGATTGGGTATATGGGAAACCTGGTGGAGGCAATTGAGCGGACAATAGGGGATCGTTCACTCTCGGTAGGAGAGAGAGAATATCCTATGGATAGTACTCTAAATCCTTGGCCAAGGTAGATAGGATAATTGGAAAAGGAGTTTTCCAGTTGATCCATTCATGAGTACAAGATTTCATAGTGTTGGAATACTTAGGGGTTGATACTTAGGTAGATCGGTCATCCTCATCATATGAAAAAATATCGCATACACTAGTCTATCCGAATCCTTGATGTCCCATCTTAAGTATCCTATGACTAGGAACATATAGATCAAATACCTCTAGATGATCAATTTTATTATCATGTTCTCATCATGATTTAATCATCATTATATTTGATCAAGGACTTCATTATGACATTCGCATCTAATAAGAGCTTATAATAAAGATTTTCCTAATTAATAGAATAAGATATATCTAGAAATGTCAAATCATACCATATATGATTGGCTTGTAGGGCATACATTTCTATCACCTTGATGCCATATTTTTAGTTCATCACCATTTCATTCTGCTACATTCATCTACACTCACTTACATTTCATTACAGTTTGCCTCAAATCACTCTGCTTCATTACATGTCATTCTCTTACAAAGTCGACATCATGGTGAGACAAGCTGTAG
The DNA here is from genome assembly GCA_036172225.1 of Cryptocoryne crispatula var. balansae. NCBI lineage: Eukaryota > Viridiplantae > Streptophyta > Magnoliopsida > Alismatales > Araceae > Cryptocoryne > Cryptocoryne crispatula. The sequence continues at coordinate 29,612,360 of CM069922.1, forward strand.
ACACGCCAAATTTGCCTAATTCAGAGCATAAAACTCATGTTTTATAGAGTAACATATGTAACTGATCAGAGAATGATGCCGTGTCTTTTATTATTGATTTGAAGCTTTACCAAACGAAATCGGACATTTTCCAGAGTTTTCCAAACAAAGCTGTAAATTTCGAGCTAAAGCCACGCATAAATTGCATAAGCACAAAAATTAGCTGGATGACCAAAGCCTAATGATCATGCATTGAAGGTTATGGTCAGATTCTTGCTTCAGACATGTTTTGTTTCATGCTGTGTCTTTCCAGTTGGCCGTCGGAAAGGAGTACGGCATCGATTGTCAACTCTTTAGTGTACCGACTCTATAGGGTCTTGTACTCGGAATTGGATCAATTGAAAAACTCCTTTTCCAATCATCCTATCTACCCTAGCTAGGGATTTAGAGTACTATCCCATAGGAAATTCACTCTCACTTACCAAGAGTGAACGATCCCTTGTTATCTGCTCAATTACCTCCATTGGGTTTTCCATGTACCCCATCGATCGCTATACTAGACCATTTAAATGGTGATCCATAAGTCAATGGTCAAAGCACAAGTTCCACCCAACAAGATATCTTTGGCAACTCAGGTCAAAAGTCCAACCATGCAACCATGATGATAGAAAACCCTGATTGACAGTTCGGTAAGATACTATTCAGGGTTTCTAATTCGGTCAGTTCAGTGAACTCATTCAACTAATGAGCACTTGTATATGTATCTCAGTGTCCCCACACTAATAACCAATGAGATTGGTCATCTTCATCACATGAGAAGATATCGCATAAAGTAGTCTATCCGGATCCTTGATTTTCCATCTTAAGTATCCTATGATTACGAACATTTAGATCAAATACTTCTAGATGATCAATCTCATTATCATGATTTAATCATCATTGCATTTGATCAATAACTTTATTATGATATTCGCATCTAATAAGAGCTTATAATGAAGATTTGCCTAATAAATGGAATAAGATATATCTAGAAATGTCAAATCATATCATATATGATTGGCGTGTAGGGCATACATTTCTATCATGATTAATCCTCATTAGGTGAAGTAGATTGATATTGATCAATCTATTCTTAGTAGTACGGTCATATTTAAAAGAAAAGACTTAAGGAGTACTATTCAGATAGAAATATTTAGGTAAATGATTTTGAATCATTAACTATATGTAAGTCTTATCTTATCAAGGCAAAATGACCATCTCTCCATTAGTAAAACATGGAGAAAGAGCTAATGAGTTTATGGAAATCATGCATCTGGATGCATGTTAGCTCATATCTATTAAAGTTAAAGGATAATATTTCAACTTCATTAATTTTCAAAGATGACTTCTCTAGGTATGGACATATGTACTTTATGAAGTACAATTTCAAAACCTTTGAAAAATTATTTGAGATTAAGAATGAAGTAGAAATATTAATGAAAAGAGTATTATAACTCTTTAATGAGATCAATGAAGAAAATACTTAAGTAATAATTTACACATAAATGAAGGATAGTAGAATCTAATTTTGATGGACACCTCTTATACATTTTAGCTTAATTGAGCAGCTAAAATGAGAGGCCATATTGTGTAGCACATAATATGGACAATGACAACCTTTGCAAAATTCTTCTTTGTCTATTTAGGGGTTAGTACTCAATATAGGCACTTGATATTAAATTAGTTACCTTCCAAGTCTATTCCAATCATTCCATATAAGATATGGAAAGGGGTTAAATCTTGACCTTAAGTAAGTTAAGATTTTAGAATGTCTAGATTAGTGAAGTATAACCCTATCAAGTTGGAATATAAGACTATAAAGTGTTGGCTTGTGGGATATCCTAAGCAAACATAAGGATATTAATGCCACACTTAGGAGAAGGGTATAAGTTTCTCATCTCACCATATTTATAGGGGAAGAGTCCCTCCTTAAGAAAGATAGTGGGAGCAAGGTACAAATAGAAGGTGTTACATCCCACTATCTAAGGACACTTTTATTAAGGTACTAGTTTATAATTACACAAGGGCAAATCATAGATCTTTTCTTATGTCCAATCAACCTAAGAGATATGTGAGACATATCTTTGATAGTAGAAATGAGACATAAGATAAAAGGATAATGATTATAAGATCTATATTGAAGCAATATGAGAAATTGATTCAAAATGAGAAGAAATAATAAAATATGATATAAATTCTATCTGTTCTAATCAAGTTCAGAACTTGATTGATCCACCTAAGGATTTAGTATCCATAAGGTATAAATGGATCACTAAAGAATAGATTGATGTGGATTATTAGAAGGTAGAGACTTTCAAAGTAAGGATAGTTAAAAAGGATATCATCGAAGTCAAATAGTTGACTATGATAAGACCTTTTATCTATGCTATGGATTTAATTCATTTGGATTTGGATTGTTACACACTATGACTATAAGATTTGTCAATTAAATGTTTAGATAGTGTTTCTCTATGGTATTTTGAGAAACAAGTGTATGATACAACACATAGGTGCTCATTAGTGGAATGAGTTTACTAAACTGACCAATTTAGGAAAACCTGATCGGTATCTTACCAAACTGTCTATCAGGTTATTCTTACATCTCAATAGCACGGTTGGATCTTTGACCTGAGTCCCTAAATATGTCTTATCGGATGTATCTTGTACTTTGATTATTGACTTATGGATCACCATCTTGATAGTCCAATATAGTTGATGTATTGGGTGCAAGAGAAACCCGGTGGAGGCAATTGAGTGGACAACAAGGGATCATTCACTCTCGATAGGAGAGAGAGAATGTCCTATGGGATAGTACTCTAAATCCTTGGCCAAGGTACTTAGGATAATTGGAAAAAGTGTTTTCCAATTGATCCGAACCTGAGTACAGGATCCCATAGAGTTAGAATATTTAGGGGTTGACAGTCAGTGCCGGATCCCTGACCGACCAAGACATTCTATGAATGAAGATTTAAATCTGTGTGGTAATTGATGATGGAAAGGCTCAATGCATGTTATTTAACTCCCCAAAGTCATTTGTCATCATAGGATGTGGCTTATACCCTTTATGATCAGAAAGCCATAAAAACTATTATCGGATAACAGTTTTAATTTAATTTAAAGGAATTGTTCTTTTAAATTAATTAAGGCTTCAACCAAATTGACTATTGGTCCTAGTGGGTCACACACATTAGATCTGGTCAATAAGAGGAGGGCATGGACGTAATTTTATAGAAGTTTTGGGTTTTTATAAAAAATTCCATTTTCTATATATATATGGCTTATGAAGCCAAACCCTAACAAGCCATAGGGCTGGAGCACATCCCAAGTATCCTCTCTTCCTCCTCTCTCCTCTAGAAGGCGATCTCCCATGGTCAAGCTTGGATATGGAAGGTTTCTGGAGACCTGAAGGAAGGGAGAACTCGTCTATTGAAGCAGATCGTGTGAATACCGCTAGAGACCGGACACTTCAACGGTTTTTAGCAAGGAGGAATGTACTCTCTTCATCCATGGTGAGGGATTTTAGAAATCCCATGAGGTACTCTCGTTCTACTTCATTTTTGGTTCCCGATTTTACTCATTCGGCATCGATCAAGACAAAGATCATGGTTTTATGGAATCAAAATTTTTTAGCTATCATGTATTGATTCCTAACAATGGTATCATAGCTCGGTTGAAGTCTTGGTCATAGTTGAATCGAAATTGGCTTGATTTCATGTGATTTCTTGCTTTCCCGAAACTGTATATAGAGCAATTTTGATTTGATCACCGCAATTCATATGAGATACCAAACTATGTGTGGTTAGTTACAATTGATTCTCCTAGATGATATCTTTCCAATGATGCAAACCTCATGCATTTTGGCCATCCGGAGAGTCCGGAAGGAATTCGGGAAGTTGCTAAGATGATCATATCCGAAAATCTGGCCGAAATTAGGGGAGTTGATGAACTTACCTATTTGGACTCAAATACCTCTGTCTAATGATGTGGGAAGATAGGAAATTAAGTTTCCTAGAGTTCAGTGAACTCATTCAACTAATGAGCACCTATGTGTGTGTATCTTAGTGTCCCCACACTCAAGGATCCTATGACTAGGAATATTTAGATCACATACCTCTAGATAATCGATCTCATTATCATGATCTCATCATGATTTAATCATCATTGCATGTGATCAAGGACTTCATTACGATATACACTTCTAATAAAAGCTAGTAATGAAATTTTGGCTATTTAATTGAATGAGATATTCTTAGAAATGTTGAATCATATCATATATGATTGGCTTGTAGGGCATACATTTCTATCAATCTCTCACTTGCACTAAAGCCAATCACTCATCTGGCTGATCTCTATCAGCTCAAGGTAAAGCTCAAACACTCTTTGAGTAACTGCTTCAGTTAGTGGATCTGTAATGTTGTTAGCGGAAGATACTCTATCTTTAATTATATCTCTATCAACTGCATTATCTCTGATTCTATAGTATTGCCATAGAAGTTTGAAACTTCTAATGAGACTTTGGCTCTACCCCATTGTTTTCCCAAAACAATGATACACTTTCAGAGAAAGTTGGCACAATCTCATAAGCCAGATGAACATCTTCATCTAGTCAGCTTCTCAAGCAATATACAGTCATTATTCAATCTACTTTAGATTAGTTGTAGAATTAGCAGTGTTCTCTTACATGGAACTCTTCCAGCTCATTGCACCACCATTACATTGTCTTATTATTAGGCTTATCTGATTAGAAGCTTGTGTTCATAAAACTACAAGACTTCAAATCTTATCCTCCATACATAAGAGATACATCCATAGTGCTTCTCAAGTACTCAAGGACACTTCTCTAAATTATCCTGTGACTCTCACATGGATTTACTTAATGAATGCTCATAACATTTATAGCATTAATGAAGTCATGTACTTAGCATTACAAATGTGATAGGCCCCATTGCAAAGGGCTATACTAATGTGATATCTTTATCTCTCAAGAAGTCTATAAAGACATCTCTTTAAAGAGATCAACTCCACACTACATAGGTAAGAAACCTATCTTGGAGTTTACCATGTCAAACTCTTTGACTATGATAACTACGCACATGAATTGGGTAAGGCCAAAAAACCTTTTAGATCTATCTCCATAGATCTTAAAACCCATATTAAGTTTGGAGGATTAATTGATAACTAGGCTTACTTATGATAACATACTTACTTTATTCTTAATGAGTAGTATGTCATGCATATATTATGTCAAGAAGATAATTGCACTCCCACTTATCTTATATGAAAACACAAGGCATATCTTCATTCTCAATGAAGTCATAAGATTTAATCTCATTAAACCTTATCTACCATATATGAGAAGTTTTTTCTTTAGTCCATAAATGGACCTTATGCACACACTCTTTGGATGTTTTGGAACTTGATTCCCAAAGATTGTAGCATATACACATGTTTCTCAAAATAACATAGAGAAACTCTATCTTAACATCCATTTGACATATCCTATAGTCATACTGTGTAACAATCAAAATCTGAATGGATTAATTCTATGGCATAGGTAAAAGGTCTTATCATAGTCAACTATTTGACTTTAATGATATCCCTTTTAACTATCCTTACTTTAAAGGTCTCTACCTTCTAATATACTTCAATCTATTCTTTAGTGATCCTTTTATAGATACTAAATCCTTAGGTGGATCAATCAAGTTCTTAACTTGGTTAGCTAGAATAGATAGAATTTATATCGGATTTTATTGTTTCTTCCCATTTTGAATCAATATCTCATATTGCTTCAATATAGATCTTATGATCATTATCCTTTTATCTTATGTCTCATTTCTTCTATCCAAGATATGTCTCACATATCTCTTAGGTTGATTGGACATAAGAAAAGATCTATGATGTGTCCTTGTGTAAATATAAGCTAGTACCTTAATAAAAGTGTCTATAGATTGTGGGATTGGAACACTTTCCATTTATACCTTGCTCCCACTATCTTTCTTAAGGAGGGACTCTTCCCTTAGAAATATGGTGAGATGGGCAACTCATACCCTTCTCCCTAAGGGAGGCATTAATATCTTTAAGTTTCCTTAGGATATCCCACAAGCCAACACTTTATAGTCTTATATTCCAACTTGATAGGGTTATACTTTTTTACTAGGCCAGACATTTTGAAACCTTAACTTGCTTAAGGTCAAGCTTTAATCCATTTTCATATCTGATATAGAATAAATGGAATATACTTAAAAGGTACCAATTAGAGAATCCGTGCCTATATTGAGTGCTAACCCCTAAATAGACAAAGAAGAATTTTGCAAAGTTGTCAATGTCCATATTATGTCCTACACAATAGGGCTTCTCATTTTAGCTACTCAATTAAGCTAAAACGTATAAGAGGTGTCCATCAAAAATAGATTCTACTATCATTCATTTATGTGTGAATTATTACTTAAGTGTGTCCTATTTAATCTCATCAAAGAGTTCTAATACTCTTTCAATTAATATTTCCACTTCATTTTTAATCTCAAATAATTTCTCAAAGGTTTTGAAATTGTACTTCATAAAGTACACATGTCCATACCTAGAGAAGTCATCTTTGAAAATTAATGAAGTTGAAATATTATCCTCTAACTTTAATAGATATGGACTAACATGCATCTAGATGCATGAGTTCTATAAACTCATTAGCCCTCTCTCCATGTCTTACTAATGGAGAGATGGTCATTTTGTTTGATAAGATAAGATTTACATATAGTTAATGATTCTAAATCAATTACCTATATGTTACTATCCGAATAGTACTCTTTAAGTTTTTTCTTATAAATATGATCGTACTACTAAATGATAGATTGATCAATATCAATCTACTTCACCTAATTAGGATTATTCACACATATTATAAGAGAATACATATCTGATATGAATAAACTCTTTATTATGCTCCCACTGGGAAACATTTTACTAGATATTATAGAACAATTATCATTTCCATACCATATAATAAATCATCATTTATTCAACTAGGAAATGAAAACAATGTTCTTATGTAAGGATAATTAAGACAACTCTAGAAGGCTATAGAAAATTTGTATCTCCCACTAGTAATGATACAACATGTTGTACCATTTCATATGTAGGTCAACAATCTTCTTTAAACCTTCATTTACTTGCTATTATCTACAACTCATTGTAGATATATGATGCATATATGGTATCTCATACTATTATATGCATCCCTAGTATCTTATTCTAGAATACATATATATAGTATCTTATACTATCTAATGTGTATTTAAGACAAGTAAATATCAATGGCATAGATACATGAAGCTTCTCAAGCTCCACATTTGCATTATGTGCAATACACTTTGCACTTCTTCTTCTACTTACCATTATCATGATAGTAGAATAATGCTATGTCTAATTTGGGTTATAATATCTTGACTTACTTCTTTAATTTTTAACTATCACCTTCTATCTCTATCTAATGATCTTACCTCTTTCTATTATTCTCACCAATAAGAAGTATTCGAGATGTATTATTCTTATTTACCTTTAATTAACTCAACTCCATGATATAAGGCAATTAATACATCTTTTCAATGAGATAAGATATTATCTTCTCTCACATCATTAGATGGTGTAGGAGATACCTACTTCTCAAGTAGGATAGTCAATAGGTCAACTATGAGAACTATTCTCTTAGTTCTAAACCAATATAAGAAGTGTGAGCCATTAAAATACTTAGCATCTAGCATGCTAGATTAATGGTGGTTTATAATATTCTACAATAGAGATATAATTATATCAACATTACAGATATTCGTTAAAATTAAGATATGGTCTTTCATCCTAATTTATACTCCCACTAATTTTCGACGAATTTGCATAACCCTCATTATGCAAAGACGGGATATCACCCTAGTGGGGACCAAGACCCTACTAACTTTATGGTGATGACCTTGTGGTAACACAACAAATCATCCCATACTTAATAGGTAGGCAACTATTGCCAATTGCAACTTTTGCAACTCTTAGTCATTTAGCCTCTAGAGTTATGATCTTGTGGTAGCAAAACAAATCATATACTCTAGTTAGGTCAAACCCGCTTGTTACGTTATGAGAATGGATTCTTCACACAGTCCTTGTGGTAGCACAACAAAGCCATGCAAATGGTCCACCCCAAAGTTCGGCTAATGCCTTAGCCATGATCTTCAATCCCTTGCTGAATAGGCTTTGTGGTAGCACAACAAACCCATCAAATCTAAGATTGGCTCATCAAGACCATAACAACGGAAGGCTACGTGAGTCATTCTTAATGACTCACATTTATCGACCTAATTAAAATGCGGAGAGATTTTATTTTAGTCTCATCAACATAGGTGCTACATATAAATATTAATATACCTTTGGAATATCATATATTTAAGGTATAATCTATAACACACCACATATCAAATATGCATTAAAGCATAGGTGATCATGGACTTAACCCTAAGCATACACCTAAGGCACCCCTATAGATGCAATTCCTTGCTTCAGAAGCTTGAGTTGGCATGCTCCCACTTTAGAAGGGTGCTTCTTCAAGTGGTCCCGCTCTCCATTCTTCCATGAGCCGGCTTCTAACCATTACAAGCAGCTAAAGGGTACACAGACCCACAAATGTACAACTCATAATAAGAAACCTTGGTTTTAACCAAGGGGAGTACACAAATGTTTAGGGGTAGAATGTACAATCAGATTGTATAAAGAGATAGGAGGCACACGCAGGCTCCATTTAATAACATAACCAACTTAATTAACCAAGCAATCATAAGCAAAACATATATAAATCCATGATCACCTCCATACACACACCAACATTCATCACATGAACATAGAGCGCATATATAATAATTATATGAGATATATCATATATACCATCATAAAATTATATACTGTAATTTTAAAATACCAATTTTTATGCTTGTCAAATTTTTATAAAATAAATAACATGAAAATACACATATAAACAAACATGCATAAGACAAGCAATATAAAACATTCAGATGATTCATGCTTTTTCAAAATTTCTAAAAGTATTAAATTAATTTTAAAATCATAATTCTTCAAAATCACATTTTTCAGAATTTATTTAAACACTAATTTAATCAATAAAGATTTTAAAATAATTTTAAAATCATTTATAACATGATTCTATGGAAACCAAACTCCAAAACTATTTAACAGGTTCATAAACATTTTATAAACCTATTAAATAATTTACCAGAACTTATATAATCATTAATTTCATTAATTTTCATCTTAAAACAATTTTCAAATCAAAATAATAGAATTCAATGACAAATAGTAAAACTCTATATAATAAGTCATTAAACACTTTAATAACTCATTAAATAAAGTCTACAATTTTTAGAATTTTTTGGTAATTTTTCAGATGAAAAAAATTTTTTAAACAATTTGAAATCATTTTCGAATTAAATTAACAGGCAGCGCATGGCGCCGGCCAATCGGCGCTGGCCACGACCCCTGCGGGCTCAACGCAGCTATGCCACGTACCCCCCGCGGCTGCGCCGAACCACCGGCCGCCGCGTGCCGCGCACCCCCGGGGCCAACGCGGTGCGGCCGCGTACCCCGGTCCAGGTGGCAACGCTTCTGCCACGTACCCCACGCGCTGGCGGGTCCGGATACAATCCGGACTCCTTCTTCGCCCGATAAGGGCGGGGCAGTTGCGCAGAAACCCTAGAAAATGCCTGAATTTCGGGCCTTATTTGGGGGGTGTAGACACGCCAATTTGGCCCTATTTAGAGCTTAAACCATTATTCCATTGGCAACATCTCTTTTAGACCATAAAAATCATGATGAACCACCCTTTTGGATGAGCTGAGGTGCTTATTGGAAATATGAGAATGATTTTCTAATTTCTAATCAAATCCGTGTTTGCCGAACAAGAGACTCTTGGTGGTGTGCTAGATTATGTTTTTCCCAGCATATCCTTTATTTGGAAATTTTTCACAGGATTATATGGACGTCTAATGAAGAAGTATTCAACATGAATAATCTTCCACTCTGAGTCCACTTTTTAATACAACAAACGGCATTCAATTCTGATCTCCCATTTGTCTGCAGCGCCCTTTGGAAGTCAGATGCGCAGTTCTGTCCGCACGCAGCACCTATCAAGCCCAATTGCATGCAAGACCAGCCCATTGGGCACATATCTGACCAATTCACAACCTTACCTTCCTTTTTCCTCCTCCATATCACTTGTTATAGTATCTGGAAGCTTCATGGTCGAAATTAGCATCATCTAATGATGGCAATCCAACTTGTTGTCTTGTATATCAATACTTGCCATTTTTAGACTAGTTTTGTTTCCTCTTCAAGTGGAGACATATTTTGAACATGGGAAAGGTGATCCACAATTTTCAATCTCTATAAATTATTTAGGTAAGTTTCTAGATGCCTCAGTATGAAAATCAGCAACATTAAATGGAGGAAATCCAACCTATGGTCGGATGTATCAAAACTTGCTATTTTTTGACCTGGTTCTCATCCCCTATAAAGGGAGACTCATATGAACGACCTAAGGAGGGCATCCCCATCCTCCAGCACATCTCTCTTCGTCCTCCAGACACCCTAGGCTCTTCTTAATCTTCCCAAATAGTTCTATCTTCGTCCCGGTGCCCGGAGATCATCCCAAAGTGAAGAAGAAGCCGGTATATGCTCCAACGTGCTGCACTGCTGATCATCAGCTTCTACAGATATTTCTAGTCATTTTCTGACCTGACTTCATTCATACGAAGTGTGACACATCAAGATATATTTCATCTGAAACAAACGGAGATCAATTCTGACATTCCCTCGGCATGTTACGGCTTCAACACCAGCGCTGTACAGTCAGATCCGAAGGCTTCTCTTCTAAGTCATCATCTTCTCAGTCAATTTCAGTACACTTAATGGTGGATTCAGCCTATACATCCTTCATAGAAATTGTTTCCCGGTGAGTTATATTTTATCTCCAACAAGAATCATTCAATTTGGATATCTGTGGTGCCCATAGCATGTCCTACATCGACATTGTGTTGGGAGTTTCCAGAACTTCATTGTCCAAGATCCGAATTATCAGGTAAATTCAGATTACTTATCATAAGATTCAGGCAAACTTGTCTTCATATCAAACCACCCTCGGTGAGTCATCTTTATTTTTAAACAAACATCACTTGATTCTGAGATTGGTGCTATTTTTTACAGTCTTTGCATCCGAACCGTGCAGTTTACATTGAATCTGTCCAACCCGGTTGCCACTTTGCCTGGGTTGTGTTGTCTTTAACCGTTCATATTCTCTTTGCTAAATATTCATTCATATCATTTAATTCATATTAAAGCATCATTTTATTCAGTTTTTCATCATTTCATATATCATAAAAAACAAAAAAAAGGGGTTAGGGCAACCCCGAATCCGGTGAGTTTGTTTCCAGTTGTTGTTTATGTTATTGTTTTTACAAGTTACTACACTTCACTCAGTTCTAATCCTTCTTCACTTGTTTTCTTGTCTTTTTATCTTCTAGTTGCACAGGTACATCAAGCTAGCATCGGTTGGACTCTCCCTCATCGGCCGGCCGAAGAGGAAGAAGGTTGAACTCACATCCCAATCTCCCACGCTAAGGTACACACGGTCAACTTCTTTCTATTTTCAATACATAAAGCGGAGCCCGCGGCTCCTGGCGACCACCTTTTTATTCATGTTCTAATTTCATCTCCTCACTCTCCTCCCACATGACCCGAACCATCTCCGGTGCTCGAGCGACGCCGTGAGATGAAAGTTCGGGGATCAATGTGAGTGTGGGACCGAGGTGAGGAGTCTTTACCGCTTTCCGAGTGTTTTCTGATTCACTCCCTTTTTCTCCTATTCCATCTTTACCTTCTTATCTTGAGGTGCCGATCTGGAACCCGTTTTCTGGAGTCGACAGCTTTTTGGCGACCACGGTGGGATGACCAATGTCTTTAACCGTGCTAGCTTGATTTGTTTGTGCAACTAGTTTCATTCTAATTCAATTCTAGTCACTAGATTGTTTGTTTTGTTGCATGATTGCTTGTCTTGTTTGCATATTGCATGCTCTATTTACTTAATTTCATTTCATGTTTTTGCACATTGATTGCTTCTTCTACTCTTACCCTCCATTTTTACTTTTGCATTAGCTTTTTGCATCGGGTACCGGACTTGCTCCGATCCGTAGGGCATTCGAGGCGGGGGCTCTCTCTCCCAACGCACCCTCACCCTCCAAACACCTTCTTGGTGGATTCTTACCTCTCTTCTGGGATATTCCTTCCTACTTGATTTGGTGGTTTCCATCAAGACCTCCGTAAGTCCCCATCCGTGGAGTATTCCTCTCTGCACGATTGGGCCGGTTGTACCACTTTCCCAAAACCCGAAGAACCCAAGTACCTACTCGTGGTGATTGAGTGACAACCTTAGGTCTTGAAGATTGAAGCAATAGGAACCATACCTACTTGAGTGAACAATTGTTAACAATCTATCTAATCTAAGGTTTCAACCCAAAAATTGTCGAGTAGTCATTTTAAAAACTTGTTTGCACAACTTGCTTGCTCACAATAATTGAAAACAACCAAAAAAATTTTCTTACAAAACACCTAAACAAAACAAAACAAAAACCTTTTTAATTTTGTGTTCAACTTGTTTTCCAAACAACCAAATTGAAACAAAACAAAATCAAACAAAACAAAACATAAAAAATATCTTCAATTGTGTGCTTTGATTGCTCTCTTTTCTAACCATCTTTCTAGAAAGATTGACATGATGCCCATGATGCTAAAGTTCGGAAGCCACGTTGGGAGGTCGGACTACTACAAGCAACAAGAGTACGGGGAAGGTCTCTACAAGCTCCAACAACAACCCGAGAGCCATGTCAATGCTGCTATGGAACCTGAAGTGCAAGGGGATGCCCATCAGTCCGCTTCATTTAGTATAGAACATGCTCTTAAGGATCTATCTTTTCATCTTGATCCCAATACCTTGTCATTCATACAATCTATAGTGAAGGGCAAGATGCCTATTAATCATGGTGCAGCCAAAGTCAATCGAGCTGCCTCACCTCCCCAATCGGCAGTTCAACCTCTTACCATAACCCCTCCTGGGTAGCCCTGCCATGTTACTTCACCTACTCACCCCATTGTGGGTCATTCTTCAGCTCGCACACCAACTCACCTCCCTCCCATCCAGGTGCCACATGCACACCCCCTGGTGAATTCCTCCCCACCTGTTGCCAAGAATAAAGAAACCATCGAATTCCCCCTCTATACTATCTACATCCCCCAATCACAAATGCCAACCTACCATCGCTACAATGGCTCAGGTGATCCCTTCACCCATCTCAATGATTTCCTGAGCAAATCATCTCGATGGCATAATGATAGAAAGACCCTTGCCTTTCTTTTTAGGAGATCTTTAGAGGGTGTAGCACTAGATTGGTTTTTTTCATTGAACGAAGTAGAGATATGGGATTTCGAAATTGTCAAGGCCAAATTCTTGAAACGATATGGGCCAGGCTATTCAATAATTGGGGAAGCAAAAGAAGATGTGAAATTAATGCGATATTCTAATGAATTGAGGCCCAGACTTGAGAGGAGCATTGATGCTATGAACCAACCTAGGAGCCCTCTCCAACCTCATCTAGATCATCATCTTCGGCCAACTCCTCGACGTCAGTTGATTAGGCCACCCATGCCCCATTCTCAGCTGGACATGCAACCCGTGTCAACGGCACAATCAATTGTGCACAATCAAGCTCCTCATGTCAATTGTTCCAACACCTCACTATCAAAATCAAATTCTCAGCCTATTTCACCAACAACCCCTCGGCCAATCATCCGGCCCTTGGCTTCTCAACCTATTCCACCAACAACCCCTCGGCCAATCATCCGGCCCTTGGCTTCTCAACCTATTCCACCAACAACCCCTCGGCCAATCATTCGGCCCTTGGCTTCCCAACCTATTCCACCAACAACCCCTCGGCCAATTATCCGGCCCTTGGCTTCCCAACCTATTCCACCAACAACCCCTCGGCCAATTATCCGGCCCTTGGCTTCCCAACCTATTCCACCAACAACCCCTCGGCCAATTATCTGGCCCTTGGCTTCTCAGCCTATTCCACCAACAGCTCCTCAGCCAACCATCCAAGCCATGACTCCTCAACTAATTACATCAATAGCTCCCCAGCTTGAACTGACTTCTATGTCAGCACCACTTCAATCAATCCCACTGCATAGGGATCCTCCTCAGTTGGTTGCACAACAACCAATCATTTCTTCTCCTACTATTCATGCTCCTACCATGGTAGATGATTCAGACACTTCGACCCTTCAAGCTCCTGCCCTTGCAGAGGAATTAATAACTCCAACCATTTGTGCTCCTGCCATGGCAGAAGAATCAGCTTCTCATCAAGATCAAAGTCAGCTAGTAGGGGAGGTCGAACCAAACCCTTCTACCTTTTTAGAATCCCCTAAACTAGGCATACCCTCTTCCCCAAAACAACCTGAGGAGAAGCCTACTGTAAGGAGCTTAGATGAAGGAATCATAAACTTAGTTGATTGTCAATCCAATGAAGGACTAGGCAAGGATTCTCCAGGTATAGATCAAATGTTGCCATCATTCGAATCGATCCCTGAAGTTGGTCAGATTGAATTGACCCCTGAACTGGGAAGTAAGGAGACTGAATTGGTTAGTGAAATGGGGAATGAATCCACAAGCCTCCAAAAGAATGTAGATCTTAGCAAGGGAATACTGGGACCTCTGCCAACTAGGAAGGTAAATCCTTTAGCATCAATCTTAGGGCCACGACCCTTACCCCATTCTTCTCTTAAGCAACAATTTGGCCCATGGGCCCATGATCAATCAATCTTAGGGCCACGACCTTTTCTTTATTCTCCTCCAAATCAAAAATCAGGCCCATGGGCCCACAATTCCTCAAACTTAGGGCCACTGCCCTTTCTTTATCCTTCTTACAACCATCAATCAGGCCCATGGGTCCAAAATCTGTCAATCTTAGGGCCATGGCCCACACCCCATCCCACTCAATCGAGCCCTTATGCCCCATTTTCGGGCTCTTATGCACCTTTTCATCAACCGGGCCCATGTGCCCCTTTCCATCATCCGGGCCCATGTGCCCCCTTTATCCAACCGGGCCCATGTGCCCCTTTTAATCAACCGGGCTCTTATGCCCATTTTCTTCAACCGGGCCCACGTGCCCCTTTTAATCAATCGGGCTTGCATGCCCCTTTCCTTCCACTGGGCCCATATGCCCCTTTTCCCCAATTGGGCCTACATATTCCTTTCCTTCCATCGGGCCCATGTTCCCTTAATTTTTCTAAATCGGGCCCACGTGCCTGCAATTCACCTCAACCGGGCTCACATGCCCATGTTTTTCTACAACCGGGCCCATGTGCCCAAATTTCTTCTAAATCGGGCCCACGTGCCCACAATTCACCTCAATCGGGCCCACGTGCCCGTAATTCACCTCAACCGGGCTCACATGCCCATGTTTTTCTACTACCGGGCCCATGTGCCCAAATTTCTTCTAAATCGGGCCCACGTGCCCACCTTCCAACAAACTCGGGCACACATGCCCACACTCCTTCAACTTCGGACATGTATGTCCCCATTTCTTCACAATCGGGCCTGCGTGCCCATACTTCTTCGAAATCGGGCTCCCGTGCCCCCACTTCTTCAACTTTGGGTTCACGCACCCATACTCTTCAATTGTCCAATAGAGCCCATCTCAAACCACAATCATACTTCCAATCACCTAAATCGGGTCCACATGCCCATTCTTTTCGTTGGATCCCTCGAGCTCAACCTCCAATCGGGCCTTCGTACCCATCACCTCTAGTTAGGCCCTCAAGCCCATCAACATCAATTGGGCCCTCTGGCTCGCATTCAACTCTTGGGCCCACATGCCCCTTGATTCCAACCCTTCTCGGGCGTGCAATCTCACTATCAACTCATGGGCCCAAGATCCCACTTTAATTTACTTTTCTTTTCAAGCATTCTCTTTCCTTTTCCAAATTTTATTTTCAAAAAAAAATCAAGGTAGAGAAATTTCCTGGGTGATACCACAATCTTTGCCTTTTACATCATTAATTTTGACTCCGCCATGCTAAATCAGATCCTCCACATTTTCACTTCATCCTATGACTATGAATCTTCAATCCAATGCAATATGGTGCATATCAACAGTGGAAGCAGTTGGGCAAGGCAAGGCAAGGCAAGGCATGGCAGGCAAGGCAAGGCAAGCACAAGCGAAGCCGTCATCAACAATGAACTTCTCCTTCTCTCAGGTATTACATGGAATTGCATTCAGCATCATTATGTCATCCGCAAAGCAATAATTTTTTTTAAAATGATGTTTAATCTCACATGACAATCTTACTTGAGAGAAATTTATGATTGATGATAACTACTTTTTGTTTTATCCTAATGAATTCTTTACAATGCAAGGCATGTTTTCAATTGATTCACCTATGGAATGTAATCTACCTCAAAAAAAATGGAGAGAACTACTAGTATGAGTTAAGTCCACATGTTCTAGATTGTTGTCTAGGAGTCGAGGGTAGATACCATTCTACACACACATGTCCCGATCCCAGAATCCGGATGACCCAACACCCGAGAGAAGCTAGGCAAAGCTTAGAGATGGAAGGAAAACCCTTACCCTACTCTCTTCTATTCGGTCCAAGATAGGTGAAGGGGATCAGAGGGGGAGAGTATCGAAAGCATCCGCCGCCCTAGTAGGAGGCCGTCTCAGAAGGTCCAACTTCTCAAATAAAAAAAAATGTGCCAAAAGATGGGCAATGAACCCCACAGGTTTAAACAAATATGGGCCTGTCTGAATGAGTACCCAAAAATACAGAAAAAGAAAAAAGGCACCAAAAGATGGGCAATGACCCTACAGGTCAAAGCACCTATCCGAATGTGTGCCACAAAAATAGGTTTGTCGATAAAGAAGAAAAGACCCGAAGAGGCCGAACCCCAACGGGCAATTGGGTGTGAGTAGAGAAATCCCTCTCGACATCTCCAAAGCCTATCAAGGACTTTCCTTCAATTCTTCATTCTTACCCCCAAGGTGTGGGTGAACCAACCAAATCAAAGCTAAACTGTAGCCGATCAAAGGTTGAAGGTCAAAAGATTCTGGGTAAGGAACCCCATTTTGCACATGGTATCTACATTTGAACCTAGAAGAACAACCAAGTGATGAGAACTTGTGTCAATACTGATTTTTCTCTCCCAAAAAAAATTATTTAAAAAAAAACTATAAAAAAAAGTTGAATATCTTCAAAAACTCCAAAAAAAAAATATTTTCAAAAACTCAAAACAAATAAAATAGCATTTTCAAAAATCCCAAAAAAATTGAATCTTTTCAACAAAAAAGAAAACTTCTTTTTCAAATTCAACAAAAATTTTCAAACTTTTTAAAATATTTTATCACCATGCTTGGTTTGAATTTTCGTCTTTACATTCATATTTACTTTCAATCTCTCATGTTTCAAATTCTTCATTGCATATTTGCTACTTGATTTTTACACTCCTAAGAAGGCTATACCCCTTGACAAAGGTGAAGGCATTCTGCAACTTGAAAGGGGGATAAGCCGCATTGTTGTTCTAATCTCTTCCTTCTAAGTGTTTCAGGCACAAGAAAAACTTTACACCCCTTAACGAAGGTCAAGGCAGATTGCAACCTGCAAGGGGGATAAGTCATATTGGCATTCTAATCTCCTTTTTCGAGTGTTTCAGGCACGAAGAACAAACATGGAGAACTGCACAGCAAGGCGATGCTCGCCACTTCCCTCCCCTGAGGATTCTTAGGAGGAGGTGTCACCATAACCTCGGCCTTAATTTTGCCGAGAAACCTTTTGCAGGCGATGCTCGCCACTTCCCTCCCTTGAGGATTCTCTGGAGGAGGTGTCATCATTACCTCGGCCTCAACTTTGCCGAGAAGCTTTTGCTCTATGTCCTCATTAGGACACATGAACTCTTTTGTGAGAATGCATGTCATCACATCGCAAACTCACCGTTATCATTT
Organism: Cryptocoryne crispatula var. balansae; assembly: GCA_036172225.1. NCBI lineage: Eukaryota > Viridiplantae > Streptophyta > Magnoliopsida > Alismatales > Araceae > Cryptocoryne > Cryptocoryne crispatula. The sequence goes on from CM069922.1 coordinate 29,630,470, forward strand.
CCTTTCTTAGCATATATTAGGTGCATTACTATTTATTGCATTGATGTTGAAGACCGTGAATGCAAAGAAGACCAGGCCCGAGATCCCCTTCATCAAAATCCACGACGGTCGGGTCATTCTTTGTGCTCATGGATAAGTCAAAATTGTGCAGTGAGGGACGATGGTTCCCGAATGGGTATCTTGACCTCATAGACAATCTATATCTTCAACTATTTGTTATACAAGTTTTGTTTTGTTTTCTTGAGCCCAACATGCATCATGTAGCATTAATTACATTACATTTTGTTTTATCATTAAATACAACACTTCCCAAACTTCACCTTCTCACTCTCTCGATCATTCTAAATCCCACCGTGTTTTCTAATCCCATCGGGTTCTCTAATCCCATCATGATCTATAGTCCCACCAACCTCTCTAATATCCCACTGTGTCTATTAATCCCACCGTGTTCGGTAACCACTTTGTGCCCGAAATCTTTTCACCACTATGGCCATTGCAACTTCTTTGCTATTCGTCCCACCATGGCGATCACTTCCTCCCGCCAAGGGCCTCCTATTTGATCTAAACTTGCACCGTCACGGTCTGTGCTTTAACATTTGCCTTTCGGAATTTGAGATCATTCCATTCCGAATTGAATCTTGTCTCATGGAAGACTTAAATGAATCTAAGAGCCTGAATGTGCTCGATTGGTATTCTTTTACTTTTTCAAAACAAATCTCTTTTTAAACTTTAGCCCATCACAGTACAGGAACACCGCAAAAATCGGGTTACCGGCTGATGATGAACCTACGAACCCATGTTTCAGGGACTCCCCACCGCGTTGGGGGTTGGCTATTCTTCTCTCGTGCCAATGGCACATCTCTTACCAATCGAACATAGGAAGACTTGATGAAACATGGAAGTAATCCAGGAGACTTGAAGAGATTCTCTTTGCCGAATTTGGTCGTTGAGCGTGTCTATATCTACACCTTGATGCCACCTTTTCAGTCCATCACCATTTTTCTCCACTACATTCCACTATGATCCACCTCACTTCGCTACGCTTTCTCTACATTTCACTCCGCTACGCTACATGCCATTCCCTTGCAAAGCCGACATCAAGGCGAGGCAAGCTGTAGACACGCCAATTTGGCCCTATTTAGAGCTTAAACCATTATTCCATTGGCAACATCTCTTTTAGACCATAAAAATCATGATGAACCACCCTTTTGGATGAGCTGAGGTGCTTATTGGAAATATAAGGATGATTTTCTAATTTCTAATCAAATCCGTGTTTGCCGAACAAGAGACTCTTGGTGGTGTGCTAGATTATGCTTTTCCCAGCATATCCTTTATTTGGAAATTTTTCACAAGATTATATGGACGTCTAATGAAGAAGTATTCAACATGAATAATCTTCCACTCTGAGTCCACTTTTTAATGCAACAAACGGCATTCAATTCTGATCTCCCATTTGTCTGCAGCGCCCTTTGGAAGTCAGATGCGCAGTTCTGTCCGCACGCAGCACCTATCAAGCCCAATTGCATGCAAGCCCAGCCCATTGGGCACATATCTGACCAATTCACAACCTTACCTTCCTTTTTCCTCCTCCATATCACTTGTTATAGTATCTGAAAGCTTCATGGTCGAAATTAGCATCATCTAATGATGGCAATCCAACTTGTTGTCTTGTATATCAATACTTGCCATTTTTAGACTAGTTTTGTTTCCTCTTCAAGTGGAGACATATTTTGAACATGGGAAAGGTGATCCAAAGTTTTCAATCTCTATAAATTATTTAGGTAAGTTTCTAGATGCCTCAGTATGAAAATCAGCAACATTAAATGGAGGAAATCCAACCTATGGTCGGATGTATCAAAACTTGCTATTTTTTGACCTGGTTCTCATCCCCTATAAAGGGAGACTCATATGAACGACCTAAGGAGGGCATCCCCATCCTCCAGCACATCTCTCTTCGTCCTCCATCCACCCTAGGCTCTTCTTAATCTTCCCAAATAGTTCTATCTTCGTCCCGGTGCCCGGAGATCATCCCAAAGTGAAGAAGAAGCCGGTATATGCTCCAACGTGCTGCACTGCTGATCATCGGCTTCTACAGATATTTCTAGTCATTTTCTGACCTGACTTAATTCATACGAAGTGTGACACATCAAGATATATTTCATCTGAAACAAACGGAGATCAATTCTGACATTCCCTCGGCATGTTACGGCTTCAACACCAGCGCTGTACAGTCAGATCCGAAGGCTTCTCTTCTAAGTCATCATCTTCTCAGTCAATTTCAGTACACTTAATGGTGGATTCAGCCTATACATCCTTCATAGAAATTGTTTCCCGGTGAGTTATATTTTATCTCCAACAAGAATCATTCAATTTGGATATCTGTGGTGCCCATAGCATGTCCTACATCGACATTGTGTTGGGAGTTTCCAGAACTTCATTGTCCAAGATCCGAATTATCACGGAAATTCAGATTACTTATCTTAAGATTCAGGCAAACTTGTCTTCATATCAAACCACCCTCGGTGAGTCATCTTTATTTTTAAACAAACATCACTTGATTCTGAGATTGGTGCTATTTTTTACAGTCTTTGCATCCGAACCGTGCAGTTTACATTGAATCTGTCCAACCCGGTTGCCACTTTGCCTGGGTTGTGTTGTCTTTAACCGTTCATATTCTCTTTGCTAACTCTTCATTCATATCATTTAATTCATATTAAAGCATCATTTTATTCAGTTTTTCATCATTTCATATATCATAAAAAACAAAAAAAAGGGGTTAGGGCAACCCCGAATCCGGTGAGTTTGTTTCCAGTTGTTGTTTATGTTATTGTTTTTACAAGTTACTACACTTCACTCAGTTCTAATCCTTCTTCACTTGTTTTCTTGTCTTTTTATCTTCTAGTTGCACAGGTACATCAAGCTAGCATCGGTTGGACTCTCCCTCATCGGCCGGCCGAAGAGGAAGAAGGTTGAACTCACATCCCAATCTCCCACGCTAAGGTACACACGGTCAACTTCTTTCTATTTTCAATACATAACGCGGAGCCCGCGGCTCCTGGCGACCACCTTTTTATTCATGTTCTAATTTCATCTCCTCACTCTCCTCCCACATGACCCGAACCATCTCCGGTGCTCGAGCGACGCCCTGAGATGAAAGTTCGGGGATCAATGTGAGTGTGGGACCGAGGTGAGGAGTCTTTACTGCTTTCCGAGTGTTTTCTGATTCACTCCCTTTTTCTCCTATTCCATCTTCACCTTCTTATCTTGAGGTGCCGATCCGGAACCCGTTTTCGGAGTCGACAGGGGGGGTCAAGCGGAGTCCAAAATATATGTAAAAATATGCATTGGAATCCTTAAAGAATATAGATTCTATTTCAAGAAGTTTCATCTAATGAAAATTTCTATCCAATGTGCAACTCACGGAGGAAGTTGCCACGGCCGCAATTAACCCAAACCGCAAATACCTATCAAATTCGGCACCTCCAAGGGCCGTTGAGTGTCCAATAACTTATGTAAACTCTAGGAAACTTAATTTCCTATCTTTCCACGTCATTAGATAGAGGTATTTGAGTCCAAATAGGTAAGTTCATCAACTCCCCTAATTTCGGCTGGATTTTCGGATATGATCATCTTAGCAACTTTCCGAACTGCTTCCGGACTCTCTAGATGGCCAAAATTCATGAGGTTTGAGGCATTGGAAAGATATCATCCACGAGAATAAATTGAAACTAACCATAAACAGTTTGGTATCTCATACGAACTGTGGTGATCAAATCAAAACTGCTATGTATACAAGCTTCGGGAAAGCAAGAAATCACATTAAATCAAGCCAATTTCGATTCAACTTCGACCAAGGCTTCAGCCGAGCTCTGATACCACTATTAAGAATCAATACATGATAGCGGAAAAATTTTGATTCCATAAAACTATGATCTTTGCCTTCATCGATGCCGAACGAGTAAAACCAGGAACTGAAAATGAAGTAGAACGAAAGTACCTCATGGGATTTCTAAAATCCCTCACCATGGATAAATAGAGAGCATTCCTCCTTGCTGAAAACTATTCAAGTGTCTGGTCTCTAGTGGTATCCACACAATCTGCTTCAATAGACGAGTTCTCCCTTCCTTCGGGCCTCCAGAAACCTTCCAGATCCAAGCTTGACCATGGGAGATCACCTTCTAAAGGAGAGAGGAGGAAGAGAGGATGCTTAGGACGTGTTCCAGACCTATGGCTTGTTAGGGTTTGGCTTCATAAGCCATTTTTATATAGAAGACGAAATTTTTCATAGAAATCGAAAACTTCTATAAATTTACGTCCATGCCCTCATCTTATTGACCAGATCTAATGTGTGTGACCCACTAGGCCCAATAGTCAATTTGGTTGAAGCCTTAATTAATTTAAAAGAACAATTCCTTTAAATTAAATCAAAATTGTTATCCGATAACAGTTTTACGGATTTTTGATCATAAAGGGTACAAGCCAAATCCTATGATCCCAAATGACTTTGGGGAGTTAAATAACATCCATTGTAAGAAATTTTAGAAATTCCATGAGGTACTCTCGTTCTACTTCATATTCAGCCTCGATTTTACTCGTTCGGCATCGATCAAGGCAAAGATCATGGTTTTATAGAATCAAATTTTTTCTGCTATCATGTATTGATTCCTTACAGATACCGTTAGAGACTATACACTTGAACAGTTTTCAGCAAGGAGGAATGCCGTCTCTTCATCCATGGTGAGATATTTTGGAAATCTCATGAGGAACTCTTGTTCTACTTCATATTTAGTTCCTAGTTTTACTAGTTCACTATCAACCAAGGTAAAGATCATGATTTTAAGAAATCAAAATTTTTCCGTTGTCATGTATTGATTTCTTATAGTTAGAAAGTGGACATAGTCACACATTGATGGATATGTTAAACTCAATTTACTTAAATATATTAGGTCGTTGGACATAATTTCGAGATTTAAAAGATGAGATCATAATAGAAAGTGATTTTATTATAATTGTGATATTTTTAAAATTTATTTTTACTATTTATCAATGGATATGATAATATTTATTTACTAAAGCATATTGGACATTCAAATTTAACATCATCATATTGAGATTTGCAAGAGAGCTAACGGATGCCCCTCTCTAGATTATCATTGTCATAAGTTACCTTTTGTCATGCCTAAGCCAAGTGCAACGCATCAGCCCCTAACGCTATATCAATGTCTCCATCATCAACCTTGGTTGTTAATTTTTTCCATCGTATCGCGTGCTTGCTCGTCACCTATCATTCGATAGTAGTGTGTTGCTGTCATACCAGGTGTCCACCACAAAAACAAAAGGTGATAGGCGACAACTAGATGCTATAACCAAACATCAAAAAGTCATCGTCAATTGTTATTGGTGATGGCTTCAAAATCATCACAAGTTTGACATAATAAGTCTGTGGCCATTAATATTGGTGATGTCTAACTTGAAGCCGTCGTTAGAGAAGTAATTAGCGATGGCTCAAGGCCGTCACAAACAACTTATTAGCGATAGTTTTAGGCCCTCATAAACAATTTATTAGCAATGGCTTAAGGCCATTGCAAAAGGTTTCCGTAGAAAGAAAATATTGGCGATGGTTCAGAGCCGTTGACATAATTTCTTGGTGATGGCCTCAAGCCATCGTCAAACATCAAAAAGCACTCCCAACAAGTTTTCAAGAATGCAAATGTCCGGTTTGGCGATGGCTTTGAGCCGTTGTCAGTACCTTTTAGCCATTGATGAAAGGGTATTGGTGATGGCTATCTTCACTAATACTCTACAGTTTGCAAAAAATATATATAGCATCTAAACATTAAGAATTCATGTAGAATTACACCCATACATGAATGCACAATGCTTCCCACCACCACATCCATATATATAATACATTCTTTGCACCACCACATTCAATTACAACACACCCACACCACCACATTTAAATAAAACAACCCAACACCAACACATTCGTGTTCATTCATTCATAAACATCTACATTCATTCATTTATAAACATTCACATTCATTTATTTATAAACAATATAGATTCACATTCATTTATAAACGTTGACATTCATTCATAAATACTAGAATTTGTTCAATATACAATAATAAAATAAAATGTATACAAATGATACAATGGAGAGGGAACTCTCTCACTCGTCCTTTCCAAATGATCCATCATTATCATCGTTGTCATCCTCCTACTCATCTCTCCATGAAGCTCTCGGTGGTGGAGGTGACCTCGAACTCAATGGATCCGCAGGTGGGGGAGTCTCCTATCTATCTAGGCTAACATTTCTTGTGTTATCATCTTGGATTCCTAAAAACTATCTTTGTTGGTCATTCAACTATTGTTGGTGCGAGTTAATAATTGAGTTTTGCTTCTCGATTTGACTAGCTTGAGTGTTGAGCAAATTAGTTTGCTTTCCACTCTCTTAAACAACTCCCAAATGACCAAACTCATAGAGGTACTCGCACCTCCACCACTTACACCATATCGTGTGTTGTAGGTCTGTTCTATCCCCCCACATCGGATCCATCTCGGTCAATCTCGCCAAATACGGTGATGAATGTGTCCTCAACAAAGAATGGATGCTCAAACTTCCCGCATTTGATTCCTCTAATCGCGGGACATTCATCAACTGGCGCATATCATCCTGAACAATCTAAATATAAAATAGGGTGATATATGAAATCAAAATTATCTAATGATATAACTAAATTAAATATTTACCATCATTTGACAACTTTGTTCGTTACTCCAAACAAGGGATCCATCCTCCGCCTCATGTGTCCGGGTCATCTCAATGACCTCTCGGACGGGTAGGACGGCACCCTTATTCTATGTCTGTTCAAAAAAATTAATTTTAATGTATATATGCAACAAGTGGTACTCAATAGTAAATAAAAAGAATTTTAAAAATTTACAAAATAAATCTCGAGCTGATAAATATTTATGTTTGCTCGCCTATAAGACATAGTCTGATGAGTCCTGATTATTTTTTTTTGCTAAGTGTCTACAAGGAGTTCTTAACATGTTAGCTTTTTACAAAAAAATTTACTTCTAAATTAAGTCGATTCTTTACCTTATTATTGTCCATCTAAAATATCTCATACATATGATGCCACTAATCTGGATCACATTGTGGAGGCACAACGGCAAGTGCCTCCTTTAGTAAACATCATTTAAAATACCGCATGTCAAATTTATATTAGGTATAATAGACAAAAATGAGAGAAAAAAATATGATTTAGTACCTTCTTATTTAGATGACCTCTTTGTTTCATTTGCATCTTCCCCATATGCCTTAAAATTTTCACATCTATGGATGGAGATCGCTCAAATGTAAAATGTTGCTGCATGCATGATAAATATATAGATTAGTATTTTACAACTAAAAATAAGAAATAAGCCAAACTACTTTTATTTACCTTGAAATCTCTAAAGATGGCCTCTTTCTTGTCATCTAAAAGGGTGATGTAGTCCTATTGCCATAAGTTGCAATGCACCCTGTTGTAGATTCCAAGGTAGGAGGTGAAATCTTGGCCATTTAGGCTTACACCCGATCCTCCTACAACCCGGACATTCAAGGTCTTCCCAGAGCTAATGTCCGCACATGATATGCCTTGTCTAGACCTCTCCCACGTCTCATCATTGTAGTTGCATGCCAAAATTTTGAAGAATTTTATAACTTGATGTTTACAAATCTACAAAAGAAGTAATTAAATATTTACCTGAGGTGGAGAAAGATGGACTGTCTATAAGGGGCGCCACTACACTAGGGCAAGGGACAACTACTCGAGATGGTCCAGTTGATGGCACTATGTCCGAGGTAGGCTGAGATGTGCCCTAAGATCCACTAGACTAATTGGTGGATCCACCAACTGTCCCACTCCTAGATGTACGGCGGCTCTTGTTAAATTTCTTCATCTACAACATAATAAAATTGATAAAGCTGTTTGAAATTTGACAATTCTACACTAACATGGTTGTTTGGTCAAAATCCAAGTAGAGTACCGGCTTACATTGGCCAAACCGGCCATAGGATAAGTTTTTATTGATTTATGAATTTCTTGGCCAGTTTGGCCAATCAAAGCTGGCATCGGCTTGGATTGTCCAAACCGGCCAAGAAAGCCAGTGTTTTAAGAAATTTTCAATTTTCTTCACCAGTTTGTCCAATCCAAGCCAATTTACAACTTTGATTGGCCAAATTGACATTTGGATCTAATTCTTGGTCAGTTTAGCCAATTTATGGCTTTGATTGGCCAAACCGGCCATGAAACATATTTTTTACCAATTTCTGGCATTCTTGGCCAGTTTGGCCAATCCAAGCCGATTTCCATCTTTGATTGGCCAAACCAGCCAAAAAACTTGTTTTTTTGCCAATTTCTAAGTTTCTTGGCCAATTTGGCAAATCCAAATTGATTTTCAGCTTTGATGGTCCAAACTGGCCAAAAAACTTAATATTTGCCAATTTATAGAATTATTGGTTGGTTTGGCCAATCTAAGCCAATTTCCAGGTTCGATTGGCTAAACCCCCCAAAGAAACTTGTTTTTTGCCAATTTCTAGCATTCTTGGTTAGTTTAGCCAATCCAAGTCAATTTTCAACTTTGATTGACCAAGCCAGCGACTTGGATTTGCTAAATCGGCCAAAAAACTTGTTTTTTCCCCAATTTTCAAGTTTCTTGGCTGGTTTGGCCAATATAGGTCGATTTTCGACTTTGATTGGCCAAAGGCTTTCGGATGTGATGAGTTGGGCTGAATAGGGGCTATTTTTGGAGACTGAATATAGAGGTTGTGCAAAGGATAGATTTCGAGACTGTTTGGGCTTGGCCCACTTGTTTGTCCCTACCTAGTCCCCATTTTAACCCCTTAACAGGTTAGAAATCTGCCCCTCTCAGCCCGTTAAACACCTCATACATAGACCCCCATCAGACCCCTAAATAGATCATAAAACAGGTCCAATCAGCCTTCAAGGAGTCTAATTGGGTGGTTGTGTGGCCAGTTTGAATGGGGTTTGTTTCTTATCTCCAAATTCATTGGCTTGGCCAATCCAAGTCAAGTTCCGACTAGGATTGGCCAAACTAGCCTTGGGATAAGGTTTTTATGCAATTTCCAAGTTCATTGGATAGTTTGGCCAATCCAAACTGAGTTTCAGCTTTGATTGGATTAACCAGCATTGGGATGGGGTTTGTTTCCTATTTCCAAGTTCATTGGCTTGTTTGACTAATCCAAGGCGAGTTCCAACTTGGATTGGCCAAACCAGCCTTAGGATGGGGTTTGTTTCCTATTTTTAAGTTCATTGGCCAGTTTGGCCAATGCAAGCGAGTTCCAACTTGGATTGGCCAAACTAGCCTTAGGATGGGGTTTCTTTCTTGTTTCTATGTTCATTGGTCAGTTTGGCCAATCTAAACCGAGGTATAGCTTTGATTGGCTAAACCAGCCCTGGGATGGGGTTTTTTTTCTATTTCCATGTTTATTGGCCAGTTAAGCCAATCCATGCGGAGTTCTAGCTTGGATTGGCCAAACCGCCCTTGGTATGGGGTTTGTTTCCTATTTACAAGTTCATTGGTCAGTTTGGCCAACCCAAACTGGCCTGGGATGGGATTTGTTTCCTATTTCTAAGTTCATTGGCCGGTTTGGCCAATCCAAGTCGAGTTCCAACTTGGATTGGCCAAACTAGCCATAGGATAGGGTCTTTATGCAATTTCCTAGCTCATTGGCCAGTTTGGCCAATCCAAATTGAGTTCTAGCTTTGATTGGCCAAACTGGCCTTATGATGGAGTTTGTTTCTTATTTCCAAGTTCATTGGCCAGTTTGGCCAATCCAAGCAGCCGGTTTGGCCAATCCAAGCCATTAGTTTGGTCGGCAAACTGGCCTCGGGATAGGTTTTTTTTGCAGTTTCCAAGTTCATTGGCCGATTTTCGACTTGGATTGGCCAAACTGGCCTTGAGATAGGGTTTTCTTTTGCAATTTCCAAGTTCATTGGCCAATTTGGCCAATCCAAACCGGCCTTAGGCTGGGGTTTTTTCCTATTTCCAAGTTCATTGGCCGGTTTGGCCAATTCAAGCCGAGTTCTAGCTTAAATTGGTTAAACTAGCCTTGGGATGGGGTTTGTTTCCAATTTCTAAGTGTATTAGCCGGTTTGGCCAATCAAAGTTGAGTTCAAACTTGGATCAGCCAAACCGGCCTTTGAATGGAGTTTTTTACCCTATTTCTAATTTTATTAGCCAATTTGGCCAATCCAAGCAATTTCTAGCTTAAATTGGCCAAACCGGCCTTAAGATGTTTTTTTATTTCTAAATTGCTTTCCTTGCGGGATAACGTGCACAAGAGTTTTATCGATGCAAGATGCTTTTTCGTGGTGTCTATCGATGGGTCAAGCACAAACTTCTCATACATTAAATGTAAACAGAGTCACCAGACGTGATTAACACATTCTTTCTAGTGGAAGATTTCATGTGTGCCTCGGTGCAAGAACTGGTCATCCCCACTATCTTCACATATTCTTGAACTGAGGCGCACATGGAATATTCTACTAGAGAGAATGTGTTAATCATTTTTGGTGACTCTCCTTACATTTAATGTACGAGAAGTCTATGCTTGACGCATTGATAGACACCACGAAAAAGCATCTTGGGTTAGGAAAACTCTTGTGCCTATTGACTTGCAAGGAAAACAACTTGACGATTTTCTAAGTTCCTTGGCCGCTTGGCCAATCCAAAGTCTCATAACATCAAATGATTCTCCTTTATATGGAATCCACAAATCTTCAACTTTTATGGACTTAGAGGCATCATGAATGGGATTGGCCAAAATGTTTCAAGATGCCTTTAAATTCCACAAAAGTTGAAGAAATGTGAATTCACATAGACGGAAGCCATCTATTCTTTCCAACTTGGATTGGCCTAACTTGCTATATGACGGTTGTGACAGGCTTGGATTGGTCTAACCGGCCGTAAGAGGGATCTACCTCTTTTATAACCGACTATGGATATATAACCCTAAACCTACTTGCATGGATTAAATTTCTACTTCTATTCGATAGGTTACTTAAAGTTGTACATCTTTATCAATTACACCAAATGCGATGGGTACGCTAACAAGTTCATCTTGATATGGTTCTACTTTATCATCACTCCCTTCCAATAAGTTATAATAGTTATGGGATAGCGATTTCACTAGTATCACCCATTCCTTACTCATGTTATCTTCCACATAAAAAACTTGTTCCACTTGACTTTCAAGCGCAAATGGTTCATCGGTCCCTCGATTGTCTTTGTGTATTCAATGAAATAAATCTGTAATCATTAACTTTAAACTTCAATCCTTATATCCTTATTATACATATCCCACCATTGACTTTCAAACAATATTAAACGACTATTCCTATCAAACGATATCTAAAGTATATATAAAATTTGTCTATAATATCCGTCACAACCAGATTGAAGTTCTCCATTCACAATGACACCACATAGTTGACTTGATTTGGTCAAATCTGAATCCATCATTCGAAATCTAAATCCATTGCAAATGTATCCAGATAATAAAGATGCAAACTGAGATGGACCAAGGGATAAAATCTCAAGATCCTTAGTCTACCTAGAAAACATTGTGTTCCTTAATTCTCTAATGTGTGCTATAAACCAAACCAAAAAAACTATGCTTATTACTTCCTCTGTTAGTAAGAGCATCACTATACTTCTGACGAAAATAATCGATATCATCAATTTGATTGAACATATATGATTGGATTAAATCGTGTTCACTTTCCATCAACAATTTAGGGACACGAGTGCATCTCAATGGACGGCCAACTAGCTTAAACATTGAACCCTCCTTGCGATCATCTTCATAGAGACCACCATCGTAGTTTTGATCTCTACCATTTTCACTATCATGTTGCATGTACAAAGAAATAAATTGTGTGCACTCCTCAACCAAATAGCCCTAGGCAATGAAACCTTCAACTCTCGCCTTGTTGCCAACATAATCTTTCAGCCTCCTTAAATATCTTTCAGGCGGATACATCTACCGATATTGTACAGTCTGGACATTCTAACTTCATAAGATAGATGCACAATAAGGTAGACTATAACATCAAAAATTGATGATGAAAATATTTATTTCAGCTTACATATTGTGATTACAATCTTAGAGTCCCAATCTCTTAAAATACTAGTATCTAAAACCTTAACGCAAATGACCTTAAAATACTTGCATAACCCTACAATGGGTTTGAGTACATCCTTTGGTACGATCCCTTGAAAAGCTAGAGAAATAATCACTTGCATCATGACATAACAATCATGACTTTTTAATCCACTAATAATCATACTACTTAAATCTACATACTTACTCAAATTTGATGAATACCCATTAGGCACTTGAATGTTCTTCACAAAATCAACGATATGAGATTTTTGTGCGTTGCTAAGCCTATAAATAGCATCCGGAAATCTAGATGAACTCTTATGTGGATGCAACTCTTGACGGATTCCTAACTCTACCAAGTCTCTTCTTGAGTTTAGGTTGTCTTTATCCAATCATGTAGGTTGAACATAGCTAGAATATTGTCATACACATTCTTCTTTATGTGCATGACATCCAAATGATGATGGACAATAAAAGACACCCAATATGATAGTTACTTAAAGAAGATACTTATTTTCTTCCAATGTTTTTTTTTGCCAAATTCATTCTCAAGTTCTTTAAATCTTTCTTAAACATTTTTTTTTTAATTTTAATAGATCCATCTCCTTTTGTTGATCCAAATCTCATGTCTAGTTAGCATCTTTGGTGTACCCTCTCACACCGTCGGCCATCAAATAGATGTCTATAATGATGCTTTCTCCACTGATGTGCTGTGTGTATGAATCGATGATGTCCTAAATAACATTGTTTTGACTATGAACTAGTCGAACCAAATATGTTACACATTGGACATGCTAATTTTCCCTTGGTACTATATTCGAATAGGTTGGCATAACTTGAAAAATCATTTATGGTACCTAGCAATATGACTCTGACGAGAAAATTCTATTTCGTTAAAACATCATATTTCTCCAATCCAATCTTCCACAAGTACCTTAGCTTGTCCACCAACAGTCGTAAGTATACATCAATATTATTTTCAGGGGATCTTAGACAAGGTATTTGACACAAAATCATCATGTACGCTGTTTTCATACACATCAATGGTGGTAAACTATAAACCACCATAATGACAGCCACACATTATACTTTGAAGACATGTTACCAAATGAGCTAAAACCATCGCCGACCAATCCAAACTCGATTGTTGTGTTTTTCCAAAGTAAAATTTAGATAAAGTTCATTCACTCTTTTTTGAGAAGGAGAATTAGAAGGATGATGCATTTTACCTCTCGATGTGTAAGAATGTGGCTTACTATGCCATGGCATCCACTTAATAGTGTTCGTTGATATAAATAAATGCTACAACCTATCTCTTAAAGAAAAATAATGTAATATCTTACATGCCACCTTCTTACTCCTATGTTTAGGTTCATCTTTATATTTGAAAGTTGACATTGTGGACATGTAATTCTATGTGCATTCTCTTTCCAAAAAAGAACACAATTGTTCTTACATGCATATCTTTTGTAACTAAGTCCTAAGTCCTTAACATTTTTTTGAAGTTCATACCAAGTGTTAAGAACACTTGCATCTTTGAGCAATACATCCTTAAATAAAGACAATATACTATTCATACATTTTCCAATCAAACCATTTACTAACTCCAATCGAATCAACTTTAAAATAAATTTTAACTTAGATATTTCTATGCAATTTTCATATAAAGGTGTTTCCACATCTCTTAATAATAGAAAATACTTGTGTGTTTCTATATTTGGTTCACCCTCATGGTGTCTAGATGGTTCCTGAGTATTTTTAATATCTTCAAGCATTTCTATCACATCGTCGTTTAAATTTTCATCTTATGATTCATTTATTGGCCTTCATATTTGTTACTTAAGCTATGTTTAATTTTCCCATGACTTATCCACGTTTGATAATTAGACCATATACCATCACATATTACATATTTTTTAACTACATGTCATTTTAAAGTGAATGTGTTACAACACCGTCTACATGGACATCGAATCAACGTTTTGTCTAGTACATACCTAAATCAGGTTCTACATTTATAGAAAGCATAATCTAGAAATTTTTCTACTCCCTGAAGATACCTAGGACTTAATCTACTAGGAATATCTATCCAAAACTTGTCTATGTTACTCACCATGTTTCGAAATTGTTCTTTGAATGATATACATAAATATATATAAAAAAATAAAAAATCATATAAAAGAAAAATATTACACACAAACCAATGCTCCTCTAGAAAAAGAAAGTCTCAAATGAGAATGTCGTTTGAAACTACCTAAAATAAGAAATAGACCCGACATGAGATAAAAAATTGATAACATTGTGTTTCAAAGCCCTAAATTGGTTTCTATCGCCACTTTAGGACAAATCAAATTCAAAAACTAGAAAACATTGTGTTTGGAACCCAATTTGGGGTAACTTAAACTGGAAAACTGATTTGATTTAGTTTCCATGGCACTAGGGCCAATTCAAATCAGTTCAAGAATTTAATTTATGTCTGTTGCCATTTTGAAAGAAATCAAACCAGTTTTCTAGTTTGAGTAAGCTTTTATGGCATTTTGTCTAATTCAAATTAGTTTAGGAATTTGATTGGCCTAAAATGGAAATTTTGGACAAATGAAACAATAAAATTAGCTTAGGTTGGTTCTCATGGCATTTTATCCAATTTAAACCGGTTTGGAAATTTAATTTATGTCTAACACCAGTTTGGGACAAATCAAACCACTTTTCCAATTTGAGTTAGTTTCCATGGCATTTTGTCCTATTCAAACCGGTTTAAAGATTTAATTGGCCTATAAGGCTAATTTGGGACAAATCAAACTGAAAAATTGGTTTGAGTTGGTTTCCATGGCAGTTTGGACAATTCAAATCGGTTTGGAAATTTAATTTATGTCTAACGCCATTTTGGGACAAATCAAACTAGTTTTTGTTGAGTTGATTTTCATGGCATTTTGGTCAATTCAAACCCATTTTAGAATTTAATTGGTTTATAATGCTAATTTGGGACAAATCAAATTGGTTTTCGTATTAGAGTCGCTTTCCTTGGCGTTTTGGCCAAATCAAACCAGCTTTAGAAATTTAATTTGTCTCTAACATGAATTTTGGACAAATCAAATTGGAAAAATTGGTTTGACTTGGATTCCATGGCCATTTTAGCCAATTCAAACCAATTTGCTAATTTGATTAGCTTATAATTTAGGACAAATCAAACAAGAAAATCGGTTTGAGTCAGTTTCCATGGCATTTTGGCCAATTTAAATTGGTTTGGGAATTTGATTGGCCTATAATGCCAATTTTGGACAAATCAAACCGATTTTCCAGTTTGAGTCGATTTCCATGGTATTTTGGCCAATTCAAATTGTTTTAGGAATTTGGTTTGTCTCTAAAGTGAATTTCGGAAAAATCAAACCATAAAATTTGCTTTGACTTGGATTCTATGAAATTTTGGCCAATTCAAATTGATTTGAGAATTTGATTGGTCTCTAATGCCAATTTGGGACAAATCAAACCGTAAAAATGGGTTGAGTTGATTTGTATGGTATTTTGCCCACTTCACCCCAGCCTTGGAATTTAAATTGTTTCCAAGCTGGTTTTTTGGGACAAATCAAATGGAAAACCCATATTGACTTTATTACTTAATCTAATGTCATTACAAAATGATACATTACGGAAACCCCTTCTTTAACATGCTTAATTAACCCTAAAGTAACATGCTTAACTCTTAAATTAATATGCTTAACCCTAAACAAATAATTTTATAATACTTACCTTATAGATTAAGATACTTAACATGCTAAAGAGTACATGTTTAACCCTAAAATAAATATGTTTGAACATGCTTAACACACTCAATCAAGAAATAAATGTGGAAATATAACAAAATCGTACATAGAAACTAATAAACCAAGTTGTTAAGGTTATTAAATACCTAGAGGAGGAGAAGGTCGGTAGAGTAGGTGATAGAGGATGAGGAGGGTGGCGGCGGCCAACAGAGAGGAAGAGGCGGCAGCGGCGCAACCTGTGTAGGCAGAGACCATGGTGGCAGCGATAGTGTAGGCAGGTGCCAGTGACAACAACCATACTGGCAAAGGAAGACCCCAACTGGTGTATGTGGTGGTGAAGCAACTGGCGTTGAGATAACGAGAGTGAGAGTGAGAGAGAGAGAGAGAGAGAGAGAGAGAGAGAGAGAGAGAGAGAGAGAGAGTGGGAGTACAAAAGGTGAAGGAAAAAGGAGGTGCACGGGTTTAAAATGTATGTGGCGACAAGCTTATTCGCAACGGCTTCTTGAAGTCGTCACCATTAAGCCATCCCCAATGACCCCATTTCTTGTAGTGGTCATAATGTAGCTGAATCGTTTTCACCTCACATGCACCTCTATTACCCACCACCATGCTAGATGCTGCACTGCCGACTAACTAGCAAACCGAACGATCATCTTGGTCATATCTCTAATCCAACAAATGTTTGAACATTCGAAAAAGAAAACAAATCATCAAATCTAGTATACTCTTACTACTTATTTTTATTTATGTCATCATACATATTAGTTTTAATGATGAAAAGTCATGTTATATAGTATGGATCAAAATTATTTTGTATTGCACTCACTACAGGAAATGATGTTATTGGTGACAACTTCAAAAGTCATCCCCATGAAGATGAATGGCGACCGCTAAAGATAAGCCATCATTACTATGCAATAATTGGTGATAGCTTATTTAAGGCATCGCTAGAGGATTTATTAGTGATGGATCTTGCCATTGAAAAACTAGTAAACAATCCCAAAATGGGATTTTAGTCGAATCTGTCAATCATTAGTGATGGCTTTATGAAGTAGTCATGACTTATTTTTACTAGCGATGCTAATTGGTGAAAGATGAATGTTCAATAGTCAGTTGTCAATAGCGACGGTTGAAGTTGTCGCTAACATATTTAAGTGGACTATTGACGATGATGCACCAATTATCGCCAATGTTTCTTCTATAATAACCTTGCTAGTTTATATTTTCCTGGCTGTAGCTCTTTTTATTTCCCTTGGTATAGGGGTTTTTTGTGTGGAGATTTATCTTATTTTGATAATTTCTTTGATTTATGGGTGCTTGGTTGAATGTAAAAGAAGGGTTGATTTTCTAAATACTTTATGATAATAAGTATCACAATAAACAGATTTGGATTAGGCCAAATAGCCATAAATTTCAAATAATTTTTTTTTTGATATGACCAGGGGTCAAAATTTTAAATATAAAACAGAGTTACAAAAATAGAGATTAAGAAATGAAGAAAACATGCCTTCGATCCATAGGATAGATTGATGCCAATTACAAGAAGAAAGCCCCATAATCGCCAAAATTTCCCTTTATGACAGCAACCTCCAGATGAGAATCAAAATAAGCTTGCCACCAATCCAATACATGGCAGGACAAGGACAATAGAATTCTCCTCGGGTCTTCAAAGTGCTCTTCGAAAATTCTCTTATTTCTAGTCTCCTGTTTATATTTTTTGAAATGTAGTTTGTATGATTTTTCTTGGTCTAGGGTTTGTTTGTTTGGAGATTTATCTTATTTTTGCAATTTCTTTGGTCTATGGGTGCTTGGTTGAATGTAAATAGTGTGGGTGGGATCTGATGCTTACACAGGAAAAAGGTGGAAGTTGTGCGTTGTTCTAATTCTTTTTCTTCTTACATATTCAATCTCGAGCATGACGTTGGCCGATGCGCTGATCATATCTTTTAGGAAAAGAGTAGCTAGGGATGTTCGTTTGGCCTAATTTTAAGAGTACTTTTTTAAAGCAAATCAAGCCAAACTACATGTTCACAAATCAAATCAAATCATATAGTTTGATTTCATTTTGTTCAAGTCATATTTTATCAAGATATAGTATATGTGATAATATATATATATGTAGATATAATTTCATGTAGTTGTTTTAATCATTTCCTACATATATATTAGATTTCAGTATATATACATATACCAATTTTATCTTAAAACTCTTAAAATAAATTTATTTTTACATAAAAAGTAAATAAAAATTATTAATTAGTATATCTAACTTAAAATAAGTACTTAGTATAATCCGAGTTGTTTAGTTCTCTAGTTTAATTTGGGTTGAAAGATATCAAAAAATTAAATCAAACCAATAAAGATAGTTCACATCGAATTAAACTAAAATATAGTTTAATTTGATTTTTTGGGATTGAATTAAATAGTGAACACACATATTTATTTTGTTGCTAGCCAATCATAAAGCTTTCCATATCATTGTTCTTCATAGAATCCATATAAAAAAATAAAAAGTTAGAAGTCAAATGGTGGTTGGTTAGGTTAATCCAAACCGGTTCTAATTTGGACCAGCTTAAATGGGTTTAAAACCTAAAAAAATGAGATAGAACCCAAAACAAAGCTAGTTAAGTCAATCCATATCGATTCCAATTTGGATTGTCTTAAACAAGCTTAAAACCTCAAAATATGAGATAGAACCCAAAACAAGGTCGGTTGATCCAATCCAAATGATTTTCCAATTTAGATTGGGTTATAGGTCACAAAACCCCCAAATATGAGATAGAACCCAAAACAAGGCCGGTTGAGCCAATCCAAATGATTTTCCAATTTGGATTGGCTCATAGGTCACAAAACCCCCAAAAATGAGATAGAATCCAAAACATCACTGGTTTGGCTAATCTAAAGTAATTTTCAATTTGTATTGGCTAACACAGCCACAAAACAAGGCCAAAATCAGATAGAACCCAAAACATGACCAATTAGACAAATCCAAAATGATCATAAAACCAAAAAAAAGGATTTGACAACCAATTTGGATTGACTTAAATGGTCACAAGATCCAAAAACATGAGATAAAACCCAAAACATGACTTATTAGGCATATCTACACCCATAAACCAAATAAAAGAAATGTTTTGATTTTTTTAGTCCTTTCAATACCAATCCGATCAAGCGTTAATCTAATCTCGACTTTTTTTCTTATTTTTAGGAAGTTTCAAATGATATCCTCGTTCGAGACTTGCTTCATTCGGAGGAGGTTTTATTAGAATTAATTGTGTATTTACTTTTCATTTTATATGCTTATTCAATTTTGCATAAATCTTTATATATAATTTAAAATAAACCATTAGTCTAGATAAATAACTTAAAGTCTTAGATAGATATCCCAATAAATTAGATTATAGGTATCTTCGAGGTACAAAGTATTTTTAAAATTATACTTTTTATAAATGTAAGACCTCGATTTAGACATGGTCTAAATAAAAATTTAATTTAATGTCCTTGTAAAATATGTTGTAACACTTTTATTTTAAATCATGTTCTATGAGATTACTTTTGATAATTTGATGAAGGGATGAAGAACTCCATTTTGACTATAAGATGTTTTCAAGTCAATGTGTGAAAAATGCATGTTATATGAATTAGCCATAAAGGTCATATGTGGTTAAGTAATTTATTTTGAATCTCCTGTTATGACAACCATATTAAATGAAGGCTTATCTAGAGAATATGTCAATCCCTTACTAGATGTCTAGCATCATGATCAATGCATGTGATTTGATCTTGTTCATCTCTTCTTATTGTTTATAGTCAAATTATGTATTTAGATTCTTATGCTTGTGTCGATCATCATGATTAAGACATGTATGATGTAGGCCTCATTCATGTTCTCTTGATGTATATGATTAGGTTGTGACATTCATTTAACCCATACAATTTGATATGAATATCAGTTATGATTTGATAACAATCTAACAAGATACATGTTACATGTATATTAACTTCTACCAAACTATTTAGTCAAGCCCATAGGCAGTAGAGTTTAGAACATTCTAAAGTATCCGTTGATCCCAAATATTGTAGTTCCCCTTAAGTGCATAATTGTCTAAATACACTCTAAGTCTGTCTAGTTATCCAATACTTCAATATATATTAGATCTAATGTAGTTTTATTTGTGTTATACGTGAAAAGTAAGAAATACTTTGCTAACATGATGGAAACTCTTATAACTTATGAAAGAAAATACATAAGTTGACATGTGTGCAAACCA
The DNA here is from genome assembly GCA_036172225.1 of Cryptocoryne crispatula var. balansae. NCBI lineage: Eukaryota > Viridiplantae > Streptophyta > Magnoliopsida > Alismatales > Araceae > Cryptocoryne > Cryptocoryne crispatula. The sequence continues at coordinate 29,650,683 of CM069922.1, forward strand.
TGCTCTCGTATGTCAGGACATGGCTCTTTAGAATTATTGGTATGTGTCTCATGCTATAAAACAATAAAGTATAATAGCTTGTTTAAAAGTCCTTGGTACATATGAAGTCTTGCACTTGATTCTTTTCTAGTTTGTCCCAATCATATGTTTGTAAGAATTTGAATGTCTCATATAGTTAAAGGTTAATTAGTGTCTGGCTTGAAATTAGGGATGTCAATTGATTAAGAGAAAATGACAACATGATATGCATATTTGATCAAGATAGAAATTATCTTTGAAATCATATGATCTATGATTATTCTTTTATGATATCCATGTGTATTGGTGAACATATGATATGAACATGCTTGCTTGATATTTGGCAGTGTCGATAAGTAGAAGTTGTTGTGAGGAGTCTACTAATAGGGTGTTTGGTTGCATTTTATTTTTTTATATGGTTTCATGATAAAAAATGATATCACACATTGAAACTTGACAAATTTTAAAATTAAAAACTATAAAAATATAATGTTTGGCAAAAACATTATTATTTTTAGAAATGATGGTAAGGTGTTTGGTGTATAAATGAAAAGTCACTTATATAGCACATGGGTTAGACTTGTGGACCATGTGCATTGGTTGTGCCTTTTTGAAAAAAAATGCTCAATACCTCTTTTTTCTCCATCACGTGGAGGAGGGTGAAAAAATTTTTAAGATAAAAAATTGTAACACATGCCAAACACTTTTAAAATAAACTTTTACTACAATTTTTAAAAATTAAAATAAAAATGCTCATTATCATGCAACCAAACACCCCATAAGTTTGTGATTCACTCCGATCTTTAATATTTTCATATAATATAGTTTAAAGCAATGGAAACATGGTGATTTGAAATCGGAGTTAAATGAATAGTCATTTTGCATTTTAGATTGGTACATGAGTTACTTAAATTGTAAATTCATGATGATATCTTCAATTAATCGAGTTATTAGATCATATTTGTTGATATCATTTCTATTTCCAAACCGATGTATGTTAGGAGTTATTTTTCTTCGGTTGCATCAGTGGATATATCTATTGCAATATTCTACTTTGGGATATGACAACTTGAGTTTTTAAAATAAATTTTATATAAGTGGAATAAATAATTTACTTATTTTATAAAAATAATTATTTTCATTCATTGGTGGCAAGTAAAAGAATATGAGTGAAAGTTACATGCTATATAATTCTATCAAACATAAAATGTGACCTATTATTTGAGTTATAAAAAAATTATTTTCTGAAAATAAATTTCAATGTCTTAGGTAAGTTGAAATGCTTATGTTTGCAAATATAAGAATATATTAATGAATTATTTAATAAAATAAGTTTTTTTATTTAAGGTTAAAATTCTCAAATAAATTATTTTAAAATAATAATATATTTAAAATAGATAATAATGTTTAAAATAAGAAACTTTCATTTAATAAAATAAATCTTCATATATAATTTTACAATAAAAGACCTTATGGATCAATTTTCTAAAAACAACAACCACAAGATCTTGTTGATGACAAAATTGAGACCTCTATAATTTATTTAGCTTGATTAATTTTATATATATAACCAAATGAACTCATTGAACACATTTTCAAAAAAGTTGTTGTATGCATCAAGTTTTGGTGCATACAAATAAATGTTGGCCAATTTTGATCACACCCCATACATAATTTGGGTTAAAGCCTAGACAACAAGCTATGTCAAATCTTGTATCCTTGTGCTTTGTAGAAATATATACCTTAAAAGTCAACCATATATGATATGATTTTATATTTATTATAATATCTTATTCAGTATTACATTATCTTCATTATTTGCTCTATATAGATGCGTCAATGTAATGAAGTTCTAAGTTGCATGCAATGATTGTTAAATCATAACATCATGATGAGATCATGATAATGAGAATAATCATCTAAAGGTATATGATCTAAATGTTCATAGTCATAGGATCCTTAGAAGACAGACATCAAAGATTCGAATAGACTAATGTATATGATATCTTCTCATTTAATTATGATAGCTAATCTTATTGCTCATAAGTTTAGAGACACTTAAATACTAAATGAGTTCACAATTCTAATTGACCGATTTAGAATTATTAAATGGTATCTTACCTAAACTTTAATCAAAGTATTCTATCATCATAATTTCATGGTTAGATCTTTGACCCGAGTCACCAAAGATGTCTCATGAGATGTACCTTGCTTTGACCTTTGACTCATAGATCATTATATTCAATGGTATAGTATAATTAATGGATTAGATACATAGAAACTCAATAAAGGCAATTGAAATGCAGATAATAAGAGTGTCCACTCTTGATAGAGAGAGAGAATGTTTGATAAACTATTCTAAATCTTTAACTAATGTAGAAAGAATACTTAGCGAAAAGAATTTTATAATTGATCTAAATCGAGTACAAAATTTCAAAATGTCAAAATATTTAAGAGTTAACAATCGATATTGTACTCCCTATCCGATCGGACATTAGATAGATGAAGATTTACATCCGTACAGAATCGATGATGGAAAGAGTCAATAGAGATTAGATCATACCAAAAGCCATTTGAGATCATGGGATATAGTTTGTACCTTTCTTGAATAGATGACCATTAAATATATTATTAGATATGAATTTAATATAAAAGAAGTTATTCTTTTATGTTGGTTTCCACCAAATGAGCTCTTGGGCCTAGTCGGGTCACACATATAATGATAAGGGAGTTATTTATGAGAAAGAAGGGAATTTTATGAAAAACTCCACTTCTAAAAATACCAAGTGAAAGAGGCAAGGTGTCTTATAAGCCAAGGACAAGTCAATTCCATCCCTACCTTCTCTCTAGAACCATTCCCACTCTGAGGGTGACCTTGGATGGAGGAGCTCCGATTAGGACAAGTTGTCAAGGCGTCGACGTTGGATGTACTTCATGTGGATGCTATCAAAGGTTGTGTTTGGACAGCTCTGTGAGCGTAGGTATGCTCGACCTTCTCTAATCTTAAGGGGTTATTTAAATCTCACAAAGGTGGGTAGTTGAAATGATAGAAATAAATGTTTTACAAGTCAATCATATATGATATAATTCGACATTTCTAAAAATATCTCATTCAATTAATTAGACAAATCTTCATTACTAACTCTTATTAGATGCATACATCATAATGAAATTCTTTATCACATGCAATGATGATTGAATCATGACGAGAATATGATAGTGAGAATAATCTTTTAGATGTATACGATCTAAATATTCTTAGTCATAAAATTCTTGAGAAGAGACATCGAGGATCATAATAGACTTATATATGTGAGGTCTTCTCGTGATGAGGATGACCGATCCCATTGGTCATTAGTGTGAAGACATTAAGATACACATACAAATGCTCATTAGTTGAATGGGTTCACTAAATCGACCAAATTATAAACCCTAAATAGTTTATTACCAAACCGTCAATTAGGGTTATCTATCATTATGGTTGCATGATTAGACCTTTGACTTGAGTCGCCAAAGATGCATTGTGGGATTTTAACTTGTACTTTAACCATTGACTTACAGATCATCATTTATATGATCAAGTATAGCGAGGATTTGGTATAAGAGAAACTCGATGAAGAAAATTGAGTGGATAACAATGGAACGTCCACTCTCAATAAGTGAGAGTGAATGTCATATAAGATAATACTCGAAATCTCTAGTCGATGTAGAAAAGATAATTGAAAAATGAGTTTTCCAATTGATTCAATTCCTAGTATATGATCTTATAGAGTTGGTATACAAAGAAGTTGATAGTGATTCCATACACATTTCCGACTAGGATATTGAATGGACAAGGGTTTATATCTATGTGCTAACTAATGATAAAAAGGCTCAATAGAAATAAGATTATCTCCATAGTAGTTTATGATCATAAAATATGACTTGTACCTTTCATGATCGGTAGATCGATTAATACATTATTAGATAACGATTTAATTTAATTAAATAAAAGTATTCTAATTTGATTAGACTTCATCTAAATAGGCTAATAGGCTTTGTGGGTCACACACATAAAGACTTATTCATAAGTATATAGACAAAGACATAATTTTTAATCAGTTATAAGATAACAAATTTAATTTAATTAAATAAAATTATCCTAATTTAATTAGGTCTCGAGTAAATAAACTAATGGGCCTTATGGGTCACACACATAAGAACTTATACATAAGTATAGGGACAATGATGTAATTTATGGAGATTTTGAGTTTTTATAATAAATTTTAATCTTTCTAGCCACTCCTTAGTTGTCAATGCAGAGAAGCACACCCTCACCCTCCTCCCTATCTACTTCTCTCTCTAAAAGGTATCCATGGTGATAAAACTCTGTTCGAGAAAAGTTCTCGAGCTTAGAGCGAAGGAAGAACATACTATGAATGAAGTTTATGTGGATACTACTAGAAATTAGACATTTAAATTTAAGAAACTTGACAAGTTTTTCCTTTTCTTCTCTAAGGGATTAGGTAAATCTTTGTTAGGTATATTTGAACTTATTTTAATCGATTTTCAATTTTCATCGTTCGGTTCTGACTGAGACAAGATTAGTATGAACCTATAGAAATCGTTGTTTCTGTTGCCCCAAATTTTTTAAGATCATTCATTACACGAAATAGTTTCGATTTTGTGTTTAGTTCACATTTTCAATTTAGAACTAGACCAAGATAATGATTCATGAGAATCAAATTTTTTGCTATGCCATTTTACAACACCTCCTTATGACCCATCCACCAATTAGTAAAAGTTAATAAATTATATCATGTTTGGTGGTATTGAAATTGACACTATGTTAGTTTTGACATCGATATTTTTAGATGTTAGTGTATCAATATCTAAATTGATACAAGCAAGCATTTGTATCACATGACATATTTTGTTTGTATTATAAAATTTAAATTTGGTATTGCTAGCTAAAGACTTTTTGATAGTTTATATCAGTATCAATTTTGAAATTGATAATGGTACTGTTACGGCATAGAAACTCAAACAACATAAATGAATAAATTATAGTGATATCTTGAATTGTTGTAAACATACATAGGACTGAAGCTTGTGTTACACCTCTTTGGGAGCTTGAGTGCTCAAGGTACATCAACCAAAGCTAACATTCATGTAACTTGTTACATAGTATAATTGAACAATTCATTATCCGCAAGTCTCATTTTGATCGTATTCTTGTCCCTTGGATTGTCTCCAACCTAATGATAAATGACAAATACATATATATCTCATGTTAAAATATCCTTTAAAATTAATTTAAGTTAGTCCTTAATCATTGTATTATAAACTTACAATAATCAAAAGTCCCCTAAGTCAAAAATAAAAGACGTGTGGTGTAATAGGAATCTCTCACATGAACCTTAACATGTGGTGCCTCCCATCCACCTGGTGACAATCATGGGTGGACACGTAGGTATGCTAACATGAACAAACACCATCTAGAGATACAAATCCTTAGAACACCAAACATACGACATCTAACAACTTATTACTCTTGGCGGAACGACCCTGTGTCGTTTGGCATGACCCCCTACTCTTGAAGCAGTGCGGGGTTCTGAGGCCCGCCGAGCCCGCCATCCCCAGGGGGATGGTTACATGTGGGGATCGAGTAGGGGGGCTTGATCCCTCATCACTTAGCGCGGAGCTGGTGAGTGTTGGCCGTTCGGCCATGGTGACCAAAAAACAACTTTTTGCTCGTGTCTCACGCACTCTATATGCTAACCTTTAGACAATCAGGAGAATAATACCATGTCCAATTTTAATATTTATATTTTATAAATGGTCGGAAATATATAATATCAAAATTGATATAGATAGATATGAACTTACTTGTAGCATATATAACTCACATTTTTTTTGTTTGATTAGCATAAAAAGTGATATAGTATCCATTTTGATATTGATCACTATCTTCTACTATCAAAATTGATAATGATGGGCACTTGTATCACATAAAATCTATTATTTTTACTAGCGGTGGATTTTAATATTGATATTATTAATCGTAAAAGATGAATGATATCAATATTAGGTCTTCTAAAAATTAGTAGTGTTGAACATGTCTACTATGGTTAACAAGTGGCAGAGCCTTAAACTTTTAAGAGTACCAATTCACCTTTTTACTTTGCATACTCTCAAATTTCTCCAATCAAAGACAATTGATTCTCCAATCCTAAGTTGATCTTTCAAAGAATTCTTTTCATAAGATCTTGAGATGGTTTTCCACACATTGCTGGCAAATCGGGGATACTAAGTTATTAGATATATGGCGTACCATTTAGAATAAAATGTTTATAGATTTTTCCTCTTTAGAGCTTAAATGTGACTCCAAAATGTATCAGCCGATTTGGTTAGAGTAACAAAAATAATACTATTTCAATTTTAGTGATTGACGTTTGTAGAAGATAGAGTACCAATATCAAAATGATATGAGTTGACAATTGTGTTGTACCCATGTTTTTTTTACATTAAGAATTTTAATATTGATATAAATAGTCAAAACTTCAACACTAATTTATATCAATATCAATTTTAAAGTAGACAGTGACAAAGATAATCAATACAATTATCAAACATAGAGATTCCAGCAGCTGTCAACGTCCGATCGGTAAATTGTGTCTTCTATTTAGTAAGAGTATAAAAATGTTATTATATTAATTTATCATTGATATTATAAAGTATAGAATATTAATATCAAAATTTATACTATATGAATACCTCCATTTGCCCCATTTGGTTAGAGTATAAAAAATAGTAATGATAACAATTTTGAGTAATGCTATTTCTAAAAGATAAAAAATATCTTGTTTTACATGACATGTTTGTTTGAACAAAAAATTTCATTATTGATATTGACGGGCAAAATTGATAGGGATAGAGCTGTGAAATACAGTTGGCAAATAGGGCCATAGAAACAGACGGTTTTTAGTCGCAATACATCTGCTCCCATAATATAATTTAGAGTTAAAGTTAAACCAATAACTAAAATTTTTATATTAGCTATCTCAATAACATGTATACATGAATTTATAAACCTACATATCATGTTAACGGGTGTACAAAAAGAAATTAAGTATCTTTACATATCAATCCATGTAACTTTTTATATTTCTAAATACGTTTTAATAAAACATAAAAATCTTAAAAGATCCCTTGAAATCTTTTGTTTGTTTTAAAATGGTACCTCTACCTAGAAACCTTTGAAACCTTTTTTAACTATTTTTTAATGTTTCTCTACAAAAGCACTTTCATTTTTTTCCCAGAGAGATGAGTTGA